>JASDFA010000016.1:117865000-122665000 GCA_035772735.1 Datura wrightii
ATATCGAGAGTTACTCCGCGTATTGCTTGACTAAAACGGATAGTGAATTCGTTTTTGTCCTTTATTGAATATTTTTCACGGATCGATAGATAATTTGATAAGCCAATGATTTTTTTCATGTTTCATATATGGTTAACCAACATGTTAACTAATCGATTACAATAAATTGGATCGGATTTTACTATTTTTTTTTCTGCAGTACCTCGATGTGACATGAGTGTGAAAGGGGTTCAAGAATCAGTTTTCTTTTTATAAGGGGTAAAATCACTTGTTTTAGCTTTTTTACCCCATATTGTAGGGTGGATCTTGAAAGATCTCCCTCCAAGCCATACATACAACTTTCACCAAATACATCTTTCCGTAAAATTCTATATGTATCTATGAGATCAAGTATGAAATTCCATTTACTCGCTTTAAATTTAGTATATGTTTCCCTCCCTTTCCTGCTAGGATTAGAAATCCTGTATTTTACATATCCATACTATTGAGTTCTTAGATTTTTGAAATAGTGTAAAAAGAAGTGCTTTGAAGCATTGCTATTTGACTCAGACCTGTTTTGAAAAAGTCAAGGTATTTTGAATTGTTTGTTTACACGGACAAAGTTAGAAAAAATCTTTGAAATTATTTCAATATTGAACCTTCGACATATAAGAGTTTCAAATCAAATCTCTTTTGAAATAAGATCTTTTATCTCATGGTAGCCTGCTCCAGTCCCCTTATGAAACTTTCATTATTAGGTTAGCGATACACTTCACATGTTTCTAGCGATTCACATGGCATCATCAAATGATACAAGTCTTGGAAGAATCTACAACACACTAGAACGCCCTTGTTGACGATCCTTTACTCCGACAGCATCTAGGATTCCTCAAATAATGTGATATCTCACACCGGGTAAATCCTTAACCCTTTCCCCATATAACTATAACGATAGAGGTGGTATGTGTGATAACGACTGACAGTAGTAGTTGGTAGCAGTGGTGGTTGACAATGGTGGCAAAGATGGTTGGTGGTGGTGGCTAGTAGTTAGCTATGGTAATGATGGTGATAATTGTGATGACATAGGTGATTAGCGGTGATGAGTGATGGCTTGGGATACAGTGGTAATAAAAATTATCCACACAAATATACCTCTTAGTGATATTAAGGCTCCGTTTTAGATCTTAATGATTAAAAACTATTCAGACCAAATAAGTATTGAAATCTTAGTGAAAACAAATGCACTTAATGGTCTAAAATCTGACATATTCAGATTCAGACCTCTATTAAGTGCAAACAAATGAGGCCTTATATCCAAAGTTCCGAAAGTTTAAATAGAATAAGTAGCTAATGTATCAAGCATCTTTAACTTGAGCGAAACCATCTATAATATAGTTAACTTTCTACTTTTCATTTGCCACATTTATCCGAATCATTATAAGTTTGGCACCAAGAAGATCTTGAGATATCAAGTCCAAATATTACTAGCATGAACTCCAAATCAGTGTACCAAAAGGCGAAACCAGTCATGATGGAAATATCTATTGTTTAAACATCCTCAACAAAATTTCACAAGTAAAGCACAAAAATTGCACCAACAATACTATTTGGAAGGAACACATTGGGTCAAGCAAAAAGAAAAAAGGATTCAATTGCAGGAAAAAAGCCCGACTCTCTTCATAAAAAAGGTTCCCAATTTTTCTATTTTCCTGTCCCCTAACTAACCCTTTCGATTTTTCCCCCTCTTTTCTTTGATAGTTCAAACATGACAAACATCTTGGTCATATGTTGACTGTCAAATTATATAAGGAGTTGAACTGAGGTTAAAGCATATCACAAATAAAAAAGGAACCAATTGAAAATGCATAAAGAACCAAATAGTTTCGTACCTTTAGTCGAAGTTTCTTCATTGGGTCAGGCGTCAATAACACTCGAATTGAGGTGACAATGGGGCCCTACACAAAAAAACAAAACTAACAGAGAGGAGAAATTTTAATATTAGACATTCATACAATTACCCAAGGAATCTTACCACAACATAGAAATAATAGAAGCTTACCTGCATGCCACAAACTACTATTTTATCTCCTTCATGGAGCAAACCATTGATCAATATCACATCAATGGTTGTTCTTGTGAAAAAGTTAAAGTTGATTATTTAGAATATCATAAATTTTTCTAATAAAATTTTTAGAATAGTCTAGTGTAGTATTTTGGACAATCATCTTAAGAAATATCTAGATAATTTAGAAAGTTATAGTGTTGTATCTTAGATATTTTTACTTAAGAAGAGTTTAGATACTTTGAGAAGATATTTGTAGTGGATAATAGAATTGTCTAGATCTTGTAATATCTAGAATCATCTCTAGCCAAGTATAAATAGGGGTGACCTTTGTCATTTGTAACTCAACCAAAAAATCAATATAATTCAAGACATCTTCTTCCGTGACAAAGTTCTCTACTCAAAATTCTCCTTCTCCTTTCATTGATTCCTCTTCTTTAGTTGAATCTTCTGATCTTAGTTAACAATCTTGGGCTAGCAGAAGATTTCCCCATTTAAATTTTCTTCTGCTATTCTCTACATGGTATCAGAGTCATAGCCATACATTGGCTTGTGGATTTTACTTCAAGATCGGGTCAGTAGTAAATTCAACTGATTTCTCTATATGGATTTCAATGGTTGTACTAATGGGTTGGGGATGGAGTTGTTAAGCCAATCCAATTACAAGGTATGGAATACATGTATGAAATCATACCTTGTGGCTAAGGATTTGTGGGATGTTGTTAATGGGAATAACACAAGTCCTCTTGCCGACGGACTGAAAAATAGTAGTGCATGCAAGAAGTGGAAGCAGATTAATGCGAAGGCGGAGTTCATCCTGAAGAGGTCTATATCCTCCAATTTATTTGACCATATTATAAGGTGTAAATCACCTCATAAAATATGGAGGACCCTGGACTAGTTATTCAACAAGAAGAATGAAGCTTCGCTGCAGATATTGGAGAATAAATTGGCTAACATTACTCAAGGTAATCTTTCTATTGCCGAGTATTTTTCGAAGATTAAGAATTTATATTCTGAGATGTCGTTATTAAATTCGGACGAGGCTATTTCTAAAGCATGAATTAAAAGAATTATTATTTATGGATTGAATCCAATATATATTTCATTTATTACATTTATTGAAGGATGGGCTCCACAACCATCCTTGGAGGAGTTTGAGAATTTGTTGTCATCACAAGAGCTACTAGCAAAACAGATGGCCGAGGCATCAACCAAAGAAGGGGAAGAAAATTCTCTTATAATTGATAAGCGAAATTGTAACGGAAAAACAAGAGAAAGGTTGTACTCTCGATTCTCAGGTGGTTCACACTTGCCAGGAAAGAAGGAAGAGTCTTCTAACAATTATGATAAGAAGCCTCTAAAATGCTACCAGTGCGAAAAAATAGGACATATAAAGAGATATTACTGAGCTAAGGAGAGCAATATGACTCAAATTAATGAAGATGCGGAAGAAGAAGACTAGAGAAGCTTCTTTGTAGCTGAGACTAGAGCGGTAAATTCCATGACTTCCAATTTATGAAAGAGATTAGATCATAGATTTAGGATATAATACAGCTCATCACATGGAGAAGAAAGAGAATATTTTCATCGACAAAAAGCAAGAAGATTATGAAGACATTCAAACTGGTGATATAGAAGGTGCTATCAAGGAAATAAAAAAGTAGATCCTAAAACTGGCAATGAAAGTCTAGACATGAAACATGTTGAAGTAGAACTTGAGCAAGCAGTATCTGAAACTATATATGTTAATGGTGACCATTTCAGAGGAAACTTTGAGGGAGATGCAGAAGAAATTGAAGTCTCTGGACAATAAAAAATAATCACTAACTTAGAGAAAATACTAAAAGCAAGCAAAAGATCAAATAGATGAAGAAGTTGACTATGATGACTTAATTTTAGATGGAGAAACAAAGAGTATGATCTTCGAAAGTTTTGAAATTGCCAAACAGTATATCAAGGAGTTGAAAAGGAAATCTGGTAGTGGATCTAAGGGTTCACAGGAAATTGATGGTCAGATCATCACCAACATAGATGAGAAAGCTGATACTAATGTTTCTCCAGATTCAATTATTGGGGAGCTAAGAGAAACGGGGAGTGTGAAAACTCAAGAACATGAAACTCAACATAAAGATGATTCATATGGTTCCCAAAGGACAAAGAAGACTATTGTCAAGCCATCCCACTACAACGATAAAAATTTTGTCAATAAGTATTCTTGTTCTTTGCAGGCCAATCAATGATAGAAAATTTTCATCACTTGAAAAAGTAAGAGGAGTCAGGCAAAAACTATTGAGATATTCACCAAGGTGCAGATCAAAGCTTCATTTGAATTTTTCCACAACAAGCTTGGGATAGTTTTCAAAAAATTCTTTAAGGGGGAGTGTGAAAAAGTTAAAGTTGATTTTTGGAATATCATAGATTTTTCTACTAAAATTTCTAGAATAGTCTAGTGTAGTATCTTGGACAATCATCTTGAGAAATATCTAGATAATCTAAAAAGTTATAGTGTTGTATCTTAGATATTTGTACTTAGGAAGAGTCTAGATACTTAGGGGGGATATTTGTAGAGGATGATAGAATTGTCTAGATCTTGTAATATCTAGAATCATCCCTAGCCAAGTATAAATAGGGGTGAACTTTGTCATTTGTAACTCAATTAAAAAATCAAGACAATTCAAGACATCTTCTTCCGTTACAAAATTCTCTACTCAAAATTCTCCTTCTCCTTTCATAGCTTCCTCTTCTTTAGTTGAATCTTCCGATCTTTAATTAATGATATTGGGCTAGCAGAAGGTTTTTCCCTTTATATTTTCTTATGCTATTCTCTATGATTCCATGATCTTCAACAACCTTAACCTCCAAAGTTGTACACCGAGAAAAAGTGACAACAGTTAATCATAACATATTCATCATCACATGGAAGTAAAATGACGATGATATGTAAAAAGCATACTTGGACTTCATTACTATATGTAAGTCTCTCAATCATAGTCTTTGTTGTCCATTGGACCAGTAATAACTATAAGTCTGAAATCCCTTCACCACTGTCACATCAAGTCCAGAGTCATAAAGCTGATTAGCTAAATTAAACAGTCTCATAGGAGTGCAAAGAACATTACCAAGGCAAAAAAAAATGGGGGAAAGTAAACAAACACACACCTGATTGCACTAGTTGGTACAATGTTAAAAGTATCCTTTCCCATATCCTTTCACTTATCTTTAGACTGTTGCTTCATCGCCTTCACAATAGATGCATTGCGGCATGCTTTTCATACATAAAGCCTATCTACCTGCATTGAGTATATAAAATAAACACAACCATAAAAAAATATAATCAAAGTTCAAAACAAAACCATCAACCTCTAATAAACCTCACCTTGTTCATAGAAACAATAAAGTTTGTATTCCTCATCTTTAGAAGATTAAGCGACTAATAAAAAATAAGTGTTATTTTATTATTTTTAGAAGAAAAAAAAGGGAAAAAAAGAAGAGAAAAGTGGTACAATCCTAAAAGAGACAAATAAATAAAAAAGAATTTGATCTCTTCAAAACCATCTACGTGATTAGCCAACAACACTAAAAACATAACGGAAAAAACGCAGTAGAGAAAGAAGAGAAAGGGAGAAAAAGAAAAGGAGAGAGAAAAGAAATTTGAGATTTTCTCCCAAATCATCAAGGTAATGACTCTATTCTTTTACGTAAGTTTATTACATAATTACGGCCTTTTATAATGAAAATATGGAGAAATTATGAGAAACTGAGAAAGTTTAGCCTAAGGTTCTTCAACCTAAATCATTGATTTGAAAGAGCAAACTTTATCAAAATTTAATTTTAAATAGGATTCTAGAATGCTCTTGTCAAGGAGAATATATTGGTGGTCATGGTTCAAAAATTCTACGTCGTTGACTAGAGTTGACTTTTTAGGTCAACCCTTTGATCGCGAGTTTGACTTACTTTAAGAATTAAGAGAATATTTATCTAAGGATTTTTGATCATTTTAAACCTATTTTTGAGTAGTTTGAGGTAATCTGAAGATCCAAGAATGAAGTTCTGATTTATTAAAAAGAGTGCTTGAGTTGTGAATTCGAGGTAAGTGAGATTTTATGCTTTGGTGCTTGCTTTTCAAACCTGTTTTAAAAAAATTATGTTGTTTTGTGTTTTTTCTGTCTGGTCCATGTGTTGGAACAATCATGTACTTGGCAGAATCGGTGGTCTTTGACTAACCGCATATTTGTTACTTTGAGAAAAATATTTTTTTTTTAAAATATTCAATATTTGATCTGTAGTGTCACGTGGTCTCGTACCATGGCGTTGGGGCGTTGGATATCCTTCATTCACTGTTGTGCTATACTTACTAGGGGCATACATGCACTGTTGTAACATGTTAGAAGCCTTGTACTTGCTATTGGAGTATACTATTGGGGCATCATATATGTTGTCAAGGACTAGCCGGGGTGCTAGGTTGATCTCTTTCACTACCGTAAGACAAGTCCTGAGTTTGTGAGTTGTGTTGATATATATATATTGTTGAATATGTGTTTGGAATTTATTGAGTATTACATTATGAAATTCATTTTTGTACTCGTGGTGGTTGTATTTTCTGATACTTATTTCAGGGGTATTTAAAGTGACGGGTCGAGGATCTTACTGAGTTATATTTACATATAACTTACTCTTACCTGCATGCCATGCAGATACTATTGGTGGCAATGGAGTTAGTAGCTGACGGTTGTGTTGGAGTTGATCTAGTTGTTAAGGTGAGCCACCGCATTGTTCGTGGAGGTTTTCAGAAGAGTTATTATCATTTATTTATCTGATGTTTTTCATTAGGTTTACACATCTGTGTCTTTTGTAGTTCACTTAGATACTCCATGGTCTAGTGTGGGATTTGGATAAGAGTTTTAAATTAATATTTTGAGATACTAAATGATTGTATTCAATTATCATATTATTTGAGTACTTAATTAATTTATTAAATATTAAAAATTAATGATTGAGGTGTGAAAATTAGGTTCTCCTGTCAGGGGTATGGTGTTGCGTACCAATCACATCTAGAGGGTAATTTGAGACGTGACAACATAAACCTGAACCTCGAGAACACAAACTAGAGAAAGATTCTTGTCCAGGTGTGTCAATGTCCAACAATCCAAGGACCTTCAGATTGGCATCTGCTTTCAGTTCCTTAGTTCTTTCGCTTATATTCTCAGTAGGAAAATAAGTTGCGGCTATCTGTTGCGTGATCCCTCCAGCTTCACCTTCTTGAACATTAGTGCCTCGTATGCAGTCAAGAAGCTTGGTTTTACCAGCATCAACATAGCCCATGATACAACAAATAGGAAACCGAAGATTGTATTTACTTTGGCTAGGAGAAGCACCAGTTTCTTCTGTTCCCCGCCCTGAAACTCCAATCTCAGGTTCTCTCTTCTTACTTACAGCATTCTCGAGGATAATTGACACACTTGGATCAGCTTTTTGAGTAGAAATTATAAACTTGGCAGTAGCAGACAGCGATGCTGCATCACTACCAGCTGACCTTCTTTCCTTAATCTCTTTCTTAATAATAGGTTGAGGATCTAAATCTATCTCTTCATCTTCAAAAGCACTCTTTCCAAGCAGGTTAAGATTGACATCATCCCAAATTTTTGCATCTCATTCCTCATTGTCTTCCTCTTCTTCAACTCTGTTTTCTTCGGCATCAGCTACTTCTGACTTCTCCTCTATACTTACCGAATCCATAGCATCAACCTCTTCAGTTTCCATAGAATCAACCTCAGAAACAATATCCTACTGATTTTCTTTCACACTACAACACGTTCAATATATAGCTATGAAATTTTAGCTACGAATTTAAAAATCGTGGGCAGTACCTAATAACAATCATAAAATTTTAAATTTTATGGCTATTTATAAATGCGTAAAATTTCTTAGCTACATAAATTAAATTGACAAAGTTAATTTCTTATTTTTGCTATAATTGTTATTTATCATGACAATAATTATCTAAATAGCTATAAATATATTGTTACGATGAACTTTTGTAGCTAAATAACTTTTTGCTTCAAGTAATAAAATATTGTAGCAATAGTTAAATAACTAGCCATAGATTTATTGCTATGATAAAATCTCATAGCTAACCATTAATTGTTGTCACGTGATAAAAGTTACCGTAGCAATAATAACCTTTTAGCCACAATAAATTTTTTAAAATAAAAATTTATAGCTAAATGGATGTTTTTGATTCAGGTAATTAATAATTATGGCAATAGTGAAATAATTAGCTACAAATTTATTGCTATAATATATTTTTATAGCTAATTATTAATTTCTTTATGAATAAAAAATTACTGTAGCAATAATAATCTTAACCATCATAAATTACTTAAAATAAAATAATATAGCTAAGTTAGTGTATAATAAGACTAACTAATATATCATAATTCAAACTAAAAAATTTACTTGCCAGATTTAAAAATAGAGAAAGAAATACCCACATGCCACAACTTTAATTAATTAATTTGACTATGATTTTTATTGTTATTCGAACCGACATCATCCTTTTCTTTATCCCAAAATAAATTACTTTTTTATTACTATTTTTTAAAAAACTTTTTTATAGTTTTCATGTCAATCCATATCTCCTATGCTAATTTACTTTTCTTTCCGGCGAATCTTTCTACTTCTTCATCTTTTACTTCCATGGTCTCTTTTCATTCTTTCTCACTTTATTTGTTTCCTCTCCTTTTTCTTTTTCTACTTTTATAATTTAATCTCTTATTTTTTCTATTTTTCAGTCATTTCTCTCTTCTCTCACACACATTTTATCGCTTCTCATTTTAAATTAAATTTGAGTTATATTTTAAATTTTAATTTTTTAATTTTTTATTAGTTGTTTTGATTGGATATTGTTCTAACTAATTATAAACATCCAGAGGAGTTCAAAATATAATTTGAAGTGATTTAGAATAGTTTTGAGTTAAATTTCATAAGAGGCGGAAGGAAGAAGATGGAGTCCTTTTTATTTAATAGTGTATATATTATATAATCATGTATATGGATGTATAAACATCGCTTATAATTATATAATGTTGTATAATAGGTGTATAATATTGTATATCAAGATTTTAAATATTTTTGTAAAAAAAATTGAAGTTTTGTATAATATTATATATTGGATGTATAATGTTATATACCGAATTTTTTAAACATGAAAGATTTCTAGCACATATCTAGAAATTTCTTTTTTACCCACCATTGTTGAATTATTCATTCAACACCTACCCAAGCCACCATTGTTGAATTATTCATTCAACACCTACCCAAGCCACCACTGTTGAAGAAGAAAGTTTCCCCTTTCACACCTCCATTCATACCACCTCAACCCTCTATAAAAGGAGGGTTAATCTTCATTGTATATCATCCACCAAAGAGTGAATACATCTCTAAGAGAGTAGTTCCTAGTGAGTGGAGTGAGTTTTGAGAGTTTTTTTTGTGAGTTTGAAAATCTCTTTGTAAATTCTATTCTTGAGTAATAGAGTTTTATTTTCTCTCAAATTATTCCTTACAACTCCGTAATGATCCTGTGATAACAAGTGGTATCAGAGCCTCGTCGGAAGTGCTCATCAGAATTGTGTAAGGCTGAAAATTTTTGAGATTTTCAAGAGTGCTCAAAACTTAATTCTGAGTACACCATTTCATTCCTCTCGTCGACACGAGTTCATACATATTTTCGGAACTAAAATCCGATGTCGTATGAAGTCGTAAGAGCTCCCAAAAGAAATTGAGGAGGAAGACGATTTACAGTACTCTACTGCAGTAATTTCTGCAAGATTTTTCAGAAATTACATTTCAGTCCCAAATTCGGTGAATTAATCACTGAAAGGTGATAATGACCACAGAAGAGTCAACATCATCTTCCGGAGCCATGATTATGCTCACTGCCACCAACTACACACTGTGGAAACCTCGAATGGAAGATCTTCTCAGTTGTAAAGATTTGTTCAACCTTATAGAAATAAAAGGTGTAAATCCTAATCCCGACAAGTTGTCGGAATGGAAGAAATTAAACCGAAAAACTATTGGTCAAATCCGACAATGGATTGACCATAGTGTCTTCCACCATGTTGCACAGGAGACAGACGCATATGCCCTCTGGAAGAAGTTGGAGGATATGTACCAGGCCAAGACCGCTCGGAATAAGGCTTTGTTGATGAGACGCTTAGTCAACATGAAGCTGAAAAGTGGAATTTCAGTTGCCGAGCATACCAGTGAGTTCCAGAGCCTGGTGAACCAGTTATCATGTGTAGAGATGCCGCTTGGTGATGAAGTTCAGGCACTTCTACTTCTCAGTTCTCTCCCCGACAGTTGGGAAACGCTGGTGGTTTCTCTCAGCAACTCGGCCCCAGATGGAAAACTTACCATATCTATGGTTAAAGATGCCCTGTTCAATGAAGAGGCAAGGAGAAAGGACATGGGCACAGATCAGACCCATGCCCTTATTACAGAAAATCGTGGGAGACAACAAGGGAAACAACGAAGGAGTAGTGGAGGCAAATGGAGAGGCAGGAGCAAGAGCAGGGGTAGATCCACAGATGGCAGAAAACCAGCATTCAAGTGCCATTATTGTGGAATAGAGGGTCATATGAAGAAGAATTGCTATAAATGGCTAGAAGAGCAAGGCCAGAGCAGTTCGCAATCGAAGAATAAGGGTGGAGAAACACTAGTTACTATCCCTGGAGATGTAGCTTTCTGTTCAACACATTATGAGACATGTCTTCACGTGTCAAAAGAGGACACGGAATGGGTGGTAGATACTGCAGCATCTTACCACGTAACTCCTCATAAGGAATACTTCACAACATACAAAGCCGGTGACTTTGGAGTTGTGAAAATGGAAAATTCTAGTTTCTCTGGGATTGTAGGAATTGGTGATGTACAAATAAAGACAAGTTCCGGGAGTAAAATTACTCTGAAGGATGTCCGCCATGTGCCTGACCTTCGGTTGAATTTACTTTCAGGTATAGCTCTTGACAAACAGGGCTATGATAATCACTTCAGCAAAGGCACATGGAAGTTATCTAGAGGCGCTATGACAGTCGCTCGAGGTCATATTTGTGGCACGTTGTACAAGACTCATGTGAAGATATGTACAGATAGCCTCAACGTAGCAGAAAAGGAGGCTTCACAGAATTTGTGGCACCAAAGACTTGGCCACATGAGTGAGAAAGGGTTGTCTACCCTAATAAATAAGAATCTTATCAATGTTGTCAAAGATGTTGCATTAGATCCTTGCAATCATTGTCTATTTGGTAAACAACATAGAGTCTCGTTCAAATCCTCTTCAACGAGAAGATCAGAGTTGCTCAGTCTAGTACACTCTGATGTTTGCGGTCCCTTAGAGATTGAATCACTCGGCGGAAACAAATATTTTCTGACATTCATTGATGATGCTTCTCGAAAGGTATGGGTGTATTTCCTGAAGACAAAGGACCAGGTGTTCGAGTACTTCAAATTGTTTCATGTCATGGTAGAGCGTGAAACAGGAAAGAAATTAAAGTGTCTACGGTCAGACAATGGAGGCGAATACTCTTCCAAGGTCTTCGACGTGTATTGCAAAACATATGGTATTCGACACGAGAAAATGGTCCCACGCACCCCTCAACACAATGGTGTAGCCGAAAGAATGAACCGAACAATCATGGAACGTGTTCGAAGCATGATCAGTATGGCTAAGCTGACAAAGCCATTCTGGGGAGAAGCAGTCAGAGTCGCCTGTTACCTGATCAACAGATCACCATCAGTACCACTGAATTTTGAAGTTCCAGAGAAACTGTGGTCTGGGAAGAATCCATCATACTCACACTTGAGAGTATTTGGATGTTTAGCATATGCACATGTATCCAAGGAGCTCAGACAAAAGCTCGATGCAAGGACCACTCCATGCATTTTCATTGGCTATGGAGATGAAGAATTTGGATACAGATTATGGGATCCAAAGGAGAAAAAGGTGATCAGAAGTAGGGACGTGGTGTTCCATGAAAACCAGACAATAGAAGACATTGAAAAACCCACAATGTCTCAGAAGTCAAATGTTGCTGCTCAGATGCCAGAAGTAGTAACAGAATCATTTGTGAGAAATAACGATGAAGTACCAGAAGCAGAAGAAGAGGAAGAAGAGGGTGTTGAGCAGGGGGAGCCACAAACCCCTCCACCAGAAGCTTCAGGTCCATCACAAGGCTCAGATGATGGTGAATATCCTCAGATTGTCAATCCAGAAGTTCGTAGATCTGAATGAGGTCGGATTCCATCCAGAAGATATATAGAATCCGAGTATCTTCTGCTTACCGAAGATAGAGAACCAGAGAGTTTTCAATCTCATAAGGAAAAAGAAAAATGGCTGCTTGCAATGCAGGATGAAATGGAATCTCTACAGAAAAATCACACTTATGAGATCGTAAAACTTCCAAAAGGGAAGAAGGCACTGAAAAATAAATGGGTGTTCAAGCTAAAGAAAGATGGTAGCGGAAAAGTGGTGAAATACAAAGCAAGGTTGGTAGTCAAAGGATTCCAACAGAAGAAAGGAATCGACTTTGATGAGATCTTTTCACCAGTAGTCAAGATGACTTCAATCAGAGTTATACTTGGATTGGTCGCAAGTATGAACTTGGAGCTTGAACAAATGGATGTGAAGACAGCTTTTTTTCATGGAGATTTGAAAGAAGAAATCTATATGGAGCAGCCAGAAGGTTTTGAGGTTTCAGGTGATAACCTCGTATGCAAGCTAAAGAAAAGCTTGTATGGTCTGAAGCAGGCACCAAGACAGTGGTACAAGAAGTTTGACTCTTGTATGGTAAGTCAAGGGTACAAGAAAACTGTAACAGATGAGTGCGTCTACATTCAAAAATTTTCAGACGGGAATTTTGTTGCTCTTCTACTATACGTAGACGATATTCTAATCGTGGGAAAGGATGCAACAAAGATCTACCAGCTGAAGAAAGAATTGTCTAAAGTTTTTGACATGAAAGACTTAGGACCAGCTCAACAGATATTGGGAATGCAAATAGCTAGAGACAGGAAGAACTGCAGATTATGGATTTCTCAAGAAAGGTATATTGAACGTGTGCTTGAAAGGTTCAATATGAACAACGCTAAACCAGTCAGCATTCCACTAGCCAATCACTTTAAATTGAGCAAGAGTTCATGTCCCTCATCTAAGGAAGAGATCAGGGAAATGTCATCAGTACCGTACTCTTCAGCAGTTGGAAGTTTAATGTATGCAATGGTGTGTACAAGGCCAGATATTGCTCATGCAGTGGGTACAGTGAGTCGTTTTCTCTCTAATCCCGGGAAGGAGCATTGGGAGGCAGTAAAGTGGATTCTCAGATACCGTAAGGGTACAACTAATATATGTCTTTGTTATGGGGGAGTTTATCCAATTTTGGAAGGCTATACAGATTCAGATATGGCAGGAGATATTGATAGTAGAAAATCTACTTCAGGATTCATCTACAGTTTTGCAGGAGAAGCTGTTTCATGGCAGTCAAGATTAGAGAAGTGTGTTGCTTTATCTACAACAGAAGCAGAATATATTGCAGCAGCTGAAGCTGGAAAGGAAATGTTGTGGCTGAAGCGGTTTCTCCAAGAATTTGAAATCAAGCAAAAAGAGTACAAGGTACACTGTGACAGTCAGAGTGCTATAGATTTGAGCAAAAATTCATTGTACCATTCTCGTACAAAGCACATTGATATTCGGTATCATTGGATACGCGAGGTGATGGATCGACAACTGTTGAGACTAGTAAAGATCCATACGAAGGAGAATCCAGCAGATATGTTGACAAAGGTGGTTACTCGAGAAAAATTGGAGTTGTGCAGAGACATAGCCGGGATGGTTGTTCCAGATATGGCTAGAGGGGGAGAATTGAAAGATTTCTAGCACATATCTAGAAATTTCTTTTTTACCCACCATTATTGAATTATTCATTCAACACCTACCCAAGCCACCATTGTTGAATTATTCATTCAACACCTACCCAAGCCACCATTGTTGAAGAAGAAAGTTTCCCCTTTCACACCTCCATTCATACCACCTCAACCCTCTATAAAAGGAGGGTTAATCTTCATTGTATATCATCCACCAAAGAGTGAATACATCTCTAAGAGAGTAGTTCCTAGTGAGTGGAGTGAGTTTTGAGAGTTTTTTTTTGTGAGTTTGAAAATCTCTTTGTAAATTCTATTCTTGAGTAATAGAGTTTTATTTTCTCTCAAATTATTCCTTACAACTCCGTAATGATCCTGTGATAACAAAACACTGATATAAAAAATAGTGGGCTATGCAATTGAAACTTAAAAATTTGACTAACTAGGTGCAATTTAATATTATGAGCGACACTTTTGCTCAATCCCTTAAATAAGTATATAATTGTATTTAATTAAATTTTAAATTTGACTGCAGTAGAGTTAAATAATTGCATGCTTGTATTTAAATTGATCACTAATATTTTATATATATATATATATATATATATATATATATATATATATTATTTTTTACATTGAGATAGGAAAAGAAGAAATGGAGAAGAAAATTACAAGGTAAGGAATCGAATCCTCACCTACATGATGAAAGTTCAGTAGTTAACCAACTGAGCTACTAAAAAATTCTCCTTTTTTTATTACATAATGGGTAGGAAAAGAAAAAATGAGAGAAAATTATAAGATGGAGAATCAAACTCTTACCAATAAAATAAAAATTCAAATAGTCAATCAACTTATTATTAATTATATTCAATTTATTAAAATATAAAAATTATTGATATAGTAGTCTAAGAAAATTTGAATACCCTATTATGGAAAGAAATATTATCATAAATATAATTAAATACTAATTAATATTCTAATTTACTTGATATAAATTATATATTTATTATCTTTGTTTTTCCTTATATATACACGCACACACATATATAACAAAGGCCCGTGCCAAAACCTAAATTCTTTATGTCCTTGGCTCCCCTTTCAGCCGCCACACTGTTTCTTCTCTCTTTTCACATTTTCTTTTTCTTTTTCAGTTACTAATAAATCTGTGCCACTTTTGTTCGAGGTATTATTATATTCTTATGTTTCAGTGTTCTTGAATTTTCTTATACCAATTTGATTTATATTTAAGGTTTAATTTTGCAGATTATTTTAATAAGTTGATAAATATAGTGTCTTATTTTTAATAAAATATTGATTGAAAATTTGAGTATATAGGTTTGTTTACGAATCTCTAGCTCAAGTTCTATTAACATTTTTAAATATTAACTTGCATTTTGTATTAAAAATTTTTTTTATGTTCTCATCCTTTTATGCTAATTATTGTTTCTTTTGAATTTATAAGGTGCATTTTGATCCTTGGATATAAGATCATGATTCAACCTTGATGCAAAAGTGAAACTACTTCGACCTTGAATGCAATAGGATCAACATCTCTGATCCCCAAATCAAATACCTAAAATTTTTCTTTTATTTTGATGTAAACCTTCATAATTTTATATATTAAAATTAAAATATCTAATATATAGAACAGTCTTTGTTATGTTAATTTGACAATAATTATTGTACAAATTTGAGTTTTTTCTTATTATTTAGTCTCCCATTAGTTCCATGAACTTTAAATATACAATTGTATATTTTAGAATTAACATTTGAAATTATTCAAATGTTATTTTATGAAATAAGTGATATTCAAATCTTATTATGTTTATATTTCATAAAATATGAATATTTGAGAATTTTAAAGATTTAATGAAAAAATAATATTTGTGACGGAACATTTATTGTCCCTAATAAAAAAATTGATCAATACAAATAAAAAAAAAAATTAGTCACAATAAAATAAAATTTAAAAAATCTAATTATGGATACTGTGACTATTTATAAATATGAAAAATTAAATTTGTAGCTAAATATACAGCTACACATTTAATTTTTTGTGGAAAAATAATTATATCTTTTGTCATAATAATTTTTTTTGTGGCTAAAGTATAAAACATAGCTACAAAGTAGATTTGCAGTGGCAAGAAAATTAGCTATTAGCTATAAAATATGTATGTTTGTGGCAATTTTATTTTTCCATTATAGCCACATCACAAAAAAAATTCATAGCAATAGGTGTTAGTCCTTAGCCACGAAATATTAAAATTTATAGCTAATTTTTAATTATGCTACTTCTAGCTACACATGCTACGAAAAAAATTATAATGACTAAAGTGTTTAGCCATAAAAAATTCATATTTAGCTGCGACCGACTTTATAGGCTATATATGCATAATATGCAATAGTGTCACTTTTATGCTTTCAACGGACTGTTCCTTGGCTTTGCCATTAGCCTGAGCTTGTGGCTTTGACTTCTTTGTTTGGTAAATGGGCCGTTTGGTTGCCTCTTTTCTACTCTCCTCAGTTGAGACTTGAGAGTGGCAAAGCCCTACCAATAGTGAGAAATTGCTTTCGTGCTTCTAATCTTTGAGCTTCTTCCTTTTGCTTTCCGGTAAGCAATTTTTCTTCCTGTTTCTTTTTCAAGAGCTTTTCTTTTTCCCTCTCGTTTTTCAAGTGCTTCTTCTCCTCTGCAAGTCTTTCTAGTTCTTCCTCTTCCTTAACCTCTCATCTTCCTTCATTTTTTAAAGTCTCTCTTCCATCTCCCTAACCTGCTTCGACTGCTTTCTAGCTGTCAATTTTCCTTTGGTATCATTCTTTGTTTCTTCCTATTTTTTCCTCCACCCCTAAGACAGCTGCAACTGTCTTTTTCTCTTTTTCCTTCTCCTTCTTCCTTTTCTTCTTCTTCGCAGCAACAAACCCAACAGCTCCTTCCTCAACTGCTTCTTTTGACTCAGGCTATACCTGCATTTTTTCTTCAAACAGAGTGGGAGTAGAGACTGGTGGCCCTCCACCAAGCTCTTTCAGAAGTTTGTCAATCTCATCCTCGTCATCTTTAAGAGTATGCACACCCTTTTCTTTCTTGGTTTTGTTCTTTGAAGTTTCCGACACATCTGTTGCCTGCTTTTTGCCCTCTATTACTATCAGGTTCTTCTTGATTAACCCCTAGGTCTAGGCTAGCTTGGTCTTGATCAGCAACATCAGCTGAGTCATTTTCAACACCTGTTTCCATTGAGCTAATTGCACTTCTATTCCTTTATAGATGACTTCTTTTTGTCTGAAAAACTAATTTCTAGTGCATCATCTTCTTCCATTACTTCTACTTTTCCATCATTTTCTTCAACAAGAAGAGGAACAGTAAAAGAAATGCCACTACTTTTACCCATAAAGGCAACAACAGTTGGTTCTTCATCTTCCTCAGACAGCTGTCCAGCTTTGTTATCCTCACCATCAATAGTCTGAAACACAGATGTTGTAAGCAAACTTGCACTGCTGTTCCCCGGCGTTAACTTATTCATTTTTCCACCAACACTTTCAACCTCTTGCTCACTTTGGCGAGATAATATCTCAGATGATCACTCAATTAGAAAGCCACTCAATTTTATTTTATAATCTAAAAATCACTCAACTAAGGCTATATTTCTCGAAAAGTCACTTAACTAAAGATAATTATCTCACAAAGTCACTCAACTTTGTTTCTAATTCAAAAGTCACTCAATTATTAATATTTCACCTAGAAAGTCATCCAATCAATTTAAATAATTCTTTTAACTAAATTAATCTGGTAAAATAAAATTTTTATTTTAAGCTAAACTTTTAAGAAACAAAATGATACCCATTTTATTCATTTTATTGACCCACCTCACTTGATACGACCTCCTAAAATTATATGGATCATCTTTACTTAATTATAAAATATTAAAAAACACATTACATATTTTTAGCATAAAAAATAGTATATTAATTTAGCACAAAAAAATACTCTTCTACAGCATATCCCACCCAAATGAGACCCCCATCATTAGCCTAAAATCTCACTCCTTAGTAACTTAATTATTATTTTTGTCTCCCGAGACAAAAAAAAAATGCCACTATAGATTTTCTTTCCTTTTTTATTTTGTATATTACACAATATTTAACATGCACAAAATTAATTATTTGTAATTTTTTATTTATGATTTTTCTAATGTTTAAATATTTAAATCTTTAGCAACTTTAATATATATATTGATACCCATAATTTGTTTTTAATATTTTCATAATTATGGTATATTTTTCAATATAAATGTTTTATATTTTAAACATACCATTGATTTTGATAATATTTTAAATATAATAAATCAAAATCATGCATATTCTTAAAAAATATTACTATACTTTATTTATACTATTAAAATAAAATCAAAATATGCTCTTTGAGAAAGTTTGAAGAAAGATATTTTAGTATTCAATTCCTAATTTAATGAAAGAACGAGATATAAAATATTAACAACTAAAATTAATTCATTATTTATAGAGAGATAAGGGGATATAATTAATAAGAATTAAAGATAAATTAATTCTTGATCTTTTTGGACATTATTCATATTTAAATTATTGGCTATATCTGCTATATAATATAATTTTTAAAAAATATTTAGAAAGTTCTGATATTAATGCAATTAACTTTTAAAAAATGAGTTAGCACATAATTTTTTTTAAAAATAAAAGGGTCTTAATAAATGTATATTTAACCTATATAATTTTAGTGGGTCATATCAAGTGGGCACGAGTCAATAAAATTGTTAAAATACATATTTTTTTATTTCTTACAAATTTAGTTTTAAATAAAAATTTCATGTCAATAAAAATTTAATGAAAAAATTATTTAAATTGATTGAGTGATTTTTCAAGTGAAATATCAGTAGTTGAGTGACTTTCTGAGAGAATTACCTTTATAGTTGAGTGATTTTTTGATTATAAAATAAAGTTGAATAATTTTTTGAGAAAAATATTGTTAGTTGATTGATTTTTGAATTATAAAATAAAGTTTGAGTGATTATTTCATTCCTTGGCAAACCAGGACTATCTTTATCATCATTATTCTCTCAAAGTACTGCATAACCAGACGTACTGGCTCCAACCCTCTTGCACCTTTTACTACTTTTTTTTCTTTCCAAATGCTAGTGCTGGTGCTACTAATTCCTCTTCCTGAATCCTAGGCTCATCAGATATTTCAGTCTTAATAGAGTACTCATCATCGTCAATAACCACACTCTTCTTCTTTGACTTGCCTCCTCCACCAACCTGCTTAGTAGGATTTCCTGACTTCTTTTGCTCATTGTCCTCTCTTAGAACGCGTTTGCTTTTATCACCATCCTCATCTAGAGCCCTGGACTTCTTACCTTTCTTCTTAACTCTCCGTGACTGCTGCTACTTTGTCTTTCTGATCCATTGGATCTTTAGATAATTCCGTCCCAACAACATATTCATCCTTGTCTATCACCCGATTCTTCTTCTTTGACTTTTCTTCACCACCACCACCACCCTGCTTGGAAGCTTCTTTCTCGCCATTGAATTTTGCTTCTTCTTTTGACTGATTGCACTAGTCCAACAACAATTCAACCAATATCTAAAACCTCCAATCCCTGATTCCAAATTAAGAAAACAATGTATAATTTTGTCAAACAGATGAATCAATCTTAGTTTATCAGAAGATAGGCCAACTATATGTTATTTACTTACAAAAATTAAAATCCATTCCCGAATAGTAACAAACCCATACATGGAAATCAATTAATCAACTAAACCTCAACTCCAGTTTAGCCAGCAGCCACCCCGCTGTGCCTGCAAGCACTCAGACTGTACATCAGAGGATATTACATAGGCAATGGCTAATTCCCAATACTTGAACCAGAGGATCTCCTTCGGTGGGGGTCCTATATGAATCTTTCAACTATTAGGCCAAAATAAATTTGAGTTTAAAATCCATCATACTTAAATCAGGCAAGTTAGGCCAAAATAAATTTGAGTTTAAAATCCATCATACTTAAATCAGGCAAGTTAGATAACTATGAATCACTAGTTGGGGTTGCTATATGAGGAATTTCCAACAATACCCAAAATTAAAGGTATCATGAATTTTTCTGTAATTTAACATAAACCATTTATTCTATTAGACATAAATAAACTCCAAATGTTATAAGAAACAAATTACAAAATTCACGATAAAAAATATGTATTTGAAGTCCAACAACACGTGTATGCTATAATTAAATATACAGATGTTGGAACTATCATCACACAGAAAATAAGCAAATGTTATAATCAGAATTAGACTGCTTGGTCCTTCATTTGAACAAAAACACGGGGTAACTTGAAAAGAAAATCATACCTGCAGGCTTAGTATAAAAATTGGTTCACAATCATTCACATGAAAATTGACTTCTTTTATACAAGTGTTTGCCGCAATGTATATCTATAATAATCAGTGTTTGGATACATGTTTTCCATGTAAAATGATGAGGTATACTTACGAAATTTAACAGTTGAACTTAATTAGATAGGTACAACATATATGGGATGAGATTAATTTTTAAATAAATGGTCAAATTTACATTTCTTCCGTCAAGAGCAATTGAAACTTTAGGACGGTATCTTAAAGTTCAATTTTTCCGGTTGAAATTTTAGTAGATTATCCTTAAATTTTACTTTTAGTGTTGAAACTCAAGATACTATGTTAGCTACTATAAACATTTTCTCCAATTTGAAAATTTTATTAGAAATATTAATCTCTCAGATTCAAAATAAATTTTCTTCAAACTTTTTTTATATTAATTCAAAACTAGTATAGTGACCCGCGTGATGCATGGATAATATTATGAACTAATTGTTTCAGTATATTAATATCTTGTTAACCACTTAGCTTTTTAACATATATTTTTCTTATCCATATAATACTTTTTTATGTAAAAGAAAAAGAAATTCTGTGTTTTAGAAATTTTACAGAGTATAAAAAATTTCTTTTGTAAATGTTTAGTGTCAACGATTACAATAAAAAAATTTGTTCTTGAAAATTTTTGGTAATTCTTATTAATTTTTACTAAAATTTATTAAGACTTTTTCTTTAAATTTTCAATATTAGAATAAATGTTACTATCATGAATTAGAATGTTAATTTTGATGACATATTAATTATAACTTGTTATGAGTTAAGTACAATATTATAATATCAGAATTATTTGCCTTAAAATATAGTTCACCATTTTTTTCACCACAAAGGAAAAAAAACAAATAGATTGCATATAACTAAATAGGTTTAGCTTAGAATTCAATTAATGCAGCTATAACAAAAAACAAACTCAAATAGAAATAACAAAAATAATTGACACATTAATGTATCGTCCATAAATTATCTGCAACAAAATAAGAAATTAAAATAAAATCCACAAAACATAATTAAAATACTTCTTTATATTCAATATATTCATCATTCATGACATAAATTTTTTGAAATATTGGATAAATAGAAAGAATAAAATATTGACTTCGTTTCAAATGAAAGGCAAAATTATGTTGGGACAACGGAATAACAACAATAAACACACACACACAAATTAACTGCGAGAAAATAGAGAAAAACGGAACACAAACGACACACAAGAATTTACGTGGTTCGGTCTCACGACCTAGTCCACAACTGCAACTAGGAGGAATTTTATTACTCTCTCTCTTGTGGTGTGTAGATTATAAGTACAAGCTATCTATTTATAGAAATAGATTAGGGTTATTAGGGTTTCTAACGGGCCTAATTAATCAGGCCTCCACAAGCCCAACAATCTCCCACTTGGAGGCATGATAATCTTCAACTGCCATCCACTGTGAGCACTTGTACGTCTAGTAATCTCCTCCTCATCTTCCTGGTTGCAGCGGCCTTTTCATCAGTTAACCTGAAGGCCCGTTGAAGCTTCCCCAAGCTCCAACATCAGTCACGGCTAAAACTGCCCCTGACTCGTCCTCTGTCCCTACCGACTCCCACTTGCACGAACTGCCGAATCCTGGGATACTCTGAGAACAAACAACACTCTCCATCGTTAGCAGGTAATCATCCGGAGAGACTTTGACAGCTGGAACACTGGTTCTCTTAACCCACTGTCTGGTAACTCTGGCTGAAGTTTTAACTGGCTGACTGCCGATGCTCCCACTGCCACGAGAACCCCTGACTGGTTTACCTGAACCTTTCCAAGCACGTTCAACCTGAATCTGACCTGTGGCTCTGGGTTTATCTCCTGCAAAACGAACCTTCTTATGCCCACGAGACTCTGTGAACCGGATTTTGTTTCTCTTCTGATCTGGGACAGTCACTCCCTCAGATGGTAAATAGACCATATACAGCGAACTCCGTTTCTTTCCTCGAGCTATGACCAAGTTCCCCTTCATCACCTTCCACTGCCCGTTTCCGAACTTAACATCGTGTCCTTCATCATCCAACTGCCCAACAGAAATCAACCGTTTCTTCAAGCTTGGAATCACTCGGACATCCTTTAAAGTCCACGAACCGACTGAAGTTTTCAGAATCATGTCACCCATGCCTGTTACATCAAGAACTTTATTGTTTGCTAGTCTTACCTTTCCAAAATCCCCTTCTTTCAGATTCTGCAATGCTTCACTGCTGTGGGTAGCATGAAATGAAGCACCAGAATCCATGACCCAGGAATCCACACTGCTCTCCACGCTACATATCAAGAGATCATTATGAGCATAGTCTCCTGCAATGTTAACTTGTTTATTATTCGGGCATTGATTCCTGAAATGCCCCACCTCCTTGCACGTCCAACACGTTACATCTGAGCGATCCTGAGTCTTCGACTGACTCCTTCTTCTGTTCCTGCTCCCACTACCTCTGCTATTTCTCCTTCCTCTGCTGACATTTAGCAATTCACTCGATGATTCCCCAGAACTCCTTCTTCTGACATCCTCGCCTAGAATGAGATCACGAATCTTCTCAAAAGTGAATCCATCGGGTCCCGCTGAACTGGTAACTGCTGTAACCGTTCCGGACCAACTGTCAGGTACTGACGATAGCAGTAGTAAGGCTTGAACTTCATCATCGAACTTAATGCCCACTGACGTAAGCCTGGCTAAGATTGAATTCATTGTATTTATGTGCTCGGTAACTAAACTGCCTTCCTTCATTTTTGTGTTCACCAATTCTCTAATCAGAAAGACCTTGTTTGCTGCAGATGGCTTCTCGTACATGTTAGACAGCGCTTCCATGACACCTTTCGCTGTCTTCTCCTTCAGAATGTTAAACGCAACATTCTTGGTCAACGAGAGTCGGATAACCGCCATGGCTTTCCGATCCAAACCTGCCCACTCTGCATCAGACATCTTTTCTGGCTTGTCACCCAATACCATGTCTAACTCCTTCTGAACCAGCAAATCCTCAATTTGCATTTTCCACCAACTGAAATCTGCACCATCAAACTTTTCAATTCGATATTTCCCATCTTCTGCCATCTCAAACGACTAGATGAGGTACCCGGTACAACTGATCTCAGGTCTTGATAATTTCAAAAGAAAAATTGACAAAGCCAATACGCACCAACAAAGTTAACTCGGACCACCACCAACAAGAGACCAATTGAAAAACTTTTCTGCCTGAAAAAAATTTTCCGGCGAAACAGTACCTGCCGGTGAAAAAAAATTCTCTCCGGCGACTCGATCTCCTGCTCGATCTGCTACTCGCGACGGCGGCAGCGACGGCGACTGTTCTTCTTCCGGTAGCAGATCTGCTGCCCCTTTTTTTCTTTCTCCGAAAAAAAATTTTTTGGTGACTCTCGCTAATGTTTTTTCGTGTGTATAACCTCGCTCTGATACCAATTGTTGGGACAACGGAATAACAACAATAAACACACACACACAAATTAACTGTGAGAAAATAGAGAAAAACGGAACACAAACGACACACAAGAATTTACGTGGTTCGGTCTCACGACCTAGTCCACAACTGCAACTAGGAGGAATTTTATTACTCTCTCTCTTGTGGTATGTGGATTATAAGTACAAGCTATCTATTTATAGAAATAGATTAGGGTTATTAGGGTTTCTAACGGGCCTAATTAATCAGGCCTCCACAATGTAATTATATATAGAATTCTTTATGCATGGACAAATAAACACTAATGTAATTATATATAGAATTCTTTATGCAGTTTTCTTACTGCTATCATTATACAGTGAAGAGAACATTGGTGAACCTGAGGTTTATAGCATATATGTAGATAATTTTTTTCTATGTTAGACGTGAAATGATTAGATGAATTTGTCAAATAAATAACATAAAATTTTTTACAGTTTTTTAAAAAATAAATAATGTTTTCTCATAACTAATTAATACTTAACATAACTAATTTTGTCTATGATAAGAAATATAAATTGTAATATGTCAAAGAAAATTTCTAAATTTTGATCTAATTTATGTTATAACTTAAATTCAAATATATTAGTTTAATTAAAATTTATCTTTTAATTTAAATTTAAGATATATAATTAATATAAAAAAATAATAACTTGCAAACAAAAAGAGCTCTAAACATGCCTTAGATTATGGTTGCACAGTTTTAGAATTCATATTTATCTTTTAACTTAAATTCAACTAAGTTAGTTTAATTGAAATTTATTTTTTAACTTAAATAATTAATATTAAAATGTGTTAACTTCCAAAAATAATTCTTAAACATTGTACATTTCTAGAACTTAGTATTTATTTTTTAATTTAAATTTAAATTAAAATAAATTAGTATAATTAAAATTTATTTTTCAGTTTAAATAGTTAATATAAAAATTTAATAAATTTCATGAAAAAGTATTTAAATTAAAAACTAAATATTAAGTCCTAAAAATATACCATGTTTAAGAATTATTTACTTGAAAATTATTTTGAATTTAAGTTAAAACATAAATTAGACCAAAATTTAGAGATTGTTTTATACATATTGCAATTTACATTTCTTAGTATACAAAATTAGTTATGTTACGTAATAATTAGTTCTTTTTAATTTAAAAATAATTAAATATTTTTTAAAGAAAAAGAAAAGATGAAATCCTAAAAATGTGCAGTTTTGAATTTTTTAAAGATTATTAGATTTTTATATTGAATATTTAAACTGAAATATAAATTTTAATTAGATTAACTTAATTGAATATAAGAAAAGATAAATATTAAGTACAAAAAACAGACAATGTTTAAGAATTATTTACTTGGAAAATATCAAAATTTTAGATTAACTTAAAAAATTAAAAATAAAATTTTTAATTACACTAACTTATTTGAATTTAAGCTAAAAATAAATATTGAATCTTAAAAATCGTGCAATCATAATTTAATTCATGTTGTTTCGAAATTATTATTATTTTTTATTAACTATATATATAAAATTTAAACTAAAATATACATTTTAATTTATGTTATTATATGTGAATTTAAGTAAAAATATAAATTAGATCAAAATTTAGAGATTGCCTTTGCCATATAACAATTTCATAGACAAAATTAGTTATGTTAAGTAATAATTATTTTTTTAAAAAAAATGCAAAAATGTAAAAAAATTTTCTTTTAAAAAGATGGAGTCCTAAAATCGTGCAGTTTTGAATTTAAAATAAGTTAGTCTAATTAATTTTTTTTTAATTTAAATAGTTAATATAAAAATCTGATAACTTTTTTATAAAAAAATAATTTAAAACTGCACAATTTTAGGACTCCATCATTTTATTTTCTTTAAAAAATATTTAATAATTTTTTAAATTAAAAAATAATAACTAATTATTATTTAACTTAACTAATTTTGTCTATGCCTTTGTAATATATCAAATGCAATCTCTAAATATTGATCTAATTTATATTTAAATTAAATTTAAATATATTAGTTTAATTAATAGTTCTGTTAAATTTAGAAATCAGAAGCATATTAAATTAAATTTAGAAAAAAATTAAAAATTTATATAATTAGTGATATGAATCAAAGTGGGAGAAGTCATGAATTGGCGGAGATATTTATAGATAATAGGATATGAGTAATTTTAATTATTTCTTTTCTATTTTACATGCTAAAAAATTTGCAAAATTGGTAGGATTCTTTAACTTTTAAATTTTATTTTAATCTTAATTTGAACTCTTTAAATTCGTTTATATCCATCCTATATTTTATTCACATTTTTATTTATCAATTAATGTTGAATAAAATAATGAGAAAATCATATTGATAATATGTATGTGAAGAAAAGGCATTAATAACAATTGATGATCCTTAACATAAAATTATATATATATATATATATATATATATATATATATATATATATAATAGTAATAATATTATTATATAAGTCGAAAGCCCCTAAGTTGAAAGTTAGATTACTATTTTGCCCCTTCACTAAATTAAAATTTAATTTATATATAATTAAATATTAATATTTTATTATATCATATCATATTTATATATTTATTACTATATAAGTGGGAAGTCAAAAAGTGAAAAGTTAAAATAAGTAAATAATAATAAATGAATATAAATAATAATAATGATAATAAATAAATATAAATAATAATAATAAGTATAAATAATGATAATGATAATAAATAATACAAATAATAATAATAATAATAATAAATAATAATAATAATAATAGTAATAATACTAATATTATTATTATTATTATTATTATACTAATTGAAAGTGGAAAGCCCTTAAAAGTTGGATTACCCTTTTTTTCCTATAGTAAATTAAAATATAATAAAATATTTAATTAAATAGTAATATTTTACCATCAAATATCTGATATACATACACACACACACACACACACACACATATATATATATATGAATAAAGCCATTCGTTGAACTGAGTAAATGAGGAGAATTGTTTCATTTGTCAGTATTTATTATAGGCTACACTTTTATATTTTTTTTAATTATTATTTCATATACTACCTTTTCACCTTCTAATTATTTCATCTTCTAAGCTTCTACCGATTACAATAGTATTTATACATAATCATCTCATAAAGATATGTACCATTAAGCAAACTCAATATGACAAATATATGTCTTTGTGTCATGATCATACGGTACACCTTTTAATAGATAATATAAAGTTGTTGCATTATTTCTTCTTTTTTTTGATAGTTTTTCAATTTTTTCTGATTTACCTTCTTGTTTTGTTGTTGTTGGCATTTTGGGTTTGTATAAAATGTCCATAAACTTGATAGAAGTAGCCTTAAACCTGCAGATTAAATTTACTCTTGACTTGTGGCTTATATTTATGCCCATCATGATAGCTTGTATTTTTGTAATTCTTACACTTCTCTACATAAATGTTGATTTTTTTTTTGTTTTCATCTTATTTAGGTAATCTTGTCATGCTTTATATTTAACATTCATCAAAGCATAATTAGCAAACTAAGGTAATCAAAATGTCAGTTCAATCATTTTAAATTTACACTTATCATAACTTTATATTTAATTATTTAATGTGGATATACACAGTGTGAAGCACGTGTCCAGAAGCTAGTATATATAAAAGGAGGTTAGAGACATGCTGATATGGCATGCTTCTAAGGCCTCCATTCCTTTTTTTTTCTGACTTTTTTGACTATTTTTTTCTTTTTAAAATTATTTTATTAACTCATTTATTTAATTTTTTTTGATTTAATGTTATCTAATTAAATAATTTAATCTGATAAAAATCTATATCATATTATTATATAAGTGGGAAGCCAAAAAGTGAAAAGTTAGATTACCATTTTGCCCCTCCACTAAATTAAATATATAATTAAATATTAATATTTTATCA
This sequence comes from Datura wrightii, assembly GCA_035772735.1. NCBI lineage: Eukaryota > Viridiplantae > Streptophyta > Magnoliopsida > Solanales > Solanaceae > Datura > Datura wrightii. The sequence continues at coordinate 117,892,793 of JASDFA010000016.1, forward strand.
TATCATATCATATTTATATATTTATTACTATATAAGTGGAAAGCCAAAAGTGAAAAGTAAAAATAAATAATAATAAATAAATATAAATAATAAATAATGATAACGACAATAAATAATAATAATAATATATATAAATCATAATTAATTAATTAATTAATTATTAATAATAATAATACTATATAAGTGGGAAGCCAAAAGGTGAAAAATTAAAATATTAAAAGAACCTTCAAATATTGAAAGATCGATATACCTTTCAAGTCATATTTACCTATCAAATATTGAACGACCATTTTGCCCTTCAATCTAAAACTATTTCTATAATATTTTATTTATTAACCAGTAAAGTTGCATTGCAATAAATACATTCAATACAAATAAGAATTAATTGAAAAGGTATTGCTATATAGGTGAGTAATCAAATATATATATATATATATATATATAAAGGAAAAATATAGAACTGCTGACTTGGCATGCCTCTAAAGTTAGTATTCACATTTATCTTTTTTTCTTATATTTTTGGGTTTTTTTTTTCCATTTTAATACTATTCATTTGTTTTTCTTAATAAATTCATTAATTACTATTTATTTTTATTAAAACACGTAACAACAAAAAAAAAAGCAATTCGCACCGTTTCAAACAAACCCTCGCTCTTCCCCTTTTTTCTTCACGAAGCTTTTTCCCTTCACCAATTATCATTAACCTTTTCTTCTCAAAAATTCTACAATTAAATCAAATCATTCTTCAAGATAGCTTTCTGCTACCTCTCTTATAGGTATAACAATAATATTGAAAATGATATATCCAACACCATTCTGAAAGTTGTAATTGTACTGCCGAAAACGACAAGAGTGGAGAAGTAGGTGGAAGGGTGATGATAGTGGTGGGAGTGAAGTTAGATTCCAGAAGTAAAGAGTTGCGGACTTGGGCTTTGGTTAAGATTGCTCAGCCTGGAGATCATGTAGTTGTTGTACATGTTCTTCATCCAAATTCTGGTAAAAATCATGCCAAAAGTTCAAGAGTTTTTTGTGTTTTGTGTAACGGATGTTCTTCATTATTGTCATTCTTTGATTTGGTATCCTTATTGCAATAACATTACAATAAACACTAAAATATTGCCACACAGGTTTTCAAACGAATAGTCGAAAGATACATAATAAGAGAAAAAAGAAAACCTGCAAACTGAAGAACTCTGAGGCAATTTTTTCTAGAGAGTGACACCTTTTCTCCTTAAAGGCTTATAATGCTTCCAAACAGTAATTACATTGATCAGGCAACAGTACGATTCTCTGTGGAAATCTAATCAACAGAGAAATCGAAAGGTTTCTTAGTAGTGCCAGGAGCAGTAGGTGGCGGCTCTGTGGAAGTGGCAACAGAGGATAAGGGATTGCCGGCAACAGCCATGGCCGATCTTCGGCTCCGATTTGTTTTGTGTCATTTCTGTGAAAAGCTGACGATTTTTTTCAATAATTTTTTTTACTTTTTATGTAATGGGTATTCTGTAGACACGCAGTAGAGGATTTGATGGTTTAATAGTCTGAAAATTACTAGGGGTTCCACAAATTTTCTGCGTATAACCTCCTATTGTTTGTGTAATGGGTATTAGGAGTATATATTTCTCTCATTTTAGTGTTGATTTAATGGATAATTAGTTATGGCAATTTTTGTTATTTGATTTTATTTTCGCAATTTGTTTCAGTTTTCTCGGTTAACTTTTCATCTTTCCTGTTCTGTAGGTATTATGCACAACGGTTGATAATGTAATAGTTGACTGCTTTTTCCTGTAATTTGTTCACTATTTGTTTCATTTGTTACTTCTTCTAAAAATTTTATTATCTACAATTTTTTTGGATTTTATTACTGATGAATCATGTGCAAAGTCGAGGAAATTTTTCGGATCTATCATTTGTGTACCAGATATTATGTATGACTTTCTAATTTAACTCTCAGTGGATGATTTTATAGTGTTATTGGCTGAAATTTCTGGGTCCCGTTTTCATTTAATGTGCTATTCTTCTTTTTGAGTATATACTCATTTTTTATTTTTTGATCTTGTTGAAGAAAAATCAGCACCTCTTTCATTAGTGAAGTCGTTTGACTCGATGCTTGCTGCTTATGAAGGCTTCTGCAATTTAAAGCAGGTTTTCTCATAAAACCCTTTTCTTCCTTTCACTATGGATAACTTTATGGAGTTTATAATCTACCATAACAAAACAAAGGGGAAAAAAGAAGAAGATAATAAATAGGAAAAATTTCCTGCAAAACAGTCATCTGAAGATCGGAGACTGTTGTTGCTTTGAGGGTCTGAATGATCTTTTTCTTTCTCAAGAGTATTTAGTGTTTGGTTCTGCATCAGGATTTTTGTTTTCGTACACCAAATTTATGTAGGAGAATTTTGATAATGCCTAGATTAATTTCTTTGAAGCTAAGTCTACTACAATATGGTCTTTGAAGTTCACGCGAGTTTATAATAAAATATATTTATTTTACGGAAAGATATTGTTAAGACCCTTTTGTAAGCAGTTAGTCGTTAGTATTTGGTTTTATTATTGAAACTTCTATTTACTCACTAATGATACTGCTTGCTACCTTATTGAATTTTTTCCTATCATCAAGTTGTTTGAGATTTTTCTGACAAATCTTGACCAATATATATTTATCCGATATTTAATTTGTTGAGATAAACTTTCTTTTTTCATTTGGGTTTTAACCTTAAGTATATGATTAAAACAATTACTAATTGATAGTATTATATGATTGGACAATAGAGAGAAGAAGAAATTGATCAAAGAGTAATGGTTGATTTTTAGATTATATAATTATTTAGTCTTATTTTGATTTGTCAAGAATCGCGCGAAGCGCGAGCAAAATTACTAGTTTAAAATAAAAACGAATACAAATTAGTAGTATTTGAATATAAGAAAGTTAATAGTGATTTGTAATTGCTAATTAAATTTCAGAAGGAATTTGAAAGGCCAAGAGTCTTCTGAACTTAAATATAGGCCAAGGTCGCCCCATTACCTCTTATTTAAATTAGGATCCATCCTTGAAATTCATAGAATTCAACTGACGTGTGATGCTTGGTGTTACAAAGAAAACAAAAGCATGTGTTGGTGATTCTCTAACTTTTCTTAAGCACACAACCTACATGGTTAAAAAGAGTAGTAAATGAAGATAACAAGGTTCTATTTTCATATATTCAGAGTTGAAAATCATGATTAAGTTAATTTTATCTGCATATTCAGATATGTTTTCCAAGACTGCTCTAATGAATTTTTTGCAAAAAATTGTTCTTTCCATAAGTTAATTTTATCTATTTTTTCTTCTTCTTTGATTTGTTATCCTTTAATATTTTGATTAACTCTTTTTGGAGCCGGTCATGAATCCAACCTAAATGTTGATTTCTGCTCATTCGTTCATTCCTTATCCTAATTTTTATTCAAAAAATAATTTTTTTTTGAAGATATTAACTAAAAGATAACAGATAAATATATCTTTATACATATCAAAATTTAACTTGATGAGAAGCTTTGATACTGCAATCGATGTTTATCTTGATAAGACAACTATGAAATATTTTCTATATTAACCAACCTAAGGATGAAGCTAAAATGAGAAAACACCATATGTAATGGTGCAGTAGAAACTCTTTGTTAATGTCACTGCTGCCTCAAAATGTTGAATTTTCTAAGATTACCAGCAAGAAACAGAGGAAAATGAATATTTTTATGATACAGTTTCTTCTTAAAATGAGTTAATTTATTGTATTTATTCTCATGTCTTTTGACTTTTTATTTCTGTGTCTTTTTTATTATCAAGTTATATTTTGATTATTAAAAAATAAATTTAAAAAATATATTATTTCCTCGAATCTAATATAGTGTTAAATTTTTTATAAAGTATTAAAATATCAGATTACCAACATCTGATATACTTAATTGTTATGCTATATTTCATAATACAATTATATTTACATAATTTTTGACTGATATTTTCTATAAAATTCATAGATGAAAGGACTCATAATTTAAACTTATATAGGGGTATTTGTACCTATAATTATTGTTTATACACATCAATTAAAATTTACTAATTTTTAATAATTATTAAGTATTTGTATCATAATTAATTGTTACTTATTTGCAGATGTACACCATAAAACTGATAATGATCTATTAATCATCCTAAAAAGGACATATAATAATCAATTTTTTTACAAGTTCTATAAAATACTATGTTCAAATCGACAATAACTTCTTGATATGTGTGTGACTATAAAAAGAGGAGGATATAGTGGTACAATTCCTTAAACGACACAAACTTTAAGACGTGAAGCATCTGCAAACATACGGATATTGCTTATTTTCATGTATAAACTATTTGTTGTTGTAACATCAAAAATAAGAAAACTATTGAGCTTGATATTTGATATATTAGACGAACTACATAACTAAAGATTATACTAATTCAATAGATTGCATACAACTATAAACTTATAATAGTGATTGAGGTAGATAACGATACTACTAAAGAAATATTTCTTTCTTTCCTTCCTAAAAATAAAGGATACCCTTTTAATTTCATCCCGTAGAAATTTCGATTAAGATTGTGCTTTGTAGTGACATGATTGAATAGGCTCACCAGTTAGTCGTTTGACTTGCATTTTCCACTTTAAATTTTCGGGTAAATCATGACACGTTTATTGTAAAATTATTTACATCATCTTAAAATAATTATACTTATTAATATGAGATACACGTGCAATGCACTTGTCCACGAACTAATATTTATATAAAAGGAGGACTTCAGTCCAATGATGTATCACTCTCTTAATACATATTTGTTATTTATTTAATTTCCTGATTTTTAACATTTAATTCCTAAATTTCACTTAATACGTCTATTAGAAGTTCATTACAATTCCTCAACCTCCTCATTAATAGGTGCTATTTATAACTAAAACGCATTTTCCCTGAAACGTTCTATTTTCTTATCTTTTTAATTTCGTTTTATTTCCCTTCTTCTCAGTTTGTTTCCTTCCACACACATGAACATTCAAAAAATGAAGTTAGCTCCTATCTCTCTTTCTTTTTAAATGGCTTTTGTGTGTTAAAAGTGGAGAATCACAGGCAAAGCGCTGAGAGGGGCGACCACTCTTGAAAGAAATCTCATAATTTATCTATCGTCTCATTCTTGCCATTCCTGAGCTAATTTAACAAAAGAGAATACACAAGACTTGAAGGGTCTTCTTGCCTAATTATTCTCTTGAGTCTTCAATCTGTGATAAAATCTATCAAAGAAGATAAGCAACCTCCTTGGCTGCTGACACAAATCGATTGGCTTTTTTTGAGTCTCACTTTGAGTGATGTAATTCTTATATAATCCCCTATATTTGGGCTTCATCCCTTATTTTATCTTTTAATATCAATATGAATTAGTTTTAAACTATATGACGTTCACGAGTCTCAAGTTAATGTATTATTTGCTGTGGCTCTCAGAAGTGATTTCCTCTTCCCATAAAACCTTCTTCCTCGTTGAATTATTAAAAATTTTCAAGTTCTGTTATACAGGCAAATGCGGAGCTAAAGTTATGTATTAGAGATTGACTTTTGAAATAAGAAGGTAAATCATTCTGTTATAACTTTTTTTTTTATTCTTTTGGAATGGTATTTCAATAAAAAAATTCATTTTTTTTTGTAAGATTGCAATAGACTTTAATAAGAGATCCATGAGAATGAAATTGTAGTAGATTTTCAACTGGATCTTCATAAACTTGATTCGCTTTGATGCATTAATAGGTAAAGTTGTTAGAAATAATTGTGGCTTGCTAGCTTATCTAATGTGTTGATGCACTCTTGCTCATTTGAAATTGCAGGAATATTTAGTAACTAAATTGATTTGATTTTTTATTTACAGTGATAAAAAAATCTGTGCATATGGAGTTGTGTTATTTTGGGTATAAGAATTACTAAACATTTCAATACATAAACACAAAAGAGAGCCAAGAGTTGATGTGTACTTCAAGGAGATGGAAATCAAATTTTAGGGCATAACCATTTTAGAAATATTTATTTGCCAAATACTATATTTGTATTTGATACAAGTCTAATGATAATTGTGTTTTCTTTATACACCTGAGTGTTTATATTATTTTGGAATACTTTGAGTATTAGAATTGCTTAAGCATATTCCTATCAAATTGTTAATATTGATACGTCGATTGTCATTCAGGAAATTACAAGCTTCTTTAAGAACCAAAAAGAGGAAAATGATATCTTTACATTATTTTATCTTATTTATAACTTCATCTGCAACATTATTGGATTGTCTGTTATCGAATCTCATTTTGGTTCAGTATGCTTAATGTATATTTAATGCAAGTTGTGTAGTGTTAGGTTTATTTTGCAACTAGGTTCCATTGTCTATTGTTAATGAAAATTTAGAAAAATTTACAAAAAAATCATAACTATATTCTACTTTAACAGTTAATATAACATAATACGCTACAATAAATAGAGTTATGGCCATATAAAATGGGTCAAACCCCTATAAAATATTTTTTCATATTCAGAACTCAAAATCGAAACATCTGATTAAGGGATGATCAGTCCATCCACTGTACCACATTCGTTAATCGTAAAAACTATTGATGATGCTTCACTGAAAAAGTAAATAACACTGGTGAATATATAAACTTATATGGTGATTAATTAACAGAAGGAAAAAAAAAACTTCATATATGTTATGTTTTTATTATTAATAAAAAAATTAAATTTGTTAAGTGGATTATTATTATTAATTATTACTTTCACGAAAAAAAAAGGTTAGTGTTCGCATATGGTTGTATATTTAAGGTTATTATGTTTTTTTTTTCTTTCGATTTTCTATGTTATTTGGTATTTATATTGGAGTTTGATTAATTCAGATTTGTGTCGGATAAGATTCGGGGGTAGAGCTCCTTACCAAGGATCTTTTCATATCCAGAACTAAAAATTGAAACCTCTAATTAAGGGAAGAGCAACCTCATCCAATGCACCGCATACATTAGTGGTAGGTTATTATGTATATATTATTATAATTCTAATATCATTGTTTCTTTCAAAATACTTTTTGTAAAATTAATTAGGTAAAAAGTGATGAAGCTAATCCAAAATAATATTAAAACGTATTATAATTTATTCAATTTATAGAATCAATAAGAAATTTTTTTAAAATTTATTTTTTATTTTTATGCGCAAATTCACTAGTTATTATATAATTAAAACACAGTTACTTGCGTGAATCAACTATCAATCTTCAGAAACTAATGAAATAAGCACAAGTAAGGACTCTTATATTATGTCAATATTTAAAGCATAAATACTAAAGAGATTAGGGTCAAATTTACTTCTCTACTTTTAAAAATTGATCAGGTCTATCCTTCATCATATTATGCAGTTATATTTACCCTGCTGTTATGAAAGTTTTTATCTATACCCTTCATTTAACAGAAAAATTCAAATCTAACTTAAATGAACCCTTTTTTTAATAATAAAATTCATATCTTAATCTAATCCGCCCGTCCCAGTACGTCTTAACCTAATAACACCAAAACCCACAAACATGATAACACCAAACCTACAAAGCTGACAAACAAATTCATGAATCTTTTATCAACAGATTTGTCAATTGCCTTCTGAACCTTCTCAAGTCTCATGTAAGGGAGAGAGCATCAAAAAATTCTCATATAATTTTTGTGTACAGAGAATAAAAAAAAATATGAAGAACATAATAATCAAAGCTTCTTTTACGAAATTAATCACACAAATTATCTTTCCAATGAGACTTTTTTCCCATATTTGTTTTATACTTTATTTTTATGCTCCATATAATTTATCCTGCAAAATATAAAATTATGCTAATGCATTATAAATTTAAAATTAAGGGATCTTGAATTGTACACTGTATTATTAAAAAAACAGAACATTACTATAAAATTCTTCGTGTAATGCTCGATATGAGTAACTGTTCCGTCAAAAAAATATCTCCTTGTATTATATTTCAAACCTCCACTATTGTGTATTAAAACTATAAACAGAATGCCTACAGACCTTTCTAAATTTGATGTAGTTTTTTTCAAATCTCTCCTAAATTATCGATAGTCTTAATTACCCCCCTCAACTTGTCTATTTAATAGTTTGTAACCCCCTGCACTATCTCATTCTAAAAGAGTGAGATACATTCCTGCCATGTAGACTTTTTATCTATGTATCATTTTAAAAAAATATTTTTAAAATTTTTAATTTATTAGTTTTTTAGATTTAATTTTTCAATTAGTAATTTTTTTTATAGAACTCTATTTTTTAAACAAACAAGGAAATTATTTTGCTAAAAATAATAAAATTACAATTAACTTTTCTTTACAGATTTTGCCCAAAAAGAAAAAATTTACTGTCGAAACAGATAGTCATTATATCTACGTAAAATATAGTAAAATTATATAATTGAAGCTTCATTATTATGCTAAAAAATTTTATTTCACTAAATATAGAGGAATTCTAACTGAGTTTTTCTTTTTATTCTAGATTTGGCCTTAAAAAAATAATAGTTATTGCATCGTAACGAGAAATAAAAAACTACACAATTGCAACTCCATTATTGGGGTTAAATTATTTTTTATGTGAATAAAAATGATAGGACTCAAAGTTTTTGTATACACACTTGGAATAAATAGCGTGTCTATATATGTATATATATATATATATATATATATATATATATATATTAAAAAACACAGTTGATACTTCATTAATTTTATTTTGCTAAAATGATAGAGTTTGAGTCAATTTTTTTTAAAATTGGACTGAAAATAGAAATACACCGTTAAAATAAATAATTAAGAGCTAAATATTTTTAATAAAATATATCCTTACATGCTTAAAAGAAAGTGTAGTCATTCTATTTGCCGCATCAACACTTAGAAAGTTAAAAACTATCAAATAAATAAGTTAAAGGAAGTAATTAAAACTATTAATAATTCTGAAAGAATTTAAAGAAAACAGCTCAAATTTAGAAAGTCACTAAGTATTCTGCCTAAAATTATATATAGTGTAGTGTGTGGAGAACGTGCACCGTGCAGATCATGAAGGAAAAGTGTTGTTTAGGAAATGTTGTCTTTCTTATGCTTTCTTTTTATTTGATATTTTTTTTCTTTTGTCTAATTATTATTATTAGATTTGAAGATATATATATAAGAAAAATTAAGTTGAACTTCTCTTTTATTTTTAATTCAAAAATTTTTAGATTTTTAATATAATTATTATTATTACATAATTAATTCTAGGAAAAATTAGAAAAAGAGAATATTAATCATATTCAACTTATTTTGATAGAAAAGAAAAGACAAATTATTTTTTTTGTAAAACCGAAAAATTAAATTCGAGTTTCTCTCCTTAAAAAACACTATCAAAAATTTAATTTAAAAAAAAATAATAACTAATTAGTATAAAGTTAAAACAGATGAAGGAAAATAACTTAGGTTATCTTTTGAAAATTAACAAATAACGTAGGTTTATCTTTGTCTATTCATAATTTAAAGTAATAATAAGTAATAATCATCACGATGATTTAAAAATGTAAAACAATTAGATAACTATATAAAAAACTGTAAAATTATAAATAACTATCAAAACTTAAACTTTTTAAAAAGCTATAAAAATTAAAAGAAAACTGTAAAATAAATAAAAATAACTGTTAAAATTTGAATTTTAAAATAAATATAAAAAATTAAAGACAAACAATAACTAATTATTACATAATTAACTAATTTGTCTTAAAACTGCCACGTGTCTTTCTCATATACTGCCACTTGGCATCATTTTTAGGCTAGACTTTCTTTCTTTTAAGTACAAACAATAAATATATAGATAGATAGATACAGATAAGTGTACATTTACGTAATTAAAAGGATTGTAAATTATTTTCTTTCAAATTTATTTAATTCAATAAATTATTATTGAAAAATTTATTAAATATTTTTATAGCAGATATTACATGCTAGGATAATAATATATGCGTCTAAATTTTTTTATACAATGACATATAAAAATCTTGCATTAAAATAAATTTTTGTTGAATTTTCTTAAAATCTAACAAGAATAAGCGGCAGTGAGTTGATTCACATGGATAATACAATTCTATACTCTAACAGCTCTTGGTACTTCCCATTCTCTCAAATTGTTGCTTTTTCTGCGCCCCCCTCCCCTCCCCCCCCCCCTTCCTCCCAAAAAAATAAAATAATATACCTCAAGAAACAACAAATATCTTCTCATCAGAGAGAAAATAAAAGATATATCAATTTTCTCTCCTACATAAAATAGAAATAACTACTAAAAATACAATAAGAATATTTGGATGCAAAATTAAAATATTACATACTAGGATACATTGTAATATATGCGTCTAATTTTTTTTTCTATAATGATATATAAAGATTGTGCGTTAAAATAAATTAGTGTTGAACTTTTTTAAAACCTAACAAGAAAAAGCGATAGCAAAATTGATTTTGATGGCTAATTCAATTCTAGACTTCAATAGCTTTTCGTACTTCTCATCCCATAAAATTATTATTAAACCTGCAAAAACAAAGAAGAAAATAAAAATTGAAAAATTAAACTGATTGCAAAATCCATAAAAATGATGAGTAAGAATTGAAGAATTCATTATTTACTTTTTATAGCTCTTTTCTAATTTGTATACTGAACCTTTCCTTTTATAAATTTATTATTTTTAATTAATTAATCTACATTTAATTACCCAATGCAACTTTTCTAATTCTCTTAATTATTTATATAATGAAGAGGCAGGTGTGTGAATAAAAAATAAATGAAATTTATGAAGATACATAACGGTTGTTAATAGTAATTACCAGTATCCTCATTCTTCCTAAAAGTTATTGCATGTGTTGTAAAAAGATCATATACATATTATATTAGTATTTAAAAGAAAAGACATTTTAGCTAACTTGGAGTTTTGATCATTTATGGCCCAACATTGTAAGTTAATTTAATTTTTTAAAAATAAAATTATTCAATTTTTATTCTTTTTATCCAAGCATATAAAGCATTATAGTAATATTTTTTATTTATACTTTTTAATAAATAATTTTTTTTAATTTATCAGATTATGTAATTATTTATAATATGTTAAATTTAACTAACTTAAAAGAATTACATATTTCATTGCTTATTATCTTAATATCTACTTAGCATTAAATTCAAACATTGAATTGAATATTTAATTTAAGTAATATACTTTTTACATTTTTTATTGAGCATTTTTAGATAATAAGTTAAAAAATATAAGTATTGTATTTATTAATAAAATTTTCGATAAAACTAATATGTGATCATAAAAAAATAGTTTTAAAAGAGATTTACATATGCAATGAGACAATATAGTACTCTCATTAAAAAATTAAAAAGACATTAACAATTATTAACATGATATATAGTGTAAGTAAATGTGATAACTTACACATATATCTTTTAATTTTTTTTGAGTCTAGATATATACAATTTTCTTTAATTAGAAGTAAATGTAAATAAAGTTATGTAATTTAAGAAGATAAAATATATACTCCCTTCATTTCAAACTAAGTGTTGTTTTTATTTGTTAATTTTATTTTCAAATAAGTGGTGTTTCACCTAATCAAGAAGACATTAATGATGTTCTTTCAATTTTACCATTATTTAATTAAAAATTATTTTATATAATCAAGAAAATACTAAAGAGTTATAACTTTTTCAAGATATTTGTTAAGGATAAATTAGTGAAAATATGTCTTACTTTATAGGAATGAGTAATTTTCTTAAGGAGTGTGCCCAAATTAAAAACACCATTTATTTTGAAATAAAGAGAGAATATAATATATATTACTTTTTATTGTAATGTTTAAGAGAATTTATTAATTGTTTGATATTTTGTAATACCCCAAAAAGTCCCTTAGATCAGACCCAAGACTTAGAGCAGAAAATAACAGAAAAACAACACCAGAACCAAACAACGAACCTCAGTACGGTTCGTTGTAGGAACAAAGGGTCATTGGTTGTGTCTATTGTTGAGTTCTACTGAGCTGTTAAAAATTGGTCCAGAACCAATGAGTAGATTGTAGGGACCGTTTTTGATTGTACTGGTCGTTTTTTGGAGTCATTGAATCAGGTTCAAAGAGTAATTCGAAGGCAACATGAGAAACCACAATAGAATCCTACGACTCGTTCCAAGGTGATACAGGTCATACTGAAGAGTCATACGAGGAGAGTTCAAAGAATTTTCAGGGGAGGATCAGCAACTACAAAGACTTAGTATGAGTCGTAATATGGTAGTATGAATCGTCGTTTCAGTCGTTAGTTGAGATATTATAATGCCTCGAACTTTCATACTAAGTTTGAAATTGTTCTAGGTATGTGGATGATCCGAACCCAATGAATTAATGAAAACAAGGTGTTAAGATCAATTCTTAAGTGTAAAAATTGTATTGGATACAAATTAAGGTCATATGGAACCTCTAGCACAAAGTTGAGTTGAGAGCCTTCTTACCGATTGAGTTTTCGTATAAGTTCTTACAAAGGTCAACTTAAAATGATCATAGCTTCCATTTTGTAAAGTGTTTTTGGGTGATTCAATACATTAAATGGAATCCCTTTGAATCTTCTTTCCAATGCATCCAACCTTGCATCAATCGGAGTTTGGAGTAAAAAGTTAGAAGCAATTTAGTAAAACAGCACCAGCATTGGATGAACCGTAGTATGGGTCGTCCTATCAAACAACGACCCGTCCTTTTGGTCGTTGTTTTTGCCAATTTCAGGCCTTTTTCTTGTAGTTTGGAGGTATTTTGGTAAACTCCTATGCTTTTAACTCCTAAATGACATTCTTTTGGGCTTTCTTGAGGTTAGATTAAAGGGATTAACCTAGCCTAAATCCTTACTCTCTCCAAAAGACCAATAGTTGGATTTTCTCTCAAGAAACGAGCTAGGGTTCTTTTTCAAGCTCTTCCAAATCTTTCTTGAGTCTTCAAAACAAGTCAAGGGATCATCAATCCAGGTATGTAGAGTCATGAATGGGGAAAATTCTTCTACCCTCGTGCCCTTTCAAGTCCAAATTCATGATTTTTACTTCTCAAGTTCTAAATTGTGAAATTCTAGGGTTTAACCCAATTCACTGCAATCTTCCATGCTATCTCTATGGGTTCAATTCTCTCATGTTTCAATTGATGATTTATGGCTACTAGGGCGGATTTGACTCTCAATTTACTTACTAATTTATGATTTCAAGTTTATGAAGATTATGACCTATTATGCACGATTTATGAATTTCAAGCTTATGAACTCATGATTTCAAGTATGATGAGTTATCAAGTATGCAAGAATATTTATGAATTCTTAAACTTATGATTCCATGATTTTGAATTATCATGAATCTTATTTTAAGAATGTATGATTTCCTGATTTGGGCAAACCCTTGTAAAGTTAAGCATGTTTCATCATGATTTCTAGCCAAGGCTTATAGGATCAGTTTTAAAGAGATATTTTGGAGTCAAGATTCTCCACTATTTAGATTTAAGCTATGTTTTGAGAATATAATTATGAGCAATATGCATATTTTGGGAATAGTGTCTAGCACCAAGTAGTTTAAAAGTTCAAGCAAACCCCAGGTCTCAGAACTACATGCAACTGTGCGATAAGATATCCTCGATATCAGAGAATGATTTCCTTAGCTTGAGGAATATGAGATCCTCTCTATCGGAGAGTGCCTCTCTTGTCTCAATGGGAACATGTAGGGGTCATCATTATTGGAGATTATCTCCCTGAGTCACGAGTAATATCATGCCTTTCATCGTTCTTTGCCCTGGCAAGATTTAGGGCGGCTCTGCCACTTGAGCAAGTTAGTGGGGCATCACATAAGCTCTTTCATGAAGGTATCGGTTATGACGAGTCTCCCATTATTCCTCATGTTTTCAGTTACTTATGTTCACGTCTTATGATAGTATGTTTTATAGTATATTTGACCTATTGACCAGTTTTATGAGTTTTCACTTATGATTTCAAGTGTGGTAATTAGATGATTTCTATTTCTAAACCTTGGGTCATTATATTCCGCTTATGATGAATATCTTATGATCATGATTACTTCAGGAGTATGGTTTTTATCATGTTGTCCTTACTTTCATGTTTTACCTTATTTAATATTCATGATTTCAGATTATCGTTTTACTAGCATGGTTTAATCACCTTACATACTCAATATATTCAAAGTACTGATACTCTATGCTATATCATCTCATGATATAGGTTTGGGTGATCAGTCTCAGTCTCGTTGTTAGATACATTCCGGACTTGATCAGCTAGTAGTGGTGCGTCCTCATCTTTCGAGGACTAGACTTATCTACTTCATTTCAGTTCTTTTACCTTGTTTTGATTTCAGACTTGGAGTTAGCTGGATGCTCGTCTCACCAGCTCATTAGTTAGTAGAGGCTTTCAAACATAGAGTTAACATATTTTGCCTTATGACTTAGTGTTTAAATTATTAGACTATTTTGTTATCCATAAGTGGATGTTTTACTTTTCAGTTAGTTTTCACTCAGTTTTTCTTATAAATTATATTGTGTTGATAATGTTGACACCCAATTTTGACTTCCCTATACCCCGTCTAAGCTGCTTATTAATATATGTAATGCATATTTTAAAATTACTTCGTTTATGTAATTATTTAGTTCGCATTTGTTGTATTTTAACAATCAATTTTGCATGATAATTCCAAATTTTAATGTTATTTACATTTAGTCTCAATTTATTAATTTTCTAATGTTATTTAATTGTGTTATATTAATATAAATGTATACTTACTCTCAAATAGATAATTTTACTTAAATTTCCAAACTATTTTAAATATTTATATAAGTTTACTTAGTTTTATAAATTAATTATATTTAATTTCATAATAATAATATTTATATAGTTTTATCGCAAATTAAACTATTATGTTACCTATTTACTAAATCATTTACAAGTATTATTAATTTAATAGCAACTAATTCAATTTTCCTCCAATTCATTTAAAATCTAGCCACATTTTACCCAATTGATGTCAATTTTAGCCATTCTGATCAAAATTTTGGTCACATTTAAATGCCAATTGAATTCCAATTTAATTCCTACCCATTAACCCATTTGTGACCCGCGACCCATTCAACAACCCAACCTATCAACTCCAATTTAATCCTAGCCGTTTAAACTTTTGGATCTAATGGCTGTTATTTAATCCTACCATATTTTCTTAAATATTCCTATTCACCCCCCCAAAACCTACACACTCTCATTCTCTTCTCTACCAAAAAATAGCGCCGCCTCCCTCCACTCTCATCTCCTTCTCCCCACTCCATGTCCATCACAAACCGGAAAAACAGCCAAACCACCATCCCCCTCTTTCTCTCTTCTATCAGAAAACTCCATAACCGCCTCGTCGCACCTTCTCTCTTCTCTCCCACCCCGTTTTCCTTCCTTGAACCCCGCCGAAAAACCACCAAAAACCTAACTCCCATTTTTTTCCTCTCTAGCAACAAGCAGCCAGTCCCTCTCCCTCTCTCCCCCTCAGTCGCAAATCCCTATCGAGATCACCACCACCAGACCTCCATTAAAGCCACAGTGCCGCACACACCCGAACAACTCACCATTTTCTCATCTCTTCTCCGACTGACCGGCGAGACACTGTCGTGAATCGCGCAACCATACCCAAATCCAAAACCCGTTTTGGATGAAAGAACTCTCAATATTATATTAGATCTGTATAGATCTATCCTTGGTGTGATTTTTAAACTTTCATTTGCCTTCTCTTCATCTACTGATTCTCTACTAACCTATAATTCTTGTTGTGTTAGTTGTTTGTATCTCAATATCTACATAAATATTTTTAAATATTTTTTTAATCATGAAGGCCTTTTAAATGTTATGAAACTGTTAATTGTGTCGCAACTAATCTTGTTAAATATTCTAGTTAAATTCATTCTTTATTCCGCTCTTCGATAGTTGCATACGGGTATACATACACATTTCACCGTTTGATTGATTCCCTTTTCCCTTTGTTTAATTTTTAAGTATTACTAGTATACATCTATTTTTCAAGATTTCTCTAAATCGTTCTATGAGGTATTGCGATTGGGATTAACTTTATGTCCTAGCCTCTTTGAATTCGTATTTACAGGACGATGTAAAATCTATTGTTTGGTAAATTTAATTATTTGAAAGTCTTGCTAGTTGATGGCCTCGATGGATTTTGATTAATTAAAAAGTTAATTAGTATTTTAATGCTCAATAATATATGACAAATCTCCTTTATTTAATTTGTTTTCCTTCTTCGTCTAGTACATGGATTTTCTTGTAAAAAATATTTTATATTATTCCAATTGAAAGAAATCTTACAATATTTTTATTTATGGCATATTCATCCATTATGGTAACTCAATATACATCTGGCTTTTATAAACTTCCTTTTATTTTATGATTCGTATTTCTTTCCATCTCTGTGTCTAGACTGTTGCTTAACCCAAGTTACGGTAAATCGACAATCCAGTTATTTCCTTTCCTCTAAATTGATTAGATAGTTGATTACTTGCTTTATCTATGTTAAAATATTATTGGTCTTACACTAATTGATTTTATTTAAGGAAGACCTTAGTGATTGATTTGTCTCTTTCCTTAACTGATTTCAATTGTGATTGTTATGGACAGTTCATTTAGCTCTTATTAATTCTATTTGGCCTTGTGAATTAAAAAAAAAAGATATTCCTTTGATTGATGCTCTCCTTTTTATATCTAATCTATCATCTGTCGTAGCTATAAAAGCAGCCCTCCCCTTTCCTTTGGAGGGCATTGATAGATTGTCTGAAAAACTGAAAAAATTATTTACTCTTGGTACTTCTCTGTTCTTCGCCCATTTAATTCTAATCCCCCTATCCCTCTTCAACACAAGCACTACTCGGAATCATCAAGATTCTCGTAATCTTGATGTGTTGAGTGTGAGTAACAATCAAGGCAATCGTGACATTTGGTTTTCCTTTTAACTTTTGTCATCTACTGATTAGTTTATTTTACCTACGCAAAATGGCAACTACTTACATGATAAATTTGTTATTTAGTTTCGTCAATGGCTTGCTTATCGTAACTATGTGTCTTAATATGCTATTTTTATTAAGTTCGCCTGAAATATGTTTATTATGGTCATGAATATGAGACTTTTGTTATGTGTCAATTGTCGTATCTAACCTTTTAAGCAGACATCTCTAAATTTATTCCGGGATCCATCAGAGAATCGTCGGGACAAGAGAGTGCTATGTGAATTAGTCTAACATTATTCATTTTTTTAATGTTGTATTTATTTGTTTACTTTTAGTATGTAATAATCGTAATAAGCATTAAGTGATAGTTGAAAAGGGGGCTTTTGTGGGTGGGGGTTTGTATGCTTTTCTTTACTACTTCTTTTGATTGCTAAATTCGTTAGAAATCATGCCTATAGAATCAACGAAATCATTCATTTCTATAATAGAGACCATGCCTATAGGATTGAACTTAATCATTTTCTGCTACAAAGTATGCCTATAGAAATTAAGACAATTTGATTTGGCTTGATATAAATTATGCTTATATTATTTGACATTAGAGAACATCATAGGTATCCACATGTTAATTCAACTTCGATTATATTGGGAATCATGATTACAAGATTATAATAGAAATCATACATAATTGTTGTCAATGTGACTGATAATACTGTCATTATAAAATCTGACTACGTGAATTATTTTGCATAATGATAGACCATGCCTATAGGGTTTAATTCGGAATCATCTTAAAGCATGCTTGCTTTAATGGAGGCTATGTGAAACCTTTTATGCCAACTATTTTCCGTTATTATTTATTTTTCTTGACGCTGATCTCTTTTAAAAAGCCCCCTCAAAAATCCTAGTTCCCGAAACAAAAATAGCAGTCCAAAATGCCTCTTGGGCATTAGGTTTGGGATGGGTAGACATGCATTAGACCATTTTTTTTCTCGTTTTAGAGCGATTTTAGGTTAATAACTAATCAATTAGGTGGGTAGTTGGGATATGATAGTCCATGCTGCCTGAATAATACGAGAAATCTAAACAGTTGTGAAGTATTATTTTAGTTGCACGGGATGATCCCGTTAGGTTTTAATGACCCCCCTTCTTTAAGTGAAGAACTACGTCTGACCTGATTCCCTTCGGGATACGTAGGCATCTCTTTGAGGCTCGGTCCATTCCTTAAATTTTCTATTTATTTGTTTTGTTATTGTTGCTTCTAATTTAGTGTTTATTTGTTATTTACCTTATTTTTAATCATTATTTGCATAAATTGCCAGGTTTATTATATTTCTTGCATTATATCCTTCTTGCTTTATCTGTTTTTCTTTATTACAAGGCTATTTGCACTTTTAATTTTTTATCACTTAGTTCATTTAACTTGTTTTACATAAAAAGAAGTTAAAATTAACTTTATTTGCTCGCTTAGTAATTCCCTCACATATTAATGAATTCGGCCGGGACTCACAGTTGTGGACCTCGAATGGTGCTTAACACCTTTCTTTCGAGGTAATTTGACACCCTTACCCTATTTTCGATGACCTAGGCTAGTAAAATAGACCCTTAGTATGGTGCCCTAATGCACCATAATTTGTTAGGTGGTGACTCTCCCTTCTAATTAACTCTTAAGAGTTGTCACGTGTCGAATTCCGCTTTTCGCGAGAAAAAAGGGGCGCGACAACAATGACGACTCTGATGGAGATTTTAGGCTCTAACCAATACAATTTCGTTCTTATGTGAGATTTTATATGTTTGTTCTTTTAAGGTTCATAAGATTACCTTTTCCGTATTTTGAGTCAAAAATTAATTTTTACCATGTTTATGTGACCTTTTTTCCCATATTGATTTTGTGTTTTTATTTTCTTCCATTTATAATTGATTATCTTCTATATTTGAATTTTTTATTTCTCCATATCGTTTTTAAATATTATATGATTAACAACTTTTAGCATCAAGTATTAATGTATCCTATTTATTTGCATGTTATTTGCTTATCTAATTGTCTCACGCACACAACTTCCATATTGACCGTGTATGCCTTTAGTAAGGAATACGCAACATCTCAACCTAGAAAATCGCGACGTTCAAGGCACGTCAAGATTTAGTGAAACTTTTCCTTAAGTCTTAAGGGATTTTCTATCTCGAAAAGGACGTCTTCATAATCTATTTGCATTTCATTTTTCCCTTTCCCTTATCTCCGTTCCTTCCTTAAAATATTTTCTTCCATTTTTAGCTTTTCTTGTTTGATTTATTTTCTTTTCTTATTATCTAGTTAATTTGATTGCAACTATCCCTTTACTTATTTATGTGACATAACTGATGAGTTTTATCCATAATTTTTTTTTGCTTCATTAAATATTTGTCGCGTTTCTAAACTGCTTATTGTGTGCACATGAAATTACTATAGTTTTTCATTCCGCTTATATCTCTTCCCATTTGGGAACTTCTCACTATCACACACTACACACGTGAGTTGTGCTTTGCACTTCTCCAATATCCTTTCAAAAAGCCTATTTAGGGAGTTGACATATACATGGGGTGAGTGAATAGTTTTATTACCATGTGACCACGTGCCTTCTCGCATAAGGAAACCTTTCAGTTCTGTGACCTCCCAACTCTTAGTAATTTTTCTTAAGTTATGCATGAATTATCCTTATGAGGTCCTAATACCATCTGTGTATTAAGACCATTAGTTTGACTTTGCCCAAAGTCCAAAGAGATTTATAATCTCGAAAAGGACATTATCATATCTATTTTCATTTTATTTGAGAGGTCAATATGCCTAAAAATGTATACTATTTTTCTCCTTAGGTGGGAAGGGTAAAACTAACATTTTGATGTAGGTGTTAAGAACAAAGTCACATCGTGTAAGATAGGAAGAAGCTAAAAAAAAGAAGAGTATTTCCAGTTAGGCTATACTTTGCTTTTTGTATTTTTATTTCTTGTGACGTTTCACTATGTAAATAAAGCAATAATTTATTTATGTTATTCTATGTATTTGGGATTCTAGTGGAGCAAATGGAATGATACATTATGGCATATTCGACTCTCAAAATGCGCTAGGCCTACCTCTGGCACGAAAGAGACCCCCAAATTAGGAAACATATTAACATGTTTATTTCCTTTAATATTTAATTTACAACGTGTTATGCTCTAGTTTCATTACTGATCTTAATTTTTTACTTGTTGTTTATCTTGATTATTCCCCTTCCTAAGGTTGATTTGTGCAAAACTACCCCCCATCTCTTTCTCCTAGTCAATCCACAAAAATAAAGAGAAAATGAATGACGGTAACAGTTCAACAGACAAATTTGATATGAACGCTCCAAGAGATTCCACAGAGAGTTCAGAGAGGAGGTATCCACCTGAGTATAATGATATGATTCTAAGGATGGAACAAAGTATTTTAGAACTTTAAGGGGAATTATTCCGAGTTTGTAATACAACCAACCTGTCGGTCCCATTGGAAACTTCGTTGGAACCGCAAATTGAGGTCCACGCCCCTACCAAGCCTCACACCACTTTTACAAGTCTTCCTCTGTCATCCCATCAAGCCTCATATCCTCAAAACAATTCTAGTCAGGCATACTCGCTTCCTCAAAATCATATGCAATATCCGCATAATGCTCCTTCAAATATACGTCAGAATCAAGTTACTTCACAAGGTCCACCCACCATATCTCACATCCATCACTTACCTCCTCCATCCACCTCCAACATGTCTTACGGCCATGCTCCTGAAAATAATACCTTGAAACCCATCTACATTGAGATTGCTCCATTCACTCATCACCTAAGAGAATCCGGACTCTCTGAGAAAGATAGATTGATACAGACTATGGCTGAAGAGCTCAAGAAAATGAATAACCGAATACAGAATATTAAAGGGGACAAGGGGATAGAAGGCCTAAGTTATGAAGACCTATGCGTACATCCTGATGTCGAGCTACCGGTGGGATACAAACCTCCAAAATTTGAAATTTTCACTAGGAATGGTGATCCGAAAGCCCACTTAAGGATGTATTGTGACAAGTTGGTTGGAGTAGGGAGAGATGAAAAAATCCGAATGTAGTTGTTCATGAGAAGTTTGACTAGGGATGCCCTAAGTTGGTACAGTTGAGCAAAATCCTAGAAAATGGATTAATTGGGGCTACAACTTTTGTAGAGCAATTCAGTTTCAATATAGAGAATGCACCAGATTTGCACTACATTCAGAACTTGAAGAGAAAGCCTACAGAGACATTCAGGGAATATGCAACCCGTTGGAGGTCCGAGGCCGCTAGAGTGCGACCTCCAATGGAGGAGGTACAAATGAAGGATATCTTCATGCGAAATTTGGACCTGCAAGTATATGATAGGCTAATGCTGGTTAGTGAGAAGAGCTTCGCCGAAATCATCAAATTAGGCGAAAAGATTGAGGACGGTATCAGAATGGTACCATTATCAATTGGGAAGCATTGCGAGCCGCTAACAAGACTCCGTAGACCGATAGGATTCCTGAGAATAAGAACATGAGAGGTGAATGTTGTATCGCCGAAAACTCCTTGGAGCTACCAAACATCTTCACTCCAATACCAAATCCCGAGCATTTCAAGTTCCTGCATCAATATACAATCACCCAACGCCGTTCTATAATCCTGCTACTTATCCTGTCAATAAAGCGCAACCTACAAACATTTTTAGCTTCCTCCACCCGCATTTCAAAGGCCCCCAATTTGTCAAAATCCTCCAAATCGGCAATCCTACCAACCTGCAAGATCCCGAGCAAATTCATCAAAGCGGTATACTTCTTTGGGTGAGCCTATAACCCAATTGTATGAGAGATTAAAGGTTGCTTACTATATCACTCTAATTCCCGTAATAATGATGGATACACATGCGAAATGGCTCGACCATGATAAGATTTGCAACTATCATTCAGGGATGAGAGGACACACCACAGAAGAGTGTCAAGCTTTGAAATACAAGGTTCAAGCACTGATTGATGCCAAGGTGATCCACTCGAAATGAAAGCTGATGCTTGTTACTCTTAGTTTAATTGGCTCCTTTATTTGAAAACTTTTCACTACTTATAATTTGAACTACATTGGATCTAATTCTTGTTTAAGAGGGATATGTAGGCATTCCCATGGGACTTGGTATATATCTTAATAAAATCTCCTTCTCCCCTTTGTTGAGAGGGTCTCGACAATTCTATCGGGTTTTCTATAGTGATATGGTTAACGAGTCGCAGAACTGGGGCAGAATTTTTGAGTCGACCTCAAAAATTCCTTTTTACAATGAAGTAAAAGAGTTTCCTGAGTCAATAACTGGGGTAGAGTTTTTGAGAGGACCTTAAAAATTCAATAGATCGAGCTTTTCTATAGAAACTGGGGCAGAAATTTTTGATAGGTCCTAAAAAATTTCATTGAAATGGCATCTCGAGATAATAGGACGTCTCTGGAAAGAAGCGACATCCAGCCTGATCATAAGTTCGAATCTCGTGAGACCGGGGTAGCAGTGGAAGAATAGAGGCACAAATCAACCTTTTCCCTTTTAAACATATAATTTTTCTTTGAGAACAAGAACGACAGGTATAAATTTGCAATTATTCTATATATCATCTGGATTTACAAAGGTATTCATTATCAACTGCAAAGCCAAACTACTTGAATTTCATCCATGAACGGGGTTAAGCGCTACCCTCTTAGTAAGTTACTCAAAGCTGAATACTGTTTATTTAAAGTTAAGTATTAATACTTTGATTTCTGAATGTGTTAAACACTACCCTCAGTTTTTAAGGGCTAAGCATTGTCTTATGGGTTAAGTACTACCCTAAATTTTCCTTTAAGGGCTAAGCATTGTCCCATGGATTAAGCACTACTCTAAATTTTTAAGGGCCAAGCATTGCCCTATGGGTTAAGCACTACCCTAAATTTAAAGGGCTAAGCATTGTCCTATGGGTTAAACACTACCCCAATTTTAAAAGGGCTAAGCATTGTCCTATGGGTTAAGCATTAACCTCAAATTTTAAGGGCTAAGCACTGCCATATGGATTAAGCACTATCTTCTCAAATTTATTCGAGCTAGTCATTACTTTTGAAAAAATGTTATCTTATACTTATTCACTAATCATTTTTATCCAGCATTTCAAAAGTTTGTAGGCTACTATTGCGTTATGCTCACGATATTAAATCAAATCACTATCATGCCACTTTCAAGATCCCATGCTCTTTGCTACTCTTATGCTACTCTCAAGCTTCAAACCACTATTTGCTACTTTTAACTTATTATCATCGTGCTGCTCTCACCATTCTTGTGATTTTCGGATGGGTCAAGGATTATCCTCCAAATTTTTAAAGGCTAAGTATGGTCCTACCGTTTTTACATCGTTTGGGTTAAGCATTACCCTCCCAAAATTATCCGAGCTACGTTTTGGTTTAAAATCTATATGTTATGTTCATTACCGCTGCTTTTCATTATTTATTTATTTAGTTATTCACTTTCAAACTCTACCACTTTTCATCGCATATTACTTAGAAGCAATTTTCGTTTTCATCTAGTCTTTCAATCTTTTACCTTTCAAATTAACCCTCATTCTAATATCACCGCATTTTGATACGAAAGCAATAATTTTGTCTATCTCGCTCGTCTCTCTATTGTATTTCATACTTCTTTCGTTCTTTAATCAAGCTCATATTATGAATTTTCTTTAGAAATCTTGTTCGTTTCTAAGTTTAGAACTACAAGCAGCCTGATTCTCGTAAACTCGAGATATGTAGGTGACTTGATACTGAATTTTCGGCCACAAGAGTCCCAACTATTATTTCCTTTTCGTCCAGCCTCATCGAGATCGTTCCTCGGTCGGACAAAATTGGCCACTAAGTCAATGTTCTTTGCTCAACAATTCATTCTTCATTCTCGAACAAATAAAGGGCAATTGTTGACACCCAATTTTGACCTCTCTATACCCCGTCTAAGTTGCTTATTAATATATGTAACGCATATTTTAAAATTACTTTGTTTACGTAATTATTTAGTTCACATTCGTAGTATTTTAATAATCAGTTTTGCACGATTATTCTAAATTATAATGTTATTTACATTTAGTCTCAATTTATTAATTTTATAATGTTATTTAATTATGTTATATTAATATAAATGTATACTTACTCTCAAATAAATGATTTTACTTAAATTTCCAAACTATTTTAAATATTTATATAAGTTTACTTAGTTTTATAAATTAATTATATAGTAATATTTATATAGTTTTTGTTACACCCCGTAAATTCTCGACATGTAGATGGCCTATTCGCATATTGGTTAAGAGTTTTTGAATGCCATACATGCTAGGAAAAGGCCCGGGGAAAGACCGGATAAGAAATCCGTTGAACCATCGCGGGAGGAGTCGGGGCAGAACCCCTCCGCGATTGCAACGTGCCACAGAGGGAGGGCCTCCGCGTTGGCTCTGTGTCACGGAGGCCCTGTCCAGGCCCAACTATATAAGCCCCTCCACTTCGATTTTAAAGTTACTTTTCATATAATTTCCAGTAAGGTCGAGGGAAAATAGAAGGAGACGAGGTTTCTTGATAATTTCCTTCCGATTACGCCGTCAAACGCGGTCCAAACTCAAATTAACTCCAGATATCGAGGTATTAAGCAGGAGCATTCCTACGGATTTAGTTTCGTGAAATTCGGCCGGCGAATCGTCGTGCTACCGAACTAAGGTAAGTGGAATTGCTACAAATTAGTGTCCATATACTCCTATCCCTAAAGTGAGTATTTCTCCCTTCTATACTCTCGAGAAATAGCGAGTTTTTGACCGTTTTTCGATAAGTCAAATTTTGGGCTATATATATATTAAAAGTGATATTTTCTTCCAGAATATTAGCGTATTTAGCTCTAATTGATATATATATGAATGCAGTTGGGAGAAATAGCAGAAATACTGACCGAGCTACGCCAGTTAGTCGGGAAATCCGAAGCGAAGGTATGTAACGCTAATTCCTTCGTCAAGTTAGTAATCCAGTTCGGTAGATAGCGTGATGTATAGAAGAAAGAACTCAGAAGTCGAGAATGGAGTCCAGTTTGAATATAGCAAGCATGTTTTATGATATTAGGATATATATTCAGAATAAAAGTTAGTAAAGCAATATCAGACAGTCAGATGATATCCCAGATACAGTATAGTCAGACAGTCAGATGATACCTCAGTTACAGTATAGTCAGGCAGTCAGATAATATCTCAGATACAGTATAGTTCAGTATGAGAATCAGTATAACACAGAAAAGAGTTCAGAATGAGAAATTAGAGTACAGATAGTATTTTCAATTTAAACATGCTTGCTATATGTGATTATTGTTTGTTGAGACCTTTTTGTGTTTATGAGGGCACCCTTTGAGCGTCCTCGCCGCCCTTGGGTTGGTAACTGTGTCGACCCACCATGAGGGTGGGGATACGCCACTCCAAGGAGTGATATGCCGTCCGTAGTAGGATGAAGATGGGATGGAGCATTCCCCATATCAGGCTGATCAGCATAGCAATATAACTTACCCTGTTGTGCGCTTGCGCCCAGGGGGCAGATTACAAATACAGATTACAGTTTACAGTACAGGAGTCCTTCGAGCTCAGACACAGTTATTTATATCAGAGGCCATAGCCCGAGCTGGAGACCCAGGGGGCCAGTAGAGGTGCTCGTAGTTAGTAGGCGAGTGGACTGATTTATTTTTGGATGGTTTGGACCCGGGTAGGGGTATATAGATTGTGTGTTGGTTGGCACCTTCCGGCTTATGGGGGCTGGTATAGGTTCTTGTGTGTTATATATATATGTATATACATGATATCTATTAGTTGATAGACAACAGGTCGCCATGATGACAGGTATGATTCTACTTTACCTTTAGTACAGATAAGCCTATTCCAGATCTTTCTAGTTCAGACAATTTTAGATACTTCCTGCTATTCAGAATTTACTAGCATTGTTGTTTATATTCAGTCATGTTCAGTTTGCTTTGCATACTCGGTACCAGTGGTACTGACGCCCATTTGGGGCGCTGCAGGTACTCATAGATGAGGAGCCGATCCCTCGTGATCCTAGCCAGTGTAGAGTCATCAACTCCTGTCATCCGAAGCTTGATATTCAGAGGTGTATTTCATTTTCTTTTGTTGTATAGTATGGGTAGGTCGGGGCCCTACCCCGACCATCTCATCAGTATTCTTATAGGCTTGCAGATGGTGTATATATCTCCCTGTGGTTAGTTGTGCCGGTCATGTGGGACCGTGCGTATGTTTAGCTGTTTAGTATGGTTGTTTATGTTGGTCATGTGGGGTTGTATCCAGTTAGTAGTGGTGACCTTGCCGGTCACGTAGATGTTCAACATTTGTTATATTGAGTTAGAGATAACTAGACAGCATAGTGGCCTTGTCGGCCCACATAGGTTTCCCTATATAAATGTGACTCTGGTTAGCTGATGTTATAGTACAGGTGGCTATGGGCCTAGTCAGCTGGAGGCTGTGTTTACAGCCGTTATATAGCCCGTTGGTCCCGTGAATCTGAGTTAGAGCCAGCCAGGCACTAGATGTGCTTAGGCTCAGTAGTCTAGCAGTTTAGGTCCTAATAGGGCACCAGGTGCCAGTCACACCCCCCCAAGGCGGGGCGTGACAAACTTGGTATCAGAGCAGGTTGTGTCCCAGGGAGTCTGCAAGCCGTGCTAAGTAGAGTCTTGTCTATGGATGTGTTGTGCACTACATACTATAGGCAGGAGGCTGCAAGGCATAATAGGATGGTTACTCCTTCTTCATATTCCGTCGTGCCATAGAACAATATAGTATAGGGTCGAGTTCTTAAATCTTATCATATTCCTTGTCTACAAATAAAAATGGCAGACCAGCGACACCCTGCCACAGGCAGAAGGTTGGATACCGCAGCAGGAGAAGGCACCAGCAGGATGCCTAAGCTTTATTTAGAATCAGCCCAATTTGAGGGCGATATAGAGGCATCAACACAGCCTTCTCAACAGTCCCCATCTCACCAGGAGCCATTCGGAACGACACCGCCTCCGATAGCTCCTGTACCTACACCATCTGACCAGGAGGTTCGCAGTGCAGTTGTTATGTTGGCACAAATGATGGCCACTCAGCGCCAGTCAGTGCCTCCTGTAACAGCGGAGCCATCAGGTGGATCTGGCAGTTTGAGGGTCAAGGAATTTTTGGCATTGGGTCCCCCACAGTTCACAGGGTCAGATCAGGCAGAGGACCCCCAGGATTTCCTAGATTAGATGCAGAGAATCTTCCGGGTCATGCATGTGACACCTACAGAATCAGTTGAGTTAGTAGTATTCCGGTTACGAGACGTAGCTATATTATGGTAAGAGAGCTGGAAAAGGTCTCGAGGGAGAGATGTTTCCCCTCCGAGCTGGTCCAGCTTCTCGGAGGCCTTCCTGGACCATTATTTGCCATGGGAGATCCGGCAGGCCCGGATGGATCAATTTTTGCACTTGGAGCAGGGGGCGCGGAGTGTACGAGAATATGCCTTATAGTTTGACTCCTTAGCCCGCTATGCTCTAGCTTTTGTGGACACTATGCCATCCAGAGTCCACCGGTTTATTATGGGTCTGTACCCAGAATACATTGAGGCATGCATGACAGCTACATTAGGGGAAGATATGGACATTGCCCGGGTGCAGGCCTTTGCCCAGACTATTGAGGCCTTAGACAGCGGCAACAGGACAGTAGACATACAAATCAGGAGCAGTGGCGCAGGGATAGATCAAACGATATACAGAGGGAGATTCAGAGAGGACCCAGGCCCCGGTTTTTAGACAGGCCCCCTAGACCCCCACCTCCACCACAACAGCAGAGGGGTAGATTTATTCGTCAAGGGCAGTCAGAGTCTGGTGGCAGTTCTCGAACGGTGGATTCACCTCAGCAGAGGAGGGTCGAGCAGAGCAGATACACACCCCCACCCTGCCCTATTTGCAGCCGACCTCACATCGGAGCTTGTAGATATGGCTCCTCAGGATGTTATATATGCGGGCAGGAGGGGCACTTGATGAGGGATTGTCCGGCTAGGAGGCAAGGTAGCCGAGATAGCCAGGACAGGGGATCCGCAGGGCCACGAGCTCTAGCAGCCTTGGCAGGGCATAGGCCCTCAGGTTCAGCAGGTAGAGGCCGAGGTAGATCAGGAGCCTCTAGCTCAGGTACGGGCTCAAGCCGTACCTATGCATTACCAGGGAGACAGGACTTAGAGGCGTCTCCAGATGTGGTAACGGGTATGATGATTATTTGCTCATGCCCTGCTTATGTACTGATTGATCCAGGGTCCACTCTGTCATATATTACCCCATTTGTGGCTCGAAAGTTTAATGTCGCACCAGAGTTATTACAACAGCCCTTCTCAGTATCTACACCTGTCGGTGACTCCATTATAGCTAGTAGAATTTATCGAGGGTGTACAGTTGAGGTTGCTGATCGTCAGACTACAGTAGATCTGGTAGAACTAGAAATGATCGATTTCGATGCCATTATGGGTATGGATTGGTTGGTGCCATGCTATGCCAACGTAGAATGTTGGACCAAGATGATCCGATTCCACTTTCCAGGGGAGGCAGTGCGAGAGTGGAAGGGCAGCACGGCTATGCCAAAAGGTAGGTTTATTTCCTACCTTCAGGCGAGGAAGGTGATAGCTAAGGGATGTATTTACCACCTAGTCAGGGTTCAGGATGTTCGGGTAGAGTCTCCGACACTCCAGTTTGTTCCAGTGGTGAATGAATTCCCTGATGTATTTCCAGATGAGCTACCTGGTATTCCCCCAGAAAGGGAAATAGATTTTGCAATCGACTTGCTACTAGGCACTCAGCCTATATCAATTCCTCCGTATCGTATGGCTCCTGCTGAACTCAGAGAATTAAAGGAGCAGCTGAAGGACCTGCTAGATAAGGGTTTTATCAGGCCGAGTACTTCACCGTGGGGTGCGCCAGTTCTATTTGTGAGAAAGAAGGATGGCTCGCTCCGCATGTGTATAGATTACCGACAGTTGAATAAAGTTACAGTAAAGAATAAGTATCCGCTTCCCAGAATAGATGATTTTTTTGATCAGCTACAGGGGGCCAGATATTTCTCCAAGATTGACTTACGGTCCGGATATCATCAGGTTCGAGTTCGTGAAAGAGACATTCCTAAAGAGGCCTTTAGGACCCGATATGGCCACTTTGAATTCCTAGTTATGTCCTTTGGGTTGACGAATGCCCCAGCAGTATTTATGAACCTGATGAACAGTACCTTCAGACCATACCTGGACCTGTTCGTGATAGTATTTATCGATGATATTCTGGTGTATTCTCGCTCTGAGGCAGACCACTAGGCTCATTTACGGACAGTGCTCCATATTCTCAGGGACCGTCAGTTGTATGCTAAGCTCTCCAAATGTGATTCTGGCTGAACTCAGTAGCCTTCTTGGGACATATTGTGTCGGATGCTGGTATACAGGTTGATACGCAGAAAATAGAAGCAGTCAAAACATGGCCTAGACCTACCACTCCGACCGAAGTCCGCAGTTTTCTGGGATTAGCGGGATATTACAGAAGATTTGTTGAGGGATTCTCCACTATAGCAGCACCTCTGACTAAGCTGACGCAGAAATCAATAAAGTTTCAGTGGACGGAGGCATGTGAGTAGAGTTTCCAAGAATTAATGGACAGATTAACCTCCGCTCCAGTGTTAGCGTTACCGAAAGGTACAGAGGGTTATTTAGTGTATTGTGACGCATCAGGTATTGGGTTGGGTTGTGTGTTGATGCAGCAATGGTAAAGTGATTGCGTATGCTTCCAGACAGCTGAGGAAACACGAAAAGAATTATCCTACCCACGACCTGGAATTAGCGCAGTGATCCACGCCTTAAAGATATGGAGACATTACTTGTATGGCGTCTATGTGGATATTTTCAAAGATCATAAGAGCCTACAGTATATCTTCACTCAGAGGGAGTTGAATTTGCGATAGTGTCGCTGGTTGGAGTTATTGAAAGATTATGATGTGGACATTCTGTATCATCTGGGAAAAGCTAATGTAGTAGAAGATGCTCTTAGCCGTAAATCAATGGGAAGTTTGGCGTATTTGCAGCCTGAGCAGCGGGAGTTGGTCAGAGAAATAAATCAATTATCCAGCCTAGCTGTTCGTGTAGCAGAAACAGAGGACAACAAAGCGGTAATCCAGAACACCGCTGTGTCGTCATTAATTGTGGAGGTAAAGGAACGGCAATATGAAGATCTTGACCTAGTCCATCTTAAGAACATAATTCAACAAGGAAAAGTGCCAGATTTTCAAATAACTGAGGATGAAGTGCTGCGATGTAAGGGCCGCCTCTGTGTTCCAGACGTTTCAGGGCTCCGCCAGCAGATTATGAATGAGGTACATTACGCCTGCTATTCTATCCACCCCAGGTGCGACGAAAATGTACCATGATATCAAGGAAATCTACTGGTGGCCAAGTATGAAGAGGGAAATAGCAGAATTTGTAGCCCAATGTCCTAACTGCCAATAGGTAAAAGCGGAACACCAGAAACCAGGCGGGTTAACTCAAGACATAGCTGTGCCTCTATGGAAATGGAAAGCAGTAAACATGGATTTTGTGGCAGGATTACCCCGTACCAGGCATAAACATGATTCCATTTGGGTAATAATTGACAGACTGATGAAATCAGCCCACTTCCTGCCAGTGAAAGCTACTTTCTCTGCTGAGGATTATGCCGAATTGTATATCAGAGAAATAGTTAGATTATATGGTGTTCCAGTATCTATTATCTCTGACAGAGGAGCACAATTTACAGCTAGACTTTGGCAGTCATTTCAGAGAGGTTTGGGAATGCAGATTAATTTGAGCATAGCATTCCACCCTCAGAAAGATGGACAGGCTGAACGCACTATTTAGACGCTCGAGGACATGCTACGGGTGTGTGTGCTGGATTTTGGGGGTAGCTGGGACGAGCATTTGCCACTGATTGAGTTTGCCTATAATAATAGTTATCACTCAGCCATCCAGATGGCGCCCTTTGAGGCATTGTATGGGCGAAAATCTAGGTCGCCAGTTGGCTGGTTTGAAGTGGGAGAGTCAGCACTGATTGGGCCAGATATTATTCATCAGTCAGAGGAGAAGGTAAAGCTTATCAGAGAATGCCTACTGACTGCACAGAGCCGCCAGAAATCGTATGCTGATGTGTGGTGCAGAGACCTGGAATTTGATGTGGGTATTTCTGAAAGTATCTCCAATGAAAGGGGTGATGAGATTCGGTAAGAAAGGTAAGCTCAGTACGAGATTCGTTGGGCCTTATCAGATCCAGCGTAGAGTAGGTCGAGTGACATACGAATTGAACTTGCCTCCAGAATTAGAATCCATTCATCCAGTTTTCCACATATCTATGCTAAGAAAGTACATAGGAGACCCATCCAGGGTAGTCCCAGTCCAGGATGTTCAGATTACAGAGGAGCTGGCCTATGAAGAGGTTCCAGTAGCTATCTTAGACAGACAGATTCGTAGATTGAGAACTAAAGATATTGCGTCGGTTAAGGTACTGTGGCGTAATAGGAACCGTGAGGAGATGACTTGGAAAGCAGAGGAAGATATGAAAACCAGATATACTCATTTGTTCCAAGCCTAGTCAGATAACAGGTATGTTAGTATTGTTATTTTATATGGTGCCTTGTAGTATATGTATAAATGAGATAGTCGCTCTAGTCTTTTATGAGATGGATACTATGGTATTGTGTGGAGTACCTGTATTGGACTTTTCTGCATTTCAGGTTCTTGAGATAGTCCATATTACAGGGGAGACTCTGCCAAAATTTTTCTAGAAATAACTAGAGTAAGTCGAGAATTCTTATAAATAGAAGTTCACATTTGAGGATGAATGTTCTTAAGAGGGGGGGGGGGAATGTTACACCCTGTAAATTCTCGACATGTAGATGGCCTATTCGCATATTGATTAAGAGTTTTTGAATGCCATACATTCTAGAAAAAGGCCCGGGGAAAGACCGGATAAGAAATCCGTCGAACCATCGCGGGAGGAGCCGGGGCAGAACCCCTCCGCGATGGCAACGTGCCACAGAGGGAGGGCCTCCACGTTGGCTCCGTGTCATGGAGGCCCTATCCAGGCCCAACTATATAAGCCCCTCCACTTCAGTTTTAAAGTTA
Source organism: Datura wrightii (assembly GCA_035772735.1). NCBI lineage: Eukaryota > Viridiplantae > Streptophyta > Magnoliopsida > Solanales > Solanaceae > Datura > Datura wrightii. The sequence goes on from JASDFA010000016.1 coordinate 117,925,095, forward strand.
CTTTTCATATAATTTCCAGTAAGGTCGAGGGAAAACAGAGGGAGACGAGGTTTCTTGATAATTTCCTTCCGATTACACCGTCAAACGCGGTCCAAACTCAAATTAACTCCAGATACCAAGGTATTAAGCAGTAAGGAGCATTCCTACGGATTTAGTTTCGTGAAATTTCGGCCGGCGAATCGTCGTGCTACCGAACTAAGGTAAGTGGAATTGCTCCAAATTAGTATCCATATACTCCTATCCCTAAAGTGAGTATTTCTCCTTTCTGGACTCTCGAGAAATAGCGAGTTTTTGACCGTTTTTCGATAAGCCAAATTTTGGGCTATATATATATTGAAAGTGATATTTTCTTCCAGAATATTAGCGTATTTAGCTCTAATTGATATATATGTGAATGCAGTTGGGAGAAATAGCAAAAATACTGACTGAGCTACGCCAGTTAGTCGGGAAATTTGAAGCGAAGGTATGTAACGCTAATTCCTTCGACAAGTTAGTAATCCAGTACGGTAGATAGCGTGATGTATAGAAGAAAGAACTCAAAAGTCGAGAATGGAGTCCAATTTGAATTTAGCAAGCATGTTTTATGATATTAGGATATATATTCAGAATAAAAATTAGTAAAGCAATATCAGACAGTCTGATGATATCCCAGATACAGTATAGTCAGATAGTCAGATGATACCTCAGTTACAGTATAGTCAGACAGTCAGATAATATCTCAGATATAGTATAGTTTAGTATGAGAATCAGTATAACACAGAAAAGAGTTCAGAATGAGAAATCAGAGTACAGATAGTATTTTCAGTTTAAACATGCTTGCTATATGTGATTATTGTTTGTTGAGACCTGTTTGTGTTTATGAGGGCACCCTTTGAGCGTCCTCGCCGCCCCTGGGTTGGTAACTGTGTCGACCCACCGTGAGGGTGGGGATACGCCACTCCAAGGAGTGATATGCCATCCGCAGTAGGATGAAGATGGGATGGAGCATTCCCCATATCAGGCTGATCAGCATAGCAGTATAGCTTACCCTGTTGTGCGCTTGCGCCCAGGGGGCAGATTACAGATACAGATATAGATACAGATTACAGTTTACAGTACAAGAGTCCTTCGGGCTCAGACACAGTTATTTATATCAGAGTCCATAGCCCGAGCTGGAGACCTAGGGGGCCGGTAGAGGTGCTCGTAGTTAGTAGGCGAGTGGAGTGATTTATTTTTGGATGGTTTGGACCCTGGTAGGGGTATATAGATTGTGTGTTGGTTGGCACCTTCCGGCTTATGGGGGCTGGTATAGGTTCTTGTGTGTTATATATATATGTATATACATGATATCTATTAGTTGATAGACAGTAGGTCGCCATGATGATAGGTATGATTCTACTTTACCTTCAGTACAGATAAGCCTATTCCAAATCTTGCTAGTTCAGACAATTTTAGATACTTCCTGCTATTCAGAATTTACTAGCATTGTTGTTTATATTCAGTCATGTTCAGTTTGCTTTGCATACTCGGTACCAGTGGTACTGACGCCCGTTTGGGGCGCTGCATTACTTGCCTGCAGGTACTCATAGATGAGGAGCCCGATCCCTTGTGATCCTAGCCAGCGTAGAGTCATCAGCTCCTGTCATCCGGAGCTTGATATTCAGTGGTGTATTTCATTTTCTTTTGTTGTATAGTATGGGTAGGTCGGGGCCCTGTCCCGACCATCTTATCAGTATTCTTAGAGGCTTGCAGATGGTGTATATATCTCCCTGTGGTTAGTTCTACCGGTCGTGTGGGGCCGTGCGTATGTTTAGCTGTTTAATATGGTTGTTTATGTTGGTCGTGTGGGGCCGTATCTAGTTAGTAGTGGTGACCTTGCCAGTCATGTAGATGTTCAACATTTGTTATATTGAGTTAGAGATAACTAGACAGCATGGTGGCCTTGTCGGCCCGCATAGGTTTCCCTATATAAATGTGACTCTGGTTAGCTGATGTTATAGTACAGGTGGCTATGGGCCTAGTCGGCCGGAGGTTGTGTTTATAGCCGTTATATAGCCCGTTGGTCCCGTGAATCTGAGTTAGAGCCAGCCAGGCACCAGATGTGCTTAGGCTCAGTAGTCTAGCAGTTTAGGTCCTAATAGGGCATCAGGTGCCAGTCACACCCCCCCAAGGCGGGACGTGACAATTTTAACGTAAATTTAACTATTATATTACCTATTTACTAAATCATTTACAAGTATAGCGTCTTTATTAATTTAATAGCGGCTAATTTATTTTTTTCCTCCAATTCATTAAAAATCTAGCCACATTTTACCCAATTGATGTCAATTTTAGTCATTTTGATCAAAATTTTGGCCACATTTAAATGCCAATTCAATTTTAATTTAATTCCTACCCATTAACCCATTTGTGACCCGCGACCTATTCAACAACCCGACCCATCAACTCCAATTTAATCCTAGCCGTTTAAAGTTTCGGATCTAAAGGGTGTTATTTAATCCTACCATATTTCCTTAAATATTCCTATTCAGCCCCCCAAAACCCTAAACACTCTCATTCTCTTCTACCAAAAAGTAGCTCTGCCTCCCTCCACTCTCATCTCCTTCTCCCCTCTCCATGTCCGACCACCAACTGGAAAAATAGCCAAACCACCATCCCCCTCTTCCTCTCTTCTACTGGAAAACTCCATAACCCCCTCGCCGCACCTTCTCTCTTCTCTCCCTCCCTGTTTTCCTTCCTTGAACCCCTTTGGAAAACCCCCAAAAACCTAACTCCCATTTTTTCCTCTCTAGCAACAAGCCGCCAGTCCCTCTCCCTCTCTCCCCCTTAGTCGCAAATCCCTATCGAGACCACCACCGCCACACCTCCATTAAAGACACAGTGCCGCACACACCCAAACAACAACCTCACCACCATTTTCTCATCATTTCTCTGACCGACCGGCGAGACACTGTCGTGAATCGCGCAATCATACCCAAATCCAGAACCCATTTTGAATGAAAGGACTCTCAATAATATATTAGATCTGTATAGATCTGTCCTTGGTGTGATTTTTAAACTTTCATTTGCCTTTTCTCTTCATCTACTGATTCTCTACTAACCTATAATTCTTGTTGTGTTAGTTGTTTGTATCCCAATATCTACATAAATATTTTTAAATATTTTTTTAATCATGAAGGTCTTTTAAATGTTATGAACTGTTAATTTTGTCGCAACTAATCTTATTAAATATTTTGGTGAAATTCATTCTTTATTCTGCCCTTCGATAGTTGCATACGGGTATACATATGCATTTCACCGTTTGATTGACTCCCTTTGCCCTTTGTTTAATTTCTAAGATTTACTAGTATACATCTATTATGCAAGCTTTCTCTAAATTGTTCTATGAGGTATTGCGATTGGGATTAACTTTATGTCCTAGCCTCTTTGAATTCGTATTTACAGGATGATGTAAAATCTATTGTTTGGTAAAATTAATTTTTTGACAGTTTTGTTAGTTGATGGCCTTGACGGATTTTGATTAATTAAAAGTTAATTAGTATTTTAATGCTCAATAATATATGGCAAATCTCCTTTATTTAGTTTGTTTTCCTTCTTCGGCTAGTACGTGGATTTTCTTGTAAAAAATATTTTATATTATTCTGATTGAAAGAAATCTTACAATATTTTTATTTATGCAATATACCTCCGATATGGTAACTCAATATCCTTATTTTTTTAGCCATTATGTTAACATCCCTAAGATTTGGCTTTTATAAATTTCCTTTTATTTTATGATTTGTATTTCTTTCCATCTCTGTGTCTAGACTGTTGCTTATCCCAAGTTATGGTAAATCGACAATCCAGTTATTTCCTTTCCTCTAAATTGATTTGATAGTTGGTTACTTGCTTTATCTATGTTAAAATATTATTGGTCTTACACTAATTGATTTTATTTAAGGAAGACCTTAGTGATTGATTTGTCTCTTTCCTTAACTGATTTCATTTGTGATTATTATGGACAGTTCATTTAGCTCTTATTAATTCTATTTGGCCTTATGAATTAAAAAATAGATATTCCTTTGATTGATGCTCTCCTTTTTATATCTAATCCACCGTCTGTTGTAGCTACAAAAGCAGCCCTCCCCTTTCCTTTGGAGGGCATTGGCAGATTGTCTGAAAAACTGGAAAAATTATTTACTCTTAGTACTTCACTGTTCTTTGCCCTTTTAATTCTAATCCCTCTATCCCTCCTCAACACAAGATCTACTCGGAATCCTCGAGATTCTCGTGATCTTGATGTGTTGAGTGTGGATAACAATCAAGGCATTCGTGACATTTGATTTCCCTTTTAACTTTTGTCATCTATTGGTTAGTTTATTTTACCTCCACAAGATGGCAACTACTTACATGATAAATATGTTATTTAGTTTCATCAATGGCTTGTTTATCGTAACTATGTGTCTTAATATCCTATTTTTATTAAGTTCGCCTAAAATATGTGTATTATGGTCATGAATATGGGACTTTTGTTATGTGTCTATTGCCGTATCTAACCTTTTAAGCAGGTATCTCTAAATTTATTTCGGGATCCATCAGAGAATCACCGGGACAAGAAAGGGCTACGTGAATTAGTCTAACATTATTCAGTTTTTTATGTTGTATTTATTTGTTTACTTTTAGTATGTAATAATCGTAATAAATATTAATGATAGTTGAAAAAGGGGCTTTTGGGGGTGGGGGTTTATATGCTTTTTTTACTACTTTTGACTGCTAAATTCGTTAGAAATCATGCCTATAGGATCAACAAAATCATTCATTTCTGTAATAGAGACCATGCCTATTGGATTGAACTTAATCATTTCTGCTACAAAAGTACGCCTATAGAAATTAAGACAATTTGATTTGGCTTGATATAAGTTATGCTTATATTATTTGACATTAGAGAACATGTTCATAGGTATCCACATGTTAATTCAACCTCGATTATATTGGGAATCATGATTACAAGATTATAATAGAAATCATGCATAATTGTTGTCAATGTGACTGATTATACTATAATTATAAAATCTGACTACGTGAATTATTTTGCATAATGATAGACCATGCCTATAGGGTTTAATTCGGAATTATCTTAAAGCATGCTTGCTTTAATGGAGGCTATAGGGTTTAATTCAGAATCATCTTAAAGCATGCTTGCTTTAATGGAGGCTATTTGAAACCTTTTATGCCAACTATTTTTCTGTTATTATTTGTTTTGCTTGACGCTAATCTCTTTTAAAAATCCCCCTCAAGAATCCTAGATCCCGAATCCAAAAATAGCAGTTCAAAATGTTTTTTGAACATTAGGTTTGGGACGGGTAGGCATGCTTTAGGCCGTTTAGTTTTTTTTCTCGTTTTAGAGCGATTTTAGGCTAATAACTAATCAATTAAGTGGGTAGTTGGGATATGATAGTCCGTACTCACTGAATAATATGAGCAATCTAAATGGTTGTGAAGTATTATATTAGTTGCACGGGCTGATCCCGTTAGGTTAAAATGACCCCCCTTCTTTAAGTGCAAAATTACGTTTGACCTGATTTTCTTCGGGGATACGTAGGCGTCTCTTTGAGGCTCGGTCCATTCCTTAAATTTCCTATTTATTTGTTTTGTTATTGTTGCTTCTAATTTAGTGTTTATTTGTTATTTACCTTACTTGTCAATCATTATTTGCATAAATTGCCCGATTTATTATATTCCTTGCATTATATCCTTCTTGCTTTATCTGTTTTTCTTTATTACAAGGCTATTTGAACTTTTTAATTTTTGATCACTTAGTTCATTTAACTTGTTTTACATAAAAAGAAGTTAAAATTAACTTTATTTTCTCGCTTATTAATTCCCTCACATATTAATGAATTCGGCCGGGACTCACAGTTGTGGACCTCAAAAGGTGCTTAACACCTTCCTTTCAAGGTAATTTGATGCCCTTACCCAATTTCTGGTGACCTAGGCTAGTAAAATAGACCCCTTATACAATGCTTTAACGCACCATAATTCGTTAGATGCCAACTCTCCCTTCTAATTAACCCTTAAGAGTTGTCACGTGTCGAGTTCCACTTTTCGCGAGAAAAATGGTGTGCGACAGATAGTATGTTATGCCATGGGTTAGCTTGGAGCCATTCATGGTTCTAGGTTCTGTGTCTTTATTCGGGGTCTCAGCTTTGGTTGGGACAAACTTCGTATCAGAGCATCTGATTTGGTGTGTCATAGGGTATCTGAAAGTTGCATTAAGTAGAGTCTTTTTCATGAGTGTGAAGCATGCACACTTAATGGGAAGAGGCAACGAGATGTTTTAGGAAATTTCGCTTTTTTCATGATCTATATCATGCAATAAAGTACATAACTCTTTTCCTCTACCTCATGCTATATGCATTTGCAGAAATATGCCTCCCTTCCGAATCAACGAAAGAAGAAATTACAATGGCAATGGCTATGGAAATGGTAATGGAGATGGGCATCAATCAGATCTACCAGCCCCAGCGGATCCCTTACCCGAGCAAGTTACTCATGCCAAGTTCACGACCGCTTTTCAGATGTTGACTCAGGCTATGACAACCCAGGTCAACCAGCAGATAGTGACTCATATCCACCAAAATGGGAATGTGGCAGCGACTAGGGTGCGAGACTTCCTCAGGATGAACCCACCAGAGTTTTTTGGGTCAAAGGTGAATGAGGATGCATATGAGTTCATAGAGGAGGTTTATAAGATCACCCAGATTATGGGGGTGACTGGAGAGGAGAATGCAGACTTAGCCTTTTATCAGCTGAAGGGGGATGCTCATATATGGTTCCGATAGTAGAAGAAGAGTAGGGGAGTTGGTGTGGTTTGATCTTGGGCAGAATTTCATGCCCAAGTGATATCAAATACTTCATTTCGACTTGTTTGTATATCATTATTGTGTACATTCCCATCTGATTTGTAGTCAAATGTGAATTTATACTAACCAACATGATTAGTGTTGTTTTGCAGGTAAAATGAAATATTGGGAGGCTAAGATACATGTTGGTAAAATCGGGAATGGACTTGGAAACAAGGAGTGAAAAAGGACATGGAAGATCAGCAAAAACAAGGGCTCCGCGATGGAGCCGTGTCACGTTGCCATCGCGGAGGCACTCTACCTCATGAAAATAAATTTGGCAATTTCCAGTGAAGGTGTGCGATAGCACCGTGTCACATTGTCCAGGCTCTGCGATGCAGGCCGTGGCACGTTGAGGTTAAATTACCTGGGGGGCCGACTTCCAGTGAAGGTCCGCGATACCTCTATGGCACGGAGGGAGTGCTCCGCGATACACTCCGTGCCACGTTGCTTGTTATTTCGAAAAAAATTCTTAATAGTATAAATAGCACACTCAGGTTTTATTTCAAACATTCTGACTTAGTTGAGCAAGAACGTGGGTTACAGGCAGTTGAGGGGACAAAAATTCTAGGGTTCTTCTCTATGTCTTTCTCTTTTATCTCAATTGTTTGTATGAATTCTACTTATTTGATGATGTAAAATCCACAAATGAGTGGCTAAATTCACTTCTTGCTAAGGTTAAGAACAATTGTAATTGTTAATCATTTTAGTTTTCATATTTTCTTCAATGGTTGTTCTATCAATTCTTGTTCTTACTACATTAATGTTTGGTCAATGTTAATGTATATCTAAAAAATCCAATTTTGATTTTGAAAAACAAAAAAATTGGAAAGATGTGAATTGGTAGGATATGATCTCTTCTTAGTTTGGAAAATTGAGAATTGATTTACATTCAGAATAGAAATATATCTAAAACTCTTATTAGTCAATTAAGGAATCGGGAATGTGTGGCTAGAACATGAAATTCTTTTATCACATAAATGTAGATTAAGTCTCATGATTCTTAAGTTGGATAGGAGTCGAAAGTTCCAATCCATAGGCAGTAATTCTTGACTAGCAACCGAAGAAAAGATTAACTGAATTGTATTGATAAATTAATTTCCTGCATGTTCGTTTTAACCTCAGCTTGCTCATTACTATTGTTCAGACTCACTTTATAATTTTGCCTTAGATTCTTATAAATTAGTAACTCAAAGTCTCAAAATATTATTTATTTGGTTGTCTGCATTCTTAAAGATATAGTTCATTAACACCTAAGTTAATCAGTACCGTAGTTCAGTCCCTGTGGGATCGATACTTGACTTTACTTAAGCTACTTTACTACTTGTTCGACCACGTGCACTTGCGTGTAGTCACCACAGAAGCTGAACATGGTTCCCGTTGGTTGAGATGAGTTTGTTATTGCTTTCTTTGACAGATTCTTTTCTCGAGAGTTGAGGAAGGAAAAGGCAGCTGGGTTCGTCAATCTGAGCAGAACAACATGACTGTCCAGGAGTATGCCTTCGAGTTTACCTAGTTGTCCAAGTATGCACCAAAGATGGTCGCTGATCCAAGGGCTCGTATGAGCCGGTTCGTGAATGGGGTTGTAGATTCATTGGTCAAGGAGCAAAGGACAACCAAGATAATTAATGATTTAGATATCTCCCAATTGATCATATACGCCCAGCAGACCAAGGAGGAAAAGCTAAAATAATAGGAAAGAGAGAACAAGAGAGCCAGGATAAGAGATTCAGAGTATCCCCATCAGAGGACAGGTGGTGGAAATCGCTCAAGTCTCATCAGAGGTCATCAGCCCTAGCACCATTGATAGTCAGTGCCCCCTCCAGACCTAGGGTGAGGGAGATTACATATCTAGCTTGCAAGAGCTGTGGGAAGAACCATTTGGGAGAGTGCATGGCTGGTTAAGGCATTTGGTTTTGGTGTGGCAAGTCGGGCCATAAGCTCAGAGTTTGCCCAACAGCCAAATGGGGCGAAGGTAGAGCCCTAGCCACCTTTCAGCAACTCCGTCAGCTTGCCTACCTCAGCATTGTGCATCATCTAGCGCAAGTGGTGGACAGTGTCAGAACCACTTCTACGCCTTGTCATCATGCCAAGGTTAGGAGAACTCGTCAGAAGTAGTTATAGGTATGTTATGAGCTTCTTATGTTGGTACTTACGTGTTGCTAGGCCCAGGAACCACAGTATAAGGTATATGATTCCTTTTATTATGCTAATATGAGATTTATTCCATGAATGGTATGAAATGGTTATAAGTATGAAGTTTCAGTGATAGCTTTTGAGGCGAATGGGAAGTCAGGAGCTAGTGATGTTAGCCTAACCTTAAGAAAGGATCAAAGAGCCTTAGAACGATGATTTTAATCTAAGAGAGATATGATAAGTTTAAGGGCCAAGTCAAATCTTGAGTTGCTTAGAGTATGTGAGTTCCAAGAATAGTATCCTTGGGATGTCGATCCTTTTCTAATTAGATGTTTTCCCTTATGTTTCAGTTGATGTTATGCTTTACTCATGCTTATATTCAGGTTCTCTGAATGATAGATAACTTCTTCAATCAACGATCCCAGTCTTATTTCATGATTTCATAAATCTAAGCTTTACATCATGAAACTAGTTATGTATGTAAACTCATGTATCCCAGTATGCCAGTCCTATAAACTCGATCCTTGAGAATTGCCTTAACGGTTGATAAAATCGTGCTATATCAGATACATGCCCAACTTAGCTTCAGTGGAGGAATCAGCTAGTTGAGGGAGCTTCGTAGGAAGCTAAAGTAGACATCATAGCTAGATATCCGCATCTTTTCTCTTTCAGTTCCATTCCAGCTTGAGGTGCCAGTTTCCTCCTTAGCACTCCATTTAGTTTCAAGTCAAGTTCATCTCTCTCAGTTCCTTTCATGTATTAGCCTGCATATACATTTCATGAATTCAGTTAAGTCATGTATTTCATGTTCAAAGCTAGTCACTCCCCCAGTTGTCTATTTCGTTATTTAGTTTTGGGATTGCAGCTCTTTCCCTAGCCTTTCAGCTTAGTTAGCTCACATTCGAGGATGAATGTTCACAAGGGGGAGATATTATAATATCCTAAAAATTCTCTTAGATCATACCCCAGACTTAGAGTAGAAAATAGCAGGAAAACAACACCAGAACAAACAATGAACCTCAGTTCTGTTTGTTGTAGGAACCAACGGGTCTTTGGTTGTCCCTATTATTGAGTTCTAGTGAGCTGTTAAAAATTGGTCTATAACCGATAAGTGGATTGTATGGACCGTTGTTTGATTTTACAGGTTGTTTTTTGGAGTCTTTGAATCAGGTTCAGAGAGTAATTCAGAGGCAACATGAGAAACCACGACAGGATCCCACGACTCATACCAGGGTGGTAGGGGTCGTACCGAAGAGTCGTAGGAAGGGAGTTCAGAGAACTTTTTACGGGAGGATCAGTAGCTACAAAGACTTAGTATGAGCCATAATGTGGTGGTATGAATCATCGTTTTAGTCATTAGTTGATATATTGTAATGCCTCAAACTTTTGGGCTAAATTTGGAACCGTTCTAGGTATGTGGATAGACCTGAACCAGATGAATTTATGAAAACAAGGTGTTAAGATTAATTCTTAAGTGTAACAAGTTCACTAAATGTAAATTAAGGTCATAAGGAATCTCTAGCACAAAGTTGAGTTGAGAGCCTTCTTACCGATTGAGTTTTCGTATAAGTTCTTACAAGGGTCAACTTCAAATGACCATAGTTCTCATTTAAAGAAGTGTTTTAGGTTATCCAACATATCAAATAAAAGCTCTTTGAGTCTTTCTTTCCAACACATCTAACCTTGCATCAATCAATGTTCGAAATAAAAAATTTATGAGCAGTTTAGTAAAACAACACCAGGCATTAGATGAACCTCTATATGGGTCATCCTATCAAACAACGACCCATCCTTTTGGTCGTTGTTTCTGCCAGTTTCAGGCCTTTTTTTGTCAATTTGGGGGTATTTTGGTAAACTCCTATACTTCTAACTCCTAAATGACATTTCTTAAGGTCAGATTAAAAGGATTAACCTAGCCTAAATCCTCACTCTCTCCAAAAGACCAATAGTTGGATTTTCTCTCAAGAAAGAAGCTAGAGTTCTTCTTCAAGCTCTTCCAAATCTTCCTTGGGTCTTCAAGATAAGTAAAGATATCATCAACCTAGGTATGTAGGGTTATGAATAAGGAAATTATTCCACCGTCGTGTCCTTTCAAGTCCAAATTCATGATTCCTACTTCTCAAGTTCTAAATTGTGAAATTCCATGCAATCTTCTATGCTATCTCTATGGGTTCAATTCTCTCATGCTTCAATTGATGATTTATGACTTTTAGGGCATATTTTACTCTCAATTTATTTACTAATTTATGATTTCAAGTTTATGAAGATTATGCCCTATTATGCATGATTTATGAATTTCAAGCGTATGAGCCCATGATTTCAAGTATGAATGAATATTTATGAATTCTTAAACTTATGATTCCATGATTTTGAATTATGAAGATTATTTTAAGAATGTATAATTTCATGATTTGAGCAAATCCATATAAAGTTAAGCATGTTTCATCATGATTTCTAGCCAAGGCTTACAAGATCAGTTTTAAAGAGATATTTTGGAGTCAAGACTCCCAACTATTCAGATTTAAGCTATGTTTTGAGAATATGATTATGAGAAATATGCATATTTTGGGAGTAATGTCTAGCACTGAGTAGTCTAGGGGTTCAAGCAAACTCCGGGTCTCAGAACTACGTGCCACTGTAGGATAAGAAATTCTCAATATTAGAGAATGGTTCCCTTAGCTTGAGGAATATAGGATCCTCTCTATTGGAGAGTGTCTCCCTTCCCTCAATGGGTGTATGTAGGGGTCATCAGTATTGGATATTATCTCCCTGAGTCACGAGTAATATCACGCCTTTCATCGTTCTTTGCCCTGGCAAGGCTTAGGATGGCTCTGCCCACTTGAGCAAGTTAGTGGGGCATCACGTAAGCTCTATCGTCACGGTTTCGGTTATGACGAATCTCCCATTATTTCTCATGTTTTCAGTTACTTATGTTCATGTCTTATGATTGTATGTTTTATAGCATATTTAACCCATTGGCCAATTTTATGAGTTTTCACTTATGATTTCAAGTATGGTACGTTGCATGATTTCTATTTCTAAACCTTGGGTAATTATGTTTCTCTTATGATGAATATCTCATGATCATGATTACTTCAAGAATATGATTTTTAGCATGCTGTTCTTACTCTCATGTTCTACCTTGTTTAATATTCATGATTTCAGACTATTGTTTTACTAGCATGTTTTACTCACCTTACATACTCAGTACATTCAAAGTACAGACAATATACTCTATGCTATATCATCTTATGATATAGGTTCGGGTGATCAGTCTCAATCCCCTAGTTAGATACATTCCGGACTTGATCAACTTGCAGTGGTGAGTCCTCATCTTCTGAAGACTAGAGTTATCTACTTCATTTAAGTTCTTTTACCTTGTTTAGTTTCAGACTTGGAGTTAGTCGGGGGCTTGTCCCAGTAGCTCATCAGTTAATAGAGGCTTTCAGACATAGAGTTAGTATGTTCTGCTTTATGACTCAGGTTTAAATTATCATATTATCTTGTTACCCATAAGTGGATGTTTTACTTTTCAGTTAGTTTTCACTCAGTTATCCTTATAAATTATATTGTGCTGGTAGTATGCTATGCCATGGATTAGCTTGGAGCCTTTCGTGGTTCTAGGTTCTATGTCTCGATTCGGGGTCCCATCTAGGGTCGTGACATATTTATTATAGAATAAGAAAGTATATATAGAAATGAGTAAAAATATTTTTAAACTATGCAGAACTGAAGAAAAGACCTCTGTTAATAGTTTGGTCCAAAATATCTTCATTATTAATTTTGAATCACAAATACTTTTTTCTAATAAATATATATTTTTTAAACACATTCTTTTTCTAATAAAAATATTGTAAATCCTCATTAATTTTATATATAAAATATTATAGTAATTCATCATTAATTTTCATTTAGATGATGATAAAAATTTTTTGTTAATAAAATAGAAGATATTTTTATTTCTTAATCTTTTTTGAGTGGAAGAAGGACGAACATTTGCTAATATAATCCTTAGTTTTAAAAATAAGATGCAACAATCGCAGTGCCATAAAACACAAAAATTTATTACATATCTTCAAATCACAAAATATCTTAAAATATTGTCAATAGAGTTATTGTTGATTCTTTTTTTAATTTTACCTTTAAAATCAAGAAATGTATTAGAAATGAGTATAATCTTATATATATGACCTATATTATCAGTTTAAAAAGTACATGGGGTTGTTCTATTTTAACTGATAAAATGAGATTTAAAAAAATTTCTCATTTTATTTATTAGCTAAAGGAATTTTAAAAGAAAAAAGAGAGGAAAATAATTTGTTAAAAATAATATTTTATTAAAAAATAATGTGTTTAAAAAAAATAATATATTGATTAAGAAAAAGATATTGACTCAAAAATAAGAATAGGAGTACTTTTGGACCAAACGATTAATGTCAAAGGTATTTTTGGACCAAACTATTAACAACAAGAATATTTTTAGACCCAACTTTTAATAGTTGATATTTTTGTTCATAATATTTATATTATATATGAGAAAAACTTTTTAGAAAAAGTTGATAGTTGTGATAGATATTTAACCACTTGGATATAAATTATTGCGCAAGTATAATAATATATAATATATAGAAATTAAATAATAGTATATAGTAGGGCAAGTACAATTATATATAATATGTAGAAACTAAATAAAATATAAAGTAAAATAGCAATTATACCTTGATCTTCCTTGGCTTCATCTTTCTATATAATAGAAATAAAAATTGACAAGTAATAAAAATTAAAATTTAAAAGCGCATCACACTATTATATTAAGTTCAACGGGTGGTTTATTGTAACGACTCGAATGCCGTTACAGGATGGTTAGGGTCCTAGAAAACTGAAAACAGGTTAAGAAAGAAATAAAATGTGCTGTGAAATATTCTAAGTGTGAAACTGGTTGATTTTGGGTACCTACTGGTTCAGGGGACCACTGCAGTGGTGAGTTTCCCGCTGCAGCTAGATCGTGCTAACGGTCGGAGGTTCGCCGTGGCGAAATTGAAAAGTAGTCAGTGGAGCCGCCTGAGCCGTCGAAATGGCGCTCATACCGCTTCAGCAGGTTCGCTACAGCGAACGATGGGAGTCAGAAAGTGAATTTAAGTAGAAATTACGGGATTTTTACCCCATTATTTTTAAAACATGATTAGAAGGGTTAGAGAACGAAAAATATCTCCAGAGCAGTAAACTCTTCTCCTATGGTAAGAATTTCGATTTTCTATCTCTACTACGAGTAGTGTTGATCCTAAATTGCTTGTGGACCTTTAATGGTGGAAGTTTTTGTAGAGAAAAACCCTAGGATGTCAAACTAGGGATGGATTGTGGGATGATTAAGGGATGATTTGGGTTAATATTTGAAGAGTTTTGATCACTCCCCTAGAATTACGTGTTACGAACGAGGGTTACGCGGGGACTTGAGATCTAAAATTGAGTAAAATTGGGTTTTACTTTCAAAAATATCCTGAAGGAGATGGTTTGATCTATTTAGACCCATGATTGAAGAGTAAGTAATGAATTACTCTTGTTGTGTAGATTTTGAACGATCCGAAGCTTTGAGAAAGGGCAAGGCTGTCACGCCCCGCCTTGGGAGGCATGACTGACACCTGGTGCCCTACTAAGACCTGGACTGCTGGACTACTGAGCCTAAACACTTCTTGTGCCAGGCTGGCTCTAATTCTTGATTCATGGAACCAACGGGCTATAGAACGACTGTAAATATAGCCTCCGGCCGACTATGCCTATAGCCTCCTGTAAGAAAACAACAGCTGGCCAGAACCACAGTAGTATAAAGGAACCTATGCAGGCCGAGAAGGCCGCCATGCTGACTAGTTTCACTGGAATGCTGAATCGAATGCTAAACTACTCTGTTACCAGCAATGTCACCAACTATTAACTGGATAAGCCCCCACACGACCATCATAAACAAAGTAAAACATATACATGGCCTCACACGACCGTTACAACTAACCACATGGAATATACAATCTGCAAGCCTCTAAGAATACTAATAAGATGGTCGGGACAGCCTCGACCCACCCGTACTATACAACAAAAGAAAAGGAATAAACCTCTAGATGTCAAGCTCCGGATGACAGGAGCTGATGACTCTGTGCTGGCTAGAATTATGAGGGATCGGCTCTTCGTCTATGAGTACCTGCAGGCAAGTAATGCAGTGCCCCCAAACGGGCATCAGTACCACTGGTGTCGAGTATGCAAAGCAATAACTAAACATAACTGAAAATAGACAGTAATACTGATCGTTACTGAATAACAGAAAATGGCTAAGACTGTCTGGGATGGCAGAATCTAAACTAAGCTTAATTGTACTGGAGAGAAGGTGAGAAGCATACCTGTCAATGAGGCATCCTGCTATCTATCAATTTAATAAATAACACATATAGCATACAAGAACCTGTACCAGTCCCCATAAGCCGGAAGGTACTAATCAACACACAATCTATATACCCCTACCCGGGTCACCATCCAAAAATAACAATTCACTCCACTCATCTAGTAACTATGAGCATCCCGCCGGCCCCCTGGGTATGCAACTTGGGCTCTCTGGGCCCCTGACTATAGTTATATCTGAGTCCGGAGGACTCCTTTAAACTGTAATCTGAGATCTGTGATCTGTAATCTATAATTTGTGCCCTGGTGCAAGTGCTCGACAAGAGTATGCTATAATGCTGATCAGCCTGCTACGGGGAATGCTGCATCCCATCTTCGTCCTTTGGCGGACGACATGCCACTCCTTGGAGTGACGTATCCTCACCCTCTGGCGGGCGAGTCGACACAGCTATTAACCTTGGGGTAGCAAGGAAGCTCTAAGGGTGCCCACATAAAACAATCAGGTCTCTACAAGTAACAACAATCACATATAACATGTGTAATAAATCTAATAATACTGCCGATGATCTGATATTCTATTCTGTATCTCTTGCTGAATTAAAGTGAATCTGATACTGAGTTATACTAAGTCTGGTATAATATCTCGATGTCTGATAATAATTTACAAACTTTTATTCTGCATATGGTATAATAATTCAGACATGCTTACTGAATTCACACTGGGCATAATACTCGGCTTCTGAAACTTTATTTTGGAGTTTACTCTATTTTACTATGCTAAAATTACTAACTTGCCGAAGAAACTAGCTTTACATACCTCAGTTACTGACTCCTTGGCTAACTGGTGTAGCTCAGCCAATATTAAGCTATTTCTTCCAACTGCATTCATATTTACAGCAATTAGAACTAATTTTATCAATATTCTGGAAGAAAACACTACTTGAATATCTATATAGCCCAAACTTTGACTTATCGAACAACAACCGAAAACTCGCTATTTCTCGAAAGTCCAAAAGGGAGAAATACTCACTTTAGGTCTAGGAGTGTATTGACACTAATTTGGAGCAATTCCACTTACCTTAGCTCGATGAGACGGCGATTCGCCGGCCAAATTTCACGAAACTAACTCCATAGGAATGCTTCCTGCAGCTCAATACCTCGCTACCCAAGGTTATTTCGAGTTTGGACCGCATTTGACGGTGTAATCGAATGAATATTTATAGGAACCCTTCGTTTCTCTCCCTCTCTGGTCGTTTAAACTTGGATAAATGACTTAATGTTGAAGGTGAGGCCCTTTATATACTTGCAGCAAAATACATGGCAACGTGGCACACTGGCCAATGCGCTATTTTGGCTCCATGCCACGTTGGCTAATGCGGAGGCCCCAGCTCCGTGCCACTTTTCCCCTTTGGGCAGCGCGGTTCGGCCTCCTCTGGCGAAATTCCAACTTGGCACTCGTTCGGCCTTTCCCCGGGCCCTTTTCTCGCACGTATTGCATTCTAAAACTCTCAACCAACATGCGAATAGGTCGACTAAATGCTAGAAACTTACGGGGTGTAACATCCTCTCCCCTTAAGAACCTTCGTCCTCGAATGTAAACTTTTGCTCGCAGGAATCTCAACTTACTCGACTTATTCTAAAAAAAAAATTTTGGCAGAGTTTCCCCTGTAACATGGACTATCTCAAAATTCCTTAAATGCAGAAAAGTCCAATATAGGTACTCCACACAATACTATAGCATTCATCACGCAGTAGCCTAGAGTCAACTATCTCATTTATACACATAATATAAGGCAATTCATAAAACAACAATACTAACGTACCTCTGGCTGATTAAGTCTAAAATAACTGAGGATATCTGACTTTCATATCTTCCTCTACTTCCCAAGTCATTTCCTCTCGGTTCCTGTAACTCCATAATACCTTGACAGAAGCAACATCTTTAGTTCTTAATCTGCGAATCTGCCGGTCTAGTATGGCTACTGGAACCTCTTCATAAGTCAGCTCCTCCGTAACCTGGACATCCTAAACTGGGACAACTCTGGAGGGGTCTCCTATATACTTCCTCAGCATGGACACGTGGAAAATTGGGTGAACAAACTCTAATTCTGGAGGTAAGTTCAACTCGTATGCCACTTGGCCTATTCTTCGGCGAATCTGATAAGGCCCAACAAATCTCGGGCTGAGCTTGCCTTTCTTGCCGAATCTCATCACCCCTTTCGTTGGAGAGACTTTCAAGAATACCTAGTCATTCACATTAAATTCCAAGTTTCTGCACCGCACATCAGCATACGATTTCTGGCGGCTTTGAGCAGTCAGTAGGCGTTCTCTGATAAGCTTTACCTTTTCCTCTGACTGATGAATAATATCCGGCCCAATCAGTGCTGACTCTCCTACTTCAAACCAGCCAACTGGCGATCTGCACTTTCGCCCATACAATGCCTCATAAGGCGCCATCTGGATAGCTTAATGGTAATTGTTATTATAAGCGAACTCAATAAGTGGTAAATGCTCATCCCAGCTACATCCAAAGTCCAACACACACGCTCGCAACATATCCTCGAGTGTCTAAATAGTGCGTTCTGCCTGCCCATCTGTCTGAGGGTGAAAAGCTGTGCTCAGGTTAATCTGTGTCCCTAGGCCTTGATGTGACCGCAAGTGTATGGGTCGTACAAGTAATATAGTAGCCCTTTTTTAGAGCCGGATGTCGAACCCACAGGGACTGGACCAATTCAGCTAACTATCAAGTTCAAGTGTGATATTAAATGTCGCAAGTGTTGATTATAGTAGTTTTCGTTAGAGTTAATTAAGTATAGGGGCGGTCAATGAAATACTCTGGATTAATTCAAGGAGCAACTAGAGTTAAAGTCGGATAATCACGCGATACTACGATTTGCAATGGTTTAAGTATGAAATTATCAATTTTCGTCTCACATAATTAGAATTGCATGTTCATGATATTTCGATCCTCTAAACATGACAAACTAGACTCACAACTACATCGTTGAGCGGGGATGTAACATTCTAGTTCGTGGGCAATTCATTTACGTGGATGTGGTTTATGGGGGTTATGCTCTTGATTAGGGACTTTCGGACCTCTAATCATTTAACCGAACTTAACTTCACAACTACTTCTACGAGTGGTGATGTGATAATTCTAAGTTCGTGTCTTTCTATCTTCCCATTTTATCAACCAAGCAAGGTATTAGGTATATTCCTATCCTAACCACAAATTATATCGTGAGATACAATCTTGCTCCCTACATTCTCTTGTTCTTGCCTAGGTTATCTTTCTCAAGCATGTACCTAAGCTTAACACGTGTGTTTTCATGGTGATCAATCATAAAAACAACCATAATGAAGAATGCAAGACAAAATAACAATCAATAACTTAAAACCAAAACAAAATCGCAAAATCACAATCATATCTTGTGGCTTCAACCCTAGAGGAAGGGGTCTAGCCACTCATGTTCATAAAATTACAAGAAAACATTATTAAAGTAACGTACTTACAAGAATTGGTAGAAGAGAAGATGAAATTGATGAACCCTAGGTGAGTTCTCCCACTTCTCCCTTCACTCCTAGGTGGTTTTTCAGAATAAAATCGTGACTAAATGATTTTAGGAGCTAAGGGACCTATTTATAGTAAATGAGAGATGTATAAAATTATGCCCGACATGGAATAGCTCCGTGTCACGGAGGTTATCGTGCCAATGTGCACCGTGACACGGAGGCATCGCGGACGCACACTGGAAACTCACAAAACCGTCGCCAGGCAGCCCCTTGCCGCGTTGGTAGCGTGTCACGCTGCCTGTGCAGAGCGCTAGGTGGCGTGTCACGACCTTGGTCGCACAGCCTGCCTGCCGTGGCACGTTTCCAATGCGCAGGTGGCCTGTTTCGCGCATCCTCCTTGCCGACATTCGCGTTTTAATTCCGATTCCATGCCTCCACTTCACCAACTCATGGATTAGTCCCTCAAATTCATTTTTTACCTACAAAAACAAGAACTAATCATGTTGGTTAGTGTATATATTCACATTTACATAAAATTACATGAGAATGCATATAATTAAGTCGATAAACAAGACAAAACTAAGTTATAAAGCATCACTCAGGCATGCTATTTTGCCCGAGATTAGGCCTCTCTGAAATGATTGCCAAAATTTAGCTATAAATTGTGCCCCTCTGTCAGAGATAATGGACATTGGAACATCGTGCAGTCTGACTATTTCTCTGATATACAGCTCAGCATAATCTTCGGCAGAGAAAGTAGCCCTTACTGGCAGAAAATGGGCTGATTTTCTCAGTCTGTCAACAATTACCCAAATTGAGTCATTTCTATGCCTGGTACGGGCTAATCCTGCTACGAAATCCATATTTACTGCTTCCCACTTTCAAAGAGGCATAGCTATGTCTTGAGTCAATCCACCTGGTTTCTGCTGTTCATCTTTTACTTGCTGGAAGTTAGGACACTGGGCTACGAATTCTGCTATTTCCCTCTTCATACCTAGCCACCAGTAGATTCCTTTGATATCGTGGTATATTTTCATTGTGCCTGGATGGAGAGAATAGCGGGCGTAATGTACCTCGCCCATAATCTTCTAGCGAAGCCCTGCAACATCTGGAACACAAACGCGGTCCTTACATCGCAACACTTCATCCTCAGTTACCTGAAAATCCGGCGCTTTTCCTTGTTGAACTCTGTCTTTAAGCTGAACCAGGTCAGGATCTTCATACTGCCGTTCCTTTACCTCCACAACTAATGACGACACTGCGGTGTTCTGAATTACCGCTCTGTTGTCCTCTGTTTCTGCTATACGAACGGCTAAACTGGCTAACTGGTATATTTCTTGGGCCAATTCCCGTTGCTTGGGCTTCAAGTACGCCAAACTCCCCATAGACTTACGGCTAAGGGCATATGCTACTACGTTGGCTCTTCCTGGTGGTGATACAAAATATTTACATCATAATCTTTCAACAACTCCAACCAGCGATGCTGCCGCAAATTCAACTCTCTCTGGGTGAAGATATACTGTAGGCTTTTATGATCAGTGAAAATATCCACATGAACTCCATACAAGTAATGTCTCCATATCTTTAGGGTGTGGATCACTGCGACTAGTTCCAGGTCATGGGTAGGATAATTCCTTTCGTGTTTCCTCAGCCGTCTGGAAGCATAAGCAATTACTTTACCATGCTGCATCAACACACATCCTAACCCATCACCCGAAGCGTCACAATAAACTGCATAACCCTCTGTACCTTCTGGTAATGCTAACACTGGGGCAGAGGTTAACCTATCTTTCAATTCCTGGAAACTCTGCTCACATGCCTCTATCCACTAAAACTTTACTGCTTTTTGCGTCAGCTTAGTCAGAAGTGACGCTATGGTGGAGAATCCCTCAACAAATCTTCTGTAGTACCCTTCTAATCCCAAAAAACTGCGTACTTCGGTCAGAGTGGTAGGTCTGGGCCATGTTTTACTGCTTCTATTTTCTGTGTGTCTACTTGTATACCAGTGCCCGACACGATATTCCCCAAGAAGGCTACTGAGTTCAGCCAAAATTCACATTTAGAGAACTTGGCATACAACTGACGGTCCCTGAGAAGCTGGAGCACTATCCGCAAATGATCCTGGTGGTCTGCCTCTGAGCGAGAATACACTAGAATATCGTCAATAAACGCTATCACAAACAGGTCCAGGTATGGTCTGAAGATGTTGTTCATCAGGTGCATAAATACTGCGGGAGCATTTGTCAGCCCAAAGGACATGACTAGGAATTCAAAATGGCTGTATCTGGTCCTGAAGACAGTCTTCGGAATGTCCCTTTCACAAACTCGAACCTGATGATATCCAGACCGTAAGTCTATCTTGGAGAAATATCTGGCCCCCTATAACTGATCAAACAAATCATCTATTCTGGGAAGCGGATACTTATTCTTGATTGTAACCTTGTTCAACTGCTGGTAGTCTATAAACATGCGGAGGGAGCCATCCTTCTTTCTCACAAACAGAACCAGCGCACCCCAAGGTGAAGTACTCGGCCTAATAAAGCCCTTATCTAACAGATCCTTCAGTTGCTCCTTTAGTTCTCCGAGTTCAGCAGGAGCCATACGATACAGAGGGATCGATATGGGCTGAGTTCCTGGTAGCAAATCAATTGCAAAATCTATTTCTCTTTTTGGGGGGGAATACCAGGTAGCTCATCTGGGAATACGTCGGGGAATTCATTCACCACTGGAACAGACTGGAGAGTCGGAGGCTCTACCCCCACATCCTGGACTCTGACTATGTGGCAAATGTATCCCTTAGCTATCAACTTCCTTGCCTGAAGGTAGGAAATAAACCTACCTTTTGGCGTAGTTGTACTGCCCTTCCACTCTAGTACTACCTCCCGTAGAAGGTGGAATCAGACCGTCTTGGTCCAACAACCTACATTGGCATAGCACGACACTAACCAATCCATACCCATAATGGCATCAAAATCAATCATCTCTAATTCTACCAGATCTACTGTGGTCTGACGATCAACAACCTCTACTGTACACCCTCGATAAACCCTTCTGGCTATGATGGAGTCAACGATGGGTGTAGATACTGAAAAGGGTTGCTGAAGCAACTCTGGTACAACACTGAACTTTCAAGCAAAAAATGGGGTAACGTAGGACAAGGTAGATCCTGGATCAATCAATACATAAGCGGGGGTGAGAGAAAATAGTCATAATACCTGTTACCATATCTGGAGACGCCTATGAGTCCTGCCTCCCTGGTAATGCATAGGTACGGCTTGGGCCGGTACCTGAGTTAGAGGCCCCTGATCTACCTCGGCCTCTACCTGCTGGGACTGAGGGCCTATGCCCTGCCAAGGCTGCTGGAGCTCGTGGCTCTGCTGACGCCCTGTCTCGTTTACCCTGACCCCTGGCTGGACAATCTCTCATCACATGACCCTCCTGCCTGCATATATAACACCATGTGGAGTCATATCTGCAAGCTCTAGTGTGGGGTCGGCTGCAAATAGGGCAAGGTGGGGGTGTATACCTACTCTACTCTAATACCAAGTTTGTCACACCCCTCCTTGGGAGGCATGACTGGCACCTGGTGCCTACTAAGACCTGGACTGCTGGACTACTAAGCCTAAGCACTTCTGGTGTCAGGCTGGCTCTAATTCTGGATTCATGGAACCAACGGGCTATATAACAGTTGTAAATACATCCTCTGGCCGACTAGGCCTATAGCCTCCTGTAAGAAAATAATAGCTGACCAGAACCACAGTAGTATAAAGGAACCTATGCGAACCGACAAGGCCGCCATGCTGACTAGTTTCACTGGAATGCTGAATCGAATGCTAAACTACTCTGTGACCAGCAAGGTCACCAACTATTAACTGAATAAGGCCCCACACGGCCATCATAAACAAACTAAAACATAGACACGGCCTCACACGACCGGTACGACTAACCACATGGAATATACAATCTGCAAGCCTTTAAGAATACTAATAAGATGGTCGGGATAGGGCCTCGACCTACCCGTACTGTACAACAAAAGAAAAGAAATAAACCTCTAGATGTCAAGCTCCGGATGACAGGAGCGAATGACTCTGTGTGCCGACTGGAATTACGAGGGATCGGCTCCTCGTCTATGAGTACCTGCAGGCAAGTAATACAATGCCCCCAAACGGGCGTCAGTACCACTGGTACTGAGTTTGCAAAGCAATAACTAAACATAATTGAAAATGGACAGTAATACTGATAGTTACTAAATAACAGAAAATGGCTAAGATTGTCTGGGATGGCAGAATCTAAACTAAGCTTAACTGTACTGGAGTGAAGGTGAGAAGCATACCTGTCAATGCGGTGTCCTGCTATCTATCAATTTAATAAATAACACATATAGCATACAAGAACCTATACCAGCCCCCATAAGACGGAAGGTACCAATCAACACACAATCTATATACCCCTACTGGGGTCGCCATCCAAAAATAACAATTCACTCTACTCATCTAGTAACTATGAGCATCCCGCCGGCCCCCTGGGTATGCAACTTGGGCTCTCTGGGCCCCTGACTATAGCTGTATCTAAGTTCGGAGGACTCCTGTAAACT
Organism: Datura wrightii; assembly: GCA_035772735.1. NCBI lineage: Eukaryota > Viridiplantae > Streptophyta > Magnoliopsida > Solanales > Solanaceae > Datura > Datura wrightii. The sequence goes on from JASDFA010000016.1 coordinate 117,948,582, forward strand.
GTAATCTGAGATCTGTGATCTGTAATCTGTAATCTGTGCCCTGGGCGCAAGCACTCGACAGGGGTATGCTATAATGTTGATCAGCCTGCTATGGGGAATGCTGCATCCCATCTTCCTCCTTTGGCGGATGGCATGCCACTCCTTGGAGTGATGTATCCTCACCCTCTGGTGGGCGAGTCGATATAGCTATTAACCCTGGGTGGCAAGGAAGCTCTAAGGGTGCCCACATAAAACAATCAAGTCTCTACAAGCAACAACAATCACATATAACATGTGTAATAAATATGATAATATTGTCCATGATCTGATAGTCTATTCTGTATCTCTTGCTGAATTAAACTGAATCTGATACTGAGTTATACTAAGTCTGGTATAATATTTCGCTGTCTGATACTAATTTACTGACTTTTAATCTGCATATGGTAAAATAACTCAGACATGCTTATTGAATTCACACTGGGCATAATACTCGGCTTCTAAAACTTTCTTCTGGAATTTACTCTATTTTACTATGCTAGAATTACTAACTTGCCGAAAAAACCAGCTTTACATACCTCAGCTACTGACTCCTTGGCTAACTGGTGTAGCTCGGCCAATATCCAACTATTTCTTCCAACTACATTCATATTTATAGCAATTAGAACTAAATTCATCAATATTCTAGAAGAAAACACTACTTGAATATCTATATAGCCCAAACTTTGACTTATCGAACAACAACCAAAAACTCGCTATTTCTCGGAAGTCCAAAAGGGAGAAATACTCACTTTAGGGCTAGGAGTATATTGACACTAATTTGGAGCATTTCCACTTACCTTAACTCGGTGAGATGGCAATTCGCCGGTCGAATTTCACGAAACTAACTCCGTAGGAATGCTCCCTACAGCTCAATACCTCACTACCCGAGGTTATTTCAAGTTTGGACCGCGTTTGACAGCGTAATCGAACGAATATTTATATGAACCCTTTGTCTCTCTCCCTCTCTGGTCGTTTAAACATGGATAAATGACTTAAAGTTGAAGGTGAGGCCCTTTATATACTTTCAGCAAAATACATGGCAACGTGGCACGCTGGCCAATGTGCCGTTTTGGCTCTGTGCCACGTTGGCTAACGTGGAGGCCCCAGCTCCGTGCCACTTTGCCCCTTTGGGTAGCGCGGTTCGGCCTCCTCTTGTGAAATTCCAACTTGGCACTCGTTCGGCCTTTCCCCGGGCCCTTTTCTTGCACGTATGACATTTTAAAACTCTCAACCAACATGCGAATAAGTCGACTAAATGCTACAAACTTATGAGGTGTAACAAAGGCTCCCGCAGAGTAGCTGAATCATTATCTTCGAAATATCGAGGTAGGTTATGGTTAGAGGATTAGACCCTATATAATAACTTGTAATGCATGTGTGGTAATGATATGCTATTAGTCTTTAGACATTATCTGTTGTTAAATGGTTTGTTTGTTTAATTAGGGAGATCATATTAATAGGAGATGATTATGATCAGTTGTGAAAATTTCATGGAATTTGTTTAAGAATGCTATAGTGGGAATCAATAATATGTACCTGTGCAAGTGAGGGAGTAGAATGTATACTCCTAAGTGTTAAATTATATATACATATATGTGAGTTGTTTCCTGTTATATTTTGTGGATGAAAAATAATTTGGAACATAAAAGTATCCTGAGATGAGTGACTCATGCCTGAGGGGAGCATCCGGGCGAGTGATATTGTTAAGTGGCTCATGTCCGAGGGGAGCATCCGAATGAGCATATGAGTGAGAGCAGGTACTGTGCCGGTATAGTACATGGATTTCTAGAGTCCCCCAGCAGGTCATGACTGGAAGTAAAAAAATAAGATCCTCTGGCATGTGTGTACACTAAGTTTGTGAATTTTGAGTGATAATGAGGACATGGCGGAGGCGTGTGCTCGACATATCACCCTATGTTTTACTTTATTTATGTTGTGTTGTTCTTATATGTAAGAATGAATTAAGAATGTTCTAAGTGGTTGTGGGAGTTACGGGTTCTATTTATCTAATTTAAAACAAAAAATATGAATCTGGTTCTAAGTGTGACACGATCACGATGCTGGTAATTGTTAAGTGGATTTTGCTTGTAATTACCTGTTGTATTTGTAAGTGATAAAGATTTGTTAATTATTGATTCTTAGACTTGTGTGTGATAGTTTAATTGATCTGTAGAGTATGTGAACTGTGATGAACTGTTGAAGGTGCAGCTAAGCCGAGCTACTGCCTAAGGCAGTACCGCTGTAGCGAAACTCCTTCCGCTATAGTGAAAGGCCCAATCCAGTGAGCAGGTCGGCTGTCACCTGTGTTAGAGCCAGTGCACTTGAATTGGTTTCTGTAGTTCTATATGATGCTAAAGACTTGTTTTATATTATTTTTGCTATATTTACACGTTGTTACGTGAGGTCGGCCGATGATGCCTACCAGTACAATGTTATGCACTTACCCTAACCCTACAGTTCTTTTCTAAATACAGAGTCTGAAGAAGGAAGTTCCTTATGTTCTCACTTGTAAGCAGCAACAATTTGTTGAAAAGCGAGCAGAACAAGGAGGCAGTGTCACTCTCCCGTTTGAAGATAGCCTTCTCTTTCAGACACTTATTTCCTTTGTTTTTAGTTTTAAGCGTTTAGAGTTGTAAGTGACATCTTGTACAATGACAATCAGGCCGTGGGATTTGTGTTAGGAGTTGTTTTTAAAATCGCTTGTTCATGTTTAACAATTTAGTTTTTTTAATTTTAGCAAAGCTTTTCCTTATGAATGTTCGCATTGGGGTTATTTTTGAGAATCATTGGTTCGCCCACCGGGGGGGATTATGTGGGTGCCAATCACGACTATTTTAGGGTCATGACAAAATTGGTATTGGAGCTCTAGGTTTGTTGAGCTCATTTCACTAAGATGGGTCTAGTAGAGTTTGGCGGACCGGTGCGGAGACACCCTTATTCCTTCCTTTCATGCGATTACTTGATTTCAACTAGTATCTAGTAAACCAAATTGGTATCTAACTACTTTTTATCTTTCCTTCTCAGATGGTGAGAACACGCGCAAATGGTAATAGAGATGCAACACCCGAACCAGTAGTGGCAGCCGCAGTCCGCGGTAGAGGAAGGGGAAGAGGTCGTGGACAGAGGTCTGCTGCTGCTAGAGGAGGGGCTCATGCTTCTAATCCAGTCAAGGAGAGGTCTGCATCTCCCGTGCCACCACCAGTACAAGAGCAGGTGGTTGTTGAAGTTGAAGTTCCGCCTCAAGGGGAAGCTTATGCCACTCCAGCATCCTTTGATGTTTTGGCCTAGGTCCTCAATTCTTGAGTGGCCTTGTAGGTAATGCAGCAGCGCCAGCAACTCCTGCGGGCTAGCAGTCAGGCATACAACATGCAATTGTTATGGCTCCTCAGATTGATGACTTATCGAAAGTTGTCGTGTTCCCAAGGTCGGTAGTGGGACCGGTGATGACAAGGGAGGAGAATGACTAATTTTATAGGTTCACCAAGATAAAGCTTCCCACTTTCTACGGCACTGAGGCGTAGGACGCTTATGAGTTCATTATTGATTGTCATGAGAGGATCCACAAGATAAGGGCATTGGAGAAATATGGTGTGGAGTTCGTCACTTTCCAATTGATGGGGGACGCTAAGCTCTGGTGGAGAGCATTTGTAGAGTGCAGACCAGCGAGGTCACCACTATTGACTTGGACCCAGTTCTACTCTACCTTTCTGGAGAAGTATGTTCCCCATACTCTGAGGATAGTATATGGGACTAGTTCACCACCATCGAGTAGGGGAATTCATCTGTTGAAACATACGAGGCTCGATTCCATTCCCTATCCAAGTATGCTCTACCTTTACTACCCATGAAGAAGGAGAGGATCAGATAGTTTGTTAAAGGTCCGAATGTGGGTTTTCAGGTACCATCTCTTCAGATGGTCTCCTCAGGTAAGACCTTTCAAGAGGTGGTGGAGTATGTGAAGTCTATGGAAGGGTGAGACAGTAGGGATATGCAAAGAACACTGAGAAGAAGGAACAAAGAGTGAGTTCCTTTAGTAATTCATTTGCCAAGGCTCCGGCTCCATGGGGTTTCTCTGGGCACCCTATTCAGTCCGACATGCAGGTGTTAGCCAGAGGTCCTCCAGGGACAGCACCGTGACCATTAGGTGTAGTTGGGGGTACCCAGGTTGTTCGTTCAGACTTTGGAGCTCACCCTATTTCCTTTTTTCCAGCTCAGAGGCTAGTGATTGAGAAGTTCTTCCATGAGTGTGTTGAGTGTGGCCACATCCGCAGATGGTGCCCCATGTTCATACAGGGTGGGCAGATTATTCCTCACCTAGCTCTTCGAACTTCGGCCCCTACTGGGAGAGGAGGTAGTGCATTCAGTTCGGATCGTCCACATTTGGGATGAGGTGGTCAGCCAACCGTTAGAGGTGGTGCGCAGAAGGGTAGAGGATGTGCTCAGGCGGGTAGGGATGGCACCCAATTAGGTAGAGGGGTGGCACAACCCAACAGGGGTGGTTTGCAAGTGGGTAATCAGGCCCATTTCTATGCTTTTTCCAATAGGCTAGAGGTAGAGGATTCAAACATCGTTATTACAGGTACTATCCTTGTCTGTGACCGAGTGGCTACGGCATTATTTGATATGTGTTCTACGTTTTCTTATGTGTCTACTTACTTTTTTGTGGGAATGAAACTTGTTTGTGATGTGCTTGCTGTCCTTATTCAAGTGTGTACTCCTGTTGGGGACTTTGTGGTGGTTGATAGAGTCTGTCGTGCGTGTTCTGTGGATTTCATGGGTTGTGACACTCAGGCTGATTTGGTGATCTTAGACATGGTTCATTTTGATGCGATTTTGGGAATGAGTTGGTTGTCCCCTTACCATGCCATTCTAGATTATCATGCTAAGACCATTACTTTATCGGGGCCATGGTCTTCTAGGCTGGTATTGTAGCTCTGCCCCTAAGAAACTCATCTCTTACATTCTTTATCGTAAGTTGATAGAGCGGGGTTGTTCAGCATATCTAGCGCATATTTTAGACACTAGTTCCGAGGGTCCTTCTATAGAGTCGGTCCTGGTTGTTCTTGAGTTTCTAGAGGTGTTCCCTGCAGATTTGCCTAGCATGTCGCCAAACCATGACATTGACTTTTGTATAGATTTAGAGTTGGAGACTTGACCCATTTATATTCTCCATACCGAATGGCACCTGCTGAGTTGAGATAACTCAAGGAGCAGTTACATGAGTCGCTTAGTAAAGGGTTTATTAGACCAAGTGTATCGCCGTGGGGTGCGCTGGTTTTGTTTGTGAAGAAAAAGGATAGTAGTATGCGGATGTGCATCGACTACCGTTAGTTGAACAAGGTGACTATTCGGAACAAGTACCCTCTTCCTCGAATAGATGATTTGTTTGATCAGTTACAGAGGGGCCGTGTTCTTAAAGATTGACTTGACGTCTGGTTATCACCAACTAAAAATTCAAGTTGAGTATATTCCCAAAACAACCTTTTGGACCAGGTATGGACATTAAGAGTTTCTGTTCTTGTCATTCGGACTCACTAATGCCCTAATTGTGCTCTTGAGCCTGATGAACGGTATTTTCAAATCTTACTTGGACTCTTTTATTATTGTGTTTATTGACGATATCTTGGTGTATTCTAAGATTAAGCAGGAGCATGAAAATCATTTGAGGATTGTACTTGGATTACTGAAGGAGAAGCAGTTGTATGCCAAATTCTCTAAGTGTGAGTTTTGGTTGGAATCAGTGTCTTTTTTGGGACATGTGGTTTCCAAGGAGGGAATCCAAATTGATCTATGGAAGGTGGAGGAGGTCAGAAACTGGGTGAGACCAACTAACGTGATGGAAATTAGGAGTTTTGTGGGGCTGGCCAGTTACTATCATTTTCTCATCGATTGCTTCAATGCTGACCAAGTTGAAAGAAAAGGATGTACTTTTCCAGTGGTCAGAGGAATGTGAAGAATGTTTTTAGAAACTCAAGACTTTGCTAACCACATCACCTATCCTGGTGTTACTAGTGGAAGGTAAAGACTTTATTGTTTGTTGTGATGCCTCACAATCTGGGTCAGATGCTGTGTTAATGTTGGAAGGATGGGTAATTGCTTATGCCTTGAGACAGTTGAAGGTGCATGAGAAGAATTATCCCACGTATTTCCTGGAGTTAGAAGCAGTTGTGTTTTCCCTTAAAATTTGGAGGCACTACCTGTATGGAGTTCGATGCGAGGTGTTCACGGATCATCGCAGCTTGCAGTACGTGTTCTCCCAGAAAGATCTCAATTTGAGGCAGAGGAGATAGATGGAGTTGCTTAAGGATTATGATATCACTATCCTGTACCATCTAGGAAAGGCCAACGTTATGGCAGACGCATTGAGTCGAAAGACAGTGAGCATGGGCAGTTTAGCCGCTTTAGAAGTTGCTCAACGCCTGATGGCTAGAGAAGTTCAGACATTGGCAAACAGTTTGGTGAGGTTGTTGCTGACAGAAATAGGTGGGATATTAGCCAATATGGAGGCTAAGTCCTCATTGCTTGAGGAAACCAAAGCTAGACAGTTCGAAGATGAAAAGCTGGGTAAGATCGGGGATATAGTTCTGCGGTGAGAAATCAAGGAAGCAGTGCTAGATGATGAAGGGGTCCTGAGAATAAAGGGTGGGTGTGTGTTCCCAAACTAGTTGAGCTAATTAAAACTCTTTTGGCTGAAGTTCACAACTCGAGGTACTCCATCCACCCTAGAGTCACCAAGATATACCATGACCTGAAGCAACACTATTGATGGGGCAAGATGAAGAGAGATATAAAGTTGACTACATCGCCCAATATTTGAATTGTCAGTAGGTGAAGTATGAGTACCAAAATCTTGGAGGAGTACATTAGAGAATGCTTATCCCTGTGTGGAAATAGGAGAGAAAAGGAATGGATTTTGTGGTGGGTCTTCCCAAGACTTTGGGGAAATTTGACTCGATTTGGATCATTGTAGATAGATTGACCAAGTTAGCTCATTTCTTGCCGGTTTAGGTGACTTACAACGCCGATAAACTAGCTAAACTGTACGTAACTATACATTAATGAAGTTATTCGGTTTCATGGGGTGCCGCTTTCAATTGTGTCAGATAGGGGCACTCAGTTCACTTCTTATTTCTGGAGAACCCTGCAGGCTGAGTTGGGCATGAGGTTAGACTTGAGCACAGCCTTCCATTCTCATACGGATGGACAGTCAGAAAAGAATATCCAGGTATTGGAAAACATGCTCCGGATGTGTGTGATAAATTTTGGAGGCCATTGGGACAAATTCTTACCCTTGGCAAAGTTCACCTACAACAACTATCCCTCGAGCATTGGAATAATGCCATTTGAAGTTCTGTATGGGAGGAAATGCAGGTCTCCAATTGGTTGATTTGATGTGTTTGAAGTGAGACCCTAGGGAACTTATTTTCTAAGGGAGCCCTTGAAAAAAGGTTCGAATAATCCAAGACCGTATGGTAGCTGCTCAGAGTAGGCAATAGCAGTAAGTAGACAAGAAGGTGAGGGATATGGAATTCATGGAGGGAGAGCAAGTGTTACTCAAGGTATCTCCTATGAAGGGGGTTATGAGATTAAGAAAGCGGGGCAAACTTAGCCTGAGGTACATCGGACCATTTGAAATACTCCTGTGTGTGGAGGAAGTAGCATATGAGCTGGCTTTGCTGCCAGGGTTGTCGGAGGTGCATCCGACATTTCATGTCTCAATATTGAAAAAGTATCATGGGAATGGAACGTATATTAGGGATGGAACGTATATTATCAAATGGAACTTTATGATATTAGATGAGAATTTGTCTTATGAGAAGGAGCGTGTAGCGATATTGGCTAGAGAAGTTCAGGAGCTGAGGTCGAAAGAAATTGTGACAGTAAAGGTCTAGTAGAAGAATCGTCTGATTGAGAAAGCCACTTGGGAGACCGAGGCTAATATACAGATCAAGTATCCTCAGCTGTTCGTGGAATCTGGTAAGTACTCTCCCCTTACTTTGTATAGACCGTTTGGGGATGAACGATCTTTTAATTGGCATCTGATGTAACAAGTCGGATGTCGTTACGAGATGGTTAGGGGCCTAGAACACTGAAAAAAGGCTAAGAAAGGAGTAGAATGTGTTGTGAAATATTCTAAGTGTGAAACTGATTTATTTTGGGTGGCTACTGGTCTGAGGGACCATTGTAGTGGTGACTTTCCTGCTGTAGTGAGATCATCGTCACGGTCGGGGTCCCTCCATGGAAAAATTGAGAAGTAGTCACCAGAGCTACCTCAGCAGTGCTCGTACCGCTGTAGCGGGTCCGTTGCAGTGGACCACGGGAGTCAGAAAATGGGTTTAAGTGGGAATTATGGGATTTTGACGCCATCATTTCCAAACATGATCATAAGGGCTAGAGAACGGAAAATCTCTCCAAAGCATTAAACTCTTCTCTTAATGTAAGAATTTCAATTTCCAATCTCTGCTACAAGTATTATTAATTCTAGATTGCTTGCGGACCTTTAATGGTGGAAGTTTTTGTAGAGAAAAACCCTAGACTGTTAAACTAGGACTGGATTGTGGGATGATTAGGGGGTGATTTCGATTGATGTTTGAAGAGTTTTGATCACTCACCTAGAATTACGTATTGGGAACGAGGTTTATGCAGGGAATTGAGACTTAGAACTGAGTAGAATAGGGGTTTTACTTTTGAAAATACCCTGAAGGGGAGGGTTTGATCTATTTATACCCATGATTGAAGAGTAAATAATGAATTACAAATGTTGTGTAGATTTTGAATGATCCGAAGCTTTAAGGAAGGCAAGGCTCTCGCAGAGCAGCCGAATTGTTATCTTCGAAATATCAAGGTAGGTTATGGTTAGAGGGTTAGACCCTGTATAATGACTTGTAATACATGTGTGGTAATGATATGAGATTGGTCTTCAGACATTATCTGTTGTTAAATGGTTTGTTTGATTAATTAGGGAGATCATGTTAATAAGAGATGATTGTGATATGTTGTGAAAATTTCATGGAATTTCTAACATGAATTTCTTTTAGGAATTCTATAGTGAGAATCGATGATCTGTACTTGTGCAAGTGAGGGAGTGGAATATAGACTCCTAAGTGTTGAATTATATATTGTTATACCCCGAAAGCCCAAAGATCAGACCCGGGAGTTGAAACGAAGAAAAGTGTAAAAACTGACATCAAGCACAAACGAGTCGTGGGATGTCTCGTTGCTGCAGCCCATGAGTCGTGATGTGACTCGTGGGGAGTCCAGTGAGGAGTTTGAAAATTTGGGAAAAAGGATTCCCACAGACATGACCACGACTCATGGTTAGACCCCACGAGTCGTTAGGTCAGTCGTGGGGTGAGTGAGAAGTAGAAAAGAAGAGTGGAGGCAGTGTACATAGCGGGTGGTGACCACAAGTAGTGGTCACCAGTTACGAGTTGTGAGGTTGCCCGTTAAGAGCCTAGGAGACTTATTGAGCAGTAAACCTCACGAGCTAAGCCATGAGTCATGAACCATGACCACGAGTTGTTACTCCCTCGTTGGGACCACCTGACAGTTACTTTTTGTGAATTTAGTAAGGGCTTTTCAGTAATTTTTAAGTTCCTAAGGCCTAAACTATTGAGTTATGAATAGTGGCTTTTAAAGGGGTTAAGTTCATTTTGGGCCTCATTGATTCATGCATGCAATGTGGAAGATTTGAGAGGGTGATCAAGCTTACCATTTATCAATTTCTTTTCAATTTCCTATTGGGCATATAAAGAAGTGTTAGAATCAGCTACCAATAGGTATGTAGGGTTATGAATGGTTGAATTCTTTCACACCCATGCCCAATCTCTCTCTAAATCATGAGATTTCTATTGCAGTTCTAACCCAATGCATGATATTCCTAAACTCTCTACATGGGTATGATTTAAATGTGTTTCAACTATTGAATTATGAAGCATGGGCAAGTTTTATAATATTTTCAATTAAAAATCATGTTTCTAGCTTTATGAATTAAAAAGCCCATTGATGAAAAGTTCAGGAAAGTAGAGTTTTGTATGAATGTATGATTATGAAGAGATGCTATGATGCAAAGGATGTTTTCAAGCTACCCATGTTTATAATGATGTTTTCAATGTGAAATGAGTATTCTCAAGCATGATAAAGCTTTGGGCAATGCCCACATATACAAGTATGATTTACAATTTCCCGAATTAAGCTTACCACATGGTTTTGGAGCGAAGACTCCCAATTATCTTTCAGCTTGTGGTATGGTTTGAGTTAAATCTTCTCATATGCATGATTTCATATTGAGATGCATTTGATGATTGAGCTTCTTCAATAGATGATGTTGAGCTTCGTTGAATAATGATGTAGAGCATATGCATGTTTTTGGGAGTAGTGTCTAGCACCGAGTAGGATAAGGGTCGATCACCCTGTGCCTCAGAACTACGCTCCAATGTAGGTTTATACTTATATATATTACTTCGAGACCTCCCTTTTGAGCTATCCCAGGCCCTATTGGCCTACGAGCTTGATATCGATAACATGGTATGGTTCATAGCCCTAGCAAGGCTTCAGACGACTCTACCCACTTGAGTGTGATAGTTGGGACCACGTAAGCTCTATCGTGGTATGTCGGTTAAAAGAAGAGTCTCCCATTATTCCTCATGATTTCAGATATGCATATTTATTACTCATGAGACTTATATATTTGTACATATATGCATGTTCTAAAGCAGGTTTGACTCAATGTTCAGCTTTACTTATAAATGTCAGAATTCAGCTTTGAGTTAATCGATTCAGTTATAATGTTTTGAAGTTATGTTATGTTATGCTATGAAGAGATCATGATTTCAAAAAGAATGCATGCAAACTCTATCCTCAGACTCTTGATGTTTATGTTACATTATGCATTGTCTTTGAATGATTTTGTTTACTTTAGCGGTTTTACTTACCCTGTATACTTGGTTCATTCCACGTACTAGTTGCATACTCTATGCTGTATCATTTCATGATACAGGACCCGGCTCCCAGGTTCAGCCCCGCTCGTAGTCAGCTTGTAAGAGTTAGCATTCATTTGTGGGTGAATCCTCATCTCCCGAGGGCTAGACTATTCAGATCTCTTATATGTATTTCAGTTTTAGATTTATTGAGTTAGTTGGAGTCTTGTCCCATCAACTCATCGTGTTTAGAGGCTTTTCAGACATATGTATGTACCCAACTTTGGATTTCGTATCCTGATGTTGTGTTCAAGTTCAACTTTTGCTATGAGTATTTTATTAATTATTCAATTTTTTGATTGAGATTAAATGTATTCTTATGCAATGGGTTGACTTGGGGTCTCTCGGGACTCCTTGTCCCATGTTAAGATCCAGACCTCCGTTCGGGTCGTGACAAACTTGGTATTAGAGCTATAGGTTTGAAGTGTCCTAGGGTGTCTGAAAGCTGTGTTATGTATAGTATTTTTCATGGGTGTGAAGTGCGCCACACTTATGACAAAGAGGCTATGAGATGTTTAGGTAATGCTCCCTTCTTTCATGATCTATGTCGTCCGATGAAAAGTCTTTCTATTCTTCTAATTCGTGCTATTCGTGATTGCAGAATCATGGATCCTCGAAGAGTGAATGGTAGAGAAATGGAAATGGTGATGGCCACAAGGATGGCAATGGGGATGGGCACCAGCAATCCCCATCAGTTCAAGAGCACCAGGCACTGGAGCCAGTTGCTAATGCTGAGTTCGGGGCCGCTATTCAGATGCTTGCGTAGGCCTTGACTGCTCTGGTCAATTAGCAGGCCGTTGCGCATATTCCGCAAAATGGCAATGTACGATGACTTGTGTAAGAGGCTTCTTGAGGATGAACCCGCCGGAGTTCCTTAGGTCCAACGTAGATGAGGACCTGCATGAGTTCATAGATGAGATTGTCATGATCACCCGGGTCATGGGGGTGAATGGGGTTGAGTGCGCGGAGTTGGCCTCTTACCAGTTGAAAAGGGTCGCGCATATTTTGTCCCTCCAATGGAAGGATAGCAGGGTCGCTGGAGCAGGTCCTATCACTTGGGAAGAGTTTCATGTTGCATTCTTAGATCGGTTCTTCCCTCCTGAGATGAGGGAGCTGAAGGCAGCTGAGTTTGTGAATTTGAAGCAAGGGAGGATGACAATACAAGAGTATGCCCTTGAGTTCACTCGCCTATCAAAGTACGCCCCAGAATTAGTGGCTGATCAGAGGGCGCGGGTGAGCAGGTTCGTGCATGGACTGGTGGGCTATTTTGACAAGCATTGTAGGACTGTTATGCTCCACCAGGAAATGGATTTCCTACGGATAGTGTTGTATGCCCAGCAGATGGAGGCAGCACATCTGAGAGAGAGGGCGGCCATGTAACACCCCGAATGTCTCTAAGATCAAATTCCATATTTAAAGAAAGAATTTAGGCATGAGATGGAATGTTTTGTCTCAGAACGAGTGGGGGGATGACTCATTAGGAGACCCTACGAGTGGTCAGACTTGTGGGGAGTTGTCAAGAAAGAATCCTGGAGCAGTGACAACGGATAACCCAACGAGTCGTTAGGTAACTCCATGACTCGTTAGGTCGGCCATTAGGTGAAGCTATGAATTTTTGATGTGGGCTTAAGGCAATGAAGGCCACTGAAGGAGGGATGAGTCGTCGTGTATTTGATGACTCATCAAGTTACCCGTGAGGAAGGAAGAGCAAAGAAAGGGACTTGAACCAGTGCACTCCACGACTCGATCCCCACGAATCGTTACCTGACCCCACAACTCGTGGGTGGCCTTATGGGGTCGGGCAGAGTGATTTTGCCTGCATTTTTTCAGGGGCATTTTCATAAACTTCTATGATTTTAACTCTAAAACTACGTCGTTTTGAGTATTATTTAGGACATGTTAAGGGTTTCTTCAAGTCTAAACTCTCATTCTCTCAAGATACCTCTCAAAGCCCTTCTTCCTCCTCTCCTCTCAAGATTCAAGGATTTCACCAAGGTGTTCATCAAAGCTTCAAGGGGAAATTCCAAGCAGGGTTTCTTCTACCAGGTATGCGGGTCTTTCAACAAGGATAGTCTTCCATCCTTGAGCCCCAAAATATTTTTATCAAAATGCGCAATTTCAACTATTCTAGAAAAGTATGACCTAGGGTTTGATGGGTGATTTTGTCTATAATTCTCTAAATTCCCAGACCCATTATGATTATGAGATTTATTATGATGTATAATAGTTGAGTTACTTGAACTATGTGTTGGATGATGAGAAATGTGCGAGATTATATAATTTTTTCTTTTATTATCGTTCACTCAATTATCGTAATTACTTGCATCTATGTTTAGATATGTGAAAATCGAATGATTATCCCTGAGAACTGAATGCACCATTGATAGACATAATGATAAGAAATTAGAGTTTTATGAGCTTGAATAATTGAAAGTACGGATTTTGATGTCCCTTATGCTTTTGATGGAATTGATTGGGTATGAGGTAATTTATGGTAAAGGCCAAGTTAATGCATCCTTCTCATGAATTGAAGTAAATCTCGAAATGGGTTTTATGAAATAAAAATGTATGCTTTTTCCGTAATCTTGTTGTAAATGTATAAGTTATGTGTTAAGTATATGGCTTCCCGTAAATCTAGAATATATGAATCAATGTATGCACTTTAAGGTACGAATTGGATCTATGGATCATGAATGACTCTATGATACATGTTGAATGATATGAAGCCGAAACTTAAATGTTGTGGAAGTATTATGCGTGATGTGAATCTAAAGATGCTCACTAATGTAAGACCTTTGAAGAAATACTGATATGGCTCCATGAAGATATGAATTATGATGATAAAACATGAGAATGATATTTTAGAATATTGGGCTTGTTGTTAGTAGAGAGTAGCCCCGATCCTTTCGAAATGAATGTTGTATGATGAAAGAAGTGTATATTCATGTTTCTGACTAGATGTAGTAGCATATACCAGATATATAATGTCAGATTAGTACTCCTCATGTTCTAGTCTGTCAGGGACTCTCCATAGCCGAGAATGTTTCCCTTGGTCAGCTCGGGATCCTCCATAGCAGAGAGTGACTCCCTAGTTCAGTCGGGATCCTCCATAGTAAAGAGTGACTCCCTAGTTCAGTCAGGTTCCTCCATAGTAAAGAATGACTTTCTTAGTTCAGCTGGGACTCTTCATAGTAGGGGATGACTCCCTTAGTTATGTTATCAGCATGATCCAGTTTCGTATGATTCAGATTTCAGATTATAAAAGATTTAATATGATGATAATCAGACTCAGTTGTCATTAGTGATCCAGTACAGTGTGTGATGTTAGTTTCAGATTCAGCTCTTACTAAACGTTCAAAACTTGACCCTTATGCATGAGTTCGATGATGTATCATAAAGTGAGATCTAAAGGAAAGTTTCATGTATCTATATGTGTATGTGAATCATAAGAGGATAATGGCATATTAATCTGTTATGTTGATGTACTTGGTTATTTCCTTATTGTATATATGTATATTTTAATTATTTATTTTATCCCGCATGCTCAGTACATTCCAAGTACTGACCACACACCTTTTGTGCTATATCGTTTCATGATATAGATTCAGGTCTCCATACTCAGCCTTGTGGTTAGATACGCTTCCTTCCATCTCAGCTGCCTGTGGTGACTCCTCATCTCCTGAGGACATGATTTATGTTTATGATTTCTTTATGTTTCAGTTTCAGATTTTAGGAGTTATCTGGGGGCTTGTCCCAGCAACTCATCAGTTTAGTAGAAGGCTTTTAGACTTTTCTAGATGGATGCAGTGTTGTATCAAAGTGTGGCTACAATTGTTCTTATGGTTCTTTATTAGACTCTTGCAGTTAGTTCTGCTTTGTCATGTTGTCAGTTGTTTCTTTGTTAAGTGATATGCTATGATTACGCCATGGGTTGACTTGGGGCCTTTCGGGGTACCTTGTCCCGTGTTACGGCTAGGGTGTAAACTCAGGTCATGACAATCCAAGAGGGCTAGGACCGATGATCACAGATTCTCCCAGCCGAGGTCAGGTGGTGGTCACTGACAACAGACCCACCAGAGATCATCATCCCCAGTATCATAGGCATTGAGTATGCCATTCAGGCCTAGGCATGATCAAAGAGGACGAGCATCAGGATCGAGGGGATAGACCAGCAGACCCGCAGATTCTAGCATCCCAACTTGTCGTAGATGTGGTCGAGGGCACACAGGCCAGTGCTTGGTAGGTTCAGGTGCTTGTTTCGGATGTGGGAATCCCGGAAACATGCTTAGAGATTGTCCAGCAGCAGATAGGGTCAGGTTGGGGGCCGAGGCCCAACTTCTAGTTCAGCAGCCTCTCCCGCACGCTCAGCACATCATGGGGAATCTACTAGCACAACTAGCAGTCAATGCCAGAACATATTCCATGCCTTATCATCCCTTCAGGAGTAGGAGGTCTCCCTAAACGTGGTCACTGGTATGTTGCGAGTTTTCAATATTGATGTTTATGCTTTGTTATACTAGGGGGCTACCTTGTCTTTTGTGACACCTTATGTGGCCAGTAGCTTCAGACTCAGTCCCAAAGTCTTTTCAGAATCCTTCTTAGTTTCTACTCTAGTAGGTGACTCAGTTATAGCTAGATGGGTGTATAGAGATTGCCCAATCTCAGTCCTTCAGAAGGTCACCTCAGCAGATTTGATAGAGTTAGCCATGACCGATTTTGATGTTATTCTCGGTATGGATTGACTATTTGCATTCTATGCTTCAGTTAATTGTAGAGTTCAGATTTCTGGGTGAGCCAGTCTTAGAATGGAAGGGTAGTTCAGTTGTGCCTGTAGGTCATTTCATTTCCTACCTCAAGGACAGGAAGATGATTATAAGGGTTGTGTGTACCATCTAGTTAGGATTAATGATGTTGATTCTGAGACCCCTATTATCCAGTCAGTTCCAGTAGTATGTGAGTATCCAGAGGTCTTTCCAGGTGATTTATCAGGAATCCCTCTCGAGAGGGAAATTGACTTTGGTATCGCCCTTCTTCTCGACATGCAACCTATATCCATTCCTCCTTACATAATGGCTCCAATTGAGTTAAAGGAGTTTAAAGAGCAGTTGAGAGACTTTTTAGATAAGGGCTTCATTAGACCGAGCAAGTCCCTATAGGGTGCATCAGTTCTCTTTGTCCGAAAGAAAGATGGTTTTCTTCGCATGTGTATTGATTATCGGCAATTGAAAAAAGTCACCATCAAGAATAGGTATCCTCTACCCAAGATTGATGATTTATTTGACCAGTTTTAAGGTGCCAAGTGTTTCTCGAATATAGATCTCATATCCGGGTACCATCAACTTAGAGTTCGGGAGAGCTCAGGACACGGTATGGTTATTATGAGTTTGTAGTTATGTATTTTCGATTAACGAATGCTCCTGCAGCTTTTATGGACTTGATGAACAGGGTGTTCAAGCCATACTTAGATATGTTCGTGATTGTGTTTGTTGATGACATCCTGATATACTCTCGGAGCGAGGAAGAGCATGCTGCTCATTTGAGGGTAGTGCTGCAGACTCTCCAGGATTGTCAATTATATGATAAATTCAGCAAGTGCAAGTTTTGGTTAAACTCCATAGCATTTTTGGGCCATGTGGTATCATGTGAGGGCATAAAGGTGGATTCTCAGAAAATAGAAGCGGTGAAGAATAGGCCGAGACCAGTGAATCCTTTAGATATTCGGAGCTTTTTGGGTTTAACTGGCTATTATCGGAGATTCGTTGAAGGTTTCTCATCGATTGTAGCACTTTGACCAAATTTTCCCAGAAGAAGGTGAAATTCCAATGGTCGGAGGCTTGTGAGAAGAGCTTTTAAGAGTTGAAGATTTGACTTACCTCAGCACCGCTGTTGACCCTACCCGAGGGTACCGATGGGTTCGTGGTGTATTGTGATGCTCCAAGGATTGAACTGGGGTGTGTGTTGATGCAGCACGGGAAGTTTATAGCATATGCCTCTAGACAACTAAAAGTTCATGAGAAGAATTACCTGACCCATGATCTTGAGTTGGCCGCGGTGGTATTCACGTTGAATATATGGCGACATTACTTGTATTGGGTCCACGTGGATGTGTTTACGGACCATAAAAGCTTGCAATATGAGTTTACTCAGAAGGATCTCAATCTTTGGCAAAGGATGTGCTTGGAGCTACTCAAGGACTATGATTTGAGTGTCCTTCAGAATCCAGGTACGACCAACGTAGTAGCAGACACACTTAGTAGGCTCTCCATGGAGAGTGTGTCCCATGTGGACGAAGGGAAGAAGGAGTTGGTGAAGGATGTGCATCGACTCTTAAGGTTAGGAGTTAAGTTGGTTGACTCGATCGATGGCGGTGTTGTGGTTCAGAACGGATCAAAATCGTCCTTGGTGACTGATGTGAAAGCTAGACAAGATGAGGACCCGATTTTGGTAAATTTGAAGGAAGCCATTCGGAGTCAGAAGGTGGAGGTCTTCTCCCAAGGGGGAGATGGTGTGCTTCGGTACTAGGGTCGCCTATGTATTTCGGATGTCGATGATTTGAGGAGTTGGATGTTGCATGAGGCTCATGGATCCAGGTATTCTATTCATCCGAGTGCCACCAAGATGTACCATGACCTACAGAAAATCTATTAGTGGAATGGCATGAAGAGGGATTTTGCAAAATTCGTAGCCAAGTATCCGAACTGTCAGCAAGTAAAGGTTGAGCATCAGAGATCGGGAGGCGTACTTCAGGATATTAGCATTCCCACTTAGAAGTGGGAAGAGATTAATATGGATTTCATCACAGGTTTACCTTGTATTTGTCAACAATATGACTCTATTTGGGTTGTGGTAGACAGGTTGACCAAGGCTGCACATTTTCTATAGGTTAAAACCATGGATTAGGTGGAGGATTATGCCAAACTACATATCTGGGAGTTAGTCTGATTGCATGGAGAGCCCTTATCCATCATTTCTTTTCAATTTCCTATTGGGTATCTAAAGAACTGTTAGAATCAGCTACCAACAGGTATGTAGGGTTATGAATGGCTGAATTATTTCACACTCATGCCCAATCTCTCTCTAAATCATGAGATTTCTATGGCTGATCTATGGGGTTTTAACCCAATGCATGATATTCCTAAACTCTCTACATGGGTATGATTTAAATGTGTTTCAACTATTGAATTATGAAGCATGGGCAAGTTTTATAGTGTTTTCAATTAAAAATCATGTTTCTAGCTTTATGAATTAAAAAGCCCATTGATAAAAAGTTTAGGAAAGAAGAGATTTGTATGAATGTATGATTATGAAGAGATGCTATGATGAAAAGTATGTTTTCAAGCTACCCATATTTATAATGATGTTTTCGATGTGAAATGAGTACTCTCAAGCATGATAAAGCTTTAGGCAACACCCATATGTATAAGTATGATTTACGATTTCTCGAATTAAGCTTACCATATGGTTTTGGAGCAAAGACTCCTAATTATCTTTCAGCTTGTGGTATGGTTTGAGTTAAAGCTTCTCATATGCATGATTTCATATTGATATGTATTTGATGATTGAGTTTTGTCAATGGACGATGTTGAGCTTCATTGAATAATGATCTAGAGTATATGCATGTTTTTAGGAATAGTATCTAGCACCAAATAGTCTAACCCTATGCCTCAGAACTATGCGTCAACGTAGGTTTATACTTATATATAGTACTTCGGGACCTCCCTTTTGAGCTATCCCTAGCCCTATTAGCCCAAGAGTTTGATATCGATATCATGGTATCATTCCTAACCTTGGCAAGGCTTCGGACGACTCTACTCACTTGAGTGTGATAGTTGGGACCACGTAAGCTCTATCGTGATATGTCGGTTAAAGACGAGTCTCCCATTGTTCCTCATAATTTCAGATATGTATATGTATTACTCATGAGACTTTTATATTTATACATATATGCATGTTCTAAAGTAGGTTTGACTCAATGTTCAGCTTTACTTATAAATTTCCAAATTCGGCTTTGAGTCAATCGATTCAGTTATAATGTTATGAAGTTATGTTATGTTATGCTATGAAGAGATCGTGATTTCAGAAAGAATGCATGCAAACTCTACCCTCAGACTCTTGATGTTTATGTTACATTATGCATTGTCTTTAAATGATTTTGTTTACTTTAGCAGTTTTACTTACCCTATATACTTGGTACATTCCATGTACTGATCACATACTCTATGCTGTATCGTTTCATGATACAGGACCCGGCTCCCGAGTTCAGCCCCGCTCGTAGTCAGCTTGTCAGAGTTAGAATTCATATTGTGGGTGAGTCCTTATCTCCCGAGGTCTAGACTATTTAGATCTCTTATATGTATTTCAGTTTCAGATTTGTTGAGTTAGTTGGGGTCTTGTCCCATCGACTCATCATGTTTAGAGGCTTTTCAGACATATGTATGTACTCAGCTTCGGATTTCGTATCCTAATGTTGTGTTTAAGTTCGACTTTCGCTGTGAGTATTTTATTGATTATTCAGTTTCTTGATTGAGATTAAATGTATTCTTATGCCATGGGTTGACTTGGGGTCTCTCGGGACTTCTTGTCTCGTGTTACGATCCGGACTTCCATTCGTATTGTGACATATATATGTGTGTGTGTGTGTGTGTGTGTGTGTGTGAGAGAGAGAGAGAGAGAGAGTTGTTTTCCTATTATATTTTGTGGATGAAAAATGATTTGAAACATAAAAGTATACTGAGATGAGTGGCTCGTTCCTGAGGGGAGCATCCAGTCGAGCGATGTTATTGAGTGGCTCATGCCCAAGGAGAGCATCTGGATGAGCATATGAGTGGGAGCAGGTATCGCGCTGGTATAGTACATGAATTTCTAGAGTCCCCTGCAAGTCATGATTGAAAGGTCAAAAATAAGACCCTCTAGCATGTGTGTACACTAAATTTGTGAACTTTGAGTGATAACGGGAACATGGCAGAGGCGTGTATCCGACATGTCACCCTATGTTTTACTTTGTTTATGTTGCATTGTGCTTATATGTAAGAATGAATTAAGAATATGCTAAGTGGTTGTAGGAGTTACGGATTCTGTTTATGTGATTTGAAACAAAAGACATGAATCTGATTCTAAGTGTGACACAGTCACGATGCTGGTAATTGTTGAGTGAATTTTGCTTGTAATTACCTGTTGTATTTGTAAGGGATAAAGATTTATTAATTATTAATTCTCAGAGTTGTGTGTGATAGTTGAATTGATCTGTAGAGTATGTGAACTGATGAACTGTTGAAGGTGCAACTAAGTCGAGCTACTACTTAAGGCAGTACCGCTGCAGCGGAAGGAGTTCCGCTGCAGCGAAAGGCCCAATTCAATGAGCAGGTCGGTTGTCACCTGTGTTAGATCCAGTGCACTTGAATTGATTTTTGTACTTCAATATGATGCTAAAGACTTATTTGATATCATTATTGCTATGTTTACACGTTATTATGTGAGGCCAACCGATGATGCCTACCAGTACCGTGTTATATACTGACCCTACCCCTGCACTTCTTTTTTGAGTGTAGTGTCCGAACCAGGAAGTTCCTTACGTCCTCACCTGTAAGCAGCAACAATTCATTGAAAGGCGTGCAGAACAAGGAGGCAGTGTCACTCTTCCGTTTGAAGATGTCCTTCTCTTTCGGACACTTATTTCTTTTATTTTTAGTTTTAATCATTTAGAGTTGTAAGCAGACGTTTGGTGCAATGATAATCAGATCGTAGGATTTTTGTTTGGAGTTGTTTATAAAACCGCTCGTTCATGTTTAATAATTTAGTTCGTCTTATTTTAGCAAATGTTTTCCTTATGAATGTTCGCGTTGGAGTTATTGTTGGGAATCATTGGTTCGCCCACCGAGAGAATTATGTGGGTGCCAATCATGACCATTTTGGATCGTGACATTTATCTTGTATGGGCATTTCTAAATAAAAGATATAGTTACATATCAAATTAATTTCTCGGCTCATATATATTTTTTCTATTTCAAAATTTGTTCTGTTAGTACTTTCTCAAAGTATAATTTTTCATTCATTGTCATTGTTATCTTTTTCTTTTAAATAGTCATTGTTATGTATTCAAAATGTTATTATATTAATTTTTTCTATAAATATAAAGTTTTCCAAAACTCATGTTCTTCGATATAATATTTTAATGGCTTTTATTATGTAATATTTTTTAAAAACAAATGACTTGCTAAAAAGAAACTTTATCCCTCTTCTTGAGACAAAATAACTAGCAATATTAACTATTACTCTCTTTATTTCAAAATAAATGGCGTTTTTAATTTAGGCACATGCTTAAAAAATTATTTATTTCTAGGAATCCTTAAGAAAACTACTTATTTTCAAAAAGTGTGATGTATTTTTACTAACTTACCCTTAATAAATATCTTGAAAAAGATATAACTCTTTAGTAGTTTCTTATGTAAAACTACATTTATTTAAATAAATGTTAAATTTGAAAAACATCATTAATGTCTAATTGATTATGTGAAACACCACTTATTTTAAAACAAAATAAAAAGATAAAAATGTCATTTTATTTTAAAATGAAGGGAGTAATTGATAATTTTAAAAATACAGTAAGTAATATGCTATAATCAATTAAAATTTGATTTAATTAATTTAAAAATATAAAAAATTCTATTCTCAATTTACGTAAATAAGGTTTAAAGAATACTTACTATTTTTTGATCAAAATTTGATTTGGATAATTTAATATTAAACCAAATTTACATTAGTTCAAATAATTAAATTTATATTACACGTTTAAAAGAAATAATGTGCCAATTTAATTTTCTATTTTAACGAACAATTATTATTTTAAAAATGTAAGTGAACAATCTTATACTTTAATTTAAAATACTTAATAAAGCTCATTTTACTTGTCATATTTTTTTTAAAAAAATAAAAATTAAAAGAATAATTTTCTTGATCTTCAATTTAATGGAGTACTATCTTTTTTTTACCATATTAATATTTTTTTCTCATTTATTAAAATAACATAAATATGAAAAATAAAATAAAATTATATATATTTAAAATAATAAATTAATTATTGTTTAAAAAAATTACAAACAAATAAACACAAAGAAATAGCAAAATACTGTAATTATATTAGATCTTAGGATAATTTTAAAAAAAGAAATGAAATTATGTGATCTTGAAAGTATTTATATAATTTATACTTTTCTGATTACCTTTTGAAGAGAAATAACAAAATGGGATCTGTTATAAACATATTTGTGTTATAGTGAATGTCTATAAAAGTATTTATATTGTAGTGGATACATGTGTTTATATCATTGTGAAAGTCTATCTTTTGGAGAAAAGTTAGGAGAAATTATCCCTATAAATAGAGGGGTTCTCCTTCATTGTATTTGATCCCATCAAGAGAAATAAGAACTTCTCTCTTTCTCTATAATATTCTTATTTTTTCTTTATTATTTCATAACATGTTATCAGCACGAGTCTCTGCCTTGAGCACTCACTTTGAAAGATATGAGATAAGAAAAATTAAATTTTTTTTTCGAAAGATATATTACTTAACCACAGGAGTGATATTCCTTTGGTGATATTATTGTTCTACGACTCTACTGTCTCAAAATTTGAAGGCCAAGGTATTATTTTTTTTCTTTCTTTCAATATGGCTAATCTTACGAAATTTGATTTCGTTGCCCTTCAAAGTTCGGGCAAGAACTACCTTTCATGGGTGTTGGATGCTGAAATCCATATGGATGCAATGGGTCTTGGAGACACCATTAAAAGTGAAAAAAAAAGCATCAAAAATCCATATGGATTCAATGGGTCTTGGAGACACCATTAAAAGTGAAAGCAATGCATCAAAAATCCATATGGATGCAATGGGTCTTGGAGACACCATTAAAAGTGTAAACATAGCATCAAAAGTCCATATGGATACAATGGGTCTTGGAGACACCATTAAAAGTGAAAAAAACATCAAATCAAAATCGTGCTAAGGATATGATATTCTTGCATCATCATATCGACGAAATTATGAAAACTGAATATCTCAAGATTAAGGATCCACTTGTCTTGTGGAATAGCCTAAAAGAAAGGTATGACCACCTGAAGATTTTCATCCACCCAAAGGCACGATATGATTGGATCCATCAAGAATATAAGTTTGTTCATGAGTATAGCTCATCAACATTCAAAATTGTTTCAAAGTTGAAACTATGTGGAGAAACTATTAATGATGTTGATATGATTGAATATGTGGTAGTACACAAAATTAATTGAGAGCACCGGAAGAGCTAATGTATTACTATTTGAAGGAATGAAATTATTGTAGTAAGTCTCAAAAGGAAACTTATAAGTTTCAAAGATATTGAAAAACAATTGAGACTATAAATTATGGGAAGATCTAATATCTTCATGCTACTACAATTGAAGCGGGTTATAAATATTTATGTAAAAGCGGGTTATAAATATTTATGTAAAAGATTATCTGCCGTTTTTTTTTGTAGTACATAAATATGGGCATGATGATGAAATCACATATGAAAGTAAATCAGAAGTTTACTGAAATAAGTTGGCATAACTGGTTGGCCATCCGGTTCAAATGTGATGCAAAAATAATTGAGAATTCACGTGGCCATATGTTGAAGAAATAAAAGAGTCTTCAAGAATTCTCTTGTGTTGCTTGTTCTCGTGATAAAATGATCTTGATCAGCTAAGATTGGAATTATATTCACTGAGATTTTGAAACTTATAAAGGGGTGAATATGGGTCCATTCACCTATCATGTGAACTGTTTGCTAATAGATGCACCTATGGTATGGTCACATGTGTTTTGATATCAACTTGCAATTGATTTTTGTAAGGTTGTTGCTCGAATTATTAAATTAAGAGCATAGTTCCAAATTATAAAATCATGTTGAAAATGCTAATTCATATCTATATTGGTTTAGCAAAAATTGTATGCCTCCAATTATAGCTAAATCATTGGTTATGAGAATAAGACTCCCAAATAAAATTTGGTATGAGATATGTTTATTTAACATATAGCAACACTTGAATGCATCAAGCCAACAAGGTTCCCCTATCACAATTGGTTTAGGGTCAAGAACCAAATAATTCCATCTAAAAATTTGAATGTGCGACATATGATTCAATTGCTCCACCACAACGCACAAAGATGGGTCCCCAAATGAGTTTGGGGGGTAAATGTTAGTTTTTCTAACATTAGGGGGAGAAGTGATTAGCAGCTGAAAATTGAATGTGGGATGAATTATCTAGATCCTCGGGAAAAAAAAGGTGAACTTAAAGTTCAATAGATAATTCACTTGCAAAATATTTCAAATCAATTGACAAATATATTTGCTAACTCTATTTTATAATTCAGTTGCAAATGCTCCAACGAAAGGTCCTTGAAGGACAGGGTCTATGAGACGCCTGAAGCGTGATAGATCAAACGGTTCCAAATATAGAACTTTTGAAGAAGGAGAAGAGCAAGTGATTAAGATGGTCATAATGATGAGGCAAGTGCTTTAAGAAAGCACCATGACGTAACACTTCATAAAACCTTGGCAAAGGTTCAGGTACCTGAAAATGATGAAAAATGAAGAGATCCCAATAAGTTATGTCGCATTGGAACTGATATCAAAATAATCGTCGAAGATACCTTTGATATAATGTAGCTCTCGATATTATAAATATTGATGAGGATCTTGAATTTAAATCTGTCAAAAAGTATGGATAGATAAATGATTGACCAATTAAAAATACGCAATTCAAGTATAATGCCAGTAGATATAAATGGATTCTTGTGGCATAAAGATTTTTCATAAATTCTGACATTATTATATGGAGAGGTCCTCTCGTGGTGGATGAAATTATGTTGAGGTTCCTCATAAGTCTGGCAATATATGAAAAACTTGATATGCGCAAATGAAATTATTTTCATGTCTAGAGAGACTGAAGGATATATGAAAATCCTTGAAGGATTTAAAAGAACGAGGAAATTCTTGGTCCTGAAGATATAGTCTGCTCCTATTAGGAGACATTGGAATGGGATCAAACACATAATGCGGTATCTAAAAGGGACTACCGATATGAGCTAATATTATTCTAACAATTGTAGTCCCGATCTTATTGGTTATGCTGATGCTGGATATTTATCTGATCCATACAAAGCTCGATATCAAACTGGCTACGTGTTCATATGTGGAGGTACTGTCATATCTTAGAGATCTACAAAGCAGTCTCTCGTAGCTACTTCATCAAATCATGTTGAGATAATAGCTGTTCATGAAGAAAACCGAGAATGTGTGTGGTTGAGGTCCATGATACATCTCATTAGAGAAAAATGTGGTTTGAAATATGACAAATTACCCACAATTTTATATGAAGATGATGCATCATGCATAGCACAACTAAAGGGAGGATTCATTAAAATGAGATAGAACGAAGCACATCTCGCCAAAGTTTTTCTACACACATGAGCTCCAAAAGAATGGTGATATCAATGTGCAACAGATTCGTTCAAGTGAAAATGTGGATGATTTATTCACCAAATCTCTACGAACTAAAAGGAGCAAGGATGTTCTCATTAGGGGGAGTTAATACGCGTTGTACTCTTTTTTCCTTGTGAGGTTTTGTCCCACTGGGTTTTTCTTGTGAGGTTTTTAATGAGGCAGCTAAAATGCGTATTATTAGATATGTGTACTCTTTTTCCTTCACTAGATTTTTTTTCCACTGGGTTTTTTCTAGTGAGGTTTTAACGAGGCACATTATCTATCAAATAGACATTCAAGGGGGAGTGTTATAAACATATTTGTGTTATAGTGAATGTCTATAAAGGTATTTGTATTGTAGTGCATACATGTGTTTATATCATTGTGAAAGTCTATCTTTTGTAGAAAAGTTAGGAGAAATTATCCCTATAAATAGAGGGGTTCTCCTTCATTGTATTTGATCCCATCAAGAGAAATAAGAACTTCTCTCTTTCTCTATAATATTCTTATTTTTTCTTTATTATTTCATAATAGGATCCACATTTCTAACTTTGCAATAATTTTTTTTACTTCTCTCTATTTATTGATACACATGACCATCATCCATAGTTATTGATTTAATGGGGAATACATTGAAAATTAAGTAAATATTACCTAAAAAGTTTAGTACTCTCAATGTATAATGTACATTTGTTCTAAGCTAGAAATTTCGTAAATGCATAATGTACACTTGTTCTAAGCTAGAAATTTTGTAAGCCGATGAAATTGCCCTTGGTCTTTTTTGATTTTAGTTTCACTATTACATATTTTAATTCTAGAAATGCTAACGAAATAATTTATGATTCATCCAATAATTGATAAAGGACCCTTTCATTTCCTTAGATGAATTAGGTATATTAAACAAATTATTTTAACTTCTCAAATTCTGCTTATTTTTTTTAAAAAAAATTAATGAAGAAAAACTTAATTAAGGGTACAAGTATTATTATATTTTTGGATGAAAGTTAAAATAGTCGATCAATCTTTTGATGGGCATTATAGTAATTTAATTTTTGACTTAAGAATCTTTTCACTTTTACAATAATTAGTCTAAGCATATACGTCCCATGGGTGTCCCTCATATTAATAAGAACAAAATTTTAAAAATATCATAAATAATATTTAAAAAAGTAGTTTATGTAATAATATAAGTATTTAGAAAGAAAAATTATAAAATTCAAATTGATAAATGATCATGCTTAAGAGTTTGATCAAATCTAACAGTCTTCATTCAATTTGTTCTAAAGATTGCTTCAGTGAATAAAAGTGTCATAGACTAACATTTGATTGAAAAGTAAAAGAAAGGTTGTTTTCTTTTACATGAACACTTAAATGCATGCATTATATGTATATTTCATGTTATTTATTACAATATTTGTATTACTTCACTATAAACGAATTAAATTTGATATAAATATTAGCATCATGAAAACACATTATAATATATAGTTGTATATTAGATTAGAACACACACTATAAGTTATTCGTTTAAACAATTAGCATTTACAAAATTGATTGTGATTTATTACTGACATGTTTTGGCACTAATAAATTAATATCATATCACAGATGCATTATTTATTTGTAAATAGTCGTTAATTAAAAAATTATTATACCACCAAGCTAAGAAAGACTCATCAAAATTAGCTTATATTAGGGTAGACTTTCTATATCACACTCCTTTGGATGTGATCCTTCTTCGGATTCTGTTAACGCAGGATGTTGTGTGCACCGATCTGCCATTTTTTAAATTAAATTTTCAAATTTTTAACATAGGTTGCTTTGCATTATAAATTTTTATTCAACATATAATTATTATTTAAAAAGTAAAATTTTGATCACTTTTAAATTTTCAAATAGTAAAATTTTCTACATATTCCAAATAAGAAAGGATTTAATACATAAAATTTAGTGAATTTTAAATATTAGAAAATAATTAAATGATTATATTTTCGACTGTGAACTCTATTTTAAAAGAGTAAAATGAAGAATGATATTTTTCTATGAGATTTTTTTATATATAACAATTTTATCTGTTATAGAAAAGAATTCACATTGAAAAAAATAGTTATTTGATTATAATTTTAATATTTTAAAATTTAAAATATTATATATGAATACAAATAACCTTCCTTTTTTTTAGAACTTTTTGATACCACTTTAAGTTTAGAATTCTCCTAATAAATTGCCTAGGAGATCATGACAAAAAAGAATCCCAACAATTAACGTCACCTTAATTTTAGGATTCTTTTAACAAAAATTACTACTATATGATACCCTCAAAAAAAGTGCAGAAGACCCAAAAATAATAGTATCTTCTTACCAATATAGTTGTACAATAGTACAAATAAAAAAGAATTCATGTTAGAATTCATGTTAAAATTAAAAATAGTAAGTTCACTTTTTAAAGGAATACAAAAAAATAATAAAAATCTTAAAAAATTACATGTCATATAAAATAGACCGCTTATATCAGGAGTTTTGCCTATTATAAATGAGTAAGTATTTAATAATTATAATTTTAATTAATTTTTAAAGTTTAAATATTAGAATAATAAGCACATATCTAATTTAGCGTACGCACTTCACGCATGACAAAAGAGCACACCTTGTTTGACAACAAACACTATAGAAAAAAATTAGACTTAGCTATAAACTTCGTTGTTAAATTGCTTATAACTAACCTTTCTTTTGTTGATAATTCATTGCTAATTCATCATTCAAGAAAAAATCTTTAATACTTGTTTGGGTGAAGAGATTAAGTATTTTTTTTACTCATATATATGTGTGTGTATTAACTTGAGTTGGCATAACAATTATAACTATAATTACTAAGCACATGCCAACAATCCTGAATTAATAAAATTCTATATCAGTAAAATTAATTGAAAAAAAATCCAAAATTTTTATAACTCTAAAGTTAATTTTAAATTTAAATACAGAGAAGAAATTACTGTTACATTTTTCAAACACTAATTTTTGTCAGCTCTATGGTGTTTTAAATTAATCTGCCATATTTGATTCTTTAAAGGCCAAGTAATATTAATTTGATATAAAGAAATCCCATTATAAAGTGAATCTAACAAAAAACCGCATCTAATTTAAAAAGTAATAAAATGAATTTTATAGTCTTAAATGTTAGAAATTTTAATTCAAATAAGAAAAGATTTAATTATGAAGCAAAATTTTAGTTAATTTTAAAGTACTATTAAATATTAGGAGCTCTTCCACCTTACAAATAAGTAAACATATAATGGCTATAACTTTTAATCTCAAAGTTCTAAATATAAGGATAATAATTAAATGACAATTATTGAAGAAAAATAGTAATTGACAATTTTTCTATGATAGAATCTTTTAATAAAGAGCAAAAAATTCAATCAACATTTTTAAGAACCTTCACGCTTTTAATATAACTAGTTTAGTGTACGTGATTCGCCCGTGTTGCTCATATTAATAAGAATAAAATTTAAAGAATAGCATAATTCACATCCAAAAGATGTGCTTGTATAATAATACAAGAATTTAGAAAGAAAATTATAAATTTTAAGTTAATAAATGATTATGTTTAAGTGTTTGATCCAATCTAGTTATTCTTTCCTCAGTTTGTTCTAATATTGTTTCAATGAGAAAAAACGTCGTAGAAATAGAGTTTGATTGAAAGGTGAAAATCGTTCATTTTTTATAAGCACTTAAATGCATGCATTATATGTATATTTTATGTTAATTATTAAAAAAAATTATATTAGTACACTATTAACATATTAACATTTAATATAAAATATTAGCATTATGAAAACGCATTGTAATACAAAGTTGTATAGTAGAGTAGAACATATAGTATAAGTTATTTCTTTAAACAATTAGTTGTCATTGAATCCAACCTGAATCTCCTTGATGTAAATAATTAGGATTAACACTATTAGTGCGTCCGTTTATGATGTAACAGATCTTGTCTTGTTGTAATTTTTTTTTGTTTTTCAATTATTTATTGAAAAGTATAGCATGAGCTTTTATGCCCTATAAAAAATTAAACTTTAATGGTCAAATATATATGTGTGTGTGTGTGTGTGTGTATTCTTCTATATGATAAATGGAAATAAGCACACACGACGTCAACATGCCTGTTTGGCAGTACAAGGGTATTATGGTCTTTTGCGTTGTGCAGCTTTAGCTGAACTCTGTACTTACCAGCCTGACACGTGTACTTAGCTTTTTAAGGGTATTAGGTCACCGCTTCTTCTTACTCTAACACACTGCTTCTCTACTTTTGTTAGGATTATCTAATAAAATAACACGGTAATTTTATTTTTTGTTAGCTTTTTCTAGGGCTATACCTGATAAAATTGCCACCAAATATAGTAGAGATCTTCCCAGAGCTAGGGGTATTCCTGATTTGGAAAAAAATCAAACCAAATCACAAACCAAATCAAACCGATTAAAAAAACTGACATTTGATTTAGATTGGTTTGGTTTGATTTTAAATTTTAAAAATCGATAATAGTTGGTTTGATTTTGATTTTACTAAAGAAAATTGAAGAAATAACCAAATCGGACTGATAAAATTTTATATATAAAATTTATAATTATTTGAATATATTTTATTAGTTTTTCATAAATAATTATAAATATTTTATACCTTTTAATCATTAATTTGGTTTTAGTATACTTTATTTCATATGCACTATAATACTTTTAAATTCTATTACTTAAAAAATATGTCCAAACCAAATACTCTAAGTCTAATTGTTTATATGTGGTGTGGCATATGTTACACCCCGTAAATCTCCGTAGTACGGTCGTCGTGTGCACATGTACATAGAGAATTTTAACATATGAAAACACCCAGGAGAAGGCTTGGGAGGGGAATACATGAATGCGTCGTAAAACGGACGGTACGGCTGAAGCCAGGGGGCTGGTGCGCTGGGCGCCGCGTCATGCCCCTAAAGCAGCGTGATGGGGGGCACTCCGCATACCCCCGGCCACCGCCCAACTATATATATCTTCTCTTAGTTCAAATTGGGTCATTTTAACATATATACCCACGACTAAGAACAGAGAGTACACACACTTTTTTTTTCGTATTTTCATCTGATTACTCTATCAAACACCGTCAAAACGTAAATTAACTTCAGGTAATGAGTTCTAGGCCTACGGGGAGAATTACTACAGAGTTATTTCTTGAAAATTCACTCGGCAATCGGAGCTCCACCGGGTAAAATCTGTCAGAATTATTTGAAATTGATCCTAAATGGTCACAAGCATTAATTAAGCGTTTCTCCCTTCTGAACTCCCAAGAAATTGCGGGTTTTCAGCGATTTATTCAGAGTTGAATTACAATTGATATTATTATCGAAAGTTATAGTTTTGCTGAGTTTTTGTATTGAAATTAGCCCTATTTTCTCAGTATAAGGGTTGTAGTTGGATAGAACCACCGATCGCCAGTTGAGACTCGACAGTTAAACGAAAGTTGGTACCTGAGGTATGTAAGGCTGTCCTTTTTGGCAAGTTGTGTTCGTCATAAAGTTAGTACGAGTTGTGTAACTACAGTATTTTAGAGTAACCCTATTGTGGTCAGCTGTTATGAATAGAATTGAGACGACACTAATGATGTAGTAACCCTCGTCAGAATTAACCCTAGCTAAATTAGTTTTCCTTATAACATTTGGTTGTTAGATGTTATCGCCTGAGGGCCATAGTGAGTTCTATCATGTTGAGGCCGTGAGGGCCATATTAAGTTCTACTATATTGAGGTCGCGAGGGCCATATTGAGTTCTATCAGATTGAGGCCGCGAGGGCCATACTGAGTCCTATCAGATTGAGGCTGTGAGGGCCATAGTGAGTTCTATAAGATTGAGGTCGTGAGGGCTGTCTTGAGCTACCCCAAATAGAGGCCATGAGGGTCGTATCCAGGTACAATAATTTCATTATGACCCACCATCGAGCCAAGGCTCGGGGTCTAGTTATATAGCCCAGACAGTCCAGACACAGACACAGCTATAGGAGCCTATCAGGCTCAGGTTGAGT
Source organism: Datura wrightii (assembly GCA_035772735.1). Lineage (NCBI taxonomy): Eukaryota > Viridiplantae > Streptophyta > Magnoliopsida > Solanales > Solanaceae > Datura > Datura wrightii. The sequence continues at coordinate 117,980,143 of JASDFA010000016.1, forward strand.
TTCAAAGAACGAGTATTCCAGAGTTATAGTATGCTTACAACCATTAGTAGTTAGATAGCAGAAGTGGACATTGTTTGTACTTGCTGGGGCTTATGGGGGCCCAGGTAGGTTATTCTGTGTTGTTTGTACCTTCCACGCTTATGGGGGCTTGGTTAGGTTCTTGTTTGTATATATAAACTTGTTAGTTAGATATTTCAGACGGTAAGGTTACTCAGGTTAAATTCTTACTCTCTTTCTTGATTACTTTAGTTTTACTAGCTTTCAGTCAGTTATTATCCTACTGTCTTACATATTCGGTATATATTATACTGACACCCATCCTTGGAGCACTGCATTACTTGCCTGCGGGTACAGATAGACGCTGTTCAGGATCCTCCTAGTCATCAACTGGAGTTAACAGTTTATTCAGCTCCCTTCCTTCGGAGTTGGTAGTTAGAAGAGGTTTGTTCTTTTGCTGTACAGTTTATGGGTAGGTCGGAGCCTTGTCTTGGCTATTATTCCACTCTTAGAGGCTTACAGGATACAGATTTCCAGTAGTTAGCCTTTGTTGTTGGCCGTGTAGGGCCTATGCATGTTTTATTTCATGTGTTGGCCGTGTGGGGCCTTGTTTAGCTGTCAGTTAGCAGCCTTGACGGCTATAGCGTAGTTTAGTTGCCTGATTTCATTTCAGTTATAACTAGAGAACATGGTGGTCTTTTTGGCCCGCATAGGAACCCTGTTATTGTGTTGGTGGTGGTTAGCTGTCTTCTTTTACAGTGTCCTTGTCGGCCAGAGGCTGTATTTACAGCCGAGATATAGCTCGTTTTTTCTTGAACTATGTTACAGGCGTGCACCAGTAGTGCACCAGGACAGTCAGGTTAGTCCAGAACCAATATAGCACTAGGTGCCAATCATGCCTTCCAAGGTGGGGTGTGACAACATATTGCTATTTTTAAATTTTCTTTACTAAGACATTCATCTACTCTTCAATCGTTTGCCTCTTTGATTTTTGAAAGGTTGATTATTTTATTTAAAGTTGTATATTATTTTTGTGTGGATATTAGACATGTGAAGTGGAAGAACCTCTAAAGTTATGCAACTTAAATATGCTAAAATTTTGGAATAGTGTTGAAAAATAATAGAAGATTCAGATACATTCATCTCGTGATAGGAGAGAAATTTGTTGATTCCTAATGTTCACTTGAAATAATTATCTCATGTCTATGTTGTTTTACTATTATTAATTTATCATTAGCTAGTTATAAACTGAAAAATCAAACCAAACCGATGGTTATTTATTTTATTTGGTTTGGTTTTAAAAATTTAAAAACGGACTAAATTGGTTTGGTTTTGGTTTTAATCAAAAACTGACCCAAACCGAACCATGAACCCCCTACCCAGAGCGACACTCAATACACACAGACAAACACACATATATAAGTATAATATAAAATATAATAGAATAGATTCACTAAAGTATATATGTAAAAATATAAAATATAAATATAGAATATAATACAAAAAAAAATTATTACCTCTTCGTCAACTAATGTTATAGTCATTCGAGTGTCTTTATTTGCTCCTTTTTTGTACTCTTTTAACAATCCACCTCCAATTACTAAGAAATTATCCAATGAGAATCATATCGTCTTAAGTTGTTAATTGGCACAATTTCATTCACGAAATTCTTTTTAGATTCTATTGCAAGATTATCTAAAACAAATTATGCACAAAAGTTATAATTATAATAATCTATAATTTTATAAAAGAATTTATCTTATGAGATGAAGAGACTACTTTACCTGAATAGATGAGCTTGTGAATGTATGAGTAGATGAAGAATGTCCTTACAAATAACATAAATTTTAAATCACATAATATCAATATAAGACTCAATCAAAAGAGATAACATAATTTTGATATTAGACTCAACTAAAAGAGACAATCTAAGTTAAATTATTTTGAATATAAACAATGTGAGTTGGCATAATAATTATTGTTGTCCTTTTCAAATCCACAATATAAAAAAAATTCACAACATGAAAATATAGATAGATTAACAGAAAACATACAAGATTGGAGATTGAATCAAAGATATTGATATAGAAGAGTTGATGAATTAAATTACGCAATTTTAAATCTTTTCATAAAAGCTGAAGGATTTATAATTTTAAGAAAATTGAAAGTATAATAATATTAAGATATTAGTATTAAAAAAGGAAAAAATATTTTCTTTATTATGAAAAAGGAAAAAGAAAAAAATTCCAAATAAAAAAGGAGCCAACTTTCGCTGAAAGTTTTTTTTTTCTTTTTTTATTTTTTCAGTTTATACCATAAATAGAGTTATGCTACATAGAAAATTTAATATAATAAAATAAAATAAAAAAAAATTCATGACTATTAAAAAAGAGAAATAATTCAATTTTTTTAAAGTTTATAATATGCCAAAAAAAGAAAACTTAATATGATAAAATAAGATGATAAAATAATTAAAAATAATAATTTTATCTATTACGATATTTTTTAATAAAAGATAAAAAATTTAATTAATATTTTAAATTTTTTTATATTCTTAATATAATATAGATTCTAAACGAAAAGAAATAAGCCCATATGTTTGTGCTTTTCCCCTTCTTTAATCGTTTTAAATTTATGAGCTATTAATATTACTAATAATAGCATATGAATGGAAACGAATTCCAATGAGAATATGACCGGCCGATATTCCATCAACGGAGGCCACAATTAAGTGAGCTCAAATATAGACATAAATATTAAAAAGATTATATTAATTTTTTAAAAATTAAATTAAATTATTATTATTTTTCAAATTTTTAAAAATGACTGCAAATATAATTGATATGTTGGATGAAATATAATTATTATTAATTGTATAATTTTTTTATTTTTTGCTACTTAAAAATTACTCTTGACCAAGTTAATTAAAAAATAAATTTCACTTTAATTTTGATATTTATATTGAAAATATGCCGCTCCAAAATAAGTAAATTATATTCAGAATAATTTTACAAAACATCCCTTAATATTTTGCTTCATAAGATAAAACTCATTGAAAGTGTACAATATTACATTTGCTTTTCTTAGTTTGTTTCTTTATAACAAATTTAATATATCAAATATTAAATCAAATATGATTTGATTGCTTTTTCTTTACTAATATAGTCATATGTATAGTAAATTTTATAAACACCTTTTAAAAATATATAAAATAATATCTACCCCTTTTATAAATGTTGAAAATTTTTTACAATCATATTTGTAAGTATAAGATTTGCTATAAATTTGTGTATATATGAGAATATAAAAAAAGTATACATATGAGAACACAAAAAAAGAATATATTGATAAATTTCTACGACCATATTTATAGATATGAGATCTGCTATAATTTTGTGTCCAATATGAGAATATAAAACAAAGTATATATAGAGAAATATAAAAAAAGAAAAAAAAAGTATATATATTTAAATGTTAAAAATTATAATTATATTTGTAGATGTGAGATCTGTTATAAATTTGTGTACATATAAAAATATAAGAAAAAAATATACATGAGAATATATATATATATAAGAAAATGTGCATAATAGGGTATTGGGATATTTCTACAACAGTATTTGTAGATATAGGATCCAGTATAAAATTTTTCATTCTTCATGTATTTAAAAATAACTAATGAATATAAATTGATTAGAAAATTTTGAATTTGGGAGGGAAGGGTAATAATGTCAAAAAAATTTATTTATACTATGAATAGGCAATAACATTATATTTGGGTCAGTATGGTCAATTTTTCTTTTCTAGCAAAATAATATGGGAGTGGAATGGTATGAGAAAGAAAGTCGGAGTTTGGGGGTGGCAGGTCGGGGTATTGTATGAAAGGAAGAAAACAATAAACTTGAAATGTCCCTTATGAAACTTATTTTTCCTACTTACATTAGAAAAGTCATATTTCTCATTTTTAGGAAACTTATTTTTTTAAAGTAAATATTTTTAAAAATATTTTATTCAATCAAATATAAAAAAAAGTTAAAAAAATACTTTTTAGAAACTATTTTTCTCTATATCAAACATACTCTAAGCGTATAAAAAAACTTTTATAGTATTAAATCATTTAAAAAATAATTACATATAATTATGTGTCTTATTTTTAAAGTGATTTTTTAATAATTTAACACTCTTAAAAAAAGTCACTTAATAGCTCTAATTAAATAAATTATTTTATTAAAATATGTCTTTACTATACACATACAAAAGACGAAGAAGTTTTTAAAGAGTTTTTTAGAAATTTGTTCAATAACTTTTAGACAAGAGTAATTAATTGTAAAAATTAATTAATTAATACTACCTTTTTTATTTCCTAAAAAATCACTTATTTTAGAATAAATTAAAATATTAGAAAAATAATAGTCTATGATAAATATGAAATTAATAGGTAAGAAAATAAGGCAATAATCTCCTAAAGTATGTTGAACATACTATAATTTTTTTAAAAAAATTACTCTCTTTGTTTCAAATTATCTGACGTATTTCTCTTCTACACTCCCACTAAAAAAATATTAATTGAGAGATTTCTTTTATTACTAGTTACCCTCACTTATGTCGTAAGATATAATCTTTTCTCATTAAATAATAGTTTTTATAAATAATTACTATTAAATATAAAATGAAAAAAAATTAAATTATGTCTTGAACTTTTAAAACGACAAATAATTTGAAATAACTATTTTTAAAAATCAGGATAAATAATTTGAGATGAAGGGAGTATCAATGCATATGAATTAAATCAAAAATAAAAATATCTTTTGGTAGCAACAAACTTGGATGCTTTCTTCTATAAATTCCTAAAAATTAGGAATATTATTATTGTAATTATCGAGGAATGATTGACATTAATTCTAATTACTATTAAATTAATGAGAAAATTAAATTTGAGAGGGAACAGTAAAAATATAAAAGAAAAAACTAGTTTATAGTGTGAATAGATAATCAATTATATTTGGGCCATTGTGGCCAAAAGGACTTTGCATTCATTAATATATAACCTGTTAGTAATGAGAAATTTAGTACCCCCTCTGTCTCAATTTATGTGATACATTTTCTTTTTTATTCAGTCCCACAAAGAATGAAAAATTTCTATATTTAGTAATAATTTAATATTAAAATATTTATTTCATCTTTAGTGAGATGATTTATAGTCAAACAAATATCTATGACTTATTTTAGACCACAAGTTTCAAAAGTCTTCTCATATTTCTTAAACTTTGTGTCCAATCAAAATACATCATATAAATTGGGACAGAGGGAGTACACTATTTAGGGGTCGTTTGTAAGTTAGTTTAGATATGTGTTATGCGGGTATTAGATTTTACATAAATTATATTATGTTTGGTAGTTGGTTAGGAGGTAAGTTATTCATATATAAAATTAATACGGTGTTTGATTTATAATTTAGAAATTTGCATAACTAATACATGTATAAATTATGAGGGAATCTATGTATTATTTTATGCAGGATAGAAGATGGAATAAGTAATACATGAATAATTTATATATGAATACATAACTAATCCTTGTATAAAATGATATACAGATTTCCTCATAACTAATTCATGTGCTACTAATATATGCATAACTCTAACCAGCTACCAAGCAACCCCTAATGTACAAATATTTCCAACAGAATAAAGGGAATGTCAGAATTGCTAATTTGGGAAATTTCTTGGGCTCTCCTTCCGTTTTCAGGAGGCACCAGAGCTGATTGGTTTTAGGTCGTTGCCTGATACAATAATGGCCTAAATATTTGGCATAATGGATAACATCATTTTTTTTAGTTGAGTTTTTCTACAAAATTTTAGAGAAATTTTTCCCTTTGTCGCTTTATTTAAAAGATATTTTTCTTGGGTATTTAAAACATCCGGGTTTTAGCGCACAAACTTTTATGACAACATCTGCAAGTACGACAAGAGAATCAATAAAATTTTTTCTAGGCAAATGAGAATACTAAGTTAAAGCTCCTTTTGTGAGTGTTAGATCAAATTTCTTGAGCATGACGAACTCCTTCTCATATGGTGGAAGATCATTTTTGTTTATTTCGATTGTCTGTAATGTGGTCCTGTAGACTCGTGGTTCCAACATATTTCGGGATACTTGGCGTCTTAAATCTCTTTTAGATGAGTGTTGGTGTTGCACTTGGTTTTAATGAAATTGGGAGCACTTCTTGACGTCCCCTTCTCTATTGATTGACGAAATCTCTAATATCTGATCCATCATGGAACGTGTCTCCCAAACAAAAGTTGGGAGACACTATATTACCGGTGTGCTCAATAATATACGCTCATCCATTTCAGCCCTCAAGCAGTCCTAAACTCCCTCTATCGCTAAGAAATACTGAGCGCACATAATGATGAGAGTTTGGTGTATCTTTGATTGCTAGATTAGACATGTTCGCATTGACCCAATTTATCTTATTGAGTTAGTTATAGAGGCTATATGGTTTCAACAAATGAATTAAATCATGATGATGCATGCATATTGAATGGATTGTAAAGTATGGTTAAGTTGTCTAATGGACCTGAGTGTGAGTAGACCTGTTTGTGAAGTGAATTGTGTGATTGAAACAATAGTTTGGGTGTAGTGGATTGTTCAAGGACAAAAATAGTTTAAGTGCAGGGTGGTGATCTTGGGCATATTTATGCGACCAATTACCATATTTTTCTCATGTTTAGTTATGCTTTAAGAACAAAGGTCATGTGTGTTGCCTTTATTCTTTGTGTTATTCTTGAGAAGGAGCCAACATACATGATTAGATGTTTGCAGGTTGAAATGTGCTAAAAATTGACCCGTTTGGCCATAAGAAGTAAGTGTTGATAATCTAGGACTCAAAGAAACAAGTTTCAGGGCTAAAGGAAGGTTGGCGTCATGGAGCCACGCCTAAGCAATGAGCTTCGCATTGCACACTTAGCCAAACTTCAGTGAAGTGAAAATATGGCAGTAGGTATGCACCAGGTTGTCACGACCCGAGAGTAGACCCGGATCGCAGACACGGGACAAGGAACCCCGAGAGACTCCAAGTCGACCCATGACATAGTCCTCGCATACACTTAACATAAGAAACGTCAAACATCATGAACGAGCGAAAGAACTGACTAGAAACTGAAATAAATCAAAACGACAACTTAATAACATTTAAATACAATGCTGATCCTGTCTAACAAGTCTGAAAGCTTTATAATAAATTGATCAGTTGCTGGGACAGGCCCCCAACTAACTCCAAAAGACTGAAAACTGAAGCAAGATAAAACAAGAATGCTACTCACGTCCTCGGAGGATGAGGACTCACCACTGACAGCTGGGAGAATGGGGTAGCGTATCTAACCACGCGGGCGAGCCTGGAGACCTGAATCTATATCATGAAATGATATAGCACAAGAGGCGTGCAGTCAGTACTTGGAATGTACTGAGTATGTAGGAAGGTAAGTAAACTAACTCATAATATTAGCAAGAGAGAAGTAATATAAAACATATTAATAGCAACGTAATAGAAATGAAGTACAACTATCTTACACGAGGTTCACATATTCAGTTAACATAACCACATTATAAAGACATGCATTACTGTAGCAACTGCTGATGTGCAAAAAGTAATAATCGGGAATAATACAGAGTGTGATGCCGTGACTGATATCAAGAGGGTCCCTGACGTCTAAGGGGGAGTCCCTGATGGTCGAAGGGAGCGTCCCTGGCTATCAAAAGGGAAACATTCTCAACTAGAGAGAATCCCTGACTGTCATAGGGAGAGAGAAAGCCTTGATATAGAGAGTCATTGACTAAAAGAAGGTCCTGAACAACGCAGGGAAAATAAAATGCTTAACTGACTAGGGATGTGAGTACCGATTGACTACATGAATACATTCTCCACTATTATCTAGGTAAGACATTCTCCACTAGCGTCTAGGTAAGACATTCTCCACTATCGTCCAGGTAAGGCATTCTCCACTAGCGTCTACGTAAGACATTCTCCACCATCATCTATGTAAGACATTCTCCACTAGTGTTTAGGTAAGACATCCTCCACTAACATTTATTAATGGTATCTCTCAAATAAGCATGGATTCACCACTCGACATGTTAATAACAAGCTTAATCATCATGATTCACATTATAACAAAACCAACTTCCTCATTAGCTTTAACATCACATTATTAGAATGATATAAATTCGTACTAGCATTATTCTATCATGGCATCTTGATTCCGTATTCACCTCATTTAATAGGTAATTTAAGATCCAACATGATTTATAGAACTCGACTCATAATCTATCAATGATGCATAACTTCATGTAATTAGGTCACAACCCTTTTCACGCACTTGTACAATCACTCCATTTATGAACTCTCTAGCCACGGGCGTTTTAGATTCTAGGATTTTATAAAAATAATTTTAATAAGAAAAATAACCTCCCAAGCTTCATAGTTCAACAATGGAGATGCAATCTATTCGTACCCAATCGATTTAATCTAAAACATGGTGATGACACATAGTTTACTTTAATTACTCAAGCCCACAACTCTTACTCAATTTAGCATGGTCATCTACGTCATAATCACATCATTAGGGTTAATTAAGCAACATTCCTACACTTTCATCTTGGTCAAGAATTTCTACGATAATCAAGGAAGGCATAACCAATTCACATTCATTTCTCAAGTTGACTTAGGAAGAACATGCTAGACACATATATATTCAACCCATATTTCCACCATTCATCATTCTCATACGTGAATACGCAAATTAATCGAACAATAAGAAACACCCATTGATTACTCAAGCCAATTTTTGATCGACATGTTACCCTCATGCACTCCCAACATATAATCCACATCCCAACAATCCATCACATCAACATTTGAAACAAATTCCATAATTGCAGTAAATATTAACATTTTAGAAAAGGATGAGGAAGAAATTATTCATTATTCAAAATCCTAGCTCATGATATTCTAAATAATTTAAGTCGGGTTCTTATTGAAAACATTTTGGAGCACAAGGATGAAAAGATATCCTTGTTGAAGTCCCACATACCTAGTAGACGAAAACCCCACTTGATTATCTTCCTTGAATCTTGAAGAACACCTTGGGAATTTCCTAAAATCTTTGGAGAAGAGAGGAGGAAGAAGGAGATTGAGAGAATGAGGGTTTAGGCTTAGGAAAACCCTTAAAAATGTCCCCAAACATACCCAAAACGACATCACCTTAAATCTGGGAGCGAGGGATTTTACCAACCTTCCCCTAAGAAAATCTAAAAAATTTCCTGAACTGATGCCACGACTCACCTGATGAGTCGTTGTCCCACCCAACAAATCATTAGGTCCATTCATCAGGTCTACTAGAATCTCTCAACCTTCAGGTCATGTCCAACATCACGACTCGTCATCACACCCAACGATTCATCCTGCCCTTTCGTTAAGTTCACTGGAAATTTCCTTAGAACCAAAGCTTCTCCCTCCTAATGACTGATTAGACGAGTCGTTGCCACTCCTAATGACTCGTCAGTTCATCTGTTGCCACTTCCTCCTGACCTCCACCCCACACTACACACAACGACTCGTGGTATCCCACCATGAGTCGTTAAGTCTCCGTCCTGAGATATTTTTGCTAGTTTCTTTTGCACTTTTCCAATTATACTTTCTGTGTCTATTCTTAGTTCCTTCCGGGGTACTATAATATCTCCCCCTTGGGAATATTCGTCCTTGAATGTTGGCTGAACATACTGAGATTATAGAGATGAAACCGATACCCAGATATCAATAAATCACAGCTAACATCAATAGAGCATCTGACTCCGGACCAACCTCTCACACCAAACCTGGAAATTCACATCTAACATGCACACCATGACTCAAGGAAGACCGGATAACATGATACCTACATAGTATTAAGCAAACACTGGAAGAACGTTCCTTCCCCTTTTTATCTGGCACAGAACTGACACGAACTAGACCTTCGTTCTCAAATCGCCTTCCGATACTAAGCCAGAATTCACAATATCTAATCTAACTGAGAGTAAGGAATTTATGAGCACGGGTTATCTCGACATCTAAAACTGAACACATACGTGATATAGCCTAGTTCTACTGAACTTACTAAGCAACTTCTATAGACTGAGTTCGAGCTGACCACACTGAAAAAATATAAATTAACACACATAACTGAGTCATTACATGAAAATAAGCAATAAGGACATCATAGAGAAAACTAGCTTTACTGACTGAAATGGTTACCTCTAACCTCATAAATTTGCACATAGGTATAGACATAACTTAACTCTAATCGAGGTACAAGGAAAGTTATCTGAACTCAGTAGAGATCGACATACTGCAACTGCTAAGGATGAAATCCCTTTATGAACATTCTCAAGGTCTGACTTACTTCACATACTCACTATCTCCCCCTTAGCTTAAAGCCATCATTCTAAGGCTCTTGAATCCTTCTTCAAGTCAGGTTAAGTTACTAACCCTTAACTCCTCTTTCACTTCTAACCTTCACCACAAGCCCTATACTACAACTATTTACATCACACACACACGATCTTTTCCCACAATCACAACTTAACTTATCATTCAATATAGAGTTGGGCATCACGTAAGGAATATCACAAGATTTACAACATACCTGTGGCCACTACTGGCGCCTTGCCCTTATATTGATGGGTTGCTACTACCTAAGAGCGGTTTTGATGTTTTCCACCTCCTGGGTTAGAGGATGCCCCCTGCTGAAACGAGCGGGCTATCGGAGCTGCTGAAGAGGTGGCCGAGAATCTACCCTCACCTCACTTAGCCGCTGCGCAATCTCGGTGCTTATGGCCCACCTTACCGCACCAGAAACAAACATTTGAGCCGGCCATACATATTCCCAAATGGTGCCTTCTGCAGCTCATACACAATGGGTACGTAATCTCTCTCACTCTAGGCTGATAGGAAGCACTGGCTACCAAAGGTACTGGGGTTCATGATTTCTGCTGGTAGTGTGAGTGATATCCGATACTCGACCTCTGTTGGGAGAAATCTAGGACTCCAATCCTAGCCCTCTTGGCCTCTCTCCCCTTTTCTTTCACCTGCTCCGCTTCCATTTGTTGAGCAAATATCACCAAGCTTGGGAAGTCTGTGTCCTTTTGCAACATGGCAGTCCTGCATTCCTTGAATAAGGAGTCTGACACTCTATTCACAAACCGACTTACTTGGGCTCGCTGGTCAGCTACCATCTCCGGCACATACTTAGATAACCGAGTGAACTCCAGTGCATACTCTTGAACCGTCATGTCATTTTGTTTCAAATTAATAAACTCTGCCGCTTTTGCCTCCCTCAGCTCGGGAAAAACCTGTCTAAGAATGCGGCCGTAAATTCATCCCAACCTATGGGACCTACTCCAACTCCCCGATTGTCTCTCCACTGATAGTACTAGATATAAGCAACTCCTTTTAACTAGTAGGAGGCTAAGTCTGTACTCTCGTTCCCTGTCACTCCCATAATGCGAGTAATCTTTTGAATCTCCTCCAAAAATTAATATGGGTCCTCATCCACCTTTGACCCAAAGAATTCGGGTGGGTTCATACGCAGAAAATCCCTTATCCTTGCCGCCGCCTCATTTCCATTCTGAGGGGCACGAGCCACTGCTTGCTGGTTAATCTGAGCGGTCAAGGCCTACGCCAACATGTCACGCCCCGCCTGGGGAGGCATGACTGGCACCTGGTGCCTTACTAAGCATCCAGCCGGCCCCCTGGGTATGCAACTTAGGCTCGCTGGGCCCCTGACTCTAGCGTATCTGAGTCTGGAGGACTCCTGAAATCTGAAATCTAAAATCTAAAATCTGAAATCTATAATCTGACAATTGTAATCTGCACCCCAGGCGTAAGCGCTCGCAGGGGGTGTGGTATAGTGCTGATAAGCCTGCTATGGGAAATCTGCATCCCATCTTCGTCCGACTGGCGGACGGCATGCCACTCCGTAGAGCAACGTATCCTCACCCTCTGGCGGGCGAGTCGACACAGCTATTAACCCTGGGGAGGTCAAGGAAGCTCTAAGGGTGCCCAACACAGAATAATCATGTCTCCACAGATAGCAATAGGCACATGTAATATATATACTGGATCTGATAATAATATTTATGTTCTGGCATTCAATTTTGAATCTCATATTGAAATGTACTGAATCTGATACTGAAATATACTGAATCTGTAATAATATTTCTGGAATATTCTGCTGGGACGTATACTGTTTTACTGAATTTCATGTTGAACATTGTATTATATTTCTAACATGCTTACTAAATTTCATACTGAACATAATATACGACTTCTGAAACACTCTACTGAAATTCGTACTATTTTGCTATACTAGAACTACTAGCTTGCCGAAAGAAATTGGCTTTACATACCTCGCCTAGCGACTTTTTGATTAACTGGCGCAGCTCATCTAATGTTCAGCTATTTCTTTCAACTGTATTCATATTCATGAAAGAATAGAATTAATTCTACTATTATTTGGATAGAAACCATATTTTGGGGTATACCTACTGCCTATTCTTTGACTTATCGAAGAGCGGCCGAAAACTCGCTATTTCTCGGAAGTCTAGAAGGGAGAAATACTCACTTTAATGCTGGGAGTTTATTAACACTAGTTTGGAGCAATTCCACTTATCTTGGCTCAGCGTGATGATGATTCGCTGATCGAATTTCGTGAAACTAACTCCGTAGGAATGTTCCCTGCAGCTTTATACTTTACTACCCGAAGTTAATTTGAGTTTGGACGGCATTTAACAGCGTAATTGAACGAATATTATATAAACCCTTCGCTCCTCCTCTGTTTCTGGTCGTGTTTGCTGGAAATTATCAGATGAAATGATTTAAAAACAAAGTGAAAGGCTTTATATACTTGGAGCCTTTAAGTCGCATTTGTCGAATGTAATTTATAAGTCGCATTTGCCTTGTGACGCTCCGACTTGGCGCTTGTCCGGTCTCTCCCCGGGCCCTTTTCTCGCACGTATGGCATTCTAAAACTCTTAACCAACATGCGAATAGGCCAACTAAGTGTCAAGAACTTACGGGGTGTAACATCCTTCCCCCCTTAAGAACATTCGTCCTCGAATGTTAACTTCCATTTATAGAAATTTTAACTTGCTCTACCTTTTCTGGAAAAATTTCGGCAGAGTTTTCCCTGTAATATGGACTATCTCAAAAATCCTGAAACGTAGAAATGTCCAATACAGGTACCCCATATAATACTATAAAATTCATTTCATAATAAGCTGAAGTCAACATCTGAGTTATACACATGAATATAAAGCAACTCATAAAACAACAATATCAATATACCTCTGGCTGACTAAGTCTGAAATAACTGAGGGTATCTGACTTTCATATCTTCTTATGCTTCCCAAGTCATTTCCTCTCGGTTCCTGTTGTGCCATAACACTTTTACAGAAGCAACATCTTTAGTTCTTAATCTGCAGATCCGCCAGTCTAGTATGGCTACTGGAACTTCTTCATAGGCCAACTCCTCTGTAACCTGAACATCTTGGACTGGGACAATTCTGGAGGGATCTCCTACACACTTTCTCAGCATTGATACATGGAAAACTGTGTGGACAGATTCTAACTCTGGAGGTAAGTCTAACTCATATGCCACTTGGCCTATTCTTCGGCGAATCTGATAAGGCCCAACAAACCTCGGGCTAATCTTTCCTTTCTTGCCAAATCTCATTACACCCTTCATCAGCGAAACTTTCAGAAACACCCAATCACCCACATTAAATTCCAAGTTTCTGCGCCGCACGTCAGCATAAGATTTCTGGCGGCTCTGAGCAGTCAGTAAACGTTCCCTGATAAGCTTTACTTTTTCCTCTGACTGATGAATGATATCTGGCCCAACCAATGCTGATTCTTCTACCTCAAACCAACCAACTGGAGATCTGCACTTTTGCCCATATAATGCCTCATTAGGCACCATCTGAATAGCTGAATGGTAACTATTATTATAGGAGAACTCAATGATTGGTAAATGTTCATCCTAGTTACCTCCGAAATCCAACACACATGCTCGCAACATATCAAGCGTTTGAATGGTGCGTTCTGCTTGCCCATCTGTCTGAGGATGAAAAGCTATGCTCAGCTTAACCTGCGTCCCCAAGCCTCTCTAAAATGATTGCCAGAATTTAGCTGTAAACTACGCCCCTCTGTCGGAGATAATGGACACTGGAACACCATGCAACCTGACTATTTCTCTGATATATAGCTCAGCATAATCCTCGGCAGAAAAGGTATCCCTTACTGGCAGAAAATGAGCTGATTTTGTCAGTCTGTCAACAATCACCCAGATCGAATCATATCTACGCCTGGTGCGGGTAATCCTACTACAAAATCCATATTTGCAGCTTCCCATTTCCATAGAGGCACAACTATATCCTGAGTCAGTCCGCCTGGTTTCAGATGTTCAGCTTTTACCTGCTGGCAGTTGGGACACTGAGCTATGAATTCTACTATTCCCTTCTTCATTCCTAGCCACCAGTAGATTTCTTTTATATTATGGTACATCTTCGTCGAACCTTGATGGAGAGAATAACGGGCATAATGTACCTCGCCCATAATCTGCTGGCGAAGCCCTGCAACGTCTGGAACACAAAGGCGATCTTTATATCGCAATACCCCATCCTCGGTTATCTGAAAATCTGTCACCTCTCCTTTCTCAAATCTATTTCTAAGCTGAACCAGGCTAGGATCTTCACACTTCCGTTCCTTTACTTCCACGACTAAAGACAACACTGCAGTGTTCTGGATTATCGCTTTGTTGTCCTCTGTTTCTGCTATACGAACGACTAAATTGGCTAACTGATGCAATTCCTGGGCTAATTCCCGCTGTTAGGCTGTAAGTGTGCCAGACTTCCCATAGATTTACGGCTAAGGGCATCTATCACCACATTAACTCTCCCTAGGTGATATAGAATATTCACATCATAGTCTTTCAACAGCTCTAACCAGCGACACTGCCGCAAATTCAGCTATTTCTGGGTGAAGATATACTGTAGGCTCTTATGATTAGTGAAAATATCCACGTGGACGCCATACAAGTAATGTCTCCATATCTTTAAGGCGTGAATCACTGCGGCCAATTCCAGGTCATGGGTAGGATAGTTCTTTTCATGTTTCCTCAGCTGTATGGAAGCATAAGCAATTACCTTACCATGCTGCATCAACACACATCCTAACCCAATACCCGAAGCATCACAATAAACTGCATAACCTTCTGTACCTTCTGGAAATGCTAACACTAGAGCTGATGTTAGCCTGTCTTTCAATTCCTGGAAGCTCTGCTCACATGCCTCAGTCCACTAAAATTTTGTTGCCTTCTGCATCAGTTTAGTCAAAAGTGCTGCTAAGGTGGAAAATCCTTCAACAAACCTTCTGTAATACCCTGCTAACCCCAACAAACTGCATACCTCAGTCGGAGTGGTAGGTCTGGGCCATGCTTTTACTGCTTTTATTTTCTGGGTATCTACCTGTATACTAGCATCCGACACGATATGACCCAAAAAGGCTACTGAATTCAGCCAGAATTCACATTTCAAGAACTTGGCATATAGCTGACGGTCCTTGAGAATCTGGAGCACTGTCCGTAAATGATCCTGGTGGTCTGCCTCTGAGCGAGAATACACCAGAATATCATCAATAAACACTATCACGAATGAGTCCATGTATGGTCTGAAAATACTGTTCATCAGGTCCATAAACTGTCACGCCCCACCTTGGAGGGGGGGTATGACTGGCACCTGGTGCCCTATTAGGATCTGAACTGCTAGACTACTGAGCCTAAGCACATCTGGTGCCTGGCTGGCTCTAACTCTGATTCACGGAAATAACGGGCAATATAATGGCTGTAAATACAGCCTTCGACCGACTAGGCCTATAGCCACCTGTACTATAACATCACCTAACCAGAATCACATTCATATAGGGGAACCTATGCGGGCCGACAAGGCCACCATGCCGTCTAGTTAACTCTAAATCAATATAACAAATGCTGAACAACTACGTGACTGGCAAGGTCATCACTACTGATTGGATAAGGCCTCACACGGCCAACATAAACAACTAATCATACGCACGGCCCCACACGACCGACACAGCTAACCACATGAAAATATATACAGACTGCAAGCCTTTAGGAATACTGATAAGATGGTCGGGACAGGGCCCCGACCTACTCGTACTGTACAACAAAAGAAAATGATATAAACCTCTGAATATCAAGCTCCAGATGACAGGAGCTGATGACTCTGCCCTGGCTAGGATCACGAGGGATCGACTCCTTGTCTATAGGTACCTGCAGGCAAGTAATGCAGCACCCCAACCGGGTGTCAGTACCACTGGTACCAAGTATGTAAGGCAAACTGAACATAACTGAATATAAACAACAACGCTAGTAAATTCTGAATAGCAGGAAGTATCTAAAACTGTCTGAGCTGATGAAATCTGAAACAAACTTATCTGTATTGAGAGTAAGGTAGGAGCATACCTATCGTCATGGCGACCTGCTGTTTATCGGCTAATAGATATCAAGTACATACATATATATTACAAACAAGGACCTATACCAGTCCCTGATCGAGGGCTAAAATAGCATGCCGGAGTGATGCTTTATACCTTAATGTAGTCTTGTTTATCTAAATTATTTTATACTTTTTCACGTAATTTTATATAAATGTGAATATATGTGATAACCAACATGATTAGTCCTTGTTTTGTAGGTTTCAATGATTTGGAGGAACTAATTTATAAGTTGGTGAAGGAAAGGAATGGAGTCGGAAGCAATCGGCAGAAGTCGGCAAGGAGTAGGCATGGCAAGCGAGCAGATGCGGCAGCAACGTGCCATGGCAGGCCAGCCCTGCGCCAGCGCCGTGCCACGCCAGGCCAGCTGTGCGCCAGCAGCATGCCATCGCGTTGCCAAATCAGCGTGCCACGCCGAGCATCGCGGCAAGGGGCTGCCTAGAGTCGATATTTGTTGATTTCCAGTGTGCCTCCACGTTGCCTCCGTGTCACGGAGGCAGTGCTCCGCGATACACTCCGTGACACGGAGCCATTCCATGATAGGCTAAATTATGCACGTTTCTCATTTATTATAAATAGGTCCCTTAGCTCCTAATTCCATGTTGTCACAATTTTATTCTAGAAAACTACCTAGGAGTGAAGGGAGAAGTGGGAGAACTCATCTAGGGTTTGGCAAATTCCCTTCTCATCTACCAAATTCATGTAAGTATGTTAGTTTAGTAGTAGTTAGTTGTAGTTAGTTGTAGTTTTACGAACATGAATGGCAAGAACCCTTCCTCTAGGGTTGAAGCCATGAATTATGATTGTTATTTTACGATATTGTTTTGGAATTAAGTTATTGACTGTTGTTTTCGACTTGCATTCTGGATTGTTAGTTATTTTTATGATTGATCACCATGAAAACATATATGTTAGCTTGGGCAATTGCTTGAGAAAGAATTACCTAGGTCAGGACATGAGAATGTAAGGAGCATGTTTGTATCTCACGATATAATTTCGTGTTAGGATAGAAATATACCTAACACCTTGCTTGGTTGATAGACGGGGGTTATTAAGAGACCAACTTAGGATTATCACATCACCACTCGAAGAAGTAGTTGTGAGGCTAAGTTGAGTTAAATGGTTAGACATACGAAAGTCCCTAATCGTTTCCCTGTAAACCACAACGTAATTAATTGCCCGCGAACTAGAAAGTAGCATCCTCGCTCACAATGATGCAGTGAGGCTAGTTTGCCGTGTTTAGAGGCTCAAAAGACCATGAACATGCAATTCTAATTATGTGAAACAACAATCGATAGTTTCATGATAGTTCTGAATTACCGCTCTGTTGTCCTCTGTTTTTACTACACAAACAGCTAGGCTGGCTAATTGATGTATTTCTCTAACCAACTCCCGCTGCTAGGGCTGCAAATATGCCAAACTTCCCATTGATTTACGGCTGAGAGCATTTGCTACTACATTGGCTTTTCCCGAATAGTACAGAATGTCCACGTCATAATCTTTCAATAACTCCAACCAGCGACGCTGTCGCAAATTCAACTCCCTCTGAGTGAAGATATACTGTAGGCTCTTATGATCTATGAAAATATCCACATGGATGCCATACAAGTAACGTCTCCATATCTTTAAGGCGTGGATCACATCGGCTAACTCCAGGTCATGGGTAGGGTAATTCTTTTCGTGTTTCCTCAGCTGTCTGGAAACATACGCAATCACTTTACCGTGCTGCATCAACACACAACCCAACCCAATACCTGATGCGTCACAATACACTAAATAACCCTCTGTACCTTCCGGTAATGCTAACACTAGAGCGGAGGTTAATCTGTCTTTTAATTCTTGGAAACTCTGCTCACATGCCTCTGTCCACTGAAACTTTACTGCTTTCTGCGTCAGCTTATTCAGAGGTGCCGCTATAATAGAGAATCCTTCAACAAATCTTCTGTAGTATCCTGCCAATCCCATAAAACTGCGGACTTCGATCGGAGTGGTAGGTCTAGGGCATGTTTTGACTGCTTCTATTTTCTGCGTGTCAACCTGTATACCAGCATCCGACACAATATGCCCCAAGAAGGCTACTGACTTTATCCAGAATTCACATTTGGAGAACTTAGCATATAATTGGAGGTCCTTAAGAATCTGGAGCACTGTCCATAAATAAGCCTGGTGGTCTGCCTCAAAGCGAGAATACACCAGAATATCATCGATAAATACTATCACGAACAGGTCCAGATATGGTCTGAAGGTGTTGTTCATTAGGTCCATAAATACTGCTGGGGAATTCGTCAACCCAAAGGACATAACTAAGAATTCAAAGTGGCCATATCGGGTCCTGAAGGCTGTTTTGGGAATATCTCTTTCAAGAACTCGAACCTGATGATATCCAGATCGTAAGTCAATCTTGGAGAAATATCTGGCCCCCTGTAACTGATCAAACAAATCATCTATTCTGGGAAGCGGATACTTATTCTTGATTGTAACCTTATTCAGCTGCCGGTAATCTATACACATGCGAAGCGATCCATCCTTCTTTCTCACAAATAGGACTGGCGCACCCCACGGTGAAGTACTCGGCCTAATAAAGCCCTTATCTAACAGATCCTTCAGCTGCTCCTTTAATTCTCTGAGTTCAGTAGGAGCCATACGATATGAAGGGACTGATATGGGCTGAGTGCCTGGTAGCAAGTCGACTGAAAAATCTATTTCCCTTTCTGGGGGAATACTAGGTAGCTCGTCTGTAAATACATCAGGGAATTCATTCACCACCGGAACAGACTGGAGTGTCGGAGACTCTACCCGAACATCCTGAACCTTGACTAGGTGGTAAATACAACCCTTAGCTATCAACTTCCTCGCTTGAAGGTAGGAAATAAACATACCTTTTGGCGTAGCTGTGCCGCCCTTCCACTCTTGCACTGCCTCCCCTGGAAAGTGGAATCGGACCGTCTTGGTCCAACACTCTACATTGGCATAGCATGGCACCAACCAATCCATACCCATAATGGCATCAAAATCAATCATCTCTAGTTCTACCAGATCTACTGTAGTCTGACGATCAGCAACCTCTACTGTACACCCTCGATAAATTCTGCTAGCTATAATGGAGTCACCGACAGGTGTAGATACTGAGAAGGGCTACTGTAACAATTCTGGTGCAACACTGAACTTTCAAGCCATAAATGGGGTAACATAGGACAAAGTGGACCCTGGATCAATCAGTACATAAGAAGGGCATGAGCAAATAGTCACCATACCTGTTACCACATCTGGAGATGCCTCTGAGTCCTGTCTCCCGAGTAATGCATAGGTACGGCTTGAGCCCGTACCTGAACTAGAGGCTCCCGATCTACCTCGGCCTCTACCTACTGAACCTGAGGGCCTACGCCCTGCTGAGGCTGCTGGAGCTCGTGGCCCTATGGATCTCCTGTCCTAGCTATCTCGGCTACCTTGCCCCCTGGCCTGACAATCTCTCATCATGTGCCCCTCCTGCCCGCATATGTAACATCCTGAGGAGCCATATCTACAAGCTCCGATGTGAGGTCGGCTGCAAATAGGGCAGGGTGGGGGTGTGTATCTGCTCTGCTCTACCCTCCTCTGCTGAGGCGAATCCACCGTTCGAAAACTGCCACCAGACTTTGACTGCCCTCGACGAATAAATCTACCCCTCTACTGTTGTGGTGGAGGTGGGGGTCTACAGGGCCTGTCTGACAAGCGGGGCCTGGGTCCTCTCTAAATCTCCCTCTGTATATCATCTGATCTATCCCTGCGGCGCTGCTCCTGATTTGTCTGTCTACTGTCCTGTTGTCGCTGTCTAAGGCTCTGAATAGTCTGGGCAAAGGCCTGCACACGGGCAATGTCCATATCTTCCCGCAATGTAGCTGTCATGCATGCCTCAATGTATTCAGGGTTCAGACCCATAACAAACCGGTGGACTCTGGATGGCATAGTGTCCACAAAAGCTGGAGCATAGCGGGCTAAGGAGTCAAACTGTAAGGCATATTCTCGTACACTCCTCGCCCCCTGCTCCAAGTGCAAAAACTGATCAATTCGGGCCTGCCGGATCTCTCGTGGCAAATAACGGTCCAGGAAGGCCTTCGAGAAGCTGGACCAGGTCGGAGGGGCAGCATCTCTCCCTCAAGACCTTTCCCAACTCTCATACCATAATACAGCTATGTCTCGCAACCGAAATACTGCCATCTCAACTGATTCCGTAGGTGTCACATGCATGACCCAAAAGATTCTCTCTATCTGATCTAGGAAATCCTGGGGATCCTCTGCCTGATCTGACCCTGTGAACTGTGGGGGATCCAATGCCAAAAATTCCCTAACCCTCGAACTGCCAGATCCACCTGATGGCTCTGCTGTTACAGGTGGCACTGACTGGCGCTGAGTGGCAATCATTTGTGCCAACATAACAACTGCACTGCGAACCTTCTGGTCGGATGGTGTAGGTATAGGAGCTATCAGAGGCGTCGTCGTTCCGAATGGTTCCTGGTGAGATGGGGACTGCTGAGAAGGCTGTGATGATGCCTCTATATCGCCCTCAGATCGGGCTGAGTCTAAATGAAGCTGAGATATCCTGCTGGTGCCTTCTCCTACTGCAGTATCCAACCTTCTACCTGTGGCAGGGTGTCGCTGGTCTTCCATTTTTATCTGTAGACAAAGAATATGATAAGTTTTAAGAAATCGACCCTATACTGTACTGCTCTATGGCACGACAGAATATGAAGAAAGAGTAACCATCCTATTTTGCCTTGCAGCCTCCTGCCTATAGTATGTGATGCACAACACATCCATAGACAAGACTCTACTTAGCACGGCTTGCAGACTCCCTGGGACACGACCTGCTCTGATACCAAGTTTGTCACGCCCCTCCTTGGGGGGGTGGGGTATGACTGGCACCTGGTGCCCTATTAGGATCTGAACTGCTAGACTACTAAGCCTAAGCACATCTGGTGCCGGGGTGGCTCTAACTTTGATTCAAGGAAACAATGGGCTATATAACAACTATAAATACAGCCTCCGGCCGACTAGGCCTATAGCCACCTGTACTATAACATCAGCTAACCAGAATCACATTCATATAGGGGAACCTATGCGGGCCAACAAGGCCACCATGCTATCTAGTTAACTCTAAATCAATATAACAAATGCTGAACAACTACGTGATGGGCAAGGTCACCACTACTGACTGGATAAGGCCTCACTGGCCAACATAAACAACTAATCATACGCACGGCCCCACACGACCGGCATAGCTAACCACAGGGGAATATATACAAACTGCAAGCCTCTAGGAATACTGATAAGATGGTCGGGACAGGGCCCCGACCTACCTGTACTGTACAACAAAAGAAAATGATATATACCTCTGAATATCAAGCTCCGGATGACAGGAGCTGATGACTCTGCGCTGGCTAGGATCACGAGAGATCGACTCCTCGTCTATAGGTACCTGCAGGCAAGTAATGCAGCGCCCCAAATGGGCATCAATACCACTGGTACCGAGTATGTAAGGCAAACTGAACATAACTGAATATAAACAACAACGCTAGTAAATTCTGAATAGCAGGAAGTATCTAAAACTGTTTGAGCTGATAAAATCTAAAACAAGCTTATCTGTACTGAGAGTAAGGTAGGAGCATACCTGTCGTTATGGCGACCTGCTGTTTATCGGCTAATAGATATCAAGTATATACATATATATAACAAACAAGGACCTATACCAGCCCCCATAAGCCGGAAGGTGCCAACCAACACACAATCTATATACCCCTACCCGGGTCAAAACCATCCAAAAATAAATCACTCCACTCACCTACTAACTACGAGCACCTCTACCGGCCCCCTTGGGTTTGCAGCTCGGGCTATGGCCTCTGACTATAACTGTGTCTGAGTACGGAGGACTCATGTACTGTAAACTATAATCTGTATCTATATCTGTAATCTACCCCCTGGGCGCAAGCGCACAACAGGGTAAGCTATACTGCTATGCTGATCAGCCTGATATGGGGAATGCTGCATCTTATCTTCGTCCTACTGCGGATGGTATGCCACTCCTTGGAGTGAGTATCCTCACCCTCTAGCCGGCGAGTCGACACAGCTATTAACCCAGGGGCGGTGAGGACGCTCCAAGGGTGCCCTCATAGCACAAACAAGTCTCAACAAACAATAATCACGTATAGCAAGCATGTTTAATCTGAAAATACTATCTGTATTCTGATTTCTTATTCTGAACTCTTTTCTGCTTTGAATTGATTCTCATACTGAACTATACTGTATCTGAGATATCTTTTGTCTCAAGTGTTGATTGTTGAAGTTTTCGATAAATTCTATTTAAATCTAGGGGCGGTCAACGAAATACTCTGAATTAATTGAAGGAGCAACTAGAGTTAAAGCCGGATAATCATGTCATACTACGATTTGCAATGGTTTAAGTATGAAACTATTAATTTTCGTCTCACATAATTAAAATTGCATGTTCATGGCCTTCCGAACCTCTAAACACGATAAACTAGCCTCGCTACTACATTGTTGAGCGAGGATGTTATTTGTAGCTCGTGGGCAATTCACTACGTGGATGTGGTTTATGGGGTTATGCCATTGATTTGGGTACTTCCGTACCTCTAACCATTTAACCAAACTTAGCTTCACAACTACTTCTACGAGTGGTGATGTGATAATTCTAAGTTGGTGTCTTTCTATCTTCCCATTTTATCAACCAAGCAAGGTATTAGGTATATTTCTATCCTAACACAAATCATACCGTGAGATACAATCTTGCTCCCCACATTCTCTTGTTCTTGCGTAGGTTATCTTTCTCAAGCATGTACCTAAGCTTAACCCACTTGTTTTCATGGTGATCAGTCATAAAAACAACCATAATTCAGAATGCAAGACAAAACAACAATTGATAACTAAAAACCAAAACAAAATCGCAAAATCACAATAATATCTTGTGGCTTCAACCCTAGAGGAAGGGGTCTAGCCACTCATATTCGTAAAATTACAAGAAACATTGTTAAAGTAACGTACTTAAAAGAATTGGTAGAAGAGAAGATGAAATTGATGAACCCTATGTGAGTTCTCCCATTTCTCCCTTCACTCCTAGGTGGTTTTTTCAGAATAAGATCGTGACTTCCTAATTTTAGGAGCTAAGGGACCTATTTATAGTAAATGAGGGTTGTACAAAGTTTTGCCTGTTGTGGAATGGCTCCATGTCACGGAGTGTATCGCGGAGCACTACCTCAGTGACACGGAGGGAACGCGAATGCACACTGGAAATCGCCTTAGGATGACATTAGGCCGAGGCTTTCCGCGATGGCCGGCGTGGCACGCTGCCTGTGCAGCGCGATGGCCCACTTGTCACGGCGCTGGCGCGCAGGTTGCCTAGCGTGGAACAGCGCTGGCGTGCAGGGTACCTACTTGCTGCCTTCTTCTCGCGCCTGACATTGGCGTGGCACAGCGCTGGACGCAGTACACGCACAGCGTGCACGCTGCCTGGCGCGACCAGCCTTGCCAAGGCATGGTTCCTTGTCGACTTTTGTAATTCGCTTCCGACTCCATTCCTTTACTTCACCAACTCATAGATTAGTTCCTCAAATTCATTTTAAACCTACAAAAACAAGGACTAATCATGTTGATTAGTACATATATTCACATTTACATAAAATCACATGAAAATGTATATAAATAAGTAGATAAACAAGACTAAATTAAGTTATAAAGCATCACTCGGGCATCCTATTTTGCCCGAGATCACCTACCCCAAACTTAAAGCCTTGTTCGTCCTCGAACAACCCTTTTACATCTCATGTAAATGAAGACTCACACATAACTAATTTAGCAAGACCATTCAAGCTACGGCTATAATGATTATTTAAGATAGCAAGTTAAAAATAGAGCATGCACGATTTAATCATTGAAATGAAATACAACTATGTTAAGACTTCCTAACCTCAAGAATTGACTCTCAATCTAAGCAACTCTTGTAAATCAACTGATCAAGAAATCCGACATAAATGTTATCTCTCATTAAAAATGTGCCCACACAACAAGAGAGTTACCCATTTTTTACTCACAAATTTTCAAATCACAACATGTATGGGTAAATGAATAAAATTACGCTCACTCTCTCAAAGAATTCACATGCATCATGTAGTGAACCATAAGCTTGCCCTTAGTGTTTTACTCCACTAATTTAAGGATGTATGGACGTAAGATCAAGTAGGACTTAATGGGTTGTAATGTATGCTAAGGGACGGGTAGGTACTATTCTGGCCAGTAATAGTGGCTATCTTCCCCCAAGTGCTTTTAATACATCCACATTCATTAAAGACATCTCCTCTATACTTCCTCCCACTCTTTTCACTTTTGAATATTCTCTTTTTGTTCCCATTTGTTTAAGCATACTTAGCTTATTTGTAAGGAGTACTTAAGCCCTTTTTCATTCATTTCTTTTCTTACTCCCTACCAATAATCAAGCGTTTTCAAACAAGTGCACCTCTAAGTTTTTCCTTAACTTCCACAACTGCTATTTTTCCTTCTTTTTCCCAATTCTTACTCCTCCACTCTTTTGTATTTTTCACTTAAGCGCTTCGGAGTTTTGGATTAATTTCAAGGCTAATGAAAGAAAAAAGATTTAGCTTATGTTGTAGCTATCAAAGAATAGGCTTAAGGCTCAATGGGGCTAACTAGGATTCAATATTCAAGGTAGGTAAGGCAAGGATTAAATATTTGGCTCATTTAAAGAAATACCTAAATCATCTCCTACAGTCCACATCCTTCATTTTGTTTTAAATACACACCAGGCAAGTTCTAGACACTCCACAGTAGCACGGAATATTCGAAAACTTACACTCACAACACATGCTCAATTCAAGACACATTCCGCAGACTCTTAACTCAGCTAATCACAAGAATTCAAAATTAAGCTTCAATCACATTGAGTCAAATTCAAGAGCCTAAGTGTCTCAAACAAAGTTATACACTTCTTACATGCTTCAACACTAACCACACTTGTATCTTACAATCATTTATAGCACATAACAAGAACATCAAGCCATCAATTAGCTACGGGTTGAAAAACCAACCTACTGACTAATTTTTCCTCAAGACGGTTGTCATCCATCCATCGTCGGAAATAGTCTCTAACTATGACAACAAACATTATATACATACAAAGAAAAAAAATTTTATTCCTTGGTTCAAAGACCCCCCATCAAAAAAGAACCTAAAAGAAAAACCAACGGGTGGTGAAGTCATGCTTAACTCAAAATTCTTTCCAATATATATCAAGCACTACATTCACCAAAAGCCACACTTAAATCATTCTTTGTCCTCAAAGCATCTAATCCAAATTCAAAAGGGTGAGAAATACTCCCTGAGGCCTCTAGGCCTAGCTAATAGCATGTTTTTCTTTCTTTGAACACGTGGGTATTCAACCCCACACTTTTCCTCTTTCATGCTTCTTAGCTTCCTCCTTGCTGGGTACTCAGAATTCCCCCGCATCTGTGCTTAAATCTCCACCAAAAACAACAACAAGATGAAACTAAACAAAATCATACAAATGTAAGAAATAAAATGGTACCTGTGGTACCCTTGGGTTGCCTCCCAAGCAGCGCCTAATTTTACGTCGCAGCACGACGCATCAAGTTTCACCACTTTTCCCTCCACTTTGAGGATATGAATCTCACCCCTAATTTCTTCTCTAATTTTCTCTTATTCTCACGGGGTGGTGGTGAAAAAATGAAAGGACTAAGCAGTAGATGTCGCCTTTGGCATTTATTGGCCCTTAAGTAAGTGAAGTCATTCTTTTTTCCAGAATCAGCAAATTTCAGAATATATGGGGCTTGTTCCCCCTCTATATCTTTCTCCACAAGTTTGGAAGACTCTAGTTCTAGATTGTCAATCAAACTCAATGTCGAAAAATGATTTGAGTGGGGTACAATACACCTCAACTCTGAAACTGCATTTTGCTTGACTTTCTTACTTGTATATACCTTCTCCATATTAACATCTAACTCCTCATGAATGTCAAATGGTTGGAACTCTATCTCTTCTTTCATAAATGGATTGGCTATATATGCGAGACTATCACGGGGAATCTCAAGAGATTCTAATTATTGGGCTTCTTCCAAAAATTCACCCTTGTCTTCTTCTTGTAGTTCCTCTTGAGTATCGCCTAAAACCTTTACCTGCAATTTACCACAAGCTTCAGCCTCAACCATTATCTCCGTGATTTTGACGCTCATCATTTCTAGGGCCTCTCCATTTTCTTCTTGCTGAATTCTCAATGCTTCCCTCTCCTCCTTCATTGCTTCTGTTTGCTCAAGATCTGTTTTAGGATGTCTTCTATTCGAGCTTGGCATTCCCAGTCCTCATTTTCATCATGCCTATAATCAGCAAAAACAACAGAAGGATCATAGTAGGGGCTTGGGGGAGGGGAGTATGCATTCGGACAGCCATCCCAATGGCCATCTTGACCTCCACATATATTGCAAGTGTATGCATTTGGGCAACCATTCCAATGGCCATTTTGACCACCGCATATATTACAAATATTACAGTGTTGCCATAATTGGGGTCCTCCACAATTCAGACAAGATTTGAAAAAATAAGAGTATCCACCATTTAACCCATTTATATTCCATGATGTCATGTTAAGAAGGGTATCAGATTAAAAATAAAAATTTAAAATAAATATAAACCTAATAAAGAAACTTTTTTTTCAACACTTAAGGAAATTTAAAAATCACACAAAAACAGACAAATTCACTGAACTTCGCCGAGTCCCCGGCAACGGCACCAAAAACTTGATGCGCCCGCAAGTGTAAGGGTCGTACAAGTAATATAGTGGCCCTTTTTAAGAGCCGGATGCCGAACCCACAGGGACTGGACCAATTCAGCTAACTATCAAGTTCAAGTGTGATATTAAATGCCGCAAGTGTTGATTGTAGAAGTTTTCGATAAATTCTATTTAAATCTAGGGGCGGTCAACGAAATACTCTGAATTAATTCAAGGAGCAACTAGAGTTAAAGCCGGATAATCATGCGATACTACGATTTGCAATGGTTTAAGTATGAAACTATCAATTTTTGTCTCACATAATTAAAATTGCATGTTCATGGCCTTCTGAACCTCTAAACACGACAAACTAGCCTCGCTACTACATTGTTGAGCGAGGATGTTATTTCTAGCTCATGGGAAATTCACCACGTGGATGTGGTTTATGGGGTTATGCCATTGATTTGGGTACTTCCATACCTCTAACCATTTAACCAAACTTAGCTTCACAACTACTTCTACGAGTGGTGATGTGATAATTCTAAGTTGGTATCTTTCTATCTTCCCATTTTATCAACTAAGCAAGGTATAGGTATATTTCTATCCTAACACAAATCATACCGTGAGATACAATTTTGCTCCCTACATTCTCTTGTTCTTGCCTAGGTTATCTTTCTCAAGCATGTACCTAAGCTTAACCCACTTGTTTTCATGGTGATCAGTCATAAAAACAACCATAATTCAGAATGCAAGACAAAACAACAATTGATAACTAAAAACCAAAACAAAATCACAAAATCACAATCATATCTTGTGACTTCAACCCTAGAGGAAGGGGTCTAGCCACTCATGTTCGTAAAATTACAAGAAAACATTGTTAAAGTAATGTACTTACAAGAATTGGTAGAAGAGAAGATGAAATTGATGAACCCTAGGTGAGTTCTCCCACTTCTCCCTTCACTCCTAGGTGGTTTTTTCAGAATAAGATCGTGACTTCCTGATTTTAGGAGCTAAGGGACCTATTTATAGTAAATGAGAGTTGTACAAAATTTTGCCTATCGTGGAATGGCTCAATGTCACGGAGTGTATCGTGGAGCACTGCCTCCGTGACACGGAGGGAACGCGAATGCACACTGGAAATCGCCTTAGGCTGACATTAGGCCGAGGCTTGCCGCGATGGCCGGCGTGGCATGCTACCCGTACAGCGCGATGGCCTGCGTGTCACGGCGCTGGGGCGCAGGTTGCCTAGCGTGGAACGGCGTTGGCACGTAGGGTGCCTGCTTGCTGCCTACTATTCGCACCTGGCATTGGCGTGGCATGACACTGGGCATGGCACACGCACAGCGTGGCACGCTGCCTGGCGCTGCCAGCCTTGCCAAGGCATGGTTCCTTGCCGACTTTTGTGATTCCCTTCCAACTCCATTCCTCTACTTCACAAACTCATAGATTAGTTCCTCAAACTCATTTTAAACCTACAAAAACAAGGACTAATCACGTTGGTTAGTACATATATTCACATTTATATAAAATCACATGAAAATGTATATAAATAAGTTGATAGACAAGACTAAATTAAGTTATAAAGCATCACTCGGGCATGCTATTTTGCCTATATCATCTGCCTCGGCCTCTGCTTGCTAAAACTGAGGGCCTGTGCCCTGCCGGGGCAGCTGGAGCTTGCGAAGCTGCTGATGCCCTGTCTTGTCTATCCCGGTCACCCTGACCCCTGGCTAGACAATCTCTCATCACATGACCCTCCTGTACGCATATATAACACCCTGTGGAGCCATATCTGCAAGCTCCAGAGTGGCGTCGGCTGCAAGTAGGGCTAAGTGGTGGGGTATACCTGCTCTGTTATGTCCTCCTCTGCTGGGGTGAATCTACTGTTCGAGAACTTCCGCCGGACTCTAACTGTCCTCGGCGATTGAATCTACCCCTTTGCTGCTGTGATGGAGGCGGGGGTCTAGGTGGCCTATCTGACAACCGTGGCCTAGGCCCTCTCCGTATCTCCCCCTGTAACTCATCTGACGTGTCCCTAAGGCGCTATTCCTGACTTGTTCATCTGCTATCCTGTTGCCTCTGTCTGAGGCCCTCAATAGTTTGAGCAAAAGCCTGCACTCGAGCAATATCCATATCTTTCGGCAAAGTAGCTGTCATACAGGCCTCAATATACTCTGGGTTCAGCCCCATAATAAACCGGTGGACTCTGGATGGCATGGTGTCTACAAAGGCTGGAGCATATCGAGCCAAAAAATCAAACTGCAGGGCATATTCTCGAACACTCATCGCCCCCTGCTCTAGGTGTAAAAACTGGTCCATCCGAGCCTGTCGGATCTCTCGTGGTAGATAACGGTCCAGGAAAGCCTCTGAAAAGTTGGACCAGGTCGGAGGGGCAACATCTCTCCCTAGACTTTTCCCAACTCTCATACCACAACACAACAATATCCCTCAGTTGGAATACCGCCAATTCGACCGACTCTGCAAATGTAATATGCATTACCCGGAAGAGCCTCTGCAGCTGATCAAGGAAGTCCTGGGGGTCCTCTGTTCGATCTTTCCCAGAAAATAGTGGGGGACCTAGTGCCAGGAATTCTCGGACCCTCGAACTACCAGGCCCATTTGATGACAGTGCAGCTGCAGGTGGCATTGACTGGCGCTGAGTATCCATCATTTGCGCTAACATAACTGCTGCACTCTTGACCTCCTGGTCCGATGGTGTAGGTATAGGATATGTCGGAGGTGGTGTCGTCCCGAGTGGCTCCTGATGGGGTGGAGACTGCTGAGAAGGTCGGGACGATACCTCTGTAACGCCCTCGGATCGGGATGATTCTAATCGAGACTAGGGCATCCTGCTGGTGCCCTCTCCTGCTGCTGTATCCAATCTTCGGCCTGTGATAGGGTGTCGCTGATCTAACATTTTATCTGTAAACAAAGTGTGTAGTAAGATTTAGGGACTCAACCCTATACTGTACTGCTTAATGGCACGACTGAATGTGAAGAAAGAGTAACCATCCTATCATGCCTTGCAGCCTGCTGCCTATGGTATGTGGTGCACAACACATCCATAGACAAGACTCTACTTAGCAGAGCTTGCAGACTCCTTGGGCTACGACCTGCTCTGATACCAAGTTTGTCACACCCCGCCTGGGGAGGCATGACTGGCACCTGGTGCCCTACTAAGACCTAGACTACTGGATTAACTAAGCCTAAGCACTTCTGGTGCCAGGCTGACTCTAATTTTGGATTTAAGAACACGACGGGCTATATAATGACTGTAAATACAGCCTTCGGCCGACAAGGCCTATAGCCACCCGTAGGAAAATAACAGCTAACCAGAACAACTGAACATACGGGAACCTATGCGGGCCGACAAGGCCACCATGCTTACTAGATCATCTGAGAAATGAAAACAAGTACCAAGCTACTATGTGACCGACAAGGTCACCACTACCAACTGAATAAGGCCCCACACAGCCGCTGCATACAACTGAAACACACAAATGGCCCCACACGACTTACACAGCTAACCACAGGGAATATATACAATCTGCAAGCCTCTAAGAATAGCAAGATGGTCGGGATATGACCCCGGCCTACCATACAGTAAAAATAAAAGGAAAGTAAACCTTTAGCTGTCAAGTTTCGGATGATAGGAGTTGAAGACACTTTACGCTGGCTGGAACTACGAGGGATCTGCTCCTCGTCTATGAGTACCTGAAGGCAAGTAATGCAGCGCCCCAAAATGGGCGTTAGTACCACTGGTACTGAGTATGCAAAGCAATAACTAAAAGTAAACAATAATATTGATAGATACTGAAGAGGAGACGGTCTGAGACTGACTGAAAAGAGCGTAACTTTACTAAAGAGAGTAAGAGTTATACCTGATAACATGACGGTCTACTTTCTATCTATTAATAACTAACACAACATAGCATACAAGAACCTTACCAGCCCCCATAAGATGTAAGGTACCAACCAGCACACAATCTATATACCCCTACCCAGGTCACACCATCCACCTAGTAACTATGAGCATCCAGCTGGCCCCATGGGTATGCAACTTGGGCTCTCTAGGCCCCCGACTATAGCTGTATCTGAGTCTGGAGGACTCCTAAAATCTGAAATCTAAAATCTGTAATCTAAAAATTGTAATCTGCACCCCAGGTACAAGAACTCGACAGGGGGTGTGGTACAGTGCTGATCAGCCTGCTATGGGAAATCTGCATCCCATCTTTGTCTGCTGGAAGACGGCATGCCACTCCGTAGAGCGACGTATCCTCACCCTTTGGCGGGCGAGTCGACTTAGCTATTAACCCTGGGGCGGTCAAGGAAGCTCTAAGGGTGCCCAACACAGAACAATTATGTCTCCACAGATAGCAATAGGCACATATAATATATATACTGGATCTGATAATAATATTTATGTTCTGGCATTCTGTTCTGAATCTCATATTAAAATGTACTGAATTTGATACTGAAATATACTGAATCTGTAATAATATTTCTGGAATATTCTGCTGGGACTTAACAACTATTTTACTGAATTTCATGCTAAACATTGTATTATATTTCTAAAATGCTTACTAAATTTCACACTGAACATAATATACGACTTTTGAAACACTCTACTCAAATTCATACTATTTTGCTATACTAGAACTACTAGCTTGCCGAAAGAAACTGGCTTTACATACATCGCCTGGCGACTTTCTGATTAACTAGCGCAGCTCAGCTAATGTTCAGCTATTTCTTCCAACTGTATTCATATTCACGAAAGAATAGAATTAATTCTATTATTATTTGGAAAGAAACCATATTTAGGGCTATACCTACTGCCTATTCTTCGACTTATCGAAGAGCGGCCGAAAACTCGCTATTTCTCGGAAGTCTAGAAGGGAGAAATACTCACTTTAATGCTGGGAGTATATTAACACTAGTTTGGAGCAATTCCACTTACCTTGGCTCGGCGTGAAGACGAATCTGCGACCGAATTTCGCGAAACTAACTCTGTAGGAATGTTCCCTGCAGCTTTATACTTCGCTACCCGAAGTTCTTTTGAGTTTGGACGACGTTTAACAGCGTAATTGAACGAATATTATATAAACCTTTTGCTCCTCCTCTATTTCTGGTCGTGTTTGCTGGAAATTATCAGATGAAATGATTTAAAAACAAAGTGAAAGGCTTTATATACTTGGAGCCTTTAAGTCACATTTGTTGAATGCGATTTATAAGTCACATTTGCCTTGTGACGCTCCGACTTTGCGCTTGTTCGGTCTCTCCCCGGGCCCTTTTCTCGCACGTATGGCATTCTAAAACTCTTAACAACATGCGAATAGGCCAACTAAGTGTCAAGAACTTACGGGGTGTAACATCCTTCCCTCCTTAAGAACATTCGTCCTCGAATGTTAACTTCCGTTTGCAGAAATTTTAACTTGCTCTACCTTTTCTGGAAAAATTTCGGCAGAGTTTTCCCTGTAATATGGACTATCTCAAAAATCCTGAAATGCAGAAAATTCCAATACAGGTACTCCATATAATACTATAATATTCATTTCATAATAAACTGAAGTCAACATCTCACTTATACACATGAATATAAAGCAACTCATAAAACAACAATATCAACATACCTCTGGCTGACTAAGTCTGAAATAACTGAGGGTATCTGACTTTCATATCTTCTTCTGCTTCCCAAGTCATTTTCTCTCGGTTCCTGTTATGCCATAACACTTTTACAGAAGCAACATCTTTAGTTCTTAATCTGCGGATCTGCTGGTCTAGTATGGCTACTGGAACTTCTTCATAGGCCAACTCCTCTGTAACTTGAACATCTTGGACTAGGACAATTCTGGAGGGATCTCCTATGCACTTTCTCAGCATTGATACATGGAAAACTAGGTGGACAGATTCTAACTCTGGAGGTAAGTCTTACTCATATGCCACTTGGCCTATTCTTCGGCGAATCTGATAAGGCCCAACAAACCTCAGGCTGATCTTGCCTTTCTTGCCAAATCTCATTACACCCTTCCTCGGTGAAACTTTCAGAAACACCTAATCACCCACATTATATTCCAAGTTTCTGCGCCACACGTTAGCATAATATTTCTGGCGGCTCTGAGCAGTCAGTAAATGTTCTCTGATAAGCTTTACTTTTTCCTCTGACTGATGAATGATATCTGGCCCAACTAATGCTGATTCTCCTACCTCAAACCAACCAACTGGAGATCTGCACTTTTGCCCATATAATGCCTCATAAGGCACCATCTGAATAGCTGAATGTAACTATCATTATAGGAGAACTCAATGAGTGGTAAATGTTCATCCTAGTTACCTTCGAAATCCAACACACATGCTCGCAACATATCCTCGAGCGTTTGAATGGTGCGTTCTGCCTGCCCATCTGTCTGAGAATAACAAGCTATGGTCAGCTTAACCTGCATCCCCAAGCCTCTCTAAAATGATTGCCAGAATTTAGCTATAAACTGCGCCCCTCTGTCAGAGATAATGGAAACTAGAACACCATGCAACCTAACTATTTCTCTGATATATAGCTCAGCATAATCCTCAGCAGAAAAGGTAGCCCTTACTGGCAGAAAATGAGTTGATTTAGTCATTCTATCAACAATCACCCAGATCGAATCATATCTACGCCTGGTGGGGGGTAATCCTGCTACAAAATCCATATTTTTAGCTTCCCATTTCCATAGAAGCACAACTATATCCTGAGTCAGTCCGCCTGGTTTCTGATGTTCTGCTTTTACCTACTGGCAGTTGGGACACTGAGCTACGAATTCTGCTATCCCGTTCTTCATTCCTGGCCACCAGTAGATTTCTTTTATATCGTGGTACATTTTCGTTGAACCTAGGTGGAGAGAATAACGGGCATAATGTATCTTACCTATAATCTACTGGAGAATCCCTGGAACATCTGGAACACAAAGGCGATCTTTATATCGCAATACCCCATCCTCGATTATCTGAAAATCTGTCACCTCTCCTTGCTCAAATCTATTTCTAAGCTGAACCAGGCTAGGATCTTCACACTTCCGTTCCTTTACTTCCATGACTAAAGACGACACTGCAGTGTTTTGGATTACCGCTTTGTTGTCCTCTGTTTCTGCTATACGAACGACTAAATTGGCTAACTGATGCAATTCCTAAGCTAATTCCTGCTGCTAAAGCTGTAAGTGTGCCAGACATCCCATAGATTTACAACTAAGGGCATCTGTCACCACATTAGCTCTCCCTGGGTGATATAGAATATTCACATCATAGTCTTTCAATAGCTCTAACCAGCGACACTGCCGCAAATTCAACTCTTTCTGGGTGAAGATATACTGTAGGCTCTTATGATCAGTGAAAATATCCATGTGGACGCCATACAAGTAATGTCTCCATATCTTTAAGGCGTGAATCACTGCGGCCAATTCCAGGTCATGGGTAGGATAGTTCTTTTCATGTTTCCTCAGCTGTATGGAAGCATAAGCAATTACCTTACTATGCTGCATCAACACACATCCTAACCCAACACCCGAAGCGTCACAATAAACTGAATAACCTTCTGTACCTTCTGGCAATGCTAACACTAGAGCTGATGTTAGCCTGTCTTTCAATTCCTGGAAGCTATGCTCACATGCCTCAGTCCACTGAAATTTGGCTGCCTTCTGCATCAGTTTAGTCAAAGGTGCTGCTAAGGTGGAAAATCCTTCAACAAACCTTTTGTAGTACTCTGCTAACCCCAGGAAACTGCGTACCTCAGTCAGAGTGGTAGGTCTGGGCCATGCTTTTACTGCTTCTATTTTCTGGGTATCTACCTATATACCAGCATCCAACATGATATGACCCAAAAAGGCTACTGAATTCAGCAAGAATTCACATTTCGAGAACTTGGCATATAGCTGACGGTCCCTGAGAATCTGGAGCACTGTCCGCAAATGATCCTGGTGGTCTACCTCTGAGCGAGAATACACCAAAACATTGTCAATAAACACTATCACGAACAAGTCCAGGTATGGTCTGAAAATACTGTTCATCAGGTCCATAAACACGGCTGGAGCATTCGTCAGCCCAAAGGACATGACTAAGAATTCAAAATGGCTGTATCTG
Source organism: Datura wrightii (assembly GCA_035772735.1). NCBI lineage: Eukaryota > Viridiplantae > Streptophyta > Magnoliopsida > Solanales > Solanaceae > Datura > Datura wrightii. The sequence goes on from JASDFA010000016.1 coordinate 118,015,638, forward strand.
GTCCTGAAGGCAGTCTTTGGAATGTCCCTTTCACGAACCCGAACCTGATGATATCTGGACCTTAAGTCAATTTTGGAAAATATCTAGCTCCCTGTAACTGATCAAATAGATCATCTATCCTGGGAAGCGGATACTTATTCTTGACAGTAACTTTATTCAGTTGTTGATAGTCTATACACATGCGGAGGAAACCATCCTTCTTTCTTACAAACAAAACTGACACACCCCAAGATGAAGTACTCGGCCTGATAAAGCCCTTGTCTAACAAATCTTACTGCTCCTTTAGTTCTCTGAGTTCAACAGGAGCCATGCGATAAGGGGGAATTGATATGGGCTGAGTGCCTGGTAATAAATCAATTGCAAAGTCAATTTCCCTTTCTGGGGGAATACCAGGTAGCTCATCTGGGAATACATCGGGGAATTTGTTAACCACTGGAATAGGCTGGAGAGTCGGAGGCTCTACCCGAACATCCTGAACTCTGACAATGTGGTAAATGCACCCCTTGGCTATCAACTTTCTTGCCCGAAGATAGGAAATAAACCTACCTTTTGGTGTAGCTGTACTACCCTTCCACTCTCGTACTGCCTCCCCTGGAAAGTGGAATCGAACCGTCTTGGTCCAGCAGTCTACATTGGCATAGCATGGAGCTAACCAATCCATACCCATAATGGCGTCAAAATCAACCATTTCTAACTTTACCAAATCTGCTGTGATCTGACGGTTAGCAACCTCTACTATACACCCTCGATAAACCCTTCTGGCTATAATAGAGTCACCGACGGGTGTAGATACTAAAAAGGGTTGCCGAAGCAATTCTGGTACAATACTGAACTTTTGAGCCACTAGTGGGGTAACATAGGACAAGGTAGATCCCGGATCGATTAATACATAAGCTGGGTGAGAGCAAATAGTCATCATACCTATCACAACATTTGGAGACGCCTCTGAATCCTGTCTCCCTGGTAATGCATAGGTACAACTTGGGCCTGCACCTGAACTAGAGGCCCCTGATCTGCCTCAGCCTCTGCCTACTGAAACTGAGGGCCTGTTCCCTACCGGGGCTGCTGGAGCTCGCGACCCTGCTGATGCCCTGTCCTGTCTATCCCGGTCACCCTGACCCCTGGCTGGAGAATCTCTCATCACATGACCCTCCTGTCCGCATATATAACACCCTGTGGAGCCATATCTGCAAGCTCCAGAGTGGCGTCGACTGCAAATAGGGCAAAGTGGTGGTGTATACCTGCTCTATTCTATCCTCCTCTGCTGGGGTGAATCTACTGTTCGAGAACTTCCACCAGACTCTAACTGTCCTCGGTGACTGAATCTACCCCTCTGCTTCTGTGATGGAGGCGGGGGTCTAGGTGGCCTATCCGACAACCGTGGCTTAGGCCCTCTCTGAATCTCCCCCTGTAACTCATCTGACCTGTCCCTGCGGCGCTGTTCCTGACTTGTTCTTCTGCTATCCTGTTCTCGCTGTCTGAGGCCCTCAATAGTCTGAGCAAAAACCTGCACTCGAGCAATATCCATATCTTCCTGCAAAGTAGCTGTCATACAGGCCTCAATATACTCTGGGTTCAGCCCCATAATAAACCGGTGGACTCTGGATGGAATGGTGTCTACAAAGGCTAGAGCATATAGGGACAAAAATTCAAACTGCAGGGCATATTCTCGAACACTCATTGCCCCCTACTCTAGGTGTAAAAACTGGCCCATCCGGTCCTGTCGGATCTCTCGTGGTAGATAACGGTCCAGGAAAGCCTCTGAAAAGTTGGACCAGGTCGGAGGGGCAACATCTCTCCCTCTAGACTTTTCCCAACTCTCATACCACAACACAACAATATCCCTCAGCCGGAATACCGCTAATTCGACTGATTCTGCAGATGTAATATGCATTACCCGGAAGATCCTCTGCAGCTAATCCAGGAAGTCCTGGGGGACCTCTGTTCGATCTGTCCCGGTAAACTGTGGGGACCTAGTTCCAGGAATTCTCGGACCCTCGAACTACCAGGCCCACCTGATGACTCTGCAGCTGTAGGTGGCATTGACTGGCACTGAGTAGCCATCATTTGCGCTAACATAACTACTGCACTCCTGACCTCCTGGTCAGATGGTGTAGGTATAGGAACTGTCGGAGGTGGTGTCGTCCCGAGTGGCTCCTGACGGGGTGGAGACTACTAAGAAGGTCGGGACGATACCTCTGTATCGCCCTCAGATCGGGCTGATTCTAATCGAGACTGGGGCATCCTACTGGTGCCCTCTCCTGCTGCTGTATCCAATCTTCGACCTGTGATAGGGTGTCGCTGATCTGACATTTTATCTATAAACAAAGAGTATAGTAAGCTTTAGGGACTCAACCCTGTACTGTACTGCTCAATGGCATGACTGAATGTGAAGAAAGAGTAACCATCCTATCATTCCTTGAAGCCTCCTGCCTATGGTATGTGGTGCACAACACATACATATACAAGACTCTACATAGCACAACTTGCAGACTCCTTGGGATACGACCTGCTCTGATACCAAGTTTGTCACGCCCCGCCCGGGGAGACATGACTGGCACCTGGTGCCCTACTAAGACCTAGACTACTGGATTAACTAAGCCTAAGCACTTCTGGTGCCAGGCTGGCTCTAATTATGGATTCAAGAAAACGACGGGCTATATAATGACTGTAAACACAGCCTTCGGCCGACAAGGCCTATAGCCACCTGTAGGAAAATAACAGCTAACCAGAACAACTGAACATATGGGAACCTATGTGGGCCGACAAGACCACCATGCTTACTAGTTCATCTAAGAAATGAAAACAAGTACAAAGCTACTATGTGACCGACAAGGTCACCACTACCAACTGAATAAGGCCCCACATAGCTGCTGCATACAACTGAAACACACAAATGGCCCGACACGACCTACACAGCTAACCACAAGGAATATATACAATCTGCAAGCCTCTAAGAATAGCAAGATAGTCGGGACAGGGCCCCGGCCTACCCATACTGTAAAAATAAAAGGGAAGTAAACCTTTAGCTGTCAAGCTCCAGATGATAGGAGCTGAAGACTCTGTACGCTGGCTGGAACTACGAGGGATCTGCTCCTCGTCTATGAGTACCTGAAGGCAAGTTATGCAGCGCCCCAAAATGGGCGTCAGTACCACTGGTGCTGATTATGCAAAGAAATAACTGAAAGCAAATAATAATACTGATAGATACTGAAGTAATAGGAGACGAGCTGAGACCGACTGAAAAGAGCGTAACTTTACTGAAGAGAGTAAGAGTCATACCTGATAACATGGCGGTCTACTTTCTATCTATTAATAACTAACACAACATAGCATACAAGAACCTTACCAGCCCCCATAAGCCGTAAGGTACCAACCAGCACACAATCTATATACCCCTACCCAGGTCACACCATCCACCTAGTAACTATGAGCATCCAGCTGGCCCCCTGGGTATGCAACTTGGGCTCACTGGGCTCCTGATTATAGCTGTATCTGAGTCCGGAGGACTCCTGAAATCTGAAATCTAAAAATTGTAATCTGTACCCCAGGCGCAAGCGCTCGACAAGGGGTGTGGTATAGTGCTGATCAGCCTGCTATGGGAAATCTGCATCCTATCTTCGTCCGCTGGCAGACCGCATGCCACTCCATAGAGCGACGTATCCTCACCCTCTGGCGGGCGAGTCGACACAGCTATTAACCCTGAGGCGGTCAAGGAAGCTCTAAGGGTGCCCAACACAGAACAATCATGTCTCCACAGATAGCAATAGGCACATGTAATATATATACTGGATCTGATAACAATATTTATGTTTTGGCATTCTGTTCTGAATCTCATATTTAAATGTACTGAATCTAATACTAAAATATACTGAATCTGTAATAATATTTCTGGAATATTCTGTTGGGACTTAACTGTTTTACTGAATTTCATGGTAAACATTGTATTATATTTCTAACATGCTTACTAAATTTCACACTGAACATAATATACGACTTCTGAAACACTCTACTGAAATTCATACTATTTTGCTATACTAGAACTACTAGCTTGCCGAAAGAAACTGGCTTTACATACATCGCCTAGAGACTTTCTGATTAACTAGCGCAGCTCAGCTAATGTTCAACTATTTCTTCCAACTGTATTCATATTCACGAAAGAATAGAATTAATTCTATTATTATTTGGAAAGAAACCATATTTAGGGCTATACCTACTGCCTATTCTTCGACTTATCGAAGAGCGGCCGAAAACTCGCTATTTCTCGGAAGTCTAGAAGGGAGAAATACTCACTTTAATGCTGGGAGTATATTAACACTAGTTTGGAGCAATTCCACTTACCTTGGCTCGGCGAACGACGATTCGCCGGCCGAATTTCGCGAAACTAACTCCGTAGGAATGTTCCCTGCAGCTTTATACTTCGCTACCCGAAGTTGTTTTGAGTTTGGACGACGTAGACCTGGATCGTAGACACGGGACAAGGAATCCCCAGAGGCTCCAAGTCAACCCATGGAATAGTCCTCGCATACACTTAACATAAGAAACGTCAAACATCATGAACGAGCGGAAGAACTGACTAGAAACTGATATGAATCAAAATGACAACTTAATAACATTTAAATAAAATGTTGATCCTGTCCAACAAGTCTGAAAGCCTTCTAATAAATTGATCTGTTGCTGGGACAGGCCCCCAGCTAACTCCAAAAGACTGAAAACTGAAGCAAAATAAAACAAGAATGCTACTCACATCCTCAGAGGATGAGGACTCACCACTAATAGCTGGGAGAATGGGGTAGCGTATCTAACCACACGGTGGAGCCTTAGAGACCTGAATCTATATCATGAAATGATATAGCACAAGAGGCATGCAGTCAGTACTTGGAATGCACTGAGTATGCAGGAAGCATAAGTAAACTAACTCATAATATTAGGAAGAGAGAAGTAATATAAAACATATTAATAGCAACGTAATAGAAGTGAAGTACAACTATCTTACACAAGGTTCACATATTCAGTTAACATAACCACATTACAAAGACATGCATTACTGTAGCAACCACTGATGTGCAAAAAGTAATAATCGGGAATAATACAGAATGTGATGCCGCGACTGATATCAAGAGGGTCCTTGACGTCTAAGGGGGAGTCCTTGACGATCGAAGGGAGCCCTGACTATCAAAGGGGAAACATTCTCAATTAGAGAGAATCCCTGACTGTCATAGGGAGAGAGAAGGCCCTGATATAGAGAGTCACTAACTAAAAGAAGGTCCCAAACAATGCAAGGAAAATAAAATGCTCAATTGACTAGGGATGTGAGTCCCAATTGACTACATGAAGACATTCTCCACTATCATCTAGGTAAGACATTCTCCACTAGCGTCTAGGTAAGACATTCTCCACTAGCGTTTAGGTAAGACATTCTCCACTATCGTCTATGTAAGACATTTTCACCAGCGTCTAGGTAAGACATCCTCCACTAACGTCTATTAATGTTATCTCTCAAATAAGCATGGATTCACAACTCGACATGTTAATAACAAGATCAATCATCATAATTCACATTATAACAAAACCAACTTCTCATTATCTTTAACATCACATTATTAGCATGCTATAAATTCGTACTAGCATTATTCTATCATGGCATCTTGATTCCGTATTCACAACCCTTTTCACACACTTGTCACAATCACTCCATTTATGAATTCTCTAGCCATGGGCGTTTTAGATTCTAGGATTTTATAAAAACAATTTTAATAAGGAAAATAATATAGAATCCGCCCAAGCTTCATAGTTTAACAATGTAGATGCAAACTATTCATACCCAATCGATTTAATCTAAAACATGGTGATGACACATAGTTTACTTCAATTACTCAAGCCTACAACTTTTACTCAATTTAGCATGGTCATCTACATCATAATCACATCATTAGGGTTAGTTAAAAAACATTCCCATACTTTCATCACGGTCAAGAATTTCTACGATAATCAAGGAAGGCATAATCAATTCACATTCATTTCTCAAGTTGACTTAGGAAGAACATGCTAGACACATATATATTCAGCCCATATTTCCACGATTTCATCATTCTCATACGTGAATACGCAAATTAATTGAATAACAAGAAACACCAATTCATTACTCAAGCCAATTTCCGATCGACATGTTACCCTCATGCACTCCCAACATATAATACACATTCCAACAACCCATCACATCAACATTTGAAACAAATTCCATAATTGCAGTAAATATTAACATTTTAGAAAAGGATGAGGAAGAAATTATTCATTATTCAAAATCCTAGCTCATGATATTCTAAATAATTTAATTCGGGTTGTTATTGAAAACATTTTGGGGCACAAGGATGAAAATATATTCTTGTTGAAGTCCCACATACCCGGTAGATGAAAACCCCACTCGATTGTCTTCCTTGAAGTTTGATGAACACCTTGGAAATTTCCTAAAATCTTTGGAGAAGAGAGGAGGAAGAAGGAGATTGAGAGAATGAGGGTTTAGGCTTAAAAAACCCTTAAAAACATCCCCAAACATACCCAAAACGACATCACTTAAATTTTGGAGCATGGGATTTTACCAACCTGCCCCTGAGAAAATCTAAAAAATTTCCCGAACTGATGCCACAACTCACCTTACGAGTCGTTGTCCACCCAACGACTCATTAGGTCCATTCGTCAGGTCTACTAGAATATCTCAACCTTCACGTCATGACCAACATCATGACTCGTCACCACACCCAACGATTCGTCCTGCCCTTTCGTTAAGTTCACTGGAAATTTCCTTAGAACCAAAGCTTCTCCCTCCTAACGACTGACTAGATGAGTCATTTCCCTCCTAACGACTCTTCAGGTCATCCGTCACCACTGACTCCTGACCTCCACCCCCCGACTGCACACAACGACTCGTGGTATCCCACCACGAGTCATTAAGTCTCCCGTCCTGAGATTTTTGCTAGTTTTTTCTGCACTTTTCCAATTATACTTTCCGTGTCTATTCTTAGTCCCTTCCAGGGTATTACACAGGCTGCACGTCGTGGATCCAAAACTCCGCAGTGAACCTCGCATTGTAGAGAAGCATTGTCACGTTGAGCTGCACGTTGTGCAGGTAGTGTGTCCGACCAAAGCTTATGCAAGGTCAAATTCTAGTCAAAGTAGGAGAGGTCCAATCTAATCCTACTATTATAAATACCCCTAGGATATTTTTGTTAAGGGTTCACATATTGTTTGGAGTTGTTGAATGTATTATTTATATCATTATTGGAAGAAAAACATCAAGTTTTTTTTTATTTTACTTTTCTTATCAAGATTTATTTGAACAATTTCATCTTATTTTAAGTGATCATAATGACTTCTTATTCAAATATTATTCTTGTTTCTACAATTATGAGTAGCTAAACTATATATCTGTAGTTGTGGAAACCATGATGGATTAACGAACGTAGGATAATAGTGATTCTTGAATGGTGGATATGAAGTATTGTTATTCTCTTTATTTTAATTTGCTTTTAGTGGTTACAAACGTTAAAACCCTCATGTATCCTCAACTTCCTTAACCAAAGAATTTTAGGTTAGGAAAAGAGATTAACAATGGAGATTTGAGGCTACCAATTCTCATCTAATGACTTGAGCTATAATGAGGATAGTCAATCCATGACAAAATAATGAGGGCAATATAAATACCTAAAGTCCGAGAGGAGACGTTAGATGAACTTAATCATCAGTTTTGCATGAAAATCACTAGGGTAGATCACTAATACAATATAAACTTACTAAGTTATGAAATCATGGGGAACACAGTCCTAATTCATTCTTAGGTATTAAATACAATCAACAAATTTCCAAACATCCTAGTTTAAATTACTTCTTTATTTCATTATAACCCCCTCCATAAATATTGACTACCAGTTGAATACTCACTATTAATATTCGTTTCTCGTCATATTTTCTGTGGGATTCAACCACAATCTAGCTGAGTTCTATATTTGAAAACGACCACTTTATACTTCTTAACAGGTGTAATTTAGAAATATCATGTACCACTGCCACATATACCTCTACCACAATCACATATGCCTTATCCTCTAACAAATAATTTCCTTTCAATTCAAAATATCCGGCCAATCCGAAATGTCCAACATTTGGGTGGTGAGTTCTATGAGGAGTTCAAAGAAGAGTTTGATGAAGTTACCAACAACCACCTCAACCATATGAGAGGACCACACATGAACTTTCAAGGTCCTCAACGTGGAAGAGGAGGTCTACATGATCCTATCCATCAAATGGGTAGGAATGGGGGTGATTATAAAAGAGATGACCAACTTGGTTGGGGATACCATGATAATTACTATGTTGATGATCCTTTTGGGGTTAATGATTTATATGGCAACAACTGGAGTAGATATATGAGTCTTAACTCCATCATAGTTACTCTTCTTTCCTTCAAGGATGAAAGCAACCTGGATATCTTTCTTGATTGGGTGATGCAATATGATAGAATCTTTTTGAATAATGAAATGATCAATGTCCAGAAGACTTCTTATGCAATTGTTCAATTTGAGGGCTTTGTGTCATACCTCGGGAGCTCAAAAATCGGACCCGGGAATTAAAATGAGAAAATTATAAAATTTGTGCTGCAGACTTAGGACGAGTCATGGGACGACTCGTCAGGATGGCCCACGAGCCGTTAGGTGACTCGTGGGGAGGCCAGTGATGAGCAGGGGAGTTTTGAAGAGAAGGGCCTCATGGGCATGGAAACGACTCGTGGCCAGATCTGACGTGTCGTCAGGACAGCTCTGGGGTAAGGTAGAAGGAAGGAAAAGAAATTGAGGCAGTGAACTTGATGATTGGTGACCACGAGTCGTGTTCACCCCTAACGATTTGTTATGTCAGTCGTTATGAGCCCAGAAGACAAGACCTGGAAGTGTACTTGACGAGCTAGGCAACAAGTCGTTTCCATCGACCACAATCCATTAGGTCATCTATTAGGACCACCTTGCAGTAATTTCTCGCGAATTTAGAAAGGGTCTTTTCATAATTCCTAAGTTCCTAATACCTAAACTATGTTGTTTTAGCTTATGAAAGGTGGGTTTTTAGAGGGATAATCTACTCTAAGTCCTCATTCATGGATGCAAGAGTATAGAGAGGTGTTCAAGGGTGATTCAAGGCATCCCTCTTCAAATTCTTCCAATTTCTTCTTGGGCTTTCAAGAGAGGTTAAGAATCAGTTCTTCTCAGGTATGTAAGGCTATCAATGGGTGTTTCCTTTCACACCCGTGCCCATTTTCTACGATTTCATGAAAACTCTATAAAAAATTTATTGGGTTTTGAAGTAGATTTATATAAAAATTCAATGATTGCTAATGGGCTTTGTGATTTTCGAACCTTATCGTATTCTATGGAGTTTTTATCAGATTTTGTAATTTAATTTATTTATAATGTTATCGATTATTAAAATCTTTTGAAATTAAGTCTAATTATGCATGACCCATGATGAATTGATCTATGATGTACTTTTCTATCAATAATATTTACAAGTCCAGTGTCACGCCCCAAAACTAGGGTAGGGTGCAAGTGGCACTCGATTCATGGTCGATCAAGAAGCTGGCTATATAGCATCTATAAATGTAACACTAAGGCTGACCAAGCCACCTGTCACAACCAACCAAGATAAATAATGGGTCAATAATGCCTTGACAATTATAAATATGCAACCTGGAAAGCCAACAAGGCTACAATAAAACTAAGCAAGGTAATGAAAATCCGATATGACTACACAACCCACACTACTGTACGAACTAGTCCACATCAGCCTCTACAGAGTAAACAAACTGAAATGCACGGGACAGGGCCCTGGACTACCCATATTGTACACAAAACTGAAAATAGTCCAAACTAGGACATGGCTCTCGGAAGAGAGGAGCATACCACTATTCTGCTGAAGTCTGGCTCCTACTACGTCCGATGATCTGAGCCTCGGCCTGTACCTGCAGCACGATTAGGAAGGGTCCCAAGATGAAGGGACGTTAGTACGAATAAAATGTACTGGTATGTAAGGATGAAAACTGTAAACATGTAAGATAAAAATGATAACTAAGACAAAAATAAGGAGTAGTAACAACCCGAAATTCTGAAAACAAAAACCTGACAATAACTCATTATTGAAGTGTAAATGCAACCATCTAATGCACAACAAAGACTATAACTGACATGCCAGCAGACAGTCGACCATAAAATCTATATACAATCCGTCTAGCCAGTGTACCACACCGGGGTAAAAATAAAAATGCCTCTAGCCGGTGTACCATACCGGGGTAAAAATAAAAATGCCTCTAGCCGGTGTACCATACCAGGGTAAACTCCTTCCAGCCGGTGTACCACACCGGGGTAAAATAACAAGACCTCCAGCCAATGTACCACATCGGGGTAAAATCAATAAAGCTTAGAAAAAATCATAAATGGAGCCGATATGGCTTATACCGAACCAGCTCAATACATACAACATAGAAATGACGAATACTAAACATGTTGCCTGCATAGGCCTCCTTCGTAATGCATAACTGGAACTGAGTACATATAACATGTAAAGATAGAAAATAGAACTTAAATGCATGTATTAAAAACTTGTATAAATCATAAGGAACTATAGATAACCTAAGAGTTTCAACAAAATTTATAGATCGTCTCCAAGGGACATAAGAGCTCAGAAACTCGCTAGCTTGTTGTTCGGCTTAAGGGAAAGGGATTATGAAATCTACCCTTGGACTGACATATTTCATAACATACACATAAGATAAAGGACAACCATAACCAGGTAATCCTAATTCGGTAAGCTCGTTTACCCTCAATAGCTTGCGACGTCTTTACGTGGCTTAAAATCGTTTACATGTCCTCATCTCGACTCTTTCACTAATTTCAGTTAGCAACCAGACCTTTAAAAACATTTAACATGACATATATATACAAATGACATTAAGTAAGGACTAGTTAACAATGCCCATGCTGAGGGGTCTCCAACTCCATGTACAACTACGACAACAATCAACACAATATCACACTTTAGGTGTCTCACTTCGGCTAGGCATAATCTTAACATTTATCCTCAATAAAACATGGGACTTTAAAGATTAATGAAGCTTAAAATACTGCCTCAAGAATTTTAAATAAGTTGCTGTCTCATTCGATTCACAACACACGAATCGTGCTTAAAAGAATGATAGACGGGGCGCCTTACATACCTTTCTCCGATGAACTTTTCTCTAGCCGATTTTCTATCTCAATGATCAGCCTTAAATATCCTTAATCCAGTGGTTTTATAGGCTAACAAAAATCTTATCTATATCAAAAAAATGCAGCCAACATAACTAATCAGAGGCAGTCAAAATAGCAACAACAACACACGGCAACATCAACAACATTTAGCCATTTTCTCAACTAATTTTCACTAACTTTTGAGGGAGAAAACAGAGGAAATTTTACCTTAGTTTTTTTGTTATTCTACCCCTCAATATGAAGTATAATTCCAGAAAAATAAACAGCAAACAATCCTAAGGAAAATGAGCAAAACTCAGCTAACAAACAGTCCATCGGCAGCTCACTTAGCTGCCAATTTCCAGATTTTCGCTTTGCAATTTGAGAGGTTTAAAAGGGGACAAATCCTTACCTTTTCTCCTGATTTCAACACCTACTCAAAGATGGATATATAGGCAGTCCAAATAGATTTTTAAACGCAGAAAAACATCTCCAAAACCTTGCGAAAACGAGCTCCAAAACAGCCCCTAACATACCTGGCAAGGTAATCTCAACTTATCTTGTGATTTTCTTGAACTTTGCTTGATGTTCCTCCTTGATTTTCTTTGTCCTAGCTGCTGGAATTGAGAGATAAATGGAATCCTTAGCAAGATGGTTGATTTAGATTTAGCTGAAATGTTTTCTACAAGTGAAAAAGCAGATTTTAAGTAAATAGGGCGGTGGAGGCGCCAGGGCGTCATGCCCGCATCACCGCTCGTGATGGTTTGGTAAAATGCCCATAACTTCTTACTCCGAACTACGATTGACAAGCGGTTTGATTTTATGAAAACTAGACTCAAAGATCTTTAATTTTATAGGTCGTGGGGCTTCTAATTCATTATATATTTGGAGATATGGTCGTTTAAAGTTGACCCTTACTTATGAACTTCACATACTCTTTGTTTTTTTTAATTGTACACATTTCCCTTGTCACCTACAACCAATATATAGCCCGTACTTTCCCTAACCTAGAATAAAACATCAAATAATCTCCAAAATTTTTTCGGGGTGGTATATTCTCCCCCCCTTAGGAACATTCGTCCCCAAATGGAAATTAATTTCACTTAATATGCATCAAAATAGATACTTAGTAACTTAAGTATCAAACACATACCTTAACATCACGTCGACATCATAAATAGGTGAGCATATTTATTCTTCATTTCCTACTCATCCTCCCAAGTCACTTCCTCGATGTTATTACTTCGCCATAATACTTTAACTGAGGCGACTTCTTTGGTTCGAAGTTTTCTGACTTGCTGGTCAAGAATAGCAACTGGAACCTCAGTGTAGGTCATCTCCTCAGAAATTCGGACATCATCGATAGGCATAACACGAGTTGGGTCTCCTATACACTTCTGTAACATCGATATATGAAATACTGGGTGGACTGCCGCTAACTCTGGTGGCAACTCCAACTCTTAGGCCACTTTTTCTATCCTGCGGTAACTCTGTAGGGCCCAACATATCTAGGACTCAGCTTGCCTTTTTGGCCAAATCGCATAACGCCTTTTATAGGTGACACTTTCAGGAAGATCCAATCATTAAGAACAAACTCCAGCGCTCACCAGTGTACATCTGCATAAGACTTTTGCCTGCTCTGGGCTGTCTAAAGTCGATCTCTAATAAGTTTCACCTTGTCAATAGCTTGTTGGACTAAGTCTGGCCCCAATAACTTTGCCTCATTGAGTTCAAACCAGCCCACTGGTGACCTGCATTTTCGCCCATATAAAGCTTCATATGGAGCCATCTGAATACTTTCCTGGTAGCTGTTATTATAGGCGAACTCAATCAAGGAAACATGATCATCCTAGCTTCCGCCAAAATCTAAAACACAGGCACGCAATATGTCTTCAAGCGTTTGAATGGTGCGTTTAGCCTGTCTGTCTATTTGAGGATGAAATGCGGTACTGAGGCTTACCTGAGTGCCCAGGCCTTTCTGGAAAGACTTCCATAAGTTTGTTGTGAACTGAGCACCTCTGTCAGAAATAATGGACAAGGGAACGCCACGAACTATCTCTCGTATATAAAGCCTAGCATAATCCTCTACAACATATGTGGTCTTAACTGGCAAGAAGTGAGCTGATTTAGTTAATCTATCAACTTTTACCCAGATAGAATCATGCTTCCTGCTCGTTCTAGGCAATCCTGTAATAAAATCAATATTAATCACCTCCCACTTCCAGGCTGGAATTTCTACATCCCGCACCAAACCTCCAGGCCTCTGGTGCTCAACCTTTGCCTGTTGGCAATTGGGACACTGAGTCATAAGACCGGTGATGTCCTTTTTCATGCCATTCCACCAATATAGCTGCCTCAGGTCACGATACATCTTTGTGGCACCTGGGTGAACTGAATATCGAGAATAATGAGCTTTATTCATAATTTGTTCCCTTAGTTCACCCACATTAGGTACACATAGACGACCCTGGTATCTAAGAACTCCATCAGGTCCACAATCAAATAGGCTCTGCTTCTGTTGTGGTATACTATCTCTCAGTAAGACTAACTCTGCATCATCATATTGTCGTTGCTTAACTTCCGCTACCAAGGATGATCTGCTATGTTTTTGACAATAACACCCCCATCTTTGGCATCCAATAACCAAACCCGTAAGTTAGCTAACTGGCGTAGAGCCTTCATCATTTCAATCCTGTCAACCTGAATATGACTCAAGCTACCCATAGACTTGCAACTTAGCGCATCACCTACAACATTTTCCTTTCCCGGATGATACAGAATACTAACATCATAATCTTTTAGCAATTCTAGCCAACTTCTCTGGCATAAATTCAACTCCTTCTGCTGAAACAAATACTGGAGGCTCGTATGATCTGTGAAGATATCAACATGTACTCCGTATAAGTAATGGCGCCAAATCTTCAATGCAAATACCACTGCGGCCAACTCAAGATCATGGGTAGGATAATTTTGCTCGTGCTTCCTCAACTGTCTAGAGGCATAAGCAATGACCTTGTCGTGTTGCATCAGAACACAACCTAGCCCAACTCTCGAAGCATCGCAGTAGACCACATAACCCTCTACACCCTCTGGAAGAGTCAAGACAGGTGTAGAAGTAAGCCTATCTTTCAATTTCTGAAAACTTCGCTCACATGATTCTTCCACTGAAACTTAGCTGCTTTATGAGTCAACTTTGTCAATGGTGCAGCGATAGTAGAGAAACCTTCCACAAATCGGTGATAATAACCTGCTAACCCCAGAAAGCTGCTTACCTCTGTAGGATTCAAGGGTCTGGGCCAAGTCTTTACTGCCTCTATCTTTAGACTGTCCACTCTTATACCTTCAGCTGTAATTACATGACCAAGGAAAGCCACAGATGTTAGCCAAAACTCACATTTTGAAAATTTAGCATATAACCTGTGCTCCTGTAGAGTCTGTAATACTGCTCTCAAATGACCTGCATGCTCGGTGTTGGATCGCGAGTAAATCAGAATATCATCAATGAAGACGCTAACAAATACATCAAGAAAAGGCCTAAACACCTGATTCATCAGGTCCATAAAAGCTGCTGGGGAATTAGTGTTTGGTGGTTCTTTGGTATATAACTACACGCAAGTGCACGTGATCGAACAAGTAGTAAAGTGGCTCAAGTAAGCCAAGTATCGATCCTACAGAGACTGGACTAAAGTAACAATCTACTTAAGTGTCAATAAACTTTAACTCTAAAATGCAGACAACAGTGTAAAGAGAAATTTGATATTTTGTTTCCTAATTTTATACTAAGTCTAAAATGAATATACAAATTGAGTCTGAACTATAAGTATGAGCATGCTGAGGTTAAATGAACATGTAGAGAAATAAATTATCGATATAGTTTGGTTAATCTTTCCTCCGCTTGGTAGTCAAGAATTGTTGCCTATGGATTAAAACTCTCGTACTTAACCCAACTTAAGAATCATGAACCTTCCACCTACATTTCTGTGATGAAACGAAATTCATGTTCTAGCCATACAAAACCGATTCCTTAATTGACTAATACGACTTTCAGGTATATTTCTATCCTGAAGGTAAATCAATTCTCAATTTTCCCAAACTAAGAAAAGATCATGTCCTATCAATTCACAACTTTCCAATTTCTTGCTCTCTCGAGTGAATCCAGACTTTTTAGATATACATTAATGTTGGCCACACATTAATGCAGTAAGAACAAGAATCAATAGAACAACCATGGAAGAAAAGATGAAAAACCAATTTATCAATAATCACATTTCAAAATAATTGTTCTTAACCTTAGCAAGAAGGGAATTTAGCCACTCATTTGTGGATTAAACATCGTTAAATGAGTGTTAATCATACAAGCAATTGAAATAAAGAAGAAGGAGATAGAGAAAAACCCTGAGATTTTCGTCCCCTCAACTGCCTGTAACCCACGTTCTTGCTCCACCAAGTCAGAATAATTAAAAATGAACCTAAGTGTTCTATTTATACTAGTGGGAATTTTTCCCGAAATAACAAGCAACGTGTCACAGAGTGCATCGCGGAGCACTGCCTCCGTGACAGGCCACTAACGCGGACCCTTACTGGAATTTGGTTGTCTAGGTATTAAAGCCCAACGTGGCACGACGTGCAACGCGGGGCTAGGCCAACGTGCCACGGCACCAACGCACACCTTCACTGGAATTTGGCCAAAAATTTCATATCCAGGCAGAAGGCATCCGCGATAGCAGCGTGACACGGCTCCATCGCGGAGCCCCTTTAATTTGTGCCTTCAAGTGCGTCTTCCCTTGCTAGCGTCCGACTCCACCCCCGATCTCTCCCAACATGCATTTTAGCTTCCCAAAATTATATTTCACCTGTAAAATAACGCTAATCATGTTGGTTAGTATAAATTCCCATTTTATTATAAATCACATGAGAATGTATAAACATCGATGGATAAACAAGGCAAAAATGACACAATTGAGTATCACTTGGGCATATAAATTTGCCCAAGATCACTTACCCCACACTTAAATCCTTGTTCGTCCCCAAACAACAATCTTACACCTCATGCAATTGACACCCAAACCTGGCTACTTCGGTTCAACAATTCAAGCTATGGTTATACCGATTATTTAATACGGCATATCATCAAGAAAACATGCAGGGTCTTATCGATACAGTGACCTTCAACACATTAAGACTTCCTATACTCAAGAATCGACTCTTGATATCGGTAAACTCATGCAAATCAGCAGATCAAGATATCCGACACGAAATTTAATCTCTCATCAAGCATGTGCCCTCACAACATAAGAGAATTTTCCCCTTTTTAATCACATGAACTCAAAAGATTACATGCAGGGGCATATAAACACAATTTCGCTCTCTCTCCCAAAAGAATTCACATGCATCATGTCATGAACCATAGGCTTGCCTTTAGTGTATTACTCCACTAATATAAGGAAATGTGATGTAGGATCACGTAGGACTCAACGAATTGTAATGTAAGCTACGGAACTAGTAAATATTGGGCTAACCAATAATAGCCACTAGCATCCTTAAGCGCTTTTTAAATACATCCCATCACTTCATGGGCATTGTTTCTTCCTTCATCCTCCCATTCTTGAATTCTGTCTTTATTTTGACCCATATCTTTAAGCATACTTAACTCAATAACAAATATTATTCATACATCTTCATTATATTTAATTCATAACGAGTGCACCTTCAACCTTTTCTTTCCTTTCATCGCTCTGCTTTTCTTTTCTTTTCACCATTCTCACTCTTTGACACTTTGGGAAAATTATTTTCTTTTCTTAAGCGCTTAAGAGTTTTGGATCAAATTCACGGATAATAAAAAGAAGGGGTTAAGCTCGGTTTACACCTTTTTGACAAAAGAAAAATAATAGGCTAAAGGCTCAATCGGCTAACTAGGTGTACATTCAAGAGGGGTACGATAATGAAAAAGAGAAACTTTCGGTTAAAACAAAGAAATGCCTACATCCTTCCTACAATACACGTCCTTCATTTCGTTTCGTACACACACCAGGCAAGTTCTAGACATTTCACAATAGCATGGAATAAACAAAACCTCACCATACACTTAGTGCACATGCTCAATTCAAGACCTATTCATAGATTCTTCAACCAGCTAATTACAAGAATTCAAACATTAAGCCTCAATCACACTGAATCGACTCTATGGCCTAGGGATCTCAACATATTTACACAGTTGCATGCTTTCATACGAATCACCTTTGCATTTCAAATATCATGTACAACACGCAACCAGAATTCCGCAACCATAAAGTAACTACAGGTTTTGAGATGCAACCCCCAAAAGAAAAAAATTGAAAAATAAATGAAAAAAAAAATCTACTCCTAACGACTACATTTCCCTTAAGACGGTCGTCATCCATCCATCATAGGGAACGGTCACTAACTTAAGACTTCGGTTCAATGGGACTATTCTTGGTAAAAGAACCAAAAACAAACGCTGAGAAACCCAAAAATTTAAAAATTCATGAAAAAAATAAAAAATTTTAAAAATATCGATCATTTCGATAAAACAAAAATATGTACAAAGCCAGCTAACAACATCCAATAGCACACAACAACTTCATATTAATTACAATACAAAACATACCCATCACAATCACAGGGTCACAATTTTATCACATGCATGGCAATAGAACAGAAACATACATTAAAAACAACAGCAACCAACACCTAACTACTCCCACCCCACACTTAAATTGAACACTGTCCCCAGTGTTCATAAAAATTAGCATAGCACAAGAGTGGGTGGTGAAACTCCCTGATCAATCAAAGTATTCCACTTCTTCATCAGGTGTTGCTGCCTCGTCTCCCATGTCTGAATCACCCCCATCATCATCAGCTGACTCCACATCGGAGTCGTCACGACGTGTCTACTCATCTGTGGGGACATCATCATCCGTGGGCTCCATAAAAGCTGGCCCCACTCGGCATAGAGCCCTGGCATTTTCGCCAAAAGGGTAGTCTAGCTCGAGCTGCCACAGCTCCTCTTCTGTTGCCGGCCTCCCGCCTATTCACAGCTGGAGCATCTGCATCCCATACATGCGAGCCATGTACTGATCATCCCGAGCATGTCACTCGGCTAGTGTAAGAACTGGCCAGTGAGTGGTGTCGGGTGCCTTAGTTTTGGTGACATCTAAGGCCCGCTGCTCCATCTGCGGGATGTAGTCAAGGGCCTCCTCCTTAATATCCAGGCCCCTCAGGAATGTGGTGAGTAATCCACCAAACCCGTACCGGTGCCCTTGATGCAAACGAGCTCTCTTCATGGCGGAGATAATCACTACCCCCACGTTAATCTCCAGCCCTTTGATCAGGGCATATACCAAGCATACATGATCCCGAGTAACATTTGTCATATGCACCCCCGGGATCAGGCAGGAACAAACAATCTTCAGCCATATCCTGGCTTCCCTGTTCATCCGTGAGTAGGGCAAGGTCTGATGGTAGCCCCTCTCCTTATGCCTGCTCCACCGAGCTGTTGACCTGGTTCCACACAAAGTGCGTCTGATGTCCGCATATGGTGGAGTGATATTCAGCTGTCGAAGCACATGGCGTCTGTGTCCCGCGCCCCTAAGATAACATTAAGGTGGTGGGGTTCAAAAGTGACTATTTGCCCCCTTATCTTGATGGTGTGACTTCTAAGAGTCGGGTTCCAGTTGGCGTAGAATTCCCGAATCAAGTGCAAGTTGCATTCCTTGGGCTCTTCAAAGATGAAATTCAGCCCGGCTGCCTTGATCCTGTGGACAATCCTAGGGAACTCCTGTGCCAACGGTTCCCTATGTGTTCTTCGGGGAAGTATTTTCTTTCCTTGTGCTTCGTGTACCATTTCTTCCCCTCCTCTGTCACCCATATGGTTTCGTATTGACGGCGTTGGCCGCGTGGAACCGCTGGTGCTGCTGGGACTGCAGTTCCTAGCCTAATTCTTTTTCTTCCGGCGCCTGATGTTGATGCGCCTTTTCCCTTGTATTGCCTGCTTGCCATTGTTCCTGTCAAACCAAACAGACAAGTTCGATGTTAAGCCAACTAAAATTAGCTTCGACTAAGGTTGGGTTAAGCTAGGCTACCCCACACTTAGTCTTTAGCCAAAATCACACATTACGACAAGATCGTACTTATTTCCACAAACAAACAACAAAACATAACAAATATGCTTAGTGCATTCAGAGAATTCGACGGTATACATTCTATGTACTACTCAGACTTCGTACAGCTAGTCACAATAATAACCCTCGATAACATTTCATCACATAGCACTTAGCAAGGAGAACAAAGAAACAAGAAAAGAATTTAACTACATGAATCCCTATAATTTATCCATTTCTTGCAATTTCCAGAATTTCCTTGACCCGGAAATCCGTCGGTCTTTTAGCATATTACAGTTAGCACAACCGACTCATCTCACCCAACATAAACAACCCAGCTAGAATTCCAAAGTTCAACTCAATTTTTCCGTTTCACACTCAAATTCAAGCCCTAGCTATGCTTTTATTAAAAATCCTATCAAGTTATGTAATTTTCGAGTTCATGCAATCACAATGATTCTACGAACGTCAATCAACAATAACTCAATCAAATTTAAGCTTAATTTCTACTTAGGGCAAGTTTTCTTCACTTCCTATGCTAAAAATCGAAAAAATAAGGTAAGAAATGAGATGAAGTTAACAAACATACCTTAAATTCGATGATATCGAAGAAAGGTTGATAAAATTGAACTCCTAGGCCATGTCACATTGGGGAAGGTGGGAATTTCGGGTTGTTTGTCACGGAGGAGGTAAGGAATGGGAAAAAATGAGGGAAAATCGGGGTTAAAAGGGGGGTTTTTCGTGCGGGTCACCCGGCGACCCGGTGTGACCCGTCGCGATATACACCTCAACGTGTCATGGAGGGTAACGCGGAGCATGCCCTCCGTGACAAGGAGCCATCGCGCAGGTGTTCTGAAAGTTTTTTAAAATTCCAGAATTACCTTCAACGTGCCACGGAGGGTAACGCGGAGGCCCTCCTCCATGACATGGAGCCATCGCGTGGGCTCAGTGTGTTGCCACTTTTGATTATTTTTCATACCTCAATTTTTCCTTTGCGATTCTTTGCATATTTCTCCTCCGTTCAACCTGAAATTCATCTCTCAACAAGAAATTTGTTAGAATTATAGGTTTCACTAAAAAAATAAAATAAAAAATATAACAAATATAAAGATTTTGGTTTTGATTATTTTTCCTCTTTTCTTCTTTCTTTCTTTGGTTTTTCATTTTTCCTTTTCTACGAAATCTATTCACATTTTACAAACAAAATTTTACGGGTTGCCTCCCGTGTAGCGCCTGGTTTACCGTCGCAGCTCGACGTCCTTAAGCTCAGTCATCTTCTAGGGTGACGGACGTTTTCTCTCGACCACCGTCCTCACCCCAGTAATGCTTACATCGCTCCGGTGGTTTTCCCAATAACTCTCATGGCTCAACTATCTGTGCATCATCAGCTCGATCAATCACGTTGACCACCGAGAGTTCCTCGTACACAGCCGGGAGCTTGGTGGCCTTGTATACATCAAACACTTCCACCTTGTCGTGTGCTCGCATGGTTAGCTACCCTGCAGCTACATCAATCAGCGCTTTCCCTGTCGCCAAGAAAGGACGTCCCAAAATAAATTGGACTTCCGCTTCTGGCTCAAAATCCAGCATGACGAAATCTACCGGGAAGATAAGGGAGCCCACTTGCACCAGCACGTCCTCCACAATGCCATCAGATCTGGCTAAGGACCGATCCGCTAGTTTCAATATCACTGTTGTGGGTCTAGGACTCCCTAGACCCAACTTCTTAAATACCGATGATGGCATCAAATTAATGCTCGCTCCCAAATCACATAATCCACGAGCTTGGATACTTTGCCCAATTGTAATTTGTATAGTAAAGCTCCCAGGGTCTTTGAGCTTTGTGGGCAACCGGTTTTGTATCCGGGAAGTGCACTCCTCCGTGAGAGCCACCGTAGCATACTCAGTCAACCGAGTTTTGTTTGCCACGATGTCCTTAATATAGTTTGTGTACTTCGGCACTCCTTGCAAAACATCAACAAGAGGTAAGTTAATATGTACCTGTTTTAGCACCTCCATGAATATCTTGAAACACGCCTCCTCCTTGTGTTTCTTTAATCTTTGAGGGAACGGGGGTGGTGGTCTTTCTGATTCAGCCTCCTTTTTCTTCCCCCTCTCATCAATTTGCTCCCTCTCAACTTTTGCTGCTCCCGATTGTTGAGGTGGTCTTTCTGGTTCCACCTCTTTAAGCTGCAAACCACTCCTTGTGGTCACTGCATTCACTTGCTTGGGGTTGGGATCCGTGTCGCTCGGGAGTCCTCCTCTAGGCTTGGTGTTTTGGGCTCCAGCAAATTGCCCAAACTGATACTCTAGTGCCTTAGTAGCTAACTGGTTGTTCTTTACCTCGACTGCCAATTTCACATAGTCATCCTTCAATTGAGCTTGGTTAGCTATCATTGTCTTGAACATCTCCTCAATGCTGGGTGATGGTGGTGGAGGAGGTGCATTGTTGTTTCTATATTTTGCCTGATTGTTCTGTTGCCCTCCTTAATTTCTCTGCGCCCCCTGACTCGAACTGTGCCCTTGATGGTTGTTGCTACCCCAAGAGAAATTCGGGTGATTCCTCCAATTGGAATTGTAGCTGTTGCCATACTGTAGGGGGTTTTTCCTCTGTACATTTCCCACAAAGTTCACCGAATCAGGATTTGCTCCACAACACTCAGCTGAGTGCTCACTACTCCCGCACACTTCCCACCAAATCTGCTGCACTACATTCACTGGGGCTTGAGTCTGGTTCATTGTCATGTTACTGAAGTGGGTGTTGAGTTGATTCTGCAAAGCAGCTATCTGTGCAGCAATAACTGTGAAACCATCAACTTCTAGGACTCTGGCTGCTTTCCTTGTTCCTCCTCTTGACGAATCAGCATTCCACTCCGGATTTCCCTGCGAAATACGATTTAACAAGGTATACAGCTCCTCATAAGTTTTCTCCAATGCTTGTCCCCCAGCTGCTGAGTCTAGCAAGATTTTTGTGTGGGGTTCCAAACCCTCTATAAAAGTGTGCACCAGCACATCATTGGATTGATGATGATGAGGACAATCCTGTAACATAGACTTGAATCTCTCCCAAGCCTGATACATATTCTCTCCCTCTATCTGTTTAAAACTTAGAAATTGACTTCTAAGTCTTGCTGTTTTACCGGATGGAAAAAATCGTATCGAGAATTTCCTTGCAAGATCATCCCACGTAGTAATAGAATTAGGTGGCTCAGCTTTCAACCACCTCTTGGCTTCTCCCAATAGTGAAAATGGGAACAATGTAAGCCTGACATAATCTGATGACACTCCAGCACGGATGTAAGTGTCACTTATCTCCAAAAAATTTTGGAGATGCTGCTTTGGATCCTCATGAGGGAGACCTGTGAACTAACCGCTGGTGTGCAGCAATTGCACCATGTTTTGTTTGAGCTCGAACCTCCCTCCTGGCTCAGGTTTGCGGATGCTAAATGTGACATTGTTAGCATGTGGGATTTCCACCTCGCGAACCAACCTAGCTGCCATTTCCTCGGGCACTAACATTGCCCTTACAACTGGTGGATTCTGTTGTTGCTCCATGATTGTTCGTCTGAGCAACTGCAGCTTTTTCTCTAGAGCTTCTCTCCTTTGACGATGAAAGTGTCTTTCAGGCTCTAACTATGAGTCCACCAGCTCCTTGTTTCTTGCCAGTGTTCAACAGAGATTACTATCTGCAAAATACAGGCTAAGACCAAGTTGTCAACTCTAAGAAGAAATAGTAAACTAACACTTAAGAAAAATTTACCAATTGCCAGTCCCCGGCAACGGCGCCAAAAACTTGTTCGGTGGTTCTTGGGTATATAGCTACATGCAAGTGCACGTGATCGAACAAGTAGTAAAGTGGCTCAAGTAAGCCAAGTATCGATCCCACAGGGATTGGACTAGGGTAACAATCTACTCAAGTGTCAATAAAGTTTAACTCTAAAATGCAGACAACAGTGTGAACAGAAATTTGATATTTTGTTTCCTAATTTTATAGTAAGTCTAAAATGAGTATACAAATTGAGTCTGAACTATAAGTATGAGCATGCTGAGGTTAAATGAACATGTAGAGAAATAAATTATCGATACAATTTGGTTAATCTTTTCTCCGATTGCTAGTCAAGAATTATTGCCTATGGATTAAAACTCTCGTATTTAACCCAACTTAAGAATCATGAATCTTCCACCTACATTTTTGTGATGAAACGAAATTCATGTTCTAGCCATACAAAACCGATTCCTTAATTGACTAATACGACTTTCAGGTATATTTCTATCCTGAAGGTAAATCAATTCTCAATTTTCCCAAACTAAGAAAAGATCATGTCCTATCAATTCACAACTTTTACAATTTCTTGCTCTCTCAAGTGAAATCAGTCTTTTTAGATATACATTAACGTTGGCCACACATTAATGCAGTAAGAACAAAAATCAATAGAACAACCATGGAAGAAAAGATGAAAAACCAATTTATCAATAATCACATTTCAATACAATTGTTCTTAACCTCAGCAAGAAGGGAATTTAGCCACTCATTTGTGGATTAAACATCGTTAAATGAGTGTTAATCATACAAGCAATTGAAATAAAGAAGAAGGAGATAGAGAAAAACCCTGAGATTTTCGTCCCCTCAACTGCCTGTAACCCACGTTCTTGTTCCACCAAGTCAGAATAATTAAAAATGAACCTAAGTGTTCTATTTATACTAGTGGGAATTTTTCCCCGAATAACAAGCGACGTGTCATGGAGTGCATCGTGGAGCACTGCCTCCGTGGCACGCCACTGACGCGGACCCTTACTGGAATTTAGTTGTCCAGGTATTAAGGCCCAACGTGGCATGGCGTGCAACGCGGGGCTAGGCCAACGTGCCACGGCCCCAATGCGCAGCTTCACTAGAATTTGGCCAAAAATTCCATATCCAGGCAGAAGGCATCTGCGATGGCAGTGTGACACGGCTCCATCGCGGAGCCCCTTTAATTTGTGCCTTCAAGTGCGTCTTCCCTTGCTAGCGTCCGAGTCCACCCCCGATCTCTCCCAACATGCATTTTAGCTTCCCAAAATTATATTTCACCTGCAAAACAACGCTAATCATGTTGGTTAGTATAAATTCCCATTTTATTACAAATCACATGAGAATGTATAAACATCGATATATAAACAAGGCAAAAATGACACAATTGAGTATCACTTGGGCATATAAATTTTCCCAAGATCAATTAGTAAGACCAAATGACATCACTAAGAACTCATAATGGCTATATCTAGTCCTAAAGGCAGTCTTGGGGATATCAACTTCCCTAACCCGTAACTGATGGTACCCGGATCTCAAATCAATCTTTGAGAAGCATCTGGCACCCTGTAACTGATCAAATAGGTCATCAATCCTGGGAAGTGGGTACTTATTCTTAATTGTAACCTTATTTAGTTGCCTATAGTCAATACACATTCTTAACGACCCCTCTTTCTTTCGCACAAAGAGCACTGGTGCACCCCAAGGCGATACACTAGGTCGAATGAATCCCTTCTCGAGCAGATCTCTCAACTGCTCCTTTAATTCCCTTAGCTCTGCTGGAGCCATTTTGTAAGGAGGGATCGATATAGGCTGAGTACCCGGAAGTAGATTAATAGAAAAATCTATCTCCCTTTCAGGAGGAATTCCAGGAAAATCCTCTGGAAAGACCTCAGGGAACTCATTTACAATAGGAATTTACTAGAGAGTCGTAGGCTCACATTCCAAGTTTCTTATCCGAACCAAGTGAGAAATAAAACTGTTCGCTCTCTGCTGCTCGGTATATATTATACACCGACACGCAAGTGTACATGGTCAAACAAGTAATAAAGTGGCTAAGTAGCCAAGTATCGATCCAAGGAGGCTGCTCTAGATATGCAATACTGCCTAGTTTACTATATCTCTATTCTATTTCTAACTATGTTAACAACAATCCAATCAAGATTTGAGTAAGTTTTGTTTCTATACTAATTATCTACTAAAATTAATAACTGCTATTTACGTTGAGTTTAGACAATGGATATGCACATGCCAAGGTTAAGAATGAGTAATGAACTTGATAATCATGATAATTTGGTCATCTTCTTCTTTATATTGCTAGCCAAGAACGTTTTCCTAGAAATTAAAACTTCCGTATTTAATTTCACTTTAGCTTCATAAACCATTCGTCTACATTTCTGTGACCAAATGCAATTTATGACCTAACACTACAATTCCGGTTCCTAAATTGACTAATACGGCTTTCAAGTATATTTCTATCAAGAAAGCACATCAAAACCCAATTTTCCCAAATCAAGTTAAGAACAATACCCTATTAATTCACAACTTTCCAATTTCATGCTCTCTCGAGTGAAATTGGACTTTTTAGATATACATTAATGGTGGCCAATCAAGAATGTAATAAGCACAAGAATTAATAGAACAACATGCAAGAAGAAGAAGAAACCATATCAATTATTACCAAGAATCATTACACAAGTTCAAAACCTCAGCAAGAAAGGAATTAGCCACTCATTCTTGGATTAATCATCCTAGAATGAGTGTAAATCATGCATACAATTGAAGGAAAAGAAGAAGGGAAGAGAAGAAAACTCTTATCTTTTCTATTCTTCAACTGCCACAAAACCACGTTCCTCTCTCCACTTCTGAACTCCACTAAAAAAAACTAAAACTAAAAAGAAGACTCCTTTAAAAATAACCTAAGTGTGCTATTTATACTAGTGGGAAATTTTTCCCGGAATAACAAGCAACGTGTCACGGAGGCCAACGCGGAGAACTGCCTCCGTGACACGGCGTGGACGCGGACCCTCTCTGGAAATTTCAGGGTCCGGATAATTGGCTTCAACGTGGCACGGAGGCCATCGCGGAGCCCTGTCTCCGTGCCACGGAGCTGTCGCGATGCCTCACTGGAATCTGCCAATTAATTTCCTCTCCAGGCAGTGTGCTACCGCGATGGCAGCGTGGCACGGCGCCATCGCGGAGCCAGTGTAAAATGTGCCATCCGAGGTCTTTTCCACGCTCGCATCCAAGTCCAACTCCGACATAAGTCCAACACGCATTTTTGCTCCTAAAAATCACATTATCCTGCAAAACAAATGCTAATCATGTTGGTTAGTATAAATTCGCATTTTATTGCCAAATACATGATATTATATACACATTGCACAACAAACAAGGTAAAAATGGTACGTTTGAGTATCACTTGGGCATATAAATCTGCCCAAGATCACTTACCCCACACTTAAATCCTTGTTCGTCCTCGAACAACACATACACAAATCATGCACATCACATCTCAACCTTTGTCACTATGGTGCAACCATTTACGTTACGGTCATACCGATTATTCAATTTTTTTTTGGCAAATCATCAAGAAAACATGCTTGGTCGTACAAGACAATGACCTTAATACATCGAGGCTTCCTAAACTTTTAAGAATTGATTCTTGATATCGGCAAACTCATGCAAATCAACTAATCAAGAAATCCGACACGAAAATCAATCTTTCATCAAGCATGTACCCTCACAACTCGAGAGAAACTTCCCCTTTTCTGTTCGTGCAGCACACAAACAGGCAAGTAGGGGCATATAAAAATTAATTTCACTCTCTCTCCCAAAAGAATTCACATGCATCATGTCATGACCCATAGGCTTGCCCTTAGTGTATTACTCCACTAATATAAAGAAATGCAATGTAGGATCAAATAGGACTTTTAATGGGTTGTAACTGGGCTATGGATCTAGTATATATATTGGATTAGCCAATAATAGTCGCTAGCATCCTTAAGCGCCTTTTCAACTCATTCCCATCGACTCATGGACATTGTTCCTCTCTTTTCTCTTTTTCTCCCATTTGTGCTGGTTTACTTTCATACAGCCCATTTCATCAGGCACACTTGACACAAAACAGAGGGTTTTCATGTACCCTCACTTTCATTTAATTACAACTAGTGCCTCTTCAACATCATCTTTTCTTTCCTCACTTTGCTTTTCTTTTCTTTTCACTCTTTTCACTCTTTAACACTTTGGGAAACATTCTCTGTTCTTTGTAAGCGCTTAAGAGCTTCTTATAGACTTTAAGGCTAATGAAAAGAAGGAATAAAGCTTAGTTCATACAATTCTGGACAAAAGAAAGAAATCGGCTAAAGGCTCAACGGGCTGACTAGGGTATACAACATATAAAAAGGTAGAGTTTGACAAGAAAAAAAACGGAAACTAACGGTTAAAACAAAGAAATGCCTACATCCTTTCCAACACTACACCTCCTTCATTTCGTTTTGTATACACGCCAGGCAAGTTCTAGACAATTCACAATGACATGGAATAGCAAAACCTCACTTCACACTTCATGCACATGCTCGAATCAAGATACATTCACAGACTCTTTAATCAGTCAATTACATGAATTCAAGATTAAGCCTCAATCATAATGAACCAAATTCTATAGCCTAGGTAACTCAACATATTTACAAAATTGCATGCTTTCCAACGAATCATTTTCACATTTTGAACATCAAGTACAACACGCAACAGAATTTTCGCAACCATAAGCAACTACAGTTTATTGATGCAATCCACCAAAGAAATTAAAACAAAACATCTACTCCTATCGACCACATTTCCCTTAAGACGGTCGTCATCCATCCATCATAGGGAACGGTCACTAACTATGACATCGGTTCAATGGGACTATTCTCGGTAAAAGAACCGAAAACAAACTCCGAGAAACCCAAAAATAAAACATCAAAATTTTTGCAACACATCGATCATTTCGATAGAAAATATTTACAAAATATTTTGATAAGTGCAAAATCTTTTCGCAAAAATTTTGAAAAAATATCGATCATATCGATAGAGGAAAAAAAATATTTACAAAATTTACAAAATATTTACAAAGGCAACCCTAACTTTTAAAAAAACACACATCATTAGCCACAAACAAATATATACACATCATTCACAAATCAGTTCACAACAACAGGGAAAGCACAGACATACATAAACGTTAAGGAAAAATATACAGCAGATTTAGAGCCTATGACCCAGCACCTAACTACTCCCCACCCCACACTTAAATCGAACACTGTCCCCAGTGTTCACAACAATACAAAGCACAAAATTTTGGGTGGTGGAACTCCCTGCTCAGTCGAAATATTCGACTTCCTCATCCGGTGCTGCGGCCTCGTCGCCCATATCTGAATCAGCTCCATCGCCGTCATCGGACTCCACATCAGAGTCTTCACGACGTGTCTCCTCATCAGTAGGGACGTCGTCATCAGTCGGCTCCACAAAGGCTGGCCCCACCTTGCATAAAGCTCTGGCGTTCTCGCCAAAGGGGTAGTCCATCTCCAGCTGCCATAATTCATCCTTGGTGGCTGGTCTCCCACCTATCCGTAGCTGCAGCATCTGCATGCCGAACATACGGGCCATATACTGGTCGTCACGAGCATGTCGCTCGCCCAGAGTCAGCACCGGTCCATGTGTAGTGTCGGGGGCCTTGGTCTTTGTCACATCAAGGGCCCTCCGCTCCAACTGCGGAATGTAATCCAAGGCTTCTTCCTCAACGTCGAGGCCTCGGAGGAAGGTGGTGATGAGTCCGCCAAACCCATATCTGTGGCCCTGGTGTAGTCTGGCTCTCTTCATGGCGGATATTATGACCGCCCCCACATTAATCTCAAGCCCTTTCATAAGGGCATACACCAGGCAGACACGGTCCCGGGTCACGTCTGTCATATGAACTCCCGGGATCAAACACGAACACACAATTTTTAGCCATATTCTGGCCTCCCTGTTCATCTGCGAATAAGGCAGAGTCTGGTGGTAACCCCTCTCTTTGTGTCTACTCCATCGGGCTGTGGATTGATCCCCACACAACGTACGTCTGATGTCGGTACGGTGGGGTGATGTTGAGCTGGCGGAGAACGTGGGCGTCTGTGTCCCGCGCTCCAACGATGGCATTCAGCTGCTGGGGTTCCAGAGTGACAATCTGCCCTCTGATTTTAATAGTATGGCTCCTGATGGCCGGGTTCCAGTTGGCGTAGAATTCCTGGACCAAGTGAAGGTTGCACTCCTTGGGCTCCTGAAAAATAAAGCTGAGCCCAGCTGCCTCAATCCTCTGTACGATGCGAGGGAACTCCTGTGCAAGTGGTTCCCTTGCAATATGTTCCTCCGGGAAGTACTTGTTCTCCTTATGCTTTGCGTACCACTTCTTCCCTTCATCGGTAACCCATCGTGTTCCGTATCGGCGGTGTTGACCGCGTGGAACAGCAGGTGCAGCTGGGACAGCAGTGCCCAGTCTCATTCTCTTTCTGCCGGTGCCTGAGGTTGAAACACCCTTGCCTTTATCTTGTCGGCTAGCCATTGTACCTGTCAATTTACACAAACAAGCACAACGTTAAGCTAAAAACTTGTTAGTTTTGGCTAAGGTCGGGTTAAACAAAATTTACCCCACACTTAGTCTTTAACAATATTTACAACATGTTAGCAAGGATAGATCTATTTACACCCCAAACACAATCACTATAAACATATTGCTTAGTGCGTTCACAAAAATTCGACAGCATACCGGCTAGCAAACTACTCAGACTTCATACAGCTAACCCAATCCTACCATCAACAACTATTCACCCATGGCACTTAGCAACAATAACAATAACCAAATAGAAACAACAATACAAACATTTTATATACACTAATCTAATTCAATTCAACCAATTCACATATTACGCAATGTCCCACTAAAAAACGAGAATTAGTCGTCTTTCACCAATTATACAATATTTACCACGACTTATCTCAACTAATAAACACACCCCGGCATCAATTTCGTCAAACTATCAAGTTACCCAAGTTAAAATTCGACAACCCCAAGCCCTAGAACTCAATTCGACAATCAACAATGAATTATTCAATCAATCGATAAGTTCACCCGTCAACTACAACAATCCGAACACAATCAATCACAAAATAATTCACGTCATGTTTTATTTCTACCTAGGGTGATATATCTCACCTCACATGCTCAAAATCGACAAAAATCGCCAAAAATTTGAGATAGACGAGAAAACATACCTTGGAATTGAAGAATCGATAAAGACTTGATGTTTTCCTTGCCTCTTAACGTGGCACGGAGCTTGGGGGTAGGGGAATGGGTGTTTGGTCGCGGAGGGAAGAGGGAATGGGGAAAATAGGGGCGAAATCGGGGGTTTTTATTAAGAAAACATGCGGGTCACCCGGAAACCCGGTGTGACCCGGCACTGGGATAAGGGCAATGTGTCACGGAGGTTAACGCGGAGGCCCTCCTCCGTGACACGGAGCCAACGCGTTGGCTTACTGGAATTTAAAAAAATTCTAGATTTGCCTTCAACGTGTCACGGAGGCCAACGCGGAGCATTGCCTCCGTGACACGGCGCCAACGCGCCAGTGCTCTGTTTCACTATCAAATTTTATTTTTCATACCTCACCTCGTTTTCTCGATTCCACGTATTTTTCCTCCGGTATACCTGAAAATCACCTCACTAAACAAAAATTGGTTAAATTCATAGATTTCCCTACTAAAAATTAAAAATTACTAATTAAAATGCAAATCTAAACCTAGTCAAGAAAAAAAGAAAAGATAATAAAATAGAAGAAAAACTTTACACTAAGAAAAAAAAAGAAAGAGAGAAAAAAAAAATATTTTCCACGGGTTGCCTCCCGTGCAGCGCCTGGTTTATCGTCGCGGCTCGACAACCTTTACGCTCAATTTTCTACTAGGGAGATGGACAATTTGACCCGATCACGGTCATCTCCCCAGGAGTTCTCAACCTTGTCTGGTGGCCTACCTAGTAACTCTCGGGAATCACTCAATCCATTTGCATTCCCATGATCAATCACGTTGATCACCGAGAGTTCCTTATAGACAGTCGGAAGCTTAGGTGCCTTGTACACGTCGAACACCTCAACCTTGTCGTGTGCTCGCATCGTGAGTTGACCCGCAGCTACATCGATCAATGCCTTTCCGGTTGCCAAAAATGGTCGTCCCAAAATAAATGGGACTTCTGCATCTGGCTCAAAATCCAGAACAATGAAATCTACCGGAAAAATGAGGGAACCTACCTGCACTAGCACATCCTCCACAATGCCATCCGGCTTAGCTAAAGACCTGTCTGCTAGCTGCAAGGTCACTATTGTAGGTCTAGGACTCCCTAGCCCTAACTTTCTGTATACCGAAGATGGCATCAGATTTATACTTGCCCCCAAGTCGCATAGCCCACGAGCTCGGATACTTTGCCCAATCGTCAGCTGGATAGTAAAACTTCCAGGATCCTTCAGTTTAGTGGGCAACCTGTTCTGAATACGGGATGTGCATTCCTCCGTTAAAGCCACCGTGGCATACTCGGTCAAGCGACTTTTGTTGGCCACGATGTCTTTGATATACTTTGCATATTTTGGCACACCCTGCAAGACATCAACAAGAGGTAAGTTAACATGTACCTGTTTAAATACCTCCATGAATTTCTGGAAACACGCCTCCTCCTTGTGTTTCTTAAGTCGTTGAGGGAACGGGGGTGGAGGCCTTGTTGGTTCAGCTTCTTTGGTCTTCCCCGTATCTGAGGTTTGTTCTCCCTCAACATCTGCTGCTCCTGACTTCTGAGGCGGTCTTTCCGGTTCCACCTCCTTTAATTGTAAACCACTCCTCGTGGTCACTGCATTTACCTACTTAGGATTGGGATCCGTGTCGCTAGGTAGTCCTCCCCTTGGTCTAGTATTTTGGGCACTAGCAAATTGCCCAAACTGATATTCAAGAGCCTTGGTTGCCAATTGATTGTTCTTTACTTTAGCTGCCAATTTGACATAGTCAGCCTGCAATTGTGCCTGGTTGGCAATCATGGTCTTGAACATTTCCTCAATAGTCGGTGATGGTGGTGGAGGAGGGGCATTGTGATTTCTGAACTGATTCTGATAGCCTTGTTGCCCTCCTTGGTTTCTGTGCATACCCTGCCCTGAACCTTGGCCTTGTTGATTGTTGCTACCCCACGAAAAATTCGGATGATTCCTCCAATTCGAGTTGTATCCACCACCAAACTGCTGTTGATTCCTCTGTGCATTGCCCACAAAGTTGACAGAATCAGGATTTGCACCACAGCATTCAGCTGAATGCTCACTACTACCACACACTTCACACCACATCTGTTGGACTGCATTAACTGAGGCTGTAGGCTGGTTCAAATTCATAGTGCTGAAGTGAGTGTTTAACTAATTTTGCAAAGCAGCTATCTGTGCAGCGATAGCTGTGAATCCATCCACTTCGAACACTCCCGCTGCTTTCCTTGCTCCACCCCTTGAAGAATCTGCATTCCATTCCGGATTGCCTTGTGAGATTCGGTTGAGCAAAGTGTACAGCTCCTCATAAGTCTTCTCCAGCGCTTGCCATCCAGCTGCTGAGTCTAACAAAATTTTAGTGTGGGGTTCCAAACCCTCAATAAAAGTGTGGACCAACACCTCGTTTGACTGATGATGATGGGGACAGTCCCGCAACATGGACTTGAATCTTTCCCAGGCTTGATAAAGGTTTTCTCCTTCCCTCTGTTTAAAACTTAGAATCTGACTTCTAAGTTTAGCTGTTTTACCTGAAGGGAAAAATCTGATCAAAAACTTCCTTGCAAGATGATCCCACGTTGATATAGAGTTGGGTGGTTCAGCTTTTAACCACCTCTTGGCTTCACCAAGTAAGGAAAATGGAAATAAGGTGAGCCGAACATAATCAGGTGACACTCCAGCGGGTATGTACGTGTCACTTATCTCCAAAAAGTTCTGGAGATGTTGTTGCGGATCTTCGTGAGGGAGACCGGTAAATTGCCCGCTCGTGTGCAAAAGTTGCACCATATTTTGATTTAACTCAAATCTCCCCCCAGGCTCTGGTTTGCGGATGCTGGAATGTACATTATTAGCGTGTGGGATTGCCACCTCGCGAACCGGCCTGGATGCTACTTCCTCGGGCACTAACACTGCCCGCACAACTGGTGGATTGGGTTGCTCCATCAAAGACTGTTTGAGCAACTGCAGCTTCTTCCGAAGAGCTTCTCTACGTTGACTATGCAATTCACGTTCTGGCTCTAAGTAAGATTCCACCAGCTCCTTGTCCCTTGCCAGTGTTCACAGAAATAAAAATCTGCAAAATACAGGCTAAGACCAAGTTGTTAACACTTAAGAAGATAAAAATACAAATACAGTAAATTTACACTAAACAAAATTTTACAAATCGCCTAGCCTCCCCGGCAACGGCGCCAAAAACTTGTTCGCGCTCTGCTGCTCGGTATATATTATACACCGACACGCAAGTGTACGTGGTCAAACAAGTAATAAATTGGCTAAGTAGCCAAGTATCGATCCAAGGAGGCTGCTCCAGATATGCAAAACTGCCTAGTTTACTATATCTCTATTCTATTTCTAACTATGTTAACAACAATCCAATCAAGATTTGAGTAAGTTTTGTTTCTAAACTAATTATCTACTAAAATTAATAACTGCTATTTACGTTGAGTTTAGACAATGGATATGCACATGCCAAGGTTAAGAACGAGTAATGAACTTGATAATCATGATAATTTGGTCATCTTCTTCTTTATATTGCTAGCCAAGAATGTTTGCCTAGAAATTAAAACTTCCGTATTTAATTTCACTTTAGCTTCATAAACCATTCGTCTACATTTCTGTGATCAAATGCAATTTATGACCTAACACTACAATTCCGGTTCCTAAATTGACTAATACGGCTTTCAAGTATATTTCTATCAAGAAAGCACATCAAAACCCAATTTTCCCAAATCAAGTTAAGAACAATACCCTATTAATTCACAACTTTCCAATTTCATGCTCTCTCGAGTGAAATTGGACTTTTTAGATATACATTAATGGTGGCCAATCAAGAATGTAATAAGCACAAGAATTAATAGAACAACATGCAAGAAGAAGAAGAAACCATATCAATTATTACCAAGAATCATTACACAAGTTCAAAACCTCAGCAAGAAAGGAATTAGCCACTCATTCTTGGATTAATCATCCTAGAATGAGTGTAAATCATGCATACAATTGAAGGAAAAGAAGAAGGGAAGAGAAGAAAACTCTTATCTTTTCTATTCTTCAACTGCCACAAAACCACGTTCCTCTCTCCACTTCTGAACTCCACTTAAAAAAACTAAAACTAAAAAGAAGACTCCTTTAAAAATAACCTAAGTGTGCTATTTATACTAGTGGGAAATTTTTCCCGGAATAACAAGCAACGTGTCACGGAGGCCAACGCGGAGAACTGCCTCTGTGACACGGCGTGGACGCGGACCCTCTCTGGAAATTTCAGGGTCCGGATGATTGGCTTCAACGTGGCACGGAGGCCATCGCGGAGCCCTGTCTCCGTGCCACGGAGCTGTCGCGATGCCTCACTGGAATCTGCCAATTAATTTCCTCTCCAGGCAGTGTGCTACCGCGATGGCAGCGTGGCACGGCGCCATCGCGGAGCCAGTGTAAAATGTGCCATCCGAGGTCTTTTCCACGCTCGCATCCAAGTCCAACTCCGACATAAGTCCAACACGCATTTTTGCTCCTAAAAATCACATTATCCTGCAAAACAAATGCTAATCATGTTGGTTAGTATAAATTCGCATTTTATTGCCAAATACATGATATTATATACACATTGCACAACAAACAAGGTAAAAATGGTACGTTTGAGTATCACTTGGGCATATAAATCTGCCCAAGATCAAAAACCCTTGGATATCAACTTCTGAGCCTTAAGGTATGAAATAAACTTATCTTTAGGCATAGCGGCATCACCTTACCATTCTCGAACTGGCTCGCCGGGAAAATTGAATCTTACAACCTTAGCTCTGCAATCAACATTAACATAACATGCTGCCAACCAATCCATACTCAAAATTACATCAAAATCAACCATTTCAAGCTCAACTAGTATCAGCTAAGGTTGATCTATCACATACCAATACTATGCAGTTTCGGTAAACTCGTCTAGCTAACACAGATTCGCCAATTGGCGTAGAAACAACAAATGGTATAGATAATAACTCAGGGACTGTCTCAAACTGACTCTCAACCAATGGTGTGACATAAGAGAGTGTACAACCAGGATCAAGTAAGACATATACTGCACGAGAATAAATAATCAAAGTACCTGTAACAATATCAGGTGAGGCCTCCTGGTCCTGTCGACCTCCCAAAGCATAAAATCAATTCCGGGTTGCCTCAGAACTAGAAGCCTCTCTCCCTCTGCCTCTTCCACGACCTGTTTCTAGATGAGGATCAGGTTTGGGAGGTTGAACGGAGGATGACAAAGCAATTGCAGATTGCGCCTGATCCGCCTCGACACTATCTGAACAATCCCTCATAAAGTGCCCTGGCTTCCCACAATGATAACATACATTCTTCCCCTGATGACACTAACCTGAATGAGATTTCCCACACTGGGGACAAGGTGGCAATGGTGGTCGCCTCTGCCCCGCCCACTCTTGTCATCGAGAGCTAGATGGAGCTGGGCCTTGGTCCCTTCTCTGTCCCTGAAACTGAGGTGGGGCACTCCCTATTGGCCTAACTGACTGCCTGGATGACTGATCCCTGGGTCATCCTACGACCCTCTGTAAGGACCCACAGTCCTAGCTCTCTTTTGTTGCTCCTGCTGTCTCCGAGTATCCCATAAGTGATGAACCAAATCCTCTGCCCTCTAGGCGAAAGCTTGAATTCATGAAATGTCCATGTGCTCCTAAGTAGATACCCCCAAGCAATCTCGAGCTATATGAAGCCCCAACCTTAACACGAACTGATGAACTCTATCTTCCATCATCTGAACCATGTGAGGAGCATACCTGGAAAGAGAATTAAACCAAAGACAATACTCACACACACTCATACTTCCTTACTCTTGGTGCAAAAACTACTCAGCTCGAGCCTGTCGAAGCTCCCGGGGTAGATAGTGGTGCATAAAGGCCTCGGAGAACTCTTCCCACTCAGCTGGTGGTTCATCGGCTCCTCTAGATTGAGCCCAATCCTCATACCACAATATGGCCACATCACATGGTCTGAAGGCCGCCAACTCTACTTCCTCAGTCGTTGTAGCTCGCATCACCTTTAACACCCTACAAGTCTGATCGATAAAGTCCTAAGGATCCTTTCTCGGGTCTGATCTGGTGAATATAGGAGTGCTCAAACTCAAGAACTCGCAGGCCCTGGAACTCTCAATTTTCTGGCCTCTATGTCTCTCCATCGCCTCCAATCGTCACTCTTGACCTGCGGCTATACGAGCCATCAGCTGAACAGCTCCCTCAAGCCCCTGTCCTTCCGGAACAATTGGAGGTACCACGGGTATGGGAGGGTCTGCCACTCTACTACCCTCAAGTACTGCTGGTGCGGTAGGAGCTGGAGGTCTATCTTCCATTGCTCTTGTCGGTGCAGGAGGAACTATAATACCTGGGGTAGAAGATTCACTCTGAGCCTCTGACCTGTCTCTCTGATCCACTGGAGGGAGACTAGTACCCTCCCCAACGGCTGTGCCAATCAACCTTGTAGTCATCTTCCTTGTCACAAGCATACTCTGAAACAATAACACGATTTAGATATCACAGTACTTATGAGCTCGACCTATAGCACGAACTATTAGTAAAAGAAGTGAAACAATTCCTAAATGTCCTATAGCCTCCTGATTATAAGTATGGTGCACAACATACCCATAAGCAATACTCTAATAGAAACGGCTTTGTGGACTCCCTAGGACACGACTTCGCTCTGATACCAAGTCTGTCACGCCCCAGAACTAGGGTAGGGTGCAACTGGTACTCGATTCATGGTCGATCGAGAAGCTGGCTATATAGCATCTATAAATGTAACACTAAGGCTGTCCAAACGACCTGTCACAACCAACCAAGATAAATAATGGGCCAATAATTCCTTGACAATTATAAATATGCAACCTGAAAAGCCGGCAAGGCTACAATAAAGCTAAGCAAGGCAATGAAAAACCGATATGACTACACAACCCACACTATTATACAAACTAGTCCACATCAGCCTCTACAGAGTAAACAAACTGAAATGCATGGGACAGGGCCCTGGACTACCCATGTTGTACACAAAACTGAAAATAGTCCAAACTAGGACATGGCTCCCGGAAGAGAGAAGCATACCACTATTCTGCTGAAGTCTGGCTCCTACTACGTCCGATGATCTGAGCCTCAGCCTGTACCTACAACACGATTGCAGGAAGGGTCCCAAGATGAAGGGACGTCAGTACGAATAAAATGTACTGGTATGTAAGGATGAAAACTGTAAACATGTAAGATAAAGATGATAACTAGGCCATAAATAAGGAGTAGTAACAACCCAAAATTCTGAAAACAAAAACCTGACAATAACTCATTATTGAAGTGTAAATGCAACCATCTAATGCACAACAAAGACTATAACTGACATGCCAGCAGACAGCCGACCATAAAATCTATATACAATCTGTCCAGCCAGTGTACCACACCGGGGTAAAAATAAAAATTCCTCCAACCGGTGTACCATATCAGGGTAAAAATAAAAGTGCCTCCAGCCGGTGTACCATACTGAGGTAAACTCCATCCAGCCGGTGTACCACACCGGAGTAAAATCAATAAAGCTTAGACAAAATCATAAATGGAGCGGATATGGCTTATACTGGACCATCTCAATACATAGAACATAGAAATGACGAATACTAAACATGTGGCCTGCATAGGCCTCCTTCGTAATGCATAACTGGAACTGAGTACATATAACATGTAAAGCTAGAAAATAGAAATTAAATGCATGTATTAAAAACTTGTATAAATCATAAGGAACTACGGATAACCTAAGAGTTTCAACAAAATTTATAGATCGTCTCCAAGGGACATAAGAGCTCAGAAACTCGCTAGCTTGTTGTTCGGCTTAAGGGAAAGGGATTATGAAATCTCCCCTTGGCATGACATATTTCATAACATACACATAAGATAAAGGACACAATAACCAGGTAATCCTAATTCAATAAGCTCATTTACCCTCAATAGCTTGCGACGTCTTTACGTTGCTTAAAATCGTTTACACATCCTCATCTCAACTCTTTCACCAATTTCAGTTAGCAACCAGACCTTTAAAAACATTTAAAATCACATATATATACACATAACATACAGTAAGGACCAGCTAACAATGCCCACGCTGAGGGGTCTCCAACTCCATGTACAACTACGACAACAATCAACACAATATCACACTTTAGGTGTCTCACTTCGGCTAGGCATAATCTTAACATTTATCCTCAATAAAACATGGGACTTTAAAGCATAAATGAAGCTTAACATACTTCCTCAAGACTTTTAAATAGGTTGCTGTCTCATTCGATTCACAACACACGAATCGTGCTTAAAAGAATGATAGACGGAGCTACATACCTTTCTCCGATGAACTTTTCTCTAGCCGATTTCCTTTCTCAATGATCAGCCTTCAACCTCCTTAATCCAGTGTTTTTATAGGCCAACAACAAGATTAATCTATATCAAACAAATGTAGCCAACATAACTAATCAGAGGCCGTCAAAATAGCAACAACAACACACGGCAACATCAACAACATTTATCCATTTTCTCAACTAATTTTCACTAACTTTTTAGGGAGAAAATAGAAGAAATTTTACCTTATTTCTTCTGTGATTCTACACCTCAATATGAAGTATAATTCCAGAAAAAGAAACAGCCAAAAATTCTAAGGAAAACGAGCAAAACTCAGCTAACAAACAGTCCATCGGCAGCTCATTTAGCTGCCAATTTCCAGATTTTCGCTTTGCAATTTGAGAGGTTTAAAAGGGGCGAAATCCTTACCTTTTCTCCTGATTTCAACACCTACTCAAAGATGGATATATAGGCAGTCCAAATAGATTTTGAAATGCAGAGAAACTTCTTCAAAACCTTGCCAAAACGAACTCCAAAACAGCCCCTAACATACTTGGCAAGGTAATCTCAACTTATTTTGTGATTTTCTTGAACTTTTCTTGATGTTCCTCCTTGATTTTCTTTGTCCTAGCTACTGGAATTGAGAGAGATATGGAATCCTTAGAAAGCTGGTCGATTTAGATAAAAATCAGAATTTAAGTAAATAGGGCGGTGGAGGCGCTAGGGCATCATGCCCGCGTCACTGCTCGTGATGGTTCGGTAAAATGCCCATAACTTCTTACTCCGAACTCTGATTGACATGCGGTTTGATGTTCTGAAAACTAGACTCAAATAAATTTAACTTGATAGGTCTTGGGACATCTAATTCATTATATATTGGGATATATGATCGTTTAAAATTGACCCTTACTTATGAACTTCACATACTCTTTGGTTTTTTTGATCGTACACATTTCCCTTGTCACCTACGACCAATATACAACCCGTACTTTCTCTAACCTAGCATAAAACGTCAAATAATCACCAAAACTTTTTTGGTGTGTTATATCCAGCATGATTTACGATTTAAAATGTGAATTTAAACAATTACCCATTATGACTTTATGAAATTCAAGCTACATTTATGATCTTCAAGTATGCATGCAACCTATGATCTATGAATTATGGTTTGGCCAACTCACAGGCCTTATTTCATGGCTAGTTACGTATGTACGAGTATGTTTATGATTATCATGATTTAACTAGCCCATGAATTTATGCATATTATACTATGAGCACTACATATGTTTTGGGAGTAGTATCGAACACCGAGTAGGTTCAGGGCCTAGGTTATGCCCCGGATCTCATAAACTACGTGCCACCGTAGGTATGTTGGGACCTCCTTTGTGATTTTCCCCAGCCCAAATGGCCCTTTTCATGGTGATATCATGCCCTTCATTGTTCTACCCTTGGCAAGGTACGAACGACCTCCCGACTAGGTTTACAAGTCGGACTTCATGTGTGCTCATATG
The DNA here is from genome assembly GCA_035772735.1 of Datura wrightii. NCBI lineage: Eukaryota > Viridiplantae > Streptophyta > Magnoliopsida > Solanales > Solanaceae > Datura > Datura wrightii. The sequence continues at coordinate 118,055,982 of JASDFA010000016.1, forward strand.
GGTATGTTGGTTAAGAGAATCTCCCACTGTTCCTCATGATTTATGAATGCTTATGATTATGTATTTTGGCTCAAGTCTTGTTAAGTAAAGCTTCTCCTATGATTATGATTATGTTTGTACTACATATGTTTTTAAAACCTTGAGCCTCATGTTATGTTACGATGTTTATGATATGAGTACTGATGTCCTACTCTTTTAATCATTTATGAGTTTTATATAATTTAAATACCCATTTTAATTACCTTGCATACTCAGTATATTTCATGTATTGATCACATATTTTCTATGCTGTATCGTTTCATGATACAGGACCCGACTCTCAGGCTCACCCTCCACAGCAGCTCTTCAGAGTTTGTTATCAACTTAGTTGGTGAATCCTTATGTTCTGAGGGCCATATGTGATCACGGGCAAAAATATATGCCCGAGATACGCTTTACGACTTAAATTAGTCTTGTTTATCTAAGATTATTGTATACATTTTAATGTAATTGTAGATAAAGTAAAGATATGTGCTAACCAACATGATTAGCCTTTGTTTTGTAGGTTTTGATGACTTTTGAGCAACTAATCCATGAGTTGGTGAGGTAGAGGCTTGGAAACGGAATCAACACGCGAACGTCGGCAAAGAGGAGGCACAAAACAGCCCACCGACGTGTCGAGAAGATGCCACGGCAGGCAGGCCACTCACAACAGCCCACCTGCGCGTTGGCGACATGCCACGACAGGTGGCCTCTGCGACCAAGGGCTGCCAATGCGCTGCCCAAGCAGCGTGACATGCTGCCAACGCGGCAGGGTGCTGCCCGGGCCAATTTCGGGTGATTTCCAGAGGGCTTCCGGGTCCGTAGCGTGTCACGGAGGCAGTGCTCCATGATGCACTCTGTGACACGTTGCTTGTTATTCTGGGAAAGAGTCCTACTACTATAAATAGCACACTTAGGTTTATTTTTTAGAATTCAGACTTGGTGGAGCAAGGACGTGGGTTACAGGCAGTTGAGGGACGAAAAAGCTCAGGGGTTTTCTCTCTTTCTTTCTTCTTTCAATCAATTGTTTGTATGATTAACACTTGTTTTAGGATGATTAATCCACAAATGAGTGGCTAATTCCCTTCCTTGCTGAGGTTATGAACATTTGTGATGAATTTTGATTATTGAATTATATGGTTTTTCATCTTTTTCTTGCATGTTGTTCTATTAATTCTTGTTTCTACTGCATTGGTGTGTGGCCGACATTAATGTACATCTAAAAAGTCCGATTTCACTCGAGAGAGCATGAAATTGGAAAGTTGTGAATTAATAGGGTATTGTTCTTCACTTGATTTTGGAAAATTGGGTTTTGATGTGCTTTCTTGATAGAAATATACTTGAAAGCCGTATTAGTCAATTTAGGAACCGGAATTGTGTTTCTAGGTCATAAATTGCATTTGATCACAGAAATGTAGACGGATGGTTTATGATTCTTAAGTGAGATTAAATACGAGAGTTTTAATCTCTAGGCCAATGTTCTTGGCTAGCAACTGGAAGAGAAGATTAACCAATGTATGTTGATAATCATGTTCATTACATGTTCTTAACCTTGGCATGCTTATATCCATAGTTTCAATTCAAAGTAGATATTTGTTAATAGTTTTATTATATAATTTATAAACAAATTATTTAACTTTTGGTTACTTTGTTGTCAGCATATATAGAAGTAAGATAGAATATAGTATACTTGAGCAATTTTTACTTATCCAGAGTCTCCTTGGATCGATACTTGGCTTACTTAAGCCACTTACTACTTGTTTGACCACGTGCACTTGCGTGTCGGTTTTATATAACCCATATAGCAAACACCCGAACAAGCTTTTGGCGCCGTTGCCGGGGAGACTTGGCAATAGGTGAATTTGTTTTAAGTGTAATTTACTGTATTTTTATTTTTCTCAAGTGCTGACAACTTAATCTTAGTGTTTGTTTTAATTCTTTTGCATTTTACTTTTTCTTTTTCGAATACCCTTATTGACATGACATCGTGGAATATAAATGGTTTCAATGATGGATACTCATATTTTAGTGAATCTTGTCTGAATTGCGGAGGACACCACTTGTGGCAACACTGTAACACGTGCAATATATGTGGTGGTCAAGATGGCCATTGGGATGGCTGTCCGAATGCATATTCCCCTCCCCCAAGCCCCTACTATGATCCTTCTGTTGTTTTTCCTAAATATACGCATGCTGAAAATGAGGACTTGGGACGCCCAACTCAAATAGAAGACATGCTGAAACAACTCCTGGAGCAATCAGAAGCAATGAAGGAGGCGATGGCAGTATTGAGAATTCAGCAAGAAGAGAATGCAGAGGCTCTAGAAAGGATGAGCGTCAAATTCACAGAGATGATTGCTGAGGCTGAAGCTTGTGATAAATTGCAGGTAACAACTTTAGCCGATATTCAAGAGGAACTACAAGAGGACGACAAGGGTGAATTTTTGGATGAAGCCCAACAATTAGAATCTCTTGAGTGTCCCCGTGATGGGCTCACACTTATGGAAAATCCATTTTTGGAAGACGAGATAGAGTATCCCCCATTTGACATCAATGAAGAGATAGATGTCGATGCTGAGAAGGAGTATACAAGTAAGGAGGTCAAGCAAAATGCAGTTTCAGATTTGAGGTGTATTGGACCACACTCTACACATTTTTCGACGTTAAATTTTGTTGACAACATAGAAAGAGAGTCTTCCAAGCTTATAGAGAAATGTCTAGAGGAGGACCAAGCACCATATATTTTGAAATTTGCCAACGCGGAGAGACAAAATGACTTTGCTTACTTAAGGGCCAATAAGTTCAAAAGGCAACATCTACTGCTTGGTCCTTACAATTTTTCACCACCACCCCTGGAGCATAAGAGGAAATTAGAAAAAAATTAGGGGTGAGATTCATATCCTCAAGGTGGAGGAAAAAGTGGTGAAACTTGGTACGTCGTGCCACGCGTAAAATTAGGCGCTGCTTGGGAGGCAACCCAAGGGTACCACAGGTACCATTTTAATTTCTTGCAATTGAGTTAATTTTTGTTTATTTTCATCTTGTGTTGTTTTGGTGGAAAGTTAAGCGCAGATGGAGGGGAAGTCTGAGTACCCGTGGAGGAGGAAGCTAACAAGCATGGAAGAGAAAAAGTGTGGGGTTGAACACCCACTTGTGCAAAGTTGAAGAAAGGCATGTTGCTAGCTAGGCCTAAAGGCCTCAGGGAGTATTTCTCACCATTTTTAAATTTTAATTTGATGCTATGAGGACATAGCATGATTTAAGTGTGGGGTGAGGGAAATTTCAAAAATTTTTGTTGTGCTTAACGATTTTTGGTGAATGTAATGCTTGTGAGAAATTTGAAAAATTTGAAAATTTTTTGTGAATTAAGCATGACTTCATCACCCGTTGGTTTTTCTTTTCGGTTCTTTTCCGACGGGGGGTATTTGGACCGAAGAATTTTCTTTTTCTTTCCTTGGCCTGTATATAAAGTTTTTAGTCATAGCTAGGGACTGTTTTCGACGATAGATGGATGACGACCGTCTTGAGGAAAATTAGTCGATAGGTTTTGGGTTTTTGAAACCATAACTAATTGGTGCTTGATGTTCTTTTTATGTGCTATATGTGATTGTAAGATGCAAGTATGTTCGATGTGAAGCATGCAAGTGTATAACTGTGTTTGAGACACTTAGGCTCTTGAATTTGACTCAATATGATTGAAGCTTAATCCTGAATTCTTGTGATTAGCTGAGTAAGAGTCTGCTGAATGTGTCTTGATTTCAGCATGTGCCATGAGTGTAAGGTTTTTGAGTATTCTGTGCTATTATGAAATGTATAGAACTTGCCTGGTGTGTATATAAAACGAAATGAAGGATGTGAATTGTAGGAGATGATTTAGGCATTTCTTTGAATGAACCAAACTTTTAGCCCTCATTATACCTACCTTGAAAAATTAATCCTAGTTAACCCCATTGAGTCTTGAGCCTATTCTTTGACAGCTGCAACATAAGCTTAATCCTTTTTCTTTCATTAGCCTTGAAGTTGATCCAAAGCTCCGAAGCGCGTAAGTGGAAAAATCTGAAAGAGTGAAGGAGTGAGAATTGGGAGGAAGAAGGAAAAATAGCAAGTTGTAAATAATTGAGAAAAGGAAAAAGGTGCATTTGTGTGAAAAGGGTTGAGTATTAGTAGGGAGTAAGAAAATAAATAAATGAAAAGTTACTTATAGAACTCCTTACTAATAAGCTAAAAGTGCCTAAAGAAAGGGGGGAACAAAAGAGGAAAAAGAAAGATGAAAAGAGAAAAAGGTGAAGTGAGGGAAGGGAAGTTTGGCACAGGCCATGGCTGCCTAGGTTCAGAATCAGACAGTGGTGTATTACCCTCAGAATGGGAATGTGATGGTGGCTAGGGTGAGGGATTTCTTGAGAATGAGCCCTCCTGAGTTCATGGGGTCGAAGGTGGACAAGGATCCACATGATTTCATCGAGGAGATTCTGAAGATCGCCCAGGTTAAAGGGGTGAGTAATGGGGAGTGCGTTGACTTGATCTCCTATCAGCTAAAAGGGGTGGCTCACATATGGTTCAAGCAGTGGAGAGATGCGAGGGTAGTGGGTGCAGGCCCGATAGGTTGGGAAGAGTTCCATGCGGCATTTTCAGACCGGTTCTTCCCTCGGGAGATTAGGGAGCTCAAGGCGGACGAGTTTGTTAATTTAAAATAGGGTGACATGTCCATTCAGAAGTACGCATTGGAGTTCACCCAGTTATCCAAGTATGCTCCAGAGTTGGTGGCGGACTAGAGGGCTCGGGTGAGTTTCTTTGTACATGAGGTGGCAGATTATTTGGATAAGGATTGCAGGATCACCATGTTGCATTGGGACATCAACTTTCCCCACATTGTGTTGCATGCTCAGTAGATGGAGTCGGTATACCAGAGGTAGAGGGAGGCTAAGAGGGCCAGGACCAACAACTATGGGACTTCTCAGGTCAAGTCAGGTGGTGGACAGTGCCAGTAGTCCCAGCACAGGTCTATCGCTCTAGCTCCCAAATCGGCCAGCACGCCATCTATATTCAGAGGAGATCAGAGGAATAGAGCTTCAGAGTCGAGAGGCTAGGGTAGCATGAAGGTGGAATCACCTAGGGAAGACCTGTGCAGGGTGCAGGAAGAATCACCTAGGAAGGTGCCTAGTTGGTTCAGATGCTTGTTTCGGGTGTGGTAAGCCCGGACACAGACTCAAGGATTGCCCATCGGCCAAGTTAGGGGTCGGTAGAGCTCGTGTGCCAGTAGCCAGTTTAGCCGCTCTAGCAGCACGTCCCCCTCAGCATGGTTCCTTGACTAGCTCAACAGGTGGTCAGCGCCAAAACATGTTTTATGCTTTAGTACCCCGCTAGGAGTAGGAGGTATGTTGCAAGTCTTCCATATTGATGCTTATTCCTTGTTAGATCCAGGAGCTACTTTGTCTTTTGTGACCTCTTATATTGCTAATAGTTTAGGGGTTAGCCCTGAAGTACTGTCAGAACTGTTCTCAGTCTCTACTCCAGTCGATGATTCAGTTGTAGCTAGGCGGGTGTATAGAGGTTGCCCCATTACAGTATTTCATAAGGTCACCTCCGCAGACTTAGTAGAGTTAGCTATGAATTACTTTGACATCATTCTGGGAATGGATTGGTTGTTTGCATGTTATGCTTTGGTTAATTATAGGACCTGTGCGGTGGATTTCTGGTTTTCAGGTGAGTCAGTTTTGGAATGGGAGGGTAATTCAGCTGTACCAGCCGGTCGGTTTATTTCATATCTAAAGGCTAGGAAAATGATTTCTAAGGGCTACATGTATCATCTAGTTAGGGTTAAGGATATCGAGTTCGAGACCCCAACTATCTAGTCAGTTCCGGTGGTGTGTGAGTATTCGGAGGTCTTTCCTGATGATTTGCCAGGTGTTCCTCCTGAAAGGGAAATTGATTTTGGTATTAACCTCTTACCTAAGCCTATATCTATTCCTCTGTATAGGATGGCTCCAGCCGAGCTAAAGGAATTGAAGGATCAGTTGAAGAACCTATTAGATAAGGGCTTCATTAGACCGAGCAAGTCCCCATGGGGTGCACCAATTTTATTTGTTCGAAAGAAAGATGGTTCTCTTCAGATGTGCATTGATTATAGGCAATTGAATAAGGTCACCAATAAGAACAAGTATCCTTTACCCAGAATTGATGACTTTTTTGACTAGCTCCAGGGTGCCAGATGTTTCTCGAAGATAGACCTTAGGTTCAGGTATCACCAACTCAGGGTTCGGGAGTATGATATCCCAAAGAAAGCCTTCAGGACGCGGTATGGCCATTATAAGTTTGTAGTTATGTCTTTTGAACTAACCAATGCTTCTGCAACTTTTATGGACCTGATGAACAGGGTGTTCAAGCTGTATCTGGACATGTTCACGATTGTGTTCATTGACGACATCCTCATGTACTCTGGGAGCGAGGAGAAGCATGCCACTCATTCGAGAGTAGTTCTCTAGACCCTCAAGGATCGACAGTTGTATGCAAAGTTTAGCAAGTGCGAGTTTGGTTGGACTCGGTAGCATTTTTGGGCCATGTAGTATCAGGCGAGGGCATAAAGGTGGATTCTCAAAAAATTGAGGCAGTGAAGAATTGGCCCAGACCGGTGGATATTCGGAGTTTCTTGGGCCTAGTAGGGTATTATCAGAGGTTCGTTGAGTGTTTTTCATTAACTGCAACACCATTGACCAAGTTGACTCAAAAGAAGGTAAAGTTCCAATGGCCGGAGGCTTATGAGAAGAGCTTCCAAGAATTGAAGACCCAACTCACTACCGCATCAGTGTTGACACTACCTGAGGGTACAGATGATTTTGTTGCGTATTGTGATGCTTCGAGAATCGGGCTCGGATGTGTATTGATGCAGCGGGGAAAGGTAATAGTAGATGCCTCCAGGAAGTTAAAGGTCCATGAGATGAATTACCCGATCCATGATCTAGAGCTGGCAGCGATGGTGTTCACGTTGAAGATATGGCGACATTATTTATATGGGGTCCATGTGGATGTGTTTACAGACCACAAGAGCTTACAATATGTTTTCACGCAGAAGGACCTCAATCAACGGCAGAGGAGGTAGTTAGAGCTACTCAAAGACTATGTTATGAGTGTTCTTTACCATCCGGGTAATGCTAATGTGGTAGCGGACACACTTAATAGGCTCTCTATGGAGAGTGTGTCCCATGTGGATGAGGGAAAGAAGGAGCTGGTGAAAGATGTCAATCGACTTGCAAGGTTGGGAGTTAGGTTGGTCGACTCAAATGATGGTGTTGTTGTTGTGCAAAATGGATCAGAATCGTCATTGGTGGTTGATGTGAAATCTAGGCAAGATGAGGACCTGATTTTGAGGAAACTAAAGGAAGTTGTTCGGATTCAAAAGGTGGAGGTTTTATCGCAAGGGGGAGGGTGTGCTTCGATACCAGGGTTGTGTATGCATTGAGGAGCCGGATATTGCATGACGCCCATGGCTCCAGGTATTTTATCCATCCAGGTGCAACCAAGATGTATCATGTCTTACGAGAAATATATTGGTGGAATGGTATGAAGAGGGATATTGTTGAATTCGTAGCCAAATGCCCGAACTGTCAGCAAGTAAAGGTCAAGCATCAAAGGTCGGGAGGTGTACTTCAGGACATTAGCATTCCCACTTGGATGTGGGAAGAGATTAATATGAATTTCATTACAGGCCTACCTCGTACTTGCCGCCAGTACGATTCTATATAGGTGGTGGTAGACAGGTTGACCAAGGCTTCACACTTTCTATCAGTCAAAACCACAGATTCAGTGGATGATTATGCCAAACTATATATCAGGGAGTTAGTTCGGCTGCATAGAGTGCCCTTGTCTGTTATTTCGGACCGAGGTACTCAGTTCACCTCCCAGTTTTGGCGATCCTTTTAGATGGGGCTTGGGACTCAAGTTAAGCTCAACATAGCCTTCCATCCATAGACGGATGGCCAAACAAAACGAACAATCTAGACTCTCGAGGACATGTTGAGAGCATGTGTGATGGACTTCAAAGGTAGTTGGGATGATCATTTTCCCCTGATCGACTTTGCTTACAATAATAGCTATCACACCAGTATCCAAATGGTACCTTTCGGGGCTCTCTATGGGCTGAGATGTAGGTCGCCCATCGGATGGTTTGAGGTTGGTAAGGATGCTATGATAGGGACAAATTTGGTTCATGAGGCTATGGTGAAGGTTCAGTTGATAAGGGATAGGCTGAAAACCACTCAGAGTCGTCAAAAGTCATATGCTGATGTGAGGAGGAGAGAGTTGGAGTTTGAGGTGGACAATTGGGTATTTCTGAAGGTGTCTCCCATGAAGGGAGTCATGCAGTTCGGAAAGAAAGGAAAACTCAGCCCCCGATATGTTGGTCCCTACCGAATTATTAGAAGAGTTGGGAAGGTAGCATATGAGTTGGACTTGCCCTCAGAGTTATCCTCCGTGTATCCTGTGTTTCATGTATCGCTTTTAAAGAAGTGTTTGGGGGATCTAGCTCTAGTAGTTCCGGTGGACAGCGTTGGTGTAAGAGATAGCCTCAGCTATGAAGAAGTTCCTGTGGATATATTGGACCGTCAAGTTCAGAAGCTAAGGAACAAAGAAGTAGCTTCATTTAAGGTCTTATAGAGAAATCAACATGTTGAATGAGCTATGTGGGAGGCCGAAGCGGATATGATGGCTAAATACCCACACTTATTCTCTACCGGCACAGTTCCGACTTGAAGTATCAGTTGTGCTCTATGACTCTATTTTGTTTTCATCTTTAGTTCATGTGTTTGAGTTTCTTTTATGTGTATGGATGTGTATGTGAAGCATGAGATCGATTCAGCTATGTGATATGAATCGGAGGTAGTCATTCCATAGAAATTTCAATTTAAATGATCAGTATTTGAATATGATAATTGTATGTTTCCGTTTTCTGCTTGCTTCCAACATTTGAGGACGAATGTTCCCAAGGGTTGATATTATCACACCCCGGGAGTTCAAAGATCGGACCCGGGAGTTGAAACAGAAAAACTGTGAAATTGGTGCTGCAGACTCAGGATGAGTCATGGGATGAATCTTCAGGATGGCCCACGAGTTGTCATGTGACTCGTGGGGAGGCCAGTGATGAGCAGGGGAGTTATGAAGAGAAGGGTCCCCACGGGTGTGGCAACGACTCATGGCAAGACCCGATGAGTCGTCAGGTTAGCCGTGGGGTAAGGTAGAAGGAAGGAAAAGAAATTGAGGTAGTAAACCTAACGGTTGGTGACCACGAGTCGTTGTCACCCCTAACGAGTCATTATGTCAGTCGTTATGAGCATAGAAGACAAGGCCAGGCAGTGTACTTAACGAGCCATGCAATGAGTAGTTGCCATGGACCACGATCCGTCAGGTCGTCCGTCAGGACCACCTGGCAGTAATTTCCTGCGAATTTAGTAAGGGTCTTTTTTTAATTCGTAAGTTCCTAAGACCTAAACTACATCGTTTTAGCTTATGAAAGGTGGGTTTTTAGAGGGATAATCTACTCTAAGTCCTCATTCATGCATGCAAGAGTATAGAGAGGTGTTCAAGGGTGATTCAAGGCATCCCTCTTCAAATTCTTCCAATTTCTTCTTGGGCTTCCAAGAAAGGTTAAGAATCAGTTGTTTTTAGGTATGTAAGGCTATCAATGGGTGTTTCCTTTCACACCGATGCCCATTCTCTACGATTTCATGAAAATTCTATAAAAAAAATTATTGGGTTTTGAAGTAGATTTATATAAAAATTCAATGATTGCTAATGGGCTTTGTGATTTTCGAACCTTATCGTATTCTATTGGGTTTGGATCAGATTTTGTGATTTAATTTTTATAATGTATCGATTATTGAAATCTTTTGAAATTAAGCCTAATTATGCTTGACACATGATGAATCGATTTATGATCTACTTTTCTATCAATGATATTTACAAGTCCAACATGATTTATGATTTAAAAGGTGAATTTAATCAATTATCCATCATGAGTTTATGAAATTCAAGCTACATGTATGATCTTCAAGTATGCATGCAATCTATAATTTATGAATTATGTTTTGACCGACTCATGGGCCTTGTTTCATGGTTAGTTCTTATATGTACGATTATGTTTATGATTATCATGATTTAAGTAGCCCATGGATTCATGCATGTTATACTATGAGCACTATATATGTTTTAGGAGTAGTATTAAACACCGAGTATGTTCCGGGCCCAAGTTATGCCCCGGATCTCATAAACTACGTGCCACTGTAGGTATGTTGGGACCTCCTTTGTGATTGTCCCCGGTCCAAATGGCCCTTTTCATGGTGATATCATGCCTTTCATGGTTCTACCCTTGGCAAGGTACAAATGGCCTCCCGACTAGGTTTACAAGTCGGACTTCATGTGTGCTTATATGGGGTATGTCGGTTAAGAGAATCTCCCACTATTCCTCATGATTTATGAATGCTTATGATTATGTATTTTGGCTCAAGTATTATTAATTAAAGCTTTCTCCTATGATTATGATTATGTTTGTACTACATATGTTTTGAAAACCTTGAGCCTTATGTTATGTTACGATGTTTACGATATGAGCGTGATGTCCTACTCTTTTAATCATTTATGAGTTTTACATAATTTATATGTTCGGTTTACTTACCTTGCATACTTGGTACATTTTGACGTACTGACCGCATATTTTATATATTGTACCATTTCATGATACAGGACCCGGCTCTCAGGCTCACCCTCCATAGTAGCTCTTCAGAGTTCGTTATCAGCTTAATTGGTGAGTCCTCATGTTTCGAGGGCCATATGTTCATACTCTATTGTTCTCTTTCAGTTTCAGTATTGTAGGGTTAGTTGGGGTATTGTCCCTTCAACCTGTCTTTCATGATTGGAGACTTTTCAGACTATAAGTTGTATTCAGCCGTCATGTATGAAATATGTACTGTCTTATCCCCGTTATTATGTCATGACTTATTTTCCTCATGTTAAGTCTTCCGCTTATGTGAATGAATTAGGTGTATGCTCATGCCATGGGTCGACTTAGGGTCTCTGGGGGCTCCTTGTCCCATGTCTACGATCCGAGTGTATGTTCGGGACGTGACACTTTTGCTTCCACATGGTGGAAAACTCAAGTTAAGGCGAGAAGGATGCATGGTTTTACTCCCACACCTCCTTGGGAAGAGTTGAAAGCAATTTTGAGGTGAAAGTATGTTACCAAGAGGTACTTCTAAAAGCAACTAAAGAAGATCTACACTTTACAACAAGGCACCAATATGATGAATTCCAATTCTTAAAGATGCAGATTAATTTTGATGAAGAGCCTTTGAATGCCATGACTCGGTTTCGAGACGAGTTGAGTAAGGAGATTGCGTCCTGCATGAGACTCCACCAATATCATGATATCGATGAAGCTCTTGAAGCAGCATTTGAGATAGAGGTGAGGCTCAAAGAAAAGAAGTTTGACAAGTCGAGGGCGCATGGGTTCTTAACACTATAACAAAGAATGGAAATCTTCCTCTCCTAATGGGCCAACGAACAAGAACACCATGCTAGATTCCGAGAGTCCCCTTGTCCAAGGTGATGACATTGAGAAATAACTTCCCCACTTCTTCCAAAGAAAGGGGGTAATTCTTCTTGCCCTCATAACTGCTACAAATATCAAGGCTTTGGCTATAGAATGAGTGAGTGCCCCAATAGGAGGACATTCGTTATCATGGTTGATGAGTCTCCTTGCTATGATGAGTTTAATGATGTTGAGAGGGTTCCGGTTGAGGAACCTCGATGTTGGGTGTTGTGAGATCTGCAAGTGTATGGGTCGTGCAAGTAATATAGTAGCTCTTTTTAAGAACCGGAATATCGAACCCACAGGGACTGGACCCATTCCTCTAACTATCTATTCCGAGTGTGATATTAAACACTAAAAATGTTGATTATAGAAGTTTTCGAGAAGGTTTAATTAAGTCTAATTTTGGTTAACGATATATTCTGAATTCACTCTAGGAGCAACATAGAGTTAAAACAAGATAATCATGCGTTATTACGAATTGCAATGGGTTAAGTATGAAACTATCAATTGTTGTCTCAGATAATCAAAATTGCATGCTCAGGGCCTTTCGAGCCTCTAAACACGACAAACTAGCCTCACTGCATCATTGTGAGCGAGGATGCTACTTCTAGTTCATGGGCAATTAACTACGTGGATGTGGTTTATGTGGAAATGAGTAGGAACTCTCGTGCACCTAATCATTTGACTCAACTTAGCCTCACAACTACTTCTTCGAGTGGTGATGTGATAATTCTAAGTCGGTCTCTAAATCATCCCATTTTATCAACCAAGCAAGGCATTAGGTATATTTCTATCCTAATACAAATTATATCGTGAGATACAATCATGCTCCTCACATTCTCATGTTCTGACCTAGGTAAATGCTTTCTCAAGCGAATGCCCAAGTTAACGTGTATGTTTTCATGGTGATCAATCATAAAAACAACCAATAATCCAGAATGCAAGACAAAACAACAATCAACAACTTAATTCCACACAAATTCATAAAAACACAATCATCATTGATGGCTTCAACCCTAGAGGAAGGGTTCTAGCCATTCATGTTCGTAAAACTATAAGAAACTACAACTAAATTAACATACTTACAAGAATTGGTAGATGAGAAGGGAATTTGCCAAACCCTAGATGAGTTCTCCCACTTCTCCCTTCACTCCTAGGTGGTTTTCCAGAATAAAATCGTGACAAAATGTTTTTAGGAGCTAAGGGACCTATTTATGGTAAATGAGAAACGTGCACAATTTAGCCTGTCGTGGAATGGCTCCGTGTCACGGAGTGTATCGCGGAGCATTGCCTCCGTGACATGGAGGTAACGCGGAGGATCTCTGGAAATTGCCAATATTGCCGAGTGTCACCACGCTGCCGACGTGACACGCTGCTCATGCAGCGCGTTGGCATGCTGCTGGCGCGCATCTCCCCTGGCGTGGCATGGCGCTGGTGCGCTGGAGCCTGCCTGCCTGCTGCCTCTTCTCACGTGCCTGGAATGGGTGTGGCACGGCACTGGCGCACTGGAGCCTGCCTGCCTTTCTCTACTTCACCAACTTATGAATTAGTTCCTCAAATTCATTAAAACCTACAAAACAAAGACTAATTATGTTGGTTAGTACATGTATTCACATTTATATAAAATCACATGAAAATGCATATAAATAAATAGATAAACAAGGCCAAACTAAGTTATAAAGTATCACTCGGGCATGCTATTTTTGTCCATGATCACCTACCCCACACTTAAAGCCTTGTTCGTCCTCAAACAAATATTTTACATCTCATGCATATGGAGACTCACACATAACTAATTTATCAAGAGAATTCAAGCTACGACTATAATGATTATTTAAGATGACAAGCTAAAAATAGAGCATGCACGATTTGATCATTGAAATGAAACGCAACTGTTCCAAGACTTCCTAACCTCAAGAATCGACTCTCAATCTTAGCAAATTCATGCGCATCAACTGATCATGAAATCCAACATGAATTATATCCTTCATTCAACATGTGCCCTCACGGCAAGAAAGTTACCCATTTTCACACGCAAAAACTTTTTAAATCACAACATGTGTGGGTACGTGAATAGAATTACGCTCACTCTCACAAAGAATTCATATGCATCATGTAATGACCCATAAGCTTGCCCTTAGTGTTTTACTCCACTAATTTAAGGATGTATGAATGTAAGATCAAGTAGGACTTTTTAGGTTGTAATGTAGCTAAGGGACGGGTAGGTACTATTATGGCCAATATTAGTGACTATCTTCCCTAAGCGCTTTTAATACATCTCACCCTCATTACGGACTTCCCTTCTCTTACTTCACCTTCATCTCTTTTCAACTTTCTTTTCCCTCTTTTGTTTCCCCATTTCTTTAGGCACTCTTAGCTTATTAGTAAGGAGTTCTATAAGTAACTTTTCATTAATTTATTTTCTTCCTCCCTACTAATACTCAACTGTATTCAAACAAGTACACCCTTGACCTTTCTCAACTTTTACAACTGCCACTTTTCCTTCTTTTTCATTCTTCTCACTCGTTTACTCTTTCGAATTTTTCCTTTAATCGCTTAGGAGTTTTGGATCAAATTCAAGTCTAATGAAAGAAAAAGAATTAAGCTTATGTTGCAGCTATCAAAGAATAGGCTCAAGGCTCAATGGGGCTAACTAGGATTAAATATTCAAGGTAGGTAAAATGAGGGATAACATTTAGGTTCCTTCAAAGGAATGCCTAAATCATTTCCTACAATTCACATCCTTCATTTCGTTTTATAAACACACCAGGCAAGTTTTAGACATTCCACAATAGCATAGAATACTCGAAAACCTTACACTCATGGCACATGCTTAAATCATGCTATGTCCTCATAGCATTAAATTAAAATTTAAAGGACGAGAAATACTCCCTGAGCCTCTATCCCAAGCTAAAAGCATGCTTTTCTTCAAGTTCTCCTAGGTGGGTGTTTGACCCCACACTTCTTCTATTTCATGCTTTTTAGCTTCCTCCTTCTCAGTACTCAGACTTCCCTTCCATCTGTGCTTAACTTTCCACCAAAAACACAAACATAATGAAAACAACAAAATCAACAGCAACAAAAATTCATAAATTGTACCTGTGGTACCCTTGGGTTGCCTCCCAAGCTGCGCCTTAATTTCCATCGCGACACGACGTGGATTGTCCTTTTCAAGACATCCTCATACCTGGGTTCCCATTCGTGAACCATCTCCTTTTCTTTTGATTTTTAGAGGAAAGAGCCTCCACTCTGTTCCTCTCTTCATCCAACTTCTTCACAATTTGAAGCCCTTTATCAGACTCGGGCTAAACACTTGTCATTACCTTTGGCCATGCACCTGTTGCATCCTCCACCCCACACTCATCCTCTGACAACACATTAACCTAACAAAGGTTTATGTAGTGTGTGGATGGGTTCATTTCTTGGTAAACGCGGAAGAGTTCTTCTTCATCCTCAACCCTCATTTTCAGGGTCCCTGCTCTTAAATCAATCACCGCTCCTCTAGTGGCCAGGAATGGCCGTCCCAAGATTAAGGGTACCTGGTCATCAACTTGAAAATCTAAGACAATAAAATAAGCAGGTATAATAAACTTACCTACTTTGATGAGAAGGTCCTCTATTATTCCATCCGGTGTCACTCGTGACTTATCAGCCAGTTGCAGCATCAATCTCGTTGGCCTCGGTTTTCCCAACCCAAGGGTGTTGAATAAGGATAGGGGCATTAGGTTAACTGCCACCCCTAGATCACACAAAGCTCGTAGCACCTCAGCTTTACCAATTTGTATGGGGAGGGTAAAACTCCCTGGGTCTTTGAGCTTCTTTGGAATCTTGCTCAATACCCTGTGACTGCACTCCTCCGTCAGTGCTATAGTCTCGACATCCACCAACCTAACTTTGTTTGCCATCACGTCTTTCAAGTATTTAGCATACTTGGGCATTCCCTGCAAAACATCAATAAGAGGCAAATTTATGTGAAGTTCTTTGAAACTCTCAAAGAACTTTTTGAAGCATTCCTACTCCTTGCTCTTTCTGAATTTCTGCGGGAATGGTGGTGGTGGTCTTTGTGCTAGTTGCAATGAAGATTGTGCATGTTGTTGCCCAGCACTCTGATTATCTCCCGTGTTGCTGGATGGTCCTGGTCTAACCAACTCCGATTGCACCTCCTTTCTCAGCTCTTTTGGCACTGCATCAGCTAATTTCTTGCCGCTTCTAAGACTGATGGCATTGACCTGCTAGGGGTTAGGATCTGTGTCGCTTGGTAATCCCCCCTGCGATCTCATGTTTTGAGCAGCTGTTATCTGACCCACTTGTTTTTCAAGATTGCGGGTGGCCATTTGCTGATTCTTTAAGTCTATTGCCATCCTCGCCTGATTTTCCGCTAACTGAGTCTTGGTCTCCATGATTTTCTGCAATGTTTCCTCAATGCTGCTGCTCTCTTGACCATCATTCTGCCTGTTCTTCTGATACTGCTTTTGTTGAGGATGCTGATAACTCTACTTTTGGTTTCCACCCCAAGAAAGATTCGGGTGGCCCTACTAATTTTTGTTGTAACTGGTTCCAAAATTCTGATTGTTGCGTTGCACATTACCAACAAAATTGACTGACTCCGGATTGGCTCCACAAGATTCTGCATTATGCCCATCGTTACCACAAATTTTGCACCAACTAGGAGCTTTCTGAACTGCATTAACCTGGCCCTATTGTTGGTTCAATACTCAGTTTATTGAACTGAGTCATCATCTAATGTTGGATCGAAGCACACTGCGCTGCCAAGGCATTCATTCCATCTACCTCTATCAACCCTGATCTCTTTCCTGCCCCTCTCGATGACTCGCTGTGCCACTCTGGATTTCCTTGAGCAATTCTGTTCAACAAAGTGTACAACTCATCATATGTCTTCTCCAAGGCTTGCCCACTCGATGCAGAGTCTAGTAAAATTTTAGTGTGTGGGTCTAGACTTTCTACAAAGGTATGAGCCAGCACTTCATTTGATTGCTGGTGATGGGGACAGTCTCTCAACAATGACTTGAATCTTTCCCAAGCCAAATATAAGTTCTCATCAGGCCTCTGCTTGAAACTTAATATCTCACTTCTCAACTTTGCAGTTTTGCCTGAAGGAAAGAATCTGATAAGGAACTTCTTAGCCAAGTCATTCCACGAAGTTATGGAGTTCGGTGGCTCAGCCTTCAACCACTTTTTAGCCTCTCCCAACAATGAAAATGGGAAGAGGGTCAGTCGGACATAATTTGTGGACACGCCGGTGGGGACAAACGTGTCACTAATCTCAAGAAAGTTCTGTAAGTGCTGCTGCGGGTCCTCATGTGCCATCCCAATGAATTGACCACTAGAATGTAACAGCTGCACCATGTTCTGCTTAAGCTCAAAGTTCCCTCCAGGCTCCGGTTTCCCGAATACTAGAGTTCACATAATGTACTTTCGAATGATACGTAAACGAGGTATTTCTGGGCCTTTATAGAGAAAAGAAAAATATTAGTCGCTTGTGGGATTGCCACTTCGCGAACTGGTCTAGCTGCCATTGCTTCTAATGACAATTGTGCTTGTCCCGCGGGTGGTTGTTGTTGTACCTTTTCTTGAAGTCTCTTCAACTTTTGCTCTAGAGCTACTCTCCTTGACAAATGGATTTGACGTTCAGGTTCAAGCAACGGTTCCACAAGCTCTCTATTTTTAGCCAGCTCGGCAGGACAACCTATCACCTGCAAATGATCAGACTAAGACCAAGTTTTTCAACACTTAAGGAAATTTAAAATTCACACAAAAACAGATAAATTATCAAAACTTTGTCGAGTCCCCGGTAACAGCGCCAAAAACTTGTTGTGTGATCCGCAAGTGTACGGGTCGTGCAAGTAATATAGTGGCTCTTTTTAAGAATAGGAATGTCGAACCCACAGGGACTGGACCCATTCCTCTAACTATCTATTCTGAGTGTGATATTAAACACCGAAAATGTTGATTATAGAAGTTGTCGAGAAGGTTTAATTAAGTCTAATTTTGGTCAACGACATATTCTGAATTCACTCTAGGAGCAACATAGAGTTAAAACCAGATAATCATGCGCTATTGCGAATTGCAATGGGTGAAGTATGAAACTATCAATTGTTGTCTCACATAATCAAAATTGCATGCTCAGGGCCTTTCGAGCCTCTAAACACGACAAACTAGCCTCACTGCATCATTGTGAGCGAGTATGCTACTTCTAGTTCGTGGGCAATTAATTACGTGGATGTGGTTTACGTGGAAATGAGTAGGGACTCTCGTGCACCTAATCATTCGACTCAACTTAGCCTCACAACTACTTCTTCGAGTGGTGATGTGGTAATTCTAAGTCGGTCTTTAAATCATCCCGTTTTATCAACCAAGCAAGGAATTAGGTATATTGCTATCCAAACACAAATTATATCGTGAGATACAATCATGCTCCTCACATTATCATGTTCTTACCTAGGTAAATGCTTTCTCAAGCGAATGCCCAAGTTAACGTGTATGTTTTCATGGTGATCAATCATAAAAACAACCAATAATCTAGAATGCAAGACAAAACAACAAGCAATATCTTAATTCCACACAAATTCATAAAAACACAATCATAATTGATGGCTTCAACCCTAGAGGAAGGGTTCTATCCATTCATGTTCATAAAACTACATGAAACTACAACTAAATTAACATACTTACAAGAATTGGTAGATGAGAAGGGAATTTGCCAAACCCTAGATGAGTTCTCCCACTTCTCCCTTCACTCCTAGGTGGTTTTCCAGAATAAAATCGTGACAAAATGTTTTTAGGAGCTGAGGGACCTATTTATAGTAAATGAGAAACGTGCACAATTTAGCCTGTCGTGGAATGGCTCCATGTCACGGAGTGTATCGCAGAGCATTGCCTCCGTGACACGGAGGTAACGCGGAGGCTCTCTGGAAATTGCCAAAACTGCCGAGTGTCACCGCGCTGCCGACGTGACATGCTGTTCATGCAGCACGTGGGCATGCTGCTTGCGCGCATCTCCCCTGGCGTGGAACGACGCTGGCGTGCTGGAGCCTGCCTGCCTGCTGCCTCTTCTCGCGTGCCTGGCATGGGCGTGGCACGGCGCTGGCGCGCTGGAGCCTGCGTGACTTCCTCTACTTCACCAACTTATGAATTAGTTCCTCAAATTCATTAAAACCTACAAAACAAAGACTAATCATGTTGGTTAGTACATGTATTCACATTTATATAAAATCACATGAAAATGCATATAAATAAATAGATAAACAAGGCCAAACTAAGTTATAAAGTATCACTCGGGCATGCTATTTTTGCCCACGATCATTGGACATATTCTTATACCCATTTGCCATACTTTTATCCATCTTTTATTATATTTTGAGATAATTATCCTTATAAAATGCATGGTTTCATGAATGTGTGTGTGAAAAGAGCTAAAAAATATTTTTAGATGATTTTGGTAGGTAACACATGGAATAATACTCAAAAAAGATGCAAGGTGTGAAGAAAGAAGAATTCAAGAAAAAATTGGCCTGGTGAAATAGCTGAAGTGGCGCGCTAGAGCCTAAACTTCAGAGAAATATGCTCAAATTGCATGGTATCATAAATGGCCACCCCAGGTATTACCCAACCCCAAGGAGAGTTTATAAACAAATACAGCTCTTTGGTCTCATCAGGTTGGTGCTTTAGCTGAAATGCTGCGCCAGACCTCAAACTTCATAAGAAGTTTTGATCAACAAAGAAAAATGTTTAGTTGCTGCTAGAACATAAACAAAAGATCCTTGATAGTTGATTAGTTTGGTTGGTCTTATAAGCAGGAACTAGGAATCAAGTAGTGTAAAAAGGGCATGAGAAAAGGAAAAGGGATTAGTAAAAAAAGGGGGGTGAGCAGTGAGGACAAATGGTGGGACAAGAAAGATGAAGTAAAAATGTCTTAAAGTGCTTAGGATTGGTAGCCACTATTGAAGAAAATCATTCCTACCCGTCCCTTAGTCGACATTACAACTAGGAAAAGTCCTTATGATCTTATTCTTTTTGAAGTAATTAAGTAATTTGACTATACTTAAGAGGAAAGCCTATGGTATGTTTGTCACGCCCCACCTTGGGGGGCATGACTGGAACCCAATGCCACACTGGGACCAGGGTTGACCTGGCTGGGTATAAGCATCTCTGGTGCCTTCCAGCAACTCAAAGTCAAGAAAAAAAAACTACTATATCTCGGCTTTAAACATAGCCTCGGGCCAACAAGGCCACCTAGCAAACCTGTAAAGGAAAACAACTAACCCAACAACATGACAATAAAGGAGTCCTTTGCGACCAATAAGACCACCATGTTGTATAGTCATAACAGAAGGAAAAGAGGCATCATATTCATACTATAGCCAACAAGGCTGCTAACACACTAGCTAAACTGGACCCCACACAACCAACACGCAAAACACAACCTACATAGGCCCTACACGACCAACAACAACCAAAAACTGAAAAACTGTAGTCTGCAAGCCTCTAAGAGTGGAATAGTGGTTGGGACAGGGCCCTGGCCTACCCAAAACTATACAATAAAAAGAGCAAATTTTCACTACCTGGAAACTCTAAATGAAAGAAGCTGGCCAATTTGCTGACTCCGAATAGCTACTAATAGAGGTCCTGAAACCTATTTGTCTAAACCTGTAGGCAAGTATGCAGCCCCCCACATGTGGGCGTTAGTACAATATATACTGAATATGCAAGGCAGTAATTAAAGATGAAGAAGGTAAAAGTAATCAGCAAAAAAAAGCAGAAGTTAACCTGTAAGCTTTCTTATCCATAACCTGCATCTCGTAAACCACTACATAAATAAGAACTGAAGTTGCACGTCTATACATCCATAAGCTATATCCTACAAGAAAGTATGAAAACAAGAACCTAACCTGGACGGCATAAGCCTGGAAGGTGCAACCAACATAGAATTAACCTACCAGATCCCCTATAAGACCTAACAAGTACAATTCAATCTATATACCCCTAACGAGGTCCTTACAATTCTATTGGTAACTATAACCAACATACTTGGCCTTTGGGTCTGCAACTGAGCTTGCTGGACTCCTGTAACTGTGTCTGAGCCCTTTGGGCTCCTATAACTGCACCCTGGGCACACAAGGATCGATGGAGGGTCAGTAATGCCAATATGGCATAAGAAGAGGTTCATACGTGGATGGACATGAATATGGCCTTATAGGCCAAAATATAGTCCTGGCAGACATTACATAACTCCTTTGAGCGACATCACATAGCTCCTCTAAGTGATATCACATACCTCCTCTAAGCGATCCATAGCCTTGTAGGCGATGACACAGTTAGCAATCCTGAAGTTTGTCAACGGAAGGCTGCCCTAGGTGGGGTCAATCTTGATCGAAGTATAGTCTCAATCTATCCACTCAAAAGGCGTATTTGACCCCCTTAGGCCTAACGCGACCACTACTTGCCCCTAGAATAGTCTCTATAGCTACCAATTGGCACACCCCATGTACCTACACTTGACCAAAGGTTCCTGGAAATGATTATAATATCTAATGGCCCAGACAGAATAAGGCGAGGTCCATAGTGGCCTAAGTGATACTTTGAAGGTCATTCTAGGACAATGATAGATAATAAGAGAACAGTAAGGTCGTAGACGACCAACTATTTAGTTCCTCCACTTAGAACCACTGGGGGCTGCTACTGATCGGACATGCTCCTAAGCAGTCAACCCTAACTCTCTATAGGAAGCTTATTGTTACTCTTATCTTGGAAGTAACACTATGATACTCTGGCTCTAGTCCCTCTAGACCTTAGCTTAGTCTATCCAAATTTCATATGGCTCCTTTGAGTGATTCATAGCATCATGGGCAGGTATATTTGGACCTAGTCCTTCGCTGCAACCTATACCTAGGCATCTATAAGAGTAGCCTAGGACGTTAGCCTCATATGTAACTTCTAATAAGGTTCCCTCCTAAGGGTATCGACTAGTCTATCAGACTTGTACCAACTGGGGAAGCTTTCCTGAGCGACCTACATGACAAGCACTAGGTCGGCTGAAGCTAACGGGCACTGACAGTAGCCAATCATATGGCAAGATGTCGCCCAGTTCATTAGGCAACCTTGGTGCCATCAACTCGATGAGACAACCATCCTATCCATATTTTGGCCCTGGAGGCATCAAGGTACGCCAACGGCCTCTAAGCGAGCTTTACTAACAATATAGGCGTCAAACTGAAGGTTATATCGCCTGGTTATGCCCTATCCTATCCAACTTACCAAGTCAGGACCAAAAGTTAACCATAAACTTATAAGGCCTTAGCACGATAACATAACATTAGAATACCTCTAAATAGCAAACAGGTGAATGGGGAACTCTCTATGGCGCGCCTAGCGTTAGTCACACTTCACATACCCTTTCTTGATGAGGGATGCTATGGTATAATCTTAATACGTCTTATAGCAGCGAACCACAACATATATAATCATTATCTACTACAGCAGCTAATCACAACATATAATATCTTTATCTACCTTCGAGGGCATAGGTCGCATCACTATACGACGAGAATAACATGCCGATGAGATAAGCCTTAACATACCTCAAATGCTGATTCTCATTTATCCAAATCATTCCAACCTGTAGCTGACAATTCCACTCAATTATAGCCTCTATGCTGAGAGAATAAAGCTATTTCAATAGTAGGAATTGGCAAATAACAATGTCTTTCAAAGAACATTAACTACAATTCAACTTCATTCAATTCAGCCGAAAACTCACAATTTCCAGAGAGTCTAGAAAGTAAAAATGCTTACCCATCACTTGCAGTCTCTTATGCCTCAATTAGAAGTGATTTCTACAACTTTTACTCGATGGGGTTCTGGTACTCCGAGCTAATTTTCAAGAAATAACTCCACAGAAACATTCTTCGTAGGCCTAGGAATCATTACTTGAGAAGAATTGATGTTTGGAGGTGATTTAGCAGCGTAATTCGGCTCAAATATGATGAAATCCGTGAGAGGAAATCATCCCTAACCGGTGCTCTCAATTGGGAAATATTTTAAAGAGCAAACATTTCACACTTAACATATATATAGAGAGGCGATGCAGGGGAAGTGCGCCGCACCACCCACAACGCCAAGAGTCGGGCGCGATGCGCCGCTCAAGGTACCGGGGCAGAGGCGTGATGCAGTGCTCCGTGTGCCCTGCCTCTGCTTCGCCCTCCTTATCGCTCGATGATGCACTCGTGCGCTCCCCACTTTGGGCCTTTTATTGCATGCATCATACTCCAAAACTCTCAACCTACATACGCACGCGTTGGTTAATGATAGTAACTTACAGGGTGTAACATCATCCCCCCTTAGGAACATTCCTCCTCGAATGCAATCTCAAGCTAAAGAGACTTAATTCCTTTACCTATGCCAGAAAAATTTTGGTAGAGTCTCTTCTGAAACGCAGAAAAGTCCAACGTAGGCGTCTCATAGGACGCTACAAGCAATGATAGGACATTGCTCCATATCAAAAAAACAAGTAGCTAAACAATACTGATATTATAAGTAACAACGCAATAGATGAATAACAATCTCACCTCAACTGTGTGATCTGGGTTAAACCTGACATATGTGAGGATATCTAGATCTCATGTCGTCCTCAACTCTCAGGTCATCTCCTCTACATTTTCATTCAACCTTAGGACTTTAACAGAGTCTACGTCTTTAGTTCTCAACCTATTAACCTGCCTATCTAATATAACTATTGAAGTCTCTCCTAGGACGGTGCTTCTATACCTTAAGCATCCCCAATTAGGTCAATCTGAGAAAAGGTCTTCTACGCTCTTACGTAACATTGATAAACAAATATTAGCCCCGAAGACAACTCTAACCCATAGGCCACTTCGCTGGTCTTTCTGAGGATCTGGTATAGCTTAGTGAATCTAGGGATGGGCTTGTCCCTCTTGCCAAATCTCACAACACCCTTCTTTGGTGAAAATTTTTAGGAATACCCAATCTTGCTTCAATCTCCAACTCCCTACGCCATATCTTGGAATAGGACTTCTGAAGACCCTGGGCTGTCAGTAAATACTCTCCAATGTTTAACTTTTTTTTTCCATCTGACTGATGTGTTATGCCAGGTTCAATTAACCCTGACTTATCTACTTCAGGCCATCGTATAGGGGACATATATTTCCACCCGCAATATATCTTCGAGCACCTAAATCGTGTGCTCTGCTTGGCCATTTTCCTAGGGACGGGAAGTCGTACTCAAATTAACTTGCGTCCCAATACATTCTGACACCCTTTCCAAAACCTAACTGTCAGTTGTGCCCCTCATGTAGCCGGATTATCTCTTTGGTATTTAACTCATCGTAATCTTTAGCTGAAACATAATTCAGACTGGCAAGAAATGAGTTGATCCCATTAGCCTTCCATCAATGACTCAAGTAGGGTCAAATTTATGCCTGGTATGGGGTAAATCTATAATTAAATTCTTATTGGCTACTTCCCACTTTTATGAAGGCACGACTATCTCTTGAGTTAGACCGTCAGGGTCCTGATGTCTAGCCTTTACTTGCTGGCAATTGGAGTACTGTGCTATAGCTCAATAATGCTTTTCTTATTCCCGTGCCCCCACTAGATCTTTTTATTTTTTATAACCTGATGCGTTTCCATCGATTCTGGGTGGAGAGACTAACAAACATGGTATACTTTTACTACAGTCTAACAACAGAACCCTACCACATTTGGAATGCAGAGTCAACTTTCTGGGCCTCAAGACTCCGCCCTCTGCTATCTCAAAGGCCTATGATTCATTCGGCTGGGCCTTGTCTCTAGGCTGTACTAGGCTAGGGTCTCCGTACCGTCACCCCATAACTAGAGGTGATTTTGCAGTATTCTAGGTCATAATCTATTTATCCTTTAAATGTCAGCCTGATGCTTATTTCTCGACATTCAGCGGCGATTCCATATTATATCAGCCCGCTACCTCCTAAAGTGATTTTGTTCTCCCTCGTTCTCCTCAAGAGCTCGATGTTCATGTTTTTCCCTTACTTCCATAGGCTAAAATCCGGGGTTTGTGCCCCATGCACCATACTAGCAATAATATTACTGACCAAGTCTACTAAGCTATATCATCCCGACCCGCACTCAAGTTGGTTCTCATCATATAATCTCTCTACCACTCAACATAATAGGATGGGCATCGTAGGCTTTATTCTCAAAGTAATTCCCTACCGTTATCAATACACTGCAGTGGTATTAGCCTATTTTGACCCGAGCTTTATTATTGCTGGGAGTTTATTGCTTATGGAATCTCACACGTATGTGGCTGCTCCTAGTAATCTTACCTGCTATCCTGATCTTTACTGTAGTGAAGGTCTAGGTGACTTATTTAAGTACTAGGGGTCTTAACCACTTTTTCTGACACCCTCCAGGAATCTACAGGTCTAGCCCTCCTTTACTATTTACTCTTGGCAACATAGCGTCAATACTTACGCTCTCTACTGTGTTGAGAGAGGCTGGGAGGTGAAAAATAACCATATCATACTATGGTAGGGCTGAAGTATGGAACTCAACAAACTCTAAAGGGCTAGAGGTGAGAGTCTCATAATTTCACAATCCCTCGTGCCTTTAGATAATTTGATACTAACTTCTAACCCTGTCTAATACTGAGTAACTACTTGGTAAGACAACATATATGCTCTATTCCTAACATCCTAATCTGAGGGTGTAGGAAAAACTGGGAGAAGTACTGGCGTGTATGTTACCCTATAAAGTTCCTAGTGCCATGGGAAGATGCTGGGGAGATTGAAAAGATGGTCTCCCCTTTGCCCTCAGGCTGGGCTATCCCCAACTATGGCACCTCACTGGTACCCCCTCCTGCTGATGTATTTGACTTGCAGCTGGCTGTAGTCTGTCTCATACAACTTGGCTCTATAGCGCGATCTAAAAGAAGGAGGGGTAACCATACTATTATGCCTCGTAGCCTCCCGCTTATAAAATGTGGTGCACAACACATTTATAAACAAATGTCTACTAGACACGGCTTACAGACTCGCTAGAATACGACGTTGCTCTGATACCAAGTTTGTCATGCCCCACCTTGGGGGGCATGACTGGCATCCAATGCCACAGTGGACCTGGGCTAACCTGGCTGAGTATAAGCACCTCTGGTGCTGCCAACAACTCAAATTCAAGAAAACAAACTGCTATATCTCAACTGTAAACACAACCTCGAGCCAATAAGGCCATGCAGCAAGCCTGTAAATGAAAACAACTAACTCATCAACATGACAATAAAGGGATCCGATGTGGGCCGACAAGACCATCATGCTGTCTAGTCAAAATAGAAGGGAAAGAGGCATCATATTCACACTACAGCCAACAAGGCCGCTAACTCACTAGCTAAACTATGCGCCATATGGTCAACACGCAAAACAAAAAATATATAGGCCCCACAGGGCCAACAACAACCAACAATTAAAAAACTGTAGCTATACAAGCCTCTAAGAGTGGAATAGTGGTCAGGACAGAGCCCCGACCTACCTAACACTGTACAACAAAAAGAGCACAAACTACCACTACCTGGCAACTACGAATGAAAGAAACTGACCAATCTGCTAACTCCGAATAGCTGCTAACGGAGGTCCTGAAACCTTTTTGTCTAAACCTTCAAGAAAATATATAGTGTCCCACGTGTAGGCGTCAGTACAATATGTACCGAATATGTAAGGCAGTAAAAAAGCTAAATAAAAGATGATGAAGAACTGAAAGTAATCAGCGACAAAGAGCAAAAGTTAAACTATAAGATTCTTATCCATAACCTGCATCTTGCAAACCACTACACAAATAAGAACTAAAGCTGCACGAATATACATCCATAAGCTATATCCAACAAGAAAGTATGCAAACAAGAACCTAACCTGGCCCCGATAAGCCTGGAAGGTGCAAGCAACACATAAATAATCTACCGGGACCCCATAAGCCCTGGAAAATACAATTCAATCTATATACCTCTAACCAGGTCCTTATGATTCTACTAGTGACTATATCCAACCTACCACTACAACATTTTATCCCTAAGGCCACACTAAATCTAGACAACGCTTGTAAAGTGTTGCTTAAAATATTTTTGGGTACGTTTTTAAAGCGTAGCCTTAGTTTTTAGCTTTTGGCCACAGTAATATAGGCAACACTTGTAAAGAGTTCTCTTTAGTGGTATAGGCTATGTTTTTTAAGCATTTCTACATCATAATATAATTGGCAACTTTACACATACGACTACATTTTTAAAGTGTGTTATTTTATAATTCTAAAATCTAACACTTTACAAATGTTGCCTTATATTTTTCTAAATTTTCACTAAAATATTGTATTTCCTCAAATATATTTAATACTAATATATTGTATTCCCTCCAATTTAACACAATATTTAACCCTCCCTCCAATTTTTCATTAGCCAAAAAAAGAAACAATTAGAAAAGTAAAATGGTAGTATTTCCCCATCTTTTATTGACTCCTTATCGACCTGCATCTCTCCGCAACCTCTTACTGCTTCATCGACCTGTATCTCTCAGCAACCACTTACTGCTCATCGACCAACTCTTACGCCGCTTCAACCATCTCTGCTACCTCTTACTGCCTCTTCCACATGAATGCTTCAATTAAGGCTTGAAATGGTAAGCTTCTTCCTCTTGTTTCAGTTTTCTTTAGTTTAGGGTTTTTATTCTTTGAAAACTTCGATTAAGGTTTTGAATAGTATCTCCATGTACAACTCAATATCCACGAACTCATCGTAGAGCATTCATCAATGGAATTTGCTCACTAATTATTAACATTTGCAATGATACTTCAATAGCCACTTTCACCACTTTGATTTTGCCCACCCTTTTTCTTCCTCTTCTAGTTTATTATCTATCTTCAGTGAGTTTTTTTCTTTTTATTCACCAAACTTAAGGCTCACAATTGTAAGCTGACTAATTTTCTCAATATTTTGTCACTGCTCTCTATATCATTTTGTTACTGTAGGAATTGGGCTCTTTAAGTAGATTTCTAATTTATTTTCATCTTTAAGTCTTTCGTGCATAATGTTTACTAATTTAGAAAATATTGAATTTGGTTATTGAGAAGAAATAATTTAATTTTTGCAATCCTAAGATCTAGAGCATTATTCTAGATAGCCATTAATATGACCGACAAAGGTTTGTGTTTTTCCTTATCGCTTTCTCTATAGTGTTAGGTTATATTCAGAATGATTTACTTATTTACTTGGTGAAAATTTAGTTAAAATAATCTTGAGCATGTACTTCTTTGAACTCTAGAATACATTCATCAAGGGTAATAAATCAAAAATCACTATCACCACATTGTCCATCAAAGTAGGGTAGTTTATTGAAATTTTGCTATTGTTTTTTAAAAAAATTATGTGTACAAGTGACTCACAGGGAGGTTTGATTATTAGTGATTCCCTTAACCACGACTTTATTATCAACGAAACTAGAGGATCTGGAGGCTCCATTAGTGTTTTTCAACATAACAGTAATTTTTTATAATGCTTTGTCCCATTTACTTGTTGATAGTAATATGTTTTGATAAGTGGTGGATCTAGGATTTTCAAGATTTTTTTAAGGAAAATGACTAATTGGAAGATTTGGAATTAATGTCTGTTTGGTCTAATATAGTGATATGAGCGTCTTAATAAAACAAAAAATAATAATATGGGATTCGAGGGAATTGGTGTCGTTGGTACTTGATTGGTGGCAAATTGGTGCCACCTTGACTTCGAGTACCATCGAAACTACGTGGCTAAGTTTAGTGTTTGTGCTTCCTGCCAATCCATGGTATCTATAAATTTCAATCAAATTTGTCCATGGTCATATAAATTCATATTGACTCTATCTTTAATATTAGTTATCACCCAATAATGAAGAAAACTTAATATAGATTTCTTCTCCTCTTTGCTTTAGTTCCTTAATCTCTTGAATTATTTTGTCTCTAGGTCACAGTGAAAAAGTGATTTCACGAGAGGCATCATTTTCTCTAGCTCTTTGCACTTATGTGCTTCTTTAATATTCTTGTTCTTTAAGTTATGTAAATATTTGTAACCCATAAAACAACTTTCCAGCTTCTTCTGCAGGACTTGTTGGTCTTCAGGCTGCAGTTATGGACCCACAACTCTGTAGAGGCATTCTTCTTCTAACTATCACTCTCCGAATGCTACATATAACTAAGCAACCTTGGTTTGGTAGACCACTGATTAAAGCATTTAAGAATTTATTGAGGTGAGCTTCCTTATTCGTTTATATCTCGAAGACTTGAACCTTTCGCTATCTGCACTGCACTCATCTTAGGTGTTCTTGCCTCAGAAATACTACACTCAGGAAATTCTTTTTCAAAAGTGTTGCTACTCCTGAATCAGTGAAAAACATTCTATATCAAGTAAACAACAGATAGCACCTTGGCGTGTATAAACTTATTTTCGTTGAAGAATTTCAATACTTGGCTGTAAGAAATGTTGTTCCTCAATTTCTATCCTGGACAACATAATTTTGGATGGCACGCGCATTATGCATAAGCTATTAAAAAGTCAGTAGTCACACATATGCGCGAAGGTTCTTAACATTTTCCAAGGCTTGGACATCAGAGACCATTGAGATGTTGATGGTAAGTTGGATTCTTGTAATTTTATATGTTCTATTAATTGATATTGGTCTCTTCTATCAAGTATCAAAATATAGTTTACTTCACCTTCTTATATCAAAATATAGTTTACTTCACCTTCTTATATCAAAATATAGTCTATTTCCCCCTTTCTTTCTTCTTCCAGAAATAAACTGTTTGCTGCCTTTTTTATGGCAAAAATTAAAAAACAATTCTTGAGTAAGGCTACCGACTGTTTAAACAAGAGAGGCAATGGAGAGGTAGGTGATAGTAATTTGTGGGGTTGTGGGATTTCTAGGGCTGTTATCTGTTGTTATAGGTTTTGCTGTTGAAGCCACAAGGACTAAGGTAATTTTCCCCCTTGAGGAAAAACCCAAGATTCCTTCTTTTTTTTGGGGGGGGGGATGGTTTATATGGAGATGGAACTCTAATTTTTTTACTTTCTTTGGTGGTGTATTCTTATGGATGTGTCTAAATGTATGAGGGAGCTTTTGTTATCTATTTAATTCGGTGTTCAGTGTAGATTTCATCCCTTTGAAATATGGAAAATAGTTATGGTTATATTCTGCTCACTAATAATTATCAAATCTTTGTTACAAATGAACTGAAAAATTAATCCACTGTTACAATATAAGACAAAGATAAATGAAATTTTGTTCCGTTTCTTTGTCATTTGAGTCTCCGCCAGGAAAAAAAGAACTTTAATAAAGAGCATCTGCTTTACTTTTGTGGTTATGAACAACGAACAACACAAATTCTATTCCTCTTCTTTTGATTATCAGCCGTAAAGATATCATTCCAAGCTACTCCCACAAAAAAAGATTTTTTTGGACGATTAGGTTGGGGTCAAATTTGAGTTGAAACTCCATTCTACCCTTGAGATGTTTGTTTCTAGTTAGAACTTAATGTTCATGTGTTTGCCAATGTAAGGAAGCCCATCATTTCTAATGCAATTGTTTAAGTTTGGATTCTTATCATCATATTTTCTCGTCTTTGAAAAACGTTTTGGGCTCAGCCTAGGTGTGTTCAACTGAATTTGAACAGTTTCTGAATGTTTAGACTTGGGCATCATATATATACATATTGTTTTGGATAAAACTTGAGCAAAACTGTGTTTAGATTAGAAGCTTTCACCTTGATGTTACCCTCACTTGGTCTTGTCCCTGCTGATCTTGGTTGCAGTTCCATATGATTGTTTCTTGAATCAGGAAATAGTTAATGTTTCACTTGAATGGAGGGAGGATTTCAACTTATATTGGACAAGCATTTTCTAACCACGAGCTTACTTTCTCCCCTGTCCCCTGAAACATGCCTATCTTATCAAGCCCTTTTTCATTCTATTGCATTTAAGAAGATTTCAATGATCAAATAGCCCATCTTATCTCTTGCAAGTTGGTTCGAGTTCTGTGCGAACAATGATTTTGACAGGTTTTGGTAGCTCTGTGGAGGACTTTAAATGTTAGCTTCTCAAAAAGAAAAGTAAAGAATAAAATAAAAAGAAAATACCTCAAATGTGTTAACTTTGGAGTAACTTTTGTATCCTGGAAGCTATTTTTCTTTAGAAACAATATATAGTTTAGTGAATGGGAAGGTGTTGGAAAAATTCAAGTGTACTTGAATTGAGTTGGGGAAGAGTTACTAGAGTCATAATGGTCTTTTGAAGTTCAGAAATCATCCTTGTAAATTTTTTTCAGTAATAATTGGACTTGCTAACGAATATTTTCAAGAAAGTAACTAAACTATTTGCTTTAAGTGTTTACTGAAGCTCCAGGATGATGTGATTAATTTTAGGTTAATGCTGCTGGGGATCTCAGTGCTATTTTCCTAGAGAAAATGCATACACCAATCTTACTACATTGTAAACTATCCCCTAGCTTCTTCAATGGCTCAAACCCTCAAAATAGGACGACATCTTCCTTGATGTGTTTTTTTGACCCATTTTCTGTTGACTTTTTGTTTTGCAAATTAATATTGTGCAATTATAATTTCTCTGGATCCTGAAGAATTACTTGTTTCCTCTTTGAGCCCGTTTGGATTAGTTGAATTAAGTTGATTTCAAGGAGAAGTGCTAAAAAGAATTTCTTAAGTGTTGGAGTTGAATTTATGAATAGTAGTTATGTATTTAGGTTGAAGTATTGAAACTGAAAAAATAATTTTCTGTGAACATTGAAGAAAGCTCATTGCATTACTTGTTCATATCCCTGCTAGTACTGCCATATATATGTTGGTATTTACTTGATGTACTAGTCTATCAAAATTAATTCATCCATCATGATTTTTGTTGTTCCTCCTCTTCCAAATCTTTCATAGGATGAACATGAATGTTTTTCTAACTTCTAATTTCATTTTGAATATGTAGGGAAATGCAGTTGATCGGATTTGAATGGTGGCCACAAGTCAACTCAGATCTATTGAAGTGAACAATAAAGAGTTTTTAAACTATTGTGATATATGTCTGAATACATTTTATTTTGTGAAAATTATTTCTAGTACGGATCATTAAAATATTACTTTCTAACTATGTGTAGTAAAAGACATGTTGTTTTTCAAAGTTTATTGTAAATATATACATTTGATTTTTTATTAGCTAATTTGGTGCTTGAGATCATTTATATATATATATATATACACATGCAAATAAAAATATTTTATATATATATATATATATTATTTTTCAATTAGAAATTATGGCTATAAGATTCCACAATGTTGCCACACTTCAAAAGTGTGCCTCTAGGGACATCAATTGTGTGGCTTATTGATTACAAATTGTGGCATGTACATAAGAAAAGGTTACACTTTAAAAATGTTGTTGTAGGATAGGTATAAAAGGATTCGTTTTTAAAGCATGGACAACAACAAATCAAAGACCACGTTTGAAAGTGTAGCTTTCTAAAGAGTACCTAATCAAATGCTACAAAGCGTGGCCTTAGATCAAAGGCCACACTTTTTGCTAGTTTTGGCCTCACTTTACAAGGGTGGGTAAAAGCTTAAAATGTTGCCGTGTACCTGGCTTCTAGGTCTACAACTGAGCCCACTATACTTTGTAACTATGTCTGAGCCCGTTGGGCTCCTTGTAACTGCACCCTGGGCACACAAGACTCCATGGAGTGTTAGTAATGATAGTATGGCATAAGAAGAGGTCCATACGTTGATGGAAATGAATATGGCCTTATAGTCCTGAATATAGTCCTTGTGGACATCACATAGCTCCTTTGAGAGGCATCACATAGCTCCTCTGAGCGATGTCACATAGCTCCTCTGAGCGATCCATAGCCCCGTAGGCGATGACATAGTTAGCAACCCTGAAGTTGGTCAACGGAAGGCTATCCTAGGTGGTGTCAATCCGGCTAAAGTACTACATTTTAGTCTCAATCTAACCACTCCAAAGGCATATCTGGCCCCCTTAGGCCTAACGAA
Organism: Datura wrightii; assembly: GCA_035772735.1. NCBI lineage: Eukaryota > Viridiplantae > Streptophyta > Magnoliopsida > Solanales > Solanaceae > Datura > Datura wrightii. Next base: position 118,088,653 of record JASDFA010000016.1, read on the forward strand.
ACCACTACTCGCCCCTAGAATAGTCTGTATAGCTACCAACTGGCACATCCCGTGTGCCTACACCTGACCAGAGGTTCCTAGCAATGATTATAATATCTAACAACCCATATAGAATAGGGCGAGGTCCATAGTGGCCTAACCGATACTTTGAAGGTCATGCTAGGACAATGATAACTCATAAGCGAATAGTAAGGTCGTAGACGACCAACTATTTAAGTGTGGGGTAATTGATCTTGGGAAAATTTATATGCCCAAGTGATACTCAAATGTGTCATTTTTGCCTTGTTTATCTATCGATGTTTATACATTCTCATGTGATTTATAATAAAATGTGAATTTATACTAACCAACATGATTAGCGTTGTTTTGCAGGTGAAATATAATTTTGGGAAGCTAAAATGCATGTTGGGAGAGATCAGGGTTGGACTCAGATGCTAGTAAGGAAAAAAGCACTTGAAGGCACAACTTAAAGGGGCTAAGCGATGGAGCCGTGTCATGCTGCCATCGCGGATGCCTTCTGCCTGGATATGGAATTTTTGCTGAATTCCAGTGAAGGTGCATGTTGGGGCCGTGGCACATTAGCCTAGCCCCGCGATGCACTCCGTGACACGTTGCTTGTTATTCCGGAAAAAATTCCCACTAGTATAAATAGAACACTTAGGTTCATTTTTAATTATTCTGACTTGGTGGAGCAAGAACTTGGATTACAGGCAGTAGAGGGGACGAAAATCTCATGGTTTTTCTCTATCTCCTTCTTCTTTAATTCAATTGCTTGTATGATTAACACTCATTTAACGATGTTTAATCCACAAATGAGTGGCTAAATCCTCTTCTTGCTGAGGTTAAGAACAATTGTATTGCAATGTAATTATTGATCATTTGGTTTTTCATATTTTCTTCCATGGTTGTTCTATTGATTCTTGTTCTTACTGCATTAATGTGTGGCCAATGTTAATGTATATCTAAAAAGTCCGGTTTCACTCGAGAGAGCAAGAAATTGGAAAGTTGTGAATTGATAGGATATGATCTTTTCTTAGTTTGGGAAAATTGAGAATTGATTTACCTTCAGGATAGAAATATACCTGAAAGTCGTATTAGTTTATTAAGGAATCGGTTTTGTATGGCTAGAACATGAATTTCATTTTATCACAAAAATGTAGGTGGACGGTTCATGATTCTTAAGCTGGGTTAAATACGAGAGTTTTAATCCATTGACAATAATTCTTGACTAGCAACTGGAGGAAAGATTAACCAAATTGTATCTATAATTTGTTTCTTTACATTTTCATTTAACCTCAGCATGCTCATATTCATAGTTCAGACTCAAATTATATATTCATTTTAGATTTAGCATAAAAGTAGAAACCAAAATATCAAACTCTTGTTCACACTATTGTCTGCATTTTTAGAGTTAAAGTATAGTGACACTTGAGTAGATTGTTACCCTAGCCCAGTCCCTGTGGGATCGATACTTGGCTTACTTAAGCCACTTTACTACTTGTTCGACCACATGCACTTGCGTGTAGCTATATACCCAAAAGCACCGAACAGTATGTCGGTTAAGTGATGAGTCTCCTAGTTTTCCATATGATTCATTCATGCATATTCATTACTCATGATTATTATATACACATGCATGTTCTAAAAGTAAGATTTGACTCAATGTTCAGCTTTTCCTATAAATGTCATATTTCAGCTTTAATTCATTTGAGTCAGTTGATGTTATAAAGCTATGTGTTGTCATGTTATGAGAATATCATGGTTTCAGAAAGAATGCATGCAAGTCCTCCCCTCAGATTCTTAAAGCTTATGTTATACTTTCTATGCTGTATCATTTCATGATATAGGTCCCGACTCTCAGGTTCAGCCTTGCTCTTAGTCAGCTTATCAGAGTTAGCGTTTTCTTGTTGGTGAGTCCTCATCTTTCGAGGGCTAGACTTTCAGCTTTTCTTATGTATTTCAGATTCAGTATTGTTGAGTTAGTTGGGATGTTGTCCCAACAACTCTTCATGTTTAGAGGCTTTTCAGACTTATGTATGTATCAGTTTCGGATAATAGATTCTGATGTTATGGTTGAATTAGACTTCTGTTAAGTTTATTATGTTGATTCTTCTGGTTGTTGATTGAGTTAGATGTATTCTTATGCCATAGGTTGACTTAGGGTCTCTCGGGGTCCCTGTCTTGTGTTGCGATCCGGGCCTCCGTTTGGGTCGTGACAAACTTAGTATCAGAGTCATAGGTTCGAAGTTTCCTAGGGTGTCTAAAAGCCACGTTAAGTAGAGTCTTTTTCATGGGTGTGAAGCGCGCCACACTTATGATGAAGAGGCTACGAGACGTTTAGGAAATGTTCCCTTTTTTCATGATCGATGTCGTGCGATGAAAAGTCTTTCTATCCTTCTAATTCATGCTATTCGTGATTGTAGAATAATGGCTCCTTTATGAATGAATGGAAGGAGGAAATGAGATGGTGAAGGCCACGAGGATGGCAATGGTCATAGGCATCAGCAAGCCCCGCTAGTTCAGGAGTCCCACGCACTGGAGCTAGCTTCCCATGCTGAGTTTTGGGCCATTATTCAGATGCTTGCACATGCCTTGACCACTCAGGTCAATTAGCAGGCCATTGCGCATGTTCCGCAAAATGGCAACTGAGTTAGAGACTTCTTGAGGATGAACATGCCGAAGTTCCTTGGGTCCAAGATAGATGAGGACCCACATGAGTTCATGGAAGAGATTTTCAAGATCACCCAAGTCATGGGGGTGAATGGGGTTGAGTGCGCAGAGTTTCACACTTATGTGCATATCTGATTTCACCAATGGAAGGATAGCAGGGTTGCAGGAGTAGGTCTGATCACTTGGGAAGAGTTTCATGTTGCATTCCTAGATTGGTTCTTCCCTTAGGAGATGAGGGAGCTGAAGGCAGCAGTGTTCGTAAATTTTAAGCAAGGGAGAATAAAAGTGCAAAAGTATTCCCTTAAGTTCAGTCACCTATCAAAATATGCCCCTGAGTGAGTGGCTGACCAGAGGACGTCCGTGAGCAGATTTGCGCATGGAATAGAAGGCTATTTGGACAAGGAATGTAGGATTTCTATGCTCCATTAGGACATGAACTTCCCTCGGATGGTGTTGTATGCCCAGCAGATGGAGGCGACACATTTGAGAGAGAGAGAGAGGCCAAGAAGGGAAGGACTGATGACCACATATTTTCTCAGCTGAGGTCAGGAGGTGGGCACTTTTAGCAGACCCACCAGAGATCATCCGCCCCTGCTTCTTTAGCATTGAGTGTTCCATCCAAGCCTAGACATGATCAAATAGGGCGAGCATCAGGCTCGAGGGGTCAGAGAAGCAGACCCACAAATTCTAGCATCCTAGCTTGTCGCAGATGTGGTCGAGGCCCCTCAGGCCAGTGCTTGGAAGGTTCAGGAGCTTTTTTTAGGTGTGGACAACCCGGACACATGCTTAGAGATTGTCCAGCAGCGAGACAGGATCAGGTTCGGGGGCCATGGCCCAGTTTCTAGTTCAGCAGCCTTTCCCTCACGCTCAACACATTAGGGGACATCACGGTCAACTCCAGAACATATTCTATTCCTTAGCATCCCATCAGGAGCAGGGGGTCTCCCTGGATGTGGTCACTGGTATGTTATGTGTCTTTCATATTGATGTTTATGCTTTATTAGATCCGGGAGCTACCTTGTCTTTTGTGACACCTTATGTGGCCAGTAGCGTCGGAGTTAGTCCCAAAGTATTGTCAGAACCCTTCTCAGTTTCTACTCCAGTAGGTGACTCAGTTATAACTAGACAAATGTATAGAAGTTGCCCAGTCTCAGTCTTTCAGAAGGTCACCTCAGCAAATTTGATAGAGTTAGCCATGACCGATTTAGATGTTATTCTCGGCATGGATTGGTTATTTGCATTCTATGCTTCAGTTAATTGTAGAACCCGGGCAGTAGAGTTTAGATTTCTGGTTGAGCCAGTCTTAGAATGGAGAGGTAGTTCAGTTGTACCTGCAAGTTATTTCATCTCTTACCTAAAGACCAGGAGGATGATTTCTAAGGGCTGTATATACCATCTAGTTAGGGTTAAGGGAGTTGAGTCCGAGACCTCAACTATCCAGCCCAGTACCAGTAGTACGTGAGTATCCAGAGGTCTTTCCTAATTATTTACCGGGAATTCCTCTCGAGCGTGAGATTGATTTTGGTATAGATCTTTTTCCCCACACCCAACCTATATCTATTCCACCATACCAAATGGCTCCAACTGAGCTAAAAGAGATGAAAGAGTAGTTGAAAGACTTGTTAGATAAGGGTTTCATTAGACCAAGCAAGTCTCCATGGGGTGCACCAGTTCTCTTTTTCCGAAAGAAGGATGGTTCTCTTCGCATGTGTATTGACTATCGACAATTGAAAAAAGTAACCATCAAGAACAGGTATCCTTTACCCAGGATCAATGATTTGTTTGACAAACATTAGGGGGCAAGTGTTTCTCAAAGATAGATCTCAGGTCCGGGTATCATCAGCTCAGAGTTCAGGAGAGTGATATCCCGAAGACAACCTTCAGGATGCGATATGACCATTATGAGTTTGTAGTTTTGTCTTTTGGACTAACGAATGCTCCAACATCTTTTATGGACTTGATGAATAGGGTGTTCAAGCAATATCTGGACATGTTCATGATCATGTTCATTGAGGACATCCTTATATACTCTTGGAGTGAGGAGGAGCATGCCTCTCATTTGAGAGTAGTGCTTCTGACTCTCAAGGATTGCCAATTGTATGCCAAATTGAGCAAGTGCAAGTTTTGGTTAGACTTTGTAGCATTTTTGGGCCATGTGGTATTGAGTTAAAGCATAAAGGTAGATTCTCCAAAAATCGAGGCGGTGAAAAATTGGCCTAGACCGATGAATCCTTCAGATATTCAGAGTTTCTTGGTGAAAGATGTACATAGACTCGCAAGGTTGGGAGTTAGGTTGGTCAACTCGACTGATGGCAGTGTTGTTGTCCAGAACAGGTCAGAATCGTCCATGGTGACTGATGTGAAAGCTAGACAAGATGAGGGTCCGATTTTAGTAAAGCTTAAAGAAGCTGTTCGAGTTAAAAAGGTGGAAGCCTTCTCCCAAGGGGCAGATGGTGTGCTTTGGTACTAGGGTCGCCTATGTGTTCCAGATGTCGATGATTTGAGGAAATGGATGATGCATGAGGCTCATGGAACTAGGTACTCTATTTGTTATACCCCGAGGACTCAAAGATCGAACTCAGGAGTTGAAATGGGGAAAATTTGAAAATCTGGGTTACAGGCACAGGACGAGTCGTTCGATAACTTGTGAGGAGACCCCACGAGTCGCCAGGTGACTCGTGGGGAGACTTGTGTCAAAGGATGGTTGAAGGTCCCCACGGGTGAGGGAACAACTTGTGGTTAGCCACCACGAGTTGTCAAGTCAGTCATGGGGTGAAGCTGAAAAAAATAAAATAGGAGGATCGACTAGTGTACTTAACAGAAGGAGATCACGACTCATCATGTCAGGCAACGTGTCGTGGTGTGAGTCATTGGGAGGAATTTTAATAAAATGGTTTTAAGGAGGCAGTGAGCGTGACGAGTGGTGGCCGCGACTCGTGGCCATCGGTAACGAATCATTATGTCATCCGTTAGAGGTTCCAGTGACCAGTTCAGACAATGTACTTAATGGGCAAGGTGACGGATCGTGAGGACTGTCAACGAGTTGTCAGGTCACTCGTTTTTACCCCTGATAGTTATTTTCCTTCGAGTTTGTAAGGGATTTTACGTAAATTCCTAAGATACTAAGGCCTAAACTACGACGTTTTGGGTTATGAATAGGGAAATCTAAAGGGGTTAAGTTCATATGTCACTCCATTCTTTCACGCATGTAACGTAGAGGAAGTTAGGGAGTGAATCAAGCCAAGAATTCATCAATCCATTGCAATTTCTTCTTGGGTCATCAAGTGAGGTTTAGAATCTGATAATCCCAAGTATGTAAGGTCATCAATGGGTGAATTCTTCCATACCAATGCTCCTACTCTATAATTTTACTAAGAATTTATCAAAAACTCATGGGGTTTTGTATTTGAGTTATATAAAATCTAATGATTTAATTATAGGTTTTGTGATTTTGAAATATTATCATAATCTATGGATTTTGATTATCTTTTGAGATTTAAATTGATTATAATGATACTGATTTTGATTTTTGAAACAATTAATCTTAACTATGCATGCCCATGATGAATCGATTTATGACCTATTATCCTATCGATGTTCTTATGAGCCCAACATGGATTATGGTCTAAATTATGAATTCATTATATTACCCATTATGATTTTATAAAATTCAAGCTATGTACATGATCTACAAGTATATATGAATCTTATTATTCATGAACTATGTTTTTGGCCGACTCACGGGCCTCATGTCATGGCTAGTTCTTATATGTTCAAGCATGTTTATGATTATCATGATTTAACTAGCCCATGAACTCATGTATGTATTATTATGAGCACTATATATGTTTTGGGACTAGTATCGAACACCGAGTAGGTTCGGGGCTCAGTTTAAGTCTCATATCTCATGAACTACATGCCAACGTAGGTGTGCCAGACCCTTTTATTTTAGTTCCTAGCCCAGATGTCCCTTTTCATGGTGATATAACACTTTCATGGTTCTACTCTTGGCAAGGTACGAACACCCTCACAACTAGGATTACAAGTCGGGCTTCATGTGTGCTCATATGGGGTATGTCGGTTAAGAGAATCTCCCACTGTCCTCATGATTTATGCATATTATGATTAAGTAGGTTGGCTCAAGTCATATTAAGTAAATCTCTTCTATTATGATTATGATTTTGTTACATTATGAATGCTTTGAATACCTTGAGCCATATGATATGTCATCATGATTTACGGTACGAGCATGCTGTCTTATCCTTATGATCATTTATAAACTTTATACATGTTTTAGATGTCTATTTTACCTACCTTGCATACTCAGTACATTCCACGTACTGACCGAATATTTTCTATGTTGTATCGTCTCATGATATAGGTCCTAGCTCTCAGGCATGTCCTCACCCATAGCTAGATTCGATTTTGCTCTCAGTGCACTTGGTGAGTCCTCATGTTCCGAGGGCTACATGTTCACACTCTATGCTATTCCTTTCAGTTTCTGGATGTTGGATTAGTTGGGGAGTTGTCCCATCAATCCGCCTTTCATGTTTAGAGTCTTATCAAACTACAGTCGTATTCCGCTATATTATATAAGTCTTGTACCGCTTTTCCCTTATGCTATGTTATGATTACATTCTTTATGTTAAGTCTTCTGCTCATGTGATTGAATTAGATGAATGCTTATGCCATGGGTCGACTTGGTGTCTCTCGAGGCTCCTTGTCCTATGTCTACGATCTGGGTGTACATTTGGGTTGTGACTCTATTCATTGAGGTGCAACCAAGATGTATCATGATTTGTAGGAAATATATTGGTGGAATGGCATGATGAAGGATATTACAAAATTCGTAGCCAAGTGCCCGAACTGTCAACAAGTAAAGGTTGAGCATCAAAGGTCGGAAGCGTACTTCAGGATATTTGCATTCCCACTTTGTAGTGGGAAGAGATAATATGGATTTCATTACAGGCATACCTCATACTCGTCGACACTATGATTCTATTTGGGTTGTGGTAGACAGGTCGACCAAAGCCTCACATTTTTTACCGATCAAAACTATGGATTCAGCAGAGGACTATGCCAAATTGTATATCCGGGAGTTGGTTCGATTGCATGGAGTGCCTTTGTCCATTATTTTAGATCGAGGTACTCAATTTACCTCTCAGTTTTGGCGGTCTTTTCAAAAAGGGCTTGGGACTTAGGTTAAACTCAGCACAACATTTCATCCGCAAACGGATGGTCAAGCGGAACAGAAAATTCAAACTCTCGAAGAAATGTTGAGAGCTTGCGTAATGGACTTTAAAGGTAGTTGGGACGATCACTTTCCCTTGATCGAGTTTGCTTATAATAAAAACTATCACTATAGTATCCAAATGGCAACATTTGAGGATCTCTATGTGCGGAGATGTAGATCGCCCATCAGATGGTTTGAGGTTGGTGAGGCCTCTATGATAGGGGCAGATTCAGTTCATGAGGCTATGGTGAAGGTTCAGTTGATAAGGGATAGGCTGAAAATCTCTTAGAGTCGTCAAAAGTCCTATGCGGATGTAAGGAGAAGGGAGTTAGAGTTCGAGGTGGACGATTGGGTGTTCTTGAAGGTATCTCCCATGAAGGGAGTAATGTGGTTTGGGAACAAAGGAAAACTTAGTCCCCGCTATGTTGTCCCCTACCAAATTATGAGAAGAGTTGGTAAGGTGGCGTATGAGTTTGAACTGCCCTCAGAGTTATCTTCTGTGCATCCTGTGTTTCATGTATCGCTTTTGAAGAGGTGTTTAGGTGACCCAGCTCTAGTTGTTATGGTAGACCATGTTTTTGTGAGAGACAACCTTAGCTATGAGGAGGTTCCGATGGAAATATTGGATCAACAGGTTCAGAAGCTAAGGAACATGGAAGTAGCTTCAAGTAAAGTATTATGGGGGAATCAGCATGTTGAAGGAGCCACATGGGAGGAAGAATGGATATGATGGCTAGATACCCATATTTGTTCTCTACCGACTCAGTTCCAGCTTGAGGTATTAGTTTTTGCGCTTAGACTCTATTTAGTTCTCATGTTCAGTTCATATGTTCAAGTCTTTGTTATATATATGGATGTGTATGTGAAGCATGAAATCAAATCTGCTATGTGGTTTGAATCAGAGGTAGTCATTTCCATTAGTTTTCAGTTTAAATGATCAGTATTCGAATATGATAATTGCATGTTTCTATTTTCTGCTTATTTCCTACAGTCAAGGATGAATGTTCACAAGGGGGAGATATTGTAATACCCTGGATGTGCCTAAGAGTAGACCCAGAAGTTAAAAGTTGAAAACTACTGAAACAGGGAAAAATGTTGCAGAACGCGTGACCCTACGGATAGTTGGTCTAACCAACGACTCATTGGGACGAGTCATGGAAAGCATATGGTCTATGGATAGTGGAAGCAATGACCGATGTGATGACTCATTGTGGGAAACAATGAGTCGTCGTTTATAGTTGTGGTGGGAGATAGACTGTAGCATCTGGGAAGTAACAGTTCATCCCGCGACCAGTCATGAGTTACCACGGACCCTGGTTAGCAATCGTCACTTGAGTGTTGAAATTTCCCGTGGGTTCGACCGGAAGGAAACCACAACTCATTTGTGGATGTAACGAGTCGTGGTGAGGCTCGTTGTAGGATGAGGTGCGAAATCTGCAAGAGGAAACAATGGTCGATAGATCGACCCATTGTACAGTATGACGACCCGTCGTTTTAAGTCATGGGTCGAGCTGAGACCTAAGCCTGGAATGTTTATAGCACAGATCGTCACCACGGGTCGTGGTGTCCTCCAACGACCCGTTGGAGCACCCGTTGGTTCGTCCAGTGAAGAATTTTTCTACATAATCATTAAGGGAATTTTCATCATTTCTACATCCTAATTCCCTATACTACGTCGTTTAAGGCTCGTAATGGTGGATTTAAGGAGGGGAAAACCTATTCTAAGTCATTTCTTTCATGCATGCTAACTTGGGGAGTTAAGGGAGGTGATCTAGAGAAAACTTTCAAGGTTTCCATTAAAATTCTTCTTGGGAAATCAGAGAAGTGGTAGAATCAAGCCCTTTCAGGTATGTAGGGTTATCAGTGGGTGTTTCCTTCCACGCCCATGCCCAATTTCTATCTAAGTTATGAGAATTTCCTATGATCAAGTCATGGGCTCTTCACCCAAATGCATGAATCTTCTATTTCTTTACATGGGTATGATTAAGTTGTGTTTTCATTATCGAATTATGAAGCATAGGAAGATTTTAAGTTTTTTTCAATCAAAATCATGTTTCTAGTTTTATGAAATTAAAGGCTCATTGATAAGAAGTTCATAAAAGAAGAGATTTGTGATGAATGTATGATGATGACAAGATATGATGATGAAAAGCATGTTTAAAAGCTACCCATAATTATGATATTGTTTTCAAAAAGATTTGAGTTGTTCCCAAGCATGATAAAGTGTTGGGAAAGGCCCTTATATCAAGTATGTATGATGTATTATCTCTAAAGTAAGCTTACCACATGGTTTTGGAGCAAGGACTCCCAATTATCTTTGAGCTTGTGGTTTGTTTTGAATTAAAGCTTCTCATATGTATGATTTCATATTTGAGATGTATTTCATTATTGAGCTTTTCAGTAGAAAATGTTGAGCTTCGTTATAAAACGATGTAGAGCATATGCATGTTTTTGGTAGAAGAGTCTAGCACCGAGTGAGCTAAGGGTCGATCACCCTATGCCCCAGAACTATGTGCTAACATAGGTTGATACTATTATATATTATTGGGACCTCCCTTGCGAGCTATCCCCGACCCTAATGCCCCATGAGCTTGATATCGATATCATGGTATCGTCCTTAGCCCTGGCTTTGGGCGGCTCTTCCCACTTGAGTGTGATAGTTGGGACCACGTAAGCTCTATCGTGGTATGTTGGTTAATTGACGAGTCTCCCAGTGTTCCATATGATTCAGTCATGCATATTCATTACTCATGATTATATATACACATGCATGTTCTAAAAGCAAGGTTTGACTCAATGTTCAGCTTTTTCTATAAATGTCATATTTTAGCTTTGAGTCATTCGAGTCAATTGATGTTACAAAGCTATGTATTGTCATGTTATGAAAAGACCATGATTTCAGAAAGAATGCATGCAAGACCTCCCCTCAGATTCTTAAAGCTTTTGTTATGCTATGAGATGTTTTAAATGATTTCCTTTACTTAAGAGGTTTTTAATTACCTTGCATACTCTGTACATTCCACGTACTGACTGCATACTTTCTATGCTGTATCATTTCATGATACAGGACCTGGATCTCAGGTTCATCCCCGCTCTTAGTTAGTTTATTGGAGTTAGTGTTTGCTTGTTGGTGAGTCCTCATCTTTCGAGGGCTATACTTCTAGCTTTTCTTATGTATTTCAGTTTTAGTATTGTTGAGTTAATTGGGTTTTGTCCCATCAACTTATCATGTATATAGAATTTTCAGACTTATGTATGTATTCAACTTCGGATGATGTATTTTGATATTATTGTGGAATTAGACTTCCGCTAAGTTTATTATGTTGATTCATCAGGTTGTTGATTGAGTTAGATGTATGCTTATTCCATGGGTCGACTTAGGGTCTCTCGGAGTCCCTTGTCCCGTGTCGTGATCTGGGCCTCCGTTTGGATCGTGAAAAACTTAGTATCATAGCCATAGGCTTGAAGTGTCCCAGGGTGTCTAAAAGCCACGTTAAGTAGAGTCTTTTTCATGGCTGTGAAGCGTGCCACACTTATGACGAAGAGGCTATGAGACGTTTAGGAAATGTTCTCTTCTTTCATGATCGATGTCGTGCGATGAAAAGTCTTTCTATCCTTCTAATTCATGCTATTCGCGGTTGCAGAATAATGGCTCCTTGATGAATGAACGAAAGGAGGAATTGAGATGGTGAAGGCCATGAGGATGGTAGTGGTCATGGGAATCAGCAAGCCCCACCAGTTCAGGAGCCCCAGGCACCGGAGCCAGCTGCCCATGCTGAGTTTTAGGCCACTATTCAAATGCTTGCACAGGCCTTGACCTATCAGGTCAATCAGTAGGCCATTGCGCATGTTCCGCAAAATGGAAATGCAGCGATGACTCGAGTTATAGACTTCTTGAGGATGAACATGCCGAAGTTCCTTGGGTCCAAGGTAGATGAGGACCCATATGAGTTCGTGGAAGAGATTTTCAAGATCACCCAAGCCTTGGGGTTGAATGGGGTTGCGTGTGCAGAGTTGGCCTCTTACCAGTTGAAGGGGGTCACGTGTATCTGGTTTCGCCAATGGAAGGATAGCAGGGTCGCAGGAGTGATCTTGGGCAAATTTATATGCCCAAGTGATACTCAAATGTGTCGTTTTGCCTTGTTTATCTATTGATGTTTGTACATTCTCATGTGAATTGTAATAAAATGTGAATTTATACTAACCAACATGATTAGCGTTGTTTTGCAGGAAAAATATAAAGTTATGGAGCTAAGATGCATGTTGGGAGAGATCGGGATGGGACTCGGAAGCTAGCAAGGGAAAAAGCACAAGGAAAGCACGAATTAAAGGGGCTCCGCGATGGAGCCGTGTCACGCTGCCATCGCGTATGCATTCTGCCTGGATGCTGAAATTATGCCCAATTCCAGTGAAGGTGCGCGTTGGGGCCGTGGCACGTTGGCCTAGCCCCGCGTTGCACGTCGTGCCACGTTGGCCCTTAATACCTGGACGACCGAATTCCAGTGAGGGTCCGCGTTGGTGGCGTGTCATGGAGGTAGTGCTCCGCGATGCACTCCATGACATGTTGCTTCTTATTCCGGGAAAAATTCCCACTAGTATAAATAGAACACTTAGGTTCATTTTTAATTATTCTGACTTGGTGGAGCAAGAACGTGGGTTACAGGCAGTTGAGGGGACGAAAATCTCAGGGTTTTTCTCTATCTCCTTCTTCTTTAATTCAATTGCTTGTATGATTAACACTCATTTAACAATGTTTAATCCACAAATGAGTGGCTAAATTCCCTTCTTGCTGAGGTTAAGAACATTGTATTGAAATGTGATTATTGATAAATAAGTTTTCATCTTTTCTTCCATGGTTGTTCTATTAATTCTTGTTCTTACTGCATTAATGTGTGGCCAATGTTAATGTATATCTAAAAAGTCCGGTTTAACTCGAGAGAGCAAGAAATTGGAAAGTTGTGAATTGATAGGATATGATCTTTTCTTAGTTTGGGAAAATTGATAATTGATTTACCTTTAGGATAGAAATATACCTGAAAGTCGTATTAGTTACTTAAGGAATCGGTTTTGTATGGCTAGAACATGAATTTCGTTTTATCATAGAAATGTAGGTGGAAGGTTCATGATTCTTAAGTTGGGTTAAATACGAGAGTTTTAATCCATAGGCAATACTTCTTGACAAGCAACCGGAGGAAAGATTAATCAAATTGTATTGATAATTTATTTCTCTACATGTTCATTTAACCTGTGCATGCTCATACTTATAGTTCAGACTCAAATTGTATATTCGTTTTTAGACTTAGTATAAAATTAGGAACAAAATATCAAAATCTTTTTCACACCGTTGTCTACATTTTAGAGTTAAAGTTTATTGACACTTGATTAGATTGATACCTTAGTCCTGTCCTCGTGGGATCGATACTTGGCTTACTTGAGCCACTTTACTACTTGTTCGACCACGTGCACTTGCGTGTATTTATACCAAACTATCCGAACAAGTTTTTGGCGCCGTTGCCGGGGACTGGCAACTGGTAAATTTTTCTTAAGTGTTAGTTTACTATTTCTTCTTAGTGTTGACAACTTGGTCTTATCCTGTATTTTGCAGATACTAATTTCTGTTGAACACTAGCAAGAGACAAGGAGCTGGTGGACTCATATTTAGTGCCGGAAAGACAATTTCATCGGCAAAGGAGAGAAGCTCTAGAGAAAAAGCCGCAGTTGCTCAGACAAATAATCCTGGAGCAACAACAGAATCCACCAGTTGTAAGGGCAATGTTATTGCCCAAGGAGATGGCAGCTAGGCTGGTTCGCGAGGTGGCAATCCCACATGCTAATAATGTCATATCTAGTATCCGTAAACCTGAGCCAGGAGGGAGGTTCGAGCTTAAACAAAATATGGTGCAATTGCTGCACACCAGCGGGCAATTCACAGGTCTCCCTCATGAGGATCCACAGCAACATCTCCAAAATTTTTTGGAGATAAGTGACACTTACATCCCCGCTGGAGTGTCATCAGATTATGTCAGGCTTACATTGTTCCCATTTTCACTTTTGGGAGAAGCTAAGAGGTGGTTGAAAGTTGAGCCACCTAATTCCATCACCACGTGGGATGATCTTGCAAAGAAATTCTTGATACGGTTCTTTCCATCCGGTAAAACAACAAGACTTAGAAGTCAAATTCTAAGTTTTAAACAGAGAGAGGGAGAGAATCTGTATCAGGCTTGGGAGAGATTCAAATCTATGTTGCGGGATTGTCCTCATCATCACCAATCCAATGATGTGCTGGTGCATACTTTCATAGAGGGTTTGGAACCCGACACAAAAATTTTGCTAGACTCAGCAGCTAGGGGACAAGCATTAGAGAAGACTTATGAAGAGCTGTATACCTTGTTGAATCGTATTTCGCAGGGAAATCCGGAGTGGAATGCTGATTCGTCAAGAGGAGGAACAAGGAAAGCAGCAGGAGTCCTAGAAGTGGATGGTTTTACAGCTATTGCTGCACAGATAGCTGCTTTACAGAATCAACTCAACACCCACTTCAGTAACATGAGCATGAACCAGACTCAAGCCCCAGTGAATGTAGTGCAGTAGATTTGGTGTGAACTGTGCGGGAGTAGTGATCACTCAGCTGAGTGTTGTGGAGCAAATCCTGATTCGGTAAACTTTGTTGGAAATGTACAGAGAAACAACCACCTACAGTATGGCAAAAGCTATAATTCCAACTAGAGGAATCACCCGAATTTCTCTTGGGGTAGCAATAACCATCAAGGGCAAAGTTTGAGTCAGGGGGCGCAGAGAAATCAAGGAGGACAGCAGAACTATCAGTCGCAATACAGAAGCAATAATGCACCTCCTCCACCACCATCACCCAGCATTGAGGAGATGTTCAAGACAATGATAGCTAACCAAGCTCAATTGTAGGCTGATTATGTGAAATTGGAAGCCGAGGTAAAGAACAATCAGTTAGCTACCAAGGCGCTGGAGTATCAGTTTGGGCAATTTGCTGGAGCCCAAAACACCAGGCCTAGAGGAGGACTTCCTTGTGACACTGATCCCAATCCCAAGCAAGTGAATGCAGTGACCACAAGGAGTGGTTTACAGCTTAAAGAGGTGGAACCAAAAAGATCACCTCAACAGTCGGGAGCAGCAAAAACTGAGAGGGGGAAGAAAAAAGAGGCTGAACCAGAAAGACCACCACCCCCGTTCCCTCAGAGATTAAAGAAACACAAGGAGGAGGCGTGTTTCAAAAAGTTCATGGAGGTGCTTAAACAGGTACACATTAACTTACCTCTTGTTGATGTTTTGCAGGGAGTGCCGAAGTACGCAAAGTATATTAAGGACATCGTGGCGAACAAAAGCAGGTTAACTGAGTACGCTACGGTGGCTCTTATGGAGGAGTGCACTTCACGGATACAAAACAGGTTGCCCACAAAGCTCAAGGACCCTGGGAGCTTTACAATACAAATTACAATTGGGCAGAGTATTCGAGCTCATGGATTATGTGATTTGGGAGCGAGCATTAACTTGATGCCGACATCGGTATTCAAGAAGTTGGGGCTAGGGAGTCCTAGACCAACAGCAGTATCTTGTAGCTGGCGGATCGTTCCTTAGCCAGACCTGATGGCATTGTGAAAGACGTGTTGGTGCAAGTGGGCTCCCTTATCTTCCCAGTAGACTTCGTCGTGCTGGATTTTGAGCCAGACACGGAAGTCCCATTTATTTTGGGACGTCCTTTCTTGGCTACTGGGAAAACACTCATTGATGTAGCTGCAGGGCAGCTAACCATGCGGGCACATGAAAAAGTTGAGGTATTGATGTATTTAAGGCCATGAAGCTGCCGGCCATACATAAGGAGCTTTCAGCAATCAATGTGTTTGATCAAGAAGAAATTTGTCAGATTGTTGAATCTCAAGACCCACTGAAAAGAGTGTTGATGAACTCTGATCATTTTGGAGATCGAGACGCTTATGAGGTGGTACAAATTCTGAATGAGTCACAAAGGCATCTGAGGAAACAGGAATTTCAGTCTTTGATGAGGTCTCTGGAACCATTGTCGAAACCATCCATTGAGGAAGCACCAAAGTTGGAATTGAAAGAATTGCCTCCCCATTTAAAATATGTCTTTCTGGGGGAAGATGAGACGTTGCCAGTCATCATCTCCGCAGAATTGACGGAGGCACAGGAAAAGGAAGCATTGGGGGTCCTCAGAAAAAGGAAGAAAGCAATGGGTTGGCAAATGTCAGATATTCAGGGCATCAATCCAGCTTTTTGCACACACGGGATTTTCATGGAGACAGGAGCAAAACCAACTGTTCAGCCTCAATGAAGGTTAAATCCAGCAATGAAGGATATGGTTAGGAAAGAAATAATTAAGTGGCTTGATGTAGGTGTGGTCTACCCGATTTCAGACAGTGAATGGGTCAGCCCCGTTCAGTGCGTTCTAAAGAAAGGAGGGACGACCATGGTCACCAATGAGAAAAATGAGCTGATTCCTACACGAACCGTCACAGGCTGGCGGGTTTGCATGGACTATAGAAAGCTTAATGAATCCACAAGGAAATATCATTATCCTATCCCATTTATTGATCAGATATTAGATCGGTTAGCTGGACAGGAATATTACTATTTCCTTGATGGGTAATCTGGCTATAACCAAATAGCCATAGCTCCGGAGGACCAGGAGATGACTACTTTTACCAGTCCTTATGGGACATATGCTTTTAAGCGGATGCCATTTGGGTTATGCAATGCACCTGCTACATTCCAGAGATGCATGATAGCTATTTTCCATGACATAGTGGAGGATTTTTTTGAGGTATTTATGGATGATTTCTCTGCTTTCGGTAATTCATTTGCTACTTGTTTGTAGAATCTTGACAGGGTGCTGGCTCGCTGCGAAGAATCCAACTTTACTCAACTGGGAGAAATGCCCTTTCTTAGTCAAGGAAGGTATCGTCCTTGTCCACAAAGTGTCTCGCAAGGGGTTGGAGGTTGATCATGCTAAGATCGAGGTTATTGAGAAGTTACCACCACCTGTGTCGGTGAAAGGTGTTTGCAGTTTTCTTGGGCATGCAGGGTTCTACAGACGGTTCATCAGAAACTTTTCCAAAATTTCTAGACCATTATGCAAATTGTTAGAAAAAGAAGTGAAGTTTGAGTTGGATGATGAGTGTGTTAAAGCATTCGAAGAGTTGAAGCAGAAATTGATAGAAGCACCTATCCTTATTTCTCCGGATTGGGGACAACCTTTTGAATTGATGTGTGATGCAAGTGATGTGGCTGTGGGAGCTGTATTGGGGCAGAGGAAAAATAGAATTTTTCATTCCATTC
Source organism: Datura wrightii (assembly GCA_035772735.1). Classification (NCBI taxonomy): domain Eukaryota; kingdom Viridiplantae; phylum Streptophyta; class Magnoliopsida; order Solanales; family Solanaceae; genus Datura; species Datura wrightii. The sequence goes on from JASDFA010000016.1 coordinate 118,105,886, forward strand.
ATTATGCAAGCAAAACACTGAATACTGCCCAAAGTAATTATACAGTCACGGAGAAGGAGATGTTAGCATTGGTGTTTGCATTTGATAAATTCAGGTCAATTTGGTAGGTTCAAGAGTAGTGGTGTACACCGATCATGCAGCGATTCAGTATATGTTTAACAAGAAGGATGCAAAGCCCAGGCTGATCAGATGGATCCTGTTGTTCCAAGAGTTCAACCTCGAAATTAAAGACAGAAAGGGGAGCAAAAATCAGGTGGCAGATCACTTATCGCGATTGGAAAGCCGGTTACATGTGAAGGAAGGTGATAACATCAATGAGAAGTTCCCGGATAAGCAGCTCTTGGCAATAGGGGAAGCGGAAGTTCCATGGTACGCAGACATAGTCAACTTGCTAGTGAGTGGTGTCTATCCACCTGAGGCTACAGTTCAGCAGAGAAAGAAATTGAGGCATGATTGCCAGAATTTTATTTGGGATGAGCCATACTTATTTAAACAGGGACCGAATCAGGTGATGAGAAGATGCATCCCAGAGAGCCAAATTGCAGAGGTGTTGAGGAGTTGTCACTCTTCGTTGTATGGGGGGCACCATGGAGGCGAGCGGACAACACACAAGGTTCTATAGTCAGGTTTCTTTTGGCCTACACTGTTCAGAGACTCTATGGCATACATTAAAATGTGCGATAGATGTCAGCGTACAGGCACAATTGGTAGGAGGCAAGAGATGCCGCTGCAGAATGTACTTGAAGTGGAGACCTTTGATGTATGGGGCATAGATTTCATGGGCCCGTTCCCACCATCATTTGGTAATCGTTACATCTTGGTGGCCGTCGATTATGTATCAAAGTGGGTTGAAGCAATAGCTTGCCCCAGGAATGACAACAAGGTGGTAACAAAATTTGTGAAAAAACACATTCTCACCAGGTTCGGGACACCCCGAGCCATTATTAGTGATGGAGGGGCTCATTTTGTCAATGCAAGTTTCAAGAAGCTACTAGCCAATTATGGGGTGCGCCACAACGTGGCAACAACATATCACCCCCAAACCAGTGGGCAAGTGGAGGTGTCGAATAGAGAAGTGAAGCAGATTCTCCAGAAAACAGTGAATGCACAACGTAGTGATTGGTCAAGTAAACATGATGATGCGTTGTGGGCATACAGAACTGCTTACAAGACACCGATTGGAACTTCTCCATACCGATTGGTCTATGGTAAAGCGTGTCATCTGCCAGTGGAGTTAGAGCACCGAGCCTTCTAGGCTGTGAGGAAATTGAATATGGACTTAGAGCTAGCGGGCAAGAAGAGACTAATGCAACTCAGTGAACTTGAAGAGTTCCGTTGGCATGCTTATGAGAGTGCCAAGTACTACAAAGAAAAAATGAAGAGGTGGCATGACAAGCATGTGGTGCATCGTATTTTTGAGCCGGGGCAGAAAGTATTGCTCTTCAATTCAAGATTGAAGCTGTTTCCAGGAAAGCTGTGGTCCAAATGGTCAGGGCCATTTGAGGTAGTAAGAATGACCCCGCACGGGGCAGTAGAGTTGTGGCAAGAAGATCGGAGTGCCACGTTCTTGGTCAATGGGCAGCGGTTTAAGCATTACTCGGGTGAGGACGGTGATCGAGAGAAAACGTCCGTCACCCTAGAGGATGACTGAGCTTAATGACGTCGAGCCGTGACGGTAAACCAGGCGCTGCACGGGAGGCAACCCGTGAAATTTTTGTAAAATGTGAATAGATTTCGTAGAAAAGATAGAAAAAAAATTGAGAAAATAAAAAAATATAAAAACAAAAAAATTGTAGTTTATGTGAAACCTATAAATTCTAACCAATTTCTTATTGTGAGATGAATTTCAGGTTGAACGGAGGGTAAAAATGCAAAGGATCGCAATGGAAAAATTGAAGTAAGAAAAATAATAAAAAGTGGCAAAACAGAGAGCCTACACGATGGCTCCGTGTCACGGAGGGAGTGCTCCGCGTTACCCTCCGTGACATGTTGAAGTGTAATCTGGAATTTCTGAAAAATTCCACAGTACTGGCGCGATGGCTCCGTGTCATGGAGGGCATGCTCCGTGTTACCCTCCGTGACACGTTGAAGGCAATTTTGCGACGGGTCACACCGGGTCGCTGGGTGACCCGTGCGAAAAACCTCCTTTTAAACCCCACAAACACTCATTTCTCCCATTTTTTTCACTCCCCTCCGCAACAAACAACCCAAAACCCCCATTCCCCAACGTGACATGGACTAGGAGCTAAAATTTGTCAACCTTTCTTCGATATCATCAAATTGAAGGTATGTTTGTTAACTTCATCTCATTTCTTGTCTTATTTTTCCGATTTTGAGCATAGGAAGTGAGGAAAACTTGCCCTAAGTGTAAATTGAGCATGAATTCATGCAAATTATTGTTGATTGATGTTCATAGTATCGTTGTGATGGTATGAACTCGATAAATACATGTTTGATTGAAATTCTTGCGAAATTGTGGCTAGGGTTAGAATTCAAATATGAAGAAGTTAAAATTGAGTTGAAATGTGAAATTATTCTTCGTTTGTGCATGTTGGGTGAGGAACATTATGTTGTGCTTAACGTAAGACGATTAAGGCGTGACGGATTGTCGGGTTAATGAAATTGTTGAAATTGCATAGAAATTGGGGGAATCGTATCGGTTTTGTTGATAGAAATGGTTGCTATTCTGGTCTGCTCTGGGGTATTTACTACACGCAAGTGCACGTGGTCGAACAAGTAGTAAAGTGGCTTAAGTAAGCCAAGTATCGATCCCACAGGGACTGGGATAAGGTAACAAACTACTTAAGTGTTATTATACTTACTCTAAAAATGAAGACAACAGTGCAAAGAAGAGTTTGATATTTTGATTTCTAATTGTATGCTAAGTCTAAAACGAATATCTAATGTGAGTCTGAACTATGAATGTGAGCATGCTGAGGCTAAATGAACATGTATAGAAACTAATTATCGATACAATTTTTGGTTAATCTTTCCTCCGGTTGCTAGTCAAGAATTATTGCCAATGGATTAAAACTCTCGTATTTAACCCAACTTAAGAATCATGAACCGTCCACCTACATTTCTGTGATTAAATGAAATTCATGTTCTAGCCATGTAACCGATTCCTTAATCGACTAATACAACTTTCAGGTATATTTCTATCCTGAAGGTAAATCAATTCTCAATTTTGCCAAACTAAGAAAAGATCATATCCTATTGATTCACAACTTTCCAATTTCTTGCTCTCTCGAGTGAAACCGGACTTTTAGATATACATTAACATTGGCCACACATCAATGTAGTAAGAACAAGAATCAATAGAACAACCATGGAAGAAAAGATGAAAAACTCAATTGATCAATAACTACATTTCAAAACAATTGTTCTTAACCTCAGCAAGAAGAGGAATTAGCCACTCATTTGTGGATTAAACATCGTTAAATGAGTGTTAAACATACAAGCAATTGAATTAAAGAAGAAGGAGATAGAGAAAAACCCTGACAATTTCGTCCCCTCAACTGCCTGTAACCCACGTTCTTGCTCCACCAAGTCAGAATAATTAAAAATGAACCTAAGTGTTCTATTTATACTAGTGGGAATTTTTCCCAGAATAACAAGCAACGTGTCACAGAGTGCATCGCGGAGCACTGCCTCCGTGACACGCCACTGACGCGGACCCTTACTAGAAATTGATTGTCCAGGTAATAAGGCCCAACGTGGCACGACATGCAACGCAGGGCTAGGGCAATGTGCCACGGCCCCAACGCGCACCCTCACTGGATTTTGGCAAAAAATCCCTATCCAGGCAGAAGACATCCGCGATGGCAGCGTGACACGACTCCATCGCGAAGCCCCTTTAATTTGTGCCTTCAAATGCTTTTTCCCTTGCTAACATCCGAGTCCAACCCCAATCTCTCCCAACACGCATTTTAGCTTCCCAAAATTATATTTTGACCTGCAAAACAATGCTAATCATGTTGGTTAGTATAAATTCACATTTTATTATCAATCACATGAGAATGTATAAACATTGATAGATAAACAAGGTTAAAATGACACCTTTGACTATCACTTGGGCATATAAATTTGCCCAAGATCAGTTGCTAAGTGCTATGTGATGAAATGTTATCGATGGTAATGTTGTGGTTAGCTGTACAAAGTCTGAGTAGTACATAGAATTTATACCGTCGAATTCTCTGAATGCACTAGGCATATTTGTTGTGTTTTTGTTTTTTATGTAATTTGGAAATAAGTATGATCTTGCCGTAATGTTGTGATTGTGGCTAAAGACTAAGTGTGGGGTGGCCTAGCTTCACCCAACCTTAGTCGAAGCTAATTTTAATTGAATAACATTGGACCTGTCTGTTTGGTTTGACAGAAACAATGGCAAGCAGGCAAGATAAAGGGAAGGGCGCATCAACATCAGGCGCCGGAAGGAAAAGAATTAGACTGGGAACAGCAGTCCCAGCAGCACCAGTGGTTCCGCGCGGCCAACGCTGTCAATACGGAACCCGATGGGTGACAGAGGAGGGGAAGAAATGGTACGCAAAGCATAAGGAAAGAAAATACTTCCCCGAGGAACACATTGCTAGGGAACCATTGGCACAGGAATTCCCCGGGATTGTCCACAGGATTGAGGCAGCTGGGCTAAATTTTATCTTTGACGAGCCCAAGGAGTGCAATCTGCACCTAATTCGGGAATTCTACGCCAACTGGAACTCGACACTCAGAAGTCACACCATAAAGATAAGGGGGCAGATAGTCACTTTTGAGCCCCATCACCTTAATGCCATCTTGGGGGCGCGGGACACAAACACCCATGTTCTTCGACAGCTGAATATCACTCCACCATATGCGGACATCAGACGCACTTTGTGTGGAGCTCGGTCTACAGTACGGTGGAGCAAGCATAAGGAGAGGGGCTACCATTAAACATTGCCCTATTCACAGATGAACAGTGAAGCCAGGATATGGCTTAAAATTGTTTGTTCCTGCCTGATCCCGGGGGTGCATATGACAGATGTCACCCGAGATCGTGTGTGCTTGGTATACGCCTTGATGAAAGGGCTGGAGATCAACGTTGGGGCAGTGATCATCTCCGCCATGAAGAGAGCCCGTTTGCATCAAGGGCACAGGTACGGGTTTGGTGGCTTACTGACCACGTTCCTGAGGGGCCTAGTTATTGAGGAGGAGTCCCTTAACTACATCCCGTAGATGGAGAGGCGGGCCTTAGATGTCACCAAAACTAAGGCACCTGACCCCACTCACGGGCCAGTTCTTACACTAGCCGAGCGACATGCTCGAGATGATCAGTACATGGCTCGCATGTTTGGGATGCATATGCTCCAGCTGCGCATAGGTGGGAGGCCGGCAACAGAAGATGAGCTGTTGCAGCTCGAGCTAGACTACCCTTTTGGCGAAAATGCCAGGGCTCTATGCCGAGTGGGGCTAGCTTTTGTAGAGCCCACTGATGATGATGTCCCCACAGATGAGGAGACACGTCGTGACGACTCCGATGTTGAGTCAGATGATGATGACGGGGGCGATTCAGACATGGGAGACGAGGCAGCAACACCTGACGAAGAAGTGGAATACTTTGATTGATCAGGGAGTTTCACCACCTACTTTTATAATATGCTGAATTTTGTGAACACTAGGGACAGTGTTCGATTTAAGTGTGGGGTGGGAGTAGTTATGTGTTGGTTGCTGTTGTCATTAATGTCTCTATTCTGTTGTTGTGCTTGGAAAAACTTGTGACCCTATGATTTTTTTGTGTGTATGTCCGTATTGTAATTAATGCGAAGCTGTTGTGTGGTGTACTGTTGAATGTTGTTAGCTAATTTTGTATATATTTTTGTTTTATCGAAATGATCGATATTTCTAAAAACTTTCATGAAATTTTTAATTTTTGGGTTTCTCAGCGTTTGTTTTCGGTTCTTTTACCGAGAATAGTCCCATTGAACCGAAGTCGTAATTAGTGACCGTTCCATATGATGAATGGATGAAGACCGTCTTAAGGGAAATGTAGTCGTTAGGAGTGGATTTCTTTTGTTCATTTTTTTTAGTTTTTTTCTTTTGTTTGTTTGTATCCCAAAACCTGTCGTTACTTTATGGTTGCGAAATTCTGGTTGCGTGTTGTACATGATATTTGAAATGAAAAGGTGATTCGTATGAAAGCGTGCAACTTTGTAAATATGTTGAGATACCTAGGCCATAGAGTTCGACTTGGGGTGATTGAGGCTTAATGTTTGAATTCTTGTAATTAGCTGATAGAAGAGTCTGTGAATATGTCTTGAGTTGAGCATGTGAAATGAGTGTATGGTGAGGTTTCGTTTCTTCCATGCTATTGTGAAGTGTCTAGAACTTTCCTGGTCTGTGTACAAAACGAAATGAAGGATGTGTAGTGTAGGAAAGGATGTAGGCATTTCTTTGCTTTAACCAAAAGTTTTTTTTTCATTATCATACCCACCTTGAATGGACATCCTAGTTAGCCCATTGAGCCTTTAGCCTATTTCTTTCTTTTGTCAAAAAGGTGTAAACCGAGCTTAACCCCTTCTTTTCATTTTATGTGAATTTGATCCAAACCTCTTAAGCGCTCAAGAAAAAATATAATTTTCCCACAGTCAGGGAGTGAGAATGGTGAAAAGAAAAGAAAAAGCAGAGTAATGGAAGGAAAGAAAAGGTCGAAGGTGCACTCGGTATAAATTAAATATAATGAAGACGTATAACTACTCTTTGTTATTAAGTCAAGTGTGCTTAAAGATATGGGGTCAAAAATAAAGATAGACTTCAAGAATGGGAGGATGAAGGAAGAAAAAAAATGCCCATAAGGTTGATGGGATGTATTGAAAAAGCGCTTAATGAGGCTAGTTTGTATTATTGGTTAGCCCAGTATTTGCTAGTTCCGTAGCTTACACTACAACCCGTTAAGTCCTACGTGATCTTACATCACGCATCCTTATATTAGTGGAGTAATACACTAAAGGCAAGCTTATGGTTCATGACATGATGCATGGGAATTCTTTTGGGAGAGAGAGTGAAATCTTGTGTATTTTCGCCTGCATGTAGTGTCTTTGAGTTCATGTGATTAAAAAAGGGAACATTCTCTTGCGTTGTGAGGGCACATGCTCGACGAGAGATTGAATTTCATGTCGGATATCTTTATCAACTGATTTGCATGAGTTTGCCGATATTGAGAGTTGATTCTTGAGTCTAGGAGGTCTTAATGTGTTGAAGGCCATCGTATTGATAAGACTACGCATGTTTTCTTGATGATTTGCTATATTAAATAATCGGTATACCCGTAGCTTGAATTGTCGAGCCAAAGTATCCAGGATGGGGTGTCAATTGCATGAGGTGTAAGATTATTGTTCGGGGACGAACTAGGATTTAAGTGTGGGGTAAGTGATCTTGGGCAAATTTATATGCCCAAGTGATACTCAAATGTGTCGTTTTGCCTTGTTTATCTATTGATGTTTGTACATTCTCATGTGTATTGTAATAAAATGTGAATTTATACTAACCAACATGATTAGTGTTGTTTTGTAGGAAAAATATAAAGTTATGGAGCTAAGATGCATGTTGGGAGAGATCGGGATGGGACTCGAAAGCTAGCAAGGGAAAAAGCACAAGGAAAGCACGAATTAAAGGGGCTCCGCGATGGAGCCGTGTCACGCTGCCATCACGGATGCATTCTGCCTGGATGCTGAAATTATGCCCAATTCCAGTGAAGGTGCGCATTGGGGCCATGGCACGTTGGCCTAGCCCCGCGTTGCACGCCGTGCCACGTTGGCCCTTAATACCTAGACGACTAGTTTCCAGTGAGGGTCCGCAATGGTGGCGTGTCACGGAGGCAGTGCTCTGCGATGCACTCCGTGACACGTTGCTTGTTATTTCGGGATAAATTCCCACTAGTATAAATAGAACACTTAGGTTCATTTTTAATTATTCTGACTTGGTGGAGCAAGAACGTGGGTTACAGGCAGTTGAGGGGACGAAAATCTCAGGGTTTTTCTCTATCTCCTTCTTCTTTAATTCAATTACTTGTATGATTAACACTCATTTAACAATGTTTAAGCCACAAATGAGTGGCTAAATTCCCTTCTTGCTGAGGTTAAGAACATTGTATTGAAATGTGATTATTGATAAATTGGTTTTCATCTTTTCTTCCATGGTTGTTCTATTGATTCTTGTTCTTACTGCATTAATGTGCGGCCAACATTAATGTATATCTAAAAAGTCCGGTTTCACTCGAGAGACTAAGAAATTAGAAAGTTGTGAATTGATAGGATATGATCTTTTCTTAGTTTGGGAAAATTGAGAATTGATTTACCTTCAAGATAGAAATATACCTGAAAGTCGTATTAGTCACTTAAGGAATCGGTTTTGTATGGCTAGAACATGAATATCATTTTATCACAAAAATGTAGGTGAAAGGTTCATGATTCTTAAGTTAGGTTAAATATGAAAGTTTTAATCCATAGGCAATAATTCTTGACTAGCAACCGGAGGAAAGATTAATCAAATTGTATCGATAATTTATTTCTCTACATGTTCATTTAACCTCAGCATGCTCATACTTATAGTTCAGACTCAAATTGTATATTCGTTTTTAGACTTAGTATAAAATTAGGAACAAAATATCAAAATCTTTTTCACACTGTTGTCTGCATATTAGAGTTAAAGTTTATTGACACTTGATTAGATTGATACCTTAGTCCAGTCCCTGTGGGATCGATACTTGGCTTACTTGAGCCACTTTACTACTTGTTCGACCACGTGCACTTTCGTGTAGTTATACCAAATGATCCGAACAAGGAGCAGGTCTGATCACTTGGGAAGAATGTCTTGCATTCCTAGATCGGTCTTCCCTTAGGAGATGAGGGAGCTGAAGGAAGCTGAGTTCGTAAATTTGAAGCAAGGGAGAATGAAAGTGCAAGAGTATTCCCTTGAGTTCACTCGCCTATCAAAATATGCCCCTGAGTTAGTGGCTGGCCAGAGGATGCTGGTGAGCAAATTTGTGCATGGAATACCAGGCTATTTGGATATGGAATGCAGGATTGCTATTCTCCATCAGTACATGGACTTCCCTCGGATGGTGTTATATGCCCAACAGATGGAGGCGGCACATTCGAGAGAGAGAGAGACCAAGAGGGAAAGGACTGATGACCACATATTTTCTCAACTGAGGTCAGGAGGTGGGCACCTTCAGCAGACCTACCAGAGATCATCCGACCCAGCTTCTTTAGCATTGAGTGTGCTATCCCTGCCTAGACATGATCAAAGAGGGTGAGCATCAGGTTCGAGGGGTCAGAGCAGCAGGCTTACAGATTCTAGCATCCTAGCTTGTCGCAGATGTGGTCGGGGCCACTCAAGCCAGTGCTTGGCAGGTTCAGGAGCTTGTTTCGGGTGTGGAAAGCCCAGACACATGCTTAGAGATTGTCCAGCAGTGAGATAGGATCAGGTTGTGGGGCCATGGCCCAGCTTCTAGTTCGGCAGCCCCTCCCTCATGCTCAACACATCAGGGGGCATCTATTAGTACAACTAGCGGTCAACACCAGAACAGATTCTACTCCTTAGCATCCCATCAGGAGCAGGAAGTCTACCTGGATGTGGTCACTGGTATGTTATGTGTCTTCTACATTGATGTTTATGCTTTATTAGATCCGGGAGCTATCTTGTCTTTTGTGACACCTTATGTGGCCAGTAGCTTCGGAGTTAGTACCGAAGTCTTATCAGAACCCTTCTCAGTTTCTACTCCAGTAGGTGACTTAGTTATTGCTAGATGGGTTTATAGAGGTTTCCCAGCCTTAGTCCTTCAGAAGGTCACCTCAGCAGATTTAATAGAGTTAGCCATGATCGATTTTGATGTAATTCTCAGCATGGATTGGTTATTTGCATTCTATGCTTTAGTTAATTGTAGATCCCAGGCAGTAGAGTTTAGATTTTTGGGTTAGCTAGTCTTAGAATGGAGAGGTAGTTCAGTTGTGCCTGCAGGTCGTTTCATCTCTTACCTAAAGGCTAGGAGGATGATTTCGAAGGGGTGTATATACCATCTAGTTAGGGTTAAGGACGTTGAGTCTAAGACCCCGACTATCCAGTCCGTACCAGTAGTACGTGAGTATCCAAAGGTCTTTCCTGATGATTTACCGGGAATTCCTCCCGAGCGTGAGATTGATTTTGGTATAGATCTTCTTCTTGACACCCAAGCTATATCTATTCCACCCTGCGGATGGCTCCAGCTGATCTAAAGTAGATGAAAGAGAAGTTGAAAGACTTGTTAGATAAGGGTTTCATTAGACCGAGCAAGTCTCCATAGGGTGCACCAGTTCTCTTTGTCCGAAAGAAGAATGGTTCTCTTCGCATGTGTATTGACTATCGACAATTGAACAAAGTCACCATCAAGAAAAGGTATCCTTTACCTAGGATCAATGATTTGTTTCACCTACTTCTGGGTGCCAAGTGTTTCTCAAAGATAGATCTCAGGTCTGAGTATCATCAGCTTGGAGTTCGGGAGAGTGATATCCCGAAGACAGCCTTTAAGATGTGGTATGGCCATTATGAGTTTGTAGTTATTTCTTTCGGACTAATGAATGCTCCTTCAACTTTCATGGACTTGATGAACAGGGTTTTCAAGCAATATCTGGACATGTTCGTGATCGTGTTTATTGAGGACATCCTTATATAATGTCGGAGCGAGGAGGAGCATGCCGCTCATTTGAAAGTAGTGCTTCAGACTCTCAAGGATGGCCAGTTGTATGCCAAATTGAGTGCGTGCGAGTTTTGGATGGACTCCGTAGCATTTTTGGTCCATGTGATATCTTGTGAAGGTATAAAAGCAGATTCTCAGAAAATCAAGGCGGTGAAAAACTGGCCTAGACCGATGAATCCTTCAGATATTGGAAGTTTCTTGGGTTTAGCTGGCTACTATCGGAGGTTTGTTGAGGGTTTCTCATCCATTGCAGCACCCTTGACCAAATTGACTCAAAAGAAGTTAAAGTTCCAACGGCCGGAGGCTTGTGAGAAGAGCTTTAAGAGTTGAAGACTCGACTCACTTTAGCACCAGTGTTGACCCTACCCGAGAATACCAATGGATTCATGGTGTATTTTGATGATTCGAGGATCGGACTTGGATTTGTGCTAATGCAGCATGGGAAAGTAATAGCATATGCCTCAAGACAGTTGAAAGTCCATGAGAAGAATTACCCGACCCATGATCTTGACTTGGCCACGGTGGTATTCGCCTTGAAGATATGACGACATTATTTGTATGGGGTCCACGTGGATGTATTTACTGATCACAAGAGTTTACAATATGCATTCACACAGAAGGATCTCAATCTTAGGCAAAGGAGGTGGTTGGAGCTACTCAAGGACTACGATATGTGTGTCCTTTACCATCCAGGTAAGGCTAATGTGGTAGCGGCGCACTTAGTAGGCTCTCTATGTAGAGTGTGTCCCATGTAGATGAAGGAAAGAAGGAGTTGGTGAAAGATGTGCATTGATTTTCAAGGTTTGGAGTTAGGTTGGTCGACTCGACCGATGGCTGTGTTTTTGTCCAAAATGGGTTAGAATCGTCCTTGGTGACTGATGTGAAAGCTAGACAAAATGAGGATTCGATTTTGGTAAAGCTGAAAGAAGTCATTCGAATTCAGAAGGTGGAAGTCTTCTCCCAAGGAGGAGATGGTGTGCTTCGGTACCAAGTTCACCTATGTGTTTCGGATGTCGATGATTCGATGAGTCGGATGATGCATGAGGCTCATGGAACTAGGTACACTATTTATTATACCCCGAGGACTCAAAGATCGAACTCAGGAGTTGAAATGGGGATAAACTGAAAATCTAGGTTGCAAGCACGGGATGAGTCGTTGGATGACTCGTGAGGAGACCCCACGAGTCATCAGGTCACTCATGGGGAGACTTGTGTGAAAGGATGGTTGAAGGTCCCCACGGATGAGGGAACAACTAGTGGTCAGCCACCACGAGTCGTCAAGTTAGTCGTGGGGTGAAGCTAAAAAAAATAAAATGGGAGGATTGACCAGTGTACTTAATGGAAGGAGACCACGACTCGTCATGTCAGGCAACGAGTCATGGTGTGAGTCGTTGGGAGGAATTTTAATAAAATGGTTTTATGGAGGTAGTGAACATGACGAGTGGTGGCCATGACTTGTGGCCACCGATAACGAATCGTTATGTCGTCAGTTAGAGGTTCCAATGACCAGTTCAGACAGTGTACTTAACGAGCAAGGTGATGGATCGTGAGGACTGGCAACGAGTCGCCAGGTCACTCGTTGAGACCCCTGATAGTTATTTTCCTGTGAGTTAGTAAGGGCTTTTACGTAAATTCCTAAGATCCTAAGGCCTAAACTAAGATGTTTTGGGTTATGGGATTAAATTCATATTTCACTCCATTCTTTCATGCATGTAAGGTAGAGGAAGTTAGGGAGTGAATCAACGCTATAATTCATCAAGCCATTGCAATGTCTTCTTGGGTCATCAAGTGAGGTTTAGAATCTGATAATCCCAGGTATGTAAGGTCATCAATGGGTGAATTCTTCCACACTCATGCTTCTACTCTATGATTTTACTTAGAATTTATCAAAAACTCATGGGGTTTTGTATTTGAGTTATATAAAGTCTAATGATTTAATTATGGGTTTTGGGATTTTGAAATATTATCATAATCTATGGATTTTGATTATCTTTTGAGATTTAAATTGATTATAATGATATTGATTTTGATTTTCGAAACAATCAAGCTTAATTATGCATGACCCATGAGGAATCATTTTATGACCTATTATCCCATCAATGTTCTTACGAGCCCAACATGAATCATGTTCTAAATTATGAATTCATTATGTTACCCATTATGATTTTATGAAATTCAAGCTATGTACATGATCTACAAGTATGTATGAATCTTATTATTCATGAACTATGTTTTCGGCCGACACAAGGGCCTCATGTCATGGCTAGTCCTTATATGTTCAACAATGTTTACAATTATCATGATTTAACTAGCCCATAAACTCATGTATGTATTATTATGAGCACTATATATGTTTTGGGAGTAGTATCGAACAACGAGTAGGTTCGGGGCTCAGGTTAAGCCCCAGGTCTCATTAACTACATGCCACCGTAGGTATGTCGGGACCCTTTCATGTTAGTCCCTGGCCCAATTGGCCCTTGGTGATATCACACTTTCATGGTTCTAATCTTTGAAAGGTACGAACACCCTCCCGACTAGGATTACGAGTCGGGCTTCATGTGTGCTCATATGGGGTATGTCAGTTAAGAGAATCTCGCACTGTTCCTCATGATTTATGCATATTATGATTAAGTAGGTTGGCTCAAGTCATGTTAAGTAAATCTCTTCTATTATGATTATGATTTTGTTACATTACGAATGCTTTGAAAACCTTGAACCATATGATATGTCATCATGATTTATGATATGAGCATGTTGTCCTATCCATATGATCATTTATAAACTTTATACATGTTTTAAATGTCCGTTTTACCTACCTTGCATACTCAGTACATTTCACGTACTGACCGCATACTTTCTAGCTGTATCGTCTCATGATACAGGTCCCAACTCTCAGTCTCGTGCTCACCCATAGATAGATTTGAATTCGGTCTCAGTGCACTTAGTGAGTCCTCATGTTCGGAGGGATACACGTTCACACTCTATGGTACTCCTTTCATTTTTTGGACGTTGGATTAATTGGGGAGTTGTCCCATCAATCCGCCTTTCATGTTTAGAGGTTTATTAGACTACAAGTTGTATTCTGCCGTATTGTATAAGTCTTGTACTGATTTTCCCTTATGCTATGTTATGATTATGTTCTTTATGTTAAGTCTTCTGCTCATGTGATTGAATTAGATTTATGCTCATGCCATGGGTCGACTTGGGGTCTCTCGGGGCTCCTCGTCCTGTGTCTACGATTCGGGTATACGTTTGGGTCGTGACAAACTTGGTATCAGAGCCATAGGTTTATGTGTCCTAGGGAGTCTGAAAGCTGCACTAAGTAGAGTCTTTGTCATGGGTGTGAAGCGCGTCACACTTATGAAGAAGAGGTTACGAGACATTTAGGAAATGTTCCCTTCTTTCATGATCTATGTCATGCGATGAACTTCCTTTACTCCTTTAAGTCATACTATTAACATTTGCAAAATCATGCCTCCACGTCGAGTAAATGCCAGGAGAAATGGAAATGGAAATGATCATGAGGGTGCCCATGGTGGTGAGCATCAGCTAGCTCCACGCGTTCATGAGGAGCACGTACCAGAGCCAGCTGCCCACGCCGAGTTTTGGGTAGCGATTCAGATGCTGGCATGGGCCATGACTGCCCAGGTCCAGAATCAGACAGTGGCACATCTCCCTCAGAATAGGAATGCAGTGGCAGCTAGGGTGAGGGACTTCTCGAGGATGAGCCCTCCAGAGTTCACGGGGTCAAGGGTGGAGGAGGATCCACACGATTTTATTGAGGAGATTCTGAAGATCACTTGACCTCCTATCAGCTAAAGGGGGTAGCACATATATGGTTTAAGCAATGGAAAGATGCCTGAGCGGCGGGTGCCGGCCCGATAGGTTGGGACGAATTTCACACCGCATTCGTGAATCAATTCTTTCCTCGGGAGATAAGGGAGCTCAAGGCAACCGAGTTTGTGAATCTGAAGCAGGGTAACATGTATGTCTAGGAATATGCATTGGAATTCACCCAATTATCAAAATATGCTTCGGAGTTGGTGGTGGATCAGCGGGCTCAGGTGAGCCATTTTTTGCATGGGGTAGCAGATTACTTGGACAAGGATTGTCGGACCATGCTTCATCGGGAAATTCATTTTTCCTATATTGTATTGCATGCGCAGCAGATGGAGTCAATCTATAGGAGGCAGAGAGAGGCCAAGAGGGCTAGGACCGACAACTACGGGGTTTCTCAGGCCAGGTCAGGAGATGGACCACGTCAGCAGACCCAACACAAGTCCATTGCTCCAGCTCCATCATCGGCCAGCACGCCATCCAGGTTTAGGGGAGACTACAGGAGCAGGGCTACAGGCTCGATGGATCATGGTAGCATGCAGGTGGAGTGCACTTTTCCATTTTGTGCGAAATACGGCAAAAATCATCCCGGGAGGTGCCTGATCGGTGTGGATGCTTGTTTCGGGTTTGGCAAACCGGGCACAGGATTAGAGATTGCCCTACAGCCAGTTCTACCGCTCTAGTAGCACGACCCCCTCAGCAGGGTGCCTCCATTAGTTCAACAGGTGGTCAGCGCCAAAATAGGTTTTATGCCCTAGTGCCTCGCCAGGAGCAGGAGGCTTCGCCAAATGTGGTCACGGGTATGTTGCAAGTCTTTCATACTGATGCTTATGCTTTGTTAGATCCAAGAGCTACTTTGTCTTTTATGACCCCTTATATTGCTAGTAGTTTTTGAGTTAGTCCTAAGATTTTGTCAGAACCGTTCTTTGTATCTACTCCAGTCGGTGAATCAGTGGTATCTAGGCGAGTGTATAGGGGTTGCCCCATTATGGTGTTGCATAAGGTTACCTCCGCGGATTTAGTAGAATTTGCCATGACTGACTTTAACATCATTTTGGGTATGGATTGGTTGTTTGCATGTTACTCTTCGATTAATTGTAGGACCCATGCGGTGGAATTCTGGTTTTCAGGTGAGTCAGTTTTGAAATGGAAGGGTAGTTCAGCCGTACTAGCCGTTCGGTTTATTTCATACCTTAAAGCCTAGAAAATTATCTCTAAGGGTTGCATGTACCACCTAGTTAGGGTTACGTATGTAGAGTCCAAGACCCCGACTGTTCAGTCAGTTCCAGTGGTGTGTGAGTATCCAGAGGTTTTCCCCGATGATTTGCCAGGTGTTCCTCCGAAGAGGGAAATTGATTTTGGTATTGATATATTGCCCGATATGTAGCCTATCTCTATTCCTCCTTACGGGATGGCTCCTACCGAGCTAAAAAGAGTTAAAAGAATAGTTGAAGGACTTGTGGGATAAGGGTTTCATTAGACCGAGCATGTCTCCATGGGGTGCAGCGGTTCTCTTTGTTCAAAAGAAGGATGGATAACTTCAGATGTGTATTGATTATCGACAGTTGAATAAGGTCACTGTCAAGAATAGATACCCCTTGCTCAGGATTGATGATTTATTTGACTAGCTCCAGGGTGCCAGGTGTTTCTCGAAGATAGATCTGAGGTCCGGATACCATCAACTCAGAGTTTGGGAGTGTGATATCCCAAAGACAGCCTTTAGAACCCGATATGGCCATTATGAGTTTTTAGTTACGTCATTTTAACTAACCAATGCTCCTACATCTTTTATGGACCTGATGAACAAGGTGTTTAAGCAATACTTGGACATGTTCGTGATTATGTTCATTGATGACATCCTTATATACCCCCGGAGCGAGGAGGAGCATGCCGCTCATTTAAGAGTAGTGCTTTAGACCCTCAAGGATCATCAGTTGTATGCCAAGTTTATCAAGTGCGAGTTCTGGTTGAACTCGATAGCATTTTTGGGCCATGTAGTATCAGGAGAGGGCATAACAGTGGATTCTTAGAAAATTGAGGCGGTGAAGAATTGTCCTAGACCAACGAGTCCTTTAGAAATTCAGAGTTTCTTGGGCCTGGAAGGCTACTATCAGAGATTTGTGGAGGTTTTTTCATCTATTGCCACACCATTGACTAAGTTGACTCAGAAAAAGATAAAGTTTCAATGGTCGGATGCTTGTGAGAAGAGCTTCTAGGAATTGAAGACCCGACTCACTTTAGCACCAGTGTTGACTTAACCTGAGGGAACGGATGGCTTTGTTGTATATTGTGATGCTTCGAGAGTTGGATTGGGATGTGTGTTGATGCAACATGGGAAAGTATTAGCATAAGCCTCCCGACAGCTGAAAGTTCACGAAAAGAATTACCCGACCCATGATCTTGAGTTGGCCGCGGTGGTGTTCGCATTGAAGATATGGCGACATTACTTGTATGGGGTCCACGTGGATGTATTCACGGATCACAAGAGCTTGCAATATGTGTTCACGCAAAAGGATCTCAATCTTCTACAAAGGAGGTGGTTGGAGTTATTAAAGGACTATGATATAAGTGTTCTTTACCACCCGAGCAAGGCTAATGTGGTGGCGGATGCACTTCATAGTATCTCTATGGAGAGTGTGTCCTATGTGGGTGAGGGAGCGAAGGAGGTGGTGAACGATGTCCACCGGCTTACAAGGTTGGAATTAGATTGATCAACTCGACCGATGGCGGAGTTATTATGCAAAATGGGTCAAAATCGTCCTCAGTGGTTGATGCCAAATATAAGCAAGATGAGGATCCGATTTTGAGGAAGCTGAAGAAAGCTGTGCGGAGTCAAAAGGTGGAGGTTTTCTCCCAAGAGGGAGATGGTGTGATACGATACCAGGGTCAACTATGTGTTTCAGACATTGATAATTTGAGAGTTCAGATATTACATGAGGCACATGGTACAAGATATTCTATCCATCTAGGTGCCACCAAGATGTATCATGACTTGCAGGAAGTTTATTGGTGGAATGGCATGAAGAGGGATATTGCAGAATTTGTAGCCAAGTGTCCGAATTGCCAGCAAGTGAAAGTTGAGCATAAGAGACCGGGAGGTGTACTCCAATATATCAGCATTCCTACTTGGAAGTGGTAAGAGATCAACATGGACTTTACAACAGGTTTGCCCCGCACTTGGAGACAGTATGACTCCATTTGGGTTGTTGTGGACAGGTTAACCAAGACTGCACACTTTCTACCGGTCAAGACCACAGATTAGGCAGATCATATGCCAAGTTGTATATTCAGGAGTTGTTTCAACTTCATGGAGTGCCCTTGTCTATTATTCATACCGAGGTACTCAGTTTACCTCCCAGTTCTAGCGGTCCTCTTAGAAGGGACTTGGGACTCAAGTCAAGCTGCACAGCCTTTCATCCGCAAACGGATGGCCAAGCCGAGCGAACAATCCAGACTCTTGAGGACATGTTGAGGGCATGTGTTATGGATTTTAAAGGTAGTTGGGATGATCATTTGCCCTTAATCGAGTTTACTTATAATGACAGATATCACTCAAATATCCAAATGGCACCGTTCGATGCTCTCTATGGGAGGAGGTGTAGATCTCCCATCGGATGGTTTGAGGTTGGTGAGGCAACTATGATAGGGCCAGATTCTGTTCACGAGGCCATGGTGAAGGTTCAAATGATAAGGGACCGATTGAAAATCACTCAGAGTCATCAAAAATCATATGCCGATGTGAAAAGAAGATATTTGGAGTTTGAGGTGGATGATTGGGTATTTCTAAAGGTATCTCCCATGAAGGGAGTCATGCGGTTCGAAAAGAAAGGTCAGTCCCCGCTATGTTGGCCCCTACCGGATTGTGAGGAGAGTTGGTAAGGTGGCGTATGAGTTGGACTTGCCCTTGGAGTTATCTTCAGATCATCCTGTGTTTCATGTGTCACTTTTGAAAAAGTGCTTGGGTGCTCCAGCTTTAGTAGTCCCGGTGGACAGCGTTGGTGTAAAGGATAGCCTTAGCTATGAAGAAATTCTAGTGAAAATATTAGATCGTCAAGTACGTAAGCTAAGGAACAAGGAAGTAGCTTCATATAAGGTTTTATGGAGAATTCAACATGTTGAGGGGCTACATGAGAAGCCGAAGAAGATATGATGGCAAAATACCCATATTTATTTTCTATCGGCTCAGTTCCGACCTGAGGTATTAGTTTTTGCCTTAAACCTCTAACCAGTTTTCATGTTTAGTTCATGCGCACAAGTTTTTTTATGACATGGTAAATGTATGCGATGTCTAAATTCAGTTCAATTATGTAGATCTTTCAGAGGTAGTCAATCCGTCAGTTTTCAACTTAAATGATCAGCATTTATAAATGGTGATAGCTTGTTTCTGAATTTTCTGAATGTTTCTAACATTCGAGGATGAATGTTTCTAACATTCGAGGATGAATGTTCCCAAGGGGGAAGATATTGTTATACCCTGAGGACTCAAAGATCGGACTCAGGAGTTGAAACGGGGAAAAACTGAAAATCTAGGTTGTAAGCACTTGATGAGTCATTGGACGACTCGTGAGGAGACCCCACGAGTTGTTGGGTGACTCTTGGGGAGACTTGTGTGAAAGGATGGTTGAAGGTCCCCACGGGCGAGGGAATGACTCGTGGTCAGCCACCGCGAGTCGTCAAGTCAGCCGTGGATGCAGCTGAAAAAAATAAAATGGGAGAATCGACCAGTGTACTTAACGGAAGGAGACCACGACTCGTCATGTCAGGCAACGAGTCATGGTATGAGTCGTTGGGAGGAATTTTAATAAAATGGTTTTAAGGAGGCAGTGAACGTGAAGAGTGGTGGCCACGATTCGTGCCTGACGGTAACGAATCGTTATGTCGTCCGTTAGAGGTTCCAGTCACCAGTTCAGATAGTGTACTTAATGGGAAAGGTGACGGATCGTTAGGACTGGCAACGAGTCGTCAGGTCACAAATTGGGACCCCTGATAGTTATTTTCCTGTGAGTTAGTAAGGGCTTTTATGTAAATTTCTAAGATCCTAAGACCTAAACTACAAAGTTTTGGGTTGTGAATACAGAAATTTAATGGGGTTAAGTTGAGATTTCACTCCATTCTTTCATGGATGTAAGGTAGAGAAAGTTAGGGGGTGAATCAAGCCTAAAATTCATCAATCCATTGCAATTTCTTCTTGGGTCATCAAGTGAGGTTTAGAATTTGATAATCCTAGGTATGTAAGGTCATCAATGGGTGAGTTCTTCCACACCCATGCTCCTACTCTATGATTTTTCCTAGAATTTATCAAAAACTCATGGGGCTTTGTATTTGAGTTATATAAAATCGAATGATTTAATTATGGGTTTTGTGATTTTAAAATATTATCATAAAATCTAATGATTTAATTATGGGTTCGACGGAAGGAAACCATGACTAATTTGTGGATGTAACCAGTCGTGGTGAGGCTCGTGTAGTATGAGGTGTGAAGTCTGCAAGAGGAAACAACGGTCAATAGATCGACCCGTTGTACAGTATGACGACCCGTCGTTTTAAGTCATGGGTCGAGCTGAGACCTAAGCTTGGACAGTGTATAGCACTTCATCACCATGGGTCGTGGTGTCCTCCAACGACCCGTTGGAGCACCCGTTGGTTTGTCCAGTGAAGAATTTTTCTGCATAATCATTAAGTGCATTTTCGTAGTTTCTACGGCCTAAGGCCCTATACTACGTTGTTTAAGGCTCGTAATGGTGGATTTTAGGAGGGCAAAAACTATTCTAAGTCATTCCTTTCATGTATTTAAACTTGGGGAGTTAAGGGAGGTGATCTAGAGCAAGCTTTCAAGGTTTCCATTCAAATTCTTCTCAGGAAATTATGGTAGAATCAAGCCCTTTCAGGTATGTAGGGTTATGAGTGGGTGTTCCCTTCCACACCCATGCCCAATTTCTATCTATGTTATGAGAATTTCCTATGATCAAGTTATGGGGTCTTCACCCAAATGCATGAACTTCTATTTCTTTACATGGGTATGATTAAGTTGTGTTTTCATTATCGAATTATGAATCATGGGTAGATTTTATGTTTTTTTCAATCAAAATCATGTTTCTAGTTTTATGAAATTAAAGGCCCATTGATAAGCAGTTCATAAAAGAAGAGATATGTGATGAATGTATGATGCTGAAAATCATGTTTAAAAGCTACCCATGATTATGATATTGTTTTCAAAAAGATTTGAGTAGTTCCCAAGCATGATAAAGTTTTGGGTAAGGCCTTTATGTCAAGTATGTATGATGTATTGTCTCTAATGTAAGCTTACCACATGGTTTTGGAGCAAGGACTCCCAATTATCCTTGAGCTTGTGGTATGTTTTGAATTAAATCTTCTCATATGTATGATTTCATATTTGAGATGTATTTCATTATTGAGATTTTCAATAGACAATGTTGAACTTCATTATAAAATGATGTAGAGCATATGCATGTTTTTGGGAGAAGAGTCTAGCACCGAGCGAGCTAACGGTCGATCATCCTATGCCCCAGAACTACGCGCCAACGTAGGTTGATACTATTATATATTATTGGGACCTTCCTTGCGAGCTATCCCCGGCCCTAATGGCCCATGAGCTTGATATCGATATCATGGTATCGTCCTTAGCCCTGTCAAGGCTTTGGGCGGCTCTACCCACTTGAGTGTGATAGTTGAGACCACGTAAGCTTTATCGTGGTATGTCAGTTAAGTGATGAGTCTCCCAGTGTTCCAAATGATTCAGTCATGCATATTCATTACTCATGATTATATATACACATGCATGTTCTAAAAGCAAGGTTTGACTCAATGTTCAGCTTTTTCTGTAAATGCCATATTTCAGATTTGAGTCATTCGAGTCAATTGATATTATAAAGCTATGTATTGTCATGTTATGAAAATATCATGATTTCAGAAAGAATGCATGCAAGCCCTCCCCTCAGATTCTTAAAGCTTATGTTATGCTATGAGATGTTTTAAATGATTTCCTTTACTTAAGCGGTTTTTAATTACCCTACATACTCGGTATATTCCACGTACTGACCACATACTTTTTATGATGTATCGTTTCATGATACAAGACCCGACTCTCAGGTTCAGCCCCGCTCTTAGTTAGCTTATCGGAGTTAGCGTTTTCTTGTTGGTGAGTCCTCATCTTTCTAGGGCTAGACTTTCAGCTTTTCTTATGTATTTCAGTTTCAGTATCGTTGAGTTATTTGGGTTTTGTCCCATCAACTTATCATGGTTAGAGGCTTTTCAGACCTATGTATGTATTCCGCTTCGGATGATATATTCTAATGTTATGGTTGAATTAGACTTTCACTAAGTTTATTATGTTGATTCTTCTAGTTGTTGATTGAGTTAGATGTATGCTTATGCCATGGGTCGACTTGGGGTATCTCGGGGTCCCTTGTCCCGTGTCGCGATTCGCACCTCCATTCAGGTTGTGACAATGTGTGTGTGAAAAGAGCTAACAAATATTTTTAGATGATTTTGGCAAGTAACACATGGAAAAATACTCAAAAAAGGTGCAAGGTATGAAGAAAGAAGAATTTGAAGAAAATTTGGCCTGGTGAAATAGCTGAACTGGCGCGCCAAAGCTTGAACTTCAGAGAAATTATGCTCAGGCTAGTGCTATGGCTAAAGTGGCGCGCCAGACCTAAAACTTCATAAGAAATTTTGCTCAACAAAGCAAAATGTCTAGTTGCTGCTAGAACATATAGAAAAGATCTTGGATAGTTGATTATTTTGGTTGGTCTTATAAGCAGGAACTAGCAATCAAGTAGTGTAAAAAGGGGCATGAGAAAAGGAAAGGGGATTAGTGAAAGAAAGGGTGAGTAGTGAGAATAAATGGTGGGACAAGAGAGATGAAGTAAAAATGTCTTAAAATTCTTAGGATTGGTAGTTAATATTGAAGAAAATCATTCCTACCCATCTCTTAGCCGACATTACAACCAGAAAAACTCCTTATCAACTTATTCTTTTTGAAGTAATTAAGTAATCTGACTATACTTGAGAGGCAAGCCTATGGTACGTTGCGTGTGTATGAACATCATTCGTGAGAGTGAGCACGCCTTGTTTACTATGTTTCAAGCTCTTGAATTGATAATATGAGGGAGGGAACATCACTAAATAAGTGAGGGCACAAGATGGTCAGAGTCGGTGACCTGAACATAGGCCCAGATTGAGACACAGGACAAGGAACCCCGAGAGGCTCCAAGTCCACCCATGGCATGATCATAGCATAACATTATCAAAATAACAACTAACAGAAATCATAACCAAGCGGAAACTAACTGAAAGAATCTAATTTAAAATCTCAGAATAACAAAATCTCATAAACTCCGATACAAAACTGAATCTATCAATACAAGTCTGAAAGCCTCTACTAAACTAATGAGTTGCTGGGATAAGCCCCCAACTAACTCCTAAAGTATAAAAACTGAACATAAATGAAAAATAAATCGCGTCCCCTAGAGATGAGGACTCACCACGAGAAGTTGAGATGGGAATGAAACATATCTAACCACGTGGCTAAGTCTGAAAACTTGAATCTATATCATGAAATGATATAGCACATAAAGTATGTGGTCAGTACTTGAAATGTATTGAGTAGCGGGAAGCATAAATAAACTAAAACATGCATATATATAAGAAGGAAGTGAACTGAATACATTAGTGGACATGTAACTGAGCGGAAATACAATGACCCTATCTGAGATACACATATAAATTAACATGAAGCTTTTATTTGAAAAACAATTACCGAAGTATAATTAACTAATGCACAAATGTTATGTAATGTGCATATAATGAGGACCGAAGCCATGACTGATATCATGGAGAGTACTTGACTGTCTAAGGGAGACATTCTCTTCTATGGAGAGTCCCTAGATGTCTAAGGGAGAACATTCTCTGATATAGAGAGTCACTGACTGACTAAGGGAAACATTCTAAGCTAAGGAGAATCCTGATAGACTAGGGAAACATTCTCAGTTAATGAGAGTCCCGAGTGACTAAGGGAAACATTCTCAGCTACTGAGAATCCCAACTGTCTAAGAAAAACATTCTCAGCTAAGGAGAATCCCGATAGACTAAAGGAAACATTCTTAGCTAAGGAGAATCTCGACAGACTAAGGGTAACATTCTCAGCTAATGAGAATATCGACAGACTAGGGAAAACATTCTCAGCTAATGAGAGTCGTGACTATACTAGAACATAGAGAGCACTAGTCCGATGTCATTAGTCTAGTCTAAATTACTGCTGCTAATCAGAGGCATGACCATTCAACTAATTACATCATACTAAATTTATTTAGAGTCTAATCAAGGCTACTTTCCACTAAAACAAGCCCAAAAGTCTGAAGGGTAATTCTTATACTTTATTATCACAATTCATTTCATCATAGTCCCGGATCATTATTTAAACCACCCATTTTATATTCATGAAATATCTATAGGATCAGATCATACTTTACACACTTCCACAATATTCAAATCCCGCGTTCATAGCATATGACATATATCTTAGATTCAGGTAAGATACCTAGGTCAGGCTCATACTTTAGCATATATATATATATATATACATATATATATTAAATCATATATTCCAGATTTGTGGCAAACCCATATAATCAACTCATACCTTGAACATGTACAATGAGATCATGGTGGAAGCGTATGAATATCTCATGAAACCCCATTTCAAAATTTACTATAAATCATGATGAAAATTCGATAATCATGCCACTTCCATAGGTTCAACTCATACCCAAAATATTTACATCAATATCATATTGAAAAGATGCACATACTTCACATTGGTCAAAGCCCTTACGTTCTAATTGTGTTCCAGCACATATAATACAACATATGTTCTAGATTTGGGGGGACCCATATGATCTACATATAATTTAAACAAGAATGCAAGTCCATGATAAGAGCATGTGAATAATTTATGAAATCCCATTTGAAATTCTAGACTAATTCATGGTGAAAATCCCACATTCATGTTATTCACATATCATACTCATATTTCAAGAGGGTGCAAGTAACTTCATAAGCATACACTACTATTAACCATGATGTTCTTAGAATTTAGGGAAAACATATAAGTATTCATTCATAATTTGAAACCGTAGAACATGCTTTTCTAGAATAAAAGTATTTGGGTTCTTAATATAAAAATTTTGGGGCACAAGGATGGAAGAAAATACTTGTTGAAAACCCACATACCTGAATAGGAGAAATCCCAACTTGAACTCAAACCTTGAAGCCTTTGAAGAACACTAGTTGAATCCTTGAGTGTTTAGAGAGGGGAGGAAGAAGAGTTTGAGAACTATCTTGAGAGAATGCGATATTAGGCTAGAAGAAGCCCTTAAAATGTCTCATGTAATACTCAAAATGATGTATTTTAGGAGTTAGAAGCATAGGATTTTTACGAAAACACCCTTGAAAATTCGCAGGAAAAGTCATGTTGCTAGTCCTCACGAGGGACTTCACGGGTCGTGGGCCAAAGAACAACTCGTTAAGTCCCACTCGTAATGACTTCTGGAAAATCTCACATAAATTTCTCGAACGAATGACGACTGACTTTATGAGTCGTTAGTTGACTTAATGACTCGTGGTTCCTTCAATTAGCACTGAACTCTAACATTCTGCTTTTCCTTCCCATGACTGATGATCTTGGGCAGAATTATATGCCCAAGTGATGCTCAAATGCTTCATTTAGTCTTGTTTATCTATCGTTATGTGTGCATTCTCATGTGATTTGTAAGTAAAATGTGAATTTATACTAACCAACATGATTAGTGTTATTTTGCAGGTAAAATATAATTTTAGGAAGCTAAGATACATATTGGTAAAAATCGGAAATGGACTCGGAAGCAAGCAATGGAAAAGGTCAAGGAAGAGCAGCAAAAATAAGGGCTCCGCGATGGAGCCGTGTCACGCTGCCATCACGGAGGCACTCTGCCTCAGATGATTTATTTTGGCAAATTCCAGTGAAGGTCCGCGTTGCCTCCGTGACACGGAGGAAATGCCACAAGATACAAGCAGTGGCACGTTGAGTATATTTACCTGGAACATCAATTTCCAGTGAGGGTCCGCATTTGTACCATGGCACGAAAGGAGTGCTCCGCGATACACTCCGTGCCACGTTGCTTGTTATTCCGGGAAAAATCCCCACTAGTATAAATAGCACACTTAGGTTTATTTTTAATTATTCTGACTTGGTTTATTCTTCACAGTCACTTTGTTCAACGCCCGGTAGTCCACGCACATTCTCAAAGATCCGTCCTGCTTCTTCTGGAACAAAACAGGAGCACCATGCGGAGCCTTTGACGGTTGAATCAGTCTAGCATCCAGCAACTCATTCAACTGTTTGCGCAGTTCGGCCAACTCCTTGGGCGCCATCCGATAAGGAGCTTGGGCAGGGACAATAGAACCCGGCAGCAACTCTATCTTGTGATCAATATCCCTTCTAGGCGGCAGTTACAGGCAGTTGAGGGGACGAAAATTCTAGGGTTCTTCTCTGTCTATTTCTCCTTTATTTCAATTGTTTGTATGAATTATACTCATTTGATGATGTTTAATCCACAAATGAGTGGCTAAATTCACTTCTTGCTCAGGTTATGGAACATTTGTAGTGGAATGTAATTGTTGATCATTTTGGTTTTTCATCTTTTCTTCAATGATTGTTCTATCAATTCTTGTTCTTACTACATTAATGTCTGGCCAATGTTAATGTATATCTAAAAAATCCAATTTTGATTTTGAAAATAAAAGAAATTGGAAAGTTGTGAATTGGTAGGATATGTTCTTTTCATAGTTTGGGAAAATTGAGAATTGATTTACATTCAGAATAGAAATATATCTGAAAGTCGTATTAGTCAATTAAGGAATCAGTTTTGTATGGCTAGAACATGAAATTCTTTTATCACAGAAATGTAGGTTGAAGGTTCATGATTCTTAAGTTGGGTAGAATACGAAAGTTTCAATCCATAGGCAATAGTTCTTGACTAGCAACCGAAGGAAAGATTAAATGATTTGTATCGATAAATTACTTCCCTGCATGTTCGTTTTAGCCTCAGCTTGATCATTACTATAGTTTAGACTGACTTTATAATTTTGTCTTCGATTTGTATAAATTAGGAAACTCAAACTCTCCAAATATTGTTTAATTGGTTGTCTGCATTTTTAAAGTTAGAGTTCATTAACACTTAAGTTGATTATTACCTTAGTTCAGTCCCTGTGGGATCGATACTTGGGTTACTTTAGCCATTTTACTACTTGTTCGACCACGTGCACTTGCGTGTAGTTACCAAATGCCCGAACAAGTTTTTGGCGCCGTTGCTGGGGACTGGCAATTGGTAAAATTGTTTTCTTAGTGTTAGTTTACAATTTCTATATAAGTGCTGAAAACTTGATCTTAGCATGTCTTTTGCAGATATTGAATTCTGTTGAACACTGGCAAGAGACAAGGATCTGGTGGATTCATACTTAGAGCCGGAAAGACAATTCCATCGTCAAAGGAGAGAAGCTCTAGAGAGAAAACTGCAGTTGCTCAGACAAACAATCCTGGAGCAACAACAGAATCCACCACTTGTAAGGGCAGTGTTAGTGCCCGAGGAAATGGCAGCTAGGCCGGTTCGTGAAGTGGCAATCCCACATGCTAACAATGTTACATCAAGTGTTCGCAAACCTGAGCCAGGAGGGAGGTTTGAGCTTAAACAGAACATGGTGCAATTGCTGCACACCAGCGGGCAATTCACACGTCTCCCTCAGGAAGATCCACAACAACATCTCCAAAACTTTTTGGAGATAAGTGACACTTACATCCCCGCTGGAGTATCATCCGATTACGTAAGGCTTACATTGTTCCCATTTTCACTATTGGGAGAAGCAAAGGGGTGGTTGAAAGCTGAGCCACCTAATTCCATCACCACTAGGGATGATCTTGCAAGAAAATTTTTGATACGGTTCTTCCCGTCCGGGAAAATAGCAAGACTTAGAAGTCAGATTCTAAGTTTTGAACAAAGAGAGGGGGAGAGTCTGTATCAAGCTTGGGAAAGGTTCAAATCATTGATAAGGGATTGTCCTCACCATCACCAGTCTAATGATGTGTTGGTGCATACTTTCATAGAGGGTTTGGAACCCCACACAAAAATTTTGTTAGACTCAGCAGCTGGGGGACAAGCATTAGAAAAGGCTTATGAGAAGCTGTATACTTTGTTAAATCGTATTTCGCAGGAAAATCCAGAGTGGAATGCGGACTCTTCTAGAGGAGGAACAAGGAAAGTGACAGGAGTCTTGGAAGTGGATGGTTTTACAGCTATAGCTGCACAGATAGTTGCGCTGCAGAATCAACTTAACACCCACTTCAGCAATATGAGCTTGAATCAACCTCAAGCCCCAGTTAATGTAGTGCAATAGTTTTGGTGTGAAGTATGCGGTAGTAATGAACACTCATCTGAGTGTTGTGGTGAAAATCCAGATTCAGTGAACTTTATGGGTAATGTACAGAGAAATAATCACCAACAGTATGGCGACAACTATAACTCGAATTGGAGAAATCATCCGAATTTCTCTTGGGGTAGTAACAGCCATCAAGGGTAGAGTTCGAATCAGGGTGTGTAGAGAAATCAAGGAGGGCAGCAGAACTATCAGACTCAATACAGAAGCAACAACGCACCTCCTCCACCACCACCACCCAACATTGAGAAAATGTTTAAAACAATGATAGCTAACCAAGCTCAATTGCAGGCTGATTATGTGAAATTGGCAGCAGATGTAAAGAACAATCAGTTAGCTACAAAGGCGTTGGAGTACCAGTTTGGACAACTAGCTGGAAATCAAAACACCAGGCCAAGAGGAGGACTACCGAGTGACACTGACCCGAATCCCAAACAAGTAAATGCAGTGACCACAAGGAGTGGTTTACAACTCAAGGAGGTGGAACCAAAAAGACCACCTCAGTAGTCAGGAGCAGTAGTACATAGTAAGCATTCCATCGACTTATCTGAATGCACTAAGCATGTTGATTTATAAAAATTGGAAAAGTATGATTGTCTTGCCGAATTGTTTTAATTGTGGCTAAAGACTAAGTATGGGGTGGCTTAACTCAACCCAACCTTAGTCGAAGCTAATTTTGACTTGAATAACATTGGGATTGTCTGTTTGATGTTACAGGAACGATGTCAGGCAGGCAAGACCAGGGAAAGGGCGCATCTACATCGGGCGCCGATAGAAAAAGAATCAGGTTGGGAACAACAGTTCCAGTAGCACCAGCGGTTCCACACGGCCAACGCCGTCAATACGGAACCTGATGGGTGACGGATGAAGGGAAGAAATGGTATGCAAAACACAAAGAAACCAAATACTTCCTAGAGGAGCACATTGCAATGGAGCCACTGGCATAAGAATTCCCCAGAATCGTACACCGGATTGACAATGTCGGGCAGAACTTAATCTTCGAAGAGCCCAAGGAGTGCAATCTCCATCTGATTCAGGAGTTCTACGCCAACTGGAATCCGACCATCCGCAGTCACACCATAAAGATAAGGGGGTAGGTTGTCACCTTTGAGCCCCATCACCTGAATGCCACCTTAGGGGCGCGAGATACAGATGACCATGTACTCTGACAGCTGAACATAACTCCACCTTATGCGGATATCAGATGCACTCTGTGTGGAGCCCGTTTGACAGCGCGGTGGAGCAGGCACAAGGAGAGGGGCTACCATCAAACACAGCCTTACTCTCAAATGAACAGGGAAGCTAGGATTTGGCTCAAAATTGTGTGTTCCTGCTTGATCCCGAGGGTGCACATGACAGATGTCACCCAGGATTGAGTGTGCTTGGTTTATGCACTGATGAAAGGGCTGGAGATAAATATTGGGGCGGTGATCATCTCCGCCATGAAGAGAGCCCGACTCCATCAAGGGCACAGGTACGGGTTCGGTGCTTTGCTTACCACATTCCTGAAGGGCCACGACATCGAGGAAGAGGCCCTGGACTACATCCCGCAAATGGATAGGCGTGCCTTGGACGTCACCAAAACCAAGGCACCCGACACTACTCACGGGCCAGTTCTCACACTAGCCGAGCGACATGCTCGGGATGATTAATATATGGCCCGTATGTACAGGATGCAGATGCTGCAGTTGCACATAGGCTGGAGGCCAGCAATAGAAGATGAGCTATGGCAGCTCGAGCTAGATTACCCCTTTGGTGAGAATGCCCGGGCTCTATGCCGAGTGGGGCCAGCTTTTGTGGAGCCTGTAGATGACAATGTCCCCACTGATGAGGATACCCACCATGAGGACTCAGATGTTGAGTCAGATGAGGACAGCGGAGGCGATTCGGATATGGGAGATGAGGCAACGACACCTGATGAAGAAGTGGAATACTTTGATTGATCAGGGAGTTTCACCACCCACCTTTGTGATATTGAATTTTGTGAACATTGGGGACAGTGTTTGGTTTAAGTGTGGGGTGGGAGTAGTTAGGTGTTGGATGTTTCGTTGTTGTTTTTGTTTTTGTTTATGTTTTGTGTTGTTGTGCCTGTGAAAAATGTGACCCTGTGATTTTGTGCGTATGTTCTGTACCGTAATTTGGTGTTGTAATGAATGTTAAGCTGTTGTGTGCTGTGTTGAGTTGTTGTTAGCTGGTTGTGTAAATATTTTTGTTTCTATTGAAATTGTTGATATTTTTAAAATTTTTGTTGAATTATTTTATGATTGGGTTTCTCGACATTTGTTTTCGGTGCTTTTACCGAGAATAGTCCCATTGAACCGAAGTCGTAAATAGTGATCGTTCCCTATGATGCATGGATGATGACCGTCTTAAGGGAAATTTAGTCAATAGGAGTAGTTTTTTCTTTTCTTTTATTTTCTTTCTTTTGTTTGTTTCCCAAATGTGTCGCTACTTCATGGTTCAAAATTCTTGTTGTGTGTTGTACACAATATTAAGATGCAAAGATGATTCATATGAAAGCATGCAAATGTGTAAACATGTTGAGATACCTAGGCTATAGAGTTCGATTCGGTGTGATTAAGGCTTAATATTGAATTCTTGTAATTAGCAGATTGAAGAGTCTGTGAATAAGTCTTGAGTTGAGCATGTGCAATGAGTGTGAGGTGAGGTTTCGATTATTCCATGCTATTGTGAAGTGTCTAGAACTTGCCTGGTGTGTGTGCGAATCAAAATGAAGGATGTGTATTGTAGGAAAGGATGTAGGCATTTCTTTGATTAAACCGAAAGCTTGTTTTCCTTATCATACCTACCTTGAAGATACATCCTAGTTAGCCCCATTGAGCCTTTAGCCTATTTTTTTCTTTCTTTGAAGAGGTAGAAACCGAGCTTAATCCCTTCTTTTCATTAGCCATGAATTTGATCCAAAACTCTTAAGAGCTCAAGAAAAATAATTTTCCCACAGTGTCAAGGAGTGAGAATTGTGAAAATGAAGGAAAAGCGGAAGAGGTGAAAGTAAAGAAAAGGTCAAGGGTGTACTTGCTGAAATTAAAGAAAATAAAGATGTATAACTAATCTTTGTTATTAAGTCGAGTGTGCTTAAAGAAATTGGAACAAAAAATAAAGAAAAAATTCAAGAAAGGGAAGATGAAGGAAGAAACAATGCCCATAATGATGGTGTGATGTATTGAAAAGCGCTTAAGGAAGCTAGTTGCTATTATTGGTGAGCCCAGTATTTACTAGTTCCTTAGCTTACATTCCAACCTGTTAAGTCCTACGTGATCTTACATCACGCATCCTTATATTAGTGGAGTAATACACTAGAGGCAAGTTTATGGTTCATGACATGATACATGTGAATTATTTGGGAGAGAGAGCGAAATCGTGTTCATATACCCCTATATGTAATGCATTGGAAATCATATGATTGAAAAGGGGGAAATTTCTCTTGTGTTGTGAGGGCACATGCTTGACGAGAGATTGAATTTCATGTCGGATGTCTTGATTAGTTGATTTGCATGAGTTTGCCGAGATCGAGAGCCGATTCTTGAGTTTAGGAGGTCTTAATGTGGTGAATGTGAGGGTATTGATGGGACTATGCATGTTTTCTCGATGATTTTCTATAATAAATAATCGGTATAGCCGTAGCTTGAATTGTCGAGCCAAAGTAGCTATGCATGGGTGTCAATTGCATGAGATGTGAGAGTATTGTTCGAGGATGAATCAGGTCCTAAGTGTGGGGTAAGTGATCTTGGGCAGAATTATATGCCCAAATGCTTCATTTCATCTTGTTTATCTATCGTTATGTGTGCATTCTCATGTGATTTATAAGTAAAATGTGAATTTATACTAACCAACATGATTAGTGTTGTATTTCAGGTAAAATGTAATTTTAGGAAGCTAAGATACATGTTGGTAAAAATCGGGAATGGACTCGGAAGCGAGCAGTGGAAAAGGTCAAGGAAGAGCAGCAAAAATAAGGGCTCCGCGATGGAGTCGTGTCACGCTACCATCGCGGAGGCACTCTGCCTCGGATGATTTATTTTGGCAAATTCCAGTGAAGGTCCGCATTGCCTCTGTGACACGGAGGCAATGCCACGCGATACAAGCAGTGGCACGTTGCGTATATTTACCTAGAACATCAATTTCCAGTGAGGGTCCGCGTTTGCACCGTGGCACGGAGGGAGTGCTCCGCGATACACTCCGTGCCACGTTGCTTGTTATTCCGCGAAAAATTCCCACTAGTATAAATAACACTCTTAGGTTTATTTTTAATTATTCTGACTTGGTTGAGCAAGAACGTGGGTTACAGGCGGTTGAGGGGACGAAAATTCTAGGGTTCTTCTCTATCTCTTTCTCCTTTATATCAATTGTTTGTATGAACTATACTCATTTGATGATGTTTAATCCACAAATGAGTGGCTAAATTCAATTCTTGCTGAGGTTAAGAACATTTGTAGTGGAATGTAATTGTTGATCATTTTGGTTTTTCATCTTTCCTTCAATGGTTGTTCTATCAATTCTTGTTCTTACTACATTAATGTCTAGCTAATGTTAATGTATATCTAAAAAGTCCAATTTTGATTTTGAAAAGAAAAGAAATTGGAAAGTTGTGAATTGGTAGGATATGTTCTCTTCTTAGTTTGGGAAAATTGAGAATTGATTTACATTCAGAATAGAAATATATCTGAAAGTCATATTAGTCAATTAAGGAATCGGTTTTGTATAGCTAGAATATGAAATTCTTTTATCACAGAAATGTAGGTTGAAGGTTCATGATTCTTAAGTTGGGTAGAATATGAAAGTTTCAATACATAGGCAATAGTTCTTGACTAGCAACCGAAGGAAAGATTAACTGATTTGTATCGATAAATTACTTCCCTGCATGTTTGTTTTAGCCTCAGCTTGCTCATTACTATAGTTCAGACTCACTTTATAATTTTGTCTTCGATTTGTATAAATTAGGAAACTCAAACTCTCCAAATATTGTTTAATTGGTTGTCTGCATTTTTAAAGTTAGAGTTTATTAACACTTAAGTTGATTATTACCTTAGTTCAGTCCCTGTGGGATCGATACTTGGGTTACTTTAGCCATTTTACTACTTGTTCAACCACGTGCACTTGTGTGTAGTTTCCAAACGCCCGAACAACTAACATGATGAGTCGTTACTTCACTGGACGACTCATCATGTCCACTCATTGTCAACACTGTTCCACATCCTTTGAGTCCTTCCAATGGACAACACGATGTGTCGTTGCCTACCTAACGACTCGTCGGCTCGTCCATGGTCACTGAACCCCACCTGCACTCTTTGGCTGCCTACCACGAACCTGAGCATGACTCATCCAATTACTGGACGAGTCGTGGAACGACTCGTTCTATGGCAATATTTCCACTTTGCAACTGATTTCTCTCTTTAAGTTTGGGTCCTGTTCTTTGAGACTTTCGGGGTGTTACAATATCTCCCTTTTGGGAACATTCATCCTCGAATATAAGCTAAACATGCTGAAATTGGGGATGGAACTGATATCTCAAATACTGAACATTCACAACTGAAACTGATGGAGTATCTGACTCTGGGATAATCTTATATATTCTTGTACATGCATGATACGACATGAGAGGGAATGAAAGACATGAAACTAGATAGAACACTGAGAAGGATTCTCTCCCTCTAACTAGCACTGAGCTGATACAGACTGAGCCATCATTCTCAAATCGCTTCCTGATACTAAGCTAGAATTTATGATATCTGGTCTAACTGAAAGTAAAGAATTCATGAGCATGAGTCATTCACGACATCTAAAATTGAGCACATACATGAGGTAACCTTGTCTACTAAGCTACTAAAGAAACTTCTAAAGACTAAGTTTGAGATGAAAGCACTGTAAGACATGAGTCAACACACATAGCTGGTTTATAACATGCGGAGGACCCTTAAGGATTCGTAGAGTAAGACTGGCATTATTGTCTTAAGCGGACTTAGAAATTCTGGATGTCTGCACATAGGGATGGGTAGAACCTAGCTTCAACTGAAATACAAGAGAGGTTATCTGAACCTGAAGGGATTGACATACTGCAACTGTTAGGGTTGGAACTCCTCTTCTAGCATTCTCAAGATCCGGCTTGTCTCACACACTTACCATCTCCTTAGCTTAAAACCATCATTCTAAGGTTCCTGAATCTTTCTTAAGGTCCGGGACTAAATCACTAACTCCTAGATTCTCCATCACCTCTAACATTCACTACAAGCCTTATACTCACAACTATTCACATCACACATCGACAATCTCTTTTCAACAACCATCATAGAGCTTCTTATTCAATACTAGGGTTCTGGGCTAGCAATATGCAAAGAGTAACACAAGAAATTCATAACATACCTGTGACTACTTTTGGCAACTTGCCCTTATCCTGATGTGCTACCAAGGAGTAGGAGTGTTTTTGATGTTGTCCGCCACCTGCGCTAGATGATGCACCCTGCTGAAATGGACGGGCTATCGGAGCTACTAAAGAGGTGGAT
Organism: Datura wrightii; assembly: GCA_035772735.1. NCBI lineage: Eukaryota > Viridiplantae > Streptophyta > Magnoliopsida > Solanales > Solanaceae > Datura > Datura wrightii. Next base: position 118,140,446 of record JASDFA010000016.1, read on the forward strand.
GAGGCTCTACTCTAGCCTCGCTTAGCTGCTGCAATCTCGGTGCTTATGACCCAACTTGCCGCACCAGAAATAAGCATCTGAGCTGGCCATGCATTCTCCCAAATGGTTTTTTCCACAGCTCGTACACAATGGGTATGTAATCTCCCTTACCCTAGGTTTATACGAAAACTAGCTATCGAAGGTGTTGGGGCTAATGATTTCTGCTGGTAGCTGAGCGGTATCCACCACTCATCCTCTTAAGGGAGAACTCTAAATCTCCGATTCTAGCTCTCTTGGCCTCTCTCTCTTTTTTCTTCACCTTTTCTGCTTCTATTTGTTGAGCGATATCACCAAACGTGGAAAGTCTATGTCCTTTTGCAACATGGCACTCCTGCACTCTTTGACCAAGGAGTCTGCTACTCCATTAACGAACCTTCTCACAGGAGCCCTCTGGTCAGCTACCATCTCCGGTGCATACTTGGACAACCGGGTAAACTCCAGCGCATATTCTTAGACAGTTATGCTATTTTGCTTCAAGTTGATGAACTCTGCCGCTTTTGCCTCCCTCAACACCCTAGGGAAAAACCTGTCCAAGAAAGCCATCATAAACTCCTCCCAACTTACGAGGCTGCTCTAACTCCCCGACTATCTCTCCACTGGCAAAACCATATATAACTGACTCCTTTCAGCTAGTAGGAGGCTAATTCTACACTCTCAGTTCCCATCACCCCCATGATTTGGGTGATCTTCTGGATCTCCTCCAAGAACTCATACGGGTCCTCGTCCACCCTTGACCCTAGAAATTCGGGTGGGTTCATCTAAAGGAAATCCCTTACCCTCGCTGTTTCTATGTTCTCATTCTGGGGAACATGAGCCATCGCCTACTAAGTACTCTGGCCATTCATAAACTGTGCCAACATATTAAGGGTAGCCCGAAACTCAGCATGAGTAACATGATCGTCCATCGGGTTCGTTGGGGCTGGTGGGGCTTGTTGGCATCCATTACCATTTCTTTTTCCATTCGCTCTTCTGGGTGGCATTATCTGCGAGCGCGTAAAGCATAAGTCAGGAGAGGAACTATTAGAGTTTCATGATCAATGCACGATAAGAATCATGAAGGAAAGGGAACATTCCTAAAATGTCTCGTAGCCTCTTCGTCATAAGTGTGGCGCACTTCACACCCATGAAAAAGACTCTACTTAACGCGGCTTTTAGACACACTAGGACACTCTAAACCTTTGATATGATACCAAGTTTGTCACATCCTAACATAGGTCCGGATGGAGACACGGGACAAGGAACCCCGAGAGGCTCCAAGTCCACCCATGGCATGATCATAGCATAACATTATTATAATAACAACTAACAAAAATCATAACCAAGCAGAAGCTAACTAAAAGAGTCTAATTTGAAAACTCAAAATAACAAAATCTCAAAAACTCTGATAAAAAACTGAATCTGTCTATACAAGTCTGAAATCCTCTACTAAACTGATGAGTTGCTAGGACAAGCTCCTAGCTAACTCATAAAGTATGAAAACTGAACATAAATGAACATAGAAATCGCGTCCCAAGAGATGAGGACTCACCACAAGCAGTTGAGAGGGGAATGAAGCGTATCTAACCACATGGCTGAGTCTGGAAGCCTGAATCTATATCATGAAATGATATAGCACATAAAGTATGCGGTCAGTACTTGGAATGTACTGAGTATGAGGGAAGTATAAATAAACTAAAATATGCATGTATATAAGAAAGAAGTGAACTAAATATATTACTGGACATGTAACTGAGCAGAAATACAACGACCCTATCTGGGATACACATATATATTAACATGAAGCTTTTATTTGAAAAACAATTACTGAAGTATAATCAACTGATGCACAAATGTCATGTAATGTGCATATACTGAGGACCGAAGCCGTGAATGATATCATGGAAAGTCCATGACTATCTAAGGGAGACGTTCTTTGCTATGGGGAGTCCCTGACTATCTAAAGGAGAGCATTCTATGATATAGAGAGTCACTGACTGACTAAGGAAACATTCTCAACTAAGGAGAATCCCGACAGACTAGGGAAACATTGTCAGCTAATAAGAGTCCCAACTGACTAAGGAAAAAATTCTCAGCTATTGAGAATCTCGACTAACTAAGGGAAACATTCTCAGCTAAGGAGAATCCTGATAGACTAAGGAAAACATTCTCAGCTTAGGAGAATCTCGACAAACTAAGGGAAACATTCTCAGCTAATGAGAATCCCGAAAGACTAGGGAAAACATTCTCAGCTAAAGAGAGTCCCGACTATACTAGAACATGGAGAGCACTAGTTCAACGTTATCCGTCTAGTCTAAATTACTGCAGCTAATAAGAGGCATGAGCATTCAACTAATTACATCATACTGAATTTATTTAGAGTCTGATCAAGGCTGCTTTCTACTAAAACAAGCCCACAAGTCTGAAGGGTCATTCTCATCCTTTATTATCATAATTCATATCATCATAGTCTTGAATCATTATTTAAACCATCCATTTTACATTCATGAAACATCTATAGGATCATATCATACTTTACACACTTCCACAATATTCAAATCCAACGTTCATAGCATATGACATATATCTTAGATTCATGTAAGATACCTAGGTCAAGTTCATACTTTAACATATATATATATATATATATATATATCTGTGTGTGTGTGTGTGTGTGTGTGTGTGTGTGTGTGTGTGTGTATGTTAAATCATATATTCTAGATTTAAGGAAAACCCATATAATAAACTCATACCTTGAACATGTACAATGAGATAATGGTGGAAGAATATGAATATCTCATGAAACCCCATTTCAAAATTTACTTTAAATCATGATGAAAATTCAATAATCATGCCATTTCCATAGGCTCAACTCATACCCAAAACATTTACATCGATATCATAGTGAAAACATGCACATACATCACATTGGTCAAAGCCCATACGTTCTAATCATGTTCCAACACATATAATACAACATATGTTATAGATTTGAGGGGACCCATATGATATACATATAATTTAAACAAGAATGCAAGTTCATGATAAGAGCATGTGAATAATTTATGAAATCCCATTTGAAATTCTAGACTAATTCATGGTGAAAATCTCACATTCATGTTCTTCACATATCATACTCATATTTCAAGAGGGTGCAAGTAACTTCATAAGCATACACTACTATTAACCATGATGTTCTTAGAATTTAGGGAAAACATATAAGAATTCATGCATAATTTGAAACCATAGAACATGCTTTTCTAGAATAAAAGGATTTGGGTTCTTAGTATAAAAATTTTGGGGCACAAGGATGGAAGAAAATCCTTGTTGAAAACCCACATACCTGAATAGGAGAAATCCCCACTTGAACTCAACCCTTGAAGCCTTTGAAGAATCCTAGTTGAATCCTCGAGTCTTGAGAGAGGGGATGAAGAAGAGTTTGAGAGGGTATCTTGAGAGAATGAGAGATTAAAAAAAAGCCCCTAAAACGTCCCATATAATACTAAAAATAACGTAGTTTAGGAGTTAGTAGCATCGGATTTTACGAAAACACCCTTGAAAATTCACAGGAAAAGTCATGTTACAGTCCTCATGAGGGACTTCACGGGTCGTGGGGCAATGAACAACTTGTTAAGTCCCACTCGTGATGACTTCTGGAAAATCTCACATAAATTCCTCGAACGGATGACGACTGACTTCACAAGTCGTTAGTTGGCTTAACGACTCGTGGTTCCTTCAATTAGCACTGAACTCTAACATTCTTGTTTTCCTTCCCATGACTGACATGATGAGTCGTTACTTCACTAGATGACTCGTCATGTCCACTCGTCATCAACACTGTTCCACATCCTTTGAATCCCTCCAATGGCCAACACGATGTGTCGTTTGCCTACCTAACAACTCACCAGGTCATTCGTAGTCACTGAACCCCACCGTCACTCCTTGGCTGCCTACTACGAGTCTGAGCACGACTCATCTAGTTACTGGACGAGTCGTGACACGAATCGTTCTATGGCAATATTTTCACTTTCTAACTGATTTCTCTCTCTAAGTCTGGGGCCTGCTCTTAGAAACTTTCGGGGTGTTACATGTAGTATGTGTCACATTGTTCATACTAGATCATGGTGGCCCCATTTTGAAAAATATGAGTCAGTGATAGAAAGTATATAGTTTCAAATATGAAGAATTTCTTTGTGTATATATGTTGTGGATTGTTTATGAATTGATGAACCACTTATTCATGTGCTCTATTCTAGTTGCTTGAGTATGAATTGACAGAGGTGAAAAGTGGTGTGAAAAGAAGTTTTTGTTGTATTAAAGTAAGGATTGTTCAAAAACGAACAATGATTTAAGTGTGAGGTGGTGATAGGCATATTCTTATGCCCATTTGCCATACTTTTACCTATCTTTTATCATGTTTTGAGATGATTATCCTTATAAAATGCATGGTTTCATGAATGTTGTGTGAAAAGAGCTAAAAACTGTTTTTGGATGATTTTGGTAGGTAACACATGGAAAAATACTCAAAGGGTGCAAGATATGAAGAAAGAAGAATTCAAAGAAAACTTGGCCCGGTGAAATAGCTGAAGTGGCGCGCTAATAACGTCCTAACTAGACCCCTCTTAACGAGGGAGCATACACAGTCGTTGCTCAAAATAAATATTTCCAACGGATGTCGGGGTCAAATCCCATAGAGACTAGTGAATGATTTGCGCAAGTGTTGTTTAGGAAATTTGAATTAACTTGCACCAATCAAGGGAATTAAAAAAACAATAAATTTTTTGGGGGAAAATGAAGTCAACGATATTGTAGATTCTAAATCATCTAGCCAAGATAGCAAAATAACCCAAATTGATAGAAAATGCTGAGTGAAGACTAGAGGTGTGGTGCAGATGGGGTGTTAATCAAATAAGGATATGCTAGACCATCAAATCATTACAAATAAGTGTAAATTACTTTGGAAGAGATGGCGCCCTATGTTTTTCAACCTCATGGGCACCTTTTTCCCAAGTCCTTTCGAACCTCAAGACATAATTCTGTCATGCCCCACCTTGGGAGGCATGACTAACACCTAGTGCCACACTGGAATCAGGGCTGACCTGGCTGGGCACAGGCACCTCTGGTGCCTATCAATGACTTAAACTCAAGAAAACAAACTGCTATATCTCAGTTGTAAACACAGCCTCGAGCCGACAAGGCCATACAAAACCTGTAAAAGAAAATAGCTAACCCAACCAACATACATCAATAGGAATCCTACATGGGCCAATAAGGCCACCATGTTGTCTAGTTATAACAGAAAGGAAAATAAGTAGCTATACGGGGCCCCACATGGCCAACACCTAAATAAGATATACATGGACCCCACACGATCAACAACAGCTAACTAACTGGATAGTGTAGTCTGCAAGCCTCTAAGAATATAAATGATGGTCGGGACAGGGCCCCGGCCTATCCAAATGCTATATAAATAAAAAGTGGTAATTTTCTATAACCTGGCAGCTCCAAATGAAAGGAGCTAGCCAACGTACTGACTTTGAATGGCTCCCTGGAGATCTCACAACCTGTCTAAAACTACAGGCAAGTAATGTAACGCCCTAAAGTTGGGCATCAGTACAATATGTACTAAATATGTAAGGTAGTAAATAAACTGAATGAAAGTTGTTAAAGACTGAAAGTAAGTAGAAGGAAGGGGTAGAAATTAAACTGGAAGTTCGCTTATTCATAACCTGCATCTAGTAAAACACTACACGTATATGATCTAAGATTGTATAACCATGTATTCGTAAGCCATAGTTAGCAGAGAAAAATGCAAAAAAGAACCTAACCTGGCCCCCATAAGCTCAGAAGGCACAATCAACACAGAATAACCCGCTCGGGCCCCCATAAGCCCTAACGAGCACACTTCAATCTATATACCCCTAACCAGGTTTCTGTCACTCTACTAGTGTTGTAGCCAACCTACCAGTCTCCTGGGCATGCTTTTGAGCCTACTTGGCTCCTGATCTGTAGCTGTGTTTGAGTCCAGTGGACTCCTGATAACTGCACCCTGGGCACCAGGCTCAGCGAGGGTGTGATGCCAATGCGGCAAAAAGATAATAGTTCATCCATGAAATGGACTGTAATATGGCCCTTGGGCCTCTGCATCATCCCTTGGGATGACATATCACTCCTTGGAGCAACGTCATATAGTCCCTAGCGGGTGATGACACAGCTAGTAGCCCTGGGGTGGTCACAAAGGGCTCCTAGGTGAGGGCAAGCCCAACTGATGTGTTATACTGAAGTCTCAATCTAGCTACTCAAAAGGTGTATCTCTCCTTCTATGCCTAATGTGACTACTGCTCTCCCCTAAAATAATATAGCTGCTAGCAGGTACACCCCGTGTACCTGTATCTGATTAGAGGATCCTGATAGTGACCATAATCTCTACTGGTTCTAGGCCAGATAGAGCGAGGTATGAACTAACAGTACTCTAAATATCCTGCTTGAAAAACTAACTCATTAGCACCTGTAGGGTCGTAGATGACTAATTACTTAGTCCTTTGCTTAGAACGACTATAGGGCTGCTACTGACCGAACATGCTTTTGAGAGGTCGGTCCCTAATCCTCCACAAGAAGCCTATTGGAATTCTTTGCCTGGGGGTAAGATTATGCTAACATGGTGCTAGTCCTTTGGACCTTAACTTGGTCTGTTCGGACCCTATATGACTCTCCTGGGCGATTCCTAATCTTGTAGGTAAGTTTACCTGGACTTAGCCACTCATGGCAACCTGTACCTGAGCATCTTATAGGAGCAGGCTGGGGCATTAGCCCCACCTCTAACTGCTAATAATGTCCCCTTCCTTAGGGCACCCGCGGGTTTCTCTGACTTGAATGACTGGGATGACTTCCTAAGCGACCTGTACGATGAATACTAAGGCAACTAGAACTGACAGTCACTAGCAGGAGCTAACTAGATGGTAGGCTGTCACTCAGTCACTAGAAAACCCTAGCGTTGCCGACTCTAAAGTATGGCCATCCTATCTGAATTTCTAGCCCTGGGGCATGAAGGGTATGCCAAGGGCCTCTAGCTGTGCTTCGTGGACAATACAGGCGCCAAACTGGTAGTTATATCGCCTAGCTACGCCTATGTTGTTCAACTTACTAACTCAGGCCCAATTACTATCCACGAGCTTCTAAGGTCTAGGCCTGACAATGGAACATTTAATTCTACTAACACAATAAACTGAAGAACAGAGGAGTTCCTACGATGCTTCTACCATGTGTCACACTTAACATGTTCTTTCCCAACAAGAGATAATGCAATATAATCCTTATACGTTTCCTAGCAGCTAACCACAACATATGTAACTGTAATCTACTAATAGAAACTAATCATAACATAATTGATCTGTATATACTAGTAGCAACTAATCACAACATATGGGATCATTATCAATGTTTAAAACATAGGTCATATCATCATACGATGAGAATAACTTTCCGAAAGAATAGGCCTTAACATACCTCGAATGCCAACTTTGTTCAGCTGGCGAGTTCCAACTTGTAATTGCCAGTTCTTTCCAACTATAACCTCTATGCTGATAGAATAGGACTAATTTCAATACTAAACTTGGCAAATATCAATGAATTTTGATAATAGAATTAACCATAATCCAACTTCGAATAACTTGGCCGAAAATCTATCATTTCCCAAGAATTCATAAGAGAGAAATGCTTACCTAATGCTTGTGGTCGGATGGGAATCAATTTGGAGAAATTCTTTGTTACACCCCGTAAGTTTCTAACATTTAGTCGGTCTATTCGTATGTTGGTTGAGAGTTTTAGAGTGCCATATGTACGAGGAAAGGGCCCGGGGAAAGGCCGAACGAGTGCCAAGTTGGGATTTCGCGAGAGGAGGCCAAACCGAGCTGCCCAGATGGGCAAAGTGGCACGGAGCTTGGTCCTCTGCGTTAGCCAACGTGGCATGGAGCTGAAATGATGCGTTGGAGAACGTGCCACGTTGCCTTGTATCCTGCTTCAAGTATATATAGGCCTCACCCTTAGAACTCTTGTTAATTTTCATATATATCACGACCAGTAGAGATAGAGACGAAGGAGACATATAATTTCCGTCCGATTATGCCGCTAAATGCCGTCCAGATTCAAATTAACTTCGGGTATCGAAGTATAAGGATGCAGGGAGCATTTATACGGAGTTAGTTTCATGAAATTCGCCCAGCGAATCATCATCCCGCTGAGCCAAAGTTGTTGGAATTGCTCCAAACTAGTGTCAATACGATCCCAGGCTTAAAGTAAGCATTTCTCCCTTCTAGATTCTCAATAAATAATGAGGTTTCGACCATATTTTATAAAGTTGGAATATAGTTAATATTTATATGTAAAGTTTTCCTTTTTGCCGAATTTAGTGTTAAAACTAGTCCTATATTTCCAGTAACACGATTTTAGTTGGGAAGAGCTACTGAATACTAATTGGAACTCACCAGTTAATTGGTAAACAACAAATGAGGTATGTTAAGGCATTCTCTTTCGGCAAGTTAGTTTCTTCAGCATAGTAATCCAGTATGAATCTCAGTCAAGCATGTCAGGAGTGTGTTACCATGTGTAGTTGTTGTTATCAATTGAGACTTGTAATTGCATTATTTTGGTCTGAATTACCTATATAGCTTCCGTGACCGCCCCAGGGTTAATAGTTGTGTCGACTCGTTCTCCGGGGCGAGGATACGTCGCTCTACGGAGCGGCATACCATCCATAAGGGAGGAAGATGGGGATCCAGATCCTCATATTTTCCGTGGTTGGCCTATACACACCCCCATATACACACCCCCACCGAGCGCTTACGCCTGGGGTGTAGATATTAGGAGTCCTCCGGACTCAGATACAGCTATAGTTAGGGGCCCAGCAGGCCTAGTTGCAGACCCCGGGAATTGGCAGGATGCTTATAGATGGTAGTTGACTCAGTATGACCTGGATAGGGGTATATAGATTGAGGTGTACTCACTAGGGCTAATAGGGGCCCAGATGGGTTGTTCTGTGCTGATTGTACCTTCTGGCTTATAGGGGCCAGCTAAGGTTTATGTTGTTTTAGTTACTGATAGTTAGACAGTAGGATGCCTCGTTTGTCAGGTATGACCCCTACCCTTCTTATCACAGTTATGTTTAGTTCTGATTTCACTACTTTAGTCATTTTCAGTCCATTTCTTTTACTTCAGTTATTGTCAGTTCTATTTCCTTACTTTCAGTTATGTAAAGTTCCTGCTTTACATACTCAGTACCTATGGTACTGACGCCCTCTTTTGGGGCGCTGCATTACTTGCTTGCAGGTGCAGATAGACGAGGAGTAGGTCCCTCGTACTCCCAGTCAGCCGTACATAGCCATCAGCTCCTTTCTTCTGCAGCTTGTGTGAAAGAGGTTTATTTCTTTTGTTTGTATAGTATGGGTAGGTCGGGGCCCTGTCTCAACCATCTTATTACTCCTAGAGGCTTGCAGATTGCATTACTTCCCTGTGGTTAGTTGATATCGAACGTGTGGGGCCCATATGTGTTTTAGATTATGTGTGTTGGCCGTGTAGGGCCCTATTTAGTTGTTGACTGGTGGCCTTGTCGGTCATAGCTCAGTTTAGCATCGGCTTTTACTTTTCAGTTATAACTAGATATCATGGTGGCCTTGTCGGCCCGCATAGGACTCCCTATGTTTGTTTATTTCTGGTTAGCTGTTTATTTTCGCAAGTGGCTATAGGCCTTGTCGACCATGGGTTGTATTTACAGTCGCTATATAGCCTGTTGTTTTCTTAATTCTAGAGTTAGAGTCGGCCCTGCACCAGAGGTGCTTATGCTCTATCAGCTTAGCAGTTCAGGTCCTAGTAGGGCACCAAGTGCCAGTCATGCCTCCCAAGGTGGGGCGTGACATTCTGACAACTTTTACTCGGCGGAGTTCCGGTTTGCCGAGCGAATTTTTGAGAAATAACTCTATAGAAATGCTTCCCATAGGATTAGGATTATTATATGAAGTTAATTTGAATTTGGATGGTGTTTGTTAGCGTAATCGAATGACAGTTGGATGAAAATTGCGTTTCCACTATTCTCTGGACGAGGCTTCACTTTTGGAGACATAACAAATGAACAAGGTGCTATATATATATATACACTTTGGGTGGTGGCCAGGGGATTCGTGTCACGACCCCCATCGCTCCAACAGACGGGCGTGATACGCCGCCCATCGCGGAGAAGGGGGTCGGTGACACGACGCCTATCGCGGCCTGCCTCTGGCCCTCTCCCTCCCACGAACTCAATACCGAGCTTAAGCACCCTTTCCCTGATCACTTCCTCGCATGCGTCGTGATCTAAAACTCTCAACTTACTTAGGAACGTGCCAATTTAAACAATAGAAACTTATGGGGTGTAACAAATTCATTCCACCCAATAGAGTTTGGGTCAATTGCTCAACTATTTCTAGCCATCAGCTACTAATTAGGATTGTGAATATGAGTTTTAGCTATTTCTAGCCCAACCCCATACCATCACATCCATTCCCACCATTAAATTCTCTCCCAATACTTAACTCTTCTTTTTCAAGTTGAAATTAAGTAAGTACACTAAACCCACATTTGCAACTATGGATCATCAATCATAAATTGGAGAGAATTCAACAGATTTACATTAATTAAGCAATATTAAGATGAATCCGGCAGTACCAAATCTAATTAAACACCCATCATCACACACCTCTAGTTGATGATTTAGCTACTCATGATTAAGAAACTAAAGAGCATATTCATTAATAAACTCAATAATTTCATTACTAAGAGCAAGCAAAATCTAACTCAAATATGTCTGCAACAATGGTTATACCTTGCTAAGGAAGAAGATGAAAATTGGAAAAGCAATATTAAAAAATCTCCTCCAATGGGGTTCTTCCCTCTAAAAAGCAAAAGGAATGTTAAAAAAACTAAAACTATGTAAAGAGTACTTTCTTCTAGACTATATACAAAAATAGGGCAACCGATCTCCTATTTTTTAGTGCTAGATGTAATTGCCCCTATTCAGGCATTTTTTTACTTACGGCGGAATCGAAGGTTCACCGATTGCACTCCGCAAACCACCGTTCATTTTCTTCTACTATCCAGTGATGTTCCAGGACCATGCGGCGATGCCGTCGGTAGTTCACCAGTTTCCATCCGTGATCTGCCAAATAATTTGCTTCTCGGTCCAGCAAAATCCAGCACTTGTCGGCGATTGAACCGGTGAGTCAGCGGTTGATGTCTGCGGCCGTCGGTTGCATTTTCTCCTCAAACTAGTGGTTACCTGTGTTTCACTGGTGTCCTTTGATGGAACACTGATTTTCACCTAATTTTATCCTTCTTACTCCACTTCTTGCTCTTTCTCATAAACTTAGATACCTGCACATAAGAAGGAAAAAAGGGCATAAAATTCATCTAAATGACTTGAAAACTAAGCTAAAGCTCATGCTTAAGAGTCTAATGAGTTGGTAAATTACCAACTCATCATGCGCCAGAGCCTGAACTTCAGAGAAATTGTGCTCAGGTTAGTGCTATAGCTGAAGTGGTGTGTTAGACCTCAAACTTCATAAGAAATTTTGATCAACACATTGGCAAAATGAGAGAAGTGGCACGCCAGAGAGGTTCCAAGCTTGGGAAAATTTTCTAACATGCTAGTGAATTAAGAGAAGTGGTGCACCAGGTCTAGGAATGCAGAATTTTGACTAACACCTTGGCGAGATGGGAGAAATGGCACGCCAGGGCCTGCTCGAAATGTATTTTTCTAAGTCTAAAAGCTGAATTACTTAAGGGCAAAGGGAAATTTATTACCATGCTTATAAATACTTTTCTAGGGTATTTGTTAGGCATCTTTCAATCCATCAATCATTGTACGCAGTCTTTGGGGAAAAGACAAGAAGTCCATTTTATTCTTAGGTTTTTCTTCTTTACTTTTATCTTTGTTGATTCGAATGATGATTTCTTTGGGTTTGCACTTGAACCTGAGTGTATAAACTCCTTGTTCTAGGGTTTTGACCATGGATTGATGGTTGTAGTTTGAATATTCATTTATGCTAGACGTTTGATTCTTCTTTCAAGATTGTTTATATTAATTTTATGCTCATTCATTAGTTTGATAACCTTTTGAATATTATCTGTTGGATCATTGGTTGAACTCAGGAGAGGGAACTAATGAGGGTTAAAAGAAGCATAGAGTATGTTTCAATATCTTGTCAAAAAGTTCAAGAGTTGATTTCATTGTTGAGGATAGGAATATACCTTGCGACCCTACTTAGTTTAGTTAAGTATCTTCAACCTTCGTCTCATATTTTCTCACGCAACCATAGGGATATTGGTATTAGGGTTCATGAGATAGATTTTGGCTATTCAGGAGAATAGTTGAGAAGTGAGTTTGTAACTTGCAACTAGCAGTCGTTAGAAGGATTTCGTCTAGCGTATTGGAATTCTAAAACTCAACCTAAAAGCAAAAGTGCCAAGATCCTGGATTTAAATCATAATTTGAATTACAACTCACCCTCAAACGAATTTAAGTTATTAGCTTAATTTACATTCCAAGTTTAATAAATAGTAATCTCAAAACCATTTCCCAATTTTACATGTGTTTTCATGAATAGTATGATAAAGGTTTAACTTTAGCAATTAATCTGACAAGTCTCCATGGGTATGATATGGGGACTTCACCGTTCTATATTACTTGATCACCACGTAATCTTGTGTGTGCTTGGTGACATCATATTTTAGGCGTCGTTGTCGCAGAATTGAATATTGATAAATTGTTTGTGGTTGGGATTTTTATCCTGCTATTTCATATGTTATGTTGGTTGTTGGTTGTTGAAAATTTTAGGTGTTTTTCGTTTGGTGTATGACATTCATGGAACTCAGTGAGAACTTTCATTATCAAAATGCTTCTGATGAGTATGTTAAGCTCACTTTGTTTTCATTTTTATTAATTGGAGAGGCAAAGGAATGACTTAAGAATGAGCCAGCGGGGTCCATCACTACTTGGGAAGCTCTTTCTAACAAGTTCATAAACAGGTTTTTCTCTTTGAGGAGCACAAGGAGTTGAGAGGAAATATCTCAGGGTTCATTCAGAAGGATGGTCTAACCTCGGCTCAAGCTTAGGAGAGATACAAGGGATATCTGTGAGATTGCCCAGATCACATGCAGCCAAAGGAGATCATTGGGCATAAATTTATAAAGGGGCTGAAGCCAGAGTCTAAGATTCTACTTGACGCTATTGAACAGTGGAAAATCTTGTCCAAGAGTTACAAAGAGATAGAGGATTTGTTGAATCTCATGTCAGTTGGGAGTTAGATTATTAGGATTCAGGCAGAGATTTTATAACAACCAAAGTTCTAGGGAAACTTGAGGTTGATGGTGTAGCGACAATTCGAGCAGATATCAATCAGTTGGTAAATGTGATCAGCAAGTTAGTGACCACACCAGTAGTAAGTTATGTTTATCAAATTCAGCAAGTTTAGATGACAGTTAGAGAGGTTGTATGTTTGGGATTTTTGAGCTGCAGCTGATGATTGGAGGTAGACCTATGACTGTTGAGGAGACGATTGCACTAGAGGAGAGGTACCCACTCACAGATAGTGCCATGATGATGTGCAAGGTGGGACCAACATTTAAGGAGCCATTAGATGATTATGAGCCTACAGTACTAACTGATGCAGTTGATGACGACAATAAGGATGATGAGGATGATGCCATCATTGGAGTTATGCAGGTTGATGATGCAGAAGATGATGATGATGATCAGGATTTTAATCCTGATGATGATGACTTTTCCTAGAGGCCCATGAAGTTTTTTTTTCTCTCCCTACTTGATATGATATGTTTGTGCACTGGGGACTGCACTATTTAAGTGTAGGGTGGAGAAAATAGATTTACTTTTTATTCTATCTTTGCTAAGTATTTAGAATGGGCTATAGTAATGGTTGTCAAATCCTGTGTTAGTTAACTTGGTCTGTAATAAGTAGTATATGGATGGTTGTTGAAACTGGATGCTATATCATGTGATTGTTCCTCTCTGATTATTTGCTTTAGTTAAGTATTTTAATTGAGAGTTCTTTTTAGAGTCCGTCATAGGTGTAGTGACTGGTCCCGATGATGGGTGGATGACGATCATCTTAAGAAAAATTAGTCACATTTTTTTATTTTTAGGATGGAGGCAAAAATTACCACTTGTGTTCTTTTGACATTCCACTTAGAAGTTGAGCTAGAAGCAATGAAGTGGTCATCTTGAATGCATGAGAAATACAATTCCATGAGAAACACATAGGTTGTTTAACTTAACTCAAGAAAATAGATCCTAGGGCTTAATAATGGGAATCCATTCAATATAATTGTGTGGATATGTGGCCATAAGAAACTGACAGATCATGATGCCATGAGGGGTGAGCCTAAAATTGTTATGTTTTGTACATAGTGTAACATCAAGAACATGCCTAAATGTGTGTCTGATAGCTAGTTGTCAAAGAGGTAAGATATGATTAAGATATTTCTTTGATAAACCAATTTTTTTCATTGTTGTTGTACCTCCTTTAACATTATCCGTAGTCACCCCCATTGAGCTTTAAGCCCATATTTTTTCTAGCCACAAAAGAAGCCTATTCCCTTTGTTGTGTGACCTCCAGATAATCTAAGGCACTTTCAAATTTAAGAATAAAGGTTCTACTAGTGTAAAAATATTAAGGGAAAGGAAAAAAATATGGATGGAAAGATCAGAAATAGGAAAGAAGGGTGCCCAAAAAGCAAATTATCTACTTGCTACTACAACATAAAGAAAAAATCCTTGATACTTGATTATTTTGGTTGATCTTATAAGAAAGAACTAGCAATCAAGTAGTGTAAAAAGGGGCATAAGAAAAAGAAAGGGATTAGTGAAAGGGTGAGCAGTGAGGACAAATGGTGGGACAAGAAAGATGAAGTAAAAATGTCTTAAAGTACTTAGGATTGGTAGCCACTATTGAAGAAAATCATTCTTACCCATCCTTAGCCGATAGTACAATCAAAAAGAGTCCATATGATCTTATTCTTTTTGAAGTAATTAAGTAATTTGTCTATAAATGAGAGGAAAGCTTCTGGTATGTTGTGTGTGTATGAAACATCCTTTGGGAGAGTGTGTATACCTTGTTTACTGTGTTTCAAGTTCTTGAATTGATAATATGAGGGAAGGAACATCACTAAATAAGTGAGGGCACAAGATGGTCATAGTCGGTATATTATATGTCATATTGTTCATACTAAATCATGTTGGCCCCATTTTGAAAAAGATGAGTCAATTATAGAAAGTAATTAGTTTCAAATGTGAAGAACTTCTTTGTGTATAAATGTTGTGGATGGTTTATGAATTGATGAACCACTTATTCATGTGCTCTGTACTAGTTGCTCGAATGTAAATTGATAGAGGTGAAAAGTGGTGTGAAAAGAAGTGTTTGTTGCATTAAAGTAAGATTGTTCGAAGACGAACAATGATTTAAGTGTGGGGTGGTGATGTTGGGCATATTCTTATGCCCATTTGCCATTCTTTTACCCATCTTTTATCATGTTTTGAGATGATTATCCTTATAAAATTCATGGTTTCATGAATGTGTCTATGAAAAGATCTAACAAATGTTTTTAGATGATTTGGGAATGTAACACGCTCATAAATACTCAAAAGAGGAGCAAGGTGTGAAGAAAGAAGAATTCGAGAAAAATTTGGCCTGGTGAAATAGCTGAAGTGGCGCACCAGAGCCTGAATTTCAGAGAAATTGTGCGCAGGCTGGTGTTATGGATGAAGTGGCGTTCCAGACCTCAAACTTCATAAGAAATTTTGATCAACACCTTGAGGAAAAGAGATAAGTGGTGTCCTAGAGAGGTTCCGAGCTTGGGAAACTTTTCTAACACTCTGGCGAATTGAGAGAAGTGGCATGCCAGAAGCCAAACTTCAATAGTATTTCAAGCAAAGTCTGGCGAGATTGCAGAAGTGGCATGCCAGGGCCTGTCCAAGATGTATTTTTGTAAGTCCAAAAGCTGAATACTTAAGGGAAAAAAGGGAATTTATTACCATGCTTATAAATACTTTACTAGGTCATTGTTAGGCATCTTTCGATCTATTGATCATTGTACGCAGTCTTTCGGAAAGAGACAAGAAGTCCATTTTCTTCTTAGGTTTTTTTCTTTACTGTTATCTTTGTTGATTTGAATGATGATTTCTTTGGGTTTACACTTGAACATGAGTGGCTAAACTCCCTGTTCTAGTGTTTTGTCCATGGCTTGATGGTTGTAGTTTGAATATTCATTTATGCTAGATGTTTGATTCTTCTTTTTAAGATTATTTATGCTTACTTGATTTCATACTTATTCGTTAGTTTGATCAGGTTTCAAATATTATCTATTGGCTCATTGGTTGAACTCGGGAGAAAGAGATAATGTGGGTTAAAAAAAGCATACAGTAAGTTTCAATGTCTTGTGAAAAAGTTCAAGAGTTGATTTCATTGTTGAGAATAGAAATATACCCTACAACCCTACTCAGTTGAGTCGAGTATCTCCAATTGTTGTCTCATGTTTTCTCCAGCAACCATAGAAATATAGGTGTTAGGATCATAAGATAGTTTTTGGATATTTGGGAGAATAGTTGCGAAGTGAATTCGTAATTTGCAACTAGAAGTCTTTAGAAGGATTTCGTCTAGCGTATTTGAATTCTAAAATTCAACCTGAAAGAAAAAGTGCCAATACCTTAGATTGAAATCATCATTTGAATTACAACTCACTTGCAAACGAATTTATGTTATTAGTTTAATTTGTATTCAAAGTTTAGTAGATAGTAATCTCAAAATCATTTCCTCAGTTTAGTTGTGTTTTCATGAATAGTAAAATAAAGGTTCAACCTTAGAAATTAATCTGACAAGTCTTTGTGGGTACGATGTTGGGATTCACCTTCCTATATTACTTGATGACGATGTATGCTTGCATGTGCTTGGTGACATCAATCCTCAAGATGAGGAATGTGAGGAGGAGATTGGAGTTCCTTGTGGAGTATCCAAGCTGGCCTTGGTAATCAAGAATATGATCAAGTAGGGAGATCACAGTTCCAATATATGTAATGAGGTGACCCTTGTCTATACATGACCCTTCTTGTGAACGTTAAGGTATAATAGCTAAACTTAATACTTCAAATATTTCCAATGAACAAAGTGTTGGTGATAGCTTATCTTCATGTTGCCTTTATAATTCTCTTCCATGTCTTGATAATGTTAATGTTGAGAGTATCCAAACACTAGTTGATCCTTTTGATGGCTGAATCAATCCTTCTTGCAAGATTTATTTGTGTCCACATAGTGTTGACACTTGTGTTTTGAATGCTAATATATTGTCATGTGAAACTTGTGTTGATCACCCTACTTTAAATGATGGAGTTGGTCTTTTTCAGAATGATGTTGCATGCTTTGCGTTTTCTTCCTCATTTGATTATTCTCTCTTAAAGTGCAATATCTTATTTGATGATTATGAGATCATTCCTTGTGTCGGGCATAGTGATATTCAACATGATAGTGGTGTAGCTATTATACATGGATAAAACATATACAATATCCCACTATGAGATATTGATAAAGTAAGTGATTCTTATGATCAAATAGGTTTTCGTCTTTGATGTCCCAATTTTTGATAATATGCTTGATGATGCTTTTGTCTCTAGTGGTGATCTTATATATCAGGACACTTTGAATGAAGTTGCTTTGTCCAACACCTTTCTTTATTATCTTTTTGCTTATGATATTGCTCATGCTTGTATTAAGGGTTAGCCTTGTGAGATATGGGCTTTTATTGTGACAATTGGTTGTGGTTTTGACCAAAATAGATGGATATCATTTTATTTTGACCTCGGTGCCCCTTTAAATGTATGTCTGTTGGTAGGCCTAGTTATACTTGTGTGAATCCTCATATTATGAGGTCCTTTGTTGTTGTTGTTGTTGTTGTTGTTGTTGTTGTTTGTATTCTCTATACTTTTGCAAGGTTTAGATTCAAGGACGAATTCTTTTCAAGAAGGCGAGAATTATGCAATGAAAAGGGTTCCATATTTGGATCATAACTTGGGTGGATGAAGGAGAACAAGATGGCCAATAGAATGAACAAAGTGACTAGATGTGCAATTGGCCATTCTTTGATTTCAAAAAAAAAATAGGAAGACCACCCAAACTAGGCCCTACTTATTAAGGGTATATTTTTAACTGTCTTCCATTTCCTTTAGTTAGTATAAATAGATGTTTATTTAATTTGAATGGTAGATTTTGATGACTTTGAAGGATATTAATTTTTGAGTGTAGTGAGTTTATCTAAAGTTTTGAATTGTGACTGTATAGAAAGAAGGGTTGCAAAGATAATTAATTTTCGTTGAGGTCTTTCTAAGAACTTGATGCTTATTAGATTTGTGAATTTGAGGTCTTTGTTCCTTAACAAGGGTTGCTTATTTCATCCGATATTTAGTTGCCTATCTTTTACTTTTTCTTGTATCAGATAAGGTGGTGATTATGTGCATCAAGTCATTCAAAATGGGTTCCCCGGTGGGCACTCGATTCTCCTCTTCTTGATTGGCCATTGTACGTTGTTGTTGGGCATATTTCTATACCAATTTGCCATGTTTTTACCCATATTTGATCATGTTTTGAGTTTATGATCCTTAATTAATGCTTAGATTCATGTGTGTATGTGTTTTATGTGCTAAAAAATGATTTGAGTTGATTTGAGCAGGAAACTAAGAAAAATAGACTCAAAATGGTCCAAGGATTGAAGATTTGAGGAGATGAAGGGCCTAGTGCTATGGTTGGCACCCCGCACCAAGTCCCAAAGTTTAGAAAATAAAACTTCATGTTGGTGCTATGACTGGCACGGTGCGCCATCCCTTGTACTTTAGAAGAATTGCACATCACAAACCTTGGCGAGATGAGTGGCACCTCGCACCAGAGGTTTCCAGACTTAGCAAAATTTAACTAATACCTTGGCAAGATAGAGGAGGCAACGCACCCAAGCCTAAACTTTAGAAAAAACTTAAGCAAAACTTGATGAGATGCATGGGGCGGGGCGCCAGGGCCTCTCCAGAGTTGAAATCATTGGAAATTTGACTAACTTTGTGGTGAGATAAGTAGGGCGGCACGCTGGGATCATTACGAAGCAGAAAATGCTAATTTTAAAGCTAAGTATTGGAGGGCAGAAACGTCATTCGAAGGCTCATCTATAAATATATGCCTTAGGTCGTTTGTTATATATCTTTGATCATTCTTTTACATTCCGTAGTTTGTTTATGGAGGCTTGTAAGCCGTTTGGAAGGAAGAAAAAGTTCTACACTAGATTTTTCTCTTCTTTACTTGTATTTTCATATGATGATGACTAAGTATTCATATTTCCCCTTGTGTATGAGTGGATAAACTTATATTCTAGGGTTTTCTCCATCGTGGATGATTGAATATTTGAAAAACTAATTTAATCTATTTTCGATTCTTCAATTATGGTTGTTTGTATTTAGTTGTGTTAATATATTATTTATGAGATTGATCACCTTGTAAGTAATCTGTCGGCTTTCGATTGAACTTGAGAAAGGGAATCAAAAGGGTTAAAGATAAATACAGAATGGGAATTCAAAGACCTTTGAACCCATTGGTGATAGGATAGAAGTTGTTGTTGAGGATAGGAATATACCCTTCAACCCCGTTTAGTTGAAGTACAAGTAGGCATAATCGTTATTTCATTGTTCTCCTGTGACCATATGGATATATGCATTAGGGTTCATGAAATAGTTCTTGGAAGCTAGGGATAGTGGCAAGAAATGGGATAGTTACTTGCAACTAACAACCACAGGAATAATCGTACTAGTGTAATTATGTCTTGAAAACTCAGCTTGAAACCAGCCAAGTGCCATTTCCCTAGACTCTCATGATCATTGAAATGTAATCAAGCTCACAATCATTTTGAGTTAGTTTTATATTCAAAGTTTTGATAGTTTAATTTCTCAAACCAATCCCCATTTTAACTGTTTTGTAGAATAGTGAAATTAAAGTGACAACCTTATAACAATTAAATTGACAAGTCCATGTGGGTATAATATCTGGACTTAAAAATCCTATATTACTTGACAACTATGTGTTCTTTCATGCACTTGGGCGACATCAAGTTTTTGGCACCGTTTTCGGGGACTTGAATATTGTTTAATCGTTTGTAGGTTTGAATTTTATTTCACTAGTCTGTATTTTACGTTTATTTCTTATTTTTGTTAAAGTTCACAGGGTTGTTTGCCTCAGTGTATGCCAAGTATGAGAAGTCAGGGACCACTTTTGGCTTCTCTTGATCCTAAAATAGAGAGAACCTTTCGAAGTTTGTTGTGGAAAACAACGGGCAGGCAGCTGGTGAAGAAAATGAGATAGCTCCACTGATGAATTTTGCTAGGCCTAATTTGGAGAATGTTTCTAAAGCGATCATCAAGCCGGCCATCACTAGGAACTTTGAGCTGAAGGAAGGGATCGTGCGGTTTGTCCAAAACACTTTCTAATATTAGGACAAGACGCACGAGGATCCCCATAGGCATATGATGATGTTCATGGAGCTGAGTAAAAATTTCCACTACCAAAACATCTCAGATGAATATGTCAAGCTGACTCTTTTTTCATTCTCACTAATTGGGGAAGCCAAGGAGTGGCTTCAAAATGAGCCTGCAGGTTCCATCACTACTTGGGAGATCCTCTCCAATAAGTTCATTAACGGGTTCTTCTCTTCTAGAAGAACTAAGGAACTGAGGGGGAAGATCTCTGGATTTGTACAAAAAAATAGGGAGATGCAAGCTTAAGCATAGGAACATTACAAAGGTTACTTGAGGGATTGTCAACACCACATGCAGCCTAAGGAGATAATCGGGCGCAACTTCATAGAGGGTCTGAAGCCCGAGTCTAAGATACTCCTTGACACTACTGCATAGGGAAAAATTCTGTCCAAAATTTATGATAAAATTGAGGCTCTATTGAACCTCATATCTACAGGGAGTCAGGATTATCAGGACTCAGGTAGAGGATTTGCAGCAAAAAAGGTGCTAGGAAAGCTTGTGGTGGATGGTATTTGCATCAATCAGGGCAGACATTAGCCAACTGGTGAATGCGATCAGTAAGTTGGTAACCATACCAGTAGGAGGCCAAGTACAGCAGGAACATCAGGTGCAAACCCCACCACCATCATGTGAGGTGTGTGGAGAAAGGCACGCCTATTTAGGTTGTCCCCTTAATCTTGAATCTATATACTTTGTGGGACAACAAGGCCATCGTGGAGGATTAGCAGATAATGACTATTATCAGGGGTACCAGAATAGAGAAAATCCCTCATAAGGAGTGAATCAAAATTTTCAAAGGCCCCAAAACACTTATCAAAGGTCATAGAGCTAGCAGCAGAGGAGTTCCCTTGAGGAGACAATGAAGCAATGGATGGTGCAGTAGACTCAGGTGGTTAATGAGATGCAAAATTCCATCCATGTGTTTGAGAGGAAGATGGGGGAATTGGCCCTACAGCGGAACAATAGACCATATAGGGGGAACTTTCGAGTAACACCGAGAAGAACCCCAAAGAAAATGTAAGCGCAATTTTCTTGTGCATTGGTAAGGAGATGGGTGAGGCTATCCCCAGAAAAGAAAAAGTTGATAAGGAATAGACTGTGAGTTCCAAGACTGAGGTGGGTGAGACTAGCAACCCACAACTGAAGGTTGTAGTAGCTAGGCCACCTCCCCCATTTCCTCAAAGCTTGAAGAAGAAGACAGAGGACACAACTTGTAGTAAATTTCTTAAGTTGTTAAAGCAAGTTCATGTGAATATTCCATTGGTGGAGCTTTTGCAGGAAGTTCTGAAGTACGCTAGGTATCTCAGGGATATCATGGCCAATAAGAGGAGGCATACAGAGCTTGAAATTGTGGATCTTACGGAAGAGTGCAGTTCCCGGATCAAGAACAAAATTCTCGAGAAGCTAAAGAACCGCGGGAGCTTCACTATTCCTGTTTCTATTTGGAGTAAGAAAGTTGGTTCGACTTGTACGATTTGGGTGAGAGCATCAATTTGATGTCTGCATCCTTGTTTAGAACTCTTGGACTAGGCGAACCATGTCCTACCACAATGATGTTGCAGCTTGTGGACTAATCTTTGGCCTATCCTGAAGGAATAGTTGAAGATGTATTGATAAAGGTAGGACCTTTCATCCTACCAGTGGAACTATGAGACTGATGCAGTAGTTCCCCTCATTTTGGGGAGAGGAATTTTAGCCACCGCCCATCATTCTCATACAAGTTAAGTCGGGCAAGATTTCCATGAGGGTAAATGGTCAAGAGGCTGTGTTTAAAGTGTTCATACAACACGGATGCCACCTCACTATGAGGACTTCACAGTTAAGCTGGCGGGAGAACTAGGAGGTTGTAATCAGTTTTTGAAGAAATATGTGTTGACTGAGAGTTTAGTAGATCCTTCGTATGGTCATAAGTCTACTAGCATGAAGGAACGGCGAGGACCATAGTCGTGGTGTGACGTTAAATCAAGCATTGCATGGGAGGCAACCCATGAATGTCGTGCCACGACTATAACCAAGGCGCTTGGTGGGAGGCAACCCATCCTTCTAATTGTTTTTGTTTTTCTTTCTTTTATAAAGACAAATAGAGCTAAGAGGCAAGACAAGCTGGGACATTGAGCTAAAAAGCGTAAGTCTGGGGTGAGATACCTAGCATGGAGCGCTAGGTGTTAAACTCTAGAAGAAAAAAAATTATGTCAGGTGGTGCTATGGGTGGTGCACTGCGCCAGCCCCTATCTCCGAAGAAAATTTTTTTCTAAGTCTGTGGTGAGACAGAGGGGGTGACACGCCAAGGTTTTTCTGGCCGAAAATTTTTGGTCAGTTTGAGTCAATGTTGACTCAAAAGACCTTAAAATTACATTAAAGCCCATACCCACTCCTTTGTTTGAATTTCCATTCATCTTTTTTCATTAAAAATTTGAAAAAAAAAAGAGCAAAAGTTCTCTCTCTTCTCCCCTCTTAAACCCGTAAGTCCCTCTCATTTCTCCCCTCCATTATTGTCGTCTTCAAGTTGTAGAAAAGCTCTTATCTTCAACTCAACTAAGTACCTTTCTTCTCTTTTGGTTAGATAATGGTTAAAGCATGGTCCCACACCCTTCATCCCAAAGATGTAGGACCCAAAAATCATTATTGTTGGTGAAAATCTTAAATTTAGTATTTTGGATTCTATGAGCTTAAATTCTTAAATTCCTCCATGATAATTGATCTCGGGCTAAAATAGCATGCCCGAGTGATGCTTTTTAACTTAATTTAGTCTTGTTTAGCTTATTAATTATATATATTTTCATGTAATGTTTATATAAATGTGAATATATGTGCTAACCAACATGATTAGTCCTTGTTTTGTAGGTTTCAATGATTTTGAGGAACTAATTCATAAGTTAGTGAAGTAGAGGAATAAAGTTGGGAGCAATTGGCGAAAGTCGGCAAAGAGCATGCCATGGCAAGGCTCCAGCGCGCCAGGTAGCATGCCACGCCAGGGCAGCTGTGCGACAGGAGATTGCCAACGCGCTGCATGAGCAGCGTGTCACTTTGGCAGCACGGTGACACTCGGCAGTTTTGGGCATCCGGAGGCAATTTCCAGAGATCCTCCGCGTTACCTCCGTGTCACGGAGGCAATGCTCCGCGATACACTCCGTGACACGGAGCCATTCCACGACAGGCTAAATTGTGCATGCTTCTCATTTACTATAAATAGGTCCCTTAGCTCCTAAAAACACTTTGTCATGATTTTATTCTGGAAAACCACCTAAGAGTGAAGGGAGAAGTGGGAGAACTCATCTAGGGTTTGGCAAATTCCCTTCTCATCTACCAATTCTTGTAAGTATGTTAATTTAGTTGTAGTTTCTTGTAGTTTTACAAACATGAATGGCTAGAACCCTTCCTCTAGGGTTGAAGCCATGAATTATGATTGTGTTTTTATGAATTTGTGTGGAATTAAGTTATTGATTGTTGTTTTCTCTTGCATTCTGGATTATTGGTTGTTTTTATGATTGATCACCATGAAAACATACACGTTAACTTGGGCATTTGCTTGAGAAAGCATTTACCTAGGTCATAACATGAGAATGTGAGGAGCATGATTGTATCTCACGATATAATTTGTGTTAGGATAGAAATATACCTAATGCTTTGCTTGGTTGATAAAAAGGGGTTATTTAGAGACCAACTTAGGTTTATCACATCACCACTCAAAGAAATAATTGTGTGGCTAAGTTGAGTTAAATGTTTGGGTGCACGAGAGTCCCTACTTATTTCCACGTAAACCACATCCACGTAATTAATTGCCCACGAACTAGAAGTAGCATCCTCGCTCACAATGATGCAGTGAGGCTAGTTTGTCGTGTTTAGAAGCTCGAAAGACCCTGAGCATGCAATTCTGATTATGTGAGACAACAATTGATAGTTTCATACCTAACCCATTGCAATTCGTAATGGCGCATGATTATATGGTTTTAACTCTATGTTGCTCCTGGAGTGAATTCAGAATATGTCGTTGACCAAAATTAGACTTAATTAAACCTCCCTCGAAAACTTTTATAATCGACATTTTCGGTGTTTAATATCACACTTGGAATAGATAGTTAGAGGAATGGGTCTAGTCCCTGTGGGTTCGACATTCCGGTTCTTGAAAAGAGCCACTATATTACTTGCACGACCCGTACGCTTGCGGGCTCAATAAGTTTTTGGCACCGTTGCCGGGGACTCGATGAAGTTTTGATAATTTATCTATTTTTGTGTGATTTTTGAATTTCCTAAAGTGTTGAGAAACTTGGTCTTAGTTTGATCATTTGCAGGTGACAGGTTGTCCTGCCGAGATGGCTAAAAATAGAAAGCTTGTGGAACCGTTGCTTGAACTTGAACGTCAAATCCATTTGCGAAGGAGAGTAGCTCTAGAGCAAAAGTTGAAGAGACTTCAAGAAAAGGTACAACAACAACCACTCGCGGGACAAGCACAATTGCCATCGGAAGCAATGGCAGCTAGACCAGTTCGCGAAGTGGCAATCCTACTAGCGACTAATGTGAACTCTAGCATTCGGAAACTGGAGCCTGGAGGGAACTTTGAGCTTAAACAGAACATGGTGCAGCTGCTACATTCTAGTGGTCAATTCACTGGGATGGCACATGAGGACCAGCAGCAGCACTTATAGAACTTTCTTGAGATTAGTGACACGTTTGTCCCCACCGGCGTGTCCACAGATTATGTCTGACTGACCCTCTTCCCATTTTCATTGTTGGGAGAGGCGAAAAAGTGGCTGAAGGCTGAGCCACCAAACTCCATCACTTCGTGGGATGACTTGGCTAAGAAGTTCCTTATCAGATTCTTTCCTTCAGGCAAAACAACAAAGTTGAGAAGTGAGATATTAAGTTTCAAGCAGAGGCCTGATGAGAATTTATATTTGGCTTGGGAAAGATTCAAGTCATTGTTGAGAGACTGTCCCCATCACCAACAATCAAATGAAGTGCTGGCTCATACCTTTGTAGAAAGTCTAGACCCACACACAAAAATATTACTAGACTCTGCATCGGGTGGGCAAGCCTTGGAGAAGACATATGATGAGTTGTACACTTTGTTGAACAGAATTGCTCAAGGAAATCCAGAGTGGCACAGTGAGTCATCTAGAGGGACAGGAAAGAGATCAGGGTTGATAGAGGTAGATGGAATGAATGCCTTGGCAGCGCAGTTAGCTTCGTTCCAGCATCAGATGATGACTCAATTCAATAAACTGAGTATGAACCAACAACATGGCCAGGTTAATGCAGTTCAGCAAGCTCCGAGTTGGTGTGAAATTTGTGGTAATAATGGGCACAAGGCAGAATCGTGTGGAGCCAATCCGTATTCAGTCAATTTTGTTGGGAATGTGCAGCGGAACAATCAGAATGTTAGACACAACTACAACAGAAATTGGCAGGGCCACCCGAATTTTTCATGGGGTGGAAACCAAAAGCAGAGTTATATGCAACACCAACAACAACAGTATCAGCAGAATAGGCAGAATGATGGGCAAGTGAGCAGCAGCATTGAGAAAACATTTCATAAAATCATGGAGATCCAGACTCAGCGGAAAATCAGGCGAGGATGGCAATAGATTTAAAGAATCAGCAAATGGCCACCCGCAATCTTGAAAAACAAGTGGATCTGATAGCAGCTGCTCAAAACATGAGATCACAGGGGGGATTACCAAGCGACACAGATCCTAACTCCCAGCAGGTCAATGCCATCAGTCTGAGAAGCGGCAAGCAATTAGCTAATGCAGTGCCAAAAGAGCTAAGAAAGGAGGCGCAACCGGAGTTGGTTAGACCAGGACCATCCAGCAACACGGGAGATAATCAGAGTGCGGGGCAACAAAATGCACAATCTTTATTGTAGCCAGCACAAAGACCACCACCACCATTCCCTCAGAAATTCAGAAAGTGCAAGGAGGAGGAATGCTTCAAAAAGTTCTTTGAGAATTTCAAAGAACTTCACATAAATTTGCCTCTTATTGATGTTTTCCAGGGAATGCCCAAGTATGCTAAATACTTGAAAGACGTGATGGCGAACAAAGTTAGGTTGGTGGATGTCCAGACTCTAGCACTGACGGAGGAGTGCAGTCACAAGGTATTGAGCAAGATTCCAAAGAAGCTCAACGACCCAGGGAGTTTTACCCTCTCCATACAAATTGGTAAAGCTGAGGTGATACGAGCTTTGTGTGATCTAGGTGCAACAATTAACTTAATGCCCCTATCCTTATTCAACACCCTGGGGTTGGGAAAATCAAGGCCAACGAGATTGATGCAGCAACTGGCTGATAAGTCATGAGTGACACCGGATGGAATAATAGAGGACCTTCTCATCAAAGTAGGTAAGTTTATTATACCTGCTGATTTTATTGTTTTAAATTTTCAGGTTGATGACCAGGTACCCCTAATCTTGGGACGACCATTCTTGGCCATCGGAGGAGCGGTGATTGATTTGAGAGGAGGGACCCTAAAAATGAGGGTCGATGATGAAGAAGAACTCTTCTGAGTTTACCAAGAAATGAACCCATCCGCACACTACAGAAACCTTTGTCAGGTTAGTGTGTTGTCAGAGGATGAGTGTGGGGTGGAGGATTCCACAGGTGCATGACCAAAGGTAATGACAAGTGTTCAGCCTGAGTCTGATAAAAGGCTTCAGATTGTGAGGAAGATGGAGGAAAAGAGGAACAGAGTGGAGGCTGTTTCCTCTAAACAGCAAAAGAAAAGGAGATGGTTCTCGAAAGAGAACCCAAGTATGAGGATGTCCTGAAAAGGACAGTCCATGTCGTGCCACGACGTAAAATAAGGTGCTTCTTGGGAGGCAACCCAAGGGTACCTCAGGTACAAATTGTTTAATTTTGATTTTGTGTTGATTTTGTTGTTTTCATTATGTTGGCGTTTTTGGTGGAAAGTTAAGCACAGATGGAAGGGAAGTCTGAGTACCGAGAAGGAGGAAGCTAAAAAGCATGAAATAGAAGAAGTGTGGGGTCAAACACCCACCTAGGAGAACTTGAAGAAAAACATGCTTTTAGCTTGGGATAGAGGCTCAGGGAGTATTTCTCGTCCTTTAAATTTAAATTTAATGCTATGAGGACATAGTATGATTTAAGTGTGGGGTGACAAAAATTTTAAAATTTTTGTGCCTAACAAATTTTTTTGGTGAATATAATGCTTGTGAGGAATTTGTGAGAAATTTGAAAAACTTTTATGAGTCAAGCATGAATTCAGCACCCGTTGGTTTTTATTTTCGGTTCTTTTCCAATGGGGGGTCTTTGAATCTAAAAATACAAATTTTCTTTGTCTGTATATAATGTTTTTAGTCATAGATAGGGAATGTTTCCGACGATGGATGGATGACGACCGTCTTGAGGAAAATTAGTCATTAAGTTTTGGTTTTTGAAACCGTAGCTAATCGCTGCCTGATGTTCTTGTTATGTGCTATAAATGATTGTAAGATGCAAGTATGTTCAGTTTTGAAGCATGTAAGAAAGGTATAACTTTGTCTGAGACACTTAGGCTCTTGAATTTGACTCAATATCATTGAAGCTTAATTCTGAATTCTTGTGATTAGCTGGGTTAAGAGTCTGCTGAATGTGTCTTGAATTGAGCATGTGCCATGAGTGTAAGATTTTTGAGTATTCTGTGCTATTGTGGATTGTCTAGAACTTGCCTGGTATGTTTATAAAATGAAATGAAGGATGTGAATTGTAGGAGATGACTTAGGCATTTCTTTGAATGAACCCAAATGTTATCCCTCATTTTACCTACCTTGAATATGTAATCCTAGTTAGCCCCGTTGAGCCTTGAGCCTATTCTTTGATAGCTGCAACATAAGCTTAATCCTTTTTTCTTTCATTATCCTTGAATTTGATCCAAAACTCCTAAGCGCTTAAGTGAATAATCCGAAAGAGTAAAGGAGTGACAAAAAATGAAAAAGAAGGAAAAATGGAAGTTGTGAAAGTTGAGAAAGGTCAAGGGTGCACTGGTGGGAAAATGGTTGATTATTATAAGGAGTAAGAAAATAAATTAATGAAAAGTTACGTATAGAACTCCTTACTAATTAGCCAAAAGTGCCTAAAGAAAGGGGGAATAAAAGAGGAAAAAGAAAGCTGAAAAGAGATGAAGGTGAAGTAAGAGGGAAGTTCGTAATGAGGGCATGATGTATTAAAAGCGCTTAGGTAAGTTAGTCACTATTACTGGCCATAATAGTACCTACCCGTCCCTTAGTTACATTACAACCTAAAAAGTCCTACTTGATCTTACATTCATACATCCTCAAATTAGTGGAATAAAACACTAAGGGCAAGCTTATGGGTCATTACATGATGCATGTGAATTCTTTGTGAGAGTGAGCGTAATTCTATTCATGTACTCACACATGTTTTCATTTAAAAATTTTTGCGTGTGAAAATGGGTAACTCTCATTCCGTGAGGGCACATGTTGAATGAAGGATATAATTCATGTGGGATTTCTTAATCAGTTGATTTGCATGACTTTGCTAAGATTGAGAGTCGCTTCTTGAGGTTAAGAAGTCTTAACGGAGTTGTATTTAATTTCAACGATTAAATCGTGCAAGCTCTATTGTTAGCTTGTCATCTAAAATAATCATTATAGCCGCAGCTTGAACTATTTTGCTAAATTAGCTATGTGTGAGTCTGCATATGCATGAGATGTAAAAGGTTGTTCGAGGACGAACAAGGCTTTAAGTGTGGGGTTGTGATCTCTGGCAAAAATAGCATGCCCGAGTGATACTTTATAACTTAATTTAGTCTTGTTTAGCTAATTAATTATATATTTTTTCATGTAATTTTATATAAATGTGAATATATGTGCTAACCAACATGATTAGTACTTGTTTTGTAGGTTTCAATGATTCTGAGGAACTAATTCATAAGTTGGTGAAGTAGAGGAATGGAGTCGGGAGCAATTGGCGAAAGTCGGCAAAGAGCATGCCATGGAAAGGCTCCAGCGCACCAGGTAGCGTACCACGCCAGGGCAGCTACGCGACAGGAGATTGCCAACGCGCTGCATGAGCAGCGTGTCACATTGGCAGCGTGGTGACACTCGGCAGTTTTGGGCATCCGGAGGCAATTTCCAGAGAGCCTCCGCGTTACCTCCGTGTCACGGAGGCAATGCTCCGCGATACACTCTGTGACACGGAGCCATTCCACGACAGGCTAAATTGTGCACGTTTCTCATTTACTATAAATAGGTCCCTTAGCTCCTAAAAACACTTTGTCACGATTTTGTTCTGGAAAACCACCTAGGAGTGAAGGGAGAAGTGGGAGAACTCATCTAGGGTTTGGCAAATTCCCTTCTCATCTACCAATTCTTGTAAGTATGTTAATTTAGTTGTAGTTTCTTGTAGTTTTACGAACATGAATGGCTAGAACCCTTCCTCTAGGGTTGAAGCCATGAATTATGATTGTGTTTTTATGAATTTGTGTGGAATTAAGTTATTGATTGTTGGTTTGTCTTGCATTCTGGATTATTGGTTGTTTTTATGATTGATCACCATGAAAACATACATGTTAACTTGGGCATTTGCTTGAGAAAGCATTTACCTAGGTCAGAACATGAGAATGTGAGGAGCATGATTGTATCTCACGATATAATTTGTGTTAGGATATAAATATACCTAATGCCTTGCTTGGTTGATAAAAAGGGGTTATTTAGAGACCGACTTAGGTTTATCACATCACCACTCAAAGAAATAGTTGTGTGGCTAAGTTGAGTTAAATGATTGGGTGCACGATAGTCCCTACTTATTTCCACGTAAACCACATCCACGTAATTAATTGCCCACGAACTAGAAGTAGCATCCTCGCTCACAATGATGAAGTGAGGCTAGTTTGTCGTGTTTAGAGGCTCGAAATACCCGAAGGATGCAATTCTGATTATGTGAGACAACAATTGATAGTTTCATACTTAACCCATTGCAATTCGTAATAGCGCATGATTATCTGGTTTAACTCTATGTTGCTCCTGGAGTGAATTCAGAATATGTCGTTGACCAAAATTAGACTTAATTAAACCTCCCTCGAAAACTTTTATAATCGACATTTTCGGTGTTTAATATCACACTTGGAATAGATAGTTAGAGGAATGGGTCCAGTCCCTGTGGGTTTGACATTCCGGTTCTTAAAAAGAGCCACTATATTACTTGCACGACCCATACACTTGTGGGCTTAAGAATAATATGCTATTTTTATTGGGTAGCTCTATTCTTGGTTGAATATGATGATTTGAACTTGTAGGATGATGTAGGTTGGTGAATTGAATTCTTGAATATTGGTGGGTAGATGTATTAGGTGTAGAGAGAGAAAGTACATGAGTCTTGAATTCTTGAATGTGATTAATGTTTGAGTTGTTGAAAAAAATTCAAGACTAATTCATGATGAATGCTAGTAAATTGCTATTTCTTGTTGATTGAATTGAATACTGCTACTTCATTACATGAATTACTCGAGTTATGAATTAGAAGAGGGAAAAGTGAGAGGGATGGCCTAGTTGAGGCAATCTTGAAAAACTAGAAATTAGAGGAGTGTAGAAAAGAAGAAAAAATCCATGAACTTTGTTATAGCTGGAGTTAGTGAATTAATGTGAATTATTGAGATTGGATGATGATGGAGGAAGCCTTGAGTATCCAATTTGACAAATTCTCACAAGTATGCTAGCAAATTAAGTGTGGGGTAGATTTTTCTCCTTCAACACTTAATTAGCTAGCCATTTTGTTCACAAACTAATTGTGTGAAGTTCTTGAATTTTGCTTGTTAGGTACCATGGCATCAAAAGAAAATAAGGAGGTTGTTGCAGATCCAAGTCTCAAGAGGACTAGTGTTATACCCCGGGGACCCAAGGATCAGATCCGGGAGTCAAAACAGTCAAAAACTAAAATTTTGCACCAGATCACAAATGATCCGTGAAGTGGCTCGTGAGGAGTGATCACGAGTTGTGAGGTGACTCGTGGTCAAGCAGGGCATGGCAAGGTGTTGGGTAAGGCCACGAGCATGAACACGAGTCATGGTCAAACCTCACGCCTCATGAGGTCATCCGTGGCATGGTCTAAGAGGTTGGCTAAGGAGTTTGGTCAGTGGGGATCACGGGTGGTGACTACCAGTTGTGGTTAGCCACCACGATTCGTGGGGTCCCTCGTGGTGTCCCCTAATGAATTTTGGCAGTGAACATGATGACTCAAGGCCACGAGTCATGGACCGTGGTGATGAGTCATCAAGTCCCTTGTGGGGACTGGTAGTCAACAAAATTCTGCGATTTAAGTAAGGGCTTTTTTGTAATTTCTAAGTCCTAGGGTCCTATACTACGTCATTTTAAAATTAGAAAAGGTGGTTTAAGAGGGAATAGACTAGCCTAAGTCCTCATTCATGAATGCAAAGGTTTGGGAAGGTGATAGAAGGGTAATTTAGATGATTTCAAGGTGTTCTTCATCAATTTTCTCTTGGGAAATCTTGGGGGTTGTAGAATAAGTTTTTCATGTATGTAAGGCTATCAATGGGTGTTTCCTTTCACACCCATGCCAATTCTCTATGATTTCATGAAAACTCTATCAAAATTTATGGGGTTTTGAAGTAGATTTATATAAAAGCTAATGATTGTTAATGGGCTTTGTGATTAATGAATCTTATCATACTCTAAGGGTTTTGATCAATTCTTATAATTTAAATTATTTATAATTGTTATCGATTTCGATTTCTTTTGAATTTAGTTTAATTATGCATGACTCATGATGAATCGATTTATGATTTATCTTCCTATAATGAATTATGATTTAAACCATGGATTTTATCAATTACCCATCATGATTTTATGAATTTCAAGCTATATGCATGATTTACAAGTATGTATGAACTTTATGATTCACGAACCATGTTTTGGCCGACTCACGGGCTCTATTTCATGGCTAGTTCATGTATGTACAAGTATTTTTACGATTATCATGATTTAACTAGCCTATGAACTCATGCAAGTTATACTATGAGCACTATATATGTTTTGGGAGTAGTGCCGAACATCGAGTGGGTTCGTGGCCTAGGTTTTGCCCCGGACCTCATAAACTACGTGCCACCATAGGTATGTTGGGACCCCCTATGTGACTATTCCTGGCCCAAATGTCCCTTTTCATGGTGATATCACACTTTCATGGTCTACCCTTGGCAAGGTACGGACACCCTCCCGACTAGGGTTACAAGTTAGGCTTTATGTGTGCTCATATGGGATATGTCGGTTAAGAGAATCTCCCACTGTTCCTCATTGATTTATGCATGTTATGTTTATGTATTTTGTCTCAAGTCATGTTCAGTAAAGCTTTTATCCTATGATAATGATTATATTTGTTACGAATATTTGAAAACCTTGAGCCTTATGATATGTTATGATGATTTATGATACGAGCATGATGTCCTACTCTTATGATCATTTTTGAGATTTATGTATTTTAAATATTCGTTTTATTTACCTTGCATAATCAGTACATTCCACATACTGACCGCATACTTTATATGTTGTATCATGTCATGATACAGGACCCGACTCTCAGGCTCACCCTCCTCAGTAGTGCTTCAGATATTGCTATCAGCGTAGTTGGTGAGTCCTCATGTTCCGAGGGCCATATGTTCAGACTCTATTATTTCCTTTTAGTTTCAGTATTGTTGGGTTAGTTGAGGTATTGTCCCATCAACCCGTCTTTCATGATTAGAGGCTTTTCAGACTACATGTTGTAATCAACCGTCATGTATGATTCTTGTGTTGGCTTTTTTCCTTTATTATGTCATGATTACATTTTTATTATGTTGTCTTCCGCTCATGTGAACGAATTAGATATATTTTTATGCCATGGGTTGACTTGGGGTCTCTCGAGACTCCGTGTCCCGTGTTACAATCCGAGTGTACGTTCGGATTGTGACAAACTTGGTATCAGAGCCATAGGTTTGAAGTATCCTAGGGTGTCTGAAAGCCGCGTTAAGTAGAGTCTTTTTCATGTGTGTGAAACACTCCACACTTATGACGAAGAGGCTACTAGATTCTTAGGAAATGTTCCCTTCTTTCATGATCTATGTCGTGCGATGAAAGTTCTCTATCCTTCTAATTCGTGTTATTCACGTTTGCAACATCATGCCTCCATTCTGAGTGAACACCAGAAGAAATGGTAACGGTAATGATCATGAGGGTGCCAATGGTGAGGAGTATCAACCATCCCCACCCGTTCGCAAGGAGCACACACCAGAACTAGCTGTCCACACTGAGTTTAGGGCAGTGATTAAGATCTAGCACAGGCCATGACGGAGTAGGTTCAAAATCAGACAGTGGCGCATTACCCACAGAATGGGAATGCGGAGATAGCCAGGGTGAGGGATTTCTTGAGGATAATCCCTCCTGAGATCACGGGGTCTAGGGTGGAAGAGGATCCATATGATTTCATCAAGGAGATTCTGAAGATCACCCAGGTTATGGGGGTGAACAATGGGGAGTGTGTTGAATTGACCTCCTATCAGCTAAAGGGGGTGGCTCATATATGGTTTAAGTAGTGGAGAGATGCTAGGGAAGTAGGTGTAGGCCCAATAGGTTGGGAGGAGTTCCACGCTGCCTTTATGGATCAGTTTTTCCCTCAGGAGATGAGGGAGCTCAAGGCGGACGAGTTTGTTGATTTGAAGCAGGGTAACATGTTCATTCAGGAGTATGCATTAGAGTTAACTCGATTATCTAAGTATGCTTCAGAGTTGATGGTGGACCATAGGGCTCAAGTGAGTCATTTCGTGCATGGGGTGGCGGATTATTTAGACAAGGATTACAGGAT
Source organism: Datura wrightii (assembly GCA_035772735.1). Taxonomy (NCBI): domain Eukaryota; kingdom Viridiplantae; phylum Streptophyta; class Magnoliopsida; order Solanales; family Solanaceae; genus Datura; species Datura wrightii. The sequence continues at coordinate 118,174,868 of JASDFA010000016.1, forward strand.
CGCCATGCTACATCTAGATATCAACTTTCCCCGCATCGTGTTGCATGCTTAGTAGATGGAGTCGGTCTATCGGAGGTAGAGGGAGTCCAAGAGGTCCAGGACCGACATCTATGGGGTTTCTCAAGTCAGGCCAGGGGGTGGACAGTGTTGGCAGTCCCAGCAATAGGTCTATCGGTCCAACTCCATCATCGGCCAGAACGCCATCTAGGTTCAGTGAAGATCAAAGGAGAAGGGCTTTAGGCTCAAGGGATCAGGGTAGCATGCAGGTGGAGCACACTTTTCCTGCTTGTGCGAAGTGCGGCAAGAATCATCCCCAGAGGTGCTTAGTTGGCTCAGATGCATGTTTCGAGTATGGCAAACCCGGGCACAGACTTAGGGATTGCCCCTTAGCCAGGCCAAGGTCGGTGGGGCCCATGTGACAGTGGCCAGTTCTTTCACTCCAGTAGCACGTCCCCCTCAGTAGGGTACCTCTACTAGTTCAGCAGGCGATCAGCGCCAAAATAGGTTTTACGCTTTAGTACCTCGCCAAGAGCAGGAGGCTTCACCAGATGTGGTCACTGGTATGTTGCAAGTCTTCCATATCGATGCTTACACCTTGTTAGATCCAAGAGCTACTTTGTCTTTTGTGACCCCTTATATTGCTAGTAGTTTTGGAATTAGCTAAAATTCTATCAGAACCGTTCTCGGTCTCTACCCCAGTTGGTGAATCAGTTGTAGCTAGGCGGGTGTATAGAGGTTGCCCCATCACAGTGTTGCATAAGGTTACCTCTGCAGACTTAGTAGAGTTAGCTATGATTAGTTTTGACCTCATTTTGGGCATGGATTGGTTGTTTGCATGTTATGCTTAGATTAATTATAGAAACCGGTCAGTAGAGTTCAGGTTTCCGGGTGAGCCAGTCTTAGAGTGGAAGGGAAATTCAGTTGTACCAGTTGGTCGGTTTATTTCATATCTTAAGGCCAGAAAAATGATTTCTAAGGGATTCATGTATCACTAATTAGGGTTAAGAATGTTGAGTCTGAGAGCCCGACTATCCAATTAGTTTCGATGGTGTATGAGTATCCGAAGGTCCTTCCCGATGATTTGCCAGGTGTTCCTCTTGAGAGGTAAATTGATTTCGGTGTTGATCTTCTACCCGATACGCAGCCTATCTCTATTCCTCCGTACAGGATGGCTCCCGCCGAGCAAAAGGAGTTGAAGGATCAGTTGAAGGACTTGTTGGATAAGGGTTTTATTAGACCGAGCAAGTCCCCATGGGGTGCACTGGTTCTCTTTGTCCGAAAGAAGGATGGATTCCTTCTCATGTGTATTGGTTATTGGCAATTAAACAAGGTCACTGTCAAGAATAGGTACCCCTTACCCAGGATCGATGACTTGTTCGATCAATTTCAGGGTGCTATATATTTCTTGAAGATAGATCTCAGATCCGGATGTCACCAGCTCAGGGTTCAGGAGAGTGACTGTTCGGTGGTTTGGAATGCCTACACGCAAGTGCACGTGGTCGAACAAGTAGTAAAATGGCTAGAGTAGCCAAGTATCGATCCCACAGGGACTGGACCAAGGTAATATCGAACCAAGTGTTAATACACTCTAACTCTAATAATGCAGACAACAGTTTCAAGATGATTTTGGAAGTTTGTTTCCTAATTTATTCTAATCTAAAACAAATGTACAAATTGAGTCTGAACTATAGTAATGAGCATGCTGAGGCTAAAACGAACATGCAGGGAAGCAATTTATTGACACAAATTGGTTAATCTTTCCTTCGGTTGCTAGTCAAGAACTATTGCCTATGGATTAAAACTCTCATATTTAACCCAACTTAAGAATCATGAACCTTCCACCTACATTTCTGTGATAAGAAGAAATTCATGTTCTAGCCATACGAAATCGATTCCTTAATTGACTAATACGACTTTCAGATATATTTCTATTCTGAAGGTAAATCAATTCTCAATTTTCCCAAACCAAGAAGAGATCATATCCTATCAATTCACAACTTTCCAATTTCTTTCTCTTTCGAGCGCAAACCAGATTTTTTAGATATACATTAATATTGGCCAAACATCAATGCAGTAAGAACAAGAATTAATAGAGCAACCATGGAAGAAAAGATGAAAAACCAAGATGATCAATAATTACATTCCACTAAAAATGTTCTTAACCTCAGCAAGAAGTGAATTTAGCCACTCATTTGTGGATTAAACATCGTTAAATGAGTGTAAATCATACAAACAATTGAAATAAAGAAGAAAGAGATAGAGAAGAACCCTAAGAATTTCGTCCCCTCAACTGCCTGCAACCCACGTTCTTGCTCAACCAAGTCAGAATTATTAAAAATAAACCTAAGTGTGCTATTTATACTAGTGGGAACTTTTCCCGAAATAACAAGCAACATGTCACGGAGTGCATCGCGAAGCACTGCCTCCGTGAAATGCCACAAACGCGAACCCTTACTGGAAACCGGTCATCCAGTTAATTACGCCCAATGTGCCATGGCGTGCAACGCGTGGCTTAGCCAACGTGCCACGACAACGCACACCTTCACTGGAACTTGGCCTATTTTAATCATCCGGGGCAGAATGCTTCCGCGATGGCAGCGTGACACGGCTCCATCGCGGAGACCCTTAATTTGTTGCATTTCCTTGGCCTTTTCCACTGCTCGCTTTCGAGTCCATTCCCGATTTCTCCCAACATGCATCTTACCTTCCTAAAATTACATTTTTCCTGAAAAACAACACTAATCATGTTGGTTAGTATAAATTCACATTTTAACTACAAATCACATGACAATGTACAAATATAGATGGATAAACAAGACGAACTGAAGCATTTGAGTATCACTTGGGCATATAATTCTGCCCAAGATCACTTACCCCACACTTAAAACCTTGTTTGTCCTCGAACAAAAATCTCACATCTCATGCAATTGACACCCAATCATAGCTACTTTGGCTCGACAATTCAAGCTACGATTATACCGATTATTTACATAGCAAATCATCAAGAAAACAGGCATAGCCCCATCAATACACTAACATTCAACACATTAAGACCTCCTAGACTCAAGAGTCGACTCTCGATCTCGGCAAACTCATGCAAATCAGCTGATCAAGACATCCGACACAAAATTAAATCTCTCGTCAAGCATGTGCCCTCACAACACAATAAAATTTCCCCCTTTTCAATCATATGATCTCAAAAACATTATATGCAGGGGCATATGAACACGATTTCGCTCTCCCTCCCAAAGAATTCACATGCATCATGTCATGACCCATAAGCTTGCCTCTAGTGTATTACTCCACTAATATAAGGACGAGTGATGTAAGATCACGTAGGACTTAACGGGTTGTAATGTAAGCTAAGGAACTAGTACATACTGGGCTAACCAATAATAGCAACTAGCACCCTTAGGCGCTTTTCAATACATCCCACCACATTATGGGCATTGTTTCTTCCTTCATCCTCCCCTTTCTTGAAGCCTTTCTTTATTTTTGTTCCCATTTCTTTAAGCACACTCGACTTAATAACAAAGATTAGTGATACATCTTCATTTCATTAAATTCGGCAAGTGAACCTTTGACCTTTTCTTTACTTTCACCACTTCCGCTTTTCCTTTCTTTTTCACACTTTTCACTCCTTGACACTGTGAAAAAATTATTTTTCTTGAGCGCTTAAGAGTTTTGGATCAAATTCACCGATAATGAAAAGAAGGGGTTAAGCTCGGTTTGTACCTTTTCGACAAAAGAAAAAATAGGCTAAAGGCTCAATGGGCTAACTAGGATGTACATTCAAGGTAGGTATGATAATGAAAAAAAACTTTTGGTTAAATCAAAGAAATGTCACATCCTTTCCTACAATACACATCCTTCATTTCGTTTCGTACATGTTGCGCGCGTATCGCTGCTCGGTATATATTAAAAACCGACACGCAAGTGTACGTGGTCAAACAAGTAATAAAGTGGCTAAGTAGCCAAGTATCGATCCAAGGAGGCTGCTCTAGATATGCAAAACTGCCTAGTTTACTATATCTCTATTCTATTTCTAACTATGTTAACAACAATCCAACCAAGATTTGAGTGAGTTTTGTTTCTAAACTAATTATATACTAAAATTAATAACTACTATTTACGTTGAATTTAGACAATGGATATGCACATGCCAAGGTTAAGAACGAGTAATGAACTTGATAATCATGATAATTTGGTCATCCTCTTCTTCATATTGCTAGCCAAGAACATTTTCCTAGAAATTAAAACTTCCGTATTTAATTTCACTTTAGAATCATAAACCATCCGTCTACATTTCTGTGATCAAATGCAATTTATGACCTAACACTCTAATTCCGGTTCCTAAATTGACTAATACGGCTTTCAAGTATATTTCTATCAAGAAAGCACATCAAAACCCAATTTTCCCAAATCAAGTTAAGAACAATACCCTATTAATTCACAACTTTCCAATTTCATGCTCTCTCGAGTGAAATTGGACTTTTTAGATATACATTAATGGTGGCCAATCAATAATGTAATAAACACAAGAATTAATAGAACAACATGCAAGAAGAAGAAGAAACCATATCAATTATTACCAACATTCATTACACAAGTTCAAAACCTCAGCAAGAAAGGAATTAGCCACTCATTCTTGGATTAATCATCCTAGAATGAGTGTTAATCATGCATATAATTGAAGGAAAGAAGAAGGGAAGAGAAGAAAACTCTTATCTTTTCTATTCTTCAACTGCCACAAAACCACGTTCCTGCTCTCCACTCCTGAACTCCGCTAAAAAAACTAAAACTAAAAAAACTCCTCTAAAAATAACCTAAGTGTGCTATTTATACTAGTGGGAAATTTTTCCCGGAATAACAAGCAACGTGTCACGGAGGCCAACGCGGAGCACTGCCTCCGTGACACGGCGTGGACGCGGACCCTCTCTGGAAATTGCAGGGTCCGGATAATTGGCCTCAACGTGGCACGGAGGCCATCGCAGAGGCCTATCTCCGTGCCACGGAGCTGACGCGCAGGCACACTGGAAATTGCCAATTTTATTTCTGCCCAGGCAGTGTGCTACCGCGATGGCAGTGTGGCACGGCTCCATCGCGGAGCCACTGTAAAATGTGCCATCCAAGGCCTTTTCCACGCTCGCATCCCAGTCCAACTCCGACATAGTTCCAACACGCATTTTAGCTCCTCAAAATCACATTATCCTGCAAAACAAATGCTAATCATGTTGGTTAGTATAAATTCGCATTTTATTACCAAATACATGATATTATATACACATTGCACAACAAACAAGGTAAAAATGATACGTTTGAGTATCACTTGGGCATATAAATCTGCCCAAGATCACTTACCCCACACTTAAATCCTTGTTCGTCCTCGAACAACATATACACAAATCATGCACATCACATCTCAACCTTTGTCACTATGGTGCAGCCATTTACGTTACGGTCATACCGATTATTCGATTTTTTTGCAAATCATCAAGAAAACATGCTTGGTCGTACAAGACAATGACCTTAATACATCGAGGCTTCCTAGACTTTTAAGAATTGATTCTTGATATCGGCAAACTCATGCAAATCAACTAATCAAGAAATCCGACACGAAAATCAATCTTTCATCAAGCATGTACCCTCACAACTCAAGAGAAACTTCCCCTTTTTATGTTCATGCAGCACACAAACATGCAAGTAGGGGCATATAAAAATTAATTTCACTCTCTCTCCCAAAAGAATTCACATGCATCATGTCATGACCCATAGGCTTGCCCTTAGTGTATTACTCCACTAATATAAAGAAATGCAATGTAGGATCAAATAGGACTTTCAATGGGTTGTAACTGGGCTATGGATCTAGTATATATATGTTGGATTAGCCAATAATAGTCGCTAGCATCCTTAAGCGCCTTTTCAACTCATTCCCATCGACTCATGGACATTGTTCCTCTCTTTTCTCTTTTTCTCCCATTCATGCTGGTTTACTTTCATACAGCCCATTTCATCAGGCACACTTGACACAAAATAGAAGGTTTTCATGTACCCTCAATTTCATTTAGTTACAACGGGTACCTCTTCAACATCATCTTTTCTTTCCTCACTTTGATTTTCTTTTCTTTTCACTCTTTTCACTCTTTAACACTTTGGGAAACATTTTCTGTTCTTTATGAGCGCTTAAGAGCTTCTTAAAGACTTTAAGGCTAATGAAAAGAAGGAATAAAGCTTAGTTTATACAATTCTGGACAAAAGAAAGAAATCGGCTAAAGGCTCAACGGGCTGACTAGGGTATACAACATATAAAAAGGTAGAATTTGACAAGAAAAAATAATGGAAACTAACGGTTAAAACAAAGAAATGCCTACATCCTTTCCAACACTACACCTCCTTCATTTCGTTTTGTATACACACCAGGCAAGTTCTAGACAATTCACAATGACATGGAATAGCAAAACCTCACTTCACACTTCATGCACATGCTCGAATCAAGATGCATTCACAGACTCTTTAATTAGTCAATTACATGAATTCAAGATTAAGCCTCAATCATAATGAACCAAATTCTATAGCCTAGGTAACTCAACATATTTACACAATTGCATGCTTTCAACCGAATCATTTTCACATTTCGAACATCAATTACAACACACAACGAAATTTTAGCAACCATAAGCAACTACAGTTTATTGATGCAATCCACCAAAGAAACTAAAAACAAAACATCTACTCCTATCGACTACATTTCCCTTAAGACGGTCGTCATCCATCCATCATAGGGAACGGTCACTAACTATGACATCGGTTCAATGGGACTATTCTCGGTAAAAGAACTGAACACAAACTCCGAGAAACCAAAAAATAACACTTCAAAATTTTTGCAACACATCGATCATTTCGATAGAAAATATTTGTAAAATATGTTGATAAATGCAAAATCTTTTCGCAAAAATTTTGAAAAATATCGATCATATCGATAGAAAAAAAATATTTACAAAATTTACAAAATATTTACAAAGGCAATCATAACTTTCAAAACACACATCATCAGCCACAACACAAATATATACACATAGATCACAAAATCAGTTCACAACAATAGGGAAAGCACAGACATACATAAACGTCAAGGAAAAATTATACAGCAAGTTTAGAGCCTATGACCCAGCACCTAACTACTCCCCACCCCACACTTAAATCGAACACTATCCCCAGTGTTCACAACAATACAAAGCACAAAATATGGATGGTGGAACTCCCTGCTCAGTTGAAATATTTGACTTCCTCATCCGGTGATGCGGCCTCGTTGCCCATATCTGAATCGGCTCCATCGTCGTCATCGGACTCTACATCAGAATCCTCACGACGTGTCTCCTCATCAGTAGGGACGTCGTCATCAGTCGGCTCCACAAAGGCTAGCCCCACCTTGCATAAAGCTCTGGCGTTCTCGCCAAAGGGGTAGTCCAGCTCCAGCTGCCATAACTCATCATCGGTGGCTGGTCTCCCACCTATCCGTAGCTGCAGCATCTGCATGCCGAACATACGGGCCATATACTGATCGTCACGAGCATGTCGCTCGCCCAGAGTCAGCACCGGTCCGTGTGTAGTGTCGGGGGCCTTGGTCTTTGTCACATCAAGGGCCCTCCGCTCCAACTGCGGAATGTAATCCAAGGCTTCTTCCTCAATGTCGAGGCCTCGGAGGAAGGTGGTGATGAGTCCGCCAAACTCGTATCTGTGGCCCTGGTGTAGTCTGGCTCTCTTCATGGAGGATATTATGACCGCCCCCACATTAATCTCAAGCCCTTTCATAAGGGCATACACCAGGCAGACACGGTCCCGGGTCACGTCTGTCATATGCACTCCCGGGATCAAACACGAACATACAATTTTTAGCCAGATTCTGGCCTCCCTGTTCATCTGCGAATAAGGCAGAGTCTGGTGGTAACCCCTCTCTTTGCGTCTGCTCCATCGGGCTGTGGATCGAGCCCCACACAACGTACGTCTGATGTCGGCGTATGGTGGGGTGATGTTTAACTGGCGGAGAACGTGGGCGTCTGTGTCCCGCGCTCCAACGATGGCATTCAGCTGCTGGGGTTCCAGAGTGACAATCTGCCCTCTGATTTTAATAGTATGGCTCCTGATGGCCGGGTTCCAGTTGGCGTAGAATTCCCGGACCAAGTGAAGGTTGCACTCCTTGGGCTCCTGAAAAATAAAGTTGAGCCCAGCTGCCTCAATCCTCTGTACAATGTGAGGGAACTCCTGTGCAAGTGGTTCCCTTGCAATATGTTCCTCCGGGAAGTACTTGTTCTCCTTATGCTTTGCGTACCATTTCTTCCCTTCATCGGTGACCCATCGTGTCCCGTATCGGCGGTGTTGACCGCATGGAACAGCAGGTGCAGCTGGGACAGCAGTGCCCAGTCTCATTCTCTTTCTGCCGGTGCCTGAGGTTGAAGCACCCTTGCCTTTATCTTGTCGGTTGGCCATTGTACCTGCCAATTTACACAAACAAGCACAACGTTAAGCTAAAAACTTGTTAGCTTCGGCTAAGGTCGGGTTAAACAAAATTTACCCCACACTTAGTCTTTAACAATATTTACAACATTTTAGCAAGGATAGCTCTATTTACACCCCAAACACAATCAACTATAAACATGTTGCTTAATGCGTTCACAAAAATTCGACAGCATAACGGCTAGCGAACTACTCAGACTTCATACAGCTAACCCAATCCTACTATCGACAGCAATTCAACCATCGCACAAGCAACGAAACAACCACAAACTAAAAACAACTAGAAAAATATTTCGCATACAAGCTAATCTAAACAATCTAACCAATTCACACATTATGCAATTTCCCACAAAAATTCGAGAATTAGTCGTCTTTGAACATTTACACACTATTTACCATGACTTATCTCAAATAATAAACACCCCCCGGCATTGAATTCACCAAACAATCAAGTTTCCCAAGTCAAATTCAACAACCCAAGCCCTAGGATAGAGTTCGACAATCAATTTCGAATTATTTACATAATCGACAAGTTCAACTGCCAAATACAACAATCCGAACATAATCAATCACAACATAATTCACCATCATGTTTAATTTCTACCTAAGGTGGTATGTCTCACCTTACATGCCCAAAATTGACAAAAATCGCCAAAAAAATTGAGTTAGACGATGAAAACATACCTTGGAACTGAAGAATCGACGAAAACTTGACGTTGTCCTTGCCTATTAATGTGGCACGTTGCTTGGGGGTAGGGGAATGGGTGTTTTTGTCGCGGAGGGTAGAGGGAATGGGGGAAAATGGGCGAAAATCGGGGGTTTATTTAAAGAAAACACGCGGGTCACCCGAAAACCCGGTGTGACCCGGCACTGGGATAAGGGCAACGTGTCACGGAGGGTAACGCGGAGCCCCTCCTCCGTGACACGGAGCCAACGCGTTGGCTTACTGGAATTTTAAAAAATTCCAGATTTGCCTTCAACGTGTCACGGAGGTCAACGCGGAGCATTGCCTCCGTGACACGGCGCCAACGCGCCAGTGCTCTGTTTCACCATCAAATTTTATTTTTCATACCTCGCCTTGTTTCCTCGATTCCAAGTATTTTTCCTCCAGTATACCTGTAAATCACCTCACTAAAGAAAAATTAGTTAAATTAATAGATTCCCTACAAAAAAATAAAAAAAATATACTAAATTACTAAATAAAAAAAAATTTACTAAATAAAACGCAAATCTAAGCCTAGTCAAGAAAAAGAAAAGAAAATAGAATAAAAGAAAAACTTTACACTAAGGAAAGAAAAAAATATTTTTCACGGGTTGCCTCCCGTGCAGCGCCTGGTTTAACGTCGCGGCTCGACAGCCTTTATGCTCAAGTGTCTACTAGGGAGATGGACGATTTGTCCCGATCATGGTCATCTCCCCAGTAGTTCTCAACCTTGTCTGGTGGACTAGCTAGTAACTCTCGGGAATCACTCAATCCATTTGCATTCCCATGATCAATCACGTTGATCACCGAGAGTTCCTTATAAACAGTCGGGAGATTAGGTGCCTTGTACACGTCGAACACCTCAACCTTGTCGTGTGCTCGCATTGTGAGTTGACCCGCAGCTACATCGATCAATGCCTTTCCGGTTGCCAAAAAGGGTCGTCCTAAAATAAATGGGACTTCCGCATCTGGTTCAAAATCCAGAACAATGAAATCTACCGGAAAAATGAGGGAGCCTACCTGCACTAGCACATCCTCAACAATGCCATCCGGCTTAGGTAAAGACCTATCTGCTAGCTGCAAGATCACTGTTGTAGGTCTAGGACTCCCTAGCCCTAACTTCCTAAATACCGAAGATGGCATCAGATTTATACTTGCCCCCAAGTCGCATAACCCACGAGCTCGGATACTTTGCCCAATCGTCAGCTGGATAGTAAAACTTCCAGGATCCTTCAGTTTAGTGGGCAACCTGTTCTGAATACGGGATGTGCATTCCTCCGTTAAAGCCACCGTGGCATACTCAGTCAAGCGACTTTTGTTGGCCACGATGTCTTTGATATACTTTGCATATTTTGGCACACCCTGCAAGACATCAACAAGAGGTAAGTTAACATGTACCTGTTTAAGTACCTCCATGAATTTCTGGAAACACGCCTCCTCCTTGTGTTTCTTAAGTCGTTGAGGGAACGGGGGTGGAGGCCTTGCTGGTTCAGCTTCTTTGGTCTTCCCCGTATCTGAGGTTTGTTCTCCCTCAACATCTGTTGCTCCTGACTTCTGAGGCGGTCTTTCCGGTTCCACCTCCTTTAATTGTAAACCACTCCTCGTGGTCACTGCATTTACCTGCTTAGGATTGGGATCCGTGTCGCTAGGTAGTCCTCCCCCTGGTCTAGTATTTTGGGCACTAGCAAATTGCCCAAACTGATATTCAAGAGCCTTGGTTGCCAATTGATTGTTCTTTACTTCGGCTGCCAATTTGACATAGTCAGCCTGCAATTGTGCATGGTTGGCAATCATGGTCTTGAACATTTCCTCAATAGTCGGTGATGGTGGTGGAGGAGGGGAATTGTGATTTCTAAACTGATTCTGATAGCCTTGTTGCCCTCCTTGGTTTCTGTGCATACCCTGCCCTGAACCCTGGCCTTGTTGATTGTTGCTACCCCACGAAAAATTTGGATGATTCCTCCAGTTCGAGTTGTAGCCACCACCAAACTGCTGTTGATTCCTCTGTGCATTGCCCACAAAGTTGACAGAATCAGGATTTGCACCACAGCATTCAGCTGAATGCTCACTACTACCACACACTTCACACCACATCTGTTGGACTACATTGACTGAGGCTGAAGGCTGGTTCAAATTCATATTGCTGAAGTGAGTGTTTAACTGATTTTGCAAAGCAGCTATCTGTGCAGCAATAGTTGTGAATCCATCCACTTCAAACACTCCCGCTGCTTTCCTTGCTCCACCTCTTGAAGAATCTGCATTCCATTCCGGATTGCCTTGTGAAATTCGGTTGAGCAAAGTGTATAGCTCCTCATAAGTCTTCTCCAGCGCTTGCCCTCCAGCTACTGAGTCTAACAAAATTTTAGTGTGGGGTTCCAAACCCTCAATAAAAGTGTGGACCAACACCTCGTTTGACTGATGATGATGAGGATAGTCTCGCAACATGGACTTGAATCTTTCCCAGGCTTGATAAAGATTTTCTCCTTCCCTTTGTTCAAAACTTAGAATCTGACTTCTATGTTTAGCTGTTTTACCTGAAGGGAAAAATCTGATCAAAAACTTCCTTGCAAGATCATCCCACGTTGATATAGAGTTGGGTGGCTCAGCTTTTAACCACCTCTTGGCTTCACCAAGTAAGGAAAATGGAAATAAGGTGAGCCGAACATAATCAGGTGACACTCCAGCGGGGATGTAAGTGTCACTTATCTCCAAGAAGTTCTGGAGATGTTGTTGCGGATCTTCGTGAGGGAGACCGGTAAACTGCCCGCTAGTGTGTAAAAGTTGCACCATATTTTGCTTTAACTCAAATCTCCCCCCAGGCTCTGGTTTGCAGATGCTGGAATGTACATTATTAGCGTGTGGGATTGCCACCTCGCGAACCGGCCTGGATGCTACTTCCTCGGGCACTAACACTGCCCCCACAACTGGTGGATTGGGTTGCTCCATCATAGACTGTTTAAGCAACTGCAGCTTCTTCCGAAGAGCTTCTCTACGTTGACTGTGCAATTCACGTTCTGGCTCTAAGTAAGATTCCACCAGCTCCTTGTCCCTTGCCAGTGTTCACAGAAATAAAAATCTGCAAAATACAGGCTAAGACCAAGTTGTTAACACTTAAGAAAATAAAAATACAAATACAGTAAATTTACACTAAACACAATTTTACAAATCGCCTAGCCTCCCCGGCAACGGCGCCAAAAACTTGTTGCGCGCGTATCACTGCTCGGTATATATTAAAAACCGACACGCAAGTGTACGTGGTCAAACAAGTAATAAAGTGGCTAAGTAGCCAAGTATCGATCCAAGGAGGCTGCTCTAGATATGCAAAACTGCCTAGTTTACTATATCTCTATTCTATTTCTAACTATGTTAACAACAATCCAACCAAGATTTGAGTGAGTTTTGTTTCTAAACTAATTATATACTAAAATTAATAACTACTATTTACGTTGAATTTAGACAATGGATATGCACATGCCAAGGTTAAGAACGAGTAATGAACTTGATAATCATGATAATTTGGTCATCCTCTTCTTCATATTGCTAGCCAAGAACATTTGCCTAGAAATTAAAACTTCCGTATTTAATTTCACTTTAGAATCATAAACCATCCGTCTATATTTCTGTGATCAAATGCAATTTATGACCTAACACTCTAATTCCGGTTCCTAAATTGACTAATACGGCTTTCAAGTATATTTCTATCAAGAAAGCACATCAAAACCCAATTTTCCCAAATCAAGTTAAGAACAATACCCTATTAATTCACAACTTTCCAATTTCATGCTCTCTCGAGTGAAATTGGACTTTTTAGATATACATTAATGGTGGCCAATCAATAATGTAATAAACACAAGAACTAATAGAACAACATGCAAGAAGAAGAAGAAACCATATCAATTATTACCAACATTCATTACACAAGTTCAAAACCTCAGCAAGAAAGGAATTAGCCACTCATTCTTGGATTAATCATCCTAGAATGAGTGTTAATCATGCATATAATTGAAGGAAAGAAGAAGGGAAGAGAAGAAAACTCTTATCTTTTATATTCTTCAACTGCCACAAAACCACGTTCCTGCTCTCCACTCCTGAACTCCGCTAAAAAAACTAAAACTAAAAAAACTCCTCTAAAAATAACCTAAGTGTGCTATTTATACTAGTGGGAAATTTTTCCCGGAATAACAAGCAACGTGTCACGGAGGCCAACGCGGAGCACTGCCTCCGTGACACGGCGGGGACGCGGACCCTCTCTGGAAATTGCAGGGTCCGGATAATTGGCCTCAACATGGAACGGAGGCCATCGCGGAGGCCTATCTCCGTGCCACGGAGCTGACGCGTAGGCACACTGGAAATTGCCAATTTTATTTCTGCCCAGGCAGTGTGCTACCGCGATGGCAGCGTGGCACGACTCCATCGCGGAGCCACTGTAAAATGTGCCATCCAAGGCCTTTTCCACGCTCGCATCCCAGTCCAACTCCGACATAGTTCCAACACGCATTTTAGCTCCTCAAAATCACATTATCCTGCAAAACAAATGCTAATCATGTTGGTTAGTATAAATTCGCATTTTATTACCAAATACATGATATTATATACACATTGCACAACAAACAAGGTAAAAATGATACGTTTGAGTATCACTTGGGCATATAAATCTGCCCAAGATCAGTACACACACCAGGCAAGTTCTAGACACTTCACAATAGCATGGAAGAATCGAAACCTCACCACACACTCATTGCACATGCTCAACTCAAGACATATTCACAGACTCTTCAATCAGCTAATTACAAGAATTCAAACATTAAGCCTCAATCACACCGAATCGAACTCTATGGTCTAGGTATCTCAACATGTTTACAAAGTTTCATGCTTTCATACGAATCACCTTTGCATTCTAAATATCATGTACAACACGCAACCAGAATTCCGAACCATAAAGTAACGACACGTTTGGGATACAAACAAATAAAAGAAAAAAAAATTAAAAAGAACAAAGAATCTACTCCTATCGACTACATTTCCCTTAAGACGGTCGTCATCCATCCATCATAGGGAACGATCACTATTTACGACTTCGGTTCAATGGGACTATTCTCGGTAAAAGCACCGAAAACAAACGCCGAGAAACCCAATCATAAAAATATTTCAACGAAAATTTTTTAAAAATATCGATAATTTCGATAAAACAAAAATATTTACACAACCAGCTAACAACAACTCCATACAACACACAACAGCTTCACATTAATTACAACACCAAATTACAATACAAAACATAAACACCAAAATCACAGGGTCACAATTTTTTTTCAGGCATCACAACAAAACAACCAGCACCTAACTACTCCCACCCCACACTTAAATTGAACACTGTCCCCAGTGTTCACAAAATTTATCATAGCAAAAGAGTAGGTGGTGAAACTCCCTGATCAATCGAAGTATTCCACTTCTTCGTCAGGTGCAGTTGCCTCGTCCCCCATATCCAAATCACCCCCGCTGTCCTCATCTGACTCAACATCTGAGTCATCGCGGCATGTTCCTCATCTGTGGTGACATCATCATCAACGGGCTCCACAAAAGCTGGCCCCACTCGACATAGAGCCCTGGCATTTTCACCGAAGGGGTAGTCCAACTCGAGCTGACACAGCTCATCTTCTGTTGTTGGCCTCCCACCTATCCGCAACTATAGCATCTACATCCCGAACATGCGGACCATATACTGATCATCCCGAGCATGTCGCTCGGCTAATGTGAGAACTGGCCCGTGAGTGGTGTCGGGTGCCTTAGTTTTGGTGACGTCCAAGGCACGCCTCTCCATCTGCGGGATATAGTCCAGGGCCTCTTCCTCAATATCCAGGCCCCTTAGGAACGTGGTCAGCAAGCCACCAAACCCGTACCTGTGCCCTTGATGCAAACGGGCTCTCTTCATGGTGGAGATAATCACCGCCCCAACATTAATCTCTAGCCCTTTCATCAGGGCGTAGACCAAGCACACACGATTCCGGGTGACATCTGTCATGTGCACCCCTGGGATCAGGTAGGAATGCATGATCTTAAGCCAAATTCTGGCTTCCCTGTTCATTTGAGAGTAAGGCAGCATCTGATGGTAGCCCCTCTCCTTATGCATGCTCCACCGTGCTGTAGAACGGGCTCCACACAGAGTGCGTCTGATATCCGCATATGGTGGAGTGATGTTCAGCTGCCGGAGTACATGGACGTCTGTGTCCCGCGCCCCTAAAATGGCATTAAGTTGATGGTGCTCAAAGGTGACTACCTGCCCCCTTATCTTGACGGTGTGACTGCGGAGTGTCGGGTTCCAGTTGGCGTAGAACTCCCGAATCAGGTGGAGATTGCACTCCTTGGGCTCTTCAAAGATGAAGTTCAGCCCGGCAGCGTCAATCCAGTGTACAATTCTGGGGAATTCCTGTGCCAACAGCTCCCTTGCAATGTGCTCCTCGAGGAAGTATTTGTTCTCCTTATGCTTTGTGTACCATTTCTTCCCTTCGTCTATCACCCATCGGGTTCCGTATTGACGGCGCTGGCCGCGCGGAACCGCTGGTGCTGCTGGGACTATTGTTCCCAGTCTAATTCTTTTCCTTCCGACGCCCGATGTAGATGCGCCCTTTCCTTTGTGTTGCCTGCTTGCCATTGTTCCTATCAAATCAAACAGACAGTCCCAATGTTATTCAAATCAAAATTAACTTCGACTAAGGTTGGGTTAAGCTAGGTCACCCACACTTTGTCTTTAGCCACAAATACGACATTACGGCAAGACAATTCTCACTTTCCAATTTACAAAAAAACCAACAGCATGCCTCGTGCATTCAGAGAATTCAATGGAATAAATTCTACTTACTACTCAGACTTCGTACAACTAACCAAAATATCACCATCGATATCATTTCATCACATAGCACTTAGCAAAAACTTCTCTCAACACAACCTATGCAATTCACCAATTTCTATGCAATTCAACAATTTCATTCTCCCGAAAATCCATCATTTATTTAGCATATTTACATCAAGCACAACACAATTCACCTTACCCAACATGCCCAACCCATACTTTTCACATTTTCAATCACATTTAGTTTCTTCACAATCAAATTCTAAACCTAGCTACATATTTCACCAAAATTTGATCAAGCATGTATTTGTCGAGTTCATACAATCAAAATGATACTATGAACGTCAATCAACAATAACTGTAATGAATTCAAGCTCAATTTACAATTAGGTCAAGGTTTACTCATCTCACATGCTAAAAATTGAAAAATTTGACAAGAATTGAGATGAAGTTAAAGAACATACCTTTAATTCGATGAGATCAAAGAAAAGTTGAAGAAAACTTGTGCCTAGGTCCGTGTCACGTTGGGGAATGGGAAGTTTTTGGGTGTTTGTCGTGGAGGGGATGAGAAATGAGGGAAAAATGAGGGAAATCGGGGTTAAAAAGGAGGATTTTCGCGCGGGTCACCCGGCGACCCGGTGTGACCCGTCGCGATTAACACCTCAACATGTCACGGAGGGTAACGCGGAGCACCCCTTCCGTGACACGGAGCTAACGCGGAGGTATTCTAGAATTTTGAAAATTCCAGAATTACACCTCAACGTGTCACGGAGGTCAACGCAGAGGCCCTCCTCCGTGACACGGAGCCATCGCGCAGGCTCACTGTTTTGCCACTTTTTATTATTTTTCTCACCTCGATTTTTCCTTTGCGATCCTTTGCATTTTTACCCTCCTCTCAACCTGAAATTCATATCACAACAAGAAATTGGTTAGAATTATTAAATTTCAACATAAAACGCAATTTTTGTTTTTATTTTTTTTTTCTATTTTTTTTTCTTTCCTACTAATTCTACTCAATTATTACAATAATTTCACAGGTTGCCTCCCGCGCAGCGCCTGGTTTACCATCGCGGCTCAACGTCATTGAAGCTTAGTCATCCTCTAGGGTGATGGACGACTTCTCTCGACTACCATCCTCACCCCAGTAATGCTTACATCGCTACCCATTAACTAAGAACGTGGCATTTCGATCTTCTTTCCACGATTCCAGTTTTGGGGGGTCCTTCACCGGTGGTTTTTCGTCTGGCTCTCGAGAATCAACAGTTTGAGCAATATTCGCTCGATCAAGAACGTTGATCCCTGAGAGTTCCTCATACACGGCCGGAAGCTTCATGGCCTTGTACACATCAAATACCTCCACTTTGTCATGTGCCCGCATGATTAGCTACCCTACAGCTACATCAATCAGCGCTTTCCCAGTCTCCAAGAAAGGACGTCCCATAATAAATGAGACTTCCGCATCCGGCTCAAAATCCAGCACGATGAAGTCTACCGAGAAGATAAGGGAGCCCACTTACACTAGCACGTCCTCCACAATGCCATCTGGTCTGGCCAAAGAACGATCCGCTAGTTGCAAGATCACTTTCGTTGGTCTAGGACTACCTAGCCCCAATTTCTTGAATACCAATGTCGGCATCAAGTTAATGCTCGCTCCCAAATCACATAATCCATGAGCTCGGATACTCTACCCGATTGTAAGTTGAATTGTAAAGATCCAGGGTCTTTGTGGGCAACCTATTTTGTATCCGGGAAGTGCACTCCTTCGTAAGCTCCACCGTACCGTACTCCGTCAACCTGCTTTTGTTCGCCACGATGTCCTTGATATATTTTGCATACTTCGGCACTCCCTGCAAAACATCAACAAGAGGTAAATTAATGTGTACCTGTTTAAGCACCTCCATGAACTTTTTGAAACACGCTTCCTCCTTGTGTTTCTTTAATCTTTGAGGGAATGGGGGTGGTGGTCTTTCTGGTTCAGCTTCCTTCTCCTTCCCCCTATCATCATTGTGTTCCCTCTCATTCTCCACTGCTCCTGACTGCTGCGGTGGTCTTTCTAGTTCCACCTCCTTGAGTTGTAAACCACTCCTTGTGGTCACTGCATTCACTTGCTTGGGGTTGGGGTCAGTGTCACTCGGAAGTCCTCCTCTTGGCCTGGTGTTCTGAGCTCCATCTAGTTGCCCAAACTTGTACTCCAATGCCTTTGTACCTAACTGATTGTTCTTTACATCGGCTACCAATTTCACATAGTCATCCTGCAATTGACCTTGGTTAGCTATCATTGTTTTGAACATTTCCTCGATGCTGGGTGATGGTGGTGGAGGAGGTGCATTG
Source organism: Datura wrightii (assembly GCA_035772735.1). NCBI lineage: Eukaryota > Viridiplantae > Streptophyta > Magnoliopsida > Solanales > Solanaceae > Datura > Datura wrightii. The sequence continues at coordinate 118,193,266 of JASDFA010000016.1, forward strand.
TTACTTCTGTATTGTGACTGATAGTTCTGCTGCCCTCCTTGATTTCTCTGCGCTCCCTGACTCGAACTCTGCCCTTGATGGTTGTTACTACCCCAAGAGAAATTCAGGTGACTCCTCCAATTAGAGTTGTAGTTGTTGCCATACTATTGGTGATTATTTCTCTGTACATTACTAACAAAGTTCACTGAATCAGGATTCGCACCACAACACTCAGTTGAGTGTTCATTACTGCCGCACACTTCACATCAAATTTGCTGCACTACATTCACTGGGGCTTGAGACTGATTCATGCTCATATTGTTGAAGTGGGTATTGATTTGATTCTGTAACGCAGCTATCTGTGCAGCGATAGCTATAAAACCATCCACTTCCAAGACTCCTGCTGCTTTCCTTGTTCCTCCTCTAGTAGAGTCCGCATTCCACTCTGGATTTCCCTGTGAAATACGGTTCAACAAAGTATACAGCTCCTCATAAGTTTTTTCTAATGCTTGTCCCCCCAGCTTCTGATTCTAGCAAGATTTTTGTGTGGGGTTCCAAACCCTCTATGAAAGTATGCACCAGCACATCATTGGATTGGTGATGATGAGGACAATCCCGCAACATAGATTTGAATCGTTCCCAAGCTTGATACAGATTCTCCCCCTCTCTTTGTTTAAAACTTAGAATTTGACTTCTAAGTATTGCTGTTTTACCGGATGGAAAGAATCGTATCAAGAATTTCTTTGCAAGATCATCCCAAGTAGTGATGGAATTAGGTGGCTCAGCTTTCAGTCATCTCTTTGCTTCTTCCAAAAGTGAAAATGGGAACAATGTAAGCCTGACATAATCGGATGACACTCCAGCGGGGATGTAAGTGTCACTTATCTCCAAAAAGTTTTGGAGATGTTGTTGTGGATCCTCGTGGGGGAGACCTGTGAATTGCTTGCTGGTGTGCAGCAATTGCACCATAGTCTGTTTAAGTCGAACCTCCCTCCTGGCTCAGGTTTGCGAATGCTAGATGTAACGTTGTTGGCATGTGGGATTACCACTTCGCGAACCGGCCAAGCTTCCATTTCCTCGGGCACTAACACTGCCCTTACAATGGGTGGATTCTGTTATTGCTCCAGGATTATTTGTCTGAGCAACTGCAGCTTTCTCTCTAGAGCTTCTCTCCTTTGACGACGGAATTGTCTTTCCGGCTCTAAGTGTGAATCCACCAGCTCCTTGTCTCTTGCCAGTGTTCAACAAAATTCAATATCTGCAAAAGACAAGCTAAGACCAAGTTGTCAACACTAACAAGAAATCATAAACTAACACTTAAGAAAACAATTTTACCAATTGCCAGTCCCCGGTAACGGCGCCAAAAACTTGTTCGGTGGTTTGGAATGCCTACGCGCAAGTGAACGTGGTCGAACAAGTAGTACAATGGCTAGAGTAGCCAAGTACCGATCCCACAGGGACTGGACCAAGGTAATAATCGAACCAAGTGTTAATACACTCTAACTATAATAATGCAAACAACAATTTCAAGAAGATTTGGGAGTTTGTTTCCTAATTTATACTAATTTAAAAGAAATGTACAAATTGAGTCTGAACTATAGTAATGAGCATGCTGAGGCTAAAACGAACATGCAGGGAAGCAATTTATTAACACAAATTGGTTAATCTTTCCTTCGGTTTCTAGTCAAGAACTATTGCCTATGGATTAAAACTCTCGTATTTAGAATCATGAACCTTCCACCTACATTTCTGTGATAAGAAGAAATTCATGTTCTAGCCATACAAAACCGATTCCTTAATTGACTAATACGACTTTCAGATATATTTCTATTCTGAAGGTAAATCAATTCTCAATTTTCCCAAACCAAGAAGAGATCATATCCTATCAATTCACAACTTTCCAATTTCTTTCTTTTTCGAGCGAAAACCGGATTTTTTAGATATACATTAATATTGGCCAAACATCAATGAAGTAAGAACAAGAATTAATAGAACAACCATGGAAGAAAAGATGAAAAACCAAGATGATCAATAATTACATTCCACTACAAATGTTCTTAACCTCAGCAAGAAGTGAATTTAGCCACTCATTTGTGGATTAAACATCGTTAAATGAGTGTAAATTATACAAACATTTGAAATAAAGAAGAAAGAGATAGAGAAGAACCCTAAGAATTTCGTCCCTTCAACTACCTGTAACCCACGTTCTTGCTCAACCAAGTCAGAATTATTAAAAATAAACCTAAGTGTGCTATTTATACTAGTGGGAATTTTTCCCGGAATAACAAGCAACGTGTCACGAAGTGCATCGCGGAGCACTGCCTCCATGACACTGTTATACCCCATAGAATTTCCGACATTTAAATGACCTATTCGCACGTTGGTTAAGCATATTTGAAGGCCATACGTGCTAGGGAAAGGCCCGGGAAAAGGATCGGACGAGAAACTTGTCGAACCATCACGGAAGGAGCCGAGGCAGAGCCCCTCCGCGATGGAAGCGTGTCACGAAGGTGAGGCCTCCGCGTTGGCTCCATGACACGTTGGCCTTGTCCAGGCCCAAGTATATAAAGCCCCACTTCGATTTTAAGTGATAAAACTTTTAAAAATTTCCAGAGAAATAGAGGGTAAACGCAGAGGGAGAAAGAGGAACGAAGAAATTATATAATTTTCGACCGTTTACGCTGCCAAACGCTGCCCAAACTCAAATTAACTCCAGATACGGAGGTATTTAGCAGCAGAGAGCATTCCTACGGATTTAGTTTCGTGAAATACGGCCAACGAATCATCGAGCCACCGAGCTAAGGTAAGTGGAATTGCTCTAAATTAGTGTCTATGTGTTCCTAGCTGTGAAGTGAGTATTTCTCCCTTCTGGACCTCTGAAAAATAGCGAGTTTTCGGCCGTCTTTCGATAAGCCTAAGTTTAGGCCATAAACTATATCGAAAGTGATATTGCTCTTTAAAATAAAGCTGTATTTGGTATTGATTGACATATTTATGAATGCAGTTGGGAGGAAACAGTTGAAGTGCTGGCCGAGTCTCGTCCGACGGACGAATAGTTCAAGAATAAGGTATGTAAAGCTAGTTCCCTCGGCAAGTTAAGTAATATCGGTACAGTGTAGTAATTTACAGACCAGTAGAATGTTTAGAAGTCGAGGTTACGTTTATTGTGAATGTTGATACGATATGAGAAGCATCGAGTTGTAACTTGCGTGAAACTTACTAGTACGACATAGATTCTGACACAAGTGTTAGAAACTGCCCAGTATGCTCAGTATGTGATGTAATTTGAAATGTTAAGATATTATTGTATTTAGTTGAAACCCCGTAAAGTGATGCAATATCCGTAAAGCACTTCAGAAATAGAATGGCAGGCTAAAATAAAGTTTAGAACGCATGTTAGGAATAGTAAATCATACTAATACAGAAACTCAGTAAACAGCATAGTTTTCAGCAGAAACACTATCTTGTATAGCATTTCCCCCGGTATAGTTTGGCAGGAGACTATATTCATATATATATATATTTACCAAGTTTCAACACGTATTGAATACGTACAGATTACTATCATTAGTTCAGTATGTAATGTATACGATACTTTACCCCTATTAGCCTCAGTATGTGAGATATGCAGATAGTACTACTAGTTGAGACCGTTGTATTGTTTGGGGTTGGACTACCTAGCATCCATGACCGCCCCAGGGTTGATAGCTGTATCGACTCGTCTGCCAGAGGATGAGGATACGTCGCTCTGCGGAGTGGCATGCCGTCCCACAGGGGACGAAGATGGGATGCCAGTTTTCCCCATATTTGTGCCTTGATCGGCCCTTACACACCCCAGTCGAGCGGATACGCCCGGGTGTAGATTCAGGAGTCCTCCGGACTCAGATACAGTTATAGTCAGGGGCTCAGCGAGCCCAAGTGCATACCCAGGGGACCGGCAGGATGCTTACGGGGTTTATAGGAGATGGGATGACCGGGGTAGGGGTATAGATTCTGTGCTGGTTGTACCTCCCGGCTTATGGGGGCCGGGTAAGGTCTGTGTGTGCTATATATGTTATGATATTTTATACTGTGTTACAGTAGTTACATGGAGATCGATAGTACAATGATAAATCCTCAGGTATGACTCCTACTCCCTTCAGTATGATTAAGAACAGGTACGACTCACACCATCAGACAGTTAATCTAGTTCTTTCTACTTCAGTTTCATCCGTTGTGTTATTGATTTCAGATATTTCTTTCAGTTATTGCTTTATATACTCAGTACCAGCGGTACTGACGCTTGGTGGGGCGCTGCATTACTTGCCTACAGGTACTCATAGACGAGCAGGCGACACCACGTGATTGCTGTCAGCGTTCGAGTATTCAGCTCCTGTCATCCGGAGACTGAATTCGAGAGGTGTAGTCCATTTTCTTTTGTTGTAGAGTACGGGTAGGTCGGGGCCCTGTCCCGATCATTTCTATTGCTATTCCTAGAGGCTTGCAGTCTGTATATGTTTTCCCTATGGTCAGATGAGCCGGTTGTGTGAGGTCGTGCAGTTGTATAGCTGTTAGTACTCTTTCTTTCTTTTATGATGGCCGTGTGGGGCCATAGTTTGCCAGTAGTGGTGACCTTGCCGGTCACGTAGCTTTTAGTACTTCATGATTGAGTTGCAGATAACTAGACAGCATGGTGGCCTTGTCGGCCCGCATAGGTTTCCCTGAATTGGTATGTTTCTGGTCTGCTGTTAGAACAGGTACAGAAGGCTATAGGCCAATGGGCTGGGGGCTGTGTTTACAGCCGTTATATAGCCCTTTGTTTCCAGAAATGTGAATTAAAGCCAGCCAGGCACCAGATGTGCCCAGGCTTAGCAGTTTAGCAGTTCAGGTCCCAGTAGGGCACCAGGTGCCTGTCATACCCCCCAAGGTGGGGTGTGACAAACTTGGTATCAGAGCCGGTCGTATCCCAGGGAGTCTGCAAGCCGTGCTAAGTAGAGTCCTGTCCATGGATGTGTTGTGCACCACATATTATGGGTAGGAGGCTGCAAGGCATGATAGGATGGTTGTCCTTTATTCTTATTCAGTCGTGTTGTAGAGCGGTACAGTATAGGGTTGAGTCCCTAAAAGCTTACTATATTCTTTGGTTACAGATAATGTCAGGCCAGCGACATCCTATTACGGGTCGGAGTTTAGATGTTGCAGCAGGGGAAGGCACCAGCAGGATGCCTCCCCCTCATCTAGAAACAGCCCGATCAGAGGGCACTACAGAGGCATCGTCCCAGCCTTCTCAGCAGTCTCCACCACATCAGGAACCGCTTGGGGCGACACTACCTTCAGCAGTCCCTATACCGACACCCTCTGACCAGGAGGTTAGGAGTGCTGTGGTTATGTTAGCACAGATGATGGCTGCTCAGCGTCAGCCGATGCCATCTACAGTTGCAGAATCATCAGGAGGGCCTGGTAGTTCGAGGGTTCGAGAGTTCTTAGCTTTGAATCCCCCACAGTTTACAGGTTCGTACCGGACAGAGGATCCTCAGGATTTTCTAGATCAATTGCAGAGAATCTTCAGGGTTATGCATGCCACACCTACAGAATCAGTCGAGTTGGCGGCGTTCCGATTACGGGATATCGCCGTATTATGGTATGAAAGCTGGGAAAGGTCCCGAGGGAGAGATGTTTCCCCTCCCACCTGGTCCAGCTTTTTAGCAGCTTTTCTGGATCACTACTTGCCACGGGAGATTCGACAGGCTCGGGTAGACCAGTTCCTACATCTGGAGCAGGGGGCCATGAGTGTTCGAGAATATTCCTTGCGGTTTGATTCTTTGGCTCGATATGCACCGGCCTTTGTTGATACCATGGCATCCACAGTGCACCGCTTTATTATGGGGTTGAATCCAGAATATGTTGAGATTTGCATTACAGCCACACTGCGAGAAGACATGGACATTGCTCGAGTTCAGGCATTTGCCCAGAATATTGAGGGGATCAGACAGCGACAACGGGAGATCAGAAGGGTTAATCAGGAACAGCGTCGCCGGGACAGGCCAGTTGAGTTACAGAGGGAGGCCCGGGGAGGACCCAGGCCATGATTGTCAGATAGGCCGCCCAGGCCCCCGCCTCCACCACAGTCGCAGTGGGGTAGATTCAGCCGCAGGGGGCAGCCAGAGACTGGTAGAGGCTCGCAGGTGGCAGATTCATCATTACAGAGGAGGGCAGAGCAGAGCAGGTATACCCTACCACTTTGCCCTATATGAAGTCGATGCCATCCTGGAGCATGCAGATATGGCTCCACCGCATGTTATATTTGCGGCCAAGAAGGCCATTTGATGAAAGATTGCCCAGCCAGAGGTCGAGAGGACCCGGACAGACAGGATAGGGCATCTGCAGGGTCACGAGTCACGGCATCCTCGGTAGGGCGCAGACCCTCAGTTTCAGCAGGCAGGGGTTGGGGCAGATCAGAGACTTCCAGTACAGGTGCAGGTCCAAGTCGTACATATGCCTTACCAGGGAGGCAAGATTCAGAAGCGTCGCCTGATGTTGTGACAGGTATGCTAACTATCTGCTCACACCCTGCTTATGTGTTGATTGATCCAGGGTCTACCTTGTCCTATATTACTCCATTTGTGGCACGAAAGTTTAGTATTGCACCAGAATTGTTGCAGCAGCCCTTTTTAGTATCCACGCCCGTCGGTGACTCTATCACAGCTAGCCGAATCTACCGCGGGTGTACAGTAGAGGTTGCTGACCGTCAGACCATCGTAGATCTGGTCGAGTTAGAAATGGTAGATTTTGATGCCATAATGGGTATGGACTGGTTGGTACCGTGTTTTGCCAACGTTGAATGTTGGACCAAAATGGTCCGATTCCACTTCCCAGGAGAAGCAGTGCGGGAGTGGAAGGGTAGTACCGCTACGCCAAAAGGTAGGTTTATTTCCTACCTTCAGGCAAGAAAGTTGATATCTAAGGGATGTATTTACCATCTGGTCAGAGTTCAGGATGTTCAAGCAGAATCTCCGACACTCCAGTCTATTCTGGTAGTGAATGAATTTCCTGATGTGTTCCCAGACGAGTTACCTGGTATTCCCCCAGAAAGGGAAAGAGACTTTGCTATTGATTTATTACCAGGCACTCAGCCGATATCAATACCTCCCTACCGTATGGCTCCTGCAGAACTCAGAGAATTAAAGGAGCAGTTGAAAGATTTATTGGATAAAGGTTTTATCAGGCCGAGTACTTCACCGTGGGGTGCGCCAGTTTTATTTGTGAGAAAGAAAGATGGATCGCTCCGAATGTGCATAGATTATCGGCAGTTAAACAAAGTTACTGTAAAGAACAAGTACCCGCTTCCCAGAATTGATGACTTATTTGATCAGTTGCAGGGAGCCAGATACTTTTCTAAGATTGACTTGCGGTCCGGATATCACCAGGTCCGAGTACGTGAGAGAGATATTCCTAAGACAGCGTTCAGGACCCGATATGGACATTTTGAATTTCTAGTTATGTCCTTCGGGTTAACGAATGCCCCAGCAGTCTTCATGGACCTGATGAACAATATTTTCAGACCTTTCCTGGACTTGTTCGTGATAGTATTCATTGATGATATTCTGGTGTATTCACGCTCTGAAGTAGATCACCGGACTCATTTGCGGACAGTGCTCCAGATTCTCAGGGACCGCCAATTGTATGCTAAATTTTTGAAATGTGAATTCTGGCTTAACTCAGTGGCCTTTTTGGGGCATATCATCTCAGACGCTGGTATACAGGTAGACAAGCAGAAAATAGAAGCAGTTAAGTCATGGCCTAGGCCTACCACTCCGATGGAAGTTCATAGCTTTCTGGGATTGGCAGGGTATTACAGGAGGTTCGTTGAAGGGTTCTCGACCATTGCGGCACCTCTGACCAAGTTGACACAGAAAGCAGCAAAGTTCCAATGGACAGAGGCATGTGAGCAGAGCTTCCAGGAACTGAAAGACAGATTAACCTCCGCCCCAGTGTTAGCATTGCCGGAAGGCACAGAAGGTTATTCAGTCTATTGTGATGCGTCAGGTGTTGGGTTAGGTTGTGTGTTGATGCAGCATGGTAGAGTAATTGCATATGCTTCCAGACAGCTGAGGAAGCACGAAAATAATTACCCTACCCACGACCTGGAATTGGCCGCAGTAATCCACGCCTTAAAAATGTGGAGACATTACTTGTACGGCGTCCATGTTGATATTTATACCGATCATAAGAGCTTGCAGTACATCTTTACCCAGAGGGAGTTGAATTTACGACAACGTCGCTGGTTAGAATTGTTGAAAGATTATGACGTAAATATTCTATATCACCCAGGAAAAGCTAATGTTGTAGCAGACGCCCTGAGTCGTAAGTCAATGGGGAGCTTGGCGTATCTGCGACCTGAGAAACGAGAGTTAGCCAGAGAAATATATCAGTTAGCTGGTCTAGCCGTTCGAGTAATGGAAACAGAAAATAATAGAGCAGTAATTCAGAATTCGGTTGTGTCATCATTAGTTACAGAGGTAAAAGAACGACAGTGCGAGGATCCTAGTTTAGTCCATCTCAGAGATAGAATTCAGGCAGGTAAGGAGTCAGATTTTCAGATAACCGAGGATGATGTGCTACGCTGTAAGGGTCGCCTCTGTGTCCCAAATGTTTCAGGGCTTCGCGGACGGATCATGCATGAGGTACATTACGCTCGCTATTCCCTCCATCCGAGAGCGATGAAAATGTACCACGACATCAGAGACATTTACTGGTGGGTAGGTATGAAAGCTGAGATAGCTGAATTTGTATCTAGATGTTCTAACTGTCAGCAGGTGAAAGCAGAGCACCAGAAACCGGGTGGTTTGACGCAAGATATAACGGTGCCTACGTGGAAATGGGAAACGATAAACATGGATTTTTTAATAGGGTTACCCCGTACCAGACGCAGAAATGATTCCATTTGGGTAATAGTTGACAGGCTGACAAAATCAGCTCATTTCCTGCAAGTGAGGGCTACCTTTTCAGCTGAGGATTATGCCAAATTATATATCAGAGAAATAGTTAGATTCCATGGAGTGCCAGTATCTATCATTTTAGATAGGGGAGCACAGTTCACAGCTAGATTCTGGCAGTCGTTTCAGAAAGGTTTGGGAACACAGATTAATTTGAGCACAGCATTCCACCCTCAGACGGATGGGCAGGCTGAGCGGACTATCCAAATGCTCGAAGATATGTTGCGAGCGTGTGTGCTAGATTTTGGGGGTAGCTGGGATGAGCATCTTTCGTTAATTGAATTTGCTTATAATAACAGTTACCACTCAGCTATCCAGATGGTGCCTTTCGAGGCATTATACGGGCGAAAATGTAGATCGCCAGTGGGCTGGTTTGAAGTGGGGGAATTAGCATTGGTTGGCCCAGACATTGTTTGACAGTCAGAGGAAAAGATAAAGCTTATCTGAGAACGATTACTCACTGCTCAGAGCCGCCAGAAGTCCTATGCAGATGCGCGGCGCAGGAACCTAGAATTTGCGGTAAATGATTGGGTATATCTGAAGGTGTCTCCAATGAAAGGGGTAATGAGATTTGGCAAGAAAGGCAAGCTTAGCCCGAGGTTTATTGGGCCATATCAGATTTGGCGAAGAATAGGCCAAGTTGCATACGAATTGAACTTGCCTCCGGAGTTAGCATCTGTTTACCCAGTATTCCATGTCTCTATGTTAAGAAAATTCGTAGGGGATCCTTCTACAGTAGTTCCAGTTCAGGATGTCCAGGTCACAGAAGAGTTAGCATATGAAGAGGTTCCCGTAGCTATTTTAGACAGACAGATTCGCAGGTTGAGGACTAAAGATGTTGCAACTGTCAAAGTATTGTGGTGTAACAGGAATCGTGAGGAAATGACATGGGAAGCTGAAGAAGATATGAAAGTCAGATACCCTCACCTATTTCAGGCCTAGTCGGGCGACAGGTATGTCCGTATTATTACTTATGCAGTACCTTATGGTTGTATGTCTGTAAATGATAACGAAAGATTGATATCTAGTTATCCAGTGAATCCTAGAATATTATGTGCAGTGCCTGTGTTGGATTTTTCTGCATTTCAGGTTTTTTACTATAGTCCATACTACAGGGGAAACTCTGCCGAAATTTTTCTAGAAAGTAAGTTAAATAGTCTTTTAGATGACAGTATACATTCGAGGACGAATGTTCTTAAGGGGGGGGAGAATGTTATACCCCGTATAATTTCCCGCATTTAAATGACCTATTCGCACATTGGTTAAGCATATTTGAAGGCCGTACGTGCTAGGGAAAGGCCCAGGAAAAGGATCGGACGAGAAACCTGTCGAACCATCGCGGAAGGAGCCGAGGCAGAGCCCCTCCGCGATGGCAGCGTGTCACGGAGGTGAGGCCTCCGCGTTGGCTCCGTGACACGTTGGCCTTGTCCAGGCCCAAGTATAAAAGCCCCACTTCGGTTTTAAGTGATAAAAGTTTAAAAATTTCCAAGGAAACAGAGGGTAAACACAGAGGGAGAAAGAGGAACGAAGAAATTATATAATTTTTGACCGTTTACGCTGCCAAACGCTGCCCAAACTCAAATTAACTCCAGATACGGAGGTATTTAGCAGCAGAGAGCATTCCTACGGATTCAGTTTCATGAAATACGGCCGACGAATCATCGAGCCACCGAGCTAAGGTAAGTGGAATTGCTCTAAATTAGTGTCTATGTGTTCCTAGCTGTGAAGTGAGTATTTCTCCCTTCTGGACCTCTGAAAAATAGCGAGTTTTCGGCCATCTTTCGATAAGCCTAAGTTTAGGCCATAAACTATATCGAAAGTGATATTGCTCTTTAAAATAAAGTTGTATTTGGTATTGATTGACATATTTATGAATGCAGTTGGGAGGAAACAGTTGAAGTGCTGGCCGAGTCTCGTCCGACGGACGAATAGTTCAAGAATAAGGTATGTAAAGCTAGTTCCCTCGGCAAATTAAGTAATATCGGTACAGTGTAGTAATTTACAGACCAGTAGAATGTTCAGAAGTCGAGGTTACGTTTATTGTGAATGTTGATACGATATGAGAAGCATCGAGTTGTAACTTGCGTGAAACTTACTAGTACGACATAGATTCTGACACAAGTGTTAGAAACTGCCCAGTATGCTCAGTATGTGATGTAATTTGAAATGTTAAGATATTATTGTATTTAGTTGAAACCCCGTAAAGTGATGCAATATCCGTAAAGCACTTCAGAAATAGAATGGCAGGCTAAAATAAAGTTTAGAACGCATGTTAGGAATAGTAAATCATACTAATACAGAAACTCAGTAAACAGCATAGTTTTCAGAAGAAACACTATCTTGTATAGCATTTCCCCCGGTATAGTTTGGCAGGAGACTATATTCATATATATATATATTTACCAAGTTTCAACACGTATTGAATACGTACAGATTACTATCATTAGTTCAGTATGTAATGTATACGATACTTTACCCCTATTAGCCTCAGTATGTGAGATATGCAGATAGTACTACTAGTTGAGACCGTTGTATTGTTTGGGGTTGGACTACCTAGCATCCATGACCGCCCCAGGGTTGATAGCTGTATCGACTCGTCTGCCAGAGGATGAGGATACGTCGCTCTGCGGAGTGGCATGCCGTCCCACAGGGGACGAAGATGGGATGCCAGTTTTCCCCATATTTGTGCCTTGATCGGCCCTTACACACCCCAGTCGAGCGGATACGCCCGGGTGTAGATTCAGGAGTCCTCCGGACTCAGATACAGTTATAGTCAGGGGCTCAGCGAGCCCAAGTGCATACCCAGGGGACCGGCAGGATGCTTACGGGGTTTATAGGAGATGGGATGACCGGGGTAGGGGTATAGATTCTGTGCTGGTTGTACCTCCCGGCTTATGGGGGCCGGGTAAGGTCTGTGTGTGCTATATATGTTATGATATGTTATTCTGTGTTACAGTAGTTACATGGAGATCGATAGTACAATGATAAATCCTCAGGTATGACTCCTACTCCCTTCAGTATGATTAAGAACAGGTACGACTCACACCATCAGACAGTTAATCTAGTTCTTTCTACTTCAGTTTCATCCGTTGTGTTATTGATTTCAGATATTTCTTTCAGTTATTGCTTTATATACTCAGTACCAGCGGTACTGACGCTTGGTGGGGCGCTGCATTACTTGCCTACAGGTACTCATAGACGAGCAGGCGACACCACGTGATTGCTGTCAGCGTTCGAGTATTCAGCTCCTGTCATCCGGAGACTGAATTCGAGAGGTGTAGTCCATTTTCTTTTGTTGTAGAGTACGGGTAGGTCGGGGCCCTGTCCCGATCATTTCTATTGCTATTCCTAGAGGCTTGCAGTCTGTATATGTTTTCCCTATGGTCAGATGAGCCGGTTGTGTGAGGTCGTGCAGTTGTATAGCTGTTAGTACTCTTTCTTTCTTTTATGATGGCCGTGTGGGGCCATAGTTTGCCAGTAGTGGTGACCTTGCCGGTCACGTAGCTTTTAGTACTTCATGATTGAGTTGCAGATAACTAGACAGCATGGTGGCCTTGTCGGCCCGCATAGGTTTCCCTGAATTGGTATGTTTCTGGTCTGCTGTTAGAACAGGTACAGAAGGCTATAGGCCAATGGGCTGGGGGCTGTGTTTACAGCCGTTATATAGCCCTTTGTTTCCAGAAATGTGAATTAAAGCCAGCCAGGCACCAGATGTGCCCAGGCTTAGCAGTTTAGCAGTTCAGGTCCCAGTAGGGCACCAGGTGCCTGTCATACCCCCCAAGGTGGGGTGTGACAAACTTGGTATCAGAGTCGGTCGTATCCCAGGGAGTCTGCAAGCCGTGCTAAGTAGAGTCCTGTCCATGGATGTGTTGTGCACCACATATTATGGGTAGGAGGCTGCAAGGCATGATAGGATGGTTGTCCTTTATTCTTATTCAGTCGTGTTGTAGAGCGGTACAGTATAGGGTTGAGTCCCTAAAAGCTTACTATATTCTTTGGTTACAGATAATGTCAGGCCAGCGACATCCTATTACGGGTCGGAGTTTAGATGTTGCAGCAGGGGAAGGCACCAGCAGGATGCCTCCCCCTCATCTAGAAACAGCCCGGTCAGAGGGCACTACAGAGGCATCGTCCCAGCCTTCTCAGCAGTCTCCACCACATCAGGAACCGCTTGGGGCGACACTACCTTCAGCAGTCCCTATACCGACACCCTCTGACCAGGAGGTTAGGAGTGCTGTGGTTATGTTAGCACAGATGATGGCTGCTCAGCGTCAGCCGATGCCATCTACAGTTGCAGAATCATCAGGAGGGCCCGGTAGTTCGAGGGTTCGAGAGTTCTTAGCTTTGAATCCCCCACAGTTTACAGGTTCGGACAGGACAGAGGATCCTCAGGATTTTCTAGATCAATTGCAGAGAATCTTCAGGGTTATGCATGCCACACCTACAGAATCAGTCGAGTTGGCGGCGTTCCGATTACGGGATATCGCCGTATTATGGTATGAAAGCTGGGAAAGGTCCCGAGGGAGAGATGTTTCCCCTCCCACCTGGTCCAGCTTTTCAGCAGCTTTTCTGGATCACTACTTGCCACGGGAGATTCGACAGGCTCGGGTAGACCAGTTCCTACATCTGGAGCAGGGGGCCATGAGTGTTCGAGAATATTCCTTGCGGTTTGATTCTTTGGCTCGATATGCACCGGCCTTTGTTGATACCATGGCATCCACAGTGCACCGCTTTATTATGGGGTTGAATCCAGAATATGTTGAGATTTGCATTACAGCCACACTGCGAGAAGACATGGACATTGCTTGAGTTCAGGCATTTGCCTAGAATATTGAGGGGATCAGACAGCGACAACGGGAGATCAGAAGGGTTAATCAGGAACAGCATCGCCGGGACAGGCCAGTTGAGTTACAGAGGGAGGCCCGGGGAGGACCCAGGCCACGATTGTCAGATAGGCCGCCCAGGCCCCCGCCTCCGCCACAGTCGCAGGGGGGTAGATTCAGCCGCAGGGGGCAGCCAGAGACTGGTAGAGGCTCGCAGGTGGCAGATTCATCATTACAGAGGAGGGCAGAGCAGAGCAGGTATACCCTACCACTTTGCCCTATATGCAGTCGACGCCATCCTGGAGCATGCAGATATGGCTCCACCGCATGTTATATTTGTGGCCAAGAAGGCCATTTGATGAAAGATTGCCCAGCCAGAGGTTGAGAGGACCGGGACAGACAGGATAGGGCATCTGCAAGGTCACGAGTCACGGCATCCTCGGTAGGGCGCAGGCCCTCAGTTTCAGCAGGCAGGGGTCGGGGCAGATCAGAGACTTCCAGTACAGGTGCAGGTCCAAGCCGTACATATGCCTTACCAGGGAGGCAAGATTCAGAAGCATCGCCTGATGTTGTGACAGGTATGCTAACTATCTGCTCACACCCTGCTTATGTGTTGATTGATACAGGGTCTACCTTGTCCTATATTACTCCATTTGTGGCACGAAAGTTTAGTATTGCACCAGAATTGTTGCAGCAGCCCTTTTTAGTATCCACGCCCGTCGGTGACTCTATCACAGCTAGCCGAATCTACCGCGGGTGTACAGTAGAGGTTGCTGACCGTCAGACCACCGTAGATCTGGTCGAGTTAGAAATGGTAGATTTTGATGCCATAATGGGTATGGACTGGTTGGTACCGTGTTTTGCCAACGTTGAATGTTGGACCAAAATGGTCCGATTCCACTTCCCAGGAGAAGCAGTGCGGGAGTGGAAGGGTAGTACCGCTACGCCAAAAGGTAGGTTTATTTCCTACCTTCAGGCAAGAAAGTTGATATCTAAGGGATGTATTTACCATCTGGTCAGAGTTCAGGATGTTCAAGCAGAATCTCCGACACTCCAGTCTGTTCCGGTAGTGAATGAATTTCCTGATGTGTTCCCAGACGATATACCTGGTATTCCCCCAGAAAGGGAAATAGACTTTGCTATTGATTTATTACCAGGCACTCAGCCGATATCAATACCTCCCTACCGTATGGCTCCTGCAGAACTCAGAGAATTAAAGGAGCAGTTGAAAGATTTATTGGATAAAGGTTTTATCAGGCCGAGTACTTCACCGTGGGGTGCGCCAGTTTTATTTGTGAGAAAGAAAGATGGCTCGCTCCGAATGTGTATAGATTATCGGCAGTTAAACAAAGTTATAGTAAAGAACATATACCCGCTTCCCAGAATTGATGACTTATTTGATCAGTTGCAGGGAGCCAGATACTTTTCTAAGATTGACTTGCGGTCCGGATATCACCAGGTCCGAGTACGTGAGAGAGATATTCCTAAGACAGCGTTCAGGACCCGATATGGACATTTTGAATTTCTAGTTATGTCCTTCGGGTTAACGAATGCCCCAGCAGTCTTCATGGACCTGATGAACAGTATTTTCAGACCTTTCCTGGACTTGTTCGTGATAGTATTCATTGATGATATTCTGGTGTATTCACGCTCTGAAGCAGATCACCGGACTCATTTGCGGACAGTGCTCCAGATTCTCAGGGACCGCCAATTGTATGCTAAATTTTCGAAATATGAATTCTGGCTTAACTCAGTGGCCTTTTTGGGGCATATCATCTCAGACGCTGGTATACAGGTAGACAAGCAGAAAATAGAAGCAGTTAAGTCATGGCCTAGGCCTACCACTCCGACGGAAGTTCGTAGCTTTCTGGGATTGGCAGGGTATTACAGGAGGTTCGTTGAAGGGTTCTCGACCATTGCGGCACCTCTGACCAAGTTGACGCAGAAAGCAGCAAAGTTCCAATGGACAGAGGCATGTGAGCAGAGCTTCCAGGAACTGAAAGACAGATTAACCTCCGCCCTAGTGTTAGCATTGCCGGAAGGCACAGAAGGTTATTCAGTCTATTGTGACGCGTCAGGTGTTGGATTAGGTTGTGTGTTGATGCAGCATGGTAGAGTAATTGCATATGCTTCCAGACAGCTGAGGAAGCACGAAAAGAATTACCCTACCCATGACCTGGAATTGGCCGCAGTAATCCACGCCTTAAAAATGTGGAGACATTACTTGTACGGCGTCCATGTTGATATTTATACCGATCATAAGAGCTTGCAGTATATCTTTACCCAGAGGGAGTTGAATTTACGACAACGTCGCTGGTTAGAATTGTTGAAAGATTATGACGTGAATATTCTATATCACCCAGGAAAAGCTAATGTTGTAGCAGACGCCCTGAGCCGTAAGTCAATGGGGAGCTTGGCGTATCTACGACCTGAGAAACGAGAGTTAGCCAGAGAAATATATCAGTTAGCTGGTCTAGCCGTTCGAGTAATGGAAACAGAAAATAATAGAGCAGTAATTCAGAATTCGGTTGTGTCATCATTAGTTACAGAGGTAAAAGAACAACAGTGCGAGGATCCTAGTTTAGTCCAGCTCAGAGATAGAATTCAGGCAGGTAAGGAGTCAGATTTTCAGATAACCGAGGATGATGTGCTACGCTGTAAGGGTCGCCTCTGTGTCCCGAATGTTTCAGGGCTTCGCGGACGGATCATGCATGAGGTACATTACGCTCGCTATTCCCTCCATCCGGGAGCGACGAAAATGTACCACGACATCAGAGACATTTACTGGTGGCCAGGTATGAAAGCTGAGATAGCTGAATTTGTATCTAGATGTTCTAACTGTCAGCAGGTGAAAGCAGAGCACCATAAACCGGGTGGTTTGACGCAAGATATAACGGTGCCTACGTGGAAATGGGAAACGATAAACATGGATTTTGTAATAGGGTTACCCCGTACCAGACACAGAAATGATTCCATTTGGGTAATAGTTGACAGGCTGACAAAATTAGCTCATTTCCTGCCAGTGACGGCTACCTTTTCAGCTGAGGATTATGCCGAATTATATATCAGAGAAATAGTTAGATTGCATGGAGTGCCAGTATCTATCATTTCAGATAGGGGAGCACAGTTCACAGCTAGATTCTGGCAGTCGTTTCAGAAAGGTTTGGGAACACAGATTAATTTAAGCACAGCATTCCACCCTCAGACGGATGGGCAGGCTGAGCGGACTATCCAAACGCTCGAAGATATGCTGCGAGCGTGTGTGCTATATTTTGGGGGTAGCTGGGATGAGCATCTTTCGTTAATTGAATTTGCTTATAATAACAATTACCACTCAGCTATCCAGATGGTGCCTTTCGAGGCATTATACGGGCGAAATGTAGATCGCCAGTGGCCTGGTTTGAAGTGGGGGAATCAGCATTGGTTGGCCCAGACATTGTTCGACAGTCAGAGGAAAAGATAAAGCTTATCCGAGAATGATTACTCACTGCTCAGAGCCACCAGAAGTCCTATGCAGATGCGCGGCGCAGGAACCTAGAATTTGCGATAAATGACTGGGTATATATGAAGGTGTCTCCAATGAAAGGGGTAATGAGATTTGGCAAGAAAGGCAAGCTTAGCCCGAGGTTTATTGGGCCATATCAGATTCGGCGAAGAATAGGCCAAGTTGCATACGAATTGAACTTGCCTCCATAGTTAGCATCTGTTCACCTAGTATTCCATGTCTCTATGTTAAGAAAACTCGTAGGGGATCCTTCTACAGTAGTTCCAGTTCAGGATGTCCAGGTCACAAAAGAGTTAGCATATGAAGAGGTTCCCGTAGCTATTTTAGACAGACAGATTCGCAGGTTGAGGACTAAAGATGTTGCAACAGTCAAAGTATTGTGGCGTAACAGGAATCTTGAGGAAATGACATGGGAAGCTGAAGAAGATATGAAAGTCAGATACCCTCACCTATTTCAGGCCTAGTCGGGCGACAGGTATGTCCATATTATTACTTATGCAGTACCTTATGGTTGTATTTCTGTAAATGATAACGAAAGATTGATATCTAGTTATCCAGTGAATCCTAGAATATTATGTGCAGTGCCTGTGTTGGACTTTTCTGCATTTCAGGTTTTCTACTGTAGTCCATACTACAGGGGAAACTCTGCCGAAATTTTTCTAGAAAGTAAGTTAAATAGTCTTTTAGATGACAGTATACATTCGAGGATGAATGTTCTTAAGGGGGGGAGAATGTTATACCCCGTATAATTTCCCGCATTTAAATGACCTATTCGCACATTGGTTAAGCATATTTGAAGGCCATACGTGCTAGGGAAAGGCCCAGGAAAAGGATCGGACGAGAAACCTGTCGAACCATCGCGGAAGGAGCCGAGGCAGAGCCCCTCCGCGATGGCAGCGTGTCACGGAGGTGAGGCCTCCGCGTTGGCTCCGTGACACGTTGGCCTTGTCCAGGCCCAAGTATAAAAGCCCCACTTCGGTTTTAAGTGATAAAAGTTTAAAAATTTCCAAGGAAACAGAGGGTAAACACAGAGGGAGAAAGAGGAACGAAGAAATTATATAATTTTTGACCGTTTACGCTGCCAAACGCTGCCCAAACTCAAATTAACTCCAGATACGGAGGTATTTAGCAGCAGAGAGCATTCCTACGGATTCAGTTTCATGAAATACGGCCGACGAATCATCGAGCCACTGAGCTAAGGTAAGTGGAATTACTCTAAATTAGTGTCTATGTGTTCCTAGCTGTGAAGTGAGTATTTCTCCCTTCTGGACCTCTGAAAAATAGCGAGTTTTCGGCCGTCTTTCGATAAGCCTAAGTTTAGGCCATAAACTATATCGAAAGTGATATTGCTCTTTAAAATAAAGCTGTATTTGGTATTGATTGACATATTTATGAATGCAGTTGGGAGGAAATAGTTGAAGTGCTGGCCGAGTCTCTCCGACAGACGAATAGTTCAAGAATAAGGTATGTAAAGCTAGTTCCCTCGGCAAGTTAAGTAATATCGGTACAGTGTAGTAATTTACAGACCAGTAGAATGTTCAGAAGTCGAGGTTACATTTATTGTGAATGTTGATACGATATGAGAAGCATCGAGTTGTAACTTGCGTGAAACTTACTAGTACGACATAGATTCTGACACAAGTGTTAGAAACTGCCCAGTATGCTCAGTATGTGATGTAATTTGAAATGTTAAGATATTATTGTATTTAGTTGAAACCCCGTAAAGTGATGCAATATCCGTAAAGCACTTCAGAAATAGAATGGCAGGCTAAAATAAAGTTTAGAACGCATGTTAGGAATAGTAAATCATACTAATACAGAAACTCAGTAAACAGCATAGTTTTCAGCAGAAACACTCTCTTGTATAGCATTTCCCCCGGTATAGTTTGGCAAGAGACTATATTCATATATATATATATATTTACCAAGTTTCAACACGTATTGAATACGTACAGATTACTATTATTAGTTCAGTATGTAATGTATACTATACTTTACCCCTATTAGCCTCAGTATGTGAGATATGCAGATAGTACTACTAGTTGAGACCGTTGTATTGTTTGGGGTTGGACTACCTAGCATCCATGACCGCCCCAGGGCTGGTAGCTGTATCGACTCGTCAGCCAGAGGATGAGGATACATCGCTCTACGGAGTGGCATGCCGTCCCACAGGGGACGAAGATGGGATGCCAGTTTTCCCCATATTTGTGCCTTGATCGGCCCTTACACACCCCAGTCGAGCGGATACGCCCGGGTGTAGATTCAGGAGTCCTCCGGACTCAGATACAGTTATAGTCAGGGGCTCAGCGAGCCCAAGTACATACTCAGGGGACCGGCAAGATGCTTACGGGGTTTATAGGAGATGGGATGACCGGGGTAGGGGTATAGATTCTGTGCTGGTTGTACCTCCCGGCTTATGGGGGCTGGGTAAGGTCTGTGTGTGCTATATATGTTATGATATGTTATACTGTGTTACAGTAGTTACGTGTAGATCGATAGTAGAACGATAAATCCTCAGGTATGACTCCTACTCCCTTCAGTATGATTAAGAACAGGTACAACTCACACCATCAGACAGTTAATCTAGTTCTTTCTACTTCAGTTTCATCCGTTGTGTTATTGATTTCAGATATTTCTTTCAGTTATTGCTTTATATACTCAGTACCAGCAGTACTGATGCCCGGTGGGGCGCTGCATTACTTGCCTGCAGGTACTCATAGACGAGTAGGCGACACCACGTGATTCCTGTCAGCGTTCGAGTATTCAGCTCCTGTCATCCGGAGACTGAATTCCAGAGGTGTAGTCCATTTTCTTTTGTTGTATAGTACGGGTAGGTCGGGGCCCTGTCCCGATCATTTCTATTGCTATTCCTAGAGGCTTGCAGTCTGTATATGTTTTCCCTGTGTTCAGATGAGCCGGTCGTGTGAGGTCGTGAAGTTGTATAGCTGTTAGTACTCTTTCTTTCTTTTATGATGGCTGTGTGGGGCCATAGTTTGCCAGTAGTGGTGACCTTGCCGGTCACATAGCTTTTAGTACTTCATGATTGAGTTGCAGATAACTAGACAGCATGGTGGCCTTGTCGTCCCGCATAGGTTTCCCTGAATTGGTATGTTTCTGGTCAGCTGTTAGAACAGGTACAGAAGGCTATAGGCCAATGGGCCGGGGGCTGTGTTTACAGCCGTTATATAGCCCTTTGTTTCCAGAAATGTGAATTAAAGCCAGCCAGGCACTAGATGTGCCCAGGCTTACTAGTTTAGCAGTTCAGGTCCCAGTAGGGCACCAGGTGCCAGTCATACCCCCCAAGGTGGGGTGTGACAGACACGCCACAAACGCAGACCCTTACTAGAATCCAGTCGTCCAGTTAATTACACCCAGCGTGCCATAGCGTGCAACGCGTGGCTTAGCCAACGTGCCACGGCACCAACGCACACCTTCACTGGAACTTGGCCTATTTTAATCATCCGGGGCAGAATGCCTCCGTGATGGCAGCGTGACACGGCTCCATCACGGAGCCCCTTAATTTGCTGCATTTCCTTGGCCTTTTCCATTGCTCGCTTCCGAGTCCATTCCCGATTTCTCCCAACATGCATCTTAGCTTCCTAAAATTACATTTTTCCTACAAAACAACACTAATCATGTTGGTTAGTATAAATTCACATTTTAACTACAAATCTCATGAGAATGTACAAATATAGATGGATATACAAGACGAACTGAAGCATTTGAGTATCACTTGGGCATATAATTCTGCCCAAGATCAATGACATCTCGAAAACCACTTTCAGGACCCGATATAGTACTACAAATTTGTTGTTA
Source organism: Datura wrightii (assembly GCA_035772735.1). NCBI lineage: Eukaryota > Viridiplantae > Streptophyta > Magnoliopsida > Solanales > Solanaceae > Datura > Datura wrightii. Next base: position 118,214,364 of record JASDFA010000016.1, read on the forward strand.
TGTCTTTTGAACTAACCAATGCCCCTGCAGCTTTCATGGACTTGATGAACAGGGTATTCAAGCAATATCTAGACATGCTCGTGATCGTGTTCATCAATGATATCCTTATATACTCTCAGAGCGGGGAGGAGCATGCCGCTCACTTGAGAGTAGTGCTTCAAACCCTCAAGGATCGCCAGTTGTATGCAAAGTTCAACAAGTGTGAATTTTGGTTGGACTCTGGGGAATTTTTAAGCCATGTGGTATCGAGTGAGGGCATAAAGATAGATTCTCAGAAGATTGAAGCGGTAAAGAATTGGCCCAGACCAGTGAATCCTTCAGAGATTCGGAGTTTCTTGGGCCTAGCAGGCTACTACCGGAGGTTTGTTGAGAGATTTTCATCAGTTGAAGCACCATTGACCAGGTTGACTCAGAAAAAGGTAAAGTTCCAATGGTTGGAGGCTCTTGAGAAAAGCTTCCAAGAGTTGAAGACTCAACTCACTTAAGCACCAGTATTGACCCTACCCAAGGGTACCGATGGTTTTGCAGTATATTGTGATGCTTTGAGAATCAAACTTGGGTGTGTGTTGATGCAGCATGGCAAAGTGATAGCGTATGCCTCAAGACAGTTGAAAATCCATGAGAAGAATTACCCGACCTATGATCTTGAGTTGGCCGCGGTGGTTTTTTCATTGATGATATGGAGGCACTGCTTGTATGGGGTTCATGTGGATGTCTTTATGGACCACAAGAGCTTGCAATATGTGTTTAGGCAGAAGATCTCAATCTTCGACAAAGGAGGTGGTTGGAGCTACTTAAGGACTACGATATGAGTGTTCTTTACCACCCGGTTAAGGCTAATGTGGTAGCGGACACACTTAGTAGGATCTCTATGGAGAGTGCGTCCCACATGGATGAGGGAAAGAAAGAGTTGGTGAAAGATGCCCATCGACTTGCATGGTTGGGAGTTAGATTAGTCGACTCGACCAATGGCGGCGTTGTGGTGCAAAATGGGTCTGAATCGTCCTTGGTGACTGATGTGAAGGCTAGAAACGATGAGGATTGAATGTCGGTAAAGCTGAAAGAAGCCATCCGGAGTCAGAAAGTGGAGGTTTTCTCACAAGGGGGAGATGGTGTGTTGCGATACTAGGGTCGTATGTGTGTTCCGGACGTAGATTATTTAAGGGACCGAATATTGCATGAGGCACTTGGATCCAGGTACTCTATCTATCCAAGTTCCACCAAAATGTATCATGATTTTTGGGAAATATATTGGTGGAACGGCACGAAGAGGGATATTGCAGAATTCGTAGCCAAGTGCCCGAACTGTCAGCAAGTGAAGGTCGAGCACCAAAGGCCGGGAGGCGTACTTCAGGATATTAGCCTTCCTACTTGGAAGTGGGAATAAATAAATATGGACTTCATAACTAGGTAGCCCCGTACTCGCTGGCAACATGACTCCATTCGGGCAGTGGTCGACAGGTTGACCAAGGCGGCACATTTCCTGCCAGTGAGAACCACAGATTTAGCGGATGATTATGCCAAATTGTATATTCGGGAGTTGGTCCAACTTCATGGAGTGCCCTTGTCTATTATTTCAGACCGAGGTACTCATTTTACCTCCTAGTTCTAGTTGTCTTTTCAGAAGAGGCTTGGGACTCAAGTTAAGCTCAGCATAGCCTTTCATCTGTAAATGGATGGCCAAGCCGAGCGAACAATCCAGACTCTTGAGGACATGTTGAGAGCATGTGTGATGGATTTCAAAGGTAGCTGGAATGATTATTTTCCCTTGATCGAATTTGCTTATAATAACAGCTATCACTCTAGCATCCAACTGGCACTGTTTGAGGCTCTTTATGGACGAAGGTTTAGATCGCCCATTGGATGGTTTGAGATCGGTGAGGCAGTTATGATAGGGCCTGATTCGGTTTATGAGGCTATGGTAAAGGTTCAGTTGATAAGGGACCGGTTAAAGATCGTGCAGAGTCATCAAAAATCATATGCTAATGTGAGGAGGAGAGTGTTGGAGTTCGAGGTGGACGATTGGGTGTTTCTGAAGGTATCTCCCATGAAGGGAGTCATGTGGTTCAAAAAGAAAGCAAAACTCAGTGCCCGCTATGTTGGTCCCTACCGGTTTATGAGAAAAATTGGTAAGGTAGCGTATGAGTTGGACTTGCCATGAGAGTTATCTTCAGTTCATCCCGTCTTTCATATATCGCTCTTCAAAAAGTGCTTGGGTGATCCAGCTTTAGTTGTCCAGGTGGAAAGTGTTGGTGTGAGAGATAGCCTCAATTATGAGGAAATTCCAGTTGCAATCTTGGATCATCAGGTTCGGATGCTGAGGAATAAAGAAGTTGCTTCAGTAAAGGTATTATGGAGAAATCAACATGTAAAGGGTGCTACGTGAGAAGCCAAAGAAGATATGATGGATGAGTACCCTCAACTGTTCCCTACCGGGTCATTTTCAGTTTAAGGTATCATTTTTGCTCTAATTCTCTAATCAATTTCCACGTTCAGTTTATGTGCGCAAGTTTGATTTATGTTATGATAGATGTATGTGATGTCTGAATTCGGTACTGCTATGTAGTTCTTTTCAGAGGTAGTTATTCCGTCGGTCTTTAATTTAAATAATCAGTACTTACATATGATGAATGTACGATTTTGAGTTTTCTGTTTGTTTCTAACATTTGAGGACAAATGTTCCCAAGGGAGAGATATTGTTATGCCCTGGGGACCCAAGGACCAGACCTGGGAGTCAAAATGATGAAAAACTAAAATTTTGCACCATATCACAGAACGATCAGTGAAGTGGCTTGTGAGGAGTGACCACGAGTTGTGAGGTGACTCGTTGTCAAGCAGGGCCTGGCAAGGTGTTGGGTGAGGCCACGAGCATGACCAAGAGTCGTGGTCAGACCTCACGACTCGTGAGGTCATCCATGGCATGAACTGAGAGGGTGTCTAAGGAGTTTGGTCAGTGGGGATCATGGGTGGTGACCACGAGTCGTGGTAAGATACCACGATTCATGGGGTCCCTCGTTGAGTCCCCAGATGAATTTTGGCAGTGAACATGATGACTCAAGGCCACGAGTCGTGGTCCTTGGCGACGAGTCGTCCAGTCCCTCGTGGGAACTGGAAGTCAGCAAAATACTTCTATTTAAGTAAGGGATTTTTAATAATTCCTAAGTCCTAGGGTCCTATACTATGTCGTTTTAAAATCAGAAAGGGTGGTTTAAGAGGGAATAGACTAGCCTAAGTCCTCATTCATGCATGCAAAGGTTTGGGAAGGTGATAGAAGGGTGATCTAGGTGATTTCAAGGTGTTCTTCATCAATTTTCTCTCGTGCAATCTAGGGGATTGTAGAATCAATTATTTTCAGGTATATAAGGCTATCAATGGGTGTGTCTTTCACACCCATGCCAATTCTCTACGATTTCATGAAAATTCTATCAAAATTTATAGGGTTTTGAAGTAGATTTATATAAAAGCTAATGATTGTTAAGGGGCTTTGTGATTTTTGAATCTTATCATACTCTAAGGGTTTTGATCAATTCTTATGATTTAAATTATTTATAATTGTTATCGGTTTCAATTTCCTTTAAATTTAGTCTAATTATGCATGACTCATAATGAATCGATTTATGATCTACCTTCCTATAATGATATTTACAAGCTCAGCATGAATTATGATTTAAACCATGGATTTTATCAATTACCCATCATGATTTTATTAATTTCAAGCTATATGCATGATTTACAAGTATGTATGAACTTTATGATTCATGAACCATGTTTTGGTCGACTCACGGTTCTTATTTCATTACTAGATCACGTATGTACAAGTATGTTTATTCTTATCGTGATTTAACTAGTCTATGAACTCGTGCAAGTTATATTATGAGCACTATATATGTTTTGGGAGTAGTATCGAACACCGAGTGGGTTCGGGGCCTAGGTTCTGCTCCGGACCTCATAAACTACGTGCCACCGTAGGTATGTTGGGACCCCCATGTGACTGTCCCTGGCCCAAATGGCCCTTTTCATGGTGATATCACACTTTCATGGTCCTACCCTTGGCAAGGTACGGACAGCCTCCTGACTAGGGTTACAAGTCAGGCTTCATGTGTGCTCATATGGGGTATGTCAGTTAAGAGAATCTCCCACTGTTCCTCATTATTTATGCATGTAATGATTATATGTTTTGGCTCAAGTCATGTTAAGTAATGCTTTTTTCCTATGATCATGATTATGCTTGTATTACGAATGTTTGAAAACCTTGAGCCTTATGATATGTTATGATGATTTACGATACAAGCATGATGTCCTACTCTTATGATAATTTATGAGATTTATGTATTTTAAATGTCTGATTTACTTATCTCGCATACTCAGTACATTCCACGTACTGACCACATACTTTCTATGTTGTATCATTTCATGATACAAGACCCGGCTTTCAAGCTCACCCTCATCAGTAGTGCTTCAGAGATTGCTATCAGCGTACTTGGTGAGTCCTTATGTTCCAAGGGCCATATGTTCAGACTCTATTATTTCCTTTTAGTTTCAGTATTATTTGGTTAGTTGGAGTATTGTCCCATCAACCCGTCTTTCATGATTAGAGGCTTTTCAAACTAAACGTTCTAATCATCCATCATGTATGATTCTTGTGTTTGCTTTTTCCTTTATTATGTCATGATTATGTTTTCCTTATGTTAAGTCTTCTGCTCATGTGAACGAATTAGATGTATGCTCATGCCATGGGTTGACTTGGGGTCTCTCGGGACTCCTTGTGCCGTGTTACGATCCGGGTGTACGTTTGGGTCGTGACTACTAGAAAAGGCAAAATAGGGGTTAGTTCTTCGACTTTCAAAGCCGGCTCCTCCAGGAGATTTGGAGCAAAAACGGTAGAGCCTCATGGGCTTACTTGGTTCAACTCTTAAAAAGAAGCCAAGTATGCCCTTGAGAACTGGATAGATGGAGGCAGCCTCGCAATTGAGTTCCCGGCCATTACAAGATATGTGAGTTGGGAGTTAGCTATATCTTTAATGAGCCGGAGAGGTGCAACCTCACATTGGTGAGGGATTTCTATGCCAATTGGGACACCTCATTCGGAGAGAGAATCAAGGTAAAGATCAGAGGTCAGGTGGTGCAGTTCACTACTAAAAGGTTCAATGCCTTTCTAGGGAAACCTGCAATAGACCCTTCGGAGTCAGTCATCTTGCTTGAGAAGCCTCCATATAGATACATCTACCACACTCTATGTGGTGAGAACTCATTCGGCCATTGGGCGAAGGGTCATAATGGCACTCATTCCACACTTGTGTTCGCCTATTTGAATAGGAATGCAAAGGTGTGGGTGAAGTTGGTTTGTGCTATCTTTCTCCCTGGGACACATATGATAGAGGTGAATCAAGAGCAGATTGTTTTGGTGTACATGTGGATGAGATGCTGATCAATTTTGGTTGGTGCTTCGTGACAATATGAGAAGATCAAGAGACAATTATAGATGGAAATATTGTCATGGTAGTCTCTTGACCATGTTCTTACTGGAGGTAGGTATTGAGGAGGAGGATGCAGACCTTATCTTAGCTCTAGCAAGGCACCTGGATGGAAATATGATATACGTTACAAAGGTGAAGGAGATTGTCCCATCCGCAAGCCCTCTTCTTACAATAACTTATCGTCATGCTCGTGATGAGAGCTGGCATGGTCTTATATTTAGGATGCTGGATCTACAGCTAAGGATAGGACATTGACCCACCACTGTAGAGGAGATGAAAGCTTTAGAGACACGGTACCCACTCATGGAGAATGCTATGTTGATGTGCCAAGTGGGCCTAGCTTTTGAGAAGCTGCTTAATGATGATGAGGACACAGTCCTTACTGACGATGTTGATGACCTAGATATGGATGAAGAGGATGATGCTGCTATGAGCACCATTCAGGTTGATGGTAAAGATGATGATGATGACGAGGATGAGGACTACAATCCCGAGGATTATTCTTAGCGACCCAGGAAGTTCCTTTTCTCTCTTTTATGATATGATTGTGTGTGCACTGAGGACAGTGCACCTTTTAAGTGTGGGGTGGACGAAAGATAGATTCTTGTTGTTCTTTGATTGCTATATTTGCAATAGGTAGTAGCATTATTATGTCATTCCTCGTAATAGTAGCTTGATGATTCATAGGTCATGGGTTGTTATAGCTAGTATGGTGAATGCCTATGATATTTTGACTTGTTGTTCGAATTGACTATATTAATTTTGGTCGCTTTATTTTAGAGTCAATTTGTTTATTTGTTTGGTTTTTGTGTCATCGTAGAGTAGTGATGTTTTTCTATGATAGATAGATGACGACCGTCTTAAGGGAAGAATCGTCACATTTTTTTATTTTTTAGGATTGAGTCGTAGGTCATCCGCTTGTATGCTTGTTGATATTCTGCGTAGCTGCTACGCTGGAGTGAATAGAGTGGTCATCTTGATTGCATGAATGAGGATCCATGAGAGACACAAATATCTCTTTAATTTGACTCAACATATCCTTAGGGCTCAATTACGAATAAACTTGTCATTCAATATGATTGTGTGAATGTGTAGCTGTAGAAATCGATTAGATTCTTGTTTCCATGAGAGGTGAGCTAAATTGTTTTGTGTGTGTATTGTAGTATCTAAAACTTGCCTTGGTGTATGTAGGATAACTACTTGGTAGGGAGTTGAGAGACGATCAAGGAATTTCTTTGTAGAAGCCATGTTTTTTCCTATATTTGTTTTACCCTCCTAATATTTTTTTCCTAGTTAACCCCTTTGAGCCTAAAGCCTTATTCTTTCTTAGTCATGAAAATATATTAACCCTTTTTTTTGTGAGACCTTAGATTTTTTATTCAAAGTAGTCTTAGGCACTTTGAGACTTGAAAGTTAATGTCCACCAAGGTATATTGCAAGGGAAAAAGAAAATTTTGGGGTAAGAAAAAAAAAGTGAAAAGAAAGGGTGCCCATAAAATTGTGTTGTCTACTTGCTGCTAGGTGTTCGGCTGGTTCGGTTGGGTTAAAAACCGACACGCAAGTGCACGTGGTCAAACAAGTAATAAAGTGGCTAAGTAAGCCAAGTATCGATCCAAGGAGACTCTGGATAAGTAAAATTGCTTAAGTATACTATATTCTAGTTTACTTCTAATTATGTTGACAACAATGTAACCAAAAGTTAAATACTTTTGTTTATAAACTATATACTAAAACTATTAACAAATATTTACTTGAATTGAAACTATGGATAAGAGCATGCCAAGGTTAAGAACAAGTAATGAATTCGATAGTAATCATAATTCGGTTATTCTTCTCTTCATGTTGCTAGCCAAGAACATTAGCCTAGAGATTAAAACTCTCGTATTTAACCTCACTTTAGAATCATAAACCATTCGTCTACATTTCTGTGATCAAATGCAATTTATGACCTAGCACTACGATTCCGGTTCCTAAATTGACTAATACGGCTTTCAAGTATATTTCTATCAGGAAAGCACATCAAAACCCAATTTTCCCAAATCAAGTTAAGAACAATACCCTATTAATTCACAACTTTCCAATTTCTTGCTCTCTCGAGTGTAATTGGACTTTTTGGATGTACATTAATGTTGGCCATTCACTAATGTAGTAAGCACAAGAATTAATAGAACAACATGCAAGAAGAAGATGGAAAACCATATAATTAACAATCAAAATTCACTACACATGTTCAAAACCTTAGCAAGGAAGAGAATTAGCCACTCATTCTTGGATTAATCATCCTCAAATGAGTGGAAATCATGCATACAATTGAAGGAAAGAAGAAGGAAAGAGAAGAAAACTCTTAGCTTTTTCGTCCCTTAACTGCTCCTCACCCACGTTCCTTGCTCTACCAAGTCTGAATTATGAAAAATAAACCTAAGTGTTCTATTTATATTAGTAGAAATCTGTCCCGGATTAACAAGCAACGTGTCACGGAGGCCAACGCGGAGCACGGCCTCCGTGACACGCTACGGACGCGGAGGCTTTCTGGAAAATCACCCGAGATCGGCCCAGGCAGCACCTTGCCGCGTTGGCAACGTGTCACGCTGCCTGGGCAGCACGTTGTAGGCCCATGGTCGCGGAGCCCACCTGCCATGGCACGTTGCCAACGCGCAGGTGGGCTGTTTTGAGTGGCCTGCCTGCCGTGGCACCTTGTCGCGCACCGGTGGGCTATTTTGTGCCTCTTCCTTGACGACGTTTGCGTGTTAATTCCGTCTCTAAGCTTCTACTTCACCAACTTCATGGATTAGTTACTCAAACATCATCAAAACCTACAAAACAGAGGCTAATCATGTTGGTTAGCACATATCTCGACATTATGTAAAATTACATGAAAATGTATACGATAACTTAGATAAACAAGACTAATTGAAGTAATAAAGAGTATCTCGGGCATATATTTTTGCCCGTGATCACAACCCCACACTTAAAGCCTTGTTCGTCCTTGAACAACCTTTTACATATCATGCAAATGGAGACTCCTACATAACTAATTTAGCAAGATAATTCAGGTTACGGCTATAATGATTACGTAAGATACAAGCTAAAAATAGAGCATGCCTGATTTGATAATTGAAATGAAGTACAACCATGTTAAGACTTCTTAACCTCAAGAATCGACTCTCAATTTTAGCAAACTCATGCAAATCATCTGATTAAGAAATCCCACATGAAATATATCCTTCTTTCAACATGTGCCCCTCACGGAAAGAGAGTTACCCAATCACACGCAAAAACAATTTTTTACATCACAACATGTGTGGGTACATGAATAGAATTACGCTCACTCTCACAAAGAATTCACATGCATTATGTAATGACCCATAAGCTTGCCCTTAGTGTTTTATTCCACTAATATAAGGATGTGTGAATGTAAGATCAAGTAGGACTTTTTAGGTTGTAATGTAACTCAGGTGCGGGTAGGTACTATTATGATCAGTAATAGTGACTATCTTTCCTAAGCGCTTTTAATACATCACGCCTTCATTACAAACTTCCCTTCCCTCACTTCACCTTTTTTCTCCTTTTAGTTTTCTTTTTCCTCTTTTGTTCCCCCATTTCTTTCGGCACTTTTAGCTTATTAGTAAGGAGTACTTAAGCAATATGTTTCATTCATTCCTTTTCTTACTCCCTACTAATAACCAACCATTTTCACACAAATGCACCTTTTTCCTTTTCTCAACTATTTACAACTTGCTATTTTTCCTTCTTTTCCATTCTTCTCACTCCTTTACCCTTTCGGATTTTTCCTTTAAGCGCTTCGGAGTTTTGGTTCAATTTCAAGGCTAATGAAAGAAAAAGGATTAAGCTTATGTTGCAACTGTCAAAGAATAGGCTCAAGGCTCAATGGGGTTAACTAGGATTAATTTTTCAAGGTAGGTATAATGAGGGATAAAAAGTTGGTTCATTCAAAGAAATGCCTAAATCATCTCCTACAATTCACCTCCTTCATTTCGTTTTATATACACACCAGGCAAGTTCTAGACAATCCACAATAACACGGAATACTCAAAAACCTTACACTCATGGCACATGCTCAAATCAAGACACATTCAGTAGACTCTTACTCAGCTAATCACAAGAATTCAGAATTAAGCTTCCATCATATTGAGTCAAATTCAAGAGCCTAAGTGTCTCAAACAAAGTTATACACTAGCATGCTTCACACTGAACTTACTTGCATCTTACAACCATGTATAGCACATAAAAAGAACATCAAGCACCAATTAGTTATGGTTTCAAAAACCTAAAACCTATCGACCAATTTTTCCTCAAGACGGTCGTCATCCATCCATCGTCGGAAACAGTCCCTAAATATGACTAAAAACACTATATACAGACAAAGGAAAGAAAGAAAAAGAAGAAAGAAAGAAAAAAAAATAAAAAATTATTCTTCGGTTCAAAGACCCCCCATCGGAAAAGAACCGAAAAGAAAAACCAACGGGTGATGAAGTCATGCTTAATTCACAAAAATTTTTCAAATTTTTCAAATTTCTCACCAACTTTTGCACAAGCATTACATTCACCAAAATCGTTAAGCACAGAAAATTTGAAATTTCCCTTGAAATTTCCCTCACCCCACACTTAAATCATGCTATGTCCTCATAGCATCAAATTAAAATTTACAAAGGGTGAGAAATACTCCCTGAGGCCTTTAGGCCTAGCTGACAGCATGGTTTTCTTCAACTTTGGACAAGTGGGTGTTCAACCCCACACTTTTTCTTTTCCATGCCTGTTAGCTTCCTCCTTCACGGGTACTCAGACTTCCCCTCCATCTGCGCTTAACTTTCCACCAGAACAAAACAAGATGAAAAATTAATAAAATAAACATAAATGCAAGAAATTAAAATGGTACCCATGGTACCCTTGGGTTGCCTCCCAAGCAGCGCCTAATTTTACGTCGCGGCACGACGTACCAAGTTTCACCACTTTTTCCTCCACCTTGAGGATATGAATCTCACCCCTAATTTCTTCTCTAATTTTCTCTTATGCTCCAGGGGTGGTGGTGAAAAATTGTAAGGACCAAACAGTAGATGTTGCCTTTTGCATTTATTAGTCCTTAAGTAAGCGAAGTCATTTTGTCTTTCTGAGTTAGCAAATTTCAAAATATATGGTGCTTGGTCCTCCTCTAGACATTTCTCTACAAACTTGGAAGACTATATTTCTATGTTGTCAACCAAATTTAATGTTGAAAGATGCGTAGAGTGTGGTCAAATACACCTCAACTCTGAAACTGCATTTTGCTTGACCTCCTTACTTGTATATACCTTCTCGACATCGACATCTATCTCACCATTAAAGTCGACTGGGGGATACGCTAACTCTTCTTCCAAGAATGGATTTTCCATAAGTGTGAGCCCATCACGGGGACACTCAAGAGATTCGAATTGTTGGGCTTCATCCAAAAATTCACCCTTGTCGTCCTCTTGTAGTTCCTCTTGAATATCGGCTAAAACTGTTGTCTGTGATTTATCACACGCTTCAGCTTCAGCGATCATCTCCGTGAATTTGATGGTCATCCTTTCTAGAGCCTCTGCATTCTCTTCTTGCTGATTTCTCAATACTGCCATCGCCTCCTTCATTGCTTCTGATTGCTCCAAGAGTTGTTTCAACATATCTTCTATTCGAGCTTGGCGTCCCAAGTCCTCATTTTCAGCATGCCTATATTCAGAAAAAACAACAGAAGGATCATAGTAGGGGCTTGGGGGAGGGGAATATGCCTTTGGACAATCACCCCAATGGCCATATTGACACCCACATATATTGCACGTATTACAGTTTTGCCACAAGTGGGGTCCTCCACAGTTCAGACAAGATTCACTAAAATATGAGTATCCACCATTGAAACCATTTATATTCCACGATGTCATGTCAATAAGGGTATACGAACAAGCAGAAAAATAAAATAAAATAAAGAAGAATTAAAACAAACACTAGACCAAGTTGTCAACACTTAAGAAAATAAAACAAAAATACAGTAAATTTATACTTAAAACAATTTCACCAATTGCCAAGTCTCCCCGGCAACAGCGCCAAAAACTTGTTCGGATGGTTCGGTTGGGTTAAAAACCGACACGCAAGTGCACGTGGTCAAACAAGTAATAAAGTGGCTAAGTAAGCCAAGTATCGATCCAAGGAGACTCTGGATAAGTAAAATTGCTTAAGTATACTATATTCTAGTTTACTTCTAATTATGTTGACAACAATGTAACCAAAAGTTAAATACTTTTGTTTATAAACTATATACTAAAACTATTAACAAATATTTACTTGAATTGAAACTATGGATAAGAGCATGCCAAGGTTAAGAACAAGTAATGAATTCGATAGTAATCATAATTCGGTTATTCTTCTCTTCATGTTGCTAGCCAAGAACATTAGCCTAGAGATTAAAACTCTCGTATTTAACCTCACTTTAGAATCATAAACCATTCGTCTACATTTCTGTGATCAAATGCAATTTATGACCTAGCACTACGATTCCGGTTCCTAAATTGACTAATACGGCTTTCAAGTATATTTCTATCAGGAAAGCACATCAAAACCCAATTTTCCCAAATCAAGTTAAGAACAATACCCTATTAATTCACAACTTTCCAATTTCTTGCTCTCTCGAGTGTAATTGGACTTTTTGGATGTACATTAATGTTGGCCATTCACTAATGTAGTAAGCACAAGAATTAATAGAACAACATGCAAGAAGAAGATGGAAAACCATATAATTAACAATCAAAATTCACTACACATGTTCAAAACCTTAGCAAGGAAGAGAATTAGCCACTCATTCTTGGATTAATCATCCTCAAATGAGTGGAAATCATGCATACAATTGAAGGAAAGAAGAAGGAAAGAGAAGAAAACTCTTAGCTTTTTCGTCCCTTAACTGCTCCTCACCCACGTTCCTTGCTCTACCAAGTCTGAATTATGAAAAATAAACCTAAGTGTGCTATTTATATTAGTAGAAATCTGTCCCGTATTAACAAGCAACGTGTCACGGAGGCCAACGCGGAGCACGGCCTCCGTGACACGCTACGGACGCGGAGGCTTTCTGGAAAATCACCCGAGATCGGCCCAGGCAGCACCTTGCCGCGTTGGCAACGTGTCACGCTGCCTGGGCAGCGCGTTGTAGGCCCATGGTCGCGGAGCCCACCTGTCGTGGCACGTTGCCAACGCGCAGGTGGGCTGTTTTGAGCGGCCTGCCTGCCGTGGCACCTTGTCGCGCACCGGTGGGCTGTTTTGTGCCTCTTCCTTGACGACGTTTGCGTGTTAATTCTGTCTCTAAGCTTCTACTTCACCAACTTCATGGATTAGTTACTCAAACATCATCAAAACCTACAAAACAAAGGCTAATCATGTTGGTTAGCACATATCTCCACATTATGTAAAATTACATGAAAATGTATACGATAACTTAGATAAACAAGACTAATTGAAGTAATAAAGAGTATCTCGGGCATATATTTTTGCCCGTGATCACTAGGGAAATAAAAAAGAGAGCTTTAATATGAGTAGGAAACTAGCAGTCAAGTAGTGAAAAATGGGGCATGAAAAGAAAAGACAAGACAAGGGTGAATATATGAAAGGTGAACAAACAAGGAAAAAAGTGGTGGACAAGAAAAGTGAAATATGTCTTAAAAGAGCTTAGGGTGGTAGTCAATATAAAATGAAATATCAATCCTACCCGTCCCTTAGCCGGCATTACAACCAAGAAAAGTCCTTGTGATCTTAATCTCTTAAAGCAATTAGGTAGACTTAACGTACAAGAAGGGCAAGCTTACGGTATGTTACATATGTGCATCACATCATTTGTGAGTGTGAGTGTGCATTACTTATTATGTTTCATGTTGTTATATTGATGAATTTGAGAGAGGAACATCACTAAAAGTGAAGGGAACAAGAGGTCTAATTCGGTGTACTACTTATTGCATGTGTCACATTTAATTATGCTGGCCCTCTGTCTTGAAAAGATAAGTCATTTATAGAGGTTGTGTGATCTTGATTGTGAAGCTTTCAAATGTGCTTGATGAAATTGTGTTGCTTATGATAAACCACTTTATGTATGATCCACTCTAGTTGGATGAGTATGAGTTGATAGAGGTTTCAAGTGTGATGATGAAACATGAGTTTAGGTATGTTTTAAGGATTGTTCAAGGATGAACAATGGTTTGCGTATGGGATGGTGATGTTGGGAATATGTCTATGCCCATTTTCCATGTTTTTACCCATACTTGATAATGTTTTGAGTTCATAATCCTTAACTAATGCTTTGATTCATGTGTGTGTGTTTTATATGATAACAAATAATCTGAGTTGATTTGAGAAGGAAATTAAGCAAAATAGACTCAAAATGGTCCAAGGAGTGAAGATTTGAGGAGCTGAAGGGCCTGGTGCTATGCCTGGCACCCCGCACCAAGTCCTGAACATTAGAAAACAAAACTTTATGGTGCGCCAGCCCTTGAACTTCAGAAGAATTGCAGTTCACAAACCTTGGCGAGATGAGTGGTGCCTCATGCCAGAGGTGTCCTGAATTAGAGAAATTTGAAGAATACCTTGGCGAGATAGAGGGGGCGGCATGCCCAAGCCTAAACTTAAGAAGAAACTTGAGCAAAACCCGGTGAGATGCATGGGAAAGCGCACCTGGGCTTTTCCAGAGCTGAAATTGTTGGAAATTTGACAAACTCTATGGTGAGATAAGTGGGCCGACGCGCCAAGGTCATTCCTGGGTAGAAAATGCTAATTTAAAGCTAAGTATTGGAAGGAAGAAGCATCATTTGAAGGATCATCTATAAATACCTGCCTTAGGTCGTTTATTACATATTTTTTATCATTTTTTACAATCCATAGTTTGTGGAGGCTTGTAAGCCGTTTAGAAGGAAGACAAAGTTCTACACTAGGTTTCTCTCTTCTTTACTTGCATATTCGTATGATCATGACTAAGTATTCATTTTTCCGCTTCTTTATTAATGGCTAAACTTATATTCTCGGGTTTTGGCTATGGTGGATGATTGAATATCTGAAAGACTAATTTAATCTAGTTTCGGTTCTTCAATTATGGTTGTTTGTATTTATTTGAATTAGTTTATTATTTATGAGATTGATCACCTTGTAAGTAATCTGTTAGCTTTCGATTGAACTTGGGAAAGGGAATCGAATGGGTTAAAGATAAATATTGAATGGGAATTTAAAGACCCTTAAACCCATTGGTGATAGGATAGAAGTTGTTGTTGAGGATAGGGATATACCCTTCATACCCATTTAGTTGAAACATAAGTAGGCATAATCTTTAATTCATTGTTCTCCTGCCATAGGGATGTAGGCATTAGGGTTCATGAAATAATTCTTGGATTCTAGGGATAGTGGCAAGGAATGGGATAGTAACTTGAAACTAACAACCATAGGAAGAATCGTACTAGTGTAATTATATCTTGAAAACTCAGCTTGAAACTAACCAAGTGCCATTTCCCTAGACTCTCATCATCATCGAAATACAATCAAGCTCACAATCATTTTTATTTAGATTGATATTCAAAGTTTTGATAGTTTAATTTCTCAAACCAATCCATATTTTAACTATTTTGTAGAATAGTGAAATTAAACTGACAACCTTATAATGATTAAATTGACAAGTCTCTATGGGTATGATATTTGGACTTAACAATCCTACATTACTTGATGATCACATGCACTTGTGCGACATCATACCTATTGAAGACAAAAAACCAAAGCAACCAAACATTTTAAGTTAGTGAAAATAAATCATAGTCCCTCTAGGGATGTTCACCTTTATATGCCTCACAAATTGTCACAATCAAGAAGTCTAGCTTGTTTGGTTTGTTGAGTAGCAAGGGTCCAGTCTCTCTTTGAGGTCAAGAATGGATTCTTGTTTGACTCAATGAAAAAGGCTCAAGCTAATGCAAGAGAATCAAGAAGCTTAAATGAAAATAAAGAATAAAAAATGGATGAAGAAAAAACACAAAAAAATCGGACTTAAAAAAACTAAGTAAAAAAAAGTAGGAAGAATTACTTGTTGTTAAGTGGTTTAGAGAATAATGAGATGAAAATATGATGAAGAACTAATCAACAAGTAATTAGAAGTGTCAATTAGATGAGAAATCAGAAGAAAATTGAGTATGGAAGAGGACTAGAAGTTAGACACTTTGAAAAATTTTTGGGGTCCAAAAAAAGTCCCAACACTTAGGAAAATTTTGGCTGAAAAGACAAAAACATACAAGTTTTGGCCTCTAAAGTTGCACTAAACGCGCTGGCTACTGCGACAGGGCATTCTATGCCTGCGTGGCTGCTTGGTTGGCAGCTGGCTGGCTACTGTAGGTTCTAACATAGTTCTGTGTAACTGGATGCTGAGATGTCCTGTCCACATGGAAATTTTAATTAAATTTGATTTTTAAAAATAATTATTTCCACAAGTGGAACCAACTAACACTTTTAGATCAAAAACAAGTAGAGAAGATGGATCAAATGTACCTTGGGGTCTTCTTCTTCACTATGAAGATATGTGATGCATCGTAGTTTTACAACACTATGAAGGTGTCGAATGATGGCCGACTTGTCTTGTCTTTTCGATTGATTGGCTTACGGATGGAAGGTTCGGACAAGAATTCCTAGGCCAAGTGTTGGGCATTTTATTCTAACAAATATAGAGCCAGAATGGATGGTTTTGTGTCTATTACCAGTTCTTCGCCCACGCGGGAGACTTTTATGTCAACCGGGAATAACGGCTCTGTTATGAAAGAAAGTGGAAGACGGACTAATTTTGCCACCTTAAAACCAAGTGAATATGCATGCACTTAGGTGTATTTATCTGGATATGATGCATTTTGGTAGTTGTGTAGGTAAAACATGCCTCGGGAGTTGGAAATAAGAAAAGAACTAAAAAAAGGGGTTGAAGGCATCAGATGAGCCTCACAACAGACCATAGGTCCCTACCACTGGTCGTTCTATGCAGCATAGGAAGGGATTCAGAAAAACGGTGAAATTGAAGGCCAAACAATGGATGGAACCCATGTACCGTATGATCATTCAACAGACCATCCTGTTCAGTCATAGGTTAGGTTAATAAAAAGTGCTAAGAGATGCCTCATTTAGCGGATGAACATAATAGGTCATGCCATCAAAGGATGAGTCGTCCTAAGTGCCCGTACTCAGAGGATCACAAATCATGATCCAAAGGCCAGGAAACAACAGATGAAATCAATGGCTCGTATGTTCTCACAACAAGCCGTTGTCTGAGCTAGATGCCAAAAAAGACCAAGTCTAAATGAAACAATGAGTGGAACAATGAAGCATCTAACGTCCCGTTCAAGCTTTTGATGGACCATTGTACCTGCCACCACCAGAATCTAATTTGACTTAGGAAAGGATTTATTTTAAGTCTATAAATACCTTTTTAGGTTTCTTTTACAGATTATGATTTTTTACCATAATTTCAAGGTTTCTGATCTACATTGAGATTCAAGAAACAATCTTCCTAATTTTGTTCTTGGGTTTTGAGATTAAAAATAACTTTTGATTATTGATTTTGGGTTCCTGTTGATTAATTCAAGAAGTGTGATTTCTTCTATAATTACTTGTAAGTTCATCATCATGATTTCTACTACAAGTATTGATATAATTCTTCAAGCATGCATAGCTAAATTCCATTACTAGGGTTATGGGAACCATGATGAATTAATAAACGTAGGCAAAATATTTAGTGATTCTTGAATGGAGTTTATGTATGTATTGTTCTTCTCTTTGTTTTAATTGCTTCTTAACGGCCGGAATTTTAGAAATCGCCTTGTTCTTACTCACCTGACCAAATGGGTAATGAATGGGAAAAGGGATTAACAATGGATATTTGAGGCTATCAACCCTCATCTAATAGCTTGACCTTGTCCGGGAATAGCTAATTCGATATCTAAGGTAAGGGTAAGTCAAGTGAACACCCGCATATGGAACAAGCTGCATGGTGATATATCATCTAATTAGGGGACCAACCATTTAGGTGAAGTTAAGTTACCAATATTGCATGCTAAACACTAGAATAGATCACTAGTATAATTAAGACTGTGTAGTTATGAAATCATGAGAAACACAATCCTAGTCACTTCACTCATTGAGTACAATCAATTTTAACCAAGAATCTACTTGTTGCTACATACTATTTTAAATTATTTCTTCTTACAAACCTCCTCCATAGGAAATAAGCAGATTGATAGTAATAGTAAAAGCATTAACCGAGGTCCTCACCATATTCCTCATGGGATTTGACCCCAACGCTTGTTGGGTTCTATATTTGAACATCGACCGCTTTATATCTCGTTTAGAGGTGTAATTTGAGTGACATCAAATTTTGGTATCGTTGATGGGGGATACGGCTTTGCTTTAGTTAATTGTGTTTTCTTAGTTGTTAGTCCTCATCCCTTTTTATTTTTCTTTATGGTCTTTTTTTTCTTTATAGGTATCAGGTTCGTGTATGCCCAATATCCGGAGCCAAGGAAAATCCCTGGTTCCAATTGATCACGAACTTGAGCAAAATCCGAGAAATATAAGGAAAATGGCCAATGTTCGCGGGCAAGAGATAGTGGAACAAGCAACAACCTGAATGTTGGCTGAGGAATAGGCTTATGCATGAGAAAGAGAGGCAGCTAGGCTTGCTGAAGAGCAATGCCAAGTTGCCGATGCTGAGCGAGCTAGAAGGAATAGAGGTCCATACCAGAAGAGGCACTGATACTTTGATGACGATGATGATGTTGATATTAATGAATCCGGTGCCACTAGTGCTATTGTTCCTCCCCATTTTATGCTAGGGAA
Source organism: Datura wrightii (assembly GCA_035772735.1). Lineage (NCBI taxonomy): Eukaryota > Viridiplantae > Streptophyta > Magnoliopsida > Solanales > Solanaceae > Datura > Datura wrightii. Next base: position 118,232,693 of record JASDFA010000016.1, read on the forward strand.
AAGTTTGATATTACTAGGTCATTGATCTAATTTCTCAATATGAAGGGGATACTCGTTGGTCATGCTACTGATGATGCACATACTCACTTGAAAAATTTTGTGGGTATTTTCAAGGCACCAGGGGTGAGTTATGATGCAATAAGGTTGAGGTTATTTCCCTTTTCACTAAAGAGTGAGGCAACGCTTTGGTTGGCTGAATTTCCAAATGATTTTATTACTATATGGAGGGAGCTCAAAAGGGCTTTCCTTGAGAGATTCTTTTCACTTTCCAGAGCATTGTAGCGGAAAGATGAGATTTACAGCTGCAGATAGTTGAATTCTGAGGCACTCCATGAGACTTGGTTGCAGTTCAACAAAAAGCTGAAGAAGGTGCCCAACCACAGGATTCCAGATGATACACTATTAGAGATCTTTTATAGGTCTCTAAATGCTAATACAAAGTCAGTGGTAGATATTATCTCTGGTGGAACATTCATGAGTCACACATATGCGAAGGCTGCTGAGGTACTTGATAGGATCACCAAAATCAACCGCACATGGAACATGTGAGAGTCAGAGGTTCCTGCCAGTACTTATACGGTAGGTATGTCCGTAGAGCAAAGAAGGAAAGATGAAGAGAGAGATCATGATATTGCTAAGATCAAAACCACGATGGGGCTACTTGCCAAGCATATTTTGGGAGCCGGGATAGAAAAGGTAAATATGGTTGGTTTTCAAGGTAAAGCCCCAAGAAATTATGGAGGAGAGTTAGAGTCTGAGGAGAAAGAAAAATTATTTGAATGATCAAGGGGCGGGTTTTTTGGCCAATGCGAAAGGGTCTATTCAAGACTCTTGGCGTCAAGGTTAAGCGAATCAAGGTCGAAGCTATTATAGAGATAACAATTACAATCAAGGCCAATACAGGGATAGGAGTAGAGGCAGAGACAATGGTGACTGGAAAAAGCATGATGAGTACAAAAATGATAGAAGTGGTCTTTATGTTCCTCCAAGGAACCGTGAACCAGAATCTAGTGGTTCGAGAGTGGAAGATAAGTTAGCCAATGTCTTGAAGCAGATGGAGGTGACTGATGGCCATTGTAAGGAACTTTGCGTTAATATTTCTAGGATGAACCAAATGGTGGAGTCGCATGTTGTTGCCATTAAGTAGATTGAGAAACAACTTGGTCAGATATCTATTGCTATGAGCCAAAGGCAGAAGAACACGCTTCCTAGTAACACATTGCAGAACCTGAAAATTGGCAGTCATTGTATTGTTGTTACTACTAGAAGCAAAAAGGCGACAGTTGATCCTCCCATGTCGATTGTAGGTGATGAGGTAGTTGATCCTGAGTTAATTGATGATGATAAGATGCAAGATTCTGAGGATTAAGTCATGGTAGATGATGCAACTGAAAATCCAACTCCAAGTATTAAAAAGGACAGTGTGTTTGAAAAAGGGAAGGAGAAGGAGGTCTCTCAAATGTTGACTCCCATTCCTAGACCCCCTCCCCCTTTCCCGCAGAGGTTGAAGAAGAAGGTCGAAGAAAGGAAGTATCACAAATTTATATCGATGATGAAACAATTATCTGTGAACATCCCTTTAGTTGAGGAACTTGAGCAGATGCCTGGATATGCAAAATTTATGAAGATCTCATCACTAAGAAGAGGACTGTGAGCTTTGATTCTGTAGATAATTTGCACCATTGTAGTGCATTAGAATCTCAGTCCCTTGTGCAGAAAAAGGAAAACCCCGGAGTGTTCATCATACCATACACTATTGGAGCTTTTAATTTTGCAAAGGCTCTATGTGATCTAAGGGCCAGTATAAATCTTAGTGTTTAGATAGTTGGAGTTGGGAACCCCTAAACTAACTACAATGCTGCTTCTGATGGCAAATCGTATGGTGAAAAATCTGGTGGGAATTCTTTATGATGTTCTGGTGAAGGTTGAGTCCTTTATATTTTCAGCCGATTTTATTATTCTTGACTGTGAGGTGGATTTTGAGGTCCTTATTATCTTGGGGCGACCATTCCTTACCTCCAATCATGATCTTGTGGACATGGAGACCGAGAAATTGAAGTTCCCATTGAATAATGAACAAGTGATCCTTAATATGTGCTGGTTTATGAAGCAGCCGAATGATATGCGGGTGGTCTCAGCGATTGATGTTGTGGAGGCTGAGCTTCTAATCATGCCTATTGATGAGAGGTTGAGTATTGAGGACTTAGCAGTAGTGCTGATAAATGTTGATGCTGATGAGATAAAGGGGGTGATAATATAGATAATGCACTTGTTGGTAGGGGGTCGTACACTTATGCCCCGAAAAAGATTGATCTTGATAGAAAGAATCGTGTGACTTCACAGGCCAAAAAATCTATTGAGGAGCCTCCAGTCTTGGAGCTCAAGGTGCTCCCATCTCATTTATGGTATGTATTTCTAGGAACTAGAAACACATTACTGGTTATTGTAGCAGCAGACTTGGTGGAATGGCAAGTCGAGGCTTTGGTCTCTATACTGAAGAGGTATAAGAAGGCCATTAGATGGACCATAGCGGATATTATTGGGATCCCACCAAGTATTTTCACACATAAGATCCAGCTTAAGCCAGACTATATTCTAAGTATTGAGCATCAACGTAGGTTGAATCCACCTTTGCAAGAGGTGGTCAAGAAGGAGATTATTAAGTGGTTGGATATAGGTATGGCTTACCTTATTGTAAACAGCAAATGGGTGAGCCTAGTCTAGTGTGTGCCAAAAAAGGGTGGAATCACTGTGGTTCTAAATGCTAGTAATGAGCTCATTCCACTGAGACCAGTCACAGGGTGGAGAGTATGAATGGACATTCAGAATCTAAACTACTGAACATAGAAAGATCATTTTCCAATACCATTCATGGATCAAATGCTAGACCGACTTGCAGGCAGGGGGTGGTATTGCTTTCTTGATAGTTATTCGGGGTATAATCAGATCTCTATAGCCTTGGAAGACCAAGAGAAAACCATTTTCACCTGCCCCTATGGGACTTTCTCCTTCAAAAGGATGTCGTTTAGGTTATGTAATGCCCCCGCCACTTTTCAGCACTATATGATGTCTATATTCTCTGACATGGTGGAGGATACCATCGAAGTTTTTATGAATAATTTTCATGGTGGGTGACTCTTTTGATTATTGTTTGGCTCATTTAAGCAAGGTGCTGCAGAGATTTGAAGGGACTAACTTGGTTCTTAATTGAGAAAAGTGTCATTTTATGGTCAAGGAAGGTATAATGCTTAGTCACAGGATTTTTGGTAAGGGCATTGAGGTGGATAGAGAAACGATCAGCGTAATAACGAGCCTACAACCTCCAATTTCTATGAAGATGTTAGAAGCCTTTTGGGTCATGCGGGGCTCTATCGGAGATTTATCAAGGACTTCTCTAATATTGCACATCTCTTGTGCAAGCTACTTGAGAAATAGGTGAAATTTGTATTTGATGATGCATGCTTGAAGGATTTTGAGTGCTTGAAAGAGAAATTGACCACTGCTTCGATCATAGTTGCTCCTGACTGGTCTTTACTATTTGAGGTGACGTGTGATGCTAGCGAGTAGCCCTAGATGTTGTTTTGGTCCAAAGGGGTGAGAAGATTTTTCATCCAATCTATTATTCTAGCAAAGCACTTAATGCAGCTCAGAAAAATTATAATGTGATGGAGCAAGAGTTGTTGGTTGTCGTGTTTTCATTTGAGAAGTTTAGGGCTTACTTACTTGGAACTAAGGTGATAGTTTATTCAGACCATGCAGCTCTATGATATTTGATGGCAAAGAAAGATGCCAAACCATGATTGATTCGATGGGTACTGTTGCTGTAAGAATTTGATTTTGAGGTTAAGGACTGGAAAGGGACTGAAAATTAGGTGGCGGATCACTTGTCGAGATTAGACGCAGATACAACACTTAGAGAAGAGCTTGATATAGATGACACATTTGCCGACAAGCAGGTTTTGGCTGCTTCGCAAGATCTCATTCCATGATTTTCGGACTTCACTAATTATCTGGTGAGTGATGTGGTAGCGAAAGATTTATCCTTTCACCAGAGAAAGAAGTTCATGTCTGATGTGCGGAAGTTTTTCTGGGATGAGCCTTACTTATTCTGCATATGTGTTGATGGTGTAACCCGGAGATGTGTGCCCGAGGCTATGATGTTGCCCGAGGCTATGATGTTGAGCATATTGGAGGCTTGTCACGTATCCCCTGTTGGGGGTCATCACAGCGAGATGCTCACAACCCATAAAATTCTACAATATGGGTACTATTGGCCAACTATTCACTAAGATGCACATGATTTTGCAAAGGCATGTGATGCATGTCAAAAGCAAGGAGGCACATCACGAAGGCATGAGTTCCCTCTTACTCCCATCCTTATCATTGAGTTGTTTGATGTGTGGGGCATTGACTTCATGGGCCGTTTGTGAGCTCACATAGGATGAAGTACATACTTGTAGCTGTGGACTATGTATCTAAGTGGGTGGAGGCAGTTGCGCTTCCTAATAATGAAGGAAAGAGTGTCACAACATTCTTGAAGAATAATATGTTCTCTAAATTTGGGACTCGTAGAGTAATTATTAGTGATGGGGTTCGCACTTTTGCAACCGGTTGTTTCGAATCTTTCTTGAAAAATATGGGGTGAAGCATAGGGTGGCAATACCTTACCACCCACAATCTACTGGGCACGTTGAGGTCTCTGTCATGACCCAAACGTCAAACCCAAATCGCAACACGGGAAAAGGATCCCCGAGAGACTCCAAGGGGACCCATGGCATGAGCATACATCTAACTCATTCAATAAAGAGTAATACTCAACGTAATAACATAGCGGAAGCATAAAACATGACATAACATAGGAAGTGAAGCGTACTTCATATATAACAGTTGAATACTACACATAGTCTGAAAGCCTCTAACATATTAGATAAGTTGATGGGACAACACCCCCAACTAACCTGACAAGTCTAGAAAATTGAACATACATAGAGAAATCTGATAAGCATGGTCCTCGGGAGATGATGACTCACCACAAGCGTAGATGCTAACTCTGAAAGGCTGGCTAAGAACAGGGCTGAGTCTGAGAGTTGGGGCCTGTATCATAAAATGATACAGCATAGAGTATTTGGTTAGTACGTGAAATATATCGAATATGCAAGGCAAGTAAAACGGACATTTAAAATACATCAAAGTGCGTAAGAGTATGACAACATGCCCATAACATAAATATCATAATGTAACATAAGACCCAAGGTTTTCAAAGCATTCGTAAATTAACCATATGCATACTCATAAGAGAAAATCTTTATTAAACATGACTTGAGCCAAAACCATATGAACATAACCATGCATAAATCATGAGGAACGATTGGAGATTCTTAGAACCGACATACCCCACATGAGCACACATGGAGCCCCACAAGTAAATCTCTAGTTGGGAGGGTGTTCGTACCTTGCCAAGGGTAGAACCATAAAGGGTGTGATATCACACATGAAAGGCCCATTTGGGAAAAAAGGAGACAGTCTCAAGGGAGGTCCCATCATGTCCTACGGTGGAAGTAGTTCTGAGATTCGGGGAAAAACCTAGGCCCCGAACCTACTCGGTGTTAAATACTACTCCCAAAATATATATAGTGCTCATAGGATAATATACATGAGATTCATGGGCTAGTTAAATCAACATAATCATAAGCATGCTTGTAAATACGTGAACTAGCCATGATGTCAAGGCTTGTGAGTCGGCCAAAATCATAAATCATAAATCATGAGATTCATGCATACTTGTAAATCATGTATATGCTTTTTAAATCATAAATTCATAATGGAAATTTGGATAAATCCATATCATAACTCATAAATCATGATGGGTTTAAGAACATCAAAAATAAAGGTAAGAATCATAACTCGATTCATCATAGAACATGCATAATTAGGCATAATTTAATAAAAATTGAAATCAATAAATTTATAATTGAATTAATCATAAAATCTAATCATGATTCATAAAATATGATGTAAAACATGAGAAATAGTAACCCATTGATAGATCATTAGAATTTTGTAAGATTTAGGATAAAACCCCATAAGATATTTAAACAAAACTTCATGAATTAGGAGATTTTGAGCATGGGTGTGAATGAATACACCCACTCATAACCTTACATACCTGATTATAGTTGATTCTTACGTTTTCCTGATTGCCCAAGAAGGATTTGAGAAGAATTGGAAGGGCTAAGGCTTGATCTCCTCTCTAACTCTCTCTAACTTGCATGCATGGGTTTTTGAATAGGTTAGAATGACTTAACCTATCTTAATACACCCTGAAAATAACTTCAAACGACATCGTATAGGACCTTAGAGCATAGGAATGATGAGAATACTCTTAATAATTTTGCAAAAAATAACTGCTCGTCAATCCCCACGAGGGACCTAATGACTCATTACCCAAGGCCACGACCGCGGCATCATCCGTCACATGCGCTGCCCTAAATTTCAAATAATTTCCATCTATTGACCACGACCCGCCCCACGAATCGTGGTTACTAACCATGAGTCATGGAGTCCTTTCGTGGTGTACACTACCATCTCCCTTCTCCTTCTCAGCCACCACTTCCCACAACTGACCCAATGAGTCATGGGGTCTGACCACGACTCGTGGTCATGTCCGTGGGACCTTAAATCCCAAATTTCAAACTCACATCATGAGCCCCATCATGAGTCATCTCATGACTCGTGGTCAATCCCCACGAGTCATATCATGACCCGTTCTGTGACCAGATGCTAGATTTCAAATAACTCCCGGGTCTTATCCTTGGGCTTGTGGAGTATAACTGTTCGGTGGTTCCTAAGGGTTAAAAACCAACACGCAAGTGCACGTGGTCAAACAAGTAGTAAGTGGCTTTAGTAAGCCAAGTATCGATCCACGGAGACTCTAGATAAGTGAAAATTGCTCAAGTATACTATATTATATCTCACTTCTAAATATGCTGACAACAATGTAACCCACAATTAAATAAGTTGTTTTATAAATTATATACTAAACTACAAACAATTATCTACTGTGAATTTAAACTATGGATATGAGCATGTCGAGGTTAAGAACATGTAATGAACTGATTATAATCATAAATTGGTTAATCTTTTCTTCCAGTTGCTAGCCAAGAACATTAGCCAAGAGATTAAAACTCTCGTATTTAATCTCACTTAAGAATCATAAACCATCCGTCTACATTTCTGTGATCAAATGCAATTCATGACCTAGCAATACAATTCCAGTTCCTAAATTGACTAATACGACTTTCAAGTATATTTCTATCAGGAAAGCACATCAAAACTCAATTTTCCCAAATCAAGTAAAGAACAATATCCTATTAATTCACAACTTTCCAATTTCGTGCTCTCTCGAGTGAAATCGGAGTTTTTAGATGTACATTAATGTAGGCCACACACCAATGCAGTAAGAACAAGAATTAATAGAACAACATGGAAGGAAAAGATGAAAAACCATATAATTAATAATCAAAATTCATCACAAGTGTTCATAACCTCAGCAAGGGAGGGAATTAGCCACTCATTTGTGGATTAATCATCCTAAAACAAGTGTTAATCATACAAACAATTGAATTAGAGAAGAAAGAAAGAGAGAAAAAACCCTGAACTTTTCGTCCCTCAACTGCCTGTAACCCACGTCCTTGCTCCACCAAGTCTGAATTATGAAAAATAAACCTAAGTGTTCTATTTATACTAATGGGAATTTTTCCCGAAATAACAAGCAACGTGTCACGGAGTGCATCGCGGAGCACTGCCTCCGTGACACGGCGTGGACGCGGACCCTCACTGGAATTTGGGGGTCCAGGTATAAAGCATCAACGTGGGCATGCAACGCGGAGGCTTGCCTCCGTGCCACGGAGCTGTCGCGAGGCTCCACTGGAATTTATGCATTTTTCCACCCTCCAGGCAGAATGCCTCCGCGATGGCAGCGTGACACGGCTCCATCGCGGAGCCCCTTTAATTGGTGCAGTCCAATGCTTTTTCCTTTGCTCGCTTCCAAATCCAACTCCGATATCCTCCAACATGCATTTTAGCTTCTCGAAATCACATTTTACCTACAAAACAATGCTAATCATGTTGGTTAGTATAAATTCACATTTTATTACCAATTACATGAAAATGTATACACATTGCACGATAAACAAGGCGAAAATGATACGTTTGAGTATCACTTGGGCATATAAATCTGCCCAAGATCACTTACCCCACACTTAAATCCTTGTTCGTCCTCGAACAGAAAACACACAATTCATGCAAATTACATCCCAACCTTCGCCACCATGGTGCGACAATTTGAGCTACGGTCATACCGATCATTCAATATTGCAAATCATCAAGAAAACATGCATGGTCTTAACAATGCAATGACCTTTAATACATCAAGACTTCCTAGACTTTAAGAATCGACTCTCGATATCGGCAAACTCATGCAAATCAGCTAATCAAGATATCCGACACGAAAATCAATCTTTCATCAAGCATGTGCCCTCACAACTCAAGAGAATCTTCCCCTTTTTGCTCATGTGACACACAAACATTCAAGTAGGGGCATGTAAAAATTAATTTCACTCTCTCTCCCAAAAGAATTCACATGCATCATGTCATGACCCATAAGCTTGCCCTTAGTGTATTACTCCACTAATATAAAGAAATGCAATGTAAGATCACGTAGGACTTTAATGGGTTGTAATGGAAGCTATGGAACTAGTACATATTGGATTAGCCAATAATAGCCACTAGCATCCTTAAGCGCCTTTTCAACACATTCCCATCAACTCATGGACATTGTTTCTCTCTTTTCTTTTTTCCATCATCCCATTCATGATGATTTACTTTCGTATGGCCCATTTCATCAAGCACACTTGACACAAAAACAAAGGTTTTTCATGCACCTTCATTATCATTTAGTTATAGCAAGTGCACCTTCAACCTTTTCTTTTCTTTCCTCACTCTGCTTTTCTTTTTCTTTTCACCATTCTCACTCTTTGACACTTTGGGAAAATTTTTGTTCTTCTTAAGTGCTTAAGAGTTTTGTATAGACTTTACGGCTAATGAAAAGAAAGAATTAAGCTCAGTTTATACATTTTTGGACAAAAGAAAGAAATAATAGGCTAAAGGCTCAACGGGCTGACTAGGGTATACAATCACATGAAAAGGGGAGTATGACAAGAAAAAAATAGAAACTCTCGGTTAAAATAAGGAAATGCCTACATCCTTTCCAACACTACACCTCCTTCATTTCGTTTTGTACACACACCAGGCAAGTTCTAGACACTTCACAATAGCATGGAATAACAATACCTCACTTCACACTTCATGCACATGCTCGATTCAAGATGCATTCACAGACTCTTCAATTAGCTAATTACATGAATTCAAAAATTAAGCCTCAATCACACCGAATCGAACTCTACAGCCTAGGTATCTCAACATATTTGCAAAATTGCATGCTTTCATACTAATCACCTTTGCATTTTGAATATCAGGTATAACACGCAACCAACATTTCACAACCATATAGTAACTACAGGTTCCGTGATGCAATCCACCAAAGAAAAAAACTGAAAATAAATTAAAATAACTACTCCTACCGACTACATTTCCCTTAAGACTGTCGTCATCTATCCATCATAGGGAACGGTCACTAACTATGACATCGGTTCAATGGGACTATTCTCGGTAAAAGAACCGAAAACAAATGCCGAGAAACCCAAAAAAATAAAAATTGAAAAATTTTGCAACACATCGATCATTTCGATGGAAAAATTATTTACAAAATATTTTAATATGAACAAAATATTTTCGCAAAAATTTAAAAATATCGATCATTTCGATAGAAGAAAAATAAGAAAATATTTACAAAAATTCTTACAGACTTAGCTGGCAACAACAACATTCCACAACACACATCAATTACACAAATAATTACAAATACAGAACAGCTTGCAATTCACAAACACAGGGAAACATACATACATAAATATCGAGGAAGGCATACAAGCAAACCAACCCAGCCCAGCACCTAACTACTCCCCACCCCACACTTAAACCGAACAGTGTCCCCAGTGTTCACAAAAATTAAAAATCACACAATTGGGTGGTGGAACTCCCTGATCAGTCAAAGTATTCCACTTCTTCATCAGGTGTTGCTGCCTCATCTCCCATGTCCGAGTCACCTTCGTCGTCGTCATCGGACTCCACATCGGAGTCCTCCCGGCGTGTCTCCTCGTCCGTGGGGACATCATCGTCAGTGGGCTCTACAAAGGTTGGCCCCACTCGGCATAGAGCCCTGGCGTTTTTGCCAAACGGGTAATCCAGCTCGAGCTGCCATAGCTCCTCCTCCGTGGCTGGTCTCCCACTGATCCTGAGCTAGAGCATTTGCATTCCAAACATCTGTGACATGTACTGGTCGTCACGAGCATGTCGCTCGCCAAGTGTCAGCACTGGCCCGTGTGTGGTGTCGGGGGCCTTAGGTTTGGTCACGTCCAAGGCCCGCCGCTCCAACTGCGGGATGTAATCCAAAGCCTCTTCCTCGACGTCGAGGCCCCGGAGAAAGGTGGTGATTAGTCCACCGAACCCATACCTGTGGCCCTGGTGTAGTCGGGCTCTCTTCATGGCGGATATGATGACCGCCCCAACATTAATCTCCAGCCCTTTCATCAGGCCATACACCAGGCAAACACGGTCCCGGGTCACATCAGTCATGTGCACCCCCGGGATTAGGCATGAGCAGACTATCTTCAGCCAGATTCTGGCCTCCCTGTTCATTTGAGAATAAGGCAGAGTCTAGTGGTAGCCCCTTTCCTTGTTCTGCTCCATCTAGCTATGGATCGATCCCCACACAATGTGCGTCTGATGTCGGTAAATGGTGGGGTAATATTCAGCTGGCGGAGAATGTGGGCGTCTGTGTCCCGCGCTCCGATGATGGCATTTAGTTGTTGGGGTTCCAGATTGACTATCTGCCCTCTGATCTTGATGGTGTGGCTTCTGATTGCCGAGTTCCAATTAGCATAGAACTCCCGGACCAAGTGTAGGTTGCATTCCTTGGGCTCCTGAAATATGAAGTTGAGCCCAGCTGCCTCAATCCGTTGAACTATTCAGGGGAACTCCTGTGCTAATGGTTCCCTTGCTATATGCTCCTCGGGGAAGTATTTGTTTTCTTTGTGTTTGGCGTACCACTTCTTCCCCTCATCAGTCACCCATCTATTTCCGTATTGGCGGCGCTGGCCGCGTGGAACTGCTGGTGCAGCTGGGACTGCTGCGCCCAGTCTAAGTCTTTTCCTCCCGGTGCCTGAAGTTGATGCACCCTTACCTTTATCTTGCCTGCTTGCCATTTTGTCTGTCAACACAAATAAACAAGCGCAATGTCAAGCTAAATAGATATTAGCTTCGGCTAAGGTCGGGTTAAGCTAAGTTTACCCCACACTTAGTCCTTAGCTACGGTTACGATACTACGGTAAGAATAACTTTATTTACACCCAAAAAACTGCTATACAATTCATGCTTAGTGCGTTCAATAAGAAACATTCGACGGTATAAATTTAGCGTACTACTCAGACTTCATACAGCTAATCCCAATCACTACCATCTCTAGCAATTCAACCATCGCACTTAGTAAAGAAAAACAACAAAACAAAAACACAACAAAAAATATATACATGAACCTATACAACCAACCCAGTTCGAACAATTTTCAACATTTTCCCCAAAACCCGAGAATCATCGTCTATTAGCATTCAACAATGGTTACAACGACTTATCTCATTTCACTACGTACACCCCGGCATATATTTCACAAATTCAACACATTACCCATTTCGATTTCAACAACCAAGCCCTAGAATTGAATTTCGCAATTAAATTCGAATAATTCATGCAATCGACAAGTTCAAACGCTCATTACAACATTCCGAACATTTATCAATCAATAAATAACTCAACTTCATGCTAAAATTCGATTTAGGGTGATTTATTTCACCTCCCATGCTTAAATTCGAATAAAATCGCTAAAAACTTGAGAGAGAATCGGAAAACATACCTTGGAGTTGAAGAACCGACGAAAACTTGGTAATTCCTTGCCTTAAACCGTGGCACGTTGATGGGAAGGGATTTTAGGAAGTTTGATCGCGGAGGAGAACAAGCATGAGGGAAAAAGGGGCGAAATCGGGGGTTTAAAATGTAGAAAACACGCGGGTCACCCGGCAACCCGGTGTGACCTGTCACAATTTATATGGCAACATGTCACGGAGTGCATCGCGGTGCACTACCTCCGTGACACGGAGCCATCACGATAACTTACTGGAATTTTTAAAAATTCCAGATTACACCTCAACGTGTCACGGAGGGTAACGCGGAGGTCCTCCTCTGTGACACGGAGCTATCGCCCCAGCTCACTGTCTTCAACATTTTTTAAATTTTTCATACCTCGCTTTTCCTTCACGATTCAGTGCACATTTTTCTCCGTTTGACCTGAAAATCATCTCACTAAACAAAATTGGTTAGATTAATAGGTTTCACCTAACTAAAATAAAAAAATACTAACTAAAACGCAAAAATTTTGTACTCAATCAAGAAAAAGAAAAATAAAATCTATGTACACTTTACAAAATGAAAGAAAAAAATTTTCACGGGTTGCCTCCCGTGCAGCGACTGGTTTACCGTCGCGGCTCGACGTCCTTTATGCTCAATTGTCCGCTAGGGTGATGGACGATTTCTCATGATCATTGTCCTCCCCCCAGTAGTGCTTACACCTATCCGGCGGTCTTCCCATCAACTCTCGGGAATCATTCATCTGCTTAGCATTACCATGATCAATTACATTGATCACCGAGAGTTCTTCATTCACCATCGGGAGCTTGGGTGCTTTGTACACATCGAACACCTCTACCTTGTCATGTGCTCGCATAGTAAGTTGACCCGCAGCTACGTCGATTAATGCTTTCCCGGTTGCCAAGAAGGGTCATCCCAAAATAAAAGGGACTTCCGCGTCCGGTTCAAAATCCAGAACAATAAAATCTACCGGGAAAATTAGGGAGCCCACTTGCACTAGAACATCCTCAACAATGCCATCCGGCCTAGCTAAGGATCGATCCGCCAACTGCAAGATTACGGTTGTAGGTCTAGGACTCCCTAGACCCAACTTTCTGAATACCGAAGATGGCATCAGATTTATGCTCGCTCCCAGGTCACACAATCCACGAGCTCGGATGCTCTGCCCAATAGTAAGCTGGATAGTAAAACTTCCAGGGTCTTTTAGCTTTGTGGGCAGTCTATTTTGGATCCGGGAAGTGCACTCCTCCGTCAAAGCTACTGTGGCATACTCAGTCAAACGACTTTTGTTGGCCACAATGTCTTTAATGTATTTGGCATATTTAGGCACTCCCTGCAAGACATCAACAAGAGGTAACTTAACATGTACCTATTTAAGCACCTCCATGAATTTCTTGAAACACGCCTCCTCCTTGTGTTTCTTGAGTCGTTGAGGGAACGGGGGGGAGGTCTTTCTGATTCAACTTCTTTGGTCTTCCCCCTTTCCGAACTTTGCTCCCCCTCAACTTCTGCTGCTCCCGAGTTTTGGGGTGGTCTTTCTGGTTCCACCTCCTTCAGCTGCAAATCACTCCTTGTGGTCACTGCATTTACCTGCTTCGGATTCGAATCCGTGTCGCTAGGCAGTCCTCCTCTGGGCCTTGTATTTTGGGCACTAGCAAATTGCCCAAATTGATACTCAAGAGCCTTTGTTGCTAACTGGTTATTTTTCACTTCGGCTGCCAATTTAACATAGTCAGCCTGCAATTGCGCTTGATTAGCGATCAGGGTCTTGAACATCTCCTCAATGCTGGGTGATGGTGGTGGAGGAGGGGCATTGTTATTTCTGAATTGAGATTGGTAGTTCTGTTGCCCTCCTTGATTTCTTTGCATACCCTGACCCAAACTTTGGCCCTGATGGCTGTTGCTACCCCATGAAAAATTTGGATGGTTCCTCCAATTTGAATTGTAGCCACTACCATACTGCTGCTGATTTCTTTGTGCATTGCCCACAAAGTTAATCGAATCTAGGTTTGCTCCACATCACTCAGCTGAGTGCTCACTGCTTCCACACACTTCACACCACATTTGATGGACCGCATTGACTGAAGCTGAAGGCTGGTTCAAAGTCATGTTGCTGAAGTGGTTGTTCAATTGATTCTGCAAGGCAGCTATCTGTGCAGCGATAGCTGTAAATCTTTCCACTTCAAGCACTCCTGCTGCTTTCCTTGCTCCACCTCGTGATGAATTAGCATTCCATTCTGGATTGCCCTGTGAAATCCGGTTTAGCAAAGTGTACACCTCCTCATAATCTTTTCCAGCGCTTGCCCTCCAGCTGCTGAATCTAGAAAAATTTTGGTATGGGGTTCCAAACCCTCAATAAATGTGTGCACCAACACCTCATTGGACTGATGATGATGAGGACAGTCCCGCAACATGGATTTAAATCTTTCCCTGGCTTGATACAAATTTTCTCCCTCCCTCTGTTTGAAACTTAGAATTTGACTTCTAAGTCTGGCTGTTTTACCAGAGGGAAAAAATCTTATCAAGAACTTTCGTGCAAGATCATCCCACGTTGAAATAGAATTTGGTGTCTCAGCTTTCAACCACCTCTTGGCTTCACCAAGTAATGAGAACGGAAACAATGTAAGCCGAACATAATCAGGTGACACTCCAGCGGGTATATAAGTGTCACTTATCTCCAAAAAGTTCTGGAGATGCTGTTGTGGGTCTTCATGAGTGAGGGAGACCGGTAAATTGCCCGCTTGTGTGCAACAATTGAACCATATTTTGCTTGAGTTCAAATCTCCCTCCAGGCTCTGGTTTGCGGATACTTGATGTAACATTGTTGGCATGTGGGATTGCCACCTCGCGAACCGGCCTTGCTGCTGCTTCTTCGGGCACTAACACTGCCCTTACAACTGGTGGATTTTGTTGCTCCATAATAGTCTGTCTGAGCAACTGCAGCTTTCTTTGTAGAGCTTCTCTCCGTTTACTATGAAATATACGTTCAGGCTCTATATAAGATTCCACCAACTCTTTGTCTCTTGCCAGTGTTCACAGAAATCAAGTCTGCAAAATACAAGCTAAGACCAAGTTGTCAACACTTAAGAAAATAAAATAAAAATATAGTAAATTTACACTTAATACAATTTCATCAATTGCCTAGTCTCCCCG
Source organism: Datura wrightii (assembly GCA_035772735.1). NCBI lineage: Eukaryota > Viridiplantae > Streptophyta > Magnoliopsida > Solanales > Solanaceae > Datura > Datura wrightii. The sequence continues at coordinate 118,247,945 of JASDFA010000016.1, forward strand.
GCAACGGCGCCAAAAACTTGTTCGGTGGTTCGTAAGGGTTAAAAACCGACACGCAAGTGCACGTGGTCAAACAAGTAGTAAGTGGCTTTAGTAAGCCAAGTATCGATCCACGGAGACTCTGGATAAGTGAAAATTGCTCAAGTATACTATATTATATCTCACTTCTAAATATGCTGACAACAATGTAACCCACAATTAAATAAGTTGTTTTATAAATTATATACTAAACTACAAACAATTATCTACTGTGAATTTAAACTATGGATATGAGCATGCCGAGGTTAAGAACATGTAATGAACTGATTATAATCATAAATTGGTTAATCTTTTCTTCCAGTTGCTAGCCAAGAACATTAGCCAAGAGATTAAAATTCTCGTATTTAATCTCACTTAAGAATCATAAACCATCCGTCTACATTTCTGTGATCAAATGCAATTCATGACCTAGCAATACAATTCCGGTTCCTAAATTGACTAATACGGCTTTCAAGTATATTTCTATCAGGAAAGCACATCAAAACTCAATTTTCCCAAATCAAGTAAAGAACAATATCCTATTAATTCACAACTTTCCAATTTCGTGCTCTCTTGAGTGAAATCGGAGTTTTTAGATGTACATTAATGTAGGCCACACACCAATGCAGTAAGAACAAGAATTAATAGAACAACATGGAAGGAAAAGATGAAAAACCATATAATTAATAATCAAAATTCATCACAAGTGTTCATAACCTCAGCAAGGGAGGGAATTAGCCACTCATTTGTGGATTAATCATCCTAAAACAAGTGTTAATCATACAAACAATTGAATTAGAGAAGAAAGAAAGAGAGAAAAAACCCTGAACTTTTCGTCCCTCAACTGCCTGTAACCCACGTCCTTGCTTCACCAAGTCTGAATTATGAAAAATAAACCTAAGTGTTCTATTTATACTAATGGGAATTTTTCCCGGAATAACAAGCAACGTGTCACGGAGTGCATCGCGGAGCACTGCCCCCGTGACACGGCGTGGACGCGGACCCTCACTAGAATTTGGGGGTCCAGGTATAAAGCATCAACGTGGGCATGCAACGCGGAGGCTTGCCTCCGTGCCACGGAGCTGTCGCGAGGCTCCACTGGAATTTATGCATTTTTCCACCCTCCAGGCAGAATGCCTCCGCGATGGCAGCGTGACACGGCTCCATCGCGGAGCCCCTTTAATTGGTGCAGTCCAATGCTTTTTCCTTTGCTCGCTTCCAAGTCCAACTCCGATATCCTCCAACATGCATTTTAGCTTCTCAAAATCACATTTTACCTACAAAACAATGTTAATCATGTTGGTTAGTATAAATTCACATTTTATTACCAATTACATAAAAATGTATACTCATTGCACGATAAACAAGGCGAAAATAATACGTTTGAGTATCACTTGGGCATATAAATCTGCTCAAGATCAATAACAATATCTCCCCCTTTGGGAACATTCATCCACGAATGTTGAAATTCATACAGAAAAGCAGAAAAATGCAATCATCATACTCAAACACTGGTTATTTAAGCTGAAAACTGACGGAATGACTATCATCGATTCAAACTACATAGCTGAACTAAATTCATGAATCATACATATATCCATATACATAAAAGAAACTTGGGCACATGAAATAAACTTTAAAACTAAAGAGAATTTTAGGGTAAAACTGATACCTCAAGCTGGAACTGAGCCGGTAGAGAATAAATGTGGGTATCTAGCCATCATGTTGCTTCGGCTTCCTTCGTAGCCCTTTAACCTGTTGATTCCTCCATAAAGCCTTGATTAAAGATACTTTCTTGTTCCTTAGCTTCAAACCTATCGATCCAATATTTCCACCGGAACCTCTTAATAACTAAGGTTGTCTTTCACACCAACACTGTCCATCGAAACAACTAGAGCAGGTTCACCCATGCATTTCTTTAAGAGCGATACATGGAAGACAGGATGCATAGAATCTAATTCTGAGGACAACTCCAATTCGTACGCCACCTTGCCAACCCGTCTCACTATTTGGTAGGTGACAACATAACAAGGATTGAGTTTTCCTTTCTTTCCAAACCGCATCACTCCCTTCATGGGAGACACCTTCAAAAATACCTAATCATCCACTTCGAACTCCAATTCTCTCCTTCTCGCATCAGCATAGGACTTTTGGTAACTTTCAGTTGTCCTTAACCTGTACCGTATGAGCCGAACCTCCGTCATAGCCTCGTGGACTAAATCTGGTCCTACCATTTCAGCTTCACCAACTTCAAACCAGCCAATAGGTTATCTATATCTCCGCCCATAGAGAGCCTCAAACGGAGCCATCTGAATGCTGGAATGGTAGCTGTTATTGTATGAAAATTGTATAAGAGGCGAAGTCAATCACACACACTCTCAACATGTCCTCTAGAGTCTGAATTGTCTGCTCCACTTGACCATCCATTTTCGGGTGAAATGTCGTGCTGAGGTTAACCTGAGTACCAAGTCCTTTTTAAAACGACCTCCAAAATTGAGAGGTAAATTGAGTACCTCTGTCTGATATGATGGGGCACTCCATACTGTCGAACTAGCTTTCGGATATATAGTTTGGCATAATTCTCCACCAAATTCGTGGTTTTGACCGGTAGAAAATGAGCGACCTTTGTCAACCTGTCTACCACAACCCAAATAGAGTCATATTGTCGTCGAGTGCGAGGCAAACTTGTTATGAAGTCCATATTGATCTCTTCCCATTTATAAGTAGGGATACTGATATGCTGAAGCATACCTCCCGGTCTTTGGTGCTCGAGCTTCACTTGCTGATAGTTTGGACACTTAGCTACAAACTCTGCGATGTCCTTCTTCATGTCATTCCACCAATAGACTTCCCGTAAGTCATAGTACATCTTGGTGGCACCTAGGTGGAAAGAATACCTAGATCCATGAGCCTCATACAACATCCGGCTCCTCAAATAACCAACATCGAAACACATAAGCGACCTTGGTATCAAAGCACACCATCTCCCTCTTTGGAGAAAACCTCCACCCTCTAATTTTGAATGGATTCATTTAACTTTAACAAAATCGAGTCCTCATTTTGTCTAGATTTTACATCAGTCACCAAAGACGATTTCGATCCATTCTGAATAATAACACTGCCATCGGTCGAGTACATCAATCGAACTCCCAACCTTGTGAGTCGATCCACATCCTTCACCAGCTCCTTCGTCCCCTCATACACATGGGACACACTCTCCATAGAGAGTCTACTAAGTGTGTCCGCTACTACATTAGCCTTGCCTCGATGGTAAAACACACTCATATCATAATCCTTAAGTAACTCCAACCATCTCCTTTGACGAAGATTAAGATCCTTCTGGGAAAATACATATTGTAGAATCTTATGATCCATAAACACATCCACGTGGACCCCGTCCAAATAATGTCTCCATATCTTCAAGGTGAATACCACCACCGCCAATTAAAGATCATGGGTCTGGTAATTCTTCTCATAAACTTTTAGCTGGCTGGAGGCATATGCTATAACTTTTCCGTGATGCATCAATACACACCCAAGTATGATCCTTGAAGCATCACAATACACCACGAACCCATCGGTAACCTCGGGTAGAGTTAACACTGGTGCTGAGGTGAGTCGAGTCTTCAACTCTTGGAAGCTCTTCACACAAGCCCCCGACCATTGGAATTTCGCCTTCTTTTGGGTCAATTTGGTCAAGGGTGCTACAATGGATGAGAAACCTTCAACAAATCTATGATAGTAGCCGACTACACCCAAGAAGCTCCGCATATCTAAAAGATTCACCGGTCTAGGCCAATTCTTCACCGTTGCTATCTTCTGTGAGTCCACCTTTATACCCTCACTTGTGTTACACCCCGTAAATTCTTTACATTTAGATGGCCTATTCACGTGTTGGTTAAGAGTTTTTGAACGCCATACATGCTAGTGAAGGGCCCGGGGAAAGACCGGATAAGCGACACATCGAACCATTGAAAGAGGAGGCTAGCAGACCTCCTCCACGATGGCCAACGTGCCACGGAGGCTCACCTCCGTGATGGCCAACGTGCCACGGAGGCTCACCTCCGCGCCAACGTGCCATGGAGGTAAGGTGCAGCCCCAAGTATAAAAGCCCCCAAACTTCGGTTTTAAGTGATAAATTCAAAAAATTTCCAGAGAATAATAGAGAGTACATAAGAAAATAGAGGGCATGAAGGTTTTATAGAAATTTCCTTCTGATTACACCATTATACGTTGTCCAAACTCGATATAACCTTGGGTAGTGAGGTATTAAACAGCACGGAGCATTCCTACGGGTTTAGTTTTGTGAAATTCGGCCGGCGAAGCGTCGTGCTACTGAGCTAAGGTAAGTGAAATTGCTCCAAAATTAATGTCAATATACTCCTAGTCCTAAAGTGAGTATTTCTCCCTTCTGCACTTCCGAGAAATAGTGAGTTTTCGGTCATTTTTCGATAAGTCAAAGTTTGGGTTATATATATATTCAAAGTAGTATTTTATTCCAGAATATTGATGAATTTAGTTCTAATTGCTATGAATGTGAATACAGTTGGAAGAAATAGCTGAATATTAGTCAAGTTACGCCAGTTAGCTGGAAAGCCGACAACTGAGGTATGTAAAGCTAGTTCCTTCGGCAAGTTAGTAATCCTAGTATAGCAAATAGAGTGAATTCTAAACGAAAGAATCTAGAAGTTGAGTATTGAGTCCAGTATGAATCCAGCAGGCATGTTTTATGTTGTTATGCTATATTCAGAATAAAAATCAGTAAGTCAGTATCAGATAGCCAGATATTATTTCAGATACAGTTAGCTCATTAACAGAATCAGTTTAATGTAGAAAAGAGATTCAGAATAGAATATCAAAACATGGATAGTATTTTCAAATCGAACATGCTTGCTATACGTGATTATTGTTTGTTGAGACCTATTTGTGCTATGAGGGCACCCTTAGAGCGTCCTCACCGCCCCTGGGTTAATAGTTGTGTCGACTCGCCCGCCAGAGGATGCGGATTCGTCACTCCAAGTAGTGGCATGCTATCCGCAGTAGGACGAAGATGGGATGCAGTATTCCCATAACAGGTTGATCAGCATAGCATTATAGCTTACCTTGTCGAGCGGTTGTGCCCAAGGAATAGATTACAGATACAGATATAGATACAGATTAAGTTTACAGTTACAGGAGTCCTTCGGACTCAGACACAGTTATAGTCAGAGGCTATAGCCCGAGCTGTAGACCCAAGGGGGCTGGTAGAGGTGCTCGTGTTAGTAGGCGAGTGGAGTGACTTTATTTTTGGATGGTTTTGACCCGGGTAAGGTATATAGATTCCATGTTGATTGGCACCTTCCAGCTATGGGGGATGGTATAGGTCCTTGTATGTTTATATATATGTATGTATGTTATTTATTAGATTAATAAATAGCAGGACACCGCAGCAACAGGTATGACTTTCACCTGCCTTTCAGTACAGATAAGCTCATTTTAGACTTCGCCATCCCCGACGGTCTTAGCTACTTTCTACTATTCAGAACTATCAGTACTATTGCTTGTCTTTAGTTAGTTCAGTTTTTACTTTGCATACTCGGTACCAGTGGTACTGATGCCTGTTTGGGGCGTTGTATTACTTGCCTGCAGGTACTTATAGACGAGGAGCCGATACCTCGTGATTCCAGCCAGCACATAGAGTTATCAGCTCATGTCATCCGGAGCTAGACAGCTAGAGGTTTATTTCTTTTATTTTGTTGTACAGTATGGGTAGGCTGGGGCCCTGTCCTGACCATCTTATCAGTATTCTTAGAGGCTTGCAGATTGTGTATTCCCTGTGGTTAGTTATATCGGTCGTGTGAGGTCGTGTGTACATTTTAGCTTGTTTATGATGGTCGTGTTGGGACTTATTCAGTTGGTAGTGGTGACCTTGGTGGTCACGTAGCGGTTAGCACCTGCTTCTTTGATTTAGAAATAACTAAACAGCATGGTGGCCTTGTTGGCCCGCATAGGTTCCCTTATGTTTATGTGGTTCTGGTTAGCTGTTGTGGTTGTACAGGTGGCTATAGGCCTAGCCGACCAGGGGCTATATTTACAATCGTTATATAGCCCATTGATTCCATGAATCAGAGTTAGAGTCAGCCAGGCACCAGAAGTGCTTAGGCTCAGCAATTTAGTAGTTCAGGTCCTAGTAGGGCATTAGGTGCCAGTCATGCCCCCCAAGGCGGGGCGTGACAAACTTGGTATCAGAGTAGGACGTATCCCAGGGAGTCTGCAAGCCGTGCTAAGTAGAGCCTTCTCTATGGGTGTGTTTTGCACCACATATTATAGGTAGGAGGCTGCAAGGCATAATAGGATGGTTACTCTTTCTTCATACTCAGTCGTGCCATAGAGCAGTATAGTATAGGGTTGAGTCCCTAAAACTTATCATACTCTTTGTTTACTTATTAAAATGGTAGACCAGTGACACCCTGCCACAGGCAGAAGACTGGATACTACAGCAGGATGCCCCAGCTTCATTTAGAATCAGCCCGATCTGAGGGCGATATTTAGGCATCATCACAGCCTTCTCAACAGTCCCCACCTCACCAGGAGCCATTCTGAACGACACCGCCTCCGACAGCTCCTGTACCTACACCATCCGACCAGGAAATTCGAAATACAGTAGTTATGTTGGCAAAAATGATGGCTACTCAGTGCCAGTCAGTGCCACCTGTAATAGAAAAGCCATCCAGTGGGTCTGGCAGTTCGAGAGTCTGAGAATTTTTAGCATTAGGTCCCCCGCAGTTCATAGGGTCGGATCAGGCAGAGGACCCCAAGGATTTCCTGGACCAGATGCAGAGAATCTTCTGGGTCATGCATGTAACACCTACAAAATCAGTTGAGTTAGCAGTATTCCGGTTGCGGGATATTGTTGTGCTGTGGTATGAGAGCTGGGAAAGGTCCCGTGGGAGAGATGTTGCCCCGCCGACCTGGTCCAGCTTTTCAGAGGCCTTCGTTGATCGTTATTTGCCACGGTAAATTCGACAGGTCCGGATGGATCAGTTTTTGCACTTGGAGCAGGGGGCAAGGAGCGTACGAGAATATGTCATACAGTTTGATTCCTTAGCCCGCTATGCTCCAACTTTCGTGGACACCATGTCATCTAGAGTCCACCAATTTATTATGGATCTAAAACTGGAATATATTGAGGCATGTATGACAGCCACATTGCGGGAAGATATGGACATTGCTCGGGTATAGGCTTTTTCCCGGACTATTGAGGGCCTTAGACAGCGGCAACAGGATAGCAGGCGAATAAACTAGGAACAGCGCCGCAGAGATAGAACAGATGAGATTCAGGGGGAGATCCGGAGAGGGCCTAGACCCCGGTTATCAGATAGGCCAGCTAGACCCCCACCTCTATTTCAGCAGCAGAGGGTCCGTCGGGGACAGTTAGAGTCTGGCGGTAGCTCCTGAATGATAGATTCACCTCAGCAGAGGAGGGTAGAGCAGAGCAGATACACACCCCCACCCTGCCCTATTTGCAGCTGGCCTCACACTAGAGCTTGTAGATATGGCTCCATAGGGTGTTACATATGTGGGTAGGAGGGGCACATGATGAAAGATTGTCCAGCCAGGGGACAAGGTAGCCGAGATAGCCAGGACAGGGCATCAGCAAGGACGCAAGCTCCAACAGCCTCGGCAGGGCGTAGGCCCTCAGGTCCAGCAGGTAGAGGCCGAGGTAGATCAGGAGCCTCTAGTTCGAGTACGGGCCCAAGCCATACCTATGCATTACCAGGGAGGCAGGACTCAGAGGCATCTCCAAATGTGGTAACAGGTATGATGACCATTTGTTCACACCCTTCTTATGTATTGATTGATCCAGGGTCTACTTTGTCCTACGTTACCCCATTTATGGCTCGAAAGTTCAGTGTTGTACCAGAGTTGCTTCAGCAACCCTTTTCATTATCTACACCTGTTGGTGACTCCATTATAGCCAGAAGGGTTTATCGAGAGTGTACAGTGGAGGCTGCTGATTGTCAGACTACAGTAAATCTAGTAGAACTAGAGATGATTGATTTCGATGCCATTATGGGTATGGATTGGTTAGTGTCGTGCTATGCTAATGTAGAATGTTGGACCAAGACGGTCTGATTCCACTTTCCAAGGGAGGTAGTACGAGAGTGGAAGGGCAGTACAGCTACGCCAAAAGCTAGGTTTATTTCCTACCTTCAGGCGAGGAAGTTGATAGCTAAGGGATGCATTTACCACCTAGTCAGAGTCCAGGATGTTCGGGTAGAGCCTCTGACTCTCCAGTCTGTTCCAGTGGTTAATGAATTCCCTAACGTATTTCCAGATGAGCTACCTGGTATTCCCCCAGAAAGAGAAATAGATTTTGTAATGGATTTGCTACCAGGCACTCAGCCCATATCAATTCCTCTGTATCATATGGCTCCTGTTGAACTCAGAGAATTAAAGGAGCAGCTGAAAGATCTGTTAGATAAGGGCTTTATCAGGCCGAGTACTTCCCCTTGGAGTGTGCCAGTTCTATTTGTAATAAAGAAGGCCGGCTCACTCTGTATGTGTATAGACTACCGGCAGCTGAATAAGGTTACAGTTAAGAATAGGTATCTGCTTCCCAAAATAGATTATTTGTTTGATCAGTTACAGGGGGCCAGATATTTCTTCAAGATTGATTTGAGGTCTGGATACCATCAGGTTCGAGTTCGTGAAAGGGACATTCCAAAGACAGCCTTCAGGACCAGATACAACCACTTGAATTCCTAGTCATGTCCTTTGGGCTGACGAATGCCCCAGCAGTCTTTATGGACCTGATGAACAGCATCTCCAAACCATACCTGGACTTGTTCGTGATAGTATTTATTGATGATATTCTGGTATATTCTCACTCAGAGGTAGATCACCAGGATCATTTGCGGACTGTGCTCCAGATTCTCAAGGACCGTCAGTTGTACGCCAAGTTCTCTAAATATGAATTTTGGCTGAACTCAGTAGCTTTCTTGGGGCATATTGTGTTGGATGCTGGTATACAGGTAGACACGCAGAAAATAGATGCAGTAAAAACATGGCCCAGACCTACCACTCCGACCGAAGTCCGTAGTTTTCTGGGATTAGCAAGGTACAATGGAAGATTTGTTGAGGGATTCTCCACCATAGCGGCACCTCTGACTAAGCTGACGTAGAAAACAGTAAAGTTTCAGTGGACAGAGGCATGTGAGCAGAGTTTCCAAGAATTGAAAGATATATTAACCTCCGCCCTAGTGTTAGAATTGCCAGAAGGTACAAAGGGTTATGCAGTGTATTGCGACGCATCAGGTGTTGGGTTAGGGTGCGTGTTGATGCAGCATGGTAAAGTAATTGCTTATGCTTCCAGACAGCTGAGGAAACATGAAAAGAATCATCCTACCCATGACCTGACACTAGCCGTGGTAATCCACGCCCTAAAGATATGGAGACATTACTTGTATGGCATCCATGTGGATATTTTCACTGACCATAAGAGCCTACAGTATATCTTCACTCAGAGGGAGTTGAATTTGCGACAGCGTCACTGGTTGGAGTTATTGAAAGATTATGATGTGAACATTCTGTATCATCCGGGACAGGCCAACGTATTAGCAGAAGCCCTCAACCGCAAATCTATGGGGAGTTTGGCATACTTGCAGCCCGAGCAGTGAGAGTTGGCCAAAGAAATACACCAATTAGCCAGTTTAGTCATTCGTGCAGCAGAAATGGAGGACAACAGAACGGTAATTCAGAACACCGCAGTGTCGTCATTACTTGTGGAGGTAAAGGAACGACAATATGAAGATCCTAACCTGGTTCAGCTTAAAGACAAAGTTCATAAGGGGAAAGCGCCATATTTTCAGGTAACTGAGGATGAAGTGTTGCGATGTAAATGCCGCCTTTGTGTTCCAGATGTTTCAGGGCTTCGACAGCAGATTATGAGTGAGGTACATTACGCTCGCTATTCTCTACACCCAGGCGTGACGAAAATGTACCACGATATCAAAGAAATCTACTGGTGGCCAGGTATGAAGAGGAAAATAGCATAATTTGTAGCCAAGTGTCCTAACTGCCAGCAAGTAAAAGCGGAACACCAGAAACCAAGCGGATTAACTCAGGACATAGCTGTGCCTCTTTGGAAGTGGGAAGCAGTAAACATGGACTTTGTAGCAGGATTACCCCGTACCAAGCATAGACATGATTCAATTTGGGTAATTGTCGACAAACTGACGAAATCAGCCCATTTCCTGCCAGTAAAAGCTACTTTCTCTGCCGAAGATTACACCGAATTGTATATCAGAGAAATAGTTAGATTACACGATGTTCCAGTATCTATTATCTCTGATAGAGTAGCACAATTTACAGCTAGATTTTGGCAGTCGTTTCAGAGAGGTCTGGGAACGCAGAATAATTTGAGCACAGCATTCCACCCTCAGACAGATGGATAGGCTGAACGCACTATTCAGACGCTCGAGGATATGCTACAGGCATGTGTGTTGGACTTTGGAGGTAGTTGGGATGAGCATTTACCACTGATTGAGTTTTCTTATAATAATAGTTACCACTCAGCTATCCAGATGGCGCCCTTTGAGGCATTGTATGGACGAAAATGTAGATCACCAGTTGGCTGGTTTGAAGTAGGAGAGTCAGCGCTGATTGGGCCAGATATTATTCATCAGTCAAAGGAGAAGGTAAAGCTTATCAGAGAACGCCTACTGACTGCTCAGAGCCGCCAGAAATCATATGCTGATGTATGGCGCAGAAACCTGGAATTTAATGTGAATGACTGGGTATTTTTGAAAGTATCTCCAATTAAAGGGGTGATGAGATTCGTCAAGAAAGGTAAGCTCAGTCCGAGATTCATTGGGCCTTATCAAATTCGGCGGAGAGTAGGCCAAGTGGCATACGAGTTAAACTTGCCTCCAGAATTAGAGTCCGTTCATCCAGTTTTGCACATATCTATGCTAAGAAAGTACATAGGAGACCCCTCCCGAGTTGTCCCAGTCCAGGATGTCCAGGTTACGGAAGAGCTGGCCTATGAAGAGGTTCCAGTAGCCATACTAGACAGACAGATTCGTAGATTGAGAACTAAAGATATTGCTTTTGTCAAGGTACTTTGGCATAATAAGAACCGAGAAGAGATGACTTGGGAAGCAGAAGAAAATATGAAAATCAGATATCCTCACTTGTTTCAAGCCTAGTCAATAAAGAGATATGTTAGTATTGTTATCATATGTAATGCCTTACATTATATGTATAAACGAGATAGTTAACTCTAGTCGTTTGCCTGATGAATACTGTAGTATTGTGTGGAGTGCTTGTATTGGACTTTTCTGTATTTCAGGTTTTTGAGATAGTCCATATTACAGGGGAAACTCTGCCGAAATTTTCCTAAAAGTAAGTCGAGTAAGTTGACATTCCTGTAAGTAAAAGTTTGCATTTGAGGACGAATGTTCTTAAGGGGGGAGGATGTTACACCCCGTAAATTCTTGACATTTAGATGGCATATTTGCGTGTTGGTTAAGAGTTTTTGAATGCTATACATGTTGGTGAAGGGCCCGGGGAAAGACCGGATAAGCGACACGTCGAACCATCGCAAGAGGAGGCTGGCAGACCTCCTCCGCGATGGCCAACGTGCCACGGAGGCTCACCTCCACGATGGCCAACGTGCCACGGAGGTGAGGTGCAGCCCCAAGTATAAAAGCCCCCATAAAATTTCTAGAGAATAACAGAGAGTACATAAGAAAATAGAGGGCATGAAGGTTTTATAGAAATTTTCTTCCGATTACGCCATTATACGCGGTCCAAACTCGATATAACCTTGGGTAGTGAGGTATTAAGCAGCACGGAGCATTCCTACGGGTTTAGTTTTGTGAAATTCGGCCGGCGAACCATCGTGCTATTGAGCTAAGGTAAGTGGATTTGCTACAAAATTAGTGTCAATATACTCCTAGTCCTAAAGTGAGCATTTCTCCCTTCTGGACTTCTGAGAAATAATGAGTTTTCGGCCATTTTTTTGATAAGTCAAAGTTTGGGTTATATATATATTCAAAGTAGTATTTTCTTCCAGAATATTGATGAATTTAAATCTAATTGCTATGAATGTGAATATAGTTGGAAGAAATAGCTAAATAGTGGTCGAGTTACGCCAGTTAGCCAGAAAGCCAACAACTGAGGTATGTAAAGCCAGTTCCTGCAGCAAGTTAGTAATCCTAGTATAGCAAATAGAGTGAATTCTAAAAGAAAGAATCCAGAAGTTGAGTATTGAGTCCAATATGAATCCAGCAGGCATGTTTTATGTTGTTATGCTATATTTAGAATAAAAATCAGTAAGTCAGTATCAGACAGCCAGATATTATTTCAGATACAATTAGCTCAGTAATAGAATCAGTTTAATGCAGAAAAGAGATTCAGAATAGAATATCAAAACATGGATAGTATTTTTAGATCGAACATGCTTGCTATACGTGATTATTGTTTGTTGAAACTTGTTTGTGCTATGAGGGCACCCTTAGAGCATCCTCAGTGCCCCTGGGTTAATAGTTGTGTCGACTCGCCTGCCAGAGGGTGAGGATTCGTCACTCCAAGGAGTGGAATTTCTTCCGCAGTAGGACGATGATGGGATGCAGTATTCCCCAGAACATGCTGATTAGTATAGCATTATAGCTTACCTTGTCGAGCGCTTGCGCCCAGGGGGCAGATTACAGATATAGATTACCGTTTACAGTTATAGGAGTCCTTCGGACTCAAACACAGTTATAGTCAGAGGCCATAGCCCGAGTTGCAGACCCAAGGGGGCTGGTAGAGGTGCTCGTAGTTAGTAGGCAAGTGGAGTGACTTTATTTTTTGATGGTTTTGACCCGGGTAGGGATATATAGATTACATGTTGATTGGCACCTTCCGGTTTATGGGGGTTGGTATAGGTCCTTGTATGTTATATATATATATATATATATATATATATATATATATATTGTATGTTATTTATTAGATTAATAAATAGCAGGACACTGCAGTAACAGGTATGACTTTCACCTGCCTTTTAGTACAGATAAGCTCATTTCAGACTTCGCCATCCCCGACAGTCTTAGCTACTTTCTACTATTCAGAACTATCAGTACTCATGCTTGTCTTTAGTTATGTTCAGTTTTTGCTTTGCATACTCGGTACCAGTGGTACTGACGCCCGTTTGGGGCGCTGTATTACTTGCCTGCAGGTACTCATAGACGAGAAGCTGATACCTCGTGATTCCAGCCAGCACATAGAGTTATCAGCTCCTGTTATATGGAGGTAGACAGCTAGAGGTTTATTTCTTTTCTTTTGTTGTACAGTATAGGTAGGCCAGGGCTCTGTCCCGACCATCTTATCAGTATTCTTAGAGGCTTGCAGATTGTGTATTCCCTGTGGTTAGTTATACCAGTCGTGTGAGGCCGTGTGTATGTTTTAGCTTGTTTATGATGGTCATGTGGGGCCTTATTCAGTTGGTAGTGGTGACCTTGTCGGTCTCGTAGCGGTTAGCACCTTCTTCCTTGATTTAGAAATAACTAGACAACATGGTGGCCTTGTCGGCCCGCATAGGTTCCCTTATGTTGATGTGGTTCTGGTTAGCTGTTGTGGTTGTAGTGATTGCTATAGGCCTAGCCGGCTGGGGCCTGTATTTACAGCCGTTATATAGCCCGTTGATTCCATGAATCAGAGTTAGAGCCAGCCAGGCACCAGAAGTGCTTAGGCTCAGCAGTCTAGCAGTTCAGGTCCTAGTAGGGCACTAGGTGCCAGTCATGCCCCCCAAGGCGGGGCGTGACAACTTGATACCACATAGCCCAAAAATGCCATGGAGTTCAACCAAAACTCACACTTACTAAATTTGGCATATAATTGGCTATCCTTGAGAGTCTTTAGCACTATTCTTAAATGATCGACATGCTCCTCCTCGCTCCGAGAGTATATCAACATGTCATTAATAAACACAATCACGAACATGTCTAGGTATGGCTTGAACACCATGTCCATCAAGTACAAAAAAGCTACAGGAGCATTCATTAGTCCAAAAGACATAACTACGAACTTGTAATGACTATAACACGTCCCGAAGGCTATCTTCGGGATGTCAGTTTCCCGAACTCTGAGTTGATGGTACTCGGATCTGACATCTATCTTCAAAAAACACTTGGCACCCTGTAGCTGGTCAAATAAATCATCAATCCTGGGTAAAGGATACCTATTCTTGATAGTGACCTTGTTCAATTGCCGATAATCAATACACATCCTAAGAGATCCATCCTTCTTCCTGACAAAGAGAATTGGTGCACCCCATAGTGATTTGCTCGGTCTAATTAAACCCTTATCCAACAGATCCTTCAACTGCTTCTTCAACTCTTTTAGCTCAGCTGGATCCATTATGTAGGGAAGAATAGATATAGGTTGTGTGTCGGAAATAAGGTCAATATCAAAATCAATTTTCCTCTCGGGAGGAACACCCAGTAAATCATCAAGGAATATTTCTGGGTACTCACACACTACCGGAACTAAATGAATAGTTGGGGTCCAAACTCAACATCCTTAACCCTAACTAGATGATACACACAACCCTTGAAAATCATCTTCCTGGCCTTAATATAGGAAATAAAAAAACATACAGGAACGACCGAGCTACCCTTCCACTCCAAGACTGACTCACCCAAAAATCTGAACTCTACCGCATGGGTCCTATAATTAACAGAGGCATAGCATGAAAATATCCAATCCATGCCGAGGATAACATCGAAATCAATCATGGCTAGCTCTACTAGATCTGTTGAGGTGACTTTCTAAAGGACTGGGACCGGGCAACCTTTATACACTCGTCTAGCTACGACTGAATCACCTACTGGAGTAGATACTGAGAAAGGTTCTGACAAGATCTCGGGACTGACTCCGAAACTACTAGCCACATAAGTTGTCATAAAAGACAACTCATAACATTCTAGTAACCACACGGGGGAAGTCGCCTGCTCCTGATGGGTCACAAGGGCGTAGAACCTGTTCTGGCGCTGAATACCAACTGAACTAGTCGAAGCGCCCTGCTGGGAAGGATGTGCTGCTAGAGCGGCTGAACTAGCGACTGGTATACGGGCTCCGCCGCCCCCTGATTTGCCCGAAGGGCAATCCCTGAGTCTGTGTCTGGGCTTGCCATACCTAAAACAAGCATCTGAGTCAGCTAAGCACCTCCCAATATGGTTCTTTCTACACTTTGCACAGGTTGTGAAGGTGTGCTCTATCTGCATGCTACCCTGGCCCCTCGAATCTACAGCCCTGCTTCTCTGATCACCTCGTGGTCTAGATGGTGCACTAGCTGATGATGTTGCTGGAGAAAAAGACCTATGATGAGTCTGCTGGAAATGTCCGCCCCCGATCTAGGCTGAGAAGTCCCATAATGTCTTTCCTGGCCCTCTTGTCCTCCCTCTACCTCCGATACACCGCCTCCATCTATTGGGCACGCAAAACTATGCGGGGAAAATCCATGTCCTGATGCAGCATGGAGATCCTACAGTCCTTATCCAGGTAGTCCGCCACTCTATGTACATATTGGCTTACCCGAGCCCTTTAGTCTGCCACTAACTCTGGTGCATATTTGGATAAGCGGGTGAACTCCAGAGCATACTCCTGAATCGACATATCCCCCTGCTTCAGATTTATAAACTCGGTCGCCTTCAGTTCCCTCATCTCACAAGGGAAGAACCGATTAAGAAAGGATCCATTAAACTTTTCCCAACTGATAGGGCTTTCTCCCACTGCCCTACTATCTTTCCACTGTTTAAACCAAATATGTGCAACCCTTTTCAGCTGATAAGAGGCCAAGTCAACGCACTCCCCATGACCTGGGTGATCTTCAGAATCTCATCGATGAATTCATGCGGGTCCTCATCTACTTTTGACCTAAGGAACTCTTATGGGTTCATTCTCAGAAAATATCTAACTCGAGCCGCCGCCGTATTCCCATTCTGAGGGAGATGCGCCACCACTTGTTGATTGACCTGGGCGGATAAGGCCTACACTAGCATCTATATGGCTGCCCTGAATTCAGCGTGGGCAGCCCACTCTGGTGCATGCTCCTCATAGGCTGGTGGGGCCTGATGGTGCCCTAATTCTATGATATCGTGGGACTTCGGGGCTCTCTAGTTCAACTAGGTCTATAGTTTCGGAATTTATACGCGAATCAAGATCGATAAAAGGAAGTTTTACAATCACCAAATGCCCCTCTCCGTTGTCGTTCTCGTGTCCGTTCCGATTTCTATTCCCCCTACCATTTACTCTACGGGGAGTCATGATTCTGCAATCGCGAATAGCATGAGTTAGAAGGATAGGGAGACATTTCATCGCATCACATAGATCATGAAGGAAGGAAACATTTCCTAAATGTCTCGTAGCCTCTTCGTCATAAGTGTGGCGTGCTTCACACACATGAAAAAGACTCTACTCAACGCGGCTTTTAGACACCCAAGGACATTTCAAACCTATGGCTCTGATACCAAGTTTGTCACGACACGAACGTAGACCTGGATCGCAACACGGGACAAAGAGCCCCGAGAGACTTCGACCCATGGCATGAGCATACATCTAACTCAATCGATAAAGAGTAATACTCAACGTAATAACATAGCGGAAGCATAAAACATGACATAACATAGGAAGTGAAGCGTACTGCATACATAACAGCTGAATACTACACATAGTCTGAAAGCCTCTAACATATCAGATGGGTTGACGGGACAACACCCCCAACTAACCCGACAATTCTAGAAAACTGAACATACATAAAGAAATCTAATAAGCATGGTCCTCGGGAGATGAGGAATCACCACAAGCGTAAGATGCTAACTCTGAAAGGCTGGCTAAGAATGGGGCTGAGTTTGAGAGCTCGGGCCTATATCATGAAACGATACAGCATAGAGTATGCGGTCAGTACATGGAATGTACCGACTATGCAAGACAAGTAAAATAGACAATTAAAATACATCAAAGTACATAAGAGTAGGACAACATGCTCATAACATTAATATCATAATGTAACATAAGGCCCAAGGTCTTCAAAGCATTCGTAAATTAACCATATGCATACTCATAAGAGAAAATCTTAATTAAACATGAATTGAGCCAAAATCATATGAACATAACCATACATAAATCATGAGGAACAATGGAAAATTCTTATAACCAATATACCCCATATGAGCACACACCCGACCTATAAATCCCTAGTCGGGAGGGTGTTCTAACCTTTCCAAGGGTAGAACCATGAAGGGCGTGATATCACACATGAAAGGCCCATTTGGGAAAAAGGGAGACAGTCTCAAGTGAGGTCCCATCATGTCCTACGGTGGCATGTAGTTATGAGATTCGGGGTAAAACATGAGCCCCGAACCTACTCGGTGTTAAATACTACTCCCAAAACATATATAGTGCTCATAGGATAATATACATGACATTTATGGGCTAGTTAAATCATGATTATTATAATAATTCTTATAAATACGTGAACTAGCCATGAGGTCAAGGCCCGTAAGTCGGCCAAAATCATAAATCGTAAATCATGAGGTTCATGCATACTTGTAAATCATGTATATTCTTTTTAGATCATAAATTCATAATGGGAATTTGGATAAATCCATATCATAACTCATAAATCATGATGAGTTTAAGAACATCAAAAATAAAGGTAAGAATCATAACTCGATTCATCATAGAACATGCATAATTAGGCATAATTTTAAAAAAATTAAAATCAATAAATTTATAATTGAATTAATGGTAAAATCTAATCATGATTCATAAAATATGATGTAAAACATGAGTAGTAACCAATAGATAGATCGTTAGAAATTCGTAAGATTTAGGATAAAACCCCATAAGATTTTTGAACAAACTTCATGAATTAGGAGAGATTGGGCATGGGTATGAATGAAAACACCCACTTATAACCCTACATACCTAATTATAGCTGATTCTTACACTTTCCTAATTGCCCAGGAAGGATTTGAGAAGAATTAGAAGGGCTAAGGCTTGATCTCCTCTCTAACTCTCTCTAACTTGCATGCATGGGTTTTTGAATAGGTTAGAATGGCTTAACCTATCTTAATCACTCTGAAAATAACTTAAAACGACGTAGTATAGGACCTTAAAGCATAGGGAATGATGAGAATACCCTTATTATTTTCGTAGAAAATAACTACTCATCAGTCCCTACGAGGGACCTAACGACTCGTTAACCAAGGCCACAACTCGTGGTATCATCTGTCACATGCACTTCCCTAAATTTCAAATAATTTCCATCTGTTAACCATGACCCATCCCACGAATCGTGGTGACTGACCACGAGTCATGGGGTCCTTTTGTGGTGTACACTGCCATCTCCTTTCTCCTTCTTAGTCACCACTTCCCACGACTGACCCAACGAGTTGTGGGGTCTGACCACGACTGGTGGTCATGTCCTTGGGGACCTTAAATCCAAACTTTCAGACTCACATCCTGAGCCTCACCACAAGTCATCTCACGACTCATGGTCTATCTCCACGGGTCACATTACGACCCGTTCTCTGACCTGATGCCAAATTTCAAATTTTCTCCATTTTAACTCCTGAGTCTGATCTTTGGGCTTTCGTGGTATAACGGTTTCTAACCAAGAGATAAAGACCATTCTAGTGAAGACTGTGAATGCTAATAGAAAAGATTGTTTTAGGAAGCTGGATGATGCATTATGGGCTTATCGGACTGCATTCAAGACCCCTATAGGTATGTCTCCCTATCAACTTGTGTATGGGAAAGCATGTCATCTTATGATCGAGCTTAAGCACAAAGCCATGTGGTGCTCAAGAAGTTGAATCTGAATTGGAGGGATGTTGTGCACTTGAGGCTTGATCAGTTGAATGGGCTAGATGAATTTCATTTGAAAGCCTATGAAAGTTCAACAATTTACAAAGAGAGGATGAAGATACACCATGACCGAAAAATTCAGCAGAGAGAGTTCAATCTGGGGATCTAGTTTTGTTGTTCAATTTAAGGCTTCGCTTGTTTCCTGGCAAGTTAAAGTCTAAGTGGTTAGGACTATTCCAAGTAGTGCAAGTGTTTCCATATGGTGCAATTGAGCTGGAGAATCATGAGGGAAAAAGGTTCAAGGTGAAAGATCAGCGGGTAAAAGCATATTTGGAGACAAGCGAAGAAATCAAACTAGTGGACCTTTGGGCTCTGGGTGAATTCTGAGTAACCAGGGACTTGCATTGTGCCTTGACATTAAATCATGCACTGAGGCAACCTATGGAGGTATCTTGGTGAAGTCTGAGTAACCAGGATACCTACGTTGTGCTATGACGTTAAATCAGGCGCTGCTTGGGAGGTAAGCCAAGATATAATTGTAATACCAATATAGTGTTCACGTGTGCTGATATGTGCAGGTTTAATGCAAAAATAAATTCAGAATATTCAGCATAGGCCTAAACCATGAGCCTCAGAATGAACCGTCCTAGCTTAGTACGGCTCGTAGTTTAGGTCGTTGTTTCCCATGCAGAGACAATCCACTTCCAGGCGTGGTTAAATAGATTGTCACAACGAACCATTCTTCCAAAGAATGGGTCGTTGTATCGTCCGTCTTATTCACTTCTTGAAGACCTCAAAAATCATGGATCGAACCTATGGACGCACAGTACGGGTCGTTGTGAGAACAAATGGCCTGTTCTATATGCCCGTAGGTTCCACAGGTAAGTTTCCTAACGTCATACTAACGGGTAGGTGGAACAGGTCGTTGTTTCAACTCACAACCCATTGGGCGAGTCATGGTCAACAACTAAAAATTTTAAAATAAATTAATCCGACCTGACTCGCCCAGACCCATCTCTCTTAAAAACCCATATACCCGACCTTAAACACTGCACATTCAAAATTTTTGGCCATCACTCCCTCCAGTTCAAGTAAAACAAAGACGAATAGCATTGCTCCCACAAGTGTGGATTGAATCGAAGAAATTTCCCAAATTTAAAGCTTGATTTCATCCTCGTCTGCTAAAGTGAGTATAATTTTTTATTAGCAAATGTGTTTGTGCTACTTCTGCTCATCACTGTACCCTTCCCAGTTAACACACATCATGCTTGTTTAACTTCATAACAAATTGGGATTCATAAAATTGTTAATCATGTTAGCCTAAGACTAGAATCGAAAGTGTTGGAGGGAGAATGGCCATAGGTTAGGTATACTAAAAATGGAAAACTTGAAGCTTAATCTAAAATTAAAACCTAACCTAATGGGTGTTATTGAATTTTGATGGGGGTGAAGGTTGAGTAACCCCCAAAATTTTGCTCCAACATTTAAAATGACACCTGGATTTTGACAAAATTTGAACTGAATAGATGCAGGCGAGGGTAGGCTTCACAAACCAATCAACGGCCCATTGTAACTCACAACGGCTTGTTGATTGGGTTGTTAGGACTTCCTAGTGACCCCGATGCTAGACTCTCACAACGACTCATTTAATGAATTGTTGTTTCAAATAACAGATCATTGTTAATAGTTGTTGTGAGGAGTTCTGAAACATGTAATCCTGTACTCCCATTGAACGGACTATTCCAACGGGTCGTTGTATCTCACAACGGACAGTTGTATTGGCTCGTGGAATAAAATCTAAATTGGCAACTTTTCACAAACCAATTCAACGACCCATATTAAAGGTCGTTTGTTCTGACAAACTAAATGATTTAAGATGTGGATGTTTATGCTTTATGAATATAACAACTTTTCCACAAGTACAATGTCTTCAAAAGGAAACAAGAAGCAACAAGATGTTGTCGCACAGAAGGAAGTTGCTAAAACGTGGCAGCTCCGGGATGAGTTAAGACTCTGACAACACTAGTGGTTCGGAGGTGAACTATAACATTGAAGCCTCCACTGAGTCTCTAGTTGTGACCACTAGGGAAGTCACCCCCCGAGTTTATACCCTGGACGAGACACGGTCTATGAGTAACAAGTAACCCCAAGTCAACCCATGGTCTATCATAACACTGACATACTGAGTAAAAACATAGAGGAAGCTTTGAAATAATAAAATAAAACATTTTATTAAAGATAACTAAACCATAAGTTTTATACAACTGGAAGCAAAACTGAGAATGAAAACTCTGTTTGTGTCTGAAAGCCATTTATCTGATAAGTTGTTGGGACAAGTCCCCATCTAACTCTAAAACTAATTAAAGAAAATATAACTGAAAAGTACTAAGGCTCTTCCTCGAAAAATGAGGACTCACCAATAATGCAGCTGGAACTTCTAAAAGCGATCTGCTAACGGCGCTGAGACTAAGATCCTGCAACTATATCATAAAATGATACAGCATAAGAGATACGCGTCAGTACTTTGAATGTACTGAGTAAGTGAGAGAAACCATACACAAGGAATAAATAACTAAACAGGAAAGACATGCAATGACCAACTGAAAATACTGAAACTGAATAAGTGTGATACACTGAGATGGTTAAAATGACCCTGTTTGATGGTCAAAGACATGCCCTAAATCTAAGATATTAATCTGAAATACTGTACTGAACTGAACTAAACTGACTAATGTGAGACTAAACTGAGCTGACTAGTGGGAGAATCAATAACTGACAAATAACCATGTGAGCTAGATGTGGAGTCCGATGTATACACCCCATCGGTAGGATCCAATATACCTTGCCTAGGTATAAAGGCATGAACTGAGTGATCACAGATCTGGGGCCATGAGGCCAATAAAATATATCCTATGGTGGCAATATAGTTCTGGGAACCTGGGTGTGCTGAAACCCCGATCCGCTCGGTGTTAAGTCCTACTACTACTGGATAGTCCTAGACTGACTACTAAGGTGATAGCTCAAAACTGGGACCTAATACTCAATCAGGAATACCTATCTGGAAGTACCCTGAGAGTCTTATCGGACCAAATTCTGTAACTGGTGTTCTAAGACTGGTTAGAGCTGTTTATTGGGAAGCGTCGTAACCGTATAAAGAACAAACTGTAATCTGAAACTAGATCCTAATGTTGGTCAGAGTTTCTTGTTTGAATGTGTCATGACCGCCTAAAGGGCCACTAAAATATGATACTGAGTCTAATATTGATAACTGCGCGGACACCTCAAGAGGATAAACTATAATCAAACTGATCAACTAACATTTTTCTGAACAACACTGAGGTTGCTAAAAATCAGACTGAGACTAGACTAACAAGATTCTAACTGATATTTTAACATATATTAAATACATATGCTTCCCAAAATGATAGAATCACGCTACAGGGAAAACTAGTTCAACCCACAAGTTCTAATTTCTACTAAGCTGTGACTAGGGCTGAATTATGCTACTAGTTACAATCTTTCACGATTTCTAGAAATAGGGAATAAATTAGAAATATAAAATCATGAGAAATATTTCCTTTTGAATCCACAAATAAATCTATCTAGAACCTTTCACATTTTGAAACTACAGGGCTATAACTGACAAAGAAGAAATTAGACAAGGGTTTTAGGGACACAAGGGAAGAACTATTCCCTTGTTGAATTCCCACATACCTGGTAATGGAAATCCCTAAGAGAATCTCTTGAAAATCTATGGAGAATTCGATTTCCCTAACTTCTGCTCTGAGTCTTTTTGAAAGAGATTTTACGTTCTAAATTTTTTAGGGGATGCGTGAAATGAAATAAACCGCCGGTTACCCTCTCTAAAACCCCTGACTATAACCCAAAATTGCATAGTTTAGAGTCTATGAGGTTAGGAAATTACGTAAATCTCCCTCAGAAATTCGCAGGAAAAAGGACCCTGCCAGTCCCTACGAGGCACTCCACGAGTCATGAGGTCGGGGACAACTCGTGGTGACCAGTCATGATATGCACTGGAGAATTTCTACGGATTCCAACCTGGCATGATTGACTTCACGAGTCGTCAGGAGACTTAACGACTAGTGAAGTCTCCTATTGCCACTAAACCAGAATTTCCCTTCAGAGGTCACCACGAGATACTTAATGACTCTGTTACCGATGACCACGACTCGTGGTCAACTCCCATAGTCATCACTGCTGAAAAACCACCTGGGGGTCACCAGGGGCAACACCACGACTCGTGGTGTCCCAAATGAGTCGTGGTGGGGACCTGTTAAGTGCACCGCTTGAATTTTTCCAACCTTTAGCCAACCCTTGACCACGATGCACATAACGTCTCGTGGTATTGACATGACTCGTGGTCACTTAATTTCCCAATTTTTCAACCAAGTCTGGACCCATCCCCATGAGTCACTTCACGACTCGTGGCCTGCCCCATGGGTCACAGGATGACTCATTCTGTGACCTGGTGCATAAAATCCTATTTTCTCCATTTCAACTCTCGGGTCTGATCTTAGAGTTTTCGCAGCATTACAATATCTCCTCCTTGGGAACATTCATTCTTGAATGTTGAAAAACACATAGAAAAGTAGAGATTTACAATCATTATACTTAAATACTGATCATGAAATCTGAAAAATAACGGAATGACTACCTCCGAACTGAACTACATGACTGAACTGAATTCACAAATCGTACACACATTCATTAACATGAAAGAAACTGGGGCACATGGATTGAACATGTAACTGAATAGAGTTATTAGGGAAAAAATTGATACCTCAAACTAAAACTGAGCTGGAAGGGAATAAGTGTGGGTATCTAGCCATCATATCTGCTTCGGCTTCCCACATAGCTCCTTCTACATGCTGATTTCTCCACAAGACTTTGACTGAAGCTACTTCTTTGTTTCTCAGCTTAGAACCTGAAGGTCAAGGATCTGAACTGGGACCTCTTCGTAAGAGAGACTATTTTTTATTCCCACGTTGTCTAGTGGCACAACTGAGGCTGGATCATGGATGCACTTTTTCAATAGTGACACATGGAAAACTAGGTGCACCGATTCTAACTCTGGGGGTAGTTCTAACTCATATTCCACACTGCCTTCAGAATTCTATAAGGCCCCACATATCTCAGATCAAGTTTTTATTTCTTCCCAAATCTCATCACCCCTTTCATGGGTGAAATTTTTAGATAAACCCAATCATCCACAACAAACTCTAATTATCTTCTCCTCATATTAGCATAAGATTTCTGACGGCTCTGAGTTGTTTTCACTCTTTCTCGGATGAGCTATACTTTCTGCATAGCTTTATGGACTGAGTCTAGCCTGATTAGAGTAGCTTCACCAACCTCAAACCACCCTATAGGAGATCTATACCTCCTACCATATAATGCCTCAAACGGGGCCATCTAAATACTGGAGTGGTAGTTGTTGTGGTATGCAAACTCGATGAGAGGCAAGTGATCATCCCAACTGCCCTTGAAATCGATCGCACAAGCTCTCATCAAATATTTCAAGGTCTGTATAGTCCACTCAGCTTGTCCATCTATCTGCAGGTGAAAAGCTTTGATAAGCTTGACCTGGGTACCGAGTCCCTTCTGAAACGACTTCCAGAAATGAGAGGTGAACTGGGTACCTCTATCTGAAATAATGGATAATGGCACCCCATGAAGTCGTAATAACTCCCAAATATAAATCTCGGCATAATCCTCAGCTGAGTCTGTAGTTTTCACTTGGAGGAAGTGTGCTGACTTACTCATCCAATCTACTATCACCCAGATTGAATCATGCTGCCGACGAGTCCAAGGTAGACCTGTAATAAAGTCTATATTTATTTCTTGCCACTTCCATGTGGGTATGCTGATATCGTGAGTCATACCTCCCGGCCTCTGGTGTTCTACTTTGACCTACTGGCAGTTCGGGCACTTAGCTACGAATTCTGCGATGTCTCTCTTCATGTCGTTCCACCAGTAAAATTTCCGTAAATCACGGTACATCTTAGTAGCACCTGGGTGGATGGAATATCTCAAACTTTGTGATTCTGCCAGTATCTGCTATCTTAAATCACCCACATTTAGCATGCACAACCTACCCTGGTAACGGAGTACACCATCTCCCCCTTGGGAGAAAGCCTCCACTTCTTTTCTGAGAACTGCCTCTTTCATCTTAAGCGGTATGGGATCTTCATCCTGTCTTGACTTAACTTCAACTACCAATGAGGAATCTAATCTACTCTACACAACTACTCTACCTTCAACTGTATCAACCAACTGTACTCCTAACCGAGCTAACCTATGAATATCCTTTGCCAGTTCCTTTTTACCCTCTTCAACATGAGCCACGCTCCCCATAGACACTCTGCTTAGGGCATCAGCCACCACATTGGCTTTGCTCGAGTGATACAACACACTCATGTCATAGTCCTTCAATAGCTCCAACCATCTTCTCTGACGAAGGTTTAGATCTTTCTGATTGAACACATATTGAAGGCTCTTGTGATCGGTGAATACATCCACGTGAGCCTCATAAAGGTAGTGCCTCCATATTTTTAACACAAACACCACCACTGCCAACTCCAAGTCATGAGTTTGATAGTTCTTCTCATGAACCTTGAGTTGTCTGGAGGCGTAGGCTATCACCTTACACCACTGCATCAGAACGTAACCAACTCCTACCCTGGAAGGGTCACAATACACTACAAACCCATTTGTTCCTTCCAGTAAGGTCAATACTAGAGCGGTAGTGAGTTGAGTTTTTTAACTCCTAGAAACCCTTCTCACACGCATGTGGCCATTAAAATTTCACCTTCTTCTGAGTCAACCTAGTTAGAGGGGATGCTATAGAGGAAAAGCCTTCCACAAATGCTGGTAATAACTGGCTAGACCCAAGAAACTTCTGATTTCAATTGGGGAGGGAGGTCTGGGCTAGTCTTTCGCTACTGCTATCTTCTAAGGATCCACTTGAATACCCTCACTCGAGACCACGTGACCAAGGAAAGTCACGGACTTCAACCAAAATTCACATTTGTTGAATTTTGCAAACAACTGGCGGTCTATGAGCGTCTGAAGCACTATCCTCAGGTGATTAGCATGTTCTTCCTCATTCCTGGAGTATGCCAGAATGTCGTCGATAAATACAATTATGAACATATCTAGATACTGCTTGAAGACTCTGTTCATCAGGTCCATGAAAGCTGTGAAGGCATTAGTCAGTCTGAAGGACATAACCACGAATTCGTAGTGACCATATCGAGTTCTGAAAGCTATTTTTGGTATGTTACATTCTCTTACTCTCAACTGATGACACCCCGACCTAAGATCTATCTTGGAATAACAACTGGCTCCCTGAAGCTGATCGAACAAGTCATCAATCCTGGGTAGGGGGTACCTGTTCTTGATTGTGACCTTATTCAACTGACGGTAGTCTATACACATTCTGAGGGTATCATCTTTCTTCTGCATGAATAATACTGGAGCACCCCATAGATAGATGTTGGGCCTGATAAATCCCTTATCAAGGAGGTCTCTTAGCTGCTCCTTCAACTCATTAAGCTCAGCTGGAGCCATTCTGTGAGGAGGGATGGAGATGGGCTGAGTGTTTGGGAGAATGTCTATGCCGAAGTCTATTTCCCGCTTATGAGGGACTCAGGGAATATCTTCGGGAAACACGTCAAGGAACTCACTAACAACTGGAACTAACTAAATAGTTGGGGTCTCGAAGCTGGAATCTTTGACCCAAACTAGATGATAAAGACACCCTTTAGAAATAAGCTTACAGGACTTAAGTTATGAAAAAAACTGATCCTTAGGCATCAAACTACTGCCCGTCCACTCTAAAACTGGCTCATTAGGGAACTAAAACCTAACGACCCTAGTTCTGCAGTCGATTGAGGCATAACTGGAGTGTAACCAATCCATGCAAAGAATAAGGTCAAAGTCAAACATGTCTAACTCTACGAGATCAACTGGAATAACCTTATTAAAGACTGAGACTAGGCAGTTTCTATACACCCGGTTGGCTCTAACTGACTCGCCAACTGGGGTGGAGACTAAGAATGGTTCGAAGAACTTATCGACTGATATCAAAGTGAACAGCTACATAGGGAGTCATGAACGAAAGTGTGGCTCCGGGATCTAGTAGGGCATACACATCTAGATGAAAAAGGCGTAACATACCCGTGACCACATCAGGTGAGCCCTCCTGATCCTGATGAGAGGACAAAGCATAAAAACGGTTTTGGCATTGGATGCCATCCGTACATACAGTGTTGGCCTTTTGACCTAGTCGGCCTGCTGGAGCTGCTGAAGTAGTGGATTGTGATCTCCCCCGTCTTGCTGACGGACATTCTTTAAGCCGATGACCAAGTTATCCATAACCAAAACAACCCTCTAGACCTTGAAAGAATTCTGCTATATAGTTCTTGCAATACTTAAGGCAAGATGGTTAGCTATAGCGGTTGCTGGTGCTATGACTCTGGGATTGTGAGCCAGATTCTCCACCCCTCCGATCCTTGCGGGACCGAAAAGTAGGGGCATTGGCTGAAGTGGGTGCTGGAGCCCTCTGCTTCTGCTGTGGGCGGCTATTATTACCAGATCTCTAGTGTCCATAATTCGATTGGCCAGTTCTCGCCCATTTGTACTCCTGCTCCAAGTCTTTTAATTTTTATGCCTCAATTTACTGAGCATGGACTATGACGTTGGAGAGATCATGTCCTTAATAAGCATTGCAGTCCTGCACTCCTTGAGGACCAAGTTTGACACTCCATTAACAAATTTCAACATATGAGCCCTTGGCTCGGCGACCTTCTCTAGAGCTTATTTAAACAACCTGGTGAACTCTAGTGCATACTCTTCCATCGTCCAATTTCCTTGTTCCAAATTCATGAATTCCACCACTTTTTCCTCCCTGAGCTCCCGAGGGAAGAATCTGTCTAGGAAGGCTGTAGCGAACTCCTCCCATTCCACCAATCCTGCTCTCGTTGGTCTCCCCTCCTTCCACTGTTTGTACCAGATCTGGGCTACCCCTTTCAGCTGGTAGGCAGCCAAATCGGCACTCTCCGAGGAACTGACACCCATAATTTGGGTGATCTTTCTAATCTCATCCACGAACTCCTGTGGGTCCTATCCCACCTTAGATCCATGAAAAACTAGAGGGTTCATTCGAGTGAAGTCCCGAACTCGAGCATCTGTTGCAGACCCATTGTTGTTGATCAGAACCACCTGCTGGTTCACCTGATTGGTAATTGTCTGTGCGAGCAGCTGGATAGCTGAACTATGCAGTGGACACTAAGTCATCCTAAGGGGCTGTTGGAGCTGGTGGGACAGATCGATAAGCGTTACTGTTCGGTGGGTTGTTGGGGTTATAAAACCGACACGCAAGTGCACGTGGTCAAACAAGTAATAAAGTGGATAAGTAAGCCAAGTATCGATCCAAGGAGGCTCAGGGTATGTAAAAATTGCCTAAGTATACTATATTCTTATTTTACTTCTAACTATGCTAACAACAACGTAACCAACAGTTAATTGAGTTTTTGTTTATAAAATATATACTAAAACTATTAACAATTATTTACTATGAATTTAAACTATGGATATGAGCATGCCAAGGTTAAAAACAAGTAATGAATTCGATTGTAATAACAATTCGGTTAATCTCTTCTTCATGTTGCTAGCCAAGAACATTAGCCTAGAAATTAAAACTCTCGTATTTAATTTCACTTAAGAATCATAAACCATTCGTCTACATTTGTGTGATCAAATGCAATTTACGACCTAGCAATACAATTCCGGTTCCTCAATTGACTAATACGGCTTTCAAGTATATTTCTATCAGGAAAGCACATCAAAACCCAATTTTCCCAAATCAAGTTAAGAACAATACCCTATTAATTCACAACTTTCCAATTTCTTGCTCTCTCGAGTGAAATTGGACTTTTTAGATGTACATTAATGTTGGCCAAGCACTAATGCAGTAAGAACAAGAATTAATAGAACAACATGAAAGAAGAAGAAGAAAACCATATCATTTACAATCAAAATTCACTACACATGTTCAAAACCTTAGCAAGGAAGAGAATTAGCCACTCATTTGTGGATTGATCATCCTAAAACAAGTGTAAATCATACATATAATTGATTGAAAGAAGAAAGGAAGAGAAGAAATCTCTTAGCTTTTTCGTCTTTCAACTGCTGCTAACCCACGTCCTAGCTCCACCAAGTCTGAACTAAAACTGAACTAATTAAAATAAACCTAAGTGTGCTATTTATACTAGAGGGAAATTTTTCCCGGAATAACAAGCAACGTGTCACGGAGGTCAACGCGGAGCACTGCCTCCGTGACACGACATGGACGCGGACCTTCACTGGAAATCCAGGGTCCGGTAAATTAGCCTCAACGTGGCACGGAGGCCAACGCGGAGGCCTATCTCCGTGCCACGGAGCTGTCGCGAGGCCTCACTGGAATTTTCCATTTAATTCCCTCTCCAGGCAGTGTGCCTCCGCGATGGTAGCGTGGCACGGCTCCATCGCGGAGCCCCTATAATTTGTGCATTCCAATGTCTTTTCCACGCTCGTATCCAAGTCCAACTCCGATATAGTTCCAACATGCATTTTAGCTCCTAAAAATCATATTTACCTGCAAAACAAATGCTAATCATGTTGGTTAGTATAAATTCACATTTTATTACCAATTACATGAGAATATATACACATTGCACACAAACAAGGCGAAAATAATACGTTTGAGTATCACTTGGGCATATAAATCTGCCCAAGATCACTTACCCCACACTTAAATCCTTGTTCGTCCTCGAACAACACATACACAACTCATGCAAATTACATCCCAACCTTCGTCACTATGGTGCGACCATTTACACTACGGTCATACCGATTATTCAATCTTTTGCAAATCATCACGAAAACATGTTTGGTCTTACAATACAGTGACCTTTAATACATCAAGACTTCCTAGACTTTAAGAATTGATTCTTGATATCGGCAAACTCATGCAAATCAGCTAATCAAGAAATCCGACACGAAAATCAATCTTTCATCAAGCATGTGCCCTCACAACTCAAGAGAATCTTCCCCTTTTTGTTCATGCAACACACAAACATTCAAGTAGGGGCATATAAAAATTAATTTCACTCACTCTCCCAAAAGAATTCACATGCATCATGTCATGACCCATAGGCTTGCCCTTAGTGTATTACTCCACTAATATAAAGACATGCAATGTAAGATCACGTAGGACTTTAATGGGTTGTAACGGGGCTATGGATCTAGTATATATATTGGATTAGCCAATAATAGTCGCTAGCATCCTTAAGCGCCTTTTCGACACATTCCCATCGACTCATGGACATTGTTCCTCTCTTTTCTCTTTTTCTCCCATTCATGCTGGTTTACTTTCGTACTGCCCATTTCATCAAACACACTTGACACAAAACAAAGGGTTTTCATGTACCCTCAATATCATTTAATTTAAACAAGTGCCTCTTCAACATCATCTTTTCTTTCTTCACTCTGCTTTTCTTTTTCTTTTCACTCTTTAACACTTTGGGAAACATTTTCTTTTCTTTGTAAGCGCTTAAGAGCTTCGTATAGACTTTAAGGCTAATGAAAAGAAGGAATAAAGCTTAGTTTATACAATTTTGGACAAAAGAAAGAAAGAAATCGGCTAAAGGCTCAACGGGCTGACTAGGGTATACAACATATAAAAAAAGTAGAATTTGACAAGAAAAAAATGGAAACTATCGGTTAAAAACAAAGAAATGCCTACATCCTTTCCAACACTACACCTCCTTCATTTCGTTTTGTAAACGCACCAGGCAAGTTCTAGACAATTCACAATGGCATGGAATAACAATACCTCACTTCACACTTCATGCACATGCTCGAATCAAGATGCATTCACTGACTCTCTAATTAGCCAAACACATGAATTCAAAATTAAGCCTCAATCATACTGAATCAACTTCTATAGCCTAGGTAACTCAACATATTTACCAAATTGCATGCTTTCAAAAGAATCATTTTCACATTTTGAACATCAGTTACACACGCAACGAAATTTTTGCCACCATAAAGCAACTACAGTTCATTGATGCAATCCACCAAAGAAAAATTAAAAACAAATTAAAATCCTACTCCTACCGACTACATTTCCCTTAAGACGGTCGTCATCCATCCATCATAGGGAACGGTCACTAACTATGACATTCGGTTCAATGGGACTATTCTCGGTAAAAGAACCGAAAACAAACTCCGAGAAACCCAAAAAAATAAAAATCAAAATTTTTGCAACACATCGATCATTTCGATAGAAAGAAAATATTTACAAGTGCAAAATATTCTCGAAAATTTTTGAAAAAAAATATCGATCATCTCGATAGAAAAAATAAAAAAATATTTACAAAATATTTACACTGGCAACCATAACTTTTCATACCACACATCATTAACCACACAAACAAATATATACACATACACCACAAATCAGTTCATAACAGGGAAAGCAAAACATACATACAAACCAAGGAAAAACATATAGCAAATTAGAGCCCAAGTCCCAGCACCTAGCTACTCCACACCCCACACTTAAATCGAACACTGTCCCCAGTGTTCACAAAAATTACAAAACACAATTTTGGGTGGTGGAACTCCCTATTCAGTCGAAATATTCGACTTCTTCATCTGGTGCTACTGCCTCATCGCCCATATCTGAGTCAGCTCCATCGTCGTCATCGGACTCCACATCGGAGTCCTCACGACGTGTCTCCTCATCAGTAGGGACATCGTCATCCGTCGGCTCCACAAAGGCTGGTCCCACTCGGCATAAGGCTCTGGCATTCTCTCCAAATGGGTAATCCAGCTCCAGCTGCCATAATTCTTCCTCGATGACTGGTCTCCCACCAATTCGTAGCTGCAGCATCTGCATGCCGAACATACGTGCCATGTACTGATTGTCACGAGCATGTCGCTCGCCCAAAGTCAGCACTGGCCCATGTGTGGTGTCGGGGGCCTTAGTTTTTGTCACATCGAGGGCCCTCCGCTCCAACTGCGGAATATAGTCCAAAGCCTCTTCCTCGATGTCGAGGCCTCGGAGGAAGGTGGTGATGAGTCCGCCAAACCTATATCTGTGGCCCTGGTGCAGTCTGGCTCTCTTCATGGCGGATATAATGACCGCCCCAACATTAATCTCAAGCCCTTTCATAAGGGCATACACCAAGCAGACACGGTCCCGGGTCACATCCGTCATGTGAACTCCCGGGATCAAGCACGAACACACAATCTTCAGCCATATTCTGGCCTCCCTATTTATCTGCGAATAAGGCAGAGTCTGGTGGTAACCCCTCTCCTTATGTCTACTCCATCGGGCTGTGGATCGAGCCCCACACAACGTACGTCTGATGTCGGCGTACGGTGGGGTGATGTTTAGCTGGCGAAGAACGTGGGCGTCTGTGTCCCGCGCTCCAACGATGGCATTAAATTGGTGGGGTTCCAGAGTGACAATCTGCCCTCTGATTTTTATTATGTGGCTTCTGATGGTCGGGTTCCAGTTTGCATAGAATTCCCAGACCAAATGTAGGTTGCACTCCTTGGGCTCCTGAAAGATAAAGCTGAGCCCAGCTGCCTCGATTCTCTGCACAATACGTGGGAACTCCTGTGCAAGTGGTTCCCGTGCAATATGTTCCTCGGGGAAGTACTTGTTTTCTTTATGTTTCGCGTACCACTTCTTCCCTTTATCAGTTACCCATCTTGTTCCGTATTGGCGGCGTTGGCCGCGCGGAACAGCTGGTGCAGCTGGGACTGTAGTGCCCAACCTCAATCTTTTCCGTCCGGTGCCTGAGGTAGAAGCACCCTTGCCCTTGTCCTGTCGACTTGCCATTGTACCTGTCAATATACATAAACAAGCACAAAGTTAAGCTAAATACAAGTTAACTTAGGCTAAGGTCGGGTTAAACTAAGTTTACCCCACACTTAGTCCCTAACTATATTTACAATACTTCGGCAAGGATTACTCTATTTACAACCTCAAACACAAGCAACTATAAGGTATATTGCTTAGTGCGTTCACGAAAAATTTCGACAGCATAACGGTTAGCGTACTACTCAGACTTCATACAGCTACTCCCAATCCTACTATCGATAGCAATCCAATCATCGCACTTAGCAACAAAACAAAAACAACAACGAAAATTCTATGTGCATACAAATCTAAATAATCAAACCAATTTACAAAATTTTCGCATTTTCCCCAACAATTCGAGAATTCGTCTTCTCTTAACATTCATACAATATTTACATCGACTTATCTCAATTTACAACCACACCCCGGCATCTAATTCATCAAACTATCAAGTTCCCCAATTCAATTTCAATAACTCAAGCCCTAGAATGCAATATTTCAATCAAATTCGAATTATTCACATAATCGACAAGTTCAAACGCTAATTACAACAATCCGAACATAATCAATCACAAAATAATTCAACATCATGTTTAATTGCTACTTGGGGTGATATATTTCACCTCACATGCTCAAATTCGACTAAAATCGCCAAAGACTTGAGAGAAACGATGAGAACATACCTTTTAGTTGAAGAACCGAAGAAATTTGACGTTTTCCTTGCCTATTAGCGTGGCACGTTGGTTGGGGAAGGGGAATTGGGTGTTTTGGTCGCGGAGGAGGAGAGAAAAATGGAGAAAAGAGGCAAAATCGGGGTTAATTTAAAGAAAAACACGCGGGTCACCCGGCAACCCGGTGTGACCCGGCACTGAATAAAGGGCAACGTGTCACGGAGGGTAACGCGGAGCCCCTCCTCCGTGACACAGAGCCAATGCGTTGGCTCTCTGGAAATTTTTAAAAAAATCTGATTTTGCCTTCAACGTGTCACGGAGGGTAACACGGAGCCCCTCCTCCGTGACACGGAGCCAATGCCCCAGTGCACTGTTTCTTCAATAAAAATTATTTTCATACCTTGCCTTATTTTTCCCGCTTCCATGCATATTTTTCTCCGTTAGACCTGAAAATCACCTCACTAAACGAAATTGGTTAGATTAATAGATTTTCCTAACTACCATGAAAAAATACTAACTAAAACGAAAAAAATTTGTACGAAATCTAAAAAAGAAAAATTAAAAATAAAAAATAAAAAATACAAATTATGTACACTATACTAAAAGAAGAAAAATAGAATATTTTTCTTTTCACGGGTTGCCTCCCGTGCAGCGCCTGGTTTACCGTCGCGGCTCGACGTCCATTATGCTCAATTATCTACTAGGGTGAGGGACGATTTTTCACGATCCTTGTCCTCCCCCCAGTAGTTCTCAACCTCATCTGGTGGCCTTCCTGTTAACTCTCGGGAATCATTCATCATATCAGCATTCCCATGATCAATCACATTGATCACCGAGAGTTCCTCATTTACAATCTTGAGCTTGGGTGCTTTGTACACGTCAAATACTTCTATCTTGTCATGTGCCCGCATTGTAAGTTGACCCGCAGCTACATCAATTAATGCTTTTCCGGTTGCCAAAAAGGGACGTCCCAAAATAAATGGGACTTCAGCATCTGGTTTAAAGTCCAGAACAATAAAATCGACCAGAAAAATGAGGGAGCCCACTTGCACTAACATATCCTCAACAATACCATCCGGTTTAGCTAAGGACCTGTCCGCTAGCTGCAAGATTACTGTGGTAGGTCTAGGACTCCCTAGACCTAACTTTCTGAACACCGAAGATGGCATCAGATTTATACTTGCCCCCAAGTCGCATAATCCACGAGCTCGGATACTTTGCCCAATAGTCAGCTGGATAGTAAAACTTCCAGGGTCTTTCAGTTTCGTTGGCAGTCTATTCTGAATCCGGGAAGTGCATTCCTCCGTTAAAGCCACCGTGGCATACTCAGTCAAACGACTTTTGTTAGCCACGATGTCTTTAATAAATTTTGCATACTTTGGCACTCCCTGCAAGACATCAACAAGGGGTAAGTTAACATGTACCTGTTTAAGAACCTCCATAAATTTCTTGAAACACGCCTCCTCCTTGTGTTTCTTAAGTCGTTGAGGGAACGGGGGTGGAGGCCTTTCTGATTCTGCTTCTTTAGTCTTCCCCCTATCGGAACTTTGTTCCTCCTCAACATCTGCTGCTCCTAACTTTTGAGGCGGTGTTTCCGGTTCCACCTCCTTCAACTGTAAGCCACTCCTCGTGGTCACTGCATTAACCTGCTTCGAATTAGGATCCGTGTCGCTAGGTATTCCTCCTCTGGGTCTTGTATTTTGGGCACTAGCAAATTGCCCAAACTGATATTCAAGGGCCTTGGTCGCCAATTTTTTGTTCTTCACTTCGGCTGCCAATTTAACATAGTCAGCCTGCAATTGTGCCTGATTAGCGATCATGGTCTTGAACATCTCCTCAATAGTCGGTGATGGTGGTGGAGGAGGGGCATTGTGATTTCTGAATTGAGCTTGATAGTTTTGTTGCCCTCCTTGATTTCTCTGCATACCCTGACCAGAACTTTGGCCTTGTTGGTTGTTGCTACCCCACGAAAAATTCGGATGGTTCCTCCAATTTGAGTTGTAGCCACTACCAAACTGCAGCTGATTTCTCTGTGCATTGCCCACAAAGTTAACAGAATCAGGATTTGCACCACAGTATTCAGCTGAATGCTCACTACTACCACACACTTCACACCACATCTGCTGGACTGCATTGACTGAAGCTGAAGGTTGGTTCAAGTTCATATTGCTGAAGTGATTGTTTAACTGATTTTGCAAGGCAGCTATCTGTGCAGCGATAGCTGTAAATCCATCCACTTCAAGCACTCCCGCTGCTTTCCTTGCTCCACCTCGAGATGAATCTGCATTCCATTCTGGATTGCCTTGTGAAATTCGGTTGAGCAAAGTGTACAGCTCCTCGTAAGTCTTTTCCAGTGCTTGCCCTCCAGCTGCTGAATCTAACAGAATTTTAGTGTGGGGTTCCAAACCCTCAATAAATGTGTGTACCAACACCTCATTGGACTGATGATGATGAGGACAGTCCCGCAACATGGATTTAAATCTTTCCCAGGCTTGATATAGATTTTCTCCCTCCCTCTGTTTAAAACTTAGAATTTGACTTCTAAGTCTGGCTGTTTTACCAGAAGGGAAAAATCCAATCAAAAACTTCCGTGCAAGATCATCCCACGTTGATATAGAATTGGGTGGTTCAGCTTTTAACCACCTCTTAGCTTCACCAAGTAAGGAAAACGGAAATAAGGTGAGCCGAACATAATCAGGTGACACTCCAGCAGGTATATAAGTGTCACTTATCTCCAAAAAGTTTTGGAGATGTTGCTGTGGATCTTCATGAGGGAGACCGGTAAATTGCCCGCTTGTGTGCAAGAGTTGCACCATATTCTGCTTTAATTCAAACCTCCCTCCAGGCTCTGGTTTGCGGATGCTAGAATGTACATTATTAGCGTGTGGGATTGCCACCTCGCGAACCGGCCTTGCTGCTGCTTCATCGGGCACTAACACTGCCCTCACAACTGGTGGATTTTGTTGCTCCATAATAGATTGTCGGAACAACTGCAGCTTCTTTTGTAGAGCTTCTCTACATTGACTATGAAATTCACGTTCAGGCTCTAAGTAGGACTCCACCAGCTCCTTGTCCCTTACCAGTGTTCACAGAAACAAAATCTGCAAAATACAGGCTAAGACCAAGTTGTTAACACTTAAGAAAATAAAAATAAAAATACAGTAAATTTACACTAAACACAATTTCACAAATTTGCCTAGCCTCCCCGGCAACGGCGCCAAAAACTTGTTCGGTGGGTTGTTGGGGTTATAAAACCGACACGCAAGTGCATGTGGTCAAACAAGTAATAAAGTGGCTAAGTAAGCCAAGTATCGATCCAAGGAGGCTCAGGGTATGTAAAAATTGCCTAAGTATACTATATTCTTATTTTACTTCTAACTATGCTAACAACAACGTAACCAACAGTTAATTGAGTTTTTGTTTATAAAATATATACTAAAACTATTAACAATTATTTACTATGAATTTAAACTATGGATATGAGCATGCCAAGGTTAAGAACAAGTAATGAATTCGATTGTAATAATAATTCGGTTAATCTCTTCTTCATGTTGCTAGCCAAGAACATTAGCCTAGAAATTAAAACTCTCGTATTTAATTTCACTTAAGAATCATAAACCATTCGTCTACATTTGTGTGATCAAATGCAATTTACGACCTAGCAATACAATTCCGGTTCCTCAATTGACTAATACGGCTTTCAAGTATATTTCTATCAGGAAAGCACATCAAAACCCAATTTTCCCAAATCAAGTTAAGAACAATACCCTATTAATTCACAACTTTCCAATTTCTTGCTCTCTCGAGTGAAATTGGACTTTTTAGATGTACATTAATGTTGGCCAAGCACTAATGCAGTAAGAACAAGAATTAATAGAACAACATGAAAGAAGAAGAAGAAAACCATATCATTTACAATCAAAATTCACTACGCATGTTCAAAACCTTAGCAAGGAAGAGAATTAGCCACTCATTTGTGGATTGATCATCCTAAAACAAGTGTAAATCATACATATAATTGATTGAAAGAAGAAAGGAAGAGAAGAAATCTCTTAGCTTTTTCGTCCCTCAACTGCTGCTAACCCACGTCCTAGCTCCACCAAGTCTGAACTAAAACTGAACTAATTAAAATAAACCTAAGTGTGCTATTTATACTAGAGGGAAATTTTTCCCGGAATAACAAGCAACGTGTCACGGAGGTCAACGCGGAGCACTGCCTCCATGACACGGCGTGGACGCGGACCTTCACTGGAAATCCAGGGTCCGGTAAATTAGCCTCAACGTGGCACGGAGGCCAACGCGGAGGCCTATCTCCGTGCCACAGAGCTGTCGCGAGGCCTCATTGGAATTTGCCATTTAATTCCCTCTCCAGGCAGTGTGCCTCCGCGATGGTAGCGTGGCACGGCTCCATCGCGGAGCCCCTATAATTTGTGCATTCCAATGTCTTTTCCACGCTCGTATCCAAGTCCAACTCCGATATACTTCCAACATGCATTTTAGCTCCTAAAAATCATATTTACCTGCAAAACAAATGCTAATCATGTTGGTTAGTATAAATTCACATTTTATTACCAATTACATGAGAATATATACACATTGCACACAAACAAGGCGAAAATAATACGTTTGAGTATCACTTGGGCATATAAATCTGCCCAAGATCAGTTACCAGCCCTTCTTCCGTTACCACGTCACGGAGGCATGATTTTAATGTAACGAAACAAAGCACAAGTTAGGAAAGCGTTTCTGGAATTAAATTTCAACACACGATAAAGAGTATGAACAAAAGGGAGTTTTCCTAATAACGTCTTGTAGCCTCCCTGTCATAAGTGTGGTGCTCTTCACACCCATGAAAAATACACTACTCGACGCGGCTTTCAGACTTCATAGGATACTCTAAACCTAGTTCTCTGATACCAAGGTTGTCACGCTCCGAGTCTAAACCCTGGACGAGACACGATACTTGGAGTCACAAGTAACCCCAAGTCAACCCATGGTCTATTATAACACTGGCATTCTAAGTAAAAACATAGTGGAAGCTTTGAAATAATAAAATAAAACATTTTATGAAAGAGAACTAAATCATAAATTCTATACAATTGGAAGTAAAACTGAGAATATGAAAGCTCTGTCTGTGTCTGAAAGCCATTTATCTAATGAGTTACGGGAATAGGTCCTCAGCTAACTCTAAATATAACTGAAGAAAATATAACTGAAAAGTATTAAGCCTCGTCCTCGAAAGATAAGGACTCACCAATAATGCAGCTGGAACTTCTGAAAGCGATCTACTAATGGGGCTAAGACTGAGATCTTGCAGTTGTATCATAAAATGATAGAGCATAAAAGGTATGCGTTAGTACTTTGAATGTACTGAGTAAGTGAGAGAAACCATACACAAGGAATAAAATAATTGAACCGGAAAGACATGCAATGACCAACTGAAAATACTGAAACTGAATAACTGTGTTATACTAAGATGGTCAAAATGACCCTGTCTGATGGTCAAAGACATGCCCTAAATCTAAGATACTAATCTGAAATACTGTACCAAACTGATCTGAACTGACTAATCTGAGATCGAACTGAGCTGACTAGTGGGAGCCACGTGAGCTAGACGTGGAGTTCGATGTATACACCCCAATGGTAGGACCCAATATACCTTGCTAGGGTATAAAGGTAGGAACTGACTGATCACAGGTATGGGGATATGAGGCTAATAAAATATATCCTACGGTGGCAATATAGTTCTGGGAACCTGGGTGCGCTGAAACCCCGGTTCACTCGGTGTTAGGTCCTACTCCCACTAGATAGTCTTAGACTGACTACTAAGCTGATATCTCAAAACTGGAGCCCAAGACTAAATCAGGAATACCTATCTGGAAGTACCCAAAGAGACTTACTGTACCAGATTCTGTAACTTGTGTTTTAAGACTTGTCAGAGCTGCTTATCGGGAAGTGTCATAAACGTCTAAAGAACAAATTGTAATCTGAAACTGGGGTCCTAAAGCTGGTCAGAGCTGCTTATCTGAAAGTTTCATAACCGCCTAAAGGACCACTAAAACTTATAATGAGTCTAATACTGATAACTGGGAGGTATCACAAACACCTCAAGGATTAACTATAGTCAAACTAATCAGCTGACATTTTTCTGAACAACACTGAGGTTGCTAAAAATCTGACTGAG
Source organism: Datura wrightii (assembly GCA_035772735.1). NCBI lineage: Eukaryota > Viridiplantae > Streptophyta > Magnoliopsida > Solanales > Solanaceae > Datura > Datura wrightii. The sequence goes on from JASDFA010000016.1 coordinate 118,287,588, forward strand.
ACTAGACTGACATGATTCTGACTGAGATTTTAACATAAATTAAATAGATATGCTTCCCAAACTGATAGAACCACACTACAAGGAAAACCAGTTCAATCCACAAGTTTCTAATTTCTACTGAGCTATGACTAAGGCTGAATTATGCTACTAGTTACAATCTTTCATAATTTCTAAAAATAGGGAATAAATAAGAAATCTAAAATCATGAGAAATATTCCCTTTTGAATCCACAATGAAATCTGTCTGAAACCTTTTACATTTTGAAACTACGGGGCTATAACTGATAAAGAAGAAATTAGACAAGGGCTTCAGGGACACAAGGGAAGAGCTATTCCCTTGTTGAATTCCCACATACCTGATGATGGAAATCCCTGAGAGAATCTCTTGAAAATATGAGGAGAATTCGATTACCCTAGCTTCTGCTCTGAGTCTTTCTGAGAGAGATTTTACGTTCTAAATTTTTGAGGGGATGCGAGCAATGAAATAAACCATCGGTTACCCCCTCTAAAATCCCTGACTAAAACCAAAACGACGTAGTTTAGAGAAAAGAAGGTTAGGAAATTACGTAAAACTCCCTAGGAAATTCGCAGGAAAAAGGACCCTGCTAGTCCCCACGAGGCACTCCACGAGTCGTGAGGTCAGGGACGACTTGTGGTGACCCGTCATGATATGCAGTGGGGAATTTCTATGGATTCCCAGCCTGGCAACAGCTGACTTCACGAGTCGTCAGGAGACTTAACGACTAGTGAAGTCTCTCGTTGCCAGTAAACCAAAATTCCCCTTCAGGGGTCACCACAGGCTACTTAACGACTCGTTATTGATGACCACGACTCGTGGTCACCTCCCATAGTCACCACTACCAAAAAACCACCTGGGGGTCACCACGGGCAACACAACGACTCGTGGTGTCCCAAATGAGTCGTGGTGAGGACCCGTTAAGTGCACCACTCAAATTTTTCCAACCTTCAGCCAACCCTTGACCACGACTCACATAACGACTCGTGGTTTTGACCACAACTCGTGGTCACACCCATGGTCACTCAATTTCCCAATTTCTCAAACAAGTCCGGACCCTTCCCCATGAGTCACTTCACGACTCGTGGCCTGCCCCACGGGTCACAGGATGACTCGTTCTGTGACCTGGTGCAGAAAATCTTGTTTTCTCTATTTCAACTCCCACATCTGATCTTAGGTTTTCCGGGGCATTACAAGGGAGAAATCTAAGGCCCAGGAAGCAGCAGCGGCCATTTCTCCACTTCCCTAGTTTGAAGAGGGAGAAGAAGGGACCGAGTCCGATAATGAAGACCCTTCTGCGGATGATGCAGAAGAGAGTAATGATGATGGTGAGGAGTCTGGGAAGGATGACAATGAGACTGAGGAGTTCATCCAAAAAGGGAAATCGGTGGAGGAGTCCGGTGATAAGGAGAGTGCCGCTAAGAAGTTCGGCGATTAGGAGGAGGACTCTGACCCTCCCACCAACTAGATGCGAGGTCGAAAAGATGGACCATATAGGGCTGTTGGGATTTTTATTATGCGAGGTTAGTACTCAATGGAAAAGGGAACCCCAGCCACAGTATTCAGGAGGAGCCTAAGATCCGGACCAATGCCTTGAATGAGGTCCGGAGCTCAAAAGGCTCTTTGAGGCCTACAATATGTACTGGATGGATGAGACTCCAGGAAAATATAGCATGGAGATGGTGCATTAGTTCTATGCCAATTATTACTGCACCTTAGAGAAAAATTCTCCCTTAAGGAGTGCGATCAAGAAAGAGTCCGTGCTAGACTCATTCCGGGTGAGAATCATCCTGGTTGACATATCCGAGAGAACCATCACTCAGGTTTTGATGGGTTTATACAGTGTCAACATGAACTACAGAGTATGATTACCGGATGGAGGCGATAAAGGGGATTAGAAAGTTGAGCACAGAGGAAAAGTTTATGCATTTTAGGTGGATGGAAAATGTCATTGCTGAGGACAAGGAGGAAGAAGAATGGGTCACGGGCAGGAAGCCAATATATAAGGCCCCTTTGAACGTTTTGGCTAAATCATGGTGGTCTATTGTCAGACATCGGCTCCCTCCTATAGTGAATGATAATTGTTTGAGCGCGGATCGAGTAGCTTTGGTGACCTGCATTATGTCTGACTACTTGCTGAACATTCCCTGGATAACTGCCACAGAGATTCGAGAGCAGGCGGTTAAGGATCATACTACTCTTTCATTTCCCAAGCCTCATCTATCAGTTTTGCATGGAGTCTAGAGTGCGTGTCATGCCAGATATTGATGATCTACTTAGCAACACTAGGTCGACAGATATGGTATTGATTAAGGATGATTTGAATCGAGTTGATAGGGTTTGAGGCCAGTTGTGGGGCCTAAGTTGATTGAGAGCACTTCGGGCGGAGGTGAGCAGGTTGATACCTCTGCCCAGGCTGAGCAAAAACCATGGAGCTTCTGGCCACTCAAGCTGGTGATGCAGCCACTACCATATCCATTCCATCAGGTAGCACTTCCCAGTCCGTTCCCACTGGTTACATACTAGTCCCTAAGACTGACACGAGAAATATGGCCAAGAGACTGACAATTGCCAAACAGATGATCGACATGTTGTTCGAGCAAGTCAATCCATGGGTCAAAAAGGAGATTGAGGATGCAACATGGGGGTTACACATGAGATTGGATGGATTTGACGTACGCCTCAATCAGTTCTGGTCTGAGACTCAAACTCGGGACTAGTATATGATGGAGAAAGACCTGGCAGCATTATGAGCCTTCGTGGTAAAGTTGTCATCTCGACAGATTCCACTATTACCACCACAGGCTCTTTCAGTGATTGAGGAGGACCTGGATGTCAATATTCCTTAGTTCTTTGACCTCGAGCTGGCCCCGCGGGAAAAAGGCAAGAAGAAGCGGGCCTCCAAGAGAGTGGAGGATGAGGAAAGAAGAAGATGAAATAAGGAAAGGAGGGCATTGAAGGCCGCCCTCAGAGATAGCTGTCACACCTCCAAGGCATAGGAGAGAGAGATACAGGAGATAGCGAAAGGTGTCGGTAGCTCTGGTGTGAGGGTGGTGCCCGAGGAGAGTAGGGGTACACCTAATGCCCCCGTGCATATAGCTTCAGAGAGCACACTGGCCACAATCGTGCCGCTGATATCTAGGTTGGCGTCGAGTCTGAGACTCCAGCTACTGAGGATTCTAGGGTTGCGATCGTAGGCCCCACTGACCAGACCACAGACATCTAGGATGCCCAGGTATGTTCCCTATTCTCATGTTTCACTTTTGATATGCATTAAGGACGCTGCATGATTTTCTTGATGGGGGTGGGATAGTGGTTGATTTTTGTTGAACATAACCCGAGGGTTTTTTTTTTGCCGAATGTCTTTTCCCTGGGGTGTTCTTTATCTAGTAGAACTGGCATGTTAAAAGTTTTGTGCTGTTTTATTTTGTTGTGTCTTGTTGGTTAGCTGGAAGAAAAATATGAGGCATAAAAGCAGTCAAATAAAGCATGTTATGAGCTGATTTTTGTATGTTTAAAATGATACCCCTCCTTAATGTTTTTGTCTGTATGTACTTGTTCTATGAAGTGTGACCATTGTGGCTCTTTGTATGGCAACATATGTATCGTTAGAATAATTAATGCTTAAGCTGTGTATGGACCTGGTAATTGATAACTAGCCGTGCAATCTAATACTTGTGTGAGCGAGGCATATACTTAGTTCTACTATGTGTGTCAATCTAGAACTTGCCTAGTCGGTCATACCGAGTTATAGTATGGGAGATTAGGAAAGAATCATAGGCCATTTTTTATGATTAATCCACTTTAGCCTAAAATGACCTACCGAATGAAAATAAATACCCCAGATCCTGATTCTGAGCTTTAAATGAACTTGTTTGTTGCTTAACCAACTTACTTTCCTTTCTTGATTATGATGAACCTACTCTGGCCCTGGTCCCTCCTTTGACACCGTGCACTTCAATTCAGGCAAATTGCCTAAGTTGAGCGTGTTTAGTATAGGGGTGATTAAAAAAGATTGGTGGTGAAATCGTTGAAGCATGATAAGAAAAGACGGGTGCGGTGTGCATAATGAAATATCAAAGAAAAAAGAGGAAAAAAAGAAAAAGAACAAGAAAAGAAAAATAATAATAAAAGAGATAGAGAAGAAAAGAAATGCTTGAAAAGAGGAAAATTGCACCCGTAGTTGTAAAGGAAGAAGAAAGAAAGGGAAAAAGGGAGAGAAGTGAAAAAGAGCTCAAGGAGGGTTGAGTCACTATTCCATATCTACGATACCCCTTCCCGGTCCTATATTACAAGCCTAAGAAAGTCCTATAGTGATCCTAGTTCAACCGTCCGAAAATTGAGGTATTGAAAGTAAAGGAAAGCTTATAGTATTGTAGGTGCACAGTTAGAATTTTTTTTGTGAGAGCGAGTGAGTTCTTACCTAGTCCCGATTTTCATAATCTTATATATATGTGTGTGGGACTTCTTTGTGGTAAGGGCAAGCATTGCATTGGCTGAGTGCTAGCTTAATTAGGTAAAATGTCATTTGTGTATGCTTGGTTGTGTAGTGATAACATGATGCCACCCATTGATCCATTTGTGTCATACTGAGGCATATTGGGTCTTTACACCGATTTTGTTTTGAGCACTAAAGGAGGGGGTTGATTGTGTGAATAACAAGTGTGCTTTGTAAAGTTATGGATTGCTATGTATCTCGTAGGGTTCTTCCCTTCATTTTTATTGCTTCTTAACGGTTACGAATGTTAGAGATTGCCTTGTTCTTACTCACCAGACTAAGGGGGGTAATGAATGGAAAAAGAGATTATCAGGCTATCAACCCTCATCTAATAGCTTGACCTTTGTCTGAAAATAGCTAATACGATATCTAAGGTAAGGGTAAGTCAAGTTAAAACCTGCATACGTATCAAGTTGCATGGTGATAATCATCTAATTAGGGGACCAACCATTTAGGTGAAGTTAACTTACCGATATTGCACGCTAAGCACCAGAATAAATCACTAGTATAATTAAGTCTGCGTAGTTATGAAATCATGGAGAACATAATCCTAGTCACTTCACTCATTGAATACAATTTTAACCAAGAATCTGGCCGCTGCTATGTACTGTTTTAAATTATTTCTTGTTACAAACTTCCCCCATAGGAAATAAATAGATTGATAGTAGTAGTAAATGAATTAACTGAGGTCCTCATCATATTCCTCGTGGGATTCGACCCTAATCCTTGTTGGGTTCTAAATTTGAACATCAACCGCTTTATATCTCATTTAAAGGTGTAATTTGGCGGACGTCAATATGAAGATCTTCAAAACCTTCAAGAATATGAAGAACAAACCCTTGTCTAAAACTTCTCCATATCAACTAAAAATTTAGAATTTTCTTTCCCTTGATATAGAGAACGAACCCCAATCAAAATTAAGCACCAAATCACCTTCTCCCAATAAGACCCAATTGTAAATTTCTTTAAGTCTTCAAGCTTTAAGTCTTCAAAGCTTCAAGGCTTCATTGGTAGAATCACATCCACTTCTCAAAATTCAAAAGTAAGCTATGATCTAGACATAAAAATACTATAGAATACAATTCTAATGTAAAAAACAACAAGAAATCAAGAAACATTTTCCGAATATTTTTAAGAATATTTTTTGGAAATTTTGATTTGTTTTATTAATACCAAAATTCCAAGATTAGGCTTGTAGAAACAACTCTAATCTCTAGCTCTTGATACCAGATGATACAAGAAAAGTAAGATAAAGAAAACTAGACACAAGATTGGAAGCAAAAAGCAACCCTTGTTAAAGTACAAGGACGTCAATTTAACAATTCCAATAAGCACCTAGTTATGAGAAAGACCTCAAGGGAAATCAATTTCCCAAGCAACCCTTCTTTCTATACAAAGTCACAGTCAAAGGCTTTAGACAAGCTCACAAGCTCTCAAAAGAGTATAATGTCAAATGTCATAAAAATTTACTACGAAAATTAAAAGAGCTCCTATTTATACTAAGTACGAAAGTGAAAGACTATTACAAATATACCCTTAGGGGCCGTTTGATTACTAGATAAGACCCAAGTTAATACATGAATAATGTGACTATTCATGTATTAATTTTATACATTATTTAATTTTCAAATAAGATAAAAGTTATTTATGTATTAATTTTACATGGTGTTTCATTTTGTTTTAGTAATTCTACATAATTAGTATGAAGAAATCTATGTATTTTTATGCAAGATAGAAGATGGAATAAGTTATGTGGGTATTAATCATACATGGATTAAAATAATAAAATCACACTTAACCTTATAAATTTACTTTTAAAATCTTTTTAAATTTGGTACTTTTTAATTTAAAATTATCACTTTCTTCCGTGTATATTTACGCATAATTAGTTTTTTTTTGTTCGGTGTATATTTTTTTATAATGTAGATATTATACACACACACACACACACACACACATATGTATGTATGTATGTATGTATGTATGTATGTATGTATAATTAAATAGTATGATAATTTCATGAAATTTTTGGGTATGTCGATAATAATATGCTTAATAATACATAAGAAGAAGTAGTCTTGTTATTCGGTGTACATTTACACCTCCAATTTCTTCTATTTTTTTAAAATTCAATTATATAATAGAATTTTATACTATTTGTTTACTTTTTTATTGATAGATAATATATATTAATTTACAATAAATTAAATATTCAATAATCAATAATTCATGTATTCTAATCGCTGCATAAAACTGTACAATTAATCCATGCATAAATTAATACATATATTCTTTCATAACTAATTCATGTATTACTAATACCTGCATAACTCTAAACCATAACCAAACAGCTCCCTAGTGAATAAAGGTCTTGTTTGTTTGTCTTTCTTTTCCTTGAAATCAAGGACAATTGCAAATCTATCTACCTTCTTCAGTCACTTGGCCATCTTGTGCTCCTTCATCCACCAAAGCTATCATCCAAATATAGAATCCTTTGGATGACTTCAATATGCACTCAAGTGCATCCCTCTTCATGAAGAGACCTTGTAGCACTTGGAGTTCCTTAGTTTGACTCCTTGTGAAAGGTTTTGAAGGGCCTTTGGTTGCATCACTGGGAGCGTCCAGATTTGCTTCTTTTCTTCTGTATCTTACTAGTTTATACTACTCTTTACTTGTTTTAATCATATATTACTAACCAAACTGCTAGTGAATCTAATATAAAATAAAATTGAATTATAAAACATGTTCTTAATCTCCTATAAGTTTAACTGTATCAATTTCAGGATAAACATTTCCGAGTTACAACATCTACTTTTGATGTTGTTGTGCATATTGTGTTAATGGAATCACAAAACACGAATCTGATTACAAAGCAAATGCAGAGCAATAAAAGCGAGAAGTGTGAGGACTATTATTATTACCTTGTCGAACAAAGCAAAAGAGGTTCTATCTTTCCAATACCAGACGGAGGGATCAGTGATAAATGTAAACGCAAATCATAATCGTTTTTACTCTAAGCCCCATTACAATTTAGAAGATTAAGCATTTTCTGTTAAGTCTGTAACGATGCAACTCTTCAGCAAAGTAAATTAAACCACCTTTATCGGAAGTTGTTGCTATTTGTAGAGCTTTTTTTAAAAATTAAGTAAGATATTCAGATAAGTAAAAAGAAAATTTAAATAATTTAACTTTTAAGTTATGAAATTTTTACTTTAGTATAAATATAAATAATCTAATTTTAGATTTGTACTTTATTCTTAATAAAATAGTTTATGCCTAGGAAAAATATTTATGAGTACAATTATTTAGACTACAAATTTTAAATTTGTTTTTCTTAATTTCATATTCAATGAAACGTCACTAGGTAAATTGAAAGGAAGAGGGTAATTCCTCCATATTAAAATAAATAATTTTTTAGCCTTTTAATCTTATTTCAAAATAAGTGGTGTTTTACATAATCAAGAAATATTAATGGTGTTCTTTTAATTTTACCCTTATTTAAGTAGAGAGAGTTTTATATAATCAAAAAAATATTAAAGAGTTACATTTTTTTTAAAATATTTACTAGGAATAAGTAAATAAAAATATATCTTTTATCTAAATTAATAATTTTCCTAAAAATAAACCCATATTAAAAGCATTACTTATTTTGAAACGGAGAGGATAGTGTCGCAGCGAAAATAGTCGGGGATGAGAGGGCTTAAGTTGACAAATGACGAGTCGTGTCCCCTTTCCACTCTGTCCATTATTTGATTTTTTATTTTTTTTCTATTTTTTAGTTTTTAGTTTTCTTTTCAATTAAATTTCTAACCCATTTTATAATGGGATTTGTTATTGCTGTTTATAATCGATGCCCTACATTCTGCGGGGATGGTTTGTTTGAAACACGCGCCAGAAACACAGGAAAAACGAACAGCTCTCCTTAATTGGCGGTGACTTTTAGATATTCTAATGTGTATTTTGAAAAAAGAAGACATAATTGGAAAAAGACAAAAAGAAAAAAGAAGTTAGACGAAGAGGATCTTTGAGGTCCTCTACTACTCCTTCTTCTTCCTTTTTCCAAACCACAATTTTTTCTCAAGAGTTAATTACAATCAATAATCTAATATTCTTTTCTCATTTGTTGTATTACTAACTCTTCTAATTATCTTGTTTTGGGATAATATCAAGAAACAGCGGTCAATTCTGGTAAGTGGGTGCTATCTTCCTCATTTTTTTCTCCGCTTTTTGTTTCCTTTTTTCTGTTTATGTTCTAATCAACTAATGGTCAATTTTGCTTAGTCTGTAATTACAGCATGAATATATTTCTTGTATAATTGTTGAATTTAATGTTTTATGATTGGCTGTGCTTGTTTTTCCTTGGATGCCTACGCTTCCTTTGACTGCTGAATCGTATGCCAGAAAAAAAAAAAAGAAGAAGAAGAGAGCAATCTTTGCATACTCGAAAAGGTTATATGTAAATAAAACCAAGTTTAGCTCACAAATTTGATCCTTGGTGTTTGGGGTGGGGGTTAGTTGATTAATCCTGACCTTTTCTTTTCGGTCAATTCCATACTAGGGATCGCGTGCTTGCGGGCATTAATTGATCTTTTGGGATTAATGTTTAGCATGTCTGTCATCCCAGTTTGACGAGACCTTATACTGTTTTACGATAGGGAACTTGCAACTTAATTTTAATAATTTGCTAGTTTTGTCCTGTTTTACCGGCGTTGATTAGCTTGTCATATATGTATGCCTCGTAAGGAGCTCAATCAGCTTCACTACATGAGGTTAGATGGCGTCAAAAGCCCGAAGTAGTCCTAATGTTTTTATTATCTACTGTTAATATCATGTTTTTCTGTCTCAATATGTTTTTCTAGGAAATTTAATGCAACATCATATCTTTAATAAAATATGGTGCAGAGTTTTCAATAACTATAAAGTCCTAAATTTAAAGCAACGCCAATTGTTCAGCAAGCTCAAGACAGATGTTCTGGACAAATATCTTCATGAATCTGGAATCCGACCGTCAATGGATAACATGACTAGCTAGCTGCTTAGAGTATAGGATGTGATTACTAAAACATGGGGTCGGTTTAATTGAGTTGCATTTTGGCTACCAATTTTTTAAATACTTGCTTCAGTATGAGTACGTCATGAAAGTGCAGAACAGTTGTATCCCTAAACTGGGCTATTATTTTTGTTCGTGCTGGTGTATGGTTAAGTGCGCTTAACTGGTATCAGCCTCACTGACAAAGGTAGTTGTCATTTTTCATTATGTTAGAGCTTCACGGTGTTCTCTTGGTACTAGATTTTATTCCCAGCTAATAAACTAAATAACTCCACATTTTAAGTTGGTGTATTTAGCAACCATAGCTTTTTTATGATTAGTCGTCTCTTTTCTTGTTTCAAAGCCAAATGAAAGACCATCTGCTGCCCTTTATGCATTTGGTTAATCTAATTGCAGGATGAAGCTTCCACATGATTTCTACATGCTGTTTTAGGATTCTTGCATATCTTACTTATCAGTTTTGAAAGAAGTGCGACGCAAATTCAAGATGCTTTCATATTTTAATTGATTTAAAGACACATCTTATATGCCTGATGTTGCTGTGCTAAGCTGCTATTGTGCTAGCACGGTGCTAGTCATGCATTAGTTTGCTGATGAAGGTTATGGCTTTGACATTATCTGCTATGGAATACTGAATGAAGAATCTTCTGGTGATGGAAAAAGGAAGATTATTATCTAATGTTTCCCCGAAAGTTGATCTTGTAATTCCTTCCCTATATTGGGGGCCTGAAAGAGAACTTGTTACATTCTTTCAATGCTAATGAGTGCATAAGCTACTTTAAGGTTCAAGTGCTCTAAGTAGGAGTCTTAACCACATAATTTCTCTTCAATAAAATTTACTCTAAAAACTCTAGTTTTATAACTTCAGAAACCTTGAAGGATGATTTTTCCATTTCCACTTCTACCGTTTTCATCTGAATTTCATGAAGCAGTTTGATGAACGAATTGATGTTGCAAAGCTACTTGGCACTGACTGCTTTTTTTCAAGTGCAGCAACCATACCTCCAGCATGTGCGTTAGTACAAATAAATAGAGTAGTCATTTCAGGTATTTCATCCGATTGTTCTATTGACCTATTGAGTTCGACATGTGATGGAAGTTTCACATTTTATGTATTGGTACTTTCATGAGAAGTGTCTACCAATATTGGCACAGAAAGTGCAGGTTCAGAAAGTTTCTTTAAAGATTGCTTATGCTCCTGCTTGGAGCAAACACAAGTGGAACGTTTAGTTATATGGAAAAGCTGATAAGCCTTAGAAGATAGCATGTTGGGAAGAAAAAAGGAGTTCAGGGAGCTTTTTGTTTTAAAAGGTTTCCCCTCTAGGAGCGAGCATATACAATCCAAGGATTTAGTTATATGTAAAAACTGGAATAAGCCTTAGAAGTTTAAAAGTTTTACATGGACAATCCTAAACTAGGATTAATCTCACCACAGAATGGTGTGTCCTTATTCCTAATGAGAGTGCTGAAGAAGAGAAAAACGTTGAGGATGACAATGAGTTTCGCAGATCTATTCTTTGCGACTCTAACTGGCTACTTTTTTATTTCTCATTTTCCTTGTTGGTTTTGTGTTTTTTTCCTTGGGTTCAATTTTGTTGAGGAGGAAGGGGGACGGAGCAGGAGAAGAACAGCTGGATATCTTTTTTATTAAATCCATAGCATGCATATGCAGCGAGTTGTAGACAAAAACTGGATCTTAAGTAACCACATAAAAAGTAGGGACTGTACCTCTCTTGTGTGATCTTTTACTCCTCCCTTTTATCTGATTCATTGATGAAAATATTAGGGAAATGTCATGATAATTTGATATATAAATCTTCATTTGATAAGTTAAACTCACGTGACAAATGCACTTGTGGACAAGACTTTACTGGTTATTGATCATCAAATCCCTAGTACTTCTCTTTTTGAAATTGAATATCTTGTTTGACTTCACTTCCTTCTATAAGTAAAAACTTTGTCTCATAATTCTATATTGAGTGGGAGTTGAACAAAATTACTTGATGGGAAATGCGTCCTCATGGGATAGTAAGAATTTTTTGGTTTATTTTGCTGGTAATGTAAAATTGACATTGCATTAACCAGTGAACATAGGATAAGTACTCCATTTAGAGAAAAGGATTATAGCTTATTTGGATTGGAGGAAGTCATTCATATCCTCAGTAAGGCATGTGCCCTAAACCTTCTCGCAAAAGTTAACTTTATTTTTGTTTATATAACTAGCAATCCTTAAATGAATGAATGATTGTGTATAGGCTATAGTGTAGAAACTTTGAAATAGGTGATGTTAATATTGTACAGAAAATGGTTGCAGTTGCTTAAGTTTAAGATTAGTCTTCAAGAAAGCTGTAGTTCACCTCCTGGTAAAAAGTTGGGAGGTGTTTGTTTACTTAAGAGAGGTTATGTATCCCCTTACTTCTCTTTGCCAATTTTATTTTTAGGTTCCCAAGTGGTTCACCTCAGCTCTTAATTGGAAATGGAAGATGCAAAAGATATGAAGGAAAATTCTCCCCAAGAATCTGCCCCTCAACCTAAAGTTTCTGTTCCAAAGGAGGATCTATCACATAGTGCAACTCAAACTGGGAAACGCATGAATGGAACAGCAAACTCTGAAATTCAGGAGTCAGCCGTCAATGCTTCTCAGTATTCAAAAGAATCTTCTAACAGAATTCCATTGGATGATAGTCAAACTCATCCAACGGGAAGTTTAATTTCAGCATCTTCCATTAAATATGATGGAGCAGGTGACATTTTAAAAAGAGGAAGTCTTCAATCAGCTGTGCCAACAGTTCAGCAGGAAGCCTCACCTAAACTGGTAGGGGATCTGAAATCGTTGGAGACTCCAACAGCTCTGTCAGAAGCCAGTTCATCATATATATTGGATGCAAAAGCAAGTGATTCATTGCAGCTATCATTCCATGATAGTTCCAGTGGTGGTCTTTTGAATCAACCAAATAATAATACGGATGGACCAACAGAAGAACAAGATGCTTCACCTTTATTAACCATGAATTCAAACTCAGCATCCCTAAAAGAGGAAAACCAAAAAGAATCTTCTGAACGCGTACAATCTGATCTTTTAGAAGCAGAAAAAAATGATGTCTCACGACTTCAGCAAGACAATTCTCCAAGTATTCCTAATGTTTCTGCTGATACACCTTCTTTATCCACTCAAGAACAAAAACCTGAAAATAATATTCATGTAGAGGCACCTAACACTGGTCAGTCCCTAGCCCAGGCTTCCTATCTAACAGTTAAGATTCCAGAACCCAGTGCCCATTCCAAGTGCCCTGAAAACTCTGATATCACCAGAGTTAAAATAGACACAGCAGCACCAATTGAATCTGTGAAGCAGGCAGTTTCCAAGTTTGGAGGCATTGTTGACTGGAAGGCTCATCGTGTACAGACTGTGGAGGTAAGCTCATGAACCCTTAATATACTCTTTGAATCTCGACTCAGGAAGGCCATTTGGCTGTCAGTAAAATGAGTTTCTTGAAAGCCACTTTAGATGATTCTATCTAATGAAGGATTGCATCTGTGTGTCCACCGGGATACTGCACTGTATGCAGTGACTGTTTAGATTTTATATATACATTTTAAATCTTGCTGACCTGTACATTCATCTTTTGGACATGTGTCGTACTAAGAATTTTTCATCCAAGTCTTCCACTTCTGGCTAATGCAGAGAAGGAAAGTTGTTGATCAAGAACTAGCGAAAGTGCTGGAGGAAATCCCATTGTACAAGAAGCAGTCTCAGGCTGCAGAAGAAGCAAAAATAATGGTGTTGAAGGAACTAGATAGCACCAAAAGACTGATAGAGGAGTTGAAGCTGAACCTGGAGAGAGCACAAACAGAAGAGCAACAAGCAAAACAGGACTCAGAACTTGCCAAGCTCAGGCTGGAAGAGATGGAGCAGGGAATTGCTGATGAGGCTAGTATCGCAGCCAAGGCGCAGCTTGAAGTTGCTAAAGCCAGGCATGCAGCAGCAGTTTCGGAGCTAAAAACGGTGAATTCTGAGTTAGAAGATCTTCATAAAGAGTATAATTTATTGGTGTCCGAGAGATATGATGCCGTGCAAAAAGCAGAGGAAGCGGTTTCTGCCTCAAAGAAAGTTGAGAAAGAAGTGGAGGATTTGACTATTGAACTCATCACTACAAAGGAATCTTTAGAAGCTGCACAAGCTGCACATTTGGAGGCAGAGGAACACAAAATTGGAGCAGCAATGGCAAGAGAGCACGATACTCTAAATTGGGAGAAAGAACTAAAGCAGGCAGAAGAGGAGCTTGAGAAGCTAAACCAGCAAATACTGTCTGCAAAAGATCTCAAAGCAAAATTAGGCATTGCTTCAGCTTTGCTACTGGATCTCAAAGCTGAGTTTGCTGCATACATGGAATCAAAGTTGAAACAAGAGATGGGTGAAGGCAATTTCAGCGAACTGTCAGAACCAGAGAAAAGAACTCATGCCGAGATGCAAGCAGCTGTGACCTTTGCTACACGGGAGCTTGAAGAAGTGAAACTCAACATCGAGAAAGCAACAGATGAGGTAAATTTCTTGAAGGTGGCTGCAACTTCATTGAAGGCAGAATTAGAAAAAGAAAAATTAGAACTAGCTGCCATCCAGCAGAGAGAAGGCATGGCATCAATTACTGTAGCATCTCTTGAAGCTGAGTTGAACAGGACCAAGTCAGAGATTGCCCTTGTGCAGATGAAAGAGAAAGAAGCAAGAGAAAAAGTGGTGGAGCTTCCCAAGCAGTTGCAAGAGGCTGCCCAAGAGGCTGACCAGGCAAAGTCACTTGCACAAACAGCTCGTGAAGAGTTGAGAAAGGCAAAAGAAGAAGCAGAGCAAGCAAAGGCTGGAGCAAGTACCATGGAAAGTAGACTACTTGCTGCTAAAAAGGAGATAGAAGCTGCAAAAGCTTCTGAGAAGTTGGCGCTGGAAGCCATCAATGCTCTGAAAGAGAGTGAATTAGCTCGAAGCACCAAAGATGAAGATTCCCCATCTGGAGTAACACTTTCTCTGGAAGAATATTATGATCTCAGCAAGCTGGCCCATGAGGCAGAAGAGCAAGCTAATAAGAGGGTGGCTGCTGCTATTACCCAAATTGAAGTAGCCAAGGAATCAGAGCTGAGAAGTCTAAGCAGGCTGGAGGAGGTTAATCGAGAGATGACTACTAGAAAGGAAGCTCTGCAAATTGCAATGCAGAAGGCAGAGAAAGCCAAGGAAGGGAAATTGGCAGTAGAGCAAGAGCTGAGGAAATGGAGAGCTGAGCATGGGCAAAGGCGGAAAGCTGGTGAATCTATTCCATTGATAAATACTACAAGAAGCCCGAGAACGAGTTTAGAGGAGAGTAAAGCATCGAAAACCTATGAGCGTGCACCAGAGGCTGCTTCACTACATCATAGGTCAAGTCCGAGAGCATATGAGCAAGCAAATAATACGGAAACCGATACATCTCCAGAAGTGAAGATCCCAAAGAAAAAGAAGAGGTCCTTCTTCCCAAGGCTCTTCATGTTTTTGGGAAGAAAGAAAGCACAGGCCAAGACAGCGTGATGCGCTTTGGGGTTTTATAGAATCTCGGTCATTTTATACAATTGTTCCTACATTTTTCTGGTTGTTTGTCTGGGTTGACGGAGTGTAAATTCTCACTGCTTTTCTGTGTACATCCCGAGCATTATATATTGTAAAATATCAAAATACTTCTCTCACCTTTTGGATGGCTGTTTATAGAACAGAGCAAGGTTATCATAGGTTTGGCAGTGGAGATCAATACAGTGATTCTGTAAGTAAATCAACTGCTGCTTCAACTGTTTTATCCTGCTAGTTCTTAGATTCTGAAATATTGGGTTTCTTGGCAGTATGGGTTGTATAATTCAAGTATTTGCGAGACTTTTGTATCATCTGGTATGCCATTCCACGTGAAATACCTAACCATCAGAATTTTTTTAATTTGCCATTCCCATAGTATTCTGCTTGTTTTCTGCTTCGTTCATGCAATCCTGATCCAATGCTGTAATGAATAGCAAGAAATGTGCATATTGACCATTTCTGTTGGGTAGAAAATGCTCAAGTTATTTAAAGCACTTGCACAGTCATTGTGGGAAAAATACTTGCCTGATCTCAATGTTTACGCCAAACCAAGGAATTTAACCTGAAGGGTAAAATGTTTTATGTGTATTGCATTCACTGACTTTGCACAAACACCTGGTGCATGTAACATTATTCCTCGATGTGGCCTAAAGATCATCTTCAGATAACCCGGCCTTTGATCTCTGTGTTTTCGCAACATGATGCCATCTTCTATCCTATGTGCTAGCGTATTATTTCTTCCATTGGCCATTTCTCTTTATATGTCTGTTCGCAACAAATTTACGAGTCGAGAAAAATAATAATCAAGACAGGAAAATCGTGTAACAAAATATTTGATTTCAAGTGTGATGAGTGATACAATCTCTATATAATCCTCTGATTCCACCAATGATAATATGAAATATGTTGAACTTGGATTTGATTTGAATTCAACGGCCTAAGTAGCTTGATCTTGAATCTCCTTCTTCGAATTATTTATCACGAACAAGTAACTTGATCTTGAAAACCTTGATATTTGTCTTCGTTCTTGTTGTAGAGAATTTATGGTATTTGATCCATGAGCTCTTTTCTTGCTTTTGTTCTTAATTTTCTTCCCCTCTTTGTGAGTTATGAGGACTTTTATTTATAGTTGTAAGGATGATGTTTTTGTGTGATTTAATTGGTCAGTTTGAACTGACCAATCATATTCCTTGGTGATATACTTCAATTTGATTGGCTAGAACATGTCACTTATGTCACGCCCCACCTTGGGAGACATGACTAACACCTGGTGCCCTACTAGGATCTGAACTGACTGAGCTGACTGAGCCTAAGCACTTCTGGTGCAGGCTTACTCCCCAATTAAGAAAACAACGGGCTATATCTGGGTTGTAAATACAACCTCCGCCCGACAAGGCCTTATAGCCACCTGTAAAAGAAAACCAGCTAGCCAGAAACAAGCAAGAACAGGAAATCCTATGCGGGCCGACAAGACTACCATGATGTCTAGTTATGACTATAAAGTAAAACCAGTGCTAGGCTAATCTATGGCCGACAAGGCCGCTAATCTGTCAGTAGAACAAGGCCCCACACGGCCAACACGTAAACTAAAACACATATAGGCCCCACATGGCCAATAACAGCTAACCACAGGGAAGTAGAAACAATTTGCAAGCCTCTAGGAGTAATATGACGGTCGGGACAAGGCCCCGGCCTACCCATGAACTGTAAAATCAAAAAGAAGTAAATCTTCTATCTACAAGCTCCGTAAGAAAGGAGCTACTGCCCTGGTGATGCTGGCTGAAAGCTACGAGGGACCTGCTCCTCGTCTATCTGTATCTGCAGGCAAGTAATGCAGCGCCCTAGAAAGGGCGTCAGTAAAATGTGTATTGAATATGTAAGGCGATAATTGTAAATGACTGAAATAAGGAGATAAAACTGAAGATAACTGAAATAAAGGGGGTAGAGATCATACTTGAGTAGTAGAACTTCTTACTATCTAACTTTATTAATAACTAAAGCAAACAAGAACCTTACCTGACCCCCATAAGCCGGAAGGTACAACCAGCACGACATAACCCACCTGGGGCCCCCATAAGCCCTGGTGAGCACACCTCAGTCTATATACCTCTATCCACAGTCACACTGGATCAACTTATAGCTATAGCCGTCCTACCAATCCATTGAGTCTGCAATTGAGCCCGCTCGGCCCCTGACTATAACTGTGTCTGAGTCCGGTGGACTCCTGATATCTGCACCCCGGGCACCAGGCTCGATAGTGGTGTATAAAGCCAACCACCGCATATGACCTGGGACCCCATCTTCGTCCCTGACAGATGGCATACCGCTCCGTAGAGCGACGTCATCTCGCCCCTGGCGGGCGTCGACACAGCTAATAACCCTGGGGTAAGTCATGAAGGCTATACAGGCATAATCCATCCCAAACTAAACATGGAATACGAGTTTCAGCTAATAACAACAACCAATCATAATAGGCATGCTTCTGGTGCTCTTACTGGGACTCAACTGATTTATCATGTTATGAAAATTAACTTGCCGAAAGAAACTGCCTTAACATACCTCGTTTGTCGATTACTGATTAACTGTCGAGCTTCAACTCGTATTCAACTGCTCTTCTCAACTGCAATCGTATCATTAGAGGAATGAGGCTAATTCCAGTACTAAATTTGTTGAAAAACGATAACTTTACATAGAAATATTAACTATATTTCAACTTGATGGAACACGGTCGAAAACTCATAATTTCTCAAGAATCCAAAAGGGAGAAATGCTTACTTTAAGCCTGTGATCGTATTGACACTAGTTTGGAGCAATTCCAACAACTTTATCTCGGCGGGGTTATGATTTTCCGGGCGAATTTCGTGAAACTAACTCCGTAGTAATGCACCCTGCAGCCTTATACTTCGATATCCGAAGTTAATTTAAATTCGGGTAGCGTTTCGTAGCGTAAACGGAGGAAATTTATTTACTTTCTTTGTACTTTACCTCAGCTGGTCGAATATGAATATGGGAAATGAAATGAAATTAAAGGGTGAAACATATATATACTTGAGGCAGTGGACAGGGGTCCATGGCACGAACCATGTCGCGCCAATTTGAGGGCGTGCCACGGAGCCCATCACGGAGGACATGGTCCATGCCATGCTGCCCCTTTGGGTACCTGGCCCGGCCTCCTCCCACACGGCCTTGACTCCGTGCTCGTCCGACCTTTTTCCGGGCCCCTTTTTCATACGTATTGTACTCTAAAACTCTTAAACAACGTACAAATAGTCCATCTAAATGTTAGAAACTTACGGGGTGTAACATCCTCCCCCCTTAAGAACATTCGTCCTCGAATATTAAGTTTAGCTTATAGGCGTCTTAACTCTTATAACTACTCATTCTGGAAAAATTTCGGCAAAGTCTCCCCTGTAATATGGACTATCCGAAAATCCTGAAACACAGAAAAGTCCAATACAGGTATTTCACACAACACTATAGCAACTGTTTCTCAACAACATTGTATCTAGCTGAGCAGTACATGTAACACACATCATACAACAAACTGAATCGTAAATGTACCTTAACTGCATAGCCTGGCTAAGTCTGGAACAAATGAGGATATCTGGATTTCATGTCATCCTCAGCTTCCAAGTCATTTCCTCTCTATTCTTGTTTCTCCACAGTACCTTAACATAAGCAACATCCTTAGTCCTCAACCCGCGAACCTGCCGATCTAAATAGCTACTGGAATCTCTTCATAGGTTAATTCCTCAGTAACCTGGACATCCTCAACTGGCACAATTTGGGATGGATCCCCTATGAACTTTCGTAGCATCGACACATGGAAGACTGGATGAACGAATTCCAACTCTGAAGGCAAATCTAGCTCGTATGCCACCTGGCCTATTCTTCGGAGTATTTGATACGACCCAATAAACCTCGGGCTGAGCTTACCTTTTTTGCCAAACCTCATTACGCCCTTCATTGGTGAGATTTTGAGAAATACCCAGTCACCTACACTGAACTCCAAGTTTCTACACCATACATCAGCGTAAGATTTCTGGAGGCTCTGAGCTGTCAGCAGATGTTCTCTGATAAGCTTTACTTTCTCTTTAGACTGATGAATTATATCTTGCCCAATTAACCCTGTCTCTCCAACCTCAAATCAACCAATTGGGGACCTACATTTTCGCCCGTATAAAGCCTCTTAAGGCACCATTAGAATCGCTGAATGGTAACTGTTATTGTAGGCAAACTAAATAAGGGGTAAATGTTCATTCCAGTTGCCTCCAAAATCTAGCGCACACGCCCGTAACGTATCCTCGAGCGTCTGAATTGTACGTTCTGCCTGCCCATCTGTCTGAGGGTGGTATGCCGTACTCAGATTAATCTAGGTTCCCAAACCTCTCTAGAAGGACTGCCAGAACCTAGCTATAAATTGCGCTCCCCTGTCAAAAATGATAGATGCTGGGATGCCATGTAATCTGACTATCTCCCTGATATAAAGCTCATCATAATCCTCAGCTGAGAAAGTGGTCCTGACTAGCAAAAAGTGAGCTGATTTTGGCAACCTGTCAACAATCACCCAGATGGAATCAAATTTACGCCTGGTACGAGGTAACCCTGTCACAAAATCCATATTAATTGCCTCCCATTTCCACATAGGCACTCCTATCTCTTGTGTCAGTCCACCGAGTTTCTGATGTTCGGCTTTCACCTGCTGGCAATTAGGGCATTGAGCCACAAATTCTACTATTTCCTTTTTCATTTCTGGCCACCAGTAATTTTCTTTTATATCCTGATACATCTTTGTTGAACCCGGATGAAGAGAGTAACGAGAATAATGCACCTCGCCCATAAATTACTGGACAAGTCTTGCTGCGTTTGGAACACAGAGGCGATCCCTATATCTCAAAACTCCGTCTTCAATTACCTGGAAATCTGTAACTTCCCCTCACTGAACCTTACCTCTGAACTGAACCAGGTTAGGGTCTTCGTACTGCCGTTCTTTCACTTCTATAACCAATGATGATACTGCCGTATTCTGAATTACTGTTGCACTGTCTCTCGAATCTACTATATGGACGGCTAAACTGGCTAACTGATGCAATTCTCAGGCCAGTTCCCATTGTCCTGGTTTCAGGTGTACTAAACTCCCCATGGATTTACAGCTGAGGGAATCTTCTACAACATTGGCTTTCCCTGGGTGATACAAAATATTCACATCATAGTCTTTCAACAACTCTAACTAACGCCGCCGCCGCAAATTCAACTCTTTCTGTGTGAAAATGTACTAAAGGCTTTTGTGATCAGTGAAGATATCTACATGAACGCCATACAGATAGTGCCTCCATATTTTCAAGGCATGAATCACCGCGGCTAATTCCAGGTCATGGGTGGGGTAGTTCTTTTCATGCTTTTTCAGCTGCCTGGAAGCGTAAACAATTACTTTACCGTGCTGCATCAGAAAACATCCTAACCCGACACCTGAAGCATCGCGGTATAATGCATAACCCTTTAATCCTTCTGGCAAGGCTAATACTGGTGCTGAGGTCAGTCTGTTTTTCAACTCCTGAAAGCTCTGTTCACATGCTTCAGTCTAGTGAAATTTAGCTTCTTTCTTAGTTAACTTGGTTAGAGGCGCTGCTAAGGTATAAAATCCTTCCACAAACCTCCTGTAATACCCGGCTAACCCCAGGAAACTACGTACCTCAATCGGAGTGGTAGGTCTAGGTCATGTTTTTACAGCCTCGATCTTTTGTCAATCTACCTGTATACCAGCATTTGACACAACATAGCCCAAAAGGCCACTGAATTCAGCCAAAATTCACATTTAGAAAACTTCGCATACTGCTGGCGATCCCTGAGAGTTTGGAGCACTGTTCGTAGGTGATCCCGATGATCTGCCTCTAAGTGGGAATATACCATAATATCATCAATAAATACTATCACAAACAGGTCCAGATACGGCCTGAAGATGCTGTTCATCAAGTCCATGAACACTGCGGGAGAATTCGTCAGTCCAAAGGACATGACTAGAAATTCAAAGTGGCCATACTGGTCTTGAAAGCGGTTTTTGGAATATCTCTCTCACGAACCCGAACCTGATGGTACCCTGACCTTAAGTCAATTTTTGAGAAATACTTTGCTCCCTGCAACTGGTCAAACAAGTCGTCTATTCTTAGAAGCGGGTACTTATTCTTGATAGTGACTTTATTCAACTGCCGGTAATCTATACACATACGGAGGGAGCCATCCTTCTTTCTCACAAATAGAACTGGTGCTCCACACGGTGAATTAATTGGCTTGATGAAGCCCTTATCTAACAGATCTTTCAATCGTTCCTTCAATTCTCTAAGCTCAGTAGGAGCCATTCGATACGGAGGAATAGATATGGGCTGAGTACCTGGTAATAAATCAATTGCAAAGTCGATTTTTCGTTCTGAGGGAATGCCAGATAGCTCATCCGGGAATACATCTGAAAATTCATTGATTACTCGAATGTACTGAAGAGTTGGAGATTCTGCTTGGACATCCTGAACTCTAACAATATGATAAATACACCCTTTTGCTATCAATTTCCTCGCCCAAAGATAGGAAATAAACCTGCCTTTTAGCGTGGCTGCACTACCTTTCCACTCCTGTACAACCTCCCCTAGAAAGTGAAATTGGACAGTTTTGGTCCAACATTCAATATTGGCATAGCATAGTGCCATCCAATCCATACTCATAATTGCATCAAAATCAATCATTTCTAGTTCTATCAAGTCTGCTAAAGTCTGACGACCAACAACCTCTACTGCGCATCCCCGATAGACCCTCTTGGCTATAATAGAGTCGCCGACGGGTATGGACACTGAGAAAGGTCGCTGAAGCGATTCTGGCGTAATACCGAACTTCCGAGCCACTAATGGGGTAACATAAGACAAGGTGGATCCTAGATGTATCAGTACATAAACAGAATGAGAGCAAATGTCCAGCATACCTGTCACCATATTCGACGACGACTATGACTCCTGTCGTCCCGGTAAAGCATAAGTGCGATCTGGACCGATACTTGAGCTAGATGCCCCTAATCTGCCTTGGCCTCTGCCGGATGGAGCTGAGGGTCTACGCCTTGCTGGAGATGCTGGGGCACGTGATCCTACTGAAGATCTATCCTGTCGGTTCCAATCACTCTGACCCCTAGCTGGACAATCTCTCATCCGATGACCCTCATATCCACAGGTATAACAGGCTGTGAAACCATACCTACATGCCCCGGAGTGACGTCGACTGCAAATAGGGAAAAGCGGCACGATGAATCTACTCTGCTCCACTCCTCTCTACTGTTGTGAACTTGCTGATCGTGAGCTCTTGCCGGGTGCTGACTGCCCCCCGACGACCAGATCCACTCCCCTGCTGCTGTTGTGCGGGTGGGGGTCTGGGTGGTCTACCTAAAAATTGTGGCCTGGGTCCACCCTGGGACTCCGCCTGCATGTCACTAGGTCTGGCTCTGCGGCGCTGCTCCTGATTTTCCCTCTTTATCTCCCGTTGCCGCTGTCTGATCCCTTCAATATTTTGAGCAAAAGCCTAAACGCAATCCATATCCATGTCCTCTTGCAGAGTAGCCGTAATACAGGTCTCCACATATTTTGGATTCAGCCCCATAATAAATCGATACACCCTAGCCGGCATGGTATCCACAAAAGCTGGTGCATATCGGGCCAAGGAATCGAACCTCATAGCATACTCCCGGACACTCATCGACCCTTGCTCTAGATGTAGGAACTGATCAACCCGGGCCTGTCGAATTTCCCATGGTAGGTAGTGGTCCAGAAAAGCCTCTAAGAAGCTGGGCTAAGTCGGAGGGGAAACAACTCGCCCTTGCGATGTCCCGTAGCCAGAATACTGCAAACTCCACCGATTCCACAAGTGTAGCATGCATTACCTTGAAAATCCGCTGCATCTGATCCAAAAAATCCTGAGGGTCCTCCTCCCGGTCCGTCCCTGTGAACTTCGGGGGACTCAGTGTAAGAAACTCCCGGACCCTCGAACTACTAGGCCCTCCTGAGGACTCTGCAACCACGGGCGTCACTTGCTGATGCTGTGCAGCCATCATCTGAGCTAACATAACAACAAAGCTCCTAACCTCCTGATCCGGTGGTACCGATATAGAGACTGCTGGAGGAGGTGTCGTCGCATTTTCCGCTCCGAGCGGCTCCTGACATAGTGGAGAGTGCTGGGGAGACCGAGATAAAGCCTCTCTGTCGCCCTCAGATTGGGCTGACTCTAACTGAGGCACCCTGCTAGTGCCATCCCCTGCTGCAACATCCAATTTCCTAACAGTCGTCGGGGGTGGCGGGTCTTCCATTTCTCTGTAGATAAAAGAATATGGTAAGCTTAGGGACTCAACCCTATACTGTACAACTCTATAGAATGACTGGATAAGAAGAAAGAGTAACCATCCTATCATGCCTCGCAACCTCCTACCTATAGAATGTGGTGCACAACACATCCATAGAAAAGACTCTACTTAGCATGACTTGCAGACTCTCTGGGATACGACCTGCTCTGATACCAACTTTGTCACGCCCCACCTTCGAAGGCATGACTGGCACCTGGTGCCCTACTAGGATCTGAACTGAATGAGATGACTGAGCCTAAGCACTTCTGGTGCAGGCTTACTCCCCAATTCAAGAAAAAAGGGGCTATATCTCGGTTGTAAATACAACCTCCGGCCGACAAGGCCTTATAGCCACTTGTAAAAGAAAACCAGCTAGCAAGAAACAAGCAAGAATAGGGAATCCTTTGCGGGTCGACAAGACCACCAAGATGTCTAGTTATGACTGTAAAGTAAAACCAATATTAGGCTAAACTATGGCCGACAAGGCCGCTAATCTATCAGCTAAAAAAGGCCCCACATGGCCAACACGTAAATTAAAACACATATAGCCCCCACACAGCCAATAACAACTAACCATAGGGAAACAGAAATAATCTGCAAGCCTTTAGGAGTAATATGACGGTCGGGACAGGGCCCCGACCTACCCATGAACTGTAAAATGAAAAAGAAGTTAACCTTCTATCTACAAGCTACGGAAGAAAGGAGCTACTGCCCTAGTGATGCTGGCTGAAAGCTACAAGGGACCTGCTGCTCGTCTATCTGTATCTACAGGCAAGTAATGTAGCGTCCCAGAAAGGGCGTCAGTACAATGTGTACTGAATATGTAATGCAATAACTGTAAATGATTGAAATAAGGAGATAGAACTGAATATAACTGAAATAAAAGGGGTAGATATCATACCTGAGTAGTATAATTTCTTACTATCTAACTTTATTAATAAATAAAGCAAACAAGAACCTTACCTGGCCCCTATAAGCTGGAAGGTACAACCAACACAGAATAACCCACCTGGGGCCCAAATAGCCCTGTTGAGTACACCTCAGTCTATGCACCCCTATCTACAGTCACACTGGGTCAACTAATAGCTATAACTGTCTTACCAATCCCTTAGGTCTGCAACTGAGCCCG
Source organism: Datura wrightii (assembly GCA_035772735.1). Classification (NCBI taxonomy): domain Eukaryota; kingdom Viridiplantae; phylum Streptophyta; class Magnoliopsida; order Solanales; family Solanaceae; genus Datura; species Datura wrightii. The sequence goes on from JASDFA010000016.1 coordinate 118,312,235, forward strand.
CTCGACCCCTGACTGTAACTATGTCTGAGTTCGATGGACTCCTGATATCTGCACCCCTGACACCAGGCTCGACGGGGATATATAAATCCAACCACGGCATATGAGGACCTGGGACCCCATCTTCGTCCCTGATGGACGTCATACAACGTCATCTCGCCCCTGGCGGGCGTCGACACAGCTAATAACCCTAGGGTCGGTCATGAAGGCTATACAGGCATAATCCATCCCAAACTAAATATGGAATACGAGTTTCAGCTAATAACAACAACCAATCATAATAAGCATGCTTCTGGTGCTCTTACTGGGACTCAGCAGAGTTATCATGCTAAGAAAATTAACTTGCCGAAACAAACTGCCTTAACATACCTCGTTTGTCGATTACTGATTAACTAGCGAGCTTCAGCTCATATTCAACTGCTCTTCTCAATTGCAATCGTATTATTAGAGGGATGAGGCTAATTCCAATACTAAATTCAATGAAAAACGACAACTTTATATAGAAATATTAACTATATTTCAACTTGACGGAACACGATCGAAAACTCGTAATTTCTCAAGAATCCAGAAGGGAGAAATGCTTACTTTAAGCCTGTGATCGTATTGACACTAGTTTGGAGTAATTCCAACAATTTTAGCTCGGCGGGGTTATGATTTGCCAGGCGAATTTCGCAAAACTAACTTCGTAATAATGCTCCCTGCAGCCTTCTACTTTGATACCCAAAGTTAATTAGAATTCGGCTAGCATTTCGTAGCATAAACGGAGGAAATTTATTTACTTTCTTCGTACTTTACCTCTGCGGGTCGAATATGAATATGGGAAATGCGATAAAATTAAAGGGTGATACATATATATACTTAAGGCAATGGACAGGAGTCCGTGGCACGAACCCGGTCGCGCCAATATGAGGGCGTGCCACGGTGTCCATCGCGGAGGACATGGTCCGTGCCACGCTGCCCCTTGGGCAGCTGGCCCGGCCTCCTCCCGCGCATCCCCGACTTCGTTCTCGTCCGACCTTTTTTCAGGCCCCTTTCTCGTACGTATTATACTTTAATACTCTTACAATGTACGAATAGGCCATCTAAATGTTAAAAACTTACGGGGTGTAACAACTTACACACTTGGCATGGTTTTATTAGCTCATTTGTTTGGCTTGGATTGCCACCTCATTTTGACACATGTAATGATTTTAGTGGCTGATTTGTTTGGCTTGGATTGCCACCTCATTTTGACACGTGACATGATTTTAATGGCTCACTTTATTGCCACCTCATTTGACATGCGGCATGATTTTGGGCCTCTAGAAAGATGACATCTTGGGCTCAATAAAGTGGGTTCATCATTTGTAGCCCAATTTGATGGACTAACCCAATAAAATTAGATCATTAATTAAATCCACATTTATTGGACTCAAATAGTTAATATAGTTATATTAATCCATAATATTTATTTGGACTAATGTTTTAAATTTAATGTAATCTAAATTATTTTACGGATTTAAATCCACTAAAATTTGATCAATTACAAAATGCCCCCACTTCAAGATTTGTCAGATAAGAGACCTTAAAGACAAAATTTTAAGTCTCAATAAATAACAATAATAATAACAATTGTTATTATTATTTCTCACATTCTGTGTGTACTTCACATAAGAAAGATAGTATTTTCCTCCAAATTCATAGAAGATTTAATCTTCTTAATTTGTTAAATAATCCATTTTGTGCTTTTCCTTTCTTCTTCTTTCTTCTTTTTTTTTAAAATTTCGTTGGATGTTTGCCGAAGGCTGTGTTTCCTACACCTGAATATGATTCATCTCGGACTTCTAGTAGTATAAGGATTTGGTTCCTTCCTTAGAGATTGGATAGGAATAGGACTATCTTCAAGCTTATCAAGAAGGAAGAGAAGATCATTTCCAATTCCTATTAGAACACTGCAACTACTAGTCTTAGTGACTCTATATAAATAGGGGAGACTAAAATTATAGTTCATAGTGCAAGCTTTTCTTTTTCTTTTAGCTGCCTCGGATATCAAGGATTTTCTGCCGCTTTTCAAAAGGTAATAATTTTTTTTCTTTTTCTGCCACTATCTGACCATTCAATTATTTCTTGTGTTGTTCTTTATGAGCATAGATAGTTTCACCCTTCAAGAGTCATGTCAAGTCTTTGGTTTTGCAGTCAATTTCTCTTTTTGGTACAATGTACTTTTATATCATCACTTAAAGTACTTTTGTAAAAGTGTAGTAAAAGAATTCTTGAATTTGGTGTCTTCAATCACATGCTTTATCATGAAATAAGCCAATGAGGGGGCCCCACGCAATTAGCATTCATGAAAAAAAAAATTCTTTTCTTCTAAGTTGAAGTTCGGAGTCTTTGATCACATGCTTTTTTTTATGGAATAAATCAATGAAGGGGGGCCTACACAATTATCATTCATGAAATTGTTCTCTTTCTTTAGTCATTCTTTCGAAGTGTACTTGTAATATATATATGTGTGTGTATTCTTCACTTCCTAAAAATCAAACATATATTATAAAAGGAATTCAAAATAAACTTTACCGCAGAAATTGAATGATGCTTATAATAACCTAGCACATGCTCATTGCCCCTATGCCAAATAATTATTAATTTTTTTTAAGGAACAAAAATATACATGTAGAGAAGTTGCAGTAAATATATACCACATTGAGATTGAAAGTGCACTAGTTATAGTACTTCTCATCTTTTCTCTTATGTTATTTTTTTCCATGTCAAAGATTGTTTATCCGACATATATGCAAAACCATGAATTAGGTATAACTTAATGATAATCTTTGGAGAAGTCAGTTCATGCGAAAAGTTTATCTCAGCTTCGCATGATTTTTTTACTTGCATTCTTCCCCCTCTATTTTTATTATTATTATTTCTTTTTTTTTTGGGAAACAAATTTATGAATGCTCATATCCTTTGAAGATATCAGACCTAAACCGTAGTATAAGAGGAATTTCATCTACGCTTCAAGATTCTGTTTATGTTCTTGAAGAAGTCAAACTTGAGGCGTAGTACATGATGAATTTCGTAGTACAGGATAAATTTCATCTACACCTTAAGATTTTGATTATGTTCTTGAAAAACAAACTTGAGGCGTAATATATGATGAATTTTACCCATGCCTTAAGATTTTGGTTATGTTCTTGAAGAACAAACTTGAGGCGTAATATAGGATGAGTTTCATCCACGCTTCAAGATTTTGGTTATGAACTGAAAGAAACCAAATTTAAGGCGTAGTACAGTATGAATTTCATCCGCACTTCAAGATTTTGGTTATGTTCTTGTCTGTAATGATCTTTATATTCATCCTTATGTCTTTGAGTTGGATGATGATGGTAATTTTTTTTGTTCTTGCAGCTTAACCAGATGGTGAATTTTAGATACTACACCTCTCCTTCATCCAAACTGAAGTATCTTATTATTGAAAGTACTGAAAGTTTAGTGCAAAAAAAATTATTAGTTCACACTCCCTTGACTGGATGGTATATAGGTCCATGTCCACCTCTTAGAAACACACTTTATGTGACAAATTGAACTTCAGAATGCAAACCCCCTACAACTTGATCTTCTCAGACGTGGTCTTTTTAGGCGCCTCACCACTGTTACACAAATATTGCAAGCCCTCTTCCTAGTTTGGGTCGTCGCATAGTTCGAGGAGACATACGCTAGGGAGAGACAGTAGTATTTGATAGTGAAGGTATTGGGAGTGGGCTGAGGATACACTTGGCAGAAGTCAGGAAGTTTTAGTCGCCGTGGATATTTATGACGCCGTTTATGCCTGCTTTTTACCTATGATCGAAATTTAGACATATTACAAGCATTTTGTGAGGTGTGGTGCCCAAAGACAAATACAATTCCTACATATGTTGGAGAACTATCTATTTCTTTATGGGACTTACATACTCTTGGAGCCTTGCTAGTTAGAGGTTCCTTTTATGAGGAGGTCATTCCCGAGGCTATGAAACTCTCATGTGTTGATGCAAAGAACTAGAGATACATTCCTCGAGTTTGTGAGTATTTGTTCACAGCTTTCACTATTTACAGGAGAGCGAGACTGATAGCTTAAGAGTCACTTTGAGAAGGTGGATAGGGTTTTGGTACAAGAAAGCTCTAAGGTACGTGTCACGCCCCGAGCCTACACCCTGGACGTAACACGGTACTTGAAGCCCCAAGTGACCCCAAGTCAACCCATGGTCTACCATACACTAGCATTCTGAGTAAACATGCACAACGAAACTTTTAAATAACATATTTATCAGTTTAAGAAAATGTAAAGACTGGAAGTAGAGAAAGAAGTAATACATCTGAAATACAACTCTGAAAGACGAATCTGGTCTGAAAGCCAACTATTAAGGAGTTGCTGGGACAGGCCCCCAGCCAACTCTAAGTCTATACAAAACCATATCCAACTGAAGTAAATAAACAAGGCCCTCGAATGATGAGGACTCACACACTGATCTGCTGAAGTGGAATGCTCTGAAACTAAAGCAACTATCTGTGCTGAATTTGAGAACCTGCAGCTATATCATAAAACGATACAACATGGAAAGCATGCGTCAGTACTTTGAATGTACTGAGTAAGTGGGAGAAACACACTGAATATAAATTCTGAATTGAAATGAAACACCATGACCAACAGGTAAGCTAAACTGAACTACTGATATAATATGAAATGGTCAAGATGACCCTGTCTGATGGTCAAGGACAGGCCCTAAGTCTGAAACACTGAATCTATGATACTGTACTGAACTAAGCTGCTTATTCTAATACTGGACTGGACTAACTAGTGGGAGAGCTAGACGTGGAGTTCGATGTATACACCCCATTGGTAGGACCCAATATACCTTGACAGGGTATAAAGGCATGAACTGGGTGATCATAAAAATATCTGGGGGCCAATCAGGCCAAGTAATACTGTAACCTACGCTGGCAACGTAGTTTTGGGAACCTGGGTGCGTTGGAACCCCGGCCTGCTTGGTGCTAAGTTCTACTCCCACTAGAAAACCTAAACTAAACTACTAAGTTGATAGCTCAAAACTGGGGCCCAAGACTATTTAGGGACGAATAACTGCATGTACCCTGATAGCCTTATCAGACTAGATTCTGAAATTGGATTCTAAGATTGGTTAGAGTTGCTTATTTAGAATTGTCATAACCGTCTACAGAACAACTAATAACTGAACTGGGGTCCTGGGGCTGGTCAGAGCTATAACTGAATGTCATGACCGCTTAATGGACCAAATAACTGAAATCTGAATCTGAGTATGAAAACTGGGAGGCACCACTAACACCTCAAAAATAAAATGGGGTCAAAATGATCAGATGACATTTTTTGGACAACACCGAGGTTGCTAAAATCTGACTGAAACTAGACTGATATGATTTTGATTGAGACTAGACTAATAGAGTTCTTTGTTCTAACTTACTAAATTATTAAGCAGCTAATAGAGAATTTCAGTCAACGTACTAAAGTCATTCTGATTCATGGGATATTTATCCAACACATACGTAAAGTAAGACAAATCTAGGAATTCAACCCAAAGCATTCATCATTCACTAGAGGGAATTTAACAAGTAAATCATTACTCAAATGTTAGGGCTTAAATTCACCTTTGTAATAATACTTACAATTTGATGAGGAACTGATAGAGATTATATTAACAATAAGTATAAACATCTTTCTGAGTGAAATCAATGAAGATAAACATGAGTGCTTCTCATACTCGAAAGTTCAGGGCTTAAAACTGATAGAAGAAATTGTGGAGGACTTTAGGGACGCAAGGGAAGGACAATCCCCTTGTTAAAACCCCACATACCTGGCTAAATTTCTCTAGATAAAGAAGCTTGAACGACTAAAGTTGGTGAGGAACCCTAGACTTCGCTTGAGAGTTCTTGAGAGGAGACTTTGATGATTTCTTGAGAACTAAGAGTGGGGAATGAGGAATGGTACGCTTTTCCCCACTAAAATGTCTGAAACTGTAGCCAAAACGATGTAGTTTAGGGCTTGGGAGGATAGGAAATTACTAAATATTCCTTAGAGATTCGCTGGGAAAAACTATCAGGTGTCCCTAACGGGTGACCTAACGACTCATTACCAGGTCCAAATAGTCGGTTGGTTCTTCCGTCAAGTTCACAGGAAAAAAATCTATTGACTCCTGATGGGCACATGACGAGTCATTATGACTGGGAACGACTCGTTGTGTCGTTCGTTAGGTACACTGGTAAGAAAGCTAGAAAGGACTGGAAATGAAGGAATTGATGAATCGTTACTACTGATGATGACTCATGGTGACCTTCGATCAAGTACACTGTAAATTCCTCGAATTTCTGAACTACGGCTTGGCAACGGGTGACTTAACGAGTCGTAGGGCCTGCTAACGACTCGTGGTGTTGTCCGTTAGGAATACTAGATTATATTCTTGGAATCCTTCACATGGTTGACCTGACGAGTCATTGGGTCCCTTAACGACCCGTCAGGTTGGTCGTTCTACAACTTTTCTGCAGTTTTTCAAATTTTCTGATTTATGTCCCGGATATTGATTTTGAGCTTCCGGGGCATTATAGTATGAACCTTCTTCGTCAAGGAGGGAGAAGAAGGCTGCCCGCTTAAATCTACACATAACCTTACTGGTGCTATACCTGAAACATCTCAATGGTTAAGAGATGAGGAAGGGGTATTTTCTAAACTTGGGGTGAGGCCTGCAAAGGAGGAAACATATCTTGTAGCATATTTGTCATGTTGGTTGTGTGCTTTCATGCTCCCTTCTGAAGAGAGTGATTTTATTCGACCAGATACTTCTAAAATGGAAGCTATGATGGCTACCAAAAGGAAGATCAGTCTCACAGTGCCCATTTCAGCAAGCATCTCGTTACACCCTGTAAATTCTTGACATGTAGATGGCCTAATCGCATGTTGGTTAAGAGTTTTAGAATGCAATACATGCTATAAAAAGGCTCGGGGGAAGACCAGACAAGCGTAGCATCAAACCATCGCAGGAGGAGGCCGGGCAGACCCCCTCCGCAATGGCCAACGTGCCACGGAGGGGGGTATCCAGGCCCAACTATATAAAGCTCCACTTCATTTTTAAAATTCATTTCTCCACTTATAATTTCCAGAAACGATCAGGACGAAGGGATTCTTTAAAATTCCTTCCGTTTACGCCGCTAAACGCTGTCCAAACTCGAATTAATCTTGGGTAGTGAAGTATTAAGCTGCCGGGAGCATTCCTGCGGAGTTAGTTTTGTGAAATTCGGCTGGAAAATCATCGTCCTAGCGAGATAAGGTAAGTGGAATTGCTCCAAATTAGTGTCAATGTATTCCTAACCATAAAGTGAGTATTTCTCCCTTTTGGACTTCCAAGAAATAGCGAGTTTTCGACCATTTTTCGATAAGTCAAAGTTTGGGCTATATATATATATTCAAAGTAGTATTTTCTTCCAAAATATTGATGAATTTAGTTCTAATTGCTATGAATGTGAATACAGTTGGAAGAAATAGCTGAATATTAGTCGAGTTACGCCAGTTAGCTGGAAAGTCGACAACTGAGGTATGTAAAGCTAGTTCCTTCGGCAAGTTAGCAATTCTAGCATACTAAAATAGAATAAATTCAAGAAGGAAGTTCCAAAAGCCAGGTGTTAAGTATGTTTGCGTTATTATGTCATATTCAGAATAAATGTCAGTAAATCAGTATTAAACTGTGAGATATTACATCAGACTCAGTACCAGATTCAGTTTAATCCAGCCAAAGAACCAGAATAGAATATCAAAGCACGAACTGTATTATCATATTTACTATACATGTTATATGTGATTATTATTGTTTGTTGAGACCTGATTGTGTTATGTGGGAACCCTTAGAGCTTCCTTGCCGCCCCAGGGTTAATAGCTGTGTCGACTCGCCAGCCAAAGGGTGAGGATACGTCACTCCAAGGAGTGGCATGTTTTCCGCAGTAGAACGAAGATGGGATGCAACATTCCCTATATCAGGCTGATCAACATTACAGTATACCCTGTCGAGCACTTGCGCCCAGGGCACAGATTATAGATTACAGATACAAATCTCAGATTACAGTTATAGGAGTCCTCTGGACTCAGATACAGTTATAGTCAGGGGCCCAGAGAGCCAAAGCTGCATACCCAGGGAGCCAGCAGGATGCTCGTAGTTATTAGGTGAGTGGAGTGAATTTATTTTTGGATGGTTTGACCCGGGTAGGGGTATATAGATTGCATGTTGATTGGAACCTTCCGGCTTATGGGGGCTGGTATAGGTTATTGTATGTTATATATATATATATATATATATATATGTATGTATGTATATATATTACTTATTAAGTTGTAGCAGGACGCCGCATCGACAGGTATGATTCGTATCTTATTTCTAGTACAGTCAAGCTCAGCACAAATTCTGCTTTTCTAGATAGTTTTAGCTATCCTCTGCCATTTCAGTAACTATCAGTATTACTGTTTATCTTCAGTTATGCTCAGTTTTTCTTTGCATACTCAGTACTAGTGGCACTGACGCCCGTTTGGGGGCACTACATTACTTGCTTACATGTACTCATAGACGAGGAGCTGATCCCTCGTAATACCAGCCAACACACAGAGTCATCAGCTCCTTTCTTCCGGAGCTAGATAGCTAGAGGTTTATTTCTTTCCTTTTGTTGTACAGTATGGGTAGGCCGGGGCCCTGTCCCGACCATCTTATTAGTATTCTTAGAGGCTTGTAGATTATATATTCCCTGTTGTTAGCTTTACCGGTCGTGTGAGGCCGTGTGTATGCTTTAGTTTGTTTTAGATAGCCGTGTGGGGTCTTATTCAGTTGGTAGTGGTGGCCTTGTCGGCCCGCATAGGTTCCTTCATACTATTGTTGTTCTGGTTACCTGTTGCTTCCTTATAGGTGGCTATCGGCCTAGTCGGCCGGAGGCTATATTTTCAGCCGTTATATAGCCCGTTGGTTCCATGAACCCAGAGTTAGAGCCAGCCTAGCACCAGAAGTGCCTAGGCTCAGTAGTCCAACAGTCTAGGTCTTAGTAGGGCACCAAGTGCTAGTCATGCCTCCCAAGGCGGGGGGTGACAACCTTGGTATCAGAGCAGGTCGTATCCCAGGGAGTCTGCAAGCCGTGCTAAGTAGAGTCTTGTCTATGGATGTGTTGTGCACCACATACCTTAGGCAGGAGGCTACAAGGCATAATAGGATGGTTACTCTTTCTTCATATTCAGTCGTGTTGTAGAGCAGTACAGTATAGGGTTGAGTCCCTAAAACTTATCATACTCTTTGGTTACAGATACAAAGTTAGATCAGCGACACCTTATCACAGGCAGAAGATTGGATATAGCAGCAGGAGAGGGCACCAGTCAGTTGCAGGGTAACTACAACAGCAGGAAGAGGTATCAGGGACCTCCCAATGTGATACCTCTATCGGTACCATCCCCTGTATGTTTCTATAACTTCAGAGTAGGAAGTTAGAAGCATAGCGTGTATACGAGTTGTTTTATTTGTTAGATATATAAGATCTGATTAAGATGACAGGTAATATTAGGTTATCGGATAGATGTGAGAAAGAGGGGAAAATGCAGGACTCCCACCTCCATCTTTTTAGATGTGGTACAATTCCATATTTCCGTTTCATTGCCGTAAGAAAAGGCTGTTCCTAGCTCTTAGTTTTGATTCCAGTACAGCAAAGGGCATAAGGATTGAGGCGAGGTTGCCCAAGGTAAGTAGTAAGTGAAGATGGGTTGGTTGATTCCAGGAAGTGTTAGAAAGAGTAAGGAGCCCTATGATTACGTAAGTGGTGCAGACCCTCACGGTAATAAGTCAGAAGAGCGAGTAAGACTACTAGCTTACTCGAAGTGGGTGTAAAAGACCTGTCAGTGATGAACTCCCAATAATAGTTAAGTTCGAGTCAGAAAAAGGCCAAGTCCTCCATAACACGCTAACAACGGCAGGATATACCTGCAAGATAATAGTTATGATTTCAGTTGTGATACTGAAAGGTAGGGAGGTCATGTGAATCAGATGGGTCTGACTGCAATCCAGAAGAAGTATAAGCTAAGACTTGACCAGTAACCTTATTATCAATGTAAGGCAGGTACCTTGAACCCCAGACCTCAGCTTAAGCAAGATAAGGGGAAGAAGCAGGAATACCAGATTTTGAGGGGAAATTAGAATCACCTCCAGATTGAGAGAATATCGTGTATTAAGGACTAAGCCTCGGACTGACAGTTAAGAGACAGTAAGATTGTAGTTTAGAATGTTGCGGTATGTCCGCCTACGGAGAAGGTAAGAGGGTGCTGACCCGGAGACTCTAATCTAGTGTGGCCTAGAGGCAAGGTTCAACAGACAGTCACGGGCCCTTAATGTAGTGCCAAGTAAGGCCACAAGGTGAGGATGTTGACCCCACGTTGTAAGAGTGGCGGAATTTCATATAGCAGATCATAGCTAAAGTTCATGTGTTTGTTGCTTCCGGAATGGGATGGAAATCCAATGAAATGGTATGAGAGGACAGGAGATATCATTAGACTGTAGAAGCAGTATATCACGTGCAGTATGAAATTCAGTAAAGTATGTCAGAGATTACGTATTACTACAAAAAAATTCAGTATGTATTGTACGTAGTTGTTAATATATATATATACACACAAATATCAGATATGCTGTGAGTAGCTGGCCACAGGGGTTACAGTCACATAGATTCTGGTTAGCTGCTAGGAAATATATACAGATCGTACTGCAGGACCCCTCACCAAAAAGGGGGCAGGTTAAGTGTGATTCACGTATGAAGCCATAGAAACTTTCTCGATTCTCAGTTTATTGAGTTAATGGATTTATATGCTTGTTGCCAGATCTAGACTTCAGAAGCTCACAGGAGTTAGTAGCCTGAATTAGGTGGTTGATGATACGGGCGCAGTTAGACGGTCTAACGACCAGCTGGCGCTTGTATTAGCAGGGAGGCATCCCTAAAGATCAGTAACGTTAGGGCATGTGCCAGAACCAGAAATAGAGAACGAATAAGCATATTCCAGAGGCTAGCAACACCAGAACTCTCTAGTATGTTAAGTGGTCGTACATCATTTTTCAGTTAACCTAGCAGTCATCATGTAGAACACCCCTCAAGTTAGCCATCCGTCCTAGTCAGACAAAACCGTGGGTACCCCAAGGAGGGGTCCACATCAGTAGTCAGTGATGGACTAGTACCTCAGCTGGTTCTCGTAAGATATTTAGATACAGAGTCCTAGGAGAAGGCCAATTTTTACAGAATTGCTCATAAGACCAAGAATTTCCTAGAACAACAGTATAGATCCGAGTGTATATGAACCAAGCATAAGGAATTGGTAGTACTCATCTAGCACAGTGTTTACTAAGACAAGGAAGTCGGTAGGTTCCCTATGAAGATCCAGGGACAGATCGCCTGAGAGTAAGTCCGACTAAGCCCAGCTCTACAGTTGTTTAGTTAGAATAACACAATAGTTAGCTGTCCACAACTCCGCAGTTATGCATGAACTACAGATGCCCGAATAGGACATTTAGAGCATTGTTAGATACTTCAGCATTCGGGTCATTCAGCCCAGCTATTTAGTTATTCACAGTTATTCAGCCAGATTATTAGAGATCATGATCACTATCAGGATCCTCTGATCAGATATATGCACATGGTGTGCAGACAGTCATACAGATTATCCCAGCAGTGAGTAGCATTAGCATGTGGGCCATAAGTCCAGATGAGCTCTAGCTATACAAAGAGATTACTTGTCAGTTTCTCCTGTATGATAAATCAGTATGACCGTCAATTATATGCCAATTTCTCTAAATGTGAATCTGGCTGAATTCAGTAGTCTTTTTGGGCACATCGTGTTGGAGGTTGGTATACAGATAGATACACAGAAAATAGAAATAGTGAAAACATGGCCCAGACCTACCACTCCAACCGAAGTCTGCAGTTTTCCGGGATTAGTAGGGTACTATAGAGGATTTGTTGAGGGATTCTCCACCATAGCAGCACCTCCGACTAAGCTGACGTAGAAAGCAGTAAAGTTTCAGTGGACGGAGGCATGTGAGCAGAGTTTCCAAGAATTGAAAGACAGGTTGACCTCCGCCCCAGTGTTAGCATTGCCAGAGGATATAGAGGGTTATGCAGTGTATTGCGACGCTTTGGGTATTGGGTTAGGATGCGTGTTGATGCAGCAGGGTAAAGTAATTACTTATGCTTCCAGATAGCTGAGAAAACACAAAAAGAATTATCCTACCCATGACCTGGAACTACCCGCAGTGATCCACGCCCTAAAGATATGGAGACATTACATGTATGGCGTTCATGTGGATATTTTCACTAACCATAAGAGCCTACCATATATCTTCACTCAGAGAGAGTTGAATCTGTGGCAGCATCACTGGTTGGAATTACTAAAAGATTATGATGTAAACATTCTGTATCACCCAAGAAGAGCCAACGTAGTAGCAGATGCCCTCAGCCGCAAATCTATGGGGAGTTTGGCGTACTTACAGCCCGAGTAGTGGGAGTTGGTCAGAGAAATACAACAGTTGGTCGGTTTAGCCGTTCATGTAGCAGAAACAGAGGACAACAGAGCGGTAGTTCAGAATACCGCAGTGTCGTCATTAGTTGTGGAGGTAAAGGAACGGAAGTATGAAGATTCTAACCTGGTTCAGAAAGACAGAGTTCAGCAAGGAAAAGTGCCAGATTTTTAGGTAACTGAGGATGAAGTGTTGCGATGTAAAGGCCGCCTTTGTGTTCCATATGTTTCAGGGCGTCGCCAGAAGATTATGAGTGAGGTACATTATGCCCGCTATTCTCTCCACCCAGGCGCTATGAAAATGTACCACGATATCAAAGAAATCTACTGGTGGCCAGGTATGAAGAGGGAAATAGCAGAATTCGTAGCCCAGTGTCCTAATTGCCAGCAAGTAAAAGCGGAACACCAAAAACCAGGCGGATTGACTCAAGACATAGTTGTGCCTCCTTGGAAGTGGGAAGTAGTAAATATGGATTTTGTAGCAGGATTACCCCATACCAGACATAGAAATGACTCGATTTGGGTAATTGTTGACAGATTGACAAAATCAACCCATTTTCTACCAGTAAAGGCTACTTTCTCTGCCGAAGATTATGTGGAATTGTATATCAGAGAAATAGTCAGACTGAAGGTGTTCCAGTATCCATTATCTCTAACAGAGGGGCGCAATTTACAACTCAATTTTGGAAATCATTCTAGAGAGGCCTGGGAACACAGATTAATTTGAGCACAGCATTCCACCCTCAGACAGATGGGCAGGCAGAACATACTATTCAGACGCTCGAGGATATGTTACGAGTGTGTGTATTGGACTTTGGAGGTAGTTGGGATGAGCACCTACCACTTATTGAGTTTGCTTATAACAATAGTTATCACTCAGCTATCCAGATGGCGCCCTATGAGGATTTGTATGGGCGAAAATGCAGATCGCCAGTTGGCTAGTTTGAAGTAGGAGAGTCAGCGCTGATTGGGCCGGATATTATTCATCAGTCAGAAGAAAAGGTAAATCTTATCAGAGAACGCCTACTGACTGCTCAAAGCCATCAGAAATCATATGCTGATGTGCGGCGTAGAAACCTGGAATTTAATGTAAATGACTGGGTGTTTTTGAAAGTTTCTCCTATGAGAGGGGTGATGAGATTCGGCAAGAAAGGTAAGCTCAGCCTGAGATTTGTTGGGCCTTATCAGATCCGTCGAAGAATAGGCCAAGTGGCATATGAGTTGAATTTGCCTTCAGAATTAGAGTCTGTTCATCCAGTTTTCCACGTGTCTATGCTGACGAAGTATATAGGAGACCCCTCCAGAGTTGTCCCAGTTCATGATGTCCAGGTTACAGAAGAGCTAACTTATGAAGAGGTCCCAGTATCCATACTAGACCGACAGATTCACAGATTAAGAACTAAAGATGTTGCTTCTGTCAAGGTGTTATGGCGTAACATGAACCGAGAGGAGATAACTTGTGAAGTAGAGGAAGATATGAAAGTCAGATATCCTCAACTGTTCCAGACTTAATCAGCCAGAGGTACGTTAGTATTGTTGTTTTATGAATTGCCTTATATTATGTGACTAAATGAAATAGCTATTTTTTGTGATGAATACTAGTGTTGCGTGGAGTACATGTATTGGACTTTTCTGCGTTTCAGGATTTTTGAGATAGTCCATATTACAGAGGAAACTCTGCCGAAATTTTCCTAAAATAAGTCAAGTAAGTTGAAATTCTTGTAAGTAGAAGTTTACATTCGAGGACGAATGTTCTTAAGGGGGGGGGGGAGGATGTTACACCCCGTAAATTCTTGACATGTAGATTGTTACACCCCGTAAATTCTTGACATTTAGATGGCCTATTCGCACGTTGGTTAAGAGTTTTAGGGTGCAATACATGCTAAAAAAAGGCCTTGGGGAAGACTGGACAACCTCCACGTTGAAGCATCGCAAGAGGAGGCCGGGCCCTTCGCGATGGCAACGTGCCATAGAGGCTGTCCCTCCGCGATGACTAACGTGCCACAGAGGGGCTATTCGGGCCCAAGTATATAAAGCCCCCACTTCATTTTAATTTCATTATTTTCATTTCTTTTCAACAGTGAGCGACCAGAATAGAAAAAGGGACAAGGGTTTAAGGTAGAAATTCGTCCGATTACGCCGTCAAACACGGTCCAAACTCAAATTAACTTTGGATACCGAAGTATAAAGCTGTAGAGAACATTCCTGCGGAGTTAGTTTCATGAGAATTGTCCGGCGAAGCGGCGACCCGCCGAGTCAAAGTAATTGGAACTACTCCAAACTAGTGTTAATACACTTCCAGCACTAAAGTAAGTATTTCTCTCTTCTGGACCTCCAAGAAATAGCGAGCTTTCGGCCGTTCTTCGATAAGTTGAAGAATAGGCAGTAGGTATACACCAAGTATGGTTTTCTTTCTATATATTGATAGAATTAATTCTATTCCTTCATGAATGTGAATACAGTTGGGAGAAATAGCTAAATATTGGCCGAGCTACGCCAGTTGGTTAGAAAGTCGACAATTAAGGTATGTGAAGCTAGTTTCTTTCGGCAAGTTAGAAGTTCCAGTAGAGCAAACTGGTATAAATTCTAGTAGAAAGTTTCAGAAACAGTACTGCATGCCCAGTATGTAATTTAGTAAAGTACGTTAGGATATTTTCGTGTTCAGCCGAAACTTAGTAAAGCAATATAAGTTCTCGTAAAGTATTTCAGAAATAGAATAGTAGCTTAATATGAATTTTAGAAAGCATGTTAGAAATAGTAAATCATGTTTAACGTGAAACTTAGTTATACAGCATGATTCTTAGCAGAAATATTATATCTTGTTTCAGTATCATATTCAGCACAGTATGACAGAAATGATATATATACCATTATCAGTTTCAGCATGTATTATATATATACACATTACTATCATTAGTTTCAGCATGTATCGTATGTAGTTAGTATTATCAATTGAGACTTAACTGTATTGTTTTGGGATGGATTACCTAGCATCCATGACCGCCCCAGGGTTAATAACTATATCGACTCGTCTGCCAGAGGGCAAGGATACATCTCTCTACGGAGTGGCATGCCGTCCCCTAGGGGATGAAGATGGGATTCCAATTTCCCCATATGTTGCCTTGGTCGGCTTTTATACACCCCCGTCGAGCAGGTACGCTCGGGGTGTTGATTTCAGGAGTCCTCTGGACTCTGGTACAGTTATAGTCAGGAGCTCAGTGGGCCCAAGTGCATACCCAGGGGACCGGCAGGATGCTTATAGTTACTAGGGGAGATGGGATGACCGGGGTAAGGGCATAGATTGTGTGTTGGTTGTACCTTCCGGCTTATAGGGGCCAGGTAAGGTTTATGTGTGCTATGTTATGCTATGTTATGCTATGTTGTGCAATGTTATGTTAGTTATAAATAGATAGAGAGTAGAATGCCACGTTACCAAGTACGACTCCTACTCCTTTTCAGCATAGTTGAGGACAGTCTTGAACTCATACTTTCAGTCAGTTATAGTCTATTTCTTTCTACTTCAGTTCTATTAGTTATACTACTTGTTGTCAGTTATTTCCAGTTGTTGCTTTGCATACTCAGTACCAGTGGTACTGACACCCTTTTGGGGCGCTGCATTACTTGCCTGCAGGTACACCTAGACGAGGAGCAGACCCCTCGTAGTTCCAGTCAGTGATACAGAGCCTTCAGCTCCTTTCATCCGGAGCTTGAAAGACAGAGGTGTACTTTCTTTTATTGTTCAGTATGGGTAGGCCGGGGCCCTGTCCCGACCATCTTCTTATTCTCAGAGGCTTGCAGATTATATATATATTCCCTATGGTTAGCTGTATCGGCCATGTGGGGCCTTATTCAGTTGGTAGTGGTGACCTTGTCGGTCAAATAGTAGTTTGATACTTGTTTTCATGCCTCAGATATAACTAGACAGCTTGGTGGCCTTGTCGGCCCGCATAGGTTCCTTCATGTTTAGTTGTTCTGGTTAGCTGTTATATTCCTACAGGTGGCTATAGGCCTTGTCGGCCGGAGGCTGTATTTACAACTGTCATATAGCCCGTCATTTTTATGAATTCAGAGTTAGATCCAGCCTAGCACCAGAAGTGCTCGGGCTCAGCTAGTCCAGCAGTCCAGGTCCTAGTAGGGAACCAGGTGCCAGTCATGCCTCCTGATCTTGGGCAGATTTATATGCCCAAGTGATACTCAAACGTATCATTTTCGCCTTGTTTATTGTGCAATGTGTATACATTTTCATGTAATTGGTAATAAAATGTGAATTTATACTAACCAACATGATTAGCATTGTTTTGTAGGTAGAATATGATTTTGAGGAGCTAAAATGCATGTTGGAACAATATCGGAGTTGGACTTGGATTCGAGCACGAAAAAGGCATTAGACTGCACAATATAAAGGGGCTCCGCGATGGAGCCGTGTCACGCTACCATCGCGGAGGCACACTGCCTGGAGGGTGAATAATTTTCCAATTTCCAGTGGAGCCTCGCGACAGCTTCATGGCACCGAGGCAAGCCTCCGCGTTGCCTGCCGTGCCACGTTGAAGCTTTATTCCTGGACCCTAAATTTCCAGTAAGGGTCCGCGTCCACGCCGTGTCACGGAGGCAAGCCTCCGCGTTATCCTCCGTGACACGTTGCTTGTTATTCCGGGAAAAATTCCTAATAGTATAAATAGAACACTTAGGCTTATTTTTAAGCAATTCAGACTTGGTGGAGCAAGGACGTGGGTTACAGGCAGTTGAGGGACGAAAAAGCTCAGGGTTTTTCTCTCTTTCTTTCTTCTTTCAATCAATTGTTTGTATGATTAAAACTTGTTTTAGGATGATTAATCCACAAATGAGTGGCTAGTTCTCTTCCTTGCTGAGGTTATGAACAATGGTGATGAATTTTGATTATTGAATTATATGGTTTTTCATCTTCTTCTTCCATGTTGTTCTATTAATTCTTGTTTCTACTGCATTGGTGTGTGTCCGACATTAATGTACATCTAAAAAGTCTGATTTCACTTGAGAGAGCACGAAATTGGAAAGTTGTGAATTAATAGGGTATTGTTCTTAACTTGATTTGGGAAAATTGGGTTTTGATGTGCTTTCCTGATAGAAATTTACTTGAAAGCCGTATTAGTCAATTTAGGAACCGGAATTGTATTGCTAGGTCATAAGTTGCATTTGATCACAGAAATGTAGACGGATGGTTTATGATTCTTAAGTGAGATTAAATACGAGAGTTTTAATCTCTAGGCTAATGTTCTTGGCTAGCAACTCGAGAGAAGACTAACCAAATTATGATTATAATCAAGTTCATTACATGTTCTTAACCTTGGCATGCTCATATCCATAGTTTCAATTCAAAGTAGATATTTGTTAATAGTTTTAGTATATAATTTATAAACAAAATTATTTAACTTTTGGTTACTTTGTTGTCAGCATATATAGAAGTAAGATAGAATATAGTATACTTGAGCAATTTTTACTTATCCAGAGTCTCCTTGGTTCGATACTTGGCTTACTTAAGCCACTTACTACTTGTTTGACCACATGCACTTGCGTGTCGGTTTTTAACCCTACCGAACCATCCGAACAAGTTTTTGGCGCCGTTGCCGGGGAGACTAGGCAATTGGTGAAATTGTGTTAAGTGTAGATTTACTGTATTTTTTATTTTATTTTCTTAAGTGTTGACGACTTGGTCTTAGCCTGTATTTTGCAGACTTGATTTCTGTGAACACTGGCAAGAGACAAAGAGCTGGTGGAATCTTATATAGAGCCTGAACGTGAATTTCATAGTAAACACAGAGAAGCTCTACAAAAGAAGCTGCAGTTGCTCAGACAGACTATTATGGAGCAACAAAATCCACCGGTTGTGAGGGCAATGTTAGTGCCCGACGAAGCAGCAGCAAGGCCGGTTCGCGAGGTGGCAATCCCACATGCCAACAATGTACATTCAAGTATCCGCAAACCAGAGCCTGGAGGGAGATTTGAACTTAAGCAGAACATGGTGCAACTGTTGCACACAAGAGGGCAATTTACCAGTCTCCCTCATGAAGACCCACAACAACATCTCCAAAACTTTTTGGAGATAAGTGACACTTATATACCCGCTGGAGTGTCACCTGATTATGTTCGGCTCACACTATTTCCGTTCTCATTACTTGGTGAAGCCAAGAGGTGGTTAAAAGCTGAACCACCAAATTCTATCTCAACGTGGGATGATCTAGCACAGAAGTTCTTGATAAGATTTTTTCCCTCTGGTAAAACAGCCAGACTTAGAAGTCAAATTCTAAGTTTCAAACAGAGGGAGGGAGAAAATTTGTATCAAGCCTGGGAAAGATTCAAATCCATGTTGGGGGACTGTCCTCATCATCATCAGTCTAATGAGGTGTTGGTACATACATTTATTGAGGGTTTGGAACCCCATACTAAAATTTTGCTAGATTCAGCAGCTGGAGGGCAAGCGCTGGAAAAGACTTATGAGGAGCTGTACACTTTGCTAAACCGAATTTCACAGGGCAATCCAGAATGGAATGCTGATTCATCACGAGGTGGAGCAAGGAAAGCAGCAGGCGTACTTGAAGTGGATGGATTTACAGCTATCGCTGCATAGATAGCTGCCTTGCAGAATCAGTTGAACAACCACTTCAGCAACATGAATTTGAACCAGCCTTCAGCTTCAGTCAATGTGGTCAAGCAAATGTGGTGTGAAGTGTGTGGAAGCAGTGAGCACTCAACTGAGTGCTGTGGAGCAAACCCAGATTCTGTTAACTTTGTGGGCAATGCACAAAGAAATCAGCAGCAGTTTGGTAGCGGCTACAACTCAAATTGGAGGAACCATCCAAATTTTTCATGGGGTAGCAACAACCAACAAAGCCAAAGTTCGAGTCAGGGGATGCCAAGAAATCAAGGAGGGCAACAGAACTACCAATCTCAGTTCAGAAATCACACTGCCCCTCCTCCACCACCATCACCTAGCATTGAGGATATGTTCTAGACCATGATCGCTAATCAGGCGCAATTGCAGGCTGACTATGTTAAATTGGCAGCCCAAGTGAAGAATAATCAATTAGCGACCAAGGCTCTTGAGTATCAATTTGGGCAATTTTCTAGTGCCCAAAACACAAGGCCCAGAGGAGGACTGCCTAGCGACACGGATCCAAATCCGAAGCAGGTAAATGCAGTGACCACAAGGAGTGGTTTGCAGCTGAAGGAGGTGGAACCGGAAAGACCACCTTAAAAGTCAGGAGCAGCAGATGTTGAGGGAGAGCAAACTTTGGAGAGGGGGAAGACCAAAGAAGCAGAATCAGAAAGACCTCCACCCCCGTTCCCTCAACTACTCAAGAAACACAAGGAGGAGGCGTGTTTCAAGATATTTATGGAGGTGCTTAAACAGGTACATGTTAACTTACCTCTTGTTGATGTCTTGCAGGGAGTGCCAAAATATGCCAAATATATTAAAGACATCGTGGCCAACAAAAGTCGTTTGACTGAGTATGCCACGGTAGCTTTGACAGAGGAATGCACTTCCCGGATCCAAAATAGACTGCCTACGAAGCTAAAAGACCCTGGAAGTTTTACTATCCATCTTACTATTGGGCAGAGTATCCGAGCTCGTGGATTGTGTGACTTGGGGGCGCGCATAAATCTGATGCCATCCTCGGTATTCAGAAAGTTGGGTCTAGGGAGTCCTAGACCTACAACCGTAATCTTGCAGTTGGCGGATCGATCCTTAGCTAGGCCGGATGGCATTGTTGAGGATGTTCTAGTGCAAGTGGTCTCCCTCATTTTTTCGGTAGATTTTATTGTTCTGGATTTTGAACTAGACGCTGAAGTCCCATTTATTTTGGGACGACCCTTTTTAGCAACCGGGAAAGCATAAATTGACGTAGCTGCGGGTCAACTTACAATGCGAGCACATGACAAGTTAGAGGTGTTCGATGTGTACAAAGCACCCAAGCTCCCGATGGTAAATGAAGAACTCTCAGTGATCACTGTAATTGATCATGGGAATGCTAAGCAAATTAATGATTCCCGAGAGTTGATAGGAAGACCACCGGATAGGGGTGAGCACTACTGGGGGGAGGACAATGATCGTGAGAAATCGTCCATCACCCTAGTGGACACTTGAGCATAAAGGATGTCGAGCCGCGACGGTAAACCAGGCGCTGCACGGGAGGCAACCCGTGAAAAATATTTTTTTTTCTTTTCTTTTATTTTGTAAAGTGTAAATAGATTTTATTTTTTTTAATTTTCTTTTTTTCTTGATTTAGTACCAATTTTTTGTTTTAGGAGTAATTTTTCATTTTAGTTAGTGAAATCTATTAATCTAACCAATTTTGTTTAGTGAGGTGATTTTCAGGTCAACCGGAGAAAAATGTGCACGGAATTGTGAAGGAAAAGGCAAGGTATGAAAAAATGAATAAAATGAAGAGACGGTGAGCTGGGGCGATGGCTCCGTGTCACGGAGGAGGACCTCCGCGTTACCCTCCGTGACACGTTGAGGTTTAATCTGGAATTTTTAAAAAAATTCCAGTGAGCCATCGCGATGGCTCCGTGTCACGGAGGCAGTGCACCGCGATGCACTCCGTGACACGTTGCCCTATAATTTGTGACAGGTAACACCGGGTTGCTGGGTGACCCGCGTGTTTCCTTCATTTTAAACCCCGGTTTTATTCCCTTTTCCCTCATTTTCTCACTTCTCTGCGACCAAACACCCAAATTTCCCTCCCCCATCAACGTGCCACGGCATAAAGCAAAGAAATTATCGAGTTTTCTTCGATTGTTCAACTTAAAGGTATGTTTTCCTCTTCTCTCTCAAGTTTTTGTCGATTTTAGTCGAATTTGAGCATGGGAGGTGAGCTAAATCACCCTAAGTAGAAATTTAGCATGAAATTGAGTTATTCCTTGATTGATAAATGTTCGGAATGTTGTAATGCGCGTTTGAACTTGTCGATTGCATGAATGATTCGAATTTGATTGTGAAATTCAATTCTAGGGCTTGGTTGTTGAAATTGAAATGGGTAACTTGGTAAATTGGTGAATTATATGCCGGGGTGTGCTTGTGAATTGAGATAAGTCGTTGTAAATATTGTTTGAATGTAATAGACGACGAATTCTCGGGTTTTTGATAAAATGTGAAAATTGTTCGAATTGGTTGATTATATAGGTTCATATGTATATAGAATTCTTGTTGTTGTTTTTGTTTTGTTGTTTTCTTTGCTAAGTGCGATGGTTGAATTGCTTAAGATGGTAGTGATTGGGATTAGCTGTATGAAGTCTGAGTAGTACGCTAAAGTATACCGTCGAATTTTTCTTTGCGAATGCACTAAGCATAAATCGTATAGTTGTTTGTTTTTGGTGTAAATAAAGTGATCCTTGTCGTAGTATCGTAATCGTAGCTAAGGATTAAGTGTGGGGTAAACTTAGCTTAACCCGACCTTAGCCGAAGCTAATATGCATTTAGCTTGACATTGCGCTTGTTTATTTGCATTGACAGGTACAATGGCAAGTAGGCAGGATAAGGGTAAGGGTGCATCTACTTCAGGCACCGGGAGGAAACGACTTAGACTGGGCACAGCAGTCCCAGCTGCACCAGCTGTTCCACGCGGCCAACGCCGCCAGTACGGAACGAGGTGGGTAACCGATGAGGGGAAGAAGTGGTACACTAAACACAAGGAAAACAAATACTTCCCCGAGGAGCATATTGCACGGGAACCACTAGCATAGGAGTTCCCCCGCATAGTGCAGAGGATCGAGGCAGCTGGGCTCAGCTTCATATTTCAGGAGCCCAAGGAATGCAACCTACATCTAGTCCGGGAGTTCTATGCAAATTGGGACCTAACAATCAGAAGCCACACAATAAAGATCAGAGGGTAGATTGTCACTCTGGAACCCCAGCAATTAAATGCCATCATTGGAGCACGGGACACAGACGCCCACGTTCTCCACCAGCTAAACATCACCCCACCATATGCCGATATCAGACGCACATTGTGTGGGGCTCGATCCACAGCCAGATGGAGCAGACATAAAGAAAGGGGTTACCACCAGACTTTGCCGTATTCTCAAATGAACAGGGAGGCAAGAATATGGCTGAAGATAGTCTGTTCGTGCTTGATCCCGGGGGTGCACATGACTGATGTGACCCGGGACCGTGTCTGCCTGGTGTATGCCCTATTGAAAGGGCTAGAGATTAATGTTGGGGCGGTCATCATATCCGCCATGAAGAGAGCCCGACTACACCAGGGCCACAGGTATGGGTTCGGCGGACTTATCACCACCTTTCTCCGGGGCCTCAACGTAGAAGAAGAGGCTTTGGACTACATCCCATAGTTGGAGCGGAGGGCCCTTGACGTGACCAAAACTAAGGCCCCCGACACCACACACGGGCCAGTGCTGACGCTTGGCGAGCGACATGCTCGTGATGACCAGTACATGGCACGTATGTTCGGAATGCAAATGCTCCAACTTCGGATTGGTGGGAGACCAGCCACAGAGGAGGAGTTATGGCAGCTCGAGCTGGATTACCCGTTTGGTGAAAATGCCCGGGCTCTATGCCGAGTGGGGCCAGCCTTTGTAGAGCCCACTGACGATGATGTCCCCACGGACGAGGAGACACGTCGGGAGGACTCCGATGTGGAGTCCGATGACGACGATGGAGGTGACTCGGACATGGGCGATGAGGCAGCAGCACCGGATGAAGAAGTCGAATATTTCGACTGATCAGGGAGTTCCACCACCCAATTTTGTGATTGTAATTTTTGTGAACACTGGGGACAGTGTTCGATATAAGTGTGGGGTGGGAAGTAGTTAGGTGCTGGGGTTAGGCTGGTTTGCCTGTATGTTCTTGCTCTGTTTTGTTTTGTATGTTTATGTTTCCCTATGTTGGTGAAGTGCAAACTGGTTTGTATCTGTATATATTTGTGGTAATTGATGATGTGTGTTGTGAAATGTTGTGGTTTGCCAGCTAAGTCTGTAAAAAAAAAATTTTTTTTTGTAAATATTTTCTTAATATATATATTTTTCTCTATCGAAATGATCGATATGTTTGAAAATTTTGCGAAAATATTTTGTACATATTAAAATATTTTGTAAATATTTTTCCATCGAAATGATCGGTGTGTTTGAAAAATTTTTCAATTTTTATTTTTGGGTTTCTCGGAGTTTGTTTTCGGTTCTTTTACCGAGAATAGTGCCATTGAACCGATGTCATAGTTAGTTACCGTTCCCTATGATGTATGGATGACGACCGTCTTAAGGGAAATGTAGTCGGTAGGAGTAGTGATGTTAATTTGTTTTAAGTTTTTTTCTTTGGTGGATTGCATCACGGAACCCGTAGTTACTATATGGTTGTGAAATTTTGGTTGCGTGCTGTAACTGATATTCAAAGTGTAAAAGTGATTCGTATGAGAGCATGCAATTTTGTAAATATGTTGAGTTACCTTGGCTGTAGAATTTGATTCGGGGTGATGGAGGCTTAATTTTTGAATTCATGTAATTGGCTAATTAAAGAGTCTGTGAATGCATCTTGAATCGAGCATGTGCATGAAGTGTGAAGTGAGGGTTTGTTATTCCATGCTATTGTGAAGTGTCTAGAACTTGCCTGGTGTGTGTACAAAACGAAATGAAGGAGGTGTAGTGTTGGAAAGGATGTAGGCATTTCTTTGTCTTAACCGAGAGTTTCTATTTTGTTCTTGTCATACTCTCCTTTTTAGGTGATTATATACCCTAGTCAGCCCGTTGAGCCTTTAGCCGATTCTTTCTTTCTTTTGTCCAAAAATGTATAAACTGAGCTTAATTCTTTCTTTTCATTTGCCGTAAAGTCTATACAAAACTCTTAAGCGCTTAAGAAGAACAAAAGTTTTTTTTCCCCAAAGTGTCAAAGAGTGAGAATGGTGAAAAGAAAAAGAAAAGCAGAGTGAGGAAAGAAAATAAAAGGTTGAAGAGGCACTTGTCATAATGAAATGATAATGAAGGTGCATGAAAAACCTTCGTTGTTGTGTCAAGTGTGTTTGATGAAATGGGCCATACGAAAGTAAACCAGCATGAATGGGATGATGAGAAAAAGAAAAGAGAGAAACAATGTCCATGAGTTGATGGGAATGTGTTGAAAAGGCGCTTAAGGATGCTAGTGACTATTATTGGCTAATCCAATATATACTAGTTCCATAGCTTCCATTACAACCCATTAAATTCCTACGTGATCTTACATTGCATTTCTGTATATTAGTGGAGTAACACACTAAGGGCAAGCCTATGGGTCATGACATGATGCATGTGAATTCTTTTGGGAGAGAGAGTGAAATTAATTTTTACATGCCCCTACTTGAATGTTTGTGTGTCACATGAACAAAAAGGGAAAGATTCTCTTGAGTTGTGAGGGCACATGCTTGATGAAAGATTGATTTTCGTGTCGGATATCTTGATTAGCTGATTTGCATGAGTTTGCCGATATCGAGAGTTGATTCTTAAAGTCTAGGAAGTCTTGATGTATTAAAGGTCATTGCATTATAAGACCATGCATGTTTTCTTGATGATTTACAATATTGAATGATCGGTATGACCGTAGCGTAAATTGTCGCACCATAGTGGCGAAGGTTGGGATGTAATTTGCATGAATTGTGTATTTGTTGTTCGAGGACGAACAAGGATTTAAGTGTGGGGTAAGTGATCTTGGGAATATTTATATGCCCAAGTGATACTCAAACGTATCATTTTCGCCTTGTTTATTGTGCAATGTGTATACATTTTCATGTAATTGGTAATAAAATGTGAATTTATACTAACCAACATGATTAGCATTGTTTTGTAGGTAGAATATGATTTTGAGGAGCTAAAATGCATGTTGGAACAATATCGGAGTTGGACTTGGATTCGAGCATGAAAAAGGCATTGGACTGCACAATATAAAGGGGCTCCGCGATGGAGCCGTGTCACGCTACCATCGCGGAGGCACACTGCTTGGATGGTGAATAATTTGCCAATTTCCAGTGGAGCCTCGCGACAACTCCGTGGCACGGAGGCAAGCCTCCGCGTTGCCTGCCGTGCCACGTTGAAGCTTTATTCCTGGACCCTAAATTTCCTGTAAGGGTCCGCGTCCACGCCGTGTCACGGAGGCAAGGCTCCGCGTTACCCTCCGTGACACGTTTCTTGTTATTCCGGGAAAAATTCCTAATAGTATAAATAGAACACTTAGGCTTATTTTTAAGTAATTCAGACTTGGTGGAGCAAGGACGTAGGTTACAGGCAGTTGAGGGACGAAAAAGCTCAGGATTTTTCTCTCTTTCTTTCTTCTTTCAATCAATTGTTTGTATTATTAACACTTGTTTTAGGATGATTAATCCACAAATGAGTGGCTAATTCTCTTCTTTGCTTAGGTTATGAACAATGGTGATGAATTTTGATTATTGAATTATATGGTTTTTCATCTTCTTCTTCCATGTTGTTCTATTAATTCTTGTTTCTACTGCATTGGTGTGTGGCCGACATTAATGTAAATCTAAAAAGTCTGATTTCACTCGAGAGAGCACGAAATTGGAAAGTTGTGAATTAATAGGGTATTGTTCTTAACTTGATTTGGGAAAATTGGGTTTTGATGTGCTTTCCTGATAGAAATATACTTGAAAGCCGTATTAGTCAATTTAGGAACCAGAATTGTATTGCTAGGTCATAAATTGCATTTGATCACAGAAATGTAGACGGATGGTTTATGATTCTTAAGTGAGATTAAATACGAGAGTTTTAATCTCTAGGCTAATGTTCTTGGCTAGCAACTGGAAGAGAAGACTAACCAAATTATGATTATAATCAAGTTCATTACTTGTTCTTAACCTTGGCATGCTCATATCCATAGTTTCAATTCAAAGTAGATATTTGTTAATAGTTTTAGTATATAATTTATAAACAAAATTATTTAACTTTTGGTTACTTTGTTGTCAGCATATATAGAAGTAAGATAGAATATAGTATACTTGAGAAATTTTTACTTATCCAGAGTCTCCTTGGTTCGATACTTGGCTTACTTAAGCCACTTACTACTTGTTTGACCACGTGCACTTGCGTGTCGGTTTTTAACCCTACCGAACCAGCCGAACACCTCCCTAGGTGGGGCGTGACAAACTTGGTATCAGAGCAGGTCGTATTCCAGGGAGTCTGCAAGCCGTGCTAAGTAGAATCTTGTCTCTGGATGTGTTGTGCACCACATACTATAGACAGGAGGCTGCAAGGGATGATAGGATGGTTACTCTTTCTTGTTATTCAGTTGTGCTATAGAGCGGTACAGTATAGGGTTGAGTCTCTAAAACTTATCATACTCTTTGATTACAGATACAAAGTCAGATTAGCAATACCCTATCATAGGCAGAAGATTGGATATAGCAGCCGAAGAGGGCACCAACCAGTTGCAGGGTAACTACAACAGTAGGAGGAGGTATGAGGGACCTCCCAATATGATACCTCTATCGGTACCATCCCTAGTACATTTTTATAACTTCAGAGTAGGAAGTCAGAAGCATAGCATACATACGAGTTGATTTATTTGTTAGATATAAGATTTGACTAAGATGATAGATAATATTAGATTATCGGAGAGATGTGAGAAAGAGAGGGAAATGCAGGATCCCCACCTCCATCCTTTCAGATGTGGTACAGTTCCATGTCTTTGTTTTGTTGCAGTAAGAAAAGATTATTCCCACCTCTTAGTTTTGATTCCAGTATAGCAAAGGACATAAGGATTGAGGCGATATTGCCCAAAGTAAGCAGTAAGTGAAGATGGATTGGTTGATTCCAAAAAGTGTTAGAACGAGTAAGGATCCCTTATGATTATGTAAGTTGTGCAGACCCTCACGGTAATAAGTCAGAAGAGCAAGTAAGACTACTAGCTTACTCGAAGTGGGCGTAGGAGATCCGTCAGTGATGGACTTCCAGTAATAGTCAAGTTCAAGTCAGAAAAAGGCTAAATCCACTGTAGCATGCTAACGATGGCAGTGTATGTCTGCAAGATAATAGTTATAATCTTAGCCGTGATATCGAAAGACAGGGAGATTATATGAATAAGATGGGTCCGACTGCAAGTCAGAAGAAGTATAGGTTGAAACTTGATTGGTAACCTTATTGACAATGTAAGGCAGGTACCTTGAACCCCAGAGCTCAGTTTAAGGAAGATGAGGGTGAAGAGCATGAATACCAGATTTTTAGGGGAAAACAGAATCACCTCCAGATTGATAGAAAATCGTGTATTAAGGACTAAACCTTGGACTGACAGCTAAGAGACAGTAAGATTGTAGTTTAGAATGTTGCGGTACGTCCGCCTAAGGAGAAGATAAGAGGGTGCCGGCCTAGAGACTCTAATCTAGTGTGGCCTAGAGACAAGGTCCAACAGACAGTCACGAGCCGTAATATAATGCCAAGTAAGGCCACAAGGTTTGGATGTTGACCGCACATTGTAAGAGTGGCAAAATTTCAAATAGCAGATCATAGCTAAAGTGAATGTGTGTGTTTCTTTCAAAATGGGACGAAAATTCAATGAAATGGTACGAGAGGACAGGAGATATCATTAAACTGTAGAAGCAGTATATCATGTGCAGTATGAAATTCAGTAAAGCATGCCAGAGATTACGTATTACTACAAAATGCAGTATGGATTGTATATAGTTGTTGATATATATATATATACAGATATCAGGTATGCTTTGAGTAGCTGCCAATAGGGGTTACAGTCACACAAATTCTGGTTAGCTGCTAGGAAGTATATATAGATTGTACAGGACCCTTCGCCAAAAGGGGCAGGATCTAGACTTCAGAAGCTCACAAGAGTTAGTAGCCTGAATCAGGTGGTTAGGTGATACGGCGGCAGTTAGACGGTCCAACGACCAGCTGGGGCCTGCATTAGCAGGGAAGCATCACTAAAGACCAGTAACATTATCGCATGTGCCAGAACCAGAAACAGAGACCGAATAAGCATACTCCAGAGGTTTGCAACATTAGAATTCTTCAGCATGTTAAGTGGTCGTACATATTTTTCCAGCCTCGTAGGTGAGAGTCAACCTTAGTCAACTTAGCAGTTATCATGTAGGAAACCCCGCAAGTCAGCCAACCATCCCAATTGGACAAACTTGTGGGTACCCTAAAAAGGGGTCCACATCAGTAGTTAGTGACGGACTGGTACCCCAGCCGATTCTCATAAGATATTCAAATACAGAGTCCTAGGAGAAGGCCAGTCTTTACAGAATTTCTCATAAGACCAAGAATTTCTCAGAACAACAGTATATATCCAAGTCGATACGAACAAGGCATAAGGAATTGGTAGTACTCTACTAGCACAGTGTCTACTAAGACAAGGAAATCGGTAGGTTCCCTGTGAAGATCTAGAGACTGGTCGCCTGAGGGTAAGTCTGACTAAGCCCAGCTCTACAGTTGTCCAATTAGAATAACAAAGCAGTTAGCTGTCCACAACTCCGCAGTTATGCATGAGCTGCAGATGCCTGAGTAGGACATTTAGAGCATAGTTAGATTACTTTCGCATTGGGGTCATTCAGCCCAGTTATTCAGTTATTCAGCCAGATTATTAGAGATCATGATCACTATCAGGATCCTCTGATTAGATACGTGCACATAGTGTACAGACAGCCATATAGATTATTCTAGTAGCGAGTAGCATTAGCATGCATCCCAAAAGGCCAGATATGCTCTAACTATACAAATAGATTACTTGTCAGTTTTTCTGGTATAATAAACCAGTATGATTGTCAGTTACATGCCAAATTCTCTAAATGTGAATTCTGGATGAATTCAGTAGCCTTTTGGATAACATCGTGTCGGAGGTTGGTACACAAGTAGATACATAGAAAATAAAAAGTAGTGAAAATATGGCCAGAACCACCACTCCGGCCGAGGTACACAGTTTCCTAGGGTTAGCCAGGTACTACAAAAGATTTGTGGAAGGATTTTCCACCTTAGCAGCACCTCTGACTAAACTGACACAGAAGGCAGCAAAAAAAGTTTAAGTGGACTGAGGCATGAGAGTAGAGCTTCCAGGAGTTGAATTTGCGGTAGTGTCGCTGGTTAGAGCTGTTGAAAGACTATGACGTGAATATTCTGTATCACCCAGGAAGGGCCAACGTAGTAGCAGATGCCCTCAGCCGTGAATCTGTGGGGAGGTTAGCATACTTGCAGCCCGAGCAGCGGGAATTGGCCCGAGAGTTGTATCAGTTAGCCAGTATAGTAGTTCATGTAGTAGAAACAGGGGACAATAGAGCGGTAATCCAAAATAACGCAGTGTCGTCTTTAGTTGTGGAAGTAAAGAAATGGCAGTACGAAGATCCTAGCCTGGTTTAGCTCAGAAACAGAGTTCAGCGGGGAGAGATGACAAATTTTCAGATAACCGAGGATGGAGTGTGGAGATATAGAGATCTCCTTTGTGTTCCAGATGTTGCAGGGCTTCGCCAACAGATTATGGGTGAGGTACATTATGCCCGTTATTCTCTCCACCCAGGTTTGACGAACATGTGCCATGATATAAAAGGAATTAACTGGTGGCCAGGAATAAAGAAGGAGATAGTAGAATTTGTAGCTCAGTGTTCCAACTGCCAGCAGGTAAAAGCGGAACACCAGAAACTAGGTGGACTGAATCAAGATATAGTTGTTCCTCTATGAAAGTGTGAAGCAGTAAATATGGATCTTGTAGCAAGATTACCCCACACTAGGCGTCGATATGACTCAATCTGGGTGATAGTTGACAGGATGACAAAATCAGCTCACTTTCTGTCAGTACGAGCTACCTACTCAGCTGAGGATTATGCTGAGCTGTATATTAAAGAAATAGTCAGGTTGCATGGTGTTCCATTGTAAATTATCTCCGACAAAGGGGCAAAGTTTACAGCTAAATTCTAGCAATCATTTTAGAGAGGCTTGGGGATGCAGGTTAACCTGAGCATAGCTTTTCATCCTCAAACAGATGGGCAGGTAGAACGCTCCATTCAAACGCTCGAGGATATGTTGCGAGCATGTGTGTTGGATTTCAGAGGTAGCTGGATGGACATCTACCGCTCATTGAGTTCGCCTATAATAACAGTTACCATTCAACAATTCAGATGGCACCTTACGAAGCATTGTATGGGTAGAAGTGCAGGTCCCCGGTTGGTTGGTTTGAGGCAGGAGAATCAACATTGATTGGGCCAAATATTATTCATCAGTCAGAAGAAAAAGCAAAGCTTATCAGAGAATGCTTACTGACTGCTCAGTCACCAAAAATCGTATGCTGACGTGTGGCACAAGAACATGGAATTTAACGTGAATGACTAGGTATTCTTGAAAGTTTCACCTATGAAAGGTGTGATGAGATTCGGAAAGAAAGGTAAGCTCAGCCCGAGGTTTGTTGGGCCTTATCAAATTCGCCGAAGAATAGGCCAAGTGGCATATGAGTTAAACTTACCTCCAGAATTAGAATCTGTCCACCCAGTTTTCCACGTATCAATGCTGAGGAAATGCATAGGAGATCCCTCCAGAATTATTCCAGTCTAAGATGTTCAGGTTACCGAAGAGCTGGCGTATGAAGAAGTTTCAGTAGCCATACTAGACCGACAGATTCGTAGATTGAGAACTAAAGATGTGGCTTTGGTCAAAGTATTATGGCATAACAGAAACCGAGAGGAAATGACTTGGGAAGCAGAAGAAGATATGAAAACCAGATATCCTCAGTTATTTCAGACTTAGTCAGCCAGAGGTATGTTGTTATTACTGTTGCTTTATATTTATGTGTATAAGCGAGATGTTAATTTCAGTTTAGTGAAATGAATGTTATAGTGTTGTGTGGAGTATTGGTATTGGACTTTTTTGAGTTTCAGGCTTTTTGAGATAGTCCATATTACAGGGGAAACTCTGCCAAAATTTTTCTAGAATAAGTCAAGATTGAGCTGTAAATGGTACCTTTGCTGGGAAAAAGCAAGCGTCCTTCCTGTAGGCAGAAGTTTACATTCGAGGACGAATGTTCTTAAGGGGGGAGGATGTTCCACCCCGTAAATTCTTGACATTTAGATAGCCTATTCGCATGTTGGTTAAGTGTTTTAGGGTGCCATACATGCTAGAAAAAGGCCCGGGGGAATACCGGACAAGCGCCACGTTGAAGCGTTGCAAGAGGAGGCCGGGCAGACCCCCTCCGCTATGGCAATGTGCCACGGAGGCTGTCCCTCCGCGATGGCCAACGTGCCACGAAGGGGCTGTCTGGGCCCAAGTATATAAAGCCCCCACTTCGTTTTAATTTTATTATTTTCATTTCTTTTCAGCAGTGAGCAACCAGAACAGAAAGGGACAAGGGTTTGAGGTAGAAATTCATCCGATTACTCCGTCAAACGCGTTCCAAACTCAAATTAACTTCGGATACCGAAGTATAAAGCTGCAGAGAATATTCCTGCGGAGTTCGTTTCGCGAGAATCATCCGGCGAAGCAGCGACCCGCCGAGTCAAAGTAATTGAAACTACTCCAAACTAGTGTTAATACACCCCCAACACTAAACTAAGTATTTCTCTCTTCTGGACCTCCAAGAAATAGCGAGCTTTCGGCCGTTCTTCGATAAGTTGAAGAATAGGCAGTAGGTATACACCAAGTATGGTTTTCTTTCTATATATTGATAGAATTAATTCTATTCCTTCATGAATATGAATACAGTTGGGAGAAATAGCTAAATATTGGCCGAGCTACGCTAGTTGGTCAGAAAGTCAACAATTGAGGTATGTGAAGCTAGTTTTTTTCGGCAAGTTAGTAGTTCCAATAGAGAAAACTGGTATAAATTCTAGTAGAAATTTTCAGAAACAGTACAGCATACCCAGTATGTAATTTAGTAAAGTACGTTAGGATATTATCGTGTTCAGCCGAAACTTAGTAAAGCAATATAAGTTCTCGTAAAGTATTTCAGAAATAGAATAGTAGCGTAATATGAATTTTAGAAAGCATGTTAGAAATAGTAAATCACATTTACCATGAAACTTAGTTATACAACATGATTCTCAGCAGAAATATTATATCTTGTTTCAGTATCATATTCAACACAGTATGACATAAATTATATATATACCATTATCAGTTTCAGTATGTATTATATATATACACATTACTATCATTAGTTTCAGCATGTATCGTATGCAGTTAGTATTATCAGTTGAGATTGTTTTGGGCTGGATTACCTAGCATCCATGACCGCCCCAGGGTTAATAGCTGTATCGACTCATTCGCCAGAGGGCGAGAATACATCGCTCTATGGAGTGGCATGCCGTCCCCTAGGGGACGAAGATGGGATGCCAGTTTCCTCATATTTTTCCTTGGTCATCTTTTATACACCCCCGTGGAGCGGGTATGCTCGGGGTGTTGATTTCAGGAGTCCTCCGAACTCGGGTACAGTTAGAGTCAGGGGCTCAGCAGGCCCAAGTGCATACCCAGGGGACCGGCAGGATGCTTATAGTTACTAAGGGAGATGGGATGGCCGGGGTAAGGGCATAGATTGCGTGTTGGTTGTACCTTCCAGCTTATGGGGGCCAGGTAAGGTTTATGCGTGCTATGTTATGCTATGTTATGATATATTATGCCATGTTATGTTAGTTATAAAAGATAGATAGTAGAATGCCACGTTACCAGGTACGACTCCTACTTCTTTTCAGCATAGTTAAGGACAGTCTTGAACTCATACTTTCAGTCAGTTATAGTCTATTTCTTTCTACTTCAGTTCTATTAGTTATACTACTTGTTGTCAGTTATTTCCAGTTGTTTCTTTGCATACTCAGTACCAACGGTAATGACGCCCATTTGGGGTGCTGCATTACTTGCCTGCAGGTACACCTAGACGAGGAGCAAACCCCTCGTAGTTCCAGTCAGCGATACAGAGACTTTAGCTCCTTTCATCCGGAGCCTGAAAGACAGAGGTGTACTTTCTTTTATTGTTCAGTATGGGTAGGCCGGGGCCCTATCTCGACCATCTTCTTATTCTCAGAGGCTTGCAGATTATATATATATATTCCCTGTGGTTAGCTATATCGGCCGTGTGGTGCCTTATTCAGTTGGTAGTGGTGACCTTGTCGGTCACATAGTAGTTTGATACTTGTTTTCATGTCTCAGATATAACTAGCCAGCTTGGTGGCCTTGTCGGCCCGCATAGGTTCCTTCATGTTTAGTTGTTCTGGTTAGCAGTATATTCCTACAGGTGGCTATAGGACTTGTCGGCCAGAGGCTGTATTTACAGCTGTTATATAGCCTGTCATTTTTATGAATTCAGAGTTAGAGCCATCCTAGCACCATAAGTGCTCGGGCTCAGCTAGTCCAGCAGTCCAGGTCCTAGTAGGGCACCAGGTGCCAGTCATACCTCCCCAGGTGGGGTGTGATATAGATGGCCTACTCGCATGTTGGTTAAGAGTTTTAGAATGCCATACATGCTAGAAAAAGGCCCGGGGGAAGATCGGACAAGCGTCGCATCGAACCATCGCAGGAGGAGGCCGGGCAGCCTTCCTTCGCGATGGCCAACGTGCCACGGAGGGGGGTGTCCAGGCCCAACTATATAAAGCTCCACTTCTTTTTTAGAATTCATTTCTCCACTTATAATTTCTAGAAATGAGCAAAACAGTAGGAGGAAGAAGGGATTCTTTAAAATTCCTTCCGTTTACGCCGCTAAATGCCGTCCAAACTCGAATTAATCTTGGATAGTGAAGTATTAAGCTGCAGGGAGCATTCCTGCGGAGTTAGTTTCGTGAAATTCGTCCGGAAAATCATCGTCCTACTGAGCTAAGGTAAGTGGAATTGCTCCAAATTAGTGTAAATGTATTCCTAGCCCTAAAGTGAGTATTTCTCCCTTCTGGACTTCCGAAAAATAGCGAGTTTTCAGCCATTTTTCGATAAGTCAAAGTTTGGACTATATATATATTCAAAGTAGTATTTTCTTCCAGAATATTGATGAATTTAGTTATAATTTCTATTAATGTGAATACAGTTGGAAGAAATAGCTGAATATTGATCGAATTACACCAGTTAGCCGGAAAGCCGACAATTGAGGTATGTAAAGCTAGTTCCTTCGGCAAGTTAGCAATTCTAGCATAGTAAAATAGAATAAATTCCAGAAGGAAGTTGCAGAAGCTGAGTGTTAAGTATGTTTGCGTTATTATGTCATATTCAGAATAAAAGTCAGTAAATCAGTATTAAACAGCGAAATATTACTTCAGACTCAGTACCAGATTCAATTTAATCCAGCCAAAGAATCATAATAGAATATCAAAGCACGATACGTATTATCAGATTTACTATACATGTTATATGTGATTATTGTTGTTTGTTGAGACCTGATTGTGTTATGTGGGCACCCTTAGAGCTTCCTTGCCGCCCCAGGGTTAATAGCTGTGTCGACTTGCCCGCCAGAGGGTGAGGATACGTCACTCCAAGGAGTGGCATGCGTCCGTAGTAGGGCGAAGATGGGATGCAACATTCCCTATATCAGACTGATCAGCATTACAGTATACCCTGTCGAGCGCTTGCGCCTAGGGCACAGATTACAGATTACAGATACCGATCTCAGATTACGGTTACAGGAGTCCTCCAGACTCAGACACAGTTATAGTCAGGGGCCCAGAGATCCCAATCTATATACCTAGGGGGCCGGTGGGATGCTCGTAGTTATTAGGTGAGTGGAGTGAATTTATTTTTGGATGGTTTGACCCGGGTAGGGGTATATAGATTGCATGTTGATTGGCACCTTCCGGCTTATGAGGGATGGTATAGGTTCTTGTATGCTATATATATATATTTATATATGTATGTATATATGTTACTTATTAAGTTGATAAATAGAAGGACGCCGCATCAACAGGTATGATTCGTATCTTCTTTCCAATACAGTCAAGCTCAGCACAGATTCTGCTTTTCCAGACAGTTTTAGCTATCCTTTGTCATTTCAGTAACTATTAGTATTACTTTTTATCTTCAGTTATGTTCAATTTTGCTTTGCATACTCGGTACCAGTGGTACTGTCGCCCGTTTGGGGGCGCTGCATTACTTGCCTGCAGGTACTCATAGACGAGGAGCTGATCGCTCGTAATTCCAGCCAACACACAGAGTCATCAACTCCTGTCTTCCGGAGCTAGACAACTAGAGGTTTATTTCTTTTCTTTTGTTGTACAGTATGGGTAGGCCGGGGCCCTGTCCCGAGCATCTTATCAAGATTCTTAGAGGCTTGCAGATTATATATTCCCTGTGGTTAGCTGTACCAATCGTATGAGGCCGTGTGTATGTTTTAGTTTGTTTATGATGGTCGTGTGGGGCATTATTCAGTTGGTAGTGGTAGCCTTGTCGGCCCGCATAGGTTCCTTCATACTACCGTTGTTCTGGTTAGCTGTTGCTTCCTTATAGGTGTATATCGGCCTAGCCGGCCGGAGGCTGTATTTATAGTCGTTATATAGTCCGTTGGTTCCATGAACCCAGAGTTAGAGCCAACCTGACACCAGAAGTGCCTAGGCTCAGTAGTACAGCAGTCTAGGTCTTAGTAGGGCACCAGGTGCCAGTCATGCCTCCCAAGGAGGGGCGTGACACATCTATAGTGGTATTAGTAAAATTTCTTAATCATCACAACTTGATCTTGTCAGAATTCGCTTTCCCATCCATTATGTTTATGGTTGGCTTGCTCATTATTTCAAGACTCATTATGCGTTTGCAAATGGACCGTCTAATCCACCCATGGTAGCTTTTTTTGGAAAGGGTGCTGCACGATACTATGACAAAAAGGAAGTGAGGAAACACATCCACCAAGGAGATAACATTGCTTGGGCTTCTACAATGTTAAATAATTCTGAGCCCTATGACTATATTGATAATAATGATGCACCTGAGTTGGAGTCAAATTACTTTACGAGCATCCACTTTGGCTATCTCCCTATGAGAAACGGAAATTCGATCATTATTGAGCCATATAGGTATCAAAGTATAAGGCTGCAGGGAGAATTAATACGGAGTTAGTTTTGCGAAATTCGCCCGGCAAATCATAACCCCGCCAAGCTAAAGTTGTTGGAATTGCTCCAAACTAGTGTCAATATGATCATAAGCTTAAAGTAAGCATTTCTCACTTCTAGATTCTCGAGAAATTACGAGTTTTCGGTCGTCTTTTATCAAGTTGAAATATAGTTAATATTTCTATGTAAAGTTATCATTTTTCATCGAATTTAGTATTGGAATTAGCCTCATTCCTCTAATAATATGGTTGCAGTTGAGAAGAGTAGTTGAATACGAGTTGAAGCTCGAGAGTTAATTAGTAATCGACAAATGAGGTATGTTAAGGCAGTCTCTTTCGGCAAGTTAATTTTCTTAGCATGATAACTCAGTTGAGTCCCAGTAAGGAGCACCAGAAGCATGCCTATTATGATTGGTTGTTGTTATTAGCTGAAATTCGTATTCCATGTTTAGTTTGGGATGGATTATGCCTGTATATCCTTAATGACCAACCCCAGGGTTATTAGTTGTGTCGATGCCCGCCAAGGGTGAGATGACGTTGCTCTACGGAGCGGTATGCCGTCCGTCAGGGACAAAGATGGGGTCCCAGGTCCTCATATGCCGTGGTTGGCTTTATACACCCCTATCGAGCCCGGTACCCAAGGTGCAAATATCAGGAGTCCACCGAACTCAGACACAATTACAGTCAGGGGCCGAGCGGGCTCAGTTGCAAACCCAGAGGATTGGTAGGACGGCTATAGCTATTAGTTGACCCAATGTGACTGTGGATAGAGGTATATAGACTAAGGTGTACTCACCAGGGCTTATGGGGGCCCCAGGTGGGTTATTCTATGCTGGTTATACCTTCCGGCTTATAGGGGCCAGGTAAGGTTCTTGTTTGCTTTAGTTATTGATAAAGTTAGATAGTAAGAAGTTTTATTACTCAAGTATGATCTCTACCCCCTTTATTTCAGTTATCTTCAGTTCTATCTCCTTATTTCAGTCATTTATAGTTATCTCCTTACATATTCAGTATACATTGTACTGACACCCTTTCTGGGGTGCTGCAATACTTGCCTACAGATACAGTAGACGAGGAGCAGGTCCCTCGTAGCTTCCAGCCAGCATCGCTAGGGCAGTAGCTCCTTTCTTTCGGAGCTTGTAGATAGAAGGTTTACTTCTTTTTGATTTTACAATTCATAGGTAGGCCGTGGCCCTATCCCGACCATCATATTACTCCTAGAGGCTTGCAGATTGTTTCTATTTTCCTATGATTAGCTGTTATTGGTCATGTGGGGCCTATATGTGTTTTAGTTTACGTGTTGGCCGTGTGGGGCCTTGTTTAACTGATAGATTAGCGTCCTTCTCAGCCATAGTTTAGCCTAGCACTGGTTTTACTTTGCAGTCATAACTAGACATCATGGTGGTCTTGTTGGCCCGCATAGG
Source organism: Datura wrightii (assembly GCA_035772735.1). Taxonomy (NCBI): domain Eukaryota; kingdom Viridiplantae; phylum Streptophyta; class Magnoliopsida; order Solanales; family Solanaceae; genus Datura; species Datura wrightii. The sequence continues at coordinate 118,350,180 of JASDFA010000016.1, forward strand.
ATTCCCTGTTCTTGCTTGTTTCTGGCTAACTAGTTTTTTTTTACAGGTGGCTATAAGGTCTTATCGGCCGGAGGTTGTATTTACAGCCGAGATATAGCCCGTTGTTTTCTTGAATTGGGGAGTAAGCCTTCACCAGAAGTGCTTAGGCTCAGTTAGCTCAGTCAGTTTAGATCCTAGTAGGGCACCAGGTGCCAGTCATGCCTCCCAAGGTGGGGCGTGACAAACTTGGTATCAAAGTAGGTCGTATCCCAAGGAGTTTGCAAGCCGTGCTAAGTAGAGTCTTGTCTATGGATGTGTTGTGCACCACATTCTATAGGCAGGAGGCTACGAGGCATGATAGGATGGTTACTCTTTCTTCTTATCTAGTCGTGTTATAGAGCTTTTCAATATAGGGTTGAGTCCCTAAGCTTACCATATTCTTTTATCTACGGAGAAATGGCAGACCAATGACACCCCACGACTGGTAGGAAATTGGATGTTGCAGTAGGGGAAGGCACTAGCAGGGTGCCTTAGACAGAGTCAGCTCGATTTGAGAGCGACAGGGAGGCTTCATCTTGGTCTCCCCAACACTCTCCACTACGTCAGGAGCTGCTCGAAGTGGCAAATGCGATGGAACTGCCTCCAGCAGTCTCTATATCGGTACCATCGGATCAGGAGGTTAGGAGTGTTGTTGTTATGTTAGCTTTGATGATGGATGCATAGCATCAGCCAGTGACGCCCGTGGTCGCAGAGTCCGCGGGAGGACCTGGTAGTTCGAGGGATCGGGAGTTTCTTGCACTGAGTCCCCTGCATTTCATAGTGATGGACCGGGAGGAGGACCCTCAGGATTTCTTGGATCAGATGCAGCGGATTTTCAGGGTAATGTATGCTACACCTGCGGAGTCGGTTGAATTAGAAGTATTCTGGCTACGGGACATCACAGTACTATGGTACGAGATTTGGGAGAGGTCCCGAGGGAGAGGTGTTTCCCCTCTGATTTGGCCCATCTTCTCATAGGTTTTTCTAGACCACTACCTATCATGGGAAATTCGACAGGACCAGGTTGATCAGTTCCTACATCTAGAGCAGGGGGTCAATGAGTGTCTGGGAGTATGCTATGAGGTTCGACTCCTTGGCCTGATATGCACCAGCTTTTGTGGATACCATGCCGGCTAGGGTACATCGGTTTATTATGGGCTGAATCCAGAATATGTGGAGACATGTATTATGACTACTCTGCGAGAGGACATGGATATTGACCACGTTCAGGCTTTTTCTCAGAATATTAAAGGGGTCAGACAGCGGCAACCGGAGATAAGGAGGGCAGATAAGGAGCAGCGCCGCAGGGCCAGACCTAGTGACATGTAGGCGGAGTCCTAGGGCGGACCCATGCCATAATTTTCAGGCAGACCACCCAGACCCCGAACCCCACAATAGCAGCAGGGGAGTGGATCTGGTCGTCGAGGGCAGTCAATACCCAGCGAGAGCTCATGATCAGCAGGTTCACAGCAGCAGAGAGGAGTGGAGCAGAGTAGATTCACCTGCCGCTTTGCCCTGTTTGCAGTCAACGTCACTCCGGGGCATGCAGGTATGGTTCTGCAGCCTGTTATACCTGTGGATAGGAGGTTCTTCAGATGAGAGATTATCCAGCTAGAGGTCAGAGTGATCAGGACCGACAAGATAGATCTTTTGTAGGATCACGTGCCCAAGCATCTCCAGTAGGGCTAGGCCCTCAGCTCCAGCCGGTAGAGGCCGAGGTAGATTAGGGTCCTCTAGCTCAGGTACCAGTTCAGATCGCACTTATGCTTTATCGAGATGACAGGAGTCAGAGTCGTCGCCCGATGTGGTGACAGGTATGCTTGACATTTTCTCTCATTTTGTTTATATACTGAGAGATCCAGGATCCACCTTGTCTTATGTTACCCCATTAGTGGCTCGAAAGTTCGGTTTTATGCTAGAATTGCTTTAGCGACCTTTCTCAGTGTCCACACCCATCAGTGACTCTATTATATCCTAGTGGGGTTTACCGGGGATGCACAATAGAGATTGTTGGTTGTCAGACTTTAGCAGACTTGATAGAACTAGAAATGATTGATTTTGATGCAATTATAGGTATGGATTGGCTGACACCATGCTATGCCAATGTTGAATGTTCGACCAAGACTGTCTGATTCCACTTTCTAGGGGAGGTTGTACGGAAGTGGAAAGGTAGTGCAGCCACGCCAAAAGGTAGGTTTATTTCCTATCTTTGGGCGAGGAAATTGATAGCAAAAGGGTGTGTTTATCATTTTGTCAGAGTTCAGGATGTCTAAGCAGAATCTCCAACTCTTCAGTCCATTCCAGTAGTCAATAAATTTTTAGATGTATTCCCGGATGAGCTACCTGGCATTCCCCCATAATGGGAAATCAACTTTGCAATTGATTTATTACGAGGTACTCAATCCATATCTATTCCTTCGTACCAAATGGCTCCTGCTGAGCTCAGAGAATTGAAGGAACAGTTGAAAGATCTGTTAGATAAGGGCTTCATTAGGCCGAGTACTTAATTGTGGGTAGCACCAATTGTGTTTGTGAGAAAGAAGAATGGCTCCCTCCGTATGTGTATAGATTACCGGCATCTGAATAAAGTCACTACCAAGAATAAGTACCAGCTTCCCAGAATAGACGATTTGTTTGACCAGTTGCAGGGGGCAAAGTATTTCTCAAAAATTAACTTAAGGTCAGGGTACCATCAGGTTCGGGTTCCTAAGAGGGATATTCTAAAAACCACTTTCAAGACCAGGTATGACCACTTTGAATTTCTAGTCATGTCCTTTGGACTGACGAATGCTCCTGCAGTGTTCATGGACTTGACGAACAAGATCTTCATGCCGTATCTGGACCTATTTATGATAGTATTTATTGATGATATTCTGATATATTCCCGCTCAGAGGTAGATCACCGGGATCACCTATGAACAGTGCTCCAAACTCTCAGGGATCGCCAGCTGTATGCAAAGATTTCTAAATGTGAATTTTAGCTAAATTCAGTGGACTTTTTGGGCCACGTTGTGTCAGATGCTGGTATAAAGGTAGATTCTCAAAAGATCGAGGCTGTAAAAACATGGCCTAGACCTATCACTCCTACTGAGGTATGTAGTTTCCTGGGGTTATCTGGGTATTACAGGAGGTTTGTGGAAGGATTTTATACCTTAGCAGCGCCTCTGACCAAGTTAACTCAGAAAGCAGCTAAATTTCACTAGACTGAAGCATGTGAACAGAGCTTTCAGGAGTTGAAAAACAGACTAACCTCAACACCATTATTAGCCTTGCCAAAGGGATCAAAGGGTTATGAAGTATACTGCGATGCTTCAGGCGTTAGGTTAGGATGTGTTCTGTGCAGCACGGTAAAGTAATTGCTTATGCTTCCAGGCAGCTGAAGAAGCATGAAAAGAACTACCCCACCTATGACCTGGAATTAGCCGTGGTGATTCATGCCTTGAAAATATGGAGGCACTATCTGTATGGCGTTCATGTAGATATCTTCACTGATCACAAAAACCTTCAGTATATTTTTTCACAGAAAGAGTTGAATCTACGACAGTGTCGTTGGTTATAGCTGTTGAAAGACTATGATGTGAATATTTTGTATCACCCAAGGAAAGCCAATGTTGTAACAGATGCGCTCAGCCGTATATCCATGGGGAGTTTAGTACACCTGAAGCCAAGACAATGGGAACTGGCTCGAGAATTGCATTAGTTAGCCAGTTTAGCCGTCCATATAGTAGATTTGGGAGACAATGCAACAGTAATTTAGAATACGACAGTATCATCATTGGTTGTGGAAGTGAAAGAACAGCAGTACGAAAACCCTAACCTGGTACAGTTCAGAGGTAAGGTTCAGTGAGGGGAAGTTACAGATTTCCAGGTAACCAAAGATGGAGTTTTGAGATATACGGATCGCCTTTATGTTCCAAACGCAGCAGGACTTCGCTAGCAAATTATGGGCTAGGTGCATTATTCCCGTTATCTCTTCATCCGAGTTCAACAAAGATGTATCATGATATCAAAGAAAATTACTGGTGGTCAGGAATGAAAAAGGAAATAGCAGAATTCGTGGCTCAATGCCCTAATTGCCAGCAGGTGAAAGCCGAACATCAGAAACCCATCGGACTGACACAAGAGATAATAGTGCCTATGTGGAAATGGGAGGCAATTAATATGGATTTTGTGACAGGGTTACCTCGTACCAGGCATAAATTTGATTCCATCTGGATGATTGTTTATAGGTTGAAGAAATCAGCTCACTTTTTGCCAGTCAGGACCACTTTCTAAGCTAAGGATTATGCCGAGCTTTATATCAGGGAGATAGTTAGATAACATGGCATCCCAGTATCTATCATTTCTAATAGGGGACCGCAATTTACATCTAGGTTCTAGCAGTCCTTCCAGAGAGGTTTGGGAACCCAAGTTAATTTGAGTACGACATTCCACCCTCCGACAGATGGGCAGGAGGAACATAAAATTCAGACGCTTGAGGATATGTTACGGGAGTGTGCGTTGGATTTTGGAGGCAGCTGGGATGAACATTTACCCCTTATTGAGTTTTCCTACAATAACAGTTAGCATTCAGCGATTCAAATGGTTTCTTATGAGGCTTTATACGGGAGAAAATGTAGGTCCCCAGTTGGTTGATTCGAGGTTGGAGAGACAAGGTTAATTGGGCCAGATATAATTCATCAATCTGAAGAGAAAGTATGACCATTTGCTGACAGCTCAGAGCCGCCAGAAATCTTACGCTGATGTACGACATAGAAACCTGGAGTTCAGTGTAGGTGACTGGGTATTTCTCAAAATCTCACCAATGAAGGGTGTAATGAGGTTTGTCAAAAAGGGTAAGCTCAGCCCGAGGTTTATTGGGCCATATCAAATACTCCAAAGAATAGGCCAAGTGGCATACGGCTAGATTTGCCTTCAGAGTTGGAATTCATTCATCCAGTCTTCCATGTGTCGATTCTACGAAAGTGCACATGGGATTCTTCCCGAATTGTGCTGGTTAAGGATGTCCAAGTTACCGAGGAATTAACCTACGAAGAGATTCTAGTAGCTATATTAGATCGGCAGGTTCGCAGATTGAGGTCTAAGGATGTTGCTTCTGTTAAGGTATTGCGGAGAAACATGAATAGAGAGGAAATGACTTGGGAAGCTGAGGACGACATGAAATCCAGATATCCTCATTTGTTCCAGACTTAGCCAGGCTAGCAGTTAAGGTACATTTACGATTCAGTTTGTTCTGTGATGTGTGTTACATGTACTGCTTAGCTAGATACAATGTTGTTGAGAAACAATTGCTATAGTGTTATGTGAAATACCTGTATTGGACTTTTTTGTGTTTCAGGATTTTTGGATAGTCCATATTATAGGGGAGACTCTACTGAAATTTTTCCAGAATGAGTAGTTATAAGAGTTAAGATGCCTGTAAGCTAAAGTTAACATTCGAGGTTGAATGTTCCTAAGGGGGGAGGATGTTACACCCCATAAGTTTCTAATGATTAGATGGCCTATTCGTACATTGGTTAAGAGTTTTAGAGTACAATACGTACGAGAAAGGTGCCGGGAAAAGGTCAGACAAGAACAAAGTTGGGGTCGTGCGGGAGGAGGCCAGGCCAGCTGCCCAAAGGGGTAGCATGACACGGACCATGTCCTCCGCGATGGGCTCAGTGGCAGACTCTCAAATTGGCACGACAGGGTTCGTGCCACGGACCCCTTTCCATTGCCTCAAATATATATATGTTTCACCCTTTAATTTCATTTCATTTGCCATATTCACATTCGATCAATAGAGGTAAAGTACGAAGAAAGTAAATAAATTTCCTCCATTTAAGCTATGAAACACTGTCCGAATTCAAATTAACTTCGGGTATCGAAGTATAAGGCTACAAGGAGCATTACTACGGAGTTAGTTTCGCAAAATTCGCCTAGCAAATCGTAACCCCGCTGAGCTAAAGTTGTTGGAATTGCTCCAAACTAGTGTCAATATGATCATAGGCTTAAAGCAAGCACTTCTCCCTTCTGGATTCTTGAGAAATTATGAGTTTTTGACTGTGTTCCATCAAGTTGAAATATAGTTAATATTTCTATGTAAAGTTATCGCTTTTCATTGGATTTAGTACTGGAATTAGCCTCATTGCTCTAATAATACGATTACATTTGAGAAGAGCAGTTGAATATGAGCTGAAGCTCGCCAGTTAATCAGTAATCGGCAAACGAGGTATGTTAAGGCAGTTTCTTTCGGCAAGTTAATTTTCTTAGCATGATAACTCAATTGAGTCCCAGTAAGAGCACTAGAAGCATGCTTATTATGATTGGTTGTTGTTATTAGCTGAAACTTGTATTTCGTGTTTAGTTTGGGATGGATTATGCCTGTATAGCCTTCATGACCGACCCCAGGGTTATTAGCTGTGTCGACGCCCGCCAGGGGCGAGATGACGTCGCTCTACGGAGCGGTATGCCGTCCGTCAGGGATGAAGATGGGGTCTCAGGTCCTTATATGCCATGGTTGGCTTTATACACCCTCGTCGAGCCTGGTACCCAGGGTGCAAATATCAGGAGTCCATCGGACTCAGACACAGTTAGAGTTAGGGGCCGAGCGAGCTTAGTTGCAGACCCAGGGGATCGGTAGGACGGCTATAGCTATTAGTTAACCCAGTGTGACTGTGGATAGAGGTATATAGATTGAGGTGTACTCACCAGGGCTTATGGGGGTCCCAGGTGGGTAATTCTGTGCTGGTTGTACCTTCCGGCTTATGGAGGCCATGTAAGGTTCTTGTTTTCTTTAGTTATTAATAAAGTTAGTACTAAGAAGTTCTATTACTCATGTATGATCTCTACCCCCTTTATTTCAGTTATCTTCAATTCTATCTCCTTATTTCATTCATTTATAGTTATATCCTTACATATTCAGTACACATTGTACTGACGCCCTTTCTTTGGTGCTACATTACTTGCCTGTAGATACAGATAGACGAGGAGTAGGTCCCTCGTAGCTTTCAGCCAGCATCACCAGGGCAGTAGCTCCTTTCTTCCGGATCTTGTAGATAGAAGGTTTACTTCTTTTTGATTTTACAGTTCATGGGTAGGCCGAGGCCCTGTCCCGACCGTCATATTACTCCTAGAGGCTTGCAAATTATTTCTATTTCCATGTGGTTAGCTGTTATTGGCCGTGTGGGGCCTATATGTCTTTTAGTTTACGTGTTGGCCATGTGGGGCCTTGTTTAGCTGACAGATTAGCGGCCTTGTCGGCCATAGTTTAGCCTAGCACTAGTTTTACTTTACAGTCATAACTAGATATCATGGTGGTCTTGTCGGCCTGCCTAGGATTCCCTGCTCTTGCTTGTTTCTGGCTAGCTGATTTTCTTTTACAGGTGCCTATAAGGCCTTGTCAGTTGGAAGTTGTATTTATGGCAGAGATATAGCCTGTTGTTTTCTTGAATTAGGGAGTAAGCCCACTAGAAGTGCTTAGGCTCAGTCAGCTCAGTCAGTTCATATCCTAGTAGGGCACCAGGTGCCAGTCATACCTCCCAAGGTGGGGCGTGACATAAAAACAATTTTAATTATTTTTTCTTCCTTCCAATGCTTTTCCACAATAATTAGCTATTTTATCCAAATTATTAATTAAAAAATAAAAATAAGAAACCTTTCCTTCCCAAACTTTTTCTGGGTTTTGCATTGATACCTAACACCGTTGCTGCCAGTTCTAATCAAATTTGTCACCATCGATCCTCTTGCAATTTTCAACCACCTTTGATCTTCCAATCTTACTAGGTAAAAAGACCTAGGTCGAAAAGTTTTTTCAACTCTGTGATGTTTTACATCTCTTTGTATCTTTATTTCTATATGTGTAGAAAATATTCGACCTCTCTTTCTATCACTATTTTATCTGTATTGTGATTTTCAGCAACCACACTTATAGTTCTACCTTTGTTTCCATGTATATTTATGTGTAGTATGTTATTTTCATCTAGTTACTTGAATATCTTTTCATTGGTGAGAACAATTGACAAAGTATTATGTATTGAGTATTACGTAGTTAAAACGTTTGTGAAAATGCCACAAAGACTAGTTATTTTACATATGGAGAATAATTATTTCACATACTTGATAAAAAAATAAAGAAATTATTAGTTGTGGAAGATTTAGTGTATCAAGCACATGTTACTACTACTTTTTCATATTTTCTTTTAGAACAGTCAATCAATTACAGTAACTTGAGAGTCTTGTACATAGTTTTACAACATATTGACGGATTTGAGAGGACAAAAAGTGTTGTTACTATTTTGTGTACTTAGTGCCATTGGAGATTTAATGATAGGAAAGATGAATTATGAAAGCAAATGGTTACTGTTAAATAGATAAGGGAACTCCATGGTGTACACTGTATGGAGACAAATAAGGAGATTATGGGATGAATTTGAACCTTTTAAACAAGTTTTAAAGCAAGAAGTGGGAGAAAAATTAAGACTTTAGAAGTGGCTGGAGAATACTGCATTAATCCAATGAGTCCAGGATATCTACTGTGCTAATTATCATACTTTCCATGAAAGAATTCCATCCACAGTGACTCATGAATCCACCTATCGATGGGTGTTGAAGAATTGTTGCTTGAGGAGCCCATCCTTCCATAACCATTCCTCTTTCTCCCTCCCTTTCAAGAAACCCCTCTGGTAATGCATCCTGAATGCTAATTTTTTCACCTTCTAGAAACCTGATGGCCCAAATGAAGTTCACTTTGCTAAGCTCTAGTCCCTGAGCTACTGCATGTATCTGCTCCTTATATAGAAAATACTCTGTCCCAAATGAAACAAAAACAATTGAACTTTTTTCTTTCTTATCAAGCCATTGCATGATCTCCTCATGATCATCTTGGTCGATGGATTCTTGAACTAGTGAATCAACAGGGACTATTTCATTGAAAACCAAATTTGAAAGATAATCCATATATTTCCCTTCAAAATCTCTACAAGTTTTCACTAGAATAATGTCGTGCGATTGTCGAATAGCAACTTCTTACCTAGTGTCTCATCAATATCTTCTTCAATGAAAGCATTTTGTATTCACGTAGGTAAATTTCAGGAAATGGGAACTTCTCTTGTTTGTTATCATACATGTGGATGGCCCAAGAAACGACTGCTACACTAAAAGTGAGGAACTGCACAGCTGGAATGTTCAGAGTGGAAGAAGAATCAGCAACCTATGGCTGATTGTAAAAATAAAAATATCTAAGTCTGAATTTATAGTTTCTAACATTTAGGATAGGTCATAATATATCCATTAATTTGTGACCCATTCAGTTGACGGGTTTTCTTGGTAATTCCTGATTCTTGAACAACAAAGCTTCCATTTTTCACCTTCTCAGAGAAATTCCTCACATAAGTATTTCCTGAAATTTCCACCTTTTCCCCCAAAACTGTTCCTTTCCCAAAAAAATTGGAAAATGTTGCATTTCCATCAAGTCGAGACACATTTAATTCATCAATTTTATTGGTAATCCCTGATTCTTGAACATTAAAGCTTCCTTTTTTCACATTCTGAGATAAGTTCACATCGTGCGTGCTTCCTTCAATAGTTCCGTTCACAAGTAAAGAATGTTGTGGACCCTTGAAACACAAACTAACACTAGTACTACTTGAGAAAGTGAAAGGCCAAGAAATGAGTGAACTATTATCACGGTAACTAAAACCGCTAAAAACGGGGCCGACAAATGGAGACTTAAAGGAATAATTCAAGAAGAGGATACAAAGAATAATGAAAGAAGCCGCAACACCCAAACCAAAGCCAGAAACAACTACCTTCCTTCTTGGAGAAGAACCCAAGTATGAAAATGGATCAGAAAATGGGAGTTTCTTCAAGTCCATTGTAAATTCCAACCATCTCAAAGAAACCCCACTTCAGGAAACCCCCCCCCCCCCAAAAAAAAATAAGGATTTTCTTTGTAGAATAGAATACAATACACCAATTAGTACAATATGAACAACCCTCTGTAGTTTTCCCTGGCATAGATATAAAGTGCAGTTAGCTGTGTTTTTGATTCAACCAAGAAAAAGGACTTTATTCTGAACATTGTAGATTACATACCTTCAACATCCTTCCATGCATCCCACTTTGCTCTGTCCCTCATGTTGAACATACTAGGATGGCCTGCCTAGAAATATAAGAGCGGACGTAAGAACAAAACATAGCTAGTTTGAAGCATGAAGCAGAAGTAATTCAACTTTTTAAAATTATTCCAACAGAATAGCACCACACCATATTTATAAATAATTCAACTTTGAAATATTTATTTGATCCTTAATGAGATGATTTAAATGCTTTACAAATTTCTATGACTTGTTTTTAATCACCATCGATTTCTCTTTTCATGTAGGTTTCAAGATATTATTCATTCACTCTCTAGTCTTTCTCGTCAAAGTAATCTGATAACCAGGTACCAAAGTATGAGTTTAAATCTATTTATGATTTATGAAGTTCAACTATGGCAATTTTTGTTTTGTAAAATAAAGTTTGTATTTTTGCTAAATCGTTTATATTATCTTTGACTGCTGGCAATTACTGAGTTTGTTCCTCCTTTGTTTTAATTTTGTTTCGCCTGCTGTTTTACTTGCAAATGTTAGAAAAGTATCATGTTTATTCACTTTGCGGCTATGTAATCTCATATTTAGTTGTCAACAATTATGAAATATGATATAGTTGTAGTATTTTTATTTTTTCATTATAACATATCATACAAGTATCCACTAAAGTATCTAAATACACATGTTACATATGAAACCTTTTCTCACTTCTTGTTTTTTTTCTTATCATGACATTTGACTTCGTCTTCTTGAAATTGTAGAAGAGTAACAAAATTCTTGCATTGCCATGGACAATAATCGGAGTAGAAATTGGATAAATAGCGATAGACTTAGTAAAGAATATTTAGATGGAGTAGAGGATCTTTAAATCATGCCTTTTCTGAAAAACGTGAGGTAGGTACAATTCCATGTCCTTGTATGGAATGTGTGCTACATTATGAAGTAAATTGGACAATGACATATGATCATCTTGTAGTTAATGGTATTATACCATCATATGATCCTTGGTTTTTCCATGGGGAGTATCTCAATAAATCAAATAAGATTTCACAAAATGATGACAGACAAGAAGCTTTAGAAGGTGATGATATAAGAAGAATGATACACAATGCTTTTGTAGATCGTACCCAGTTCTCAAATAATAACATTAGCGACGGAGGAGATATAAAGCCAACCTTAGAAGAAAATACTCATAATCCACATCAACCTCATCCAAAGATTGATAAGTTTGAACAACTCATGAAAGATGCAAATGAGAAATTATATCTTGGATGCAAGAAATTTAGTACACTTTCATTTTTTCTACATATTTACCACATAAAAGGGATGTTTGGATGGTCAAATGAATCCTTCAATGCTTTGCTTGGTCTATTGAAGGATGCCTTTCTTGAAGGAGCTAATTTGCCTTCTTCTTTATATGAGACCAAAAAATTAGTTGAGGGCTTGGGATTAAAGTATAATAAGATTCATACTTGTCCCAATGATTGTATACTTTTTAGGAATTAGTTTGCTGATAAAGAAGTCAATGAATGCTTAGTTTGTGGGGTTTCTAGATAGAAAAATAAAGAAAAAAAGATTGCAGCCAAGGTATTAAAGTACTTTCCTCTAAAACCAAGACTGAGAAAGGCTATTCATGTCTTTAAAAACTCCTAAACTAATGCGATGGCATCATGAAGAACGAAACAAAGATAGAGTTTTACGACATCCTGCAGATTCTGAAGCTTAGAAAACATTTGATAATAGATATTTAGAATTTTCTAGTGATCCTCGTAACGTTTTGCCTACGGTTAGCTTCTGATGGCTTTAATCCATTTGGTACGATGCGATCTGTTTATAGTACATGGCCGGTGATTTTAATGCCCTATAATCTTCCCCTATGGTTGTGCATGAAGCAAGAGTTCTTCATTCTATCCTCACTCATTCCTGGTCTGAAGGGGCCTAGAAATAGTATTGATGTATTTTTAGAACCTTTAATAGAAGAATTGAATGAATTATGGGATACAGGGGTACCAACTTATGATGTATTTTCTAATATGACATTTCAAATGCGAGCAACTCTGATGTGGACTATAAATGATTTTCTAGCATATGGTAATCTATCTGGATGGTGTACTCATGACCAATATGCATGCCCTTCTTGTAACATAGAGACTCAATCTAGAAGACTCAAACATGGTAGAAAGTTTTGCTTCATGGGCCATCGGCGCTTCTTGAAGCCGGATCACAAATATCAAAATAATGCAAGATCGTTTGATGGGACTAAAGAATCAAGATCTGCACCTCGTCCAGGATTGGGGTCACTAGTTCTAAATCAAGTTAGAGACATAAAATTTACTCTCAGAAAATCATGTGATAAAGTAAGTGGGGTTTAAGAAACACATGGAAAAAGAGGAGCATTTTTTTCAATCTTCCATATTGGGAGTATAACTTGATTCGTCAAAATCTTGATGTGATGCACATAGAAAAAAATGTAAGTGATAACTTGATTTATACATTGTTGGATCTTGGTAAAAATTCAAAAGACAACATAGAAGCTCGACTGGACCTGAAGGATATGAAAATAAGGCCCAAATTGTGGCCCCAACATCGGGCAAGTGAGAGGACATATCTTTCTCCTACTTTTCACAATGTCTCTGGCAGAAAAAGAGATGTTTTATGAAATACTACAAAAAGCCAAGTTTCCACATGGCCATGCTTCTAATGTCGCTCATTGCATTCGCAAAAAAAAACTGTCAGGGCTAAAAACTCATGATTGTCATGTTATAATGCAAAAACTTCTTCCTATTGCATTGTGGAATTCAATAGATAAAAAAGTGAGTTATGTTGTAATTGAATTATGCACATTCTTTCGGGTTCTTTATGGAAAAACGCTTAAAATAGCAGAGTTAGAGTTACTTGAAGAAAAAATTTCCCTAACACATTCTAATATGGAGAAAATCTTTCTCCCATCATTCTTTACTATTATGGTCTACTTGGTTATTCACTTGGCCACCGAGGCAAAAAATCACAGGGCTTGTACATCATCATTGGATGTACCCAATTGAGAGGTATGAAAATAACTTTGAATTTAATTGTACATATTGAGTTATTAACTATAAAAAAATTGGACTAATAGAATTACTATATGTCATAGGTACTTGGGCACTTTTAAATCATGTGTTCGTAATCATGCATGCCCAGAAGGTTCAATAGTAGAAACATACATAACAAATGAGTGTTTGACATTTTGCGCACGTTATCTGGAAGGTGGAGATTCAAGGTCTTATTGGTCGAGAAAAAGTAATGATGAGATTGAGAATCAGACTGGCAGGGAAGGTTGTCTACTCCCTTCTATTGGGGAGCCTACTGGCATGATACATGTATTTGAGTTGGATGATAAAACATGGTTGCCAGCACATTGATATGTTCTTTTCAATTGCGAATCAGAGGTGGTTGAGAACTATAAAAAGTGAGTGGTATATCATTTTGTAAATATGTGTATGTTACTTTACTTGATAACAAAATTTATATATTTGAGTTATATGATAGTGAACATATTGCTGAAATCAAGAGACTACATGATAAGCATCGTCTTACACAACATCAACTTGATCGTTTGCATTTTGATACATTTAGTGAGTGGTTCAAGGAGCAAGTAAGTAGTAGGATTAAGTCAATAGTTTCTTTAAGTTATTGTCCTTGTACTTATATTGATATTTAGAGTTGTATATTTCTATTTGGATTGGTAAAAGAGTTGGAGGACACATCTAACATCCCAAAGGATGTTCCATTCCTTTCAAAAGGGCCAACTTACATTGTTAGAAGATTTAAGGAGTTCTGTAAATAATGGGTATCGATTTCGAACAAAACAGTGTGAAGAGTTCATAGAGACACAAAATAGTGGTGTTATGGTTGTTTCAATGACTGAAAGTTATGCAAGTACAAGCGACAATGCTCTTAAGTGTGCAAATATCACATATTGTCACGCCCCACCTTGGGAGGCATGACTGGCACCTGGTGCCCTACTAGGATCTAAACTACTGAGCTGACTAAGCCTAAGCACCTTTGGTGTAGGGTTGACTTTAACTTTGGAGTCAAGAAAACTACGGGCTATATGGCGGCTGTAAATACAACCCTTGGTAGACAAGGCCTATAGCCACCTGTGAAAGTAAACAGCTAACTAGAGACAAACAAATATAAGGAGTCCTATGTGGGCCGACAAGGCCACCATGATATCTAGTTATAGCTGAAAAGAGAAATCAGGTGCTAACTGAACTATGACTGACAAGGTCATCAATCAACAACTAAACAAGCCCCACACGGCCAATATCAACTATCTACAGGGAAATAATACAACCTGCAAGCCTCTAGGAGTAATAAGATGGTCGGGAAAGGGCCCCGACCTACCCATACTGTACAACAAAAGGAAGTAAACCTCTATCACTCAAGTTTCGAAAGATAGGAGATGAAGGCTCTGCACAGCTGACTGGAACTACGAGGGATCCGCTCCTCGTCTATGTGTCCCTGCAGGCAAGTAATGCAGTGCCCCAAAGGAGGGTGTCAGTACCACAGGTACTGAATCTGTAAAGCAATAACTGTAAATGACTGAAAGTAAGTAATAGAACTGACAATAATTGAAGTAAAGGGAAACAGACTGAAACTGACTGAAATAATGGAATCAGGGTTAAACATAACTATAATGAGTAAAGTAGGAGTTGATCTTGGGCAGATTTATATGCCCAAGTGATACTCAAACGTATCATTTTTGCCTTGTTTAGTGTGCAATGTGTATACATTTTTATGTAATTGGTAATAAAATGTGAATTTATACTAACCAACATGATTAGCATTGTTTTGTAGGTAAAACATGATTTTGAGAAGCTAAAATGCATGTTGGAACAATATCGGAGTTGGACTTGGATGCAAGCACGAAAAAGACATTGGACTGCATAATGTAAAGAGGCTCCGCGATGGAGCCGTGCCATGCAACCATCGTGGAGGCACACTGCTTGGAGGGTGATTTAATTGTCAATTTCCAGTGGAGCCTCGCGACAGCTCCGTGGCACGGAGGCAAGCCTCCGCGTTGCATGCCGTGCCACATTGAGGCTTTATTCCCGGACCCCAGATTTCCAGTGAGGGTCCGCGTCCACGCCGTGTCACGGAGGCAGTGCTCCGCGTTGGCCTCCATGACACGTTGCTTGTTATTTCGGGAAAAATTCCCAGTAGTATAAATAGAACACTTAGGCTTATTTTTAATAAATTCAGACTTGGTGGAGCAAGGACGTGGGTTACAGGCAGTTGAGGGACGAAAAAGCTTAGGGTTTTTCTCTCTTTCTTTCTTCTTTCAATCAATTGTTTCTATGATTAACACTTGTTTTAGGATGATTAATCCACAAATGAGTGGCTAATTCTCTTCCTTGCTGAGGTTATGAACATTTGTGATGAATGTTGATTATTGAATTATATGGTTTTTCATCTTCTTCTTCCATGTTGTTCTATTAATTCTTGTTTCTACTGCATTGGTGTGTGGCCGACATTAATGTACATCTAAAAAGTCCGATTTCACTCGAGAGAGCACGAAATTGGAAAGTTGTGAATTAATAGGGTATTGTTCTTAACTTGATTTGGGAAAATTGGGTTTTGATGTGCTTTCCTGATAGAAATATACTTGAAAGCCGTATTAGTCAATTTAGGAACCGGAATTGTATTGCTAGGTCATAAATTGCATTTTATCACATAAATGTAGACGGATGGTTTATGATTCTTAAGTGAGATTAAATACGAGAGTTTTAATCTCTAGGCTAATGTTCTTGGCTAGCAACTGGAAGAGAAGATTAATCAAAGTATGATTATAATCAAGTTCATTACATGTTCTTAACCTTGGCATGCTCATATCCATAGTTTCAATTCAAAGTAGATATTTGTTAATAGTTTTAGTATATAATTTATAAACAAATTATTTAACTTTTGGTTACTTTGTTGTCAGCATATAAAGAAGTAAGATAGAATATAGTATACTTGAGCAATTTTTACTTATCCAGAGTCTCCTTGGTTCGATACTTGGCTTACTTAGCCACTTTACTACTTGTTTGACCACGTGCACTTGCGTGTCGGTTTTTAACCCCAAAAAACACACCGAACAAGTTTTTGGCGCCGTTGCCGGGGAGACTAGGCAATTGGTGAAATTGTGTTAAGTGTAAATTTGCTGTATTTTTGTTTTATTTTCTTAAGTGTTGACAACTTGGTCTTAGCCTGTATTTTGCAGACTTGATTTTTGTGAACACTGGCAAGAGACAAAGAGCTGGTGGAATCTTATATAGAGCCTGAATGTGAATTTCATAGTAAACGCAGAGAAGCTCTACAAAAGAAGCTGCAGTTGCTCAGACAGTCTATTATGGAGCAACAAAATCCACCGGTTGTGAGGGCAGTGTTAGTGCCCGAAGAAGCAGCAGCAAGGCCGGTTCGCGAGGTGGCAATCCCACATGCCAACAATGTACATTCAAGTATCCGCAAACCAGAGCCTGGAGGGAGATTTGAACTCAAACAGAACATGGTGCAACTATTGCACACAAGCGGGCAATTTACTGGTCTCCCTCATGAAGACCCACAACAACATCTCCAGAATTTTTTGCAGATAAGTGACACTTATATACCCGCTGGAGTGTCACCTGATTATGTTCGGCTCACACTATTTCCGTTTTCCTTACTTGGTGAAGCCAAGAGGTGGTTAAAAGCTGAACCACCAAATTCTATATCAACGTGGGATGATCTAGCACGGAAGTTCTTGATAAGATTTTTTCCCTCTGGTAAAACAGCCAGACTTAGAAGTCAAATTCTAAGTTTCAAACAGAGGGAGGGAGAAAATTTGTATCAAGCCTGGGAAAGATTTAAATCCATGTTGCGGGACTGTCCTCATCATCATCAGTCCAATGAGGTGTTGGTGCACACATTTATTGAGGGTTTGGAACCCCATACTAAAATTTTGCTAGATTCAACAGCTGGAGGGCAAGCGCTGGAAAAGACTTATGAGGAGCTGTACACTTTGCTCAACCGAATTTCACAGGGCAATCCAGAATGGAATGCTGATTCATCATGAGGTGGAGCAAGGAAAGCAGCAGGAGTGCTGGAAGTGGATGGATTTACAGCTATCGCTACACAGATAGCTGCCTTGCAGAATACATTGAACAACCACTTCAGCAATATGAACTTGAACCAACCTTTAGCTTCAGTCAATGCGGTCCAGCAAATGTGGTGTGAAGTGTGTGGAAGCAGTGAGCACTCAGCTGAGTGCTGTGGAGCAAATCCTGATTCTGTTAACTTTGTGGGCAATGCACAAAGAAATTAGCAGTAGTTTGGTAGTGGCTACAACTCAAATTGGAGGAACCATCCAAATTTTTCGTGGGGTAGCAACAACCAACAAGGCCAAAGTTCGGGTTAGGGGATGCCAAGAAATCAAGGAGGGCAACAGAACTACCAATCTCAATTCAGAAATCACAATGCCCCTCCTCCACCACCATCACCGAGCATTGAGGAGATGTTCAAGACCATGATCGCTAATCAGGCGCAATTGCAGGCTGACTATGTTAAATTGGCAGCCGAAGTGAAAAATAATCAGTTAGCGACCAAGGCTCTTGAGTATCAATTTGGGCAATTTGCTAGTGCCCAAAACACAAGGCCCAGAGGAGGACTGCCTAGCGACACGAATCCTAATCCGAAGTAGGTAAATACGGTGACCACAAGGAGTGGTTTGCAGCTAAAGGAGGTGGAACCGGAAAGACCACCTCAAAATTCAGGAGCAGCAGATGTTGAGGGAGAACAAACTTCGGATAGGGGGAAGACCAAAGAAGCTGAATCAGAAAGACCTCCACCCCCTTTCCCTCAACGACTCAAGAAACACAAGGAGGAGGCGTGTTTCAAGAAATTTATGGAGGTGCTTAAACAGGTACATGTTAACTTACCTCTTGTTGATGTCTTGCAGGGAGTGCCAAAATATGCCAAAAATATTAAAGACATCGTGGCCAACAAAAGTCGTTTGACTGAGTATGCCACGGTAGCTTTGACGGAGGAATGCACTTCCCGAATCCAAAATAGACTGCCCACGAAGCTGAAAGACCCTAGAAGTTTTACTATCCAGCTTACTATTGAGCAGAGTATCCGAGCTCGTGGATTGTGTGATTTGGGGGCGAGCATAAATCTGATGCCATCTTCGGTATTCAGAAAGTTGGGTCTAGGGAGTCCTAGACCTACAACCGTAATATTGCAGTTAGCAGATAGATCCTTAGCTAGGCCGGATGGCATTGTTGAGGATGTGCTTGTGCAAGTGGGCTCCCTCATTTTTCCGGTTGATTTTATTGTTCTGGATTTTGAACCAGACGCTGAAGTCCCATTTATTTTGGGACGACCCTTTTTGGCAACCGGGAAAGCATTAATTGACGTAGCTGCGGGTCAACTTACAATGCGAGCACATGACAAGGTAGAAGTGTTCGATGTGTACAAAGCACCCAAGCTCCCGATGGTGAATGAAGAACTCTCGGTGATCAACGTAATTGATCATGGGAATGCTAAACAAATGGATGATTCCCGAGAGTTGATAGGAAGACCACCAGATAAGGGTGAGCACTACTGGGGGGAGGACAATGATCGTGAGAAATTGTCCATCACCCTAGTGGACAATTGAGCATAAAGGACGTCGAGCCGCGATGGTAAACCAGGCGCTGCACGGGAGGCAACCCGTGAAAAAAATATTTTATTTCTTTCATTTTGTAAAGTGTAAATAGATTTTATTTTATTTTTCTTTTTCTTGATTAGGTACAAATTTTTCGTTTTAGTTAGTATTATTTTATTTTAGTTTTTGAAATCTATTAATCTAACCAATTTTGTTTAGTGAGGTGATTTTCAGGTCAAACGGAGAAAAATATGCATGGAATCGGGAAGGAAAAGGCAAGGTATGAAAAAATGAATAAAATGAAGAGACAGTGAACTGGGGCGATGGCTCCGTGTCACGGAGGAGGGGCTCTGCGTTACCCTCCGTGACACGTTGAAGGTTAATCTGGATTTTTTAAAAATTCCAGTGAGCCATCACGATGGCTCCGTGTCACGGAGGAGGGGCTCCGCGTTACCCTCCGTGACACGTTGCCCTATATTTTGTGACGGGTCACACCGGGTTGCCGGGTGACCCGCGTGTTTCCCTTCATTTTAAACCCTGATTTTATTCCCTTTTCCCTCATTTTCTCACTTCTCCACGACCAAACACCTAAATTTCCTACCCCAACCAACGTGCCACGGTATTAAGCAAAGAAATTACCGATTTTCTTCGATTATTCAACTTAAAGGTATGTTTTCCTCATCTCTCTCAAGTTTTTGTTGATTTTAGTCGAAAATGAGCATGGGAGGTGAGATATATCACCCTAAGTAGAAATTTAGCATGAAATTGAGTTATTCCTTGATTGATAAATGTTCGGAATGTTGTAATGAGCGTTTGAACTTGTCGATTGCATGAATGATTCAAATTTGATTGTGAAATTCAATTCTAGGGCTTGGGTTGTTGAAATCGAATTGGGTCACTTGGTAAATTGGTGAATTATATGCCGCAGTGTGCTTGTGAATTGAGATAAGTCGTTGTAAATATTGTGTGAATGTAATAGACGACGAATTCTCTGGTTTTTGGGAAAATGTGAAAATTGTTCGAATTGGTTGGTTACATAGGTTCATATGTATATAGAAATTTGTTTGATTGTTTTCGTTGCTAAGTGCGATGGTTGAATTGCTAGCAATGGTAGGATTAGGATTAGCTGTATGAAGTCTGAGTAGTACGCTAAAAGTTATACTGTCGAATTTTTTTGCGAACGCACTAAGCATAAATTGTATAGTTGTTTGTTTTTGGTGTAAATAAAGTGATCCTTGCTGTAGTATCGTAACCGTAGCTAAGGACTAAGTGTGGGGTAAACTTAGCTTAACCCGACCTTAGCCGAAGTTAACATGCATTTAGTTTGACATTGCGCTTGTTTATTTATGTTGACAGGTACAATGGCAAGTAGGCAGGATAAGGGTAAAGGTGCATCTACTTCAGGCACTGGGAGAAAACGACTTAGACTGGGCACTGCAGTCCCAGCTGCACCAGCAGTTCCGCGCGGCCAACGCCGCCAATACGGAACGAGGTGGGTAACCGATGAAGGGAAGAAGTGGTACGCTAAACACAAGGAAAATAAATACTTCCCTGAGGAGCATATTGCGCGGGAACCACTAGCACAGGAGTTCCCCCGTATAGTGCAGAGGATCGAGGCAGCTGGGCTCAGCTTCATATTTCAGGAGCCAAAGGAGTGCAACCTATATCTAGTCCGGGAGTTCTATGCAAATTGGAACTCGGGAATCAGAAGCCACACAATAAAAATCAGAGGGCAGATTGTCACTTTGGAACCCCAGCAATTGAATACCATCATTGGAGCGCGGGACACAGACGCCCACGTTCTCCGCCAGCTGAATATCACCCCACCATATGCCTATATTAGATGCACGTTGTGTGGGGCTCGATCCACAGCCAGATGGAGCAGACATAAGGAGAGGGGTTACCACCAGACTCTGCCGTATTCTCAAATGAACAGGGAGGCAAGAATTTGGCTGAAGATAGTCTGTTCGTGCCTGATCCCGGGGGTGCACATGACTGATATGACCCGGGACCGTGTCTGCCTAGTGTATGCCCTGATGAAAGGGCTAGAGATTAATGTTGGGGCGGTCATCATATCCGCCATGAAGAGAGCCCGACTAAACCAGGGCCACAGGTATGGGTTCGGCGGACTTCTCACCACCTTTCTCCGGGGCCTCGACGTCGAGGAAGAGGCTTTGGACTACATCCCGCAGTTGGAGCGGAGGGCCCTTGATGTGACCAAAACTAAGGCCCCTAACACCACACACGGGCCAGTGCTGACACTGGGCGAGCGACATGCTCGCGACGACCAGTACATGGCACGGATGTTTGGTATGCAAATGCTTCAGCTTCGGATAGGTGGGAGACCAGCCACAGAGGAGGAGTTATGGCAGCTGGAGCTGGATTACCCATTTGGCGAAAACGCCAGGGCTTTATGCCGAGTGGGGCCAGCCTTTGTAGAGCCCACTGACGATGATGTCCCCACGGACGAGGAGACACGTCGGGAGGACTCCGATGTGGAGTCCAATACCGACGATGGAGGTGACTCGGACATGGGCGATGAGGCAGCAGCACCGGATGAAGAAGTCGAATATTTTGACTGATCAGGGAGTTCCCCCACCCAAAATTTTGTGATTTTAATTTTTGTGAACACTGGGGACAGTGTTCGATTTAAGTATGGGGTGGGGAGTAGTTAGGTGCTGGGGGCTGGGCTGGTTTGCTGTATGTTTTTCCTCTATTTTGTTTTGTTTTGTATGTTTATGTTTCCCTGTGTTTGTGAAGTGCAAACTGGTTTGTATCTGTATATATTTGTGGTAATTGATGATGTGTGTGTTGTGAAATGTTGTGGTTTGCCAGCTAAGTCTGTAAAAATTTTTGTAAATATTTTTTTTCTCTATCGAAATGATCGATGTTTGCAAAATTTTTCAATTTTTATTTTTGGGTTTCTCGGAGTTTGTTTTCGGTTCTTTTACCGAGAATTGTCCCATTGAACCGATGTCATAGTTAGTGACCGTTCCCTATGATGGATGGATGACGACCGTCTTAAGGGAAATGTAGTCGGTAGGAGTAGTGATTTTAATTTATTTTCAGTTTTTTCTTTGGTGGATTGCATCACGGAACCTGTAGTTACTATATGGTTGTGAAATTATGGTTGCGTGTTGTAACTGATATTCAAAATGTAAAAGTGATTCGTATGAAAGCATGCAATTTTGTAAATATGTTGAGATATCTAGGCTGTAGAATTTGATTCGGTGTGATTGAGGCTTAATTTTTGAATTCATGTAATTGGCTAATTAAAGAGTCTGTGAATGCATCTTGAATCGAGCATGTGCATGAAGTGTGAAGTGAGGTATTGTTAGTCCATGCTATTGTGAAGTGTCTAGAACTTGCCTGGTGTGTGTACAAAATGAAATGAAGGAGGTGTAGTGTTGGAAAGGATGTAGGCATTTCTTTGTCTGAACCAAGAGTTTCTATTTTTTTTCTTGTCATACTCTACCTTTTTATGTGATTGTACACCCTAGTCAGCCTGTTGAGCCTTTAGCCGATTATTTCTTTCTTTTGTCCAAAAATGTATAAACTGAGCTTTATTCTTTCTTTTCATTAGCCGTGAAGTCTATACAAAACTCTTAAGCGCTTAAGAAGAACATAAATTTTTTTCCCAAAGTGTCAAAGAGTGAGAATGGTGAAAAGAAAAAGAAAAGCAGAGTGAGAAAGAAAAGAAAAGGTGGAAGGTGCACTTGTCATAATTAAATGATATTGAGGGTACATGAAAACCCTTTGTATCGTGTCAAGTGTGTTGGATGAAATGGGCCATACGAAAGTAAACCATCATGAGTGGGATGATGAGAAAAGAAAAGAGAAAAACAATGTCCATGAGTTGATGGGAATGTGTTGAAAAGGCGCTTAAGGATGCTAGTGACTATTATTGGCTAATCCA
Organism: Datura wrightii; assembly: GCA_035772735.1. Lineage (NCBI taxonomy): Eukaryota > Viridiplantae > Streptophyta > Magnoliopsida > Solanales > Solanaceae > Datura > Datura wrightii. The sequence goes on from JASDFA010000016.1 coordinate 118,372,828, forward strand.
ATATATACTAGTTCCAAAGCTTCCATTACAACCCATTAAAGTCCTACTTGATCTTACATTGCATTTCTTTATATTAGTGGAGTAATACACTAAGGGCAAGCCTATGGGTCATGACATGATGCATGTGAATTCTTTTGGGAGAGAGAGTGAAATTAATTTTTACATGCCCCTACTTGAATGTTTGTGTGTCACATGAACAAAAAGGGGAAGATTCTCTTGAGTTGTGAGGGCACATGCTTGATGAAAGATTGATTTTCGTGTCGGATATCTTGATTAGCTGATTTGCATGAGTTTGCTGATATCGAGAGTCGATTCTTAAAGTCTAGGAAGTGTTGATGTTTTAAAGGTCATTGCATTATTAAGACCATGCATGTTTTCTTGATTATTTACAATATTGAATGATCGGTATGACCGTAGCGTAAATTGTCGCACCATAGTGGCAAAGGTTGGGATGTAATTTGCATGAGTTGTGTATGTGTTGTTCAAGGACGAACAAGGATTTAAGTGTGGGGTAAGTGATCTTGGGCAGATTTATATGCCCAAGTGATACTCAAACGTATCATTTTCACCTTGTTTAGTGTGCAATGTGTATACATTTTCATGTAATTGGTAATAAAATGTGAATTTATACTAACCAACATGATTAGCATTGTTTTGTAGGTAAAACATGATTTTGAGGAACTAAAATGCATGTTGGAACAATATCGGAGTTGGACTTGGATGCAAGCACGAAAAAGACATTGGACTGCATAATGTAAAGAGGCTCCGCGATGGAGCCGTGCCACGCTACCATCGCGGAGGCACACTGCCTGGAGGGTGAGTTAATTGTCAATTTCCAGTGGAGCCTCGCAACAGCTCCGTGGCACGGAGGCAAGCCTCCGCGTTGCATGCCGTGCTACGTTGAGGTTTTATTCCTGGACCCCAGATTTCCAGTGAGGGTCCGTGTCCACGCCGTGTCACGGAGGCAGTGCTCCGCGTTGGCATCCGTGACACGTTGCTTGTTATTCTGGGAAAAATTCCCAGTAGTATAAATAGAACACTTAGGCTTATTTTTAATAAATTCAGACTTGGTGGAGCAAGGACATGGGTTACAGGCAGTTGAGGGACGAAAAAGCTCAGGGTTTTTCTCTCTTGCTTTCTTCTTTCAATCAATTGTTTGTATGATTAACACTTGTTTTAGGATGATTAATCCACAAATGAGTGGCTAATTCTCTTCCTTGCTGAGGTTATGAACATTTGTGATGAATGTTGATTATTGAATTATATGGTTTTTCATCTTCTTCTTCCATGTTGTTCTATTAATTCTTGTTTCTACTGCATTGGTGTGTGGCCGACATTAATATACATCTAAAAAGCCCGATTTCACTCGAGAGAGCACGAAATTGGAAAGTTGTGAATTAATAGGGTATTGTTCTTAACTTGATTTGGGAAAATTGGGTTTTGATGTGCTTTCCTGATAGAAATATACTTGAAAGCCGTATTAGTCAATTTAGGAACCGGAATTGTATTGCTAGGTCATAAATTGCATTTGATCACAGAAATATAGACGGATGGTTTATGATTCTTAAGTGAGATTAAATACGAGAGTTTTAATCTCTAGGCTAATGTTCTTGGCTAGCAACTGGAAGAGAAGATTAACCAATGTATGATTATAATCAAGTTCTTTACATGTTCTTAACCTTGGCATGCTCATATCCATAGTTTCAATTCAAAGTAGATATTTGTTAATAGTTTTAGTATATAATTTATAAACAAATTATTTAACTTTTGGTTACTTTGTTGTCAGCATATAAAGAAGTAAGATAGAATATAGTATACTTGAGCATATAGTATACTTGAGCAATTTTTACTTATCCAGAGTCTCCTTGGTTCGATACTTGGCTTACTTAGCCACTTTACTACTTGTTTGACCACGTGCACTTGCGTGTCGGTTTTTAACCCCAACAAACGCACCGAACAGGAGTCATACCAGACAATGGAGTGTCCTACTGTCTAACGATCAGTAACTAAAGCAACCTATATAAACCTTACCTGGTCCCCATAAGCCGGAAGGTGTAAGCAACACAAAAGAACCCACCTGGGCACCCATTAGCCCTAGTGAGTGCATCTCAATCTATATACCCCTATCCAGGTCATACTGCGTCAACTACTTGCTATAAGCATCCTGCCGATCCCCTGGGTATGCAACTTGGGCCCGCTGGGCCCCTGACTATAGTTGTGCCTGAGTCTAGAGGACTCCTGAAATCTACACCTCGGGGGCAAGCACTCGGCGGGGGTGTGTCTAGGCCAACCACGACAAAATATGAGGAGCTGGCTCCCCATCTTCTTCCCCATACCATCCGCAGAGCGACATATCCTTGCCCTCTGGTGGACGAGTTGACACAGCTTTTAACCCTGGGGCGGTCACGGAAGCCATACAAGTAATCCATCCCAAAATAATACAAATACAGGTCTCAACTGATAACAATAACCATACATAATAACATACTGAGCATGATAAAATATTCCTGAAATACTTTACTGGGATTCATATTGGATTACTATACTAAAGAAACTAACTTGCTGAGAGAAACTACCTTTACATACCTCGATCGCTGTTTACCGATTAACTGGCGAGGTTCGGCTAGTATTAAATTGTTCTTCCCAACTGTAATCACATTATCGGAAGAATAGAGCTAACTTCATTACTATATTAGAAGAAAGCAATAACTTATATGTATATATACTGACTATTCTTCAATTTATTGAAAGACGATCGAAAACTCATAATTTCTCGGGAATCTAGAAGGGAGAAATACTTACTTTAAGCCTGGGATTGTATTAACACTAGTTTGGAGCAATTACAACCACTTTGGCTCGGCGGGACGACGATTCGCTGGGCGAATTTCACAAAACCAACTCCGTAGAATATATAGTCGGACGGAAATTATATATTCCCTTCGTCCTTATCCCTATTCTGGTCGTGAGATATATGGAAAATGACATAACGTTTAAGGGTGAGGCCTATATATACTTGAAGCCGGACGCAAGGCAACGTGGCACGTTGGCCAACACGCCGTTTTGGCTCCGTGCCACGTTGGCTAACGCGGAGGTCAAGGCTCCGTGCCACGTTGGCTAACGCGGAGGTCAAGGCTCCGTGCCACTTTGCCCCTCTGGCAGCTTGGTTCGGCCTCTTCTCGCAAAATCCCAACTTGGCACTCGTTCAGCCTTTCCCTGGGCCCTTTCTCACATGTAAGGCATTCTAAAACTTCCAACCAACATGCGAATAGGACAACTAAACGCTAGAAACTTATGGGGTGTAACTTCCTCCCCCCTTAAGAACATTCGTCCTCGAATGTTAACTTCTTCTTTCAAAAATCTTAACTTGAAATTACTTATTTTGGAAAATTTTCAGCAAAGTCTCCCCTGTAATATGGACTATCCAAAAATCCTGAAATGCAGAAAAGTCCAATACAGTTACTCCACACAATACTATGGCATTCATTTCACGATAAACCGAAGTCAATTACTCCACATATACATGTATATAATACAACTCATGAAACAACAATAACATCAACATACCTTCAGCTACACAATCTGGCTAAATCTGAAACAACTGAGGATATCTGGTTTTCATATCATCTTTTGCTTCCTAAATCATCTCCTCGCGGTTCTTATTTCACCATAACACTTGAACAGAAGCAACATCTTTAGTTCTCAACCGCGGATCTGCTGATCTAGTATGGCTACTAGAGCTTCTTCATAAGCTAACTCCTCAGTGATTTGAACGTCTTGGACTGGAACAATCCGGGAGGGATCTCCTATACACTTCCTCAGCATTGATACATGAAAAACTGGGTGAACAGATTCTAATTCTGGAGGTAAGTCCAATTATAAGCCACCTGGCCTATCCTTCGATGAATCTGATAAGGCCCAATAAACCTCGGGCTGAGCTTACCTTTCTTACCAAATCTCATCACACCCTTCATCGTTGAAACTTTCAGGAATACCCAGTCACCCACATTAAATTCTAAGTTTCTTTGCCGCACATCAGCATAAGATTTCTGGCGGCTCTGAGCAGTCAGCAGATGTTCCCTGATAAGCTTTACTTTCTCTTCTGACTGATGAATAATATCTGGCCCAATTAATGCTGATTCTCCTACCTCAAACCAACTAGCTGGAGATCTGCACTTCCTCCCATACAACGCTTCATAAGGTGCCATCTGAATTGTTGAATGATAACTGTTATTATAGGAATACTCAATAAGCGGTAGATATTCATCCCAGCTGCCTCTAAAATCTAGCACACACGCCTGTAATATATCCTCGAGCGTCTAGATTGTACGTTCTGCCTGTTCGTTTGTCTAAGGATGGAAGGCTGTGCTCAGGTTAACCTGCATCCCCAGGCCCCTCTGAAAAGATTGCCAAAACTTAGCTGTAAACTGTGCCCCTCTGTCGGAGATAATTGATAACGAAACACCATGAAATCTGACTATTTCTTTAATATACAGCTCAACATGATCTTTGGTTGAAAAGGTAGCCTTTACTGGCAGAAAGTGAGCTGATTTCGTCAACCTGTCGACAATTAGCCAGATAGAATCATATTTACGCCTGGTACGAGGTAACCCTACTACAAAATCCATATTAACTGCCTCCTATTTCCATAAAGGCACGGCTATATCCTGTGTTAGTCACCTGTTGGCAATTGGGACATTGAGCTACGAATTTTGCTATCCCCTTTTTCATTCCCGACCACCAGTAAATCTCTTTTACATCATGGTACATCTTTGTCGAGCTTGGATGGAGAGAGTAACGGGCATAGTGTACTTCGCCCATAATTTTCTGGTGAAGCCCTGCAACGTCTGGAACACAGAGGAGATCCCTATATCTCAAAACTCCGTCCTCGGTTACCTGGAAATCGGTCACTTCCCCTCGCTGGACCCTATATCTGAACTGAACCAGGCTAGGGTCTTCATACTACTATTCCTTCACTTCCATAACCAATGATGATACTGCGGTATTCTGGATTACAGCTCCATTTTCCCCTGGTTCTACTATATGAACGGCTAAACCAGCTAGCTGATGCAATTCTCGAGCCAATTCCTGCTGCTCGGGCTGTAAGTATGCTAGGCTTCCCATAGATTTATGGATAAGGGCATCTGCTACAACATTGGCCCTTCCTGGGTGATATAAAATATTCACATCGTAATCCATTAACAGCTCCAACCAGCGACGCTGCCGCAAATTCAACTATTTCTAGGTGAAAATATACTGCAAGCTTTTGTGATCAGTGAAAATATCTACGTGGACACCATACAAGTAGTGTCTCCATATTTTCAAGGCATGAATTATCGCGACTAACTCAAGGTCATGGGTAGGGTAGTTCTTCTCATGCTTCCTCAGCTGCCTGGAGGCATAGACAATCACCTTACCATGCTGCATCAATACACATCCTAACCTAACACCTGAAGCGTCACAATAGACTGCATAACCCTCTGTTCCTTCTAGCAACGCTAACATCGGTGCTGATGTCAATCTGTCTTTTAGTTCCAGAAAGCTCTGCTCACATTCCTCAATCCAATGGAATTTTGCTGCCTTCTGCGTTAATTTGGTTAAAGGTGCTAAAGTGGAGAATCCTTCCACGAACCTTCTATAATACCCGGCTAACCCTAGGAAACTACGTACCTCGGTCGGAGTAGTAGGTCTAGGGCATGTTTTCACTGTCTCTATCTTTTGTGTATCTACCTGTATACCAGCATCTGACACGACATGGACCAAGAAGGCTACTGAATTCAGCCAAAATTCACATTTAGACAATTTTGCATATAGCTGGTGTTCGGTGGTTTGGAATGCAACACGCAAGTGCACGCGGTCGAACAAGTAGTAAAATGGCTAGAGTAGCCAAGTATCGATCCCACAGGAACTGGACCAAGGTAATAATCTTATTAAGTGTTAATAAACTCTAACTCTAATAATGCAGACAACAATTTCAAGAAGATTTTGCGAGTTTGTCTCCTAATTTATACTAATCTAAAACAAATGTACAATTTGAGTCTGAACTATAGTAATGAGCATGCTGAGGCTAAAACAAATATGCAGGGAAGCAATTTATTGATACAAATTGGTTAATCTTTCCTTCGGTTGCTAGTCAAGAACTATTGCCTATGAATTAAAACTCTCATATTTAACCCAACTTAAGAATCATGAACCTTCCACCTACATTTCTGTGATAAGAAGAAATTCATGTTCTATCCATACGAAACCAATTCCTTATTGACTAATACGACTTTCAGATATATTTCTATTCTGAAGGTAAATCAATTCTCAATTTTCCCAAACCAAGAAGAGATCATATCCTATTAATTCACAACTTTCCAATTTCTTTCTCTTTCGAGCGCAAACTGGATTTTTAGATATACATTAATATTGGCCACACATTAATGCAGTAAAACTAAGAATTAATAGAACAACCATGGAAGAAAAGATGAAAAATCAAGATGATCAATAATTACATTCCACTACAAATGTTCTTAACCTCAGCAAGAAGTGAATTTAGCCACTCATTTGTGGATTAAACATCGTTAAATGAGTGTAAATCATACAAACAATTGGAATAAAGAAGACAGAGATATAGAAGAACCCTAAGAATTTCGTCCCCTCAACTGCCTGTAACCCACGTTCTTGCTCAACCAAGTCAGAATAATTAAAAATAAACCTAAGTGTGCTATTTATACTAGTGGGAATTTTTCTCGGAATGACAAGCAACGTGTCACGGAGTGCATCGCGGAGTACTGCCTCCGTGACATGCCACAAACGCGGACCCTCACTGGAATCCGGTCCTCCAAGTAATTATTCCCAACATGCCATGGCGTGCAACGCGGGGCTTGGCCAACGTGCCACGGCCCCAACTCAGACCTTCACTGGAACTTGGCCTATTTTAATCATCCGGGGCAAAATGCATCCGCGATGGTAGCGTGACACGGCTCCATCGCGGAGCCACTTAATTTGCTGCATGACCTTGGCCTTTTCCACTGCTCGCTTCCGAGTCCATTCACGATTTCTCCCGACATGCATCTTAGCTTCCTAAAATTACATTTTTCTTGCAAAACAACACTAATCATGTTGGTTAGTATAAATTCACATTTTAACTACAAATCACATGAGAATGTACAACTATCAATGGATAAACAAGACGAAATGAAGCATTTGAGTATCACTTGGGCATATAATTCTGCCCAAGATCACTTACCCCACACTTAAAACTTTGTTCGTCCTCGAACAATAATCTCACATTTCATGCAATTGACACCAAAATCATAGCTACTTTGGCTCGACAAATCAAGCTACGGTTATACCGATTATTTACCTAGCAAATCATCAACAAAACTTGCATAATCTCATCAATACCATGACATTTAACACATTAAGACCTCCTAGACTCAAGAGTCGACTCTCGATCTCGGCAAACTCATGCAAATCAGCTGATCAAGACATCCAAAACGAAAGTTAATCTCTTGTCAAGCATGTGCCCTCACAACACAAGAGAATTTCCTCCTTTTCAATCATATGATCTCAAAAACATTATATGCAGGGGCATATGAACACGATTTCTCTCTCTCTCCCAAAGAATTCACATGCATCATGTCATGACCCATAAGCTTGCCTCTAGTGTATTACTCCACTAATATAAGGACGAGTGATGTAAGATTACATAGGACTTAATGGGTTGTAATGTAAGCTAAGGAACTAGTACATACTGGGCTAACCAATAGTAACAACTAGCACTCTTAAGCGCTTTTCCATACATCCCACCACATTATGGGCATTGTTTCTTCCTTCATCCTCCCCTTTCTTGAAGCCTTTCTTTATTTTTGTTCCCATTTTCTTAAGCACACTCGACTTAATAACAAAGATTAGTTATATATCTTCATTTTATTAAATTCGGAAAGTGCACCTTTGACCTTTTCTTTACTTTCACCACTTCCTCTTTTCCTTTCTTTTCACAATTACCCCTCCTTGACACTGTGGGAAAATTTCTTTTCTTGAGCGCTTAAGAGTTTTGGATCAAATTCACGTATAATGAAAAGAAGGGGTTAAGCTCGATTTGTACCTTTTTGACAAAAGAAAAAAATAGGCTAAAGGCTCAATGGGCTAACTAGGATGTACATTCAAGGTAGGTACGATAATGAGAAAAAAAACTTTCGGTTAAATCAAAGAAATGCCTACATCCTTTCCTACAATACACATCCTTCATTTCGTTTTGTACACACACCAAGCAAGTTCTAGACACTTCACAATAGCATGGAAGAATTGAAACCTCACCACACTCTCATTGCACATGCTCAACTCAAGACATATTCACAAACTCTTCAATCAGCTAATTACAAGAATTCAAACATTAAGCCTCAATCACACCTAATCGAACTCTACGGTCTAGGTATATCAACATGTTTACAAAGTTGCATGCTTTCATACGAATCACCTTTGCATTCTAAATATCATGTACAACACGCAACCAGAATTCCGAACCATAAAGTAACGATACGTTCGGGATATAAACAAACAAAAGAAAAAAATTAAAAAGAACAAAGAATCTACTCCTATCGACAACATTTCCCTTAAGATGGTCGTCATCCATCCATCATAGGGAACGATCACTATTTACGACTTCGGTTCAATGGGACTATTCTCGGTAAAAGCACCGAAAACAAACGCTGAGAAACCCAATCAAAAAAAAGATTTCACGAAAAGTTTTAAAAATATCGATAATTTCAATAAAACAACAATATTTACAACCAGCTAACAACAACTCCATACGACACACAACAGCTTCACATTAATTACAACACCAAATTACAATACACAACATAAACACCAAAATCACAGGGTCACAATTTTTCACAGGCACAACAATAAAACATAAACATAAACAACAACAAAATAACCAACACCTAACTACTCCCACCCCACACTTAAATCGAACACTGTCCCCAGTGTTCACAAAATTCAGCATAGCACAAGAGTAGGTGGTGAAACTCCCTGATCAATCGAAGTATTCCACTTCTTCGTCAGGTGCGGTTGCCTCGTCCCCCATATCCAATCAACCCTGCTATCCTCATCTGACTCAACATCTAAGTCATCGCGGCGTGTCTCCTCGTCTATGGGGACATCATCATCAACGGGCTCCACAAAAGCTGGCCCCACTCGACATAGATCCCTGGCATTTTCGCCGAAGGGGTAGTCCAACTTGAGCTGCCACAACTCATCATCTGTTGCTGGCCTCCCGCCTATGCGCAACTGTAGCATCTGCATCCCGAACATACGGGCCATATACTGATCATCCCGAGCATGTCGCTTGGCTAATGTGAGAACTGGCCCGTTAGTGGTGTCGGGTGCCTTAGTTTTGGTGACGTCCAAGGCACGCCTCTCCATCTGCGGGATGTATTCCAGGGCCTCTTCCTCAATATCCAGGCCCCTCAGGAACCTGGTCAGCAAGCCACCAAACCCGTACCTGTGCCCTTGATGCAAACGGGCTCTCTTCATGGCGGAGATGATCACCGCCCCAACATTAATCTCCAGCCCTTTCATCAGGGCGTAGACCAAGCACACACGATCCCGGGTGACATCTGTCATGCGCACCCCCGGGATCAGGCAGTAACACACGATCTTAAGCCAAATTCTAGCTTCCTTGTTCATTTGAGAGTAGGGCAGTCTCTGATGGTAGCCCCTCTCCTTATGCCTGCTCCATCGTGCTGTAGAACGGGCTCCACACAGAGTGTGTTTGATATCCGCATATGGTGGAGTGATATTCAGCTGCCGGAGTACATGGGCATCTGTGTCCCTCGCCCCTAAAATGAAATTAAGGTGATGGGGCTCAAAGGTGACTACCTGCCCCCTTATCTTGACGGTGTGACTTTGGAGTGTCAGGTTCTAGTTGGCGTAGAACTCCCGAATCAGGTGGAGATTGCACTCCTTGGGCTCTTCAAAAATAAAGTTCAGCCCGGCAGCGTCAATCCGGTGTACAATTCTGGGGAATTCCTGTGCCAACAGCTCCCTTGCAATATGCTCCTCGGGGAAGTATTTGTTCTCCTTATGCTTTGTGTACCATTTCTTCCCTTCGTCTGTCACCCATCGGGTTCCGTATTGACGGCGTTGGCCGCGCAGAACCGCTGGTGCTGCTGGGACTGCTGTTCCCAGTCTAATTCTTTTCCTTCCAGTGCCTGATGTAGATGCGCCATTTCCTTTGTTTTGCCTGCTTGCCATTATTCCTGTCAAATCAGACAGTCCCAATGTTATTCAAATCAAAATTAGCTTCGACTAAGGTTGGGTTAAGCTAGGCCACCCCACACTTAGTCCTTGGCCACAATTACGACATTACGGCAAGACAATTCTCACTTTCCAATTTACAAAAAACTAATAACATGCCTCGTGCATTCAGAGAATTCGATGGGATAAATTCTACGTACTACTCAGACTTCGTACAGCTAATCAAAATATCACCATCGATACCATTTCATCACATAGCACTTAGCAAAAACTTCTCTCAACACAACCTATGCAATTCACCAATTTCTTTCTCCCGAAAATTCATCATTTATTTAGCATATTCACATCAAGCCAACACAATTCACCTTACCCAACATGCCCAACCCATAATTTCCACATTTTCAATCGCATTTAGTTTCTTCGCAATCAAATTCTAACCCTAGCTACATATTTCACCAAAATTCGATCAAGCATGTATTTATCGAGTTCATACAATCAAAATGATACTACGAACATCAATCAACAATAACTTAAATGAATTCAAGCTCAATTTACAATTAGGGCAAGTTTTACTCACTTCACATGCTCAAAATTGAAAAATTTGACAAGAATTGAGATGGAGTTAAAGAACATACCTTTAATTCGATGAAATCGAAGAAAACTTGTGCCTAGGTCCGTGTCACATTGGGGAAGGGGGAGTTTTTGGGTGTTTGTCGCGGAGGGGGTGAGAAATGAGGGAAAATTGAGGGAATTCGGGGTTAAAAAGGGGGATTTTTGCGCGGGTCACCTGGCAACCCGGTGTGACCCATCGCGATTAAAACCTCAACGTGTCACGGAGGGTAACGCGGAGCACCCCCTCCGTGACATGGAGCCAACGCGGAGGTATTCTGGAATTTTAAAAATTCCAGAATTACACCTCAACGTGTCACGGAGGGTAACGTGGAGGCCCTCCTCTGTGACACGGAGCCATCGCGCAGGCTCACTGTTTTGCCACTTTTTATTATTTTTTTCTCACCTCGATTTTTCCTTTGCGATCCTTTGCATTTTTGCCCTCCGTTCAACCTGAAATTCATCTCACAACAAGAAATTGGTTAGAATTCATAGGTTTACATAAAATAAAATTTTTGTTTTTATTTTTATTTTTCTATTTTTTTCTATTTTTTTTCTTTTCTACTAAATCTACTCAAGTATTACAACAATTTCATGGGTTGCCTCTCGTGCAGCGCCTGGTTTACCATCGCGGCTCGACGTCATTGAAGCTTAGTCATCCTCTAGGGTGACGGATGTCTTCTCTCGACTACCGTCCTCACCCCAGTAATGCTTACAGTGCTGCCCATTGACTAAGAATGTGGCACTTCAATCTGGTTGCCACAATTCAAATCTTGGGGGGTCCTTCACTAATGGTTTTCCCACTAGCTCTCGCGAATCAACACTCTGAGCAATATTCGCTCGATCAAGCACGTTGATCACTTAGAGTTCCTCATACACGGCCGAAAGCTTCATGGCCTTGTACACATCAAATACCTCCACCTTGTCGTGTGCCCGCATGGTTAGCTGCCCTGCAACTACATCAATCAGTGCTTTCCCGGTCTCCAAGAAAGGACGTCCCAAAATAAATGGGACTTCCGCATCCAGCTCAAAATCCAGCACAACGAAGTCTACCGGGAAGATGAGGAAGCCCACTTGCACCAGCACGTCTTCCACAATGCCATCTAGTCTGGCCAAGGAACGATCCGCTAGTTGCAAGATCACTGTTGTTGGTCTAGGACTGCTTAGCCCGAATTTCTTGAATACCGATGTCGGCATCAAGTTAATGCTCGCTCCCAAATCACATAATCCATGAGCTTGGATACTCTGCCCGATTATAAGTTGAATTGTAAAGCTCCCAGAGTCTTTGAGCTTTGTGGGCAACCTATTTTGTATCCGGGAAGTGCACTCATCCGTAAGCGCCACCGTAGCATACTCCGTCAACCTGTTTTTGTTCGCCATGATATCCTTGATATATTTTTGCGTACTTCGGTACTCCCTGCAAAACATCAACAAGAGGTAAATTAATGTGTACCTTTTTAAGCACCTCCATGAACTTTTTGAAACACGCTTCCTCCTTCTGTTTCTTTAATCTTTGAGGGAACGGGGGTGGTGGTATTTCTGGTTCAGCTTCCTTCTCCTTCCCCCTATCATCATTGTGTTCCCTCTCATTCTCCACTACTCCGGACTGCTGTGGTGGTCTTTCTGGTTCCACCTCCTTGAGTTGTAAACCACTCCTTGTGGTCACTGCATTCACTTGCTTGGGGTTGGCGTTAGTGTCACTCGGAAGTCCTCTTCTCGGCCTGGTGCTCTAAGCTCCAGCTAGTTGCCCAAACTGGTACTCCAATGCCTTTGTAGCTAACTGATTGTTCTTTACATCGACTGCCAATTTCACATAGTCAGCCTGCAATTGAGCTTGGTTAGCTATCATCATTTTGAACATTTTCTTGATACTGGGTGATGGTGGTGGAGGAGGTGCATTGTTGCTTCTGTATTGCGACTGATAGTTCTGCTGCCCTCCTTGATTTCTCTGTGCTCCCTGACTCGAACTCTGCCCTTGATGGCTATTACTACCCCAAGAGAAATTCAGGTGACTCCTCCAATTAGAGTTGTAGTTGTTGCCATACTATTGGTGATTATTTCTCTGTACATTACCAACAAAGTTTACTGAATCAAGATTCGCACCACAACACTCAGCTGAGTGTTCATTACTGCCGCACACTTCACACCAAATCTGCTGCACTACATTCACTGGGGCTTGAGAATGATTCATGCTCACATTGTTAAAGTGGGTATTGAGTTGGTTCTGTAACGCAGCTATCTGTGTAGCGATAGCTGTAAAAGCATCCACTTCCAAGACTCCTGCTGCTTTCCTTGTTTCTCCTCTAGAAGAGTCCGCATTCCACTCTGGATTTCCCTGCGAAATATGGTTCAACAAAGTATACAGCTCCTCATAAGTTTTTTCTAATGCTTGTCCCCCAGCTGCTGAGTCTTGTGTGGGGTTCCAAACCCTCTATGAAAGTATGCACTAGCACATCATTGGATTGGTGATGATGAGGACAATCCCGAAACATAAATTTGAATCGTTCCCAAGCTTGATACAAATTCTCTCCCTCTCTTTGTTTAAAACATAGAATTTGACTTCTAAGTCTTGCTGTTTTACCGGATGGAAAGAATTGTATCAAGAATTTCTTTGCAAGATCATCCTAAGTAGTGATGGAATTAGGTGGCTCAGCTTTCAGCCATCTCTTTGCTTCTCCCAAAAGTGAAAATGGGAACAATGTAATCCTGACATAATCGGGTGACACTCCAGCAGGGATGTAAGTTTCACTTATATCCAAAAAGTTTTGTAGATGTTGTTGTGGATCCTCGTGAGGGAGACCTTTGAATTGCCCACTGGTGTGCAACAATTACACCATATTCTGTTTAAGCTCGAACCTCCCTCCTGGCTCAGGTTTGCGAATGCTAGATGTAACATTGTTAGCATGTGGGATTGCCACTTCGCGAACCGGCCTAGCTGCCATTTCTTCTGGCACTAATACTGCCCTTACAATTGGTGGATTCTGTTGTTGCTCCAGGATTGTTTGTCTGAGCAACTGCAACTTTCTCTCTAGAGCTTCTCTCCTTTGACGATGAAATTGTCTTTCCGGCTCTATGTGTGAATCCACCAGCTCCTTGTCTCTTGCCAGTGTTCAACAAAATTCAATATCAGCAAAAGACAGGCTAAGACCAAGTTGTCAGCACTAATAAGAAATCGTAAACTAACACTTAAGAAAACAATTTTACCAATTGCCAGTCCCCGGCAACGGCGCCAAGAACTTGTTCGGTGGTTTGGAATTCCAACACGCAAGTGCACGTGGTCGAACAAGTAGTAAAATAGCTAGAGTAGCCACGTATCGATTCCAAAGGGACTGGACAAAGGTAATAATCTAATTAAGTGTTAATAAACTCTAACTCTAATAATGCAGACAACAGTTTCAAGAAGATTTTGGGAGTTTGTCTCCTAATTTATACTAATCTAAAACAAATGTACAATTTGAGTTTGAACTATAGTAATGAGCATGTTGAGGCTAAAACAAATATGCAGGGAAGCAATTTATTGATACAAATTGGTTAATCTTTCCTTCGGTTGCTAGTCAAGATTATTGCATATGAATTAAACTCTCGTATTTAACCCAACTTAAGAATCATGAACCTTCCACCAACATTTCTGTGATAAGAAGAAATTCTTGTTCTAGCCATACAAAACTGATTCCTTAATTGACTAATACGACTTTCAGATATATTTCTATTCTGAAGGTAAATCAATTCTCAATTTTCCCAAACCAAGAAGAGATCATATCCTATTAATTCACAACTTTCCAATTTCTTTCTCTTTCAAGCGCAAACCGGATTTTTAGATATACATTAATATTGGCCACACATTAATGCAGTAAAAACAAGAATTAATAGAACAACCATGGAAGAAAAGGTGAAAAACCAAGATGATCAATAATTACATTCCACTACAAATGTCCTTAACCTCAGCAAGAAGTGAATTTAGCCACTCATTTGTGGATTAAACATCGTTAAATGAGTGTAAATCATACAAACAATTGGAATAAAGAAGAAAGAGATTGAGAAGAACCCTAAGAATTTCGTCCCCTCAACTGCCTGTAACCCATGTTCTTGCTCAACCAAGTCAGAATAATTAAAAATAAACCTAAGTGTGTTATTTATACTAGTGGGAATTTTTCTCGGAATAACAAGCAACGTGTCACGGAGTGCATCGCGGAGCACTGCTTCCGTGACACGCCACAAACGCGGACCCTCACTGGAATCCAGTCCTCCAGGTAATTATGCCCAACGTGCCACGGCGTGCAACGCGGGGCTTGGCCAACGTGCCACGGTTCCAACGCGGACCTTCACTGGAACTTGGCCTATTTTAATCATCCGGGGCAGAATGCATCGCGATGGTAGCGTGACACAGCTCCATCGCAGAGCCCCTTAATTTGCTGCATGACCTTGGCCTTTTCCACTGCTCGCTTCCGAGTCCATTCGCAATTTCTCCCAACATGCATCTTAGCTTCCTAAAATTACATTTTTCCTACAAAACAACACTAATCATGTTGGTTAGTATAAATTCACATTTTAACTACAAATCACATGAGAATGTACAACTATCAATGGATAAACAAGACGAAATGAAGCATTTGAGTATCACTTGGGCATATAATTCTGCCCAATATCAGCTGGCGATCTCTGAATTTGGAGCACTGTCCGTAGATGATCTTGGTGGTCTTCCTTTGAGTGAGAATACACCAGAATATCATCCATAAATACTATCACGAACAAGTCCAGGTATGGTCTGAAAAATATTGTTCATCAGGTCCATAAACACTGCTGGGGTATTTGTCAGTCCAAAGGACATGACTAGAAATTCAAAGTGGCTATATCTGGTTCTGAAGGCAGTCTTTGAAATATCTCGTTCACGAATCCGAACCTTATGATATCCGGACCTTAAGTCAATTTTTGAGAAATACCTCGCTCCCTGTAGCTGATCAAACAAATCGTCTATCTTGGGAAGCGAGTACTTATTTTTGATAGTGACTTTATTCAGCTGCCGATAATCTATACACACACGGAGGGAGCCGTCTTTCTTTCTCACGAACAGAACTGACGCACCCCATGGCGATGTACTCGGCCTGATAAATCCCTTGTCTAACAAATCCTTCAGTTGTTCCTTTAGTTCTCCGAGTTCAGCAGGAGCCATCTAATACGGAGGAATGGATATAGGCTGAGTGCCTAGTAATAGATCGATTGCAAAATCTATTTCCCTTTCTGGGGAATACCAGGAAGCTCATCTGGGAATATGTCAGGAAATCATTAGCCACTCGAATAGACTGAAGGGTCGGAGGCTCTGCCTGAACATCCTGAACTCTAACAATATGATAAATGCACCCTTTTGCTATCAATTTTCTCGCCCGAAGATAGGAAATAAACCTACCTTTTCGCGTGGCTGTACTACCTTTCCACTCCCATACTGCCTCCTCTGGAAAGTGGAATCGAACAGTCTTGGTCCAACATTCGACATTGTCATAACATGGAGCTAACCAATCCATTCCCATAATGGCATCAAAATCAACCATCTCTATTCTATCAAATCTGCTGTAGTCTGACGATTGGCAACCTCTACTGTACACCCGCGATAGACCCTTATGGCTATGATAGAGTCACCAATGGGTGTAGACACTGAGAAAGGTCGCCGAAGAAATTTCGGCGTAATACTAAACTTCCGAGCCACTAGTGGTGTAACATAGGACAAGGTGGATCCTGGATCTATCAACACATAAGCAGGATGAGAGAAAATATTCAGCATACCTGTCACAACATCTAGTGACGACTCTGAGTCCTGTCACCTCGGTAATGCATAGGTACTGTCTGGGCCCGCACCTGAACTGGAGACCCCTGATCTGCCTCGTCCTCTACCTGCTGAAACTGAGGGCCTACGCCCTGCCAGGGATGATGGAGCTCGTGATCCTGCTGAGGACCTATCCCGTCGATCCCGGTCACCCTGACCCCTAGCTGGACAACTCCTCATCTGATGACCCTCCTGTCCATAAATGTAACATGTTGTGGAGCCATACCTGCATGCTCTAGAGTGGCGTCGACTACAAATAGGGCAAAGTGGTATTGTAAACACACTCTGCTCCACCCTCCTCGGCTGTTGTGAACCTACTGCCCGCAAACCTTCACCGGGCTCTAGCTGCCCCCAGTGACTAAACCTGCTCCTCTACCGCTGTGGCGGAGGCGGGGGTATAGGCGACCTATCTGATAACCGTGGCCTAGGTCTTCCCCGGGACTCTTCCTGTAATTCATCTGGTCTATCCCTGCGGCACTGCTCCTGACTTGTTCTCCTAATCTCCCGTTGCTACTGCCTGATACCCTCAATATTCTGAGAAAAAGCCTGTACATAGGTGATATCCATATCCTTTCGCAGTGTAGCTGTGATGCAGGTCTCAACACACTCTGGGTTCAGCCCCATAATAAAGCGGTGTACCCTGGATGGCATTTTATCCACAAAAGCTGGTGCATATCGGGCCAAGGAATCAAACCGAATGACATTTTCTTGAGCACTCATCGATCCCTGCTCCAAGTGTAGGAACTGATCAACCCGGGCCTATCGAATCACTCGCGGTAGATAATGATCTAGGAAAGCCCCTGAAAAGCTGGACCAGTTCGGAGGGGAAACATCTCTCCCTCGAGACCTCTCCCAACTTTCATACCACAGTACAGTAATATCCCGTAGCCGGAATAGTGCCAGCTCAACTGACTCTGTGGGTGTAGCATGTGTTACCCTGAAAATCCTCTGTATCTGGTCTAAGAAGTCCTGAGGGTCCTCTGTTCGATCTGTCCCTGTGAATTGCGGGGGACTTAGTGCTAGGAACTCTCGAACCCTCGAACTACCAGTCCGTCCTAAGGATTCTGCAATTGTAGGTGGCATCGACTGGAGCTGAGCAACCATCATTTGTGCCAGCATAACCATCACGCTCCTGACCTCCTGGTCGGTGGTACGGGTATAGAAACTGCCGGAGGTGGTGCCGTCACACTGGTCATCCCAAGAGGCTCCTGACGTGATGGAGACTACTGGGAAGGTCGAGATAACGCTTCCGTGTCGTCCTCAAATCGGGCCGATTTTGTCCGAGGCTGAGGCATCCTGCTGGTGCCCTCTCTCGCTGCTACATCTAATCTCCTGTCTGTCGTAGGGTGTCGCTGGTCCGACAATTCTCTGTAAACAAAAGAGTATAGTGAGCTTAGGGAATCAGCCCTATACTGTACCGCTCTATAGCACGAGTGAGTAAGAAGAAAGTGTAACCATCCTATCATGCCTTGCAACCTCCTGCCTATAGTATGTGGTGCACAACACATCCATAGACAAGACTCTACTTAGCACAGCTTGCAGACTCCCCGGGATACGACCTGCTCTGATACCAAGTTTGTCACGCCCCACCTTGGGAGGCATGACTGGCACCTGGTGCCCTACTAGGATCTGAACTACTGAGTTGCCTGAGCCTAAACACCTCTGGTGCAGGACTGACTCTAACTGTGGAGTCAAGAAAACTATGGGCTATATGGCGGCTGTAAATACAACCCCCGGATGACAAGGCCTATAGCCACCTGTGAAAGTAAACAGCTAACCAGAGACAAAAAAATATAAGGAGTCCTATGCGGGCCGACAAGGCCACCATGATATCTAGTTATAGCTGAAAAGCGAAATCAGGTGCTAACTGAACTATGACCGACAAGGTCATCAATCAACAGCTAAACAAGGCCCCACACGACCAATATCAACTATCCACAGGGAAATAATACAACCTGCAAGCCTCTAGGAGTAATAATATGGTCGGTACAGGGCCCCAACCTACCCATACTGTACAAAAAAAGGAAGTAAACCTCTATCAGTCAAGCTCCGGAAGATAGGAGCTGAAGGCTATGTACAGTTGACTGGAACTACGAGGGATCCGCTCCTCATCTGTGTGTACCTACAGGCAAGTAATGCAGCGCCCCAAAAGAGGGCGTCAGTACCACAGGTACTGAGTATGTAAAGCAATAGCTATAAATAACTGAAAGTAAGTAATAGAACTGACAATAACTGAAGTAAAGGGAAACGGATTGAAACTGACTGAAATAATGGAATCAGGGTTAAATATAACTATAATGAGTAGAGTAGGAGTCATACCTGACAACGGAGCATCCTACTGTCTAACTATCAGTAACTAAAGCAACCTACATAAACCTTACCTGGCTCCCATAAGCCGAAAGGCGCAATCAACACGAAACAACCCATCTGGGCTCCTATTAGCCCTAGTGAGTGCATCTCAATCTATATACCCTTATCCAGGTCATACTGCGTCAACTACTAGCTATAAGCATCCTGCCGATCCCCTAGGTATGAACCTTGGGCCCGCCGGGCCCCTGACTATAGTTGTGCCTGAGTCTGGAGAACTCCTGAAATCTACACCCCGGGCCCAAGCACTCGACAGGGGTGTGTATAGGCCAACCACGACAAAATATGAGGAGCTGGCTCCCCATCTTCGTCCCTTGCGGATGATATGCCGCTCCGTAGAGTGATGTATGCTTGCCCTCTGGCGGACGAGTCGACATAGCTATTAACCTTGGGGCGGTCACAGAAGCCATACAGGTAATCCAGCCCAAAACAATACAAATACATGTCTCAACTGATAACAATAACCACGCATAATAACATACTGAACATGATAAAATATTCCTGAAATACTTTACTAGGATTCATATTGGATTACTATACTGAAGAAACTAACTTGCCGAGAGAAACTACCTTTACATACCTTGATCGCTGTTTACCGATTAACTGGCGAGGTTCGGCTGGTATTCAGCTGTTCTTCCCAACTGTAATCACATTATCAGAAGAATAGAGCTAACTTCGTTACTATATTAGAAGAAATCAATAACTTATATGTATATATACTGACTATTCTTCAATTTATCAAAAGACGATCGAAAACTCGTAATTTCTCGGGAATCTAGAAGGGATAAATACTTACTTTAAGCCTGGGATTGTATTAACACTAGTTTGGAGCAATTCCAACCACTTTGGCTTGCGGGACGATGATTTTCCGAGCAAATTTCATGAAACTAACTTCGTAGAAATGCTCCCTGCAGCCTTATACTTTGATACCCAAAGTTAATTTGGGTTTGGACGGCATTTGGCGGCGTAAGCGGATGGAAATTATATATTCCCTTCGTCCTTATCCCTGTTCTGGTCGTGAGATATACGGAAAATGACATAAAGTTTAAGGGTGAGGCCTATCTATACTTGGAGCCCGATGCCAGGCAACGTGGCACATTGGCCAATGCACCGTTTTGGCTCCGTGCCATGTTGTGTAATGCGGAGGTCAAGGCTCCGTGCCACTTTGCCCCTCTGGCAGCTTGGTTTGGCCTCTTCTCGCGAAATCCCAACTTGGAACTCGTTCGGCCTTTCCCCGGGCCTTTTCCTTGCATGAAAGGCATTTTAAAACTTCCAACCAACATGCGAATAGGCCAACTAAATACTAGAAACTTACGGGGTGTAACACCTATTATGGGCGATTGAATGATATTGTGGAGTTAAACTACGATGAAGAATTTAAGGTTGTCTTATTTAAATGTGATCGGGTTGATGTAACCAAAGGTGCAGGAGTTAAGGAAGATGAATTAGGTTTCACACTTGTGAACTTCTCACATCTAATAGACTCCGATGATGAAGGAAGTCATGAGCCTTTTATTTTCGCAAATCAAGCACAATAAGTAATATTTGTGCAAGATCCTAAAGATCATGAATGGTCTGTCCCTAGGACAATTAAACCTCAAGATATTTTAGATATCGGAGAGGAAAATAGTATGCTATTTGAGTCCTCAATGCAAAGTGTTGCCACTGACTTAGCTATATTAGAAAATATTTGTGATACAGAATACGAGTGTAACAATTGAGTAAGAAGTGGTGTTGAAGGGATAGAAATTGATGTGAAACATGATCAAACTCCTCCAAATGAATGTGAAGCTTATGTTGACGGAGGAAATGACAATAAAGATGAAAGAGATTCTGAATAAGTCAGGTTCTAGTTATAAACTATTTAATATTTTTGTCTTATTGAAATACTTACTCGAATTTGGTATTTTTTGATTTAGAAAAATGAATAGGATATTATTTTTACTTTCAATTTATATTTTATAGAAGATGTATGTTATTTAGCTATGAATTATCCATATATGTATTGGTTATTTATTCAATATTTGAATTCTCTAGACTTGCTTTTACTTATAGTTCGTTGTTGTTGTTGCTCTTAGATTGTGGGATACTGATGTGATCTTATCATTGGAATTTGAGTAATTACTTATTTTCTAGTGCTTAAATACCTCATAGCTTGTGAAGTATCTTTGTAGCAATGCTTTATGTAACTAATTCATTTGGAGAAGGAACTATGCGAACTAGAGCTGGATGCAGATTTGCAACTGAACAATGTGATGATGAAATTGTATGATCTTATATGGAGAAATTGATGTATGGTTGAAACTTCACTCAAGATCAAACACATGATGGTGAATCTAATGAATTGAGAACTACTGATAACGAAGAGCAACAAAATGATGAATCAGGTAACACTAATGAATTAGTTTTTATCTTGAACTGCCTCTACGTTTCAATGCTATTGGTCTGATGGTGAAAAAAGAGGCACTTTCTTTGCTTCTATGGGTTCTTAAGGAAGAAGATCAAGGGGGTTAAGTCTGGTTCTATAGATCACTGGGGTAAAGGTAACAACTTTTTCTACTTTGAGATCTTTGTCGATTGGATTTGTTACATCTGGTTTTCTTATCTTACTTTTGTATGAAGTCATTCTATTCTTGATATTTTTACCATTTAGAATAGATTTAAACTAGTCTTTCTTTTAAATCATTAATTGTTTTCCTTTTAAATTCTTAATTTGCTGCATCACAAAGGGGAAGTGTTTTATTTTTTAAGGTCCCTGTTCTATCTAGCTGCTATGTGCTTTACTGGAATAGTTGTATTGTGATGTCAGCTGCCCCCAATTTAGTTGTTTTGTCAATATCTAAACTTCAACTAATTTTACTTGAAACTTTAGTACTCCTAATTTAGATAGGGCCAAGTACTTTTTTTCATTAAAATCATTAAAAGAAGTACATTACAAGCCATAATTGTAGAAATGCTACAACATTAGATATCTACTATGCTGGAAATATATTCTGGGGAATTTAACAGTGAATTGTCTATGAAGACATCATTTTTGGTTCTCAAACTATGGGTTGTAATGGGATTATGTGTTGGTGTATTTAAGAACTGTGTCCTGGGTATAAAAGTAGGCTGATTCAAGCTTCAAAGTGCAAGTTACTAACTCTTTCTTTTGAGATAAGTTGAAAACCAAGTTGGTTAAATAAGGAGAGAGGATCTGAGATAGAGCAGTAGATTAAGCACAACTACCGTAGATTCCTGAAATTTCCTATTATAGAAGGAATCTGTCCTGAAAAATTATTCCCACCACGAAGACAGAAAATCAGTAGTGTTCTTCAATATCTTTGCTTTGAATCCATGAAGAGCAAGCCTATCAGCCTATGCACAAATTGGCTCTGGTGCAGTTTCTGGTTCTTGGGCTAGTGACAATGAACTTGAAAACAGATGAAATAATCTGATCATGAACAAAATCTTGAAAAACCACATCAGCAACTTAATTTTGTAATCAATGTGTGAGCTTAGTAAAAGCATAGAGAAAAATGTCTAAACAAAATTTGTAACCGGTGGTCAAATTAACAAAAAACTAAGAAGTTTTCTCCACTAGGTTATGTTTGGTCAAGACAAAGGACTTCAAGATCAAGAATGATATCTGGAAAGTTATGATACCTTGTAGGAGAATCAAGTACATAGACTAACTAATATTTAGTTTATGACTTCACCTAACTAATGACCTATGAATCTTTTCTATATTAAGTACTTTAGAAGAAAGGAAGGTTCGTGGGGCAACATTACTAAAAGATATTTGGAATTTGCCTCCAGGAATGACAGTTGATTTCTCGTTCAATAGTCGTAACCAAGCCATTGAAAAAGATGGCCGCAAGCTTGCAAGCTTTCTAGGAATTATCGCTAGAACTCCAGAACTGACGCCTTTACACATAAATGATTGGAGAAGCTTTGACAAAAATGAAAAAAAGAAATTGGTAGAGTTTGTGAGGGTATGGAGTTGTTATTATCTTATAATACATGAATCTTTTAAGATGTTGTTTTCGTTTTACATGATATTATCTTATAAATATTTATTTTTGTTTTTTCAGAAGAAGTTTTTTATCCCAGAACATAGAGAAGAGTTTGTTATAAAGTCATTAGGAAAGAAATCGAAAGATTATAAATGTGATTTAAAAAGTATTTATATGACAAAATTTAAGACCAAAGATGTGTTGTTGAAGAATAAACCAAATCGTATACCAAGAGATCAGTGGACTGGTCTGGTCTCCTATTGGGTTTTCAGAAAAAGCTAAGGTATCATCAATTTAATGTAGAAGTCTTAAGAACTAATACTACCAAAAAAATATATCTGCATATATAAATTATAAGATGTTTTTTATGTTTTAATGACAACAACGTAGCCAAACGAACAGAAACAATAGGCCAAGCAAAAGATGCCACATACGGGAGGATCAAAAAGTATTGCTACCTTGATGGATAAGAAGGTATTCATTTATACATTAAAACTTATAATATTTTATAACTCTTTTTGTCAAACTTCTTTGATATCAACTAATGTATCAGGTTGAAAATGGGATTGAGCCTATGCAAGCACAAGTTTTTATATTAACTCATAAACCACGTAAAGATGGTAGACCACTGGATGAAGAGTCGGCAAAGACAATTGTAAGATTTTTCTTCTTTATTTTTTTGATAAAGTAGGATAAAATTTATTCCTTACTTAGGATTCTATTCCTTATTCCTTATAATATTTAAAGTATTCTTTTGAAGTAAGTTTTAGCAACAAAACATCACGTTCTACAATTTTTCATTAATTTTTTGTTATCAATCATCACTAATCTTATTTTTTTGATAACGTCTTCGATCATTTTTTTCATTATTATTAATTTATATTTGGTTAATTAATTGAACAGGACACGATTAATGAAAAGTTGAGTAATAGTGAGGGATCAAACGAGCAACCTCCTCTCTCTGTTGCTTGGGAAGGAGATGTGTATTCCCAAGTGTTAGGAAATGAAAAAACTAGTTATGTACGTGGTTTAGGACTTGGTCCAACTCCTTCTATACTATAGGGTAGTAGATCTTCTTTTGGAAACATAGTTGAAGAGGATTCATCTAATGAGAATGTAAAAAAATTAGAAGAAGAGGTAACAAAGTTAAAAGAGTTAAATGAAAAACAATATGAAGAAATGAGTTTGGTCAAATAAATAAAGAGAAGTTGCTACCTAAATTAGCATGGATAAGAAAAGCAATGAATAAAAATGCTCCAAATGAGTTATCTATAAATCAGACTGTCAATGGAGTTTCAGATGGCCAGGTAAATCAATTTTATGTTTTTGACACATTTATTGAAATTTCAATCTTACAAAATAATGTTATCTACTTTCTAGGTTCCCGATGCGAACAGTGGGCATGAACGAGTACAACAATTGCCACAAATGTTGTTTAAGAGACATAATGTTGCTGAAAATACTCCATCTTCTGACGGTATTGTTCGTTTATTTGAATATGTTAACATAGTACTCCTTATATGAATTCACAATATGTTGATGTTGGTGTTTTTGATGCTAAATATGTGATTCGAACGACTATTCTATAGAGTTTATGTATTCTTCTTCTTAATAGTGAGGTAATTTATCCATTTGTGTTATTATGACTGGAAGGATATCGGTGACGAGTTGAGTGAGATATTGTTGAATTATGTAACTTTATCTTAAGCTTTGTTATAACTTGAAGGATATGGGTAACTTTGGATGTACTCCATCTGTTGTCTGTTTCTTGAGCTTCCTCTTTTGAGATGTTAGATGTTGGGATGTGCTTTTAAGATAAAATTATTTCTGTAAATAGGTTGAAATTTTGGTAGTCCTATTTATAAGGGAGACTACAGTGAAATTCTTAAAAATTTGAAGAGTTAGTAAAACTTGATGTGGTGCATCATCAAGAGTGTGCACTCACTCCAAAAAGAAAATTCTTATATTTTCAAAGATGAACTTGAGGTGATCCGTTTCTCTATTGACATCAAAGAATGTTGTGTAGATGAAGTTGTTAATTAGTATTATATTAGAGATGTCAAATGTTGAGATGTGTTTTCAATATAGAATTGCTTTTGTAAACAGGTTGGTAGTCCTATTTATAGGGGAGACTCTGCCGAAATTTTTAAGAATTTAAAGAGTTAGTAAAATTTGGTAAAATTTTGAGTCTGAACAATTTCACAATATATTAGATTTATAAATGCTACTCTTTTTAACATTAGATTTCACCTTTTGACTGTCATTCATTTTATTATTTCAGGTCATACAATATGATGTTCGAATAACACGTGGAAGATTTCAATACTGTGAAGATCAGTTGCGAATTTGTTTGAGGGCTATGCATTTAGAAATTTGTTATTGATAGGAGAAATTACAATGACATTAGCTATTTAGGTTAAACACAAAGTATTGTCTTTTTGTTCGTTAATTGCACTAGTATTATGAATTACCGCTTTCTTTTCTTAATCTTGAGTTAATGAAATATATTGTATTTTTATGAATTACAAAAGTGTGTTTTATTAGTACTTGACATTATATTTATTGATATAGCCAGTTCAGAAATGTGTTTAGCAGTCATTATAATTGTGGCTACACAAAAGTCGTTAACATAAGTAACTTTTAGTTGCAATTTATTTAGATTTAGTGGCTATAAATATAGACACTAAAAGTGTTTACGGAGTCATTTTGGATCAAATGTAGTGGCCGTTATAATTGACGCTAACAATAGCCGTTAAAGTAGGCAAATTTTAGCAGCAATTAATTTGGATTTAGTAGCAATATAGATAGACAGAAAAAGTGTTATGCAACCATCTGGGAAATAGATTTATTGGCCGTTATAATTGCCGCTACTGAATAGCTGTTAAAAATTCCCTTTTCGCAGCCATTATAATTGAAGCTAAAAGGTGGAGTAGGTCATTTTAGAAATGTATTTAGCAGCCATTATAAGTGCCGCTAATAATTATTGTTAAAACATATTCCTATTAGACGCAATTAAATCACATTTACCGGCATTTTTTAAATGGTAGTTAAAGCTTTTAGCGACCCCATGTACAGTGTCAAAAGCTTAATCGCTGGTATATATTATATCAGCAATTACAATTGCTGCTAAAGGCATTTTTAATTTCCGCTAAAGGCCCTTTTTTAGTAGTGACGTTTCAACTTTGATGCGATTAATGAAGTCCTTTATTGATCTTGCTGCTATATATGACCAGACACGATCGACTCTACATGATAAGGATATGGAAGCTGCAAGAAAAGAGTTTTCCATAGCAGCTGGAGAACGTCTTTCAAATGCCATGTTTGAAGAACACGAGAAGATTGAAAAAGTTTCCTCTATTCGTTAGACTCTAAGCGAGGTGAAAGAAGAGATAGAGAAGTTGCGCAGAAAAGAGAAGGATTTAGAAGTCCTCTTGGAAGCCACCGAGAAAGACATTGAAGAAGCAAAATTAGGAGTATCAACTGCTGAAAAGAATTTTGATTCATGCAATGATGCAGACTTGTTGAATGATGATGACTTGACCAATTTAGAGCAGAAGCGGGAGCGCCTGGAAGCTATGCGCCAAGACTTAAATCAATTACAAATTATGTTTAGATTAGTCTATTTTTTTATTTCAATTCATCAGTGGATACTCTTATTATGAATAATGTCTATTTCCCTTTTGTCTCAAATAATTGTATTTTTTAAAAATAAATTTTAAATATTGATCTGCTGATAGTTTCAAATCTGCGCGCACACAAAAAAATCATATCTTGATGCATGAATGTCAGAATCACAATCCGCTTGACTTGCCAGAAACTAAACTTCTCTATTTTGAACATATCCAAAATTCAGATTTTTGAAGTCATCAAGAATACCTTAGATTAATTTTTTTTCTTTGAAACCAGCTATAAATTCTAGCAAGATGACAATTTTAGATTTGTGCGACTTCACCAGAAAAAAATTATATCTTGATTAAGCAATGCCGAAATTATAATCCGCTTGAGCCCCAATGAACTAGACTTGTCAATCTAGAATATTTCCAAAATGTTGATTTTAAAACTTTCAGGAATGTTCCAGATTGATTTTTGAAGTCAGCTTTGAATGCTGGCAAGCTGACAATTCCAGACTTTCCTACATAGTCGATTTGAACCTACAACTCAAAGGCTTTGCAAATTGAAGACTCCGACTTGTGAATTTGACAACTTGCTAAAAGATGTAGTCGTCTTGTTGGAAAAATTGATTTTTCACTGAGGTTTGCCCCCATTATATTGAACCATCAAGGTTTGATGAAGGTTCGAAGTTCAAAAAGAAAGAACCCAGGTAAACATAATCTTTATGTGTTGGGTAGGTGAATTTTATCTCATCACCTATCTCTTCAACATCACTTGGAGGGATATATCTTTATTAAACTCATGAGACTGAACTTAGAATAAAACTCTAAGCTGCCTATGTATCTCGGTGAAGAGTATCAAGTCATTCTGTAGTTCATAAAGAGTGAGTTTAATTTCTTTTTTTGTGTCCTAACTTTTGCCTAGGCCGCCTCTTGCGAGGTTTTCAACCTAGCGGACTTTTTTTTAAAAGTCGTGCACAATTTATACTCTTGCGGGTTGGGAGTGGGATTCTCTTTCTTCAGGGATAGTATCTCTTCATGAATTTCCCATTGATGGGGCCAATTCGCAAGCCTTCCAAGTCAACAAGCTTGTAAGCTCCATTTGAGCACACTTCCTGCACAACATAGGGCCCATTCCATTTAGCAGGGAACTTGCTTCTAGATCGACGAGAAGTAATAATGGGTCTTCTTACAACAAGGACTTGATCACCTATTTGGAAGTATCTAAGACTAACCTTCTTATTGAAAGATTGAGATAGACGGGCTTGATAACATTCCAAGGTTTGTTGAGCTTCTAGTCTTTTTCATCAAGAGCTTCTAACTCTTCAAGGCATAACCAAGGATTTTCCTCATCAGTGATTCCTTCTTAAATAGCAAGCTGCAAAGATGGAATTTGATGCTCAAGTGGAAGGACTACTTCAACTCCATAAACAAGTGAATAGGAGTCGCTTGCGTTGGTGTGCGATATGTGGTCCTGTAAACCCAAAGAGCTTCTTCCATTCTCTCATTCCAATCTCACTTAGACTTGGAGATGACTTTCTTCAACAGGTTGTAAAGTATATTGTTAAATTCTTCAGCGAGACCATTGGTA
Source organism: Datura wrightii (assembly GCA_035772735.1). Classification (NCBI taxonomy): domain Eukaryota; kingdom Viridiplantae; phylum Streptophyta; class Magnoliopsida; order Solanales; family Solanaceae; genus Datura; species Datura wrightii. Next base: position 118,401,067 of record JASDFA010000016.1, read on the forward strand.
GCAGCATAATACATAGAGAAATTGCGTTGCTTAAAGCCAAAAAGGTCACACATTTTAGTCATCAACTTGTTACTAAATGGCTTGCCATTGTCTGTCAATATATAACGAGGTATGCCAAAATAATAGATAATATAACTCGGATGAAGTTTGCTACATTCTCCTTTTTTGCTTCTTTAAGAGAAACAACTTCGGCCCATTTCGAGAAGTAATCAATTGCAAGCCGAACGTACAAATGTCCACCAGAAGACTTTGGCAATGGTCCAACAACATCCAAAGCCCAAGCTTCAAACGACCATGAGGCAACAGTTGGATGCAATACTTCTGGAGGTTGATGTATTAAATTATCATAGAATTGGCAAGCTTTACACCTTCGGGCATAATCCAAGCAATCTTTCACCATAGTCTACCAATAATACCCCATCCATTTTATGTGAAAATGAAGTTTTTCCCCTTATTGATGCGCTCCACATACTCTAGAATGTGCTTCTTGCATGGCTTGAACAGATTCATTCATTCCCAAACAACGTAAGAGCACTCCATCAAATGATCTTCTATAGAGTGTATCCTTATAATAAATAAAGCGAAGGGCTCGCCATCAAATTTTTGTCTTCCTTCGAAGATCCTTTGGCAATATCCCATAGCATAGGTAATCAATTATTGGTTCTCACCAGTCTTCGATTTCAGCCTCAAAGGTTGTGATGACATGCTCAACTTCTTCTTCATGTTCATTTGGTGGTGGTGTCCCCCATCTTCGGCAAATGGAGACTTGCATTTGATCACGCGATACCAATGTAGAAGCTAAAGCTGCCAATGCATCAGCCCTTTTATTTTCTATCCCAAGGACATGTTAGATAGTCACCTCTCCAAGCCAATTTATTATCTTTTGAGCATAATTATGATACGGAAGCAACTCGGGTTTCTTGACCTCATAACTACCAAAAACTTGATTGATCACCAACTTGGAATCTCCAAAGACATGCAGCTGCAGTTGTTTCATCTCAACAGCCATTTCAAGTCCAAGTATGAGTGCTTGATATTCAGCGACATTGTTGGAGAAATGTTGTGTTAGAGTGAAGGAAAAGGGCAAAACTTCCCCAGAGGAAGTGAAAAATACTACTCCAGCACCAGCTCCTTCACGATGTGCAGTGATGTTGCCCAAATTATACCTCGTGAATGAGATATAAAGCGATCGATGTCAAATATAGAACCCAACTAGGGTTTGGGTCGAATTCCACGAGGAATATGACGAGAACTTTAGTTAATGCATTTGGCTAATAATATTGGCTTACTTATTTCCTAGGGGGGGAATATTAGAAACACAAAATAATAAACAAGAGTAAAGACTAGTAAATGTTTAAATCAATTTCTGTTGTATTCAATCACTAAAGTGACTAGGATTGTGTTCCCTATGACTTCATAACCACAAGGCTTTTACACTAATGATCTATTCCGGTGTTTACCATGCAATATTGGTAAGTTAAATTCACCTAAATGGTTGGTCCCTTATCTAGATGATTATCACCATGCAACTTGGTCCGTATACGGGTGTATGCTTAATTAACCCTTACCCTTAATATCAATTACCTATTCCCGGACAAGGTCAAGCTATTAGATGAAGGTTGATAGCCTCAAATCTCCATTGTTAATCACTTTCTCCATTCATCACCCCCTTGATCCGGTAAGTAAGAATAAGAAAAGTTCCAACATCTGCAACCGTTAAGAAACAATTAAAACGAAGGAAAAAACAATATATGCATAAACCCCGTTCAAGAATCACTAAGTATTTTTACTTATGCTTGTATGATCATAATCACAAACTATATAAGACATCATAATTGCAACTTACAAATATTCGTAGAAGAAAACCACTTGAATTGAATAAATCACCAAAATCAAAGAACAAAAATCTAAGTTTGTTTTACTCCTCCAAGTTCAAGAACAAAATTATGAACTTCGTTTCTTGCACCTTATGGAAGTCAATAACACCCAAAAATAATGTTCAAAGTTGTAAAATTGCATAACTTGTAAAATAAACCTAAATAAATTATTTATAGACATGAAACAAATCCTTTCCTAAATAAACTAAGATTCTGGTGTCGGTAGGTACCACGGTCTATTGGTAGCTTCAACGGGTCGTCAGAGTGTCCGTTGTTCCAGTCGTTGCTTCCCTCAGACTTGTCTCCTTTCAGCATCTGGCCTCAAACAATGGCTCGTTGTTAGATCCTATGAGGCGTTGGTCCAGTCCATTGTTTCCTGGCCTCCTGATCATTGTTTCTGAACCTATAGTTACGAGTACTCAAAATGACCCGTCCTTAGAAGGTACGGTTCATCCTATTTGTCTATTGGATGCAGCCCACTCTTGGTCATTTTTTCTGATTCGTTCCATGACCGGACATGACTGTCCATTGTAAGTTCACACGATCTGTAGGAACCATCCGTCGTATGAGACTTTAGTTTGACACTCTCTCTATATCTTCCCACGGCCGATCAGAATGGTCCGTTGTAAGCTAGTACGATCTGTGGATTTCAGCTGTTGCTTTGTACTCTGCATAACTACTTCTCTAAACTACATGCAACGGCTGACGACGACCCGTGGTAAGGACCAACGGTCCGTAGCTCAGCTTATCTGAAGTATTTTTCTCTGTGTTATATTATTTTTCTCTACTTTTATTCCTAGGGCCCGTTTTACCTACAAAACTATAAAAATGCATCATATCTACATAAATGTACCTAAACTCATGCACATTCACAGAGTTTTAAACATCGCTAGTGCTGTAAATTCACAGCACATCAACACCCTCAACTTAGCATTTTTGCATGTCCTCAGGTAAACAAAATAAAATCAACCCATGGAGATGCTTAACTAGGAAACCTAGGAGATGCATAGTAGTCCAAACTCATAAAACATACAAAATGTTCACTTGATCAACCTCCCTCCTACCGGGTCAAAAGAGAAATCGGTATGACAACTCAAAACTTCTCAACATGACACAATAGGATTAAAGGATGGCACCATATTATCACTACATAACCAAGCACACATAACTAACATTTCCCCTAGACATCTAGAAATCAACCCATGTAATCACGCGCCCTCACCACAAAGAAGTCCCACACGCACATATCTATACATGATCATGCCAATATTTATCTTGTGACTGGGAAAGAACTCACTCACGCTCACAAAGAAATTCTAACTGTGCGAATACAATACCATAAGCTTGCCTTTACTTTCAATACCTCAGTTTTCGGACGGTTGAACTAGGATCACTATAGGACTTTTTCAGCTTATAATGTAGGCTCAGGGTTAGGTATGGTAAATATGGGAATAGTAACTTAATCCTCCTTGGCACTACACTAGCTTTGGCTCCACTTAACCTCTTTTTCACTTCTCTCCCTTTTTCATTTGCTTTCTTCTTCTTTTACTTTCTTTTGCAACTACGAGTGCGGTGTTCCTTATTTCAAGTATTCATTACATTCATTTTTTTCTTTTTTCTCTTTTTCTCTTTAATAATTATTTTCATTATGCACACCGCATCCGCTCTTTCATTTTCATTACTCAATTTCATTCCACCCTACTCTTCTTATTTACCCTTATGATAGCCACCCTCAACTTAGGCGATTTTCCTGAGCTGGGGTTCACAGTGTCCAAGGAGGGACAAAGGCCAAAAAAGGTTCATTATAATCAAAGCAGGAAGGTGAATTGGTTTTAAAAAAAAAGGGTCAATTTAGGCTCAAAATTGGGATCTAGGGATATTTATTTCAATTTGGTAGGTCTTTTAAGGCTAAAATGGACTATTCATCAAATATGGCTTATGATTATTTCCTAATTTCCCATCCTATACCTCAGTATGACTGACCAGGCAAGTTCTAGATTGACACACACAACAGAATTAGCTGTTGAACCTTACACAAGAACTTGATTACACGACTAAGTTCCAGCCATTAGGTTCATGCATAGTTTTGACATTAATTATCATAGCGATACCTATGATGCCATACAAAGAGCCATACTGATCACATCTCACAGCACAAGTATATTCACACAAAAGCATTTAGGAGGGGTGTCATTTTCACATACATCATAAAATCAATTCATCACATGCTTTGTTTGACTGCTCTTATGCCTCCTATTTTCTTCCAGTTAACCAACAAAACAAAATAAAACAACAATCCTAAACATTTCGGTTCTACTAGATAAAGAACACTCGAGGGAAAAGATATCCGGCAAGAAAAATCATCGAGTTATGTTCACAAAAATCAAAATCAAGTACTACCCTACCCCCATAAAAAATCATGTGATGTCCTTGATGCATCAAAAAGTAAAAAATGGGAATAGGGATGTACCTGGGCATCCTTGTCGCCAGTGGACTGATCACCGAGGGCTGCAGATGCAACCCCAGAATCCTCAGCAGCCGGAGTCTCAATCATGACTCCAGCCTGTGTAGCAGTAGCATCAGCTGTGGCCTGTGCATTCTCTGAAGCTGCCCGCACAGGAGAATTAACTACGTGCCCACTCTCCTCTAGAAAATCTCGCACACTAAAGCTTCCTGCACCTTTAACCCGCTCCATTATCTCTCTCTCATGCACATTGGCGGTGTGTCAACTTTCCTTGAGAGCAACATTCAATTCCCACCTCTCCTTCTTTCACTTTCTTATTTACTCATCCTCCGCTCCTTCAACGGCCCACTTCTTTTTGCCTTTTTCATGCAGGGCTGACTCAAGGTCAAAAAACTGAGGAATCTCTACATACAAATCCTCATCTATCACTGACAAAGCCTGCAGTGGTAAAAGTGGAGTAGTTTTGGATGACAACTCTAGCACTGAGGCTCTCAACGCTGCTAGCTCTCTCTCCATTGTGTCCCAATCTCAGGTTCGAGCATCAGACTGGAACTGGTGAAGGCGTAACTCAAAACCATCCAGCCGCATGTTTAACCCCCGTGTTGCATCTTCTATTTCCTTTTTAATCCACGACTTAACTTGCTCAAGCAACATGTTAATCTTGCGCTATGCAATTGTCAGTCTCTTGGCCATTTTTCTCAAGTCACTTTCTGGGACCAACAAGTATCCAGTGCGAATGGACTGGGCTGTGCTTCCTGATGTAATAGAAGTAGTCACTGCGGAATCATAGACTCAAGTAGAAGGAAGCTCCATGGTCTGCTCAACCTGGCTGGAAGTGTCACCCTTCTCACCTCCTCTCGGTGAACTCTCACTCAATCTGGGTCCACCAAATTTTACTCGGACCCTGACCACTCAGATTAAGGTCATCTTTAATCAATGCTATGTCTGTTTTCCTGATGTTTGTAATCATATGATCGATATCTGGCAAGACAGGAACTTCAGACTCCATGCATAGCTGATAGATCAGGCTCGGGAACAGAAGTGTAGTGTTTTCTTTGAACGCCCGCTCCCGAATCTCTGTGGCAATAAACCGGGGAATATTCAGTAAGTACTCAGACATAATGCATGCCACCAACGCTGCCCTATCTACACTCAAAACATTATCATTCACTATAAGTGCGAGGCGATGTCAAACTATGGACCACCATGACTTGGCAAAAAAATTCAGGAAAGCCTTGTAATCGATTTTCTTCCTGTGAGCCATTCTACTCACTCCTTATCTTCAACAATAATATTGGCCATCCACTAAAAGTGCAACTCTTTGTCCTTAATGCTCAATTTTATGATCCCCTTCATTGCCTCCATTTGGTAATCATATTCAGTAGTTCTGGTCGGCACTGTATAGTCACCACCCATTAAGACCCTAGTGGTGGTCCTCTCTGATATGTCAACTGGGATGGCTCTTACCCTAACAGAGTCTAGCATTGACTCCTTCCTAATGGCATTCTTTGAGGAAGACTTTTTCTCCAAGGTGCAGTAGTAATTTGCGTAGAACTCACGCACCATCTCTATGCTGTATTTTCCCAGAGTCTTGGCCATCCAATACATGTTGTAGCCCTCAAAGAGACTTTTGAGATTTGGAACATCATTTAGGGCATTGATCTGAATCTTTGGCTCCTCTTGAATTACGGCAGGGATTTCCTTTTTCATTGAGATTGAGCCCTGCATAATACACATCTCTGGAGCCATGTAGAAACCATCTTTTGGACCTTGCTTCTAGTGTGGTGGCAGGTTCAAAGTCTCCCACCTGCTTGTTATACTTTTCAGCAACACTCTCCTTGTCACCGGACTCCTCTGCATCAGTATCATCATCACCTGACTCCTCAGCATCATCATTGCCCTCCTCTGCATTATCCATAAGAGGGTTGTCACCATCAGACTTGGCTTCGTCACTTCCCTCGTCATACTGGGGAGGTGAAGCAGTAGCCACTGCAACTTCCTGGGCTTTGGACATTGCCCTAGTGGTCACCAGTGGAGATTCGTCAGAGGTTTCAATGTTGTAGTGCACCTCCGAACCACTAGAACTATCTGATTCTGTCTCGTCACGGAGCTGCCGCCTTTTTGCAATTTCCTTTCGTGCAGCAGCTTCCTGTTGCTTCTTGTTTGCTGATGAAGTCATTATACGTGTGAGACACATTGCTAGATCCAAAAAAATAAAACAAGGAATCACAGTGTCTTAGCACAATAGACGAACGTTAGTATGGGTCGTTGTAGGAAACAATGGACTGTTGCTGCGGTTGTTGAATGATCTTCTGAAAGTGGGGTCTTCTGTAACTACCCACGAGCAAATACAACGGTCCGTCTGATTGGTCCATGGGAGGGGTATAGGATTTATGTCTGGGGCAGTCCTAATGACTCGATCAACGAGCCATTATGGGAAAGAACGAGTCATTGATTGGGTCATGCAGCCTGCCCTCACCCTTCAAGCTTCAGTAAACCCAACAAGTATTAGTTTAGGCATTTAATCAAACATGTTGGGATTACTAACCCTCTACCCCCATTAAAATTTCATAACACCCCTTTAGGTTAAGTTTCACTTTACACTAATGCAAATTATTTTCGCGATTGCACAGAACTACCTAATCCGTTAATTTCCCGTAGTATGAAATCCCAATGCATAAGTTTCTAGTGTGCAATTTTAATGAAGCAAGCCACTATGCATTTTTAATTTAGAAAGGCGCAATGATGAGAGAACAACAGAGAAACTAGGCTAGCTTTTTACACCAAAGTAATAATCACTTTAGCATGAAAAATACTCGAATTCTTGGTCAATGGTTGAAGAAATTTGAAGCAATCTCAGGCTTGTAGGGGAAAAGGTGTTGGTCAAGTTGTTCAAAACCAGAGGGAGTGAAGGTTTGTGTTTGTTTTGATTTTGAACGTGAAATGTGCAAAAATTGGGTGTGTGGAGTTTTAAATAGATTGTGTCTGGGCTAGTCGGGTCAGGCATGGAAATTTTAACTTTGACCTCGACTCGTCCAATGGGTCGTTTGATGTAGCAACGACCCGTACCTTCTTGCCGTCATTTAGATTTTTAGAAACTTACCTATGGAACCTACGGGCACATAGCATGGGCCATTTCTTCTCACAACAACCCGCACTATGCGTCAGTAGGTTCTTTCCTTGGTTTACAGGCCTACAGGAATTTTTTAGGACACGCGACACCACAACCCATTTGAGCTAACGACGATCCGTTCTAAGTGCCCATTGGTTCGACTCTGAAACAGGGCATTCCGGATAGTAACAAAGGTTAGAAACCACGAGCCATGCCTTCTTATAATGCCTTGTTCTGAGACTGGTGGTTTCAGACCTAAGCTGAATCATTTAGGTTTTCTTTAGCCTTAGACCCGCACACTTCAACAACTGTGAAAACTATATTTACATTAAAATTACAAATTGGGTTGCCTCCCAAGCATCCTAATTTAACGTTGTGGCACGACGCAGGTATTTTAATTACTCAGACTTCACCAAAATACCTCCATGGGTTGCCCCATGCAGCGCTTGATTTAATGTCACAGCACGACGCAAGTCCTCAGGTTACTCAGATTTCACCCAGAGCCCAATGATCCACCAGCTTTATTTCTTCTCTGTTCCCTAATTATGCTTTCACCCATTGACCATTTACTTTAAATTGCTTGCCTTCATGGTTTTCCAGTTCAATTTCCCCATGGGAGAATACTTGGATCACTCGAAAAGGCTCCAACCATTTGGACTTCAACTTGCCAGGAAACAAGCGAAGCCTAGAATTGAATAGTAACACCATATCACCCGGGATGAACTCTCTCATGTCAATCTTCTGTTCATGATGAATTTAAATGCTTAGTTTATAAATTTTAGAACTCTTATAGGATTTCAAACATAATTCATCTAAGTCATTCAACTGATCAAGCCTCAAGTTCGCAGCTTCACACCAGTTCAAATCAGCTTCTTGAGCGCCCACATAGCTTTGTGCTCCAGTTCAACCAGAAGATGACATGCTTTTCCATACACAAGATTATATGAAGACATACCTATAGGAGTCTTGAATGAGGTCCAATAAGCCCATAAAGCATCATCTAGCTTCTGAGACCAATCTATCAGGTTAGCATTTGCTCGGTGCTTTTGGGGTACGGGTAAAAACCGACACGCAAGTGCACGTGGTCAAACAAGTAATAAAGTGGCTAAGTAGCCAAGTATCGATCCAAGGAGGCTCAAGATATGTAAAATTGCCTAATTTACTATATTTCTATTTAACTTCTAATTATGCTAACAACAACGTACCCAAGAGTAATTGAATTTTTGTTTCTAAACTATATACTACAATTAATACAAACTATTTACTTTTGAATTCAGACAATGGATATGAACATGCCAAGGTTAAGAACAAGTAATGAACTTGATAATCATGATAATTTTGGTTAATTCTCTTCTTCATGTTGCTAGCCAAGAACATTTACCCAGAAATTAAAACTCTCGTACTTAATTTCACTTTAGAATCATAAACCATCCGTCTACATTTCTGTGATCAAATGTAATTTATGACCTAGCACTACAATTCCGGTTCCTAATTTGACTAATACGGCTTCCAAGTATATTTCTATCAGGAAAGCACATCAAAACCCAATTTTCCCAAATCAAGTTAAGAACAATACCCTATTAATTCACAACTTTCCAATTTCTTGCTCTCTCGAGTGAAATTTGACTTTTTAGATATACATTAATGCTGGCCAATCACTAATGCAGTAAAGAACAAGAATTAATAGAACAACATTAAAGAAGAAGAATAACCCATATCAATGAAAATCAGAATTCATTACACATGTTCAAAACCTCAGCAAGAAAGAGAATTAGCCACTCATTCTTGGATTGATCATCCTAAAATGAGTGTAAATCATACGTACAATTGATAGAAAGAAGAAAGGAAGAGAAGAAATCCCTTAGCTTTTCCAATCTTCAACTGCTACTAACCCACGTTCCTGCTCTCCACTTCTGAACTCAGTCTAAAAACTGAAAAAAACTACTTAAAATAAACCTAAGTGTGCTATTTATACTAGTGGGAAATTTTTCCCGGAATAACAAGCAACGTGTCACGGAGGCCAACGCAGAGCAATGCCTCCGTGACACGGCGTGGACGCGGACCCTCACTGGAATTTCCAGGGTCCAGTAATTTAACCTCAACGTGGCACGGAGGCCATCGCGGAGGCCTATCTCCGTGCCACGGAGCTCACGCGCATGCACACTAGAAATTGCAAATTTAATTCCTGCTCAGGCAGTGTGCTACCGCGATGGTAGCGTGGCACGGAGCCATCGCGGAGCCCCTATAAATCCTGCATTCCCGGGTCTTTTCCACGCTCGCATCCAAGTCCAACTCCGACATAGTTCCAACATGCATTTTAGCTCCTAAAAATCACATTTTCCTGCAAAACAAATGCTAATCATGTTGGTTAGTATAAATTCGCATTTTATTACCAATTACATGATATTATATACACATTGCACAACAAACAAGGTAAAAATGATACGTTTGAGTATCACTTGGGCATATAAATCTGCCCAAGATCACTTACCCCACACTTAAATCCTTGTTCGTCCTCGAACAACACATACACAACTCATGCAAGTTACATCCCAACTTTTGTCACTATGGTGCGACAATTTACGCTACGGTCATACCGATTATTCAATTTTTGCAAATCATCAAGAAAACATGCTTGGTCGTACAATACAATGACCTTAATACATCAAGGCTTCCTAGACTTTTAAGAATTGATTCTTGATATCGGCAAACTCATGCAAATCAACTAATCAAGAAATCCGACACGAAAATCAATCTTTCATCAAGCATGTGCCCTCACAACTCGAGAGAAACTTCCCCTTTATGTTCATGCAACACACAAACATGCAAGTAGGGGCATATAAAAATTAATTTCACTCTCTCTCCCAAAAGAATTCAGATGCATCATGTCATGACCCATAGGCTTGCCCTTAGTGTATTACTCCACTAATATAAAGAAATGCAATGTAGGATCAAATAGGACTTTTAATGGGTTGTAATGGGGCTATGGATCTAGTATGCATATATTGGATTAGCCAATAATAATCGCTAGCATCCTTAAGCGCCTTTTCAACTCATTCCCATCGACTCATGGACATTGTTCCTCTCTTTTCTCTTTTTCTCCCATTCATGCTGGTTTACTTTCATACAGCCCATTTCATCAACCACACTTGACACAAAACAGAGGGTTTTCATGTACCCTCAATATCAATTAATTACAACAAGTGCCTCTTCAACGTCATCTTTTCTTTCCTCACTTTGCTTTTCTTTTTCTTTTCACTCTTTTCACTCTTTAACACTTTGGGAAACATTTTCTGTTCTTTGTAAGCTCTTAAGAGCTTCTTTTAGACTTTAAGGCCAATGAAAAGAAGGAATAAAGCTTAGTTCATACAATTTTGGTCAAAAGAAAGAAATCGGCTAAAGGCTCAACGGGCTGACTAGGGTATACAACATATAAAAAGGTAGAATTTGACAAGAAGAAAAAAAAATATATGGAAACTATCGGTTAAAACAAAGAAATGCCTACATCCTTTCCAACACTACACCTCCTTCATTTCGCTTCGTATACACACCAGGAAGGTTCTAGACAATTCACAATGACATGGAATAGCAAATCCTCACTTCACACTTCATGCACATGCTCGAATCAAGATGCATTCACAGACTCTTTAATTAGTCAATTACATGAATTCAAGATTAAGCCTCAACCATAATGAACCAAATTCTATAGCCTAGGTAACTCAACATATTTACAGAATTTCATGCTTTCAAACGAATCATTTTCACAATTTGAACATCAATTACAACACGCAACGAAATTTTAGCAACCATAAGCAACTACAGTTCATTAATGCAATCCACCAAAGAAAACTAAAACAACAATTAAAAATCCTACTCCTACCGACTACATTTCCCTTAAGACGGTCGTCATCCATCCATCATAGGGAACGGTCACTAACTATGACATCGGTTCAATGGGACTATTCTCGGTAAAAGAATCGAAAAAAAACTCCGAGAAACCCAAAAAAAAATAAAAATCGAAAAAGTTTTGGCAACACATCGATCATTTCGATAGAAAGAAAATATTTACAAGTGCAATATATTTTCGCAAAATTTTTGAAAAATATCGATCATGTCGATAGAGAAAAAATTATTTACAAAATTTACAAAATATTTACCATTGCAACCATAACTTTCAAAAACACACATCATTAGCCACAAAACAAATATATACGTACATCACAAATCAGTTCACAACAGGGAAGGCACAACATACATAAACAGCAAGGAAAAATTATACAGCAATTTAGAGCCTTGACCTAGCACCTAACTACTCCCCACCCCACACTTAAATCGAACACTGTCCCCAGTGTTCACAAAAATACAAAGCACAAAATTTGGGTGGTGGATCTCCCTGCTCAGTCGAAATATTCGACTTCCTCATCCGGTGCTGCAGCCTCGTCGCCCATATCTGAATCAGCTCCATCGTCGTCATCGGACTCCACATCAGAGTACTCACGACGTGTCTCCTCATCAGTAGGGACATCATCGTCTGTCAGCTCCACAAAGGCTAGCCCCACCTTACATAAGGCTCTGGCGTTCTCGCCAAAGGGGTAGTCCAGCTCCAGCTGCCATAACTCCTCCTCGGTGGCTGGTCTCTCACCTATCTGTAGCTGCAGCATCTGCATGCCGAACATACGGGCCATATACTGATCGTCATGAGCATGTCGCTCGCCCAAAGTCAGCACGGGTCCGTGTGCAGTGTCGGGGGCCTTAGTCTTTGTCACATCAAGGGCCCTCCGCTCCAGCTGCGGAATGTAATCCAAGGCTTCTTCCTCAATGTCGAGGCCTCGGAGGAAGGTGGTGATGAGTCCGCCAAACCTGTATCTGTGACCCTGGTGCAGTCTGGCTCTCTTCATGGTGGATATTATGACCGCCCCAACATTAATCTCAAGCCCTTTCATAAGGGCATACACCAAGCAGACACGGTCCCGGGTCACGTCTGTCATATGAACTCCCGGGATCAAGCACGAACACACAATTTTTAGCCAAATTCTGGCCTCCCTGTTCATCTGCGAATAGGGCAGAGTCTGGTGGTAACCCCTCTCCTTGTGTCTGCTCCATCGGGCTGTGGATCGAGCCCCACACAACGTACGTCTGATGTCGGCGTACGGTGGGGTGATGTTTAGCTGGTGGAGAACGTGGGCGTCTGTGTCCCGCGCTCCAACGATGGCATTCAACTGCTGGGGTTCCAGAGTGACAATCTGCCCTCTGATTTTAATAGTGTGGCTTCTGATGGACGGGTTCCAGTTGGCATAAAATTTCCGGACCAAATGAAGGTTGCACTCCTTGGGCTCCTGAAAAATAAAGCTGAGCCCAGCTGCCTCAATCCTCTGTACAATGCGAGGGAACTCCTGTGCAAGTGGTTCCCTAGCAATATGTTCCTCGGGGAAGTACTTGTTCTCCTTATGCTTTGCGTACCATTTCTTCCCTTCATCGGTGACCCATCGTGTTCCGTATCGGCGGTGTTGGCCGCGCGGAACAGCGGGTGCAGCTGGGACTGCAGTGCCCAGTCTCATCCGTTTCCTTCTGGTGCCTGAGGTAGAAGCACCCTTGCCTTTTTCTTGCCTGCTAGCCATTGTACCTGTCAATTTACACAAACAAGAACAACGTTAAGCTAAATAGTTGTTAGCTTCGGCTAAGGTTGGGTTACACAAAATTTACCCCACACTTAGTCCTTAACAATATTTACAAAATTTCAGCAAGGATAGCTCTATTTACAACCCCAAACACAAACAACTATACACATATTGCTTAGTGCGTTCGTAACAAAATTTCGACAGCATAACGGTTAGCGTACTACTCAGACTTCATACAGCGAATTCCCAATCCTACTATCGCTAGCAATTCAACCATCGCACAAGCAACAAAACAACCACAAACTAAAAACAACTAGAAAAATATTTTATATACAAGCTAATCTAACAATATAACCAATTCACACATTATGCATTTTCCCACAAAAATTCGAGAATTAGTCGTCTTTTAATAGTTATACAAGATTTACCACGACTTATCTCAAATAATAAACACACCCCGGCATCAATTTCATCAAACTATCAAGTTGCCCAAGTCGAATTCAACAACCCAAGCCCTAAAATACAATTCGACAATCAATTTCGAATTATTTACATAATCGACAAGTTCAAATGCCAAATACAACAATCCGAACAAAAATCAATCACAAAATAATTCAATATCATGTTCAATTTCTACCTAGGGTGATATTTCTCACCTTATATGCCCAAATTTGACAAAAATCGCCAAAAAATTGAGTTAGACGATGAAAACATACCTTAGAATTGAAGAATCGAAGAAACTTGACGTTTTTCTTTGCCTATCAACGTGGCACGTTGCTTGGGGAGGGGGAAATGGGTGTTTGGTCACGGAGGGAAGAGGGAATGGGGGAATTTGGGGCGAAATCGGGGTTATTATTTAAAGGAAACACGCGGGTCACCCGGAAACCCGGTGTGACCCGGCACTGGATAAAGGGCAACGTGTCACGGAGGGTAACGCGGAGCCCCTCCTCCGTGACACGGAGCCAACGTGTTGGCTTACTGGAATTTTGAAAAATCCAGATTTGCCTTCAACGTGTCACGGAGGCCAACGCGAAGCATTGTCTCTGTGACACGGCGCCAACGCGCCAGTGCTCTGTTTCACCAATAAATTTAATTTTCATACCTCGCCTCATTTTCTCGATTCCATGTATATTTCCTCCGTTATACCTGAAAATCACCTCACTAAACAAAAATTGGTTAAATTAATAGATTTCCCTAACTAAAAATAAAAGATACTAACTAAAATGCAAATCTAAACCTAGTCAAGACAAAGAAAAGAAAAGTAAAAATTATTTACACTAAAAAGAAAGAAAGAAAATATTTTTCACGGGTTGCCTCCCGTGCAGCGCCTGGTTTACTGTCGCGGCTCGACGTCCTTTAAGCTCATTTATCTACTAGGGAGATGGACGATTTGTCCCGATCATGATCATCCCCCCAGTAGTGCTCTACCTTATCCGGTGGCCTACCTAGTAACTCTCGGGAATCACTCAATCTGTTAGCCTTCCCATGATCAATTACGTTGATCACCGAGAGATCCTTATAAACAGTCGGGAGCTTAGGTACCTTGTACACCTCGAACACTTCGACCTTGTCATGTGCTCGCATCGTGAGTTGACCCGCAGCTACATCGATTAATGCTTTTCCGGTTGCCAAAAAGGGTCGTCCCAAAATAAATGGGACTTCAGCATCTGGTTCAAAGTCCAGAACAATAAAATCGACCGGAAAAATGAGGGAGCCTACTTGCACCAACACATCCTCAACAATGCCATCCGGCTTAGCCAAAGACCTGTCTGCTAGCTGCAAGATTACCGTTGTAGGTCTAGGACTCCCTAGATCTAACTTTCTGAATACCGAAGAAGGCATCAGATTTATACTTGCCCCCAAGTCGCATAATCCACGCGCTCGGATACTTTGCCCAATAGTCAGCTGGATAGTGAAACTTCCAGGGTCTTTCAGTTTTGTGGGCAACCTATTCTGAATACGGGAAGTGCATTCCTCCGTTAAAGCTACCGTGGCATACTCAGTCAAACGACTTTTGTTAGCCACGATGTCTTTAATATACTTCGCATATTTTGGAACTCCCTGCAAGACATCAACAAGAGGTAAGTTAACATGTACCTGTTTAAGTACCTCCATGAATTTCTGGAAACACGCCTCCTCCTTGTGTTTCTTAAGTCGTTGAGGGAACAGGGGTGGAGGCCTTTCTAGTTCAGCTTCTTTAGTCTTCCCCTTATCTAAACTTTGCTCTCCCTCAATATCTGCTGCTCCTGACTTTTGAGGCGGTCTTTCCGGTTCCACCTCCTTCAATTGTAAACCACTCCTCATGGTCACTGCATTAACCTGCTTTGGATTTGGATCCGTGTCGCTAGGTAGTCCTCCTCTGGGTCTAGTATTCTGGGCACTAGCAAATTGCCCAAACTGATATTCAAGAGCCTTGGTCGCCAATTGATTGTTCTTCACTTCGGCTGCCAATTTGACATAGTCAGCCTGCAATTGTGCCTGATTAGCGATCATGGTTTTGAACATCTCCTCAATAGTCGGTGATGGTGGTGGAGGAGGGGCATTGTGATTTCTGAATTGAGCTTGATAGTTTTGTTGCCCTCCTTGGTTTCTGTGCATACCCTGCCCTGAACTCTGACCTTGTTGATTGTTGCTACCCCACGAAAAATTCGGATGGTTCCTCCAATTTGAGTTGTAGCCACCACCAAACTGCTGTTGATTTCTCTGTGCATTGCCCACAAAGTTAACAGAATCAGGATTTGCACCACAGCATTCAGCTGAATGCTCACTACTACCACACACTTCACACCACATCTGTTGAACTACATTGACTGAAGCTGAAGGCTGGTTCAAATTGATATTGCTGAAGTGAGTGTTTAACTGATTTTGCAAAGTAGCTATCTGTGCAGCGATAGCTGTGAATCCATCCACTTCAAGCACTCCCGCTGCTTTCCTTGCTCCACCTCTTGAAGAATCTGCATTCCATTCTGGATTGCCTTGTGAAATTCGGTTGGGCAAAGTGTACAGCTCCTCATAAGTCTTCTCCAGCGCTTGCCCTCCAGCTACTGAATCTAACAGAATTTTAGTGTGGGGTTCCAAACCCTCAATAAATGTGTGTACCAACACCTCGTTGGACTGATGATGGTGAGGACAGCCCCGCAACATGGATTTGAATCTTTCCCAGGCTTGATATAGATTTTCCTCTTCCCTCTGTTTAAAACTTAGGATTTGACTCCTAAGCCTGGCTGTTTTACCAGAAGGGAAAAATCTAATAAGAAACTTTCATGCAAGATCATCCCACGTTGATATAGAGTTGGGTGGTTCAACTTTTAACCACCTCTTGGCTTCACCAAGTAAGGAAAATGGAAATAAGGTGAGCCGAACATAATCAGGTGACACTCCAGCGGGTATATAAGTGTCACTTATCTCCAAAAAGTTCTGGAGATGTTGTTGTGGATCTTCGTGAGGGAGACCGGTAAATTGCCCGCTTGTGTGCAAAAGTTGCACCATATTCTGCTTTAATTCAAACCTCCCTCCAGGCTCTGGTTTGCGGATGCTAGAATGTACATTATTAGCGTGTGGGATTGCCACCTCGCGAACCGGCCTTGCTGCTGCTTCATCGGGCACTAAAACTGCCCGCACAACTGGTGGATTTGGTTGCTCCATTATAGTCTGTTGAAGCAACTGCAGCTTCTTTCGAAGAGCTTCTCTACGTTGACTATGAAATTCACGCTCGGGCTCTAAGTAAGATTCCACCAGATCTTTGTCCCTTGCCAGTGTTCACAGAAACAAAATCTGCAAAATACAGGCTAAGACCAAGTTGTTAACACTTAAGAGAATAAAAATACAAATACAGTAAATTTACACTAAACACAATTTTACAAATCGCCTAGCCTCCCCGGCAACGGCGCCAAAAACTTGCTCGGTGCTTTTGGGGTACGGGTAAAAACCGACACGCAAGTGCACGTGGTCAAACAAGTAATAAAGTGGCTAAGTAGCCAAGTATCGATCCAAGGAGGCTCAAGATATGTAAAATTGCCTAATTTACTATATTTCTATTTAACTTCTAATTATGCTAACAACAACGTACCCAAGAGTAATTGAATTTTTGTTTCTAAACTATATACTACAATTAATACAAACTATTTACTTTTGAATTCAGACAATGGATATGAACATGCCAAGGTTAAGAACAAGTAATGAACTTGATAATCATGATAATTTTGGTTAATTCTCTTCTTCATGTTGCTAGCCAAGAACATTTACCCAGAAATTAAAACTCTCGTATTTAATTTCACTTTAGAATCATAAACCATCCGTCTACATTTCTGTGATCAAATGCAATTTATGACCTAGCACTACAATTCCGGTTCCTAATTTGACTAATACAGCTTCCAAGTATATTTCTATCAGGAAAGCACATCAAAACCCAATTTTCCCAAATCAAGTTAAGAACAACACCCTATTAATTCACAACTTTCCAATTTCTTGCTCTCTCGAGTGAAATTGGACTTTTTAGATATACATTAATGTTGGCCAATCACTAATGCAGTAAAGAACAAGAATTAATAGAACAACATTAAAGAAGAAGAATAACCCATATCAATGAAAATCAGAATTCATTACACATGTTCAAAACCTCAGCAAGAAAGAGAATTAACCACTCATTCTGGATTGATCATCCTAAAATGAGTGTAAATCATACGTACAATTGATAGAAAGAAGAAAGGAAGAGAAGAAATCCCTTAGCTTTTCCAATCTTCAACTGCTACTAACCCACGTTCCTGCTCTCCACTTCTGAACTCAGTCTAAAAACTGAAAGAAACTACTTAAAATAAACCTAAGTGTGCTATTTATACTAGTGGAAAATTTTTCCCGGAATAACAAGCAACGTGTCACGGAGGTCAACGCGGAGCAATGCCTCCGTGACACGGCGTGGACGCGGACCCTCACTGGAATTTCCAGGGTCCAGTAATTTAACCTCAACGTGGCACGGAGGCCATCGCGGAGGCCTATCTCCGTGCCACGGAGCTGACGCGCATGCACACTGGAAATTGCAAATTTAATTCCTGCTCAGGCAGTGTGCTACCGCGATGGTAGCGTGGCACGGAGCCATCACGGAGCCCCTATAAATCCTGCATTCCCGGGTCTTTTCCACGCTCGCATCCAAGTCCAACTCCGACATAGTTCCAACATGCATTTTAGCTCCTAAAAATCACATTTTCCTGCAAAACAAATGCTAATCATGTTGGTTAGTATAAATTCGCATTTTATTACCAATTACATGATATTATATACACATTGCACAACAAACAAGGTAAAAATGATACGTTTGAGTATCACTTGGGCATATAAATCTGCCCAAGATCAGCATTCACAGTCTTAGCTAAGATGGTCTTTATTTCCCGGTTGGAGACTTTAACTTGCCCACTGGATTGCGGATGATAGGGTGTTGCCACCATGTGTTTTACCCTATATTTCTCCAATAAAGTCCAAAACAATCGGTTATAGATGTGCGAACCCCCATCACTAATGATAGCTTTGGGAGTACCAAATCTGGAAAAAATATTCCGCTTCAAGAATGCTGTGACACTCTTCCCTTCATTATTTGGAAGAGCAATTGCCTCCACCCATTTTGAAACATAGTCCACAACAACCAGTATGTACTTCATCTCGTTTGAGTTTGCAAATGGGCCCATGAAATCAATCCCCACACATCAAATAGCTCAATGACAAGGATGGGAGTAAGAGGAAGTTCATGCCTCTATGATATGCCTCCTTGCCTTTGGCATACATCACATGCCTTTGCAAGATCATGCGCATCCTGGTGAATGGTTGGTCAATAGTACCCACATTACAGAATCTTATGGGCTGTGCAAATCCCACTGTGGTGACCCCCAACAGGGGATGAGTGGCAGGCCTCCAATATACTCAACATATCCACCTCAGCCACACATCTACAAATCACCCCATCAGCACATATGCAGAATAAGTAAGACTCATCCCAGAAAAACTTCCGCACATCAGACATGAACTTCTTCTGCTGCTGAAAAGATAAGTTCTCCGGTACAACATCACTCACCAGATAATTAGCAAAGTCTGCAAACCATGGGATGAGATCTTGTGAGGCAGCTAAAACTTACTCATCGGGGAATGCATTATTTATGTCAAGCTCATCACGAAGTGCTGCATCAGCTTCCAATCTTGATAAATGATCCGCCACCTAGTTTTTGGTCCCTTTCCGGTCCTTTACCTCGAACTCGAACTCTTGCAGAAGCAGAACCCATCGAATCAACCGTGGCTTGGCATCTTTATTTGCCATCAAATATCTCAAAGCTGCATGGTCTGTATGGACTATCACTTCTGTTCCAAGAAAATAAGCCCAAAACTTCTCGAATGCAAATACTACAGCCAACAACTCCTATTTTGTCTCGGTGTAATTCTTTTGAGCTGTATTAAGAGCCTTGCTAGCATAATAAATAGGATGGAAAATCTTTTCACGCCTCTGACCCAACACAACTCCCAGGGCTACTCCACTAGCATCACACATAGCCTCGAATGGTAAAGACCAGTCAAGTGCCACTATAATTAGGTTAGTGGTCAATCTCTCTTTTAGGCATTCAAACGCCTTCATACATGCCTTATCTAAAACAAACTTCACCTCTTTCTCAAGAAGTTTACACAAAGGATGTGCAATCTTTGATAAGTCCTTGATGAATCTCCTATAAAACCCTGCATGATCCAGAAATCTTCGAACACCTTTCACAGAAATTGGAGGTGTTAGACTAACAATTACTTCGATCTTGGCCTTGTCCACCTCAATACCCTTACCAGAAATCTTGTGCCCTAGCACTATACCTTTTTTTGACCATGAAATGACACTTTTCCCAGTTAAGCACCAAATTGGTCTCTTCACATCTCTGCAACATCTTGCTCAAATATTCCAAACAATCCTCGAATGAATCACCCACCACCGAAAAGTCATCCATAAAGACTTTAATGATGTCCTCCACCATGTCAGAAAATATGGTCATCATGCAATGCTGAAAAGTGGTGGGCGCATTACATAACCCGAACGACATCCTCTCGAAAGCAAAAGTACCATATGGACAGGTGAAAGTGGTCTTCTCTTGGTCTTTGGGGGCTATAGATATCTGATTGTACCCCGAATAACTATAAAAAATAGTACAATCCTCTACCTGCAAGTCGGTCTAGCATCTGGTCCATGAATGACGTAGGAAAGTGATCATTCTGAGTCCAATGGTTCAACTTCCTATAATCCATGCACACTCTCCAACCGGTGACTGGCCTTAGTGGAATGAGCTCATTGTTAGCATTTGAGACTCGTGATTCCTCCCTTCTTCTGTACACACTGAACTGGGCTCACCCATTTGCTGTCATCAATAGGTTAAACCACACCCGCATCCAACTAATTGATGACTTCCTTCTTGACCACCTCTTGCATAGGTGGATTCAACCTACATTGATGCTTAATGCTCAGAATATAATCTGGCTCTAGCTGGATCTTATGAGTGTAAATACCTGCTGAGATTCCAATAATGTCTGCAATGGTCCACCCGATGGATTTTTTACATCTCTTCAGAATGGAGACCAAAGCCTCCACTTGCCATTCCTCCAAGTCAGCTGCAACAATGATCAGTAAAGTGTTACTAGTTCCCAGAAATACATACCGCAAGTGATACGGGAGTTCTTTGAGCTCAAATACCAGAGGCTCCTCAATAGATGGCTTGGCCGGTGGGGTCACCCGATTCTTTAGGTCAAGATCAGTCTTCTTTGGAGCATAGGTGTATGACCTCATACCAGCAAGTACATTCACAATCTCCTCACCTCATGGATCTCCTCACCAGCAACATTCATCAACACTGCTGGTATGTTCTCAAGAGTCACTAACTCCTCAAAGGGCATAATTGGAAACTCAAGTTCCACAACATCAATTACAAAGACCACCCTCATTCCATTTGGATGCTTTATGGACCGACATACATTGAATGTCACCTCCTCATTGTTCAACCAGAATTTCAGTTGCCCAGTTTCCTTATCTACAAGAGCGCGTCCGATGGCAAGGAATGGTCGCCCAAGATAATGCTGACCTCAAAATCAACCTCGCAGTCTAGAATTATAAAATCAGATGGAAATATAAAGGGCTCTACCTTCACTAGAACATCATAGATAATTCCCACCGGATTTTTCACCATACGATCTGCCATCAAAAGCCGCATTGTAGTCGGTTTGGGGGCTCCCAAGCCAGACTGTCTGAACACTGCTAACGACATCAAGTTAATACTAGCACCTAGATCACATAGTGCCTTAGTGAAATTAAAGGCTCCAATAGTGCACGGTATGGTGAAAGCTACAGGGTCTTCCTTTTTTTGAACAAGAGAACGAGATGCTATTGCACTACAATGGTGCAAATTATCCGCAGGTTCAAAGCTCATGGTCCTCTTTCTAGTGACAAGGTACTTCATGAATTTTGCATAGCCGGGCATCTACTCAAGTGCCTTGACTAATGGGATGTTCACAGATAATTGTTTCAACATGAAAATGAATTTGTGATACTTCCCATCTTAGACCTTTTTCTTCAACCTCTGTGGAAAATGGGTAGGAGGTCTAGGAATAGGTGTGATCTTTTGTGGTAGCTCCTTCTCCTTCTGTTTGCTAGATCCATGCTCCTTTGCATTACTAGGAGCAGTCTTCTCTACCGAATCATCAACCAAAGTCTGATTCTCAAAATTTGCCATCCTATCATCATCAATCACTAAGGGCTCTACTGTCTCATCAATCACAACCGGCATCGGAGGATCAACTGTTGCCTTCCCACTCCTAGTAGTGACCTCCATGCAGTGACTGTCATTTTTCGGATTTTGAACTGTAGTGCTGGGAAGTGTGCCCTTCTGCCTCTAGTTCATAGCAACAGACATCTGACGAAGATGCTGCTCACTCTGCTTAATGGCCAAGACATGTGATTTTACCTTTTGGTTCATACCAGAAATATCAACACAGAGCTCCTTGAAATGGCCATTTGTCACCTCCATCTGCTTAAGTACCTTAGACAACATGTTCCACCCTTGAACCGCTAGACTCTGGCTCACAGTTTGTTGGAGGAACATATAGACCGCTTATGTCATTCTTGTACTCCTCATGCTTTTTCTAGTCTCGATTATCTCTGTATTGGCCTCGGTTGTAATTGTTATCCCTATAGTAGTTCTGACCTTGGTTCCCCTGACCTTGACGCCAAGAGTCTTGGTTAGAACCTTGGTTGTTAGTCAGAAAACCTGCCCCTTGATCATTCAGATAATTTGCTTCCTCCTCAGATTTTGATTCGCCTCCATTATTTCTCTGGGCCTTGCCGTGAGAACCCATAGCATTCACCTTTTCATCCCTGACTCCCATCAAATGCATAACAAGCATCCCCATTGTGGTCTTTATCTCAACAATATCCTGATCTTTCTCTTCATCTTTCCTTCTCTATTCCACAGACATACCTACTGCATAAGTACCAGCCGAAGTCTCCGACTCTCTTGTGTGCCATGCGCGGTTGGTTTATTGATTCTGTCAAGTACCTCAGCAGCTTTAGCATAAGTGTGACTCATGAATGTTCCATTAGACATGGTATCATCCACTGCCTTGGTGTTAGCATTTAGAGACCTATAGAAGATCTCCAACAATGTATCATCTGGGATCCTGTGGTTGGGCACCTTTTTGAGCTTCTTGTTGAACCGCAACCATGTCTCGTGAAGTGCCTCAAAATTCAATTGCCTGATGTTGTATATCTCATCTTTCAGCTGCAAAGCTCTGGAAGGTGGGAAGAACCTTTCAAGAAAAGCTCTTTTCAACTCCCTCCATGTAGTGATAGAATTTTTGCGCAATTCAGCCAACCAGAGCGTTGCCTCACTCCCTAATAAAAAGGGAAATAACCTCAGCCTAGCGCATCCTGACTCACTCTCGGTTTTTTATATTCTTTGCAGATACCCATGAAATTAGTCAAGTGAGTATGTGCATCATTAGTTGAATGACGCACAAATATTCCCTTCATGTTGAGCAATTGGATCATAGCGCTGGTAATATAAAACTTTGCCCCAGCAAGCAAAGGGGGAGGGACAATAGCTCTAGTTGTACCAGCTTCATCAATATCAGCATCATCGTCATCATCAAAGTACCGGTGCCTCTGCTGGTCTAGGCCTCTATTTCTTCTAGCTCGCTCGGCTTCAGCAGCTAGGCGTTGCTCTTTAGCAAACCTTTCTAACTCTCTATTTCTTGCCCAAGCTTGCTCCTCAGCCAATATCCTGGCTATAGCCTAGTCCACTGTCTCTTGCTCCTGTATGTTGACCAGTTTCCTCAGATTTCACAGTGTTTGTTCAAGTTCGTGATCAATTTGAATCAGGGATTTTTCTTGGCTCCTAGTACTGGGCATGTACGAACCTAAGACCTGTTAAGAACAAAAACAACAAAAGAAAGATAAAAAGGAAATAAGGACCAATAGTAAAGCAAACGCAATTAACAAAAGTCTAAGCCGTATTCCTCGGCAACAGTGCTAAAATTTGATGTTGCCCAAATTGTACCTCGTGAATGAGGTATAAAGTGGTCGATGTAAAATATAGAACCCAACCAGGATTGGGGTCGAATTCCACGAGGAATATGAAGAGAACTTGAGTTAATGCGTTTGGCTAATACTATTGGCTTGCTTATTTCCGGGGGGAAAGATTCGAAACACAAAATAATAAACAAGAGTAAAGACTAGTAAATGTTTAAATAAATTTTGGTTGTATTCAATTAATAAAATGACTAGGATTGTGTTCCCCATGACTTCATAACCACACATCTTTTACACTAGTGATCTATTCCGGTGTTTAGCATGCAATATTGGTAAGTTAAATTCACCTAAATGGTTGGTCCCTTATCTAGATGATTATCACCACGCAACTTGGTCCGTATACTGGTGTATGCTTAATTAACCATTACCAATAATATCAGATTAGCTATTCCTGGACAAGGTTAAGCTATTAGATAAGGGTTGATAGCCTCAAATTTCCATTGTTAATCTCTTTGCCCATTCATCATTCCCTTGATCCGGTAAGTAAGAATAAGGCAAATTCCAAAGTTTGCAACCGTTAAGAAACAAGTAAAACGAAGGGAAAAGCAATACATGCATAAACCCCGTTCAAGAATCACTAAGTATTTTTACCTATGTGTGTTAATTCATCATGGTTCCCACAACCCTAGCTATGAGTTTAGCTACTCATGCTTGTATGATCACAAGCACAAACTATATAAGACATCATAATTGCAACTTACAAAGATTCATAGAAGAATACCACTTAAATTGAATAAACCACCAAAATCAAAGAACAAAAATCCAAGGTTGTTTTACTCCTCCAAGTTCAAGAACAAAATTATGAACTTCATTTCTTGAACCTTGATGGCAGTCAATAACACCCAAAAATAATGTTCAAAGTTGTAAAATTGCATAACTTGTAAAGTAAACCTAAATAATTATTTATAGACATGAAACAAATCCTTTCCTAAATAAACTAAGATTCTGGTGTCGGTAGGTACCACGGTTCGTTGGTAGCTTCAACGGATCGTCAGAGTGTCCGTTGTTCCAATTGATTCTTCCCTCAGACTTGTATCCATTCTGTATCTGGCCTCAAACAATGGCTCGTTGTGAGATCCTACGAGCCATTGGTCCAGTCCATTGTTTCCTAGCCTCCTGATCATTGTTTCTGAACCTAGAGGTACGAGTACTCAGAACGACCCATCCTTAGAAGGTACAACCCCCATCCTGTCTCTCCGTTGGATGTAGCCCGCTATTGGTCATTTTCTCTGATCCTTTCCAAGACCGAATAGGATGGTCCATTGTAAGTTCACATGATCCATAGGAACCATCCGTCGTATGAGACTTTAGTTTGACACTCTCTCTGTATCTTCCCACGGCCGATCAGAACGGTCAATTGTAAGCTAGTACAATCCATGGATTTCAGTTGTTGCTTTGTACTTTGCTTAACAACTTCTTTGAACTACATGAAACGACTGAATAGGATGGCCTGTGGTAAGGACCAATGGTCCGTAGCTCAGCTCATATGAAACATTTTTCTCCGTGTTATGTTCTTTTTCTCAACTTTTATTCCTATGACCCGTTTTACCTGTAAAACTACCAAAACCCATCATATCCACATAAATGTACCTAAAGTCATGCACATTCACAAAGTTTTAAGCATCGCTAGTGCCATAAATTCACGGCACATCGTGCAGCGCCGTCAAAGTACATCTTCCAAGAAGGTTGAATTTCTATCAACATCGCATCCTCATCAGGTTGTTCATTAGATAATTCCCGATAATCTGGGATCAGATGGTCGGCTAAGAAATCTTCTAGCACTTGTATTTTCACTGCTTTTTGATGGATATACACAAATTCAAATTATTGAAATTGGAGGTACCATCTCGCTAGTCGATCACTTAAGGCGCGCTTGGACATGACTAATTTGATAGGATTTGCTTTCGAAATGAGCTGCACAACATGGGCTTGGCAGTAATGCTTCAACTTTTGAATCGAGAATACAAGTGCCAAACATATCTTCTAAATGGGTGAATACTTCACCTTATTTGATGTCATCATCCTACTCAACTAATAAATAGCATTTGCTTTCCCATCATTATTTTCTTGTGCTAGAAGCGCTCCTA
This sequence comes from Datura wrightii, assembly GCA_035772735.1. Classification (NCBI taxonomy): domain Eukaryota; kingdom Viridiplantae; phylum Streptophyta; class Magnoliopsida; order Solanales; family Solanaceae; genus Datura; species Datura wrightii. The sequence continues at coordinate 118,426,816 of JASDFA010000016.1, forward strand.
CTAACCTTTCTTGTGCCGCAATGTATAATACCAATGGTTTTCCATGAATGAGAGCTACAAGAACCAGAGGCTTCATTAGGTAAGATTTTATACTCTCGAAAACATTTTTGCAATCTTGGTCCCATTGAAAAGGAACATCTTTCTTCATAAGACGACTGAATGATTGACATCTCCCAACTAGATTTGAAATGAACCTCCTAAGGTACATCAACTTTCCCTGCAAGCTTTTTAACTCATGAATATCTTTAGTCTCAGGCATCTTCAAAATAGCATCTACCTTAGCTTGATCAATTTCGATTCCTTGATGTCGAAGAATAAATCCTAGGAACTTTCCAGAAGTAACTCCAAAGGCGCATTACAAAGGATTCATTTTGAGTTGGTACCTTCAAAGTCGTTCGAACACCATTCTCAAGTCATGCCAGTGGTCGCCTATTTTCCTCGATTTCACCACCAAGTTATCAACATAGCACTCGACATTTTTATGAAGTATTTCATCAAAAATATTTTGCATGGCTCATTGATAGGTAGCACCAACATTCTTCAACCCAAAAGGCATCACCTTGTAGCAATATATACCTTTGGGAGTGTGGAGGGCTGTAAGTTCTTCATCTTTTGGTGCCATGCGGAACCTGATTGTACCGAGATGAACCATCCATGAAAGACATTACCTCATACCCAGTCGTGGCATCAATCATAAGCTCATGGATTGGAAGAGAAAATTCATCCTTAGGGCATGCATTGTTAAGATCCCTAAAGTCAACACAAACTCGGATTTTCCCATTCTTCTCCCCTACAGGCCCAATGCTTGAAATCTATATGGGATACTTGACTTCACGAATAAAACCTACCTCGATGAGCTTGTTGACTTCAATTTCAATCAAGGGAACCAGTTCAGGTATAAATCGATGTTGAGCTTGTTTAATAGGTGAGTACCTTGCTTTATAGCAAGATGATGAACTGCAACTTTGGGATCTAACCTTGGAATCTCCCTATAACACTAAAAAATACATCCCTGAACTCCATAAGCAACTCAATATATTTATTTTCTTCATCATCATTCATTGAGGCATTTACATATAAGGATCTTTGATCTTAATCACTCCCAAAATTGACTTCCTTTAATACATCAACAGTATTCTTCACCCCTTCCTCAAGCTCAGGCGGTACATCTTTAGTGTCTTCATCTTCTTTAGGATCACCATGATCGAAGGATATATGATAACATGCATGAATGTCAGCAAACCTTGCCTCAATGTCTGCATAAAGGGAGGTACTTTGCCCGTCATAGATTGTGATGTGACATGATACCCCTACACTTTCCTCATCTTCATCATGCTCCTTAGTATGGACTATAGTATGAGGTTTTGTTTTGAGGACATTTCCACATGAAACTACAAGTTTTGTTTCTCGCCTCATTCTAGAAAGAATCAAACTTAGGCAATCCTTCGAAAAAAATTTCTCTCTAGCATAAACTGGTGCTTCTGCCCTTCCATTATTCTCTTGGCGCTTGTGTTTCCCTTTCAACGATCCTAACCTATCAAAAACTGAAGCTCTGGGAGTTGGATTGGTAAGCCGTTCAAACACAGAAGGCCCTTTGTTAGACATCGTAGACTTTTCTTCAATGATAATATAGTTGCTGCTTGCCCTTCTTATAGAGATATGGATTGGTGATGGTGGTTTGTAAACCAACCCAGTTTTTGACAACAACTTGTAGGCATTTGGGTAAAAACCCTCATCTATGCGCCTTTTGGGAAGTGCCTCATGTGGACTATGGTTTGTTGATTTGACCAATCCTTCCACATGTTTTGAAGATGATTTGATTGCATCAATTTGTTTGATAGGAAAAGTTAACCTCCCTGAAACATTATGTTGTAACCCAGAAGATGGGCCCTCAACCCTCTTTACCTTTGGAACATAGTGAGGAACATGAGTCAGTTCTTTACTTGAAGATACAACATTCATCTTGGGTACCTTGTTCATATCAGAATGTGCTGGATCCTTATCAACTATAACCTTCGTATCTCTAACCAGGACATCAGCCTTCTTTGCAATATCAACCTTCTTGGTCGGCACTGTGCTACCATATCCAACTTCTTTCGAGATTCAATTCTTTAGGTAGAATTTTGCATCGGCAAAGTGTGCATCTATTTCAGCAAAAGGTTCATCATCAGCAACTATCTTCTTTTGAACCCCATCTTCAAAGTACTTAAAGCATTGATTGTATGTTGATGAAACCACTTTGTTTTCATGTATCCATGGCCTTCCTAGCAGGATATTGTATGAGGTATTTCCATCGATCATGTGCATCCATGCTGTCGAATGCATATCTCCAATGCTAATTGAATCCCTGAATCATCAGACGACTCTCAAAGAGTTAATCCATCAAGATCCTAAGCTTCTTCACAATGCTAATGGGGATAATATTGACTCCAGACCCATCATCAACCATAATTCTATTTACTTTATGCTCTCGCACAAAGCCTACCATATATAAAGTATGATTATGCAAGGTTTCACCCAACAAGAGGTCATTATTGATGATGTTATTTTTACATCACAAGTGTTTACTTCTTCAGAGAGGGCTCGATTGGCTTTTCATGCAATGAAAGTGGAGATAATGATAATCCTTCATTTTGCATTCCTTCTTTATCAATATTACAACATGAGGCCATGGAATCACAATGAGAAACATTCTGGTGAAACCAGCTTGGAAGGAATTCGTCCAATGTTACTGGACAACGTGGCCTTTGATAGCGATTCACATCAGTTTTTTCTTTCTTCACATACTTCTTCATGCTTTGATTTTTGGATTTATTCATCGTCTCCATTCTTGTTACTTTTTTACTTGGCACCCTTTGCAAACCTATTTTGCAGCGTCTTTGTCGTGTCACCAAAATTCATCCTTCATCATCGATATAATCAACACGATGTCGGTTTCTCTCTACAGATTTCTCCTCTACTATTACTTTGCTCACCATAGGGAGGAGTAACGACGCGCTAACATTAACTAGTTCAAAGTCACCAAATTTAATCATATTTATTGGTGATGCAGCTAGGATATCACCACCTTCATGTACTTTGACAAAATTGTAGAGAACGACCGAATCAAGAGAACCAAAAGTGATGGAGACTTTATTCGAACTTTCCTTCTCATCCTCTAGCAATATATTTCCTTCGCGGGCCAAGTACATGACCTTTTCCTTGAAGATGAAACACTTTTCAAAGGGGTGACCCATCAATCAATGATTTTTGCAATAATTTGGATCATTAGTCCTTCCAGCTTCATCTGGCCTCTTCATTTCAGGTAGCTCAAAAAGTTTTAACGCAAGGAGTTCTTCAAAAATTGCTGGAACATCTGAGTCCTAGAATTGATACTCTTTTGCTTGCATTTCCTTCTGAGTTAACTTTCAGTTGACATTATTTTGAAAAGACGTAGTTTTCACACTCTGCTTCTTGCTTAACTTTGTGGTGACCTTTAGTGGTGGGGCATTAACATTCATTGACTCTTTATTCTTAGACTTTGGTGCAAACTTGCCCCCTTTCTTTACTTCTAGCTTGTCTTTCCCCTTGTGAGGCTCATACACAGGAGGTCCTTGATTTCCGCTTGAGGACATGCTTAACTCCATATCATGAGAATGTGTAGCTAATTCCTCAAAAGACTAAGGCTTGATGCATTGAAGGATATAAAGAAGTCCCTAGTGCATCCTTTGGATCAATTGTCTTTACAATTGAGGCTTGCATTCCTCCATCAGTATATGAAATCAATGACAGGTTCATCCTTCCACTGACGCATATTCGTGAGTTCAACCATACTCATGGTATGCCTCGTGCTATAAAAGTGATTGAGAAATTCATGTTCGAGTTTCTCCCAACTATCAATGTAAACAACCTCAAGATCTGTATACCAATCAAAGGCATTTCCTTGCAAGGAGCGCACAAATTGTTTAACAAGATAATTTGCATAGGTTCCAACATTATAGCATGTTTCAACAAAGTGTGCGACATGCTGTTTGGACATCCCTTACCATCAAATTGTTGGAATTTTGGAGGTTGATAACCTGTAGGCATATTCAAGTTATCAATTATAACAGTGTATGGCTTCGAGTATGTATAGGAAGACTTGGCAGCAACATTATACTTGTCTTTGATAGTTCCTATAATGAAGTCCTTCAATTGATGAATTCGAATCAATCCTTCAGTAGATACTTGCAGTTCATCAGCAACATGCGCTCGCTTCATTGATGAATCCCCTTTGTCTTGTTCCATAGGAAGTTTCCCAGGTTCTTGACTTGAATCCCCCTCCATCACACTTTCAACTCTATGAGTCAACTTGATGATTTCATTATCCTGATCTTGCACATATTTTGTTAAGCCTTCAGTTGCCTTTGTCAAGCTGGCAAGCTGTTCTTCAACAGTTGAGGTGTCAGTCACCATTGCTTGGATATACGTTGTGGATGATAGAGAAGAGTATGGATTCTCCCTCGAGCTAAAATTTGAGTGGAATAGGTCACGTGGAATAATCGAGAAAGATCCAATGATTGAAATATTATCATCGCTTTGAATAGTAGAATTCTCAATCTTACATGGGCTAAGTCGAGCCAATGTCTTTTCAACTATTTTGGCAATATCATCTCCTTCTTCCAATTCACTCAGAATGAATCTTGCCCCCTTTGAGGTTCGAAGGTCCAAGGAAGGCACTGATGCAGACAGCACTTGAAGTGCTTGTCGTCCCAGCAAGTTTTCTTTGTTCGTAGTGATGGGTCCCACACTTTCCGTAGTAACATCCAGTATGTTCTCCATAATAGAGGAAAACTTGGAATCGGTAGCCTTAGCAGTAGCAAATATAGAGTCAACTTTCTTAGATGCCATTTTTTTTGTGTTCTTGAAACTTAGTGCTTAATATGGAGAGATGAGAGTAGAGATGGTCCCACTGGACGTGCCAAATTTGTATGCAATAAATTTTCGAGTCGAGAAAAATAATAATCAAGATAGAAAAATTGTGTATCAAAATATTTGATTTCAAGTATGATGAGTGATACAATCTCTATATAATCCTCTGATTCCCCCAATGATAATATGAAATATGTTGAACTTAGATTTGATTTTGATTCAAGGGCCTAAGCAGCTTGATCTTGAATCTCCGTCTTCGAATTATTTATCACGAACAAGTAACCTGATCTTGAAAGACTTGATATTTGCCTTCGTCCTTGATCTTGATCTTGAACTTGATTGTTTGAACTTGATTGCTTGAGCTTGCAGCTTGAACTTGTAGCTTGTAGAGAATTTGCAGTCTTTGATCCACGAGCTGTCTTCTTGCTTTTGTTCTTAATTTTCTTACCCTCTTTGTGAGTTATGAGGACTCCTATTTATAGTTGTAGGGGTGATGCCTTTGTGTGATTTGATTGGTCAGTTTGAACTGACCAATCATATTCCTTGGTGATATACTTCAATTTGATTGGCTAGAACATGTCACTTACACTCTTGGCATGATTATATTGGCTCATTTGTTTGGCTTGGATTCCCACCTCATTTTGACACATGGCATGATTTTAGTGGCTCATTTATTTGGCTTGGATTGACACCTCATTTTGACACGTGGCATGATTTTAATGGCTCACTTATTTTACTTGGATTGGCACCTCATTTGACACGTGGCATGGTTTTAATGGCTCATTTATTTGACTTGGACGACCACCTCATTTGACATGTGGCATGATTTTTGTGGCTCATTTATTTGACTTGGATTACCACCTCATTTGACTCGGGGCATGATTTTAATGGCTTACTTATTTGACTCGGATTGCCACCTCATTTGACATGTGGCATGATTTTGGGCCTCTAGAAAGATGATATAATAAAATTAGATCATTAATTAAAGTGGGTATAATATTTGTAGCCCAATTTGATGGACTAACCCAATAAAATTAGATCATTAATTAAATCCGCATTTATTGGACTCAAATAATTCATTTAATTATATTAATCCATAATATTTATTTGGACTAATATATTTTAAATTTAATATAATCTAAATTATTTTACGTATTTAAATCCACTAGAATTTGACCGATTACAATGTCCTTCTACTATTATTATATAGTAAATAATGGAAGGACATGATTGATACACATAAGTTTCTTATACAAGGTTGCTTGCTTTACCAAATGTCCTATGTATGAATACATTTAAGTATGTCATCTTCTAAAAAAACTCAAATAATCAAGAACTCGATGCAGCAATGGTTTGAAGAATGGTTTTGTGGCATGGATTGGAGAGATGCTCGATCAGATTGTCGATAGGACCAACATGAGTAACAGAAGCCTGGACGAAGATTCCAAGCATAGCCACCATAGCTAGCCGTCCCAAAAAACATAGGGAAGTATAAATATTGGACAAGACTTGAAAGCACTAAAAGAATGATGCATCTCAACAAACTATTTTTAATCTCTTTCAGTTTCCAGTCTTTACCATTCTTGATATCTTTTGCAATTCCAAGAGGATTCAATAAAGGGCCACTGGGATACCTGCTAAATGTCAGCTGTGCTTAGTATGAGTATAAGCCTGCTCAGAGGCAAATCTAAAATCTAATGTCTATGCATTCAGAATGAATATTAAGAATAAATGTACTTAATATATTGTAGACATCTTAATTTAGTATTTGTGTAGGTAGTTTAAACAGAAAGCGATGGGTTTAGTTGAACCCGTAGTACTCGTCCTAGATCCACCTATATTGTTCTTCCCATATTCCCGCACTTGTAGTATAAGGATACCATTTTTTGGCAAACAAAAATATGTAATTTACCCCGGTTCAAGGCCTTCCAATGTGGCTTCTAGTCCAAAAAAGGATCCAGGTTTTGCTTGAGAGAAGGATTAAGAAAATCCATGTACCTTTTTATTTCAACGAACCTGTACAAATAAGAAAAATAGATACTATATAGATTGTCCAGAATCAAAATTTTGTTAACGGTTAATCATTTCATGGTCATTCACAAAAATGTCCTTTTTTTAGATCACATAAATTTCCTTATTTTGGATGGTGTTTAATTTTTGCCTCTCAAATTTGTGGTGTTTACTTTTTTCCCTTCGACACTTTAAGTGATAATTGAAGGTCAAAAATACCCTTAACAGAAAAAAATCACAAGATAAGAATAAAATTCGCAATGCATAAATTTTTGTCCAAATTATACCTTTTCATAAGGCAGAATTTTAGTAGGGAACTTGTGTCTTAAGGGCAGAAATTCATGGAACGGAATGTCTTCTATTGAACTTGTGCCTTGGGGCAGAAATTCAGTAGCATGAACTTCTGTCTTCTAGGACTAACCTATGCCTTATGAATTTTTTGCCAACAAATTTTGTTTACGTTGCGTATTTTTTAGAAAAATGTTAAGGGTATTTTATCCCCTTTTTATTACTTAAAACACTAAAGGATAAAATTTAATGATCACTAATTTGAGGAATTTTGGCAATCAACGCAAAAACTTTAACATTATACCCCATCAATAATAGTTGAATAATGAGCAGAGTTGTTGTGCTGGCAAAATTAAATTTTGTAGCTCCTACTTCATTCCACAATGGCAAGTCGCTTATTCTAGTCACACGGAGTAACTAAAAAGAGAATCACCAGAAATACTAAGCTAAAGTTTGAAGCCAAGTGAAAAGATGTTAAAATTTAACATAATCTAGAATTATTTAATGACTTGCATCTATTAAAAGAATTCCAACAACCCCGGCCATGGCGAAACGGGCATGAACAAGCTCTGCCTGTACATACCATCTCAATCTTTCAGGATCCTCCCCAAGTCCTAGTGGATCAAAACCAAAATCTCCAGCAAGACTATAAATAAAAGGGCTAAAAAGTATCAGCCCCTAAGTCCGAAATTTCATATCTCATAGCATGTTGAATATTGGGCACGAATCTGAATTAGTGGATCTAGTAGGCAATGAATACTAGATGGTTAAACAAAAATTTTAAAAATAAAGTTTTACATTTATCCAATTGCAAGGAGCTTACGTTCCATCAAGATGAGGTGGAGGGTCAAGCCCAGGAAGCCATGTTGGCCTTTGATGAGCTTGAATCACAGTTCTGCATGGCCTTAGAGAATGTCCTGTTCTAGCAGTCTGTTTAATGCCTTTCACAGCTACACAAGTTTTACATATACTCTTTCCATGAAAAAATGAACCTGAGAATGCCAGAACTTGGAAACCTCTTCCCACCGCAATGTCCATATTTTATTCTATCAACTTCCCACAACAGTCGACAAGCTCATTTGGTGGGGCAACTGGTCATGGGGGGTAAGCAAAGGTCCATGCTACAAATAATATCCAAAAGTTGACTTTGCAGCGTTAAAAATGAGATAGGAGAGGGCCTCTTTTCTTCTCCTCCACAAGTTTGATAAAATTAAGGGTCTCTTTGGAATATCACTTGGAAATTAATCTAGGTATAGTTATATAGTTTAATCTATTTATTTGGATAAGTAATTATTTGGTTAGTAAAAATTTGAGTGTATTTATGAGGAAAGGAAAGGTTCAGAATTGGATATAATTACATAGTTATATCTATATGATGTAATTACAAAGTTGTTTTCTAATTCTTTTTTTTAAATTAAATTTTTTCTATTGGTTTAATTTCTTATTTATTTATTTTTAAATATTTTAAAATATATATTTCATTTTATATATTTATTTCTCCTTTCTCAATCCTTACTTTTTGTGATTTCGTATAATTACTCATACATTTTTAAAAATAATTTTTCCTTTATGAAACTACATTGTTATTGTAGTTTTTAAATAAAGTAAAATTTCATTGTTGAATGAGCTCATAGACTTATATTTTTCTTTTCTTTTTGAATTATATTTGATTAAGTTATGTTGAAACGTATTTTATGTTATGCTGTAATTTGACATAAGAATATTATGTTAACTTTTTTTCTTTTTAATTTTGAATTTGTATGTTGTATTTTTGGTTCCAAACTATTTGGATATGTTGCATCAATAGATAGTACTTACCTGTCATTAAAACAAAGGTCAAAATGATCATAATGAAAAGCTAAAATATTGTTTCATAATAAATTAAGTTATATCACCTACTAGAAGGAAGAAATGAAAAACCATTACTTAGATTAGATATAACTACAATTCATGCTTCATGTGCTAACCCTTCTCATCTAGCATAAATATAAGTGAGGGCCATGTTAAAATCACATATACCTAAAACATGATAAAATTTATCCTTTCCTTTTTCTCTATAAATAATTTGTTGATTAGAATGAGCAATTGCTTATACTAATATCTCATCAAGTGCACCTATTACTAAGGAGAAAATAAATATATATGTATATTAAAAATTATGAAGAAAAAGTTTTATAAAGTTCTACAATGATATTATAAAGAATAATACTTGAAAAAATTCCACGTAACCTTTTATGAGCATCAGAAATATCTGAATTTTAATTGGACAATGTAGATGATATTATTATCTTTCGTAAGTTTCATCGTTGCTTCAAGAATCTCATGAAGATAGTTGTGAATGGTTTGTGAAGAATGTTGAAATTTTTTCTTGATAACCACAAAACGCTCGTTATGCCCTTAATGCAAGAAAATATTGCTATTTTTTCTTCTGATATCGACTAGTATCCACCTCACTATGAAAGGCGGTTCATCGGTGTCCATCCGTGGGCCGCCGGTTGGTCTTATCTAGTGTCCAGTGAATTCCATAGCATTTTAGCTATGGCACCGAAAGTTCGCCGGCTACTCTTCCACGAGCAGCCGGTTGCAATTGTTCCTCATTCTAGTGGGTGCCTGCGGTCAGCCGGTGTTTCGTTGGTGTCCTCTGCTGGAGCGCCGGTTTGCACCTGAATCTCATCCTTTTTACTTAATTTCATGCTCCTTCTCTTCTAGTTAGAAACCTAAAACATCCAAAGGAAAAAGGAGATAAAATTCAACTAAAAGACTTAAAAACTAGGATAAAGCTCATACTTAAAAGCCTAATGAGTTAGTAAATTACCAACTCATCAAAACCCCAAACTTGAATCATTTCTTGTCCTCAAGTAATGCAATTCTTTTCCATTGAGCAAATGGACAACATGTCAGATATGAATTTATGCGTCAAGGACCACTGAACCTTAAGACAATCCAAAAATGCTCACCAACTCAAGGAAAAAGAGAAACAACTCCCCCTAAAAATGTGAAAAAATTCAGGAGGCAACCACAATGCATAGGCATGATTCACAACTGGTTTCTTTTTTCAAAACAAGGACATGGTTTATCCAATCAAATAGACATAGCATCTCAAATCATAATCACTTCACATTCAAAGTTTTCCTTGGAGCTCACGTTGATCATGCCTCAATCACACCTTTACATCAATGCAAGTATGTCCCCAGAAGGGAGTGATGCCACACACTACAAGAGAGAATGCCCTTTATTTATCATAAAGCAATACACACACAAGGGATTATAGAATAAGATGATCACTTTCTCTCTCACAAAAGAAATCTCCATGCATACAACTTTACCCATAGGCTTGCTCTTCGTGTAATTTGCCACTAATATAGAGCAACTACACTCAAAATCAATTAGGACTAGCGGGTTATGATGAAGGTTTGGGGTAAGGGTAGGACGAATATTTAGCTCTAGTGACTAGAACCTTCCTAATGCTTTTATGTTAATACTTTTATCCTCCCCATCCAACTCATTAGATCACTCCACCTTATTCCTCCTTTTTCATCATCTTCAATTTTTTTATTTCTCAAAAGTCCTCCTTGTAGCTCTTTTGGTTTTCACATTAAGTCTTGTCTAAGTAAGAGGTGACACCATTTCACTATTCTTTTTGTCTTTTGGTGATTCAAGGTTTCTCAACCCATTATTTCATTCATTTTGATCACAACTTTGTGCTACCTCACCTTTAGGCTCATCACATTTCTCCCTTTCTTGTAAACCCCCAAAATTAGGCTTTTTTGCCTCTTTTTCGTTGACTTCCTTATTTCTCCCTATGTCTTGGGCTTCAAGCCTAATTATTTCCATTCATTCATCACTAGCAATTAGGGAGGATTGGTGCCAAAGAAGAGGATTACAAAAGGGACATTGGCTTGTAATGTGGTTTCCAACAATAAAGAGTCTAAAGGCTCAATATTGGCTAGCAAGGAAAGACGTTTTCAGAGGTCATTTTGGGTGAAGTGACTAATCAAACAAAAACCTAAAATCATGTTCTAAGTATAGATACATCTAGGATTTCACCTTGAGTCACAATTAGAGCATGTTCTAGATAAGAATAGATGAATAAGATTTATTCAAATAACCTTACCACACAATGCATCACAACCGAAGAGTTCACACAAGTCATTATTATCACAAGATTTTGATTCAAGACAATAGAGCATGCGAATTCACAAGCTAAACAGGGAATATGGTATGTATGACAAGAGAGTGCTACATTTCCCATTTCAAATGCTCATTTTTTTTCTTTCAACTTCATTTTTCATGCCACACAAGAATTTTTAGTGGTACCTCTCAAAAAAAGTTCCACAAAAGACTTAAAGAAAGACATGACATTTTTCCTTAAGAGAGTCGACTCAAAATCTATTATTGAAAAATATCAACCCAGTTCGACCACAAAAATAAGAGAAAAAGAAAATGCTCCTTGGAAAAGAACTGTGGTATGAAGAAAAATTTTGGAGTTTAATTACTATCAACTATTTATAAAGGTGAAAATCAAACTTGGGTCACCACTTTAGGCAACAAGAACAAAGACCCAATAATTCGCACTAGCAACAAAGATAATTTTTTTATTCATATCATCTTGAGCCCGACAAGGGAACAAATTCATCAAATACCCACAACACTCAACTCCACCCCAACTAAAAATATTTACATTGTCGTCAATATATGCATGAAAAGAAAGAAAGGGAAAAGGCTTCCTATTGTGGTCACTCTTCATCAGCCTCATCATCATCACTATCACCGATCCTTTCGTCCCCAACTTGGCCAGCAACATCCACCTCAGCCTCATCATCATCACCATCACTGGCCGCTTCGTCCCCAACTCGGCCAGAAGCATTCACACCATCCTCATCGTCACCTAAGCCCTCGAACAAGTCATCGATAGGGCCTCGAGCTATAAAAGGGGCAACCATAGCTGCAACAAGAGCACTCATGTTTGGTATTGCCATAGGAATTCGACTCTTCCATTACATAACCTCTGCCTAGAGAAAGGTAAAAACCCCCTCCATGATATCCACTAATTTGCACAACCTGATAGACTCTTTGTAATACCTCGAAAATTCTAAGATCAGACACGGCAGTAGAAATGGAGAAAATAGGAACTTTTGTATCAGATCACAGGACAAGTCATCCAGTGACCTATTAGGAACACCACGAGTCGTTAAATGACTCGTGGGGAGGGGATTGACTATGATTGGAAATTTTATGTTTTGGGGTGACCACGGGTGTTACCATGAGTCGTCGTCAGCACCACAATCGGTTAGGTCACCCGTGGTCAAGGGTGATCTGAAGGATGAAGAAATTCAACAGTGTTGGTAATGGGTCATAACCATAAATCGTCGAGTACACCATGAGTGGAAGAAACAAAAAATCCAGATTCAATATGGGATGATTAATTTTTTCATTCATTCCCATCCAATTAAAAAAGACTTTTTTCGAATTTTTTTGAGTGTTTTCTGGCTTTTGATGAATTGTAAGATAAAAAAGGCCTTTTTTGTCAACTTTCTCAATTATTTGATAATTATTAATACCAATTTTAGTATTTGGTGTCCCTCGTGGTGACCCTTAGAAGAAATTTGGCAGTGTAAGTAACTACTGGTAGACGACGAGTCATCCCCCAGACCATGAGTCATCCAGTCCCTCGTGGGGACTGGAAGTGTGTTTTTCCCTGCAAAATTATTAAGGACTTTTTCATAATTCCTAAGTTCCTAAGGCCTAAACTACATCATTTTAAGCTCAGAATAGAATGTTTTAAGAAGGGTTAAGTCATTCTAAGACTATTCTAATTCATGATTGCAAGCTTAGAGGTTTAAGAGGTGATCAAGCCTAGTTTCTTCAAAACTTCTTCTTCAATTTCCTTTGGGTGTTCAAGAAAGAGAGTAAAATCAACTTACCCAGGTATGTGAGACTATGAATGAGAGTTCCTTTCAGTTTCATGCTCAAAACTCTTCTAAATTTCCAAGGATTTTAAATTCTAGATTCAAGTTTCATGATCTATAGGGTTTATTCCAATTCTTGTGAAATTCTCTATGATTTATCGATGAGTCAATCCCTTTCATGTATTAAATCATGTTTTATGATCTATGGGCAGATATTTTGACTATTTTGAATATAAATTTATATATTCGAATTTAAATCTAATTATGCCCACATATGTACGTTTTATGAAAAGTCAAGTTATGATTTCATTATGATCTTGATCTAAATTAGCCCAATTACGATTTATGCTTTATGGTATGATTTCTCTCAAGTACTTATCATGGATTTATGAAATATCAAGTATGTACATGTTTCACAAGTATGCATGAATTTCATGATTTATGGATTTGTGATTATGGCCGACTCACGGGCCTTATTTCATGGCTAGTTCACGTATTACAAACATGGTTATGATTATTATGATTTAAATAACCCATAAATCTCATGTATGTTTTTCCCTATTATCATATGAGCACTATATATGTTTTGGGATTAGTATTTAACACCGAGTAGACTCGGGGTCCAAGCATACCTTGAGTCTCAGAACTACGCGCTGCCATGATGAGACCTCCATTGAGGCCATCCTTTTTTGCTTGAATGAGCTTTTCATGAGTGATATCACGCCTCTTTTCATGGTTCTACCCTTGGCAAGGTACGAACACCCTCTCGACTGGGGTTTACAGGTCAGGCTCCATCTGTGCTCATATGGTGTATGTCGGTTATAAGAATCTCTTATTGTTCCTTATGATTTATGCATGATTATGTTTATGATACTTTGGCTCAGTCATGTTTAATAAAGCTTTTCTCGCATGATTATGATTACGACTGACTTACAAATGCTTTGAAAACCTTAAGCCCTTATGTTTATGTTCGGTGCTTTGGTAGGGGTTAAAAACCGACACGCAAGTGCACGTGGTCAAACAAGTAATAAAGTGGCTAAGTAAGCCAAGTATCGATCCAAGGAGACTCAGGATAAGTAAAATTGCCTAAGTACACTATATTCTTATCTTACCTCTAATTATGCTAACAACAGCGTAACCAACAGTTAAATGAGTTTTTGGTTATAAAAGATATATATACTAAAACTATTAACAATTATTTACTGTGAATTTAAACTATGGATATGAGCATGCCAAGGTTAAGAACAAGTAATGTATCCGATTATAATAATAATTTGGTTAATTTCTTCTTGATGTTGCTAGCCAAGAATAGTAGCCTAGAAATTAAAACTCTCATATTTAATTTCACTTTAGAATCATAAACCATCCGTCTACATTTCTGTGATCAAATGCAATTTATGACCTAGCAATACAATTCCGGTTCCTAAACTGACTAATACGGCTTTCAAGTATATTTCTATCAGGAAAGCACATCAAAACCCAATTTTCCCAAATCAAGTTAAGAACAATACCCTATTAATTCACAACTTTCCAATTTCTTGCTCTCTCGAGTGAAATTGGACTTTTTAGATGTACATTAATGTCGGCCACACACTAATGCAGTAGAAACAAGAATTAATAGAACAACATGAAAGAAGAAGAAGAAAACCATATCATTAACAATCAAAATTCATCACCATTGTTCAAAACCTTAGCAAGGAAGAGAATTAGCCACTCATTTGTGGATTGATCATCCTAAAACAAGTGTAAATCATGCATACAATTGATCGAAAGAAGAAAGGAAGAGAAGAAATCCCTTAGCTTTTTCGTCCCTCAACTGCTTCTAACCCACGTCCTTGCTCCACCAAGTCTGAACTAATTAAAATAAACCTAAGTGTGCTATTTATACTAGTGGGAAATTTTTCCCGAAATAACAAGCAACGTGTCACGGAGGCCAACGCGGAGCACTGCCTCCGTGACACGGCGTGGACGCAGACCTTCATTGGAAATCCAGGGTCCGGTAAATTAGCCTTAACGTGGCACGGAGGCCAACGCGGAGGCCTATGTCCGTGCCACGGAGCTGTCGCGAGGCCACACTGGAATTTGCCATTTAATTTCTTCTCCAGGCAGTGTGCCTCCGTGATGGTAGCGTGGCACGGCTCCATCGCGGAGCCCCTATACTTTGTGCATTCCAATGTCTTTTCCACGCTCGCATCCAAGTCCAACTCCGATATAGTTCCAACATGCATTTTAGCTCCTAAAAATCATATTTTCCTGCAAAACAAATGCTAATCATGTGGGTTAGTATAAATTTGCATTTTATTACCAACTACATGAGAATATATACACATTGCACAACAAACAAGGCGAAAATGATACATTTGAGTATCACTTGGGCATATAAATCTGCCCAAGATCACTTACCTCACACTTAAATCCTTGTTCGTCCTCGAACAACACATACACAGCTCATGCAAATTACATCGCAACCTTTGTCACTATGGTGTGACAATTTACGCTACGGTCATACCGATTATTCAATTTTTGCAAATCATCAAGAAAACATGCATGGTCTTACAATGCAAATGACCTTTCATACATCAAGACTTCCTAGACCTTAAGAATCGACTCCTGATATCGGCAAACTCATGCACATTAGCTAATCAAGAAATCCGACACGAAAATCAATCTTTCATCAAGCATGTGCCCTCACAACTCAAGAGAATCTTCCCCTTTCATGTTCATGCAACACGCAAACATTCAAGTAGGGGCATATAAAAATTAATTTCACTCACTCTCCCAAAATAATTCACATGCATCATGTCATGACCCATAGGCTTGCCCTTAGTGTGTTACTCCACTAATATAAAGAAATGCAATGAAGGAACACGTAGGACTTTAATGGGTTGTAACGGGGCTATGGAACTAGTATATATATTGGATTAGCCAATAATAGTCGCTAGCATCCTTAAGCGCCTTTTCAACACATTCCCATCGACTCATGGATAACTTTTCTTCTTTTTTCTCTTTTTCTCTCATTCATGCTGGTTTACTTTCGTACAGCCCATTTCATCAAACACACTTGACACAAAACAAAGGGTTTTCATGTACCCTCCTCATCGTTTAATTATAACAAGTGCCTCTTCAACCTCATCTTTTCTTTCCTCACTCTGCTTTTCTTTTCCTTTTCACTCTTCTCACTCTTTGACACTTTGAGAAAAATTTTCTTTTCTTCGTAAGCGCTTAAGAGTTTTGTATAGACTTTTACAGCTAATGAAAAGAAGGAATAAAGCTTAGTTTATACAATTTTGGACAAAAGAAAGAAAGAATTGGCTAAAGGCTCAAAGGGCTGACTAGGGTATACAATCACATAAAAAGGTAGAGTATGACAAGAAAAAAATAGAAACTCTCGGTTAAAACAAAGAAATGCCTACATCCTTTCCAACACTACACCTCCTTCATTTCGTTTTGTACACACACCAGGCAAGTTCTAGACACTTCACAATAGCATGGAATAACAATACCTCACTTTACACAACATGCACATGCTCGAATCAAGATGTATTCACAGAATCTTGAATTAGCCAATTACATGAATTCAAGAATTAAGCCTCAATCATACCGAATCAAATTCTACAGCCTAGGTAACTCAACATATTTACAAAATTGCATGTCTTCAAACGAATCACTTTCACATTTTGAACATCAGTTACAACACGCAACGAAATTTTGCAACCATAAAGCAACTACAGGTTCATTGATGCAATCCACCAAAGAAAAACTGAAAACAAATTAAAAATCCTACTCCTACCGACTACATTTCCCTTATGACGGTCGTCATCCATCAATCATAGGGAACGGTCACTAACTATGACATCGGTTCAATGGGACTATTCTCGGTAAAAGAACCAAAAACAAATTTCGAGAAACCCAAAATAAACCCCGAAAATTTTTTGCAAAACATCGATCATTTCGATAGAAAAATATTTACAAAAGATTTTGATCAGTGCAAAACATTTTCACAAAAAATTTGAAAAATATCGATCATTTCGATATACAGAAATATTTACAAAATATTTACAGCATTCACAAAATATTTACCTTGGCAACCACAACTTTTCATAACACACATCAGTAACCACAAAAATATATACGGATACAACACAAATCAGTTCACAGCAGGGTAGCACAAACATACATACAAACCAAGGAAAAAGAATACAGCAGATTAGAGCCTAAGTCCCAGCACCTAGCTACTCCCCACCCCACACTTAAATCGAACACTGTCCCCAGTGTTCACAAAAAATACAAAGCACAAAATTTTGGGTGGTGGAACTCCCTGCTCAGTCGAAATATTCGACTTCTTCATCTGGTGCTGCTGCCTCGTCGCCCATGTCTGAGTCAGCTCCATCGTCATCATCATACTCCACATCGGAGTCCTCCCGACGTGTCTCCTCGTCAGTAGGGACATCGTCATCCGTAAGCTCAACGAAGGCTGGTCCCACCCGGCATAAGGCTCTGGCATTCTCGCCAAATGGGTAATCCATCTCCAACTGCCATAACTCTTCCTCGGTGGCTGGTCTCCCACCAATCCGTAGCTGAAGCATCTGCATGCCAAACATACGTGCCATGTACTGATCGTCACGAGGATGTCGCTCGCCCAAAGTCAGCACTGGCCCGTGTGTGGTGTCGGGGGCCTTAGTTTTTGTCACATCGAGGGCCCTCCGCTCCAACTGCGGGATGTAATCCAAAGCCTCTTCCTCGACATCGAGGCCTCGGAGGAAGGTGGTGATGAGTCCGCCGAACCCGTATCTGTGGCCCTGGTGTAGTCTGGCTCTCTTCATGGAGGATATGATAACCGCCCCAACATTAATCTCTAGCCCTTTCATAAGGGAATACACCAAGCAGACACGGTCCCGAGTCACATCCGTCATGTGAACTCCCGGGATCAAGCAAGAACATACAATTTTCAGCCATATTCTGGCCTCCCTGTTCATCTGCGAATAAGGCAGAGTCTGGTGGTAACCCCTATCCTTATGTATGCTCAATCGGGCTGTGGATCGAGCCCCACACAACGTACGTCTGATGTCGGCGTATGGTGGGGTGATGTTTAGCTGGCGGAGAACGTGGGCGTCTGTGTCCCGCACTCCAACGATGGCATTAAATTGCTGGGGTTCCAGAGTGACAATCTGCCCTCTGATTTTTATTATGTGGCTTCTGATGGCCGGGTTCCAATTTGCGTAAAACTCCCGGACCAAATGTAGGTTGCACTCCTTGGGCTCCTGGAATATAAAGCTGAGCCCAGCTGCTTCAATCCTCTGCACAATACGGGGGAACTCCTGTGCTAGTGGTTCCCGTGCAATATGTTCCTCCGGGAAGTATTTGCTTTCCTTATGCTTAGCATACCATTTCTTTCCTTCCTCGGTTACCCATCTTGTTCCGTATTGGCGGCGTTGGCCGCGCGGAACAGCTGGTGCAACTGGGACTGCGGTACCCAATCTCATTCTTTTCCTCCCGGTGCCAGAAGTAGAAGCACCTTTGCCTTTATCCTGCCTACTAGCCATTGTACCTGTTAATATACACAAACAAGCACAATGTTAAGCTAAATACATGTTAACTTCGGCTAAGGTCGAGTTACACAACGTTTACCCCACACTTAGTCCTTAGCTACTTTTACGAAACTACGACAAGGATAACTCTATTTATACCAAAGACAACAACTATACAATTTATGCTTAGTGCGTTCACAAAGAATTTCGACAGCATAACATTTAGCGTACTACTCGGACTTCATACAACTAATTCCAATCCTACTATCGCTAACAATTCAACCATCGCACAAGCAATAAAAACAAAAAAATAAAAACAACGACAAAAGTTCTATATATACATGCAAATCCAAAAAATCCAACCAATTCGCACAATCTTTGCATTTTCCCCAAAAACTCGAGAATTCGTCGTCTTTTAACATTCACACAATATTTACACGACTTGTCCCAATTTACAACCACACCCCGGCATCTAATTCATCAACATATCAAATAACCCAATTCAAATTCAATAACCCAAGCCCTAGAATGCAATTTTTCAATCAAATTCGGATTATTCACGTAATCGACAAGTTCAAATGCTAATTACAACAATCCGAACATATATCAATCACAAATAACTCAACATCATGTTAAATTGCTACTTAGGGTGATATATCTCACCTCACATGCCCAAATTCGACTAAAATCGCCAAAAATTTGGGAAAAACGAGGAAAACATACCTTTGAGTTGAAGAACCGAAGAAACTTGACGATTTCTTTGCCTAGTAGCGTGGCACATTGGTTGGGGAGGGGGATTTGGGTGTTTGGTCGCGGAAAGGAGAAGAAATGGGGAGAAAGGGGCAAAAATCGGGGTTAATTTAAAGGAAAACACGCGGGTCACCCGGCAACCCGGTGTGACCCGGCACCAATTATAAGGCAACGTGTTACGGAGGGTAACGCGGAGCCCCTCCTCCGTGACACGGAGCCAACGCGTTGGCTTACTGGAAATTTTAAAAATCCGGATTTTGCCTTCAACGTGTCACGGAGGGTAACGCGGAGCCCTTCCTCCGTGACACGGAGCCAACGCGCCAGTGCACTGTTTTTTTCCATTAAATTATTTTTTCATACCTTGCCTTATTCTTCCCAATTCCATGCATATTTTTCTCCGTTAGACCTGAAAATCACCTCACTAAACAAAATTGGTTAGATTAATAGATTTCCCTAACTAAAATGAAAAATATTAACTAAAACACAAATCTAAACCTAATCAAGAAAAGAAAAATAAAAATAAAAATTATTTACACTAAAAAAAGAAAGAAAAAAAATATTTTTCACGGGTTGCCTCCCGTGCAGCCCCTGGTTTACCGTCGCGGCTCGACGTCCTTTATGCTCATTTATCTACTATGGTGATGGACGATTTGTCACGATCGTTGTCCTCCCCCCAGTAGTTCTCAACCTTATCAGGTGGCCTTCCTAGTAACTCTCGGGAATCATTCATCTGATTTGCATTCCCATGATCAATTACATTGATCACCGAGAGTTCTTCATTCACTGTCGGGAGCTTAGGTGCTTTGTACACATCGAACACTTCGACCTTGTCATGTGCTCGCATTGTAAGTTGACCCGCAGCTACGTCAATTAATGCTTTTCCGGTTGCCAAAAAGGGTCGTCCCAAAATAAATGGGACTTCAGCATCTAGTTCAAAATCCAGAACAATAAAATCGACCGGAAAAATGAGGGAGCCCACTTACACTAGAACATCCTCAACAATGCCATCCGGCTTAGCTAAGGATCTGTCTGCTAATTGCAAGATTACAGTTGTAGGTCTAGGACTCCCTAGACCTAACTTTCTGAATACCGAAGATGGCATCAGATTTATGCTTGCCCCCAAGTCGCATAATCCACGAGCTCGGATACTCTGCCCAATAGTGAGCTGGATAGTAAAACTCCCAAGGTCTTTCAGTTTCGTGGGCAGTCTGTTTTGAATCCGGGAAGTGCATTCCTCCATCAAAGCTACCGTGGCATACTCAGTCAAGCGACTTTTGTTATCCACGATGTCTTTAATATATTTTGCATATTTGGGCACTCCCTGCAAGACATCAACAAGAGGTAAATTAACATGTACCTGTTTAAGCACCTCCATAAATTTCTTGAAACACGCCTCCTCCTTGTGTTTCTTGAGTCGTTGAGGGAACGGGGGTGGAGGTCTTTCTGCTTCTGCTTCTTTGGTCTTCCCCCTATCAGAACTTTGTTCCTCCTCAACTTCTGCTGCTCCTGACTTTTGAGGCGGTCTTTCCGGTTCCACCTCCTTCAACTGTAAACCACTCCTCGTGGTCACTGCATTCACCTGCTTCAGATTAGGATTCGTGTCGCTAGGTAGTCCTCCTCTAGGTCTTGTATTTTGGGCACTAGCAAATTGCCCAAACTGATATTCAAGAGCCTTGGTCGCCAATTGATTGTTCTTCACTTCGGCTGCCCATTTAACATAGTCAGCCTGTAATTGTGCCTGATTAGCGATCATGGTTTTGAACATCTCCTCAATGGTCGGTGATGGTGGTGGAGGAGGGGCATTGTGATTTCTGAATTGAGCTTGATAGTTTTGTTGCCCTCCTTGATTTCTCTGCATACCCTGACTAGAACCTTGGCCTTGTTCGTTGTTGCTACCCCACGAAAAATTTGGATGGTTCCTCCAATTTGAGTTGTAGCCACTACCAAACTGCTGCTGATTTCTCTGTGCATTGCCCACAAAGTTAACAGAATCAGGATTTGCACCACAGAACTCAGCTGAATGCTCAATACTACCACACACTTCACACCACATCTGCTGGACTGCATTGACTGAAGCTGAAGGCTGGTTCAAATTCATATTGCTGAAGTGGTTATTTAACGTATTTTGCAAGGCAGCTATCTGTGCAACGATAGCTGTAAATCTATCCACTTCAAGCACTCCCGCTGCTTTCCTTGCTCCACCTCTTGATGAATCTGCATTCCATTCTGGATTGCCCTGTGAAATTCGGTTGAGCAAAGTGTACAGCTCCTCATAGGTCTTTTCCAGCGCTTTCCCTCCAGCTGCTAAGTCTAACAGAATTTTAGTATGGGGTTCCAAACCCTCAATAAATGTGTGTACCAACACCTCATTGGACTGATGATGATGAGGACAGTCCCGCAACATGGATTTAAATCTTTCCCAGGCTTGATATAGATTTTCTCCCTCCCTCTGTTTAAAACTTAGAATTTGACTTCTAAGTCTGGCTGTTTTACCAGAAGGGAAAAATCTAATCAAAAACTTCCGTGCAAGATCATCCCACGTTGATATAGAATTTGGTGGTTCAGCTTTTCACCACTTCTTGGCTTCACCAAGTAAGGAAAACGGAAATAAGGTGAGCCGAACATAATCAGGTGACACTCCAGCGGGTATATAAGTGTCACTTATCTCCAAAAAATTCTGGAGATGTTGTTGTGGGTCTTCATGAGGGAGACCGGTAAATTGCCCGCTTGTGTGCAAAAGTTGCACCATGTTCTGCTTCAATTCAAACCTCCCTCCAGGCTCTGGTTTGCGGATACTAGAATGTACATTGTTGGCATGTGGGATTGCCACCTCGCGAACCGGCCTTGCTGCTGCTTCATCGGGCACTAATACTGCCCTTACAACTGGTGGATTTTGTTGCTCCATAATAGACTGTCTGAGCAACTGCAGCTTCTTTTGTAGAGCTTCTCTACGTTGACTATGAAATTCACGTTCAGGCTCTAAGTAAGATTCCACCAGCTCTTTGTCCCTTGCCAGTGTTCACAGAAATCAAGTCTGCAAAATACAGGCTAAGACCAAGTTGTTAACACTTAAGAAAATAAAACAAAAATACAGTAAATTTACACTTAACACAATTTCACCAATTGCCTAGTCTCCCCGGCAACGGCGCCAAAAACTTGTTCGGTGCTTTGGTAGGGGTTAAAAACCGACACGCAAGTGCACATGGTCAAACAAGTAATAAAGTGGCTAAGTAAGCCAAGTATCGATCCAAGGAGACTCAGGATAAGTAAACTTGCCTAAGTACACTATATTCTTATCTTACCTCTAATTATGCTAACAACAGCGTAACCAACAGTTAAATGAGTTTTTGGTTATAAAAGATATATATACTAAAACTATTAACAATTATTTACTGTGAATTTAAACTATGGATATGAGGATGCCAAGGTTAAGAACAAGTAATGAATCCGATTATAATAATAATTTGGTTAATTTCTTCTTCATGTTGCTAGCCAAGAACAGTAGCCTAGAAATTAAAACTCTCGTATTTAATTTCACTTTAGAATCATAAACCATCCGTCTACATTTCTGTGATCAAATGCAATTTATGACCTAGCAATACAATTCCGGTTCCTAAACTGACTAATACGGCTTTCAAGTTAATTTCTATCAAGAAAGCACATCAAAACCCAATTTTCCCAAATCAAGTTAAGAACAATACCCTATTAATTCACAATTTTCCAATTTCTTGCTCTCTCGAGTGAAATTGGACTTTTTAGATGTACATTAATGTTGGCCACACACTAATGCAGTAGAAACAAGAATTAATAGAACAACATGAAAGAAGAAGAAGAAAACCATACCATTAACAATCAAAATTCATCACCATTGTTCAAAACCTTAGCAAGGAAGAGAATTAGCCACTCATTTGTGGATTGATCGTCCTAAAACAAGTGTAAATCATGCATACAATTGATAGAAAGAAGAAAGGAAGAGAAGAAATCCCTTAGCTTTTTCGTCCCTCAATTGCTTCTAACCCACGTCCTTGCTCCACCAAGTCTGAACTAATTAAAATAAACCTAAGTGTGCTATTTATACTAGTGGAAAATTTTTCCCGGAATAACAAGCAACGTGTCACGGAGGCCAACGTGGAGCACTGCCTCCGTGACACGGCGTGGACGCAGACCTTCACTGGAAATCCAGGGTCCGGTAAATTAGCCTCAACGTGGCACGGAGGCCAACGCGGAGGCCTATCTCCGTGCCACGGAGTTGTCGCGAGGCCACACTGGAATTTGCCATTTAATTTCCTCTCCAGGCAGTGTGCCTCCGCGATGGTAGCGTGGCACGGCTCCATCGCGGAGCCCCTATACTTTGTGCATTCCAATGTCTTTTCCATGCTCGCATCCAAGTCCAACTCCGATATAGTTCCAACATGCATTTTAGCTCCTAAAAATTATATTTTCCTGCAAAACAAATGCTAATCATGTTGGTTAGTATAAATTTGCATTTTATTACCAACTACATGAGAATATATACACATTGCACAACAAACAAGGCGAAAATGATATATTTGAGTATCACTTGGGCATATAAATCTGCCCAAGATCAGTTTACATTATGATATTTATGTTATGATCATATTGTCCTACTCTTATGAACTCTTATGTATTTTAACTATCTATTTTACTTACCTTGCATACTTGATACATTTCAAATACTGACTGCATACTCTATGCTGTATCATTTCATGATACAGGCCCCGATATACAGACTCAGTCCCGCTGCTAGCCAGATTCCGAGCATTAACTACTTCCCAATAAGAGTTAGTGAGTCCTCATCTTTCGAGGGCCTTTGCTATCAGTTATGTTCCTTATTTTTAGTTTTCAGACTATAGTTAGTTAGTTGGGGTCTTGTCCCATCAACTCGTCAGTATTAGAGACTTTTCAGACATAGTTTTTATTCAACTTAGACTTATATATGTATTTAGATGTTATGTTATGTTTAGAATTCCTTTATGTTAATTATGTTGATCTTCCATTTATTTGAATGAGTTAGATGTCATGTTCATTCCATGGGTCGATGTGGAGCCTCTCGGGGTTCTTTGTCCCGTGTCTCGATCTGGGCCTATGTTCGGGTCATGAAAAACTTGATATTAGAGCATTAGGTTTTGAAGTGTCCTAGGGTTTATGAAAGCTGCATTAAGTAGAGTCTTTTTCATGGTGTGAAGTGCACCACGCTTATGACAAAGAGGCTATGAGACGTTTAGGAAATGTTCCCTTCTTTTATGATCTATGTCGTGCAGTGAAGTGTCTCTCTATCTTTCTAACTCATGCTATACGTGTTTGCAGAATCATGTCTCTCGTAGAGTTAATAGAAGAAGAAGAGGAAACGGAAATGACCATGAGAATGGCAATGGAGACGGGCACCAGCAGGCCCTACTAGCCCATAAGGAGCATGTACCCGAGCCAGTTGCCTACACGAAGTTCAGGGTAGCCATTTAGATGTTAGCTCAGGCCTTGACCACCTAGGTCAATCAGTAGGCGGTAGCGCATATCCCTCAGAAAGGAATGCGGCGGCGACAAGAGTTAGGGATTTTATGAGGATGGACCCTCCCGAGTTCCTTGGATCAAAGGTGGATGAGGATCCACATAAGTTTATTGATGAGATTCTGAAGATCACCCAGATCATGGGGTTGACCGAAGAGGAGTGCGCGAATTTAGCCTCGTATCAGTTAAAAGGGGTTGAGCACATCATGTTTAAGCAATGGAAGGACAGAAGGGCAATAGGAGCAGGCTCTATTGGTTGGGAAGAGTTTCATGTGGCATTCCTAGAGCGGTTATTGCCTCGTGAGATGAGGGAGATTAAAGCAGCGGAGTTTGTGAACCTGAAGTAGGGTAACATGATAGTCCAAGAGTATGCTTTGAAGTTCACTCATTTGTCTAAGTATGCACCAGAGCTAGTGGTTTATTAGAGAGATCGAGTGAGTAGGTTTGTACATGGAGTGGTGGACTACCTAGACAAGGATTGTAGGATCGCCATGCTTCATCAGGATATTGATTTTCCACAGATACTTTTGCATGCCCAGCAGATGGAGGCGGTGCATCTGAGAGAGAGAAAGAGGCCAAGAGGGCCAAGATAGACAGTGTTGGGCTCACTCAGCAGAGATCCAATAGCAGTCCTTTAGTTCCAGCAAAGGTCATTAACCCAGTACCATCATCAGCTAGTGTCTCATCCTGACCCAGACGTGATTAGAGGGGTAGAGCATCAGGCTCAAGGGGCCAGGGAAGCATTATAGGAGACCTCACTTTTCCATCCTGTGTGAAGTGTGGCAAGAACCACCCAGGGAGGTGTTTAGTTAACTCAGACACTTGTTTGGGGTATGGAAAACCAAGACATAGACATAGGGAGTGCCCTTCAGCTAGACCAGGCGATGGTGGAGCCCATAGCCCAGCCGCAAGTTCAGCAGTTTCGGCAGCACGTCCTTTCAACAGGGTGCTTCTACTAGTTCAGCTGGCGGCCAGCATCAGAACAGGTTCTGTGCCCTTGCACCTCGACAGGAGTAGGATACTTCACCAGTGTGGTCACTAGTACATACGAATATTTCACCTTGATGTTTATGCATTGTTAGACCCAGTAGCTACTTTGTCTTTTGTGATGACCTAATGTTGGTAGAAGTTTCTGAGTTAGTCACAAAATCCTATCAGAACCCTTCTCAGTCTCTACTCCAGTCGGTTATTCAGTTAAAGCTCGATGGCTGTATAGAAATTGCGTTGTTGCAGTCCTTCAGAAAGTCACCTTAGCAGATTTAGTAGAGCTAGCCATGATGGATTTTGATGTGATCTTTCACATGGATTTGCTACATGCATGTTTCAGTAAATTTTAGAACCTATGCGGTAGAGTTTTGATTTTCGGGTGAGCCAGTCCTAGAGTGGAAGGGTAGTTCGGTTATGCCTGTAGATCATTTCATTTCCTAACTTAAGGCCAGAAAGATGATTTCTAATGGTTGTGTGTACCATCTAGTTAGAGTTAAGGATGCTACGTCGGAGACCCCAACTATCCAATCAGTTTCAGTAGTATGTGAGTATCTAGAAGTGATCCCAGATGATCTACCGGGAATTTCTCCCAAACGGGAGATCGAATTTGGTATTGACCTTCTTCCTGATACGCAACCTATATCTATTCCTCCTTACAGAATGGCCCTAGTAGAATTAAAAGAGTTGAAGGAGCAGTTGAAAGACCTCTTGGAAAAGGGATTCATCAGACCTAGCAAATCCTCGTGGGATGCACCAGTTCTCTTTGTTTGCAAGAAGGATGGTTCCCTTTGGATGTGCATTGATTATCGACAATTAAATAAAGTTACCATCAAGAAGAGGTATCCTCTTCCCAGGATTGATGATTTTTTTAACTAGCTTCAGGGTGCTCAGTGCTTTTCAAAGATAGATCTCAGATCCAGATACCATCAACTTAGGGTTCGGGAGAGCGATATTCCAAAGACAGCCTTCAGGACTTTGTATTGTCATTATGAGTTTGTAGTTATGTCTTTTGGACTAACAAATGCTCCTACAGCTTTTATGGATTTGATAAACAAGGTGTTCAAGCCATATTAAAATATGTTAGTTATTGTGTTCATAGATGACATCCTGATACATTCTCGGAGCGAGGAGGAGCATGCTGCTCATTTGAGGGTGGTGCTAAAGACCTTGAAGGATCATAAGTTATATGTTAAATTCAGTAAATGTGAGTTTTGGTTGAACTCAGTGGCATTTTTGGGCCATGTGGTGTCAAGTGAGGGTGTACAGGTAGACTCTCAAAAGATAGAAACGGTGAAGAATTGGCCTAGACCAGTGAATCCTTCAGATATCAGGAGTTTCTTGGGTTTAGTTGGTTATTATCAGAGATTTATTGAGGGGTTTTCATCCATTGTAGCCCTACTGACTAAGTTGACCTAGAATAAAGTGAAGTTTCAATAGTCGAAGGCTTGTGAGAAGAGCTTCCAAGAGTTGAAGAGTCAACTCACTTCAGCACCAATTGACCCTACCCGAGGGTACTGATGGGTTTGTGGTATATTCTGATGCTTCGAGGATCGGCCTTGGTTGTGTACTCATGCAGCATGATAAAGTTATAGTCTATGCTTCCAGGAAGTTGAAAGTCCATGGAAAAAATTATCCAACTCATGATCTCGAATGGGCGGCGGTAGTATTTGCCTTGAAGATTTGGAGACACTATTTGTACGGGGTCCATGTAGATGTGTTTTCGGAAAGCAAAAGCCTACAGTACGTGTTAACTCAGAAGGATCTAAATCTACATTAAAGAAGGTGGTTGGAGCTACTCAAGGATTAGATATGGGTGTCCTATACCATCTGAGCAAGGCTAATGTGGTGGCAGATGCTCTTAGCAGGATTTCCATGGAGAGTGTTTCCCATATAGATGAGGAAAGGAAGGAACTAGTGAAGTATGTGCATCGGCTTGCACGGCTAGAAGTTCGTCTACTTGATTCGACGGATGGTGGTGTCATCATTCAGAATGGATCAGAATCATCTTTGGTGACCGATGTTAAGGCTAGATTAGACGAGGATCCTACATTGGTGAAGTTGAAGGAAGCAGTTCTAAATGAAAAGGTCGAGGTTTTCTCCCAAGGAGGAGATAGTGTGCTCTGATATCAAGGCCGTTTGTGTCTACCAGATGTTGATGATTTGAGAGACCAAATGTTGCATGAGGCTCATGGGTCCGGATACTCTATCCATCCAGGTGCCACCAAGATGGAACGTGACCCACGGGAAGTCCAGTGGTGGAATGGCATGAAGAAGGACATAGTGGAGTTTGTGGTTAAGTGTTCGAATTGTCATCAAGTGAAGGTTGAGCACCAGAGACCAGGAGGTGTACTTCAAGACATCAATATTCCTACTTGGAAGTGGGAGGAGATCAATATGGACTTCATCATAGGGTTTCCTCTCACTCGTTGACAGTATGACTCCATTTGGGTGGTTGTGGATAGGTTGACTAAAGCAGCTCATTTCCTATTGGTTAAAACTATCAACTCAGCGGAGGATTATGCTAAATTATACATTCAAGAGTTAGTTTGGTGGCATGGAGTGCCATTTTTCATCATATCGGATAGAGGTACTCAGTTTACCTCCCAGTTTTGGAGATCTCTTCAAAAGGGACTTGGTACTCAGGTTAAGCTTAGCACAATATTTCACCCGCAAACAGATGGTCAGGTGGAGCAGACTATTCAGACTCTCGAGGATATGTTGAGAGCATGTGTGATTGCCTTCAAGGGTAGTTGGGATGATCATTTGCCTCTCATTGAGTTTTCATATAACAACAACTACCATTCCAACATTCAGATGGCTCTGTTTGAGGGTCTCTATGAGCGGAGATGTAGATCTCCTATTGGTTTTTTTGAGGTAGGTGAAGCTACATTGATAGGTCTAGATTCAGTCCATGAGGCTATGGAGAATGTTCAGCTTATAAGGGATAGGTTAAAAACAACCCAAAGTCGCCAAAAATCCTATGCGGATGTGAGGATGAGAGAGCTAGAGTTTGAAGTTGATGATTGGGTGTTTCTGAAGGTATCTCCCATGAAGGGAGTGATAAGGTTAGGAGAGAAAGGAAAACTCAATCTCCGTTATGTTGGCCCATACTGGATTGCGAAAAGGGTTGGCAAGATAGCATATGAATTGAAGTTATCCTACAAATTAGCTTCAATTCATCCAGTTTTCCATGTATCACACTTGGAGAAGTGTTTGGGTGATCCAGCTCTAGTGGTTCCGGTAGAGAGTATGGGTGTGAATGATAATCTTACATATGAAGAGGTTCCGGTGGAAATACTAAATCGTCAGGTTTAGAAGCTAAGGAACAAGGATGTAGCTTTAGTCAAGGTTTTATGGAGGAATCAGCATGTTGAGGGAGCTACGTGGGAAGCTCAATCATCAAATACATCTCAAATATGAAATCATGCATTTGAGAAGCTTCAACTCAAACCTTACCACAAGCTGAAAGATAATTGGGAGTCTTCGCTCCAAAAGCATGTGGTAAGCTTAATTCGAGAAATCATAAATCATACTTTGAACATGTGGGCATTGCCCAAAGTTTTATCATGTTTTGAAATACTCAACCCATATTGAAAACATGATTATAAGCATGGGTATCTTGAAAACATGTTTTTCATCATAATATCTCATCATCATCATACATTCATCACAAATCTCATCTATCATGAACTTTTCAGTTTTGAAATACTCAACCCATATTGAAAACATGATTATAAACATGGGTATCTTGAAAACATGTTTTTCATCATAATATCTCATCATCATCATACATTCATCACAAATCTCATCTATCATGAACTTTTCATCAATGGGCTTTTGAATTCATAAGACTAGAAGCATGATTTTTAATTGAAAACATTATAATATTTGCCCATGCTTCATAATTCAATGGTAGAAATATATTTAAATCATACCCATGTAAAGAATTAGGAAATTCAGCATTAAGTTAAAACCCCATAATTTAGACATAGAATATTCATGATTTAGAGAGGGATTGGGCATGGGTGTGAAAGAATTCACCCATTCATAACCCTACATACGTGTTGGTAGCTGATTCTTACACCTCTTTGATATCCCAAGAAGAAATTGAAGGAAAATTGAAGAACACTAAGCTTGATCACCCTCTCTTACCCTCTACCTTGCATGCATGAATGAATAAGACCTAAAATGAACTTAACCCCTTTAAAAGTCATCATTTACAACTCAAACGATGTAGTTTAGGCCTTAGAATATTAGGAATTATGAAATAGCCCTTACTAAATACATAGAATATAACTGCCAGTTGATCCTAACGAGGGACCTAATGACTCGTCCTCTATGAGCACGACTCTTAGCCTGATTCGTGAAGTACATTGCTCAATAGGTCTTCTGGGCTCATAACAGAAGACTCCACGATTCATCACCGGATGACCATGACTCATGGTCACCACTTGTTATGTACACTACCTCAATACCAAAAATTCATCAGTTAGCTGACCACGACCATCCCACGAATCGTGGTGACTGACAATGACTTGTGGGTGCTTTCTGTTAGGTACACTGCCCTCTTTCTTCTCTTTTCTTACTCATCCCATCCCACGACTAGCCTAACAAGTTGTGGGGCCTGACTACGACTTGTGGTCATGTCTGTGGGGTCCCATTTCTCAATTTTCAAACTCCTCACTTGGGCCTCCCCACGGTCACATCATGATTTGTGGGTTACTCTCACGGGTCACCTCACGACCCGTCCTAATGCCTGGTGTCAGATTTTAACTTTTCTCCATTTCAACTCCCTCGTCTGTGGGATTGAGGGGTATAACAATATCTCCCCCTTGGGAAAATTCATCCTCGAATGTTGGAAAACACACATAAAAGTAGAGAAATGCAATTATCATATTCAAATACTGATCATTTAAGCCGAAACTAACGGAATGACTACCTCCGATTTAAACTACATAGCTGAACTAAATTCACGAAATCATACATACATCCATATACATTAAAGAAACTTGGGCACATGAACTAAACATGAAAACTAAATAGAGTTTGAGAGCAAAACAGATACCTCAAGATGGAACTGAGCACGTAGAGAATAAATGTGGGTATCTAGCAATCATATCTGCTTCGACATACCACATAGCTCCTTCAAAATGCTGATTCTGCCATAACACTTTGATTGAAGCTACTTCCTTATTCCTTAGCCTTCGAACTTGACGACCCAGTATTTTTACTAGAACCTCATCGTATCTAAGGCTATCTTTCACACCAACGCTATCCACCGGGAAAACTAGAGCTGGATCACCCAAACACTTCTTTAAGAGTGACACATGGAAAATAGGATGCATAAAAGCTAATTCTGAGGGCAACTCCAACTCATAGGCCACCTTGCCAACACATCTCACGATTCGGTACGGGCCGACATAGCGGGGACTAAGTTTCCTCTTCTTTCCAAACCTCATCACTCCCTTCATGGGAGACACCTTCATAAATACCCAATCATCAACTTCAAATTCTAATTCCCTTCTCCTTACATCGACATAGGACTTTTGGCGACCAGTTTTCAACCCGTCCCTTATCAACTAAACCTTCTCCATCACCTCATGTTATACCCCGGAAGCTCAAAGATTGGACCCGGGAGTTAAAACACGAAAATTATGGAACTGATATTGCAGGCACAGGACAAGTAGTGGTACAACTCATAAGGAGACCCCACGAGTCATCAAGTGACTCGTGGGCAGTCTTGGAATAAAGGAGGGATCGAGGTCCCCACGAGGGAGAGAACAACTCGTGGTCTGTCCCCATGAGTCGTCATGTCACTCATGGGGTGAGGTTGGAATTAAGTTAGAAGAAGCTACTAATGTACCTAACGGATAGGACCCCACGAGTCATGGCCAGTCCCAATGACTCGTGAGGTGAGTCGTGAGCAAGCAGTTTGAAAAGTGAGGTAGTGTACATGAAGGAAGGTGTCCACGAGTTGTAGTATCAAGGAATGAGTCATTAAGTCCCCCGTTACGAGTCCCAATAGTTCAATTAGCCAGTGCACTTGACGGGCAACTCGATGAGTCGTTGCCCGTCCTGATGAATCGTTAGGTCAACTGACAGTTATTTTCTGCAAATTAGTAAGGGATTTCTCATAATTTCCTAAGTTCCTAATACCTATACTCTGTTGTTTAAGTCTCGTTTTAGTGGGTTTTAAGAAGGGTAAAACCTATCCTAAGACATTATTCTCATGCATGCAAGTTTGAAGGTTTGAAGAGGGGATTCAAGGCAAAATCTCAAGGTTTCCATTGGATTCTCAGCTTGGGCTATTAGAGGGTGTTAGAATTCACCATTCCAGGTATGTAAGGAGATGACTGTGTGTTTTATTCCACACCCATTCCCAATCCCTATCAAAATGTGATAAATTATCTTATGATCAAGTATGAGATTTTTACTCAATTGCATGATTCTTCAATCTCCACACATGGGTATGATTAGACTGTACTTATTGTTGATTTATGAAGCTTGAGAGTATTCTAAATTTGTTTTCCCTTATAAATATTGTTTTCTAATATTTGAATCTAAACGCCCATGGGTGAAGAGTTCATAAAAAAGGCGATTTATGGTAAATGTGTGATGATGATGAAGTTGGTGATGAAAAGCATGTTTCCAAAACTACCCATGATTATGTTGATGTTTTCAAAATGAAATGATTAGACCCAAGTATGATAAATCTATGGGTGATTTCCACATGTTGATTTAAAGTGATGATTTTTCTAGAATAAGCTTACCACATTGTTTGAAGTGAATTTCCCCAATTTTTATTAGAAATTCTAGCTTGTGGTATGTTGAGTAGACATTTCTATATGTAGCTTACCACATGATTTGGAGTAGATGCTCCTACCTATGATTTAGCTTGTGGCATGTTTCGAAATAAAGCTTCTCACATGCATGAATTCATAATTGAGATGTGTGTCATTAATGAGCTTTGTCAAGGGACACTTTTGAGCTTCATTTTCATATGATGTCAAGTCTATGCATGATTTCGTTATGAGCTTTGTCAATAGACAATGTTGAGCTTCGTTTCATATGATGTTGAGTTATGCATGATTTCATATTGAGCTTCGTCATTAGACAATGTTGAGCTTCGTCAATAGACAATGTTGAGCTTCATCATATATGATGTAGAGCATTGCATATTTTTGGAAAAAGAGTCTAGCACCGAGTGGGTTAAGGTTCGATTACCCTATTCCCTAGAACTACACACCAACATAGGTTGATACTATTATATTAAAGGGACCTCCCTTGTGAGCTATCCCTAGCCCAATTGGCCCTTCAGCTTGATATCAATATCATGGTATTATCCATTGCCCTGGAAAAGTTATGGATGGCTCTACCAACTTGAGTGTAATATTTGGGACCACGTAAGCTCTATCGTTGTATGTCGGTCAAGTGACGAGTCTGCCACTATCTATATCATCCAAATTGCATATTGATTTCTCCTGATGATGATTATCTTATGCATGCATGTTCTAAAAGTAAGGTTTGACTCATTGTTCAGCTTTTGATGTAAATGTTATGTTCAGCTTTGAGTCATTTGAGTCAGTCATGATGTTATAAAGCTGTGCATGGTCATGTTATGATAAGATTATGAATTCAGAAAAAATGTATGTATCCCTTTCTTCTCATGTTGAAAGCTTATGATTTGTTATAAAATGTTTTTAATGATTTATTCTACTTAGAGGTTTTACTTACCTTGCATACTCAATACATTCCACGTACTAACTGCATACTTTCTATGCTGCATCGTTTCATGATGCAGGACCCGGTTCTTAGGTTTCGCCCCGTTCGTAGTCGCTGTCCAGAGTTAGCACCTGCTTATTTAGTGAGTCCTCATCTTTCGAGGACTAGACCTTCAGTTGTTTTAGATGTCTTTTCAGTTTCAATATTGTTGAGCTAGTTGGGGGTGTTGTCCCATCACCTTGTCCAGATTAGAGGCTTATCATACTTAGACATGTATTCCGCTTCAGATATTTATTCTATTGTTATATTTAGTTTGACTTCCACTGAGTTTATATTAAGTCTTCTTCATGGTTATTGAATGAGTTAGCGAATGATTATGCCATGGGTCGACTTGGGGTCTCTCAGGGTCCCTTGTCCCATGTCTACGATCCGGGCCTCCGTTCGTGTTGTGACACCTCATGAACCAAATCTGGTTCTATCATTGCCTATTCTCCAACCTCAAACCAACCAATGGGCGATCTACATCTCCGCCCATAGAGAGCCTCGAGCGGTGCCATCTGGACAATGGAATGATAACTGTTATTGTATGCAAACTCGATAAGAGGCAAGTGCTCATCCCATCTACTTTTGAAGTCAATTACGCATGCTCTGAACATGTCCTCGAGAATCTAAATTGTCTACTTTGCTTGACCATCCGTTTGTGGGTGAAATGTTGTGCTGAGCTTAACTTGTGTACCAAGCCCTTTTTGAAATGACTTCCAAAACTGAGAGGTGAATTGAGTGCCTCTGTCTGAAATGATGTATAAGAGCACTCCATGCAATTGAACTAGCTCCTGGATATATAGTTTGTCATAATCCTCCGCCGAATCCGTGGTTTTGACCGGTAGAAAATGAGCAGCCTTGGTTAACCTGTCTACCACAGTCCAAATGGAGCCATATTGTCGACGAGTACGAGGTAGACTTGTGATGAAATCCATATTAATTTCTTCCCACTTCCAAGTAGGAATGCTGATATCCTGAAGCACACCTCCCAGTCTCTGGTGCTCGACCTTTACTTGTTGACAGTTCAGACACTTAGCCAAGAATTCTTCGATATCCTTCTTCATGCCGTTCCACCAATAAATTTCCCGTAAGTCACGGTATATCTTGGTAGCACCTGGATGGATAGAATACCTGGATCCATGACCCTCGTGCAACATCCGACTCCTCAAATCATCAATATTCGGAACACATAGGCGACCCTGGTACCGAAGCACACCATCTCCCCCTTTGGAGAAGACCTCCACCTTTTGATTTTCAATGGCTTCCTTTAACTTTACCAAAATCAGGTCCTCATTTTTCCTAGCTTTTATATTAGTCATCAAGGACGATTCTGGCCCATTCTGAACAAGCACACCGCCTTCGGTCCAGTCAACCAACCTAACTCCCAACCTTGCGAGTCGGCGCACATCCTTCACCAGCTTCTTCTTCCCTTCATCCACATGAGGCACTCTCTCCATAGAGGGTCTACTAAGTGTGTCTGCTACTACATTGGACTTACCTGGATGGTAAATGACACTCATATCATAGTCCTT
This sequence comes from Datura wrightii, assembly GCA_035772735.1. Classification (NCBI taxonomy): domain Eukaryota; kingdom Viridiplantae; phylum Streptophyta; class Magnoliopsida; order Solanales; family Solanaceae; genus Datura; species Datura wrightii. Next base: position 118,462,000 of record JASDFA010000016.1, read on the forward strand.
GAGTAGCTCCAACCACTTCCTTTGCTGAAGGTTGAGATCCTTCTGTGTGAACACATATTGTAAACTCTTATGGTCTATAAACACATCCACTCGGACCCCGTACAAGTAATGTCTCCAAATCTTCAAGGAGAATACCACCATAACCAATTCAAGATCATGGGTTGGGTAATTCTTCTCATGAACCTTTAGCTGTATAGAAGCATACTCTATAACCTTCCCGTGCTGCATCAATACACACCCAAGTCCGATTCTTGAAGCATCACAATACACCACGAACCCATCAGTACCCTCCGGTAGAGTTAACACCGGTACTGAAGTAAGTCGAGTCTTCAACTCTTGAAAGATCTTCTCACAAGCCTCTGACCATTGGAACTTCACCTTCTTCTAGGTCAACTTGGCCAAGGGTACTGCAATCAATGAGAAACCTTCCACGAACCTTCGATAGTAACCAGCTAAACCCAAGAAGCTCCGAATATCCGAAGGATTCACTGGTCTAGGCTAATATTTCGCCGCTTCTATTTTATAAGAGTCCACCCTTATACCTTCGCTTGATACTACATGGTCCAAAAATTCTACGGAGTTCAATCGAAACTCGCACTTGCTAAATTTAGCATATAATTGATGATCCTTGAGAGTTTGCAGCACTACCCTCAAATGAGCGGCATGCTCCTCCTCGCTCCGAGAGAATATTAGGATGTCATCAATAAACAAAATTACAAACATATCAAGGTACGTCTTGCACACCCTATTCATCAAGTCCATAAAAGCTGTAGGAGAATTCGTTAGTCCAAAAGACATAGCTACAAACTCATAATGTCCATACCACATCATAAAGGTTGTCTTTGAGATGTCACACTCCTGAACTCTGAGCTGATGGTACCTAGACCTGAGATCTTTCTTTGAGAAACACTTGGCAACCTGAAGCTGGTCAAATAAATTATCAATCCTAGGTAGAGGATGCTTGTTCTTGACGGTGACTTTGTTCATGTCACACCCCGCCTTGGGGGGTATGACTGGCACCTGGTGCCCTACTAGGACCTAAACTGCTGGACTGCTAAGCCTGGGCACATCTGGTGCCTGGCTGGCTCTAACTCATATTTCTGGAAACAAAGGGCTATATAACGGCTGTAAACACAGCCCCCGGCCCATTGGCCTATAGCCTCCTGTACCTGTACTAACAGCTGACCAGAAACATATCAATATAGGGAAACCTATGCGGGCCGACAAGGCCACCATGCTGTTTAGTTATCTATAACTTAACCATGAAGTACTGGATAGCTACGTTACTGGCAAGGTCACCACTACCGTCGAACTATGGCCCCACACGGCCAACATAAAGGAAACAAAGTACTAACAGCTATACAACTGCACGGCCTCACACGACCGGCTCATCTGACCACAGGGAAATATATACAGACTGCAAGCCTCTAGGAATAACCATAAAAATGATCGGGACAGGGCCCCGACCTACCCGTACTATACAACAAAATAAAACGAAATACACCTCTAGAATTCAGTATCCGGATGACAGGAGCTGAATACTCGATCGCTGATAGGAATCACGTGGTATCGCCTGCTCGTCTACGAGTACCTGCAGGCAAGTAATGCAGCGTCCCACCGGGCGTCAGTACAGCTGGTACTGAGTATGCAAAGCAATGACTGAAAGAAATATCTGAAAACAACAATATAACTGATGAAACTGAAGTAGAAAGGAATAAATTAAATGTCTGATAATGTAAATCATACCTTCTCTTAATTATACTGGAAGGAGCAGGAGTCATACATGAGGATTTATCGTTCTACTGTCGATCTACTCGTATCTACTATAACACGGCACAACATATCATAACATACATAGCACACACAAACCTTACCCGGCCCCCATAAGCCGGGAGGTAAAACCAACACAGAATCTATACCCCTACCCCGGTCATCCCATCTCCTATAATAGCTATAAGCATCCCGCCGGTCCCCTGGGTATGAACTTGGGCTAGCTGAGCCCCTGACTATAACTGCATCTGAGTCCGAAGGACTCCTGAATCAACACCCGGGCATATCCGCTCGACAGGGGTGTGTAAGGGCCGATCAAGGCACAATATGGGGAAATACTGGCATCCCATCTTCGTCCCCTGTGGGACGGCATGCCACTCCGTAGAGCGACGTATTCGTCCTCTGGTGGACGAGTTGATATATCTATCAACCCTGGGGCGGTCATGGATGCTAGGTAATCCAACCCCAAGACAATACAGCGGTCTTAACTAGTAATACTATCTGCATGTCCCACATACTTAAGCTAATAGTGGTAAAGTATTTGTATATACTATATGCTGAGCTAGCGATAGTAATATGTACGTACTTAATACATGCTGAGGCTGGTAATAGTATATATGTATAAATATAGTCTTCTGCCAGACTGTACTGGGGCTAATGCTGAACAAGATATAGTGTTTCTGCTGAAAACTATGTTGTATACTGAGTTTCTATAGTAACATGATTTACTATTCCTAAAATGCTTTCTAACTTCATTTTAACTTATCATTCTATTTCTGAGATGCCTTAAAAATATTACATTGCTTTACTGGGTTTCAACTGAATACAATGATATCCTAACATTCTGTGTCACACCACGTACTGAGCATGCTGTGCAGTTTCTAACACTTGTATTAGAATCTATATCGTGCTAGCAAGTTTCACGCAAGTTATAACTCGATGCTTCTAATATCGTACCAACATTCGTAATAAACATAATACATGACTTCTGAACATTCTACTGGCCTTTAAATTACTGTACTGTACCGAGATTACTTAACTTGCCGAGGAAACTAGCTTTACATACCTTATCCTCGAACTATCCGTCTGTCGGACGAGGCTCAGCCGGTACTTCAACTATTTTCTCCCAACTGCATTCATAAATATGTCAATTAATACTAAATAAAACTTTATTTTAAAGAGCAACGTCACTTTCGATATAGTTTATAGCCTAAACTTTGGCTTATCGAAAGACGGTCGAAAACACGCTATTTTTCAGAGGTCCAGAAGGGAGAAATATTCATTTCACAACTAGGAATACATAGACACTAGTTTAGAGCAATTCCACTTACCTTAGCTCGGTAGCTCGACGATTCGTCGGCCGTATTTCACGAAACTAAATCCGTAGGAACGCTCTCTACTGCTAAATACCTCCGTATCTGAGGTTAATTTGAGTTTGGACGACGTTTAGCAGCATAATCGGACGAAAATTATATTACCTCCTTCGTTCTTATCTCTTCTTTGCTGATCCCTCTCTGTTTTACTGGAAATTATAAGTGTTTAATGATTTAAAACCGAAGTGGGGCTTTATATACTTGGGCCTGGACAAGGCCAACGTGTCACAGAGCCAACGCGGAGGCTCTACCTCCGTGACACGCTGCCATCGCAAAGGGGCTCTGCCTCGGCTCCTTCTGCGATGGTTCGACAGGTTTCTCGTCCGATCTTTTTCCCGGGCCTTTCTCTAGCACGTATGGCCTTCAAATATGCTTAACCAATGTGCGAATAGATCATTTAGGTGCCGGAAATTCTACGGGGTATAACATTCTCCCCCCCTTAAGAACATTTGTCCTTAAATGTACACTGCTATCTAGAGGACTACTTAACTTACTTTCTAGAAAAATTTCGGCAGAGTTTCCCCTGTAATATGGACTATAGCAAAAACCTGAAATGCAGAAAAGTCCAACACAGGTACTGCACGCAATAATTTAAGATCCACTGGATAACTAGGTATCAATCTTTCTCATTCACACACATACAACTATAAGGTACTGCATAAGTAATGATACGGACATACCTGTCGCCTGACTAGGCCTGAAATAGGTGAGGGTATCTGGCTTTCATATCTTCTTCAGCTTTCCACGTCATTTCCTCACGATTCCTGTTACGCCACAATACTTTGACAGACGCAACATCTTTAGTCCTCAACCTGCGAATCTGTCTGTCTAAGATAGCTACGGGAACCTCTTCATATGCTAACTCATTTATGACCTGGACATCCTGAACTGGAACTACTGTAGAAGGGTCCCCTACGAACTTCCTCAACATAGAGACATGGAATACTGGGTGAACAGATGCTAACTCCGGAGGCAAGTTCAATTCATATGCAACTCGGCCTATTCTTCGCTGAATCTGATATGGACTAATAAATCTCGGGCTAAGCTTGCCTTTCTTGCCGAATCTCATCACCCCTTTCATCGGAGACACTTTCAGATATACCCAGTCATTTACCGCAAATTCAAGATTTCTGCGCCGCATATCTGCATAAGACTTCTAGCGGCTCTGAGCAGTCAGTAAACGTTCTTGGATAAGCGTTATCTTTTCCTCTGACTGCCGAACAATGTATGGGCCAACCAATGCTGATTCCCCCACTTCAAACCAGCCCACCGGCGATCTACATTTTCGCCCATATAGTGTTTCAAAGGGCGCCATCTGGATAGCTGAATGATAACTGTTATTATAAGCAAATTCAATCAACGAAAGGTGCTCATCCCTGCTACCCCCAAAATCCAGCACACACGCTCGTAGCATGTCTTCGAGCATTTGGATAGTCCGCTCAGCTTGCCCATCTGTCTGGGGGTGGAATGCTGTGCTCAAATTGATCTGCGTTCCCAAACCCCTCTGGAACGACTGCCAGAATCTAGCTGTAAACTGTGCTCCCCTATTTGAAATAATGGATACTGGCACTCCATGCAATATAACTATTTCCTTGATATATAATTCGGCATAATCCTCAGCCGAGAAGGTAGCCCTCACTGGCAGGAGATGAGCTGATTTTGTCAGCCTGTCAACTATTACCCAAATGGAGTCATTTCTGCGTCTGGTACGGGGTAACCCTGTTACAAATTCCATGTTTATCGTTTCCTATTTCCACGTAGGCACCGTTATATCTTGCGTCAAACCGCCCGGCTTCTAGTGCTCCACTTTCACCTGCTGACAGTTAGAACATCTAGATACAAATGCAGCGATCTCAGCTTTCATACCTGGCCACCAGTAGATATCTCTGATGTCATGATACATCTTCGTCGTTCCTAGATGAAGGGAATAGCGAGCGTAATGTACCTCATGCATGATCCGCCCGCGAAGCCCTGAAACATTTGGGACACAGAGGCGGCCCTTACAGCGTAGCACATCATCCTCCGTCATTTTGAAATCTGACTCCTTACCTTTCTAAATTCTATCTCTAAGCTGAACTAAATCCGGGTCCTCGTACTGCCGTTCTTTTACCTCTGTAACTAATGATGACACAACAGAATTCTAAATTACTGCTCTATTATTTTCTGTTTCTATTACTCGAACGGCTAAACCAGCTAACTGATGAATTTCTTTGGCTAACTTTCGTTTCTCAAGTCGCAAATACGCCAAACTCCCCATTGACTTACGCCTCAGGGCGTCTGCTACAACATTAGCTTTTCCGGGGTGGTATAGAATGCTCACATCATAATCTTTTAACAGCTCCAACCAATGGCCTTGCTGTAGATTCAACTCCCTCTGAGTGAAGATGTACTATAGGCTCTTATGATCTATGTAAATATCAACATGGACGCCGTACAGGTAATGCCTCCACATCTTTAAGGCGTGGATTACTGCGGCCAATTCCAGGTCGTGGTACGGTAATTCTTTTCATGTTTCCTTAGCTATATGGAAGCATATGCAATTACTCTACCATGCTGCATCAATACACAACCTAACCCGACACCTGACACGTCGCAATAGACTGAATAACCTTCTGTGCCTTCCGGCAATGCTAGTACTGGGGCGGAGGTTAATCTGTCTTTCAGTTCCTGAAAGCTCTGCTCGCATGCCTCTGTCCATTGAAACTTTGATGCTTTCTGAGTCAATTTGGTTAGAGGTGCCGCAATGGTCGAGAACCCTTCAACGAACCTCCTGTAATATCCTGCCAACCCCAGAAAGCTACGAACTTCAGTCGGAGTGGTAGGACTAGGCCATGACTTAACTGCTTCTATTTTCTGCTTGTCTACCTGTATACCAGCATCCGACACGATATGCCCTAAAAAGGCCACTGAGTTAAGCCAGAATTCACACTTAGAAAATTTAGCATACAGCTGACGGTCCTTGAGAATCTGGAGCACTGTCCGTAAATGAGTTCGGTGATCTGCTTCAGAGCGAGAATACACCAGAATGTCATCAATGAATACTATCACGAACAAGTCCAGGAAAGGTCTGAAAATACTGTTCATCAGGTCCATGAAGACTGCCGGGGCATTCGTTAACCCGAAGGACATGACTAGAAATTCAAAATGTCCATATGGGGTCCTGAACGCTATCTTAGGAATATCTCTCTCACGTACTCGGACCTAGTGATATCCGAACCGCAAGTCAATCTTAGAAAAGTATCTGGCTCCCTGCAGCTAATCAAATAAGTCATCAATTCTGGGGGGCGGGTACTTGTTCTTTACTGTAACTTTGTTTAATTGTCGATAATCTATGCACATTCGGAGCGAGCCATCTTTCTTCCTCACAAATAAAACTGGCACACCCCACAGTGAAGTACTCGGCCTGATGAAACCTTTATCCAATAAATCTTTCAACTGCTCTTTTAATTCTCTGAGTTCTGCAGGAGCCATACGATAGGGAGGAATTGATATCGGCTGAGTGCCTGGTAATAAGTCAATAGCAAAGTCTATTTCCCTTTCCGGGGGAATACCAAGTAACTCATCTGGGAACACATCAGGGAATTCGTTCACCACTGGAACAGACTGGAGCGTCAGAGATTCTGCTTGGACATCCTGGACTCTGACCAGATGGTAAATACATCCCTTAAATATCAACTTTCTCGCCTGAAGGTAGGAAATAAACCTACCTTTTGGCGTAGCAGTGCTGCCCTTCCACTCCTGCACTGCTTCTCCTGGGAAGTGGAATCGGACCGTCTTGGTCCAACATTCAACATTGGCAAAGCACGGTACTAACCAATCCATACCCATTATGGCATCGAAGTCTATCATTTCTAACTCGACCAGATCTACTGTGGTCTGACGGTCAGCAACCTCTACTGTACACCCACGGTAGATTCGGCTAGCTGTAATAGAGTCACCGACGGGCGTGGATACTAAAAAGGGCTCCTGCAATAATTCTGGTGCAATACTAAACTTTCGTGCCACAAATGGAGTAATGTAGATAAAAGTAGACCCTGGATCAATCAACACATAAGCAGGGTGTGAGCAGATGGTTAGCATACCTGTCATAACATTAGGCGATGCTTCTAAATCTTGCCTCCCTGGTAAGGCATATGTGCGGCTTGGACCCGCACCTGTACTGGAGGCCTCTAATCTGCCCCGACCCCTGCCTGCTGAAACTAAGGGCCTGCGCCCAGTCAAGGATGCTGTGGCTAGTGACCCTGCAGATGCCCTATCCTGTCTATCTCGGTCCTCTCGGCCTCTGGTTGGACAATCTTTCATCAAATGGCCTTCTTGGCCATAATTATAACATGCGGTGGAGCCGTATCTGCATGCCCCAGGATGGCGTCGACTGCATATAGGGCAGAGCGGTAGAGTGTACCTACTCTGCTCCGCCCTCCTCTGTAATGGTGAATCTACCATCTGCAAGCCTCTGCCAGTCTCTGTCTGCCCCCTGTGGCTGAATCTACCCCCCTGCAACTGTGGCAAAGGCGGGGGCCTGGGCGGCCTGTCTAACAATCGTGGCCTGCGTCCTCCCCGGGCCTCCCTCTATAACTCAACTGGCCTGTCCCGGCGACGCTGCTCCTGATTGACCCTTCTGATCTCCCGATGTCGCTGTCTGATGCCCTCAATATTCTGGGAAAATGCCTGAACTTGAGCAATGTCCATGTCCTCTCGCAGTGTGGCTGTAAAGCAAGTCTCAACATATTCTGGATTCAACCCCATGATGAAGCGGTGTACTCTGGATGCCATGGTATCAACAAAGGCCGATGCATACCGGGCCAAAGAATCAAACCGCAAGGAATATTCCCGAACACTCATGGCCCCCTGCTCCAAATGCAGGAACTGGTCTACCCGAGCCTGTCGAATCTCCCGCGGCAAATAGTGATCCAGAAAAGCTCCTGAGAAGCTGAACCAGGTGGGAGGGGAAACATCTCTCCGTCGGGACCTTTCCCAGCTTTTATATCATAACACGGCGATGTCCCGTAACCGAAATGCTGCCAACTCAACTGATTCTATAGGCGTGGCATGCATAACCCTGAAGATTCTCTGCATTTGATCCAGAAAATCCTGAGGGTCCGCTGTCCGGTCCGTACCTGTAAACTGTGGGGGATTCAGATCTAAGAACTCTCAGACCCTCGAACTACCGGGCCCTCCTGATGACTCCGCAACTGTAGACGGCATTGGCTGACACTGAGCAGCCATCATCTGTGCTAACATAACTACAGCACTCCTAACCTCCGGGTCGGAAGGTGTCGGTATAGGGACTGCTGAAGGTAGTGCCGCCCCAAGCGGTTCCTGATGTGGTGGAGACTGCTGAGAAGGCTGGGACGATGCCTCTGTAGTGCCCCCTGATCGGGCTATTTCTAAACGAGGGTGAGGCATCCTGCTGGTGCCTTCCCCTGCTGTAATATCTAAGCTCCGGCCTGTGATAGGATGTCACTGGTCTGACATTATCTGTAACCAAAGAATATAGTAAGCTTTTAGGGACTCAACCCTATATTGTACCGCTCTACAGCACGACTGAATAAGAATAAAAGATAACCATCCTATCATGCCTTACAGCCTCCTACCCATAGTATGTGGTGCACAACACATCCATGGACAGGACTCTACGTAGCTCGGCTTGCAGACTCCCTGGGATACGACCTGCTCTGATACCAAGTTTGTCACACCCCGCCTTAGGGGGTATGACTGGCACCTGGTGCCCTACTAGGACCTGAACTGCTGGACTGCTAAGCCTGGGTACATCTGGTACCTGGCTGGCTCTAACTCATATTTCTAGAAACAAAGGGCTATATAACAGCTGTAAACACAGCCCCCGGCCCATTGGCCTATAGCCTCCTGTACCTGTACTAACAGCTGACCAGAAATATATCAATATAGGAAAACCTATGCGGGCCAACAAGGCCACCATGCTGTCTAGTTATCTATAACTTAACCATGAAGTACTGGATAGCTACGTGACCGGCAAGGTCACCACTACTGTCGAACTATGGCCCCACACGGCCAACATAAAGGAAACATAAGTACTAACAGCTATACAACTGCACGGCCTCACACGACCGGCTCATCTGACCACAGGGAAATATATACAGGCTGCAAGCCTCTAGGAATAACCATAAAAATGATCGGGACAGGGCCCCGACCTACCCGTACTATACAACAAAAGAAAACGAAATACACCTCTGGAATTCAGTCTCCGGATGAGAGGAGCTGAATACTCAATCGCTGATAGGAATCACGTGGTATTGCCTGCTCGTCTACGAGTACCTGCAGGCAAGTAATGCAGCGCCCTACCGGGTGTCAGTACCGCTGGTATTGAGTATGCAAAGCAATGACTGAAAGAAATATCTGAAACCAACAATATAACTGATGAAACTGAAGTAGGAAGGAATAAATTAACTGTCTGATAATGTAAATCATACCTTCTCTTAATTATACTGGAAGGAGCAGGAGTCATACTTGAGGATTTATCGTTCTACTGTCGATCTACTCGTATCTACTATAACACGACACAACATATCATAACATACATAGCACACACAAACCTTACCCGGCCCCCATAAGCCGGGAGGTACAACCAGCACAGAATCTATACCCCTACCCCGGTCATCCCATCTCCTATAATAGCTATAAGCATCCCGCCGGTCCCCTGGGTATGCACTTGGGCTCGCTGAGCCCCTGACTATAACTGCATCTGAGTTCGGAGGACTCCTGAATCAACACCCGGGCGTATCCGCTCGACAGGGGTATGTAAGGGCCGATCAAGGCACAATATGGGGAAATACTGGCATCCCATCTTCGTCCCCTGTGGGACGGCATGCCACTCCGTAGAGCAATGTATCCTTGTCCTCTGGTGGACGAGTCAATACAGCTATCAACCCTGGGGCGGTCATGGATGCTAGGTAATCCAACCCCAAAACAATACAGCGGTATCAACTAGTAATACTATCTGCATGTCCCACATACTTAAGCTAATAGTGGTAAAGTATTTGTATATACTATATGCTGGGCTAGCGATAGTAATATGTACGTACTTAATACATGCTGAGGCTGGTAATAGCATATATGTATAAATATAGTCTTCTGCCAAGCTGTACTGGGGCTAATGCTGAACAAGATATAGTGTTTCTACTGAAAACTATGCTGTATACTGAGTTTCTATAGTAACATGATTTACTATTCCTAAAATGCTTTCAAACTTCATTTTAACTTATCATTCTATTTCTGAGATGTCTTACAAATATTACATTGCTTTACTGGGTTTCAACTGAATACAATAATATCCTAACATTCTGTGTCACATCACGTACTGAGCATGCTGTGCAGTTTCTAACACTTGTATTAGAATCTATATCGTGCTAGCAAGTTTCTCGCAAGTTATAACTAGATGCTTCTAATATTGTACCAACATTCGTAGTAAACATAACACATGACTTCTGAACATTCTACTGGCCTTTAAATTACTGTACTGTACCGAGATTACTTAACTTGCCGAGGAAACTAGCTTTACATACCTTATCCTCGAACTATCCGTCTGTCGGACAAGGCTCGGCCGGTACTTCAACTATTTTCCCCCAACTGCATTCATAAATATGTCAATTAATACTAAATACAACTTTATTTTAAAGAGCAACGTCTCTTTCGATATAGTTTATAGCCTAAACTTAGGCTTATCGAAAGACGGTCGAAAACTCGCTATTTTTCAGAGGTCCAAAAGGGAGAAATATTTATTTCACAGCTAGGAACACATAGACACTAGTTTAGAGCAATTCCACTTACCTTAGCTCGGTAGCTCGATGATTCGTCGGCTGTATTTCACGAAACTAAATCTGTAGGAATGCTCTCTGCTGCTAAATACCTCAGTATCTGAGGTTAATTTGAGTTTGGACGACGTTTAGCAGCGTAATCGGACGAAAATTATATTACCTCCTTCGTTCTTATCTCTTCTCTGCTGATCCCTCTCTGTTTTACTGGAAATTATAAGTGTTTAATGATTTAAAACTGAAGTGGGGCTTTATATACTTGGGCCTGGACAAGGCCAACGTGTCACGGAGCCAACGCGGAGGCTCTACCTCCGTGACACGCTGCCATCGCGGAGGGGCTCTGCCTCGGCTCCTTCCGCGATGGTTTGACAGGTTTCTCGTCCGATCTTTTTCCCAGGCCTTTCTCTAGCACGTATGGCCTTCAAATATGCTTAACCAACGTGCGAATAGGTCATTTAGGTGCCGGAAATTCTACAGGGTATAACAGTTCAATTGCCGATAATCAATAACATGCGAAGAGAACCATCTTTCATTCGGAAAAAGAGAACTGGTGCACCCCATGGAGACTTGTTCGGTCTAATGAAACCCTTATCTAAAAGGTCCTTCAACTGTTCTTCAACTCCTTTAGCTTAGTTGGAGCCATTCTATATGGAGGAATAGATATAGGCTACGTGTCAGGACGAAGGTCAATACCAAAATCAATCTCCCGCTTGGGAGGGATTCCCTGCAAATCATCAGGAAAGACTTCTGGATACTCATGTACTATTGGTACAGACTGGATAGTCGGGGCCTCAGACTCGAAATCCTTAACCCTAAAATCATCTTTCTGTCCTTAAGGTATGAAATGAAACGACCTACAGGCACTGTTGAACTACCCTTCCATTCTAAGACTGGCTTACCCGAAAATCTGAACTCTACTACTAAGGTTCTACAATTAACTGAGTCATAACATGAAAATAGATGATCCATGCGAGGATAACATAAAAATCAGTCATGGCTAATTCTATCAAATCTGCTGAGGTGACTTTCTGAAGAACTGAGACCAGGCAACCTCTATATACCCGTCTAGCTATAACTGAATCACCTACTGGAGTATAGAATGAGAAGGGTTCTAACAAGACTTCAGGACTGACTCTGAAGCTACTGGACACATAAGGTTTCACAAAAGACAAGGTAGCCCCCGGTTCTAGCAAAGCATATACATCAAGATGGAAAACTAGTAACATACGAGTGACTATATCCGGGGAGACCTCCTGCTCCTGGCGGGATGCTAAGGAATAGAATCTCTTCTAGCACTGATCGCTACTTCTGCTAGTAGATGCTCCTTGATATGCTGAGCGTACAGGTGGGGATGCAGAACTAGAAGTTGGGCCTTGACCCCCATCCTAATATTTTCTTGCTGTTGGGAAATCTCTAAGCATGTGTCCGGGATTACCACACTCGAAACAAGCACCTAAACCTGCCAATCACTAGTCCGTGTTCCCCCGACCACATATGCGACAAGTTGGGATACTAGAATCTACAGGTCTGCTGCTCTGGCCCCTAAAGCCTGATGCTCTCCCCCTTTGATCGTGCCTTGATCTGGATGGCACACCTAATGTTGAAGATGTTGGGGCTGATGATCTCTAGTTGGTCTGCTGTCGGTGCCCACCATCTAACCTCGGCTGTGAGAATATGTGACTATCAGTCCTGGCCCTCTTGGCCTCCCTTTCTCTCATATGCGCCGGCTCCATCTGGTGGGCTTACAAAACTATCCGAGGAAAATCCATATCCTGATGGAGCATGGTGGTCCTGCAATCCTTGTTTAAATAGCCCGCCCCTCCATGAACAAACCTGCTCGCCTGTGCCCTCTGATCGGCTACTAACTCTAGGGCGTACTTTGATAGGCGAGTGAACTCAAGAGCATACTCCTGTACTCTCATCCTCCCCTGATTTATATTTATGAACTCAGCTAGCTTCACTTCCCTCATCTCACGAGGGAAGAACCGATCTAGGAATTCAACATAAAACTCTTCCCATGTGACAGGACCTACTCTGATGGCCCTACTATCCTTCCATTGGCGAAACTAGATATGCGTGGCTCCTTTTAACTGATACGAGGCCAACTTCGCTCACTCCACTCCATTCACCCCAATGATTTGGGTGATCTTCACAATCTCATCTAGGAACTCATGTCGGTCCTCATCCACTTTTGACCTAAGGAACTCTGGCAGGTTCATTCTCAAGAAGTCTCAGGCTCAAGCCGCCGCTGCATTGCCATTTTACAGAACATGTGAAACTACCTGCTGATTGACCTGAGTTGTCAAGGCCTGCGCAAGCATTGGAATAGCGGCTAGGAACTCAGCTTGGGGAGTTGGCTCCGGTGCCTGGTGCTCCTGAATTGGTGGGGCTCGCTGGTGCCCATTCCCGTTGCCATCCTTGTGGCCTTCTCCATTCCCATTCCTCCTACCATTTATTCTTCAGGGATCCATGATTCTGCAATTGCGAATAGCACGAATTAGAAGGATAAGGAGACATTTCATTGCACAACATAGATCATCAAAGAAGGGAACGTTTCCTAAACGTCTCATAGCCTGTTCGTCATAAGGGTGGCATGCTTCACACCTATGTAAAAGACTCTACTTAACGCAGCTTTCAGATACTCTAGGACACTTTAAACTTATGGCTCTGATACCAAGTTTGTCACGACCCGAACTAGGGCTCGGATCGCAACACGGGACAAGGAGCCCCGAGATACCCCAAGTTGACCCATGGCATAATCATACATCTAACTCGATCAATAAAATAGAAGAATCAACAACATAATCATAGCAGAAGTCTAAGTTGAACATACCATCAGAATACACAATCTGAAGTTGAATACAACCATATGTCTGAAAAGCCTCTAAACATGACGAGTTGATGGGATGAGATCCCAACTAACTCAACAATCTTAATCTAAAAGTACATCAGAAGATCTGAATAGTCTAGTCCTCGGGAGATGAGGACTCACTAATAATGCACGATGCTATCTCAGATGACTGACTATGATCGGGACTGAGCCTGAGAGCTGGGTCCTGTATCATGAAAGAATACAACATAGAGTATGCGGTCAATAGGTGGAATGTATCAAGTATGTAAGGTAAGTAAAACCTCTTAAGTAAGTAAAATTAGTTAAAGAAAATGCATAATGCAAACATAAACATTAAAGATCTGAGATTAGGGCTTGCATGCATTCATGATCCCATCATAACATAACATACATCATAACTGAATCGATTGACCCAAAGATGAAATCTGATATTTATAAGTAAAACTGAACATTGAGTCAAACCTACTTTGGAACATGTATCAATGTAAAAATCTCAAGAATGATGAAAAGGCATAACTGAAATCATGAGGAATAATGGGAAACTCGTCTTTTAATCGACATACCACGGTAGAGCTTACATGGTCCCAGTTATCACATTCAAGTGGGTAGAGCCATCCAAAGCCTTGCCATGGCTAGGGATGATACCATGATATCGATATCAAGCTCATGGGCCAATAGGGTCGGTGATAGCTCATAAGGGAGGTCCCAAAGTAATATATAAGTATAAACCTACGTTGGCCCATAGTTTTGAGGCATAGGGTGATCGACCCTTAGCCTACTCGGTGCTAGACACTACTCCTAAAAACATGCATATGTTGTACATCGTTATTCAAAGAAGCTCAACATCATCTATTGACGAAGCTCAATCATCAAATACATCTCAAATATGAAACCATGTATATGAGAAGATTCAACTCAAACCATACCACAAGCTGAAAGATAATTGGGAGTCTTCGCTCCAAAACCATGTGGTAAGCTTACTTCGAGATATCATAAATTATACTTTGAACATGTGGGCATTTCCTAAAGCTTTATCATGATTGGAAATACTCAGCCCATATTGAAAACATGATTACAAACATGGGTAGCTTGAAAACATGCTTTTCATCATAGTATCTCATCATCATCATACATTCATCACAAATCTCATCTTTCATGAACTTTTCATCAATGGGCTTTTGAATTCATAAGACTAGAAGCATGATTTTTAATTGAAAACATTATAATATTTTCCCATGCTTCATAATTCAATGTAGAAACATATTTAAATCATACCCATGTAAAGAATTAGGAAATTCATGTATTACGATAAAACCCCATAGATTAGACATAGAACATTCATGATTTAGAGAGGGATTGGGCATGGGTGTGAAAGAATTCACCCATTCATAACCCTACATATCTGTTGGTAGTTGTTTCTTACACTTCTTTGATATCCCAAGAAGAAATTGAAGGGAAATTGAAGAACACTAAGCTTAATACCCTCTCTCACCTTCTACATTGCATGCATGAATGAATAAGGCCTAAAATGAACTTAACCCCTTTAAAAGTCATCATTCACAACTCAAACAACGTAGTTTAGGCCTTAGGATCTTAGGAATTATGAAATAGCCCTTACTAAATTTGCAGAATATAACCGCTAGACAGTCCTAACGAGGGACCTAACGACTCGTCCTCTATGGCCATGACTCGTAGCCTGATCTGTGAAGGACAATGCTCAACAGGTCACCTGGGCTCATAACAGAAAACTCCATGATTTTTCACTGGGTAACCATGAGTCATGGTTATCACTCGTTATGTACACTGCCTCAATACCAAAAATTCTTCAGTTAGCTGACCACGACCCTCCCCAAGAATCGTGGTGACTGACCATGACTTGTCGTTTCTTTCCATTAGACCACTGCCCTCTTCCTTATCATTTCTTACTCATCCCACCCTATGACTGACCTAACGAGTGGTGGGGCCTAACCACGACTCGTGGTCACGTCGGTGGGGTTCCATTTATCAATTTTCAATCTCCTCACTTGGGCCTCCCCACGAGTCACATCATGACTCGTGGGCTACTCTCACGGGTCACCTCATGACCCATCCTGATGCCTGGTATCGGATTTTAACTTTTCTCCAGTTCAACTGTCGGGTCTGATCTTTGGGCTTCCGGAATATAACATGAAGAACCTCAAACTGATGCTTCTCTGGAAGCCTACCCCAATGCCTCAGCATGTGGCATATTGAGATCGGGGGCAATGGGGACCGGCTCTAACCCAAGGGTGATGGACTCATCCAGAACCTCAAAGGCTTGCATTCACTATCTTTTATTCTTACAAGCATTGGTGCCCCTTTTGTTAGCAATGGAGATCACACCAATGGCGGAGCAAAGGGTCTCATCCGGGAAAAGAGAAACTCCCGCTCTCAGTCAAAGCTGTGATATAAGTGCTGCATATGGCATTGAAGTTCCGACTTACCTTGCCTTTCTCCATATTTAAGTGGGCACTATCTCCCCAAAGTTGATAGGGATCCCTGTCATAATACAATAGATAAGGATGGCCACCTCTAAATTCACCCATTGTTCATTCTTGGTGGGAATGATTCAGCAACAAATGAAGTCGAGCCACAACTTGGCCTCAAAGTTTAGATCATGGAAAGATATCTCACCGCCCATAGATACCCATAGGCGTGTGCCGGTGGCAATGTCAGGAGAAATGACACTGAATTGGTCCTCTTTGTTGGCGAGGTGGACCGAATACTCAGTGCCATCGTTAATTTCATCCTCCCAAAATAGAGAATTTATGGTTGCCGTCATGATGTCAACCTCGACACCTCTCGCCAACACTGAAGGTAGGAAGGGGAAGTCCTCCTCAACTTTGCCTCTATGTTTCATGCTCTCCTGCCTGGCCTGGTAAGAAGCGTAGAACTCAGGTACCAATCTCCTATAGAAATTTGGGAGAGGATTGGAAAAGACATGCCACTAGCGATCAGTGAATTGGGTAGTGATGTTGGGAAAGTCACCCCTCAGCCTCTCCAAGTCAAAACACTTCTCTATAGTGATCGAGCGACCCTCACAAATAACATAGTGCCCCATCATGTGGGGCACGCAAAAGATAACAGCCTCTATGGTATTGTCAGGGGTTGGGATATACTTGGCTTTCCCTTTATCCTTTTCTTTAGATGTGGCAATGGCCTTTCCTTTACTTAGGTTCCTATATGAAGACACGATTCTGCAAAATTAACTTTAGTTCCATGGAATAATGTTCCTTTTTGTATTTTTCTAATGATCAAATAAACAAATAATGACTACTCTAAAGATTGTATAAGAAACAAGAGGAAGGAACATCATCGAAAAAGTTGGCAAAACCGGTGCGACTTTGGTGAGACATAGTAGGTGACTCGTGGAACGCCGATGCATCGCCGCCATTTGGCAGAGCACGGAGTTTTATGCTTTTCATCGGCAAATCATCGGTGAGTCATCGCTCATGATCCACAAAGAGCCGATGGAATGTGAATTCAAGACAGTGTCCTGAAGCTAGTTTCCCTAAACTGGTATTCCATCCGGTGTTTCGCCAAACCTGACCGGCAATAAGCCAATGGTCGTCGTCCTCATTGTACCTCAAAATAATAGTCCAACATCTCACTCTCATATTAACTAACTCACACCATGTTTAAGCATTGACTACACAAGCAATCTTAGTAAAAGATAAAAAAATGACAATTTGCCCTTAAGAACGACGTCACCCGATCTATCATCGGGCAAATCGGTCCCTTTGTAGCCCCTAGGCTTACTCAGACTTCACTCCAAACTCATGTATTTAGCTCATCATGGGACGCCCCATTTCAAAATAGAAATGACTTTCCCAACAACATTTAAATCTATGACCCCCACCCCCAATAATTTCACATCATAACAATGACAACATTTATCACATGTACCCACAATCATGAAAATTTAGGGGAAATAGGGAGTGTCAATAAGGGAGATACATGCTAACATCAAAGATCATATGCAACAAGAACTAGAATTTTTAACAATACAAGAGTTTTGAAATACATACCAAAGCGCAAGATTGAGAATAGATGAGAAATTGAAAGCTTAAACTTGCTCAACAATGGCGGAAAGCTTATGTTGCTAGTAAAGAGTAGGAGTGAGTAAGAATAAGAGAAAGGAAATGGTTGGTGGGGTTTTTTATAGGTAAAAGAAGAGGAATGGGGTTGGTTAATGAAAAGGTTGGAGGAAAGTGTGAATGAGTTATATCAATGTGGGGATTAATAGTGAGTTGATGGAAAGCAAGTGGGAAAGTGGAATGTTGGATGATGGAATGGTGTATGGGAGAAGGTGAAAGGTGGGAAAAAGGGAATTTTGGTAGAATAAAAAGGTGATGCATCCGGTTAGGGGAGGTTTAAAAGAAATCTGGGTTCGGTCAGTCAATGGGTTGGTTAAGATTTTTAAAAAAAGCACATACCTGTATTGGCGCCTCACTGGCAGTTGTCTATAAGGAGCGACGATTCACCGCCTTAACACCACTGACCTGCATTTTGTGCCCTGTTTTCTGCTTGATACCAGTGGTTCGCGGATTGGACTTTGCATTCCGCCGGTGGGCCACTATTTGTGCCTCATATCCCAGGAATTTTGATCTGAGCTGGCGTCATTCAGCAGTTGGTGGACTGGTGTCGATGTTCCGCTAGTGCATCGCTGGTTTTGCCTTTTCTGTTCCTAGGTTTCTACCTCTCTTACTTAAGACATCAATGGTTCGTGCATCTGTACCAGCGATACGCTGGTCTAGTGTGGTGCCTGCCTTATTTTATGCTTCTCCTCCATGCTTCACATCTACTTAGTCCTATAAGACATAAACAAAAAAAAACATCAAAATTCTCAAGATAGGAGTGCTTGAGTTGCCTCCCAAGAAGCGCCTTAGTTAATATCGTGGCATGACAGATACCTTCTTAATTTTCAACATTCCGGAGGGTCATCCTCCACTTTACTCTCATCATCAAAAGATTCATAATGCTCTTCTTCCCATCGAGCACTGCCATGACCTTGCACTTATCTGAAGGCTTGATAGGCTGGTATACATTTAAGGTGACTCATAACTACCTACCCAGAACTTCAGCTTCCGAGCTCACATTAATTAAAGCCCTTCATATTGCTAGTAGAGGTTGCCGCAAGATGATTGGCACGTCGATGTCCATTTCACAATCCAACACAATGAAATCAGCTGGGAGTATGAATTTATCCACCTTCACAAGAAAATTGATTAGCACTCCAACGGGTCACTTGATTGACCTATCCATCATTAACAACCTCATAGAGGTAGGTTTGGGACTCCCTAACTCAAGTTTTTTAATATCATAAGAGGCATGAGATTTATACTAGGAATGAGGTCACATAAAGCCTTATTGAACATGCACCAGCCAATTTTGCAAGGAATGGTGGATGCCCCAGGATCTTCACATCTTGGAGCAAGGTTTCTAGTCATAAAAACACTATAACGATGGGTCACCTCATCGGTTCCCATATCCACCACCTTCTTTTTCTTCAAGAGTTCCTTCATAAATTTTGCATATCTTAGAATTTGAATCAAAGCATCCACCAGGGATATGTTGATAGATAATTTACTAAACATTTCAATAAACTACCGAAACTGATTATCCTCCTTTTTGGCCAACCGTTGTGGATATGGCGGGGGAATTCTCACTTCATGATCCTTGTCACTAGGTGCCTTCATGCCCGTCTTCACATGAACATCATCCGAGGTCATCATATCAACATCTCCCTTATCTTTTCCTTCCCTATTATCACCAATATTTGGTGCTTTTGGCACCTCATCCAACACATCATCAACAATTTCCTTCGGGGCATCAACATCCTTAAGCTTCACTCCCGCATCCTTCAAGACCTTACCACTCCTAGTCATTATTGCCATGCAATGACCATCTTTCTTTGGGTTCGGGATAGTATCACTAGGAAGTGAACCCTTCATGCAGAGGTTCATTTTTGTAGATAAATGGTTCATTTGTTCTTTGAGGTGTTTGATTGAAGTTGAGTGGGAGCTCACGGTTTGGGCGAGGTTAGACACCTCCCTTTCAAATCTCGAACCCCGCTGTCAGTGGATTATACTTTCTTTAATACTCGGGACAACATATCCTCGATCTTTGAGTTTTATACATCATTCACCCAGGGTTGTCCTTGGGGCACTTCTGCTTTTGGACGGGGTACATAGGGGTTTGAACATCGGTGATATCGCTCTTCTATGCGAGCTCTCTATTCCCCCATCGATAATTTCTCTCCTCCAACCTGGATTATCACGGTTTCTCCAACCTTGATTCTCTTCCCTTGGGCACCAAAGGCCTTGGCTAGCACCTTTATACCCAGGGCGAGAACCCCCCAACGTCCTTGACATGTATTGACACTCCTCCTCATATCTCGTGGGTAAAGTATCATCATCAAACTAAATATGGCTTTAAGTGGCTAAAACATTCACATTCTTTGTACCACTTCCCATCACAAGCTTTTTCATCAACTCTAGCTGGTTCATTATTTTGGAAAGAGTTTCATCCCTAGCCTCATCTCTCTTCCGCAACTCCGTACTCACAAGATTTGAAGCAACACCACTAGAAGATACCTCTGCTTCTCTAGTGTGCCATGCTCGATTAGTTTTCATCATTCAGTCAAGTAATGCCTTGGCTACTCCATAGGGATGATCCATGATTGATCCCCTAGACAAATTATTTGCCACTGACTTATTGATATAATCCAATGATTGAAAGAAGTTTTGAAGTAAAACCCCATCGGGTAAGCTATGGTTCGGACAAATGGCCACCATTTTCTTAAACCTCAACCAAGCTTCACGAAGTTGTTCCCCCACAAGTTATCGGAAGTTAGTAATGTCATCCCTCAGCTGCAACATCCCTGAGCAAGGAAAGAACCTATCCAAAAACGCCTCAGTTAGTTCATTCCAAGAGGTAATAGACCTAAGAGGCAACTTCCCCAGTGAGTGAGAATGGAAAGAGTCTCAATCTGATTGACCCTTGAGTGATGTTTGTAATGTTGAAGGGTTAACAAATCTCCAAGAAATTGTGGAGATGCTTGTTTGCATCCTCATTGGGCATCCCTCCAAAGAGTCCCTTCATTTGAAGTAAGTGTACCAATGTACTTGTCACATGGAAAATGGCATTCCCTACCATAGGAGGTAGGCGAATTGCACCTGCTACTAGGTATCATGGGGTCGTCATCCTCATGATCCATATGCTCATTCACTGAAACTTCATCCTAGAAGACACCAACTAAGATTGGAACGTCAAACTAATTAAGATGCAAGATCAATTCAAAATAAAACAACTATAGGATATCAAACTACATTCCTCGGCAACGACGCCATTTTTGATAACGTCCAAACTACACCCTTCTTTATTAAAGAGCGTAAATGGTCGTTGTATCAAAATAAATAACCCGACAGGTGTCAGATTTGAATCCCGCAAGGAATGTAAAATGATCACTCAATAGTTGTATATTATCTTGAATTAATTTGAATTAATGTACAAGACAAGTAAATGAAAATTTTAAGGGAGTAAAGGCAATAATTCTATTGAATCTAAACTCAGCTAATAATGAGAGAAAGATAACTAAAATGGAGAAACAACAATAAGCAAAGGCCGGAGGTGTAACGTAGATGGGATGCCAATCGAATCGGTATTTACTAGACAATGGAGTTATTACTAATATGTGTAAATAACCTTGGAAAAGATGGTGCCGACCGTTTTTCAAGAACTTTTTCCTCAAGTTCTTCCGAACCTCAAGGTGAAATTCAACTATTCAAAGATGATTTGGGTTAGGGGTTGAGCCATTTCTAGCCACCAACCTTTAATGGGATTATGACCATGGATTTACGTTATTTCTAGCCAAACCCCATATAATCATATCCCAACCCACTATTAAGTTCTCCCCCATTACTTAATTCCTCTTTTTCAAGCCAAAATTAAGTAACAAAACAATATCCATATTTGTAATTATGAGCAATCAACTATAATTTGAGAAGAAATTAATAGATTTACACTAATTAAGTAATAACAAGATAAATCTAGCAATACCCAATTAAATCAAACACCGATCATCACACATCTCTAACTATAGATTTAGCTACTCGTAATTGAGAAACACAAGAACTTATTTATCAATAGACACAACAATTTCATAATTTAGAGTGAACACAATGAAGCTCAAAATATCTCTACAATGGTGGATATACCTTGCTGAAGAAGATGAAAATAAAAAAAAAATTCAAAATTCTATTTTCTATGCAAATCTCTCTTCCAAAAGTGATGGGGAATAATAATGTGATTGTTTAGAGTACTTTTTTGGAATATGTACAAAAGTAGTTCATAACATTCTCCTCTTTTTCTAGGCTAGACGTTTTTTCCCTTTTCAAGCATCTTTCACTAGTGAGTCACCGACGGTTCACCTGTGTCCATCCGCGGGCCGTTGGTTGGTCTTATCTGGTGTCTACTGAGTCCCATAGCATTTCGGCGATGGAACCGGTAGTTTGCCGGCTGCTGTTCCGCGAGCTGGCGGTTGCAATTATTTCTCATTTCAGTAGGTGTCTGTGGTCAGCCGGCGTTTCGTTGGTGTCCTCTGGTGGAGCACCTGTTTCCACTTGAATCTCATCTTTTTTACTCAATTTCATGCTCATTCTCTTCAAGTTAGGTACCTGGAACATCCAAAGGAAAATGGACATAAAATCTAACTAAAAGGCTTAAAAACTAAGCTAAAGGTCATGTTTAAAAAGCTAATGTGTTGGTAAATTACCAACTCATCAGATGTGTTGGTATGCTCCTTTCTTCCTAGAGATAGGGCTTAGTTATTTCAACGTGAGTTTGAGTTATAGTTATGGATAGGATGGAGCCTATTCCGACCATCAATTTCAGTTTATTCTTTCGAGGTGGACTTAGTATATATAGTATTATTCAATTTGTGGCCTTGTCAGCTTTATGTTGCATGGTTTAGCATACTCATCCATTGTCTACATTTCAATTATTTATTTGTTGCAGTTGAGACTTTATGGGTCCATATGTTTATTCCAATTGACTATGACAAGTGGTCTGGACGGCCTAAGTGTCATAGTTATAGATGAGGTATAGTCGACTCCTTGGTCAGTCAGGTATCTTAAGCTAGTCACGCCTTCCCTCAGTTCTAGGGCGTGACAAATAAATATTCAAGAATTAACTTAAGCAATTATTAGGTGTCTTTCAACAATCCTAACAATGTCAATCTATATCAAGTTTCTCAAATTGATAAGTACTCTACACAACCCGATAGCAATTTTGCCAATTATATTCATCCTATGTTTAGGTGAATCCGCTAAACAAGGTTTAAAGCCTTGGTCATTGTTGATTGATGCTATCCAAACGTTAATTGGCTTTCTCAAATACAATAAAGACTATTTGGCATGATTAGATAACTTTCACCACCAACCTCACTTTATAAATCAAAGATCAATCAAATATTCAAATGCCCATACTCAATTTTACCCAATTGAGATCATTAGAATTTACAAACCATTAGGTTCACATTGTTAGATTTGGGTTTAGCTACCCATAGCAAAAGAAAAAGAAGAAAATACTGAATTAATCATATCACTTACTTAGCAATGAGAAGAGAGCGAAATTGATCATTTAAACTTCAATGGGTCCTTTAATTACAATGGGTATCTTCAAAGGAATGCCAGGACATCAAACTAAATCTACAAAGACAAAACTATCCAGAATTCTCTAAAAAATGTCGAAAAAAGGCTATTTATACTAAGCTCCAAAACCCCAATAAAATTCAAATTCAGAGGGCACAGGTTGCAAGGATGGATCGTCTTTTGGAAAGATGGTCTATCTTAAACTTTCAATTGAAAATACATTCTTCTTGGGTGCTGTCTATCTTCTAATTAATGGGCCATCTATTGAAAAGACGATCTATAATTCCTTCTATCAATTACTTTTAGGAAATGCGGTCCATTTGACGGTCTGTATTTTGAACACGCAGACTGCATCTTAAGTCGTTCCTTGAAGACCTCTTTGTGTCATCTCTGGATCATTATGCGGCTAGAAGTGCAGTTCATCTTTTGACTTTTACCCAACAGACTTTAGTGAATTTGTGCCTTATTTTATCAACTCATGGGATTCCTCAAACATAGTAAAATGGTGTCAGTATTGACTTAATTTAGAACTTAAAGGCATGAAAAACTCCATAAGATAAAATATAAATGTGTCACAAAATCCCGACACATCAACACCCCTAAATTAA
The DNA here is from genome assembly GCA_035772735.1 of Datura wrightii. Lineage (NCBI taxonomy): Eukaryota > Viridiplantae > Streptophyta > Magnoliopsida > Solanales > Solanaceae > Datura > Datura wrightii. The sequence continues at coordinate 118,486,063 of JASDFA010000016.1, forward strand.
AGCTTTTGCTTTTCCTCAAGCAACTAAAATACGAAAATCTATCCTAGACCTAGACTCTTGTTTCGGTATCATAATGTGTAATGACTAGGATGGTTTTGCCAAGTAGCTACAATCATACAATTTTCAAGTAAGTTTCTAATACACAAATCACAATCCTATAAAAGTATGATGCGGACGTTGTCAATAAAGAACCCAACTAGGTTTGGATTTACCCCACAGGGAATAAGATCAAGATATAGAATAATGCTAATATATAAGCTTTTAAGTCTGTAATTTCCTAAAAAGGGGGTTTTGTAAAGAAGTAAATATGTAACAGTATTGACAATTGGATTTTATCAAGATTATGCAATTAACTAGGGAAGTGTCCCTATGGATTCATAACTACTTACGGTTTTACACCAGTGATCTATCCCAATACTTAGCTTGTAGAACTGGTAACATGGATTCATCCAAACGACTAATTCATCCCTATTGGATGACTATACTCTATTACCGGGTTAGGTCTCTTGAGTGATTTCACTTTAATTGTTATCAACTTATTCCAAATTAACTATCCTGTGGCCGCAGCTCAAGTCATACAACGAACTATAAAGTTCAAGGATTTGTTGTTATTCTCTTTTCCTAATCTCTATCTCCCTAGATTCAAGCAAGTAGGAAATTTGATCAAGTCCTAACGTTGCGATCTGTCAAGAAGAATTTAAGATGAAGAGAATAAAATACAAGCATTAGCATTGGTGTGGAATCACTTTGTGCAAACCCTAGTTCGTTAATTCTCCATGGTTTCCATAATCCTAGTTGTGGAGGTTTTAGCCTCTCATGACTGTAAGCAAATAATTAGCATTAATAGACAAAAATATAATTAGAACTTACAATAATGATTGAAAATTAAACCCATTTGATTATTTCAAAAGATCAATGAAGAACAATTCAAGAACAATTGAAGAATCAATGCGAGAAACTCTCCAAAAGTTGTTTGGAATATTCCCAAGAGTCGAATACTTCTCCAACGAATTAAATTCTATTCCACTCTTAACAAATATAACCTAAAAAAGTATTTATATAAATAATTATAAACCTTTCATAAATTAACAAAAAAATTGCTAAACTGTCGCCGCCTTTACCTATGACTCGTACCATGATCGTACGAGTTGTATGTCTACTCATAAAATGTCTAGAAACTTCAAATCTTGGCTAAGTTTTGGAACTTGGTATGACACTTACATAAATCCTACGAGTTGTACAATCTGGTCGTGGTTTGAACCTAAGACTTCTGGCATTCTTTGACTATTTCCACGAGTGGCTTGATACGTCTCGTACCTTCATTCTACGACTTGTGGTTGCTTTTCATACCTTGAGTTCTGCCATTCATCAATCTTTCTGAACTTCACCACAGCTCCTTAGAACGGATTGTAGGTAGATATCACGATTAGTAGTTGCTTCCCATACTAGGAGAATTACCTAGTGCAAATTCTTCTAATATTTTCTACGATTGCCTTGGTACAACTCGTACCATGAGTCATAACTTGGTCTTTGCCTTAAGCTCATCTACTGGGATTTTCCGCGACTCTCAATATGACTTATACCATGATTGAACGGCTCGTTGATAACACTCCAACTCACATTCCTTACAAAGCATGAAGCGGACATTGTCAATAAAGAACCTAACAAAGGTTGGGGTCGATCCCACAGGGAATATGGTCAAGATATAGACTAATGCAGGTATTTAAGCTTTTAGGTATGTTATCTCCAAAATGTGGGTTTATAAAAATAGTCATAAAACAAAATTGAAAATCGGTTGTTGTTTATCAAGATTAGCAATTAACTAGGGTAAGTGTTCCCCATGGGTTCATAAGTACTTCGGGTTTACACTCGTGATCTATCCCAATGTTTACTTATAGAACTGAAAAGTAGGGTTCATCCAAATGACTGGTTCGTCCCTATTGGATAACTAAATCACCGGATTAGGTCTCATGAGTGATTTCAATTCAACCGTTATCAATTTATTCCAAATTAACTATCCTACGTTTGCAACTCAAGTCAGACAATGTCCTATAATGATCAAGGTTTGTTGTAATTCTCTTTTCCTAATCTCTACTTCTCGAAGTTCAAGAAAGTAAAGAATTAGGGCAAGTCTTAACGTTACTCTTTGTTAAGAAACATTAAAGATGAAGAGAATACAATAAAAATGTTTATCATTGGTTTCAAATCACTTTGTGTAACCCTAGTTCGTTAATTTACCATGGTTCCCACAACCTTAGTTATGGAGGTTTTAGCCTCTCATGATTGTAAGATCGTTATTAGCATTCATAGACAAAAACATAATTGAATATTTACAAAGATGATTGAAAAGAAAACCTTCTTGATTATTGCAAGAATTGATGTTGAATAATTCAAGACAAAGGAAGAAACCCAAGCAAGAAAAATCTACAAGACTTGAATTAAAATTAACAACAACATGTCTCAACTAAAATAAAACTCAATGTTCGACTCTCTCTAATTGCGTCTCTCTACTGAAAATAACATAAAGAGTATTTATACAAATAATTGGAACCTTCTCCTAAGTAAATAGGGAAACTAACAAAAACTGTCGCCGCCTTCACATATGACCCGTAACAGGATTGTACGGGTCATACCTTGACTCGTACATTGGCTGACTTCTGCTGAATCTGGCTAAGTGTTGACTGCTGGTATGACTTGTGCCAAGAACCTAAGAATCGTACAATCTTCCTGTGGTTTGAACTTGCACTTACTGACATTCTCTGTTAACTTCCACGGATGGATTGGTATGACTCGTACCTCAGTTCCACGATCCGTGACTCCTTCTTGTACATTGAGTTCTTCCAGTCTTCTATTCTTCTGGTCTTTTCCACGGTTCCTTGGCACGGGTCTTAAGTAGGTCTCACGACTCATGATTTACACCCACACCAAGACACTTAGCCTGTGCAATTCCTCCTGGAATTTCCACGACTGCCATGGTACGGCTCATACCATGAGCCGTAACTTGTCCTTGCCTTACACTTTGCTCCTGGGTCTTTCCATGACTCTCAATACGGCTTATACAGGATGGTACGACTCGTACTGAGATCCGTACTAAGCTACTTTTCTACATTTTTCTCTATCTTTTGCATAATGCAGCTTCAACATTTATTTTCCTTGAAAACAAAGTAAAAGTACCTCATATCCATATAAACACACCTAAGTCCATGTTAGTTTCCCAGTTTTAAGATTAGAAAGTGTTGTAAACTCACAGCACATCACTCATACTGAGATTCATACCTAGGCCTTTTCTGCAATCTTTTCACGTCTTTTGCACATTCCAACTCCAAAACCTAATTTCTTTGAAAACAAAGCAAAAGTGCATCATATCCATATAAACACACCTAAGCCCATGCTTATTTTCTCAAATTTAAACGTCGAAAGTGCTATAAACTCACAGCACATCAGCACCCTCAATTTAAGACTTTTGCATGTCCTCAGGAAAACTAAACTAAACTATAAAATGATGCTTAACTAGAAATTAATCTACAAGACCTACAACCAACACAATAAAATTTGCACAATAGACCATTTTCAGACGTTGACCCCTTTTTCGTTCAAACCAAATCAGCTATGCATACATGCAACTACAGTACAAGACATTTAGGGATCAAGATATGGCAACGAACTATTAGCTAAGAATTGAGCTATCACTAATGCTATTTACACAGACAATTCAAGGAATGCAATACAAACCATGTACCCTCATGGCAAATTAAGTCCCTAAAACTTATAGATATCTAGAAATATGAAACTTGGGACTAAGAAAGTAAGACTCTCACTCTCACAACGAAGTTCCAAATACTGCACATCGGATATCATATGCTTTTCCTTATTTTCTCTACTTCGATTTTGTAGACAGTTAGGCTTGGATGACTATTGGACTTTTATCGGCTCGTATGTAGGGTTCGAGTCGGGTATCGTAGATATGGATATAAGTGACTATCCTTTCTTTGCACTACACACTTTGGCTTCACATTACCCTTTTTACCCCTTTCTTTTCCTTTCAGCTTTTTCCTCCCTTTTTCACCATTTAATTAACATGAGTGAGTGTGGTGTATTTTTTATATGTTTTTCAACTCCCCCCTTTTTTCTAAGCAATTTCAGCTGACTTTTTTTTCTACTCATTTTTTTCTTTTAACACCACACCTCACTTTTTTTTGATTTTTTCTTTCTTTTCTACCTCCTCACAGTCTATGCACCCCTACTATAGCCACCCTCAACTTAGACATTTTTTCTTAGTTAAGGTTCACAATGTCCATGGAGGGACCAGGGCCAAACAAGTTCATTATAAACATGGGAAAGGTGAATGGATAGTCAAAGAAAAATGGTCAACTTTTAGGCTCAAAATTGGAATCAAGGGATTCATTTTTATTTGGTTGGGTAATTTAAGCTAAAATGTGCTAAATCAAAAACAGCCTATGATCCTTTTCTAACCAACTATCCTACAACCTATGTAAAGACCAATCGGGCAAGTTCTAGATCCTTAATGCAGTATTGAACTAGGTAAGCATCCTCACTCACTCAGGGTACAGGTTTGCATTGATTCTATCTATCTGGTTCATACAAAACTAAGCTACAATTACACACACTATTAAACTAAATGACACAAAAAGATCTACAGAAGTCATGCTTTTGCAATTAACATACACGGCTAAACACCAAAAATTTTCAAATAGGGTCATTTTTCTTCAATATTTCAAAACATGTGCATTTATTGGATGTAAAGCACTCCTAAGTACTTCTAGCTAAACAAAACACAAAATAAAATCCTAAACATGCCAGTTCTACTAGATAGCATGTCCGAGAGAAAAGAAACACAAAAATAGAAATGCTCGAACGAAAGTCAAAACCCAAAAATCACAAGTATACCCCCCTTTTTTCAAAAGAATGCTTTGTCCCCAAAGCATAAAATGTAAGAACTGGGAAAGGGACATACCCATGGCACTCTAAGCACTACATTCTACCTGTGGAGGAGGGTGTGCAAGCATACTTCCCTCCGCTGCAGTCATGGCACTATCGGTGGCCAACGCACTCAATGGGATATCAATTGGGGTAGTGGTCACCCCCTCAACATAACTAATCGCTGTAATGACCTCATTATTATCTCGGGCTAAATGTGGCTCCGCTGAAGGGTCCTTGCCACCTGCAAGCTCTCCAGGCACAGCAGCTGAGCTCCCTACTCCTATGACTCTCTCTTGTAGCTTAGACATATGCTCGTCATGAGTATATAGGCTAGCTGTTGTTGCTCGTTTACACTTTCGTCTCTCTCTTTTCCTCCTCTTCCTCGAGGATTTCTCATAAACAACATCCGAGGCCCTCATCTTACCCTTGTCTCCACCAGCTGATGTTGGGGCCCAGAATGCCCCAAGGTCGATCTCCTCATCCTGCTCCACATCAAAGTAAAGGATAGCGGGGCTGCTAATATGATTGGCTATCTAGATGCCAACTCAACCACCTGACTGTGCAGGGCCCCTAACTTTTCTCTTTAGTTACCTATATTCGGCTACTTAGCTAAGCGCTCATTGTAACGGAGCTCAAAGTTGTTCAACTAGTTGTGTAGTCCTATAGCCATCTCCTCTATCTCAGCCTTCACCAAAGGCTTGATATTGTCCATCATCAAGTTTACCTTTTTCTCGGTCAACGTTAGTCTCTTGGCTATCTTCTGAAGGAACTCTTGATGAACCAATATGTAGCCTGGCAGGACTTGGCTCGGAATGACTGCTGGAGGTGCGGATGAGGTACTTAGAGCTACCTCTGTGGCTGGTATCTCACTTTTCTCTACTGAGGCTGGGGCATCTACATGCTCACTCCCTGCTGACTGTGGTGGTGAGATTGTTATGGGTAATCTAACCCGGCCGACCGGTTCATGTCATCTCTGATCAGGCTGATATCAGCAGTCCAATGGCCTCTAACCTCCACATCTATCTCTCTCAGCATCCTCACCCCGGTGTCTTTACACAGTGTATGGATAAGGCTAAAAAATGGTATAGTGGTGCTCAAACCCAGAGCACGATCCCATATCTCATTAACTATCACCCGTGGGATGTTGATGGAGTAATGAGGCATAGTACACGCCACCAAGTCTACTCTATCTACACTGAGGGTATTGTCATTCACCATCGGCATCAACCTATGGTGAACTAGTGTCTAGTAGGCCTTCGCTATGAAGTTTAGCGAGGCTTTTGTCACCTGCCGACCGCTAGTCACCCACTCTACATCCTCCTTGACCTCAGCTATCACCCTAGCTAGCCACTTTACTCGACTTTTCCTCTCCTCATTCCCTAGCTGCTTAATCTTTTTTAGGGCATCTACTCGGTAGTCAAACTCTGCTGTGGCCAAAGGAGCTCTCAACTGAGGCCCGTATAGCATCCGGGCAATTGTCCCTTCTTATATGTCAACTATTTATCCCCGGATTACCACACTATCAAGCTTGGGCTGCTCTTTTAATCTCTGCTCTGCCTGTGCTTTCTGCTCCTTTGTTGCCAAATAATCGAGGTAGAACCCCCTAATTAACTCCAAACTATAGCGGTTAGGAGTCCTAGCCATCCAATCAAATCTATAGAAGCTGAAGATCTGCTTTATTTCCTCAACCTCATTCAGTATACTAGTGAGGATCCACGATTCCTCCTGAATATTCCTCTTGGTGAACTGCTTGGAGGTGAGAGCTAGGCCGTTCTCATAGATTTCATGAGCATCAGGCACATGCCACCTCATAGTACAACTCTCTCGAAGCGGAGTATGTTTAGCTTCTTCCTCAGTAGCTTCTTCCTCATGCCCGGCCTCATCATTACAGTTCTGGACTAGGCCTCCTCAGATCCCTCCTCATATTTTTCTTCTCTAGACTGGGCCTCATCAGACTCCTCACCATTATTGGAGCCTTTGTCAGACTCTTGAGACTGCTCCTCGACTCCCTCCTCAACTGGGGAGCTTCGGTAGATGTGGCTGTAGCAGCTTTGGCCGGTGCCCTAGTGGTTTGTGCCTCATTAGTTTCATCTGTATCCACTTGTTACTCCTCCACCGAACCACTATGGTAACCCTTCTCCTGCTCAAATTTGGAGGCCTTATCTCTCAGGCCCCTTCTAGCCGCAATCTTGGCTCTGGCCTTCTTGTCCTACGCATATTTGGTTTCTCTTCTCTTCATTGTCGTTGTATCTGTGGAGAACAAGGATATATGTGTTATCTCGGAAAATGAAGGCAAGAAAATCATCCTTAGTAAATTTGCACAAATCATTAGTACGAGTCATACCTAGTTGGTATGATTCGTACTAAAACTCATAGTATGATAAGGCACTGTCACAACTCCTTGGTATGACTCATACTAGGATGGTACGATTCGTACTAAGGGTCATATGAGGAATTCCCTAAAACTATGGTTCTTTGTATTTTGTAAGACTCATGTTACAGATCATAATTGGATTCCAGAAGTCATACTAAGGGTCGTACTGTTACTTTTGAACTTGACCCTTTCAGATTTTTGGTATGACCATTAGGTACGAATTGTAGTAGGATATCACAGGTCATACACGACCACCAGGTATGACTCATAGTAGGATATGACAGGTTGTACTAGGTACTGTACCATGTCTTCCAGTTAAAATATCTTGGGACAGTCCCAACGAGCCATCATACAAGTGGTAGTACAAAACCACGAGTTGTAGGAAGACTCATGAAGCCTTTCCTCGCCTGGGCAGTGTCAGTTATTCAGGTAAACAATCATTTTGTTTAATCAAGCACATTTTTGGGGGTGGTTAATCAGACTTCAGCACCTTAGTGATTCATATTACACAGGAAATTATCTACCCCATCTATCCTCACGGATTCAAGTTTCCACTTTAGGTCACTTACTTCATCACCAAGTTCTTTGAGTTTCATACACTCCAAACCTGACAATCAATATTATGTATCATGCAGTGGTCACTTTTCTCTATTTTCATACATTTACGAAGGAATCACAGTGGTGGTTCACATCAAAATCAGCAAAAATAGTAGAAGAGAAGAGACTCAACTTGCAAAAATCTTGATTCACTGTTGCTTATTCAAAGTTCTAGAGGATGAAACTCACTAATCTTAGTGATTTTACAGCTTTAATGGTGCGTGAACGGATTGAAAATGAGTTATGGGTGAGTGAGGATTGTGGGGAGATAATCGTGGTTTGGTGCTTCTAATTTTGTGGGAACTTTAGGTCCGGAAATTTTATTTTAAATAGGTTTGGGGAAAATTTGAAAATCTGAGTCAATTCGAGTCAATTTCATTAAGTTAGCCCATAATGACTCATACCATGAGTTATAGGTCATACCTACGATTCGTCCCTTGGACTCGTAGAAAGAGACTGAGAAAACTTACTTGGAGACCTACGACTGCATGGTAGGAGTCGTACCGTGATGTTATGAATCATACCATGGCTCGTGGCCTATTATGTTTTGCACCTCCATACTTAGCATAGTTTATTCCTACAGTAGGTACTATGAACTCATTGGGTTGCTTAATTGACCGGCAAACATTAAAGGTGGCCTTCTCCTTATTCAGCCTAAACCTCAACTGGCCATCCTCAACATCTACCAGAGCTCTCCCAGTGGTGAGGAATGGTCTCCCTACAATAATAAAAACCTCAAAATCAACCTCACAATCCAAGATCGTGATGTCTGCTGGGAAGATGAATTGATCCACCTTAACTAGCACATCAACTAGGATTCCCACTGGTGTTTTAACTGTGCGGTCAACCATCAATAGATGCATTATCTTTAGTGTGGGGGCTCCCAAGCCCAAATTCATGAACACAGCTAATGGTATCAAGTTGATGCTAGCTCCTAAGTCATATAGTGCCTTTGCAAACTCAAAGTCACAAATCGTACAAGGAATGGCGAAGGCACCTGGATCCTCCATCTTTTGGGCAAGGACCCGTGAGGATATGGCACTGTAATGATGCAAATTACCAACTGACTCATAGCTCACGAACCTCTTCATAGTCACAAGATCCTTCATAAATTAGGCATATCTAGATATCTGCTCCAATGCTCCGGCCAATCATAGATCACTGTTTTAGCTTAGAGAGAAATTTCTGAAACTTACCATCTTTCGCCTTCTTCTTCATCCTCTATAGGAATGGTGGCGGTGGTCGAGGGATAGCCCTATACACTTGTGTGGCCCTTTTTCCTTTCCTTTATCGACTCTAGACCCTTTTGCACCAACTGGAGTCTCAGTCAACTCAGCCTCACCTACAAGCTTTGGGTCAGCAACCTTATCATCCTCATTAAACTCGATCTCTTTCTGTCTTTTCATTCAACTACAACCAGGAGGAGAGAGTCAATAGTAGTCTTTCCACTCCTAGTCATCATCACCATACAATGACTGTCATTCTTTGGATTTTAGATGGTGTTGCTAGGAAGTGTCCCCTTTTGCCTCTGGTTTAGGGATGCAGACATTTGACCAAGTTGCTACTCAATCTGCTTTATTGTTGTAGCATGGGATTAAACCTTTTGGCCCATGCTAGATATATCACCCCTAATATCCTTTAGCTTCTCGTAAGTTGATTTGTCCCTTTTAAGAAGCTCAACCATCATGCTCTCTAACTTCAAAGGTCCAGCATCACCCTTACGGGACCTGGGAGGAACATCAACACTAGCAAAGGTCTAGCATCACCCTTACGGGACCTGGGAGGAACATCAACACTAGTGCGTTCATTGAAGTAGATATCATTCTTTCTTTATTCACCTTCCCGCTCACGACCTCTACTCCTATCCCTATATCTATTCCTGTTTTAGTTGTCTCTATATTGGGTCTGACCTTGATTTCTAGATCCTTGGGCGTTGGTCCGAAAACCCGCCACCTGGTTGTCCAAGAAGTTTTCCTCCTTCTCAAAATCTGTCTGCTCGAACCCCTACTCCTAACCCTGAGCACCTACTGCATTCACCTTCTGAGCTCCAAAGCTCATCATGTGCTTCGTGAGCAGGCCCAAGGATGTCCTCATGTGAGCTAGCTCCTGATCACGCTCCTCTCATTTCTATGCTGCTCGATAGTCATACCAATAGCATATGTACCTGCACCTGTCTCTGCTTCCTTGGTGTGCTAGGCCCTGTTTGTCTTGGTCACTCATTCAAGTATAATAGTTGTTTTCTCCCACGATTGACTCATCAATGCTCCTCTTGCTACCGTATCTGCTACAACCTTAGTGTTGTTGCAAAGACTTGTAAAAAATTTCCGACAAACTGTCATCGGGAATTTTATGGTTTGGGCACTTAGTCAGCTTCTTCTTAAATCTCAAACAAGTCTCATGCAGTGCCTTAGTTTACATAGTCAGCTTCTTCTTAAATCTCAACCAAGTCTCATGCAATGCCTCAGTTTTCAACTACTGAAAATTATAGATCTTTTCTTTTAGCTGAAGCATCCAAGAGGTGGGAAGAAAATTTATAGGAAGGTTTGCTTAAACTCCCTCTAATTGGTAATGGAGTAGTTGGGCAACTTTGATAACCATAATGTGGCCTCTCTAAAGAGAGAGAGAATGAGAAGAGTCTCAATCTTATAGCATTCTATCTTACACCGAGTAACCCGTACGCCTTGTATATCTTGACAAAGTTCATCAAGTGCAGGTTACCATCGTCAGTTGCATGACCACTAAGAACCCCTTCGTATTTAGCAACTGGATCATGATTCTAGTGATATCAAACTTTTCCCCAGCAGGCATAGGTGGAGGTATAATGGCTCTAGGTGAATCGACTCATTAACATCTAGATCATCATCATCATAGAATTGGGGAGCATATCTTTGGCCTTTATTCCCCTTCCATGAAACCCAACATTCACTACCTCATCACGAGCATCCTCTGCATCCTGAAGTGTAGTTTGCCGAGCTATCTCAACTTGATGAACTTCTTTAGCCATACGGGCCTCTCTCTGCTCAGCATTTTCCATCCTACGTAGTGTTCGCCCTAATTCAAGATTCAATGGAATCAGGGGGTTTAAACTTTGTTGGGTACTTGGCATCCACCAAGTGACAACCTATGGGTGTCAAAAACAAAAGAAAACATAAATGAGGAAAATAATGACAAAAATTCAATCAAAACAATTACTCTAATCCCAAGCCGTATTTCCCGGCAATGGTGCCACTTCTAAAAATGCTCAAATCACACTCTTGTAAAAATATGACATGGATGTTGTCAATAAAGAACCCAACATGGTTGGGGTCTATCCTATAGGGAATAAGGTTAAGATATAGAATAATGCTAGTGTTTAAGCTTTTGAGTCTGTTATTTCCTAAAAGGGGTTTTTTTGTAAAGAAGCAAACACATAACAATATTGACAATTGGTTTGTTATCAAGATTATGCAATTAACTAGGGAAGTATCCCCATGGATTCATAACTACTTAGCTTTTACACCAGTGATCTATCCTAATACCAAACTTATAGAAATGATAAAATGGATTCATCCAAACAACTAGTTCGTCCCGATTTGATGACTATACTTAATTACCAGGTTAGGTCTCTTGAGTGATTTCACTTTAATCGTTATCAACTTGTTCCAAAATAACTATCCTACGACCGCAACTCAAGTCATACAATGAACCATAAAGTTCAAGGCTTCGTTGTTATTCTCTTTTTCTAATCTCTATCGCTCTAGATTCAAGAAAGTAAGGAATTCAGGCAAGTCCTAACATTGCACTCCATTAATAAATGTTTAAGATGAAGAGAATACAATACAAGCATTAGCATTGGTGTAGAATCTCTTTCTGCAAAACCTAGTTCGTTAATTCTCCATGGTTCCCACAATCCTAGTTGTGGAAGTTTTAGCCTCTCATGATTGTAAACATACAATTAGCATTAACAGACAAAAACATAATTTAAAACATACAATAATGATTAAAAAGTAAACCCACTTGATTATTGCAAAAGATCAATAAAAAATAATTTCAAGAACAATGGAAGAATCAATGCAAGAAACTCTCCAAAAGTTGTTCTCGATATTCTTAAGAGATGACTACTTCTCAAAAGAATCAATTTTTGTTCCTCTCTTAACAAAATAACCTAGAAAAGTATTTATATAAATAATTAGAAACCTTTCCTAAATTAACAGGAAAACTATTAAACTGCCGCCAGTTTCACCTACAACTCGTACCATGATTGTATGAGTCATACCTCTGCTAATTTTTGGAAACTTTAGATTTTGGCTAAGTGTTGGAACTTGGTATGACTCATACATAAATCCTATGAGTCGTACAATCTGGTTGTGGTCTGAACTTGAAACGTCTAGCATCCTCTGACTATTTCCACAAGTGGCTTGGTACATCTCGTATCTTCATTCTGTGAATCGTGGTTTCCTTTCGTACCTTGAGGTCCGCCATTCATCAATCTTTCTGAACTTCACCATGGCTCCATAGTGCTGGTCGTAGGTAGATATCATGATTAGTGGTTGCTACCCGTACCAGGAGACTAACCCAGTGCAAATTCTTCTGATATTTTCTACGACATCTTTGGTACAGCTCATACCAACATAGTGTGGCTTGTACCATGAGTCGTAACTTGGTCTTTGCGTTAAGCCATCTTCTAGAATTTTCCATGTCTCTCAGTATGGCTCGTACGGAGATCTGTACCTGGCTCTTTTCTACATTCTTTTCATTTATTTTGCACATTCCAACTCCAACACCTAATTTCCCTAAACACAAAGAAAAAGCGCATCATATTCGTATAAACACACCTCGGACTGTGCTTATTTTCTCAGTTTTAAGCGTCGAAAGTTATGTAAACCCACAACACATCACAAGTCACCCCTTTTATCATGCAAAATTAGTTTTCTCACAACCATTAAGACTAAACATGCAATCTCTACTCATGACATAATTTCAATATGAAAGACACCTAGATTGAGGAGTAACTCATGCTAATCGTTATCATCCATATGCCCTCAGCATTTAGACCAAAAAATGTTTATGGTTTCAAAATTAAAGATCACATATAATACAAGATCAATAGAGAAGAGAAAGACACTCAACTCTCACAAAGATGTGCAGAAGTTAGGTCACAACTACTATATGCTTGCCTTCACTCTCAAATGCCTTCTCTCTTGAAAATCTGGGTTGAGATCATATAAGGATTTTTCTATGTTTGTAATGTTGGTTCAAAGGGCTGGTAGGATACAAATATGATATTTTTAGTGGCTCATTATCTTCCTTGAACACTACATCATATTCCCATTTTCTTTTTCACTCTTTGTTCCCTTTTTTTTCTTCCCTTTCTTTTTCTTAGAAATTTTTCACAACCCAAGGTACTCTTTATGAGCTCAATTTATTTACTTCCTTTTTTTAAATTTTCTTTTATGTTCTTTTTTTTTCTTTTCTTGCCAATATATGTTGGGTAATGGGCAAACTCCTCAATTTCCCTTTTTCTTTCTTTTCCACCTTATCCACCCCAACTTACACTTTTGCATATTTTCATCACATTTCATAGTGTTAAGGAAGATGGGTTCAAAAGAAGATCAACCTGAGAATTTATTTCGGTTCATTATGGTTGATCAAGAAAAAGGGTTATAGGCTCAAAGAGGGAGACTAGGAATACATGCATCACTTAGTAGGCGTATTTAGGAAAATATAGATTTTGAAATACAAAAAAATGCCTAAGTTCATCTCTACAACCCTAAAGTTAATCCTAAGATAAAGCATGAATAACCAGACAAGTTTTAGATTATGACCACAACATGTGAACAAATGAATATTTCTCACCACGCAGTAGCACATCGATATCAAATGGACTAATTACTTTTACTCTCAACTAGGGAGTCATTACAACAATCAACAACATTAGATTTCAGACATAGAGTTAAACATGTTAATACAAATTAGTCATGGTAAAAATTTAGGTGGCGGGAGGGTGGGGGGGAGGGGCATTGTTTTCAAAGAAACAAAGAAGTATGCTATAATCTCATATGCCACCACCACCTAAATCAGGAACACTTTATTCCACTAAGCACGACATAAAATCATAGATTGGTACCCTTAATAAAGCCGCCTAGCAATCTATCATCGGACCCACACAATATGATACTTAAACTACTTTTTATTTTTTCATATTCAATAAAAAGTAAGCATCTCAAAAAAGAGCTATGGCTAAGAAAATCCAAAAGGAATTCTATAGTAAGAAAATAATAAATGGACATCCACAACATATCATCATTAAACTCAGAAAAATTAATCTTTCATAGTTCAAGAGTTATACGAAACAACATTATTACATCACAAAAGATATATGCATCCCCCCACCCCAACTCGAAGATTGTACAATTTCCCCAATGCACACAAAAAATGAAGAACAAAAAGTGAGAGAGGCTCTCTAATGCACTCAAACCATGCTATTATGGATCATGTGGCACATAAGCAGGGATGACTGTTGGCACACCTGGCCTGGGTACAAATAAAGTGCTTGCCTCACTATCTATATGAGGCCCGATTCGTGCAAATGCAAGGGACTCCAACATCATAGCCCATAACTCTGCAACCTATTTGAGATCCATGTTGCAGTTATCTTCCTCATGGAGGCTTCTCTCATGGACTTGTCCTACTCCTCCATTAGTGGCATTTTTCCTATAGCACGTGGAAGAGTGGGACTTCTAAGCTATGATGGATAGGATGACTGAGGACACGTAGGTTTTGCTATAGTACGTGATACTTTGTGTGGTGTAGCTAGAGAGGTGAGTCTCTGCAGAGACAATCTGTCATGTGAAGCCCTAACCGATGATGCTGTTTGTGAGTACTCTCTAGTTGGTAGAGCTTTGTAGGGTGCATCATCTAGGATCAACTCTATCAAACTAGAAATAGGCAAGGTACAATCTACAACCAACATCTGAATGGAAATCTCCTTAACCCGAGGCTCTCTAATCTACAACTCTAGAACGATAACTCTTATCTCCTCTAAGTTTGTGCGGAGGCTCTAGATCTCAGTCTGGTTAGAGCCTCACTCCAACTGTATCACCTTAGCCTCAATGTCCTCTACTCTAGAAAATATTGCCTCATGGATGTCCTGCAAAGAATCTCACAGTTGTTGTAGTGCTCGTTCAATGATCTTGGCCACAAAGGCCATCATCTCTTCAATCAGACGGGCCTATTACCTCTCCACTTTATCAAGTTGAGTAGCCATACTCTCAAATGTCTCTCTAGATTACTGGACTTTTCTTAGGTGGGAAAGAGGGTCTGTTGGAGCTAGTAGGATTTGTGGAGGTGCTGCAGCAGCGGATCTGCCTCCTTGGGGAGCGGAATCAAAAGGAAGTATTGCTAAAGTTACTGGTGGCTATGAGGTGACTGCTTTATCTGGTTCCTCAGACTGGACGCCCTCACTCTCTAATGCAAACCCGTCTAGAAAAGATGTTCTAGTGCTTCAGGAGACTAAAATAATGATTCATTTCCTACTTTGGTGATCTCCATCATCTATCTCGCCACTGTAAGTATGTCCTTCCTTTGTAATTTAGGAACCGCTACACTCTGGCATAATGTTGTCACTAAAAATGGGAATGGGAGAGAGGTGGCTCCCTGCAAGGCCTACTCTTAAGCTCCAATATCAGCATCTACCCTATATCTAATCTTTTTCGATCTAAGATAACTGTTATGACTAGTGCATGGCCATGAGTCATCCCATTGTCACTCTTGGCCGGGCAGATATGGCTACACATTATGTTTTACCAAAATTTAGCTTGTGATAAAAAATCTCTTTTTATAATGAGTGCAGTGTCATGTGCAGCCCATGTGGGTGTAGCTCGACCTATCATCCTGGCATTCAATGGCCTAGCACGTATTACCATATCAACTATTGCATCATAGTCCAAGGTATCTATGCCCTCATATCTTCACTCAAGTAGTATTGGTTGATTTCCTTGGGGAAAATATCAACCAACACTTCTCAAATTGTCACCGACTCTAATGTCTCTATTAGAAACTTCAAACCAGGATTGGATGCCTGAAGGAGGGCACCACATACTGTGTAGATGTTATACCCCATAGAATTCCCGGCACCTAAATGACCTATTCGCACGTTGGTTAAGCATATTTGAAGGCCATACGTGCTAGAGAAAGGCCCGGGAAATGATCGGACGAGAAACCTGTCGAACCATCGCGGAAGGAGCCGAGGCAGAGCCCCTCCGCGATGGCAGCGTGTCACGAAGGAGGAGCCTCCGCGTTGGCTCCGTGACACGTTGGCCTTGTCCAGGACCAAGAATATAAAGCCCCACTTAGGGTTAATTCATTAAAACACTTAGGAAATTTCCAGGAAACAGAGAGAGAAATCGGAGAAAGGAGAGGGAACGAAGGGGGTGATATAATTTGCATCCGATTACGCTACTAAACGTTGTCCAAACTCAAATTAACCTCAGATACCGAGGTATTTAGCAGCAGAGAGCATTCCTACGAATTTAGTTTCGTGAAATATGGCCGACGAATCGTCGAGCTACCGAGCTAAGCTAAGTGGAATTGCTCTAAATTAGTGTCTATGTGTTCCTAGCTGTGAAGTGAATATTTCTCCCTTCTGGACCGCTGAAAAATAGCGAATTTTCGACCGTCTTTCGATAAGCCTAAGTTTAGGCTATAAACTATATCCAAAGTGACGCTGCTCTTTATAATAAAGCTGTATTTAGTATTAATTGACATATTTATGAATGCAGTTGGGAGAAAATAGTTGAAGTACCGGCCGAGCCTCGTCCGACAGACGGATAGTTCGAGGATAAGGTATGTAAAGTTAGTTTCCTCGGCAAGTTAGTAATCTTGGTACAGTACAGTAATTTTAAGGCTAGTAGAATATTCAGAAGCCATGTTTGACGTTTACTATGAATGATGGTACGATACCAGAAACATTATGTTATGATCAGCGCGAGACTTGCTAGCACGATATACATTCTAATATAAGTGTTAAGGATTTCACAGCATGCTCAGTATGTGATGTGACACAGAATGTTAGGATATCATTGCATTTAGTGAAACCCAGTAAAGCGATGTAATACTTGTAAGACATCTCACAAATAGAATGATAAGTTAAAATGAAGTTGGAAAGCATGTTAGGAATAGTAAATCATGTTACTATAGAAACTCAGCATACAGTATGGTTTTCAGTAGAAATACTATATCCCGTTCAGTATTAGCCCCAGAACAGTCTAGCAGGAGACTATATTCATATATATATATATATATTCACCAGCCTCAGCATGTATTGAATATGTACAGGTTACTATTACTAGTTCAGCATGTAATATATACTATATTTACCACCATTAGCCTCAGCATGTGAGATATGCAGACAGTATTACTAGTAGAGACCGTTGTATTGTTTGGGGTTGGACTACCTAGCATCCATGACTGTCCCAAGGTTGATAGCTGTATCGACTCATCCGCCAGAGGACGAGGATACGTCGCTCTACGGAGTGGAATGCCGTCCCACAAGGGACGAAGATGGGATGCCAGTTTTCCCCATATTATGCCTTGGTCGGCTTTTACACACCCCTGTCGACCGGATATGCCCGGGTGTTGATTCAGGAGTCCTTCGGACTCAGATGCAGTTATAGTCAGGGGCTCAGCGAGCCCAAGTGCCTACCCAGGGGACCGACAGGATGCTTACAGGGTTTATAGGAGATGGGATGACCGGGGTAGGGGTATAGATTCTGTGCTGGTTGTACCTCCCGGCTTATGGGGGCCGGGTAAGGTTTGTGTGTGCTATGTTATGTTATGTTATGTTATGCAACGTTATGATAGATACGAGTAGATCAGCAATAGAACGATACATCTCCAGGTATGACTCCTACTCCTTCCAGTATAATTGAGAGAAGGTATGACTTACATTATCAGACAGTTAATCTATTTCTCTCTACTTCAGTTTCATCAGTTATATTATTGTTTTCAGATATTTCCTTCAGTTATTGCTTTACATACTCAGTACCAGCGGTACTGACGCCCGGTGGGGCACTGTATTACTTGCCTTTCAGGTACTCATAGATGAGCAGGCGATACTACGTGATTCCTATCAGCGATCGAGTATTCATCTCCTGTAATCCGGAGACTGAACTCCAGAGGTGTATGTCATTTTCTTTTGTTGTATAGTATGGGTAGGTCGGGGCCCTGTCCCGATCATTTCTATTGTTATTCTTAGAGGCTTGCAGTCTGTATATGTTTCCCTGTGGTCAGATGAGCCGGTCGTGTGAGGCCGTGCAGTTGTATAGCTGTTAGAACTTGTGTTTCCTTTATGTTGGCCGTGTGGGGCCATAGTTCGACAGTAGTGGTGACCTTGTCGGTCACGTAGCTTTCTAGTATTTCATGATTGAATTATAGATAACTAGACAGCATGGTGGCCTTGTCGGCCCGCATAGGTTTCCCTATATTGACATGTTTCTGGTCAGCTGTTAGTACAGGTACAGGAGGCTATAGGCCAAAGGGCCGGGGGCTGTGTTTACAGCCGTTATATAGCCCTTTGTTTCCAGAAATGTGAGTTTGAGCCTGTCAGGCACCAGATGTGCCCAGGCTTAGCAGTCCAGCAGTTCAGGTCCTAGTAGGGCACCAGGTGCCAGTCATACCCCCCAAGGCGGGGTGTGACAAACTTGGTATCAGAGCAGGTCGTGTCCCAGGGTGTCTGCAAGCCGTGCTAAGTAGAGTCTTGTCTATGGATGTGTTGTGCACCACATACTATAGGCAGGAGGCTGCGAGGCATGATAGGATGGTTACCCCTCCTTCTCAGTCAGTCGTGCTTTAGAGCGGTAGTATAGGGTGGAGTCTCTAAAAACTCACCGTATTCTTTGATTATAGATACAAAGGTAGATCAACATTACCCTACCACAGGCAGAAGATCAGATATAACAACAGAAGAAGGCATTAGCCAGTTACAAGGTAACTACAGCAGCAGGAGGAGGTAACAGGGACCTCCCAATGTTATCTCTTTTATTGGTACCGTCCCCAGTATATGTCGATAATGTCAAAATAGGAAGTCAGGAGTGTAATGTGCATATGAGTTGATTTATTTATTAGCTATATAAGATCTGCTTAAGATTACAGACAAGGTCAGACCACCAGGTAAGTATAGGAAAGCGAGGGAAATGCAGGAATCCCAGCCACATTTTTTTTCCAGATATGGTACAGTTAAATGCTTTTATTTGTTGCAATAAGAAAAGGGCTATTCCTACCTCTTGATTTTGATGCCAGTATAGTAAAGGGGCATAAAGACTTGAGATGGGGTTGCCAAATCAAGCAGTAAGTAAAGATGGGCTGATTGATCCTAGTAAGTATTGGAAAGTATAATGAGCCCCTATGATTCCGTAAGTTGTGCAGACCCCTATGATAATAAGCCAGTAGAGGAAGTAAGACCGTTAGCTTACTCGAAGCAGGGGTAAAAAAAAACCTATTAGTGATGAATGTCGGGTAATAGTCAAGTTCGAGTTAGAAAAAGGCCAAGTCCGCCACATATGCTAACAGATAGCAAGACATACCTGTAAGATTGTGGTTATGATCCAGTTGTGATATCAAAAGGGTGAGGGAAAGAAGCAGGAATGTCAGATCTTGTGGGGAAATTAGAATTACCCCCGGATTGATAAAATATCATTTTAAGGATTAAGCCTTGGGATGACAGTAAGATTGCGGTTCAAAATACCGCAGTATGTCCGCTATGGAGAAGTTAAGAAGTTACCGATACAGCGATTCTAATCTAGTGTAGCCTATAGATAAGGCCCAGCAGACAGTCATGGGCTCTCAATATATGCTTAGTAAGGATACAAGATTCAAACGTCGACCCCACATCGCAAGAGTGGCGGAATTTCAAACAGCAGACAATAACCAAAGTGTTTATGTTTGTTACTTTCAGAATGGGGTGACAATGCAATGAAATGATAAGTCAGGGCAGGAGATATTATTAGGCCGTAGAAGCGATGTATCATGTACGGTATGAGACTCAGCAGAGCATGTCAGAGATTATGTATTACCGCGGAACTCAGTACATATTGTACGTAGCTGTTGATATATATATATATATACAGATAATAGATATGCTGTGAGTGGCTGCCTATAAGGGCCACAATCACAGATGTTGATTAGTAATAGAAAGCATGTATAAATTGCATTGCAGGACACCCCCCCTTGCCAAAAAAAGAAAGAGGGAGAATAAAGAAAGAAAAGGAGAAGAGAAGGGGCAGATTAAGGGTGAAATTACGTATGAAGTCATAGAAACTATCTCAGTTCTTAGTTATTAAGTTAATAGACTTATGTGTTGTTGCCAGATCTAGGCTCTAGGAGCTTACCAGAGTTAATGGCCTAAACCAGTTGGCTAGATGATAAGGGCGCAGTCAGATGGTCTACCAACCAGCTGGCGCCTGCATTAGCAGGGAAGCATCCCTGAAGATCGGTAACATTAGTGCGTGTACTAGAACCAGGATTAGAGGCCGGATAGGCAAATTTCAAAGATTAGCAATACCAGAATTGTTCTAGTATATTAAGGGGTCGTACGTCATTTTCCCAGCCTTGTAGGTGAGAGTCGGCCTTAGTAAACCTAGCAGTTATTATGTGGAACACCCCATAAGTCAGCCGGCCGTCCCAGTCAGAATACCCGTGGGTACCCTGAGGAAGGGTCCACATCAGTAGTCAGCGACAGACTAGTACTTCAACTGGTTCTCGTAAGATATTCAGATACAGAGCCCTAGCAGAAGGCCAGTATTTACAGAATAGCTCATAAGACCGAGAATTCCCCAGAATAGCAGTATAAATCCAAGTGGATACACACAAGGCATAAGAAATTGATAGTACCCTGCTAGCACAGTGTTTATTAAGACCAGGGGATCAGTAGACTCCCCGTGAAGATCCAGAGATTGATCGCCTGGGAGTAAGTTTGATTAAGCCCAGCCTTACAGTGGTTTAAGCAAAATAATAGAGCAATTAGATGCCACAAGTCTGCGGTTATGCATGAACTATAAGCACTCAAGTAGAACGGTTAGAGCATAGTTAGACTACTGCCACATTCGGGTCATTCAACCCGACTATTCAGTTACTTAAGGTTATGCAGCCAGATCATTAGAGGTCATGGTCAATATCAGGACCCCCTGATCAGATACGGGCACATGGTGTGCAGATAATCGTTCAAGGTTACCTTAGCAACAAGTAGCCTTAGTATGCGGCCAGAAGGCCAGATAAGCTCTAGCTATACCGGTAGATTACTTGTCAGATTCTCCGGTATAATACACCAGTATGATCGTCAGTTATATGTCAATTTTTGTAAATGTGAATTTTGGTTGAGTTTAGTAGCCTTTTTGGTCACATTGTGTCGGAGGCTGGTGTACAGATAGATACACAGAAAATCAAAGTAGTGAAGACATAGCCTAGACCTCCCACTCCGATTGAAGTACGCAATCCCTGCGGTTAGCCGGGTACTGCAGAGGTTTTGTGGAAGGATTTTCCACCTTAGCAGCACCTCTGACTAAATTGACACAGAAGGCAACAAAGTTCCAGTAGACTGAGGCATGTGAGCAGAACTTCCAAGAGTTAAAAGCCAGGTTAACATCAGCTCCAGTGTTAGTATCGCTAGGAGATACAGAGGGTTGATGCAGCATGGTAAAGTAATAGCTTATGCTTTCAGGCAGTTGAAGAAACGTGAAAACAATTATCTTACCCATGACCTGGAGTTAGCTGTAGTAGTTTATGCCTTAAAGAGTGAAAATTTTGTATCACCCAGGAAGGGCTAATATGGTAGCAGATGCCCTTAGCCGTAAACCTATGGGAGTTGGCATACTTGCAGCCGGAACAGCGAGAATAGACCTGAGAATTACACTAGTTAGCCGGTTTAGCCGTTCACATAGCAGAAATAAAGGATAACAGAGCGATAATACAGAATGTCGTAGTGTTGTCGTTAGTGGTGGAAGTAAAGGAACGGCAGTATGGAGACCCTAGCCAGGTTCAACTTGAACACAAGGTTCAGTAAGGAGAGGTGACATATATTCAGATAACCGGGGATGTAGTGTTGCGATATAAAGGCCGCATTTGTGTTCCAGATATTTTTGGGGCATCGCCAGTAGATTATGAGCGAGGCGCATTACGCCCGCTATTCTCTCCACCCAGGCGCGACGAAAATGTACCCTAATATCAAAGAAAACTACTGGTGGCCAGGTATGAAAAGAGAAATTGCTGAATTTGAAGCCCAGTGTCCTAACTGCAAACAGGTGAAAACTGAACATCAAAAACCAGGCGGGTTAACTTAGGACATAGCTGTGCCTCTCTAGAAATGAGAAGCAGTGAATATGGATTTTGTGGCAGGATTACTCCGTACCAGACGCGGAAATGATTCTATTTGGGTAATAGTTGACAGGCTGACAAAATCAGCTCATTTCCTGCCAGTGAAATCTACCTTCTCGGCTGAGGGTTATGCCGAATTATATATCAGAGAAATAGTTAGATTGCATGGAGTGCCAGTATCTATCATTTCTGATAGGGGAGCACAATTTACAGCTAGATTCTGGCAGTCGTTCCAGAGGGGTCTGGAAACGCAGATTAATTAAAGCACAGCATTCTATTCTCAGACAGATGAGCAGGCTGAGCGCACAATTCAGACGCTCAATGACATGTTGCGAGCGTGTGTGCTAGATTTTAGTAGTAGCCAAAGTGAGCATTTACCATTAATTGAATTTGCCTACAATAATATCTATCATTCAACCATCCAGATGGCGCCTTTTGAGGCATTATACGAGCGAAAATGCAGATCGCCGAATGGTTGGTTTGAAATCGGAGAGTCAGTGTTGGTTGGCCCAGACATTGTTCAGTAGTCAAAGGAAAAGGTAAAGCTTATCCGAAGAATGCTTACTGACTGCACAGAGCCGCCAGAAATCATATGCAGATGTGCGGTGCAGAAAATTGGAGTTTGATGTGTATGACTGGGTATTTCTGAAGTATCCCCAATGAAAGAGGTAATGAGGTCCGGCAAGAAAGGTAAGCTTGGCCCGAGGTTTGTTGGGCCTTATCGGATTCGTCGAAGGACAGGCCGAGTAGCATATGAGTTGAATTTGCCTCCAGAATTAGAATTCGTTCATCCGGTCTTTCATGTATCTATGTTGAGGAAATGCATAGGAGACCCGTCCAGAGCAGTCCCAGTCCAGAATATCCAGGTTATGAAAAAGTTGGCCTATGAAGAGGTTCCAATAACTATCTTAAACAGGCAGATTTGCAGATTGAGGACTAAAGATATTACGTCTATTAAGGTATCGAGACGTAACATGAACTGAGAGGAGATGACTTGGGAAGCGGAGGAAGATATGAGGACCAGATATCCTCACCTATTTCAGGCCTAGTCAGGCGACAGGTATGTCCGTATTATTACTTATGCAGTACCTTATAGTTGTAGGTGTGTGAATGAGAAAGATTGATACTTAGTTATCCAGTGGATCATAAAATATTACGTACAGCGCCTGTGTTGGACTTTTCTGCATTTCAGGTTTTTGCTATAGTTTACAGGGGAAACTCTGCCGAAATTTTTCTAGAAAGTAAGTTAAGTAGTCCTCCAGATAGCAGTGTACATTCGAGGATGAATGTTCTTAAGGGGGGGAGAATGTTATACCCCGTAGAATTCCCGACACCTAAATGACCTATTCGCACGTTGGTTAAGCATATTTGAAGGTCATACGTGCTAGAGAAAGGCCCGGGAAAAGATTGGATGAGAAACCTGTCGAACCATCGCGGAAGGAGCCGAGGCAGAGCCCCTCCGCAATGGCAGCGTGTCACGGAGGAGGAGCCTCCGCGTTAGCTCCGTGACACGTTGGCCTTGTCCAGGCCCAAGTATATAAAGCCCCACTTCGGGTTAATTCATTAAAACACTTAGGAAATTTCCAGGAAACAGAGAGAGAAATCAGAGAAAGGAGAGGGAACGAAGGGGGTGATATAATTTGCATCCGATTACGCTGCTAAATGTTGTCCAAACTCAAATTAACCTCAGATACCGAGGTATTTAGCAGCAGAGAGCATTCCTACAAATTTAGTTTCATGAAATATGGCCGACGAATCGTCGAGCTACCGAGCTAAGGTAAGTGGAATTGCTCTAAATTAGTGTCTATGTGTTCCTAGCTGTGAAGTGAATATTTCTCCCTTCCGGACCGCTGAAAAATAGCGAATTTTCGACCGTCTTTCGATAAGCCTAAGTTTAGGCTATAAACTATATCGAAAGTGATGCTGCTCTTTACAATAAAGCTGTATTTAGTATTAATTGACATATTTATGAATGCAGTTGGGAGAAAATAGTTGAAGTACCAGCCGAGCCTCGTCCGACAGACGGATAGTTCGAGGATAAGGTATGTAAAGTTAGTTTCCTCGGCAAGTTAGTAATCTTGGTACAGTACAGTAATTTAAAGGCCAGTAGAATATTCAGAAGCCATGTTTGACGTTTACTATGAATGATGGTACGATACCAGAAACATTATGTTATGATCAGCGCGAGACTTGCTAGCACAATATAGATTCTAATATAAGTGTTAAGGATTGCACAGCATGCTCAGTATGTGATGTGACACAGAATGTTAGGATATCATTGCATTTAGTGAAACCCAGTAAAGCGATGTAATACCTATAAGACATCTCAGAAATAGAATGATAAGTTAAAATGAAGTTGGAAAGCATGTTAGGAATAGTAAATCATGTTACTATAGAAACTCAGCATACAACATGGTTTTCAGCAGAAATACTATATCCTGTTCAGTATTAGCCCAGAACAGTCTGGCAGGAGACTATATTCATATATATATATATTCACCTGCCTCAGCATGTATTGAATACGTACAGGTTACTATTACTAGTTCAGCATGTAATATATACAATATTTTACCACCATTAGCCTCAGCATGTGAGATATGCAGACAGTATTACTAGTAGAGACCGTTGTATTGTTTGGGGTTGGACTACCTAGCATCCATGACCGCCCCTGGGTTGATAGCTGTATCGACTCGTCCGCCAGAGGACGAGGATACGTCGCTCTATGGAGTGGCATGCCATCCCACAGGGGACGAAGATGGGATGCCGGTTTTCCCCATATTATGCCTTGGTCGGCTTTTACACACCCCTGTCGAGCGGATACGCCCGGGTGTTGATTCAGGAGTCCTTCGGACTCAGATGCAGTTATAGTCAGGGGCTCAGCGAGCCCAAGTGCCTACCCAGGGGACCGGCAGGATGCTTACAGGGTTTATAGGAGATGGGATGGCCGGGGTAGGGGTATAGATTCTGTGCTGGTTGTTCCTCCCGGCTTATGGGGGCCGGGTAAGGTTTGTGTGTGCTATGTTATGTTATGTTATGTTATGCCATATTATGATAGATACGAGTAGATCAGCAATAGAATGATACGTCTCCAGGTATGACCCCTACTCCTTCCAGTATAATTGAGAGAAGGTATCACTTACATTATCAAACAGTTAATCTATTTCTCTCTACTTCAGTTTCATCAGTTATATTATTGTTTTCAGATATTTCCTTCAGTTATTGCTTTACATACTCAGTACCAGTGGTACTGACGCCCGGTGGGGCACTGCATTACTTGCCTGTAGGTACTCAGTGATGAGCAGGCGATACTACGTGATTCCTATCAGCGATCGAGTATTCATCTCCTGTAATCCGGAGACTGAACTCCAGAGGTGTATGTCATTTTCTTTTGTTGTATAGTGTGGGTAGGTTGGGGCCCTGTCCCAATCATTTCTATTGTTATTCTTAGAGGCTTGCAGTCTGTATATGTTTTCCTGTGGTCAGATGAGCCGGTCGTGTGAGGCCGTGCAGTTGTATAGCTGTTATAACTTGTGTTTCCTTTATGTTGGCCGTGTGGGGCCATAGTTCGACAGTAGTGGTGACCTTGTCGGTCATGTAGCTTTCTAGTATTTCATGATTGAATTATAGATAACTAGATAGCATGGTGGCCTTGTCGGCCCGCATAGGTTTCCCTATATTGACATGTTTCTGGTCAGCTGTTAGTACAGGTATAGGAGGCTATAGGCCAAAGGGCCGGGGGCTGTGTTTACAGCCGTTATATAGCCCTTTGTTTCCAGAAATGTGAGTTAGAGCCAGCCAGGCACCAGATGTGCCCAGGCTTAGCAGTCCAGCAGTTCAGGTCCTAGCAGGGCACCAGGTGCCAGTCATACCCCCCAAGGCGGGGTGTGACAGTAGAACTCCCTTATAAGGGTTTGGATATACTGACCTGGGGGATGGAGAAGGAAGTCCCAATGATGGATCCTGATTTGCTCTAGGATGTTCAGGTACTGGTCTAACCCAATGATACTGATGGCACACTCATTTGTGATGTTATACTGGGGTTTGCTATTACGATTGGCCCAACCCTTAAGGTATATCTCATAGTCCCCCTTTACTACCCATCTAAGTCCGAACTTATCCTCCCCCTATTTTATTCTTTTCTTAACAAGATCATGATATGGAGAGGCGGTCTAGCTAGCGGAGTCCTCAATTATGGACTCGCTGGAAGTGATATTTATCTGCTGACCACTAGTCTGTAATAGGCTACTCCTCCGGGGGCTGGGAACAGGAGCTTTAGGATGGAGTCTACTATTGCCACCCTTGTTGAAAGATCAGGTGACAAGGATGGAGCTAATCTATAAGTTGCCCTGGTTGTCAAGAGCTGATACTCCTCACTGTTCTAGTCCTAGAGTCCCGACCTCTTTTATGTTGTAGCCTTATGTCACGACCCAAACATAGGCCTGGATCGAGACACGAGACAAGAAACCCTAAGAGTCTCCAAGTCGACCCATGGAATAAACATACATCTAACTCAAACATAGATAAGCGGAAGATAATCATAAATGACATAGTGGGAGTCTACACAAAACATGACATCTGATTACATGCACATGTCTAAAGCTGAAATACAACTATGTCCGAAAATCCTCTAATACTAACGAGTTGATGGGAAAAGACCCCAACTAACTCACTAAAATCTGAAAACTGAAAAGACGTAATACAATGGTAAGAAGGGCCCTTACAAGATGAGGACTCACCAACTGAGACTGAGAGGTGCTAATTCCAGAAGTCTGACTAGCGGCAGGACAGAGTCTGGATATCGGAGCTTGTATCATAAAACGATACAACATAGAGTATGTGGTCAATATATGGAATATACAGAGTACGCAAGGTAAGAAAAAACGGACAGTTAAATACATAAGAGTTCAAAAGAGTAGAACGACATGCTCATAACATAGATATCATAATGTAAACATAAGGCTCAAGATTTTCAAAACATTCATAAATCATTCATAATCATAATCATAAGTGAAAAACATTATTAACTTGACTTTAGCCATAGTGCATAAACATAACCATGTATGAATCATGAGGAACAATGGGAGGACTCATCATAACCGACACCACCATGGTAGAGTCTTACATGATGCCCCAACTATCTTACTCAAGTGGGCAGAGTCGTCCCATGATAGCTAGGAAAGGGACATGCAGTATGTGATATCATGAAAAGGGGATCCATTAATATTGGAATATATATAAAAACCTATAGTGGCACGTAGTTCTAAGACACCGCGTAGTCCTTTGAATGCCAAGCTAGTCGGTGCTAGACACTACTCCCAAAAACATGTACATTAGGCTCGTATAGTAATCATAACATCATTCATGAAGTTCACGGTCAAATAAATAACAACATCAATGAATCCCATTTAAAATACATGTTTAGCCATGAACAAGGGCCCATGAACTGGCCAAGTGTCATAAATCCATAAATCATGAAATCCATGCATACTTGCAAATATATAAAAACTTGGCATTTTATAAATCCATTATAAGTACTTGAGAGGAATCGAGTCATAAAGCATAAATCACAATTGGGATAGTTAAGAACAAGATCATAATGAAATCATAGCTTGACTTTCCATAAACATTCATAATTGGGCATAACTGGATTTAAAAATCAAATCTTTAAATTTATATTTGAAGTAGTCACAAAATCTGCCCATAGATCATAAAACAACATTAGAAACATGCTTGGATCCTACCCATGATCGATACTTAGAGAATTTATGCATTGTGTAAAAACCCCATGGAAATCATCAATTAGAACATCATGAATTGAGAGGGAATTGGACATGGATGTGGACTATTGCACCCATTCATAACTTTACATACCTGAATAGACCTAATTTTCACATTTCCTTGATTGCCCAAATAGAGAATTGTGGAAGAACCTTGATGAACTATGCTTGATCACTCTCTAAACCCTTAGACTTGCATGCATGAGTTTTGAATAGGCTAGAGTCACTTAACCCATCTTAATATACTCTATTTTGGGCTTAAAATGACGTAGTTTAAACTTTAGAAACATAGGAATTACTGAAAAACCCTTACTAAACTCGCAAGGAAAAATAGACTGCCAGTCCCAACGATGGACTGTATGATTTGTTGCCCATGGCCACTACTCGTGGTCTGCATTTGTCATGAACACTACCAAGAATCTGCTGAAGGTTACCGTGAGGGACTTCATAATTCATTGCCGGTGACCACGACTAGTGGTCACCTCCCATCACCTTCACTGCCAAAATCACCTGGGGGTCACTTGGGGTACACCACAACTCGTGGTGCACCTGACGAGTCATGGACACCAATCCGTTAGGTACATTGCCTAAGTTTTCCAACATCCATCTAACCCTTGACCACGGCTCACATGATGACTCGTGGTTTTGACCATGAGTCATGGTCACCTCAACTCCCAAATTTTCAACCATGTCCCAGCCTCTCCCCACGAGGCAGTTAACGACTCGTGGGGTTCCTGACAGGTCACTGGATGACTTGTCTTGTGACCTGGTGCAAAAATTCCTATTTTCTTCGTTTAAACTCCTGGGTCTGATCTTAGAACTTTCGGGGTATAATAATATCTCCCCTTTGGGAACATTCATCCTCGAATATTGAAAATCATATAGAAAAGACAAGAAATGCAATCATTATACTCAAATACTGAACATACACGTTGAAGACTGACAGAGTGACTGACTCTGATTTGAACTACATGATTGAACTGAATTCCCGAATGACACATGCATCCATTTACATGAAAGAAACTGAGATACATAAGTTGAACATGAAATTGGATATACTACTAAAGAGAAAACTAATACCACAAGCTGAAATTGAGCCGGAAGGGAATAAATGCGGGTATTTAGCCATCATATCCTCCTCGGCTTCCCACGTAGCTCCCTCAACATACTGGTTCCTCCATAAAACCTTAACCAAATCTACTTTAGTGTTTCTTAGCTTACGAACCTGATGATCCAATATCTCCACCAGAACCTCTTCATAAGTAAGTCTATCTTTCACATCGATACTGTCCATCGGAACAACCAGAGATGGATCACCCAAACACTTCTTTAAGAGCGATACATGGAATACTGGATGAACTAAAGCTAATTCTGAGGGCAACTCCAATTCATATGCTACCTAGCCAACCCATTTTATAATCTGGTATGAGCCAACATAACGGGGACTGAGTTTTCCTTTCTTTCTTAACCTCATCACTCCCTTTATGGGAGATACCTTCAAAAACACCCAATCATCGACTTCAAACTCAAGTTCTCTCCTCCTCACATCTGCATAGGACTTTTTGTGACTCTGAGCTGTTTTCAACCTGTCCCTTATAAGCTGAACTTTCTCCATGGCTTCATGGACTGAATCTGGACCTATCATCACTACTTCACCAACTTCAAACCAACCAATAGGTGATCTACATCTCCTCCCATAGAGAGCCTCAAACAGAGCCATCTGAATGATGGAATGATAGTTGTTGTTATATGCAAACTCGATGAGAGGCAAATGATCATCCCAGCTACCCTTGAAGTCAATCACGCATGCTCTCAACATATCCTCAAGAGTCTTTATAGTCTGGTCTGCCTGACCATCTATTTGCGGGTGAAATGCTGTATTGAGCTTGACTTGAGTACCAAGGTCCTTTTGAAATGATCTCCAAAACTTGTAGGTAAATGAGTACCTCTATTCAATATGATGGTAAAGGGTACTCCATGCAGTCGAACTAGCACCAGAATGTATAACTTAGCATAATCCTCCGCTAAGTTAGTAGTTTTGACTGGTAGAAAATGAGCTACTTTGGTCATCCGGTCCACAATCACCCAAATAAAGTCATATTGTTGACGAGTGCGAGGAAACCCTGTGATGAAGTCCATATTGATCTCCTCCCACTTCTAAGTAGGAATACTGATGTATTGAAGCATACCTCCTTGTTGTTGATGCTCGACTTTCACCTATTGACAATTCGGGCACTTAGCCACAAATTTTGCAATGTCCTTCTTCATGCCATTCAACCAATAGATTTCCCGTAGGTCATGGTACATTTTGGTGGCACCTGGATGTATGGAATATCTGGAACCATGACCCTCATGCAACATTCGATCTCTCAACCATCAACATCCGGAACACACAAATGATCCTGATATCGAAGCACACCATCTCCCCCTTTGGAGAAGACCTCCACTTTTTGATTTTGAACAGATTTCTTTAACTTTACCTAAATAGGGTCCTCATCTTGTATAGCTTTTATATCAGTCACCAAGGATGATTTTGATCGGCTCTGTACAATAACACCACCATCGGTTGAGTCAACCAAATAAACTTCTAACCGTGCAAGCCGATGCACATCCTTCACCAGCTCCTTCCTCCCCTTATCTACATAGGACACACCCTCCATAGAAAGCCTACTAAGAGCATCTGTTACCATATTAGCCTTGCCTGGATGGTATAGGACACTCATATCATAATCCTTGAGTAACTCCAACCAACGTCTTTTACATAGATTTAGATCCTTTTGGGTAAACACATATTGTAGGCTTTTGTGGTCCATAAACATATCTACATGGACCCCGTACAAATAGTGTCTCCAAATCTTCAAGGAAAATTCTACCGCCGCCAATTCGAGATCATGAGTCGGGTAATTCTTTTCATTCACCTTCAGCTGCCTGGAAGCATATGCTATAACCTTATGATGTTGCATCAATACACAACTAAGGCCGATCCTCAAAGCATCAAAATATACCACAAACCCATCAATACACTCAGGTAGGGTTAACATCGGTGTTGAGGTGAGTCAAGTCTTTAACTCTTTGAAGCTCTTCTCACAAGTCTCTAACCATTGGAATTTCACTTTCTTTTGGGTCAGTTTGGTCAACGGTGCTGCAATAGTTGAAAAACCCTTAAAAAATCTCCGATAATAACCAACTAAGCCCAAGAAACTCCTGATATCTGAAGGATTCACCGGTCTAGGCTAATTCTTCACCATTTCTGTCTTTTGAGAGTCCACTTGTATACCCTCAGTCGACATCATATGACCCAAAAATGCCACTGAGTTTAGCCAAAACTCGCATTTACTGAATTTAGCATACAATTGACGATTCTTCAGGTTCTATAGCACCACCGTCAAATGAGCGACATTCTCCTCCTCGCTCCATGATTATATTAGGATGTCATCTATAAACACAATCACGAACATATCAATGTATGGCTTGAAAACCTGTTCATAAAATCTATAAAAGCTGTAGGAGGATTCGTTAGTCCAAAAGACATGAATACAAACTCGTAGTCACCATATCGAGTCTTGAAGTTGTCTTCGAGATGTCACTCTCCCGACCCTGAGCTGATGGTACACGGATATGAGATCTATCTTCGATAAACACTTAGCATCCTGAAGCTGGTCAAACAAATCATCAATCCTGGGGAGAGGATACCTGTTCTTGATGGTGACCTTGTTCAATTGCTGATAATCAATGCACGTACGAAGAAAACCATCTTTCTTTTGAAAAAGAGAACCGGTGCACCCCATGGGGATTTGCTTGGTCTAATGAAACCCTTGTCTAAAAGGTCTTTCAACTGCTCCTTCAACTCCCTTAGCTCAATTGGGGCCATTCTGTATGGAGAAATAGATATAGGTTGCGTATCGAGAATAAGGTCAAAACCAAAATCAATCACTCGCTCTGGAGGGATTCTCGGTAAATCATCTGGGAAGACTTCTGGATACTCACATACTACTGGGATTGACGGGATAGTTGGGGTTTCAGATGTGGCATCCTTAACCCTAACTAGATGGTACACGCAACCCTTAGAAATCATCTTTCTGGCCTTAAGGGAGGAAATGAAATGACCTACAAGCATAACTGAACTACCCTTCCACTCTAAGAGTGGCTCACCCGAAAATCTAAACTCTATTGCATTGGTTCTACAATTCACTGAGGCATAGCATGAAAATAGCCAATCCATACCGAGGATAACATCAAAATCGGTCATGGATAACTCTTCTAAATCTGTTGAGGTAACTTTCTGAAGCACTGTGATAGGGCAATTCCTATACACCTGTCTAGTTATAACTGAATCACCAACTAGAGTAGAGACTGAGAAGGGTTCTGATAAGATTTCGGGACTGACTCTGAAAGTACTAGCTACATAGGGAATCACAAGATATAAAGTAGCCCCTGTATCTAACAATGCGATACATCAAGGTGGAATACTTGTAACATACCAGTAACCACATCTGGTGAAGTCTCCTGCTCCTAGCGGGAGGCAAGGGCATAAAATCTATTTTGGCATTGTTCGATACCTGTACTAGTAGATGCCCCTACTGAGCTAGGAATGCTGGTGCTGCTGCTAATCTGGTAGCTTTAGCACGTCCTCTACCATCACCCTGTCTAGTCAAGGGACACTCTCGGCGCATGTGGCCAGATCTACCGCACCCACAACAAATATCCGATCCTAACAAGCATTCTCTTATATGATTCTTGCCACACTTCCCATAGGTTGGAAAGGTGCGCTCTGTCTGCATGCTCCTCTGGTCCCTAAAACTTGATGTCTTGCTCCTCTAGTCACCTCCGGGTCTGGATGGGACACTAGCTGATGATGGCGCTAGATCTAATGACCTATGATGAGACTGCTGGCAATGTCCGCCTCCTGATCTTTGCTGAGATAACCCATTACTATCTGTCCTGGCCCTCTTGGCCTCCCTCTCTCTCAGATGCACCACCTCCACCTATTGGGCATACAAAACTATCCGGGGAAAGTCAATATCCTGATGAAGCATGGCGATCCTACAATCCTTGTCCAGGTAGTTCGTCACTCTATGTACAAATCTGCTCACCCGAGCCCTCGGGTCAGCCACTAGCTCTAGTGCATACTGGACAAATAGGTGAACTCCAAAGCATACTCCTGGACTGTCATCTTCCCTTGCTTCAGGTTCACGAACTCCGCTGCTTTAATCTCCCTCATCTCATGAGGGAAGAACTGTTTCAGAAATGAGATATGAAACTCTTCCCAATCAATAGGACCTACTCCCACTATCCGGTTATATTTCCGCTACTTGAAATAGATATGCGCAAACCCTTTCAACTGATAAGAGGCTAAGTCAGCGCACTCCTCTCCGGTCACCCCCATAATCTGGGTGATCTTCCGAATCTCATTGATAAACTCATGTGGATCCTCGTCCACCTTCAATCCAATGAACTCGGGATGGTTCATCGTCAGAAAATCCCTAACTCTTGCTGCTTCCACATTCCCGTTTTGAGGACATGCGCCACCACCTACTGATTAACTTAGGTTGTCAAGGCCTAGCCTAGCATCTGAATGGTTGCCCTGAACTCTGCGTGGGCAACCGGCTTGGATACGTTCTCCGCATGGGCTGGTGGGGCCTGTTGGTGCCCGTCTCCATTGTCATCCTCATGGCCATTTCCATTTTCATTTCTCTTTCCATTAACTCTGTGGGGAGGCATGATTCTGCAAATGCGCATAGCATGAGTTAGAAGGATAGAGAGACATTTCATCGCATGACTTAGATCATAAAAGAAGGGAATATTTCCTAAACGTCTTGTAACCTCTTCATCCTAAGTGTAGCGTGCTTCACACCCATGAAAAAGACTCTACTTAACACGACTTTTGGACACCCTAGGACACTACAAAACCTAAGGCTTTGATATCAAGTTCGTCATGACCCGAACATAGGCTCGAATCGAGATAGGGACAAGAAACCCCTAGAGGCTCCAAGTCGACCCATGGAATGAACATCCATCTAACTCAAACATAGATAAGTGGAAGATAATCATAACTAACATAGAGGGAGTCTAAGAAAACATGACATCTGATTACATGCACAAGTCTAAAGCTGAAGTACAACTATGTCTGAAAAGTCTCTAATACTGACGAGTTGTTGGGACAAGACCCTAACTAACTCACTAAAATCTGAAAACTGAAAAGACATAATACAATTGGTAAGAAGGGCCCTCGCAATATGAGGACTCACCAACTAAGACTAAGAGGTGCTAACTCCAGAAGTCTGACTAGCGGCAGGACCGAGTCTAGATATCGAAGCTTGAATAATGAAACGATAAAGCATAGAGTATGCGGTCAGTATGTGAAATGTACCAAGTATGCAAGGTAAGTAAAAACGGACAGTTAAATACATAAGAGTTCAAAAGAGTAGGATGACATGCTCATAACATAGATATCATAATGTAAACATAAGGCTCAAGGTTTTTGAAAACTTGCACATTAGGCTCGTATAGTAACCGTAACATCATTCATGAAGTTCATGGCCAAATAAACAAAAACATCATTGATCTCCATTTAAAATACATCTTTAGCCATGAACAAGGGACCATGAATCGAACAAGAGTCATAAATCCATAAATCATGAAATCCATGCATACTTGTAAGCATGTATAAACTTGACATTTAATAATTCATGATAAGAACTTGAGATAAATAAAATCATAGAGCATAAATCACAATTGGGCTTGTTAAGATCAAGATCATAATGAAATCATAATTTGACTTTCCATAAACATTCATAATTGGGCATAATTGTATTTAAAAATCAAATCTATAAACTTATATTTAAAGTAGTCACAAAATCTGGCCATAGATCATAATACAATATTATAAACATGCTTGGATCATATCCATGATCGATACTTAGAGAATTCGTGCATTGGGTAAAAACTCCATGGGAATCATCAATTAGACCATCATGAATTGAGAGGAAATTGGGCATGGGTGTGGACTATTGCACCCATACATAATCTTACATACCTGAATAGACCCGATTTTCACACTTTCTTGATTTCCCAAAGAGAGAATTAAGGAAGAACCTTGATGAACTATGCTTGATAACTCTCTAAATCCTTAAAATTGCATGCATGAGTTTTTAATAAGCTAGAATGACTTCACCCATCTTAATAAACTCTATTCTGGGCTTAAAATGACGTAACTTAGGCTTAGGAACATAGGATTTACGAAAAATAGGTTGCCAGTCCTAACGATGGACTGGACGAGTCGTTTCCCCTAGCCACGACTCATGGTTTTCATGCTTCATGAGCATTGCTAAGAATCTGCTAAAGGTTACTACGAGGGGCTTAATAATTCATTGTCGGTGACCACAACTCATGTCACCTCCTATCACCTTCACTAGAAAAATCACCTGGGAGTCACCACGGGGCACACTACAACTTGTGGTGCACCTGATGAGTCGTGGTGACTAATCCGTTAGGTACACTGCCCAAGTTTTCCAACTTTCATCCACCCCTTGACCATGACTCACATGACGACCCATGTTGTTGACCATGACTCGTGGTTACACCCATGGTCACCTCAACTCCCAAATATTCAATCAAGTCCTAGCCTTTCCCCACTAGTAACTTAATGACTTATGGGGTTCTTGAAGGGTCACTGGATGACTCGTCTTGTGACCTGGTGCAGAAATTCCTGTTTTCTCTGTTTAAACTCCCGGATCTAATCTTAGGGCTTTCAGAGCATAACACCTTTCCATACCTTGGTGCTGAGCATTTTGATGCCATTTATTATAATTGAGGAACAAATGTTAAGCTCAAGGGTGTTGAATAGCTTATGAACTAATAGCTCAACATTAAAGTCCGAGGGAAAAGATGCTCTACATCTTGAAGATGCAGACCACACCTTGAACCGTCTTTTGAAAACACTTGATCAATCTCACTAGTTTGAAGGATGAAACAACATGCATACCGCATGAACCATCAATTGAACTTGATGGACTTTTCGTGCTGTTTCAAATTATGGTTTAAAATACGGATCGTTTCTTCAAAATACAGTTTGTTTCATCAATCAATTAGGAATTTTATCAACACTTACCAAGATTTTTAACATTTTACGGTCCAAGATTCACTGTACGGGGAAAGATGCGGTCGTCTTTCATGTAGGTGGACCATTTTATCAATCAATCAAGTTATATTCAAATCCAAATCCCTTACAAATTATGCAAACTCACCTAGTTTTGTGCCTCCCCCTATTTATGTTTAAAGCATAGTAAACAACAACCCACAAGAAATATGCACCAAGTTAAGCATGAAAATTTAGCACAATACCTAGGTTTTTAGAACAAGGTATTATGTGATATGATTGAGTGAGGAGAAGAAACCATAAGCTCTAGGAATCCCTATGTGCTCAAAATGTTTCTTCTAGATGGTAGGAGATGATGTGTGTATATTTGGAGATGATGCAGTCTCACGACCCGAGCCTGCACCCTGGGCGTGGGTGGCACTCTAACCACTAGTGGTCTAAGTGAACCCTTTACCTAGCTTACTACTAGCTGACAATACAATAAAGTATAAGAAAATAATAACTGTAGTGAGCTCAATTTTAAAAAAATAATATTCAATAACTGCAACTGAATATAATGTTAAAAAGTAACATTTATAACTCAACTTTCTAACTACTATGTAAAGCGTCTAAATTTGAAAGATAGGTGCGGAGACAAAGTTTCCACGACTACCTGTAACTCTACTAAAACAAAATAATAAGATGACTAGGGCTCTCTAGGATATAGGAGGCCTCATTCAAAGCTGGATGATAAATGTCCTATTGGTGCGTCTTCTTCAGATCTTGTCTACCTAAATCTACGTAATAATAAGATGCAATGTCAAATGGTATCGGTACGACTGAATATACGATATGTAAAATGGATGAACAAAACAATAGTTAAGCAAGAATCTCTAAACCAAAAGAAACGAACTGACTAAATTTGGAATTATGAATGAGGTATTAAAACATAAGTATAAAATATATGTAGACAATTATGCAATAAAACTATGCATCAAACAAGCTTTGAAAAAATATATGTATATATATGTATTACATTATTTGGGGAGTTTCTTATAACCAACATACATCATGAATGAGTGCATGATGTCCAACCTCTAGCTCGGTTGGGAGAGCAGTCTAAAGCCTTGCTAGGGCAGATGACAAACTAAACTGTGGAGCCATACTAAGCCCTTACCAGGGGTTGTCTGAGGAGTCGGCTGAATCAACGACACGATTCTAACCTACACTGGCTATGTAGTTCTTGGGCTTATGGGTTATCTGAACCCTTCACCCATATCGGTGCTAAATATTCCTTCCAAAACTATGCTCATATAAATATGCCTATCTGAGGCAGCTGAAACATCCTTTATAAAGCACTTTATCTAAAATTACAATAGATGTTTTAAAATTTTGTTGAGCCTCTATGCTCAAAATCTATACTAATCGATGAGCCTCTATGCTAAAATATCTGTGTAAAACTTGTGAGCTTATACGATTAAAAATCTTTATAAATCTTGTGAGCTTTTATGTTCAAAACTCTTTATTTCAAAAACAAGACTTTACTCCATTTTCAAAAGTCATGCTATAAACTGAACCAATTGTCTGAAAATCCTTTTAGGACAAATTTCTAAAAATCTGCTCTTTATTTAGTCATGAAAATAATGCATATATCTAATATTAGAAAGCTTTCAAAACTGTACTTTTCATGCAATTAGGGTTCATGGGATAGGAAGACGTGAACCGTAATCAACAATCAACAATTAAGAGAGAAAGGATTTAATCAAAAATCAGTAAAGATACAATACTATTTAATGATTATCAATAGTGTATAACTCAATTGGTAGGGAAAAAAGACCAAATAATAGAATTGGGCAAAAACCCTAGCTTGAACTTCAATGGAATCTTACTATAGATTTAGGGCATGATCAAGGAAGGATTAAATATTAGAATTAGCCTTAAATTCCTAAAATGAAGGATCCTTGACTAAAGCTTTAGAATCCCTAGGTTGAAGATGAAGAATCCTAACTTCCTTGAGAGCTTTGAGGGCTAATGATTCTTGAATATATGATGTTATGTGAGGGAATGACAGTTTAGGATAATAAAACCCCTCTAATATCCCTCTTAGGAAGCCCAAAATGATCTAGTTTAGGTAGTAAAAGTATAGGAAGTTACTAAAATACCCTTAGAATGTCTGGCTGAAAAATCGTCGCCTAGTGCCAACGAGGCGTTGGATCAACCCACGACTCGTGGTCAGTAAAGACAACTTGACCCATTTCTGAACCTAACACCACAACTGGTCAAGATGAGTCATCCTTTGATAAATTGGTAATTTACCAACTCATTTGGCATTTAAACATGAGTTATTTCTTTGCTTTCATGCTATTTAGAAAGGTTTTATGGTTTTTTTCTTTTTTTTTGTATAGGCTTTTGAAGGAAACAAAGATAATAGAGGATTTGAACTTAAAGCAATCTACTTTGACATTCTTTTGCATCTGCTAAATGCTGACGTAAAGCAGATGGGACTGCCTTGCACCTACTTTTATATCTGATGTAGCACATTTGCATCTGCTAAATGCAGGTGTAAAGAAGATGGGACTGCCTTGCACCTACTTTTCATCTGCTATAGCAGATTGGCGTCTGCTAACCACAGAGTGAACCATTTTTTTGATCCAAGGGCAAAAATTTCCATAAAGACTTCAAAGTACCTAGAAGCTTCCAACGGTAATTTTCGAAAGTTGTGCAGAAGGAAATTATAGATTTTTTTACCCTAAATTGTACACACCCATTTTTGAATGGAACACATCATAGAGAATATAACATCTTATAGAGAGAGAAATGAAGAGAGAAGTTAGAGTTCCTTCTTCTTCTTCAAGTTCTCTAGGGCAAAAACCCACCATTGTTGCAGATTTGAAAGCTTGTATTTCTATTTAATATGATGGATGTTGATGAACTACCCAAGGGTATATTTTCCTTATATTCATTTATGAGTAGCTAATTCAATTGCTTGGGATGTGTGCATGATACGGGTTTAGAATGGATTGGATGTTGTTCGTCTTAAATTAATTTTCTTGCATGAATCTAGTGTTTCCTCGAAGTTTGTATTCTAAATTTAATGATTGCAAATATTTTTGTACTTTTCTTATCTTACTTTTTCTTGAAAGAGAGAAGTAAGATTTGGATGAGGAAGCATTAGTGAGGATTTTCATGATCGATATGTGGCGTTGAGCTAAAGATAGTCAAAACCTATTTTCACAATTCATTAAAGGGCTGAGGCTAGAGATAGGTTAGCTCTTCCGCAAATTTTTGGTGGATTATTTGTGTTGTGACCTTGGGGTTTTCTCAAACCCAAGAAAAATTCAACCAAGTGGTTGAGAAACATCGGGTGTAGCCTTACACATTAATATTCATGCTATAGTTGATGTTTGAGACTTGTCAATCAACCCCAATCCAATTGAAATCTCATCAATAGCACATCCCTAGTTTTCTCTCATTGCTTGCATCAATCAATTTTCC
The DNA here is from genome assembly GCA_035772735.1 of Datura wrightii. Classification (NCBI taxonomy): domain Eukaryota; kingdom Viridiplantae; phylum Streptophyta; class Magnoliopsida; order Solanales; family Solanaceae; genus Datura; species Datura wrightii. The sequence goes on from JASDFA010000016.1 coordinate 118,525,670, forward strand.
CTGTGTGTTCTTGCAATTAGAATCATATAGTTGATCCTTCCCCTCCCCCAAAAAAAATTTACATTCAATTTGTCAACAAGGTTGCTCATTAGTTTAAATTGATTTACAACTTGAGGAACAATGTCTTCTCATTCCTTGTTGGATTCGACCCTGACACCTGTTGGGTATTTTGTTTATGACAATGACCACTACCACCTTCTTTAGTCGAGAGAGTTGTATTAAGCATTTATCAGAAAATGGCGCCGTTGTCGAGGAATGAGGATTGATAGCATATTGTTGTTTATTAATTAGAACTTGTTGAGCATCTTGTTTTGTTTTTACTTTTGTTAGTTTTATTTTTCATGGAATGAAATGAGGCTTGGTGGTTGCAACCCATATCATGTTGACCCATGTCCCTATTGTGGAGGATCTCACCTTTGGCAAGATTGCAAATATGCCCCTAGAAGAGAGATGTGTGCACCTTCTTTCTCCTATGATGGGTATAATTGCACTTTATGTGGTGGTTATGGTAGACATTGGGGTGATTGTCCCAATGATTTCATATTTCGATACAATTGTTATGATACAAATGCTAGTTGTGCTCTTGAGCTTGATAGAAAATGATTCCATGGCATGTGAGAAAAGAAGCAATACATGTGACCGCATGCAATCCATGCTCCAAGTCTTTTTGGAGGGGGAGTCTAATTTAGAGAAGGATGTTGAGTCCGTAATGCCCATGGGATTATCTCCTCATGAAAAACACTATAGTTCTCTTAAAGAACAAGTTGAGGAGATATTGAGAAGCATAACAAGGAGGAGTGAACAATGGCGCCTAATCCTAACTGACTTGTGGGAACAAGTTCAACATGATGATGAAGAAGGGGTCAAGGTTGACTTTGAAGAGGTCAAAGAGATTTACCAACAAATAAACCCAACAATAATGCAAGATGCCAAAAGTGAAGAGGTGACACTAGAGTTGCAAAGATAAGTCCATCAAACCAATTTTGAGGACCCTAGTGCACTAGAGAAGGAGGATGTCAACCATGAAACGTTCTTGAGAATGGAGTGACTTAGACGGCCCTCTAATAATTTTTCAATATTGTACTTGCTTGACGATATGGAAGTTGAGACAATGAAGTTGATGGAGGACTTTGAAGAGGAAGATCACAGAGACTTCATCTTAAAGTGTGTAATGCCAACAGAGCCAAAGCACATTCCTCCTTTAAGGGTCAAGAAATGCAAGATGCGACATCTATTTCTTGGTACATCTATTCTTACACCACCATCACTGGAGTGATGTAGAAAAGTGGAAAATAAATTAGGGGTGCAATTTAGAAATTCAAGATGGAATGAAAAGTGGTAATATGGATGACGTCGAGCAGCGACGTTAAATCTGACACTCCTTGGGAGGCAACCCAAGTGTTTTTTTTATTTATTTACTTTATGTTTGTGTTTTTTTGGGTTGTTGATGAAGCAAATATTTATGCACTTCATAGATATATTTTTGCCCGTACTTTGTTATGTTTTGAGAATAAATTATGTGTGTTTTCATGTGTTTATGTTACATATTTGTGAAAATGGCTAACACACGTGATTAGATGTTTTCAGGGCTAAAAGTGATAGTTTTGGGTATGTTTGAGGCTTATGGAATAAAGATGAGGAAGTTGGAATGAATAATGCAAAGATCAAGGCATATCGCACTCATAACACTGCTACGCGACCAGGTGCGTGAAGCCGCACAGAAACTGCTCGATGGCATGCTGTGACGCGCAACCCTTCTTGTGTGATGTAGTGCGTGATGCACAACCCTTCTTGTGCGATGCAGTGAGCGACGCGGCAAGCTTGTCGAATGGCCATCAAAAGTGAAATCCCACTTCAACTAGGAAAAGGAGCTACAAATTCCAAACCAAATTCATGAAGGAACAAAGAAGGCATAAATCTACTATTATAAATACCCTTTTATTTCTTTGTAATAGAGATGTCAAGACATAAGTTTAAAAACATGATTTAAGAAAACAAGTCTTGGATTTTTAGATGTTCTATTTCAAAAACGCTGTGAGACAATTAGTGAATTGTTCTTCTTTATTGTTGCAACAATCAAGTGAGTTTCTTCCTATCATCGTTGTAAGTATTAATTTATGCTTTTGTCTATGAATACCATGAATTTATTTATAAACATGATAGGCTAAAACCACCACAACTAGGGTTGTGGAAACCACGACAAATTAACACACATAGGTAAAATACTTAGTGATTCTTGAAGGGAGTTTATGCATGTATTGTTTCTTCCTTCGTTTTAATTGATTTTTAATGGTTGCAAATGTTAGAACTTTCCTTATTCTTACTTAGTGAACCATGGAGGTAGTGAATGGTAAAAGGGATTAACAACGAAGATTTGAGGCTATCAACCCTCATCTAATAGCTTGACCTTGTCCAGGAATAGCTAATCTGATATTAAGGGTAAGGGTTAATCAAGAATACACCAATAGACAGACCAAGTTGCGTGGTGAAAATCATCTAGATAGGGGACCAACAATTTAGGTGAACCTAACTTACAAATATTGCATACTAAGAACCGGAATAGATCAATAGTACAAAAATGCCTTGTGGTTATGAAGTCATGGGGAACACTTACCCTAGATAGTTGCATTAATTTGGAAACAACAAACAATTTCTCAACATTGTTATTTATTACTTTTACAAATTCCCCCTCTTAGGAAATAATTAACTGAAAAGCTTAAACACTAGCGTTCTTCTACATCCTTATGTATTCTCTGTGGGATCGACCCCAACCTCTAGTTGGGTTCTTTATTGACAATGTCCGCTTCATATTTCGTAAGGAGGTGTGGTTTAAGCATTATCAAAAAGTGGCGCCATTGCCGAGGAATATGGTTTAGGATTAGATTTATTGCTTGTGTTTAACTTTTAGCCTTTATTTCCTATTTTTTTGTTTTACTTTTATTTTCTGACGTTTCACAGGGCGGCGTGGTAAAACAAGAGCCAAAGATGTGACCACGGTCTCAACAGGTATCTTGATGAAGTTTGAGTAATCAAAATACTTGTGTCGTGCCGCGACGTTAAATCAGGGGCTACTTGGGAGGCAACCCAAGATAAATTATTTTTTTTGTTCATTTTTATGTGTTTGTTCAAGTGTGCAGGTGATAGTTCATAATTTTCAATAAAAATTAAGCTTAAATATTGAAGACAAGGAGTAGAGGCCCAGGAAGTTCTTCTTGCACTCTATTACTTTATGCTTATTTGTTTTAGCACTAGGGATAGTGTAACCAATTAAGTGTGGGATGGGAGATGTGAACTTCATATTACCATGCATGCCTTAATTGCTAAATTTGCATATGGTAGGCCTAGTTTTTTTTGAGATTTATGATTTGTCATGCATGCTTTTTGGTTTGTAGTATTTTTTTAGTTTTATTTTATTTTGGATTCCTCCGATTTTTGTTTTTGGTACTTTTCCGGTAGATAGTCCCTTAGAACTGACTAGAGAGTCTAGATTTATTTATTTATTTATTTTTTAGTCACTGAGTCATGACTTTACCCGATGATAGATGGATGACGACCGTCTTAAGGGTAAACTAGTCATTAGGAAGAATAAAAACTTGGACCTTACGAATGCTAGGTGCTTCACTTTAGGTATCATTAAGACTTTATTAAATTTACTCAAAAATGCATGAAAAACGTAGAAACACTTAGTCTTTTGGAAATTGATTCTTGTACTTGAAAAAATGTACTTAATTATGTTATGCATGTAATATGTATATATGTATTTATGTGATCTTGATTTCCATTGTTAAACCATCTTGTGCCAATGTGTGAGGAATTATTTTTGATATACTCCATTCTTGTAAATTGATGTCTCGAACTTGCCTGGTGTGTGTGCAAAGCGAAATACAAATGATGGATTTAGGAAGTGATATAGGCATTTCTTTGATAGCCTTATTTTTATCCTATTTTACCTACCTTGGTTGTAATTATCCTAGTTAGCCATGTTGAGCCTTAGCCTAATATTTTTATAGCCATATTATAAGCTTGAATCCCTTTTCGTTCTATTAACTTATATTTGATCCGAATGACTCCTAGAGCACTTTAATGAATTATTTTTATGAAAGGAGCATAATTGGAAAAGTGAAGGGAAAAGCTAAAAAGTGTGGCGAATTGGAAGAAAAGAAAAAGGTGAAATTTTTCTAAACAAGGATTGTGATTTTTTGTGGGAAAACAAAAAGAAGAAAGAGCTTTGAAAAAAATTGAAGGATAAAAAAAATTATGATTTACCGATTAACCGTACCCATTTGTTTACAATGAACCTGTTTTGGAACTGGTCCTTCCCTTGATATTGTGAACCTCAACATAAGAAAAATTCTTAAGTTGAGGGTGTCTAGAGTAGGGGTGCGTAAAGGGTGGGAATGGAAGAAAGAAAAAGAAAAGAGTGGGGGCTGCTAATACTGTTGGTTATCGTGATGACAACTCAACTACTTGGGTCCGAAGAGCCCCCAACTCCGCATGGAGACTGCTGGTATCGGTCTGCTCCACCATCCTCTCATTTGAATCGGCTCTCAAAGTTATCTAGGCTAGCATGTAGAGCCTGAGTTGATGCTTCAATCTCTGACTTGACCCAAGGTTTTACGTTGTCCATCATAGCCTGAATCTTTCTCTCCGCCATGGTTAATCGTTTTGCTAGATTTTGGAGAAAGTCCAGTGGTACCAAAGTTACACTATTGGCATTTGAGTCAGCATGCTGGGCAGTGGTGCAGCTGATGTACTAGGAGCTGATTCTGAATGACCGGCGTCTATAGCCGGTCTCTCATTCTGCTCCTATGTAATGGGGACATTCACCTATGCGTTCCCAGCTGGCTGGGCTGCTGGGATAGCTGTGGGAATCCTGGATTTGCTCACGGGGTTCATCTCATCCTGTATAAGACCTATGTCTGCAATCCTTTGGCCTCCAATCAACCTCTCGTAACCCCGTGGAACTTCTACCTCTATACATAATCTGAACACAAAACTTGGGAATGGGATAGTAGTGCTTACTCCCACCGTATGATCTCGTATCTTATCTTCTATGATCCTCGGAATATTGATGGGGTAATGACACATGAGGCATGCCACCAAAGCCGCCCTGTCAGCACTTAATGTGTTGTTGTTGACTGTAGGTGCTAACCAGTGGCGCACTAGTGTCCAGCAGGCTTTTTCTACGAAATTTAGTGAGTTTTGGTCACCTTCTTTCCACTTGTAACCCATTCAGCTTCATCCTTGTTCTCAGCAATCACCTCTACTAGCCATTGTAGCTGCTGTTATCACTCTATCACAGTCATGGATCTAATTTTCTTTATTACCTCCACCCTGTAATCATACTCTGGCATCATCCTGGTAGGCACAAACTGTGGGACGTACAACAATCGAGCAATGGTCTACTCAAATATATCAAACTCTCGACCTCGGACCATAACACTCTCCAGACGAGGCTGGTCTTTTATCATCTACCCTTCCTTTGCCTTTACCTCCATAATGGCCAAGTAGTTGGCATAGAACTCCTGAACCATGTTTTCTGTGTACTGTGTTGGAGTCCTGGCCATCCACTCAAAACCATAGAAGGTACAAATCCGCTTCATCTCCTCAACTTCATTCAATGAGGTTGTGAGGATCCGAAGTTCTTCTTGGATGATTCTCCTTGGCTTATTCTTGGCGGTGAGAGCAATGCCTTGGTCATAGATTTCTTTAGCTCCCGGCACTCTCCACCTGAGTGTATGGCTTGCCCTGGGTGGGGTATGCTCTTGTGCAACAACAGGAGCCTCCTCCTTTGACTCTTCACTACCTCTTTCTTCTCCACTTTGGGTCTCCCCTGACCCTTCTTCAACATAAGAGTCATTTCCTGACTTCTATTGTTCCTCTCTAACTCCCTCCTCAAACTGGGGAGCTTGAGCAGATGCGGCAGTGGTTTCTTCAGCTGGGCCTTTGCTTTTGCCCTAGTGGTTCGGGTTCCATCATTGTCTGAAGTGTCTACTTGATACTCTTCAATTGAACCACTAGGGCAGTCTCCTGCCTTGTCAGACTCCGACTCAGTTGTTTCATCAATCAGTCTCCTTCAGGCTTTTGTTTTGTCCCCCCGGTGTTTGTATGTCATTGTACCTGTAGAGAAAGATGTTAGTATTCCATTTTTAAAAAAGAAGAATTGGAAAGAAGATGTTCATATTCTTATCAAGGGTCCTTACTACGGGTCGTACTATGAAGGTATGACTCGTGAGAAGTCCCAGAACTACAACCATTTTTTCAGTATGACTCGCATGTGCCACTTGTACCAAAAAGGTACGATCCATATCTTGAGTTGTCTGATGAAGCCCTATGTTGGTATTTTTCTGAATTTTTCCATGACACTTGGTACGACCCGTAGGTCGATTCCACTAGTCGTAGGAATGACATTTTTATGCAACCTTGTTCAGTTTGGTGGTACGAGTGCTCAGTACGACTCGTAGTGGCAACCTATGATTTGTACTGTGCGTCATACCCCTTTCAAATTTTCTTTTCTCAGTTTGTAAGGGATCTTTTTCAATTTTTAAGGTACGCAGATTTCCTCCAGGTCTAGGTACATCATTGAATCTATTTAACCCAAGCCAAATCCTCCCCTTTTTGACTCACTACCCGTAACACATTAAGTTTCAAAACATCAATTCATCAAGAATTTAGCATCTCTTTAGTTGAGGAAGAACATTATACAACACCTTATTGTCTCAATTTTCAAAATCAAGTTTTGAGCCTAGTGATTGACTCACAGGGGTTTTGACACCATCAATCTCAATATGTGACTCTTAGAAATGCTTAATAAAAAAAACATAACTTGATTGATGCTTCATCAACTATTAATGTCCGTATAGGATTTACTGAACTTGGGTTGAGCAAGAATCTTGCTTGATTTTTCTTGTGATGTTGAGTTACGGGTCGGGGGAAGTGAGTTTTGAGTCAAGTTTTTGATTGTTTAAGTGTGGGAGAGTGTTTAAATAGGTAAGGGAAAAATTTAAGAACATTTGGGCCAAGTCGGGTATTACTGCCAATTTTGACCCATCACGACTCGTACCACAAGTCATAGGAAGTACCTACGGCTCATCCCTTGGACTCGTGTGCGACTTTGTTGAAGAAGACTTACTTGGAAACCTACTAATAAATCCTACGACTCGTACCACCAAGGTACGGTCCATAGGATGAATCGTAGGTCGAAGATTAGAGTCATTTTTTTCTTAACCTCGCCATGACTGCTGCTACGGCCCGTAGGATCTCATCACGGGTCGTACTGAGGGCCGTAGAAACTAATGTTTTAGCCTCCAGTTTTTATTTTTCCCTGCACACTGAGCACACATGTAGTTCAATAACTTGGGTTGCCTCCCAAGAAGTGCTTGATTTAATGTCGCGGCACGACGTAGGTATCGTGGTTACTAAGACTTTAGCAATCTACCACTGGGGTTGCCTCCCAATAAGCACCTGATTTAATGTCGCGACATGACGCAAATATCTTGACTACTCAGAATTGGTCAAGTAATTCATACTCATCCTCTAATGTTGAGATCACACTAAATTCCTTGGGTTACTTTATTGTCCTGTAGATGTGGAATGTGACCTTTTCTTTATTTTGTCTGAACTTCAGCAGGCTAGCTTCCACATCTACTAGAGTTGTCCCAGTTGCAAGGAATGGTCTCCCAAAAATGATGGGGACCTCATAATCAACCTCGCAATCCAAAATCATGAAGTTTGCTGGGAATATGAATTTGTCTACCTTGACAAGCACATCGAATAGGATGCCCACCGACTTCTTAATTGTTTGGTTGGCCATCAGTAGCCGCATGTTGGTCGGTGTCGGGGCTTCTAATCCTAATTTCTTGAATACGGCCAAGGGCATCAAATTAATGCTTCTCTTAGATCACAGGGTGCCCTTGCGAACTCGACATTTCCAATCATACATGGTATAGTGAAGGCACTTGGGTCTTCCTTTTTCTACACTAGGACCCTTATGGCTATGGCACTACAATGATGCACATTGTCAATAGGCTCATAGCTTACCGATCTCTTCTTAGTCACCAGGTCCTTCATAAACTTTGCGTATCCTGACATCTGCTCTAAAGCTTCGACCAATGGTATGTTTACAAATAGTTGCTTAAGCATTGAAAGGAATTTTTGGAACTTACCATTATCCGCCTTCTTGTTCATCCTTTAAGGGAATGGTGGTGGTGGTCGTGGGATAGCTTTATGCACTTGGGTTTCCTCTTGATCCATGTCAGGTTCCTTCTCACCTCTCAGGGCCTTTTTAAACTCACCAGTCTCTCTCCCAACACTTGATTCATCATCCTCCATTATCCTCTCTTTCATCTGCTCAACTACAACTGGAAACGGGGGTTCAAATGTGGTTTTACTACTCCTAGTAATCACTGCCATAAAATGTGCATCGTTCTTTGGATTTTGGATAGTGTTGTTAGGTACTGTACACTTTTGTCTAGGGTTCATTGATGCTGACAGTTGCCCAAATTGATGTTTGATCTACTTGATGGCGGTAGCATGAGATTCCACTTTCTGACCCATACTTGAAAAATCTCCTCGAATCTCTTTTAGTTGATCATTAGTGGACCTCACCTTCTTCAACATCTCGGCCATCATGCTCTCTGACTTTGACTGCCCGGCCTCCCATTCTCGTGCATTAGGAGGCGCATAGAATCTAGCCCGGTCATTGCGGTATCCACCGTTTCGTCTCCAATAACCTTCACGTTCATAGCCTCAACTTCTGTCTCTAAACCCGTTTCTGTTGTAGTTGTCTTTATACTGGTTTCGACCTTGATTTTTAGAACCTTGGCACAATTGTCTTGTCCAGACACTTTGGCGTTGGTTCGATAAACCCTCCACCTGGCTATGTAAGAAGTTTGCCTCCTCCTCAGAATTAGAGTGATCAACTCCTTGTTCCCTACCTTGAGTTCCCACTGCATTGAACGTTTTGGCTCCGGCTCCCATAATGTGCTTTGTCAGCAAGTCTAATGATGTGCACATATGAGCCAACTCCTGGTCGCACTCTTCTTCTTTTCTTCGTTGGTCTGTAGTCAAACCAACAACATATGTGTCTGCCATTGCATCAACTTCCCTCATATGCAAGGCCCTATTTTTCTTAGTCACCTTGTCAAGAATAGTGGCAGCTTAATCCCAGGTGGGACTCATCAATGCTCCTCTAGCCATCGTTTCTGCTACAACTTTGGTACTGTTGTTCAGAGACCTGAAAAAAATTTCCAACTATCATTTGGGATTTTGTGGTTAAGGGACTTGGTTAACTTCTTTTTGAATCTCAACCAAGTTTCATGAAGTGCCTTAGTCTTAATCTGTTGAAAATTATAGATCTCATCCTTTAGCTTCAAGATCCTGGATAGGGGAAAGAATTCTTCAAAAAATGCCTATTTTAGATCCCTCCAGTTGGTCATGGAGTTTTTGGGAAACTCCGACAACCATAAAGCAGCTTCCCCTAATAGAGAGAAAGGGAAGAGTCTGAGCCGTATTACATCCTGGCTTACTTTGGGTAACCTGTACGCCTTGCATATTCCTACAAAGTACATTAAGTGCAGGTTGGCATCATCCGCTGCGTGACCACTGAACACACCTTTCATGTTTAACAATAGAATCATGGTGCTCGTAATGTCAAATTTGGCCCCAGTGGGCAGTGGTGGTGGCACAATTGCTCTAGCTGACCCAACTTCATCAATGTCTAGGTCATCATCATCAAAGACCAAGGGGAAAATCTATGATCTCTGTTTCCCCTCCCCTGTTGACCAGCATTTACCACCTCATCTCTTTCATCTTCCACATGTTGTAGTGCATCTTGCCGAGCTAGCTCGTCTTGCCTAGCTTCTTCGGCTATGCAGACTTCTCTTTGCTCGTGGTTCTCCATTCTATGCGATGTTCTCTCGATTTATGGATTTAGTGGAACAAGGGGATCTCCTCTACTCTAAGTTCTTGGCATTCACCAGAGAACAACCTGTGGCTATCAAAAACACAAAAATAAACGTAATTAAAGAACTAACTACAGAAAAGTCAAATACAAGCAAATCACCTAGTCTTAGTTGTATTCCCCAGCAGCGGCACCACTTTTTGATAACGCTCAAACCACACCTCTTACTGAAGTATGAAGCAGACATTGTCAATAAAGAACCCAACTAGAGGTTGGGTTGAACCCACAGGGAATATGGGAGAACTAGAGTACAACCGGTAAGTGAACTTATGAGGTAGTTACTTCAAAATTGGAGGATTCTGAAGAAAATCAATATTGAAAACAATTATCAAAATTATGGTTTGAATCAATATTAAAGGATAACTAGGTTTTGTGTTCCCCATGGGTTCATTACTGATTTGGGCATACACTTGTGATTATCACCAATACTTACTTATAGAACTAATAACTTAGGTTCATCCAAACGATCGACCAGTCCCTATTGAATGACTATACTCAATTACTCGACCAAGTCTCATGAGCGATTTCAAACTATTCGTTATCACTAAGTTCCGGATTTAACTATCCTGCTACCGCAGCTCAAGTTAATAAAATGATTATCAAAATCAAGGCTCTATTGTAATTCTCTTTTCCTAATCTCTACCTCTAAGTCCTAAGAAAGTAAAGAATTCGGGAATGTCCTAACGTTGCGCACCGTTAAGAAACATTTAAGCATGAAGAGAATACAATATAAGTACTTTGTATTGGTTTCAAAATCACTTTGTGCAACCCTAGCTTGTTAATCCACCAGGGTTCCCACAACCATAGCTATGGAGGTTTTAGCCTCTCATAGTTGTAAGGTTGTGAGTTGTATTCATGATTAAGGACATAAATCAATACTTACAAGAATGAATCAGAAAAACATTTCCTTTAATTAATCACCAAAATCTTTAAGAACAAGTAGCAAGAACAAGATGAATTCAAGAAAAGGTTAATCACAAGTTGAATCAACTCAATTCTCCCAAAAATCTCTTCTCTCTCGAACTCTACTATTGTCTCTTCTTTTTTTTCTTGTCTAGTTGTCTCCTAAAAAAAGTAAAATCTAAGATGTATTTATACAGAAACAAGAATCCTTTTCCTAGGCTAACAAGATGTATTTCCATATCTAGTGTTGCAATCGTCACGAGTCAACCTACGATCTGTAGCAGCATCCTACGACCCGTAGCTTCCTTTCTTACCTTACATGGTTGGCTGAATTTTGGCTAAGTGTTGGATCCTGGTACGATTCATACCTCCATCCTACGATCTGTACTGAGCTCCCGTGATTTGATTTTGTAAGTTTGGAATTCTTCTGAAGTTCATCACGACTGTCATGGTACGACTCGTACCTTCTTCCCATGGGTCGTACTTTCTTTCCGTAGCAGGAGTCAGTCTCTTATGCAAATTTTCTGGATTTTGTCACGAATTCAACACCACGACTCCTACTAGCTTGGTACGACTCGTACTGAGACTCGTACATTGCATCTCTTCAATTCAAGCCTTCTGTAGCTTTTCACGGCCATTAGTACGACTCGTAGGTCCTTCCTACGACTCATACTGTGGTCTGCATTTTGAGCATATTTTTCATACTTTAGTCTTTCTTTTGCAATTTTTTAGGTCCAACACCAATTTATCCTGCAACCAAAAGAAAAGTGCCTCATATCCACATAAACACACCTAAGTCCATGCTATTTTCTTAGTTTGGAGCGTCGAAAGTGCTGTAAATCCACAGCACATCAGGAGTCAACCTCCCAAATTTAAAATTCTTCACCTAGGCCTCAAGACGAGTCACATCACGACTCATATGCTACACAAATGGGTCACCTCACGATCCATTCGGTGACCTGATACCAAATTTTAAATTTTTATCCGTTTCAACTCCGAGGTCTGATCTTTGGGCTTCCGGGGTATAACATATTCCCTGTGGGATCGACCCCAACCTTAGTTGAGTTCTTTATTGACAAAGTCCGCATTGCACTTCTCCAAGGGTTTAATTTGAGCATTATCAAAAATGCAGATGTTGTCGGGGAATACTGCTTAGAATTAGATTAATTGCTCTTGTTTAACTTTTAGTCTTTATTCCCTCATTTACATTTTTTTGACACACAAAGGTTACCACTTGGTGAATGCCAAGTACTCGGAAAAGCGGAGAACCTTTGATTCCACTTGATCTTGAGCTAGAACAAACACTAAGAAATATGGACCGCAATGAAACCCTTGAGCAGATGCAAGCTAGAATAGCTGTTGAAGCTCACCAAGCGGAGTTAGCTTAGCAAGCTGTCTTTGAAGAGGCATATGATGCTCAGGAACAGATAGTTAATGTTGGCCTTCACTGAAGGGGTAGCAGATGACATGAGCCACACATGTTCCATAGATATGCTCCTTAGTTTGATGATGATGAGGGTTCAGATATAGATGATGCCAAGTCAACAGGAGCAATTATACGACCACGATTTCCTGCTGGGGAAATATTCGACATCACTAGCACTATGATCTAGTTGCTCAACATGAAAGGGGTGTTTAGTGGTCACACAGCTGATAATGCAAATATGCACCTGATGAACTTTATTGGTATTTGCAAAGCGTACAGGTTGCCATGCGTGAGTCAAGATGATATAAGGTTGAGGCTCTTTCCTTTCTCTATATTTAGGGAGGCCACTCTATGTTATCGAAGTAACCAAAGGACTCTATCATTAATTGGAAGGATCTTAAACAGGCATTTTTGGAAAGGTTCTTCCCACCTTCAAGATGCCGCAACTCAAAGAGTAAATTTACATTTTCTGATAGCTTAAGATAGAGGGCACTACATGAGACATGGTGGAGATTCAAGAAGAAGCTGACTAAGTGTCTGAATCAGAGAATTCCCAATGAGAGCTAGTTGGAGATATTTTACATGTCTTTGAACAACAACACTAAGGTGGTGGCTGATACAATAGAAAGAGGAGCGTCAATGAGTCACTTTTGGGAAGAAGCAACAACCACAGTAGACTGAGTGACTAAAACTAACAGGGCCTAGCACACTAGAGAAGCTGAACCAGCTAAAGGTACAATTCTATAGGGACGACTGCAGATCAATGTAGAAAAGAAGAGGAGCATGACCAGGAGTTGGATCATATGAGAACATCACTTGACCTGCTCACAAAACATATTATGGGTTCTGGAGCTCAAAAGGTAAATGTAGTGGGAGCTTATAGTCAGGAAACGGGGGTTGAGCATTCTAATTCCGAGGAGGAAGAAAACGTCTTAGATAACTAAGTGGCAGATTTTTGGGCAAATTCCCAAGGGTCTAGCCAAGAAACTTGGCTCCAAGGTTCCAAAAATCAAGGTCAGAACCAGTACTGAGAAAACTACAATAGGAATGGTTATAGGGATTGGAGCAGAGGTCGTGAGCAGGAAGGTGATTCAAGAAAGAATGATGACTACCAAAATGATTGCACAAGCTTATAAGTTCCTCCAAAGGCTCGTGAGGGTGATGCTGGACCCTCAAAGTTGGAGAGTATGATGGTTGAGCTACTAAAGAAGGAAAAGTCAACAGATGATCAACTAAAGGACATTCGAGGAGACATATCTAGCATGAGCCAGAAAGTTGAATTATATGCCACAACGATCAAGCAGATTGAGAAGTAGCTAGAGCAGATATCTGCATCCCTAAACCAAAGGCAGAAGGGTACACTTACTAGCAACACAATCCAGAATCTGAAAGATGATAGTCACTGTATGGCTGTAATGAATAATAGTGGGAAAACCACAATTGATCCTCCTTTACCAGTTGTAGTTGAGATGGAAAGACAGAAGGAGATTGAGGTAGATGAAGAAGATAAGGCTGTAGAGTAGGTGATTAGAGATGATGATGAGCTGACCAAGACTCCAGTTGATACAAAGGAGTCTGAGGTAGAAAAAAGGCAAAGCAAAGGAGAACCCTCAGGTTTTCAGACCCATCCCTCAACCACCTCCACCGTTCCCATAGAGAAAGAAGAAGAAGGTGGATGATGGTAAGTTCTAGCAGTTTTTATCTCTGTTGACGCAGTTATCGGTGAACATCCCATTGGTTGAGGTACTAGAATAGATGCCTAGTTATGGTAAGTTCATGAAGGACCTGGTAACTAGGAAGATATCTGTGAGTTATGAGCCGGTGGGAAATTCGCACCATTGTAGTGCCATAGCTTCCGGGTCCTTGCTCAGAAAAAGGAAGATCTAGGTGCCTTCACCATCCTTTGCACTATTGGAGACATTTAGTTTGCAAGGGCATTATGTGACCTGGGTACTAGAATCAACTTGATGCCTCTAGTTGTATTCAAATAGCTAAGCTTGGGAGCCCCCACAATGGCCACAATGCGGCTACTGATGGCAGACCTCATAGTAAAGAAGCCAGCGGGGATCCTTTAGGATGTGCTAGTAAAGATAGACAGGTTTATCTTCCCAACTGACTTTATGATCTTGGGATATGAGGTAGATTTTAAGGTCCCCATCATCTTGGGGAGACCATTTCTTGCCACTGGGAGAGCTTTAGTGGATGTTGAAGCTGGCGTGCTGAAGTTTAGGTTGAACAAAGAAGAGGTCATCTTCAATGTCTATAGGTCAATGAAACAGCCAAATGAATTTGGTGTAGTCTCAAAAATTATTGTATATATTGAGTTTCTCGACGAATTTTGAGTAGTCAAGAGACTTGCGTAGTGTTGCGATGTTAGATCAAGCTGCATGGGAGATAACCCATGAGGTGGTTTGGTGAAGTTTGAGTAACCAAACTACCTGCTTCGTGCTGCGATATTAAATTAGGCACTTCGTAGGAGGCAAACCAAGTATCTTGACTAATGTGTGTTCAACGTGCACGTGAAACAAAAACTGATGGGTGAAAAACGCAGGACATGTCTGGACTACGAGCCTCAGTACAAACCATAACATAATTGTACGGCTCGTAGTCCCGTCCATGGTGAAAAGTAGAGACTTGATACAGTGCAAAAGTTCATTCTACGGTTGATCATTATGAATTTTACCTATATTGTATGAGTTGTAGTACTCACCGTAGTGATGAACTCTCCTAAAGTGATAAAGTATTGAAATTCCGAATTATGAGTCGTGGTACAGTTCATAATATCATGATACGAACCATACCAGCACTCGTAGGTCCTTAGGTAAGTTCGCTAATTTTCTAAGTATGAGTCCATAGGACGCCGTGATAGGCTAATTAAATAAAGTAACCTAGCTGACCTGACTCGACCCTGATTTTTAAATTTGCCCATAAACTATTTGAAATCAAAATTTTAGACCTAAACATCCGACACAATCACAAAAACAAACCCACGATGATCTCCCATCAATCCTCACTCAGCGATAACTCACGCACACTCAATTTGAGCTCAAATTTGTACAAACATATTTGTACAATCTAGTTGAATTATTAGCCCAAACCCGAGTAAGAAATTTTTTTTACAAGAACTTGAAAGTAGCAAGTGATTATTCTTTATCCTAATTTCTTGCTAGCATTAACCGTTTTTGTATTGTGATTCCTCCACTCATGAAAATAAGGAAGAGGAATGTGATCAAAGACTAAGTATGAATGCTTATTGAGGGGTTTAGGAGTTAAGATGCTCAAGGACTTTAATTTATTACAGGCAATGAGTTATAGGGGATAATGCATGTTGGGGATTTAGTGGGTAGTTGAAAATGGTGTATTATGAACCAATTGGATGGGGAAATCTGAGTACCCATATCAAAACATGTTTTCCTGCAATCTGATAATGCACAGGGTGAGGATAGGCCTTACAAGCGATCCTATAACTCGTGGTTTTGTACTACGACTCGTAGAATGATTTGTTGGGATTGTCCCAGTTCATCAATAAGCAAAATCATGGTATAGGACTTAGTACGATTTGTGGTATCTCACTACAAGTTGTACCAGGTGATCATACTAAGAAATGTAGGGGTCAAAATCAAGAAGCAAAATCACGACTCTTGGTATGACTCGTAGAATCCTATTATGAACTGTGATAATGAGTCGTACTAAAATATAGAAAATTCAACTCTCAGAAGTTCATCATACGACCATTAGTACAAACTGTACCATCCTAGTATGAGTCGTACAATGAGTCATAACTAGGACATCAATGCTCTATGAGTCACAGTATGGATCATACCACCTCGGTACGACTCGTACTGATGAGTCCTAGTATGATTCTGAACATACTCTTATTGCTTTTCTTTCTCTGAGATACCATATACTAACCTCTTCTCCACAGGTATAATGACTCAAAAGTGATGAGCAACCAAGGTGGCCCAGGGCAAGAGGGAAAGAGAGGAGATTGCAGCTCGAAGAGCCCTAAGGGATGAGGCCTCCACATCAGAGCAGGAGAAAAACACTCCTAGTGGTTTGATGGAGGAATATGAAGTTGATACAGATGACAATGATGATCCCTAAACCACTAGGGCACAGTCTAAAGCTCAGGTCGTAGCTGCTTCTGCCACACTAGCAGATGCTCCCTAGTTTGAGGAGGGAGCTGAGGTGTAGTCTCAGGAGTCTGATAATGGATCAAATGAGGAAGATGGGTCCGATGAGGCTGAATTTGAGGAGGGGGAACAAGAGGATGATGATGATCAGACCCAACCTCTAAAGATCTATACCATCAAGTGGAGTGTTTCTAGTGCTAGAGAGATTTATGAGCAGGACCTCACCCTCACTTTAAAGAAAAATCTGAGGCGGAGCATTCAGGAGGAGCTGTAGATCTTGACTAGTGCCCTGAATGATGTTGAAAAGATGAAGCGGCTTTTTGACTTCTATTGGTTCGAGTGGATGGAAAGAATCCCTGACGCTTCAGTGTTGACATGGTTAGGGAGTTCTATGCCAACTACTTGGCCACCTTAGAGCAGCATACTCCAGTGGGGCAGAAAGTGAAGGAGCAGCCCAGACCGGATAGTGTAAGGGCTCGGGGGTGCACAGTTGATGTCATTGCTCGAATGTTAAATGGGATAGAGTATTGGGTCCCAGCCTTCACAGTAGAGTTTGAGTATCGTGTTGAGGACCTGAAAAGGGTCAAGGAGCTAAGCTTGGAGGAGAGACAAAGACAGGTGAGGTGGCTTGTTGGTTTGATAGACGAGGAGAAAGAGGAGGTAGATTAGGTGAATAGTGGACGACAGGTCACCAAAGCCTTGTTTAACTTCTTAGCGAAGGCCTGCTGGAAATTGGTTTGCCACAGGTTGGCATCGATGGCAAATGACAATATATTGAGTGCCAATAGAGTAGCTTTGGTGGTATGCATCATGTCTAGATATGCCATCAACATCTCGACGGTCATAGCAAAGGAGATTCGGGATTGCGCTCTAGCCTTGAGCAAGATGATTCCATTCCTGAGTCTTACATATAGGCTTTGTAGAGAGTATGGTGTTTGGGTGATAAATGAGATTGATAATAGGATCAGAGGCAACCGGACTGCTTTCATTGGGTTGATCCAAGATGAGATGAACCTTGTGAGCCGAGTTAGAGTACCAGCATCAGTCCAACCACCATATCCAATCGAGGGCAAGTATGTAGATGCTCCCTCCTCTGTTGAGCAGAGTAAGATGCCGGACGCTGAAGCTGCCCACACAACAGTTGGCCCCAACACTTCCTTCGCACCCCCACTAGCCACATTGGGTCAGGTTCTAGTCAGATGCATTCTTGTGGCCCATGAGTTCCAACAAAAGCTTGCTAAAAGGCTGACCTTGATCAAGAAAGAGGTCAATATGATGATGGAACAGGTCAAGCCTTAGGTTAAAGGTATGATTAGGGAGGCAGCTAGAGGGCTACACAACAGACGAGACAGTTTTGAGCTACGACTCAAAGAGCAACTAGCTAATCAATCGAATATGAGGAGTTTGGGACAGAAGATTGGGTCTCGATGAAGTCAGGTAGTCGAGTTATCTCTTGACAGCTATCCATATTATCATCCCCCACTATCCATTATTTTAGGATGAGCCAGAGAGGAGCTTGATCTTAAGACATTTTGGAGTCATAAGCCGGTTGGAGGAGAGAGAGGAAAGAGGAAGTTGGTGAAGGTGGTTGCTGAGGAGTCCACCAGAAAGAGAATGAAAAGAGTGAAAATGGAGTGCAAGTAGGTGGCAACATCTAGCCTACAGACTCATGACCAGCATGGATGAGTTGCAGGAGTGAGCGAGAGAAGCTCGGAGCTCAACTACTGGGGCTAGGGAGCTTGCACGTTGTGAGGAACCTTTGGGTGAGCCACATTTAGCCTACAAAGATTCGGAGATTATTGAGGTGCCGAGATTGCTGAGGGGGTGACCACCTCCCCCACCATTACACCATTGAGTGTGTCGGCCACCATTGGCACCACGATTACTGAGGCGGAAAGTGTGCCTTCACACCTGTCTCCACAGGATGATAGGAGCGCTTAGAGCAGCATAGGTATGTCCCTCTCTTAGTTTTTATTTCCTTGCTTTGGGGACATAGAATGTCTTTCAAAAGAAAAGGGGAGGAGGTGTATCTGTCTTTTTACTTTTGGTTCGTTTGAGGGTTTTTGTTGTCGTATTTCTTTTTCCTCAAATATTCTATCTAGTAGAACCAGCATGTTTAGGATGTTTTTCTTTTGTTTAACTAGAACTATCTTAGAAGTACTTAAGAGATAATAAATGCATGTGTTTGTGTTTTGAAATTGTGAAAAAAATGACCCTTTTTAAAATATTTATTGTATAGTTAGTTATGTATGTGACTGCGAAGCATGAATGTCGTGGATCTGTTTATGGAATTTAAGAGATAAGCATGATTGACTGTAGCTTAGCTGTGCATGAACTGGATAAGTAGTGTGTGTGCAATCCTGTAGTATGTGTGAGTGAGCCCTTACCTAGTTCGATGTTGTGTCGGTGTTCTAGAACTTGTCTAGTTAGTCTTTGCTTAAGTTATATGATAGCTAGTTAGAAAAGGATCATAGACCCTTTTTGAATTAGCTCACTTTTAGCTTAAATTGCCTTACCAAATAAAATAAGTATCCCTTGATCCAAATGTTGAGCCTAAACTAACCATGTTGTTTGATTAGCCCATTCACCTTCTCACTTGTTTATAATGAACCTATTTTGGCCCTGGTCCCTCCGTGGACATTGTGAACCTCAACTTAGGCAAAATGCCTAAGTTGAGGATGACTATTGTAGGGGTGAGTAAGTTGTGTGGGGAAAATAAAAGGAGGAAAAGTTAATCAATGAAAAGTAGGTGTGGTATCAAAGAAAAATTAAAAGAAAAGAAAAGAAAAATCTTAAAAAGAAAGAAAAAAAAAGAGAAAAGTGAAAAAGAAACCACATCCACTAATTGATAGATGAATGAAATGGAGAAAAGGGAAAAAATGAAGAAAAAAGGAAAAGGCTAAAAAGTGGAGTCAAAAGTTGTGTAGTGTCAAGGAGGGTTAGTCACTATTATCAATATTTACCACACCCGTCCCTACGCCTATATTATAGGCCAATAAAAGTCCTATAATGATCCTAGTCTAACTGCTCGAAAAGCTAGGCTAGAGAAAATAAGGGAAAGTTTATCGTATCATTTGTGCAGTATTTGAACTTCTTTGTAAGAGTGAGAGCTATGCTTGATAGTCCCCGTTTCCCGTATATTTATATATATACCATTTTTAGTGTTTGGGGACTTTTTTTCTCTGAGGGTACATGGGTTGCATTGCATTTTACTAATATTCTATGTAAATAACATTAGTGATAGCTCGGTTGTCTGTTAATGATTGAATGATATGTTTAGAACCCTTTGTGTCATGACTTGAAGTTGCATGTAAGCATAGCTAGCTTGTTTTTTAATGGAAAAGGGGTTAATACTTGATAGTACTCATGTGTGCGAATTTTTGTGTCGTTGCCTGTAGGTCTTTTGTTTTACTTTCTAGTTAAGCGTTGTGTTATAGTAGTGTTATACCCCGTAGAATTACCGGCACCTAAATGACCTATTCGCACGTTGGTTAAGCATATTTGAAGGCCATACGTGCTAGAGAAAGGCCCGAGAAAAGATCGGACATGAAACCTGTCGAACCATCGCGGAAGGAGCCGAGGCAGAGCCCCTCCGCGATGGCACCGTGTCACGGAGGAGGAGCCTCCGCGTTGGCTCCGTGACACATTGGCCATGTCCAGGCCCAAGTATATAAAGCCCCACTTCGGGTTAATTCATTAAAACACTTAGGAAATTTCCAGGAAACAGAGAGAGAAATCAGAGAAAGGAGAGGGAATGAAGGGGGTGATATAATTTGCATCCGATTACACTGCTAAACATTGTCCAAACTCAAATTAACCTCAAATACTGAGGTATTTAGCAGCAGAGAGCATTCCTACGGATTCAGTTTCGTGAAATACGGCCGACGAATCGTCGAGACACCGAGCTAAGGTAAGTGGAATTGCTCTAAATTAGTGTCTATGTGTTCCTAGCTGTGAAGTGAATATTTCTCCCTTCTGGACCTCTGAAAAATAGCGAGTTTTCGGCCGTCTTTCGATAAGCCTAAGTTTAGGCTATAAACTATATCGAAAGTGACGTTGCCTTTTAAAATAAAGCTGTATTTAATATTAATTGACATATATATGAATGCAGTTGGGAGAAAATAGCTGAAGTATCGGCTGAGCCTCGTCCGACAGAAGAATAGTACAAGGATAAGGTATGTAAAGTAAGTTTCCTCGGCAAGTTAGTAATCTTGGTACAGTACAGTAATTTAAAGGCCAGTAGAATATTCAGAAGCCATGTTTGACGTTTACTATAAATGATGGAACGATACCAGAAACATTATGTTATGATCAGCGCGAGACTTGCTAGCACGATATAGATTCTAATATAAGTGTTAAAATTGCGCAGCATGCTCAGTATGTGATGTGACACAGAATGTTAGGATATCATTGTATTTAGTTGAAACCCATTAAAGCGATGTAATACCTGTAAGACATCTCAGAAATAGAATGATGAGTTAAAATGAAGTTGGAGAGCATGATAGGAGTAGTAAATCATGTTACGATAGAAACTCAGTATACAATATAGTTTTCAGCAGAAACATTATACTTTGTTCAGCATTAGCCCCAGTACAGTCTGGCAGAAGACTATATTTATACGTATATGTTATTGTCAGTCTCAGCATGTGTTAAGCACGTACATATTTCTATCACTAGTTCAGCATACAGTATATACAGATACTTTACCACTATTAGCTTCAGTATGTGAGACACGCAGATAGTATTACTAGTTGAGACCATTGTATTGTTTGGGGTTGGACTACCTAGCATCCATGACCGCCCCAGGGTTGATAGCTGTATCGACTCGTCCGCCAGAGGACGAGGATACGTCGCTCTATGGAGTGGCATGCCGTCCCACAGGGGACGAAGATGGGATGCCAGTTTTCCCCATATTATGCCTTGGTCGGCTTTTACACACCCCTGTCGAGTGGATACGCCCAGGTGTTGATTCAGGAGTCCTTCGGACTCAGATGCAGTTAGAGTCAGGGGCTCAACGAGCCCAAGTGCCTACCCAAGGGACCGGCAGGATGCTTACAGGGTTTATAGGAGATGGGATGACCGGGGTAGGGGTATAGATTTTGTGCTGGTTATACCTCCCGGCTTATGGGGGCTGGGTAAGGTTTGTGTGTGCTATGTTATGTTGTGTTGTGTTATGCCATGTTATGATAGATACGAGTAGATCAGCAGTAGAACGATACGTCTCCAGGTATGACTCCTACTCCTTCCAGTATAATTAAGAGAAGGTATGACTTACATTATCAGACAGTTAATCTATTTCTCTCTACTTAAGTTTCATCAGTTATATTATTGTTTTCAGATATTTCCTTCAGTTATTGCTTTACATATTCAGTACCAGCAGTACTGACTCCCAGTGGGGCGCTGCATTACTTGCCTGCAGGTACTCATAGACGAGCAGGCGATACTACGTGATTCCTGTCAGTGATCGAGTGTTCATCTCCTGTAATCCGGAGACTGAACTCCAGAGGTGTATGTCATTTTCTTTTGTTGTATAGTATGGGTAGGTCGGGGCCCTGTCCCGATCATTTCTATTGTTATTCTTAAAGGCTTGCAGTCTGTATATGTTTCCCTGTGGTCAGATGAGCCGGTCGAGTGAGGCCGTGCAGTTGTATAGCTGTTAGAACTTGTGTTTCCTTTATGTTGGTCGTGTGGGGCCATAGTTCGACAGTAGTGGTGACCTTGTCGGTCACGTAGCTTTCTAGTATTTCATGATTGAATTATAGATAACTAGACAGCATGGTGGCCTTGTCGGCCCGCATAGGTTTCCCTATATTGACATGTTTCTGGTCATCTGTTAGTACAGGTACAGGAAGCTATAGGCCAAAGGGCCGGGGGCTGTGTTTACAGCCGTTATATAGCCCTTTGTTTCCAGAAATGTGAGTTAGAGCCAGCCAGGCACCAGATGTTCCCAGGCTTAGCAGTCCAGCAGTTCAGGTCCTAGTAGGGCACCAGGTGCCAGTCATACCCCCCAAGGCGGGGTGTGACAAACTTGGTATCAGAGCAGGTCATGTCCCAGGGAGTCTGCAAGGCGTGCTAAGTAGAGTCTTGTCTATGGATGTGTTATGCACCACATACTATAGGCAGGAGGCTGCGAGGCATAATAGGATGGTTACCTTTCTTTCATACTCAGTCGTGCCATAGCACAGTACAGTACAGGGTTGGTCCTTTTAAAACTCATCATATTCTTTGGATACAGATACAAGTCAGACCAGCGAAATCCTATCCCAGGCAGAAGATCAGATATAGCAACAGGAGAGAACATCAACCAGTTACAAGGTAACTACAACAGCAGGAGGAGGTAACAGGGACCTCCCAATGTTAATCTTTTATTGGTATCACCCCTAGTATATGTCGATAACTTCAGAATAGGAAGTCAGGAGTGTAATGTGCATACGAGTTGATTTATTTATTAGCTATATAAGATCTGATTAAGATTACAGACAAGGTCAGACCACCAGGTAAGTATAGGAAAGAGAGGGAAATGCAGGAATCCCAGCCACATTTTTTTTTCTTCAGATATGGTACAGTTAAATGCTTTTATTTGTTGCAATAAGAAAAGGGCTATTCCTACCTCTTGATTTTGATGCCAGTATGGTAAAGGGGCATAAGACTTGAGATGGGGTTGCCAAATCAAGCAGTAAGTAAAGATGGGCTGATTGATCCTAGTACGTATTGGAAAGTATAAAGAGCCCCTATGATTCCGTAAGCTGTGCAGACCCTTATGATAATAAGCCAGTAGAGGAAGTAAGACCGTTAGCTTACTCGAAGCAGGGGTAAAAAAAAACCTGTTAGTGATGAATGTCGGGTAATAGTCAAGTTCGAGTTAGAAAAAGGCCAAGTCCGCCACATATACTAACAGATAGCAAGACATACCTATAAGATTGTGATTATGATCCAGTTGTGATATCAAAAGGGTGAGGGAAAGAAGAAGGAATGTCAGATCTTGTGGGGAAATTAGAATTACCCCCGGATTGATAAAATATCGTTTTAAGGATTAAGCCTCGGGCTGACAGTAAGATTGCGGTTCAGAATACTGCAGTATGTCCGCTATGGAGAAGTTAAGAAGTTACCGATACAGCAATTCTAATCTAGTGTAGCCTAGAGATAAGGCCCAGCAGACAGTCATGGGCTCTCAATATTTGCTTAGTAAGGATACAAGATTCAAATGTCGACCCCACATCGCAAGAGTGGCGAAATTTCAAACAGCAGACAATAACCAAAGTGTTTATGTTTGTTACTTTCAGAATGGGGTGACAATGCAATGAAATGATAAGTCAGGGCAGGAGATATTATTAGGCTGTAGAAGCGATGTATCATGTACGGTATGAGACTCAGCAGAGCATGTTAGAGATTATGTATTACCGCGGAACTCAGTACATATTGTACGTAGCTGTTGATATATATATATATACAGATAATAGATATGCTGTGAGTGGCTGCCTATAAGGGCTACAATCACAAATGCTGACTTGTAATAGAAAGCATGTACAAATTGCATTGCAGGACACCCCCCCTTGCCAAAAAAAAAAGAAAGAAGAGAAAGAGGGAGAAGAAAGAAAGAAAAGGAGAAGGGAAAGGGCAGATTAAGTGTGAATTACGTATGAAGTCATAGAAACTATCTCAGTTCTCAGTTATTAAGTTAATAGACTTATGTGTTGTTGCCAGATCTAGGCTCTGGGAGCTTACCAGAGTTAATGGCCTAAAACAGATGGCTAGATGATAAGGGCGCAGTTAGACGGTCTACCGACCAGCTGGCGCCTGCATTAGCAGGGAAGCATCCCTGAAGATCTGTAACAGTAGTGTATGTGCTAGAACCAGGATTAGAGGCTGAATAGGCAAATTTCAGAGGTTAGCAATACCAGAATTGTTCTAGTATATTAAGGGGTCGTACGTCATTTTCCCAGCCTTGTAGGTGAGAGTCGGCCTTAGTCAACCTAGCAGTTATTATGTGGAACATCCCATAAGTCAGCCGGCCGTCCCAGTCAGAATACCCGTGGGTACCCCAAGGAAGGGTCCACATCAGTAGTCAGCGACAGACTAGTACTTCAGCTGGTTCTCGTAAGATATTCAGATACAGAGCCCTAGCAGAAGGCTAGTATATACAGAATAGTTCATAAGACCGAGAATTCCCCAGAATAGCAGTACAAATCCAAGTGGATACACACAAGGCGTAAGAAATTGATAGTACCCTGCTAGCACAGTGTTTATTAAGACCAGGGGATCAGTAGACTCCCCGTGAAGATCCAGAGATTGATCGCCTGGAAATAAGTTGATTAAGCCCAGCCTTACAGTGGTTTAAGCAAAATAACAAAGCAATTAGATGCCCACAAGTCTGCGGTTATGCACGAACTCTAAGTACTCAAGTAGAACGGTTAGAGCATTGTTAGACTACTACCACATTCGGGTCATTCAACCCGACTATTCAGTTATTTAAGGTTATGCAGCCAGGTCATTAGAGGTCATGGTCAATATCAGGACCCCCTGACCAGATACGGGCACGTGGTGTGCAGATAGTCGTTCAAGATTACCTCAGCAACAAGTAGCCTTAACATGCGGCTAGAAGGCCAGATAAGCTCTAGCTATACCTGATCTTGGGCAGATATATATGCCCAAGTGATACTCAAACGTATCATTTTTACCTTGTTTTTTGTGCAATGTGTATATAATATCATGTAATTGGTAATAAAATGCGAATTTATACTAACCAATATGATTAGCATTTGTTTTGCAGGTAATTGTGATTTTCAGGAGCTAAAATGCATGTTGGAACTATGTCGGAGTTGGACTTGGATGCGAGCGTCGAAAAGACCTTGGAAGGCATATTTTATAGGGGCTCCGCGATGGCACCATGCCACGCTACCATGCGGTAGCACACTGCCTGAGCATAAATTAAATTGGCAATTTCCAGTGTGCCTGCGCGTCAGCTCCGTGGCACGGAGATAGGCCTCCGCGATGGCCTCCGTGCCACGTTGAGGCTAATTTACCGGACCCTGGAAATTCCAGTGAAGGTCCGCGTCCACGCCATGTCATGGAGGCAGTGCTCCGCGTTGGCCTCCGTGACACGTTGCTTGTTATTCCGGGAAAAATTTCCCACTAGTATAAATAGCACACTTAGGTTTATTTTAATTAGTTTTTAGTTTTTAGACTGAATTCAGAAGTGGAGAGTAGGAACGTGGGTTAGCAGCAGTTGAAGATTGGAAAAGCTAAGGGATTTCTTCTCTTCCTTTCTTCTTTCTATCAGTTGTACGTATGATTTACACTCATTTGAGGATGATCAATCCAAGAATGAGTGGCTAATTCTCTTCCTAGCTGAGGTTTTGAACATGTGTAATGAATTCTAATTTTAATTGATATGGTTTTATTCTTCTTCTTCAATGTTGTTCTATTAATTCTTGTTTTTACTGCATTAGTGATTGGCCAACATTAATGTACATCTAAAAAGTCCAATTTCACTCGAAAGAGCAAGAAATTGGAAAGTTGTGAATTAATAGGGTATTGTTCTTAACTTGATTTGGGAAAATTGGGTTTTGATGTGCTTTCCTGATAGAAATATACTTGAAAGCCGTATTAGTCAATTTCGGAACCGGAATTGTAGTGCTAGGTCATAAATTGCATTTGATCACAGAAATGTAGACGGATGGTTTATGATTCTAAAGTGAAATTAAATACGAGTGTTTTAATTTCTAGGCGAATGTTCTTGGCTAGCAACATGAAGAAGAGAATTAACCAAAAATTATCATGATTATCAAGTTCATTACTTGTTCTTAACCTTGGCATGTTCACATCCATTGTCTGAATTCAAAAGTAAATAGTTGTTATTAATTGTAGTATATAGCTTAGAAACAAAAACTCAATTAACTATTGGTTACATTGTTGTTATCATAATTAGAAGTTAAATAGAAATACAGTAAATTAGGCAATTTTACATATCTTGAGCCTCCTTGGATCGATACTTGGCTACTTAGCCACTTTATTACTTGTTTGACCACGTGCACTTGCGTGTCGGTTTTTAACCGTAGCAACTTATCGCGAACAAGTTTTTGGTGCCGTTGCCGGGGAGGCTAGGCGATTTGTAAAATTTTGTTTAGTGTAAATTTACTGTATTTGTATTTTTATTTTCTTAAGTGTTAACAACTTGGTCTTAGCCTGTATTTTGCAGATTTTGTTTCTGTGAACACTGGCAAGGGACAAAGATCTGGTGGAATCTTACTTAGAGCCTGAGCGTGAATTTCATAGTCAACGTTGAGAAGCTCTTCGAAACAAGCTGCAGTTGCTTAAACAGTCTATGATGGAGAAACCAAATCCACCAGTTGTGAGGGCAGTTTTAGTGCCCGATGAAGCAGCAGCAAGGCCGGTTCGCGAGGTGGCAATCCCACACGCTAATAATGTACATTCTAGCATCCGCAAACCAGAGCCTGGAGGGAGGTTTGAATTAAAGCAGAATATGGTGCAACTTTTGCACACAAGCGGGCAATTTACCGGTCTCCCTCACGAAGATCCACAACAACTTCTCCAGAACATTTTGGAGATAAGTGACACTTATATACCCGCTGGAGTGTCACCTGATTATGTTCGGCTCACCTTATTTCCATTTTCCTTACTTGGTGAAGCCAAGAGGTGGTTAAAAGCTGAACCACCCAACTCTATATCAACGTGGGATGATCTTGCACGGTAGTTTCTTATCATATTTTTCCCTTCTGGTAAAACAGCCAGACTTAGGAGTCAAATCCTAAGTTTTAAACAAAGGGAAGGGGAAAATCTATATCAAGCCTGGGAAAGATTCAAATCCATGTTGCGGGACTGTCCTCACCATCATTAGTCCAATGAGGTGTTGGTACACACTTTTATTGAGGGTTTGGAAACCCACACTAAAATTCTGTTAGATTCAGCAGCTGGAGGGCAAGCGCTGGAGAAGACATATGAGGAGCTGTACACTTTGCTCAACCGAATTTCACAAGGCAATCCAGAATGGAATGCAGATACTTCACGAGGTGGAGCAAGGAAAGCAGCGGGAGTGCTTGAAGTGGATGGATTCATAGCTATCGCTGCACAGATAGCTGCTTTGCAAAATCAGCTAAACACTCACTTCAGCAATATAAATTTGAACCAGCCTTCAGCTTCAGTCAATGCAGTTCAACAGATGTGGTGTGAAGTGTGTGGTAGTAGTGCGCATTCAGCCGAATGCTGTGGTGCAAATCCTGATTCTGTTAACTTTGTGGGCAATGCACAGAGAAATCAACAGCAGTTTGGTAGTGGCTACAACTCAAATTGGAGGAACCATCCGAATTTTTCGTGGGGTAGCAAACATGGCCAAGGTTCAGGGCAGGGTATGCACAGAAACCAAGGAGGGCAACAAAATTATCAAGCTCAATTCAGAAATCACAATGCCCCTCCTCCACCACCATCACCGACTATTGAGGAGATCTTCAAAACCATGATCGCTAATCAGGCACAATTGCAGGCTGACTATGTCAAATTGGCAGCCGAAGTGAAGAATAATCAATTGGCGACCAAGACTCTTGAATATCAGTTTGGGCAGTTTGCTAGTGCCCAAAATACTAGACCCATAGGAGGACTACCTAGTGACACGGATCCAAATCCGAAGCAGGTAAATGCAGTGACCACGAGGAGTGGTTTACAGTTGAAGGAGGTGGAACCGGAAAGACCGCCTCAAAAGTCAGGAGCAGCAGATGTTGAGGGAGAGCATATTTCAGATAAGGGGAAGACTAAAGAAGCTGAACCAGAAAGGCCTCCACCCCCGTTCCCTCAACGACTTAAGAAACACAAGGTGGAGGCGTGTTTCCAGAAATTCATGGAGGTACTTAAACAGGTACATGTTAACTTACCTCTTGTTGATGTCTTGCAGGGAGTGCCAAAATATGCGAAGTATATTTAAGACATCGTGGCTAACAAAAGTCGTTTGACTGAGTATGCCACGGTAGCTTTAACGGAGGAATGCACTTCCCGTATTCAGAATAGGTTGCCCACAAAACTGAAAGACCCTGGAAGTTTTACTATCCAGCTGACTATTGGGCAAAGTATCCGAGCGCGTGGATTATGCGACTTGGGGGCAAGCATAAATCTGATGCCATCTTCGGTATTCAGAAAGTTAGGTCTAGGGAGTCCTAGACCTACAACGGTAATCTTGCAGCTAGCAGACAGGTCTTTAGCTAAGCCGGATGGCATTGTTGAGGATGTGTTAGTGCAAGTAGGCTCCCTCATTTTTCCGGTCGATTTTATTGTTCTGGACTTTGAACCAGATGCTGAAGTTCCATTTATTTTGGGACGACCCTTTTTGGCAACCGGAAAGGCATTAATTGATGTAGCTGCGGGTCAACTCACGATGCGAGCACATGATAAGGTCGAAGTGTTCGACGAGTACAAGGTACCTAAGCTCCCGACTGTTTATAAGGAACTCTCGGTGATCAACATAATTGATCATGGGAATGCTAATGGATTGAGTGATTCCCGAGAGTTACTAGGTAGGCCACCGGATAAGGTTGAGAACTACTGGGGGGATGATCATGATCGGGACAAATCATCCATCTCCCTAGTAGATAAATGAGCTTAAAAGACGTTGAGCCGCGACGGTAAACCAGGCGCTGCACGGGAGGCAACCCGTGAAAAATATTTTCTTTCTTTCTTTTTAGTGTAAATAATTTTTATTTTTCTTTTTCTTTTCTTGATTAGGTTTAGATTTGCATTTTAGTTAGTATTTTTTTTATTTTAGTTAGGGAAATCTATTAATTTAACCAATTTTTGTTTAGTGAGGTGATTTTCAGGTATAACAGAGGAAATATACATGGAATTGAGAAAATGAGGCGAGGTATGAAAATAAAATTTATTGGTGAAACAGAGCACTGGCGCGTTGGCGCCGTGTCACGGAGGCAATGCTCCGCGTTGGCCTCCGTGACACGTTGAAGGCAAAATTTGGATTTTTCAAAAATCCAGTAAGCCAACGCGTTGGCTCCGTGTCACGGAGGAGGGGCTCCGCGTTACCCTCCGTGACACGTTGCCCCTTATCCAGTGCCGGGTCACACCGGGTTTCTGGGTGACCCGCGTGTTTTCTTTAAATATAACCCCGATTTCGCCCATATTTTCCCCATTCCCTCTTCCCTCCGCAACCAAACACCCATTTCCCCCTCCCCAAGCAACGTGCCACGTTGATAGGCAAGGAAAAACGTCAACTTTCTTCGGTTCTTCAATTCTAAGGTATGTTTTCATCGTCTAACTTAATATTTTGGCGATTTTTGTCAAATTTGGGCATGTAAGGTGAGAAATATCACCCTAGGTAGAAATTAAACATGACATTGAATTATTTTGTGATTGATTATGTTCGGATTGTTGTAGTTAGCGTTTGAACTGATCGATTATGTAAATAATTTGAAATTGGATTGTCGAACTCTATTCTAGGGCTTGGGTTGTTGAATTTGACTTGGGAAACTTGATTGTTTGGTGAATTCGATGCCGGGGTGTGTTTATTATTTGAGATAAGTCGTGGTAAATATTGTGTAAATGTTAAAAGACGACTAATTCTCAAATTTTTGTGGGAAATTGCATAATGCGTGAATTGGTTGGATTGTTTAGATTAGCTTGTATATAAAATGTTTTTATAGTTGTTTTTATTTTTGTTGTTGTTTTGTTGTGAAGTGCGATGGTTGAATTGTTAGCGATAGTAGGATTGGGAATTAGCTGTATGAAGTCTGAGTAGTACGCTAACCGTAATGCTGTCAAAATTTTGTGGTGAACGCACTAAGCAATATGTGTATAGTTGTTTGTGTTTGGGGTTGTAAATAGAGCTATCCTTGCTGAAATTTTGTAAATATAGTTAAGGACTAAGTGTGGGGTACCTTTTGTGTAACCCGACCTTAGCCGAAGCTAACAAGTTTTTAGCTTAACGTTGTGCTTGTCTGTGTAAATTGACAGGTACAATGGCTAGCAGACAAGACAAAGGCAAGGGTGCTTCTACCTCAGGCACCGGACAGAAAAGGATGAGACTGGGCACTGCAGTCCCAGCTACACCCGCTGTTCCGCGCAGCCAACACCGCCGATACGGAACAAGATGGGTCACCGATGAAGGGAAGAAATGGTATAATAAGCACAAAGAAAACAAGTACTTCCCGGAGGAACATATTGCAAGGGAACCACTCGCACAGGAGTTCCCTCGCATTGTACAGAGGATCGAAGCAGCTGGGCTCAGCTTTATTTTTCAGGAGCCCAAGGAGTGCAACCTTCACTTGGTCCAGGAATTTTATGCAAATTGGAACCCGGCCATCAGAAGCCACACTATTAAAATCAGAGGGTAGATTGTCACTCTGGAACCCCAGCAGCTGAATGCCATCATTGGAGCGCGGGACACAGACGCCCACGTTCTCCACCAGCTAAACATCACCCCACCGTACGCCGACATCAGACGTACGTTGTGTGGGGCTCGATCAACAGCCCGATGGAGTAGACACAAAGAGAGGGGTTACCACCAAACTCTGCCCTATTCACAGATGAACAGGGAGGCCAGAATATGGCTGAAGATTGTGTGTTCGTGTTTGATCCCGGGAGTCCATATGACAGATGTGACCTGGGACCGTGTCTGCTTCGTGTATGCCCTTATGAAAGGGCTTGAGATAAATGTTGGGGCGGTCATAATATCCGCCATGAAGAGAGCCAGACTGCACCAGGGCCACAGATACGGGTTTGGCAGACTCATCACCACCTTCCTCCGAGGCCTCGACATTGAGGAAGAAGCCTTGGATTACATACCGCAGTTGGAGCGGAGGGCCCTTGACGTGACAAAGACTAAGGCCCCCGACACTACACACGGACCTGTATTGACTTTGGGCGAGCGACATGCTCGTGACGATCAGTACATGGCCCGTATGTTTGGCATGCAGATGCTGCAGCTACGGATAGGTGGGAGACCAGCCACCGAGGAGGAATTATGGCAGCTGGAGCTGGACTACCCCTTTGGCGAGAACGCCAGAGCCTTATGTAAGGTGGGGCCAGCCTTTGTGGAGCCGACTGATGACGATGTCCCTACTGATGAGGAGACACGTCGTGAGGACTCTGATGTGGAGTCCGATGACGGCGATGGAGCTGATTCAGATATGGGCGATGAGGCCGCAGCACCGGATGAGGAAGTCGAATATTTCGACTGAGCAGGGAGTTCCACCACCCAAAATATTGTGCTTTGTATTTTTGTGAACACTGGGGACAGTGTTCGATTTAAGTGTGGGGTGGGGAGTAGTTATGTTCTAGGTCAAGGCTCTAAATTGCTGTACAATTCTTCCTTGATGTTTATGTATGTTTGTGCTTTCCCTGTTGTGAACTGTTTGCGATGTATGTGTATATATTTGTTGTGTGGTTAATGATGTGTGTTTTTTTTAAGTATGGTTGCCATTGTAAATATTTTGTAAATTTTGTAAATATTTTTTTGTTTTCTCTATCGACATGATCGATATTTTTCAAAAAATTTTGCGAAAATATTTTGCACTTGTAAATATTTTCTTTCTATCGAAATGATCGATGTGTTGCAAAATTTTTTCCGATTTTTATTTTTTTGGGTTTCTCGGAGTTTGTTTTCGGTTCTTTTACCGAGAATAGTCCCATTGAACCGATGTCATAGTTAGTGACCGTTCCCTATGATGGATGGATGACGACCGTCTTAAGGGAAATGTAGTCGGTAGGAGTAGGATTTTTAATTGTTTTTAGTTTTTCTTTGGTGGATTGCATCAATGAACTGTAGTTGCTTATGGTTGCTAAAATTCCGTTGCGTGTTGTAATTGATGTTCAAAATGTGAAAATGATTCGTTTGAAAGCATGCAATTCTGTAAATATGTTTAGTTACCTAGGCTAGAGAATTTGATTCATTATGATGGAGGCTTAATCTTGAATTCATGTAATTGACTAATTAAAGAGTCTGTGAATGCATCTTGATTCGAGCATGTGCATGAAGTCTGAAGTGAGGTTTTGCTATTCCATGTCATTGTGAATTGTCTAGAACTTGCCTGGTGTGTATACAAAACGAAATGAAGGAGATGTAGTGTTGGAAAGGATGTAGGCATTTCTTTGTTTTAACCGATAGTTTCCATTTTTTCTTGTCAAATTCTACCTTTTTATATGTTGTATACCCTAGTTAGCCCGTTGAGCCTTTAGCCGATTTCTTTCTTTTGTCCAAAATTGTATGAACTAAGCTTTATTCCTTCTTTTCATTGGCCTTAAAGTCTATAAGAAGCTCTTAAGCGCTTACAAAGAACAGAAAATGTTTCCCAAAATGTTAAAGAGTGAAAAGAGTGAAAAGAAAAAGAAAAGCAAAGTGAAGAAAGAAAGGATGATGTTGAAGAGGCACTTGTTGTAATTAAATGTTATTGAGGGTACTTGAAAAATCTTAGTTTTGTGTCAAGCGTGTTTGATGAAATGGGCTGTATGAAAGTAAACCAGCATGAATCGGAGAAAAAGAGAAAAGAGAGGAACAATGTCCATGAGTCGATGGGAATGTGTTGAAAAGGCGCTTAAGGATGCTAGCGACTATTATTGGCTAATCCAATATATCTATACTAGATCCATAGCCCCGTTACAACCCATTAAAGTCCTACGTGATCCTATATTGCATTTCTTTATATTAGTGGAGTAATACACTAAGGGCAAGCCTATGGGTCATGACATGATGCATGTGAATTCTTTTGGGAGAGAGAGTGAAATTAATTTTTATATGCCCCTACTTGCATGTTTGTGTGTTGCATGAACATAAAGGGGAAATTTCTCTCGAGTTGTGAGGGCACATGCTTGATGAAAGATTGATGTTCGTGTCGGATTTCTTGATTAGCTGATTTGCATGAGTTTGCCGATATCAAGAATCAATTCTTAAAGTCTAGGAAGCATTGATGTATTAAAGGTCAGTGTATTGTACGACCAAGCATGTTTTCTTGATGATTTGCGAAAATTGAATAATCGGTATGACCGTAGAGTAAATTGGTGCATCATAGTGACGAAGGTTTGGATGTAATTTGCATGATTTGTGTATGTGTTGTTCGAGGACGAACAAGGATTTAAGTGTGGGGTAAGTGATCTTGGGCAGATTTATATGCCCAAGTGATACTCAAACGTATCATTTTTACCTTGTTTGTTGTGCAATGTGTATATAATATCATGTAATTGGTAATAAAATGCGAATTTATACTAACCAACATGATTAGCATTTGTTTTGCAGGTAATTGTGATTTTCAGGAGCTAAAATGCATGTTGGAACTATGTCGGAGTTGGACTTCGATGCGAGCGTGGAAAAGACCTTGGAAGGCATATTTTATAGGGGCTCCGCGATGGCGCCGTGCCACGCTACCATCGCGGTAGCACACTGCCTGAGCATAAATTAAATTGGCAATTTTCAGTGTGCCTGCGCGTCAGCTCCGTGGCACGGAGATAGGCCTCCGCGATGGCCTCCGTGCCACGTTGAGGCTAATTTACCGGACCCTGGAAATTCCAGTGAAGGTCCGCGTCCACGCCGTGTCACGGAGGCAGTGCTCCGCGTTGGCCTCCGTGACACGTTGCTTGTTATTCCGGGAAAAATTTCCCACTAGTATAAATAGCACACTTAGGTTTATTTTAATTAGTTTTTAGTTTTTAGACTGAATTCAGAAGTGGAGAGCAGGAACGTGGGTTAGCAGCAGTTGAAGATTGGAAAAGCTAAGGGATTTCTTCTCTTCCTTTCTTCTTTCTATCAATTGTACGTATGATTTACACTCATTTGAGGATGATCAATCCAAGAATGAGTGGCTAATTCTCTTCCTAGCTGAGGTTTTGAACATGTGTAATGAATTCTAATTTTAATTGATATGGATTTATTCTTCTTCTTCAATGTTGTTCTATTAATTCTTGTTTTTACTGCATTAGTGATTGGCCAACATTAATGTACATCTAAAAAGTCCAATTTCACTCGAAAGAGCAAGAAATTGGAAAGTTGTGAATTAATAGGGTATTGTTCTTAACTTGATTTGGGAAAATTGGGATTTGATGTGCTTTCCTGATAGAAATATACTTGAAAGCCGTATTAGTCAATTTAGGAACCGGAATTGTAGTGCTAGGTCATAAATTGCATTTGATCACAGAAATGTAGACGGATGGTTTATGATTCTAAAGTGAAATTAAATACAAGAGTTTTAATTTCTAGGCGAATGTTCTTGGCTAGCAACATGAATAAGAGAATTAACCAAAAATTATCATGATTATCAAGTTCATTACTTGTTCTTAACCTTGGCATGTTCACATCCATTGTCTGAATTCAAAAGTAAATAGTTGTTATTAATTGTAGTATATAGCTTAGAAACAAAAACTCAATTAACTATTGGTTACATTGTTGTTAGCATAATTAGAAGTTAAATAGAAATATAGTAAATTAGGCAATTTTACATATCTTGAGCCTCCTTGGATCGATACTTGGCTACTTAGCCACTTTATTACTTGTTTGACCACGTGCACTTGCGTGTCGGTTTTTAACCGTAGCAACAAACAGCGAACAATACCAGTAGATTACTTGTCAGATTCTCCGGCATAATAAACCAGTATGACCGTCAGTTATATGTCAATTTTTGTAAATGTGAATCTTGGTTGAGTTTAGTATCCATTTTGGTCACATTGTGTCGGAGGTTGGTGTACAGATAGATACACAGAAAATCGAAGTAGTGAAGACATAACGTAGACCTCCCACTCCGATCGAAGTACGCAATCCCTGCAATTAGCCGGATACTGCAGAGGGTTTGTGGAAGGATTTTCCACCTTAGCAGCACCTCTGACTAAATTGACACAGAAGGCGGCAAAGTTCCAGTAGACTGAGGTGTGTGAGCAGAACATCCAAGAGTTAAAAAGCCAGGTTAACATCAGCTCCAGTGTTAGTATCGCCAGGAGGTAGAGAGGGTTGATGCAGCATGGTAAAGTAACAGCTTATGCTTTCAGGCAGTTGAAGAAACGTGAAAAGAATTATCTTACCCATGACCTGGAGTTAGCTGCAGTAGTCTATGCCTTAAAGAGTGAAAATTTTGTATCACCCAGGAAGGGCTAATATGGTAGCAGATGCCCTTAGCCGTAAACCTATGGGGAGTTGGCATACTTGCAGCCGGAACAGCGAGAATAGACCTGAGAATTACACTAGTTAGCCAGTTTAGCCGTTCACATAGCAGAAATAAAGGATAACAGAGCGATAATACAGAATGTCGTAGTGTTGTCGTTAGTGGTGGAAGTAAAGGAACGGCAGTATGGAGACCCTAGCCAGGTTCAACTTGAACACAAGGTTCAGTAAGGAGAGGTGACATATTTTCAGATAACCGGGGATGAAGTGTTGCGATATAAAGGCCGCATTTGTGTTCCAGATATTTTTGGGGCATCGCCAGCAGATTATGAGTGAGGCGCATTACGCCCGCTATTCTCTCCACCCAGGCGCGATGAAAATGTACCCTAATATCAAAGAAAACTACTGGTGGCCAGGTATGAAAAGAGAAATTGCTGAATTTGTAGCCCAGTGTCCTAACTGCTAACAGGTGAAAGCAGAACATCAGAAACCAGGCGGGTTAACTTAGGACATAGCTGTGCCTCTCTGGAAATGAGAAGCAGTGAATATGGATTTTGTGGCAGGATTACCCCGTACCAGACGCGGAAATGATTCTACTTGGGTAATAATTGACAGGCTGACAAGCTCATTTCCTGCCAGTGAAATCTACCTTCTCGGCTGAGGGTTATGCCGAATTATATATCAGAGAAATAGTTAGATTGTATGGAGTGCCGGTATATATCATTTCTGATAGGGGAGCACAGTTTACAGCTAGATTCTGGCAGTCGTTCCAGAGGGGTCTGGAAACGCAGATTAATTAAAGTACAACATTCTATTCTCAGACAGATGAGCAGGTTGAGCGCACAATTCAGACGCTCAAAGACATGTTGCGAGCGTGTGTGCTAGATTTTAGTAGTAGCCAAAGTGAGCATTTACCATTAATTGAATTTGCCTACAATAATAGCTATCATTCAGCCATCTAGATGGAGCCTTTTGACACATTATACGAGCGAAAATGCAGATCGCCGAATGGTTGGTTTGAAATCGGAGAGTCAGTGTTGGTTGGCCCA
Source organism: Datura wrightii (assembly GCA_035772735.1). Taxonomy (NCBI): domain Eukaryota; kingdom Viridiplantae; phylum Streptophyta; class Magnoliopsida; order Solanales; family Solanaceae; genus Datura; species Datura wrightii. Next base: position 118,562,235 of record JASDFA010000016.1, read on the forward strand.
GACATTGTTCAACAGTCAAAGGAAAAGGTAAAGCTTATCCGAAGAATGCTTACTGACTGCACAGAGCCGCCAGAAATCATATGCAGATGTGCGGCGCAGAAAATTGGAGTTTGATGTGTATGACTGGGTATTTCTGAAGTATCCCCAATGAAAGAGGTAATGAGGTCCGGCAAGAAAGGTAAGCTCGGCCCGAGGTTTTTTGGGCCTTATCGGATTCGTCGAAGGACAGGCCGAGTAGCATATGAGTTGAATTTGCCTCCAGAATTAGAATCCGTTCATCCAGTCTTTCATGTATCTATGCTGAGGTAATGCATAGGAGACCCGTCCAGAGCAGTCCCAGTCCAGAATATCCAAGTTACGAAAAAGCTGGCCTATGAAGAGGTTCCAATAACTATCTTAAACAGGCAGATTCGCGGATTGAGGACTAAAGATATTACGTCTATTAAGGTATCGAGACGTAATAGGAACCGAGAGGAGATGACTTGGGAAGCGGAGGAAGATATGAGGACCAGATATCCTCACCTATTTCAGGCCTAGTCAGGCGACAGGTATGTCCGTATTATTACTTATGCAGTACCTTATAGTTGTATGTGTGTGAATGAGAAAGATTGATACTTAGTTATCCAGTGGATCATAAAATATTACGTACAGCACCTGTGTTGGACTTTTCTGCATTTCAGGTTTTTGCTATAGTTTACAGGGGAAACTCTGCCGAAATTTTTCTAGAAAGTAAGTTAAGTAGTCCTCCAGATAGCAGTGTGCATTCGAGGATGAATGTTCTTAAGGGGGGGAGAATGTTATACCCCGTAGAATTCCCAGCACCTAAATGACCTATTCGCACGTTGGTTAAGCATATTTGAAGGCCATACGTGCTAGAGAAAGGCCCGGGAAAAGATCGGACGAGAAACCTGTCGAACCATCGCGGAAGGAGCCGAGGCAGAGCCCCTCCGCGATGGCAGCGTGTCACGGAGGAGGAGCCTCCGCGTTGGCTCCGTGACACGTTGGCCTTGTCCAGGCCCAAGTATATAAAGCCCCACTTCGGGTTAATTCATTAAAACACTTAGGAAATTTCCAGGAAACAGAGAGAGAAATCAGAGAAAGGAGAGGGAACGAAGGAAGTGATATAATTTGCGTCCAATTTCGCTGCTAAACGTTGTCCAAACTCAAATTAACCTCAGATACCGAGGTATTTAGCAGCAGAGAGCATTCCTACGAATTCAGTTTCGTGAAATACGGCCGACGAATCGTTGAGCCACCGAGCTAAGGTAAGTGGAATTTCTCTAAATTAGTGTCTATGTGTTACTAGCTGTGAAGTGAATATTTCTCCCTTCTGGACCTCTGAAAAATAGCGAGTTTTCGGTCGTGTTTCGATAAGCCTAAGTTTAGGCTATAAACTATATCGAAAGTGACATTGCCTTTTAAAATAAAGCTGTATTTAATATTAATTGACATATTTATGAATGCAGTTGAGAGAAAATAGCTGAAGTACCGGCCGAGCCTCGTCCGACAGACGAATAGTTCAAGGATAAGGTATGTATAGTTAGTTTCCTCGGCAAGTTAGTAATCTTGGTACAGTACAGTAATTTAAAGGCTAGTAGAATATTCAGAAGCCATGTTTGACATTTACTATAAATGATGGTACGATACTAGAAACATTATGTTATGATCAGCGCGAGACTTGCTAGCACGATATAGATTCTAATATAAGTGTTAAAATTGCGCAGCATGCTCAGTATGTGATGTGACACAGAATGTTAGGATATCATTGTATTTAGTTGAAACCCAGTAAAGCGATGTAATACCTGTAAGACATCTCAGAAATAGAATGATGAGTTAAAATGAAGTTGGAGAGAATGATAGGAGTAGTAAATCATGTTACTATAGAAACTCAGTATACAATATAGTTTTTAGCAGAAACATTATACTTTGTTCAGCATTAGCCCCAGTACAGTCTGGCAGAAGACTATATTTATACGTATATGTTATTGTCAGTCTCAGCATGTGTTAAGTAAGTATATATTTCTATCACTAGTTTAGCATACAGTATATACAGATACTTTACCACTATTAGCTTCAGTATGTGAGACACGCAGATAGTATTACTAGTTGAGACCGTTGTATTGTTTGGGGTTGGACTACCTAGCATCCATGACCGCCCCTGGGTTGATAGCTGTATCGACTCATCCGCCAGAGGACGAGGATACGTCGCTCTGCGGAGTGTCATGCCGTCCCACAGGGGACGAAGATGGGATGCCAGTTTTCCCCATATTATGCCTTGGTCGGCTTTTACACACCCTTGTCGAGTGGATACGCCCTGGTGTTGATTCAGGAGCCCTTCGGACTCAGATGCAGTTATAGTCAGGGGCTCAGCGAGCCCAAGTGCCTACCCAGGGGACCGGCAGGATGCTTACAGGGTTTATAGGAGATGGGATGACCGGGGTAGGGGTATAGATTCTGTGCTGGTTGTACCTCCCGGCTTATGGGGGCCGGGTAAGGTTTGTGTGTGCTATGTTATGTTGTGTTATGTTATGCCATGTTATGATAGATACGAGTAGATCAGCAGTAGAACGATACGTCTCCAGGTATGACTCCTACTCCTTCCAGTATAATTGAGAGAAGGTATGACTTACATTATCAGACAGTTAATCTATTTCTCTCTACTTCAGTTTCATCAGTTATACTATTGTTTTCAGATATTTCCTTCAGTTATTTCTTTACATATTCAGTACCAGCGATACTGACTCCCGGTGGGGTGCTGCATTACTTGCCTGAAGGTACTCATAGACGAGCAGGCGATACTACGTGATTCCTGTCAGCGATCGAGTATTCATCTCTTGTAATCCGGAGACTGAACTCCAGAGGTGTATGTCATTTTCTTTTGTTGTATAGTATGGGTAGGTCGGGGCCCTGTCCCGATCATTTCTATTGTTATTCTTAGAGGCTTGCAGTCTGTATATGTTATCCTGTGGTCAGATGAGCCGGTCGTGTGAGGCCGTGCAGTTGTATAGCTGTTAGAACTTGTGTTTCCTTTATGTTGGCCGTGTGGGGCCATAGTTCGACAGTAGTGGTGACCTTGTCGGTCACGTAGCTTTCTAGTATTTCATGATTGAATTATAGATAACTAGACAGCATGGTGGCCTTGTCGGCCCGCATAGGTTTCCCTATATTGACATGTTTCTGGTCAGCTGTTAGTACAGGTACATGAGGCTATAGGACAAAGGGCCGGGGGCTGTGTTTACAGCTGTTATATAGCCCTTTATTTCCAGAAATGTGAGTTAGAGCCAGCCAGGCACCAGATGTGCCCAGGCTTAGCAGTCCAGCAATTCAGGTCCTAGTAGGGCACCAGGTGCCAGTCATACCCCCCAAGGCGGGGTGTGACAAGTAGTGTCATGGTTTCCTGAGGACATGCAAAGGTTTTAAGTTGAGGGTGTTGATGTGTTGCGGTTTTACGATATGTTCGATGCGTAAAACGTATAAAAAAAATCTTGGTCTTAGGTGTGTTTATACATATATGAGGTGTTTTTACCTTGTTTTTAGGGAAACTAGGTTCAGGAGTTGGATTATAAAAAAGAGTAGAGATGTGCAGACAATAAGCCAGTTGCAGGCCTTAGTACAAGATGTACCTTAGTGGTACGAGTCGTACTTGGAAATCATGCCAGAATTTAGAGAATTGCACAAGTGCTGGACGAACATGCGACTCATGGTATGAGTCGTACCTTCCTGGTACGAGCTATACCTAGAAATCATGGAAAACTTCAGAAGATTGTGAACTTGTAAAAGCTCTTGGCACAAGTGGAATCTACAAACCGTAGGGTCAACATATGAACCATAACGAGGAACTAGTGGTGAAATTCAGAGAACATGTCAATTAGCAGATCCTAGGGTATGAGCAGATATCACGAGTCGTAACACCAAAGTACGAGTCATACCAAGGACTCGTGGTGAACTTTAGAGGATTCCATACTTCATAAGACCAGACCATGACAGGAAACGTACGACTCGTAAGATCATTGTACGAGTTGTACCAACTTCCAGGAGTTTGCAGATTTAGAGGTTGCATTGCATACTATGCATGGAACATACAACTCGTAATAGCACGCTATGACTCGTAGGACATGTCGGCAGTAGTATCCTTGTTAATTTAGAAAAGGTTTTAAATTATTAGTATAAATATTTTTTAAAGTTATTTTTTAGAGATATGGATTCTTTACTTTGTAATAGTGGCTTTTTGTGTTTTCTAACACTACTTGGAGATCAAATACACGAATTACTTGAAGAGTCTATCATTGTTCTTGATTTTTCAATAGTTTTGATCACGCAATTATCGATTGCGTTTTTCTCCAATCATCATAGTAAGTTGTTAATTATGTTTTCTTCCATGAAATCTAATTCTTTTCTTGCAATCATGAGTAGAAAAAACCTCTACAACTAGGGTCATGGGAAGCATGATGAGATAACTAACTAGGGTTAACATAAAGTGATTCTAAACCAATATGAATGCTTGTATTGTTCATCTCTTCATCATAAACATTTCTTAATGGTGCTCAACATTAGGACTTGCCCGTATTCCCTACTTGCTTAAGCCTAGAGAAGAAATTAGGAAAAGAGAAGAATAACAAAGCCTTGAACTTTAGTTTCATTGAATAACTTGAACTGCGGTTGCAAGATAGTTAATTTTGAATAATTGGTAATGGTTAAAGTGAAATCACTCAAAAGACCTAATCTAGTAATTGAGTATAGTCATCCACAAGGGACGAATCAGCCATTTGGATGAACCTCTTTTACCAGTTCTACAGCCTGAGTATTAGGATAGATCACTAGTGTAATAATTTGAAGTTGTTATTAATCCATGGGGAACACTTCCCTAGTTAATTTCATAAACTTGATCACAACACCAATTTTCCACGTTTTATATGATTATTTCTTTAAACACCCATTAGGAAATAACTAGCGTTATTCTACATCCTGACTATATTTCCTATGGGTTTGACCTTAACCTTAGTTGGGTTCTTTATTGACAACCTCTGCATTATACTTCTTCAGGGGTGTAATTTCAAGCATTATCAACAACCCATTAAAAGGCTGAGGCTAGAGATAGCTAAGCTCTTCCTCAAGTTTTTGGTGGCTGATTTATGTTGTGACATTGGGGTTTGAGAAAACCCAAGGCAGATTCACCCAAGTGGTTGAGAAACATTGGGTGTAGCCTTAGGCAGCATTACTACTCATGCTATATTAGTTTTTGAGACTTGTTAATCAACCCTAATCTAATCGAAATCCCTTCAATAGCATATCCCTAGTTTTCTCTCATTGCTTGCATCAATCGATTTGCCCTATGTTATTCTTGCAATTAGAATCATATAGTTGATCCTTTTCCCCACAAAATTTACATTCAATTTGTCATACAATGTTGCTCATTAATTTAGATTGATTTACAACTTTAGGGACAATCTTTTCTTATTTCTTATGGGATTTGACCCCAACACCATTGGGTATTTTATTTTTGACAACAATCGCTACCACCTCCCTTAATGGGGAGAGTTGTATTGAGTGTTTATCATCCTTCCTTACCATGATTCGTGGTTTGGCTCATGGACCCTAGAAAAAATTTGAAAATTTGCAGAAATTCTTACCACGGGTTGACAAGATGATCCGTCCTATGGAACCTCTGACTGCTCACCAGGAGCCCCATCACGACCCGTGGTCCTCACCACGAATCGTGGCGTGGGTCGTCCTACGGAAAAGTTCTTTTTTCTGCTGGTTTTGTGCTTCATGTCTAGGAACTAATCTTAGGGACTTTTGGAGGTGTTAGATGCAGTATGCAAATGGTGCAAGTCGAAAAGCTTGAACGCGTAGTAATGGAGGTTTTATAGTAAGACGAACCATGGAGAAAAAATGTGAGGGAATACGGGTAAGGTTCCCATTTCAAAACCCTCCTCTTAAGACAATGGGTATCGGGTCGGGTCGTGTTATCAAGTGGTAGTTGTCTCTAGAATAGATGATTTTTCAAATAGCAATTGACACAAGTGGACTGAAATGTCCACATTCATTAAAACACCTTTGATGGTTCAAAGGACGAACCGCCTTCTCAAGATGCGGTTCGCATAACATATTGTCCCTTAAGTTGAGATGCAACAAATTACTATCTTACCTAGCTTCCCATTGACAAAGAAAATAATGATTTGTATTTCAAAAGTGGTCTGTTTCTACATCAATCAATTAGAAGTTGAAGCTCCTTCCATGCATTGTTTCATTTTTCTCCACCTTTTCAAGTTCAAACCTGTATCTATCAACACACATTAGTCCAAAATACTTGGGTTGCCTCCCAGAAGCACTTGAAACATGGTGTAGCATCCCTTGGGATACCTTTCAAGAAGTACCTAATTTAAAGTTCCAATACAATACATGATACTTGAATTAGCACAATGATGAGTTGTCACTAGGATGGTACTTCTTCACCCATTTCCTTCCTTTGGGACTGGAGAGATATTGGTTCACCCTTTTGGGTTTTTCATTCTTCTTTTTGGATGTCCCTTTGGCTCCATAGTTGGCTTGAACTTTTTATTCTTTAACCTCCTCAACACCCTTCTCAACCACATTTATGCTTTTGTAGCTGTTAGGCTTCTATGCTCTCTTTCGGCCCTGAAAGTCATCGATTCATCATTGACTCAGAACATGATTTCTTTTTTCTTGAGTCTAACAAAGCTCTACTGGTGGAAAGGAAATTTCAATCAAGAATGATAGGTATCTTCATATCCACAACACAATCTAAAACAATAAAGTTGTCCAAAAGCATAAATATTCTGACATTTACCAACACATCCTCCACCACCCCTTCTGACTTCTTGATTAATTTGTCGAGCATTTGAAGTTGAATAGAGGTGGGATTCAACATGGTTAACCCTCACAATTTGTAGATTGTAGGGGCATCAGATTAATGTTTCCCAATTATCACCTAAATATCGCAAACAATCATAGTACTCTATCTTGCATGGAATCGTAAACTCTCCAAGGTCTCCCTTTTTCTGCACATATGTGCCAGTGATGATGGCACTAACTCAATGGATTATAAGGATCACTTCTTCCTCAATTATCCTCTTCTTTGTGAGCAACTCTTTCAAATACTTGGCGAATCTTGACATCTCTTTGGGGGCATCAATGAATGGCACCCACAAAGTCGCCGCCTTTAACCTATCATTGTGCTTTTTTACTGCGGCATCTAGAGTTTTCTTGGCTATCCTTTAAGGTAGGGGATGATAAGATTTTGTAATTTTAGATAAACTCCCCTTTGCCTTCTCTTTCTTCTTTGACCTTACCACAACTTCATCAATCAACACATCAACCAATGGCTTCACCAGTCCCTCATTATCACCAGCACAATTTCCCCCAACATCTTTAGCAACATCATCACCACAAGGAGCATCAACAACAAGTTGCACAATTTTTCTACTTATAGTAAGAATATCCATAAAGTGAGTATTAAAGCTACTTCCACTACCTTTGGAATTTGTCAAAGTGTCGTTGGCAATTGGCCCTTCTGTTTCAGATTATTTTCTCTAGAGTGGTGTCTCATTTATTACTCCGATTTCTGAATAGAGGCTATATGGGAGCTAACAACATAAGTTAGACTCTTAAGACAAACATCGAATCTCTCTTGATTCGAGAGCACTTTCTCCAACATGTCCTCAGTTCTAGTAACCCCTTGATCTTGTGATGCAGTATCTCTCCAATTGTGAGAATAGATGACGGTCTTCTTGGTGTCACATTAGGATTAGCACTTTGATTCCTAAAATTTCCACCTTGAAAATTTTGGCTCGGGCCACCATAGTTGTTTCTAGCATAATATTGACTTTGACCTTGTGGTTGAGGTCTTCATTGGCTTTGTTAATTGGACTGTGGATGGATTTGATTTACTGATAATGTCATCTTGGATAACCACCTGGTGCAATTCCATCATAGTTAGTATCCTCAAACTGTGTCGACGACTAATCTTGAACTGGTTGACCATGGTAGGGAAGAGGATATGCTTGACCATAATGATATGGGACCTCCAATACTTCTTCTACTACATGAAATTTCTTTACCATATTCTCTATCTATTTCTTGGTCAACAAAGCAATGTTGGTGGCCATAGTAACCATTATCTAATCACGCTATTGATTCTCCTTTATCTAATGGGTTAATGAGGGAGTACCAACATTCACTCCACCTCTTCGATCACCAACATGGCTATTCATGGATGCGTTTTGAAATCTGATTAAGAATGGTGGAATAAAATTATATATTTTATCCATAAAATAGCCCCCTGTCGTATTGTTGGCCATTGATTTGAGTCAAAGAATCCAGTTCCATGTAGAAGATTTCAAGAAAAATATGATCACGGAACCCATGATTGGGTGCCCTTATCCCATGCCTAAAACAATTGTTCTCCAGAAAGTTGCTTGAAATAGAAAATCTTATCCTTTTGTTCATCTTTCTTGCTCGACGGGAACCATTTGTTTAAGAAAACATTTACCAACTATGTCCATGTGTAAATGGAGTTAGGAGGCAAATGGTGCAACCAATCACGGGCATTTCCCACCAAGGAGTATTTGAAAATCCTAAGGAGGATGGCTTCATCGGGGACATTATTTTGCTTATGTAGGTTGCATACCTCCAAAATGTTTTGAGATGTTGATGCGGGTCCTAGTCAGTGGAAATTATCAAATTGACCTTTCGCTTTCAATGTTGTGTAGATGTTCTAATCAATTTTGAATGACTTACCCTCTTAGGGACAATTGCACTAGCATAATAAATATCATAATTGAATTTAACAAAAATATTCTCCACCTTACCCGGTGGCAAAGCCATGCCCAACAACTCTGTTACTATTCACAGCAAACAGAAGTGTAATAGAATAGACTCAAATCAAACAAACCAAAATCTAAATTTCTAGATAGGACCTAATACCAAATTCTCCGGAAATGGTGCCAAAAGTATGATATCGCCCAATATCCACCTTACTATGGATGGTTTACATGGTCTCTGCAATATAATAACCCGACGAGTTGTTGAGATCGTGTCCATAGGAACTTTATCTCTATCAATATATATTAAGCAATAAAAATATGATTTAGATGTTGATCATCTACTCATGTTAGTGGTAAAAGTGTAATTAAACTAAAACTATTATGCATGAAGTGTAATCAATAGATAGAAAATTCTAGGATGGTGTCCTTGCATAGGCTGACCCCCCTAAATCACTCAAATGAGAGTATTGAGAATGGGTTATCCATGAATATGCAAGCAATAAATTTAGGCAACCATTAGGTGTCTTTCAACAATTCTAACAATGTCAATCTATATCAATTTTCTCAAATTGATATGAACTCCATACAACCCAATTGTAATTTTGCCAAATAGAGTCATCCTATGTCTAGGTGAATCTATTGAACGAGGTTTAAAGCATTGCATCATTAGTGATTGATGCTGCCCAAATAAAAATTGGCTTTTTCAAGCACAACAAAGATAATTTGACATAATTGGATGACTTTCACTATCAATCTTATTTTACAAAGCACAGATCAATCATATTCAAAAGCCCATACCAAACTTCACCTAGATCCTTAAGGTTTAAAAACCCATTGGGATCACAACTCTAAATCTAGATTTAGATACCCATAACAAAAAAAGAAGAACAAGAAATTGAATTAAGCATTAACACTTACTTAGCAATGAGAAGAGAGAGAAAACTTGAATTGATAATCCAAAATTGAATGGATCCTTCAATTACAACAAGTATCCTCAAAGGAATGCCAAAACTATGAAAATTAATTCTAAAAAGCTAAAACTATCTAGAAATCTCTAGAAAGAATCAGAAAAGGCTATTTCTACTAAACTCCGAAATTCCAATAAAAATTTAAATTGTAGCGCGCAAGTTGCAGGGATAGACCGTTGATTGAAAATACATTTTGTCTGGGTGGTGTCCGTCTTCTGATTGACAGACCATTTTTAAAAAAATGGTCGGTACTTCTTTCTACCAATTACTTTTCCATGTAAAAGTGATTGGAAAATGCGATTCATTTGATAGTATACATTTTGAACATGCGAACTGCATCTTGAGTCGTCCCCTAAAGACCACTTTGTGTCATCTGTGGATCATCATGCGGTTGAAAGTGCAGACTATATCTTGGATATGCAGTCTATCTTTTGACCTATACCTTGCAGACTTTAGTGAATTCATGCCTTCTTTCATCAACTTGATACGCCAAATTACACTGATCCAAGTTCCAAGTTTTTACACACATTATAGATTAGTTTGAGAATATTTCAATTATATTCTCATATGTTTTTAATAAATTATGCCCACAGACTAACAAACATAATTAGGCTATTTTGCAGGTTGAAAATACAGTTGGTTTGAGGTAAATTTTGAAGAAGAATGTTAAAGGCTGGATCATGGGATATTAGATGAGCCAAAAGTGGTTATAGGAGTCAATTCCATGCCACAGAGGAAATTGGTGCACTCAACAATGTGCTATGGAACATTAGTTCAAAATTGGAATGTGGAAGGTTGCAAACTGTAAGGATCCACAAGAGAAGCGTGCCATGGAGAAGGATTGGCATGATGGCCTCCATGCCATTCCAAGGTGCTTCAGTCTTTGATTTCCTAATGTCACGACCGAGCTTGGACCCTGAATTCTAACATGAGACCTAGAAGCACGAATGACTCCAAACTCACTCATGGCACATGCATAACATAAATGAGAGCATAAGCTAAATGTAACAAATATAAAGCATAACAGAAGGCATAAGAGGAAGTCTAGGATATCATAAAACATAAAAAACTACAAGCCAACACGGCTGAAAACATCTAAACATAGCTATCTAAAATGCCTATAGTCATAGGGATGATCTGATGGGACAACACCACTAACTAGCCCCTCTAAGTATGTAACTGAAATGACATGAAAGCTAACGTAAGCCAAAAACTAAGTTGCTCGAATCATGAGGACTCACCAAGAGCTGGACCGGACTGGAGCAAGAGTGGATCTAACGGCGGGGCTAAGACTGATCACCCGAACCTATATCATGAGACGATATAGAAAGTATGCGGTTAGTACTTTGAATATACTTAGTATGTTGGATAAGTAAAAGATGATGATAAATTAATAACCTAAATTTCATGAGCATGAGATAGTCTAAAACATGAGGTTCTGACCATGACTGAATGTAATGATTCAAGGTTTTCAAAAATAATTCATAAAGCTAGACATGAATAAACTCATAAGTAAAATCTCATAGACTGTATATTGTGCCAAAATATCATAATTCATAATATTGTGAAGAATAAACATGAAAATGTGTAAATAATTCAAGGAAAAGTGGGATATTCTTATAACTGGCAAACTGGATATGAGCATATGTGGAGTTCGACTTATAACCCTCGTCGGAAGGGTGTTCATACCTTCCCAAGGGTAGAATCATGACAAGGCATGATATCACTCATGGGTGGCCCATTCGAGCATGGGAGACACTCTCATGGAGGACCCTATCATGGCTATAGTCGCACATAGTTTTAAGACCTGAGTGTCATGGAATCCCGGTTTAATTAGTGTTAAATACTACTACCAAAATATATAGTGCTCGTATCATAATCGTGAAACATAGGTTTTACATGGGCTAGTTTAAATGTTTAAATTTATAGATATCCTAGTATACAGGAACTAGCCATCAAAAACAATATCGAAGATCGGTCATGATACATAATCTTGAGATTCATGAAATACATAATTAGGGTTAATCATCATAACTTTAAAATAGAGATTCATGAGTGATTTTCAAATAAATCATGTAATTATAATTATAAAACATAAAGAGAATCAGAAGAGGATCAATTTCATAAGAGACATGGAGTTTTTCATCAAAAATGTTCTAATCCTAGAAATACATAAAAATCATAGTTAGACACTTAAAGTAATGGAAATCATGTTGTTGATCTTAGAATTGGGCATGAGAGCGGAATAAATTCATCATTCATGACCCCACATATATGGGCTTGATGAATCCTTGACTTGATTTGAGAAACCAAGGGAAATTGAGAAGAAGATGATGAACCCTAGCATTTCCTTGAAAGTATTTGATCTTCAATTTGAGGTGTTAAGAGTAGAATGAGGGTTTAGGATTAGTTTAACACTTAAATACTCCCCTTAGGAAACCCAAAATGAACTTATTTAGAAGTTAAAAGAATAGGAAGTTATGAAAATACCTTTGAAGAATCGCACTAAAAAATCTACCTGCAAGTCGTCATGGGTCATACCACGACTCGTAGTGACATACCACGGGTTGTGGTGTACAATTCATGGATTTTGAGTGACTTAAAATCTTGAAGAAACTCTTATTATGGGTCCTTGGTATGAATCGTACCTAGATACCACAAGTAGTACAAGGACTCATGGTGACTGGGCTGGTCCTGTCCGTAAAACCTGACAGTGCTTCACTAAAATACCTATAACTGTTTACTTTGAACTCCGATTGATGCAAGTTTGGATGAGTTAAGGGAGACTCAAATGGATTATATTTGATATTCTGGATCACCCATAAACACTTCATAAAATGAGAGTGATTATCATTAAAGTTTACCCTTGTAATAACTTATATGAAAACTCAATCGGTAGGAAAGCTTTCAACTCAACTTAAGGCTAGAGGTTCATTATGACCTTAAAATGTATCAAATGAACTTCTCAAACTTATGAACTGATCCTAATACCATTTTGCCATTAAATTCATGGGGTTCAGGTCTATCCATGTACGTTGAATAATTTCAAATTTAGCTCAAAAGTATGAAGCATTGCAATATCTCAACTCATGACTGAAACAATGATTTGCACCATCATACCATAGACTATATTGTGATCTCCATCTCATGAGTATTGGTACGAATTGTACCACTTTATAACAAGTTGTACCGAGGCTCTTACTGGGGAAAGTTTTAGTTTTTTACTGGTTCATACTCCATATCCGAGTTCTAATCTTAGGGGCTTTTGGGGTGTTATATTATGTCTCCCTTGGGAACATTCATTCTTGAATGGATACTAAATAAGATGATAAGGTAGGGAAAGAGTTGCAATCCCAAGACATAGATCTATAGACTGACAACTGATGGAAGGACTAACTCCAAACTAAAATACATGATAGAACTGAATTCATGAAACATATATGAATACTAAGACGTGAAAGGAACTAAGAAAGATGAACTTGACATGAAACTGAATAGATTACTAGGAAGGAAACTAGTACCTCATGTTGGATTTGAGATGGAAGGGAAAAGATGCGGGTATCTAGTCATCATATCTGCTTCAATTTTCCATATGGATCCCTTAACTAAAACTTTCAATAAAGCTACCTCGTTGTTTCTCAACTTGCGAACCTGACAATCAAGGATCTCAACCAGAACATCCTTAAAAGTAAGGCTATCCTTCACATGAATTCTCTCTACTAAACAACTAAAGTTGGGTTGCCAATGCACTTTTTTAGCAAAGACACACAGAAAACTGGATGTACCGAGGTTAACTATACCAGGACCTTAAACTCATAAGTCACATTGCCAACACATTTCAGAATCCTACATGGACCAATATATGGGGGACTAAGCTTTCCATTCTTGCCAAACCTCATAACTCCTTTCATAGGAGACACCTTCAGAAACACCCAATCATCAACGGTGAACTCAAGCTCTCTCCTCCTAACATCTGTATAATTTTTCTGATGACTCTGAGTTGTTTAGCCTTTCTCTGATAAGCTAAACTTTCTCCATAGCCTCATGAACTGATTATTTCCCTATCAACATTGCTTCACCTACCTCGAACCATCTAATAGGTGATCTACATCTTCACCCATAAAGAGCCTCAAATGGAGCCATCAGAATGTTGGAGTGGTAATTTTTATTATAGAAAAACTTAATGAGAGGTAAGTGTTCATCCCAACTACCATTTAAATCAATCACGCAAGTTCTCAACATGTCCTCTAGAGTCTGCATGGTCCGCTCGGTTTGACCATTTGTTTATGGGTGGTAAGCTATGTTAAGCTTCACTTGAGTACCAAGGCCCTTCTGAAATAACTTCCAACACTGAGAGGTGAACAAAGTACCCCTATCTAAGATGATGGACAATGGAACTCCATAACTAAACTAACTCATGGATAATGGAACTCCATAACTAAACTAACTCTGAAATGTAAAAGTCTAGAGTAGTCCTTGGATGAATCTATAGTCTTGACTGGAAGAAAATGTGCTGACTTGGTCATTTGATCCACAATCACCCATACAGAATCATACTATCGGTGTGTACAAGGTAACCCTGTAATGTAGTCCATATTGATATATTCCCACGTCCAAGTATAAATACTGATATCCTATAGCATACCTCCCAACCTCTGATGCTCAATCTTCACCTATTGGCAATTCAGAAACTTAGCTACAAACTCTACAATGTCCTTCTTCATGCCATTCTACAAATAGACTTCCCGTAAGTAACGACACATCTTGGTTGCACCGAAATGGATGGAATATCGAGAGCTATAAGTCTCTCTCAATATCCACTCTCTAAAGTCATCCACATCAGGAACACACAATCGACCTTGATTATTTGAGTACACTATCTCCCCCTTGGAGAAAAACCTCCACTCTTTGATTTCGGACAACTTCTTTCAACTTCACTAAGATAGGATCCTCATCTTTTCCTGCCATAACTTCTATTACTATGGAAGATACCGACCCATTTTGAGTAGTAACACCACCATCCACCAAACCCATAAGGTGAATCTAATACACCAGAAGTGCCTAAGAGTAGAACCAGGAGTTAAAAGTTGAAAACTGCTGAAATTGGGAAAAACATCATATAACGAGAGGTGTAACGACTCGTGGTTGGAAACCATGAGCCGCTGTTGCCAGTCGTGGTTTCAGGAGTCCAGGTGGCAGTGGAAGAAATGACCAATGCCATGACTCATTGTGGGAAACAACGAGTCGTCGTTTGTAGTTGTGGTGAGAGATAGACTTTAGTATTTGGGGACGTAACGGATCACCAAACGAACAGTCGTGAGTAACAACGACTCATTGTCAGTAGTCGTTGTCTACATGGTCAAATTTCTAGTGGACTTAACAGACGGACACCATGACCCATTGGAGGAAACAACGAGTCGTGGTGAGACTCCTTGTAAAGAATTTTAGAAATTTAATAGTGGTAAGAAATGATCAACTCAATGACCCATTGGACCAAAGGATGAGTCGTCATATCTAGTCGTGGTTTGATTCAATAAGCATGGCCTGAGCAGTGAATATGGAGGGCCATACCACAAGTCATCATAGCTTCCAACGACTCGTTGGTACGCCCGTTGGATCGATCTGGGTAGCTTTTTAGGGAAGTTTCATTAAGGGCATTTTCGACCTTTCCATTCCATAAGGCCCTAAACTACGTCGTTTCATGTATTTTTCTGGAAATTTTAAGATAGGTTAAGTCTGTATTGCATAGATCATTCCCATGCACGCATACTAAGAGAATTCTAGGGAGATCAAGCATAGAATCAAGCTTTCCCAATCAATTCATCCTTGGGAATTCAAGAACTTTAGAATCTAATCTTACCCAGGTATATAGGGTTAAGAATGGGTGTTTCCATTAACATCCATGCCCATTCTCTATTGATTCATTAAAATCTATCAAAAATCTCATGGTGTTCTCATTCAAATCTTGTGGAATTTTACTGATTTATCAATGGGTTGTTTTAAATTGTGATTTAAATTCTATTTTATGAATTTTGATAATATTTTACAACTATTTTGATTATCAAATTATAATTTCGATTTCTACTAAATTAAGCCTAAGTATGGAAGATCTATGATGAATTGATATATGATCTTCACTTCAATTGTTTATACTTACAAGCCTAGTATGATTTATGATTTGAGATACGAATTTATTCAATTACCCATCATTATTTGGTGACTCTTAAGCTATATGCGTAATCTACAAGTATGTATGAAACCTATGATTCATGAATTATGTTTTAGGCCGGCTCACGGGCCTTGTTTCATGTCTAGTTCACGTATTTACAAGCATGTTTATAATTATCATGATTTAACTATCCTATGAACTCATGCATATTATACTATGAGCACTATATATGTCTTGGGAGTAGTATCGAATACCGAGGAAGTTCGATGCCCAGGTTCTGCCGCGGATGTCATAAAATACGTGCCATCGTAGGTTTGTTGGGGCCTCCTTTGTGACTTTCCCCAGCCCGATTAGCCCTTTTCATGGTGATATCACACTTTCATGGTACCCTTGGCAAGGTATGGACACCCTCCCGACTAGGGTCATAAGTCGGGCTTCATGTGTGCTCATATGAGGTATGTTGGTTAAGCGAATCTCGCACTGTTCCTCATTATTTATGCTTGTTTAGGATTACGTAAGTTGGCTCAAGTAATCTTTAGTATGGCTTTTCTCTCATGAATATGGTTATGATTGAACTACGAATGATTTGAAAACCTTGAGCCTTATGATATGTTATGTTATGATATTTACGATATGAGCATGATATCCTACTCATATGTTGTTTTATGAGCTTTTTACATTTTTTAAATGTCCGTTTTACTTACCTTGCACACCTAATACCATCCACATACTGAACGCATCCTTTCTATGCTGTATCGTCTTATGATATAGGTTTCGGCTCTCAGGCTCATCCTCATATCTATATCACCTTTGAGTGTCCTTTCAGCTTATTGGTGAGTCCTCATGTACCAAGGGCCGTTTGACAGGCATTCATGTTATTTTATGTTTCAGTACTTGTCAACGTTAGTTGGGGGTGTTTTCCCATCAATCCATCATATGTAGTAGAGGCTTTTAGATAGTGTGTAGTACTCAGCTTGTGTATGTCTAAGTGATTCTGTTTGTTATGATATGTCATAATTATACTTACGTTTCCGCTATGCCTTGTTATTAGTCTTCCTCTTATAATGAATGAAGTTGGATGTATCCTTATGCCATGGGTCGACTTGGGGCCTCTCAGGGTTCCTTGTCCAGTTTTACGATCTGGGTCTATGTTCGAATCGTGACAAACTTGTTATTAGAGCTATATGTTTGAAGTGTCCTAAGATGTTCGAAAGATGCGTTAAGTAGAGTATTTTTCATGGGTGTGAAGCACGCCACACTTATGAAAAAGAGGCTATGAGATGTTCAAGAAATGTTCCCTTCTTTCATGATCTATGTCGTGCGATGAGAAGTCCTTCTATCCTTCTAATTCGTGCTATTCGCGATTGTAGAGTGAACGGAAGGAGAAATGGGAACGGTGAAGGCCACAGAGATGGAAATGATCATGGGCATCAGCAGGCCCCACATATTTGGGAGCCCCAAGCACAAGAGCCAGTTGCCCACACTGAGTTACAGGCGGCTATCCAGATGTTGGCGCAGGCCTTGACCGCTCAGTTCAGCTAGCATGCTGTTGTGCATATCCCCAAAATGGCAATGCGGCAGCCCGAATTAGACACTTCTTGACGATGAACCCTCCAGAGTTCATTGGGTCCAAGGTGGATGAGGATCCGCACAATTTAAAGAACACCCAGGTTATGGGGGTGACTAATGGAGATTGTGTTGATTTGGCCTTCTATCAGCTAAAGAGGGTGGCCCACATATGGTTCAAACAATGGAGTGATGCTAGGGCAGTGGGTACAGGCCCTATCAATTGGGAAGAGTTCCACACAACATTTTTGGATCGATTCTTCCCTCAGGAGATGAGGGAGCAAAAGGCGGCCGAGTTCGTTAACTTGAATCAGGGTGATATGTTGGTTCAGGAGTACGCATTGGAGTTCACCCAACTATCTAAATATGCACCAAAGTTTGTGGCAGACTCAAGTGAGTCGATTTGTCCACGGGGTGGCGGACTAACTGAATAAGGATTGTAGGATATCTATGTTGTATCGGGATATTGATTTTCCCCATATTTGTTGCATGCACAGTAGATGGAGTCGGTGAATCAGTGGCAGAGAGAGGTCAAGAGGGCCAGGACCGACAGTTGTGGGACTTCTCAGGATAGATTAGGGGATGGACAACGTAAGCAGTCTCAGCATAGGTCTATTGCTCCAGCAACATCATCAGCCAGTACACCGTCTAGATTCTGAGGGGATCAGAGGAGAAGGGCCTCCAGATTCGAGAGGCCAGTGTAGCATGCAGATAGAGCACACTTTTCCATCTTGTGCGAAGTGCGGCAAGAATAATCCCGGGAGGTGCCTAGTCGGCTCAAATGCTTGTTTTGGGTGTGGAAAACGCGAACATAGACTTAGGGATTGCCCTTCGGCCAGATCAGGGGTCGGTGGAGGCCGTATGCCAGCAGCCAGTTTTGCTGCTCCAGTAGCACATCCACCTCAGTAGGGTGCCTCTACCAGTTAAGCCGACAGTCAGCGTCAAAACAAATTTTATGCTTTAGCACCTTTTCAGGAGCAGGAGGTGTCCCCGGATGTGGTAACTGGTATGTTGCGTGTTTTTGATATTGATGTTTATGCTTTTCTAGATCCGAGAGCTACCTTGTATCTTGTGACCCCCTACATTGCTAGTAGCTTTAGAGTTAGTCCCGAGACTCTGTTAGAACCATTTTCAGTTTCTACTTCTGTCAGTGATTCAGTTGTAGCTAGGCGGGTGTATAGAGGATGCCCGGTCACTATATTGCATAATGTCACCTCCACAAACCTTGTAGAGTTATCCATGACTGACTTTGATATTATTCTTGGCATGGATTGGTTGTATTTGTGCTATGCTTTTGTAAATTGTAGAATCGGTGCGGTGGAATTTCATTTTTTTTGGGCGTATCAATTTTGGAGTGGAAGGGTAATTCGGCTTTACCAGCCGGTCGATTTATTTCATATCTTAAAGCCCGAAAGATGATTTCTAAGGGTTTCATGTACCATTAGTCAGGGTTAAGGATGTTGAGTCCGAGACCCCAACTATCCAGTTAGTTTCGGTGGTTCGTGAGTATCCAGAGGTCTTTTTCGATGATTTTCCAGGTGTTCCTCCCGAGCTGGAGATTGATTTTAGTATTGATCTTCAACCCGATACGCAACCTATATCTATCCCTACTTACAGGATGGCTCCAGCCGAGCTAAAAGAGTTGAAGGATTAGTTTAAGGATCTACTAGATAAGAGCTTTATCAGACCGAGCAAGTGTCCATGGGATGCACCATTGTTATATGTCTGGAATAAGGATGGTTCACTTCAGATGTGCATTGACTATCGGAAATTGAATAAGGTCACCATTAAGAACAGGTTTCCTTTACCCCAGGATCGATGATTTGTTTGACCAGCTTCAGGGTGCCAAGTTCTTCTTAAAGATAGATTTTAGGTCCGGGTATCATCAGCTCAGGGTTTAGGAGTGTGATATCCCAAAGACAGCCTTCAAGACATGGTATGGTCATTATGAGTTTGTAGTCATGTATTTTGGACTAACAAAAGCTCCTGCATCTTTTATGGACTTGATGAACAAGGTGTTCAAGCCATATCTGGACATGTTTATGATTGTGTTTATTGATGACATCCTTATATACTCTCGGAGTTAGAAGGAGCATGCCGCTCATTTGAGAGTAGTGCTTCAGACTCTCAAGGATTGCCAATTGTATGCAAAGTTCAGCAAGTGTGAGTTCTGGTTGAACTCGGTAGCATTTCTTGGCCATGTAGTATTAGGCGAGGGCATAAAAGTAGATTCTCAGAAAATCGAGGCGGTGAAGAATTGGCCTAGACCGGTGAATCCCTCAGATATTCTTAGTTTCTTGGGTTTAGCTAGCTACTATCTGAGGTTTGTTGAGGGTTTATCATCTATTTCACCACCTTTGACCAAGTTGACTCAGAAAAAGGTAAAGTTCTAATGTTCGGAGGCTTGAAAGAAGAGCTTCCAAGAGTTGAAGGCTCGACTTACTACCTCACCGCTGTTGATCCTATCGGAGGGTATAAATGGTTTTGTGGTGTATTGTGATGCTTCAAGAATTGGACTCAGGTGTGTATTGATACAACGAGGGATGTTGATAGCATACGCCTCGAGACAGTTGAAAGTCCAAGAGAAGAATTACCCGACCCACGATCTTGAATTGGTTGCGGTGGTGTTCGCATTGAAGATATGGTGACATTACTTGTATGGGGTCCATGCGGATGTGTTTACGGACCACAAGAGCTTGCAATATGTTTTTAAGCAGAAAGATCTCAATCTTCGGCAAAGAAGGTGGTTGGAGCTACTCAAGGACTATGATATAAGTGTCCTTTACCATCCGGGTAAGGCTAATATGGTAGCGGACACACTTAGTAGGCTCTCTATGGAGAGTGTGTGCCATATGGATGAGGGGAAGAAGGAGTTGGGGAGAGATGTCCATTGACTTGCATGGTTGGGAGTTAGATTGGTCGCCTCGATCGATGACGGTGTTTTTGTGCAAAACGAATCAGAATCATCCTTGGTGACGAATGTAAAAGCTAGACAAGATCAGGATCCAATTTTGGTGAAGCTAAAAGAAGACGTTCGAAGTCAAAAGGTGGAGGTCTTCTCCCAAGGGGGAGATGTGTGCTTCAGTACCTGGGTCGCCTAAGTGTTCCAGATGTTGATGATTTAAGGAGTCGGATATTGCATGAGGCCCATGGATCCAAGTATTCTATCAATCCACGTGCCACCAAGATGTATCGTGATTTACGAGAAATCTATTGGTGGGATGGAATGAAGAAGAATATTGCAGAATTCGTAGCCAGGTGCCTGAACTATCGGCAAGTAAAGGTTGAGCATCAAAGGCGGGGAGGAGTACTTCAGGATATCAGCATTGCTACTTGGAAGTGGGAAGAAATTAACATGGATTTCATCATAGACCTACGTTGTACTCATCGACACTATAATTCTATTTGGATGGTGGTAGACAGGTTGGCTAAGGTTGCATATTTCCTACCAGTGAAAACCACAGATTCAGCGGATGATTATACCAAGCTATATATCAAGGAGTTGGTTTGATTAAATGGAGTGCCCTTGTTTATTATTTCAGACCAGGCACTCAATTTACCTCTCAATTTTGGCGGTCTTTTCAAAAAAGGCTTGGGACTCAAGTTAAACTCAGCACAACATTTCATCCACAAACAGATGGTCTAGCAGAGTGGACAATTCAAACTCTTGAAGACATGTTGAGAGCTTACGTGATAGACTTTAAAGGTAGTAAGGATGATCACTTTCCCCTGATCGAGTTTTCTTACAATAATAGCTATCACTCCAATATCAAAATGGCATCGTTCGAGGCTCTCTATGGGCGGAGATGTAGAGCACCCATCGGATGGTTTGAGGTTGGTGAGGCAGCTATGATAGGGCCAGATTTGGTTCATGAGGCCATGGTGAAGGTTCAATTGATAAGGGACAGGCTGAAAATCGCTCAGAGTCGTCAAAAGTAATATGCTGTTGTGAGGAGGAGAGAGTTGGAGTTCGAGGTGGATGATTGGGTATTTCTGAAGGTATCTCCCATGAAGGGAGTCATGCGGTTTGGGAAGAAAGGAAAACTCATTCCCTATTATGTTGGTCCCTACCGAATTATGAGAAGAGTTTGTAAGGTAGCGTATTAATTGGACTTGCCCTCAGAGTTATCTTCCGTGTGTCCTGTGTTTCATGTATCGCTTTTGAAGAAATGTTTGGGAGATCCAGCTCTAGTAGTCCCAGTGAACAGCGTTGGAGTAAAGGATAGCCTTAGCTATGAGGAAGTTCCTATGGAAATATTGGATTGTCAGGTTCGGAGGCTAAGGAACAAGGAAGTAGCTTCAGTTAAAGTGTTATGGACGAATTAGCGTGTTGAAGGAGCTACTTGGGAAGCCGAAGAGGATATGATGGCTAAATACCCACACTTATTCTATACCGGCTTAGTTTCGACTTGAGGTATCCGTTTTGCTCTATGACTCTATTTAGTTTTCATGTTCAGTTCACGTGTTCAAGTTTCTTTTATGTATATGGATGTGTATGTTAAGCATGAGATCAGTTCAGCTATGTGATATGAATTTGAGGTAGTCATTCCGTTAATTTTAAGTTTAAATGATCAGTATTTGAATATGATAATTGCATGTTTCTATTTTCTGCTTGTTTCTTACATTCGAGGACGAATGTTCCCAAGGGGGAGATATTGTAATACCCCAAAAGTTCCTAAGAGTAGACCCAGGAGTTAAAAGTTGAAAATTGTTGCAACTGGGAAAAACATCACAGAACGAGAGGTGTAACGACTCGTGGTTGGAAACCATGAGCCGTTGTTACCAGTCGTGGTTTCAGGTGTCCGAGTGGCAGTGGAAGCAACGACCGATGTAACGACTCATTGTGGGAAGTAATGAGTCATCGTTTGTAGTCGTGGTGAGAGGTGGACTTTAGCATTTGGGGAAGTAACAGGTCACCTAACGACCCATCGTGAGTAACAACGACTCATTTTTAGCAGTCGTTATCTATATGGTCAAATTTCTAGTGGACTTAACGGACAGACACCACGACCCGTTGGAGGAAACAACAAGTCGTGGTAAGACTCGTTGTGAGGAAGTTCAGAAATTGCAGAGGGGCAAGCAATGATCGACTCAACGATCCATTGGACCAAAGGATGAGTCGTCCTGTCTAGTTGTGGTTTGATTCCAGAAGCAAGGCCTAAGTAGTGCATATGGCGGGCCATACCATGAGTCATCATAGCTTCCAACGGCTCATTGGTACGCCTGTTGGATCGATCTGGGCAGCTTTTCAGGGAAGTTTCATTAAGGGCATTTTCGAGCTTTCCATGCTATAAGGCCCTAAACTACATCGTATCATGTATTTTTCTTGGCATTCTAAGATAGGTTAATTCCCTATTGCATAGATCATTCTCATGCATGCATACTAAGAGAATTCTAGAGAGATCAAGCATAGAATCAAGCTTTCCCAATCAATTCATCCTCGAACATTCAAGAACTTTAGAATCTGATCTTACCAAGGTATGTAGGGTTACGAATAGGTGTTTCCGTTCACAACCCATGCCCATTCTCTATTAATTCATGAAAATCTATCAAAAATCTCATGGGGTTTTAATTCAAATCTTGTGGAATTTTAATGATTTACCAATGGGTTGTTTTAAATTGTGATTTAAATTCTATTTTAAGAATTTTGATCAGATTTTACAACTATTTTGATTATCAAATTATTGATTTCGATTTCTACTAAATTAAGCCTTATTATGTAAGATCTATGATGAATTGATTTATGATCTTCACTTCAATTGTTGATATTTACAAGCCTAGTATGATTTATGATTTGAGATATGAATTTATTATATTACCCATCATGATTTGGTGACTCTCGAGCTATTTGCATAATCTACAAGTATGTATGAAACTTAAAATTCATGAATTATGTTTTAGGCTGACTCACGGGCCTTGTTCATGGCTAGTTCACATACTTACGAGCATGTTTATGATTATGCTGATTTAACTATCCCATGAACTCATGCATATTATACTATGAGTACTATATATGTTTTGGCAGTAGTATCAAACATCGAGTAGGATCGGGGCTCAGGTTCTGCTCTGGATCTCATAAACTACTGCCACCGTAGGTATATTGGGACCTCCTATGTGACTGTCTCCAGCCCATTTGGCCCTTTTCATGGTGATATCACACTTTCATGGTCCTATCCTTGGCAAAGTATGGACACCCTCCCAACTAGGGTCACAAGTCAGGCTTCATGTATGCTCATATGGGGTATATCGGTTAAGAGAATCTCGCACTGTTCCTCACTATTTATACATGCTTATGATTATGTAAGTTGGCTCAAGTAATGTTTATTATGGCTTTTCTCTCATGACTATGGTTACGATTGTACTATGAATGCTTTGAAAACCTTAAGCCTTATGATATGTTATGTTATGATATTTATGATATGAGCATGATGTCCTTCTCTTATGTTGTTTTATGAGCTTTTTACATATTTTAAATGTCCGTTTTACTTATCTTTCATACTTAATACCTTCCACGTACTGGCCGCATCCTTTCTATACTGTATCGTCTTATGATACAGGTTTCGGCTCTCAGGCTCATCCTGATATCTAGATCACCTCAGAGTGTACTTTCAGCTTGTTGGTGAATCCTCATATTCCTAGGGTCGTTTGATAGACATTCATGGTATTTTATTTTTCAGTACTTGTCCGAGTTAGTTGGAGGTGTTATCCCATCAACCCATCGTATGTAGTAGAGGCTTCCATATAGTGCGTAGTACTAGCTTGTGTATGTCTAAGTGATTCCGTTTGTTATGATATGTCATGATTATTCTTACATTTCCACTATGCCTTGTGATTAGTCTTCCTCTTATAATGAATGAAGTTGGATGTATGCTTATTCCAATGGGTCGACTTGGGGCCTCTGGGGTTTCTTGTCCCGTGTTACAATCTGGGTCTACATTCGGGTTGTGACAGCGAACTCGTAAATGAGCAAGCCTATGAACATCCTTCACCAATTCTTTCCTCTTATCCTCAACATGGGATACACCCTCCATAGAAAACCTACTAAGAGAATCCACCACTAAGCTTTGAGCGGATGGTTTAGGACACTCATGTCATAGTCCTTGAGATGCTCAAGCAATCTTCTTTGCTACAAATTCAAGTCCTTCTTAGTAAATACACACTGAAGGCTATTTTGATCCCTGAACATGTCTACATGCACCCCATAAATATAGTTTCTCCAAATCTTCAATGCAAAGACCACGACTGCTAATTCAAGGTCATGTATTGGGTAATTCTTCTCATGAGTCATAAGCTTGTCTAGAAGCATAAGAAACGACCTTCCCATGCTGCATAAACACATACCCAAGGCCGATCCTAGAAGCATCACAACACACAACTCCATGCCCTTTAGTAGGGTCAAAACTGGAGCTGAAGTGAGTCGAGTCTTTAACTCTTGAAAGCTCTTCTCACACTCATTGGACCGCTAAAATTTGACCTTCTTCTAAGTCAACTTAGTCAAAGGTGCTGTTGTGGATGAAAAACTCTTTACAAACCTCCATTAATAGCCAGCTAAGCCTAAAAAGCTCCTAATGCCAGTAGGGCTGACAGGTCTAGGTTAGTTCTTCACTGTCTCTATGTTATGAGAGTCTACCTGAACACCTTCACTAGACACCATATAACCCAAAAATGCAACTAACTTCAGCCAAAACTTACATTTGCTGAATTTAGCAAATAGCTTACGATCCTTAAGAGTTTGGAACACTATCCTCAAGTGAGTAGCATGCTCCTCCTTAGTCTGAGAGTGTATGAGAATATTATCTATGAAGACAATGAAAAACATATCTAAATACTGGTTGAACACCTTGTTTATCAAATCCATGAAAGCTATAGGCGCATTCATTAGTCCAAAAGGCATAACTACAAACTCATAGTGACCATACCGAGTCCGAAAGGCTGTCTTCAGAATGTGACACTCCCTAACTCTAAGCTGATGATAGCCAGATCTGACATCTATCTTCGAAAAACACATAGCACCCTGAAGCTAATCGAACAAGTCATCAATCCTGGGAAGGGGATACTTAATCTTGATTGTGGCCTTGTTCAACTGATGGTAGTTGATGCACAACCTGAGGGAATCATCTTTCTTCCATAGAAAAAGGACTGGAGCACCCCACGGGGACTTACTAGGCTTGATCCCATATCCAAGAGATCTTTCAACTACTCCTTTAACTTCTTCAGCTCAGCCAGAACCATTCTATAAGGAGGAATGGAGGGACTCCTGGTAGATCATTTGGGAATACTTCAGGATACTCTCGTACAATAGGAACTGACTAGAGAGTCAAGTTCTCAAATGTAGATTCCTTAACCCAAACTAGATGATATACAAAACCCTTGGAGATCATCTTTGTAGCCATAAGATAGGAGATAAAGCGACCTACAAGCACTACTGAACTACCCTTCCATTCTAGGACTGGCACACCAAGAAATCAAAATTCTACTACCTAGGTTCTACAATTAACTGAAGCATAACAAGCATACAACCCATCCATACCAAAAGTATCATTAAATCTGTCATATCTAACTCCACTAAGTTGACTGAGGTGACTTTCTGAAGAATTGTGATAGGGAAATTTTTGTATACTCATCAAAATATAAGTGACTCATTGATCGAGTAGAGATGGAGAAGGGTTCTGAAAGAATTTTAGGACTGATGTCAAAACAAATAGCAACATAGGGACTCACAAATGATAACGTGGCCCCTGGGTCTAGCAATGCATAAACATCAAGGTGGAATACTTATACATATCCATGACCACATTGTGTGAGCTCTCCTACGCTTGATGGGATTATAGTACGTAGAACCTACTCTAGAGCTGCCGCCACCAACACTAGATGATGCACCCTGCTGGGATCAGCGAGCTGCTGGAACTGTTGATGTGGCGGCTGGGGCATGCTATCTACTATCACCCTATTCGACTGAAGGACAATATCTAAGTATATGATTGGGCTTACCACAACCAAAACAAGTATCTCAATCAACTAAGCATCATTCAGGGTGGTTCTTACCACACTTCTTACAAGCTGGGAAGGTGCGTGTTATACCCCTGGGACCCAAGGATCAGGCCCGAGAGTCAAAACAGTGAAAAACTGAAATTTCACACCAGATCACAGAACGATCCGTGAAGTGGCTCTTGAGGAGTGACCACGAGTCATGAGGTGACTCGTGGTCAAGCAGGGCCTGACAAGGTGTTGGGTGAGGCCATGAGCATGACCATGAGTCGTGGTCAGACTTCACAACTTGTGAGGTCATCCGTGGTAAGGACTGAGAGGTTGGCTAAGGTTTTGGGGCAGTGGGGGTCACGGGTGGTGACCATGATTCGTGTTTAGCTCCCATGATTCATGGGGTCCCCTAAGTGAATTGGGCAGTGGACTCCACGACTCCAAGCCACGAGTCATTGGTCCTAGTCACGAGTCATCCAGTCCCTCGTGGGGACTGGCAGTCAACAAATTTCTGCAATTTTAATAATGGCCTTTCCGTAATTCCTAAGTCCTAGGGGCCTATACTGCATCGTTTTAACATCAGAAAGGGGGGATTTAAGAGAGAATAGATTAGACTAAGTCCTCATTCATGCATACAAAGGTTTGGCAATATGATTGAAGGGAGATCTAGGTGATTTCAAGGTGTTATTCATCAGTTTCCTCTTGGACAATCTAGGGAAGTTAAGAACCAGTTGTTCCTGGGTATGTAAGGTTATCAGTGGGTGATTTCTACCACACCCATGCCCATCCTCTAGGATTTTTATAAAAATTTTATTAAAAACTCATGGGGTTTTGAAGACGATTTTTATAAAAGTCTAATGATTTGATAATGGATTTTGTGATTTTAGAATCTCATCATAACCTATGGGTTTTGATAAGTTTTTATTATTTAAATCATCTATAATTTTATCAATTTTGATTTCTATGAAATTAAGCCTAATTACGCATGTCCCATGATGAATTGATTTATGATCTTTTCTCTTCAAATGATGATATTTACAAACCCAACATGATTCACGATTTGAATTATGGTTTATGATATTATCCATCATGATTTTATGATTTCCAAGCTATATGCATGATTTACAAGTATGTATGAACCTTAGGAATCATGAATTATGTTTTGGCCGACTCACGGGCCTCGTTTCATGGCTAGTTCACATATATACAAATATGTTTATGATTATCATGATTTAACTAGCCCATGAATTTATTCATGTTATATTATGAGTACTATATATATTTTGGGAGTAGTATTGTCGGCTGTAGTTTATATCAGACTACCTGCTTTCCTTCTATTGTGACTAGACAGCATGGTGGTATTATCGGCCCACATAGGATCCCTTTATTGTTATGTTTTATAGGTTAGATATTTTATGTTACCAGTCTTCTACGTGGCCTTGTCGGCTCGAGGCTGTGTTTACAACCGAGATATAGTTGTTTGTTTTCTTGATTTTGATTTGTTGGCAGGCACAGAAGTGCATATGCCCAACCAGGTCATCCTTGGTCCTAGTGTGGCATTTAGTGCCAGTCATGCCCCCATGGTGGGATATGAAAATTCCCATTTGTGTTTACATGGGCAACCGCCTGCTGGTTGACTTGGACTGTCATAGCCTGTGCTAATATCTGAAAAGTAGCCTGAACTCAGCATAAGTTACCTACTCATTCGAAAGGTCTATTGGAGCTGGTGCGACTGGCTGATTCCCATCTCCATTTCCATTCACATGGCCATTTCCATTGATGTTTTCTACAAACGCGTATAGCATGAGTTAGAGGAATAGAGGGAGGTGAACTTCATTGTATGATATAGATCATAAAAGAAGGGAAGTTTTCTAAGAATTCTAGTAACCTTTCCTTCATTAGTCTGGCGCACTTCACAGACATCAAAAAGACTTTAGTTAATGTGACTTTCAAACACCCTAGTATACCTAAACCTGGATCTAATAGCAAGTTTCTCAGGACTCAAGCTTAGACCTCGGATCATAACACAAGACCCAGAACCACAAACGGCTCCAAGAAAACCCATGGCACATGCGTAGCATAATTGAGAGAATAAGCTAAACAGAACAATCATAAAGCATAACATAAGGCATAAATGGAAGTCTAAGATATTATAAAACATACGGATGTACAAGCCAACACTGCTGAAAACATCTAAATATAGCTGTCGGAAAAGCCTCCAGTCATAGGATTAGCTGATGGGACAACATATCCAACTACCCCCTCTACATCTATAATTGAAATGAATTAAAATTGATATAAGCCAAAAAATAAAGTCCTTGGATCATGAAGACTCACCAAGAGCTAGACTGGACTGGAGCAAGAGTTGATCTAATGGCAGGGCTGAGATTGATATGATATAGCATAAAAGTATACAGTCTGTACTTTGAACATACTGAGTATGTAGGATAAGTAAAACATGATAATAAAACAATAAAAAAAATAATGAGCATGAGATAGTCTAAAACACAAGGTTCTGACAATAACTGAATGTAACGGCTCAAGGTTTTCAATACTAATTCTTAAAGCTGGACATGGCTGAAATAATAAGTAAAATATCATAAAGTGTATATTGAGAAAACATATCATAAGTCATAATATTGTGAAGCATAAACATGAACATGTGTAAAAAAATTATGGGATAATGGAAGATTCTTATAACCAACATACTTTATTGAACATACATGGAGCATGTCCTGTAACCCTATTCAGGAGGGTGTTCATACCTTGCCAAGGGTAGAACCATGAAAATGCATGATATCACTCATGAGTAGCCCATTCGGGTATAGGAGACACTCTCATTAATGACCCCGTCATGGCTACAATTGCACATAGTTCTAAGACCTAGGTGTGCTGGAACCCCAATCTACTTGATGTTAAATACTTCTCCCAAAATATATATAATTCTCATACCATAATCGTGAAACATAGATTTTACATGGTCTTTCTTAAATCTTTAAATTTATAGGTATCTTAGTATACGTGAACTAGCCATGAAAAACAATGCTGAAATTGGCCATGATATATAATCTTGAGATTCATGCATAAGTAAGGTAAATAATCCTAACTTGACAAAATAGATTCATGAGATATTTTCATAGAAATCATGTAATTATAGCCATAAAACATAAATAGAATCATAAGAGGATCAATTTTATAATAGATCATGGAGTTTTTCATCAAAAAGAGTGTAACCTAGAAATTCATGAAAATCGTAGTTGGAAACTTGAAGGAATTGAAATCATGTAATTGACCTTGGGATTGGGCATGAGGATGGAAGAAATTCCTCATTCATGACCCCACATACTTGGGCTTACTGAATTCTTGACTTGATTTGAGGACCCAAGGGAAATTGAGAAGAAGATGATGAAGAAATCCAGCTTTTCCTTGAGAGGATTCTTTTTTTGGTAAATAGACCTAACCCAAGGCTTTCACCCCTCGTGGCTGTCAGAGGCTGAGCAACAACCCCAGGCCTTAAGATAAATAAACAAAAAAAAATATGTACAAGGAGGGAGAGATAAACCTTACCTCCGATCCTATGGTGGTTCATAGGTCGACTAACCTACTAAGAATAGCCAACTCATCCCCAATACTAGAAAGAAAACCTAGAAACGAAGCACCAAAGAAGAGAGGGCTCTTCTCAAACACAAAAAAACTAGGAAAGCATAAATAAGGGAAACTCTCCCCTTACATAGTAAGAAATGAAAATCACAAAAGAGCTATGACCAATTCAAAGAAGTTAAAACTTAAATAGAGATAATTTAGATGAAAAGGATGGAGCAAAAAAATGGTGGTATAGAGGGATCTATACCAAGACTTGGTAAAGCACCAAGAACACAATATAAGCTCAAGGGGGTTTCTTTATTCTATTTAATTTTCTGCTTATAAAGTTTTGCCACGCCTATTTTATCAATCTTATAATAACCGCTTGCTTTTTTAGTAGCTACTGCAGATTGTAGAAAAGCTATGATGTGTCCAGCTCATGACTATATTTGGAAAGGAAATCAACCATAATGTTAGCTTCTCTATACGTATTTTTTCCGTGAAAGTAATCCAGCATGCTGATGAGGTCTTGAAGTTTTATGATGTACCTCTGGATATTCCATGGAGGTTTGGTGTTGTTATTCAGCCACTTCATGAGTAGTTTAGAATCAACCTCTAGAAT
Organism: Datura wrightii; assembly: GCA_035772735.1. Classification (NCBI taxonomy): domain Eukaryota; kingdom Viridiplantae; phylum Streptophyta; class Magnoliopsida; order Solanales; family Solanaceae; genus Datura; species Datura wrightii. The sequence continues at coordinate 118,592,907 of JASDFA010000016.1, forward strand.
GATCCGACTATAGACCATAAATAGCTTCTTGAATCTCTGTGTGGTTGTTAGTACCAATACTTAGGGGGTGGCAAAAGCAAAAATTAACTACCTTCTGCAATCTCGAAGGATGCCACAAGCCCTTATGTTTCCCGGATTTTCAAATGCACTCCCCTCTATGTTGAGTTTAACTATAGGGTGAGTAGGTTTGTTCAAATGGACCTTGATCACCTTAGTTTTATGTTGACACGTCTCCACCAATGCACTCAATTCTATCAAATTAGAAGGCCTAGAGGTATAAGGAAAAGTGGATGCAAGTAAGTTGGAGATGTCTTTTAAAGATAGAGTACTTGACTCTCGAAGAGTTTGACTACTTTCCCCCATATTTGCTAGCACATCTATTTTTCCAAATGTTCCAACACACAATAATAGGAGTCACATGTAAAATGAGTTTGTGAACCTTATTGTTGTTCTTAAGAGTCCACCAAGTCATAAGAAGGTTCCTTAAAGAACTAGCTCTCTACTGAATGCCCAAAGGATCTGAAATAAACTTCCAAATGTATGCAGTAAAGTGACCATATGAGAAGTTGTGCTCAATATTGTCCAAACCAAGTCTGCAGCAACAAAAACATTAAGCAGGTTCACTTCCAAAGGTTATAGTCTTCTCATTAGCAGGAAGTTTGGCTCTCAAAGCTCTCCAAAGAAGAAAAGACACTTTAACAGGGATATTCTTATTCCAAGTAAGAGTATTAGTCATAGTCTTGATCTTTTTATTTCCTTGAAAAGATCCCAAGCTGAAGCACTATTAATATTTCCATGAGTATTGAGCTTCCAAGCTAGCTGATCAGGAACACCTTCCAAAAACTAAAATTCAGTATTATGAATTAGTTAAACAAACTATGGAGGTACATTTGGACCACCATTTCCTCATTCTAATGTCCATTAATCAAAAATTGAGATACAATCATACTGTTGATTCTTACAGGATCACAAGTTCAGTAAAAGAGTAAGAGTAAAAGTAAAAGAAAGAGCTTACAAGAACAGAGGTTTATTTATTGAAGCGGAAGCATTATAGTAGCAGAAGTATTACAGTGGAAGGCATAGGAACAGATATAGGCTGCGTGTTTGGGAGAAGGTCAATACCAAAGTCAATCTCCCGCTCAGGAAGGACTCTTGGTAGATCATCTTTGAACACCTTCGGATACTCACATACGATAGGAATTGACTTAAGAGTCGGGGTCCCGGACGTAGAATCCTTAACTCTAACTAGATGATATACACAACTCTTACAGATCATCTTTCTGGCTTTGAGATAGGAAACAAAGAGACTAGCAGGCACAGTTGAACTACCCGCCCACTTTAGGATTGGTTCACCCAGAAATAAAAATTCTACCGCACGGGTTCTATAGTTGACTGAAGCATAAAAGGCATGTAATAAATCCATATAGAATATAACATTGAAATAGGTCATATCTAACTCCCCTAAGTCAGCTGAGATAACTTTCTAATGAGTCATGATAGGGTAATTTTTGTATATCCATCAAGCTAAAACTAACTCACCGACAGGAGTAGAGACTGACAAGGGTTCTGATAGGACTTCGAGAATGATTCCAAAACTAATAACAACATAAGGAGTCATGAAAGACAATGTAGAACCTAGATCTAACAATACATGCACATTAGGATGGAATACTCATAACATACCAATAACCACATTGGGTGATCATTCCTATTCCTGGTGAGAGGATAGTGCATAGAACATGTTCTGGCACTATTCGCCCGCTACACTAGAAGAGACACCATGCTGAGATGGGCGAGCTGTTGATAAGTTGGTAATTTACCAACTCATTAGGCTTTTAAGCATGAGCTTTTTGTTTGTTTTCAATTCATATAAGAAGGTTTTATGCCTTTATCCTTTGATTTTGCAGGTGTTAGGCTCAAAAAATGAAAGCAAAGGAATTGAACAAAGAGAAACTGCTAGAATTAGAAGACTTGCATTTCAGAGGTCTGATACCGGTGAAATGCTAGTGAGGCACAGATTTACCCTGACGTGAGGTTGAAGAAGAACCGAAGAATGCAGTTTTGTACCTCCAAAATGCAGATGCAAACACATAAGCCGAGCTGGGTAGTCTTACAAGACCTACGAAGCAACCGATTCTCGCGGATGGGCACCTGCAAAACACAGGTGCTACACAAGTGAGACCACACGGAAAAGGGAAGAAATGGAAATTCATGAAAGAAAAAGGGGTAGACTTTCCCTAGTTTGTACACACATTGATTTCAGAAGAAAAAAGTACTTTTTGAATAACTAATTTTTAGAGAGAGAAATATAGAGAGAAGTAAGAGCTAGTCTTCTTCTTCTTCTTCAATATTGTAGGGTAAGAATTCTCCATTGAAGTATACATTAGAGATTAAATTTACTACTCAATCATCAATGTGAGTGAATCTCTTGTTTATTTAATCCTTTTGTTTGTATTCATGAGTAGCTAATTTTATTGCTAGGGGTGTGTGCTTGATATGGGTTTAGATTTGATAGGGTGTGATTGATTTAGTTTAGTATCAATTATTATGCATGAATCTAACGCCTTATCTATGTTTTACTTAAAATATTTATGGTTGCAAATATATATTGCGTTTACTTATCTTGGTTTTGCTTGAAAAAGAGAAGTAGGATATGGGTGAGAAAGCATTAGTGGGGATTTGAGTTTTGTAAGTGTGTGTTTGGGCTAGAAATAGCCAAAACCCTTTTTCATAGGCTAGAAATCGCTTAAATCTTCTCCAAGAGAATATGTGCAGTTGTTATTTGAGCTTGGGGTTTGAAAGAAACCAAGTAGAATATACCCAAGTGGCCGAAAGACATAAGGTATAACCTCATCCATGGCTATTCATGTCAGTAGTTGATTCTTTAAACTTATTTATTAACCCCAATCCTATTGATGCCCCATCAATATCACATCCCTAGTACTTGCTCTGATTGTTGCTTCAACTTGTATTACCCCATTTTGATATTGCATTAGAATCATATAGCGATCTCATTTTCCCCCAAACATTTATTTTATGAATTGTATTACAATGAAGATATTTAGTTTATATTGGTATATAAATTTAGTAGCGATCTCTCCCTATTCCTTGTGGATTCGACCCCAACTCATAAAGTTGGATAAATTATATTGTGAAAGACTGTGTACACTTTCTCCTAGTGAGGAGTGGATTTGGACGTTATCAATTTTGGCATCATTGTCGGGGAATTGGCATTGATAGCCTAGAGTTGTTTGTTTACTCGAACTATTTAAGCATCTTGTGTTGTTCCTACATTTTCCTAGTGATTGATTAGGGGTGTGAAGATGAACCCCTTTGAAAAGGCTAATGCAAAACCCTGAAGTGTCATCTTATGCTTAATCTCTCCGACTGATAGATGAAATTTAGAAGGGAAGAGAGAAAGGATGTTATGTTACTAGTAGTAATAAAGCAAATTGAGCTGCTATCATACTGTATGATGGGTATTCATTTGAGGTACCAATAAGCCAACCAAGGTTCTTGGTACCCATATGATAAGAATCAAGGTCGGAACTCTGATTGTACAACTGAATTAAGTAGTTAGGGGAGTGAAGGGTCTATATACTCCTGCACTGAAAGAATGCTTGAAGTAGTTCTTGGACAAGTTTTTTGAACTGACTCGGGGATGCAGGAGCTAAAAAGTGATATCTAGACCTCACTCAAACTGTGAAGGACCATGAAGTGTCCATCAGGCATCTACAAGAGAGAATGAACTTGTTAGCATCTCGAATGGAATCAAGGGCAAGCATGATGACGCAAGAGTCGATGAAGGATGATACCGCCCTAATCCAAACCAATGTTGATGAGGAATATTTAGAGTTGGGAGTGGAAGAGTCATTTTTCAAGGAGACATCAGAAGGCATTCTCTTGAATATTAATGGTAGAGGAAGTGAAGGGCTAGAAGTGGCGTCCTACTCTTTCCGACCAAAGAAGCTGGACCTTGATCTCAAGAATCTGACAACTCCACAATCACAACCATCAATCCTCGTACCACCTATCTGTCATGACCTGAATGTAGACCCGGATCGTAACACGGGACAAGGAGCCCCGGGAGACTCCAAGTCGACCCACGGCATGAACATTCACCTAACTTTATATCACTTAGATCAGAATATTGAACATATGACATAGAGGATACATGAAGCTAAGATAACATATAATGACAAGTGGAACGTACTAAAAATACATAACAACTCACTACTACAATTAGTATGAAAGTCTCTATCATATTAGATGGGTTGATGGGACAACATCCCCAACTAACCCGAAAAAAACTTAAGCAAAAGGAACATCAATATGGCCCTCGGAATACGAGGACTCACCAAAAAGGCTGGTAGCTAAACTCAAAAATGGGCTAATGACGGGGCTGAGCCTGAGAGCCGGGTCCTGTATCATGAAACGATACAACATAGAAAGCATGCGGACTGTGTGTGGAATGTACTGAGTATGCAAGGTAAGTAAAATGGACATTTAAAATATATATAAGCTCATAATGATCATGAAAGTATGATGACATGATCTTAACATAAATAGCATATGATAACATAAGGCTCAAGGTTTTCAAAAGATTTGTAATTCAGTCGTAATAATAATCATAAGAGAAAAGATTTATTGAAAATGACTTGGAGACATTATATGTAACCATAACATGCATAAATCATGAGGAACAACGAGAGATTCTTATAACCGACATACCCCATATGAGCACACGTGGAGCCCGACCTGTAACCCTAGTTGGGAGGGTGTTCGTACCTTGCCAAGGGTAGAACCATGAAGGGTGTGATATCACATATGAAAGGGCCCATTTGGGCAAGGGGACAATAAAAAGTGAGGTCCCATCAAGTCCTACGGTGACATGTGGTTCTGAGATTCGGGGAAGAACCTGGGCCTCAAATCTACTTGGTGTTAAATACTACTCCCAAAACATATATAGTGCTCATAGTATAATAAGAATGAGATTCATGGGCTAGTTAAATCATGATAATTATAAACATGCTTGTAAATTCGTGAACTAACCATGAGGGTAAGGCCCGTGAGTTGGCCAAAACATAATTAGTAAATCATGAGATTCATGTGTACTTATAAATCATATATACACTGTGCAAATCATCAATTCATAATGGGTATTTGAATAATTCCATAATTCAAATCGTAAATCATGACGGGTTTATGAATATAAAAAATTGAAGTAAAGATCATAACTCGATTCATCATAGAACATGCATAATTAGGCTTAATTTAGTAGAAATTGAAATCAATAAATTTATATTCAAAATAGTTGTAGAATCTGGTCATAATTCGGAAAATATGATGTAAATCATGAAAGATAATAACCCATTGATTTTTTCATTAGAATTTCACAAGATTGAAATTAAAACCCCATAAGATTTTTGATCAGACTTCATGAATTAGGAGAGGTTGGGCATGGGTGTGAATATAGGTGGCAAGTGGGAGGGTTGGGCTGAATTTGGGTGCGTTAAAACAAGCTGAGTTAATAAATGGACGGGTTATTGAACCGCGCAAATGTTACTTGGGCTAAAACGGGTTGGGCTGAATGGGCAAAAATGTGGGTCATAACCCAACCCGCCCAACTCTAATTAAGTTTTAATTGCTTTATTTTATTCTTTTATAATTATTTTATAACTTATAAAATTAATATTTTTATTTATTATGACTAAATATAATACATAAAATAAAATAAAATAAAATAATTTGAAACATTTTCTCATAAATCAAATTGGGCTAGATATTAGCCCAAACTTTGATGAATTGAAATGAGTTGGGCTGAAATGGGTTGAGCTAATAATGAGCGGGTCAATTATCAGCCCAAACTTGAGAAAAATGGCCAGATTATGGGCTTATGGGTTGATTTTGCCACCTCTAGGTATGAACAAGAATACCCATTCATAACCCTACATACCTGGGGGAAATCAATTCTCACCACTCCTTGAAAGCCCAAATTAAATTGATAAAGAAAATCTTGAAGACTAGCTTGATCACCTCTAAGTTTTTATAACTTTTGCATGCATGAGAGTGAATAGGCTAGAAGGGCTTAAACTATCTTAGTACACTCAAAAATAACATAAAACAACGTAGTTTAGGGCCTTAGAGCATAGGAATGAAGAAAATACCCTTAATGAAAAATTCTGAAAATCTGCACTGCGTGAACCAACGATCGAACTAACAGATCATTGGAGGATACCACAACTCGTAGTATCTATCTGTTGTTTGCACTGCCCAAAATTCTTGATCTCAGGTTGGAGCCAACACTAGAAAGGACGAGACGTCCTTCCATCCAACAGTTCATCACATCATCCGTTTCTTGCCCCCTTCAGATCCTGCACTGGTACTTCCAACGAGCCTTACCACGACTCATTACTTCATCCAACAAGTCGTGGTTGCCTTCCGTTAGGTCCACCGGAAAATGTATCTATCCCCCTACAATGACTCGTGACCACGACTGGTCGTTACTTCACCCGTTGTTACTCAATGACACCAGACCAACACCTCCCATGACTTCTTCCAATGGGTCGTTGGTTGGACCAGCGATCCATTGGGTCATCTGTCCTGCAACATTTTCCCCAATTTCAGCTAACTTTCAAAATTTAAATCCCGGGTCTAATCTTAAGCACTTCCGGGGAATTACAATATCTCCCCCTTAGGAATATTCATCCTCGAATATTGGAAACATATAGAAAACAGAGACATGTAATCATTATACCTAAATACTGATCATTTAAACCGAAACTAACCGAATGACTATCTCCAATTCAAACCACATAGCTGAACTGATTTCATGATTCACATACACATCTATATACCTAAACGAAACTTGATCACATGAATGGAACATGAAAACAAAATATAGTTTTTAGGACAAAACTGATACCTCAAGTTGGAACTGAGCCGGTAGAGAATAAATGTGGGTATCTAGCCGTCATATTCGCTTCGGCTTCTCACATAGCTCCTTCAACATGTTGATTCCTCCGTAACACTTTAACTGAAGCTGCTTCCTTTTTCCTTAGCCTTCGAACCTAACGATCAAATATTTCCATTGGAACCTCCTCATAGCTAAGGCTGTCTTTCACAACAACACTATCCACTGGGACAACTAGAGCTGGATCACCCAAACACTTCTTCAAAAGCAATACATGAAACACTAAATGCATGGAAGATAACTCTGAGGGCAACTCCAATTCGTACGCCACCTTGCCAACTCTTCTCACAATCCAGTAGGGGCCAACATAGCGGGAACTAAGTTTCCCTTTCTTTCCGAACGGCTTCACTCCCTTCATGGGGAGATACCTTTAGAAACACCCAATCATCCACCTCAAACTCTAATTCTCTCCTTCTCATGTTGTCATAGGACTTTTGGCGACTATGAGTCGTGTTCAACCTGTCCCTTATCAACTGAACCTTCTCCATTGCCTCAAGAATGGAATCTGGCCCTATCATTGCCACCCCACCAATCTCAAACCATCCGATGGGCGATCTACATCTCTGCCCATAGAGAGCCTCGATCGACTCCATCTGAATACTAGAATGATAGCTATTATTGTAGGAAAACTCGATCTGGGGAAAATGATCATCCCAACCACCTTTGAAGTAAATCACGCATGCCCTCAACATGTCCTCGAGGGTTTAAATTGTCCGATCTGCTTTACCATCCATTTGCGGGTGGAATGTTGTGCTGAGCTTAACCTGTGTATGAAGCTCTTTTTGAAATGACCTCCAAAACTGAGAGGTAAATTGGGTACCTCTGTCTGAAATGATGGATAAGAGAACTTCATGCAATTGAACTAGCTCCTAGATATATAATTTGGCATAATCCTCCACCGAATCCGTGGTCTTAACCAGTAGAAAATGTGCAGCCTTGGTCAATCTGTCTACCATAACTCAAATGGAGTTATATATAAGGTAGACCTGTGATGAAATCCATATTAATTTCTTCCCACTTCCAAGTGCTAATGCTAATATCCTGAAGTACACCTCCCGGTCTCTAATGCTCAACCTTTTCTTGCTAACAATTCAGACACTTAGCTACGAATTCTGCAGTATCCCTCTTCATGCCATTCCACTAATAGATTTCCGGTAAGTCATGCTACATCCTGGTGGCACCCGGATGGATAGAATACCTGGATCCATGAGCCTCGTGCAACATCCGACTCCTTAAATCATCAACATCTGGAACACATAAGCGACCTTGGTACCGAAGCACACCATCTCCCCCTTGAGGGAAGACCTCTACCTTCTGATTTTGAATGGCTTCCTTTAACTTTACCAAAATCGGGTCCTCATCTTTTCTACTTTCACATCAGTCACCCAGGACAATTCTGATATGTTCTGCACAATCCATTGATCGAGTCGACCAACCTAAATCCCAACCTTGCGAGACGATGTACATCTTTTACCAGCTCCTTCTTTCCCTTATCCACATGGGATACACTCTCTATAGAGAGCCTACTAAGTGCAGCTGCTACCACATTAGCCTTACCCGGATTGTGAAGGACACTCATATCGTAGTCCTTGAGTAGCTCCAACCACCTCTTTTGCTGAAGATTGACGTCTTTATGCGTGAACACATATTGCAAGCTCTTATGGTCCTTAAAAACATCCACGTGAACCTTATATAAATAGTATCTCCACATCTTCAATGCAAACACTACCGCGTCTTATTCAAGATCATGGATCGGGTAATTCTTCTTACGGACTTTCAATTTTCTAGAGGCATATGCTATCACTTTCCCACGCTGCATCAATACACACCCAAGTACGATTCTTGAAGCATCACAATACACCATGAACCCATCATTACCCTTGGGTAGGGTCAATACTGGTGTTGAGGTATGTCGAGTCTTTAATGCTTGAAAGCTCTTCTCACAAGTCTCTGACCATTGAATTTCACCTTCTTCTCGATCAATTTGGCCAAGGGCGCTGCAATAGATGAAAAACCCTCAACAAATCTTCAATAATGGCCTGTTAGATCCAAGAAACTCCAAATATCTGAAGGATTCACCAGTCTAGGCCAATTCTTCACCGCCTCAATTTTTTTAGGATCTACTTTTATGCCCTCACTTGATACCACATGACCAAAAAATTCCACGGAGTTCAACCAAAACTTGCACTTGTTGAATTTGGCATATAATTGACTATCCTTGATAGTAGGAAGCACTACTCTCAAATGAGCGGCATGCTCCTCCAAGCTTCGAGAGTATATAAGGATGTCATCAATAAACACGATCATGACATGCCCAGGTATGGATTGAACACCTTGTTAATCAGGTATATAAAAGCTGGGGGAGCGTTCGTTAGTCAAAAAGACATAACTACAAACTCATAATGACCATATCACGTCGTGAAGGCTGTCTTCGGGATGTCACTCTCCCGAACCCTGAGCTGGTGATACCCGAACCTGAGATATATCTTTGATAAACACTTGGCACCCTGAAGCTTGTCAAATAACTCATCAATCCTAGGCAAAGCATACCTATTCTTGACCATGACTTTGTTCAATTGCCGATAATCAATACCCATGCGAAGAGAACCATCTTTCTTTCGAACAAATAAGACTAGTGCACCCCATGGGGACATGCTCGGTCGAATGAAACCCTTATCTATTCGATCCTTCAACTAATCCTTCCACTCCTTTAGATCGGTTGGAACCATTCTGTAAGGAGGAATAAATATAGGCTACGTGTCGGGAAGAAAGTCAATACCAAAATCAATTTCCCTTTCAGGAGGAACGCCTAGTAAATCATCAGGGAATACTTCTGGGTACTCCTATAGTACCGGAATTGACTGAATAGTTGGGGTCTCGGACTCAAAATCCTTAACCCTAACTAGAAAATACATACAACCCTTAGAAATCATCTTTATAGCCTTAAGATAGGAAATAAAACGACCTACAGGAACGATCGATCTACCCTTCCACTCCAAGAATGACTCACCCGGAAAGTGGAACTCCACCGCACGGGTTCTATAATTACCAGAAACATAACACGCATACAACCAATCCATTCCAAGACTAATATCAAAGTCAGTCATGACTAACTCTACAAGGTCTGGATAAGAAGATGCTTTTCTTTTGAAAAGCTTGTCGGCCATCTTCTTCTTTTGAGGACAGCTGTATCATGATACCGAATAAGACATTATATCTTTCGGTGGCTGGGGTCCACTTAAGTCAACTTGATTTAATCAAGAGAAATTCTGACCTTTGGTCTCTTCTCTTTTTCCATAGGTAATTCTGGGTTTTACCCTCTACCTTGGAAACAGTAATTCCGGGTTTTTAATAACCCTCTACTGGATTTAATCATACGGATTCAAGTATGACCTGGCTAGAGCTCTGGGGTCTAGCATATCTCCATTATCTTCACTTTGAGAGGAAGAAGCTTCTTCTAAAAGTGCGGATATGGACTGGCTATCTGAGTTTCCTTCGTCTAGGTCCGATAGAGCCTGGCGAAGCTTCTTCTTCAATTCTTCTTTTGAAGAAACACTGGACTTATCTGGTAAAGACTGGATCTTAACCTTGGACTTTTTCTCCTTGGGTTCTTTGGGAACCCATCCCTTGATGAAGATTTCCTTGGATAGATATTTGACCCTGTCAAATTCATGAATAACAAATTTCCAACTGATAATGTAAGAAATTCGTTTAGAAATAAAATATTTGCACATTTGGATGTGCTCAGGAAGGGTGGAGATTTCTGTCTCCTTTTGAAATTTATCAAATTTTTCTGAAAAAGTTTTGGGCATTGATTTTCGGTTTCCTCCGAAACAGGCCCACCAGTCATAAAACCATCTAGGGATGATAGAGTTAGCCAGTTCAGGACTGTATTTTACAAACCAAGTATGCGTGGCAGGTCTGAGATAAAGAAAATTAAACCAAGCGTTCCGGTAGTCATACCAGTTGAAGGTTTGAGGTCTGAATTCCTCGGTAAAACTGATAGGAGTGTGGAGGTGGTCAGTTTTCCACTCAAATGGGGTAAAAATCTTTTTAATAGTAAACCTATAGAAGGCTATACTATCAGGATTTGTCTTATCAGACAGATCATGTTCGATTTCTACCGAACCTGTGTTGGAAAGGATGAACTCATAATATTTTCTGGTTTTAAGGGGGTTCTCACTTTCCACAAAATTGTTATTGGTGTAAACTGGACCTAGGAGGCAGCTCACCGGAAATCTTTCGTAATCTTTGTCTAACGCCAAAATGGGGGCGACTTGCAGAGAGACTGGGTAGAAAACTTCCTTATCCTTTTTGGGGTTAGAAGTTCCTTCCTCCTTTTTGGAAGTTTGAGGGTTAGGATTAACAACTTCTTTGAAACTCTCTGGTTTCTTCATCTTGTATAAGTCTGCGGTTTGTACCTGCGGGAAAGTTTGTTTTTTGGAGGAATCTAGTTCCTGGGATTGGTTAAAAGGTCTCCTAAGGACTATCATATTGGCTGGAGGTAAAGGTGGGAATGCTCCGGGGTTGATTGGCGGCAGCTGAGCTAACGCCGAATACCTGTTTTGACCAGTCACTTCTGGTCTGAATGGCTTGATAAGAGGAGCGGATGGAGCTGATTCCTCTTTTCCTTTCCCCTTTGAGGGGCTTCTTATTCCACCTGGCCTAAATCCTGGCCTCATTTTGTTCCCTGCAAAAATTCTCTGGTTAGAAAATCCAGGAGAGAGTTTTCTTCTCCCTTAATGTATTCAATTTGAAAATCGAAACTGGAAAGCAAGGCTTGCCACCTATCAAATACCTGTTCAGAAACTAAATTTTTAACATCTTTTTGCAAGATATCTTTAGCAGATTTACAATCTACTCGTAGTAAAAATTCCTTATTTACTAAATCATCTTGGAATTTAGTAATACAAAGAACAATAGAAAGAACTTCTTTCTTAACAGTACTATAATTTTTCTGAGTGGAGTTCCAGACTCCGGAGGTAAAACGAACTAATTGTTCATTACTATTGGTAGATTCTCTCTGTTTAAGGATACCACCATAACCGATCTCCGAAGCGTCTGTTTCGACAATCATAAAGTAATTGGGATTCGGGATACCCAAACAGGGGAGGTTCTTTTCCATATCTTTGATTTTGACGACAGCATTGGTCTGGTCCTCGCTCCAAGGGGCCGGGTTCTTTTTTAACCTATCGAATAGGGGCTTGCAGATTTGCCTTATTTTTGGGATGAAATCGGCTATATAGTTAAGGCTACCTAAGAACCTTTGAAGCTGGGTTTTATCCGTGATAACATTTGGAAACTTGTCGGCGAACTCAATGGCTCTGCAAATGGATTTGTATGTGCCCTGATAAAGATCATGACCCAAAAACCTAATTTTTGTTTGAAAAAGTTTGATCTTCTTGGCGCTAACCACAAGACCATTTTGTTTAACGATTTTTAAGAAAATATTCAAATGCTTAAAATGAGAATCTATGTCCTCAGAAAATATCAGTACATCATCAATATAAACTATTGAGAAATGGCTGATGCAATTAAATAAAGAGTTCATGATATTTTGAAACTCAAAAGGGGCATTTTTAAGCCCAAAAGGCATAACGTTCCATTCAAATTGTCCAAACGGGACATTGAAAGCTGTTTTGTATTTATCCTTCTCGGAAATTTGAATTTGCCAGAAGCCTGATTTCATATCAAACTTGCTGTAAAGATTGGCTTTAAAAGTCCTTTTTAGTAAATCCCTTTTATTAGGAATTGGGTATCTAATCCACTTAAGAGCAGTGTTCAGAGGCTTATAGTTGATAACAAGCCGCGGAGAACCCCTTTCTTTCTCTGCTGCTTTGTTAACATAAAAAGCTAAACAGCTCCAAGGTGACTTAGAAGGCCGGATGATTTTATTTTGTAAAAGAATGTCAATTTCTTTTTTGCAAACTTCCATTAACTCATGGTTCATCTGAATGGGCCTAGCCTTAGTGGATATGGCCTGTTCATCAAATCCATCAATATATGGAAGATCAACAGTGTGGGCTTTTCTGGCCCAAAAAGCATTTGGAAATTCTGAGCAAATTTCTTTTTCAAAAGTTTTTTGTAAATCGGAAATCTTGGTTATCATTCCCGGGGTTTTTAAAATTTGCTCAATTTTCTTAAGCTTAATATCTTCTTTAATAAAACAAATCTGTTTAGTTTTAAACGCAGTTTGTTTATGCAAAAATTCACTTTCTTCAGGAGAAAGAGTTTTAATAAACGGGAAGGAAATTTCTTTTCCCAAAATTTTGGTGCGTATTTCATTAAAATCTGAAACATAAGGTTTTATTTGGGTAATAAAGGGAATTCCCAAAATAATATCCTCATTAATGTTTTTGGTTATGACAAAATCATTTATAAGGCAAATACCATTGTTGCAGATATGGGCTTTGTTTAACTTATAGTTGATAGTAATACGCTCACCTGTAGCGCTATACAACCTGGTAGTACCTTTACTTAGGTACTTGGTCAGGATTAATCCTTCTGAAATGCAGTTCCTGTCTGCACCACTGTCTAATACAACAATCTTATTAAGGATAAAATCTCCATTAATAACAAGCCTAATAAGAATGTGAGAAGACTGCGGTCTTACCTTTGTGATGACTCCAAGGCCTGCATTGCCTTCTGACTCTTCAATGAGGTTGTCGGTCTGTTCTTCCAATTGTTCATCGTCTGATACTTTCAGCGATTTACCTTTGGAGGTGGAAGCTTCATTGTTGATGCCTTTCAATACTTGTTCAGTAAGGGCATCCATCTCAACCTTGTGAAGTCTGCTTTTGACTTCTTTGACTTCTTCTTACAGAAGTTTTACTTCCCTCCGAAGTTCTTCTATAGAAGGTTCCTCCTTCTTAGTATCAAATCTTTGCATGATTTGCTTCATGCTGAAAGGAGTCACCTTAGGCCTTTCTTCCTTTTGGTGAGTTACTAGCTTCTGTAGCTCAATGAGTTAGTTTTTTCGAGCATCATCATCCTGAATGTGCTCTATTGTTGAGAAGAGAGTTTCTGCCGTTTTCTCGGAGATAACCCTGATAGTCTTACTATCACACAGGCAGAATGCTCCATTGCAGTTACACTCAGAAGCCTCTTCTTCTAATTCTGAATGCTGGGCAACATTTAGGAACTCATCGTCCTCGCTTCCTTCTTCTTCAGAAGTGTATTCAGACTTTGATTCTTCTTCTTCAAGAATCGAGTAAAGCTTTTGTTTGACTTCTTCGTCAACTCCTAGAAGATTTATCTTCTTCTTCTTTTTGTTGTTCCTTGGGCATTTATTAGCCCTGTGGCCCTTCCTACCACATGTCCAACAAGTCTCTTGTGACGAGGATTCTTCAGAATTCTTTCTTCTGAACTTTCTCTTAGATTTCTTTTCTCTGAAATCTCTTCCTTTCTTTGAAGAAGTTTTCTTGTATTTCCCTGTGGTCGTTTCTCTTTTGCTAGGTCTCCTAGCAGAGGGAGGTTTTATCAGGGGAAATCCAAAATCTTGGCAGAATGTTCCTAATTCTGCAGGTGAAGACTTCTGTTCTTCTTTAAGCTGTTTCTTCAGCTTGAGATCAGTGTAGAGTTCAATGGAGACTACATTGACTATGCTGATAAGGTCTCCATAGGAGAGTTGATCATAAGGGATTTTCCCTTCACATCTATCTCTGATTTTTGACTTAACCTTTTCGGCAAAATGGGGAGGTAGTCCGCTTAAGAAGCGTTCCTTCCAGTATTCGTTGTTGCAGTCAGGTCTAATCATGACCTTGTTGAGGAACATGTCTTTGTACCATCTGAAATCTGTGAGTTTCTTGCAGTATAGATTGTTAAGAATCTCAAGGCTTCTATCCTGGAAAAGTCGTGGTTCAACCACGAAATGCTTTGCTATGCTATATACCAAAGTGGCAGTAGCATCTTCTGTCGTGACAACTTCGGATGTCTGAGCACCATTTTCTATTTTAACCACTGTCTGAGTAGCAGTCGCGTTGAAGATTTCATTCTTATTGGCCTCGGTAAGGTAGTTATCCCACCAGTTCTTGAGGGTTCCAGTAAACCCTGCAGTTATCATAGTAGCTGCATGCCTGTCACTGGCGCCTTTCATTTTGTAGGTAGTTATGTTCATTCCAATTTCTTGGAGCTTGTTATAGATTTGGCCTTCTGCCATTCCATCAATGTTCCATTCAGTGATACCTAATCCATCAGCGGTAGACTGGGGATGTAGGGTGTTTTCTTCGAACTGAACGTCCGGAAATGAAGGTATGGGATAAAAGTTTCTCTTATTTGGATGTCGTTCCAAAAGGGTACTGATTTTCTTATCACTTCCCTGAGTGACCTTAAGCCTGGAAAGCTGCTCATTTATCCTTTCTAGAAGGTCAGGGGAACTTCCGAATTCTTTGGAAAGATCGGGATATTTTTCTTTTGAGAATTCTGGGATTCTAAAAATGGGGTTAGATTCAATTTTGGAGCTAACCTTAGAGGTACTTGGTTTGGCCAAGGAATTATGATTGTTTTTCTCTTCAATCTGTCTGGAGACAACATGAAGGATCTGGTTGGTATGGTTGTTCTGTTCGAGGATTTTATCAATGTCCTCGGTTGAAACAATGGTTGAACCGGTTTTCCCTTTGAGTTTTTTGAAGGGTGAAGCGGTAAGGACTTTCTTTTTGTAGGGAATAGATAATCCTTCGAGAGGGGGAGTAATGCTTTCAATAACCTGGTCCTTGGTGTACCATTTGTTGACCAAAACTTGAAGAGATGACTGTTTATCATCAATCTGTCCCGAGCATTCAAACCATTTAAAAAATTCGATTTCGATTTTGAATCTCTTCATATCCTTGAACCACTTATCTCTGAACATGGTTCTTTGTTCCAAAGTGTAGGTGGCTTTATACCATTCTATCTTTTGTTGATGTTCAGGTAGTTTCCACCATAAGTTGATTTTCTTTTTGTCAATGATGAACTCGTCATATGAGGTGAGAACTCCAAGCGAGTCTTTTCTGGTATGATCCGGCCTCATGTCACTAGATGTGGGAATGGCAATGGATTCTTCATAATAGACCTTTGGGATAGTCTGGTTGAAATCCACACCACGAACCTTCATGGCAGGATTAGCGGTATCATCATCCTCCGGGGGGTTGAAAGAAGAAGGTCTAGCCGAAGACATTCTTCTACTTGAAGAAGCTTGGCTTTGAGAGTTGGATCTTAAAAACTTAAGGTTAATAGATCCATCTGGAAATTGAATAACCCTTTCGATCTGAGACCTTTCGGGTTGAATAGGTAAAGGGTGAGTGATAGAGTCGAATTTCCACTCTTCATCCGTAAGTATATCGTTCCATTTTAGGAGACGCGGAACGAAGGTGGTACTGTGCTCTTGGTTTGCTTCCATGAGCATAGTAACTCCTTTGACGCTTGAAGCTATAGCCTTTGGGGCTATAGTAGTCTTCATTAGCTTGTAATATACTCGATATATTACAGCTATTTCTCTGGTATCTAATTTACTATTCATATTCTTGGTTTTGACATTAAGAGTCAAGGTATCCATGATGTTTGGATCATGAATATCAACCGAGAATTCTAGTAACCTTTCCTTCATTAGTCTGGCGCACTTCACAGACATCAAAAAGACTTTAGTTAATGTGACTTTCAAACACCCTAGTATACCTAAACCTGGATCTAATAGCAAGTTTCTCAGGACTCGAGCTTAGACCTCGGATCATAACACAAGACCCAGAACCACAAACGGCTCCAAGAAAACCCATGGCACATGTGTAGCATAATTGAGAGAATAAGCTAAATAGAACAATCATAAAGCATAACATAAGGCATAAATGGAAGTCTAAGATATTATAAAACATACGGATGTACAAGCCAACACTGCTGAAAACATCTAAATATAGCTGTCTGAAAAGCCTCCAGTCATAGGATTAGCTGATGGGACAACATATCCAACTACCCCCTCTACATCTATAATTGAAATGAATTAAAATTGATATAAGCCAAAAAATAACGTCCTTGGATCATGAAGACTCACCAAGAGCTAGACTGGACTGGAGCAAGAGTTGATCTAATGGCAGGGCTGAGATTGATATGATATAGCATAAAAGTATACAGTCTGTACTTTGAACATACTGAGTATGTAGGATAAGTAAAACATGATAATAAAACAATAAAAAAAATAATGAGCATGAGATAGTCTAAAACACAAGGTTCTGACAATAATTGAATGTAACGGCTCAAGGTTTTCAATACTAATTCATAAAGCTGGACATGGCTGAAATCATAAGTAAAATATCATAAAGTGTATATTGATAAAACATATCATAAGTCATAATATTGTGAAGCATAAACATGAACATGTGTAAAAAAATCATGGGATAATGGAAGATTCTTATAACCAACATACTTTATTGAACATACATGGAGCATGTACTGTAACCCTATTCAGGAGGGTGTTCATACCTTGCCAAGGATAGAACCATGAAAATGCATGATATCACTCATGAGTAGCCCATTCGGGTATAGGAGACACTCTCATTAATGACCCCGTCATGGCTACAATTGCACATAGTTCTAAGACCTAGGTGTGCTGGAACCCCAATCTACTTGATGTTAAATACTTCTCCCAAAATATATATAATTCTCATACCATAATCGTGAAACATAGATTTTACATGGTCTTGCTTAAATCTTTAAATTTATAGGTATCTTAGTATACGTGAACTAGCCATGAAAAACAATGCTGAAATTGGCCATGATACATAATCTTGAGATTCATGCATAAGTAGGGTAAATAATCATAACTTGAAAAAATAGATTCATGAGATATTTTCATAGAAATCATGTAATTATAGCCATAAAACATAAATAGAATCATAAGAGGATCAATTTTATAATAGATCATGGAGTTTTTCATCAAAAAGAGTGTAACCTAGAAATTCATGAAAATCGTAGTTGGAAACTTGAAGGAACTGAAATCATGTAATTGACCTTGGGATTGGGCATGAGGATGGAAGAAATTCCTCATTCATGACCCCACATACTTGGGCTTACTGAATTCTTGACTTGATTTGAGGACCCAAGGGAAATTGAGAAGAAGATGATGAAGAAATCCAGCTTTTCCTTGAGAGGATTCTTTTTTTGGTAAATAGACCTAACCCAAGGCTTTCACCCCTCGTGGCTGTCAGAGGCTGAGCAACAACCCCAGGCCTTAAGATAAATAAACAAAAAAAATATGTACAAGGAGGGAGACATAAACCTTACCTCCGATCCTATGGTGGTTCATAGGTCAACTAACCTACTAAGAATAGCCAACTCATCCCCAATACTAGAAAGAAAACCTAGAAACGAAGCACCAAAGAAGAGAGGGCTCTTCTCAAACACAAAAAAACTAGGAAAGCATAAATAAGGGAAACTCTCCCCTTACATAGTAAGAAATGAAAATCACAAAAGAGCTATGACCAATTCAAAGAAGTTAAAACTTAAATAGAGATAATTTAGATGAAAAGGATGGAGCAAAAAAATGGTGGTATAGAGGGATCTATACCAAGACTTGGTAAAGCACCAAGAACACAACATAAGCTCAAGGGGGTTTCTTTATTCTATTTAATTTTCTCCTTATAAAGTTTGCCACGCCTATTTTATCAATCTTATAATAACCGCTTGCTTTTTTAGTAGCTACTGCAGATTGCAGAAAAGCTATGATGTGTCCAGCTCATGACTATATTTGGAAAGGAAATCAACCATAATGTTAGCTTCTCTATATGTATGTTTTCCGTGAAAGTAATCCAGCATGCTGATGAGGTCTTGAAGTTTTATGATGTACCTCTGGATATTCCATGGAGGTTTGGTGTTGTTATTCAGCCACTTCATGAGTAGTTTAGAATCAACCTCTAGAATGATCCGACTATAGACCATAAATAGCTTCTTGAATCTCTGTGTGGTTGTTAGTACCAATACTTAGGGGGTGGCAAAAGCAAAAATTAACTACCTTCTGCAATCTCGAAGGATGCCACAAGCCCTTATGTTTCCCGGATTTTCAAATGGACTCCCCTCTATGTTGAGTTTAACTATTGGGTGAGTAGGTTTGTTCAAATGGACCTTGATCACCTTAGTTTTATGTTGACACTTCTCCACCAATGCACTCAATTCTATCAAAATTAGAAGGCCTAGAGGTATAAGGAAAAGTGGATGCAAGTAAGTTGGAGATGTCTTTGAAGATAGAGTACTTGACTCTCGAAGAGTTTGACTACTTTCCCCCATATTTGCTAGCACATCTATTTTTCCAAATGTTCCAACACACAATAATAGGAGTCACATGTAAAATGAGTTTGTGAACCTTATTGTGGTGCTTAAGAGTCCACCAAGTCATAAGAAGGTTCCTTAAAGAACTAGCTCTCTACTGAATGCCCAAAGGATCTGAAATAAACTTCCAAATGTACGCAGTAAAGTGACCATATGAGAAGTTGTGCTCAATATTGTCCAAACCAAGTCTGCAGCAACAAAAACATTAAGCAGGTTCACTTCCAAAGGTTATAATCTTCTCATTAGCAGGAAGTTTGGCTCTCAAAGCTCTCCAAAGAAGAAAAGACACTTTGACAGGGATATTCTTATTCCAAGTAAGAGTATTAGTCATAGTCTTGATCTTTTTATTTCCTTGAAAAGATCCCAAGCTGAAGCACTATTAATATTTCCATGAGTATTGAGATTCCAAGCTAGCTGATCAGGAACACCTTCCAAAAACTAAAATTGAGTGCTATGAATTAGTTAAACAAACTATGGAGGTACATTTGGACCACCATTTCCTCATTCTAATGTCCATTAATCAAAAATTGAGATACAATCATACTGTTGAGCCTTGGCAAGATATCTTTGTGATAAGCAAGAGGCCCAATACCTAATCAATAATCCCATCAGAAGTAACATGTGCCTGAATGGAGGGTCCACTGAATATGGTTCGCTGTCACCTACTTATTCCTCGTCATATGCTTCCAAATCAAGGAATGGCTAGTTTCCCTCATTTTTCTTACGGGATTGGCCCTTTGACAATATCTATCTATGAGAAATTGCCCCCAAAAGAGAATTTTTGGTTATAAAATTCCACCACTATTTATACTAAAGAGCAAGAAAAACATCTAAAAGCTGCTTGATACCAATACCACCTTCTTTATATGGATTACAGAGCGTTTCCCAAGAGGCCCAATGGTATTTCTTCTTAGCCACTTCCCATCACCAAAAGAAATTAGTTGTGAGCGACTTTATTTGCTTTAGAGTAGCCTTAGGAGGTGATATAGAAGAGAGTATGTGAATGGGTTAAGATTACAGCACAAACTTCACAAGAGTAGCTCTTCCTCAAAACCTAAGCATCCTGGACTGCCACCCTCTGATCTTAGCTACCACTTTGGCCACCATGCTAGAGAAGTAGATGATACTTTGCCTTCCTATGTAACGAGGGGACCTAAGGTAAGTGATAGGACTATCCTTCTAAGTGAAACCAGTGATATTCTTAGTTCTGCATATAATATTCTAAGGAGTATATGTAGGGAGCATGAAATAACTCTTCTCCTTGTTAATGAGTTGGCTAGACACAACCTCATAAGTAGATAAAACTTCCATGATCAGTTACAATGAAGAACTAGTCACTAATAAGAATATGAAAAAATCATCTGTGAAACTTAGGTGATTTATCTGAGGCCCATTTCTCTCCATGTGAAACCCTTGGTACAAATGATGTTTATTAAGGTGTTTCATCATTCTAGATAAACCTTTAGCCCCTCTGATGAAAAGTGCTGGAGAAAATAGATCTCCTTTTTTGAGACCTTCAGTAGAGTGAAAAAATCCATCTCTTACACCATTGACTATGACAGAATACCAGTTGTTATCCATAATTCTCCAAATCAAATCAATGATAGTCTCACCAAATCCCATCCTTCTTATCACTAGGCAGATGTAGGACCAAGAAACCTTATTGTATACCTTGGCCATGTCCAATTTGATGGATACATTATCTCCCTCCTTAGGATTGTTTATACTGTGAATGATCTCCCGAGCAAGCATAATGTTTTCAGAGATGTTCCCTCCTATAAAAAACCCAGGTTGATTATATGAAATGAGGTGGGGTAGAATTAGGGCTAGTCTGCGACAAATGAGTTTGGAAATAATATTGTTGGTGAAATTGCTAAGGCTTATATGTCTGAATTAGGAGAGCTTATTAGGATGGTCTACTTTTGGGAGTATAACCAAACAAGCATGGGAAAAATATTTGGGCATAGCGTGACCACAAAAAAGGAATTGAACATTAGCCAGGAGGTCAATTTTTATAATGTCCTAACAAGCTTGGAAAAAATATTTGGGCATAGTGTTACCACAAAAAAGGAATTGAACATTAGCCAAGAGGTCAATTTTTATAATGTCCTAACAAGCTTGGAAAAAATTCCCATTCATACCATCTGGTCCAGCAGCAGAGTGTGGACTCATAGAAAACAACACCTATCTTAACTCCTCCATAGTAGGCATGGGTTGAAGAATTATGTTTTGCTCATCAGTAATCTCCTAGGAATGTAGTTAAGAACCTCTTCATTTATAAGCTTCTCTTCCCCAGTAAAGATCTTATGGAAATGGTCAGAAGCTGCTTTGGCAATAGCTTCATCACCTTGAAGTTCAACCTTATTATCATCACAAATCTTATGAATGAATAATCTTCTTCTTCTACCCCTCATCAAAGAATGGAAATAATTTATATTTGCATCACCTTCTTTGAACCAATGAAGCTGTGATTTTTGTTTGAGAATAGAATCTTCTAACTTCATATATCTAAAAGTACTTAGGATTTAGTCCATGCAGTTTAGCTCTATTCTCCTCACTGTTGTTAGTCAAGATCTCTTGTTCTGCAATTCTGACCTTCTCTTCAAAATCTTTCACAGTAGCATAGATATCCCCATATTCAGATTTTGACCAGTTGCTAAGAGTTGAGGCAAGTCTCTTCAGTTTCATGTGAAACACCCACATTGTATTGCCATCCATATCTCTATTCTAGCAAATTTGAACAGTTGGTAAAAATGACTGATTTTTAATGAGCAGTTCAGGAATTTGAAATACTTAGTGAAGTTATCCTGTCTAATAGTATGCTCACGCAAAAGAGGATAGTGATCTGAGCCCACTAAAGGAAGATGAGTAGCAACAGTGTAGGACATGAATTCTAGCCATTTTTCATTAACCATAGACCTGTCTAACCTCTTCCATATTCTAAAATCTACTACTCTTTAATTGCAGCAAGTGAATTTTTGTCCATGAAACCCAGGGTCTATTAGGCCATAACCTTCAATAACACCAATGAAGTCAAAGCTTTTGTTCATGTTGTAAGGTAGACCCCTCATTGTTCGGTGCTTTGGTAGGGGTTAAAAACCGACACGCAAGTGCACGTGGTCAAACAAGTAATAAAGTGGCTAAGTAAGCCAAGTATCGATCCAAGGAGACTCAGGATAAGTAAAATTGCCTAAGTACACTATATTCTTATCTTACCTTTAATTATGCTAACAACAACGTAACCAACAGTTAAATAAGTTTTTGTTTATAAATTATATATACTAAAACTACTAACAATTATTTACTGTGAATTGAAACTATGGATATGAGCATGCCAAGGTTAAGAACAAGTAATGAATCCGATTATAATAATAATTTGGTTAATTTCTTCTTCATGTTGCTAGCCAAGAACAGTAGCCTAGAAATTAAAACTCTCGTATTTAATTTCACTTTAGAATCATAAACCATCCATCTACATTTCTGTGATCAAATGCAATTTATGACCTAGCAATACAATTCCGGTTCCTAAACTGACTAATACGGCTTTCAAGTATATTTCTATCAGGAAAGCACATCAAAACCCAATTTTCCCAAATCAAGTTAAGAACAATACCCTATTAATTCACAACTTTCCAATTTCTTGCTCTCTCGAGTGAAATTGGACTTTTTAGATGTACATTAATGTCGGCCACACACTAATGCAGTAGAAACAAGAATTAATAGAACAACATGAAAGAAGAAGAAGAAAACCATATCATTAACAATCAAAATTCATCACCATTGTTCAAAACCTTAGCAAGGAAGAGAATTAGCCACTCATTTGTGGATTGATCATCCTAAAACAAGTGTAAATCATGCATACAATTGATAGAAAGAAGAAAGGAAGAGAAGAAATCCCTTAGCTTTTTCGTCCCTCAACTGCTTCTAACCCACGTCCTTGCTCCACCAAGTCTGAACTAATTAAAATAAACCTAAGTGTGCTATTTATACTAGTGGGAAATTTTTCCCGAAATAACAAGCAACGTGTCACGGAGGCCAACGCGGAGCACTGCCTCCGTGACACGGCGTGGACGCGGACCTTCACTGGAAATCCAGGGTCCGGTAGATTTGCTACTGAGGTTCTTTGGTGCTAGAATTACTAGCTTTGTCTTGTTGACTCATGCAATTATAGCATTTTCCTGGTTTTCCTCAGCCCATTCAATTTTTTATTTTTAGGGTCTATTTCTTGCTCCTTTTTCTTTCTATTCTCCTTATCTCTTCTCTTAGTTATGCAAGCTTGAACCATGTGCCCTTGGTGTTTACAGTAAGAGCACTAAGCTAGAATATCTTCATATTATATGGCTTTCCATCTCCAAATAGTCAAGTCATCTTCATCATAACCCATTCATATGTGAGGTGGTCTCTCCAAAGTAAGATCCATTTGAATTCTTACCTTAGCCACACTCCCTCTTGTCTTCTAGATAGAAGTTGTATCTGAATAAAGATTTTTACCTATAGGAGATAAGAGTGTAGTCAAGAACTCCTTATAGTAGCAATGCCAAGGGAGTTCTGGAAGTGTAATCCAAACAGGAACAGTAGGACTTTCTTCATCAGGAGTGAAATTAGGAGTCCAGGCCTACAATCTCATAAGTTGACCCTCTATATACATCGTTTGCTTAGTACAAATAGTGATATAATCTACTTCATTGTCCCGGACGATGTACAAATGTCTAGCATTGAAATGAGCAATCTTAACACCACATGTGAGCTGAGTTTTAAGGATGAAACTTTTTCTTGATAAACTCAACTTTAGGCATAATGTTGCTAAATTTTCTCTAAGATGAATTTTCCCACTAGAGTGTACTTACACCTCTCAGCGAGCTTGGCCATGAAATCCTCTTTTTTAAAGATAACAACTGGTAAACCTTGTCTAGGTGTAAACATGGGGTGGCCAGCTCAATAGGACCTCACTCTTAGCTTAATTGGCCCTTAGCCTAGTAGCATAGGAATGAACTATAGTAAAAGGAGCAGGTTCAGGAATGAGCTTGTTTATGGAGATTTCTGAGATTTTGGTTAGTATTTCTATTAGAAATATCATGAGTTGATGCTTGGTCACTGGTTTTGGACTTGGGATTATACTTGTCAAAATTTCCAAAAACTTTGGGGTAATATGATTTTTTGTGGTACTATTTGTGGACTTGAGAGGTGTGATTAACCAATCTGTTATCCATAGGGTCTTTGGAACCATTATCCTTAGGCTGAAACAAATTGGTTAGTTCAAAAACATTTTGCTCAATTTCATTAGACTGCAAATGAGCTACATCATTATACAAATTATAAGGATCAATATGAATGTTTAGAAACTTACCTGATGCCACCAAGGCTTGAGAATTGAGAGCAACAGTGTTCTGCCCAGTGAAACTATCACTATGCACCAAGGTAATTTTGGGATTTTTGATGGAAGGGCTCAAAAAGTTGGTTTGATTGTTGGCGGTTTTTATGGATTGGTGTTGAGTGATTTTATAGTGGCGGTTTTTCAAATGACCAGAGCAGTATTCACGGCCAAACAGTGAGAATTATTGGCATCCTAACCCCTAATTTGTAAATTCGAATCATTGGGGATTGAATTAGAGAGGGCTTTTTGAACATGGCGGTTACTGACCTTGTACTGAATAAGATGGCATTGGATTTCAGAATTTCCGATCCATCGGAGTTCCAGCGCCAACAATCTCCTTGTTAGATGAAACACTAATTTCCAAATTCGAATTGTTCCAAGTTGAATTTGATGGGACTTTTTGTATAGGAGGACTTACCTTATCATATTGCATCAATTGGCATTGCTAATTTTGGTCTCCGAATAGATTTTGATTGACTTTGCCATTTGATGACACTGGTGGAACCCTAGAACTCAAATTCATTGAGTTTGGTTCCACATTTGATGGGGATTTTTTGAAACTTCTACTACCCTATTGATTGCATACAAAATCCCAAGCCAATTTTGAGTGATGACATCGTCGGTGTTAATGCCGCCTTGGCCAGAAATCGCTCCATCGCCAAATTCCTTAAAACTTATACTCCTATCATTTTGCTGGGTGGTTTGTGGCGCTCTTTGTATGGAAGAGTTCATCACATTGAGGAACTCAATTTGTTATTGGTTATGACCTAAGCAGGTCATCAGAGCTCCGACAACCCCCCACGACAATCCTTCTCCATTCTTCAACTACTCACCAACGTCAAATCTACCGTTATAATTGGCTAAGACTTGGTGGGTGAGTTGGTCATAGGCATGGATACAATGCCTAGTTGTTACGCCACCTTGAAAGTCATTAGAATACGGTGAACCGGTGGTGCAATTTCTAGGTGCTTCACTGGAAAAATTCTCAATAGTTACTGGTCAATAGCTCTGAATTGGTAAGATAAAATTAGTTGAATTTTTATGAGTAGGTAGATTAAACAATTTTCTATCATCTCCAATTGATAGATTATCAAGAACATTAGCAGAATTCAATTGGGAAATATTTTTCTCCAATATGGAAGTCTTCTCCACAGAATGGGCAGCATTGATCACTTCACAATTTTGTAAATTCCCGGAGTTTTGGAAAGTATTTTTCGATGATTCTTATTGCATTGGAATCAATTCGTCGATATCTACGATTCCATATTTTTAAATGAAATTTTTTGGTATCGGGAGGGGGATCTAATCCCATGGCCCCAAAAAGCTCACTTAAGCTCCTCTTGAGAGCTTTTTTTCTATGGAGATGTTGTAGAGAGAAGGAAAAATTGAGAAATGAGGAAGTGATCTCTTTCCTTGAGAGGATTCAATCTTCAATTTGAGGTGTTAGGAGTAGAATGAGGATTTAGGCTTAGTTTAACCTTTAAATACTCCCTTTAGGAAATCCAAAATGACCCCATTTAGAAGTTAAAAGAATAGGAAGTAATGAAAATACCCCTAAAGAATCGCACATAAAAATCTACCTGCCAGTCGCCATGGGTCGTACAACGACTCGTGGCGATATACCACGGGTAGTGGTGTGCAATTTGTGGCTTCTATGTGACTTAAAAACTTGCAGAAACTGTTATCATGGGTTATTGTTATGAATCATTTCTAGATACCACAAGTTGTACCATGACTCATGGTGACTGGGATGGTCCTGTCTGTAAAACCTGATAGTGCTTCAATAAACTAACCCAAACTTTTTACTCCAACTCTGATATACTCAAGGTCAGATGCATTGGAAAGAATCAAAGGGATTCAATTGATATGCTAGATCACCAAAAATCACTTCATAAAATAAGAGTTGTGATAATTTAAAGTTGACCTTCGCAAGAACTTATTTGAAAACTTAATTGGTAGGAAAGCTCTCAACTAAACTTTATGCAAGGGATTCCTTATGACCTTTATTTATGTCCAATGCACTTCTCATACTTAACAATTGATCGTAACACCTTGTTCATATAAAATTGATCAGGTTTGGGTCTATCCACAAACCTAGAACGGTTTCAAACTTATCTCAAAAGTCCGAGGCGTTGCAATATCTCAACTCACGATTGAAACAATGATTTGCACCATCATACCACATACCATATTCTCCATCTCAGGAGTCTTGGTACAACTCGTACCACCAGAACATGAGTCATACTGAGACTCTTACTGAGAAAAAGTTTCAATTTTCTGCTTGTTCATACTCTATAACTGAGGTATAGTCTTAGAGACTTTTGCAATGTTACACCTAAATAGAAGACATTTGCGACAGCATCATGTCACAAAACTAATGTCACGACCCGAACATAGACCCAAATCGTAACACGGGATATGAAGCCTTGAGGGGTTCCAACTCAACCCATGGCATGAACATTAATCTATCTCCATATCACTAAAACAGAATACTTAACATACCAACATATCAGAAACATAAGCATAACATAACATAGCATGATAATCGATACGGACCAACTACATAATAGTGGAATACTACATTTAGTCTGAAAGCCTCTAACAGAACAGAGGGGTTGATGGGACGACATCCCCAACTAACCGGAAACTGAAACTAAAAGAAAACATCAATGTCTAAATCAAATGGTCCTCAAATAATTAGGACTCATCGACAAGATGGATACAAAACTCTATAATGGACTACTGATGGGGCTGAGCCTGAGAGCCGGGTCCTATATTATGAAACGATACAACATAGAGTATGTGGTCAGTACGTGGATGTATCGCGTATGTAAGGTATGTAAAGCAGATATTTAAAATAAATAAAAGCTCATAAATGATCATAAGAGTAGGACAACATGCTCTTAACATAAATAGCATATGATAACATAAGACACAAGGTTTTCAAAACATTCGTAATTCAGTCGTATCCATAATCATAAGAGAAAAGCTTTATTGAACATGACATGAGCTAATATACATAATCATAACATGCATAAATCATGAGGAACAGTGGGAGATTCTTATAACCGATGATCTTGGGCATATTTATATGCCCAAGTGATACTCAAATGTGTCATTTTGCCTTGTTTATCTATCGATGTTTGTACATTCTCATGTGAATTGTAATAAAATGTGAATTTATACTAACCAACATGATTAACGTGGTTTTTCAGGAAAAATATAATTTTACGAAGCTAAGATGCATGTTGGGAGAAATCGGTATTTGGACTCGGAAGCTAGCAAGGAAAAAAGCACAAGGAAAGCACGAATTAAAGGGGCTCCGCGATGGAGCCATGTCACGCTACCATTGCGGATGCATTCTGCCTGGATGCTGAAAATATGCCAAATTCCAATGAAGGTGCGCGTTGGGTCCATGGCACGTTGGCCTAGCCCAGCATTGCATGCTGCGCCACGTTGGGCTTTAATCTCCTTCTTCTTTATTTCAATTGCTTGTATGATTAAAACTCATTTTAACGATGTTTAATCCACAAATGAGTGGCTAAATTCCCTTCTTGCCGAGGTTAAGAACATTTGTATTGAAATGTAATTATTGATAAATTGGTTTTTCATCTTTTCTTCCATGGTTGTTCTATTGATTCTTGTTCTTACTGCGTTAATGTGTGGCCAACGTTAATGTATATCTAAAAAGTCCAGTTTCACTCGAGAGAGCAAGAAATTGGAAAGTTGTGAATTAATAGGATATGATCTTTTCTTTCTTTGGGAAAATTGAGAATTGATTTACCTTCAGGATAGAGATATACCTGAAAGTCGTATTAGTCAATTAAGGAATCGGCTTTGTATGGGTAGAACATGAATTTCTTTTTATCACAGAAATATAGGTGGAAGGTTCATGATTCTTAAGTTGGGTTAAATACGAGAGTTTTAATCCATAGGCAATCATTCTTGACTAGCAACCAGAGGAAAGATTAATCAAATTGTATCGATAATTTATTTCTCTACATGTTCATTTTAGCCTCAGCATGCTCATACTTATAGTTCAAACTCAAATTGTATATTCGTTTTAGATTTAGTATAAAATTAGGAAACAAAATATCAAAATCTTCTTCACACTGTTGTCTGCAGTTAGAGTTAAAGTTTATTGACAGTTAATTAGATTAATACCTTAGTCCAGTCCTTGAAGGATCGGTACTTGGCTTACTTGAGCCACTTTACTACTTTTTCGACCACGTGCACTTGCGTGTAGTTATTCCAACAGACAGCCGAACAAGTTTTTATCGCCATTGCCGGGGACTGGCAATTGGTAAAATTTTTCTTAAGTGTTAGTTTTCTATTTCTTCTTAGTGTTGACAACTTGGTCTTAGCCTGTATTTTGCAGATACTTATTTCTGTTGAACACTAGCAAGAGACAAGGAGCTAGTGGACTCATCTTTAGAGCCGGAAAGACAATTCCATCGTCAAAGGAGAGAAGCTCTAGAGAAAAAGCTGCAGTTGCTCAGACAAACAATCCTAGAGCAATAACAGAATCCACCAGTTATAAGGGCAATGTTAGTGCCCGAGGAAATGGCAGCTAGGCCTGTTCGAGAGGTGGCAATCCCATATGCTAACAATGTCACATCTAGCATCCGCAAACCTGAGCCAGGAGGGAGGTTCGAGCTTAAACAGAACATGGTGCAATTGCTGCACACCTGCGGGCAGTTCACAGGTCTCCCTCATGAGGATCCACAACAACATCTCCAAAAGTTTTTGGAGATAAGTGACACTTACATCCCCGCTGGAGTGTCATCGAATTATGTCAGGCTTACATTGTTCCCATTTTCACTTTTGGGAGAAGCTAAGAGGTGGTTGAAAGCTGAGCCACCTAATTCCATCACCACGTGGGATGATCTTGCAAAGAAATTCTTGATACGGTTCTTTCCATCTGGTAAAACAACCAGACTTAGAAGTCAAATTCTAAGTTTTAAACAGAGAGAGGTAGAGAATCTGTATCAGGCCTGGGAGAGATACAAATCTATGTTGCGGGATTGTCCTCATCATCACCAATCCAATGATGTGCTGGTGCATACTTTCATAGAGGGTTTGGAACCCCACACAAAAATCTTGCTAGACTCAGCAGTTGGGGGACAAGCATTAGAGAAGACTTATGAGGAGTTGTATACCTTGTTAAATCGTATTTCGTAGGGGAATCCAGAGTGGAATTCGGATTCGTCAAGAGGAGGAACAAGGAAAGCAGCAGGAGTCTTAGAAGTGGATGGTTTTACAGCTATTGCTGCACAGATAGCTGCATTACAGAATCAACTCAACACCCACTTTAGTAACATGAGCATGAACCAGTCTCAAGCCCCAGTGAATGTAGTGCAACAGATTTGGTGTGAAGTGTGTGAGAGTAATGAACACTCAGCTGAGTGTTGTGGAGAAAATCATAATTCGGTGAACTTTGTTGGTAATGTACAGAGAAATAACCACCTTAAGTATGGCAACAACTACAATTCCAACTGGAGGAATCACCCAAATTTCTCTTGGGGTAGCAACAACCATCAAGGGCAAACTTCGAGTCAGGGGGCGCAGAGAAATCAAGGAGGGAGGCAGAACTATCAGTCGCAATACAGAAGCAACAATGCACCTCCACCACCACCATCACCCAGCATTGACGAGATGTTCAAGACTATGATAGCTAACCAAGCTCAATTGCAGGCTGATTACGTGAAATTGGCAACCGATGTAAAGAACAATCAGTTAGCTACAAAGGCGATGGAGTACCAGTTTGGGCAATTTGCTAGAGCTCAAAACACCAGGCCGAGAGGAGGACTTCCAAGTGACACTGATCCGAACCCCTAGCAGGTAAATGCAGTGACCACAAGGAGTGGTTTGCAACTCAAGAGGTGGAACCGGAAAGATTACCACAGCAGTCAAAAGAAGGTGAAAAGGAGAGGGAGCACAATGATGATAGGGGGAAGGAGAAGGAAGCGGAACCAGAAAGACCACCACCCCCGTTCCCTCAAAGACTAAGGAAACACAAGGAGGAAGCGTGTTTCAAAAAGTTCATGGAGGTGCTTAAGCAGGTACACATTAATTTACCTCTTGTTGATGTTTTGCAGGGAGTGCCAAAGTATGCAAAATATATCAAGGACATCGTGGCAAACAAAAGCAGGTTGACTGAGTACGCTACGGTGGCGCTTACGGAAGAGTGCACTTCACGGATACAAAATAGGTTGCCCACAAAGCTCAAGGACCCTGGGAGCTTTACAATTCAAATTACAATTGGGCAGAGTATCCGAGCTCGTGGATTATGTGATTTGGGAGCGAGCATTAACTTGATGCCGACATCGGTATTCAAGAAGTTGGGGCTAGGGAGTCCGAGACCAACAACAGAGATCTTGCAACTAGCGGATCGTTCCTTAGCCAGACCTGATGGCATTGTGGAAGACGTACTGGTGCAAGTGGGCTCCCTTATCTTCCCGGTAGACTTCGTCGTGCTGGATTTTGAGCTAGACGCAGAAGTCCCATTTATTCTGGGACGTCCTTTCTTGGCGACCGGGAAAGCACTTATTGATGTAGCAGCAAGGCAGCTAACTATGTGGGCCCATGACAAGGTGGAGGTGTTTGAGGTGTACAAGGCTACAAAGCTTCCGGCCGTGTATGAGGAACTCTCAGTGATCAACATGCTTGATCGAACGGATAGTGCTCAGAGCGTTGAGTCACGGGAGCCATTGGGGTAACCACCGGACAAGTGCAAGCATGACATGGGTGAGGACGGTAGTCGAGAAAAAACATCTGTCACCCTAAAGGATGACTGAGCTTAATGACGTCGAGTCGCGATGGTAAACCAGGCGCTGCACGGGAGGCAACCCGTGAAATTTTTGTAATATGTGAATAGATTTCATAGAGAAGAAAAAAAATGAGAAAAATAAAAATAAAAACAAAAAAATTGTATTTTATGTGGAACCTATAAATTCTAACCAATTTCGTGTTGTGAGACGAATTTTAGGTTGAACGGAGGGTAAAAATGCAAAGGATCGCAAAGGAAAAATCGAGGTAAGAAAAATAATAAAAAGTGGCAAAACAGTGAGCCTGCACGATGGCTCCGTGACACGGAGGAGGGCCTCCGCGTTACCCTCCGTGACACGTTGAAGGTGTTTTGGAATTTTTTACAAATTCCAGAACCCCTGCGCGATGGCTCCGTGTCACGGAGGGTGTGCTCCGCGTTACCCTCCGTGACACGCTGAAGTGTTATTCGCGATGGGTCACACCGGGTCGCCGGGTGACCCGCGCGAAAGACCTCCTTTTTAACCCCGAAAACACCCAATTTTTCCCATTTTTCACTCCCCTTCGCGACAAACAACCCAAAATCCCCCCTTCCCCAACGTGACACAGACCATGGAGCTAAAATTCTTCAACTTTTCTTCGATATCATCGAATTGAAGGTATGTTCATTAACTTCATCTCATTTCTTGTCTAATTTTTCCGATTTTGAGCATGGGAAGTAAGGGAAACTTGCCCTAATTGTAAATTGAGCTTGAATTCATGTAAGCTATTGTTAATTGATGTTCGTAGTATCGTTGTGATTATATTAACTCGATAAATACATGGGTGACTGAAATTCTTGTGAAATTGTAGCTAGGGTTAGAATTTGAATATGAAGAAGTTAAAATTGAGTTGAAATGTGAAATTCTTGTTGGTTTGTGCATGTTGAGTTAGGTAAACTGTGTTATGCTTAACGTTAAGATGCTAAAGGCGCGACGGATTTTCGGGATAATGAAATTGTTGAAATTGCATAGAAATTGGGGGAATTTTGTTCGCGCTCTGCTGCTCGGTATATATTATACACCGACACGCAAGTGTACGTGGTCAAACAAGTAATAAAGTGGCTAAGTATCCAAGTATCGATCCAAGGAGGCTGCTCTAGATATGCAAAACTGCCTAGTTTACTATATCTATATTCTATTTCTAACTATGTTAACAACAATCCAACCAAGATTTGAGTAAGTTTTGTTTCTAAACTAATTATCTACTAAAATTAATAACTACTATTTACGTTGAGTTTAGACAATGGATATGCACATGCCAAGGTTAAGAACGAGTAATGAACTTGATAATCATGATAATTTGGTCATCTTCTTCTTCATATTGCTAGCCAAGAACGTTTGCCTAGAAATTAAAACTTCCGTATTTAATTTCACTTTAGATTCATAAACCATTCGTCTACATTTCTGTGATCAAATGCAATTTATGACCTAACGCTACAATTCCGGTTCCTAAATTGACTAATACGGCTTTCAAGTATATTTCTATCAAGAAAGCACATCAAAACCCAATTTTCCCAAATCAAGTTAAGAACAATACCCTATTAATTCACAACTTTCCAATTTCATGCTCTCTCGAGTGAAATTGGACTTTTTAGATATACATTAATGTTGGCCAATCAAGAATGTAATAAGCACAAGAATTAATAGAACAACATGCAAGAAGAAGAAGAAACCATATCAATTATTACCAACATTCATTTCACAAGTTCAAAACCTCAGCAAGAGAGGAATTAGCCACTCATTCTTGGATTAATCATCCTAGAATGAGTGTGAATCATGCATACAATTGAAGGAAAGAAGAAGGGAAGAGAAGAAAACTCTTATCTTTTCTATTCTTCAACTGCCACAAAACCACGTTCCTGCTCCCACTTCTGAACTCAGGCTAAAAAAACTAAAACTAAAAACTCCCTTTTAAAAATAACCTAAGTGTGCTATTTATACTAGTGGGAAATTTTTCCCGGAATAACAAGCAACGTGTCACGGAGGCCAACGCGGAGCACTGCCTCCGTGACACGGCGTGGACGCGGACCCTCTCTGGAAATTGCATGGTCCGGATAATTAGCCTCAACGTGGCACGAAGGCCATCGCGGAGGCCTGTCTCCGTGCCACGGAGCTGACGCTCAGGCACACTGGAAATTGCCACTTTTATTTTTGCCCAGGAAGTGTGCTACCGCGATAGTAGCGTGGCACGGCACCATCGCGGAGCCACTGTAAAATATGCCATCCGAGGTCTTTTCCACGCTCGCATCCAAGTCCAACTGCGACATAGTTCCAACACGCATTTTAGCTCTTAAAAATCACATTATCCTGCAAAACAAATGCTAATCACGTTGGTTAGTATAAATTCACATTTTATTACCAAATACATGATATTATATACACATTGCACAACAAACAAGGTAAAAATGATACGTTTGAGTATCACTTGGGCATATAAATCTGCCCAAGATCACTTACCCCACACTTAAATCCTTGTTCGTCCTCGAACAACACATACACAAATCATGCACATCACATCTCAACCTTTGTCCCTATGGTGCAACCATTTACGTTACAGTCATACCGATTATTCGTTTTTTGCAAATCATCAAGAAAACATGCTTGGTCGTACAAGACAATGACCTTAATACATCGAGGCTTCCTAGACTTTTAAGAATTGATTCTTGATATCGGCAAACTCATGCAAATCAACTAATCAAGAAATCCGACACGAAAATCAATCTTTCATCAAGCATGTACCCTCACAACTCGAGAGAAACTTCCCCTTTTATGCTCGTGCAGCACACAAACATGCAAGTAGGGGCATATAAAAATTAATTTCACTTTCTCTCCCAAAAGAATTCACATGCATCATGTCATGACCCATAGGCTTGCCCTTAGTGTATTACTCCACTAATATAAAGAAATGCAGTGTAGGATCAAATAGGACTTTTAATGGGTTGTAACTGGGCTATGGATCTAGTATATATATATTGGATTAGCCAATAATAGTCACTAGCATCCTTAAGCGCCTTTTCAACTCATTCCCATCGACTCATGGACATTGTTCCTCTCTTTTCTCTTTTTCTCCCATTCATGCTGGTTTACTTTCATATAGCCCATTTCATCAGGCACACTTGACCCCAAACGGAAGGTTTTCATGTACCCTCAATTTCATTTAATTACAACTAGTGCCTCTTCAACATCATCTTTTCTTTCCTCACTTTGTTTTTCTTTTCTTTTCACTCTTTTCACTCTTTAACACTTTGGGAAACAATTTTCTGTTCTTTGTAAGCGCTTAAGAGCTTCTTATAGACTTTAAGGCTAATGAAAAGAAGGAATAAAGCTTAGTTCATACAATTCTGGACAAAAGAAAGAAATCGGCTAAAGGCTCAACGGGCTGACTAGGGTATACAACATATAAAAAGGTAGAACTTGACAAGAAAAAAATGGAAACTAACGGTTAAAACAAAGAAATGCCTACATCCTTTCCGACACTACACCTCCTTCATTTCGCTTTGTATACACGCCAGGCAAGTTCTAGACAATTCACAATGACATGGAATAGCAAAACCTCACTCACACTTCAAGCACATGCTCGAATCAAGATGCATTCACAGACTCTTTAATTAGTCAAGTACATGAATTCAAGATTAAGCCTCAAGCATAATGAACCAAATTCTATAGCCTAGGTAACTCAACATATTTACTCAATTACATGCTTTCAAACGAATCACTTTCGCATTTCGAACATCAATTACACACGCAACAAAATTTTAGCAACCATAAGCAACTACAGTTTATTGATGCAATCCACCAAAGAAACTAAAAACAAATCATCTACTCCTATCGACTACATTTCCCTTAAGACGGTCGTCATCCATCCATCATAGGGAATGTTCACTAACTATGACATCGGTTCAATGGGACTATTCTCGGTAAAAGAACCGAAAACAAACTCCGAGAAACCCAAAAATAAAACTTCAAAATTTTTGCAACACATCGATCATTTTGATGAAAAAAATATTTACAAAATATGTTGCTATGTGCAACATCTTTTCGCAAAAATTTTGAAAAATATCGATCATATCAATAGAGAAAAAATATTTACAAAATTTACAAAATATTTACAAAGGCAACCATAACTTTTTAAAGACACACATCATTAGCCACAAACAAATATATACACATCATTCACCAATCAGTTCACAACAACAGGGAAAGCACAGACATACATAAACGTCAAGGAAGAATATACAACAGATTTAGAGCCTATGACCCAGCACCTAACTACTCCCCACCCCACACTTAAATCGAACACTGTCCCCAGTGTTCAAAAAAATACAAAGCACAAAATTGTGGGTGGTGAAACTCCCTGCTCAGTCGAAATATTCGACTTCCTCATCCGGTGCTGCGACCTCGTCGCCCATATCTGAATCAGCTCCCTCGCCGTCATCGGACTCCACATCAGAGTCCTCACGACGTGTCTCCTCATCAGTAGGGACGTCGTCGTCAGTCGGCTCCACAAAGGCTAGCCCCACCTTGCATAAAGCTCTGGCGTTCTCGCCAAAAGGGTAGTCCAGCTCCAGCTGCCATAATTCATCCTCGGTGGCTGGTCTCCCACCTATCCATAGCTGCAGCATCTGCATACCGAACATACGGGCCATATACTGGTCGTCACGAGCATGTCGCTCGCCCAGAGTCAGCACAGGTCCGTGTGTAGTGTCGGGGGCCTTGGTCTTTGTCACATCAAGGGCCCTCCGCTCCAACTGCGGAATGTAATCCAAGGCTTCTTTGGTCTTCCCCGTATGTGAGGTTTGTTCTCCCTCAACATCTGCTGCTCCTGACTTCTGAGGCAGTGTTTCCGGTTCCACCTCCTTTAATTGTAAACCACTCCTCGTGGTCACTGCATTTACCTGCTTAGGATTGGGATCCGTGTCGCTAGGTAGTCCTCCCCTTGGTCTAGTATTTTGGGCACTGGCAAATTGCCCAAACTGATATTCAAGAACCTTGGTTGCCAATTGATTGTTCTTTACTTCGGCCACCAGTTTGACATAGTCAGCCTGCAATTGTGCCTGGTTGGCAATCATGGTCTTGAACATTTCCTCAATAGTCGGTGATGGTGGTGGAGGAGGGGCATTGTGATATCTAAACTGATTCTGATAGACTTGTTGCCCTCCTTGGTTTCTGTGCATACCCTGTCCTGAACCCTGGCCTTGTTGATTGTTGCTACCCCCCGAAAAATTTGGATGATTCCTCCAATTCGAGTTGTAGCCACCACCAAACTACTGTTGATTCCTCTGTGCATTGCCCACAAAGTTGACAGAATCAGGATTTGCACCACAACATTCAGCTGAATGCTCACTACTACCACACACTTCACACCACATCTGTTGGACTGCATTGACTGAGGCTGAAGGCTGGTTCAAATTCATATTGCTGAAGTGAGTGTTTAACTGATTTTGCAAAGCAGCTATCTGTGCAGCGATAGCTGTGAATCCATCCACTTCAAGCACTCCAGCTGCTTTCCTTGCTCCACCTCTTGAAGAATCTGCATTCCATTCCGGATTGCCTTGTGAAATTCGGTTGAGCAAAGTGTACAGCTCCTCATAAGTCTTCTCCAGCGCTTGCCCTCCAGCTGCTGAGTCTAACAAAATTTTAGTGTGGGGTTCCAAACCCTCAATAAAAGTGTGGAACAACACCTCATTTGACTGATGATGATGAGGACAGTCCCGCAACATGGACTTGAATCTTTCCCAGGCTTGATAAAGATTTTCTCCTTCCCTCTGTTTAAAACTTAGAATCTGACTTCTAAGTTTAGTTGTTTTACCTGAAGGGAAAAATCTGATCAAGAACTTCTTTGCAAGATCATCCCACGTTGATATAGAGTTGGGTGGTTCAGCTTTTAACCGCCTCTTGGCTTCACCAAGTAAGGAAAATGGAAATAAGGTGAGCTGAACATAATCAGGTGACACTCCAGCGGGGATGTAAGTGTCACTTATCTCCAAAAAGTTCTGGAGATGTTGTTGCGGATCTTCGTGAGGGAGACCGGTAAACTGCCCGCTAGTGTGCAAAAGTTGCACCATATTTTGCTTTAACTCAAATCTCCCCCCAGGCTCTGGTTTGCGGATGCTGGAATGTACATTATTAGCGTGTGGGATTGCCACCTCGCGAACCGGCCTGGCTGCTACTTCCTCGGGCACTAACACTGTCCGCACAACTGGTGGATTGGGTTGCTCCATTATAGACTGTTTCAGCAACTGCAACTTCTTCCGAAGAGCTTCTCTACATTGACTATGCAATTCACGTTCTGGCTCTAAGTAAGATTCCACCAGCTCCATGTCCCTTGCCAGTGTTCACAGAAATAACAATCTGCAAAATACAGGCTAAGACCAAGTTGTTAACACTTAAGAAAATAAAAATACAAATACAGTAAATTTACACTAAACAAAATTTTACAAATCGCCTAGCCTCCCCGGCAACGGCGCCAAAAACTTGTTCGCGCTCTGCTGCTCGGTATATATTATACACCGACACGCAAGTGTACGTGGTCAAACAAGTAATAAAGTGGCTAAGTAGCCAAGTATCGATCCAAGGAGGCTGCTCTAGATATGCAAAACTGCCTAGTTTACTATATCTCTATTCTATTTCTAACTATGTTAACAACAATACAACCAAGATTTGAGTAAGTTTTGTTTCTAAACTAATTATCTACTAAAATTAATAACTACTATTTACGTTGAGTTTAGACAATGGATATGCACATGCCAAGGTTAAGAACGAGTAATGAACTTGATAATCATGATAATTTGGTCATCTTCTTCTTCATATTGCTAGCCAAGAACGTTTGCCTAGAAATTAAAACTTCCGTATTTAATTTCACTTTAGATTCATAAACCATTCGTCTACATTTCTGTGATCAAATGCAATTTATGACCTAACGCTACAATTCCGGTTCCTAAATTGACTAATACGGCTTTCAAGTATATTTCTATCAAAAAAGCACATCAAAACCCAATTTTCCCAAATCAAGTTGAGAACAATACCCTATTAATTCACAACTTTCCAATTTCATGCTCTCTCGAGTGAAATTGGACTTTTAAGATATACATTAATGGTGGCCAATCAAGAATGTAATAAGCACAAGAATTAATAGAACAACATGCAAGAAGAAGAAGAAACCATATCAATTATTACCAACATTCATTTCACAAGTTCAAAACCTCAGCAAGAGAGGAATTAGCCACTCATTCTTGGATTAATCATCCTAGAATGAGTGTGAATCATGCATACAATTGAAGGAAAGAAGAAGGGAAGAGAAGAAAACTCTTATCTTTTCTATTCTTCAACAGCCACAAAACCACGTTCCTGCTCCCACTTCTGAACTCAGGCTAAAAAAACTAAAACTAAAAACTCCCTTTTAAAAATAACCTAAGTGTGCTATTTATACTAGTGGGAAATTTTTCCCGGAATAACAAGCAACGTGTCACGGAGGCCAACGCGGAGCACTGCCTCCGTGACACGGCGTGGACGCGGACCCTCTCTGGAAATTGCATGGTCCAGATAATTAGCCTCAACGTGGCACAGAGGCCATCGCGGAGGCCTGTCTCCGTGCCACGGAGCTGACGCGCAGGCACACTGGAAATTGCCACTTTTATTTCTGCCCAGGCAGTGTGCTACCGCGATGGCAGCGTGGCACGACACCATCGCGGAGCCACTGCAAAATATGCCATCCGAGGTCTTTTCCACGCTCGCATCCAAGTCCAACTCCGACATAGTTCCAACACGCATTTTAGCTCTTAAAAATCACATTATCCTACAAAACAAATGCTAATCATGTTGGTTAGTATAAATTCACATTTTATTACCAAATACATGATATTATATACACATTGCACAACAAACAACGTAAAAATGATACGTTTGAGTATCAGTTGGGCATATAAAGCTGCCCAAGATCAAATTGCATTGGTTTTGTCTAGAAATTTTCGCTAAGTGCTATGTGATGAAATGTTATCGATGGTAATAGTGGATTAGTTGTACGAAGTCTGAGTAGTACCTAGAATTTATACCGTCGAACCCTCTGAATGCAAAAGGCATTCTTGTTATTGTTTTTTTATTTTATTTTGAAAGTTAGAAAAAGAGGATTGTCTTGCTGTAATGTTGTGATTGTGGCTAAAGCCTAAGTGTGGAGTGGCCTAGATTAACCCAACCTTAGTCGAAGGTAATTTTAATTTGAATAACATTGGAAATGTCTATTTGGTTTGACAGAAACAATGGCAAGCAGGCAAGATAAAGGGAAGGGCGCATCTACATCGGGCGCCGGAAGGAAAAGAATTAGACTGGGAACTGCAGTCCCAGCAGCACCAGCGGTTCTGTGTGGCCAACGTCGTCAATACGGAACCCGATGGGTGATAGAGGAAGGGAAGAAATGGTGCGCAAAGCATAAGGAAAGCAAATACTTCCCCGAGGAGCACATTGCTAGGGAACCGTTGGCACAAGAATTCCCCAGAATTGTCCACAGGATTGATGCAGCCGGGCTGAACTTCATATTTGAAGAGCCCAAGGAGTGCAATCTTCACGTGATTCAAGAGTTCTACGCCAACTGGAACCCGACACTCAAAAGTCACACCCTAAAGATAAGGGGGTAGGTATTCACTTTTGAGCCCCATCACCTTAATGCCATCTTGGGGGCGCGGGACACAGACGCCTATGTACTCCGACAGCTGAATATCACTCCACCATATGCGGACATCAGACGCACTCTGTGTGGAGCCCGGTCTACAGCACAGTGGAGTAGGCATAAGTAGAGGGGCTACCATCAGACATTGCCCTACTAGCAGATAAACAGGGAAGCCAGGATATGGCTTAAAATTGTTTGTTCCTGCCTGATCCCTGAGGTTCATATGACAGATGTCACCCGGGAACGTGTGTGCTTGGTCTATGCCTTGATGAAAGGGCTGGAGATTAATGTTGGGGCGGTGATTATCTCCGCCATGAAGAGAGCCCGTTTGCATCAAGGGCACAGGTATGGGTTTGGTGGCTTACTAACCACATTCCTGAGGGGCCTAGATATTGAGGAAGAGGCCCTTGACTACATCCCGCAGATGGAGAGGCGGGCCTTAGATGTCACCAAAACTAAGGCACCCGACACCACTCACGGGCCAGTTCTGACACTAGCCGAGCGACATGCTCGGGATGATCAGTACATGGCCCACATGTTCGGGATGCAGATGCTCCAGCTGCACATAGGCGGGAGGCCAGCAACAGAAGATGAGCTGTGGCATCTCGAGCTAGACTACCCTTTTGGCGAAAATGCTAGGGCTCTATGCCGAGTGGGGCCAGCTTTTGTGGAGCCCACTGATGATGATGTCCCCACAGATGAGGAGACACGTCGCGATGACTCCGATGTTGAGTCATATGATGACGATGGGGGCGATTCAGACATGGGAGAAGAGGCAGCGACACTTGACGAAGAAGTGGAATACTTCGATTGATCAGGGAGTTTCACCACCCACTTTAGTACTATGCTGAATTTTGTGAACACTAGGGACAATGTTCGATTTAAGTGTGGGGTGGGAGTAGTTAGATGCTGGTTGTTGTTGTTATTAATGTCTCTGTTCTGTTGTTGTGCTTGGAAAAACTTGTGACCCTGTGATTTTTGTGTGTATGTCTGTATTATAATTAATGTGAAGCTGTTGTGTGCTGTTGAATGTTGTTAGCTGGTTTTGTAAATATTTTTGTTTTATCGAAATTATCGATATTTTTAAAATTTTTCGTGAAATTCTTTTATTTTTGGGTTTCTCGGCGTTTATTTTTGGTTCTTTTACCGAGAATAGTCCCATTGAACCGAAGTCGTAATTAGTGGTCGTTCCCTATGATGGATGGATGACGACCGTCTTAAGGGAAATATAGTCGATAGGAGTAGATTTCTTTTGTTCTTTTTTTTATATTTTTTTCTTTTGTTTGTTTGTATCCCAAACGTGTCGTTACTTTATGATTGCGAAATTCTGGTTGCGTTTGGTACATGATATTTAAAATGCAAAGGTGATTCGTATGAAAGCATGAAACTTTGTAAATATGTTGAGATACCTAGGCCATAGAGTTCGATTAGGTGTGATTGAGGCTTAATGTGTGAATTCTTGTAATTAGCTGATTGAAGAGTCTGTGAATATGTCTTTACTTGAGCATGCGCAATGAGTGTGTGGTGAGGTTTCGTATCTTCCATGCTATTGTGAAGTGTCTAGAACTTTCCTGGTGTGAGTACGAAATGGAATAAAGGATGTGTATTATAGGAAAGGATGTAGGCATTTCTATACTTTAATCGAAAGTTTTTTTTTTCATTATTGTACCTACCTTGAATGTACATCCTAGTTAGCCCATTGAGCCTTTAGCCTATTTTTTTTCTTTTGTCAAAAAGGTGTAAACCGAGCTTAACCCCTTCTTTTCATTATCCGTGAATTTGATCCAAAACGCTTAAGCGCTCAAGAAAAAAATAATTTTCCCACAGTGTCAAGGAGTGAGAATGGTGAAAAGAAAAGAAAAAGCAGAGTGATGAAGGGAAAGAAAAGGTCAAAGGTGCACTCGCTATAAATTAAATATAATGAAGACGTATAACAAATCTTTGTTATTAAGTCAAGTGTGCTTAAAGATATGGGAAAAAAATAAATACAGACATCAAGAATGGGAGGATGAAGGAAGAAACAATGCCCATAAGGTTGATGAGATGTATTGAAAAAGCGATTAAGGAGGCTAGTTGTTATTATTGGTTAGCCCAGTATTTGCTAGTTCCGTAGCTTACACTACAACCCGTTAAGTCCTACGTGATCTTACATCACGCGTCCTTATATTAGTGGAGTAATACACTAAAGGCAAGCCTATGGTTCATGAATTGATGCATGTGAATTCTTTTGGGAGAGAGAGAAAAATCTTGTTTATATTCCCCTGCATGTAATGTCTTTGAGTTCATGTGATTAAAAAGGGGAAAATTCTCTTGTGTTGTGAGGGCACATGCTCGACGAGAGATTGAATTTCGTGTCGGATATCTTGATCAGCTGATTTGCATGAGTTTGCTGATATCGAGAGTCGATTCTTGAGTCTAGGAGGTCTTAATGTGTTGAAGTTCATTGTATTGATAAGACTATGCATGTTTTCTTGATGATTTGCTATATTAAATAATCTGTATATAACCGTAGCTTGAATTGTCGAGCCAAAGTAGCCAGGATTGGGTGTCAATCGCATGAGGTGTAAGATTATTGTTCGGGGACGAACAAGGATTTAAGTGTTGGATAAGTGATCTTGGGAAGATTTATATGCCCAAGTTATACTCAAATGTGTCATTTTGCCTTGTTTATCTATCGATGTTTGTACATTCTCATGTGAATTGTAATAAAATGTGAATTCATACTAACCAACATGATTAGTGTGGTTTTGCAGGAAAAATATAATTTTACGAAGCTAAGATGCATGTTGGGAGAAATCAGGATTGGACTCGGAAGCTAGCAAGGAAAAAAGCACAAGGAAAGCACGAATTAAAGGGGTTCCGCAATGGAGCCGTGTCACGCTGCCATCGCGGATGCATTCTGCCTTGATGTTGAAAATATGCCAAATTCCAGTGAAGGTGCGTGTTGGGGCCGTGGCACGTTGGCCTAGCCCCGCGTTGCATGCCGTGCCACGTTGGGCTTTAATACTTGGACGATCGAATTCCAGTGAGGGTCCGAGTTAGTGGCGTGTCACGGAGGCAGTGCTCCGCGATGCACTCCTTGACACGTTGCTTGTTATTCCGGGAAAAATTCCCACTAGTATAAATAGAACACTTAGGTTAATTTTTAATTATTTTGACTTGGTGGAGCAAGAACGTGGGTTAC
The DNA here is from genome assembly GCA_035772735.1 of Datura wrightii. Classification (NCBI taxonomy): domain Eukaryota; kingdom Viridiplantae; phylum Streptophyta; class Magnoliopsida; order Solanales; family Solanaceae; genus Datura; species Datura wrightii. The sequence goes on from JASDFA010000016.1 coordinate 118,636,197, forward strand.
AGGCAGCTGAGGGGACGAAAATCTCAGGATTTTTCTCTATCTCCTTCTTCTTTATTTCAATTGCTTGTATGATTAACACTCATTTTAACGATGTTTAATCCTCAAATGAGTGGCTAAATTCCCTTCTTGCGGAGGTTAAGAAAATTTGTATTGAAATGTAATTATTGATAAATTGTTTTTTTCATCTTTTCTTCCATGGTTGTTCTAGTGATTCTTGTTCTTACTGCGTTAATGTGTGGCCAACGTTAATGTATATCTAAAAAGTCCGGTTTCACTCGAGAGAGCAAGAAATTTGAAAGTTGTGAATTGATAGGATATGATCTTTTCTTAGTTTGGAAAAATTGAGAATTGATTTACCTTCAGGATAGAGATATACCTGAATGTCGTATTAGTCAATTAAGGAATCGACTTTGTATGGCTAGAACATGAATTTCTTTTTATCACAGAAATGTAGGTGGAAGGTTCATGATTCTTAAGCTGGGTTAAATACGAGAGTTTTAATCCATAGGCAATCATTCTTGACTAGCAACCGGAGGAAGGATTAATCAAATTGTATCGATAATTTATTTCTCTACATATTCATTTTAGCCTCAGCATGCTCATACTTATAGTTCAGACTCAAATTGTATATTCGTTGTAGATTTAGTATAAAATTAGGAAACAAAATATCGAAATCTTCTTCACACTGTTATCTGCAGTTAGAGTTAAAGTTTATTGACACATGACTAGATTGATACCTTAGTCCAGTCCTTGTGGGATTGATACTTGGCTTACTTAAGCCACTTTACTACTTGTTCGACCACGTGCACTTGCGTATAGTTATTCCAACAGACAACCGAACAACCGACATACCCCATATGAGCACACATCCCGCCCGACCTATAACCCTAGTGGGGAGGGTGTTTGTACCTTTTCAAGGGTAGAACCATGAAGGGAATGATATCACACATGAAAGGGCCCATTTGGGCAAGGGGACAGTCATAATGGCGGTCCCATCATGTCCTACGGTGGCACGTAGTTTTGAGATTCGGGGCAGAACCTGACCCAAACCTACTCGGTGTTAAATACTACTCTCAAAACATATATAGTGTTCATAGTATAATATGGATGAGATTAATGGGCTAGTTAAATTATGATAATCATAATTATTCTTGTAAATACATGAACTAGCCATGAGGGTAAGGTCCGTGAGTCAGCCAAAAATATAATTAGTAAATCATGGGATTCATACATAATCATACATATATTTTTCAAATCATCAATTCATAATGGGTATTTGAATAAATCCATATTTCATATCATTAATCATGATGGGTTTATGAATATCAACAATTAAAGTAAAGATCATAACTCGATTCATCATAGGACATGCATAATTAGGCTTAATTTAGTAGAAATCAAAATCAATAAATTTATAATCAAAATAGTTGTAGAATCTGATCATAATTCAGAAAAGATGAAATAAATCACGAAAGATAATAACCCATTGATAGATCATTAGAATTCCATAAGATTTAAGTTAATACCCCATAAGGATTTTTATCAAACTTCATGAATAAGGAGAGATTGGGCATGGGTGTGAACTAGAACACCCATTCATAACCCTAAATACCTGGGGAAAATCAAATCTCACCACTCCTTGAAAGCCCAATGGAAATTTATGAACAAAAACCTTGAAGACTAGCTTGATCTCCTCTAAATTTTTTCTAACTTTTGCATGCATGAAAAATGAATAGGATAGAAGGGCTTAACCTATCTTAATACACTCAGAAAATAACTTAAAACGGCGTAGTTTAGGATCTTAGAGCATAGGAATGATGAAAACACCCTTAATGAAAAACCTTGAAAAATCTGATCTGGTGAACTAACGGGCTGCCTAATGGATCGTTAGAGGATACCACGACTCGTGGTATCCATCCGTTGTCTGCACTGCCCAAAATTCTTAATCTCAGATTCGACCCACGACTAGACAGGATGAGTCATCCTTCCATCCAACAGGTTGTCACATCGTATGTTGCTTGCCCTCTTCAGATCTTGCACTGGTCCTTCCAACGAGCCTAACCACGGCTCGTTTCATCCTCCAACGAGTCGTGGTTGCCTTCCGTTAGGTCCACTAGAAAATATACCTATCCCCATACAATGACTCATGACCACAACCCATTACCTGTAACGACAAGTCGTGGAATGGCCCATTATATCCCCTAATGCTAAAGCCCAGTCCTCACCGGGCCATTTTCTCGCACGTATGACATTCTAAAACTCTTAACCAACATGCGAATAGGCCAACTAAGTGTCAAGAACTATGGGGTGTAACATCCATCCCCCCTTAAGAACATTCGTCCTCGAATGTTAACTTCCATTTATAGAATTTTTTAAGTTGCTCTACCGTTTCTGGAAAAATTTCGGCAGGACTATCTCAAAAATCATGAAACGCAGAAAAGTCCAATACAGGTACTCCACATAATACTATAGCATCCATTACATAATAAACTGAAGTCAACATCTCACTCATACATATGAATATAAAGCAACTCATAAAACAACAATATCAATATACCTCTGACTAACTAAGTCTGCAATAACTGAGGGTATCTGGCTTTCATATCTTCTTTTGCTTCCCAAGTCATTTCCTCTCGGTTCCTATTACGCCATAACACTTTGACAGAAGCAACATCTTTAGTTCTTAATCTGCGGATCTGCCAGTCTAGTATGGCTACTGAAACTTCTTCATAGGCCAACTCCTCTATAACCTGATCATCTTGGACTGGGACAATTCTGGATGGATCTCCTATGCACTTTCTCAGCATTGAGACATGGAAAACTGGGTGGATAGATTCTAACTCTGGAGGTAAGTCTAGTTCATATGCCACTTGGCCTTTTCTTCAGCGAATCTGATAAGGCCCAAAAAACCTCGAGCTGAGCTTGCCTTTCTTGCCAAATCTCATTACACCCTTCATTGGCGAAACTTTCAGAAACACCCAATCACCCACATTAAATTCCATATTTCTGCACCGCACGTCAGCATAAGATTTCTGGCGGCTCTAAGCAGTCAGTAAACATTCTCTAATAATCTTTACTTTTTCCTTTGACTGATGAATGATATCTGGCCCAATCAATGATGATTCTACTACCTCAAACCAACCAACTGGATATCTGCACTTTCACCCATATAATGCCTCATAAGGCGCCATCTAAATGGCTGAATGGTAACTGCTATTATAGGCGAACTCAATGAGTGGTAAATGTTCATCCCAGCTACCTCCAAAATCCAACACATATGCTCACAACATATCCTCGAGCGTTTGAACGGTGCGTTCTTCCTGCCCATTTGTTTGAGGATGGAAAGCTGTGCTCAGGTTAACCTGCATCCCTAAGCCTCTCTGAAATGATTGCCAGAATTTAGCTGTAAACTGCGCCACTCTATCAGAGATAATGGATACTGGAACACCAAGCAACCTGACTATTTCTCCATAGCTCAGCATAATCCTCGGCAGAAAAGGTAGCCCTTACTGGCAGAAAATGAGATAATTTTGTCAGTCTGTCAACAATCTCCCAGATCGAATCATATCTACGCCTGGTGCGAGGTAATCCTGCTACAAAGTCCATATTCACTGCTTCCCATTTCCATAAAGGCACTTCTATATCCTAAGTCAGTCTTCCTAGTTTCTGATGTTCAGCTTTTACCTGCTGGCAGTTGGGACACTGAGCTACGAATTCTTCTATCCCCTTCTTCATTCCTGGCCACCAATAGATTTCTTTGATATCGTAGTACATTTTTGTCGAACCTGGGTGGAGAGAATAACGGGCATAATGTACCTCATCCATAATCTGCTGGCGAAGCCCTGCAATGTTTGGAACACAAAGGCAATCTTTATATCATAATACCCCATCCTCGGTTGTCTAAAAATCTATCACCTCTCCTTGCTGAACTCTGTTTCTATGCTAAACCAGGCTAGGATCTTCACACTGTCGTTCCTTTACTTCCACAACTAAAGACGACACTGCAGTGTTCTAGATTACCGCTCTATTGTCCTCTGTTTCTGCTACACGGACGGCTAAATTGGCTAACTGATGCATTTCCCCAGCTAATTCCCGCTAATCAAGTTGTAAGTGTGCCATATATCCCATAGAATTACGGCTAAGGGCATCTGCCACCACATTAGCTCTCCCTGGGTGACACATAATATTCACATCATAGTCTTTCAACAGCTCTAACCAGCAATGCTGCCGCAAATTCAACTCTTTCTGGGTGAAGATATACTGTAGGCTCTTATGATTAGTGAAAATATACACGTGGAGACGCCATACAAGTAATGTCTCCATATCTTCAAGGCATGAATCACTGCAGCTAATTCCAGGTCATGGGTAGGATAGTTCTTTTCATGTTTCCTTAATTGTTTGGAAGCATAAGCAATTACTTTACCATGCTGCATCAACACACATCCTAACCCAACACCCGAAGCGTCAAAGTATACAACATAACCTTCTGTACCTTCTGGCAATGCTAACACTGGAGCTGATGTTAACCTGTCTTTCAATTCTTGGAAGCCTTGCTCACATGCCTCAGCCACTGAAATTTTGCTGCCTTTTGCGTTAGTTTAGTCAGAGGTGCTGCTAAGGTGGAAAATCCTTCAACAAACCTTCTGTAGTACCTTGCTAATCCCAGGAAACTACATACTTTGGTCGGAGTGGTAGGTCTGGGCCAATGTTTCACTGCTTTTATTTTCTGTGTATCTACTTGTATACCAGCATCTGACACGATATTCCCCCAAAAGGCTACTGAATTTAGCCAAAATTCACATTTAGAGAACTTGGCATATAGCTGATGGTCTCTGAGAATCTGGAGAACTGTCCACAAATGGTCCTGGTGGTCTACCTCTGAGCGAGAATACACCAGAATATCATCAATAAATACTATCACGAACACGTCCAGGTATGGTCTAAAAATACTTTTCATCAGGTCTACAAATACTACTGGAGCATTCGTCAGCCCAAAGGACATGACTAAGAATTCAAAATGGTCGTATCTGGTCCTGAAGGCAGTCTTTGGAATGTCCCTTTCACGAACTCAAACATTATGATATCCGAACCTTAAGTCAATTTTGGAGAAATATCTAGCTCCCTGTAACTGATCAAGCAAATCATCTATCCTGGGAAGCGGATACTCATTCTTGATCGTGACTTTATTCAGCTGCCGATAGTCTATACACATACAGAGGGAGCCGTCCTTCTTTCTCACAAACAGAACTGGCGCACCCTAAGGTGAAGTACTCGGCCTGATAAAACCCTTATTCAATAAATCTTTCAACTTCTCCTTTTGTTCTGTGAGTTCAGCAGGAGCCATGCAATAAGGGGGAATTGATATGGGCTGAGTGCTAGGCAATAAATCAATTGCAAAGTCTATTTTCCTTTCGGGGGGAATACCAGGTAACTCATATAGAAATACATCGGGGAATTCATTCACCACTGGAATAGACTAGAGAGTCGGAGGCTCTACCCGAACATCCTGAACTCTGACAATGTGGTAAATGCACCCCTTAGCTATCAACTTTCTCGCCCGAAGATAGGAAATAAACCTACCTTTTGGTGTAGCTGTACTGCCTTTCCACTCTCGTACTGCCTCCCCTAGAAAGTGGAATCGGACCGTCTTGGTCCAGCATTCTACATTGGCATAGCATGGAGCTAACCAATCCTTACCCATAATGGCGTCAAAATCAACCATTTCCAACTCTACCAAATCTGCTGTGGTCTGACAGCTAGCAACCTCTACTGTACACCCTCGATAAACCCTTCTGGCTATGATAGAGTCACCGATGGGTGTAGATACTGAAAAGAGTTGCTGAAGCAATTCTGGTACAATGCTGAACACCCGAGCCACTAATGGGATAACATAGGATAAGGTAGATCCCGGATCGATTAATACATAAGTAGGGTGAGAGAAAATGCTCATCATACCTATCACAACATCTGGAGATGCCTCTGATTCCTGTCTCCCTGGTAATGCATAGGTACGACTTGGGCCCGTACTTGAACTAGAGGCCCCTGATTTGCCTCGGCCTCTGCCTGCTGAAACTGAGGGCCTGCGCTCTACTAGGGCTACTGGAGCTCGCGACCCTACTGATGCCCTATCCTGTCTATCCAGTCACCCTTACCCCTGGCTGGACAATCTCTCATCACATGACCCTCCTGTCCACATATATAACACCCTGTGGAGCCATTTCTGCAAGCTCCAGAGTGGTGTCGGCTACAAATAGGGCAAATAGGTGGTGTATACCTGCTCTTCTCTACTCTCTCCTGCTGGGGTGAATCTACTATTTGAGAACTTTCACTGGATTCTAACTGTCTTCGGCGACTGAATCTACCCCTATGCTGCTATAATGGAGGTGGTGGTCTAGGTGGCCTATTTGAAAACCGTGGCCTAGGCCCTCTCCGAATCTCCCTCTGTAACTCATCTGACCTGTCCCTGCGGTGCTGTTCCTAAATTGTTCGTCTGCTATCCCGTTGCTGCTGTCTGAGGCCTTCAATAGTCTGAGCAAAAGCCTACACTCGACCAATATCCATATCTTCCAACAAAGTAGCTATCATACAGGCCTCAATATATTCTGGGTTCAGCCTCATAATAAACTGGTGGACTCTAGATGGCATGGTGTCTACAAAGGTTGGAGCATAGCGGCCAAATAATCGAACTGTACGGTGTATTCTCAAACACTCATCGCCCCCTGCTCCAAGTGTAAAAACTGGTCCATCCGGGCCTGTTGGATCTCTCGTGGTAGGTAACGGTCAAGGAAAGCCTCTGAAATGCTAGACTAGGTCAGAGGGGAAACATCTCTCCCTCGAGACCTTTCCTAACTCTCATACCACAACACCGCAATATCCCGCAATCAGAATACCGCCAATTCAACCGACTCTATAGATGTAACATGCATTACTCGAAAAATCCTCTACATCTGATCCAAGAAGTCTTGGGGGTCCTCTGTCCGATCCAACCCTGTGAAATGCGGGGGACCTAGTGCTAGGAATTCTCAGACCCTCGAAATATCAGGCCCACCTGATAACTCTGCAGCTGTAGGTGTCATTGACTGGCGCTGAGTAGCCATCATTTTTGCTAACATAACTACGACACTCCTGACCTCCTGGTTAGATGGTGTAGGTATAGGAACTGGCGGAGGTGGTGTCGTCCCGAGTGACTCCTGATGGGGTGGAGACTGCTAAGAAGGCGGGACGATGCCTCTGTATCGCCCTCAGATCGGGCTGATTCTAAAGGAGGCTGAGGCATCCTGCTGGTGCCCTCTCCTACTGCTATGTCAAATCTTCTACCTGTGATAGGAAGTCGCTGATCTGACATTTTATCTTTAAAAAAAGAGTATAATAAGCTTTAGGGACTCAACCCTATACTGTACTGCTCTATGGCACAACTGAATGTGAAGAAAGAGTAACCATCCTATCATGCCTTTCAGCCTCCTGCCTATGGTATGTGGTGCACAACACATCCATAGACAAGACTCTACTCAGCACGGCTTGCAGACTCCCTGGGATACGACTTTCTCTGATACCAAATTTGTCATGCCCCGCCTTGGGAGGCATGACTGGCACCTGGTGCCATACTAGGACTTGGACTGCTGGACTACTGAGCCTAAGCACATCTAGTGCCAGGCTGGCTCTAATTCTAGATTTATGAAAACAACGGGCTATATAATGGTTGTAAATACAGACTTCGGCCGACAAGGCCTCTAGCCACCAGTAGAAATATAACAGCTACCCAGAACAAATGAACATAAGGAACCTATGCGGGCCTACAAGGCCACCATGCTGACTAGTTATCACTGAAAAGTAGAATCAAGTGCAAGACTGATCTGTGAAGGACAAGGTCATCAACTAACAACTGAAAAAGGCTCCACACGACAATCACATGCAAACTAAAAACATACACATGACCCCACACGACCGGTATAACTAACCACAGGGACTATACAATCCGCAAGCCTCTAAGAATAATAAGATGGTCGGGACAGGGCCCTGTCCTACCCATACTGTACAAACAAAAATAGAAGTAAACCTTTAGCTATCCAGCTCCGGATGATAGGAGCTGAAGACTCTGTACGTTGGCTAGAACTACGAGGGATCTGCTCCTCGTCTATGAGTACCAGCAGGCAAGTAATGTAGTGCCCCAAAACGAGCGTCAGTACCACTGGTACTGAGTATGCAAAGCAGTATCTGAAAACAACTTAAACAAAACAATAATACTGATAGATACTGAAGTCATAGGAGATGGGTTGAGACTGACTGAAAAGAGCGTAACTTTACTGAAGAGAGTAAGAGTCATACCTAATAACACGACGGTCTACTTTCTATTTATTAATAACTAACACAACATAGTATACAAGAACCTTACCAGCCCCCATAAGCCGTAAGGTACCAACCAGCACACAACCTATATACCTCTACCCAGGTCATACCATCCACCTAGTAACTATGAGCATCCCGCTAGCCCCCTAGGTATGCAACTTGGGCATCGCTAGGCCCCTGACTAAAGCTGGATCAGAGTCCGAAGGACTCCTGAAATCTGAAATCTGAAATCTGTAATCTGAAAACTGTAATCTGCACCTCGGTCGCAAGTGCTCGACAGGGGGTGTGGTATAGTGTTGATCAGCCTGCTATGGGTAATCTGTATCCCATCTTCGTCCGCTGGCGGATGGCATGCCACTCCGTAGAGCGACGTATCCTCACCCTTTGGCGGGCGAGTCGACACAACTATTAACCCTGGACGGTCAAGGAAGCTCTAAGGGTGCCCAACACAGAACAATCATGTCTCCACAAATAGCAATAGGCACATGTAATATATATACTGGATCTGATAATACATTTCAGGAATATTCTGCTGGGACTTATATTGTTTTATATTTCTAACATGCTTACTAAATTTCATACTGAACATAATATACGACTTCTGAAACACCCTACTGAAATTCGTACTATTTTGCTACACTAGAACTACTAGCTTGCCGAATGAAACTGGCTTTACATACCTCAACTGCCGACTTTCTGATTAACTAGCGTAGCTCCGCTAGTATTCAGCTATTTCTCCCAACTGTATTCATATTCACGAAAGAATAGAATTAATTTTGCTATTATTTTTGAAAGAAACCATATTATGGCTATACCTACTGCCTATTCTTCGACTTATCGAAGAACGACCAAAAACTCGCTATTTCTCGGGGATCTAGGAGGGAGAAATACTCACTTTAATGCTGGGAGTATATTAAAACTTGTTTGGAGCAATTCCACTTACCTTAGCTTGGCGTGACGACGATTCGTCGGTCGAATTTCGCGAAACTAACTCCGTAGGAATGCTCCCGACAACTTTATACTTCGCTACCCGAAGTTAATTCAAGTTTGGACAGCGTTTGATGGTGTAAACGGAAGAAAATTTAATCAAACCCTTCGTTCCCCTCTGTTTTTGTTCGTTTACTGGAAATTATATGAAGGGAAAATGATTTAAAACGAAGTGGGAGCTTTATATACTTGGTGCCTTTAAGTCGCATTTGTCGAATGCGATTTATAAGTCGCATTTGTCGAATGTGATTTATAAGTCGCATTTGCCTTGCGACGCTCTGACTTGGCGCTTGTACAATCTCTCCCCGGGCCTTTTTCTCGCATGTATGGAATTCTAAAACTCTTAACCAACATGCGAATAGGCCAACTAAGTGTCAAGAACTTACGGGGTGTAACAAAAATGATACCTCAAGTTGGAACTGAGCTGGTAGAAAATAAATGTGGGTATCTAGCCATCATATCTGCTTTGGCCATGTAGCTTCTTCAACATGCTGATTCCTCCATAACACTTTAATTGAAGTTATTTCCTTATTCCTTAGCCTTCGAACCTGACGATCCAATATTTTCACCGGAACCTCCTCATAGCTAAGCCTATCCTTTACACCAACATTGTCCATCGGGAAAACTAGGGCTGGATCACCCAAACACTTCTTCAAGAGAGATATATGGAACACAGGATGCACAAAAGATAACTCTAAGGGAAACTCCAATTCATACGCCACCTTGCCAACTCTTCTTACAATTCGTAAGGGTCAACATAGTGGGGACTAAGTTTCCCTTTCTTTCCAAACTGCATCACTCCCTTCATGGGAGATACCTTCAAAAACACCTAATCATCCACCTCAAACTCTAATTCTCTCCTTCTTACATCGGCATAGGACTTTTGGTGACTCTGAGCAGTTTTCAGCCTATCCCATATCAATTGAACCTTCTTCATAGCCTCATGAACCGAGTTTAGCCCTATCATTGCTGCCTCACCAATCTCAAACCATCTGATGGGTGATCTACATCTCCACCCATAGAGAGCCTCGAACGGCGCCATCTGAATAATAGAATGATAGTTGTTATTGTAGGAAAACTCGATCAAGGGCAAGTGATCTTCCCAACCACCTTAGAAGTCAATCACGCGTTCCCTCAACATTTTTTCGAGGGTCTGAATTGTATGCTCCACTTGACCATCCGTCTGTGGATAGAATGTTGTGTTGAGTTTAACCTGTGTACCAAGTCCTTTTTGAAATGACCTCTAAAACTGAGAGGTAAATTGAGTACCTGGATCTAAAATGATGGATAAGGGCAATCCATGCAATCTAACTTACTCCCGAATATATTGTTTGGCATAATCCTCTGCCGAATCCATGATTTTAATAGGTAGAAAATGAGCGGCCTTGGTCAACCTGTCTTCCACAACCCAGATGGAGTCATATTGTCGGCAAGTACGAGGTAAAACTGTGATGAAATCCATATTTATTTCTTTCCACTTCCAAGTGGGAATGCTAATATCCTTAAGTACACCTCCCGGTCTCTGATGCTCAACCTTTACTTGCTGACAATTCAGACACTTGGCTACGAATTCTGCAATATCCCTCTTTATGCCATTCCACCAATAGATTTCCCGTAGGTCACGATACATCTTGGTGGCACTTGGATGGATAGAGTACCTGGATCCATGAGCCTCATGCAACATCTGGCTCCTCAAATCGTCCATGTACAAAACACATAAGCTACCCTGGTACGGAAGCACACTATCTCCCCCTTTGGAGAAGACCTCTACCTTCTGTTTCTAAACGTCTTCTTTTAACTTTACCAAAATTGGGTCTTCATCTTGTCTGGCTTTCACATTAGTTACCAAGGACGATTCTGATCCGTTCGACACAACAACACCGCCATCGGTCGAGTCAATCAACATAACTCCCATCCTTGCAAGTCGACGTACATCTCTCACCAGCTCCTTCTTCCCCTCATCCACATGGGGCACACTATCCATAGAGAGTCTACTATGTGTGTTCGCTACTACATTAGCCTTACCTAGATGGTATAAAACACTCATATCGTAGTCTTTGAGTAGTTCCAACAATCTCCTTTGCCGAAGATTGAGGTCCTAATGGGTAAACACATAGTGCAAACTCTTATGGTCTGTGAACACATCCACGTGGACCCCATACAAATAATGGCACCATATCTTCAAGGTGAACACCACGACCAACTGAAGATCATGAATCGGGTAATTCTTCTCATGAACCTTTAGCTATCTAGAGGCATAGGTTATAACATTCCTATGTTGTATCAATACGCACCCAAGTTCGATCCTTGAAGCATCACAATACACTACGAACCCATCGATACCCTCCGGTAGTGTTAACACTAGTGCTGAGGTAAGTTGAGCCTTCAACTCTTGGAAGCTCTTCTCACAAGCCTCTGACCATTGGAATTTAACCTACTTCTAGGTCAATTTGGTCAAGGGTGTTGCAATAGATGAGAAACCCTCGACAAATCTTGATAGTAGCCAGCTAAATCAAAGAATCTCTGAAATCTGAAGGATTCATCGGTCTAGGCCAGTTCTTCACCGCCTCGATTTTTTGAGAATCTAACTTTATGCCCTCAGTTGATATCACATGGACCAAAAATGCCACGGAGTTCAACCAAAACTCACACTTGCTGAATTTGGCATATAATTGACGATCCATGAGAGTTTGAAGCACTACTCTCAAATGAGCGGCATGCTCCTCCTCGCTCCGAGAGTATATCAGGATATCATCAATAAACACAATCACGAACATGTACATGCATGGCTTGAACACCCTGTTCATCAAATCCATAAAAGCTGCAGGAGCATTTATTAGTCCAAAAAACATAACTATAAACTCATAATGACCATACCGTATCCTAAAGGCTGTCTTCGGGATTTCAGTCTCTTGAACCCTGAGCTAGTGATACCCGGACCTGAGATCTATCTTTGAGAAGCACTTGGCACCCTGAAGGTGGTCAAATAAATCATGAATCCTGGGTAGGAGATACCTGTTCTTGACGGTGACTTTGTTTAATTGCTAATAGTCGATACACATGCGAAGAGAACCATCCTTCTTTCGGACAAATAATGCTAATAATCGATACACATGCGAAAAGAACCATCCTTCTTTTGGACAAATAAGACTACTGAACCCCATGGAGACTTTCTAGGTCTAGTTAAACCCTTATCCAACAAGTCCTTCAGCTATTCCTTCAACTCTTTTAGCTTGGCTGAAGCCATTTTATAAGGAGGGATAGATATAGGTTGTATGTCGGGAAGAAGGTCAATACAAAAATTAATCTCCCTCTCGGGAGGAACACCCAACAAATCATCAAGGAATACTTCTGGGTACCCACGCACCACCAGAACTGATTGGATAGTTGGGGTCTCGGACTCAACATCCTTCACGCTAACTAGATGATACATACAAACCTTGAAAATCATCTTCCAAGCTTTAAGATAGGAAATAAAATAACCTACAGGCACGAACGAACAACCCTTCCACTCTAAGACTGACTCACCCGAAAAGCGGAACTCCACCGCACAAGTTCTATAATTAACAGAAGCATAACACGCATACAAAAAATCTATGCCATGAATAATATCAAAGTCAGTCATGGCTAACTCTACAAGGCCTATAGAGGTGACTTTATACAATATAGTTATTGGGCTAACTCTTCAAGGCCTGTGGAGGTGGCTAGCTACAACCGAATCACCAACTAGAGTAGAAACTGAAAATGGTTCTGACATAGTTTCGGGACTAACTCCAAAGCTACTAGCAATATAAGGTGTCACAAAAGACAAGGTAGCCCCTGGATCTAACAATGCATAGGCATCAAGGTGAAACACTCGTAACATACCAGTAACCACATCTAGTGAAGTTTCCTGCTCATGACGGGTCGCAAAGGCATAGAACCCATTTTGGCACTGACCGCCGGCTGAACTAGTCGAGGCACCCTATTGAGGGGGACGTGCTGTTGGAGCAGATGAATTAGTGGCTGGCATACGAGCTCCGCCACCCCTTAATCTGGTCAAAGGGCAATCCCTGAGTTTGTGTCTGGGTTTGCCATACCCGAAACATGCATCTAAGCCAACTAGGCACCTCCCTAGGTGATTCTTGCCGCACCTTGCACAAGATGGGAAAGTGTGCTCTATCTGCATGCTACCCTGGTCTCTCAAATCTGAAGCCCTACTCATCCGATCCCCTCGTGACCTAGATGTTGTACCAGCTGATTAGGGTGTTTGAGCAAAAGACCTGTGATGAGACTAGTGGTACTGTCCACCCCCCGATCTAGCTTGAGAAATCCCATAATTGTCATTCCTAGTCCTCTGGGCCTCTCTCTAATTCCGATACACTGACTCCATCTACTGGGCATGCAACACTATGCGGGGAAAATCTATATCCCGATGCAGCATGGCAGTCCTATAATCCTTATGCAGGTAGTCCACCACTCCTTGTAAAAATCGGCTTACTCGAGCCCTCTTGTCTTCCACTAACTCTGGTGCATTCTTGGATAAGCAGGCGAACTCCACAACATACTCCTGAACTGACATATGACCCTGCTTCAGATTTACAAATTCGACCTCCTTTTGTTACCTCATCTCACGAGGGAAGAACAGATCTAGAAAGGTCGCATGAAACTCTTCCCAGCCTATAAGGCCTACCCCCACTGCCCTACCATCTCTCTATTGCTTGAACCATATATGCACCACCCCTTTCAGCTGATAGGAGGCCAAATCCATGCACTCTCCATTTTTCACCCCCATGACCTGGGTGATCTTTAGAATCTCATCAATGAATTCATGCGGATCTACCTTGGACTAAAGGAACTCTGGTTGGGTCATTCTCAAGTAGTCTCTTACTCGAGCCGCTGCTGTATTGCCATATTGCAGAACATGCAAAACAACTTGCTAATTGACCTGTGTTCAAGGCTTGTGCAAGCATATGGATAGCTACCCAAAAATCAGCATGGGCAACTGGCTCGGGTGCCTGGTGCTCCTGAACTGGTAGGGCTTGCTGGTTCCCATTACCCTTTCCATCCTCATGGCCTTCACCCTTTCCATTTCTCCTACCATTCATTGTTACAGGAGCCCTGATTCTACAATCGGGAATAGCATGAATTAGAGGAATAGAAAGACATTTAATCGCACGATATAGATCATGAAAGAAGGAAACATTTCCTAAACGTCTTGTAGCCTATTCATCATAAGTGTGGTGCTCTTCAAACCCATGAAAGAGGCTCTACTCAACATGGATTTCAGACACCCTAGGACACCTCAAACCTATGGCTCTGATACCAAGTTTGTCACGATCCAAACATAGACCTAAATTTTAACACAGGACAAGGATCCCCGAGGGATTCCAAGTCAACCCATGGCATGAACATTTATCTAACTCTATATCACTAAAATAGAATACTTAACCTATCAACATATTGGAAAAAAAAGCATAACATAGTGTCGAATGATAATCAGTACGGACCAACTACATAACAGTGGAAGACTATATTCAGTCTGAATGCCTCTAATGTAATAGAGGGGTTGATGTGAAAACATCCCCAACTAACCTGGCAACTAAACCTAAAAGAAAACATCATTGTATGAATCAAATAGTCATTGAAGAATGAGGACTCACCGACAAGCTGGATGCAAAACTCTGAAATGGACTACTGATTGGGTTGAGCCTGAGAGTCGAGTCCTGTATCATGAAACGATACAACATAGAGTATGCAATCAGTACGTGGAATGTACCAAGTATGTAAGGTAAGTAAAACGTACATTGAAAATATATAAAAGCTTATAAATAATCATAAGAGTGGGACAACATGCTCTTAACAAAAATGGCATACGATAACATAGGACTTAAGGTTTTCAAAACATTCGTAATTTAGTCGTAGTCATAATAATAAGAGAAAAGCTTTATTGAACATGAGTTGAGCCAATATACATAATCATAAACATGCATAAATCATGAGAAATAGTGGGAGATTCTTATAACCAACATATCTCATATGAGCACACGTGGAGCCCGATCTGTAACCCTAGTCGGGAGGGTGTTCGTACCTGGACAAGGGTAGAACCATGAAGGGTGTGATATCACACATGAAAGGGCCCATTTGGGAAAGGGGAAAGTCACAAGGGAGGTCCATCATGTCCTATGGTGGCACGTAGTTCAGAGATTCGGGGCAGAACCTAGGGCCCGAACCTACTCGGTGTTAAATACTACTCCCAAACATATATAGTGCTCAAAATATAATATGCATGAGATTCATGGGCTAGTTAAATTATGATAATCATAAACATGTTTGTAAATACGTAAACTAGCAATGAGGGTAAGGCGCGTGAGTCGGCCAAAAACATAATTAGTAAATCATGGGATTCTTGCATACTTTTAAATCATATATATACTTTGCAAATCATCACTCCAAAATGGTTATTTGAATAAATCCACATTTCAAATCATAAATTATGATGGGTTTATGAATATCAACAATTGAATTAAAGATCATAACTCGATTTGTCATGTAGTTGTAGAATCTTGATCATAATTTAAATAATATGATATAAATCATGAAAGATAATAACCCATTAATAGATCATTAGAATTCCATAAGATTTAAGTTAAAACCCATAAGATTTTTTATCAAATTTCATGAATAAGGAGAGATTGGGCATGGGTGTGAATTACAACACCCATTCATAACCCTACATACCTAGATAAAATCAAATCTCACCACTCCTTGAAAGCCCAAAGGAAATTGATGAAGAAAAACCTTGAAGAGTAGCTTGATCTCCTCTAAATATTTTCTAAATTTTGCATGCATGAAAATGAATAGGATAGAAGGGCTTAACCTATCTTAATACACTCAGAAAATAATTTAAAAAGACGTAGTTTAGGACATTAGAGTGTAGAAATAATGAAAATACCCTTAATGAAAAACCTTGAAAAATATGATCTGATGAACTTATGGGTGGACTAATGGATCGTTGGAGGATACCACGATTCGTGGTATCCATTCGTTGTTTGCACTGCCTAAAATTCTTGATCACAGATTTGACCCACAACTAGATAGGACGAGTCGTCCTTCCATCCAACGGGTCGTCACATCATTTGTTGCTTTCCCCTTTCAGATCTTGCACTGGCCCTTCCAACGTGCCTCACCATGACTTGTTACATCCTCCAACAAGTCGTGGTTGCCTTCCGTTAGGTCCACTAGAAAATATTCCTATCCCCATAAAACAACTCGTGACCACGACCCAATACCTCTCACGACAGGTCATAGGATGGCCCGTTATATCCCCTAATTCTAAAGCCTAGTCCTCACCATGACTCAAAACGATGACTTGTTGTACCTAACAACGAGTCATTACCTCGCTCGTCGTTTCCACTATCACAAGGCCTAGTGCTTCCCACGACTGCTTCCCACGGGTTGTTGGTTGGACCAACAATCCGTTGGGTCGTCCGTCCTCTGGAATTATTCCCAGTTTTCAGCCAACTCCCATTTTAAATCCTAGGTCTAATCTCAGGCACTTTCGGGGTATTACAACTAATCCTCTATGTTCGGCAACATGCCAGGCTAATTAGTTATTTGTTTACATTATTAAACTCTTATATAAATAGAACACTTAGGAATCTTTTGGGGGCATCATTAACATCTTAGAAATAGAATAACCATAGAGAACATATGTAAGGTTTATTTTCTTCCCTCTTCTATTATTTTCATTTTATCTATGAACAACTTCTATTTCCTAATTGTATTTCAGACAATGAGTGGCTAAAACCCTCATTTTGGGGTTGAGGTTACAAGAATGATTTTATAGCATACTTTGGATTTTGGTTTAAGTATTTCTATCGTAAATAGTTGTTCTTTTATTCTTGTTTTAATAATTTGATGCTTGGCCAACATCAAGATAAATTTGTAATCCTTGTGTGAACCTAGAAAGAGAATCATTAGGATAGGATGAAGAATATGAGGATTGAGTTGTGTTGTTTGATAGAAATTAAAGACAAGATTCACATTTTGAATAAGAATATACCTAAAATGCCTCATTTGATTGAAAAAACAAGTTGAATCTTATAATACTTAAATTGAGTTATTGCATCACCACTAAATTGTAGCTGCAAGGTCAATTTAGATAAAAGATTAGAGTTTTAGAAGATTATAATCATACCATAAATCCTATAAACCATCAGCTAGATAGATAACTTGACCAATGAAAAAGAAATGTTATACAGGATTGCCATTCATGCCCTAACCCTGGAATATACTTAAATATTGATTACATCATATCTGCTTATTTCACTATTTTTTAAGGTTAATTAATTTTTGAGTTATCAAACAGCAAATCTTTTTGGTTACTTCTACACTTGTCTGAAATATTAGTATTAATTAAAATAGAAAAGTTCCTATGTCTTATGTCCTGTGAGTTCGATATTCGGCTCGAAAGATCTTTTTTTCCTATATTACATGACAATTGAGTACACTTACACATGCATTAGGCTGTATATAGTTTTTGGTGTTGTTGCCAGGGACATGGAGATTGATTAATTATTTTTAGTTGGAATTGTTATTACACTATTCAGTATTTACATTATTGCTGGTTGTTATGCATTTAAGGTAATTGTTGTTCTCTATATGCTAGTAACAAGAAGTCGAGGATGACCTTGGCCTCTTTTGAATCCAAAAATAGAGTGCAATTTCCACCTACATATAGTAATGACAGATAATAATGAGCCAAATTGTGTGGACAACTAGGAACAGGTCCCTATTTTGCATTTCGCTAGGCCTAGCTTAGAGAATACTTTTGCGGAAATTGTCAAACCAACAATTACTGGAAATTTTAAACTAAATAAGGGGATAGTGTGGCTGGTGATACACACGTGCCAATATCAGGGTAGGCCTTATGAAGACCCACATAAGTACTTGATGACATTTGTAGAGCTGAGTGAGAATTTTCATTACAAGAACATCTCTAATGATTATGTGAAACTCACTCTTTGCCCTTTCTCACAGATTAGGGAAGTTAAAGACTGGATGAAGAGTGAAGTAGTAAGGTCTATCACTATATGGGAGGCTCTCTCAAGAAAATTTATAAACAAATTCTTCTTTTCTAGAAGAATGAAGGAGTTAAGAGGAATGATATCTGGGTTCATTCAAAAGGATGGAGAAGCTCTCACTAAGGCATGGGATAGATACAAGGGCAATTTGTAGGGTTGCCCTCGTTACATGAAACATAGGGAGATAATAAGCCATATTTTCATAGAAGGGTTGAAGCCAAATTTTAAGATACTACTTGATGCTACAACATAAGGATAGATAATGTGCAAGATTACGATGAGATTGAAGCTTTGTTGAATCTCATTTGTTTAGGAAGTCAGCACTACTAAGATTCAGGTAGGGGTTTTGCAGCATAAAAGGACCCTAGGAAATTAGAGGTTGATGGTTGTCACGATCTGAGCCAAGAACCTGGATCGAGACACGGGACCTAGAATCATGAATGGACTCCAAGCTAACCCATGGCATATGCATATCATGATAAGACTCTTACTAAATAGAAATAAAACATGAACATGATATAAGCAAAAGTCTGCATATCATAAGAACAAAAATGTAAACACAAAACAACATCACTGAATTATCTATACATGATTGTTTGAAAAGCCTTTACTACCACGATGAGCTGATGGGACAACACCACCAACTAGCTCATTAAGTCCATAGTGAATGGAATGATAAGAACATAAAGCTGATAACTTCCTCGGAGAATGAGGAATCACCCAAGACTGGGGAAAACTGGCTAGGCTGATCGGGAGCGAACTATATGTGAGACGGAGATAGATCACCCAAACTATATCATGAGATGATATAGCATAGAAGCGGTCAGTACTTTGAATATACTGAGTTGTAGAGAAAGTAAAATATTCTAGTAAAAAACTATAGTATGTCATGCATATAAATAAAAATAGATCATGAGAGTAAGGAAAGCATGCTAAAAGCCATAAATCCAAAGTATACATATTCATAAGCTATTCATTGTAGTCCGAACATAATGACCCAAGGTTTAGAAATAAAAACAATATAACTTGCAATGCTTGAAATCGTAAGTGAAAGCTGATAAACTGACTAATGGGTCAAATATGCCATAAAATATAATATCATAAGTCATGAATATAAGTAACTAAAAATTGTGAGGAACAGTGGGAGATTCTTATAACTGTATACCTCATGTGAGCATACATGGAGCCCAACCCATAAATACCTAGTCTAGAGGGTGTTCATACCTTTACAAGGGTAGAACTATGAAAAAGGCGTGGTAGCACTCATAGGGGCCCATTTGGGCATGGCATACACTCTCGTGAAGGACCCCATCATGGCCATGTTTGCACGTAGTTCGGAGGCTTGAGTGCGTTGGAACCCCGGTCTACTCGGTGTTAAATACTACTACGAAAAAACATATATAGTTCTCATATCATAATCATGAAACATACTTGAAGTACATGGACTAGTTGAGATCATGAGATTCATAAACATGTTTGGGATATGTCAACTAGCCATAAAATAGGCCCATGAGTTGTCCATTGTCATAAACTTAATATTTATGAAAACCATGCATACTTGAGGAAATCATCATACTCTAAAATTCATAACTTCGTGAAGGTTTCTTGTGGAAATCATGCATTATAATCATAAAACATAATTTAATTCATCAGACTTAAAATCGTGGACTCATAAGCTTAAATTTCATAAATCATGCATAATAGGGCATAAACATCATAAACTTTAAATCATGAATTAAAATTTAAATTGAGGATTAAATCTGCTCTAATAGCGATGAAACATCAATTAAAACATGTAGGGATTATAGCCATACAGAAAACATGGAAGATTTCATGAAAATTAGGTAATAACCCTAGAATTCAATCTGACATTCTTAGAGACTTGAATCACAGATTTTGGATGAAATTGGGTATGAGGGTGGAAGAAATCCCCTATTCATGGCCCTACATATCTGGATTTACTGGAATTCCTGCTAGGGTTTGATACCCAAGAGAGATTAAAGAGAATGAAGATGGAGAATCCTTGTTTCACTTGAGAGCTTGATCTTCTAATGAGAGTGTTAGGAGTAGAATGAGGGTTTAGAATGATTAAAACCTTCTAAAATCTTCTTATGATCAAAACGACTTAATTTAGGAGTTAGGAACTTAGGGATTTTGAAAACACCCTTAGTGATCCGACAAAAAAATAACACTACTAGACCCAACAAGTTCATGAAAGACTCATTGAGAGACTTGACGGGCTGTACCCTGTCCCGTTGACACTGGCAACCTCATATTCATTCTCTAATCTTTTCACTCGACGAGTCACTTAATGGGGTATGGAACTAGAGGACTCATTTTCTCAATCCGTGAAGTACACTAGAAATCAACATTTTCTCCACCACTGCACACTTAACGAGTTATACCACAATTCATGGGAAGACCTAATGACTCGTCATCCCATCCGTCATGACTTCTTAAAAGTAACATTTTCTCCAACTTGGAACTACCCAACGGGTCACTCAACGACCCGTTAGGTCACTTGATGGGTCACTGAATGACTCGTCCTATGACCTGGTGCAGATTTTTTTGTTTTCTTCAATTCAGTCCTCGGGTCTAATCTTAGGGACTTTTGGGGTGTGACATTATATCCACTTTGGGAAATTCATCCTCAAATGTAGATTAAGCATATTGAAAGGCTGGGAAAGAGCTGTATCCCAAAACTGAACAACCAAAGCCGAAAACTAATGGAGTGACTGACTCTGAACTGATATACCTGACTAAACTAAATTCATGAAATATATATGCATGCTATGACATGAAAGGAACTAAGAGGCATAAAATTGACATGAAACTAAATAGAGTACTAAGGAGGAAATTGGTACCTCATGCTGGAACTAAGCCGTAAGGGAAAAGATGCAAGTATTTATCCATTATATCTACTTCGTCTTCCCATGTAGCTCCCTCAACAAACGGATTTCTCCACAAAACCTTACTGAAGCTACTTCCTTGTTCCTCAACTTTCAAACCTGACGATCGAGGATCTTAATCGAAACTTCCTCATAGGTAAGGCTATCCTTCACCCCAATGCTTTCTGTTGAAACAACTAAAGCTAGATTGTCCTTCACCCCAATGCTTTCTATTGAAAAAACTAAAGCTAGATTGCAAATACACTTTTTCAACAGAGATACATGGAAGAGTAGATGCACCAAAGCTAACTCCGGTGGTAGCTCCAACTCATATTCCACCTTACCAACTCGTCCCAGAACCTTATAGAGACCAACATATCAAGGACTAAGCTTCTCATTCTTATCGAGTTTCATAACTCCCTTCAAGGGAGACACCTTTAGGAACACCCAATCATCAACTTTAAACTCAAGCTCTCTCCTCCTAATTTGTGCATAAGATTTCTGATGACTCTGAGTAGTTTTCAGCCTCTCTAATAAGCTGAAATTTCTCCATAGCCTCAGGAACTGAATCTATTCCTATGAATGTAGCCTCACCTACCTCAAATCATCCAATAGGTGACCTACAACTCCACCCATAAAGAGCCTCAAATTGGAGCCATCTGAATGTCAGAGTGATAATTGTTATCATAGGCAAACTCGATGAGAGGCAAGTGATCATCCCAAATGCACATGAAATCAATCACACATGCTCTCAACATGTCCTCAAGATTTGGATAGTCCACTCGACTTGACCATCTATCTGCGGGTGAAAAACCATGCTAAGTTTCACCTGAGTACCAGTCCCTTTGAAATGACTTGCAAAACTGAGAGGTGAAATGAGTAACCCTATTTGAGATGATGGACAAGGGAACTCCATGCAATTAAATCAACTCATGAATGTATAATCTAGCATAATCCTTGGATGAATCGATAGTTTTGACTAGTAGGAAATAGGTTGATTCGGTTAACTTGTCCACAATCACCCATATAGAGTCATACCATTGGCGTGTATGAGGAAACCGTATAATGAAGTCCATATTGATCTCCTCCCATTTCCAAGTAGTAATGCTAATATCTTGAAGCATACCTCCAGGTCTCTATTGCTCGACCTTCACCTGTTGGTAATTCAGAAACTTAGCTCATAAATTCCGCTATGTCCTTCTTCATGCCATTTCACCAATAGACTTTCTGTAGATCACGGTACATCTTGGTGTCACCGGATGGATAGAGTATCGAGAGCCATGATCCTCGCTAAAATATCGCTCCCTCAAGTCATCTATAGCTAGAACACATAATCGGCCCTGATATCAGGGGTAGAAAACCTCCAATTTCTGATTCTGAACATCTTCCTTTAGCTTTATTAGGATAGGATCTCATCTTTTCTTACTTTAACCTCTACCACTAATGAAGAATCCGACCCATTCTGAATAGTAAAATAACCACCCGTCGAATCTATAAGGCGAATACCTAAAGGAGCAAGCCTATGAATATCCTTCACGAACTCATTTCTTCCATTCTCTACATGAGACACACTCTCCATGGACAGCCTACTAAGAGCATCCGCCACTACATTGTCCTTGCTTGGATGATAAAGGACACTTATGTCATAGTCCTTGAAAAGCTCTAGCCACCTCATTGGCTACAAATTTAGGTCCTTCTGAGCTAATATGTACTGAAGGATCTAGTGGTCCAAGAACACATCAACATGCACCCCATAAAAATAGTGCACCCAATTCATCAAAACAGAAACCACAACTGCTATCTCTAGGTCATGTGTCTGATAATCCTTCTCATGAGTCTTAAGCTGTCTAGAGGCATATACAACGACCTTACTATACTGCATCAATACACAACCAAAACCATCCCTAGAGGCACCGCAATACATAATGAAGCCATCTGTTCCCTCTAGCAGGGTTAGTACTGGGGCTGAAGTGAGTCGAGTCTTCAACTCCTGAAAACCCTTCTCACAAACATTCGTCGACTGAAATTTGACCTTTTTCTGGGTCAACTTAGTCAATGGTGCTGCAATGGCTAAAAATCCTTCTAAAAAACTCCTGTAATAGCCAGTTATACCCAAAAAGCTTCTAATATTTGTAGGACTGATAGGTCTAGGCCAATTTTTCACCGCTTCTATCTTTTGAGAGTCTACCTGCACAACCTTGCTAGAAACCAAATGACCTATGAATGCTATTGAGTTTAGCCTAAAATAACACTTTCTAAATTCAACAAAAAACTGATGACCCTTAAGCGTCTGCAGCATAATCCTCAAATGAGCGGCATGATCCTTCTCGCTTCGAGAGTATATAAGGATATCATCTATGAAGACAATCATAAACATATTAAAATATTGCTTGAACACCCTATTAATCAAATCTACAAAAGCTTCAGGAGCATTCGTTAGTCAAAAAGACATAACCATCAACTCATAGTGACCATACCGAGTCTTGAAGGCTGTCTTCAGAATGTCACTCTCCCTAACTCTGAGCTGGTGATAGCTGAATCTGAGGTTTATCTTAGAAAAGCACTTAGCACCTTGGAGTTGGTCAAACAGGTCATTAATCCTAGGGAGATGATACTTATTCTTGATTATGACCTTGTTTAACTATCAATATTCAATGCACATTCAAAGGGAACCATCTTCTTCTGAACAAAAAGAACCAGAGCACCCCATGGGGACTTACTGAGTCTGATGAAACCCTTATCTAGGAGTTCCTTCAACTACTCTTTCAACTCCTTTAGATCGATTGGAGCCATTTTGTAAGGATGAATAGATATGGGCTGCATATCAGGGAGAAGGCCAATATCAAAGTTGATCTCCTGCTTGGGAGGGGTTCTTTGTATATCATATGGAAACACCTCTAGATACTCACATAAAACAGGAATTGACTGAAGATTCAGGGTCTTGGGCGTAGCATCCTTAACTCGAATTAGATGGTACACACAACCCTTGGAGATCATCTTCCCGACCTTATGATAGGAAACCAAGTGACCTACAGGCACAACTGAACTACCCTTCTACTCTAGGATTGGTTCACCTAGAAATCCAATCTTTATAATTGGGGTTTTGCATTCAATAGAAGCATAACAAGCATGTAACAAATCCATACTAAATATAACATCAAAATGGGTCATATCTAACTCCATTAATTCGGCTAAGGTGGCTGATAACACTCAAATCACACTCTTGTAAAAGCATGATACGAATGTTGTCAAAAAAGAATCCAACCAGGTTAGGGTCGATCCCATAGGGAATATGGTCAAGATATAGAATAATGCTAGTATTTAAGATTTTATGTATGTTAATTCCTAAAAAGGGGTTTTATAAAAGAAAATACAGAATAATGTTGAGATTTTATTGTTGTTTATCAAGTTAATTCAAATAACTAAGGAAGTGTCCCCATGGATTCATAACTACATTGAGTTTTACACTCGTGATCTTTTCCAATGCTTACTTGTAGAACTGATAACTAGGGTTTATTCAAATGACTAGTTTGTCACTCTTTGATAACTATACTCAATCACCGGATTAAGTCTCATGAGTGATTTCACTTCAACCATCATCAATTTGTTGTAAATTAACTATCTTGCATCCACAGGTCAAGTCATATAATGACCCATAATGATCAACGCTTTGTTGTAATTCTACTTTCCTAATCTCTACTTCTCTAAATTAAAGCAAGCAAAGAATTTGGGCAAGTCCTAATGTTGTGCTCCATTAAGAAACATTAAAGATGAAGAGAACAAGATACAAGCATTAGCATTGGTGTAGAATCGCTTTGTGCAAACCCTAGTTTGTTAATTCACCATGGTTCACACAACCCTGGTTGTGGAGGTTTTAGC
Organism: Datura wrightii; assembly: GCA_035772735.1. NCBI lineage: Eukaryota > Viridiplantae > Streptophyta > Magnoliopsida > Solanales > Solanaceae > Datura > Datura wrightii. The sequence continues at coordinate 118,661,362 of JASDFA010000016.1, forward strand.
CTCTCATGATTGTAAGAGAATTATACACATTCATAGACAAACACATACTTTAGAACTTATAGAGATGATTGCAAGAAAAGCCACTCAATTATTGCAAGAATTAATGAAGAACAATTCAAGAACAATGAGAAAATCAATTCAAGAAAATCTCCAAAAGTTGTTCTCAATAATCCAAAAGTCAATTATTTCTCCCAATGACAAAATTTTGTTCGTCTCTTAACAAAAATATCCTAGAAAAGTATTTATATAACTAATTAGAAACTTTTCCTAAATTAACAGGGAAACTGCTATACTGCCACCGACTTCACTTACGACCCGTACCAAGATTTTTTGGGTCGTACCTTCACTCGTACATTGGCTGGCTCTTTTTATTTTGGCTAAGTTTTGGAAGCTGGTAAGACTTGTAGCATAAACCTACGAGTCATACTATCTTGTCGTGGTTTGGACCTGAAAGTTCTGGCATCCTCCGAATCTTTTCACAAGCGGCTTGGTACGACTCATACCTTCATCCTACGACTTGTGACTTCTTGTCGTACCTCGAGATTTTCCATTCTTCAATTCTTCTAAAGTTTACCATGGTTCCTTGGTAATGATCGTAGGTAGATAACACGATTTGTGGTTTCTACCTGTACCAGGAGACTGACTCAGTGCAATTTCCTTTGAACTTTATCACTATTGCGTTGGTACAGTTCGTACCAGGATAGTACAGCTCGTACCAAGAGTCATACTTTGACTCTTTGGTTCTGCACATCTTTTGGACTCTTCCACGATTCTTAGTACGACTCGTATTGAGATCCGTACTTAGCCATTTTTCTACATTTTTTCACTACTTTTGCACATTTCAACTCCAACACCTAATTTTCCTTAAAAAAAAAGTAAAAGCGCATCATATCCATATAAATACTGCTAAGTCCATGCTTATTTCCTTAGTTTTAAGCGTTGAAAGTGTTGTAAGCCCACAGCACATCAACAACCTCAATGTAAGACTTCTGTATGTCCTCAAGCAAACAAAACAAAACTATGAAACAACACTTAGATACAAAGTAAACTAGCAAACCTACAGCCAACATAACCATACTATGCACATAAACTACAATTAACTTTTGACCCCCTTTTTTCATTCAAACCAAGTCAGCTATGCACTCATGCAACTACAACTCATGATATACAGGGATCAAGATATTGCATCTAACTATTAGAAGAGAATCAAGCTACCACTAGTGCTACTCACACAGCCAATTGGCAGAATATAATACAAACCAAGTACCCTCATAGCAAATGAAGTCCCCAAAACTCATAGATATATAGAAATATGAAACTCGGGACTAAACAAGTGAGACTTTCACTCTCACAAAGAAGTTCCAAATACTGCACATCGGATACCCATAGGCTTTCCCTTATTTTCTCTACTCCAGCTTTTCGGACAATTAGACTAGGATCACTATAGGACATTATTTGGCTTGTAATGTAGGCTTCGAGTTGGATATGGTAAATATGAAATTTAGTGACTAAACCCTCCTTGACATTACATACACAACTTCACTTTTACTTTATACCCCTTTTTTCAATTTTCTGCTTTACCTCCCTTTTTCTCCATTTAAATGTAATGTCTGTGTGTGGTGTATTTTTATCATCTTTTTTCATTTATTTTTCTTTTCATTTCAACTATTATTTTATTCATTTTTCTTTTCACGCCACACCCCACTTTTTCTTTGATTTTTTTCTTTCTCTTCCACCTCATCACAGTCCATGCACCCCTATTATAGCCACCCTCAACTTAGGCATTTTTCTTGAATTGTGGTTCATAATGTCGGAGGAAGGACCAATGCCCAATAGGTTTATTATAAATAATGGAAAAGGTGAATGGGTAATCAAAGAAAAATGGTCAATTTTAGGCTCAAAGTTGGGATCAAAGGATTCATTTTTATTTGGTTGGATAATTTAAGCTAAAGTGGCTAAAACAAAAAATAGCCTATGATCATTTCCTAAGCAACTATCCTATAACCTATGGAAAGACCAACTCAGAAACTTCTAGATCCTCAACACAGCATTGAACTGAGTATATATCCTCACTCACTCATGGAACATGTTTGCGTTAATTCTACGTATCCAGTTCATGCATAGCTAAATTATAATTACACATGCTAATAGACTAAATGCCATAAAAAGATCCACAAAAATCATGTTTTGTAGTCAACATACACAGCTAGACAGTCAAAAATTTTCAGACAGGGTTATTTTTTCAATATTTTAAAATATGTGCAATTATTGGCTATGAAGTACTCCTAACTACTTCTAGCTAAACAAACACAAAACAAAATCCTAAATATGTCGGTCTATTAGGTAGCATATCCGAGGGAAAAGAGACGTGAAAACAAAAACCCCTCAAATAAAAGTCAAAAGCCCCCTTTTTAAAAGCAAGCTTTGTCCCCAAAGCATCAACTATAAGAAAGAGGAAAGGGACATACATATGGCACTCTAGGAGCTCCTATCATCTTGTGGAGGCGGGTGTGCAAGCACACGTCCCTCTGCTCCAATCGTGGCACTACGGTGGCCGACACACTCAATGGGACCTGACTTGGGGGAATGGGTACCCCCTCAACAGCAGCAGTCACCTCAACAACCTTACTATCATCCCGGGTTGAATGTGGCATACCCAAAGGGTCCTTGCCACCCACTAATGGTGGAGCTCACCACTCCTCTTGCTCTCTCATGCAACTCTGAAGTATGCTCATCATGAGATTGCATATTGTCCACTCTCGCCTGCTTGGGCTCCTTTTTCTCCTTTCTTTTTTCTTTTCTTCTTTGAGGACATGTCTTCCACTCCTTTCGAGACCATCCTCTTCCCTTTTCCTTTGTTAGCTGCTGTCAGAGCCCAATATGCCTCCAAATCTACCTCTTTGTCAAGCTTAGCATCTAACTCCAGGATGGTGGGGGCTGATAATGTTGTCGGCTGTCTAGATGATAACTCGACTGCCTGGCTCTGCAAAGCTCCCAACTCCTCTCTAAGGCTGCTTGTCTCCGATTTCTCAACCAAGCGCTCATTGAGGCGGCACTCAAAACTATCCAACCAGCCGTGTAATAATCACATAGCCACAACAATCTCGGTCTGTACCCAAGGCTTGACATTTTCCATCATTGAGTTGACCTTCTTCCCAGTCACTGTCAGCCTCATGGCCCTTTTTTGGAGGAACTCATGTGGAACAAACATATAACCTACTGGGGTCTATCTCGGTATGCCCATTAAACATACAAAAGAGGTGCTTGGAGAAGCATATATGTGGCTGGTCTCTGTAGTTGGAATCTCTCCATGCTCCACTGAAGCGGGGGTATCAATATGCTCACCCCCTGTAACACCCTGAAACTTTCCTAGACCAAACTCATACATTTCAAGAAAATTCAGGAGAAAAACCAAAAAAAATGTTCTTAGAATGACTGAGACAACGAGTCGTGTTCAGCTCTAACGACTTGTTGTGTCAGTCGTGGTCAGTAAAATTTTGGTCTCCAGGGAACTAACAAGACAAGGTACAACCCATGGTGAGGAGCAATAAGTCATCCTATCAGTCGTTGTTTCCCAAGTGCAGAAATCCTTCCAGGACCCCACGACTCAACCAATGAGTCATTGTCAGAAACAACGACCTGTTGTGTGAGTCGTTGGTTGAGAACCCTAGAAACCCCTTCCACAGGTGACAAGTGGGAACAACAACTCATTGTATCCCACAACGAGTCATGGTCACCACCTGTCATGTGAACTTGGGAATTTTCATAATTCGTCTAGTGAAGGTGACGACTAGACACAATGACCCGTTGGTTTAACTAACAAGTCGTTGTGTCACCTATTGTCAAGCTTGCTAGGTTTCCTTGACCAGTGGCCACAGGAGGAACCAATGACCCGTTCGTTCATCCAACGAGTGGTGGTGACCCCCATTGCCAAATCCATTGTGTTCAGGTCCCAGGCAGTGGGACCAACGAAAGGTCCCAATGAGTCGTGGTCACCACCAACGAATCATTGAGTGACCTGTGGGACCCTATCGGCCAGTGTTCAAAGTTAATTTCCAAGGTTATTTTTATAATTTTCCACTACGTACTTAGTCCCTAAAATACGTTGTTTTTTATTTTAATCAAGGGTTTTAGAGGGGGTAACAGACGAGTTCTCTCATTTCTCATTCCATCAACAATTATAATGTAAAGTTTCTCTTACAAAGGCTTAGAGTAGAAGTTAGGGAAAACGATCCTCCTCATATTTTTCAAGGAATTCTCTTAGGGATTTCCATCACCAGGTATGTTGGAATTCAACAAGGGAATAGTACTTCCCTTGTGTCCCCAAAATATTCTCTATGTTCTCTATCAGTTCTAGCCCCGAAACTTTCAAATGTGAGGAATTATATGTCAGACTTCGTTTAATTCATGTGGAATATTATTTATGTTAATTGTAGATATTTTCCACCAGTTTGTGACTATATTGATGTGTGTCCCTGTAAAGTGAATTCTAGCCCTAGCTCTTGAATGCTTAAAACTAGAGTCTTGCATAATTGATTAATTATCCAAATTTCTTGATTCTATCAGTGTTGGGGATTTCCCCATATTGTTAGTATGTATTAAAACATTAGTCAGATGCATGTTAGTTCAATTTCATTCGAAATGTTAAAATACTAGTGTTACACAGAAATGTTAGCTGATCAATTTGACTACAGTTGATTCTTGAGGTGTCAGTGATGCCTCCCAATTATCAGTATTAGACTTACTATCAGATTTAGTGGTTCTTTAGGTGTTCATGACACTTCCAGATAAGCAGCTCTGACCAGCCTTAGGACCCCAGCTACAGATCACAGTTTGTTCTTTAGGCAGTTACGACGCTTCCAAAAAAGCATCTTTGACCAGTCTTAAAACACCAGTTACTGAATTCGATCTGATAAGACTCTCAGGTTATTTCCAGATAGGTTTTCATGACTTAGTCTTGGGCCCCAGTTTCGAGCTATCAACTTAGTAGTAAGTATAGGGCTATCCAGTGGGAGTAGGACTTAGTATCGTGCAGATCAGGGTTCCAGCGCACCCACGTTCCCAAGACTACGTTGCCACTGTAGAGTATATTTTATTGGCATCATGGCCCCAGACCTGTGATCACTCTGTTTATTCCTCTTTACCCTGGCAAGGTATATTGGGTCCTATCGATGGGGTGTATACATCGGACTCCACGTCTAGCTCACTGGTTATATGTCGGTTATAGACTCTCCCATTAGTCAATTCAGTTCAGTCTCAAATTATCTTAGTTAGAATAGTTTCAGACTACTGAGTTCAGATCAGTTCAATAAAGTATTTTAGATTAATATCTCATATTTAGGACATGTCTTTGACCATCAGATAGGGTTATTTTGACCATCTCAGTATATCACAATTTATTCAGTTTTAGCATTTCAGTGTGTCCTAGCATGTCTTTACATTTCAGTTATTTTATTCTCTATGTTATGGTTTCTCCTACTTACTCAGTACTTTCAAAGTATTGGCGCATACTTTTTATGTTCTATCATTTTGTGATACAGCTATAGGTTCTCAGTCTCAGCACCGTTAGCAGAACTTGCTCAGAAGATTTCAGCTACATCATTGGTGAGTCCTCATCTTTTGAGGAACAGGATTATTTCTTTTCAGTTATATTTCTATCATTTAGACTTAGAGTTATGATGGGGAGGCTACCTTTTGTTCATACTCTTTATCGTGTGTTGAAATTCAATTCCATAAATGTTCTTCTAACTTGTGCTCTTTTTTGTTTCAGTGAAAATCATGCCTCCGCGATGTGGTAACGGAAGAAGGGTTGGTAACGCGCACCGACCTGACCCACCCAGCTCCAGTATCCCCTTAGGATGACTTAGTGTCCACCGTAGATTTCAGGGCGGCTATCCAGCTGCTCGCACAGACAGTTACCAATCAGGTGAACCAGAAGGTGGTTCTGATTAACAACAACGGGTCCGCAGCAACTGCTTGAGTAAAAGACTTCAGTCGAATAAACCCTCAGGTTTTCCATAGATCTAAGGGGGTAGAGGACCCACAGGAGTTCGTGGATGAGATTAGAAAGATCACCTGGATTATGGGTATCAGCTCCTCGGAGAGTGCTGACTTGGCTGCCTACCAGATGAAAGGGGTATCCTAGATCTGGTATGAACAATGGAAGGAGGGCAGACCAGTGGGAGTAGGACCGCTATGGGAGGAGTTCACTCACAGCCTTCCTAGACAGATTCTTCCCTCGGGAGCTCAGGGAAGCGAAAGTGGCAAAATTCATGAATCTGAAACAAGGGAATCAAATGGTGGAAGAGTATGCACTGGAGTTCACTAGATTGTCTAAATATGCTCCAGAGATGGTAGCCGAGTCAAGGGCTCGTATGCTGAAATTTGTGAATGGAGTGCCGAACTTGGTCCCCAAGGAGTCAGGACTGCAATGCTTATCAAGGACATCGATCTCTCCAACCTCATAGTTCATGCCTAGAAAATTGAGGTAGAAAATTAAAAGATTTAGAGTGGGAGAACAAATGGGCAAGAACCGAACAGTCAGATTATGGCCATTAGAGATTTGTCGGTAGTAGTTACCCACAACTACAACAGCAGCAGAGGGCTCCAGCACCCACTTCAGCCAGTGCCCTACTTTCTAGTCCCGCAAGGATTGAGGGGTGGAGCATCTAGCTCACAATCAAAGAGTCATAGCGCCAGCAACTGCTATAGCTACTCAGCTTTCCCTAAATGGGGCAAGAACCATCTAGGAGAGTGTGTTCAAGGTTGAGACGGTTGTTTTGGGTGTGGACAACTTTGTCATCGGCTCAAAGACTGCCCATCAGCAAGATAGGAGAGATCACAATCCACTACTTCAGCAGCTTCAACAAGCTAACCAGCTCAGCAGGCCAACACTTTAGGTGTAGATGGTGGCCAGTGACAAAACAATTTTTATGCTTTGTCCTCTCGTCAGGATAAGAAGAGCTCACTTTACATGGTCACGGGTATGTTATGCCTTTTTCATCTAGACGTGTATGTCCTACTAGATCTAGGAGCTACACTTTTATTCGTGACTCCCTATGTAGCTGTTTAGTTCGATATCAGTCTAGAAGTTCTCTAGGAGCCATTCTCAGTCTCCACCCTAGTTAGAAGTCAGTTAGCGCCAGCCAGGTGTGTAGAAATTGCCCAGTCTCAATCTTGAATAAAGTCATTCTAGTTTTTTCTCCAAGATAGATCTCAAGTCGAGGTATCATCAGTTGAGGGTCAGAGAACGTGACATACCAAAAACAACTTTCAGAACTTGGTATGGTCACTATGAATTTGTGGTTATGTCCTTCGGACTGACTAACTCCCCTACAACCTTCATGGACCTAATGAGCAGAGTCTTCACGCAGTATCTAGACATGTTCATCATTGTATTTATCAAAGACATTCTGGTATACTCCAGGAATGAGGAGGAACATGTTAACTGCCTGAGAATAGTGCTTCAGATGCTCAGATACTGCTAGTTGTTCGCTAAGTTCAACAAATGTGAATTCTGGATGAAGTCTGTGACTTTCCTTGGTCAGGTGGTCTCCGGTGAGGGTATTCAGATAGATCTTCAAAAGATAGCAACGGCGAAACACTGGCCCAGACCTACCTCCCCAACAAAAATAGGAAGTTTCTCGGGTTAGAATTTGAATACAAAGGAACTAAATGTAGTTGAAATGTGAAAAATTTTGGGGTTGTGCATGTTGAGTGAGGTGAATTGTGTTGTGCTTAATGTGAATATGCTAAATAAACAACGGATTCTCGGGAGAATGAAATTGATGAATTGCATAGGAATTGGTGAATTGCATAGGTTGTGTGTTGTTGAGAAAAATTTTGGGCTAAGTGCTATGTGATGTAATGAAATCGATAGTGAAATTGTGATTAGTTGTACAAAGTCTGAGTAGTACTTAGTCATTATTCCATCAAATTATCTGAATGCACGAGGCATGTTGATTGATAAAAATTGTACAAGAATGATTGTCTTGCCGAATTGTTTTCATTGTGGCTAAAGATTAAGTGTGGGGTCGCCTAACTCAACCCAACCTTAATCGAAGCGAATTTTTAACTTGAATAACATTGGGACTGTCTGTTTGATTTGAAAAGAACGATGGAAAGCAGGCAAGACAAAGGAAAGGGCGCATCTACATCAAGCACCGGGAGAAAAAGAATTAGACTGGAAACGGCAGTCCCAACAGCACCAGCGGTTCCACGCGGCCAATGCCGTCCATACGGAACCTGATGGGTGACGGATGAAGGGAAGAAATGGTATGCCAAACACAAGGAGACCAAATATTTCCCTGAGGAGCACATTACAAGGGAGCCACTTACTCAGGAATTCCCCAGAATAGTACACCGAATTGAGGCTGCCGGGTGGAACTTCATCTTCGAAGAGCCCAACGAGTGAAATCTCCATTTAATTCGGGAGTTCTACGCAAACTGGAACCCGACACTCCGCAGTCACACCGTCAAGATAAGGGGGCAGGTTGTCACCTTTGAGCCTTACCACCTAAATGCCATATTGGGGGCGCGGGACACAGACACCCATGTACTCTGGCAGCTGAACATAACTTCACCCTATGCGGATATCAGACGCACTTTATGTGGAGCCCGTTCGATAGCACGGTGGAGCAGGCACAAGGAGAGGGGTTATCATCAGACGCTGCCTTATTCTCAAATGAACAGGGAAGCCAGGATTTGGCTTAAGATCGTGTGTTCCTACCTGATCCCGGGGGTGCACATGACAGATGTCACCCGAGATCATGTGTTCTTGGTTTATTCCCTGATGAAAGAGCTGGAGATTAATGTTGGGGCGGTGATCATCTCAGCCATGAAGAGACCCCGTTTGCATCAAGGGCACAAGTACGGGCTTGGTGGTTTGCTGACCACATTTCTGAGGGGCCTTGACATCGAGGAGGAGGCGCTAGACTACATCCCGCAGATGGATAGGCGTGCCTTGGACATCACCAAAACTAAGGCACCCGACACCACTCACGGGCCAGTTCTCACACTAGCCGAGCGACATGCTCGAGATGATCAATATATGGCCCGTATGTTCGGGATGTAGATGCTGCAATTGAGAATAGGCGGGAGGCCAGCAATAGAAGATGAGCTGTGGCAACTCGAGCTAGATTACCCCTTTGGAAAAAATTCTAGGGCTCTATGCCGAGTGGGGCCAGCTTTTGTGGAGCCCATTGATGATGATGTCCCCACAGAAAAGGAGACACGCCGCGATGACTCAAATGTTGAGTCAGATGAGGATAGTATGGGCGATTCAGATATGGGGGACGAGGCAACAGCACCTGACGAAGAAGTTGAATACTTCGACTGATTAGGGAGTTTCACCACCTACTTCTGTGCTATGTTTAATTTGATGGACACTGGGGACAGTGTTCAGTTTAAGTGTGGGGTGGGAGTAGTTAGGTGGCGGTTGTTTTGTTGTTGTTTATGTTCATGTTTATGTTCATGTTCTATTGTTGTGCCTGTGAAAAAATTGTGACCCTGTGATTTTGTGAGTATGTTGTGTATTGTAATTCAGTGTTTAATGAATGTTAATATGTTGTGTGTTGTGTTGATATATTGTAGCTGGTTGTGTAAATATTTTTGTTTTCTATCTAAATTATTAATATTTTTGATTTTTTTTTAATTGGGTTTCTCGGCCTTTATTTTCGGTGCTTTTAGGGAGAATAGTCCCATTGAACCGAAGTCGTAAATAGTGACCGTTCCCTATGATGGATGGATGACGACTGTCTTAAGGGAAATATAGTCGATAGGAGTAGTTTTTTCTTTCTTTTATTTTCTTTTGTTTTGTTGTTTCCCAAACGTGTCGATATTTCATGGTTCGGGATTCTTGTTGCGTGTTGTACATGATATTAAAGATGCAAAGATGATTCATATGAAAGCATGCAAATGTGAATCATTTTGAGATACCTAGGCCATAGAGTTCGATTCGGTGTGATTGAGACTTAATATTAAATTCTTGTAATTAGCTGATTGAAGAGTCTGTGAATAAGTCTTGAGTTGAGCATGTGCAATGAGTGTGAGGTGAGGTTTCAATTCTTCCATGCTATTGTGAAGTGTCTAGAACTTGCCTAGTGTGTGTACGAAACGAAATGAAGGATTTGTATTGTAGGAAAGGATGTAGGCGTTTCGTTGATTTAACCGAAAGTTTTTCCATTATCATACCTACCTTGATAGTACATCCTAGTTTGCCCTATTGAGCCTTTAGCCTATTTTTTTCTTTCGTCGAAAAGGTACAAATCGAGCTTAACCCCTTCTTTTCATTATCCATGAATTTGATCCAAAACTCCTAAGCGCTCAAGAAAAATAATTTTCCCACAGTGTCAAGGAGTGGTAATTGTGAAAAGAAAGGAAAACCGGAAGTGGTGAAAGTAAAGAAAAGGTCAAGGGTGCACTGGCCGAATTCAATAGAATGAAGATGTATAACTAATCTTTGTGATTAAGTTGAGTGTGCTTAAAGATATGGGAATAAAAATAAAGAAATACTTCAAGAATGGGAGGATGAAGGAAGAAACAATGCCCATAATGTTGGTGGGATGTATTGAAAAGCGCTTAAGGATGCTAGTTGCTATTATTGGTTAGCCTAGTATTTACTAGTTCCTTAGCTTACATTACAACCCGTTAGGTCCTACGTGATCTTGCATCACGCGTCCTTATATTAGTGGAGTAATACACTATAGGCAAGCTTATGGGTCATGACATGATGCATGTGAATTCTTTAGGAGAGAGAGAAAAATCATGTTAATATGCCCCTGCATGTAATGTTTTTGAGATCATATGATTGAAAAGGGGGAAATTCTCTTGTGTTGTGAGGGCACTTGCTTGACGAGAGATTGAATTTCGTGTCGGATGTCTTGATTAGCTGATTTACATGAGTTTGCCGAGATCGAGAGTCGATCCTTGAGTCTAGGAGGTCTTAATGTGTTGAATGTCATTGTATTGATGACACTGTGCATGTTTTCTTGATGATTTGCTATGTTAAATAATCGGTATAACCATAGCTTGAATTGTCGAGCCAAAGTAGTTATGATTGGGTGTCAATTGCATGAGATGTGAGATTATTGTTCGAGGATGAACAAGGTTTTCAGTGTGGGGTAAGTGATCTTGGGCAGAATTATATGTCCAAGTGATACTCAAATGCTTCATTTCGTCTTGTTTATCCATTGATATTTGTACATTCTCATGTGATTTGTAGTTAAAAGGTGAATTTATACTAACCAACATGATTAGTGTTGTTTTGCAGGAAAAATGTAATTTTAGGAAGCTAAGATGCATATTGGGAGAAATCGGGAATGGACTCGGAAGCGAGCAGTGGAAAAGGCCAAGGAAATGCAACAAATTAAGGGGCTCCGCGATGGAGTCGTGCCACGCTGCCATCGCGGAGGCATTTTGCCCTGGATGATTAAAATTGTCCAAGCTCCAGTGGAGGGCTGGTTTGCCTCCGTGGCACGTTGGACATAATTACCTGGAACAGGAAATTCCAATGAAGGTTCGCGTTGGTGCCGTGGCACGTTGGCCAAGCCCCGCATTGCACGTCGTGGCACGTTGGGCGTAATTACCTAGAGGACCAAATTCCAGTAAGGGTCCGCGTTTGCGCCGTGTCACGGAGGGAGTGCTCCGCGATGCACTCCGTGACACGTTGCTTATTATTCTGGGAAAAATTTCCACTAGTATAAATAGCACACTTAGGTTTATTTTTAATAAGGCTGACTTAGTTGAGCATGAACGTGGGTTACAGGCAGTTGAGGAGACGAAATTCTTAGGGTTCTTCTCTAACTCTTTCTCCTTTATTTCAATTGTTTGTATGATTTATACTCATTTGATGATGTTTAATCCATAAATGAGTGGCTAAATTCACTTCTTGCTGAGGTTAAGAACATTTGTAGTGGAATGTAATTATTGTTCATCTTGGTTTTTCATCTTTTCTTCCATGTTTATTCTATCAATTCTTGTTCTTACAGCATTAATGTTTGGCCAATATTAATATATATCTAAAAAATCCGGTTTTCGCTCGAAAGAGAAAGAAATTGGAAAGTTGTGAATTGGTAGGATATGATCTCTTCTTGGTTTGGGAAAATTGAGAATTGATTCACCTTCAGAATAGAAATATATCTGAAAGTCGTATTACTCAATTAAGGAATTGGTTTTGTATGGCTAGAACATGAATTTCTTTTTATCACAGAAATGTAGGTGGAAGGTTCATGATTCTTAAGTTGGGTTAAATACGAGAGTTTTAATCTATAGGCAATAATTCTTGACTAGCAACCGAAGGAAGGATTAACCGACTTGTATCAATAAATTGCTTCCCTACATGTTCGTTTTAGCCTCAGCATGCTCATTACTATAGTTCAGATTCAATTTTTACATTTGTTTTAGATTAGTATAAGGAAACAAACTCCCAAAATCTTCTTGAAACTGTTTTCTGCATTATTAGAGTTAGAGTTCATTAACGCTTGATTCGATTATTACCTTGGTCCAATCCCTGTGGGATCGATACTTGGCTTACATTAGCCATTTTACTACTTGTTCGACCACGTGCACTTGTGTGTAGTCATTTAAAATGCCGAACAAGTTTTGGTGCCGCTTGTTTTTTTGTTGTTTATGTTCATGTTTATGTTCATGTTCTGTTGTTGTGCCTGTGAAAAAATTGTGACCCTGTGTTTTTGTGAGTATGTTGTGTATTGTAATTCGGTGTGTAATGAATGTTAATCTGTTGTTTGCTGTGTTGAGCTATTGTTAGCTGGTTGTGTAAATATTTTTCACCCAGAAAGACCTGAACTTGCGTCAAAGGAGGTGGTTATATCTTCTCAAGGACTATGACATGTGTGTCCTTTATCATCCGGGGCAAGGCCAATGTAGTGGTTGATGCTCTTAGTAGGCTGTCCATGGAGAATGTGTTTCACGTTGAGGAAGGAAGGAAGGAGTTGGTGAAGGATATGCATCGACTTTCTCATTTAGGGGTTTTCCTTATTGACTCGACAAATAGTGGTGTCATCATTCAGATTGGGTCAGAATCTTCACTGGTGACTGAGGCCAAGGCTAGGCAAGACGAGGATCCTATCTTGGTAAAACTGAAGAAAGCGGTTCAAAATCAGAAGGTGGAGGTATTCTCCTAAGGGGGAGATGGTGTACTTCGTTGTCAGGGTTGTTTATGGTTCTGGGTGATGAATTGAGATAGTGGATGTTGGGCGAGGCCCATGACTCTCAGTATTCTATCTATCCAGGTGCCACCAAGATGTACTGTGACCAACCAGAAGTTCATTAGTGGAATGGCATGAAAAAGGACATAGCAGAGTTTATGGCTAAGTGTCTGAATTGTCAATGGGTGAAAGCTGAACATCAAAGACCTAGAGGCATGCTATAAGACCGTCGACAGTATGACTCTATATGGGTGGTTGTAGACATATTGATCGAGGCAGCATATTTTTGACCGGTCAAAACTACCGATTTAGTTAAAGACCATGCAAGGTTATACATTCAACAGTTAGTTGGATTACACGGTGTTCCCTTGTCCATCATCTCAGATAGAGGAACTCAGTTCACCTCACAATTCTGGAGGTCATTTTAGAAGGGACTTGGTACTTAGGTCAAGCTTAGCCCCCTTTTCACTGGCAGACAAATGGTCTGGCCGAATAGACCATTCAGAATATCAAGGATATGTTGAGAGCATGTGTGATTGACTTCAAGGGTAGTTGGGGTAATCATTTACCTCTCATTGAGTTTGCCTACAATAATAGTTACCATTCTAGCATTCAGATAGCCCCATTTGAGGCTTTCTATAGGTGGAGGTGTAGATCACCTATTGGTTTGTTCGAGGTAGGTGAGGCTATATTGATAGGGCCAGATTTAGTTCATGAGGCCATGTATAAGGTTTATCTTAACAGAGATAGTTTGAAAATAGCCTAGAGTCGACAAAAATCATATGCTGATGTGAGGAGGAAAGAACTTGAGTTTGAAGTAGATGATTGGGTGTTTCTGAAAGTATCTCCCATGAAGGGAGTGATGAGTTTCGAAAAGAAAGGGAAGCTTAGTCCTCGATATGTTGGTCCTTTTAGGATCTTGAGGCAAGTTAGTAATGTGGCCTATGAGTTAGAGCTACCAGTGGAGTTAGCTTCGGTACATCTAATTTTTCATGTATCTCTGTTGAAGAAGTGCATTGGTTCCCCGTCCTTGGTTGTTCTAGTGGAGAGAATAGATATGAAAGATAGCCTTAGCTATGAGGAGGTTCCAGTTGAGATCCTTGATCATCACATTCGGGAGTTGAGAAATAAATAAATAGCTTCAGTGAAAGTCTTATGGTGGAATCAACTTGTTGAGGGAGCTACATGGGAGGCCGAAGCATATATGATGGTTAAATATCCGCATATGTTCCCTACTGGCTCAGTTTCAACATGAGGTATCAGTTCCCTCTCTAAAACTCTATTCAGTTTCATGTGAATTTCATGTCACTAAGCTCCTTCGATGTTTTAGCATGCATATGTGTATCAAGAATTTAATCCAGTTATGTACTTCAGTCTGGAGTCACTCACTCTGTCAGATTTCAGCTTTAGTTGTTCAGTTTTGGAATTGCAGTTCTTTTCCTAACTTTTCAATATGCTTAATCCACAGTCGAGGATGAACGTTCCCAAGGTGAAGATATTTCAATACCCCAAAAGTCCCGATGACTTGACTCAGGAATTTGAAATGTGATCAGCAGAAAAGTTTGGAAAAATGACTCAGGATGACTCGTGGTATGAGTCATGAGAAGGAGTAATGAGTCATAGGATAAATCGCCGTTAGCATCTATTAAAGAAAGTCTTGTAATAACGATTCAAGGTACAACTTATAGTCCCATGAAATGGGTTGTGATAGGAAGTCATTGTTTGGTTCAGGAGTGTTAGGGTTGGAAGGTGTGGATCATGGTACGACTCGTTATGGGGAACAACAAGTCGTGGCTTGAACTCATAGGAGGGGGGCAGAGGAATTGGAAGCAGTGGCAATAGATGGGTCCAACAACCCGTCGTCTAATGGTCTGACTCAATGGTTGGCCCGTGAAAACTTAAGGAATTTGGATGAAAATAATAGCAATAATGAGAGGCAACCATGAGTCGTGGTTTCGAGGTACGACTCGTGGTGTGAGTCATTACCTCTGGCAGTAATGTTTTACTAGAAAAATTAGTAAGAGCATTTTTGTAATTCCTAAGATCTTAAGCACTAAACTACTTCGTTTTAAGCTCTAAAAGAAGTGGATTAAGGGAGTTTAACCTATTCTAATTCATTCATCTCCCATGTATGCAAGTTTAGAAGTTCCCCTTTTAAAATCAAGCTTGAATTTCCTCAATTCTTTCCCAAATCTCTTGGGCTTTTAAATTCAAGTTGAGATTCCGTTTACCCAGGTATATAGGGCTATGAATGGGAGTCTTCTTTCACTCTCCTTCCCAAATTTCTCCTCAATATCATGAATTCATTTCTTAATCCAATTATATGATCTAACAGGATTTTAACCCAATTTGATGAAATCCTCTATATTTTATTTATGGGTCAATTTCCTTTATGTTTTAAAGTATGTTTTAAGATTCATGGGCAGATTTTATATATAAATTGAGTCTAAATTCATGATTTCAAATTTTATAAAATTATGCCCAATTATGCAAGTTTCATGAAAAACCAAGTTTATGATTCATGATTTCAAATATGATGAGATATCTAGTATGAATAAAAAATTTACAAATTACCCTTATTTGAATCTATGATTTTGACTTATGAAGTCTATTTCAAGTATGCATAATTTTAAGATATGGGCAAGCCCGCACATATTAAGTATGTTTACATGTTTTAGCCAAGGCTAACAATATCAGTTATGATATATACTTTGGAGTCAAGACTCTCAATGTTCAGATTCAAGATATGTTTTGAGAATATAACTATATGAGCATTATACATTGTTTTCGGAGTAGTGTCTAGCACCGAGTAGGCTAGGGGTTCTAAGGTTTCCCGATCTCATAAAATAAGCGCCAAGGTAGGAATACATTCTGGGACCTCTCAAGAGAGTGCTTCGCTCACCCAAGGGCACACTGTGATATCACACCTTATTCATCCTTTACCCCGTCAAAGCTTAGGATGGCTCTCCTCTATGTGGGAAAGATGTGGGATCATTATTTTATCATACATGGTGGTTGTCGATTATGAAGAGTCTCCCATTGTTACTCATGATTTTAGTTATTCATGTTCATAACTTATGATATTATGTTTTTCATAAGGTTTGACCCAATTGTCAATTTATAAACTTTTACTTGTAATTTCAGTTATGGTAAGCCATATGATTTTTATCTTAAACTTTGGGTTATTCTATTCAGAAATGATATTCAATTTATGACTATACATGTTTCAGATTCTAATATTAGCATGCAGTCCTGACTCTCATGACCATATGATTTATGTTTACATGCATGATTTCAGTTTATACTTACTCAGTATGTCTTACTTACCTTGCATACTCAGTTCATTGCAAGTACTTACCGCATACTCTATGTTGTGTCATTTTATGATACAGGTCTAAGCAATTAGACTGAATTCCATTGTTAGCTCAACTTCCCCTCAGTCCAGTTCAGTTTCCACTATGGTGCGTCCTAATTTTTCAGGGATCTTCAACTTAGTACTTGATTGTGTTATTTCAGTTTTCAGACTTTAGCGAGCTAGTTGGAGATGTTGTCCCATTAGCTCATCAAATAGTACTAGAGGCTTATCAGAAATTATGTAGACTATTAGCTTTGTCACATATTGACTCTGTGTATGTTGTTACATTTATTCAGACTTCCGCTTATTCATGCATCATTTGTCAAATTCCGCTTAATGTAAGATCTTTAGATATTATGTTCATTTCATAGGTCGACTTGGAGCGATTCATGGTTATAGGTCTTGTGTCTCGATCCGAGGTCCCATCTCGGGTCATGAAATAAGTGCAACAATGAATCAAAAGGATAAACTAAACCTGGACAGTTTCCCTTAAGAAAGTTGCCTCTCAATCTATCATAGGAAAATATCACTCGGTTTGACACAAAAATAAGATAAACAGAATTTGCTCCTTGGGAAAGAATCATGGTATGAAAAAAACACTTGAAGTTTATTCACTAACTACTATCTACAAAATTGCTGACAAGCATGGGTTGTAGAACAATTGGCATGTAAAACCTTCCCAGCTACGGCAAATCACAATATTATCACAATAACAATTTATGCTTGGCAAGAGTCAAAATTTAAATTAATTCAAGACAAGCCTAGAAAGGGCATTCATTCATCCAACCTTCATTCAAATAAAAGTGCAAAATATCCAGAAACATTCAAACAAACAACAAACACAACAAGGACAACAACATCAACTACCAAAAGAAACACATCCCATCCCGAACTAAAATGTAAACATTATCCCTAATGTTACCAAATGAAGGATAAAATGGGTTAAAACTCCCTGAGGCTGCTATTTCTCATCATAATCATTCCATAGGAATGCATCAAAACTAATACCCATGCCGCCTCTGTGGGAGTGAATTGTACCAAGGGACTCAAACAATACATCCTGCAACACTAGAGAAACCTCTACACCATCGTCATCATGTTCGGTCTCCTCATCCTCCTCTCGGCCCCTATGCAATTCATCAATTGGGCCTTTTATGGCATGCAGGGCTTCGATAGCTTCATTCATGAACCTCAAAGACATGGGAGCCTTTCCCTTCAATTCTCTCACATAGGCACTGAGTGATTCCACTACTCTCTCAACCACATTAACTCTGGAGCATAGCTTATTTAAGTTGTCAAGGACCTCCTTCATCGTTCTTTTGACTGATCTCTGAATCAAGGTTGGCAGATTTTTAGCCAAGTTTTCTAGTTAATTTTCATGTGATTGGGTCATGTCTACCATGTTTTAGAGCTCACTAGGTTTGGATGATGGAGGTGGTGGTGAAGACCTCGGAGGTATCACCTCCTCAGAAGCATGGTCTGACATTTGGGGAGTAGGCTCATTGAAGTCTTGTGCCAGCAGGGCACTATCAATGTCAAGTGTTGTGTAGTTCTTAAGGACATCCCAAGTTTGCATTCTCCACCTTTTGCTTTTGGGAGCATCCGCATCGCGCTTCTTGTCAATAACAATAACTCTAGTAGTGGAGCTTACATGGTCATCAAAAAATTATGGGACCCCTGCTCTGGCACATAATTGGCTGATCAAAATTGAAAACGTAATAAGTTGGTTATTTACCAACTCATTAGGCTCTTACATGATTTTTTGTTAGGTTTTCAAGTCTTTTAGGTTGATTTTATGCTCTTTCTCCTTGGTTGTTTCAGGTATTTAACTTGAGTAGAAAAAATATGAAATTGAGCAAAAAGCATTAAAATGGAGATGAGCACCAACGCTCCAATGGAGGACATTGATGAAACACAGGTGGACCGTAGATGCCTATTATGCTGAAGAAGATTGGCTACCGGTTGATCACAGATCAACACCAGTGAACCTCTGGTGCACACGTCGAATTACTCTGGAACTCACAGGTCATCAGTTGGGACCGACCTGCAGACCGCGGACTAGTATTGGCGAACCGCCAATATCTTTCAAGTGACGCCCGTCAGAAAAGGGCAAAGTTCTCCAACTCAGAAAAAGAGGAGCATATTTGTACCCTACTTTTGTACATCTCAAAAAGGAACTTAACATTCTATTCCATTATTATTCCATTGGCTTTGTATCGAATTAGAGAAAATTAGAGAGAAGTAGAGAGAAGCACTCATCTTCTTCTTTGAAAAGGTAGAAAACTCCATTGGAGATCAGAACCTTGTGCTTGAATTTCTCTTACTTATTTTGTTGAATGGATATTGAATTATTATTGAATCCAATGACTTCTTCTACTTACATGAGTAGCTAAATTTCTTGCTAGGGGTGTATGAATGATTGGGGTTGATTTGGATTGGGTATTGTGTATTTGGTAGTAGATTTACTCTATTGGTATAATTTTAGTGTTTTCTGTGAGTTTTAATCTAAATACTCATAGTTGCAAATGTGGGTTGCATTTTCTTACTTTAATTTTGCTTGAAAAACGAATTTAAAGTATGGGCGAGGATATACTAATGGATAATTGGGTATTGATCATGTGGGGTTGGGCTAGACATAGCCAAAACCCATTATCACACATTCATTGAGAATCAAAACTAGTGATAGTTGATTCTTACCCAAGTTGAAGTGGTTGTTGTGAAAAGTACTTTGGGGTTTGACAAAACCCGAGGTATAAGGCATCTAATTGGTTGAGAAACGTAGGATGCCACCTTGTCCACAACTAATTATACTATTGAGTAAGGTTAGGAGCTATTTGAAATCCCAATCCAATGATGCCCCATCAATATCACACCCCTAGTATTCTATCCTTTTGTAATTTCTATGCTTTATCCCTATTTTCAAAAGCAAATTTTGTAGTTCAATTTACAAGTTATCATTTCCCCAATTTTTACTTTATTGTTGTTGAGACATTGATGCAAGTTACTTCAATTTGATAGAAAACTCTTATGTGATCAACTACTATTCCCTGTGGGATTCGACCCCGACACTCATCGGATATATTTGTTTTGCCAATGACCATTTACACTTTCTCATTAAGAGGAGAGAATTTGGGCATTATCAAAAATGGCGTCGTTGATGAGGAGTATAGTTTTATAAAATTTAGTTGATCATTGAGTTGAGTTAATTTAGCATCCTATGTTCTGTTCTTCCATTGTTGAATTTTTTTATATGACAATGAGCCTATGTAATACCCCCGGAAGTGTTTATGAGTAGACCCGGGAAGCTAAAAGGCAAAACTGCTGTAAGTTGGGAAAAAGGTTATAGGACAATAGGTACCACGACCCATGGTAAGTAACCACCGGCCGTCATTGGTGGTCATGGGTTCAAGTGGTTAGGTACTAGAGGGAAAAAACGGTTGATTCAATGACCCATGGTGAGTAACCATGAGCCGTCGTTTGTTGTCATGGTAGGAAGTGGACTTGGCAGTAAGAAGGTACGATGGGTCATGCAATGACTCGTTGTGGCTTGCAACAACCTATTGTGGGTAGTCGTGGTAAGGGAGCCCAGATCTCAATGAGAAAGGATGGATAGAAATCATGACCCGTTGAAGCGTATGACGAGCCATGGTGAGGCTCGTTGGGTAGAAGTTCAGAAGGCTCGGGGGAAGCAATCAATGACTAGTGCAACGACCCTTTGGAGCCTAGAACGACTCGTCCTATTCATCTGTGATTTTATTCTGAGATATGACTGGGGCAGTGCATAGCATGGGTAGATACCACGAGTCATTGTATCCTCCAATGACCCGTTGATTCACCCATTGTTTGGTCTAGTGATCAGTTTTTAGTGAATTCAGTAAGGGCATTTTTGTCATTTCCTATTCCTAAGGCTCTATACTACGTCATTTAAGGCTCGTTTTGAAGGGTTTTAATAGGGGAAGACCTATTCTAAGTGCATACTCCGCATGCATGCAAGGTTGAAGGCTTGAAGGAGGTGATTCAAGGCCAAATTCAAGGTTTCCTTTGGAATCTGATCTTGGGAAATTGAAGGGTCATAGAATTCCTCATTTTCAGGTATGTAGGGTTTTAATCAGTGTCTTCCTTCCGCACCCATCCCCAATTCCTATCAATTAGTGTTAAATTATGAATAATCAATTATGGGGTTTTAATCAATTGCATGATTTTTATATCTCTATTCATGGGTATGGTTAGATTGAGTTGATATTGATGATTTATGAAGCTTGGGCGGATTCTAACTTGTTTCTCTTATAATTTTTTTTTTCAAAAAATTTTAATCTAAAACGCCCATGGGTGAAGAGTTCATAAAAGGAGTGATTTATGGTAAATATGTAGTGGTGATGAAGTTGATGATGAAAAGCATGTTTCTAAAACTACCCGTGATTTTGAGGTTGTTTCCTAAATGGATCGATTGGATTCTAGAATAATAGATCTTTGGGTAATACACACATGTTGATTAAAGTGATTATTTTCCCAACATATGCTTACCACATTGTTTAAAGAGAAATTTCCCAATGCTTATTATAAATTCTAGCTTGTGGTATGTCGAGTAAATATTTCTACCTGTAGCTTACCACATGATTAGGAGTAGATGCTCCCACCTATGATTGAGCTTATGGTATGTTTCGAAATAAAGCTTCTCATATGAATGAATTTATAATTGAGATGTATGGCACCATTTAGCTTTGTCGAAGGACAATGTTGAGCTTTATTTTTATATGATGTCTAGTCTATGCATGATTTCATTAATGAGCTTTGTCAATAGACAATGTTGAGCTTCGTTGCATACGATGTTGACTCATGCATGATTTCATGTTGAGCTTCGTCAATAGACAAATTTGAGCTTCGTTATATATGAAGTAGAGCATTGCCTGTTTTGGGAGAAGAGTCTAGCACCGACTGGGCTAAGGGTCGACAACCCTATGCCCAAGAACTAAGCACAAACGTAGATTGATTCTATTATATTTTGGACCTCCCTTGTGAGCTATCCCTAGAATTAATGGCCCATGAGCTTGATATCGATATCATGGCAGTGTCCTTAGCCCTGACAAGGTTTTGGATGGCTCCGTCCACTTGAGTGTAATAGTCGGGACCATGTAAGCTCTATAGTGGTAATTTGGTTAAGTGACGAATCTCCCACTGTCTATATCAATCAAATTCGCGTATCCATTACTCATGATCATTATCTTATGCATTCATGTTCAAAAAGAAAGGTTTGACTCATTGTTAAGATTTGATATAAATGTTACGTTTTAGCTTTGAGTCATTCGAGTTTGTTATGATGTTCTAAAGCTATGCATGGACACATTATTATAAGAGTACGATTTCAAAATTAATGCATGTACTCTCCTACTTACTTTTGAAAGGTTATAATATGTATGAATGGTCTTAAAAGAAATGATTTATTTTATTTAAGCGGTTTTACTTACCTTTCATACTCGGTACATTGCACGTACTGACCGCATACTCTCTATGCTGCATTGTTTCATGATGTAGGATCCGATCCTCAGGTTCAGCCCCGTTCATAGTCGCTTATCAGAGTTAGTACCTGCTTGGTTGGTGAGTCCTCATTTTTCGAGGACTAGACTTTTAGTTATCTTGATTGTATTTTCAGTTTCAGTATTGTTGAGCTATTTGGGGGCATTGTCCCATTAGCTTGTCCAGATTAGAGGCTTATCAGACATAGACATGTATTCAGCTTTAGACGTTCATTCTGTTGTTATGTTAAGTTAAACTTCCGCAGATTTTATGATTGTGTTTCTTCATGTTTATTGAATGAGTTAGTGATTGCTTATGCCATGGGTTGACTTGGGGTCTCTCCGGGTCCCTTGTCTCGTGTCTACGATCCGGGAATCCGTTCAGGTCGTGACAACCCATTTGAAAGGATACTAAGGAATCCTAATGGGACATCTTATGTTGAAACCCTCCAATTGATGGATGAGATGTGGAGAAGAGAAGAGAAAAAAGATGCAATGTTGATAGTGGTGATGAAACAAATAGAGCTGCTAGCGAATTGTATGACAGGTTTTCGTCTGAGGTACCAACAAGACAAATAGGGCTATTAATATACTTATAATGAAAATCAAGGTTAGAACTTTGTGTTTATAGCTGAAATGAGTATCCAGAGAAGTGAAGAGTCCTCCTCATCCCGCATTGAAAGCATGCTTGAGGTTATGCTTGAGTGGGTCATTTTCACTTGTTTAGGGATTCAAGAGCTGCAAAATGATATCTTAGACCTCAGTCAAAAGGTGAAGGACCATGAAGTGTCTATCAGACAGTTAGAGGACATAATGAATTCGTTAGCATCTCAAATGGCAACCCAATAAGTGATAAGGGAAGAAACGGCTCCACCACTACCAACCATTGTGGAGGAAAAAGCTATGGAATTGGGGGTGGAAGAAGAAATTTTGAAAGAAATGTTTGAAAGTGTTCTCTTGAATAGTGGAGCATTGAAAGAGGCGTGTCATGTGAGTAAAGGGTTGGGCATGTATTCTTTTCAACCAAAGAAACTTGATCTTGACCTCAAGAATCAAAAAACCCCACCATCACAACTATCCATCATTTCACCATTGATCTTAAAGCTCAGACCGTTGCCTGCCCATCTGTGGTATGCATATATGGGGAAAAATGAGACACTCTCGGTGATTATCTTAGCTAAGCTTGACAACCAACAAGTAGAAGCACTTGTAGTAGTATTAAGGAGGCATATCCAAGCAATGGGATGGTGTATAGTTGATATAATTGGTACACCAATGGGTATCTTAACTCACAAGATCAACCTTCAGGACAATTGTAGCCCATCAGAGACGTCTGAATCCACGGATGCAAGAGGTAGTTAAGAAATAAATTATCAAATTGCTAGATGCAAGAGTTGTGTATCCTATAGCTGATAGCAGTTTGGTAAGCCCTATCCACTGTGTGCCAAAGAAAGGAGGGATTACAGTGGTACCGAGTGAGAAGAATGAGTTGATTACAACGTGTCTAGTAATTGGATGGAGGGTGCGTATGGATTACTGCAAGTTAAACTCATGGACTAAGAAGGATCACTTTCCAGTTCCCTTTATTAACCAAATTCTAGATCGCTTGCTAGGAAAGAATATTATTGTTTGTTTGATGGATACTCAGGCTACAATAAGATTTCTATCGCTCCCGCGGATAAACAAAACGACATTTACATGTCCTTATATAACATTTGCATTTAAAAGGATGTCTTTCGGGATTTGCAATGCCCCAGCCACCTTCCAGAGGTGTATGATGACAATCTTTACAGATATGGTAGAGGAAACTATGGAAGTCTTCAAGGATGACTTCTCGGTTGTGGAAAATTCATTTGAAGACCATTTGGTGCTCCTAGAAGAGGTGTTAAAGAGATGTGAAGAGACAAACTTGGTACTTGATTAGGGAAAATGTCACTTCATGGCAAAATAAGGAATTGTTTTAGGACATAAGATTTCTGAGAAAGGGATTGAGGTAGACCATTAGCGTCATTGGGTAGTTACCTCCGCTAAAAACTGTGAAGGGTATTAGGAGTTTTCTGGGACATGTGGAATTTTACTGTCGTTTTATCAAAGATTTCTCTAAGATATCACATACATATTTCCAATTGTTAGAAAAAGATGCAAAGTTCAATTTCCATTAGGATCGTATGAGGGCTTTTATGCAATCAAAAGAGAAGCATGTATCGGCTCCAATCATCGCTGCACAAAATTGGTCAAAGCCCTTAGAACAAGTGTGATGCTAGTGGTGTAGTGTTAGGGGCAGTACATGGTAAGAGGAAGGTAAATATTTTCACCTCATTTACTATGCCAGTGAATTCCTGAGTGAGGCATAAGCAAACTACATAGTGACAGAACAAGAGTTGCTCGCTTTAGTGTTTGCATTTGAAAAATTTCGGGCATACTTTCTAGGGACAAAGGTTGTGGTGCACGCTGACCATGCTGCATTCATATACTTAATGACCAAGAAAGATGCTAAACCTAGGCTTATTTGGTATGTCCTTTTGTTACAAGAATTAAATTTTGATGTAAAGGATCGAAAAGGATGTGAAAAACAAGTGGCTGACCATCTATCCCGGTTGGAAAGTAATGGTAAGGTGAGGGCACATAAGGAGATTAATGATGAATTTCTTGACGAATGGATTTTAGCTACAACCCATGAATTAACACCATGATTTGAAAATTTTGCTAACTACTTGGCAGGGAATATCACTCCCGCAGGGTTGACCTTTCATCAAAAGAGGAAATTCATGCATAATGTTCGGAAGTTCTATTAGGACGACCTGTACCGTTTCCGTAGTTGTGCTGATTGTATAATTTATAGGTGTGTCCTAGATGTTGAACTGGTGCCAATCCTCAAGGATTATGATTTTGCATCGATCGAGGGCCATTATGGGAGTGTTAGGACAACAACAAAAGTGCTACAGTGTAGATTTTATTGTCCTTACTCTTCACTAGGATTCCCATGACTTTTTTAAGCAATGTGATCGATGTCAATGAATAGGAAGTATATCGAGGCTACATGAGCTTCCTTTGACACCAATCTTTTAGGTGGAAGTGTTTGATGTATGGGGAATCAATTTTATAGGCCCTTTTATGAGCTCTTATGGAAACACGTACATAGTGGTTGTTGTTGATTATGTCTCAAAATGGGTGGAAGCTGTGGCTCTCAAAATGGGTGGACGCTGTGGCATTTCCCAATAATGAGGGGAAGTGCGTAACATCCTTTTTGAAGAAGCATATTTTCTCACGATTTGGCACCC
The DNA here is from genome assembly GCA_035772735.1 of Datura wrightii. Classification (NCBI taxonomy): domain Eukaryota; kingdom Viridiplantae; phylum Streptophyta; class Magnoliopsida; order Solanales; family Solanaceae; genus Datura; species Datura wrightii. Next base: position 118,686,677 of record JASDFA010000016.1, read on the forward strand.
CTATGGCTATCATCAGTGATGGGGGATCACATTTTTGTAATTGATTGTTCGGAGCCTTGCTAACAAAGTATGGTGTGAAGCACAAAGTGGCTATCCCTTATCATCCTCAAACCAGTGGCCCAGCAGATCCAATTGGGAAGTCAAATCTATCTTGACTAAAACAACCAATATGAACAGAACAAATTGGGCTCAAAAACTAGATGACACGTTGTGGGTGTATCGGACTGCCTATAAAACACCAATTGGAATGTCGCCCTGCCAGCTTATTTTTGGCCAAGATTGTCACCTTCCCATTGAGCTAGAGCATAAGGCCCTGTGGCCACTAAAATGTTTGAACCTAGATTTGGGGAAATCCATCCTAGGGCGAGTCGAAAATCTACATGAGTTGGACGAATTTAGAATGAGGGAATATGAGAAAACAACCATCTATAAGGCCCTCATAAAGCACTACCATGAATAAAAAATCATGCATCGAAATTTTGCCCTGGGAGAATGGGTTCTCTTTTTTAACTCAAGTCTAACGTTATTCCCAGGAAAGCTCAAATATTAATGGTCATGCCCATTTAAGTTGTCCTAAGTAATTGGGAACGGCGCTATTGAACTTGACGGAGAAAATGGGTCAAAACTCAAGGTGAATGGGCAAAGGGTGAAGAAGTATTTAAGGGCGTTGTGATGAGTTGGTTATTTACCAACTTATTAGGATCTTAAGCATGAGCTTTAACTTAGTTTGCAAGTTACTTAGATGAATTTTTTTCCGTTTTTTCTTTTTATATGTAGGTATCTGACTTGAAGAGAAAGAGAAAAAAGTGGAGTAAAAAGGAAGAAATCAGGAGAAAATCGGCACTCCATGGAGACACTCGCAAAACGCCAGTCAAATGCAGTTAACCACTAATTTGACAAGAAAATACAACCGACAGCCACAGACATCAACCGATGACTCGCTGATTAAATCGCCTACAGGTGCTGGATCATGCTGGACTGATGTCACACCCCGAACTTACACCCTAGATGGGACACGGTACTTGGAGTCATAAGTAACCCCAAGTCAACCCTTGGTCTATCAAACACTGGTATTCTGAGTAAACATATAAATATAGCGGAAGATTTAAAATAAATTATAGAATATTTATGAAAGTAGAGTTGAAACATACATTTTAAAAACATCTGAACCAAACTACAAGTCTGATAAACAAAGTCTATACCTGAAAGCCACTACAACTAATGAGTTGTTGGGACAAGCCCCCAGCTAACTCCAAGTCTATAAAGAAGAAAATGGAACTGAAATAAATGATCTTCATCGTCAAAAGATGAAGACTAACCAATAGTGGAGCTGGAGTCTTCTGAGAGTGAGTGGCTAGCGAGTTTGGGACTGAGATCCTGCAGCTGTATCATAAAACAATACAACATAAAAGGTATGCATCAGTACTTTGAATGTACTAAGTAAGTGAGAGAAACCATATGCAAGAAATAAAATGCTAAACTGAAAAGACATGCATTGACCAACTGATATAACTGAAATAAACTGGGATGGTCTAAAAGACCCTATCTGATGGCCAAAGACGTGCCTTAAAATATGAAATTCTAATCTGATCTGATATGAGACTGAATTGAGCAGACTAATGGGAGAGTCTATAACCGACATGTAACCACGTGAGCTAGACGTGGAGTCCGATGTATATGCCCCATCGGTAGGACCTAATATACCTTGTCAGGGTATAAAGCCATGAATTGGCTGATTGCAAGTCTGGGGCCATGAGGCCAATGAAACTGCAACCTACGATGGCTTCATAGTTCTTGTAACCTGGGTTCACTGAAACCCCTGTCCACTTGGTGCTAAGTCCTACTCCCACTGGATAGTCCTAGACTAACTACTGAGTTGATAGCTCGAAACTAAGGCCCAAGACTAGTCAGGAATACCTATCTAGAAGCACCTTGAGAGTCTTATCATACCGAAGTCATTAGCTAGGTTCTAAGACTGGTTAGAGATACATATCTGGAAGCGTTGTAACCGTCTAAAGAATAAATTGAAATATGGTACAGAGTTTGGTTTTGATAACTAAGAGGTGCTACTAACACCTCTCAAAATTACTGCAGTAGAATTGGCCAGTTGACAAAATCTGAATAACATTAAGGATTCTAACATTCTAATTGAAACTGAACTATAATGCAGCTAACTGAGATTTCAACTCACACTAACAACATGGGAATCCACAACATTGACTGAATCAAGCAACAAGGAAGACTAAACTAACAGGCATAATTGTAGTTGATTTCATTCAACATTAGGGCTAAAATCATCTTACAAGAAATAGAATTTAAATGTTATTTAGATAATGGAGAATATCCAACACTCAACTTAAAACATATTTCTCAAGCTATATCGGAATCTGGCATATAATTCATCCATATTCAAAAGCTCAGGGCCTGAATTCCCTTTATGGGAACAACACCAATATAGTCTTAAATTGATGGAATCATATATAAAATATAGATGGATAGCATTCTATATGAATTAAAAGAAATCTGATATATATATTTTATTCCCTTCACAATCGAAAACTCAGGGCTAGAATCCATAGAGCAACTAGGAGGGATTTTGGGTACACAAGGGAAGAACTATTCACTTATCGAATTCCCACATACCTGGCTATGAATTGCTTGAAGAAGAAAGCTTGAATTGCTGCAAAAGATAAGCCCTACTCTTGCTTGATTGTTCTTGAGAGGAAACTTACACTAATTTCTCTAAAAATCTCAGTGGGAATGAGGGGGAAAGCATTTAGCCCCTCTAAATCCCCTCAAAATAACACAAAATGACGTTGTTTAGAGTTTAGGAGGCTAGAAAATTACTGAAACACCCTTAAGAAATTCGTAGGAAGAACTGACTGCCATTCCCCCATGAGGGACCCAACGGGTCGTGCCCAGTGACCACGAATCATGGTCGCCTCTCGTGAGGTACACTGCCAAAAATCTCCTACTAGTCACCATGGGGACATCATGAGTCATGGTGTACCCGACGACTCATGGTGACCCACTCGTTAGGTACACTGCTTAAAATTTCCCGGCCTTAAATTTGTTATTGACCACGAGTCACATCACGACTCATGTTGTTGGCCATGACTCGTGGTCACACCCGTGGTCGCCCCAATTCTCCCATTTTTCTATCAAGTTCAATGTCCTCACTAAAAGTCACTTAATGACTCGTGGTCACCCCACAGGTCATAGAATGAGTCGTTCTGTGACCTGGTGCATATTTTCCAGTCTCCATTTTAATTCTCGGGTCTAGTCTGTGAGTTTCTAGGGCATTACAATGTCTCCCCCTTGAAAACATTCATCCTCAAATGTTGGAAAACACGTAGGAAGGCTTTGAATGGAAATCTTTATACTAAGATACTGATCATGAAAGCTGAAAACTAAAGGAATGACTACCTCTGAACTGAATGACAAGTCTGAATTGAATTCACTAATCATACACATATTCATTTATATGAAAGAAACTGGAACACATGAACTAGAAGCAGTTTTTGTGGAGGAAATTGATACCTTAAACTGAAACTGAGTCGAAAGGAAACAAATGTGGGTATCTATCCATCATATGCGCTTTAGTCTCCCACGTAGCTCCCTCAACCTACTGATTCCTCCACAAGACTTTGGCGAAGCTACCTCCTTGTTCCTCAAGTTAAAAATAGATGATCAAGGATTTGGACTGGGTCCTCTTCGTATGAGAGACTATCTTTCAATCCCACACTATCTAATGGCACAATTGAAGTTGGATCATCGATGCACTTCTTCAATAGTGACACATGAAATATTGGGTGCACAGATGTCCAATCTGAAGGTAATTCCAGCTTATATGCTACCTCGCCAATTCTCCTCAGAATTTTGTAGGGTCCCACATATCTTAGACTGAGCTTTCCTTTCTTCTCAAATCTCATTACCTCTTTCATGGAAATTTTTTTTAGATAAACCTAGTCATCCACAACAAACTCCAATTCTCTTCTACTCACATCAGCATAAGATTTCTGATGGTTCTGGGCTATTTTCAATCTTTCTCGTATAAGTTGTACTTTTTGCATAGCATCATGAACTGAGTCTAGCCTAATTAAAGTATCTTCACCAACCTCAAACCACTCGATAGGAATCTGCACATCCTACCATACAATGCCTCAAATAGAGCCATCTAGATACTAGAGTGGTAATTGTTGTTGTATGAAAAATCGATGAGAGGTAAGTGATCATCTCAACTTCCCTTGAAATCGATTACGCACGCTCTCAACATATCTTCTAGGATCTGAATAGTCCACTCAGCTTGTCCATCTATCTGCAGGTGAAAAGCTGTGTTGAGCTTGACCTGGGTACCAAGTCCCTTCTGAAAGGACTTCCAAAATTGAGTTAAACTAGGTACCTCTATATGAGATAATGGAAAATGGCACCCCATGAAGTCTAACTAACTCCCAGATATAAAGCCTAACATATATCTGTCATACCCTAGAAGCTCAAAGATCGAACCAGGAGTTGAAATGGGAAAATTGTGGAATTGATGTTATAGGCACAGGAAGAGTCATGGGATGACTCGTGAAGAAGTCCCACAAGTCGTCAAGTGACTCATGGGAAGGCCTAGAATAAAAGAAGAATCGAGGTCCCCATGAGGGAGAGAACGACTCATGGTCAGCCACCACAAGTTGTCATGTCACTCATGGGGTGACGTTGGAATTAAGTTGGAAGAATAACCTGTGTACCTAACGGGTGGGACCCCACGAGTCGTGGTCTGTCCCAAAGACTCGTGAGGAGAATCGTGCGCAAGCACAGTGGTTTATCATGAATTTTAAAACAGTGTACCTAATAGGAGGTGACCACGAGTGGTGGCCACTAGGGACAAGTCGTTAAGTCATCCGCTACGAGCCCCGGTAGACAGGTCATCCAGTGTACTTGACGAGCAACCTAACGAATCATTGGCCCTGGTAACGAGTCGTCAAGTCACCTGGTAGTTATTTTCTGTGAATTAGTAAGGGCTTTCTCATAATTTCCTAAGTCTCTAAGACCTATACTACGTCGTTTAAGGCTTGTTTTATTGGGTTTTAAGTAGGGTAAAACCTATCCTAAGCCAACATGCATGAAAGTTTGAAGGTTTGAAGGGGATATTCAAGGAGAAATCTCAAGGTTTCCATTGGAATCTCAACGTGGGGTATTAGAGGGTGTTACAATTCAACATTTCCAGGTATGTAAGGCTATGAGTGGGTGTCTTCTTCCACACCTATGCCCAAATTCTATCAATCATGATAAATTTTCCATGATCAAGTATGGGGTTTCTACCCAATTCCATAATTATTCAATCTCTACACATTGGTATAATTAAATTATATTTATATTGATGAATTATGAAGCTTGGGAAGATTTTAAATTATTCAATCGAAATTGTGATTTCTAACTTATGAAAGTGAAATCCCATGGATGAGAAGTTCATGAAAGAAGAGATTGATCTTGAATATATGGTGATGATGAGGTTTAATGATGCAAAACATGTTTCTAAAGCTACCCGTAATTATGATGTTGTTTTAAAAATAAAATGTGTAGATCCTAGTATTATAAAGCTTTGGGCAATGCCCACATGATGATTTGAAGTGATGATTTTTCTGACATAAGCTTACCACATTGTTTGAAGTGAAGTTTTCCCAATTTTTCATAAATCCTCGCTTGTGGTATGTTGAGTTAAATATTTCTACATGTAGCTTACCACATGGTTTGGAATAGAATCCCCCACCTATGATTGAGCTTGTGGTATGTTTTGAAGTAAAGCTTCTCATATGCATGAATTTGTAATTTAGATGTATGTCATTATTGAGCTTTGTCAAAGGACAATGTTGAGTTTCATTTTAATATGATGTCGAGTCTATGCATGATTTCGTTATGAGCTTTGTCAATAGACAATGTTGAGCTTAGTTTCATATCATGTTGAGTTATGCATGATTTCATATTGAGCTTATTCATTAGACGATCCCAATTGGCCGTTCAGCTTGATATCAGTAACATTGTAGCGTCCCTAGCCCTGGAAAGGTTTTGGATAGCTCTGCCCACTTGAGTGTGATAGCTGGGAACACGTAAGCTCTATCGTGGTATGTCAGTTAAGTGACAAGTCTCCCACTATCTATATCTTCCAAATTTGCATATTCATTACTCATGATGATTACCTTATGCATGCATGTTCTGAAAGTAAGGTTTACTCATTGTTCAGATTTTGATATTAATGTTATGTATCAGCTTTGAGTCATTCGACTCAATCATGATGTTATAAAGCTTTGCATGGTCATATCATGATAAGATTGTGATGTCAGAAATCATGCATGCTGCCCATCCACTTATGCTTAAAAGCTTATGATATGTTATGAAATGTTTTAAATGGTTTACTTTACTTAAGCGGTTTACTTACCTTGCATACTCGGTACAATCCACGTACTGACCGCATACTTTCTATGCTACATCGTTTCATGATGTAGGACCCAGTTATTAGGTTTATCCCCATTCATAGTCGCTGTTCAAAGTTAGCACCTACTTATTTGGTGAGTCCTCATCTTTCGAGGACTAGACCTTCAGTTGTTTTAGATGTCCTTTCAGTTTTGAGTATTGTTGAGCTAGTTGGGGGTGTTGTCCCATCAGCTCGTACATATTAGAGGCTTATCAGACATAGAAGTGCATTCAGCTTCAGATATTTATTCTATTTTTATGTTGACTTGACTTCTACTGGGTTTATAATGATGTTTTCTTCATGTTTATTAAATGAGTCAGTTGAATGCTTATGTCATGGGTCGACTTGGGGTCTCTCGGGGTCCCTTATTCCGTGTCTATGATCCAAACCTCCATTCGGGTCATGACAAACTTTGTATCAGAGCCATTGGTTTGATGTATCCAAGGGAGTTTGAAAGCCGCATTAGGTAGAGTCTTTTTCATGGGTGTGAAGCGTGCCACACTTATCACGAAGAGGCTACTAGACATTTTAAGAAATATTCCCTTCTTTGATGATCTATGTCATGCGATGAAAATCCTTTCTATCCTTCTAATTCGTGCTATTCGCGATTGCAGAATCATGTCTCCTCGAAGGATGAATAGGAGGAATGTAGGTGGTGAGAGCCACAAGGATGGAAACGGTCGTGAGTATCAGCCAGCCCCACCAATTCAGGAGCCTCAGACACTAGAGTCAGCCGCTCATGCTAAGTTCCAAGCTGCCATTCAAATGCTTACATAGGCCTTGACCGCTCGGGTCAATCAGTAGGCCGTTGCGCATGTTTCGCAAAATTGAAATGCAACGATAGCTTGAGTCAGGGACTTCTTGAGGATGAACCCGCCGGACTTTCTGGGCTCTAAGGTAGATGAGGACCTGCATGATTTCATTGATGAGATTGTCAAGATCACCCAAGTTATGGGGGTGATTAGTGTTGAGTGCGCAGAGTTGGCCTCCTACCAGCTGAAATGGGTTGCGCATATTTGGTTCTGCTAGTGGAAGGATAGCAGAGTCGCTGGAGTAGGCCTGGTCACATGGGAGGAGTTTCAGGTTGCATTCCTCTATCGGTTCTTCCCTTGAGAGATGAGGGAGTTGAAATCAGCTGAATATGTGAATTTCAAGCAAGGAAGGATGATTGTTCAGGATTACGACCTTGAGTTCACCCACCTATCTAAGTATGCCCCGGAGTTAGTGACCGACCAGTGGGCGCGGGTGAGCAAATTTTCGCATGGCATAGCAGGATATTTGGACAAGGACTGCAGAACAGCTATTCTCCATCAGGACATGGACTTCCCTCGCATTGTGTTGTATGCTCAGCAGATGGAGGCGGCACATTCGAGGGAGAGGGATGCCAAGAGGGCCAGGACTTAGGACCACACTTTCTCTCAGCAGAGATCCTGTGGTTGGCATCGACAGCAGACCCACCAGAGATCATCAGCCCCATTATCTCAAGCGCTGAATGTGCCATCTAAGCCTAGACATGATCAGAGAGGGCGAGCGTCAGGTTTGAGGGGTCATAGCAATAGGCCTGCAGACTCCAGCATTCCATCTTGTCGCAGGTGCGGCCAAGGACACAGTCCAGTGCTTAGCGGGGTCAGGAGCTTGTTTTGGATGTGGGAAGCCGGGACATGTTCTCAGAGATTGTCCCGTTGTGAGACAGGATCAGGTTGGGGACCGAGGCCCAGCTTCTAGTTCAGCAGTCCACCCTCACGCACAATATATTAGGGGGAATCTACTGGCACCGCTAGCGGGCAGTGCCAGAATAGATTTTATGCCTTAGCCACTCGTCAGGAGTAGGAGGCCTCACCAGATGTAGTCACTGGTATGTTGAGAGTATTTCATGTTGATGCTTATTCTTTGTTAGATCCGAGGGCTACCTTGTCTTTTGTGACACCATATATAGCCAGTAGCTTTGGAGTCAGTCCCAATGTTTTATTAGAGCCCTTCTCAATTTCTACTCTAGTAGGTGACTCAGTTATAGCTAGACGGGTGTATAGAGATTGCCCGGTCTCAGTTCTTCATAAGGTCACCTTAGCAGACTTGATAGAGTTAGACATGATCAATTTTGATGTTATTCTCGGTATGGATTGGCTATTTGCGTGCTATGCTTCAGTTAATTGTAGGACCCGGTCGGTAGAGTTCAGATATACGAGAGAACCTGTCTTAGAATGGGAGAGTAGTTCAACTGTGCCTGTAGGTCGATCTATTTTCTACCTTAAGGCCAGGAAGACAATTTCTAAGGGTTGTTTGTACCATCTAGTTAGGGTTAATGACGTAGAATCTGAGACCCCGACTATCCAGTTCGTACCAGTAGTACGTGAGTATATAGAGGTCTTCCCTGATGATTTTCCAAGTGTCCCTCCGTAGCGGGAGATTGATTTCGGTATAGACCATCTTTTTGACACCCAACCTATATCTATTCCGCCTTATAGAATGGCTCCAGCCGAGTTAAAAAAAATTAAAGGATCAGTTGAAGGACCTGTTAGATAAGGGCTTTATTAGGCCGAGTAAGTCTCCATGGGGTGCACCAGTGTTGTTTGTTAGGAAGAAGGATGGTTCGCTTCGGATGTGCATTGACTATTGGTAGTTGAACAAGGTCACCTTCAAGAACAGGAGGTCCTTTACCCAGGATCGATGATTTGTTTGACCAGCTTCAGGGTGCCAAGTGTTTCTCCAAGATTGATCTCAGATCCGGGTATCACCAGCTCAGGGTTCGGGAGAGTGACATCCCAAAAACTACTTTCAAGACTCGGTATGGTCACTACGAATTTGTTGTTATGTCTTTTGGACTAACCAATGCCCTTGTAGCTTTTATGGATCTAATGAACAGGGTTTTCAAGGCATATTTGGACATGTTTGCGATTGTGTTCATTGATGATATCCTAATATACTCTCGGAGCGATGAGGATCATGTTGTTCGCTTTAGAATAGTGCTTCGGACCCTCAAGGATCGCCATTTGTATGCAAAGTTCAGCAAATGTGAGTTTTGGTTGGACTCAGTGGCATTTCTACGCCATGTGTTATCAGGTGAGCGCATAAAAGTAGACTCTCAAAAGATCAAGGCGGTAAAGAATTGGCCCAGACCGGTGAACCCATCAGATATCAAGAGCTTTTTGGTCTTAGCAGGTTACTATCAGAGATTTGTGGAGGGTTTTTCATCTATTACCACACCATTGAACAAGTTGACTCAAAAGAAGGTGAAGTTTCAATGGTCGGAGGCTTGTGAGAAAAGCTTCCAAGAGTTTAAGACCTGACTCACTTTAGCACCAGTGTTGACCCTACATGAGGGTACTGATGGTTTTGTGGTGTATTGTGATGCTTCACGAGTCGGACTCGGGTGTGTGTTTATGTAGCATTGGAAAGTGGTAACATATGCCTCAAGACAGTTGAAAGTTCATGAAAAAAAGTACTCAACCCATGATCTTGAATTGGTCGCGGTGGTGTTTGCATTGAAGATATGGCGGCATTACTTGTATGAGGTCCATGTGGATGTATTCACGGATCACAAGAGCTTGCAATATGTGTTCATGCAGAAAGACCTCAATCTTCGGCAAAGGAGATGGTTGGAGCTACTTAAGGACTAAGGCTAATGTGGTAGAGGACGCACTTAGTAGACTCTCTATGGAGAGTGTGTCCCACATGGATGAGGGAAAGAAAAAGTTGGTGAAAGATCTCCATCGAATTACGAGGTTGGTAGTTTGATCGATCAACTCGACCGATGGTGGCGTTGTTGTGGAAAATGGATCAAAATCGTCCTTGGTGACAGATGTGAAGGCCAGACAAGATAAGGATCCGATTTTAGTAAAGATGAAGGAAGTCATTCGAAGTCAAAAGGTGGAAGTCCTCTCCCAAGGGGGAGATGGTGTACTACGGTACCAGGGTTGTCTATGTGTTCAAGATGTCGATAATTTGAGGGACCAGATATTGCATGAGGCACGTGGATCCAGGTATTCTATCCATCCAGGTACTACCAAGATGTTTCATGACTTTCGGGAAATATATTGGTGGAACGACATGAAGAAGGATATTGTGGAATTTGTAGACAAATGCCCAAACTGTCAGCAAGTGAAAATTGAGCATCAAAGGCCAGGAGGCATATTGCAGGATATTAAAATTCCTACTTGGAAGTGGGAAGAGATTAACATGGACTTCATTACCGGCATACCTCATACTCGCCGACAGTATGATTCCATATAGGTGGTGGTCGACAAGTTGACCAAGGCTGCACATTTTTTTACCGGTCAAAACCACAGATTCAGCAGATGAGTATGCCAAACTGTATATATTCGAGAGTTGGTTCGACTTCATGGAGTGCCCTTGTCTATTATCTCAGACCGAGCTACTCAGTTTACCTCTCAATTTTGGCGCTCTTTCCAAAAAGGGCTTGGAACTCAGGTTAAACTCAGCACAACATTTCATCCTCAAATGGATGGCCAGACGGAGTGGAAAATTCAAACTCTCGAGGACATGTTGAGGGCTTGTGTGATGGACTTTAAAAGTAGTTGGGATGATCACTTGCCTTTAATCGAGTTTGCTTACAATAACAGCTATCACTCTAGTATCCAAATGGCACCGTTCGAGGCTCTTTATGGGCGGAGGTTTAGATCGCCCATCGGATGGTTTGCGGTTGGTGAGGCAGCTATGATATGGCCCGACTCAGTTCACGAGGCTATGGTGAAGGCTCAGTTGATAAGGGACAGGTTGAAAACATCTTAGAGTCGTCAAAAGTCATATGTGGATGTAAGAAGAAGGGATTTGGAGTTTGATGTTGATGATTGGGTATTTCTAAAGATATCTCCCATGAAGGGAGTCATGCGATTCGTTAGTAAAGGAAAACTCATCCCCCACTATGTTGGTCCCTATCGGGTTATGAGGAGAGTTGGTAAGGTAGAGTATGAGTTGGACTTGCCCTCAGAGTTATCTTCAGTCCATCCCTTCTTTCATGTATCACTCTTGGAAAAGTGCTTGGGTGATCCAACTTTAGTAGTCCTGGTGGAAAGTGTTGATGTGAGAGATAGCCTCAGTTATGAGGGAATTCCTGTTGCAATCTTGGATCGTCAAGTTCGGAGGCTGAGGAATAAAGAAGTAGCTTCAGTGAAGGTGTTGTGGAGAAACCAGCATGTTGAGGGAGCTTTAGCTGCTGTGATGTCTAAATACCCCCACCTGTTCCCTACTGGCTCAGTTTTAGTTTGAGGTATCAATTTTTGCCCTAATTACCAAATCAGTTTCCATGGTCAGTTCATGTGCGCAAGTTAGAATTATGTTATGATGAATGTATGTGATGCTTGAATTTAGTTCAGTTGTGTAGTTCTTTTTTGAGATAGTCATTTCTTCAATTTTCGATTTTCATAATTAGTATATCCATATGATGATTGCATGTTTCTGCGGTTTCTGTCTGTTTCTAACATTCAAGGATGAATGTCCCCAAGGGGGAGATATTGTCATACCCCAAAATCTCAAAGATCGGACCCGGGAGTTAAAATGGGAAAATTGTGGAATTGATGTTGTAGGAATAGGACGAGTCATGGGACGACTCATGAGGAGGCTCCACAAGTCGTTAGTGACTCGTGGGCAGGCCTGGAATAAAGGAAGAATTGAGGTCTCTACGAGGGAGAGAACAACTCGTGGTCAGCCACCACATGTCGTCATGTCACTCATAGGGTAACATTGGAATTAAGTTGGAAGTATAACCACTGTACCTAATGGGTGGGACCCCACAAGTCATGGTCTATCCCAACAACTCACGAGTAAGCATAGTGGTTTATCATGAATGGTAAGGCAGTATACCTGATGAGAGGTGACCACGAGTCATGGCTACTGGGGACGAGTCGTTAAGTCATCTGTTACGAGCCCCAATAGACACGTCATTCTGTGTAATTTCCTAAGTTCCTAAGACCTATACTACATCGTTTAAGGCTCGTTTTAGTGTGTTTTAAGTAGGGTAAAACCTATCCTAAGCCATTATTCTTATGCATGAAACTTTGAAGGTTTGAAGAGGAGATTCAAGGAAAAATCTCAAGGTTTCCATTGGAATCTCAGCTTGGGCTATTAGAGGGTATTAGCATTCAACATTTCCAGGTATTTAAGGAATGAGTGGGTGTCTTCTTCCACACCCATGATCAAATTCTATCAATCATGATATATTTTCCATGATCAAGTATGGGGTTTCTAACCAATTGCATAATTCTTCAATCTCTACACATGGGTATGATTAAATTATATTTATATTGATGAATTGTGAAGCTTGGGCAAATTTTAAATTGTTTTCAATCCAAATTGTGATTTCTAACTTATGAAAGTGAATGCCCATGGATGAGAAGTTCATGAAAGAAGAGATTGATCTTAAATGTATGGTGATGATGAGGTTTAATGACGCAAAGCATGTTTCTAAAGATACCCATAATTATGATGTTGTTTTCAAAATAAAATGTGTAGATCCTAGTATTATAAAGCTTTGGGCAATGCCCACATGATGATTTGAAGTGATGATTTTTCTGACATAAGCTTACCTCATTGTTTGAAGTGAAGTTTTCCTAATTTTTCATAAATCCTCGCTTGTGGTATGTTGAGTTAAATATTTCGACATGTAGTTTACCACATGGTTTGGAATAGATGCCCCCACCTATGATTGAGCTTGTGGTATTTTTCGAAGTAAAGTTTCTCATATGCATGAATTTGTAATTGAGATTTATGTAATTATTAAGCTTTGTCAAAGGACAATGTTGAGTTTCATTTTCATATGATGTCGAGTCTATGCATGATTTTGTTATGAGCTTTGTCAATAGACCATGTTGAACTTAGTTTCATACGATGTTGAGTTATTCATGATTTCATAGTGAGCTTCTTCATTAGACTATGTTGTGCTTCGTCAATAGATGATGTTGAGCTTCGTTATATACTATGTAGAGCATTGCATATTTTTGGGAGAAGAGTATAGCACCGAGCGGGTTAAGGGACGATTACCCTATGCCCCAGAACTACGCGCACATGTAAGTTGATACTATTATATTAATGGGACCTCCCTTGTGTGCTATCCCTGTCCGAATTGGCCCTTCAGCTTGATACCGATATCATGGTATCATCCCTAGTGTTGAAAAGGTTTTGGACGGCTCTGCCCACTTGAGTGTGATAGTCGGGACCACGTAAACTCTATCGTGGTATGATGGTTAAGTGGCGAGTCTCCCACTGTCTATATCTTTTAGATTTACATAGTCATTGCTCATTATGATTACTTTATGCATGCATGTTCTAAAAGTAAGATTGACTGATTGTTCAACGTTTGATATAAATGTTTGTTTCAGCTTTGAGTCATTCAAGTCAATCATAATGTTATAAAGCTATGCATGGTCATGTTATGATAAGATTGCGATTTCAGAATTAATGCATGTAGCCCATCTACTTATGCCTGAAAGCTTATGATATGTTATGAAATGTTTTAAATGGTTTACTTTACTTAAGCGGTTTACTTACCTTGCATACTCGGTACATTCCACATACTGACCACATACTTTCTATGCTGCATCGTTTCATGATGCATGACCCGGGTCTCAGGTTTAGCCCCGTTCGCAGTCGCTGTTTAGAGTTAGCACCTACTTATTTGGTGAGTACTCATCTTTTGAGGACTAGACCTTCAGTTGTTTTAGATGTCCTTTTAGTTTCAGTATTGTTAAGCTATTTGGGGGTGTTATCCCATTATCTCCTCCAAATTAAAGGCTTATCAGACTTAGATGTGTATTCAGCTTCAGATATTTATTTTGTTGTTAAGTTAAGTTGACTTCCACTGGGTTTATAATTATGTTTTCTTCATGTTTATTGAATAAGTTAGTTGAATGCTTATGCCATGGGTTGACTTGGGGTCTCTCGGGGTCCCTTGTTCCGTGTCTACGATCCGAGCATCGATTCGGGTCGTGACAAGTCCTTAGCTAAATCTGTAGTTTTAACTTGGAGGAAGTATGCTCACTTATTCATCCAATCTACTTTCACCTAGATTGGATCATGCTGCTGATGAGTTCGAGGTAGACCCATAATAAAATCCATATTCACTTTTTCGCACTTCCATGTGGGTATGTTGATATCCTGAGTCATACCTCCTGGTCTCTGGTGCTCTACTTTGGCTTGCTGGAAGTTGGGGCACTTAGCTACAAATTTAGTGATATCTCTCTTCATTTCATTCCACTAGTAAATATCCCATAAATCACGGTACTTTTTAGTGGCACCAGGGTGGATGGAGTATCTCGAGTTGTGTTCTTCAACTAGTATCTGCTGTCTCAAATCACTAATATCCGGTACACAATCTACCTTGGTAACGGAGCACACCATCTCCCCCTTTGGAGAAAGCTTCAACTTCTTTTCTGAGAACCGCTTCCTTAAGCTTAAGTGAGATGGGATCTTCATCCTATTTGGACTTAACTTCAACAACAAAAGAGAAATCTGACCCACATTGCATTACCACTCCACCCTCAACTAAGTCAACCAGCTACACTCCTAACTATGCTAATCGGTGAATATCCTTCAATGGTTCCTTTTTGCCCTCTTCAACATGGGCCACACTTCCCATAGATACTCTGCTCAGGGCATCTGCAACCACATTGGCTTTGCCGGGGTGATATAGCTCACTCATGTAGTAGTCCTTTAGAAGGTCTAACCACCTTCTCTGACTAAGATTTAGATCTGTCTGACTGAATACATACTGAAGGCTCTTGTGATCGGTGAAAACATCTATGTTGAGCCCCGTACAAATAGTGTCTCCACATTTTTAATGAAAACACCACTGCTGCCAACTTCAAGTTATGAGTTGGATAATTCTTTTCATGAACTTTGAGTTGTCTAGAGGCATAGGCTATCACCTTGCCCCGCTGCATCAGAATGCAACTGAGTCCAACTCTCGAAGTGTCGCAATATACTACAAACCCATATGATCATTCCAGTAGGGTCAACACTAGAGCGGTGATGAGTTGAGTCTTTAATTCTTGGAAACTATTCTCACACCCAACTGACCACTGAAATTTCACGTTCTTCAATGTTATCCTAGTAAGAGGGAATTCTATAGAAGAAAAGCGTTCCACAAAGCGTCTGTAATACCCGACTAGATCCAAGAAACTTCTGGTTTCGATTGGGGAGGTAGGTCTGGGCAAATCTTTCACTGCTACTATCTTTTGAGGATCAACTTGAATACCTTCACCCAAGACCACGTGACCATGAAGTCAGGGACTTTAACCAGAATTTGTATTTGCTGAACTAGGCGAACAACTGGCGGTGCCTGAGTGTTTGAAGCACTATCCTTAGGTGATTAGCATGCTCTTCTTCATTCCTGGAGTATAGCAGAATGTCATCAATAAATACAATGACAAACATATCTAGATACTGCTTGAAGACTCTATTCATCAGGTCCATAAAGGTTGTAGGGGTATTTGTTAGTCCGAAGGACATAACACGAATTCATAGTGACCATACTTAGTTTTGAAAGTTGTTTTCAGTATGTCACATTCTTTGACTCTCAGCAGATGATACCCTGACCTGAGATCTATCTTGGAGAAACAACTAGCTCCCTAAAGCTGATCGAACAAGTAATCAATCCTGGGTAGGGGATACCGATTCTTGACAGTGACATTATTCAAATGACGGTAATCGATGCATATTCTGAGAGTACCGTCATTATTTCGCAGGAATAGTATTGGAGTACCCCAGGGAGAGATGTTGGGTTTGATAAAACCCTTATCAAGAAGGTCTTTTAGCTTCTCCTTCAACTCTTTGAGCTCCACTGGAGCCATTCTGTAAGGAGGGATAGAGATGGGCTGAGTATCCGGGAGAAGGTCTATACCAAAGTCGATTTCCTGCTCAGGAGGAACTCTAGGGAGATCTTTGCGGAACGCATCAGGAAATTCACACTGACTGGATAGTTGGGGTCTCAAAATTGGAATCCTTGACCAAAACTAGATAATAGATATATCCATTAGAAATAAGATTTTGGGCCTTAAGGTAGCCAAATAAACCCACCCTTAGGTGCTGAACTATTGTCCGTCCACTCTAACAATGGCTCATTTGGAAACTGAAATTTTACAATTCTAGTTCTATAATCGACTGAGGCATAACCGGAGTGTAACCAATACATGTCAAGGATGAGGTCAAAATCGACCATGAATAATTCTACGAGATCAGCTGGAATGACCATATTGAATACTGAGACTAGGCAGTTTCTATACATTAGGCTGGCTCTAACTAACTCGCCAACTAGGGTGGAGACTGAAAACTGCTTTGAGAGGACCTCAGGACTGATATTAAACTGAACAACTATGTATGGAGTCAAGAACGACAGTGTGGCTCCTAGATCTAGTAGGGCATATACAACTAGGTGGAAAAGACGTAACATACCCGTGACCATATCAGGTGAGTTCTCCTAATCTTGAAAGATGATAATGCATAAAAATAGTTTTGGCGCTGACCGCCATCCATACCTGAAGTATTGTCCTGCTGAGCTAGTCGACCTGCTAGAGCTGCTGATGTAGTGCATTACGACCTTCCCCATCCTGCTGACGGACATTCTTTAAGCCGATGGCCAGGCTATCCACAACCAAAGCAACCCTCTCGACCCTGAATACACTCTCCTGGGTGGTAATTGCCACACATAGGGCAAGCTGGATACCTATTATTGGAACTTTAGCTCTAGGGCTGAGAGCCAGATGCTCTACCCTTCCGATCCTGGCGAGACCGAAAGGTAGGGGTACTGGCTGAGATGGCTGTCGGAGCCCTCTGCTGCTGCTCTGTTACACCCTAAAAAATTTTTGGTGATTACTTGATGCTTGTATTCTATGTTTAGGGAAGTACGGGTTGTATATTGGCTGTAGATGACAAGGGAAATGTGTACGAACGGAAAACCGAAGAGTATGTGAAGTTCATAGTTAAGTGTAAATTTTAGATAACCATATCTCCTAGTATATAATGAATTAGAAGACCGAAAACCTATAAAAAATTAAAGGCCTTTGAGTCTAGTTTTTAGATCATCAAACTACTCATTAATCAGAGTTCAGAGTAAAAAGTTAGAGACATTTTACCGTGACACTATCGGGCAGTAAGTTGGCCACCGCCCTAAAAACGGCCACCTCCCAACTTGCTTTATATTTTAAGTCATTACTTATCAAATCATTTTCAATGTTTCCATAATTAAGGTGCCTACTTATCCTCTGAAATTCTCTCAAATTTCCAAAAAACAACTAAGCAAAGGTCTTGCAGACTGGATCGGACGGGAGAGGAATGGAAAGTCAGGATCAAAAACACTAAACTAAACTCCATTAAACTAAAGCTAAGTGAAGGGGATCTGCCACAAGGTGAAGGTGGTGTGTTGGTATTTGTTTTGGCTGAACTTGGGCAGTGTTGTTATGGTGAATTTGTTGTGTTTTTGAAGCTTTCTTAAGCTACATATACATTCACTCTTGGTAGGGATTAAATACAAGTATAAAAGGTAAGGATTCTACTACTAACCTTGCTTGAATTTTGGTTACAAGACTAGAAGTTGGAGGTGTGTCTGGTGTGTTGGTGAACTGTTTTGTGGCATTTTGGACAGCAATGTTGCTATATTTTTGGACAAGAAGTTGAGGTTAATTACTCCTATTATAACCAAGAACAAATCCCCATAAAAAGGAAATAATTTCACCCCTTTTAAACCTCTCAAATTGTAAAGAGAAAATCTAGAAATCGGCAGCTAAGTGAGTTGTTGATGGACTGTTTGTGAGCTAAGTATTGCTCATTTTCCTTAGGATTTTTGGTTTTTTATTTTTCTGCAATTATACTTCATATTGAGGGGAAGAATTACAGCAGAACTAAGGTAAAATTTCCTTTTGTTTCTCCCTCAAAAGTTAGTAAAAACTAGTTCAGAAAATGGCTAAATGTTGTTGATGTTGCCGTGTTTTGTTGTTGCTATTATGACTGCCATTGTTTAGTTATTTTGGATGCATTCTGCGCTATAGATTAAACTTTTCATTGGCCTATAAAACCACTGGATTAAGGAAGTTGAAGGCTTATTATTGAAATAGAAAATCGGCTAGAGAAAAGTTCAATGGAGAAAGGTATGTAAGGCGTTCTTTGTCTCTTGATTTTCAAGCACGAATTCATGCCGAGGATTATTTTAGCATTCCCCAGTACTTGATCTTCTTTAGTAGAATATTATGGTTCATCCCAGTTGTTAGAATTACTTGGTATTAAGTTGTGTATTTGCTAAAGAGTTGGAATGCATGAATGTGAAGGGGAGAGGGAAATTTTCTTCTATTATGGTCGTAGTTGTAAATTGAGTCTGAAGTCCCCTCGGCGTGGGAATTATGAGCTGGTCCTTTACACTATATTATGTATTTGTGGTGTCAAAGTTGTTTCACATTATGGTGGCTAAGTAATTTGGTAAGCATGGAAAGACGACGATGCGCAGACAAACCTAATGATTGAAATTAGTTTTTAACTCAATAAGGGCTAACAAGGGTAACGAAATGGAATTTCCTTATGACAGTTACCTACCCTCTTATATTCATGTTTTAAGGTACCTAAGGCTATGAGATGGTTTCCCAATCCCTCTTCCTTAAGATAAGTGACTAATTAATGCGTTTATTAATTAACCAATACGTTAAACGTGGAAAATAGGACCCGAATGGGTAAACTATTTTTGTTTCTACGGAACCATATTTATTGGCAGGTTATGTACAACACCTTGATATTAAGCGGTTATATGAAAATCATGATATATATATATATATAAATATATATGTGCATTTATTCTTAAGTTCAAAATATGCCCTAAAGTAGTATGGATTACCTTTCGAAAGTCGCTATATGTTTATTAGAGCTTTTGAGTTATCTAGACCTCCTGAGAATTGCTTAAGACTTTATATAGACACGTCTCATGTTCTCTGAAAGTTGTAGATGTATAAGGAAATCAACCTAAGAGTAAAAGTTGAGGCTCTTGTAGCAATGGAGAGGTAAGGGTAAATATTAGACCTTTTAAGGTAATATGTGAGTTACATGCCCTCTTCCATAGTAGATTTTAAGAACCTTTGAGAGATGTTAAATATGAACAGGATGATGTTTAAGAGATAAGGTTGGCAATTAGGTAAAAAGGTAAGTGCGTATAAGAATTTCTAGAATAATGAACACGAGAGTAAATAATTAAGTAGGGAATTACGAATCCTGGTTGGAAAAGAATTTATGATGAATATGAAAAGTACAACCAAAGGTTGTTTTTAGATGATAAGTGTTACGATTTTTAATGAGTTAGGCAAATAACCAACAAGATTTACCTTGTTCTAATGACATTTAGCAAAAAGGGTTATAAATAAAGTTGGTTATGTTCAGTTCTGTTAAGCTAATGGAAGTCCAGTAAAGTGTTAACTTCTTAAGAAATGATTAGAATCAAATATTTTGAGATAGTGACTTAAGTTAAGGAGAAGTTCTTTGTCGTCCTTCTTAAATAATTATTTTTGATTATTTGTTCTATGAGTTGGAGTAACTTTCTCAAGTTTTAAAGGATTTTTTTTGGAAGATTCTAAACTATTTATAATGTTGTTAAGTTTTTCTAAGCTCCTCATATATTGCAATGTTTCACATGTGCTTTGAAACCTACGTTGTCTGAAAAATGACTATAAGTATTTATTTACATTAATGCAGCCTCTAGAAAGTTTCCTAGCATTTGTATATTAAAGAGCTCTAAGTTTGAGTTACACAAGTTATGTCTTCCAGTTCATAAGTTACCTCGAGATATGACATGATGTGCAACGAATGAGGTATGCACGATTCTTGATATGAAATTATGAAAGTCAAACGAGTATAAGCACGAAATGAACGCTAAGATTGTTAATAGAAAATGTTAGGTTAAGCTATTCCTCTCTGCTCCTTGTGTTAGAATTTCTAGGAGATGTTTAAAATCATGAACGTGAGTCTACACATATCTTTATGATATTCCAGTTCTAGGAACTTCCCAAGAATTCATTCACAGCATATGTATGTATTTAAATGCTAAATGAAAGACCTATATGTGTATGACATAATTGTAGTAGTAGGAGTCGTGGTAAGATCCTACACATGTTATAGTTAATGATCGACATATTTTATGGTGTATAGTATTCAGATAGTCTGTATGATCTTTGTCAGATCCATTTATGATTGTGATTAAGATTTGTATTTATTTTACCACGGTGTGGTACACCAGCTGGAGATATTTTTTATTTTACCCAAGTATGGTACACTAGATGGAGATATTTTTATTTTACCCCAGTGTGGTACACCGGCTGGATATCTTTTTATTTTATCCCGGTGTGATACATCGGCTGGAGATATTTTTATTTTACCCCAGTGTGGTACACCGGCTGGACGAATTTTATATATGGATTTACGATTGGCTAGTTGCTGGCATTACAGTTATAGTTTCTTTCTTATGAATTTCTTAATTTCATTTTCATCTCATTATAGAGTTATTATCAGGTTTCAGTTTCTAGGATTCCAGGTTGTCACTATTCCTTATTCCTGGTTCAGTTATGTTGAGTTCAGTTATGTTATAGTAAGTTGTTATCAATTATAGGTTGCAGAGTTCTAGGTTACATTTATCCTTTATATGTTTATGTGCTAAGTCAGTTTTTATAGGATTGTTATCTCATGTTTACAGTTTCAGCCTTACATACTAGTACATTTCATTCGTACTGACGTCCCTTTGCTTAGGGACCTGTGTTCGTGCCGCAGGTGTAGGTAGAGGTTAGGATTTCCAGTTTAGTAGAAGTTCGTGAGATCAACAGATGGCTGGTATGCTCCTTTCTTCTGGGAGCTATGACTTAGTTATTTATGCTTGAGTTTTGAGATGCAGTGATGGATAGGTCAGAGCCCTGTTCCGACCATCAGTCAGTTTACTCTTTAGAGGCTTTGTGGACTTAGTGTGTACAGTGTTATTTAGTTTGTGGCCTCATTGGCTTATTATCTCTTTGTTTAGCACACCACTTGCCTTGGTTGAATTTCGAATTGTTTACACCGTATTGTTGAGACCTTATGGGTCCAGTTTATTCTTCAGCTGATAGTGACAGGTGTCCTGGATGGCCTAAGTGTTACAGTTAAAGATGTCATATAGCCGAATTTTTGATGAATCATGAATCGAGTGCCAATTGCGCCTTACCCCAGTTTTAAGGTGTGATAGACTTAGTATCAGAGTGAAGTCGTATCCTAGGGAGTCCACAAGCCGTGTTTAGTAGAGTCTTGCTTATGAGTATGTTGTGCACCATACTTATAATCAGGAGGCTACAGGGCATTTAGGGGTTGTTTCACTTTGTTCATTAATAGATCGTGCTATAATACAAAGATGTAAGGGCTGTTTGAAGTTGTAATCGTGCTTATGTTTTAGAATTCACCTGAAGTAAGGCAGATGGCTATGAGATTCTTGAAAAGGTCCCAGTCGCCCCTCCTATCAATCCATGAAATAGATTATAAGCTCGAAGTGAGTTTTGTTTTACTTCCCGTGTTATAGTTCCTCTGGTTCTAGTTAGAGCTACCGTGAGAAGGGATTCAACCCCTCATGTTGTCCCAATTTCAGTAGAGCTAGGAGAAGGTAGAGTTTTTTTATCCTCCAGCACCTTCAGCTATATCAAAGGGATGAGATTTTTGAAAGCATTTCAAATGTTAACCCGAATAGTGACGTTTCAAAAATCAGCTGTTGAAATTAATTGCAGTGTCTAGTGGAATAATTTTGAGAGCTTTAGTGCTCGTGGATTTTGAGCCTAAATCCCCTAGCCTTTATGGATCAGTACTTACTAGGGGAACTTCAACGAGTTCAAGTTAGTATGTTTTTGTACCTAAAGTAGGGAAGCATAAGTATTCACGAATATAGTCTTAGGTTTAGTTCTTTAATTGATATGCTTCAGATAGGGTGCGAAATATGAGGGGGTATATCAATTGTATCAGGTTTGATTGAGGATCTCATTCACCGTCTTCAAGTACCGTTATAAGAGTAGAATAGAGTGGGGGGAGACCAGGTCAACAGGATTATTTATGTCCCCTTGTATTGTTTCAAGGCACTAGGTGGCCAGGCATTTAATTTCTCTTGAAGACATAGTCCCTTTTTGTTTTCCTAGATCGCGCTTTAGTTTCAATTATTAGGACCGCCAATAATGGGTCATGGTAAAAGCAAAGGTAAAAGCAAAGCTTCAGATTTAACATTGATCTTGTATCTTAAGTAGTGAATGGAAAGTGGTATTGGAGTTAATTATATGTCGTGGTAGTGTATAAATTTGCTTATGGTTATAAAAGTTTATCGATTATGTGGTGTTAAGGCACGTTTGCCTTATGTTAGATAAATAGAATGAGTTAAATAAGTAAAGTTTGATATGAATCCATGACTGGAAAGCATATGTTTATGAATATATGGAATGTATGTTGATGACGGAATACAAGGATGAGTTAAAGGTGTTATGACATTCGAGGATGAATGTTTCTGGGGGGGGGGGGGGGGAAGGATGTTACACCCTAAAAATTTTTTGGTTATTATTTGATGTTTGTATGCTATCTTAAGGGAAGTACGGGTTGTATATTGGTCGTAGATGACAAGGGAAATGTGTACGAACGGAAAATCAAAGAGTATGTGAAGTTCATAAGTAAGGGTCAATTTTAAATAACCATATCTCCTAGTATATAATGAATTAGAAGACCCATAACCTATCATATGAAATATCTTTGAGTTTAGTTTTCAGAACATTAAACCTCTTCTAATTAGAGTTCGGAGTAAAACGTTATAGACATTTTACTTGACACTGTCGGGTAGTAAGGTGGCCACCGCCCTAAAAATGGCCATCACCCAACTTGCTTTATATTTTAAGTCATGACTTATCAAATCATTTTCAATGTCTCCAAAATTAAGGTGCCTGCTTATTCTCTGAAATTCTCTCAAATTTCCAGCAAACAACTACGGAAAACACTACGCTAAACTCCATTAAACTAAAGCTAAGTGAAGGGGATCTACCATAAGGTGAAGGTGGTGTATTGGTGGCTGTTTTGGCTGCACTTGGCAAGTGTTGCTATGGTGAATTTTCTAAGTTTTTGAAGCTTTCCTAAGCTACATATACATTCACTCTTGGTAGGGATTAAACACAAGTATAAAAGGTAAGGATTCTACTACTGACCTTGCTTGAATTTTTGATTACAAGACTAGAAGTTGGAGGTGTGTTTGGTGTGTTGGTGAACTGTTTTGTGGCATTTTGGACAGCAAGGTTGCTGTCTTTTTGAAAAATAGTTGAGGTCAATTACTCCTATTTTTAACCAAGAACAAATCCCCAGCAAAAGGTAAGGATTTCACCCCTTTTAAACCTCTCAAATTGTAAAGAGAAAATCTGGAAATTGGCAGCTAAGTGAGCTGCCGATGTACGGTTTGTGAGCTAAGTATTGCTCATTTTCCTTAGGGTTTTTGGCTCTTTATTTTTCTGGAATTATACATCATATTTAGGGGAAGAATTACAGCAGAACTAAGTTAAAATTTCCTCTTGTTTCTCCCTCAAAAGTTAGTGAAAACTAATTGAGAAAATGGCTAAATGTTGTTGATGTTGCCGTGTGTTGTTGTTACTATTGTGACTACCATTGTTAAGTTATTTTGGCTGCATTTTTTGCTATAGAATAAGATTTTCATTGGCCTATAAAAACACTGGATTAAGTAGGTTGAAGACTGATTATGGAAATAGGAAATCGGCTAGAGAAAAGTTCATCAGAGAAAGGTATGTAAGGCATTCTTTGTCTCTTAATTTTCAAGCACGAATTCATGCCGAGGATTAATCCGGCATTCCCCTGTACTTTATCTTCTATAGTAGCATATTGTGGTTCCTCCCAGTTGAATGTGAAGCAAAGAGGGCAAATGCCTTCAATTATGGTCATAGTTGTAAATTGAGTCTGAAGTCCCCTCGACGTTGGAACTATGAGCTGGTCCTTTACATTATGTTACGTATTTGTGGTGTCAAAGTTTTTTCACATTATGGTTTCTAATAAATTTGGTAAGCATAGCAAGACGACGACACACAGACAAACCTCATAATTGAAATCGATTTTTAATTCAATAAGAATAACAAAATGGAATTTCCTTGTGACAGTTACCTACCCTCTTATATTCATGTTTTAAGGTACCTAGGGCCATGAGATGGTTCCTTTATCCCTCTTCCATAAGTTAAGTGACTAATTAATGTGTTTCTTAATTAACCAATATGTTAAACTTGGAAAATAGGACCCGAATGGGTAAACTATTGATATTTCTATGGAACCATCTTTATTGGCAGGTTATGTACAATATTTTGATATTAAAAGGTTATACAAAAATCATGATGTATATCTATCTATCTATCTATATGTGTATATATATATATATGTATATATATATATATATATATATATATATATATGTTTATGCTTACATTCAAATTGCGCGCTAAAGCAGTAAGGATTGCCTTTCAAAAGTTGCTATATGCTTATTAGAGCTCTTGAGTTATCTATACCTCCTGAGAATTACATAAGGCTTTCAGTAGACATGTCGCATGTTCTTTGAAAGTTGTAGATGTGTAAGGAAATCAACCTAAGAGTAAAAGTTGAGGCTCTTGTAGCAATGGAGAGTAAGAGTAAATATTAGACCATTGAAGGTAATACGTGAGTTATATTCCCTCTGTCTATAGTTGATTTCAAGAACCTTTGAGATATGTTAAATATGAACCACACAATGTTTAAGATATAAGGTTGGCAATTAGGTAAAGAGGTAATTGCGTCTAAGAATTTCTGGAATAATGAACACGAGAGTAAATAATTAAGTAGGGAATTACGAATCCTGGTTGGAAAAGAATTTATGATGAATACAAAAAGTAAAGCCAAAGGTTGTTTTGAGATGATAAGTGTTATGATTTTTAATGAATTAGGAAAATACCCAACAAGATTTACCCTGTTCTAATGACATTTAGCAAAAAGGGTTACAAATAAAGTTGGTTATGTTCAATTGTGTTAAGCTAATGGAAGGCTGTAAAGCGTTAAGTTCTTAAGAAATGATTAGAATCAAATATTTTGAGATAGTGACTCAAGTTAAGGAGAAGTTCTTCGGTGTCCTATTTAAACAATTATTTTTGATTATTAGTTCTATGAGTTGGAGTAACTTTCTCAAGTTTTAAAGGATTTTTTTCCTTAAGCAATGTTTCACATGAGATTTTCCTATGTTTTCTAAAGCACGACTATAAGTCTTTATTTATATTAAGCCAGCCCCTAGACAGTTGCCTAGCATTTGTATGTTAAAGAGATACAAGTTTGAGATACACAAGTTATGTGTTCCTGTTCGTAAGTTACCTCGAGATGTGACATGATGTGCAACGAATGAGGTATGCTCACAATTATTTATATGAAAGTATGAAAGTCAAACGAGTATAAACACGAAATGAATGCTAAGATTGTTAATAGAAAATGTTAGGTTAAGCTATTCCTCTCTTCGCCTCATGTTAGAATTGCTAGGAGATGTTTAAAATCGTGAACTTGAGTCTACACATATCTTTATGATATTCCAGTTCTAGGAACTTCCATAGATTCATTCACAGCATATGTATGTATTTAAATGCTAAATGTAAGAACTATATGTGTATGTCATAATTGTAATATTAGGAGTCGTAGTAAGATCCTACACATGTTATAGTTACTGATCGACACATTTTATGGTGTCAAGTATTCAAATAGTCTGTATGAGCTCTGTCAGCTCCATTTATGATTGTGATTAAGATTTGTTTTTATTTTACCCTGGTGTGGTACACCGGCTGGGGATATTTTTTATTTTACCCCGGTATAGTACACCGGTCGGAGATATTTTTATTTTACCCCCATGTGGTACACCGACTGGAGATCTTTCTATTTTACCCCGGTGTAGTACATCGACTGGAGATATTTTTATTTTACCCCGGTGTGATACACCAGCTAGATGAATTTTATATATGGATTTACGGTTGGCTGGTCACTGGCATTACAGTTATAGTATTTTCCTCTTGCATTTCTTAATTGCATTTTCATCTCATTATAGAGTTATTATCATGTTTCAGTTTCTAGGTTTCCAGGTTGTTACTATTCCTTATTCCTAGTTCAGTTAACTTGAGTTTACTTATGTTATAGTAAGTTGTTATCAGTTACATGTTGCAGAGTTCTAGATTATATTTATCCTTTATAAGTTTATGTGCTAAGTAAGTTATTACAGGATTGTTATCTCATGTTTACAATTTCAGCCTTACATACTAGTACATTTCATTCATACTGACGTCCCTTTGCTTGGGGACCTACGTTCGTGCCGCAGGTGTAGGTAGACATCAGGATTTCCAGTTGAGTAGCAGTTTGTGAGATCAACAGATGGTTGGTATGCTCCTTTCTTCCGGGAGCTAGGGCTTAGTTATATATTCTTGAGTATTGAGATGCAGTTATGGATAGGTCGGAGCCTTGTTCCGACCATCAAGCAGTTTACTCTTTAGAGGCTTTGTGGACTTAGTGTGTACAGTGTTATTCAGTGTGTGGCCTCATCGGCTTATTGTTGCTTTGTTTAACATACTACTTGCCTTGGTTGAAATTCGATTGTTTACCCCGTATTGTTGAGACCTTATGGGTCCAGTTTATTCTTCAGTCTATTGTGACAGGTGGCCTGGATCGCCCAAGTGCTACAGTTACAGATGTCATGTAGATGGCTTCTCGATCAATCATGAATCGAGTTCCAGTTGTGCCCTACCCCATTTTTGGGGCGTGACATGCAGCTATGGGCGGTTACTATCGCCTGACCTCTAGTGGCCATAATCTGATTGGCCAGTCCTTGCCTACTTTTTCTTCCACTCCATGTCCTTCAGTTTCTCTGCCTCAATCTGTCGGGCATGAACAATAAGGCTGTAGAGGTCAATATCCTTAATCCGCATCACTGTCCTGCACTCTTTGAGGACTAGTTTTGACACTCCATTAACAAACTTTAGCATGCGATCCCTTTGCTCGACCACCATCTATGGAGCATATTTAGACAACTTCGTGAACTCTAGAGCATATTCTTCTACTGTTTTGTTTCCTTGTCTCAGATTCATGAACTCCACTACTTTTGCCTCCCTAAGCTTCTGAGGGAAGAATCTGTGTAGGAAGTAGTGAAATCCTCGCATCCCACCGGTCCTTCTCCCCCTGGCCTCCCCTCCCTCTATTGTTTGTACCAGACCTAGGCTACCCCTTTCAGCTGGTAGGCAGCCAAGTCGGCACTCTCTGAGGGACCGACACCAATAATTCGGGTGGTCTTTCTAATATCATCCACAAACTCCTATGGGTCCTCTCCCACCTTAGATCCGTGAAAATATGGAGGGTTCATCTGAGTAAAATCCTGCAGTTGGGCAGCTACTGCAAACCCGTTGTTGTTGATCGGAACCACCTACTGGCTCACCTAGTTGTTAACTATCTGAGCGAGCAGTTGGATAGCCACCCTAAATTCTGTGATGGACACTGAGTCGTCCTGATGGTCTGTTGGGGTTGGTGGGGCAAGTCGGTGAACATTACCGGTCCTTCTTCCATTACCACGTCGCAAAGGCATAACTCATTTAAATGAAACTAAGCAGAGTTGGGAGAATGATTTTGGAATTGAATTTCAATGCACGATAAGGAGTATGAATAAAAGGGAATTTTCATGATAACATCACCTAAAAGCTTCCCCGTCATAAGTGGGACGCGCTTCACACCTATGAAAAGGACTCTTCTTTAGGCGGTTTTCATTCATCTGAGGATACGCTAAACCTAGGGCTTGATACCAAGTTTGTCCTCGAGCTTACACCTTGGATGTGACACGGTACTTGGAGTCACAAGTAACCCTAAATCAACCCTTGGTCTATCATAAACTGGCATTTTGAGCAAACATATAAATATGGCATAAGCTTTAATGTAAACTATAAAACATTTATAAAAGTAGAGTTGAATCATACATTTTAAAAATATCTGAACCAAACTACAAGTCTTAGAAACCAAGTCTGTGTCTAAAAGCCACTATAACTGATGAGTTGCTGGGACAAGCCCCCAACTAACTCCAAGTCATTAAAGAAGAAAATGGAACTGAAATAAATGATCTTCATCCTCGAAAGATGAGGACTCACCACAACTGCAACTGGAATCTTCTGAGAGTGAGCGGCTAGCGAGGTTGGGATTTAGATCCTACAGCTGTATCATAAAATGATAAAACATAAAATGTATGCATCAGTACTTTGAATGTACTGAGTAAGTGAGAGAAATCATATGAAAGAAATAAAAATGCTGAACTGAAAAGACATGCTATGAAAAACTGAAATACTGAACTGAAATAACTGAAATAAACTGATATGGTCTAAATGACCCTATTTAATGGTCAAAAACGTGCTCTAAAATCTGAAATTCTAATCTAATCTGATCTGATACTGAACTGAGCCGACTAGTGGGAGAGTCTATAACTGATATGTAACCACGTGAGCTAAACGTGGAGTCTGATGTAGACACTTCATCTGTAGGACCCAATGTACCTTGCAACGGTATAAAGGCATGAACTAGATGATCACAAGTCTGGGGCCATGAGGCCAATGAAACTGTAACCTACAGTGGCAATGTTGTTCTGCGAACATGGGTGCGCTAAAACCCCGATTTGCTGGTGCTAACTCCTACTCCCACTGGATAGTCCTAGACTGACTACTAAGTTTATAGCTTTAAATTGGAGCCCAAGACTAGTTAGGAATACATATCTTGAAGAACCCTGAGAGTCTTATCGGATCGAATCATGTAGCTGGGTTCTATGACTGGAAAGAGTTACTTATCTGGAAGCGTCATAACCTTCTATAGAACAAACTAAAATTTGGTAGTGAGTCTGGTTCTGTTAACTAATAGGCACCACTAACACTTCTCTGAATTACTGCAGTAAAATTAGCCAGCTGACAAAATCTGAATAATATTGAGGATTCTAACATTCTGACTGAAATTGAACTATCATGCAACTAACTGGATTTGAACTCACACTAACAACATGGGAATCCACAACATTGACAGAATCAAGCAACAAGGAAGACTAACCCAATAGGCATAATTCTAGGTGATTTCATTCAACATTAGGGCTAAAATCATTCTTACAAGAAATAGAATTTACACGATATTTAGATAATGGATATTATCCAACACTCAACTTAAAACATATTTCACAAGCTATATTAGAATCTGGCATATAATTCATCCATATTTTAAAGCTCAGGGCTTGAATTCACTTTATGGGAATAACATCAATATAGTCTTAAACTGATGGAATCATATCTAAAATAAACATGGATAGCATTCTATATGAATTCAAAGAAATCTTATATATATATTTTATTCCCTTCATAATCGAAAACTCAGGGCTAGAATCCATAGAGAAACTCAGAGGGATTTTGGGGACACAAGGGAAGAACTATTCCCCTGTTGAATTCCCACATACCTGGCCACGAATACCTTGGAGAAGAAAGCTTGAGTCACTGCAAAAGATGAGACTCCCTAGCCTTGCTTGAGAGTTCTTGAGAGGAAACTTACATTAATTTATCTAAAAATCTCAATGGGAATGGGGGGGCCCGTTTAGCACCTCTAGGAAATTACTGAAACACCCTTAAGAAATTCATAGGAAGAACTGATTGCCAGTCCCCCATGAAGGACCCAACGGGTCGTGCCCAGTCGTGGTCACCTCTCGTGAGGTACACTGCCAAAAATCTCATGCTAGTCACCACGGGGTACAACACGAGTCGTTGTGTACTCAACGACTCATGGTGACCCACTCGTTAGGTACACTTCTTAAAATTTCCCGGCCTTAACTTTGTTATTGACCCCGAGTCACATTACGATTCATGGTCACACCCGTGGTCGCCCCAATTCTCCAATTTTTCTACCAAGTTAAAGGTCCTCACCACGAGTCACTTAACGACTCATGGTCACCCCCACGGGTCACGGAATTATTCGTTCTTTGACCTGGAGCAAAATTTTCATTTTTCTCCATTTTAACTCCCGGGTCTAGTCTTTGAGTTTTTAGGGCATTACAACTGAGGAGTAAAGTAATTGGCGGATTATGGATGGAGGTTAGCGAACCATTGAACGTGTCACCGAATGGGCCTAGAACATCACTAAACGTGCAAAATAAGACAAATGGCAATTCGCAGAATGCAACTAGCAAACTGTCTGTCCCTCCCCCCCTCCCTACTGCAACTGACAAAATGCCTGAGCAGGGGCAATTACATATAACACTGAAAAAGAGGAGATTGTTGACCTATTTTTGTATATAGTCTAGAAGAAACTACTCTGTACATACTTTTTAGCTTTTTGAGTATTTCTTTTGCTTTGGAGAGAGAAGAACCCCATTGGAGGAGATTGTTGAATATTGCGTTTCCTATTTTCATCTTCTTCCTTAGCAAGGTATAACCATTGTTGCAGGTGTATTTTGAGTTTGATTTTTCTTTCTCTTAGTAATGAAATCGTGGAGTTTATTGATGAATATACTCTTTAGTTTCTTAATTATGAGTAGCTAAATCATCAACTCGAGGTGTGTGATGATGGGTACTTAATTAGATTGGGTATTGCTAGATTCAACTCAATATTACTTAATTAGTGTATGATTTTTGAGTTCTCTCCAATTTATAATTGATTATCCATAATTGCAAATGTGGGTTTTCTTTTCATACTTGATTTTAGCTTGATAGAGAAGAATTCAAGTATTGGGAGAGAACTTGATGTTGGGAATGGATTTGATTGTGTGGAGTTGGGCTAGAAATAGGCAAAACCCATATTCATAATCCTAATTGGTAGTTGATGACTAGAAATAGCTCAGCTATTAACCCAAACTCTATTGGGCTAATCAAATTGTGTCTTGAGGTTCGAAAGGACTCGAGAAAAATGCGTCCATGAGGTCGAAAAACATAGGACGCCATCTCTTCCCAAGTTATTTACACTTATTCACAATGATTTGATGAGCTAGAATATCCTTATTGTATTATCACCCCATCACACCACACTCTAGTCTTCACTCATTATTGTCTATCAATTTTGGTTCTTTTGGTATTTTGGCCAGCTGGTTTAGAATCCACAACATTGTGGACTTCATTTCCCACCCAAAACTTTACTATTTTATTTCTCTTAGTTGGTACAAGTTAATTCAAATTTTCTAAAAAAATGCTTGCACAAATCATTCACTAGTCTCTGTGGGATTCAACCCCGGCATCCATTCGGAATATTTGTTTTGAGCAACAACCGTGTACGCTCAATCGTAAAGAGGGGTATAGTTTGGACGTTATCAAAAATGGCGCCGTTTCCGGGGACTAACAATTAATATCCTTGTGTTGTTTGTTAATTTGAATTAATCTTGCACCTCTGTTCATTAGCTTTTACTGTTGGAGTTGGTGCCTCATTTTGCCATTGTTGAGTGATCACTGATATGCTAATGATCCCCTTTGAAAAGTTGTTGTGAGACCCCGAGGGGGAATCTTATGTTGAGACCTCTAATTGATGGATAAGATGTGGCAGAGA
Organism: Datura wrightii; assembly: GCA_035772735.1. Taxonomy (NCBI): domain Eukaryota; kingdom Viridiplantae; phylum Streptophyta; class Magnoliopsida; order Solanales; family Solanaceae; genus Datura; species Datura wrightii. The sequence continues at coordinate 118,718,682 of JASDFA010000016.1, forward strand.
AGGGAGGAAAGATACGTTGTTGCTGGTCATGATGAAACAGATAGAACTATTAACGAATTATATGAAGGGTTTTCATATAAGGTACCACAAAGACAATCAAGGCTATGGGTATTCTTATAATGAAAATCAAGGTGGGAACGATATTTGTTTAGCTGAAACAAGTAGTCAAGGAACTGATGAGTCACTCTTGTCTCGCATGGAAAACACTCTTGAGGTGGTGCTTGAAAAAGTTATTTCAACTGATTCATGAGTTCAGGAATTGCGAATTGAATTGTTGGACCTCCCTAAAATAGTGAAATATCATGATGTAGCAATAAAACTGTTAGAGGACCGAATGAATGTGTTAGCATTCAAAGTGGCAGCTCAACAAGTAACAAAGGAAGCAACAGTTTCACCAGCCCAAACCAACATGGATGAATAAATATTTGGATTGGAGATGGAAGAAGAGATTTTGGAAGAAACATTTTCTAGCCTTTTCTTGAGCGGTGAAGAAATGGAGGAGGTTTGTCAAGTGATAAAAGGGATGGGAACTTATACCTTCCAACTGAGGAACTTGACCTTGACCTCAAGAATCGGACAATCCCACCATCACAACCATCCATTGTTGTACCTCCGAGTTTGTAACTCAAGCAATTACCTACCCATTTGCAATATGCATATTTTTGGAAAAATGAGACACTCTCGGTCATTATCTTAGAAAAGCTCACTCCTAACCAAGTAGAAAAACTCATATTAGTATTGAAAAGGCATATTTGAGCCATAGGGTGGTCAATAGCTGATACCATCGGTATTCCTCGGGGGATTCGCAATCACAAGATTAATATTCAAAAGAATTATAGCTCATCAATCGAGCATTAATGACGTCTAAATCCACCTATACTAGAGGTGGTCAAGAAGGAAATTATTAAATGGTTAAATGCATGAGTTGTGTATGCTATCGCGGACAGCAATTAGGTAAATCCTATATAGTGTGTGCCAAAGAAAGAGGGAATTACGTTTGTCCCAAATGAAAAGAATGAATTAATTGCAACCCGCCCAGTTACTGGATGTAGAGTTTGCATGGATTACTGTAAGTTAAACTCCTGGACAAAGAAAGATCACTTCCTTTTAACCTTCATTGACCAAATGCTAGATCGTTTGGCTTGGAAAGAATACTATTGTTTCTTAGATGGATGCTCAGGGTACAATCAAATATCTATTACACTTGAGGATCAAGAGAAAACCACTTTTAAATGTCCCTACGGGACTTTTGCAATTAAGAGGACGCCTTTTGGTCTTTGCAATGCTCCTGCCACTTTCCAAATATGTATCATCTCCATCTTTTCAGATATGGTGGAGGAAACTATGGAGGTCTTCAGAATGAGTTCTCAGTTGTGGGGGATTCATTTTAAGATTGTTTGGTACATGTAGAGGAGGTATTGAAGAGATGCGAGGAGACAAACTTGGTCCTTAATTGGGAAAAATGTAATTTCATGGTGAAAGAAGGGATTGTATTGGGGAACAAGATTTCTGAGAAAGGAATTGAGGTAGACCAAGCTAAGATCAATGTCATTTCTCAATTACCTCCAGCAAGCACAATGAAGGGTGTAGGTGTTTCCTCGGGCATATGGGATTTTACTGCCATTTTATTAAGGATTTCTCCCAGATAGCCCATCCTTTATTTCACCTGTTAGAAAAAGAGGAAAAGTTCAATTTCGATTAGGGGTGTATGAAGGCCTTTGTGGAGTTAAAGGAAAGGTTGGTTTCCTCTCCAATCATTACGACACTTGATTGGTCAAAGCTCTTTGAGCTCTTGTGCGATGCTAGTGGGGTAGCATTAGGGGCAGTCCTTGATCAATGGAAAGACAAGATGTTTCACCCCATTTACTATGATAGAAAGGCCCTAAATGATGCACAAACAAGCTTTATGGAGACTGAACAAGAGCTACTCGCTGTTGTGTTTCCCCCTGAGAAGTTTCGGGAATATTGTTGGGAATCAAAGTGGTGGTTGACATGGACCATGCTGCGCTCAAATATGTGACCAAGAATGATGCAAAATCCAGGCTTATTAGGTGGGTTCTGCTATGTAGGAATTCAACTTTGAAGTAAAGGATCATAAGGGGTGTGAGAATCAAGTGGCCGACCATCTATCACGCCTATAGACAAGTGGTCAGCCAGAAGTCCATGAGGAGATTAATGATAACTTCCTGTATGAACATATTCTAGCTTCAACCCAAGACTTAATAGTGTGGTTTGCTAATTTTGCTAATTATTTGGCAAGCAACGTCATACCTGAGGGTTTAAACTTTCATAAAAAAGAAGAAGTTCATGCACGATGTTCGAAAGTTTTATTAGGACGAACCATACCTTTTCCGTAGTTGTGCAGATGGTTTAATACGATGGTGTGTCCCAACAGTGGAAATGGTACCAATCCTAGAGGCTTGTCATTCTTCACCTATTGGGGGCCATTATGGAAGTGTTTGGATAGCAACAAAGGTGTTATAGTGTGGATTTTATTGGCCTATCCTGCATCAGGATGCCCATGATTTTGTGAACCAATACGATTGGTGTCAACAAATAGGGATTATTTCAAGGAAGCATGAATTTCCGTTAACACCAATCCTACATGTTGAGTTATTTGATGTATGGGGGATCAATTTCATGGGCCCCTTTGTGAGCTCTTGTGAGAATATGTATTTCTAGGTGGCGGTTGATTATTTCTCTTAGTGGGTAGAAGTTATAGCATTACCCAACAACGAGGGGAGGAGTGTAACAACCTTTTTAAAGAAGAAAAGTTTCTCTCGGTTTGGCACTCCTAGAGCTATCATTAGTGATGGAGGATCACATTTTTGCAATCAACTGTTCAGCACCTTGTTAGCCAAATATAGTGTGAAGCAAAAAGTGGCCACCCCTTATCACCCACAGACTAGTGGCAAAGTAGAAGTTTCAAATCGGGAGATCAAATCTTTATTATGTAAAATAGTAAATATGAACAGAACAGATTGGGCTCGGAAGTTATACGATGCCTTGTGGGCATACCAGACTGCATTCAAGACACCGATTGGAATGTCCCATATCAGCTTGTTTTTGGAAAATCATGCCACCTCTCCGTTGAGTAAGAATATAAGGCCTTGTGGGCATTGGAGAGCTTGAACCATGAATGCGGGAGAGACATCAAAGGGAGAGTAGAAAATTTGCATGAGTTTGATGAATTCAGAATGAGGCCGTATGAAAATGCAGCTATTTACAAAGCCTGCATGAAACATTATCATTACTAAAAAATTTATCAACGGAGCTTTGCTCTACGGGACTGGGTGTTTTTGTTCAATTCACAATTGAGATTATTCCCAAGAAATCTAAACTCTAAATGGTCAGGGCCATTCATGGTATCCCATGTTTACGGGAACAGTTTCATAGAACTTCAAGGAGAAAATGGGGAAAAATTCAAGGTGAATGGTCAAAGAGTAAAAAGATATTTGGGAGTTTTTGAGGATGTTGGGCGAATAGAGGTCATGTACCTAGATGAACTATACAACATGAGGAGCCTCCATCTTGCCACACCGTTAACTAAAGCGCTTCTTGGGAGGAAACCCAAGCATTCTTATTTTCTATTGTCTTTGAACATTTTAATGCGGCGTTGTTTTTTATTTTTATAGGTAAAGGCAATTCAAGGCAAAGAAGAATAGGACATGACCAACACCAAGCTGGTGGAACGCCGATGGAAAAGCGCAAGGTGCTTCCCTCCCATAGGAGATAAGTATAATACCGGATAAGCTTGGAGGCAATCAGCGACTCACCGGCGGGACGCTGATATCACTTCGCGAACTGCTGTCGAATCGCCGACTCTAGTCAGTACACCTAGAAGTTAAGAGCAAGTTCAGTGACCCATTCGGTGAATTGCCACTACAAAGGCGTGAACTGTCAACAAGTCACCGGTCTCAACCAGTGTACCAGGAAGTAATCATAACATCGGCGTCTCACCTGTCGAAACGCTTCAATTCGCGAGACACTGGCTATTTTTTGGTTCTAAATTATAATACCTACACAAGTAATGTGCATTGCTGTCCACACCAGCACCTTGCTAATTTTCTTCGACGATCGCCGGTACGGCCAATCTAGGTTTATGTTCTTCTCAGAATGTTGATCGATGTTTGACCAAATAACCCACGCTTTCCCTTTTTCCCACCATCTCTCATTTTCCCAACAAACCATTTTTCCACCTAACAACCATTAATATTCACCCCCTTCTTACCAATCAACTTCCCTTTTCTTCACATTTAAATATTTCTCTGCATTTACATTCTCACTTCACCTATATTCCCATATATTCAAAGATACCATCATGAGCACAAGTGCAAATCTCTCTCCACTCGTTATCACCTCTCAATTTGGTATGGCTTTCCTAGCTTATGCTCTAATTAAGAATGAACATCCACCATTATGCATGATTAGAATAGATAGTAATGATGTCTTGTTTTACTTGATTACCTGATGTTTTGTTTTGTGATGTGTGGTTTGCTTTTTCAACTTGGGAGTGCAGTCTGTGTAACCCTGGGTGTGTCACCTTTACAATTTGCCCGTTGATAGATAAGATGAAAACTTTCTTAAGGGTGAGTTGTCGTTATTAATTTATATAGAATATGTGAGTGTAAAGGCTTATGGAGAAACATTTTGATTCAACTGAGTGGGAGACAACCCATCAATGAATCGTCGATCATGTTTGGTGAATCGCCGGTGAAACTGTGGGTTCGATTGCAAAATTCTGACTTCTGTCATGTACGCACGTTTCAGTAGCTCTTCGCAATTCAAGAGTGGTGATTCGCCAAAGGGGTACTGGTGACTGAGGTCTATAACAACTTACTAGCTCATGCTGAACGGCTCATCGGCTCTCCGTGGAGCCATATCCGGCTTTTACTATGTTTCGTCGGTGTCACCTAGGTCACCTTACGTCCCTTTGGATATTGTTTTGTTCTCTAATGTTCTGATTGTTCTCTCAAATTTGTGCATAATACTAACCTTAGTCTGTAGCATCATGTCCACATCCAGATGAATGAGAAAAAGAAAAACACCAATGAGCAACATCGACGCACCAAGTTTACCTTTGGATGAAACCCTGCATATAGCACATATTCACTTTGGGCTGGCTGGAATGGAAGATATTACATGTCCTCTAAGGAAAAGTGGTCCATCCATGCAAAAACTCAACTTGAGGTAGAGTCTTTCAAAAATGATTTCCCCAATATATACTATCAGATTGGCATGTGAGATTGGGGTCCATACTCCATAGTCGTCAACCCCTACTTCCCTGAGTTGGTGTGGGAGTTCTATGCATCATACAGGACGCGTCAAAGCATCCTAAAGTACAAAGGTAGAACAGATACAATGCCATGCCCACCTTCTATGTGGGTGTGTGGCCAAGAGGTGCACATAACTCCAGAAGCAATCAATTCCCTCTCTTGGGATGATCTAATTCAACCAACTTCAATGTTCTGTAAGAAGGTGGAAAATAAAGCAAACCAGTTCCAATGGGTAGATAGCATAATTGCGAGAGATCAACAATAGTGGGCTATCCCAAGGGTCTGATTCACCATCGTGTTCTAAAATTTGAAGCCCATATTTGGCTGGATTTGGTATATTCTCAGTTAATCCCTTCCCAAAATACAATAGAAGTCCTAATTGAAGTTGCAATTCTTGTTGCCTGCATTATGGATCATATAAACATCAATGTTGGGGAAATCATTACACATCAATTCAAAAGAAGGGGCAAATAGCAGGCAACATCATTACCATATCCTAGCCTTGTGAGTGTGTTGTGTCTGCAGGCTTCATGCCCTCTATTCCGGCATTGGATATAATTGTGTGAGCTAAAGGTGTGATTACCTTGGCCCCCAAAACTGATAAAGATTCCCCATCCTTAAAGCGGCTCAAAGGTATGGAAAACAGGACTCAACCGCCACCTTCTATGCTCTCTAGCACAATTGATGGTCAGTTCCAAGAAGCTCCGGTCATAGCCTCCACACTAATTTACTTGTTTAAAATTGCACATATGTCCCAAGCGCATAAGTGTCAGATTGTAAAGTTAGCCAAGCCCATCCCTTCTATGATCTAACAAGCCATTAAGAAAGCCATGTAACCTGCTAGAGATAAGTTGAGAGGTCATTGTGCTATAGTTGAGGTCTTAGAAAGTGATGTGATTACTTTGAGGAAGGATGTGGCTACACTCACAGGGCCTCCACCTGCCAGCAACCTAAACCCTCCTGAGCCAGCTGCAGTGACATCCCAGCCTAAGGCACCAAAAATCTTGCCAGATGATTGGTGGGTGGGGTCTGACGAATCGTCGAAAATGGTGTCTGATGAATAGATATATCATAGCCGACCATAAGCGCCTCCAATGCTCACTGTGAGAGAAGTGGATCCATCTTAGAAACTCGGCGGGGTAGACTCCACTTCATATCATGAGCTTCGAACCCTACCAAATAAATAGGATGGTTCCTGGATGAGGGAAACCATTAGAACTCCCACCGGATCCATTGATGCCGACTACATCATAAACAACTCCTTGGCATTTTGATGCAGCCACGTACTCCTGGGTCCCTTTTCCCAATCACTAATTCTTTCAGGGAGTCCCCTTCAACTTGTTGTCTTCTTTTTCCATTGGGGGAAATGCATTGTTTGATGTGGGGGAGGGTTGTTGTCACGACCCAAGCGTAGATTCGGATTGTAGACACGGGACAAGGGATTCAGGGAGACCCAAAGTCAACCCATGACATAAGCATCCACTAACTCATTCAATAAACATGAAGAAACATAATTATAAACTTAGCAGAAGTATAACTTAACATAACAAAAGAATGAACATCTAAAGCTGAATATATGTCTAAGTCTGATAAGCCTCTAATCTGGATGAGCTGATGGGACAATGCCCCTAACTAGCTCAACACTACTGAAACTAAAAGTACAACTAAGATAACTGAAAGTCTAGTCCTCAAAAGATAAGGACTCGCCAATTGAGCAGATACTAACTCTGACAAGCGACTACGAACGGGGCTGAACTTTACAACTCGATCCTGCATCATGAAATGATGCAACATAGAAAGTATGCGGTCAGTACGTAGAATGTACCAATTATGAAAGGTAAGTAAAACCGCTCTAGCAAGGTAAATCATTTAAAACATTTCACAATATATCATAAGATTTAAGTGAAAGTAGAAGGCTACATACATTCATTCTGAAATCGTACTCTTATCATAACGTGATCATGCATTAGCTTTAGAACATCATGATTTACTTGAATGACTCAAAGTTGAAACATAACATTTCTATCAAAAGCTGAACAATGAGTCAAACCTTGCTTTATGAACATAAATGCGTAAGTAATCATCATGAGTAATGAATATGCAAATTTGAATGATATAGACAGTGGGAGACTCGTCACTTAAACTCCGACATACCACGACAGAGCTTACATGGTCCCGACTATCACACTCAAGTGGGCAGAGCTGTCCAAAACCTTGCCAGGTCTAGGGACGCTACCATGATATCGATATCGAGCTGAAGGGCCAATCAGGCCAGGGATAGCTCACAAGGGAGGTCCCGATAATATAATAGTATAAAACTACGTTGGCGCGTAGTTCTGGGGCATAGGGTAATCGACCCTTAACCCGCTCGGTGCTAGACTATTCTCCCAAAATATGCAATGCTCTACATCGTATATAACGAAGCTCAAAATCGTCTATTTGATGAAGCTCAACATGAAATCATACATGACTTAACATCGTATGAAACGAAGCTCAACATTGTATATTGACAAAGCTCATTAATGACATCATGCATAGACTCGACGTCATATGAAAATGAAGCTCAACATTGCCCTTCGGCAAAGCTCAATAATGTTATACATCTCTATTATAAATTAATGCATATGAGAAACTTTATTTCGAAACATACCACAAGCTCAATCATAGGTGGGAGCATCTACCCCAAATCATGTGGTAAGCTACATGTAGAAATATTTACTCAACATACCACAAACTAGAATTCATAATGAAATTGGGAAATTTCACTTTAAATAATGCGGTAAGTTTATGTCGGGAAAATAATCACTTTAATCAACATGTAGGCATCACTCAAAACTTTATCATTCTAGAATCCAATCGATTCATTTAGGAAAGAACATCAAAATCATGGGTAGTTTTAGAAACATGCTTTTCACCATCAACTTCATCATCATCACACATTTACCATAAATCACCTCTTTCATGAACTCTTCACCCAAGGGTGTTTTAGATTCAATTTTTAGAAAACAATGTTTACAAGGGAAAACAACTTAGAATCCTCCCAAGCTTCCTAAATCATCAATACAAATGCTATCTCATAACCATCACCCATGAGTAGAGATTGAGGATCATGCAATTAAGTAAAACCCCATACTTGATCATAGATAATTTATTACATTTTCATTGGGATTGTGCATGGATGTGGAAGAAAACACTCTCTCATAGCCTTACATACTTGGGAATGGTGAATTCTAACACCCTCTAATAGCCCAAGCTGAGATTCCAATGGAAACCTTGAGATTTTGCCTTGAATCTCCTCTTCAAACCTTCAAACTTGCATGCATGAGAATAATGGCTTAGGATAGGTTTTACCCTGCTTAAAACCCACTAAAACGAGCCTTAAACGATGTAGTATAGGTCTTAGGAACTTAGGAAATTACGAGAAAGCCCTTACTAATTTGTAGACGGTAACTGCCAGGTGAACCTAATGGATGACGTGACAACTCGTTACCAGGGCCAACAATCCGTTAGGTTGCTCGTCAAGTACACTAGATGACCTGCCCACTGGGGCTCGTAACAAATGACTTAACGACTCGTCCCCTCGTGAGCATGACTCGTGGTCACCTCCCGTTAAGTACACTGCCTAAACATCAATGAAAATCATCCTTCTAGCTCACGACTCGCCTCAGGAGTTATTGGGACAGAACAAGACTCGTGGGGTCCCTTCTGTTAAGTACACTGGTCAGCTCCTCCACTTAATTTCCCACACCACCCCACAACTGAGATGACGACTCGTGGGGGCTGACCACGAGTAGTTGCCTCACTCGTGAGAACCTCAGTCCTTCCATTCCCTCAGGCCTCCCCACGAGCCACTTAACGACTCGTGGGTCTCCTCACAATTCGTCTAACGACTCGTCCTGTGTCTGCAACATAATTTCACAATTTCTCTGTTTCAACTCCCGAATCCGATCTTTGAGCTCTCGGAGTATAACATATCTCCCCCTTGGGAACATTTGTCCTCGAATGTTAGAAACACACATAAAACGTAGAAACATGAAATCATCATATGCAAATACTGATTATAAAATTGAGAACTGATGGAATTACTACCTCCGAAAAGAACTACATAGCTGAACCGAATTCAGGCATCACATACATTCATCACAACATAATTCAAACTTGTGCACGTGAACTGAACATGAAAACTTATTAGATAATTAGGGGAAAAACTGATACCTCAAACTGAAACTTAGCCGGTAGGGAACAGGTGGGGGTATTTAGCCATCATAACTACTTCGGCATCCCACGTAGCTCCCTCAACCCACTGGTTTCTCCATAACACATTCACTGAAGCTACTTCTTTGTTCCTCAGCCTTTGAACCTGACGATCCAAGATTGCAACTGGAATTTCCTCGTAACTGAGGCTATCTCCTATGTCAACACTTCTCATAGGGACTACTAAAGCTGGATAACCCAAGAACTTTCTCAAGAGCGATACATGAAAGAGGGGATGAACAAAAGATAATTGTAATGGCAAGTTCAACTCATACGCTACCTTACCAACTCTTCTCATAACCCAATAGGGACCAACGTAGCGGGGACTGAGTTTTCCTTCTTTCTGAACCGCATGACTCCCTTCATAGGAGATATCTTAAGAAATACCCAATCATCAACTGCAAACTCCAAATCTCTTCTCCTCACATCCACATACGAGTTTTGACGACTCTAAGCAGTTTTCAGCCGGTCCCTTATCAACTAAACCTTCACCATAGCCTCTTGAACCGAGTCTGGCCCTATTATAGGTGCCTTGCCAATCTCACTAACCATCTGATGGGCGATCTACACCTCCACCCAGAAAGATCCTCGAACGGTGCCATTTGGATACTGGAGTGATAGCTGTTATTGTAAGAGAACTCGATCAAGGGAAAGTGGTCATCCCAACTACCTTTAAAATCCATCACACAGGCTCTCAACATATCCTCTAGAGTTTGAAATGTTCGTTCCTCCTGGCCATCCATTTACGGATGATATGTTGTGCTGAGCTTAATCTAAGTCCCGAGCCCTTTTTGAAAAGATCGCCAAAACTTAGAGGTAAACTGAGTACCTCAGTCCGAGATAATAGAAAATGGCACTCCATGAAGTCGGACCACCTCTCAAATGTACAATTTGGCATAATCATCCGCCGAATCTGTGGTTTTGACCGGTAGGAAGCGTGCAGCCTTGGTCAACCTATCAACAACCACCCAAATGGAGTCATACTGTCGGCGAGTACGAGGTAGGCCGGTAATGAAGTACATGTTAATCTCTTCCCACTTACATGTAGGAATGTTAATATCCTGTAATACGCCTCCCGACCTTTGATGCTCAACTTTCACTTGCTGACAGTTCGGGAATTTGGCTATGAATTCTGCAATATCCTTCTTCATTCCCTTCCACCAATATATTTCCTGCAAGTCATGATACATCTTGGTAGTACCCGAATGGATAGAATACCTGGATCCATGTGCCTCATGCAATATCTGGTCCCTCAAGTTATCAACATCTAGGACACATAGACGACCCTGGTACCGCAGTACACCATCTCCCCCTTGGCAGAAGACCTCCACCTTTTGACTTCGAACAACCTCCTTCAGCTTTACTAAAATCGAATCCTCATCTTGCCTAGATTTTACATCTACCACCAAGGACGATTCTAATCCATTTTGCACAACACCGCTGCCATCGATCGAGTCGACCAATCTAACTCCCAACCTCGTAAGTCGATGGACATCCTTTACCAACTCTTTCTTTCCCTCCTCCATGTGAGACACACTCTCCATAGAGAGTCTACTAAGTGCCTCCACTACTACATTAGCCTTACCCGGATTGTAAAGGAAATGCATATCATAGTCCTTAAGTAGCTCCAACCACCTCCTCTACCGAAGAGTGAGTTCTTTCTGCGTGAACACATATTGTAAGCTCTTGTAATCTGTGAATACATCCATGTGGACCCCACACAAGTAATGCCGCCATATCTTCAATGCAAAAACTACTGCGCCAATTCAAGATCATGAGTTTGGGTAATTTTTTTCATGAACTTTCAACTGTCTCGAGGAATATGCTATCAGTTTCCCATGTTGCATCAACACATACCCGAGTCCGACTCGTGAAGCACCAAAATACACTACAAAACAATCAGTACCCTCAGGTAGTTTTAACACTGGTGCTGAAGAGAGTCGGGTCTTCAACTCTTGGAAGCTTTTCTCACAAGTGTCCAACCATTGAAACTTCACCTTTTTCTGAGTCAACTTAGTCAATGTTGTGACAATAGATGAAAAACCCTCTAGAAATCTCCAATAGTAACTCGCTAGGCCTAAAAAACTCCTGTTATCTGATGGGTTCACCGGTCTGGGCTAGTTCTTTACCTCCTCGATCTTCTGAGAATCTACTTTTATGCCCTCACCTGATACTACATGGCCTAGAAATGCCACCAAATCCAACCAAAACTCACATTTGCTGAACTTTGCATACAACTGGCGATCCTTGAGGGTTTGAAGCACTATTCTCAAGTGAGCGGCATGCTCCTCCTTGCTCCGTGAGTATATAAGGCTGTCATCAATGAACATAATCACAAACATGTACAAATATTCCTTGAATACCCTATTCATTAGATCTGTAAAAGCTGCAGGGGCATTTGTTAGTCAAAAAGACATAACAACAAATTTGTAGTGACCATACCGAGACTTGAAAGTGGTTTTCGGGACATCACTCTCCCAAACCCTAAGCTGGTGATACCTGAATCTGAGATCAATCTTGGAGAAACACTTAGCACCCCAAAGCTGGTCAAAAAAATCGTCCATCCTAGGTAAAGGATACCTGTTCTTGACGGTAACCTTGTTCAACTACCGATAGTAAATGCACATCTGAAGCGAACCATCCTTCTTTCGAACAAATAACACTGGTGCACCCCATGGGGACTTACTCGGCCTAATAAAGCCCTTATCGAAAAGGTCCTTCAACTGATCCTTCAACTCTTTTAGCTCAGCTGTAGCCATTCTATATGGCAAAATAGATATATGCTGCGTGTTGGAAAGAAGATCTACACCAAAATCAATCTCCCGCTTGGGAGGGACACCTGGCAAATCATTAGGGAAGACCTATGCATACTCACGTACTACTGGTACGGACTGGATAGTTGGGGTTTCAGACCCCATGTCCTTTACCCTAACTAGATGGTACAAACAACCCTTAGGAATCATCTTTCTAGCCTTAAGGTAGGAAATAAATCAACCTACAAGCATAACTGAACTACCCTCCCATTCTAAGACAGGCTCACTCAGAAATCTGAACTCTACTAACTGAGTCCTATAATTAATTGAAGCATAGCATGCAAATAACTAGTCCATGCTGAGAATTACATCAAAATCAGTCATGGCTAATTCTATCAAGTCTGCTGAGGTGACCTTATAAAGAACTGAGACCAGGAAATCTCTATACACCCGTCTAGCTATAACTAAGTCACCTACTGAAGTAGAAATCGAGAAGGGCTCTGACAAAACATCGGGACTGACTCCAAACCTACTGGCCACATAAGGTGTCACAAAAGAAAAGGTAGTCCCCGTATCTAACAAAGCATAGACATCAACCTGAAAGACTCTTAACATACTGGTGACTACATCTGGTGAGGCCTCCTGCTCCTGACGAGTGGCTAAGGCATAGAATCTATTCTGGCGCTGCTCGCCAGCTGTGCTAGTAGATGCCCCCTGATGTGTTGTGCGTGGGGGTGGGTCTACTAAACTAGAAGCTTGGCCTCGGCACCCGACCTGATCCTGTCTCACAGTGGGACAATCTTTGAGCATATGTCTAGGCTACCCATATCAAAAACAAGCTCCTGACCCTACCAAATAGTGGCCTGTGTGCCCTCGGTTGCACCTACGACAAGCTGGAATGCTGGAGTCTACGGGCCTACTCCTTTGACCCCTCGAGCCTAATGCTCTCTCTCTCTGATCATGTCTAGGCCTAGATGGCACACTCAGTGTTGAAGATGCTAGGGCTGATAATCTCTGGTGGGTCTGTTGTCGGTGCCCTCCACCGGGCCTCTACTGAGAGAATCTGTGGTCCTCAGTGCTAACCCTCTTGGACTCCATATCCCTTGAATGTGTTGCCTCCATCTGCTGAGCGTACAACACAATGCGAGGGAAGTTCATGTCCTGGTGGAGCATAGCTGTCCTGCAATCCTTATCTAGATATCCCGCTATACCATGCACAAATCTGCTCACTCGCACCCGCTGGTCGGTCACTAACTCCGAGGCATACTTAGATAGGCAGGTGAACACAAGGGCGTACTCCTGAACAACCATCCTCCCTTGCTTCAAATTCACATACTCAGCTGCTTTCAACTCCCTTATCTCTCGAGGGAAGAGCCGATCGAGGAATGCAACCTGAAACTCCTCCTACGTGATCGGACCTGCTCCAGTGACCCTGTTGTCCTTCAACTGGCGGAACCAAATATGCGCAACCCCTTTCAACTAGTAGGAAGATAACTCCACGCATTTAACATTGCTCACCCCCATAACTTGGGTGATCTCGACAATCTCATTAATGAAATCGTGCGGGTCCTTATCTACCTTGGACCCCAGAAACTCCTGGGGGTTCATCCTCAAGAAGTCCCGGACTCAAGCCGTGCCGCATTGCCATTTTGTGGAACATGCGCAACGGTCTGCTGATTGACCTAAACGGTCAAGGCCTACACAAGCATCTGAATGGAATCTCGGAACTTTGCGTGAGTGGGTGGCTCCGGTGCTTGAGGCTCTTGAATTGGTGGGGCTAGCTGATGCTCATGACCATTTCCATCCTCGTGGCCCTCACCACCTCCATTCCTCCTTCAATTCATCCTTCGATGAGCCATGATTCTGCGATCGCGAATAGCATTAATTAGAAGGATAAAAGGCTTTTCATCGCATAACATAGATCATGAAAGAAAGGGAACATTTCCTAGAATGTCTAGTAGCCTCTTTTTCATAAGTATAGCGCGCTTCACACCCATGAAAAAGACTCTACCTAACGCGGCTTTCAGACTCTCTAAGATACATCAAACCTATGGCTCTGATACAAAGTTTGTCACGGCCCAAGCAAAGACCCGAATTTTATACGCGGGATAAGGGATCTCGAGAGACCCCAAGTCAACCCATGGCATAAGCATCCACTAAATCATTCAATAAAAATGAAGAAACATAATTATAAACTTAGCGGAAGTCTAACTTAACACAACAAAATAATGAACATCTGAAGTTGAATACATGTCTAAGTCTAATAAGCCTCTAATTTGGATGAGCTAATGGGACAATGTTCCCCAACTAGCTCAACACTACTAAAATTGAAAGTTCAACCAAGATAACAGAAAGTCTAGTCCTCAAAAAATGAGAACTTACCAATCGAGCAGGTACTGACTCTTACAAGAGACTACGAACGGGGCTGAACCGGAGAACCCAATCCTGCATCATGAAATAATGTAGCATAAAAAGTATGTGGTCAGTATGTGGAATATACCGAGTATGCAAGTTAAGTCAAACCACTCTAGCAAGGTAAATCATTTAAAACATTTTATAATATATCATAAGCTTTAAGTGAAAGTAGAAGGCTACATGCATTCATTTTTAAATCGTACTCTTATCATAACATGATCATGCATAGCTTTAAAACATCATGATTTACTCGAATGACTCAAAGCTGAAACATAACATTTCTATCAAAAGCTGAACAATTAGTAAAATCTTGCTTTATGAACATACATGCATAAGTAATCATCCTGACTAATGAATATGCAAATCTGAATGATACAGACAGTGGGAGACTTGTCGCTTAACTGACATACAATGATAGAGATTACCTGGTCCCGACTATCACACTCAAGTGGGCAGAGCCGTCCAAAACCTTGCCAGTGCTAGGGACACTACCATGATATCGATATCAAGCTAAAGGGCCAATTGGGCCAGGGATAACTCACAAGGGAGGTCCCGATAATATAATAGTATAAAACTACATTAGCGCGTAGTTATGGGGCATAGGGTAATCGACCCTTAACCCACTTGGTGCTAGACTATTCTCCCAAAACATGCTATGCTCTACATCGTATATAACGAAGATCAACATCATCTATTTGACAAAGCTCAACATGAAATCATGCATGACTCAACATAGTATGAAACGAAGCTAAACATTGTCTATTTAAAAAGCTCATTAATGACATCATGCATAGACTCGACATCATATGAAAATGAAGCTCAAAATTGCCCTTCAGCAAAGCTCAATAATGCTATACATCTCTATTATAAATTCATGCATATGATAAACTTTATTTCGAAACATACCACAAACTCAATCATAGGTGGGAAAATCTACCACAAATCATGTGGTAAGATACATGTAGAAATATTTACTCAACATACAACAAGCTATAATTCATAACGAAATTGGAAAATTTAACTTTAAACAATGCGGTAAACTTATGTCGGGAAAATAATCACTTTAATCAAAATGTGGGCATCACCCTAACCTTTATCATTCTAGAATCTAATCAATTCATTTAGGAAACAACATCAAAATCGTGTATAGTTTTAGAAACATGCTTTTCACCATCAACTACATCATCATCACACATTTACAATAAATCACTTCTTTCATGAACTCTTCACCCATGAGTGTTTTAGATTCAATTTTTAGAAAACAATGTTTACGAGGGAAAAAAACTGAAAATCCGCCCAAGCTTCCTAAATCATCAATATAAATGCAATCTTCCTAAATCATCTATATAAATGCAATCTAATCATACCCATTAGTAGAGATTGAGGAATCATGCAATTGAGTAAAACCCCATACATGATCATAGATAATTTATTACATTTTGATAGGGATTGTGCATAAGTGTGGAAGAAAACACCCACTCATAGACTTACATACCTAGGAATGGTGAATTCTAACACCCTCTAATAGCCCAAGTTGAGATTCCAATGGAAACCTTGAGATTTTTCCTTGAATCCCCTCTTCAAACCTTCAGACTTGCATGCATGAGAATAATGGCATAGGATGGGTTTTACCCTGCTTAAAACCCACTAAAATGAGCCTTAAACAATGTAGTATAGGTCTTAGAAACTTAGGAAATTACGAGAAAGCCCTTACTAATTCGGAGAAAGTAACTGCCAGGTGACCCTAATGGGTGACCTGACGACTCGCTACCAGGGCCAACGATCCATTAGGTTGCTCATCAAGTACGCTGGATGACCTGCCCACTGGGGCCCATAACGGATTACTTAACGACTCGTCCCCTCGTGACCATGACTCATGGTCACCTCCCATCAAGTACACTGCCTTAACATCAATGAAAATCATCCTACTAGCTCATGACTCAGCTCACGAGTTATTGGGACAGACCAAGACTCATGGGGTCCCTTCCATAAAGTACACTAATCAGCTCCTCCACTTAATTTCCCATACCACCCCACGATTGACATGATGACTCGTGGGGGCTGACCATAAGTCGTTACCTCACTCTTGAGAACCTCAGTCCTTCCTTTCCATCAGTCCTGCCCATGAGCCACTTGACGCGTCGTTGGGTCTCCTCACGAGTCGTCCAATGACTCATCTTGTGCCAGCAACATAATTTCAAAGTTTCTCCATTTCAACTCCCGGGTCAGATCTTTGAGCTCCTGAGGTATAACAGGAGTGTATATCTTATTTTGAGGGGAGGTTAAGCCTTGATGCAACGCAATGAAATGGAGTATCAATATTGCTGAAAAATAGGTCCTTGATTTGAATTTGCCAAATGTTGCGTTGTGACCCAAATCTTTTGTTTGCATGTGTAAATAGTAGAATATTAATCAAAGTCCAAGGTTTTTCATCATCTAACGATTCTTTTCCAAGAAGCATTTTTCGTTTTTTTTCTTTTTGTTGTCGAACCGAGTTGGCACTTCTCAATGATAGATTTTGAGGCGACTCTCTTAAGGGTAAATTCCATGTATTTCTTGAGTCTTCTATATAACTATTTTGAGAGGTACCACCAAAAGTTTTGAGATGTGGCATGAAAATGAGAAATGGAAAATGGGCATTTGAAATGAGAAATGTAGCACACTGTTGTCATACATTGTAGATTCCTTTTTTGTCTTATGAATTCACATGCTCTAATGTCTTAAATCAAAATCTTCTGATGACATTGACTATTGTGGACTCTTTTGGTGTGATGCCTTGTGTGGTAAGGATTTTTGTGAATCTCATTCATTGCTTCTTGTCTAGAACTTGCCCTAAGTGTGACTCAAGGCGAAATCCTAGATGTAGCTACACTTGAAACATGATTTTAGGCTTTCATTTGACTAGTCACTCAACCTAAAATCACCTAAAAAATTGTCTAACATTGCTAGCCAATGTTGAGCATTTTGAACTGTTTATTTTTGGAAATCGCATTACAAGCCAATGTCCCTTTTTGATCCCCTCTTCTTGGCCCCATTCTCCCTAATTGCTAGTGGTGAGCAAATTAGAAAAATGGGGGCTGAAAATCCAAAGGCATAGATAGAGATAAGGAAATTAGTGAGTAAGAGGCAAAGTGCCTAAGTTTTGGGGTTTTTAATGAAAGAGGGATATATAAGAAATCTGAATCTGAGGTAGCACCAAACTGTGAGAAAAAGGAATGAAATGATGAGTTGAGGAACCTTAAGGTACCAAAAAGAAAAGAAAAGTGAAATGGTGTTACCTCTTGATTAAACAAGTCTTAATGTGATAGCCAAAGGATCTACAAGGAAGATCTTTGAACAATAAAAGAGGAAAATTGTTGAAAAAGGAGGAATAAGGTGGAGCAATATAAAAAGTTAGATGGGAAGGGTTAAAGAGATGAAATAGTGGCATTAGGGAGTATCTAGTCACTAGAGCCAAATAATTGTCTTACCATTACCCCTATCCTTCATCATAACCGACAAGTCCTAATTGATTTTGAATGTAGTTTCTCTACATTAGTGGCAAATTACACGAAGGGTAAGCCTATGGGTCGAGTTGTGTGCATGAATATTTCTTTTATGAGACTGAGTGTTATCATTTTTTTAATATAATCCCTTGTGTGTGCATCAATTGATGATAAAGAAAAGGGATTCTCTCTTTGCTGAGAGGTGTTATTCCTTTTAAGGACACACTTGCATTAAGGTAAAGGTGCGATTGAGGCATGAGTAGTGCAAGCTCTAAGGCAAACTTTTAATGTGCAGTGATTATGAATTGAGATGCTATCTGTTTTTCATTGGATAAGTTATACCCCTGTTTTGCAAAATGAAAGCATTTGTGAATCATGCCTTTGAATTGTGGTGGCCTCTTAAAACTTTTCCATATATTTGTTTAAGGGAATTTGCTTCTCTTTTTTTGTGAGAAGGTGAGCATTTTACGGGTTGTCATAGATTAAGTGGTCATTGATGTCTAAGCTCTTGTGGAGTGGCATGTTTCTCAACTGATAAGAATTGCATTACATGAGGACTAGCAATGGATCAAATATGGGGGTTTGATGAGTTGGTAATTTACCAACTCGTTAGGCTCTTGAGCATGAGCTTTAGCTTAGTTTTCGAGTCATTTAGATGAATTTATGCCTTTTTTGTATTTTTATGTTAAGTTATTTGAGTTGAAGAGAAAGAGCAAAAAGTGGAGTAAAAAGGAAAAAATTAGGAGATACTCAGCACTCCACCAGAGGACATAGATGAAATGCTGGTAAAATTTAGATAACCACTAATTAGAGGAGAAAACTAAACCGACTACCGTAGACATTAACCGGCGACTCATTAGTTAATTCGCCTACAGATACTGGATCATGCCGGACTGAGGAGTAAAGTAATCAGCGGATCACGGATGGAGGCCGGTGAACCGCCAAAGTATGGCCAAGTGGGCCTGGAACATCATCGAAAATGCAAAATAAAATGAATGGAAGTTCACGAAATGCAACCAACGAACCGTTAGTCCCCCCCATAACTGACAAAATGCCTGAACAAGAGCAATTATGTCTAACACTGAAAAAGAGAAGATTGGTTTCCCTATTTTTGTATATATAGTATAGAGAAAAGTACTCTGTACATACTTTTTAGATTTTTGAACATTCCTTTTTCTTTGGAGAGAGAAGAACACCATTGGAGGAGATTGTTGAATATTGCTTTTTCTATTTTCATCTTCTTCCTTAGAAAGATATAACTATTGTTGCAGACTTATTTTGAGTTTGATTTTTCTTCCTCTTAGAAATGAAATTATTGAGTTTATTGATGAATATACTCTTTAGTTTCTTAATCATGAGTAGCTAAATCATCAACTAGAAGTGTGTGATAATGGTTGCCTAATTAGATTAGGCATAGCTAGATCCATCTCAATATTACTTAATTAGTGAAAATCTGTTGAGTTCTCTCCAATTTATAACTGGTTTTCTTACTTGATTTTAGCTTGAAAAAGAAGAATCCAAGTATTGGGAGAGTCTTTGATGTTGGGAATGGATGTGATTGTGTGTAGTTGGGCTAGAATTAGCCAAAACCCATATTCATAATCCTAATTAGTAGTTGATGACTAGAAATAGCTCAGCTATTAACCCAAACTCTATTGGGCTAATCAAATTGTGTCTTGAGGTTCGAAAGGAATCGAGAAAAAGGCATCGATAAGGTTTAAAAACATAGGGCTCCATCTCATCCAAAGTTATTTACACTTATTCACAATGATTTGCTGAGCTAGCATATCCTTATTTGATTAGTACCACATCTATACCACACCTCTAGTCGTCACTCATTATAGTCTACCAATTTTGGTTATTTTTCTATTTTGGCCAGCTGGTTTAGAATCCACAATATTGTTGACTTCATTTTTGCCCCAAAAATTTACTGTTTTATTTCTCTTGATTGGTGCAAGTTAATTAAAATTTCTTAAAATAATTCTTGTGCAAATCATTCACTAGTCTCTATGAGATTCAACCCCGACATCCGTTGGGAATATTTATTTTGAGCAACGACCATGTACACTCTCAAGTTAAGAGGGCTGTGGTTTGTACGTTGTCAAAAATAGCATTGTTGTCAGGGTGTAGCGCTTGATATCCTTGTGTTGATTATTAATTTGAATTGTTCTTGCACCCCTTTTAGTTAGAATCGGAGTTGGTGCCTCATTTTTCCATTATTGAGTGATCACTGATATGCTAATGAGACCATTTGAAAGGTTGTCGTGAGACCCCGAGGGGGCACCTTATGTTGAGATTCTCCAATAGATGGATAAGATGTGTCATAGAGAAGGGAGGAAAGATACAGTGTTGCTGGTCATCATGAAATAGATAGATCTATTAATGAATTATATGAAGAGTTTTCATATAAGGTACCACCAAGAAATCAAGGCTATGTGTATTCTTATAATGAAAACGAAGGTCGGAATGATATTTGTTTAGCTGAAACAAGTAGTCAAGGAAGTGATGATTCACTCTTATCTTACACGGAAAACACTCTTGAGGTGGTTCTTGAAGAAGTTATTTCAATT
The DNA here is from genome assembly GCA_035772735.1 of Datura wrightii. Classification (NCBI taxonomy): domain Eukaryota; kingdom Viridiplantae; phylum Streptophyta; class Magnoliopsida; order Solanales; family Solanaceae; genus Datura; species Datura wrightii. Next base: position 118,739,435 of record JASDFA010000016.1, read on the forward strand.
GATCCAGGAGTTCAGGAAATGTGGAGTGAATTGTTGCATCTCACTAAAATAGGGAAAAATCATGATGTAGCAATAAAACAGTTAGAGGACATAATGAATGAGTTAGAATTCCAAGTGACAGCTGAACAAGTAACAAAGGAAGCAACAGTTTCACCTCCAAATATTTTGATGGAAGATGAAAGAAGAGAATCTGAAAGAAATGTTTGCTAGCCTTTTCTGAGCGGTGAATAATTGGAGGAGGTTTGTCAAGTGAGAAAAGGGATAGGAACTTATACCTTCCAACTGAGGAAACTCGACCTTGATCTCAGGAATCAGACAACCCCACCATCACAACCATCCATCGTTTTACCCCCAAGTTTCGAACTCAATCCATTACATTTGTGATATGAATATTTGGGGGAAAATGGGACACTTCTGGTCATTATCTCAGCAAAGTTCACTCCTAACCTGGAAGAAAAACTCATAGTAGTATTGAAAGGCAAGCCATAGGGTGGTCGATAGCTGATATCATCTGTATTCCTCTGGGGATTTGCACTCACAAGATTATTTGACCCAGGGATTTCTGGTCAACTCTTTCCAACTACCAGAAAACCATTCTCTATACCTTTTCATCAAATCTCCCACAACTTTTTAACTTCCCAAAACCCACCTTCCCAACCTAACACCATTAACACCCACCTTCTTCATACCCAATCACCTCTCATCCTTCACCCTTTCATCTCATGACATCTTCCATCACTGTGAAGACACCATAGTTGGGTGAGTTATCAAGCTTCAATCCCCTTACGTATTCTCACTTTTCAACTTTGTATGTGTCTCCTAGTTCTGATGTGATTATATTAAGAATATTAATGTGAATTCAAGCATGATATAGTAGATCCTGGTCATACATATGTTCCCCATCTTCTATTTTGTGTTTTACATCATTGAATATCTTCCATATTGTGGGTATGTTGGAGGTGGTGGTTGGATGTTTAAATATTGATGTGGGTGTTTTATTTGGTAAATATGATTCATGATTTAGATGCTAGAGATTTATTTGGGGTTGAAGTTTGAGTAGCCCCAGGTGCTTAAAATGTACGATTTACTCGATGATGGATAGGGTGACGTCTTCCTTAAGGGCAAAAATCGCCAGTGTTATTTTGTTTGTATTGCTTGTTTAAATAATAGTGATGTGCAATGAGTGGGTGAATCATGATTTTAAAGGAATTGCTATTAGATAAATCAGAGTAAAAGTGAGTGGCGTTCCATCGATGTATCACCAAATATTCCTAGCGAAATGCTGGCTGAAATGCAGGTCCAGCGCAAAGCTACAAGCCACTACTAATTTCTTGCGTTTCATCGGTGCTTTGCTGCTCAGGACTGGAGAATCAGTGGTGTGGCCCTGATTCGGAGTATAACAGCCCAGTTCTCTGCCAAACACCGGTGGTTCATCAGTGCTTCACAGCTCTCCACCGGTGTCTCGCCGGTGGTCCATCGGTGTGGCCAAAAAAAACATTTCGCTCGTTTGATTTGTTTACCATCTAATATTTAGAATTTAGTTTCATAGTTTAGATTGGTTCTTGTTTACTTTTACACTCTTTGTATGGAACTAACATTATCTTCCAGAATCATTTCCATCTCTAGACAACAAAGCAAAGGTAAAGCACCAATGATAACTATCGAATCTCAAAAGTTAGATCCCAAAGAGGCCCAGCTAAATTCATAGCTTCATTTTGGGATGGATAAACTGGAGGGGTATCATTTATCCTTCAAGAAGACCCAGTCAATCATCACAGAGACTCAATTTGGGGAGGAGTCTTTCAAGGATGCCTTCCCAGACATTTACAGTAAAATCAGCATTCGCAATTCGCGGTCATTCACTATACCCGTGGACCCTTACTTCCCTGAGTTGGTGTGGGAATTTTACGCCTCTTATAGGGAAAATAAAAACATCTTAAAGCACAAAGGCTGAGTCGAAACAATGCCTTGCCTTCCATCTGTGCTAGTACGAGGCCAAGAAGTGAGCATTAACCCAGAGGCAATTAACTCCATCCATTGGGATGAACCAATCTGACCAAATTTGATGTTCAAAAGGAAGGTGGAAGATAATGGGAATCAGTTTAAGTGGGTGGTAGAAATAATTGCAAAAGATCAACCACAGTGGGCTACATCAGAAGGAATAATTCATCACTATGATCTAAAGTATGAAGCTCGCATGTGGCTAGGTTTGCTTTGTGCCCAGATGATCTCTTCAATGAATACAACACATGTCCTTATTGAGGTCAGAATTCTTATGGCCTATATCATGGATCAGAAACACATCAGCATAGGGGAAGTCATTGCAGAACAATTCAAAAGGAAAGCGAAGCAACAAGCAACTTCTTTTCCTTATCCCAGCCTCATTAGTATGTTATGCTTGTGGACCGCATGCCTTTTATTTAGACCACTAGACAAAATCGTGAGGGTCGACAGAGTGATTACTCTAGCCACCAAAATAGAAAAAGATGCCCCAACTTCAAAGCGACATAAGGTGATGGTGCAGCGAAATAGCCCCCCATCTTCCATACTCTCTAGCACAGCCCCAGGGTCACTCAGGCTGACAGAGTCAACTCCTTTCCACCAATCGGCCTTTGGAAGATGACACAAATGGTCCATGCTCATAATAGCTAGTTGTTGAAATTAGTCAAAGCAATACCTCTTATGATCCAGGAATCCATCAAGAAGGCCATGCAACCAATGGTTGAAAAATTAAGATTGCCTCTGTGCTAAAGTTGAAGTTTTAGAAAAGGAAGTGACTACCTTGAGAGGTAAAGTGGCGGGACACAAGGAAATGCTTTCACCCGAAAATATTAAAATGAATGAATTGCCAGCCACTGTTATACAACCTGAGAGAAGCAGGAGCCTATGGAATGATTGGTGTATGGGGTGTGGCAGCCCTTCAAAAATCTTGTTCGATGAAGAAATATATCACAGTCGCCCACTGCCCTGTTGGATGCTTACTGCAAATGAAATAGATCAATCATGGAGACCCGGTGGGGTGGACACCATTTCTTATCATGAACTCAGAACTCTTCAGATCATTGGGTGGTTCCGGTCTAGGAAAACCACTTGAATTCCCACGTAATTTTTTTATTCCTTCTGCAGCTGAAATTGCTTGATGGCACTTTGATGAGGCCACCTACTCTTGGATTCCTCATATACATGATTAGATCATTCAGGGAGCCCTCTTGACCTTGTTGTTCTTTCCTTTTACATTAAGGGCATGTATTTTTGTAGTTGGGGTTGGGGATGAATGCTCCCTTTCTTGATGATAGGGTGTTGCCCTTGTCATGCAGATTTGAAATGTTGATGCGGTTAGTATATTTGTTCTTAAATTGATAGTGCATGTGATTGGGTCCTTATTTAAATTTCCAAATATTTCATGACCCAAGTTTAATTTTCGCCTTTGTAAATAGTAGTTTGTGAATAAACTCCGAGAGTTTTCTCTATACCATGGCTCTTTGCCGAGGAGCAATTTATTTTTTTTCTCTTCTTCTATTATCAAACTGGGTGACATTTCCCAATAATAGATTTTAAGGCGGCTTTCTCAAGGGAAAATACAAAGTTTTGAGTGTTGATGAAATTGGTTTTGAGGGGTACCACCAAAATTTTTTGTATGGCATGAAAAAAATGGATTTTGAAGAAATGGGGTGTTTGAAATGAAAAATGTAACACTCTCTTGTCATATATTAAACATTCCCTATTTGTCTGGTCGATTCACATGCTCGATTGTCCTAAAATTATAATATGGATGTGGTGATGTATTATGTGAACTCCTTGGAGTGTGATGCCTTGTGTGGTGATGCTGATTGAATTATTCTTATGCATATACGTTTGTAGCCCTATGTGTGATTCAAGGAAAAATCCTAGAGGTAGTTACACTTAGAACATGATTTTAGGTTTTCTACTGCTAGTCACTTCACCCAAAATAACCTCCTTAAACATCTTCCTTTGCTAGCCAGTGTTGAGCCTTTGACCCTTTTTATTGGAAACCACATTAAAAGCCTAATGACCCTTTTTAATCCCCATCTTTGACACCATCCTCCCTAGTTGCTAGTGGTGAAAAAATGAAAAGTGGGGCTGCAAGCCCAGAAATAAGGAGATATAAGCAAATGTGTGGAAATAAGGGAAAAGCTTATGTTTGGGCGTTCACAAGAAAATGGAGATATCTGATAGATTCAATACGAGTTAGCACCAAAATGTTATTAAAAATGAATGAATTGGTTCGTTGAAAAAACTGTGAATCATTGAAAAGAGAAATAATAGTGAAAGGTGTTACCTCTTGCTTAGATGAGGCAGAATGTGGAATTCAAAAGTATTATATGGGTGGCTCTTGTTAAACAAAAGATAAAGATGATGAGTAAGGAGAGATAAGGTGGAATGATCTCCATAGTGTGATGGGTTGTTCAAAATATTCAAAAACAGGCATTAGGGAGGTTCTAAAAACTAAAACTCATTATTTATCCTACCTTAACCCCTTGCCTTCATCGTCACTATCTATCCTACCTTAACCCCTTGCCTTCATCGTGACCCCAAAGTCCTAATTGATTTTGAGTAGAGTTGTATAGCAACTCTACATTAGGGGCGAGTTACACGATGGACAGGCCTATGGGTCAAGTTGTGTGCATGGAGAATTTCGTTGTGAGAGCGAGAATTATTGTCTGATTATATAATCCCTTATGTGTGCATTACTTGATGATAAAAAGGGATTCTCTCTTCTCGTGAGTGGCATCGCCCCATTGGAGACCATGTTTGCATTAGTGCGAAGAAGTGATTAGGACATTAGTGTTTTGAGCTTTAAGATAAGGTTTGAATGTGAATTTGTACTAATTTGAGATGCTATGTATGCTTTTTTTGATAAACCATGCCCTTGTTTTGAAGAATGAAAAAATTGTGAATCATTCCTATTCATTGTGGTAAACTCTTGAAATTTTTGCAACATGTTTTGGGGGAGTCTCTTCTCTTTTTCCCTGAGTCAATGAGCAATTTTTGGGTTGTCATAGGTTTAGTGGTCCTTAGTGGATAATCTCTTATGGTTCTAACATGCTATTCCATTTTCTCAGCTATAAAGAATTGCATTACATGAGGACAAGCAATGGTTCAAGTTTGAGGGTTTGATGAGTTTATAATTTACCAACTCATTTGGCTCTTAGACATGAGTTTTTGCTCATTTTCAAGTCTTTTAGGTGGACTTTTGTCACGCCCCATAACTGGGGGGAGGGCGGGACTGGCTCCCCATACCTGACTGACTGGGAAGCCGACTATATGACATCAGTAATTGTGACACTTAGGCCATCCAGGCCACCAGTCACAATCAACTAGAGCACAAACTGGACCCATAATTTCTCAACAATACAGGGTAAATAACTGAAATGCAAACAGGGCTATGAGTATATTAAACTAAACAACAAAAAGCCAACAAGGCCACAAACTGAATACCATTGTACACACTAAGTCCACAAAGCATCTAAAGAGTAAACTGATTGATGGTCAAAACAGGGCTCCGACCTACCCATAACTGCATCTCAAAACACTAGCTGAAACAAAACCAATCTTAGCTCTAGAAAGAAAGGAGCATACCAACACATCCACTAATCTCACGAACTGCTATTGCAACTGGCAATCCCGACCTCTACCTGAACCTATGACACGAACGCAGGTCCTCAGGCAAAGGGACGTCAGTATGAATGAAATGTACTGGTATGTAAGGCAGAAAACTGTGAACATGTAAGATAGCAATGATAACTGAGCCATAAATAAGGAATAGTAACAACCTAGAATCTTGGAAACTAAAATCTGACAATAAGTCAATACTGAAGTGCAAATGCAACTAAGTAATGCACAAGAAAAACTATAATTGTAATGCCAGCAACCAGCCAACCATAAATCCATATATAAAATTCATCCAGCTGGTACACAATACCAGGGAAAAATAAAAATATGTCCAGCCGATGTACCACACCGGGGTAAAATAAAAATATCTCCAGCCGATGTACCACACTGGGGTAAAATAAAAATATCTCCAGCTGATGTACCACACTGAGGTAAAATAAAAATATCTCCAGTCGATGTACCACACCGGGGTAAAATAAAAATATCTCCAGCCAATGTACCACACCGGGGTAAAGTAAAAATATCTCCAGACGATGTACCACATCGGGGTAAAATAAAAATATCTCCAGCCGATGTACCACACCGAGGTAAAATAAAAATATCTCCAGCCAATGTACCACACCGGGGTAAAATAAACATATCTCCAGCCGATGTACCACACCGGGATAAAATAAAAATATTTCTCAATCAAAATCACAAATAGGGTCGATATGGCTTATATTGAGTTAATTTAACACATATGGCATATAACTGACAAATGTAAAATCTGTGGCCGGAATAGGCCTCTTTTGTAACCCATAAATGCAAGTGAGCACCCATATCATGTAAAGATAGAAAATATGCATATATATCACGTAAAGATGTCAAATGATACATGAACATGTCGACTCAGTTACTTGAAGGACCTTCAAGAGGTTTACACAACATAAGAACTTTTTAAGGCTTACAAACAATATCCTACAAATAATCCTACCAATTGAGCGTTTTACTTGGATAGAAACACATAGAGCTCATTTCTACACAATTCTTTAACATTTGGGAGCTGCAAATATATACTGCCTACCAGGTGGTTCCTTTACCTGTATGGACAACTATACATTGGAATTTCATTGCCAAATTTATCATGTAGATAAGCACATATAGTTCTTAATTCATTTGACTTATTTGCAGGAAAACATGGAAATTATAACTACGAACTTGGAGTTATTTGTCATATACATAGAGCTGAGAACTGAACTACATACATACAACGTATGAGACTTCTATATAATGTATAACTCGTATTTAGTTAACTGGGTGACCTCCAGGAGACTTCCTGGTATTCAAAGTTCTGAGCTTAACTAATCATTATCATAGCCTGCACTTATACTTACGTAGACATTAGGAACATTGATACATTGGAGAATCTTTTCTCTAAATTTAGGAAATTCAACTGATAACTCAACAAGAGCTAAACCTAAAGATGCATGACTTGAATATAACTGAAAGAATTCAACTGTATGTTATAACATGAAAATCATATACATTAAGACTTATTACTGGAAAGACTTATAAAGACTTAAGTTTTTATTAGATACTTGACCGAGACATTAGCATAATTCTCAAAATATGATCTCTCAAAAACTTCTTAGATCCGGTAGCACATTTCAACACAAATTAGGGTGTAAAGAAATAACTTAAGGATCTGATACTTGGAGCTCTATAACTTAGGAACTCGTGAGTAACTCTCTAAGTGATTCCTTATAGGCAAAGAAAGATATATAGCCGTAATTCAGGTGATGCTGGATTGAATTACATAATTTTGCAATTATCTGCGGAGCTTAAGAAAGCTTACATAATCATAAGTGACTTAGAAGATCCTAGGATTACCCTTTTAAGACATGGTAGAAAATTTCAACACTTAGAATAGATAACTTAACATAATCCTTTAGGGGTATAGCAGAGAGCTTCTCCACTTAAGTTACTATTTTGCAGACGTTCAACTCTAATTATTTCGTAGAAGGTTAACACTTTAGTGGTTATTCATCAACGTAATACATATTGACATAAACAACTTAATTTATAACTCTTTTGCTAAACGTCTTTAGAACAGGGTTAATCTTCCTAGTTGTTGCCTACCTCGTTCACCATCGTAACCCATATCGTCTAATTTAACAATATTTAGCTCTACTTTCCTTATTCATCTTAAATTCTTTGCCAAAAATTATTCACTCTACATGTTTTTACCCTTGTGTTCACTATTCCATCAATTCTTATACGCACTTACCTCTTTGCCTAATTGACAACTTTTCCATGCTTTCCCCATTAATATGTATTGATTTAGCTTATTCGCTACGTGCTGCTTGCTTAGCTTTAAAGAGGAAAAATATAAAATCTACTTTTTATCTTAAGAACTTTAAAACATAAACATATAGGAGGGATTAATAATATTATTAAAATGTCATTTCAATAAGCTCGTTTACCCTCAATCGTCTTAACGTCATCTTCTTAGCTTAAGTTCAATTACATGTTGTCGTCTTAGCATTTCGTACCAATTTCACTAAGTGACCAGATCTTAACATATATTCAACATCACATATACAATATACTGAAAAGGACCAGCTCACAGTGCCCATGTTAAGGGGACTTCAGACTCGATTTAGAACTACGGCAACAATCATATAAAAATTACGCCTTTCGCTTCACGTTTGTTAACTTCAACCATTCCTAACGATTCAAGCTTTATACCAAGTAGTTCCAACCCTTTGGAAAGGATCATACATTCCTCAATATGATTTTATAATCATAGGAATATTGATCCTTTCAATAACTTAGTTTCTTGCTTGAAAAACAAGGAAAGGGACGCCTTTACATTCCTTGGCACGTCGACTCTAATTTCGGAAAAAATCTTCCTTTCAAGATTACTCCTTAAGGCTCCTTCCAAGTCCAATTTACAAACCCAAAAAGCAACAACTTCACTTCACCAAAGTTCTGGAAAATTGGGCAGCAACATGCCACAAAAACGCACAAAGAAACAACAACACAATACTACAACATTCTCCAAGTTATAACCTCATAAACTTAAAGAAATCAAAAAGGGAATTACTTACCCTTTCTTGAAGATGTTATCAGCTAAAGTAGGAGTAATTTCCTACTGTTTCCTCTGTCTAGAATCATCTAACAATGCAGCAATACCACAATCAACCACAAGACAACAATAAGTCATGACTTCCTTCCAAGGTTCTCTTTTCAAAGACCAAAAGAGACAAGAGTGAAGTTTCTTACCTGGGATATCTTTTCACCATGTGGTAGGGCCTTGAATTCTGAAAAATAAATCAACTAAAACGGAGTAAAAATTAGCTTTCTAGGTCAATTTTTACTTCATATAGGTGGGCTGGAAAGGCTTTGAGCGGCACCCGCGTGCGGCGCCCGTGCGACATGCCCTTGAGCGCGCGCCTGCTGCCTGCCTGTCTCGGCGCCCACGCGACTGGGCACTTTCCCAGGCGACAGTGCTTTCTTCAAATGACCATAACTTTTTATCCGAACTCCGATTGACGAACGGTTTTTTTCACTGTAAACTAGACTCAAATACCTTTCATTTGACATGTTATGGGACTTCTGGATCATTATATGTTTAGATATATGACAATTTAAAGTTGACCCTTATTTACAAACTTCACATACTCTTCGCTTTTCCCTTTGCACATGTTTCCCTCCTCACCTACGGACAACATATGACCCATAATTCCCTTAATATGACATATAACCATCAAATAATCATCAAAAAAATTCCAGGGTGTAACAATTTTATGCTCTGTCTCCTTGGTCTTTGTAGGCATTTAACTTGAGTAGAAAAGCATAAAAACCATGAAAATGGAGACAATGACTGGTGCTCCATCGAGGACACTAGCGAAATGCAGGTGGAACGCAGATGCCTACTTGTTGAGGAAGATTTGCTACTGGCAGATCGCGGATTAGCATTAGCAAACCACTGGTGCCAATGCCAAATTGCTGTAGAATCACTAGCCATCAGCTGTGACTGACCCGTGAACCGTCGATGTCTCGCAAGTGACATCCGTTAGTAAAGGGCAAAAGTGTCCAGCACAGAAAAAAGAGGAGCATTTTTGTACCCTTCTTTTGTACATCTCAAAAATGAACTGAACATTCTATTCCATTATTATTCCATTGGAATTGTGTTGAATTAGAGCCTTGAACACCATATTTATCAAATCCGTTAAAGCTGCAGGAGCATTCGTTAGTCCAAAAGACAATTACAAACTCATAATGACCATACCGCGTCCTGAAGGCTGTCTTCGGGATGTCACTCTCACGAATCTTGAGCTGATGGTATCTATCTCCGAAAAGCACTTAGCACCCTAGAGCTTGAAAATAAATCATCAATCCTAGGAAGAGGATACCTGTTCTTGATGGTGACCTTGTTCAATTGCCGATAATCAATACATATACGAAGAGAACTATCTTTCTTTTTGACAAAGAGAACTGGTGCACCCTACAGGAATTTGCTAGGTCTGATGAAACCCTTGTCTAAAAGGTCTTTCAACTGATCCTTTAATTCTGTTAGCTCAGCTAGAGCCATTCTGTAAGGAGGAATAGATATAGGTTGCGTATCAGGAAGAAGGTCAGTGCCAAATTCAATTTCCCTCTCGGGATGGATTCCCGCTAGATCATCTGGTAACACTTCTGGATTCTCACATACTACTGGAGCTGGCTGGATAGTTAGGGTCTCGGACATAGCATCCTTATCCCTAACTGGGTGGTGCATGCAACCCTTTGAGATCATCTTTCAGGCCTTAAGGTAGGAAATGAAACAACCTACAGGCATAGTTGAACTACCCTTCCACTCTAGGACTGGCTCACTTGGTAATTGGAATTCTACGACACAAGTTCTACAATTAATTGAGGCATAACATGCAAATAGCCAATCCATGCTGAGGATAACATCAAAATTGGTCATGGCTAACCCTACTAAATCTGCTGAGGTGACTTTCTGAAGGACTATGACAAGGCAAGTTCTGATAGGACTTAGGGACTGACTCCGAAGCTACTAGCAACATAGGGTGTCACAAAAGACAAAGTATCCCCTGGATCTAACAAAGAATATACATTATGGTTGAAAACTCGTAACATACTAGTGACCACATCTGGAGAGACCTCCTGCTCCTGACGGGATGCTAGGGCATAAAATCTGTTTTAGCATTTCCCGCCACTTGTGCTAGTAGATGCCCCCAGATGAGCTGGGCGTGCTGGTGGAGCTGCTGAACTGGAAGCTGGGCCTCAGCCCCTATCATGACCCTATCTTGCTGCTGGACAATCCCTAAGCATATTTCCGGGCTTTCGTACCCGAAGCAAGCACATGTACCCCCCAAACATGCTCACTCAAGCTCTTTGATCAACTACTAACTCTGGTGCATACTTGGACAAATGAGTGAACTCTAAGGCAAACTCCTGCACTATCATCTTCCCTTTTCTCAAATTCATAAATTCAGGTGCTTTGATCTCCCTCGTCCCATGAGGGAAGAACCGCTCAATAAATACGGCATGAAACTCATCCAAACCAATAGGGCTTACTCCCACTTCCCTATTATCCTTCCACTGTTTAAACTAAATGTGCGCAACCCCCTTCAACTAATATGAGGCCAAATTGGCACACTCCTCTCTAGTCACCCCAATGACCTGGGTGATCTTATGAATCTCATCAATAAACTCATGTGGATCCTCATCCACGTTTGACCCAAGAAACTCTAGAGGGTTCATCCTTAGAAAATCTCTGACTTGTGCAGCCGCTGCATTCCCATTCTAAGGGACATTCGCTACCACTTGCTATTTAACCTGGGAGGTCAAGGCCTGTGCTAGCATCTAAATGGATGCTCTGAATTCAGCACAAGCAACTTGCTCCGCATGGGCTGGTGGGGCCTGTTGGTGCCCGTCTCTATTGCCATCCTCGTGGCCATTTCCGTTTCCATTTCTCCTTCCATTAACTCTGCGGGGAGGCATGATTCTGTAAATGTGTATAGCATGAGATAGAAGGATAGAGAGATATTTCACCTCACAACAAGGATCATGAAAGAAAGATACATTTCCTAAACGTCTCATAGCCTCTTCATCATAAGTGTGGCGTGCTTTACACCCATAAAAAAGACTCTACTTAACACGGCTTTCGAACACCCTAGGACGCTTCAAAACCTAAGGCTCTATTACCAAGTTTGTCACAACCCAAACATAGGCTCGAATCGAGACATGGGACAAGGAACCCCGAGAGGCTCCAAGTCGACCCATGGCATGAACATAACATCAAATACAATCACTAAAAGCAGAAGATCAACATAATAAACATAGCGGAAGTCTGAACATAACATCACATCTAAGTACATACACAAATCAAATGCTAAATACTCACTATGTCTGAAAAGCCTCAAAACTAATGAGTTGATGGGACAAAACCCCAACTAACTCTCTGTAGTCTGAAAACTAAGAAGGCAAAACATAAGGGATAAAAAGGGCCCTTGCAAGATTAGGACTCACCAACTGTTACTGAGAATAACTAACTCTGGAAAGATGGCTAGCAACGAGGCTAAGTAAGAATATCGGGGAGCCTGTATAATGAAATGATACAACATAGAGTATACGGTCAATACGTGGAATATACCGAGTATGCAAGGTAAATAAAACTGCTTAAGTAAGTAAAATCATTAAATCATGCATAATATAAAATATAATCAACATAAAATTCTGAGAGTAGGGTTTGCATGCTATTTTCTGAGATCATGATCCGAACATAACTGAACATCTTAACTGAATTGATTCATCTAAAGCTAAAAACTGATAATTATAAGTAAAACTGAACATTGGGTCAAACCTACTGAAAACATAATATCATGGATGATGTACATGCGTAACTGAAATCATGTGCAACAATGAATGACTCATCATATAACCAACATTACCACGACAGAGCTTACGTGGTCCCGACTATCATACTCAAGTGGGCAGAGCCATCCAAAGCCTTGCCAGGGCTAAGGACGCTACCATGATATCGATATCAAGCTTAAGGCCCCTTGGGGATAAGGAAAACTCCAAGGGAAGTCCCAAAGATATAAAAATAAACCTACGTTGGTGCATAGTTCTGAGGCACAGGGTGGATTGGCCCTTAGTCTACTCGGTGCTAAACACTACTCCCAAAAACATGCATATGCTCTCCATCATTTTTCAACAAAACTAACCATTTTCTAGTGACGAGGCTGAATAAATAACATACATGTATAATTGGAAATCATAACATGAGGAGCCTTGGCTCAAATCATACCACAAGCTGAAAATAATGGGAGTCTTGACACCAAAACCATGTGGTAAGCTAATTCATAAAATTATAAAACATACTTGATCATATGGGTTTGCCCAATACTTTAACATGCTTGAAATCAAGTTGATTCACTTTGTAAACATGAATATAAACATGGGTATATTGAAATCATACGTTATTCATAAACATCTCATCATACATGAACATATATCTCAGAGATCTAAACTTTCATGGACATTCATGGATGGGAATCATAATTTAGAAAACTTGATAACATAATTTATAATTTAAAACATTGTAAAAATTGTTGATTAATCAGAAATCATAATTTAAAACATGCTTAGATCATACCATGAAGAAAACATAAGATTTCATGCATTGGGTAAAAACCCCATGGAATCATCAATTAGAACATCATGAAATCGAGAGGGAAATTGGGCATGGGTGTAGAAAATTGCATCCATTCATAGCGTTACATACCTGAAGGAATCCGATTCTCACACTTCCTTGATAGCCAAAAGAGAATTGAGTAAGAACTTGTGGAAAACTAGACTTGATCACCTCTCAAAACCCCTAAGCTTGCATGCATTAATTAGGATGACTTAGAATGACATAGACCCTCTTAAAACACTCTATTTCAAGCTTGAAATGACATAGTTTATGACCCTAGAGCATAAGAATGATGAAAATACCCTTAATAAATTACTTGAAAAAAATTGCTTTGCCAGTGACATTGGGCGTCACAACAGACCATTACAGGCTCCAACAGTCCGTTACACCCCTTGTCCTTTCATCCCCAATCCAAGTCTCGAATCCCCTACCACAACTGGACAGGATGAGTCATTACAAGCCCCAACGACTCATTGCTGCCAGTATTTGTCACCATTGCCCTTTCCTGGACTCCTTTCAATGGTCACTTAGAACGAGTCGTTGCTCCCGACGACGAGTCATCACGTGACTTTTTACTTCCTCCCTAAACCAGACCCATCTCACAATAGCTCACATCTAATGACCCGTTACATCAAATGACGGGTCATTCCTAGGCCCGTTACTCCTAATTCCAGACCTGCAGTATCTCATCACGGGCACATCCAATGAGTCGATATTCCGTACAACGACCCGTTCTACGAAATTTTTCCCAAAGTTTTTCTACTTTTCATTTTTAAATTCCGGATCTAGTATTAGGGACTTTCGGGGTATTACACTTATTTTGCACATTTTTGCTCCAACACCTATTTTTCTAGAAAAATAAAGTAAAAACACCTCATATCCATATAAACATATCGAAGTCTATGCTATTTTCTCAGTTTTAAGCGGCAAAGGTGTTGTAAACTCACGACACATCAACACCCTCTTAATAATTTTATATGTCCTCAGAAAAAGAAAACCAAAAACAAAAAAAGACGTTTAACTAGAAAATAAACCTAGGATACTACGTCCAACATCAATCAAAATTTGCACCATAATCTCAAACAGTTTTAGATCCTTTTCCCATAAGCAAAATTAGCATGTGCAGATCAAGCAACCACAAACCATGATAAACAGGGATCAAGATATGTCATCTAGCTACTAGCATATAGTCAAGTCATCACTAATGCTTTTCACAAAGACAACTAGCAGAATCAAACACAAACCATGTACCCTCACAGCAAATGAAGTCCCCTAATCACAGATATAGAAAAATATGATGCATGGGACTGAACAAGTAAGACTCTCACCCTCACAAAGAAGTTCCAAATATTGCATGTCAGATACCATTGGCTTGCCCTTATTTTTTGTACTTCGGTTCTTCAGATGGTCAAGATAGGATCACTATAGGACTTGATTCGACTTATAATGTAGGCTTTCGGGCTGGGTATGGTAGATATGGAATCTTTTTAGTGACTAAACCCTCCTTGGCACTACATACATATGGCTCCATTTTTTACTTTTTTCACCCTTTTTGCTTTTTCCAACTGTTTCTTTCCTTTTAACCATTTTTATGCAATTGTAGGGGTGTGGTGTGTTTTTACAAATTTTCATTCATCTTTCTCTTTTTGTATCTTCTTTTTCAATTTTTCTATTTCTTTTTCTTTTTTCTTATTTTTATTTTAATCATGCCACAGCTCATGATCTTGGGCAAAATTTCATGCCCAAGTGATACTCAAATGCTTCATTTCGACTTGTTTATCTATTGTTATGTGTATATTCTCATGTGATTCTTAGGTAAATGTGAATCTATACGAACCAAGATGATTAGTGTTGTTTTGCAGGTAAAAGGAAATTTTGGAAGCTAATATATATGTTGGTGAAGTGCAGGAATGGACTTGGAAGCAAGAAGTGGAAGTTGACAAGGGAAAGTGGCAAAAATAAGGGCTCCGCGATGGCGCCGTATCACGCTACCATCGCGGAGGCATTCTGCCTGGATGAATTATTTATGTCAAGTTCCAGTGAAGTTGCACGATAGCACCGTGGCACGGAGGCAAGGCTCCGCGATACAAGCCGTGCCACGTTGAGTTGCAATTACTTGGGAGCCAATTTCTAGTGAGGGTCTGCGATATCCCCGTGGCACGGAGGGAGTGCTCCTCGATACACTCCGTGCCACGTTGCTTGTTATTTCGAAAAAAATTCTCAATAGTATAAATAGCACACTTAGGTTTTATTTTAAACATTCTGACTTGGTTGAGCAAGAACATGGGTTGCAGGCAGTTGAGAGGACGAAAATTCTAGGGTTATTCTCTTCCTTTTTCTCTTTAATTTCAATTGCTTGTATGAATTCTACTTATTTGAAGATGTTTAATCCACAAATGAGTGGCTAATTCACCTCTTACTGAGGTTAAGGATAATTGTAGAGGAATGTAATTATTAATCAATTCAGTTTTCATCTTTTCTTCAATGGTTGTTTTATCAATTCTTGTTTTACTGCATTAGTTTGGCCAATGTTAATGTATATCTTAGAAATCCAATTTTGATTTTGAAAAAGAAAGAAATTTGACAGATGTGAATTGGTAGGATATGATCTTTTCTTAGTTGAGAAAATTGAGAATTGATTTATGTTCAGAATAGAAATATATCTGAAAGTCTTATTAGTCATTTATGGAATCGGTTATATATGGATAGAGCATGAGATTCTTATATCACATAAATGTAGAATAAGGTTTCATGATTCTTTAATTGGATAGGAGTCGAAAGATCCAATCCATTAGCAATTAATTCCTGACTAGCAACCGAAGAGAAGATTGACTGAAGTGCATTAAGAAATTACATCCCTGCATGCCTGCCTTAACCTCAGCTTGTTCATTGCTATTGTTCTGACTCAAATTATAATCTTGACTTAGATTCTTATTACTTAGTGACCTTAACTCATAAAATATTATTTATTTGGTTGTCTGTATTCATAGAGATATCGTTCACTGACACTTAAGTTAATTAATATCGTAGTTCAGTCCCTGTGGGGTCGATACTTGGCTTGAAATAAAGTCACTTTACTACTTGTACGACCACGTGCACTTGCGTGTAGTTTTGTGTCAAACAAGTTTTTGGCGCCGTTGCCGGGGACTGGCAATTGGTAAATTTAATTTCTTAGTGTTAGTTTACAAATTCAATGTAAGTGCTGACAACTTGATCTTAGCCTTTCTCTTGCAGGTATTGAATTTTTTCTGAATGCTGGCAAGAGACAAGAAGTTGGTGGATTCATTTATAGAGCCGGAGAGACAATTTCATCGCCAAAGAAGGGAAGCTCTAGAGAAGAAGCTGCAGTTGCTAAGACAGGAAATTCTAGAGCAGCAATAGAATACACCACTTCTAAGGGTAGTTTTAGTGCCTGAGGAGATGGCAGCAAGGCCAGTCCGCGAAGTGGCAATCCCACATGCAAATAATGTTACATCTAGTATTCGCAGACCAGATCCAGGAGGGAGGTTCGAGCTTAAACAGAACGTAGTGAAGTTGTTGCACACCAGCGGGCAATTCACAGGTCTCCCTCATGAAGATCCACAACAACATCTCCAAAACTTTTTGGAGATTAGTGACACTTACATTCCTGCTGGAGTATCATCCGACTATGTGAGGCTTACATTATTCTCGTTCTCATTACCGGGGGAAGCAAAGAGGTGGTTGAAAGCTGAACCACCTAATTTTATCACCACTTGGGATGATGTTGCAAGAAAGTTTTTGATACGATTCTTTCCATCTGGGAAGACAGCCAGACTTAGAAGTAAAATTCTAAGTTTTAAATAGAGAAAGGTTGAGAATTTGCATCAAGCTTGGGAGAGGTTCAAGTCAATGCTAAGGGAGTTTCCTCATCATCACTAGTATACTGATGTGTTGGTGCATACATTCATTGAGGGTTTGGAACCACATACTAAAATTCTGTTAGATTCAGCAGCTGGTGGGCAGGCATTGGAGAAGACTTATGAGGAGCTCTACACTTTGTTAAACCGTATTTCATAGGGAAATCCAGAATGGAATGCGGATTCAACTCGAGGAGGAACAAGGAAAGTTGCAGGAGTTTTTGAGGTGGATAGTTTTACAGCTATTGCTGCACAGATAGCTGCGTCGCAAAATTAACTCAACACCCACATCAGTAGTATGAGCTTGAATCAAGCACAAGCCCCAGTCAATGCAGTTCATCAGGTATGGTGTGAAGTATGTGGGAGTAGTGAACACTCAACTGAGTGTTGTGGTGCAAGTCCAAACTCGGTGAATTTAGTTGGGAACGTCCAATGGAATAATAATCAACAGTATGGCAACAATTACAACTCAAATTGGAGGAATCATCCGAATTTCTCTTGGGGGAGTAATGGCCATCAAGGACAAAGTTCGAATCAGGGCGTGCAGAGAAATCAAGGGGGGCATCAGAATTTTCAGTCTCAATACAGAGGAAACAATGCACCTCTTCCACCACCCAACAACATTGAGGAAGCTAAATGAGGCCACGAAGAAAGATCATTATCGTATTCCATTTATTGATCAGATATTGGACAGGTTGGTAGGTCAAGAGTATTATTGTTTCCTAGATGGATATTCTGGCTATAATCAAATAGCTATAGCACCGGAGGATCAGGAGAAGACTACTTTTACATGTCCTTATGGGATATATGCTTTCAGGCGGATGCCATTTGGTCTGTGAAATGCACCAGCCACATTCCAGAGATACATGATGGCGACCTTCAATGATATGGTGGATGATTTTGTCGAGGTATTTATGGATGACTTTTCTATTTTCAGTAATTCATTTGCTACATGTTTGCAGAATCTTGACAGGGTGCTAGCTCGATGTGAAGACTCTAACCTTGTACTCAACTGGGAGAAATTTCATTTTTTAGTCAAGGAGGGTATCGTCCTTGGCCATAAGGTGTCAGACAAGGGGTTGGAAGTCGATCGTGCAAGATTGAAGTGATCGAAAAGCTACCACCACCAGTGTCAGTGAAGGGTGTTCGTAGTTTTCTCAGACATGCAGGGTTCTACAGATGGTTCATCAAGAACTTCTCAAAAACTTCTAGACCGATATGTCGGTTGCTAGAAAAAGAGGGGAAGTTCGAGTTTGACGAGGATTATGTTAAAGCATTCGAGAAGTTAAAACAAAAGCTGGTAGAAGCGCCTATTCTCATTTCTCCGGATTGGGAGCAACCGTTTGAATTAATGTGTGATGCAAGTGACGTGGCTGTAGGATCTGTATTGGGGCAGTGGAAGAATAAAAATTTTCATTCCATTTATTATGCAAGAAAAACACTTGACGCATCCCAAGTCAATTATACAGTCACGGAAAAGGAGATGCTAGCATTGGTGTTCGCATTTGATAAATTTAGGTCCTACTTGGTGGGTTCTAAAGTAGTGGTGTATACTGATCAACCAACAATTCGGTATCTGTTTAACAAGAAGGATGCAAAGACTAGACTAATCAGATGGATATTGTTTCTACAAGAGTTTGACCTAGAGATTCGGGAGTGAAAGGGGAGCGAGAATCAAGTGGTAGATCACCTATCACGATTGGAAAGCCGGTTGCATGTGAAGGAAGGTGATGGTATCAAAGAAGAGTTCCCAGATGAGAAGCTCTTGGCAATAAGGGAAGCTGAAATCCCTTGGTATGCAGACATCGTGAATTTGCTGGTAAGTGGAGTCTACCCACCAGAGGCTACGGCTCAGCAAAGAAAGAAGTTGAGACATGATTGCAGGTATTACATATGGGATGAGTCGTATCTGTTTAAGCAGGGAATGGATCAAGTGATGAGACGATGCATCCCAGAGAGCTAGATTGCAGAAGTATTGAGGAGTTGTCACTCATCGTTGTATGGAGGGCACCACGTAGGCGAGCGAAAAGCTCACAAGGTGTTATAGTCAGGTTTCTTTTGGCGTACATTGTTCAGAGATTCTATAGCATACGTAAAAATGTGCAATAGATGTCAAAGAACAGGTACAATTTGTAGAAGACAGGAAATGCCACAGTAGCAGATATTAGAAGTGGAGATTTTTGATGTATGGGGAATAAACTTCATGGGCTCATTTCCACCATCATTTGGTAATCGTTACATCTTGGTAGTGGTTGACTATGTATCTAAGTGGGTTGAGGCAACAGCTTGCCCCAAGAATGACAACAGGGTGGTGACGAAATTTGTGAAAAAGCAAATCTTCACCAGGTTCGGGACACCCCGAGCTATTATCAGTGATGGAGGGGCTCATTTTGTAAATGCGAGTTTCAAGAACTTGCTAGCTAAGTATGGGGTGCGCCACAAGGTAGCAACAACATATCATCCCCGAACTAGTGGGCAAGTGGAGGTGTCAAATAGAGAGATAAAGCAGATTCTACAGAAGACAGTGAATGCACAACGAATTGATTGGTCAAGCAAACTCAATGATGCGTTGTGGGCTTATAGAACTGCATACAAGACACCTATTGGGACTTCTCCGCACAGATTGTTCTATGGAAAGGCATGTCATTTGCCTGTGGAGCTGGAACGTCGAGCTTTTTGGGCCGTAAGAAAGCTGAACATGGATCCGGAGCTAGCCGGGAGGAAGAGGTTGATGCAACTCAGCGAACTAGATGAGTTTCGATGGCATGCCTATGAAAATGCCAAATGCTACAAGGAGAAAACTAAAAGGTGGTACGACAAGCATATGTTGCATCGGATCTTTGAGCTGGGGCAGAAAGTGTTGTTATTTAATTCAAGGTTGAAGCATTTTCCAGGTAAGTTGCGGTCCAAGTGGTCAGGACTATTTGAAGTGGTGAGAATGACCCCACACGGGGCAGTGGAGTCGTGGCAAGAAGATAGAAGTGCAACATTTTTGGTGAACGGGCAACGATGTAAGCATTATAGAGGTGAGGATGTTATTCGAGAGAAGACGTCCATCACTCTAGAGGATGACTGAGAATGAGTAACGTCAAGCCGTGATGGTAAATCAAGCGTTGCATGGGAGGCAACCCGTGAATGTGTTGTAATAGAAGAGTAGAATTATTTGAAAAAAAAAAGAAAAAGAAAAACAAAGAAAAAGAAAAAGAAAAATTGTTGCGTTGCAACCTATGATCTCTAACCAATTTCTTGTGGTGAAATGATTTTCAGGTGGAACGGAAGGCAAAAATACAAAAATCGCAAAGGAAAAAAAATCAAGGTGAGAAAAAAAATTGGCATTTCCAGTGAGCCTGTGCGTCACGGAGGAGGACCTCCGCGTTATCCTCTTTGACACATTGAGGTGTATTTCAGATTTTTTAAAAATTTCAAGAATACCTCTGCGATGGCTCCGTGTCGCGGAGGCAGTGCTCCATGTTACTCTTCGTGACACGTTGAGGTGTATTTCGCGTCGGGTCACCTCGGGTCACCGGGTAACCCACGCGAAAAACCTCTTTTAAACCCCAGTTTCCTTCATTTTTTTTCTACTTTCTCAATTCCTCCACGACCCACACCCAAAATCCCCTTCTCCCCCAACATGAAACGGACTTAGTGATCAACTTCCTTTGAGTTTTCTTCCATTTCATCGAAGTAAAGGTATGTTCTTGAATTTTTCCTTATCATTGCTCAAATTTTTGATTCTTGAACATGTTTTGTGGTAAAGCCTTGCCCTAAGTGAGAAATAAACTTGAAATCAATTGAGTTATGATTGAATGATGTTCATAGTATCGTTATGAGTAGATTAACTCAATGATTGCATGTTTTGTTGAAATTCTTGCAAAATTGATAGCTAGGGTTGAGGATTGAATAGGAAGAAGACTAAATGCTTTGAAATGTTGATAAATTGGGTTGTGCATGTTGGGTGAAGTGAAATGTAGTGTGATTGATGTTGAATATGCTAAGTTAGAAGAGGGGTTTTTGGGAGAATGCAAATGGATAATTACATAGGTGGTTGTGAAAAAAATTGGAAAGTGCTAATGATGATGTAATTGAATCGATGGAGAAATTTTTATTCATTGTACGAAGTCTGAGTAGTACAAAGTAATTATCCCATCGAATTATATGAAATGCACTAAGCATGTTGAATGCTCAAAATGGCAAAAGCAGGAATGTCTTGTCGAATTGTGTTGATTGTAGCTTAAGACTAAGTTTGGGGTGATCCAATTAAACCCAACCTTAGTTGTAGCTAATTATGAATTGAATAACATTGAGACTGTATGTTTGAGTACAGGAACAATGTCAGGCCGACAAGACAAGGGCAAGGGCGCATCCACATCGGGCGCCAGCAGAAAGAGGGTAAGATTGGGGACAACAGTTCCAATAGCACCATCGGTTCCTAGAGGTCAACGCCGACAATACGGAACCAGATGGGTGACTGATGAGGGGAAGAAGTGGTATGCTAAACATAAAGAAACCAAATACTTCCCGGAGGAGCAAATAGCACGGGAACCACTCGCATAGGAATTCCCGCGGATTGTACACAGGATTGACACCGCTGGGCTAAACTTCATTTTCAAAGAACCCAGGGAGTACAATCTCCATCTATCCAGGAGTTCTATGCCAATTGGAACCCGACCTTACGCAGCCACACCATAAAAATCAGAGGACAGGTTGTCACATTTGAGCCCCACCACTTGAATGCAATCCTAGGGGCGCGAGACACACACGTTCATGTCCTCCGTCAGCTAAACATCACTCCACCCTATGCGGACATCAGACGCACCTTATGTGGAGCCCGATCGACAGCCAGGTAGGGTAGGCACAAGGAGAGGGGCTACCATCAGACATTGCCCTATTCTCAGATGAATAGGAAGGCTCGAATTTGTATTTGATCATGCCTGATCCCGGGGGTGCACATGACAGATGTCACCTGGGATAGAGTTTGCTTGGTGTATGCCCGATTAAAGGGTTGAAAATCAATGTTGGGGCGGTGATCATCTCCGCCATGAAGAGAGCCCGACTGCATCAGGGCCATAGATACGGGTTCGGTAGTCTTCTTACCGCGTTCCTGAGGGGCCACAATATTGAGGAGGAGGCCCTAGATTACATCCCTCAGATCGACAGGTGTGCCTTGGATGTCACTAAAACCAAGGAACCTGACACTACTTATGGGCCAGTGCTCACACTAGCCGAGCGACATGCTCGGGATGATCAGTACATGGCCCGCATGTACGGGATGTAGATGTTGTATCTGCGCATTGGAGGACGACCCACAACGGAGGATGAGCTGTGGCATCTCGAGTTGGATTACCCATTCAACGAGAATGCCCGAGCTTTATGCAGAGTGGGGCCCTCATTTATGGAGCCCGTAGATGATGACATCCCTACCGATGAGGAGACACGCCGGGAGGACTCAGATGTTGAGTCGGATGAGGATGGCGGGGGCGATTCTGACATGGGGAATGAAGCACTGGCACCTGATGAAGAAGTTGAATACTTTAATTGATCAGGGAGTTTCAGCACCCAACCTTTGTGATATTTTGAAATTATGTGAACACTGGAGACAGTGTTCGGCTTAATTGTGGGGTCGGAGTAGTTAGGTGCTAGCTGTTTTGTTTATGTTTGTTGTGCGTGTGCTAAATATGACAATGTGACTCTGTGTTTTGTGTTCTGTAATTAATGTTGGTGTTGTAATGAATCTTGAGCTGTTGTTGTCTTTCTTTTGTGTATGATGTGTAAATATTTTTCGAATTATATTTTTATCTTTTTCTATCGAAATTTTTTGTTGAATGTTTTATGTTGGGTTTCTCGATTTTTGTTTTCGGTGCTTTTCCCGAGAATAGTCCCATTGAACCGACGTCGTAGACAGCCACTATTCCCTATGGTGGATGGATGATGACCGTCTTAAGGGAAATGTAGTCGATAGCAGTAGTTTTTTTCTTTTTATTCTTTCTTTTTTTGTTTCCCAAACGTGTCGCTAATTAATGGTTCGGAATTCTTGTTACGTGTTGTACATGATATTAAGATGCAAAGGTGATTTGTATGAAAGCATGCAAATGTGTTAAACATGTTGAGATACCTAGGCCATAGAATTTGATTCGGTGTGATCAAGGCTTAATAGTGAATTCTTGTAATTAGCTGATTGAAGAGTCTGTGAATATGTCTTGAGTTGAGCATGTGCAATGAGTGTGAGGTGAGGTTTCGATTATTCCATGCTATTGTGAAGTGTCTAGAACTTGCCTGGTGTGTATACCAAACGAAATCAAGGATGTGGATTGTAGGAAAGGATGTAGGCATTTTTTGGAATAAACCGAAAGTTTTTCCCTTATCATACCTACCTTGACTGTTATATCCTAGTTAGCCCCATTGAGCCTTTAGCCTATTCTTTGAGAGGTACAAACCGAGCTTAATCCCTTCTTTTCATTAGTCGTGAATTTGATCCAAAACCCTTAAGCACTTAAGAAAAACAATTTTTCCCAAAGTATAAAGGAGTGAGAAGTGTGAACCGGAAGGAAAGCGGAAGTTGTGAAAGCTAAAGAAAAGGTCAAAGGTGCACTTGTTGAAAATGATCAATTAGTAGTAGAGAGTAAGAAAATCCATGAATGAGAAAAAAATAAAGATGCATAACTACTCTTTGCTAGTAAGTCAGTGTGCTTAAAGAAATGGGAACAAAAACAAAGAAGAAACCTCAAGAATGAGAGGATGGAGGAGGAAGCAATGCCCGTACTGAAGGTGGGATGTATTGAAAAGTGCTTAGGGAAGCTAGTTGTTATTATTGGTTAGCCCAATATTTACTAGTTCCTTAGCTTACATTACAATCCATTAAGTCCTACGTGATCTTACATCATGCATCCTTATATTAGTGGAGTAAAACACTAGAGGCAAGCTTATGGTTCATGACATGATGCATGTGAATTCTTTGGGAGAGCGAGCGAAATCGTATTCATTACCCCTACATGTAGTGCTTTGGAAATCTTATGATGGCAAATAGGGTAATTCTCTTATGTTGTGAGGGCACATGCTTGACGAGAGATAAAATTTCGTGTCGGATGTCTTGATCAGTTGATTTGCATGAGTTTGCCAAGATCGAGAATGGATTCTTGAGGTTAGGAGGTCTTAATGTGGTGTATTTCATTGTATTGATGAAACCATACATGTTTTCTTGATGATTTTATATCTTAAATAATCTGTATAGCCATAGCTTGAATGGTCGAGCCAAATTAGCTAGGCGTGGGTTTCAATTGCATGAGATGTGAAAGTATTGTTCTAGGACGAACAAGGTTTTAAGTGTGGGGTAAGTGATCTTGGGCAGAATTTCATGCCTATGTGATACTCAAATGCTTCATTTCGACTTGTTTATCTATTGTTATGTGTATATTCTCATGTGATTCTTAGGTAAATGTGAATTTATACGAACCAACATGATTAGTGTAGTTTTGCAGGTAAAAGGAAATTTTGGAAGCTAATATATATGTTGGTGAAGTGCGGGAATGGACTTGGAAGCAAGAAGTGGAAGTTGACAAGGGAAAGTGGCAAAAATAACAGCTCCGCGATGGCGCCGTGTCACGCTACCATCGCGGAGGCATTCTGCCTGGATGAATTATTTATGTTAAGTTCCATTGAATGTGGGCGATAGCACCGTCGCACGGAGGCAAGGCTCCGCGATACAAGTCGTGCCACTTTGAGGTGCAATTACCTGGGAGCCAATTTCCAGTGAGGGTCTGCGATATCCCCGTGGCACGGAGGGAGTGCTCCTCGATACACTCCGTGCCACGTTGCTTGTTATTTAGGAAAAAATTCTCAATAGTATAAATAGCACACTTAGGTTTTATTTTAAACATTCTGACTTGGTTGAGCAAGAACATGGGTTGCAGGCAGTTGAGAGGACGAAAATTCTAGGGTTATTCTCTTCCTTTTTCTCTTTAATTTCAATTGCTTGTATGAATTCTACTTATTTGAAGATGTTTAATCCACAAATGAATGGCTAATTCACCTCTTGCTGAGGTTAAGGATAATCGTAGAGGAATGTAATTATTAATCAATTCAGTTTTCATCTTTTCTTCACTGGTTGTTTTATCAATTCTTGTTTTACTGCATTAATATTGGGCCAATGTTAATGTATATCTTAGAAATCCAATTTTGATTTTGAAAAAGAAAGAAATTGGACTGATGTGAATTGGTAGGATATGATCTTTTCTTAGTTGAGATAATTGAGAATTGATTTACGTTTAGAATAGAAATATATCTGAAAGTCTTATTAGCCATTTATGGAATCGGTTATGTATGGTTAGAGCATGAGATTCTTATATCACAGAAATGTAGAATAAGGTTTCATGATTCTTTAATTGGATAGGAGTTGAAAGATCCAATCCATTGGCAATTGATTCCTGACTAGCAACCGAAGAGAAGATTGACTGAAGTGCATTAAGAAATTACATCCCTGCATGCCTGCCTTAACCTCAGCTTGTTCATTGCTATTGTTCAGACTCAAATTATAATCTTGACTTAGATTCTTATTACTTAGTGACCTTAACTCATAAAACATTATTTATTTGGTTGTCTGCATTCATAGAGATATCGTTCACTGACGCTTAAGTTAATTAATACCATAGTTTAGTCCATGTGGGATCAATACTTGGCTTGAAATAAAGTCGCTTTACTACTTGGCCTAGTGGTTAAGAATCATGATCAAGGGAATCATATTATTCTTGTATGGTCATTTAAGTTAAGAATGGGCTAAACAAAAATGGCCTATGATCCTTTCCTAACCAACCATCCTAAAACCTATAAAAAGACCAACCAAGCAAGTTCTAGATCCTCTACACAGTATTGAACTAGGTATAGACCTCACTCACTCATGGTACATATTTTTCATTCATTCTACCTATCCGGTTTATACATGGATAACTGGAACTACTCATGCTAAAACACTAAATAACACAAAAAGATCCATAGAAGTCATGCTTTCCAATCAACAAGTACATAGCTAACCATCAAAAATTTTAAACAAGGTCAATTTTTCACTTCAAAACTAGTGTAAACTAGGAGTAGCTAAGTACTCCTAAGCTACTTTATAATTAAAAAATAACACAAACATAAAATCTTAAACATGTCAGTTCTACTAGATAGCATGCTTGAGGGAAAAGAAATGCGGCAAGAAATACCCTCCGACATATCCCAAAAATCCCAAAAATACAAGTACACCCCTTCCCCTTTTAAAAAGCATGCTTCATCCCCGAAGCATAGAATATAAAGCAGAAGGAAGTGAACATACATGTGGCTACTTAGACTTCACCATCCATGGGTTGCCTCCCATGCATCACCTGATTTAACGTCGCGACACGACATAACTTTTATGATTCTTCAAGTATCATCAAGGTACACCGCCTCAATTCCTCTAATTTCCTTAGTGTCTCCAAAATATATATCCTTTTCCCGTTCACCTAGAACCTTTTTCCATCTTTATTTTCAAGTTCCACTATACCGTATGGGGACACATTTACCACTCTATATGGTATCATCCACCTAGATTTCAATTTTTTAGGGTGCAAACGGATCCTTGAGTTGAATAGTAGGATCAAATCACCAGTGTTGTACTCCCTCTTTGCAATATTCTTATCATGATAGATGTTCATTATTTCTTTATAAATGGCCGGACTCTCATAAGCTCGAAATTGGAATTCATCTAACTCATTGAGCTAGCCAAGTCTCAATTTCACTACTTCATTCCAATTTAAGCTCAGCTTTTTCAGAGCCCATAATGCCTTATGCTCTAACTCTATCGGCAAATGACATGACTTGCTATAGACTAGCTGATATGGAGATGAACCAATGGGGGTCTTATAATCTGTTCGATAGGCCCATCGAGCTTCCTAGACCAATCTATCCAGTTAGTATACATTGTATTAGCCAGAATGGTCTTTATCTCCCTATTTGAAACTTCCACCTTCCCACTTGACTGAGGATGGTA
Source organism: Datura wrightii (assembly GCA_035772735.1). NCBI lineage: Eukaryota > Viridiplantae > Streptophyta > Magnoliopsida > Solanales > Solanaceae > Datura > Datura wrightii. The sequence goes on from JASDFA010000016.1 coordinate 118,766,640, forward strand.
AGGTATTGCCACCTTATGCTTGACACCATATTTCTCCAACAGGGTTCTAAAGAGGTGGTCACAAAAGTGTGATCCACCATCACTAATGATTGCTCTAGGAGTACCAAATCTAGCAAATATATACTTCCGCAGAAAAGTTGTGAAACTTTTACATTTATTGTTAGTGTAATACCTCAGAAGTGCCTAAGAGTAGACCCAAGGGTTAAAAATTCAAAACTGTTGAAATTGGGGAAAAGTAGCAGAACGAGAGGATACAACGACTCGTGGTAGGTAACCACGAGCCATTGTAAGTAGTCTTAGAAAGGGTTTGGACCTGGTGGCAGTGTAAAAATGAGCGTCATAATGACTCGTTGCAAAAAAGAATGATCCATTGTTTTCATTCATGGGTTTAGGTGTTCGGATGGCAGTGGTATCAACGAGTGTTACAACGGCCCATTATGAGAAACAACGGTCCATTGTTAGGAGGCGTGGTAGGGAAGTGGACCCTCACAGTGGAAATTTCATATGGCAACCACGACCCATTGTAAGGTACAATGAGTCGTGGTGAGGCCCGTTGTGAGGAAGCTTAGAAAGTTCAGAAGGATTCAACGGATGGAGCAATGACCCATTGCGAGTAGGGAGGACTCGTCCTATCTAGTCGTGGGATATAACCTGAGATCTGGGAACTTCGGCAGCTGATCAATGGAATGTTACCATGAGTCATGGTAAGGACCAACGACTCGTGGTGAGGGTCATGGGTTCTAGTTTGACTAGATTTTTATGTTTTCTTCGGGGGGCATTTTTATAAACTCCAATGCTTTTAACTCCTAAACTACATTATTTTGGGTTATACCTTGCATGATTTTAAGGGTTTTTCATGCCTAAAACCTCATTCTCTCAACTCTCCTTCCTCCTCTCTTCTCAAAAAAATTTTAGGGTTTTACTAAGGTGTTCTTCCAGCTTCAAGGAAGATTTTTGAGTGGGATTTTCATCTACCAAGTATGCAGGTTTTTCAACAAGGATATTCTTCCATCCTTGTGTCCCCAAAAATATATTATTAAATACCCATTTCGATAAATCTAGAAAAAAGCATGATATAGGGTTTGTAAAAAAGGTAAATTCTTCTTTAGTTTCCTTAAATGCTAATATCTACTGCAATTATGAATTTAATTGGATTATTTATTGATGGATTATCTTGAATTATGAAATATGGGTTGAGTATGTGTGTGTGTAGTATGTTTTACTTAAATTTATTCAAGAATTGAATGTGAATTGTTTATGTCTCCTTTTATTATTGTAGAAATTCATGATTATGATGGAAGTGGAAAGATTGCATAATTAACCCTAATGACTTGATTATGATATTGATGACCATGTTGGATTGAGTGATTAAAGTAAATTATGTGCCATCACCATGTTTAGATTTAATTGATTGGGCATGACAAGATCGCATCTCCATTGTTCAACTATGAATCTTGGGAAGATTCTATATTGTTTTTTCCTCACTAAAAATCATTTTTATAAAACCTTAGAATCTAAAACGCCTGTGGCTAAAGAGTTCATAAGTGGAGTGACTGTGACAAGTGTGTGAAATGGTTGTAACCTAATTACATGAAGTTATGCATCCTTGATAGATTATGAGTTGAATTCTATAAATCATGTTTGATCTTATATTACCTATTGAATGAGGTGAGTACGGAATCAAGATGCCATGATAGAATAATGCTAGTACAAATTTATAGCATGCTCGTTGGGTTGTGGTGTTAAATCTAATGAGGAAATTGGTTTTGTGATAATGTGAATCATGATGATAAAGTGTGTGACTAATATGTCAACTTGTTGAGCCTGTGGCTATTAAAGTATAGCTCTAATCCCTGTTAATATAAGTACTGCATGATGAGAGTGGTGGATGTTCTTGTCTCTAATTAGCTGTTGTAAATTTAGATAGTCTATAGACGTTAGTGGAGAATGTCTTATCTAGACATTAGTGGTCTTATCTATGCGTTAATGGAGAATGTCTTACATAGACATTAGTGGAGAATGTGTTGTTGTAGTTGGTCGAGACTCACATCCATAGGCGTTAGTGGAGAATGTTATCTCTTAGTCAGTTGGGACATACATCCCTAGTCGGTTGAGTATTTTATTTTCCCTACATTGTTTGGGACTAACATCCCTAGCCTATCAGTGACTCTCTATATTAGAGCTATCTCTCTCTCCCTTTGGCAGTCAAGTATTTTCATTAGTTGAGAATGTTTCCCTTGGATAGTCAGGGACGCTCCCTTCGACTGTCAAGGACTCCCCCTTAGATGGGCAGGAACCCTCTTGATATCAGTCACGACATCATAACTTTGTATTATTCCCGATTATTAGGTTTGCACATCAACAGTTAATATGATAATGCATGTCTTTATAATGTGGTTATATTAATTGAATATGTGAATCTCATGTAAGACTGTCGTATATCATTTCAATTACATTGCTATTAATATGTTTCACATTACATCCTTTTGGCATGTATTATGAGTTAGTTTATTTACGCTTCCTGCATACTCAGTACATTCCAAGTACTGACCGCACACCTCTTGTGCTATATCATTTCATGATATAGATTCAGTCTCCAGGTTCAGTCGTGTGGCTTGATACGCAACTTCCTTTCCCAGTTGCTAGTGATGAGTCCTCATCTTCCGAGGATGTGGTTTGGGTTCTTATTTTATTTATGTTTTAGTTTTTCAGAAGTTGGAAGTTAGTTGGGGGCTTGTCCCAGCAACTCATCAGTTCATGGAAGGCTTTCAGACTTGTTTAGACAGATTTAGTGTTGTATTTAAGAGTTGTTAAGATTTCTATATGGGTTATATTAGATTCTTGTTATTAGATTCCGCTTATTTATGTTGTTAGTCATATCTGATATTAAGTGTATGCGATGATTATGCCATGGGTCGACTTGGAGCCTTTCAGGGTTCCTTGTCCCGTGTGTACTATCTAGGTGTACTCTTGAGTCGTGATAGTTAGATAGTGCAATAGCGTCCACCCATTTGGAAACGTAATCAACCACCACCAAGATGTATTTAATCCCATATGAGCTAAAAAATGGGCCCATGAAGTTGATAGCCCATACATCAAATAATTCAACTCCAAGATAGGGATCAATAGTAACTCATGCTTGCTAGTAATACCACCTTGTCTACGGCACTAATCACATGCCTTGTCATAATCATAGGCATCTTGGTGAATGGAGGGCCAGTAATACCCACATTTCAAGATTTTGTGTGTAGTTTGGTTACCACCATAATCACCCCCAACTAGGGATGAGTGACAAGTCTCTAGAATGTTGAACATTTCTACCTCAGGAACATACCTCTGAATTATCCCATCTACACAAATGCGAATATGTATGGTTCATCTCAATGGTATCTTCAATCATCGAATAAGAACTTCTTCCTCTACTGGGGAGTCATATCTGTTGCAAAGTCAATGAACCAGTGAATCAATTCTTGAGATGCAGCTAGTACCTGCTCGTCTGGGAAAGCATCATCAGTATCAAACTCCTCTCTTGCTCTAGCCTCAGACTCTAGTCTAGGCAGGTAATTAGCTACCTGATTTTCAATTTCTTTCCGTCTTTTACCTCAAACTCGAATTCTTGGTGTAACAGCACCCATCTAATCAACCCGGGTTTAGCATCCTTTTTAGACATCAGGTACCTCAAAGCAGCATTGTCTGTATGGACGATCACCTTAGTTCCAAGCAAGTATGCTCGAAACTTCTTGAATGCAAAGACCACTACTAGTATTTCCTGTTCCATGATAGTGTAGTTCTTTTGGGCCGTGTTGAGTGTTTTACTAGCATAATAGATAGGATGAAAAATCTTTGCTCACCGTTGGGCCAAGAAAGCATCGAAAGCAACCCCACTAACATCACACATTACCTCAACTGGAAGAGACAAATCTGGAACTATAATAATAGGAGCAGTGGTGAGTTTCTCTTTCATACACTCAAAGGCCTTTAGACACGCCTCATCAAATACGAACTTCACCTCCTTCTCAAGAAATTTGCACAATGGTTGTACAATCCTTGAAAAGTCCTTGATGAACCTCCTATAGCACCCTGCATGCCTTAAAAAGCTTCCGACCCTTTTTATGGAAATAGGTGGTGGCAATCCTGCTATAACTTCAATTTTCTACTTGTCCACGTCAATCCCTTTTACAGATATTTTGTGAACAAACACTATTCCTTCCTTAACCATGAAATGGCATTTTCCCAATTTAGGACCGGATTAGTTTTTTCGCATTTGTTCAATAATTTTCCCAAATGCTTGAGGAAAGATTCGAATGAGTCACCCACAACTGAGAATTCGTCCATGAATACCTTGATGGTTTCCTCCACCATATTTAAGAATATCAACATCATTCAGCGTTGGAATGTGGCTAGTGCATTCCACAATAAAAAATATTCTCCTAAAAGCAAATGTTCCATACGGGCATTTGAAGGTAGTCCTCTCTTGATCTTCTAGGGTTATAGTGATCTGATTGTACCCTGAATGCAATCAAGAAAATAGTACTAGCCTCAACCTACCAACCTGTCAAGCATCTGATCCATGAATGGCATTGGAAAGTGGTCTTTCTGGGTCTAGTGGTTGAACTTTCGATAATCCATGCACACACACCATCTTGTGACAGGTCTTATTGGTATCAACTCATTCTTGTCATTGGGTACCACTGTGATCCCACTTTTCTTTGGCATATGCTATATTGGACTTACGCATTTTCTATCCGCAATGGGGTAAACCACACTAGCATCTACCCACTTGATGATCTCCTTTTTCACTACTTATTGCATTGTCAAGTTCAGGCATCGCTGATGCTCTATACTTTGTGTGCAATTTGGCTCGAGCTAGATTTTGTGAGTATATATGCCTAGAGTGATACCAATGATGTCAGTTATGGTCCATCTAATTTCCTTTTTGTGCTTTTTTAATACTGTGACTAAAGCTTCTACTTTCCAGTTTGTCATGTCGGCTGCAATAATCACTTACAATGTGTTGTCTTCACCTAAGAATGCATATTTGAGGTGGGGAGGTAATGCCTTCAATTCAAGAAGTGGTGGTTCCTCCACTGATGACTTTGCTGGCAGAGTCATACGGTTCTTCAAGTCAAGGTTTAACTTCTTTGGTCTGAAGTTATATGACCCCATTCCTTTTAGGGAATTTACCAGCTCCATGTACCTTGGTACTCCATCTCCTTCATAGTTCCTCAAGATGATTTCTAGTGTGTCAATATTAATCATCTTTCCCATGGGTGCTAGTAGCCTCTTGTCTTCCATCTGGGTGTTTGTAAAGGTAGCTCCTTTGTTGTTAGCTTGAATGAATCACAGAAGAAAAAAAAAGAAAACATAAATGGTGAAATAACACCAAAAAGTTAAATGCGAGCAATTAATCTAATCTTAGCCATATTCCCTGGAAACGGCATAATTTTTTCATAACGCTCAAACTCACACCACTTGAAAAAGTATGAAGTGAACATTGTCAATAAATAACCCAACAAAAAGGTTGGGGTCTAAACCATAGGGAATAAGGTAAGATCTATACTAATGTCGGTACTTAAACTTGTTGGCAAGTTATCTCCATAGTGGGGGGTTTAAATAAAAATGATAATAAAAAAAGATCGTAATTGCGCTTGTTATCAAAATTTGAAAATAACTAGGGTAAGTGTTCCCCATGGGTTCATAACTACTTCTGGTATACATGCGTGATCAATCCCAATGCTTACTTATAGAACTGATAAATAGGGTTCATCCAAACGACCGCTTCGTCTCTATTTAATGACTATACTCAATCACTGGATCAAGTCTCATGAGCGATTTCTTACTAACCGTTATCAATATGTTCCAAATTAACTTTCCTACAACCGCAGCTCAAGTCATACAATGATCATAAAAATCAAGGTTTTGTTGTAATTTTCTTTTTTATACAAGCGTTTAGCAATTGTTTTGAATCACTTTGTGTAACCCTATTTCATTAATCCACCATGGCTACCACAACCCTAGTTGTGGACGTTTTAGCCTCTTATGGTTGAAAGATTGTAATTAGGTAAAAACATAATTAAATACTTACAACAATAATTGAAAGAAAACCTACTTCAAATATCAATGAACAAACTCAAGAACAATTGATAAAATCAAGTGTTGATCCTAAGAATTGCTCTCCAAAACATGATAACAATTCACAAATAAATCTTTTCTCAATGTAATCACACGTCTACTACCTTCTCTCTATGTAATTCTACTAAAATAAAACATAAAAGGCATTTATACAGACATCAAAGACCTTATTCTAAGCTAATAGGGAAATTTCCATATCTGGTGCTATCTTGACTTACGACTGATCATACGACCCGTAATAAGATTGTACAGGTCATACCCACCTCTCTTGCATCCCTTGGATACTATAGATTTGACCAAGTGTTGGCAGCTGGTACGACTCATATCATAGTCCTACGAGTCATACCATCCATCCGTGGCTTGGCCTTGAAAACTTTGATATCCTCTGAAGTTTTCTACGAGTGTTGTGGTATGCCTTGTACCTTCCTCCTATGACTAGCACTTACTTGTTGCATTTGGAGTTCTACCAAGTCTTTAAGAATCATGGAAGCTCCCCACGTCTCATGGTACGGGTCATAAGTAGATGTTACGATCCGTGGGTTCCACCCGTACCAAGAGATTGCTTTATGCAAATTTTCTCTGAAGCTTTCCACGATTCCAGTTAAAGCTCGTACCATCTTAGTACGGCTTTTACTAAGATTCATACATTGCCTTCACATTGTTTCATCCTTCAGAGTTATTCCATGAGTCTCGGTACGACACGTACAATTAAGGTACTACTCAAAATGAGATTGGTACTTAGCTGATTTCCCGCACTTTTATGCATCTTTTGCACTTTTTTGCTCCAACACCTATTTTTTGTGAAAACAAAGTAAAACCATCTCATATCCATATAAACATACCTAAATCCATGGTTATTTTCTCAATTTTAAGCATCGAAAGTGCTGTATACACACAACACATCAGAGACTCATCAGAATTTAAACCATCATGATAGAGCTTACATGATTCCCCAACTATCTCGCTCAAGTGGGCAGAGCTGTCCCAAGCTTACCAATGCAAGGAACTATTAAGGTGTGATATCACTCATTACTTAGGGAAACAATCTTTGATAATGACGACCACTGCATATGCCCATTGAAGCAAGGGAGATACTCTCCAATAGTGAGGATCGTATATTCCTAGGGCAAAAGGAAATATTCTCTAATATCAAAGATTCCTTATCCTAGGGTGGCACATAGTTCTAAGACTCGAGGTTTGCTCGAACCATTTACTTACTCGATGCTAGGAACTATGATCAGCCCGCAAGTGTACGGGTCGTACAAGTAATATAGTGGCCCTTTTTAAGAGTCGGATGTCGAACCCAAAGGGACTGGACCAATTCAGCTAACTATCGAGTTCAAGTGTGATATTAAATGCCGCAAGTGTTGATTGTAGAAGTTTTCAATAAATTCTATTTAAATATAGGGGCGATCAACGAAATACTCTGAATTAATTCAAGGAGCAACTAGAGTCAAAGCCGGATAATCATGTGATACTACAATTTGCAATGGTTTAAGTATGAAACTATCAATTGTCATCTCACATAATTAAAATTGCCTGTTCATGGCCTTCCGAACCTCTAAACACGACAAACTAGCCTTGCTACTACATTGTTGAGCGACGATGTTATTTCTAGTTCGTGGGTAATTCACTACATGGATATGGTTTATATGGTTATGCCATTGATTTGGGTACTTCCGTACCTCTAACCATTTGACCAAACTTAGCTTCACAACTACTTCTACGAGTGGTGATGTGATAATTCTAAGTTGGTGTCTTTCTATTTTTCCATTTTATCAATCAAGCAAGGTATTAGGTATATTTCTATCCTAACACAAATCATATCGTGAGATACAATCTTGCTCCCTACATTCTCTTGTTCTTGCCTAGGTTATCTTTCTCAAGCATGTACCTAAGCTTAACCCACTTGTTTTCATGGTGATCAGTCATAAAAACAACCATAATTCAGAATGCAAGACAAAACAACAATTAATAACTAAAAACCAAAACAAAATCGCAAAATCACAATCATATCTTGTGGCTTCAACCCTAGAGGAAGGGGTCTAGCCACTAATATTCGTAAAATTACAAGAAAACATTGTCAACGTAATGTACTTACAAGAATTGGTAGAAGAGAAGATGAAATTGATGAACCCTATGTGACTTCTCCCACTTCTCCCTTCACTCCTAGGTGGTTTTTTAGAATAAAATCGTGACTCCCGTTTTTAGGAGCTAAGGGACCTATTTATAGTAAATGAGAATTGTGCACAATTATGCCTGTCGTGGAATGGTTCCATGGCACGGAGTGTATCACGGAGCACTGCCTCTGTGACACAGAGTGTATTGCAAAGCACTACCTCCATGACACGGTGTGTATCGCAGAGCACTGCCTCCGTGACACGGAGGTATCGAGGAAGCCCTCTGGAAATCGCCCAATTTATTCCAACTTTGGTGTTTCGCTCCCGATATCATTCCTCCACTTCAGAAAATCATATATTGGGTCCTCCAATGCATTATTTCCTTCAAAAACAAAGACTAATCATGTTGGTTAATATTTCTTCTCATTTATATAAAAAGGCATGAAAATGTACATAATTAAATACATAAACAAGGTAAAGCCAAGTTATAAAGTCTCACTTGGGCATGTAATTATGCCCAAGATCACAACCCCACACTTAAAGTCTTGTTCGTGCTCGAACAAGCCTTTTACATCTCATGCACATGAAGACTCACACATAGCTAGTTTAGCAAGACAATTCAAGCTACGACTACAATGACTGTTTAAGATAGCAAGATAAAAATAGAGAATGCACGATTTAATCATTGAAATGAAATACAACTGTGTTAAGACTTCCTAACCTCAAGAATTGACTCTCAATCTAAGAAACTCATGCAAATCAAATGATCAAGAAATCCAACATGAATGTTATCCTTCATTAAACATGTGCCCTCACCACAAGAGAATTACCCATTTTAACTCATGAATCTTCAAGTCACGCCATGTATGGGTAAATGAATAAAAATTACGCTCGCACTTACAAAGAATTCACATGCATCATGTAGTGACCCATAAGCTTGCCCTTAGTGTTTTACTCCACTAATTTAAGGATGTATGAACGTAAGATTAAGTAGGACTTAATGAGTTGTAATGTAAGCTAAGGGACAGGTAGGTACTATTCTGGCCAGTAATAGTGACTATCTTCCCCAAGTGCTTTTAATAACTTCAACCTTCATTAAGGATATCTCTTTTCTTACTTCACCCTCATTTTTTTCAATCCTGAATTTTTTTCTTCTTGTTCCGCTTTCTTTAAGCACACTCATCTTAGTAGTAAGGAGTACTTAAGGAATTCTTTTCATTCATTTATTTTCTTACTCCCTACTAATAATCAACAATTTTCACACAAGTGCACCTTTGTCCTTTTCTCAACTTTTACAACTTGCTACTTTTCCTCCTTTTTCCCGTTTCTCACTCCTTCACTCTTTCGGATTTTTTTTCTTATGCGCTTAGGAGTTTTTGATCAAATTCAAGGCTAATGAAAGAAAAAGGATTAAGCTTATGTTGTATCTATCAAAGAATAGGCTCAAGGCTCAATGGGGCTAACTAGGATTATATATTCAAGGTAGGTAAAGTGAGGGATAACATTTAGGTTCATTCAAAGAAATGCCTAAATCATCTCCTACAATTCACATCCTTCATTTCGTTTTATATACACACAAGGCAAGTTCTAGACACTCTACAGTAGCACGGAATATTTGAAAAACTTACTCTCACAGCACATGCTCAATTCAAGACATATTCAGCGGACTCTTACTCAGCTAATCACAAGAATTCAGAATTAAGCTTCAATCACATTGAGTCAAATTCAAGAGCCTAAGTGTCTCACACAAAGTTATACACTTCTTACATGCTTCGACACTAAACATACTTGCATCTTACAATCATTTATAGCACATAACAAGAACATCAAGCCATCAATTAGCTACAGGTTCAAAAACAAAAACCTATTGACTAATTTTTCCTCAAGACGGTCGTCGTCCATCCATCATCGGAAACCGTCCCTAACTATGACTAAAAACACTATATACATACAAAGAAAATTTTTATTCTTCGGTTCAAAGACCCCCCATCGGAAAAGAACTGAAAGGAAAAACCAACGGGTGATGAAATCATGCTTTACTCATGCTTGACTCACAAAAATTTTTCAAATATTTCTCATAAGCATTACATTCACCAAAAATCGTTAAGCACAAAAAATTTTGAAATTTCCCTTGAAATTTCCCTCACCCCACACTTGAATCATGCTATGTCCTCATAGCATCAAATTAAAATTTAAAGAGGGTGAGAAATACTCCCTGAGACCTCTAGGCCTAGCTAATAGCATGCTTTTCTTCAACTTTGCACAAGTGGGTGTTCGACCCCATACTTTTTCTCTTCCATGCTTGTTAGCTTCCTCCTCCACAGGTACTCAGACTTCCCCTCCATCTGTGCTTAACGTTCCACCAAAAACAACACAAGATGAAAAATAAATAAAATCAACACAAATGTAAGAAATTAAAATGGTACCCATGGTACCCTTGGGTTGCCTCCCAAGCAGCGTCTAATTTTACGTCGCGGCACGACGTATCAAGTTTCACCACTTTTTCCTCCACCTTGAGGATATGAATCTCACCCCTAATTTCTTCTCTAATTTTATCTTATGTTCCCGGGGTGGTGGTGAAAAATTTAAAGGACCAAGCAGTAGATGTCGCCTTTGGCATTTATTGGCCCTTAAGTAAGTGAAGTCATTCTTTCATTCAGAATCAGCAAATTTCAAAATATATGGGGCTTTTTCCCCCTCTATATCTTTCTCCAAAATCTTGGAAGACTCTAGTTCTAGGTTTTCAACCAAACTCAATGTCAAAAAATGATTCGAGTGGGGTACAATAAACCTCAACTCTGAAACAGTATTTTGCTTGACTTTCTTACTTGTATATACCTTCTCCACATTAACATCTAACTCCTCATGAATGTCAAATGGTAGGTACTCTATCTCTTCTTTCAAGAATGGATCGACTATACATGTGAGACAATCATGGAGACTCTCGGGAGCTTCCAACAGTTGAGCTTGTTTCAAGAACTCACTCTTTTCTTCTCCTCGTAGTCCCCCCTGAGTATTGCATAAAAACGTCACTTGCAAATCAGAGCAAGCTTCGGCTTCAGCCCTTATCTCCATGAACTTGTTGCTTATCATTTCTAGGGCCTCTCCATTTTCCTCTTGCTGAATTCTTAATGCTTCCCTCTCCTCCTTCATTGCTTCTGTTTGCTCAAGGATTTGTTTTAGCATGTCTTCTATTCGAGCTTGGCGTTCCAAGTCCTCAATTTCATCATGCCTATATTCAGCAAAAACAATAGAAGGATCATAGTAGGGGATTGGGGGAGGGGAGTATGCATTTCGACAACCATCCCAATGGCCATTTTGACCTCCACATATATTACAAGTATTACAATGTTTCCATAAGTGGGGTCCTCCGCAATTCAGACAAGACTCATCAAAATAAGAGTATCCACCATTTAACTCATTTATATTCCATGATGTCATGTTAAGAAGGGTATCAGATTAAAAATAAAAATTTAAAATAAATCTACAACTAGAAAAAAAAATTTCAACACTTAAAGAAATTTAAAAATCACACAAAAATAGACAAATTCACTGAACTTTGTCGAGTCCCCGGCAACGGCGCCAAAAACTTGATGGGCCCACAAGTGTACGGGTCGTACAAGTAATATAGTGGCCCTTTTTAAGAGTCGGATGTCGAACCCACAGGGGCTGGACCAATTCAGCTAACTATCGAGTTCAAGTGTAATATTAAATGCCGCAAGTGTTGATTGTAGAAGTTTTTGATAAATTCTATTTAAATCTAGGGGTGGTCAACGAAATACTCTGAATTAATTCAAGGAGAAACTAGAGTTAAAGCCGGATAATCATGCGATACTAAAATTTGCAATGGTTTAAGTATGAAACTATCAATTGTCGTCTCACATAATCATGTGATACTACAATTTGCAATGGTTTAAGTATGAAACTATCAATTGTCATCTCACATAATTAAAATTTCATGTTCATGGCCTTCCGAACCTCTAAACACGACAAACTAGCCTCGCTACTACATTGTTGAGCGAGGATGTTATTTCTAGTTCGTGGGAGTTCACTACGTGGATATGGTTTATGGGGTTATGCCAATGATTTGGGTACTTCTGTACCTCTAACCATTTAACCAAACTTAGCTTCACAACTACTTCTACGGGTGGTGATGTGATAATTCTATGTTGGTGTCTTTCTATCTTCTCATTTTATCAACCAAGCAAGGTATTAGGTATATTTCTATCTAACACAAATCATATCGTGAGATACAATCTTGCTCCCTACATTCTCTTGTTCTTGCCTAGGTTATCTTTCTCAAGCATGTACCTAAGCTTAACCCACTTGTTTTCATGGTGATCAGTCAAAAAACAACCATAATTCAGAATGCAAGACAAAACAACAATTAATAACTAAAAACCAAAACAAAATCGCAAAATCATAATCATATCTTGTGGCTTCAACCCTAGAGGAAGGGGTCTAGCCACTCATGTTCGTAAAATTACAAGAAAACATTGTTAAAGTAATGTACTTACAAGAATTGGTAGAAGACAAGATGAAATTGATGAACCCTTGGTGAATTCTCCCACTTCTCCCTTCACTCCTAGGTGGTTTTTAGAATAAAATCGTGACTCCTGTTTTTAGGAGCTAAGGGACCTATTTATAGTAAATGAGAATTGTGCAAAATTATGCCTGTTGTGGAATGCCTCTGTGACATGGAGTGTATCGCGGAGCACTGCCTCCGTGACACGGTGTGTATCGCCGAGCACTACCTCCGCGACATGGAGGTATTGCGGAAGCCCTCTGGATATCGCCCAATTTATTCCAACTTTGGTGTTTCACTCCCAATATCATTCCTCCACTTCACCAAATAATATATTGGGTCCTCCAATGCATTAGTTCCTTCAAAAATAAAGACTAATTATGTTGGTTAATATTTCTTCTCATTTATATAAAAAGGCATGAAAATGTACATAATTAAATACATAAACAAGGCAAAACTAAGTTATAAAGTATCACTTGGGCATGTAATTATGTGCAAGATCAAACTACTCCCAAAACATGCACATGGCTCATAGTTGTCATTGTGAAAACATACTTGAACTTGCATAGGCTAGCCAAAACATGAAATCATAATCATATTTGACATACGTGAAATAACCATAAAAAGGATGTCATAGAGTTGGCTATTAAACTTGAAACTTGAATTTTATGAAAATCATACATGCTTGAATAAAACTTTATAACATGAAATTATAAAATTCATAAGCTTAAGATTCATAAATTTTTATACATATTTTTATAATACATCACGACTTGAAATCATAGGCTCATAAACATGGAAATGATAAGATCATGCATAATTGGATAAAATCATCATAAACTTAAAATTATGTATTTGTAAGAAACTTGAGGATCAAATCTGCCATAATAAGCATGATTCATCAATTGAAACTTCAGGGAATTGGACCGATGAAAAGATCATAGAAGATTTTATTGAATTGGGTCTAACCTTAGAATTTTCATAAAACTTGATTTAAGACTTGAATTCATGAGTTAGAGATGGAATTGGGCATGAGGGTGGAGGGATTTCTCCCATTCATGACCCTACGTACTTGGGTTAGATGATCCCTTGACCTTTCTTGAAGACCCAAGAAAGATTTGAAGGAATTTGACAAAGAACCCTAGCCTTGATCTTGAGAGAAAAATAAATATTACCGTCTTTGAAGAGAGTGAGGAATTAGGCTAAGTTAGATCCTTTAATCTGACCCTTAGGAACCCTAAAACAACGTCATTTGGGAGTTAAAAGTATAGAAGTTTACCAAAATACTCTCAAATTACTGAAAAAATGCATGAAACTAGAAAAACTAATGACCAAAGGGACGGGTCGTTGATTAATAGGATGAACCATACTGTGGTTCGTCCAATCCCTTTCCCGTTTCAGTAAACTACTCACAACTTTTTACTCTGAACTCCGATTAATACAAGGTCAGATGTGTGGGAAAGAAGACTCAAAGGGATTCAATTATATGTGTTGACTCATAAAAAAATACTTTGTAAAATGGGAGCTATGGTCATTTGAGTTGACTCTTGTAAGAACTTATATGAAAACTCAATTAAGAAGGCTCTCAACTCAACTTTGTTCTAGAGGTTTCTTAGGACGTTAATTTATATCCAAAGCACTTGTTACACTTAGAAGTAATCTTAACACCTAGTTTCCATAAAATTCATCGGGTTTGGGTCTTTACATATACCTAGAGGGTTTAAACTTAGCCCGAATGTTTGAGGTGTTACAATATCTCAACTCACAACTGAAACGATGACCGGTTCAATCAATCAACGGTCTGTACAATCCACTTATGTTTTTGGGCCAATTTCTGACAGCCCACTATAACACCAAACAATAGCCCGTTGGTTGGTTGGATGACTCATTCTATGTAATGGAAGGAAACCACTACTCGTGGGATAGAAGAACGAGTCGTGGTGTGGCTCGTGGGAAGGCTCGATACATATTTTGAAGTAGGAAACAACGGATGACACAACGGATCGTCGCTTGAAGCAACGACCCATCCTGTCGAGTCGTGGGAAGTGAATCTAAAGGTGTGAAATGGGGAAGGGGATCCAACGAATTGATACCACGAGTCGTGGTATCAAGTAACGACTCGTGGGACCGTCTGGGGTTTCACCCAATGTAGAAATTTCAGGGATTTCATTAAGGGAATTTTCATCATTCCTATGTTCTAGGGTCCTAAACTACTCATTTAAGGCTCAAAATTCAGTGTTTATTGAGGGTAAAACCTACCCGAAGCTTATTCATATCCATGCATGCAAAGTTAGGGAATTAAGGAGGTGATCAAGCTTGTTCTTCAATTTTTCCATTGGGCTTTCAAGGAGTGGTGAAATTTGATCTTCCCTAGGTATGCAGGGTTATGAGTGGGTGAATCCATTCACAGCCATGCCCAATCTCTTTCAAATCATGAAATTTCCTATATAAATTCTAGGGGGTTTTTACCCAAGGCATGAAATCTTGATTTCTCTATAGGGGCTTGATCTAATTGAGTTACTATTATTGAATTATGAATTATGGGCAAGTTTTATGTTATTTTTCATTAAAAATCATGTCTCAAGTTTTTAAAATTAAAATGCCAGTTACGAAAAGTTGATGAAAGTTAAGGATGATAATGAATGTTCATGTATGATGAATTATTGATGATGAAAAGCATGTTTTCAAGTTACCCATGTTTATAATCATGTTTTCAAATGAATTGAGTATTTTCAAGCATGCTAAAGTGTTGGAAAATGCGTACATGTTCAAGGATGATTTCGATGTATGATATGGATCTCATGATTTATCAATTTTTTATTTTGGCCGACTAAAGGGCCCTTGATTCTTGGCTAATCATGTATTTTAATGGGGATCAATGACGATAATGTTTATTTTGACATGAATCTAAATGAATGATGTTATTGATATACATACGAGCCTAATGTGCATGTTTTTGGAAGCAGTGTCTTACACAAAGTAGCCCGACGTTCAACAGACTACGCCGGTGTCTAATAATAACTACTTCCCACCGTAGGTTTATATTGATACATTCAAATGTTAATCATCCCCTCTGTCGTGATGTCACATAATGCACGTCCCTCGCCTGGCAAGCCATAGGCGACTCTGCCCACTTGAGTGAGACAGTTGGGGCATCTTGTAAGGCTCTACTATGATGGTGTCGGTTATGGAGAGTCCTCCCATTGTTCCACATGTTTTATGCATTATTATTTTTATGTTACTTTGTCTCTAGTGATGTTTTGATAACGTTTCTCTTATGACTATGATATTGAATGGATTACGAATGATTTTAAAACCTTGAGCCTTAAGTTATATTATGATATTGATGTCACGCGCATGTTGTCCCACTCTTAATATCTCCTATGAGTTTTTATGTATTTTTAAATGTCCGTTTTACTTACCTTGCATACTTGGTACATTCCAGTATTAACTGCATACTCTATTGTTATACCCCGGAAGCCCTAAGATCAGACCCGGGAGTTAAAACGAAGAAAATTAGAAATTTGGCATCAGGCATCAGAGCAGGTTGTGAGTTGATCCGTTGGAGCATCCCAGAAGTCGTGATGAGACTCATGGTGAGGTTCAAGAGATGAATCTGAAATTTGGGAAGCTGACTCCCCACAGACATGACCACAAGTCGTGGTCAGTCCCCCACGACTCATTAGGACAATCGTGGGCTATGGTGGGTGAGAAAAGTGAAGGAAGGAGGTAGTGCACCTAATGGAAAGACCCCATGAGTCGTGATTAGTCACCACGATTCGTGGGATGAGTCATGGTTAGTCACTACGATTCGTGGGATAAGTCGTGGTCAACTAATGGAGGTTTTTTGAAAATCATAAGCAGTGTACCTAATGAGTGGTGCCCACGAGTCGTGGTCACCAGTAATAAGTTGTTAAGTCTCCTGTTATGAGCTCCAGACGATTCCTAGATAGTGTACTTGAAGGACGACTCCATGAGTCGTGGCCCATAATAACGAGTCATTAGGTCACTCGTGTGGACCAAGTGGCAGTTATTTTTCTGGATTTAGTATGGGCTTTTCCATAATTCCTAAGATCCTAAGGCCTAAACTATGTCATTTTGAGTTATGAATAATGATTTTTAAAGGGGTTAAGTTCATTTTAGGCCATTTTCATATTCATGCATGCAAGAGTGATACTCTACAAAAGTGATCAAGGCAATCCTTCAAGGTTTTCTTCAATTTATTCTTCGGCATTCAAGGGAGTGTAATAATCATCCATTTACAGGTATATAGGGGCATGAATGGGTGTTCTCTCTCACACCCATACCTAATCTCTCCTAATTCAAGAAGCTTTATTTAAAAATGTTATGGGGTTTTATCTTAAATCTTGTGAAATTCTAATGATCTATCCATGGGCTATTACTTTTCCTGTTTTACATCATATTTTAGGAATCATGACCAGATTTTAAAACTAATTCAATTATAAATTTATTTATCTCAATTTATAATAAATTATTCCTAATTATGCATATTCGATTATGAATTGAGTTATGATCTTTACCTCTATTGTGGATATTCAAAAACCCATCATGATTTATAAGTCATAATATGGATTTATCCAAACGCCCATTATGAATTTATGATTTGCAAAGCCTATATATGATTTATGAGTATGCATAAATCTTATGATTTACTAATGATGTTTTTAGCCGACTCACGGGCCTTACCCTCATGGCCAGGTCACGTATTTACAAGCATGCTTACGATTATGAGCATGTCCCACTCTTATGATCTCTTATGAGTTTTTATCTATTTTTAAATGTCCGTTTTACTTACCTTGCATACTCAGTACATTCCATGTACTGACTGCATACTCTATGTTGTATCATTTAATGATACAGGATCCGACTCTCATGCTCAGCCCCATTTATAGTCAGTATTCAAAGTTAGCATCTTACATTGTTGGTGAGTCCTTATCTCCCAAAGACTAGACTTATTCAGACTATCTCTATCTATTTTCAGTTTCAGCTTTGTTGAGTTAGTTGGAGGTCTTGTCCCATCAACTCGTCATGTTTAGAGGCTTTTCACACAAATGATGTATCTAGCTTCAGATTGTGTATTCTGTCGTTATGTTTAATTTAGACTTTTTCTAAGTGTATCATGTTGATTCTTCAGTTTTATTGATTGAGTTAGATGTATGCTTATTTCATGGGTCGACTTGGAGTCTCTCAAGGCTCCTTGTCCCGTGTTGCAATCCAGGCCTCTGTTCGGATCGTGACAAACTTGATACAGAGCCACAGGTTGGAAGTGTCCTAGGGTGTCTGCAAGTCGTGTCAAGTAGAGTCTCCTTCATGGGTGTGAAGCGCGCCACACTTATGATGGAGAGTCTGCGAGACGTTTAGGAAATGTTCACTTCTTTCATGATCTATGTCTTGTGATAAAATGTCTCCCTATCCTTCTAATTTGTGCTATACGTGATTGCAGAATCATGGCTCCCTCAGAGTAAGTGGTAGGAGAATTAGGAACGGAGACGACCAAGAGGATGGCAATGGGAATGGGCACCAACAGGCCCCACCAATTCAGGAGACCATGCACCGGAGCCGGTTGCCCACACTGAGTTTTGGGCAGCTATTCAGACGCTCGCGCAGGCCTTGACCACTTAGGTCAATCAACAGGTAGTTTCGCATGTTCAGCAAAATAGCAATGCAGTGGTGGCTCGGATTAGGAATTTCTTGAGAATGAACCCACCGGAGTTTCTTGGGTCAAAACTAGATGAGGACCCGCATGAATTCATTGATGAGATTCTGAAGATCACCCAAGTCATACGGGTGACAAATGGGGAGTACGTTGATTTAGACTCTTATCAGCTGAAAGGGGTGGAAGTAGGCCCTATAGGTTGGGAAGAGTTTTATGCGTCCTTCTGGCATCGGTTCTTCCCTCGTGAGCTGAGGGAACTAAAGGCGGCTGAGATTGTAAATCTGAAGCAGGGTGAAATGTCAGTTCAGGAGTACGGTCTGGATTTTACCCGCTTATACAAGTATGCAAGAGAGTTAGTGGCAGGCTAGAGGGCTCGGGTGAGCCGATTTGTGCATGGAGTGGCAGACTACCTGGATAAGGACTGTAAGATCGCCATGCTGCATCGAGAAATAGATTTTCCGAGCATAGTGTTGCATGTCTAGTAGATGGAGACAGTGTATTAGAGGTAGAGAGAGGCCAAGAGGGACAGGGTAGAAAATTATGGGATTTCTCAACCTAGATTGGGGGTGGGCAGCGCCAGCAGTCTCATCACTAGTCATTTGCTCCAACACCATCATCAGCTAGTACACCTTCTAGATCACGAGGGGATTGGAGAAGCAGGGCTTCAGATTCAAGGGGCCAGGGTAGCATGCAGATAGAGTGCACTTTTCTAGCTTGTGCAAGGTGAGACAAGAATCACCCAGGGAGGTGCCTCGTTGGCTCAAATGCTTGTTTCGGGTGTGGAAAACCTCGACACAGACTTAGGGATTGCCCTTCAGCGAGATTAGGGGGCGGCGGAGCCTGTATGCTAGCCGCTAGTTCAGCCGCTCCAGTAGCATGTCCCTCCCAGTAAGGCGCCTCGAGTAGTTCATCTGGCGATCAGCGCCAAAACAGGTTCTATGCCCTTGCGACCCATCAAGAGTAGGAGACTTCACCAGATATGGTTACTGATATATTACGAGTGTTTCACCTTGATGCTTTTTCTTTGTTAGATCAAGGGGCTACCTTGTCTTTTGTGACACCTTATATTGCTAGTAGCTTTGGTGTCGTTCCCGAATTTTTGTCAGAACCATTCTTAGTCTCCACTCCCCTTGGTGATTCAATTGTAGATAAGCGAGTGTATAGAAGTTGTTTGATTATAGTATTGCACACAGTAACCTCCGCAGACCTTATAGAGTTAGCCATGACTGACTTTGATATTATTCTCAACATGGATTGGTTGTATGCGTGTTATTCTTCTATTAATTGTAGAACGTAGGTAGTAGAGTTCAGATTTCCGGGTGAACCGGTCCTAGAGTGGAAGGGTAGTTCAGATGTGCCTGTAGGTTGTTGCATTTCGTACCTTAAGGCCAGAAAGATGATTTATAAGGGTTGTGTGCATCATCTAGTTAGGGTTAAGGATGTTGAGTCTGAGTTCTCCATGTATGTATGTGAGTATCCCAACGTATTTCCAGATGATTTACTGGGTGTTCCTCCCTAGCGAGAGGTTGATTTTGGCATCAACCTTCTCCCCGACATGTAGCCTATATCTATTTCACCTTACAAAATGGCTCCTGCTGAGCTAAAGGAGTTGAAAAAGCAGATGAAGGTCCTATTAGATAAGGGTTTTATTAGACCGAGCAAGTCTCCATGGGGTGCACCAGTTTTATTTGTCCGAAAATAGGATGGTTCCCTTCGGATGTGCATTGACTATCAGCAATTAAACAACGTTACCATCAAGAACAGGTATTCTCTACCAAGGATTGATGATTTATTTGACCAGCTTCAGGGTGCCAGGTGTTTCTTGAAGATAGATCTCAGATCTGGGTACCATTAGCTCAGAGTTCGGGAGAGCAATATCCCGAAGACTACATTCAGGACACGGTATGGTCATTATGAGTTTGTAGTTATATCTTTTGGACTAATGAATGCTTCTGCAGCTTTTATGGACTTTATGAACAGGGTGTTCAAGACATACATGGATATGTTCGTGATTGTGTTTATTGATAACATCCTGATGTACTCTCGGAGCGAGGAGGAGTATGCCACTGATTTGAGAGTGGTGCTACAGACTCTCAAGGATCGTCGATTATATGCCAAATTTAGCAAGTGAGAGTTTTGGTTGAACTCCGTATCATTTTTGGGCCATGTGGTATCAATTGAGGGCATAAAGGTGGATTCTCAAAAAATAGAAGCGATAAAGAATTGGCCTAGACCAGTGAATCCTTCATATATTCAGAGTTTCTTGAGTTTAGCCAGCTATTATCGGAGATTTGTTGAGAGTTTCTCATCTATCGCAGCACCATTTACCAAGTTGACCCAAAATAACGTGAAATTCCAATGGTCCGAGGCTTGTGAGAAGAGCTTCTAAGAGTTGCAAACCTGACTTACTTCAGCACCAGTGTTAACTCTACCAGAGGGTACTAATGGGTTTGTGGTGTATTGTCATGCTTTAAGGATTGGACTTGGGTGTGTATTGATGCAGCATGAGAAAGTTGTAGCATATGCCTCAAGACAGTTGAAGGTTCATGGAAGAATTACCCAACCCATGATCTTGAATTAGCCATAGTGATATTCGCCTTGAAGATATGGCGACATTATTTGTACGGGGTCCACATGGATGTGTTTACGGGCCATAAGATCTTACAATACGGGTTCACGCAGAACGATCTCAATCTTCAGCAGAGGAGGTGGTTAGAGCTACTTAAAGACTATGATATAAGTGTCCTTTACCATCCGGGTAAGGAAAGTATAGTAGTAGACATACTTAGTAAACTCGCTATGGAGAGTGTTTCCATGTGGATGAGTGGAAGAAGGAACAAGTGCAGGATGTGCATCGACTCGCAAGGTTAGGAGTTAGGTTGGTTGACTCGACCAATGGTGGTGGTGTTGTTCAAAATGGATTAGAATAATCCTTGGTGACTAATGTAAAAGCTAGGCAAGATGAGGACCCGATTTTGGTAAAGCTAATGGAAGCCGTTCAAAATCAGAAGGTGGAGGTCTTCTCCAAAGGGGGAGATGGGGTGCTTCAGTACCAGGGTGGACTAAGTGTTCCAAATGTTGAAAACTTGAGGAGTCGGATGTTGCACGAGGCTTATGGATCAAGGTATTCTATCCATCCAGGTGCCACCAAGATGTACCATGACTTAGGGGAAGTCTATTGGTTCAATGGAATGAAGCACGACATCGCAGAATTCGTAGTTAAGTGCCTAAACTATCAACAAGAGAAGGTCGACTACCAGAGACCAGGAGGTTTGCTTCAGGATATTGTCATTCCTACTTGGAAGTGTGAAGAAATTAATATGGACTTCATCACAGGTTTACCTCGTGCTCATCGACAATATAACTCCATTTGGGTTGTGGTAGACAGGTTGACCAAGGCCGCTCATTTTCTACCGGCCAAAACCACAGATTTGGCGGAGGTTTATGCCAAACTATATATCCAGGAGCTAGTTCTATTGTATGGAGTTGCCTTATCCATCATTTCAGATAGAGGTACCCAATTTACCTCTCAGTTTTGGAAGTCTTTTCAAAAAGGACAAGGTACTCAAGTTAAGCTCAGCACAACATTTCACCCGCAAACGGATGGTCAAGTGGAGCAGACAATTCAGACTCTCGAGGATATGTTGAGAGTATGCATAATTGACTTCAAAGGTAGTTGGGATGATCATTTTCCTCTTATCGAGTTTGCATACAATAACAACTATCATTCTAGTATTCAGATGGTGCCTTTTGAGGCTCTCTATGAGCGGAGATGTAGATCACCCATTAGTTAGTTTGAGGTTGGTGAAGCGGCGATGATAGAAATAGATTTAGTTCATGAGGCTATGAAGAAGATTCAGTTGATAAGGGACATGTTGAAAACTACTCAGAGTCATCAAAAGTCCTACGCCAATGTGAGAATGAGAGAATTAGAATTTGAAGTTGATGATTGGGTATTTTTAAAGGTGTCTCCCATGAAGGGAGTGATGAGGTTCGGAAAGAAGGGGAAAGATAATCCCCGCTAGGTCAACCCGTACAGGATAGTGAGATGTGTTGGAAAGGTGGCTTATGACTTGGAGTTGCCCTCAGAATTAGCTTCCATGCATCCTCTATTCCATGTATCGCTCTTGAAGAAGCATTTGGGTGATCCAGCTCTAGTTGTCCCGGTGGACAGTATTGGTGTGAAAGACAGCCTTAGTTATGAGGAGGTTCTGGTGGAAATACTAGATCGTTAGGTTCGAAAGCTAAGGAACAAGGAATTAGCTTCAGTCAAAGTGTTATGGAGGAATCAGCATGTGGAGGGAGCTACGTGGGAAGCCGAAGCGGATATAATGGCTAGATACCCACATTTATTCTCTACCAGCTCAATTCCATCTTGAGTATCAGTTTTGAGCAAAAATTCTATTTAGTTTTAATGATCAGTTCATGTGTCCAAGTTTCATTTATGTAAGTGGATGCATGTATGATTTGTGAATTTAGTTCAACTATGTAGTTTGAATCGAAGATAGTTATTCTGTCAGTTTTTGTTTTATATGATTAGTATTTGAATATGATGATTGCATTTCTCTGCTTTTCTGTATGTTTTCCAACATTCGAGGATGAATTTGTTACACCCCTAAATTCTTGACATTTAGATGGCCTATTCACATGTTGGTTAAGAGTTTTAGAATGCCATACATTCTAGAAAAAGGCCTAGGGGAAGACCGGACAGCGTCGCATCAAACCATTGAAAGAAAAGGCCGGGCAGGCCCCTCCGCGATGGCCAACGTGCCATGGAGGGCTCATCTCCATGATGGCCAATGTGCCACGGAGGTGAGATGTAGTCCTAAGTATATAAAGCCCCCACTTCAATTTTTAATGATAATTATCAAATATTTCTAGTGAATAAACCAGAGAGCAACTAGAAAACAAAGGGCACAGGGGTTCCATTGAAATTTTCTTCCGATTACGCTATTAAACGCGGTCCAAATTCGAAATAACTTCGGGTAGCGAAGTATTGAGTTGCAGGGAGCATTCCTACGGAGTTAGTTTCGTGAAATTCGGTCGGCGAATCATCGTCCTACCGAACTAAGGTGAGTTGAATTGCTCCAAATTATTGTCAACATACTCCTAGTCCTAAACTGAATATTTCTCCCTTCTGGACTTCCGAGAAATAGCGAGTTTTTGGCTGTTTTTCGATAAGACAAAGTTTGGGCTATATATATGTTTAAAGTAGTGTTTTCTTCCAGAATATTGATGAATTTAGTTCTAATTGCTATAAATATGAATGCACTTGGAAGAAATAGCTGGATATTGGTCGAGTTACGCCAGTTAGTCAAGAAGCCAGTAACTGAAGTATGTAAAGCTAGTTTCTTCTACAAGTTAGTAATTCTAGCATAGTAAAATAGAGTAAGTTCCAGAAGAAAGTTCAGAAGCCGAGAATTATGCCCAGCGTGAATTTAGTAAGCATGTCTTAGTTATTATACCATATGCAGAATAAAAGTCAGTAAATTAGTATCAGATAGTGAGATATTATTTTAGACTCAGTATCAGATTCATTCCAATTCACCTAGAGAATCAGAATAGAATATAAGAACATGAACAGTATTATCAGATTTATTATACATGTTATATGTGATTGTTGTTGTTTCTTGAGACCTGATTGTTTTATGTGGGAACCCTTAGAGCTTCCTTGCCGCCCCAGGGTTAATAGTTGTGTCGACTCGCCCTCTGAGGGTGAGGATACGTCACTCCAAGGAGTGGCTTGCCGTCCGCAGTAGGACGAAAATGGGATGCAACATTCCCCATAGCAGGCTGATCAGCATTATGGCATACCCTGTTGAGCGCTTGCGCCCAGGGCACAAATTAAATATTACAGATACAAATCTCAAATTACAGTTACACGAGTCCTCCGGACTCAGTTACAGTTATAGTCAGGGACCCAGAGAGCCCAAGCTGCATACCCAGGGGGCCAATGGGGTGCTCATAGTTATTAGGCGAGTGGAGTGAATTTATTTTTGGATGGAGACCTGGGTAGGGGTATATAGATTGCGTGTTGATTGGCACCTTCCGGCTTATGGGGGCTGGTATAGGTTCTTGTATGATATATATATATATATATATATATATATATATATGTTACTTATTAAATTGATAGATAGCAGGGCGCCGTATCGATAGGTATCATTCTTATCTTTTTTCTAGTACAGTTAAGCTCAGTATAGATTCTGCTGTTCCAGACAGTTTTAGCTATCCTCTGTCATTTCAGGAACTATCAGTATTACTGTCTATTTTCAGTTATGTTTAGTTATTGCTTTGCATACTTGGTACCAGTGGTACTGACGCCCGTTTGGGGGCGCTGCATTACTTGCCTGCAGGTACTCATAGACGAGAAGTCAATCCCTCGTAATTCCAGCCAGCACACAGAGTCATCAGCTCCTGTCATCCGGAGCTTGGTAGCTAGAGGTTTATTTCTCTTTTTTTTGTACTGTATGGTTAGCTCGGGGCCCTGTCCCGACCATCTTATCAGTATTCTTAGAGGCTTGAATATTGTATATTCCCTGTGGTTAGTTGTACCATTCGTCTGAGGCCGTGTGTATGTTTTAGTTTTTTTTTTATGGTCGTGTAGGGCCTTGTATAGTTGATAGTTGGTGACCTTGTCGGTCACAGAGAAGTTTAGCATTTAGTTCAGCTTTTTAGTGAAACTAGACAGCATGGTGGCCTTGTCGGCCCTCATAGGTTCCTTTATACTACTATTGTTCTGGATAGCTATTGTTGTCTTATAGGTGGCTATAGGCCTAGTCGGCCGAAGGCTGTATTTACAGCCATTATATAGCCCGTTGGTTCCATGAACCTAGAGTTAGAGCCAGTCTGGCACCAGAAGTGCTTAGGCTCAGTAGTCCAGCAGTCTAGGTCTTAGTAGGGCACCAGGTGCCAGTCATGCCTCCCAAGGCGGGGCGTGACAAACTTTGTACCAGAGCAGGTCGTATCCCAGGGAGTCTACAAGCCGTGTTAAGTAGAGTCTTGTCTATGGATGTGTTGTGCACCACATACCATAGGCAGGAGGCTGCAAGGCATAATAGGATGGTTACTCTTTCTTCATATTCAGTCGTGTCATAAAGTAGTATAGTATAGGGTTGAGTCCCTAAAACTTATCATACTCTTTGTTTACAGATAAAATGACAAACCAGCGATATCCTGTCATAAGTAGAATACTGGATACTGCAGCAGGAGAAGGCACTAGCAGGATGCCTCAGCCTCGTTTAGAATTAGCTCGATCTGAGGGCGATACAGAGGCGTCATCTCGACCTTCTCAGCAGTCTCCACCCCACCAGGAGCCACTCAGGATGACACCGCCTCCGACAGTTCTTGTACCCATACCATCCGACCAGGAAATTCGAAGTGCAGTAGTTATGTTGGCACAAATGATGGCTACTCAGTGCCAGTCAGTGCCACCCGTAATAGTAGAGTCATTAGGTGGGCCTGGTAGTTCGAGAGTCCAAGAATTCTTCGCACTAGGTCCCCTACAGTTCACAAGGTCGAATCAGGCAGAGGACCCCTAGGACTTCTTGGATCAGATGTAGAGAATCTTCCGGGTCATGCATGTGACATCTACAGAGTCGGTTGAGTTAGCGGTATTCCGGCTGTGGGATATTGTTGTATTGTGGTACAAAAGTTGGGAAAGGTCCCGAGGGAGAGATGTTGCCCCTCCGACCTGGTCCAGCTTTTCAGAGGCCTTCCTTGACTGTTATCTACCACGAGAAATCCGATAGGCCCAGATGGACCAGTTTTTACACTTGGAGTAGGGGGCGAGGAATGTAAGGGAATACGCCCTACAGTTCAATTCCCTGGCCCGCTATGCTCCAGCCTTTGTGGATACCATGCCATCTAGAGTCCACCAGTTTATTATGGGTCTGAACCTAGAGTATATTAAGGCATGCATGATAGCTACGCTGCAGGAAGATATGGATATTGCTCGGGTGCAGGCCTTTGCCCAGACTATTGAGGGTCTTAAACAGTGGCAATAGGATAGCAGACGAATAAATCAAGAGCAGCGCCTTAGGATGGATCAGATGAAATACAGAGGGAGATTCAGAGAGGACCTAGTCCACAGTTGTCGGATAGGCCACCTAGACCCCCACCTCCATCACAGCAGCAGAGGGGTAGATTTAGTCGCAGAGGACAGTCAGAGTCCAGCGGCAGTTCTCGAACGGTAGATTCACCTCAGCAGAAGAGGGCAGAGCAAAGCATGTACACACCCCTACCTTGCCCTATTTGCAGCCGACCCCACATTGGAGTTTGTAGATATGGCTCCACAGGGTGTTATATATGCGGGCAGCAGGGTCATGTGATGAGAGACTGTCCAGCCAGGGGTCAGGGTAACCGAGACAGACAGGAAGGGCGTCAGTAGGGCCACGAGCTCCAACAGCCTCGGTAGGGCGTAGGCCCTCAGTCCCAGCAGGCAGAGGCTGAGGAAGATCAGGGCCTCGAGTTCAGGTACGGGCCCAAGTCGTACCTATGCATTACCAGGG
The DNA here is from genome assembly GCA_035772735.1 of Datura wrightii. Lineage (NCBI taxonomy): Eukaryota > Viridiplantae > Streptophyta > Magnoliopsida > Solanales > Solanaceae > Datura > Datura wrightii. Next base: position 118,793,604 of record JASDFA010000016.1, read on the forward strand.
AGGCAGGACTCTAAGGCGTCTCCAGATGTGGTAACAGGTATGATGACTATTTGCTCTCACCCTGCTTATGTATTGATTGATCCAGGATCTATCTTGTCCTACGTTACCCCATTTGTGGCTCGAAAGTTCAGTATTGTACAACAGTTGCTTCAGTAATCCTTTTTAGTATCTACACCCATCGGTGACTCCATCATAGCCAGAAGGGTTTATCGAGGGTGTACAGTAGAGGCTGCTGATCGTCAGACCATAGTAGATCTGGTAGAATTAGAATGATTGATTTCAATGCCATTATTGGTATGGATTGGTTAGTGTCGTTCTATGCCAATGTAGAATGTTGGACCAAGATGGTCCGATTCCACTTTCCAGGGAAGGCAGTACAAGAGTGGAAGGAAAGTACAGCTACGTCGAAAGGTAGGTTTATTTCCTACCATCAGGAAAGGAAGTTGATAGCTAAGGGATGCATTTGCCATATAGCCAGAGTCTAGGATGTTCGGGTAGAGCCTCCGACTCTCCAGTCTGTTCCAGTGGTTAATGAATTCCCTGACGTATTCCCAGATGAGCTACCTGGTATTCCCCCAGAAAGAGAAATAGATTTTACAATTGATTTGCTACCACGCACTCATCCCATATCAATTCCTCCCTATCGTATGGCTCCTGCTGAACTCAGAGAATTAAAGGAGAAGTTGAAAGATCTGTTAGATAAGGGCTTTATCAGGTCGAGTACTTTACCTTGGGGTGCGCCAGTTCTATTTGTGAGAAAGAAGGAAGGCTCACTCTGCATGTGTATAGACTACCGGCGGTTGAATAAGGTTACAATCAAGAATAAGTATCCGCTTCCCAGAATAGATGATTTGTTTCATCAGTTACACGGGGCCAGATATTTCTCCAAGATCCACCTAAGGTCTGGATACCATCAGGTTCGAGTTCGTGAAAGGGACATTCCAAAGACTGCCTTCAGGACCAGATATGGCCATTTTGAATTCCTAGCCATGTTCTTTGGGCTGATGAATGCCCCAGTAGTATTTATGGACCTGATGAACAACATCTTAAGACCATACCTGGACCTTTTTGTGATAGTGTTTATTGACGACATTCTGGTGTATTCTCGCTCTGGGGCCGACCACCAGGATCATTTGCGGACAGTGCTTCAGATTCTCTGGGACCGTCATCTGTATGCTAAGTTCTCTAAGTGTGAATTTTGGCTGAACTGAGTATCATTCTTGGGGCATATTGTGTCGGATGCTGGTATACAAGTAGGCACACAGAAAATAGAAGCAGTAAACACGTGGCCCAGACCTACCACTCCGACCAAAGTCCGCAGTTTTCTGGGATTAGCAGGGTACTACAGAAGATTTGTTGAGGATTCTCTACCATAGCAGCACCTCTGACTAAGCTGACACAAAAAGCAGTAAAGTTTCAGTGGACGGAGGCATGTGAGCAGAGTTTCCAGGAATTGAAAGACAGGTTGACCTCCGCCCCAGTGTTAGCGTTACCAGAAGGTACAGAGGGTTATGCAGTTTATTGCGACGCTTTGGGTGTTGGGTTAGGATGCGTGTTGATGCAGCATGATAAGGTAATTTCTTATGCTTCCAGACAGCTGAGGAAACACGAAAAGAATTATCCTACCCATGACCTGGAACTAGCTGCAGTGATCCATGCTCTAAAGATATGGAGACATTACTTGTACGACGTCCATGTGGATATTTTCACAGTTCATAAGAGCCTACAGTATATCTTCACTTAGAGAGAGTTGAATTTGCAGCAGCATCGCTGGTTGGAATTGCTGAAAGATTATGATGTAAATATTCTGTATCACCCAGGAAGAGCCAATGTAGTAGCAGATGCCCTCAGCCGCAAATACATGGGGAGTTTGGTGTACTTGCAGCCCAAGCAGTGGGAGTTGGCCAGAGAAATACACCAGTTAGCCAATTTAGTCGTTCGTGTAGCAGAAACAGAGGACAATAGAGCGGTAATTCAGAACACCGCAGTGTCGTCATTAGTTGTGGATGTAAAGGAACGGCAGTATGAAGATCCTGACCTGGCTCAGCTTAAAGACAGAGTTCAAAAAGGAAAAGTGCCAGATTTTCAGGTAACTGAGGATGAAGTGTTGTGATGTAACGGCCGCTTTTGTGTTCCAGATATTTTAGGGCTTCGCCAGCAGATTATGATCGAGGTACATTACGCTCGCTATTCTCTCCAACCAGGTGCGATGAAAATGTACCATGATATTAAATAATTCTACTGGTGGCCAGGTATGAAGAGGGAGATAGTAGAATTCATAGCCCAGTGTCCTAACTGCCAACAAGTAAAAGCTGAATACCAGAAGCCAGGCGGATTGACTCAAGACATAGATGTGCCTCTTTGGATGTGGGAAGCAGTAAATATAGATTTTGTAGCACGAGTTCCCCGCACCAGGCATAGAAATGACTCGATTTGGGTAATTGTTGATAGACTGACAAAATCAGCCCATTTTCTGCCAATAAGGGCTACTTTCTCTGCCGAAGACTATGCTAAGTTGTATATCAGAGAAATAGCCAGACTGCACGGTGTTCTTGTGTCCATTATCTCTGATAGAGGGGCACAATTTACAGCTAAATTTTGGCAATCATTTCAAAGAGGCCTGGGAACACAAATTAACCTGAGCACAGCTTTCCACCCTCAGACAGATGGACAGGCAGAAAGCACTATTCAAACGCTTGAGGATATGTTACGAGCGTGTGTATTGGACTTTGGAGGTAGCTGGGATGAGCACCTACCACTTATTGAGTTTGCTTATAACAATAGTTACCACTCAGCTATCCAGATGGCTCCCTATGAGGCTTTGTATGGGCGAAAATGCAGATTGCCAATTGGCTGGTTTGAAGTAGGAGAGTCAACACTAATTGGGCCGGATATTATTCATCAGTCAGAAGAAAAGGTAAAGCTTATCAGAGAAAGCCTACTGACTGCTCAGAGCCACGAAAATTGTATGCTGATGTGCGGCGCAGAAACTTGGAATTTAATGTGAATGACTGGGTATTCTTGAAAGTCTCTCCAATGAAAGGGGTGATGAGATTCGGCAAGAAAGGCAAGCTCAGCCCGAGATTTGTTCGGCCTTATCAGATTCGCCGAAGAATAGGCCAAGTGGCATACGAGTTGAACTTACCTCTAGAATTAGAGCCTGTTTACCCAGTTTTCCATGTGTCCATGCTGAGGAAGTATATAGGAGACCCCTTCTAACTTGTCCCAGTTCAGGATGTCCAGGTTACGGAGGAGCTGGCTTATGAAGAGGTTCCAGTAGCCATATTGAACAGGCAGATTCGCAGGTTGAGAACTAAAGATGTTGCTTTTGTCAAGGTGTTATGGCGTAATAGGAACTAAGAGGAAATGACTTGGGAAGTAGAGGAAGATATGAAAGTCAGATATCCCCAGTTATTTCAAACTTAGCCAGCTAGAGGTATGTTGTTATTACTGTTGCTTTATATTTATGTGTATAAGCGAGATGCTAACTTCAGTTTAGTGAAATGAATGTTGTAGCATTGTGTGGAGTACCTGTATTGGACTTTTCTATGTTTCAGGATTTTTGAGATAGTCCATATTACAGGGGGAACTCTGCCGAAATTTTTCTAGAATAAGTCAAGTAAGTTGAAATTCTTGCAAGTAGAAGTTTACATTCGAGGAAGAATGTTCTTAAGGGAGGGAGGATGTTACACCCCGTAAATTCTTGACATTTAGATGGCGTATTCACATGTTGGTTAAGAGTTTTAGAATGTCATACATGCTAGAAAAAGGCCCGGGGGAAGACATGACAAGCACTGTGTCAAACAATTGCAAGAAAAGGCCGGGCAGGCCCCTCCGCGATGGCTAATGTGCCACGGAGGGCTCACCTCCGTGATGGCCAATGTGCCATGGAGGTGAGATGTAGTCCCAAGTATATAAAGCCCCCACTTCGGTTTTTAATGATAATTATCAAATATTTCTAGTGAATAAACTAGAGAGCAACTAGAAAATACAGGTCACGAGGGTTCCATTGAAATTTTCTTCCGATTACGCTATTAAACGCGGTCCAAACTCGAAATAACTTCGGGTAGCGAAGTATTGAGCTGCAGGGAGCATCCCTACGGAGTTAGTTTCGTGAAATTCGGCCGGCAAATCGTTGTCCTACCAAACTAAGGTGAGTGGAATTGCTCCAAATTAGTGTCAATATACTTTTAGTCCTAAAGCGAGTATTTCTCCCTTCTGGACTTTCGAGAAATAGCGAGTTTTCGGCTGTTTCTCGATAATACAAAGTTTGGGCTATATATATGTTCGAAGTAGTGTTTTCTTCCAGAATATTGATGAATTTAGTTCTAATTTCTATAAATATGAATGTAGTTGGAAGAAACAGCTCGATATTGGCCGAGTTACTCCAGTTAGTCAGGAAGCCAGTAACTGAGGTACGTAAAGCTAGTTTCTTCGGCAAGTTAGTAATTCTAGCATAGTAAAATAGAGTAAGTTCCAGAAGAAAGTTCAGAAGACGAGTATTATGCCCAGCATGAATTCAGTAAGCATGTCTTAGTTATTATACCATATGCAAAATAAAAGTCAGTAAATTAGTATCAGACAGCGAGATATTATTTTAGACTCAGTACCAGATTCAGTCTAATTCAGCCAGAGATTCAGAATAAAATATAAGAACATGAATAGTATTATCAGATTTATTATACATGTTATATGTGATTATTGTTGTTTATTGAGACTTGATTATTTTATGTGGGCACCCTTAGAGCTTCCTTGCCCCCCCAGGGTTAATAGTTGTGTCGACTCGCCCGCCAGAGGGTGAGGATACGTCAGTCCAAGGAGTGGCATGCCGTTCGCAGTAGGACGAAGATGGGATGCAGAATTCCCCATAACAGGTTGATCAACATTATAGCATACCCTGTCGAACGCTTGCGCCCAGGGCACAGATTAAAGATTACAGATACAAATCTCAAATTACAGTTATAGGAGTCCTCCTGACTCAGATACAGTTATAGTCAGGGGCCTAGAGAGCCCAAGCTGCATACCTAGGGGGCCGACGGGGTGATCGTTGTTATTAGCTGAGTGGAGTGAATTTATTTTTGGATGGCGACCTGGGTAGGGGTATATAGATTGCGTGTTGATTGGCACCTTCCGGCTTATGGGGGCTGGTATAGGTTCTTGTATTCTATATATATATATATATATATATATATGTTACTTATTAAATTGATTAGCAGGAGGCCACATCGACAGCTATGATTCTTATCTTCTTTCTAGTACAGTTAAGCTCGATACAGATTCTGCTACTCCAGACAGTTTTAGCTATCCTCTTTCATTTCAGTAACTATCAGTATTACTATCTATTTTCAGTTATGTTTAGTTATTGCTTTGCATACTTGGTATCAGTGGTACTGACGCCCGTTTGGGGGCGCTGCATTACTTGCCTGCAGGTACTCATAGATAAGGAGTCAATCCCTCGTAATTCCAGCCAGCACACAGAGTCATCAGCTCCTATCATTCGGAGCTTGACTGCTAGAGGTTTATTTCTCTTTTTGTTGTAAAGTTCCGGTAGGTCGGGGCCCTTTCCCGACCATCTTATTAGTATTCTTAGTGGCTTGCAGATTGCATATTCCCCGTGGTTAGTCGTACCGGTTGTGTGAGGTCGTGTGTATGTTTTAGTTTGTTTATGATGGTCGTGTGGGGCCTTGTATAGTTTATAGTAGGTGACCTTGTCGATCACAGAGCAGTTTAGCATTTAGTTCAGCTTTTCAGTGAATCTAGATAGCATGGTGGCCTTGTCGGCCCGCATAGGTTCCCTTATACTACTGTTGTTCTGGTTAGTTGTTGTTGTCTTACAGGTGGCTATAGGCCTAGTCGGCCAGAGGATGTATTTACAGCCGTTATATAGCCCGTTGGTTCAATGAACCCAGAGTTAGAGCCAGCCTGGCACCAGAAGTTCTTAGGCTCAATAGTCCAGCAGTCTAGGTCTTAGTAGGGCACCAGGTGCAAGTCATGCCTCTCAAGTTGGGGCGTGACAGAATTTTCCCAAGTGAGAGATATTGTTATACCCCGGAAGCCCTAAGATTAGACTCGGGAGTTGAAATAGAGAAAATTAGAAATTTGGCATCAGGCTTCAGAACAGGTCATGAGGTGACACGTTGGAGCAGCCCATGAGTCGTGATGTGACTCGTGGAGAGGTTCAAGAGATGAATTTGAAATTTGGGAAGTTGACTTCCCACGGACATGACCATGACTCGTGGTCAGGCCCCCATGACTCGTTAGGTCAGTCGTGGGCAGTGGTGGGTGAGATAAGTGAAGGAAGGAGGTAGTGCACCAAATGGAGGTAGTGCACCAAATGGAAGGACCCCACAAGTCATGGTCAGTCACCACGATTTGTAGGACGAGTCATGGTCAGTAAATGGAGGTTATTTGAAAATTGTAGGAAGTGTGCTTGACGAGTGGTGACCACCAGTCGTGGTCACTAGTAACGAGTCGTTAAGTCTCCCGTTACAAGCTCCAGATGATTGCTAGACAGTGTACTTGACGGACGACTCCACAAGTCGTGGCCCATGATGACGAGTCGTTAGGTCCCTCATGGGGACCAACTGGTAGTTATTTTTCTGCGAATTTAGTAAGGGCTTTTTTGTAATTCCTAAGATCCTAAGGCCTAAACTACGTCATTTTGAGTTATGAATAATGACTTTTAAAGGGGTTAAGTTCATTTTAGGTCATTTTCATATTCACGCATGCAAGAGTGATAGTCTAGAGAGGTGATCAAGGCAATCCTTCAAGGTTTTCTTCAATTTATTCTTGGGCATTCAAGGGAGTGTAAGAATCAACCATTTACAAGTATGTAGGGTTATGAATGGGTGTTCTTGTTCACGCCAATGCCCAATCTCTCATAATTCATGAAGTTTTGTTTTAAAATCTTATGGGGTTTTATCTTAACTCTTTGGGAATTATAATGATCTATCCATGGATTATTACTTTTCATGTTTTACATCATATTTTATGAATCGTGACCAGATTTTACAACTAATTCGACTATAAATTTATTGATTTCAAATCCTAAAAAATTATGCCTAATTATGCAAATTCTATGATGAATTGAGTTGTGGTCTTTACCTCTATTGCGGATATTCATAAAGCCATCATGATTTATGAGTCATAATATGGATTTATCCAAACGCCTATTATTAATTTATCATATACAAATCCTATACATGACTTACGAGTATGGATAAATCTCATGATTTACTAATTATGTTTTTGGCCTACTCACGAGTCTTATCCTCATGGCTAGTTCATGTATTTACAAGCATGCTTATGATTATCATGATTTAACTATCCAAAGGATCTCATGCATATTATACTATGAGCACTATATATATTTTGGGAGTAGTATTTAACACCGAGTAGGTTCTGGGTGTAGGTTTTGCCCTGAATTTCAGAACTATTTGCCACCGCAGGACATAATAGGACCTCTCTTGAGACAGTTCCCTTTTCCCAAATGGGCCCTTTTGTGTGTGATATCATGCCCTTCATGGCTCTACCCTTGGCAAGGTACGAACACCCTCCCGACTAGGGATTTACAGGTCGGGCTCCATGTGTGCTCATATGGGGAATGTTGGTTATAAGAATCTCCATTGCTCCGCATGTTTTATGCATTATTATGTTATGTTAATTTTGCTCAAGTGATGATTTATAAAGTTTCTCTTATGACTATGGTATTGAATGGGTTATGAATGATTTTAAAAACCTTGAGCCTTATTTTATCGCATGGTATTCATGTTATGAGCATGTTGTCGCACTCATATGATCTCTTATGAGTTTTTATTTTTTTTTCTTAATGTCCTTTTTACTTACCTTGCATACTCGACACATTGCACGTGCTGACCGCATACTCTATGTTGTATCATTTCATGATTCAGGACCCGGCTCTCAGGCTCAGCCCGTTCGTAGTTAGTATTCAGAGTTAGCATCTTACATTGTTGGTGAGACCTCATCTCCCAAGGACTAGACTTATTCAAACTATCTCTATGTATTATCAATTTCATCTTTGTTGAGTTAGTTGGGGGTCTTGTCCCATCAACTCATCATGCTTAGAGGCTTTTCAAACAAAGGATGTATTCGGCTTTAGATTGTGTATTCTATCATTATATTTAATTTAGACTTCCTCTAAGTGTATTATATTAATTCTTTAGTTTTATTGATCAAGTTAGATGTATGCTTATGCCATGGGTGGACTTGGAGTCTCTCAAGGCTCCTTGTCCTGTGTTATGATCTCGGCCTCCATTTGGGTCGTGACATCTATGCTGTATCATTTTATGATACAGACTCCAATCTTCTGATCCAGCATCGTCAGTAGTTCATCTCGGAGTTTAGCATACAACTTTTGGTAAGTCCTCATTTTTCGAGGACCATATGTTTCAGATATTGATATTTCTTTTAGTTTTTAGTTTTTGCCGGGTAAGTTGGGGATGTTGGCCCATCAACCCATCAAATATGTTAGAGGCATTCAGACTATATGTATTACTCAGCTATTACGTATGTAGTATGTCCCGCTTATAATGTTTTGTTATGGTTATACTTCCGCTATATCGTTGTGCCAAGTGTTTCACTTTATTGATATTGAGTTAGATATATGTTCATGCCATGGGTCGACTTGGAGTCTCTTGGGGATCCTTGTCCTATGTTATGATCCAGTTCTATGTTCGAGATGTGACAAACTTTGTATCAGAGCCATAGGTTTGAAGTGTCCTAGGGTGTCCAAAAGTTGCGTTGAGTAGAGTCTTTTTCATTAGTGTGAAGCACGCCACACTTATGATGAAGAGGCTATGAGTTGTTTAGGAAATGTTCCCTTCGTTCATGATCTATGTCATGCGATGAACTGTCTCCCTATCTTTCTAATTCGTGATATTTGTGATTGCAGAATCATGGCTCTCCGAAGAGTAAATGGTTGAATGAATGGGAATGGAGACAGCCACGAGGATGGCAATGGAAACAGGCACCAGCAGGCCCCACCAGTCTAGGAGCATCATGCACCGGAGCCGGTTGCTAATACTGAGTTTCGGGCAGCTACTCAGAGTCTCGCGTAGGCCTTGACTTCTCAGGTCAACCAATAGGCGTTTGCACACGTTCCACAAAATGGCAATGCAGTGGTGGCTCGAGTCTGGGATTTCTTGATAATGAACCCACCAGAGTTCCTCGAGTCAAAAGTAGACGAGGTCCCGCATGAGTTCATCGATGAGATTGTGAAGATCTCCTGGTCACGGGGGGTGAATGGAGTTGAATGTGCAGAGTTAGCCTCGTATCAGTTGAAAGGGGTTGCACATATCTAGTTTCGGCACTGGAGAGATAGTAGGGCCATCGGAGCAGGCCCTATCACTTAGGAGGAGATCCATGTGGCATTTCTAGATCAGTTCTTCCCTCGAGAGATAAAAGAGTTGAAGGCAGCCGAATTTGTGCATCTTAAGTAGGGGAGGATGACAGTACAGGAGTATACTCTCGAATTCACTCGTTTGTCAAAGTATTCCCCAAAGTTAGTGGTTGATCAGAGGGAGCGGGTGAGCCAATTTGTTCATGGCATGGCTGGCTATTTGGACAAAGATTGAAGAACCGCTATGCTCCACTAGGACATGGATTTCCCTCAGATAGTTTTGTATGCCCAATAGATGGAGGCGGCTCATATGAGGGAGAGAGAGGCCAAAAGGGCCCAGACAGATAGACATGGGTTTACTCATCAAAGATCTGGCGGTGATCACTGCCCTTAGTTTCAACATAGGTCACTAGCTCAGGCACCATCATCCGCTAGCGTTCCATCCAGACCTAAGGGTGATCAAAGGAGAACGACTTCAGGATCGAGGGACCAGAGGGGCACGCAGGTAGAGCACACCTCTCTAGCCTGTGGAAAGTGCGACAAGAATCATGCCGGGGAGTGCTTGATCGGCTCAGATATTTATTATGGGTGCGGTAGATCCAGCCACATGTGCCGCGCATGTCCATTTTCTAGACCAGATGATGATAGAGGTCGTGTACAAGTCACCAGGTCAGCAGCAGCTCTAGCACATTCAGCTCTGTAGGAGGCATCTACTAGTAGGGGTGACGGATAGTGCCAAAATAGATTCTATGCCCTCGCCTAGCATCAGGAGGAGGAGACTTCACCGGATGTTGTTACTGGTATGATACGAGTGTTTCACCTTGATGCTTATGCTTTGTTAGATCCAAGGGCTACCTTGTCTTTGGTGACACCTTATATTGCTAGTAGCTTTGGAGTCAATCCCAAAACTCTGTCAGAACCATTCTTAGTCTCTACTCCCATTGGTGATTCAGTTGTAGCTAGGAGGGTGTATAGAAGGTTTTCGACCACTATTTTACATAAAGTCGCCTCCGTAGACCTTGTAGAGTTATCCGTGACTGACTTTGATATTATTCTTGGCATATATTAGTTGTATTCTTCTATTAATTGTAGATCCCGTGCGGTGGAGTTCCGCTTTCTGGGTGAGTCAATCTTGGAGTGGAAGAGTAGTTTGACTGTGCCTATAGGTCGTTTCATTTCCTATGTTAAGGCCAGAAAGATAATTTCTAAGGTTTGTTGTGTACCATATAGTTAGGGTTAAGGATGTTGAGTTTGATACCCTAGCTATACAGTCAATTCTAGTAGTGTTTGAGTACCAAAAGTATTTCCTGATGATTTTCCGGGAATCCCTCCCGAGTGAGAGATTGATTTCGGTATTGACCTTCTTCCCGACATGTAGCTTATATCTATTCCTCCCTATAGAATGGCTCCAGCCGAGCTAAATGAGTTGAAAGAACAGTTGAAGGATTTGTTAGATAAGGGGCTTCATTAGATCAGGCAAGTCCCTGTGGGGTGCACCAGTTCTCTTTGTCCGAAAGAAAGATGGTTCTTTTTGCATGTGTATTGATTATCGGCAATTGAACAAGGTCACGGTCAAGAACAGGTATCCTCTACCCAGGATTGATGATTTATTTTACTAGCTTCAAGGTGCCAAGTGTTTCTCGAAGATATATCTCAAATCCGGGTACCATCAACTCAGAGTTCGGGAGAGTGACATCCTGAAGACATCCTTTAGGATGCGGTATGGTCATCATAAGTTTGTAGTTATGTATTTTGGACTAACGAATGCTCCTGCAACTTTTATTTATTTGATGAACAGGGTGTTCAAGCCATACTTGGACATGTTTGTGATTGTGTTTACTGAAGATATCTTGATATACTCTCGGAGCGAGGATGAGTATGCCACTCATTTGAGGGTAGTGCTACAGACTCTAAGGATTGCCAATTATATGCCAAATTAAACAAGTGCGAGTTTTGGTTGAACTCAGTGGCGTTTTTGGGCCACGTGGTATCAAGTGAGAGTATAAAGGTTGATTCTTTGGAGATAGAAGCGGTGAAGAATTTGGCTAGACCAATGAGTCCTTCAGATATTCAAAGCTTCTTGGGTTTAGCTGGCTACTATCAAAGGTTTGCAGAAGGTTTCTCATCGATTGCAGCACCTTTGACCAAATTGACCCAGAAGAAGGTGAAATTCCAATAGTCGGAGGTTTGTGAGAAGAGCTTCCAAGAGTTAAAGACTCGACTTAACTCAGCGCCGGTGTTGACCCTAACCGAGGGTACCAATGGGTTCATAGTGTATTGTGATGCTTCAAGGATCGGACTTTGTGTGTATTGATGCAACACAGTAAAGTTATAGCATATTCCTCCAAACAACTGAAAGTTCATGAGAAGAACTACCCGACCCATGATCTTGAATTGGTCGCGGTGGTATTCGCCTTGAAGATATGGCGACACTATTTGTACGAGCTCCATGTGGATGTGTTCACAGATCATAAGAGTTTAAAATATGTGTTTACACAGAAGGATCTTAATCTTCCGCAAAGGAGGTGGTTGGTGCAACTCAAGGATTACAATATGAGTGTGCTTTACCATTGGGGTAGGGCCAATGTAGTAGCAGATGCACTTAGTAGACTCTCTATGGAGAGTGTGTCCCATGTGGATGAAGGAAAGGAGCTGGTTAAGGATGTTCATCGACTCGCAAGGTTGGTAGTTAGGTCGGCTGACTCGATCAGTGGCTGTGTTGTTATTCAGCACGTATCAAAATCATCCTTCATGATGGATGTAAAGTCCAGACATGATTAAGACCCTATCTTAGTAAAGTTGAAGGAAGCTGTTCAAAATCAAAAGGTAGAGGTCTTCTCCGAAAGGGGAGATGGTGTGCTTCGGTACCAGGGTTGCCTATGTGTTCCAGATGTTGATGATTTAAAGAGCCGGATGTTGCATGAGGCTCATTGATCCAGGTATTCTATCCATCAAGGTGCAACCAATATGTACCGTGACTTATGGGAAGTCTATTGGTGGAATTGCATGAAGAAGGATATCGCGGAATTCGTAGCTAAGTGTCCGAACTGTCAACAAGTGAAGGTCGAGCACCAGAGACCGGGTGGTGTGCTTCAGGATATCAATATTCTTACTTGGAAGTGGGAAGAAATTAATATGGACTTCATCATAGCTTTCCTTGTACTTGTCGACAATATGACTCCATTTGGGTTGTGGTAGATAGGTTGACCAAGACCGCCCATTTTCTATCGGTCTAAACCATGGATTCGGCAGAGGATTATGCCAAAATATATATCCGGGAGCTTGTCCGATTGTATGGAGTGCCCTTATCCATCATATAAGACATAGGTACCCAATTTACCTCTCAGTTTTGGATGTCATTTTACGGAGTACTTGGTACTCAGGTTAAGCTCAGCACAACATTTCACCCACAAATGGATGGTCAAGAAGAGTGAACAATTTAGATTCTCGAGGACATGTTGAGAGTGTGCGTGATTGACTTCAAAGGTAGTTGGGATGATCATGTGCCTCTTATCGAGTTCGCATACAATAACAGCTATCATTCCAGTATTCATAGGCACCATTCGAGGCTTTCTATCGGCAAAGATGTAGATCGCCCATTGGTTGGTTTGATATTGGTGAAGCAGCAATGATAGGAGTAGATTTGGTTCATGATGCTATGGATAAGGTTCAGTTGATAAGGGACAGGTTGAAAACTGCTCAGAGATGCCACCAGTCCTATGCCGATGTGAGGAGAAGGGAATTAGAATTTGAAGTTGATGATTCGGTATTTCTTAAGGTGTCTCCCATGAAGGGAGTGATGAGGTTCAGAAAGAAGGGGAACTTAGTCCCCACTATGTCATCCCGTACAGTATAGTGAGTCATTTTGGCAAGATGGCCTATGAATTGGAGTTTCCCTCAGAAATAGCTTCTGCGTATTCTGTTTTCCATTTGTCGCTTTTGAAGAAGTGTTTGGGTGATCCAACTCTAGTTGTCCCGATGGACAGTGCTAGTGTGAAAGACAGCGTTGGTTATGAGGAGGTTCTGGGGGAAATACTAGATCGTCAGGCTCAAAGGCTAAGGAACAAGGAAGTCGCTTCAGTTAAAGTTTTATGGAGGAATCAACATGTTGAGGGAGCTACATGGGAAGCTGAAGTAGATATTATGGCTAGATACCCACATTTATTCTCTACCGGCTCAGTTTCAGATTGAGGTATCAGTTTTTTCACAATAACTCTATTTCATTTTCCTATTAAGTTCATGTTTCCAAGTTTCTTTTATATATATGGACGTGTATACGAATCATGAATTCAGTTCAGCAATGTTGTTTGAATCGGAGACAGTCATTCTATTAGTTTTTGGTTTAAATGATCAGTATTCGAGTCTAATGATTGCATTCTTCTTTTTGCTGTATGTTTCCAACATTCGAGGACGAATGTTCCCAAGGGGAAGATATTGTAATACCTCGGAAGTACCTAAGATTAGACTCGGGATTTAAAAATGGGAGTTGGCTGAGTTTGGGAAAAATCCCACAAAATAGTTTACCGAACGGATCGTTGATCCAACCAATGACCCCTGAGGATCACCTGTGGTAAGGTATGATAGGGTGGCAGTTGGAAGTGAATACGGAAGTAATGACTCATTTTCTGTTACAATGAGTCATTGTGTGGAGTCGGGCCGGGAACTGGTCCTCAGCCTAAGGGGGGATAACGGGTCATGGGACGACCCATCGTGAGGAGCAACGGGTCGTGGTCACCAGTCATGGGAAGGAGTAGTAAAATATCTAGTCTATGTGACGGAAGGACACTACGACTCATGGGATGGAAGAACGAGTTGTGGTGTGGCTCGTGGGAATGCTCTAAATAGATTTTGAAATGGGAAACAACGGATGACACAATAGATCGACGCTTGAAGAAATGGTTCGTCCTGTCGAGTCATGGGGAAGTCAATCTAAAAGTGTGAAATGGGGCAGGGGATCTAACAGATTGATACCACGAGTCGTGGTATCAAGTGACGACTCGTGGAACCATCCGTGTTTTCACCCGGTGGAAAAATTTCAGGGAATTCATTAAGGGAATTTTCATCATTCCTAAGATCTAGGGTCCTAAACTACGTCGTTTACGGCTCGAAATTCAGTGTTTATTGAGGGTAAAACCTACCCTAGGCTTATTCATATCCATGCATGTAAAGTTAGGGAATTAAGGAGGTGATCAAGCTTGTTCTTCAAGGTTTTCTTCAATTTTTCCGTTGGGCTTTCAAGGAGTGGTGAAATTTGATTTTCCCCGGTATGTAGGGTTATGAGTGGGTAAATCCTTTCAACCCATGCCTAATCTCCGTCAAATCATGAAATTTCTTATCTAAATTCTATGGGGTTTTTACCCAATGCAAGAAATCTTGATTTCTCTACATGGGCTTGATCTAATTGAGTTATTAATATGGAATTACGAATTGTGGACAAGTTTTATATTATTTTTCATTAAAAATCATGTCTCAAGGTTTTAAATTAAAATTCCCAGTTATGAAAAGTTCAAGAAAGTCAAGGAATATAATGGATGTTTATGTATGATGAATTATTGCTGATGAAAAGCATGTTTTTAAGTTACCCATTTTTATAATCATGTTTTCAAATGAATTGAGTATTTTCAAGCATGATAAAGTGTTGGGAAATGCCCACATGTTCAAGTATGATTTATGATGTATGATATGGATCTCATTAATTATCAATTTATGATGTTGGCCGAGTAAAGGGCCTTTGATTCTTGGCTAATCATGCATTTTAATGGGGATCAATGATGATAATGTTTATTTGTCCATGAATCTCAATGAATGATGTTATTGATTTACATACAAGTATAGTGTGCATGTTTTTGGGAGTAGAGTCTAGCACCGTGCAACCCGACATTTAAAGGACTACGTTGGTGTCTCATAACTGCGTGCCACCGTAGGTTTATATTGATATATTACAATGTTAATGGTTCCCTCTTTCGTCATATCACATAATGCACATCCCTCTCCTGGCAAGCCAAGGGCCACTCTGCCCACTTGAGTGAGATATTTGGGGCATCATGTAAGGTTCTACCATGATGGTATCGGTTATGACGAGTCCTCCCATTGTTCTGCATGTTTTATGCATTATGATGTTTATGTTACTTTGTATCAAGTGATATTATACCCTGGAAGCTCAAAGATCGGACCTGGGAGTTGAAACGAGAAAATTGTAAAATTGATGTTGTAGGCATAGGACGAGTCGTGGTATGACTCATGAGGAAACCCCACGAGTCGTCAGGTGGCTCATGCGGAGGTCTGGGAAAATGAAGGATTGAGGTCCCCACGAGTGAGGGAACGACTCGTCATCAGCCACCATGAGTTGTCATGTCGATCTTGGGGTGTAGTTGGACTTTTTATAGGAGGATGACCAGTATACCTAACGGATGGGACCCCACGAGTCGTGGCCAGTCCCAATGACTCGTGAGGTGAGTCGTGAGCAAGCAGGTTGCATGTTAAGGCAGTGCACTTGATGGAAGGTGGCCATGAGTCGTGGCCAAGGGGGATGAGTCGTTAGGTCATTCGTTATGAGCCCCAGTAGACATGTCATCCAGTGTACTTGAAGTGCAAATCTAACGAATCATTGGACCTGGTAACAAGTCGTCAGGTCACCCGTTAGGGTCACCTGGCAGTTATTTTCTGTGAAATAATAAGGGCTTTCTAGTAATTTATTAAGTTTTAGGCGCCTATACTACGTCGTTTAAGGCTCGTTTTAGTGGGTTTTAAGTAGGATAAAACCTATCCCAACCATTATTCTCATGCATGCAAGTTTGAAGGTTTGAAGAGGAGATTCAAGGCAAAATCTCAAGGTTTCCATTGGAATCTTAGCTTGGGCTATTAGAGGGTGTTAGAGTTCACCATTCCCAGGTATGTAAGGCTATGAGTGGGTGTTTTCCTCCACACCCATGCCCAATCCCCATCAAAATATGATAAATTATCTATGATCAAGTATGGGTTTTACTCAATTGCATGATTTTTCAATCTCTACAAATGTGTATGATTATATTGTATTTATATTGATGATTTATGAAGCTTGGGCAGATTCTAAATTGTTTTTTAAAATTTGAATCTAAAACGCCCATGGGTGAAGAGTTCATAAAAGAGGTGATTTATGGTAAATGTGTGATGATGATGAAGTTTATGATGGAAAGCATGTTTCGAAAGCTACCCATGATTATGTTGATGTTTTCAAAATGAAATGATTAGACCCAAGTATGATAAAGCTATGAGTGATTCCCACATGTTAATTTAAAATGATGATTTTCCCAAAATAAGCTTACCACTTTTTTTAAAGTGAAATTTCCCAATTCTTATTACAAATTCTAGATAGTGGTATATTTATCAAATATTTCCACATGTAGCTTACCACATGATTTGGAGTAGATGCTCCCACCTATGATTGAGCTTGTGGTATATTTCGAAGTAAAGCTTCTCATATGCATGAATTTATAATTGAGATGTCATTGTTGAGCTTTGTCAAAGGATGATGTTAAGCTTCATTTTCATATGATGTCGAGTCTATGCATGATTTCGTTATGAGGTTTGTCAATAGACAGTGTTGAGCTTCGTCTCATACGATGTTGAGTTATGCATGATTTCATATTGATCTTCTTCATTAGACGATGTTGAGCTTCTTTTTATATGATGTAGAGCATTGCATGTTTTGGGGAGAAACTTCTAGCACCAAGTGGGTTAAGGGTCGATTACCATATGCCCCAGAACTACGCGCCAATGTAGGTTGATACTATTATATTAATGGGACCTCCCTTGTGAGCTATCCCTGGCTCTATTAGCCCTTCAGCTGGATATCGATATCATGGTATAGTCCATCGCCCTAGCAAGGTTATGGATGGCTCTACCCACTTGAGTGTGATAGTTGGGACCACGCAAGCTTTATCGTGGTATGTCGGTTAAGTGACGAGTCTCCCACTAGCTATATCATTCAGATTTGCATATTCATTTCTCATAATAATGATTACCTTACGCATGCATGTTATAAAAATAAGGTTTGACTCATTGTTCAACTTTTGATATAAATGTTATGTTCAGCTTTGAGTCATTCGATTCAGTCATGATGTTATAAAGCTATGCATGGTCATGTTATGATAAGATTATGAATTCAGAAAGAATGCATGTATGTCATTCCTCTCATGTTGAATGATTACGATATGTTATAAAATGTTTTAAATGATTTATCATACTTAGCGGTTTTACTTACTTTGCATACTTGGTACATTCCAAGTACTGACCGCATACGTTCTATGTTGCATCGTTTTATGATGCAGGACCCTATTCTCAAGTTAAGCCACGTTCGTAGTCTCTGTTCAGATTTAGCACCTTCTTATTTGGTGAGTCCTCATCTTTCGAGGACTAGACCTTCAATTGTTTTAGATGTCCTTTCAGTTTTAGTATTGTTGAGCTAGTTAGGGGTGTTGTCCCATCAGCTCGTCCAAATTAGGGGCTTATCAGACTCAGATGTGTATTCTACTTTAGATATTTATTTTGTTGTAATATTAAGTTTGACTTCTGTTGAGTCTATAATTATTTTTTCTGCATGTTTATTGAATGAGTTAGTTGAATGCTTATGCCATGGGTCGACTTGGTGTCTCCAGGGGTCCCTTTTCCCGTGTCTACAATCTGGGTCTACGATAGGGTCGTGAAAAACATGGTATCACATCCATAGGTTTGATGTGTCCTAGGGAGTTTTAAAGCCGCGTTAGGTAGAGTCTTTTTAATGGGTGTGAAGCGCGCCACACTTATGATGAAGAGGCTACTAGACGTTTTAGGAAATGTTCCCTTCTTTCATGATCTATGTCATGCGATGAAAAGCCTTTCTATCCCTCTAATTCATGTTATTCATGATTAAAGAATCATGGCTTCTCGAAGGATGAATGGAAAAAGGAATGGAGATGGTGAGGGACACGAGTATGGAAACGGTCATGAGCATCAGCTAGCCCCACTAGTTCAGGAGTCTCTGGCATCAGAGTCAGCCGCTCATGCTGAGTTTCGAGCTGCCATTCAGATGCTTGCACATGCCTGGACCGCTCAGGTCAATCAGTAGGACATTGCACATGTTTCGCAAAATAGCAATGTGGCGGCGGCTCGAGCCAGGGACTTCTTGAGGATGAACCCACCAGAGTTTCTGGGGTTCAAGGTAGATGAGGACCCGCATGATTTCATTGATGAGATTATCAAGATCATCCAGGTTATGGGGGTGAGTAGTGTTTAGTGCGCAGAGTTTGCCTCCTATTAGTTGAAGGGGGTTGCGCATATTTGGTTCTGCCAGTGGAAAGACAGCAGGGTCGTAGGAACAGGTCCGATCACATGGGAGGAGTTTCAGGTTGCATTCCTAGGTTGGTTCTTCCCTCGAGAGATGAGGGAGTTGAGAGCAGATGATTTTGTGAATTTGAAGCAAGGATAATTGTTTAGGAGTACGCTCTTGAGTTTACCCGTGTATCTAAGTATGCCCCGGAGTTAGTGACTGACCAACTGGCACGGGTGAGTAGATTTGTCCACGGCATAGTAGGATATTTTGACAAGGACTGTAGGACAACTATGCTCCATTAGGACATGGACTTCCCTCGAATTGTGTTATATGCTCATCGGATGGAGGCGGCACATTCGAGGGAGAGGGATGCCAAGAGGGCTTGGACCGAGGACCACATGTTCTCTCAGTAGAGGTCCAGTGATGGGAATTGACAGCAGACCCACCAGATATCATCAGCCCAGCATCTTCAGCGCAGAGTGTGCCATCTAGGTCCAGACATGATCAAAGAGGGCGAGGGACACGCTCAAGGGGTCATGGCAGTAGGCCTGCAGACTCCAGCATTCTAGCTTGTGCCAGGTGCGGTTGAGGACACAAAGGCTAGTTCTTGGCAGGGTCAGGAGCTTGTTTCAAATGTGGGAAGCTAGGACATATGCTCAGAGATTGTCCCGCTGCGAGATAGGATCAGGTTGGAGGCCGAGGCCCAGCTTTTAGTTAAGCAGCCCCACACCCATGCACAGCACATCAGGGGGCATCTACTAGCACAGCTGGCGGGCAGCGCCAGAATAGATTCTATGCCTTAGCCACTCGTCAGGAGCAGGAGGCATCACCGGATGTAGTCACTGGTATGTTAAGAGTCTTTAGTGTTGATGTATATGCATTGCTTGATCTGGGGGCTACCCTATATTTTGTGACACCATACATAGCCAGTAGCTTTGGAGTCAGTCCCGATGTCTTATCAGAGCTCTTCTTAGTTTCTACTCCAGTAGGCGACTTAGTTATAGCTAGACGGGTGTATAGAGATTTCCCGGTCTCAATTCTTTATAAGGTCACCTCAGCTGACTTGATAGAGTTAGCCATGACCGATTTTGATGTTATTCTCAACATCGACTGGCTATTTGCATGCTATGCTTTAGTTAATTATAGGACCTGGTCGGTAGAGTTCAAATTTTCGGGTGAGCCTGTCTTAGAATGGGAGGGTAGTTCAGTTGTGCCTATAGGTTGATTTATTTCCTTCCTTAAGGACAGGAAGACGATTTCTAAGGGTTGTTTGTACCATCTAGTTAGGGTTAAGGACGTGGAGTCTGAGACCCCGACTATCCAGTCTGTACCACTAGTACGTGAGTATCTAGAGGACTTCCCTGATGATTTGGTAGGTGTCCCTCCTAAGCGGGAGATTGATTTTGGTATAGATCTTCTTCCCGACACATAGCCTATATCTGTTCCTCCTTACAAAATGGCTCCAGCCAAGCTAAAAGAATTGAAGGATCAGTTGAAGGACCTGTAGATAATGGCTTTATTAGACCGAGCAAGTCTCTATGGAGTGCACCAGTGTTGTTTGTTCGAAAGAAAGATGGTTTGCTTCGTATGTGCATTGACTATCGGCAGTTGAACAAGGTCACCATCAAGAAAAGGTATCATATACCCAGGATTGATGATTTGTTAGACAAGCGTCATGGTGCCAAGTGTTTCTCCAAGATTGATCTCAGATCCGAGTATCACCAGCTCAGGGTTCGGGAGAGTGAAATCCCGAAAACTGCTTTCAGGACTCGATATGGTCACTACGAATTTATTGTTATGTCTTTTGGACTAACCAATGAGCCCCTGCAGCTTTTATGGATCTAATGAACAGCGTGTTCAAGGCATGTTTGGACATGTTCGTGATTTTGTTCATTGATGACATCCTTATATACTCTTAGAGTGAGGAGGAGCATGTCGCACACTTGAGGATAGTGCTTCAGACCCTCAAGGATCGCCAGTTGTATGCAAAGTTCAGCAAATGTATGTTTTGGTTTGACTAGGTGACATTTCTAGGCCATGTGGTATTAGGTGAGGGCATAAGAGTAGATTCATAGAAGATCGAAGCGGTAAAGAACTGGCCCAGACCGATGAATCCATCAGATATCAGGAGCTTTTTGGGATTAGCGGGTTACTATCGGAGATTCGCGGAGGGTTTTTCATCTATTGCCACACCATTGACTATATTGACTCAAAAGAAGGTGAAGTTTCAATGGCGGAGGCTTGTGAGAAAAGCTTTAAGAGTTGAAGACCTGACTCACTTCAGCACCAGTGTTGACCCTACCTTAGGGTACCGATGGTTTTGTGGTGCATTTTGATTCTTCACGAGTTGGACTCGAGTGTGTGATGATGAAGCATGGGAGAGTGATAACTTATGCCTCGAGACAGTCGAAAGTTCATGAGAAGAACTTCCCACCCCATGATCTTAAGTTGGCCGTGGTGGTGTTTGCATTGAAGATATGGTGGCATTACTTGTATGGGGTCCACATGGATGTATTCACGGATCATAATATCATGCAACATGTGTTCACGCTGAAAGACCTCAATCTTCGGCAAAGAAGGTGGTTGGAGCTACTTAAGGACTATGATATGAGTGTCCTTTACCACCCGGGTAAGGCGAATGTGGTAGCAGACGCACTTAGTAGACTCTCTATGGAGAGTGTGTCCCACGTGAATGAGGGAAAGAAAGAGTTGGTGAAAGATTTCCATCTACTTGCGAAGTTGGGAGTCAAATTGGTCGACTCGACCGATGGTGGCGTTGTTGTGCAAAACAGATCAGAATCATCATTGGTGGTTGATGTCAAATCTAGACAAGATGAGGATTCGATTTTAATAAAGCTGAAGGAAACCGTTTGAAGTCAAAAGGTGGAGGTTTTCTCCGAAGGGGGAGATGGTGTACCGCAGTACCAGGGTCATCTATGTGTTTCAGATGTCGATAATTTGTGGAACCGGATATTGCATGAGGCACATGGATCCAAGTATTCTATCCATGCGGTTACCACCAAGATTTTTCATGACATGCGGGAAATATATTGGTGGAACGACATGAAGAAGGATATTGCAGAATTCGTAGCTAAATGCCCAAACTGTCAACAAGTGAAAGTTAAGCATCAAAGGTCGGGAGGCGTATTTCAGGATATTAACATTTCTACTTGGAAGTGGGATGGGATCAACATGGACTTCATTACCGGCCCACCTCGTACTCACGGACAGTATGACTCCATTCGGGTGGTGGTCGATAGTTTGACCAAGGCTACATACTTTCTACCAGTCAAAACCACAGATTCAGCGGATGATTATGACAAATTGTATACTCGAGAGTTGGTCTAGCTTCATGGAGTGCCCTTTTCTATTATTTCAGACCAAGGTACTCAGTTTACCTCTCAATTTTGGTGGTATTTCCAAAAAGGGCTTTGAGTCAGGTTAAGCTCAGTACAATATTTCATCCTCAAATGGATGGCCAGGCAGAACGGACAATTCAAACTCTTGAGGACATGTTGAGGGCTTGTGTGATGGACTTTAAAGGTAGTTGGGATAATCACTTTCCTTCAATCAAGTTTGCTTACAATAACAACTATCACTCCAGTATCCAAATGGCACCGTTCGAGGCTCTTTATGGGTGGAGGTGTAGATCGCCCATCGGATGGTTTGAGGTTGGCGAGGAAGCTATGATAGGGCCAGACGTAGTACACGAGGCTATGGTGAAGGTTCAATTGATAAGGGACAGGCTGAGAACTGCTCAGAGTTGTCAAAAGTCATATGCGGATGTGAGGAGAAGAGATTTGGAGTTTGAGGTTGATGATTGGGTATTTCTAAAGGTATCTCCCATGAAGGGAGTCATGCGGTTCATAAAGAAAGGAAAACTCAGTCCCCGCTATGTTGGTCCCTACCGAGTTATGAGAAGAGTTGGTAAAGTAGCGTATGAGTTGAACTTTGCATCAGAGTTATCTTCGGTTCATCCCGTCTTTCATCTATCGCTCTTGAAAAAGTTCTTCAGTAATCCAGCTTTAGTAGTCCCAAAGAAAGTGTTGGTGTGGGAGATAGCCTTAGTTATGAGGAAATTCTAGTCGCAATCTTGGATCGTTAGGTTCGAAGACGGAGGAACACAAAGAAGTAGTTCAGTAAAGGTATTGTGGAGAAACCAGCATGTTGAGGGAGCTATGTGGGAAGTCAAAGCGGCTATGATGTCTAAATACCCCACTTGTTCCCTACCGACTCAGTTTTTTGTTTGAGGTATCAGTTTTTGCCCTAATTATCTAATTATTTCCATGTTTAGTTTATGTGCGCAAGTTTGAATTATGTTATAGTAAATGTATGTGACGTCTAAATTTAGTTCAGCTATGTAGTTCTTTTCGGAGGTAGTCATTTCGTCAGTTTTTGATTTTTATAATCAGTATTTGTATATGATGTTTGCATGTTTCTGCATTTTGTGTGTTCTTATAACATTCGAGGACAAATGTCCCCAAGATGGAGATATTGTTATACTGCAAAAGCTCAAAGATCGGACCCGGGAGTTGAAATGGAAAAATTGTAAAATTGATGTTCCAGGCACAGGACGATTCATGGAACGACTCATGAGGAAACCCCACGAATCATCGGGTGGCTCATGGGGAGACCTGGGAAAATGAAGGATTGAGGTCCCCACGAGTGAGGGAACAACTCGTGGTCAGCCGCCACTAGTCGTCATGTGGATCGTGGGGTGGACATGGACTTCTTTTCTAGAAGATGACCAGTATAACTAACGGATGGGACGCCACGAGTCGTGGCCAGTCCCAATGACTCGTGATGTGACTCATGATCAAGAAAATTAAACGTTAAGGCATTGTACCTGACGGAAGGTGGCCATGAGTTGTGGCCACGGGGGATGAGTCGTTAGGTCATCCGTTACGAGCCCAAGTAGACATGTCATCCAGTGTACTTGATGAGCAATCTAATGGATCATTGGCCCTGATAACGAGTCATCAGGTCACCCGTTAGGGTCGCTTGGAAGTTAACTTCTGCGAAATAGTAAGGGCTTTCTTGTAATTTCCTAAGTTCTAGGGGCCTATACTACGTCGTTTAAGGCTTGTTTTAGTGGGTTTTAAGAAGGATAAAACCTATCCTAAGCCATTATTCTCATGCGTGCAAGTTTGAAGGTTTGAAGAGGAGATTCAAGGCAAAATCTCAAGGTTTCCATTGGAATCTCAGCTTGGGCTATTAGAGGGTGTTAGAGTTCACCATTCCTAGGTATGTAAGGTTATGAGTGGGTGTTTTCCTCCACACCCATGCCCAATCCCTATCAAAATGTGATAAAATTATCTATGATAAAGTATGGGCTTTTACTCAATTGCATGATTCTTCAATCTCTACACATGGGTATGATTAGATTGTATTTATATTGATGATTTATAAAGCTTGGGCAGATTCTAAATTGTTTTTCCCTTATAAAAATTAGTTTCTAAAATTTGAATCTAAGACGCCCATGGGTAAAGAGTTCATAAATGAGGTGATTTATGGTAAATGTGTGATGATGATGAAGTTGATGATGAAAAGCATGTTTCCAAAGCAACCCATGATTATGTTGATGTTTTCAAAATGAAATGATTAGACCCAAGTATGATAAAGCTATGGGTGATTCCCACATGTTGATTTAAAATGATGATTTTCCCGAAATAAGCATACCACATTTTTAAGGTGAATTTCCCAATTCTTATTATAAATTCTAGTTAGTGGTATGTTGAGTAAAGATTTCTACATGTAGCTTACCACATGATTTGGAGTAGATGCTCCCACCTATGATTGAGCTTGTGGTATGTTTCGAAGTAAAGCTTCTCATATGTATAAATTTATAATTGAGATGTATGTCATTATTGAGCTTTGTCAAAAGACGATATTGACCTTCATTTTCATATGATGTTGAGTCTATGCATGATTTTGTTATGAGATTTGTCAATAGACAATGTTGAGCTTTGTTTCATACAATGTTGAGTTATGCATGATTTCATATTGAGCTTCTTCATTAAACAATGTTGAGCTCCGTTATATACGATGTAGAGCATTGCATGTTTCTGGGAGAAGAGTCTAGCATCGAGCGGGTTAAGGGTCGATTACCCTATATCCTTGAACTACGTGCCAATGTAGGTTGATACTATTATATTAATGGGACCTCCTATGTGAGCTATCCCTTGCCTAATTGGCCCTTCAGCTTGATATCGATATCATGGTATCGTCCATCGCCCTGGCAAGGTTATGGATGACTCTACCTACTTGAATGTGATAGTTAGGACCACTAAAGCTCTATCGTGGTATGTCGGTTAAGTGACGAGTCTCCCTTTGTCTATATCGTTAAGATTTGCATATTCATTTCTCATGATGATGATTACCTTATGCATGCATGTTCTAAAAGTGAAGTTTGACTCATTGTTCAGCTTTTAATGTAAATGTTACGTTCATCTTTGAGTCATTCGAGTCAGTCATGATGTTGTAATGCTATGCATGGTCATGTTATGATAAGATTATGAATTCAGAAAGAATGCATATATGCCTTTCCTCTCATGTTGAAAGCTTATTATATGTTATAAAATGGTTTAAATGATTTATCCTACTTAGCAGTTTTACTTACCTTGCATACTCGGTATATTCCATGTACTGACTGCATGCTTTCTATGTTGCATTGTTTCATAATGCAAAACCCGGTTCTCAGGTTCAACCCCGTTTGTAGTCGTTATTCAGAGTTAGCACCTGCTTATTTGGTGAGTCCTCATCTATTGAGGACTAGACCTTCAGATTTTTTAGATGTCCTTTTAGTTTTAGTATTGTTGAGCTAGTTGGGGGTGTTGTCCTATCAACTTGTCCAGATTAGAGGCTTATCAAACTTAGACGTGTATTCAACTTCAGATATTTATTCTGTTGGTATATTAAGTTTGACTTTCGCTAAGTTTATAATTATGTTTTCTGCATGTTTATTGAACGAGTTAGTTGAATGCTTATGCCATGGGTCGACTTGGGGTCTCTCGGGGTCCCTTGTCCTATGTCTATGATCCTGGTCTATGCTCTGGTTATGACAAGTGATGTTTTAACAACGTTTCTCTTATGACTATGATATTGAATGGATTACGAATGATTTGAAAACCTTGAGCCTTATGTTATATTATGATATTTATGTCACGAGCATGTTCTCCCACTCTTAAGATCTCCTATGAGTTTTTATATATTTTAAAATGTCCGTTTTACTTACCTTGCATACTCGGTACATTCCACATACTGACCGCATAATCTATGTTGTATCATTTTATGATACAGTCTCCGATCTTCAAATCCAGCACTGTCAGTAGTTCATCTCGGAGTTTAGCATCCAACTTTTGGATGAGTCATGATTCTTCAAGGACCATATGTTTCAGATATTGATGTTTCTTTTAGTTTTCAATTTTTGCCGAGTTAGTTGGGGATGTTGTCTCATCAACCCATCAGATACGTTAGAGGCTTTTAGACTATATGCAGTACTCAGCTGCTATGTATGTAGTACGTCTGGCTTATCATGTTATGTCATGGTTATGCTTCCTCTATATCGTTGTGCCAAGTTTTCTACTTTATTGATATTGAGTTAGATGTATGTTCATGCCACGAGTCGACTTGGAGTCTCTCAGGGCTCCTTGTCCCGTGTTACAATCCTGGTCTACGTTCGGGTCGTGACAATACCACCACATCATTTAAGCTTATCACTATAACCATCTTTTGGCTCCTCTGTAGCCTATACTACCCCCAAAGCTCCTCTGACTCCCTGATATAACTAACAATTGTACTTCATGAACTCCTGTCTACAAAGCATCTAAGCCATGAATAGGGCGGCAATCCTGGACATATCATGACAACCATCATTTTAGTTATGTTGAATGTATATAGTCCTTATAGTAAGGAAATCGTAAGCACGAATCATTACAGAAGTCTAGGCTAAGCATGTACATGATGTAGCATGACCATATGAGCCAATAAGGCAGATCCTATACTGAGTTTATAGAGCTGAGCACACTGGGAGGCATGAGCTTACATACATAATGAGTTTCATCACATGAAGCTGAAATTTATAAATTCATGGAGTAAGATTTGGATTGCTGACTGAAGCAGTTACCTATTATTTTGGGAATCTAAGCATAAGCATGATTAGAGCATAATGTTTATTGAAACATAAAGGAAAACATCTGATTAGGAAAGGATTGACACCACAAGGCTACTATTTCGAGAGCTTCCCTAATATAGAAAACTCAAAATTTGACTTGGCCCTTCAACTTATCATCTCCGGCTTAACTTAACTTCATCATTCTATGGCTCTTGGATCCTTTCCTAATTATAGGATAACATCACTAAATCTTGACTTCTCATTACCCTCTAAAGCGATAGCTGAATGCATCATACTTATAACCATCTCACACCACCCATAGAAAGAATTTCATACAAGAATGCAAAAAGGGATCTTTTACATTATATTATGGCTCTTGGGCAAAACATATGTAAGGATCAATCATGAAAGCTCATTTCATACCTTCGACTACCTCTGGCGAGCCTCCCCGATCCTGACATGATGAAAGGGCATAGAAATTGTCCTAAAGCTATCCACCACCTGCACCAGTGGATCTGCCTTGCTGAGATGGATGGGCTGTTGGAGCTACTAAAGAAGTGGTTGGGGCTCTACCTTTACCCCGTTTGGCTGCTGGGCAATATGTGAGCTTATGGACTGACTTGCCGCACCAAAAGCAAGAGCTAGAACCAGCCATGCACTCTCCCAAATGTTTCTTCCTAAGCTCTTGCAAGTTGGATATGTAATCTCCCTTGCCTTGGATCATGATAGAGCACTAGCTATCGATGGTGCTGGGGATGATGACCTCTGATGAGACCGTGAGCGGTGTCCATCACTCCTCCTTTAATTGAACTACTCTGAGTCTCCTGTCCTAGCTCTTTTGTTCTCCCTTTCTTGTTTC
Organism: Datura wrightii; assembly: GCA_035772735.1. NCBI lineage: Eukaryota > Viridiplantae > Streptophyta > Magnoliopsida > Solanales > Solanaceae > Datura > Datura wrightii. The sequence goes on from JASDFA010000016.1 coordinate 118,821,223, forward strand.
TTTTCTCCCTTTCTTGTTTCTTTAGCTTTTCCTCCTCCATCTGTTGAGCATGGATCATGAGTTTGGATATTTCCACATCACTGATAAGTATGGTGGTCCTACACTACTTGACCACTAAGTTTGGGACTCCATTTGCGAACTTGCTCATGCAAGCCCTCGGCTCGGCAACCATTTTCGGAGAATATTTTTACAACAGAGGGAACTTTAAAGCATAATCATGTACCGTCATATCATTTTGTTTCAATTTAATGAACTCTGTAGCCTTTGCTTGCCTCAACTCCCAGGGAAAGAATCTATCCAAGAATGTTGTCAAAAGTTCATTCCAACTCCAGAAGCTGCACCTACCTTACGACCTCCTTCCACTATCTGAACCATATATGAGCTACCCCCTTCAGCTGATAGGAAGCTATGTAACACCCCAAAAGTGCCTAAGATCAAACCTGAGAGTTCAAACAGAGAAAAGTAGAAAAACTATACCAGAGTCGTTGTAGGGAAAAATGACCAGTTGTGTCCCTCGTGGTAATTCCCTAGTCAGGATTCCTGGCAAACAATGATCCAAGTGATGAATCATTGTTTCATTTAATGGGTCGTCCTGGTTATTAATTGAAAGGAGTTCAGAAAAATCCCAAATATGATTTAGTGGCAATGAAGGGTGCAATGACCCGTGGTGGAGAGTGACAGTTTGTGGTATCGGTCCGTTGAAGGATAATAGAAGCTTTTATAGGGTGGCTAAGGTGAAGATAAGAGAATATGATGAGTCGTTCTTTTAAGTAACGGCTCATCCTATCTGGTCGTTGGTTGGAGAATCAGAAGAGTTCCATAATTTCCTTTAGAAATAATGGATAGAGTGATGAGTCGTTGTTTCATATGACGAATCATCCTAATCGATCCTTGGTCAGAACTTTAGTAGAGTATTGGAAGTGCTTCAAATACAATGGGCGGTTCAATGACCCATTGTATCCTACAACAACTCGTTGGATTCGTCATTGTAGCAAGCACATAAACTTTTTATGAGAACTTCTGGAGGTCGTTTTACAATTTCCTAAGCTCCTAACTCTTTAATAACATTATTTTATACTCTGAAAGGAGTGTTTTAATAGGGTTTAGCCTATCCTATGTAATTAGGCTCGCATGCCACACTGAATTGAGATTCCCTTCCAAGATAAAACTAGAATTCTCCTCAATTTCTTCCCCAATTCTTTTAGGCATTCAAGGCTAGTTTGGAAATCAGTTTACCTAGGTTTAGGGCTATGAATTGGGAGTTTCTTCACCCTCATGCCCAAGCTTCTTCCCCAATTCATGAATTCAAGTTCTTAACCAAGTGTATTGATTCCTAGGGTTTTAACCCAATTCAATGAAATTGTTTATTCTATGTTTATGGGTCTAATTCCCTCATGTTCTACAGTATATTTTATGTATAATGGGCATATGTTATCCTCAATTTGATTATAAATTCATGATTTAAAGTTATAAGGAATTATGCCCTATTATGCAAGTTTTATGAAATTCAAGCTTATGATCCATGATTTCAAGTATAATGAAATACATAATATACATCAATATATATGAACTCTCATCTTGTGAATTCATGATTTTTAATTATGAAGTCTATTTCAAGTATGCATGATTTTATGATTTAGGCAAGCCCATGCAAGTTAAGTATGTTATTATTGATTTAGTCAAGGCTAAGAAGATCAAATTATCATATGATTTTGAGTCAAGACTCCCAATGCAACTTATAATATGATATGGAGTCAAGACTCCTAATATTCAGATTTCAATTTATGTCTGAGATTATGATTTGAGCTTCATTGAAAAAGATGTGAGCACTATGCATGTTTTTGGGAGTAATGTCTAGCATAGGGCAGGCTTGGGGTTTTGAGGTTCCTCGATCTCATAACTACGCACCAAGGTATGTATATATATATATATATATATATATATATATATATATATATATATGTTAGGGACCTCACAAGAGATTTTTCCCCCGCCCAAAGGGGCTCAGCTTGATATCGATATCATGGTTTAGCATTCTTAGCGCTGACAAGGTTTTCGACGGCTCTGCCCACTTGAGTGTAATAGTTGGGGCATCACGTAAGCTCTATCGTGATTGTGTCGGTTATGAAGAGTCTCACATTATTCCTCACTATTTTAGTTACTCATGTTCATGATTTATTATATTATGTTTTACATCAAATTTGACCCAATGATCAAATTATAAGCTTTTACTTATGATTTCAGCGATGACAAGTCATATGATTTCTATTTCTAAATCCTGGGTCACTATGTTCAGTTATGATAACCAGCTTATAATTATGTATATCTCATATATAGTTTTCAGCATGCAGTCATTACTCTTATAATCATTTGATTTATATGCATGTTTTCAACTAATGTTTTATTAAGCATGTTTTACTTACCTTACATACACAATACATTCCATGCATTGACCGCATACTTTATGCTATATCTTCTCATGATATAGGTTCAGGTGATCCAGCTCAGCCTCGTCGATAGCTCACTTCCATATCTGTCCAGTTAGCCCCTGTTAGGTGAGTCCTCATCTTTTGGGGACATTCATTTAGTTATGTTTATCATGGTAGTTTAGTTTTAGACTTGGAGATAGCTGGGGGCTTGTCCCAGCATCTCATCAGGTAGTAGAGGCTTTTTAAACATAGAATAGTATGTTCAGCTTTGAGATTCAACATTGTGATATTATCGTCTGATATGAGCTTTATCTTATACAAACTTCCACTTATTCATGTTGCCTTTAATTTCCACTTTAATTATTGTTCGGTCTGTTCGGTTGGTATTATATATTATAAACCGACACGCAAGTGCACGTGGTCAAACAAGTAATAAAGTGGCTAAGTAAGCCAAGTATCAATCCAAGGAGGCTCAGGGTATGTAAAATTTGCCTAAGTATACTATATTCTTATCTTACTTCTAACTATGCTAACAACAACGTAACCAACAGTTAATTGAGTTTTTGTTTATAAAATATATACTAAAACTATTAACAATTATTTACCGTGAATTTAAACTATGGATAAGAGCATCCCAAGGTTAAGAACAAGTAATGAATTCGATTGTAATAATAATTCGGTTAATCTCTTCTTCATGTTGCTAGCCAAGAACTTTAGCCTAGAAATTAAAACTCTCGTATTTAATTTCACTTAAGAATCATAAACCATTCGTCTACATTTCTGTGATCAAATGCAATTTACGACCTAGCAATACAATTTCGGTTCCTAAATTGACTAATACGGCTTTCAAGTATATTTCTATCAGGAAAGCACATCAAAACCCAATTTTCCCAAATCAAGTTAAGAACAATACCCTATTAATTCACAACTTTCCAATTTCTTGCTCTATCGAGTGAAATTGGACTTTTTAGATGTACATTAATGTCGGCCAAGCACTAATGCAGTAAGAACAAGAATTAATAGAACAACATGAAAGAAGAAGAAGAAAACCATATCATTTACAATCAAAATTCACTACACATGTTCAAAACCTTAGCAAGGAAGAAAATTAGCCACTCATTTGTGGATTGATCATCCTAAAACAAGTGTAAATCATACATACAATTGATTGAAAGAAGAAAGGAAGAGAAGAAATCCCTTAGCTTTTTCGTCCCTCAACTGCTGCTAACCCACGTCCTTGCTCCACCAAGTCTGAACTAATTAAAATAAACCTAAGTGTGCTATTTATACTAGTGGGAAATTTTTCCCAGAATAACAAGCAACGTGGCACGGAGGCCAACGCGGAGGCCTATCCCTGTGCCACGGAGCTGTCGCGAGGCCTCACTGGAAATTGCCATTTAATTGCCTCTCCAGGCAGTGTGCCTCCGCGATTGTAGCGTGGCACGGCTCCATCGCGGAGCCCTTATAATTTGTGCATTCCAATGTCTTTTCCACGCTCGTATTCAAGTCCAACTCCGATATAGTTCCAACATGCATTTTAGCTCCTAAAAATCATATTTTCCTGCAAAACAAATGCTAATCATGTTGGTTAGTATAAATTCACATTTTATTACCAATTACATGAGAATATATACATATTGCACACAAACAAGGTGAAAATAATACGTTTGAGTATCACTTGGGCATATAAATCTGCCCAAGATCACTTACTCCACACTTAAACCCTTGTTCGTCCTCGAACAACACATACACAACTCATGCAAATTACATCCCAACCTTCGTCACTATGGTGCGACCATTTACGCTACGGTCATACCGATTATTCAATTTTTGCAAATCATCACGAAAACATGCTTGGTCTTACAATACAATGACCTTTAATACATCAAGACTTCCTAGACTTTAAGAATTTATTCTTGATATCGGCAAACTCATGCAAATCAGCTAATCAAGAAATCCGACACGAAAATCAATCTTTCATCAAGCATGTGCCCTCACACTCAAGAGAATCTTCCCCTTTTTGTTCATGCAACACACAAACATTCAAGTAGGGCATATAAAAATTAATTTCACTCACTCTCCCCAAAGAATTCACATGCATCATGACCCATAGGCTTGCCCTTAGTGTATTACTCCACTAATATAAAGAAATGCAATGTAGGATCAAGTAGGACTTTAATGGGTTGTAACGGGGTTATGGATCTAGTATATATATTGGATTAGCCAATAATAGTCGCTAGCATCCTTAAGCGCCTTTTCAACATATTCCCATCGACTCATGGATATTGTTCCTCTCTTTTCTCTTTTTCTCCCATTCATGCTGGTTTACTTTCGTACTGCCCATTTCATCAAACACACTTGACACAAAACAAAGGGTTTTCATGTACCCTCAATATCATTTAATTATAACAAGTGCCTCTTCAACATCATTTTTTCTTTCCTCACTCTGCTTTTCTTTTTCTTTTCACTCTTTTCACTCTTTAACACTTTGGGAAACATTTTCTTTTCTTTGTAAGCGCTTAAGAGTTTTGTATAGACTTTAAGGCTAATGAAAAGAAGGAATAAAGCTTAGTTTATACAATTTTGGACAAAAGAAAGAAAGAAATCGGCTAAAGGCTCAACGGGCTGACTAGGGTATACAACATATAAAAAGGTAGAATTTGACAAGAAAAAAAATGGAAACTATCGGTTAAAAACAAAGAAATGCCTACATCCTTTCCAACACTACACCTCCTTCATTTCGTTTTGTAAACACACCAGGCAAGTTCTAGACAATTCACAACGGCATGGAATAACAATACCTCACTTCACACTTCATGCACATGCTCGAATCAAGATGCATTCACAGACTCTCTAATTAGCCTATCACATGAATTCAAAATTAAGCCTCAATCATGCTGAATCAAATTCTATAGCCTAGGTAACTCAACATATTTACCAAAATTGCATGCTTTCAAACGAATCATTTTCACATTTTGAACATCGGTTACACACGCAACGAAATTTTTGCAACCATAAAGCAACTACAGTTCATTGATGCAATCCACCAAAGAAAAATTAAAAACAAATCAAAATCCTACTCCTACCGACTACATTTCCCTTAAGACGATCGTCATCCATCCATCATAGGGAACGGTCACTAACTATGACATCGGTTCAATGGGACTATTCTCGGTAAAAGAACCGAAAACAAACTCCGAGAAACCCAAACAAAATAAAAACCGAAAATTTTTGCAACACATCGATCATTTCGATAGAAAGAAAATATTTACAAGTGCAAAATATTTTCGCGAAAATTTTTGAAAAATATCAATCATCTCGATAGGAAAAAAAATATTTACAAAATATTTACACTGGCAACCATAACTTTAAAAACAAATAACACACACATCATTAACCACACAAACAAATATATACAGATACAACACAAATCAGTTCATAACAGGGAATGCACAAACATACATAAAAACCAAGGAAAAGCATACAGCAGATTAGAGCCCAAGTCCCAGCACCTAGCTACTCCCCACCCCATGCTTAAATCGAACACTATCCCCAGTGTTCACAAAAATTACAAAACAGAATTTTGGGTGGTGGAACTCCCTGATCAGTCGAAATATTCGACTTCTTCATCTGGTGCTGCTGCCTCGTCGCCCATATCTGAGTCAGCTCCATCGTCGTCATCAGACTCCACATCGGAGTCCTCCCGACGTGTCTCCTCATCAGTAGGGACATCGTCATCCGTCGGCTCCACGAAGGCTGGTCCCACTCGGCATAAGGCTCTGGTATTCTCGCCAAATGGGTAATCCAGCTCCAGCTGCCATAATTCTTCCTCGGTGGCTGGTCTCCCACCAATCCGTAGCTGAAGCATCTGCATGCCGAACATACGTGCCATGTACTGATCGTCACGAGCATGTCGCTCGCCCAAAGTCAGCACTGATCCGTGTGTGGTGTTGGGGGCCTTAGTTTTTGTCACATCGAGGGCCCTCCGCTCCAACTGCGGAATGTAATCCAAGGCTTCTTCCTCGACATCGAGGCCTCGGAGGAAGGTGGTGATGAGTCCGCCAAACCCGTATCTGTGGCCCTGGTGTAGTCTGGCTCTCTTCATGGCGGATATAATTACCGCCCCAACATTAATCTCAAGCCCTTTCATAAGGGCATACACCAAGCAGACATGGTCCCAGGTCACATCCGTCATATGAACTCCCGGGATCAAGCACGAACATACAATTTTCAGCCATATTCTGGCCTCCCTATTCATCTGCGAATAAGGCAGAGTCTGGTGGTAACCCCTCTCCTTATGTCTACTCCATCGGGCTGTGGATCGAGCCCCACACAACGTACGTCTGATGTCGGCGTACGGTGGGGTGATGTTTAGCTGGCGGAGAACGTGAGCGTCTGTGTCCTGCGCTCCAACGATGGCATTGAACTGCTGGGGTTCCAGAGTACAAATCTGCCCTCTAATTTTTATTGTGTGGCTTCTGATGGCCGGGTTCCAATTTGCGTAGAACTCTCGTACCAAATGAAGGTTGCACTCCTTGGGCTCCTGAAAGATAAAGCTGAGCCCAGCTGCTTCAATCCTTTGCACAATACGAGGGAACTCCTGTGCTAGTGGTTCCCGTGCAATATGTTCCTCCGGGAAGTACTTGCTCTCCTTATTCTTAGCATACCATTTCTTTCCTTCCTCGGTTACCCACCTTGTTCCGTGTTGGCGGCGTTGGCCGCGCGGAACAACTGGTGCAGCTGGGACTACGGTGCCCAATCTCATTCTTTTCCTGCCGGTGCCTGAGGTAGAAGCACCATTGCCCTTATCCTGTCTGCTAGCCATTGTACCTGTCAATATAAATTAACAAGCACAACGTTAAGCTATAAAGATGTTAACTTAGGCTAAGGTCAGGTTACACAACGTTTACCCCACACTTAGGCCTTAGCTACTTTTACAAAACTACGGCAAGGATAACTCTATTTACACCAAAGACAACAAGTATACACTTTATGCTTAGTGCGTTTACAAAAAAAAAATTCGACAGCATAACGATTAGCGTACTACTCAGACTTCATACAGCTAATCCCAATCCTACTATCGCTAACAGTTCAACCATCAAACAAGCAATAAAAACAAAAACTAAAAACAACGACAAAAACATTCTATATACAAACGAATCCAATTAATCAAACAAATTTACACAATTTTCACATTTTCCCAAAAATTCGAGACTTCATCGTCTTTTAACATTCCTACAATATTTACAACGACTTATCTCAATTTACAAACACACCCCGGCATCTAATGTATCGAATTATCAAGTCACCCAAGTCAAATTCAACAACCCATGCCCTAGAATACAATGCTACAATCAAATTCGAATTATTTATGTAATCGATAAGTTCAAACGCTAATTACAACAATCCGAACATATATCAATCACAAATAACTCAACATCATGTTAAATTGCTACTTGGGGTGATATATCTCACCTCACATGCCCAAATTAGACTAAAATCACCAAAAATTTGAGAGAAACGAGGAAAACGTACCTTTGAGTTGAAGAACCGAAGAAACTTGACATATTCCTTGCCTAATAGCATGGCACGTTGGTCGGGGAGGGGGATTTGGGTGTTTTGGTCGCGGAGAGTAGAATAAATGGGGAAAAATTGGGCAAAATCGGGGTTAATTTAAAGAAAAACACGTGGGTCACCCGGCAACCCGGTGTGACCCGGCACTGAATAAAGGGCAACGTGTCACGGAGGGTAACGCGGAGCCCCTCCTCCGTGACACGGAGCCAACGCGTTGGCTCTCTGGAAATTTTAAAAAAATCTTATTTTGCCTTCAACGTGTCACGGAGGGTAACGCGGAGCCACTCCTCCGTGACACGGAGCCAACGCCCCAGTGCACTGTTTCTTCAATAAAAATTATTTTCATACCTTGCCTTATTTTTCCCGCTTCCATGCATATTTTTCTCCGTTAGACTTGAAAATCACCTCACTAAACGAAATTGGTTAGATTAATAGATTTCCCTAACTAAAACGAAAAATATTAACTAAAACAAGAATCTAAACCTAATCAAGAAAAGAAAAATAAATAATAAAAAATTATTTACACTAAGAAAAGAAAGAAAGAAAATATTTTTCACGGGTTGCCTCCCGTGCAGCGCCTGGTTTACCGTCGCGGCTCGACGTCCATTATGCTCAATTATCTACTAGGGTGAGGGACGATTTTTCACGATCCTTGTCCTCCCCCCAGTAGTTCTCATCCTCATATGGTGGCCTTCCTGTTAACTCTCGGGAATCATTCATTATATTAGCATTCCCATGATCAATCACATTGATCACCGAGAGTTCCTCATTTACAATCGGGAGCTTAGGTGCTTTGTACACGTCAAACACTTCTATCTTTTCATGTGCCCGCATTGTAAGTTGACCCGCAGCTACATCAATTAATGCTTTTCCGGTTGCCAAAAAGGGTCGTCCCAAAATAAATGGGACTTCAGCATCTGGTTCAAAGTCCAGAACAATAAAATCGACCGGAAAAATAAGGGAGCCCACTTGCACTAACACATCCTCAAAAATGCCATCCGGCTTAGCTAAGGACCTGTCCGCTAGCTGCAAGATTACCGTTGTAGGTCTAGGACTCCCTAGACCTAACTTTCTGAATACCGAAGATGGCATCAGATTTATACTTGCCCCCAAGTCGCATAATCCACGAGCTCGGATACTTTGCCCAATAGTCAGCTGGATAGTAAAACTTCCAGGGTCTTTCAGTTTCGTGGGCAGTCTATTCTGAATCCGGGAAGTGCATTCCTCCATTAAAGCCACCGTGGCATACTCAGTCAAACGACTTTTGTTAGCCACGATGTCTTTAATATATTTTGCATACTTTGGCACTCCCTGCAAGACATCAACAAGAGGTAAGTTAACATGTACCTGTTTAAGCACCTCCATGAATTTCTTGAAACACGCCTCCTTCTTGTGTTTCTTGAGTCGTTGAGGGAACGGGGGTGGAGGCCTTTCTGATTCTGCTTCTTTAGTCTTCCCCCTATCAGAACTTTGTTCCTCCTCAACATCTGCTGCTCCTGACTTTTGAGGCGGTCTTTCCGGTTCCACCTCCTTCAACTGTAAACCACTCCTAGTGGTCACCGCATTAACCTGCTTCGGATTAGGATCCGTGTCGCTAGGTAGTCCTCCTCTGGGTCTTGTATTTTGGGCACTAGCAAATTGCCCAAACGGATATTCAAGATCCTTGGTCGCCAACTGATTGTTCTTCACTTCGGCTGCCAATTTAACATAGTCAGCCTGCAATTGTGCCTGATTAGCGATCATGGTTTTGAACATCTCCTCAATGGTCGGTGATGGTGGTGGAGGAGGGGCATTGTGATTTCTGAATTGAGCTTGATAGTTTTGTTTCCCTCCTTGATTTCTCTACATACCCTGACCAGAACCTTGTCCTTGTTGGTTGTTGCTACCCCACGAAAAATTCGGATGGTTCCTCCAATTTGAGTTGTAGCCACTACCAAACTGCTGCTGATTTCTCTGTGTATTGCCCACAAAGTTAACAGAATCAGGATTTGCACCACAGCATTCAGCTGAATGCTCACTACTACCACACACTTCACACCACATCTGCTGGACTGCATTGACTGAAGTTGACGGCTGGTTCAAGTTCATATTGTTGAAGTGGTTATTTAACTGATTTTGCAAGGCATCTATCTGTGCAGCGATAGCTGTAAATCCATTCACTTCAAGCACTCCCGCTGCTTTCCTTGCTCCACCTCGAGATGAATCTGCATTCCATTCTGGATTGCCCTGTGAAATTCGATTGAGCAAAGTGTACAGCTCCTCGTAAGTCTTTTCCAGCGCTTGCCCTCCAGCTGCTGAATCTAACAGAATTTTAGTGTGGGGTTCCAAACCCTCAATAAATGTGTGTACCAACACCTCATTGGACTGATGATGATGAGGACAGTCCCGCAACATGGATTTAAATCTTTCCCAGGCTTGATATAGATTTTCTCCCTCCCTCTGTTTAAAACTTGGAATTTGACTTCTATGTCTGGCTGTTTTACCAGAAGGGGAAAATCTAATCAAAAACTTCTGTGCAAGATCATCCCACGTTGATATAGAATTGGGTGGTTCAGCTTTTAACCACCTCTTGGCTTCACCAAGTAAGGAAAACGGAAATAAGGTGAGCCGAACATAATCAGGTGACACTCCAGCTGGTATATAAGTGTCACTTATCTCCAAAAGGTTTTGGAGATGTTGTTGTGGGTCTTCATGAGGGAGACCGGTAAATTGCCGGCTTGTGTGCAAGAGTTGCACCATATTCTGCTTTAATTCAAACCTCCCTCCAGGCTCTGGTTTGCGGATGCTAGAATGTACATTGTTAGCGTGTGGGATTGCCACCTCGCGAACCGGCCTTGCTGCTGCTTCATCGGGCACTAACACTGCCCTCACAACTGGTGGATTTTGCTGCTCCATAATAGATTGTCGGAACAACTGCAGCTTCTTTTGTAGAGCTTCTCTACGTTGACTATGAAATTCACGTTCAGGCTCTAAGTAAGATTCCACCAGCTCCTTGTCCCTTGCCAGTGTTCACAGAAACAAAATCTGCAAAATACAGGCTAAGACCAAGTTGTTAACACTTAAGAAAATAAAAATAAAAATACAGTAAATTTACACTAAACACAATTTCACAAATCTGCCTAGCCTCCCCGGCAACGGCGCCAAAAACTTGTTCGGTCTGTTCGGTTGGTATTATATATTATAAACCGACACGCAAGTGCACGTGGTCAAACAAGTAATAAAGTGGCTAAGTAAGCCAAGTATCGATCCAAGGAGGCTCAGGGTATGTAAAATTTGCCTAAGTATACTATATTCTTATCTTACTTCTAACTATGCTAACAACAACGTAACCAACAGTTAATTGAGTTTTTGTTTATAAAATATATACTAAAACTATTAACAATTATTTACCGTGAATTTAAACTATGGATAAGAGAATGCCAAGGTTAAGAACAAGTAATGAATTCGATTGTAATAATAATTCGGTTAATCTCTTCTTCATGTTGCTAGCCAAGAACTTTAGCCTAGAAATTAAAACTCTCGTATTTAATTTCACTTAAGAATCATAAACCATTCGTCTACATTTCTGTGATCAAATGCAATTTACGACCTAGCAATACAATTCCGGTTCCTAAATTGACTAATACGGCTTTCAAGTATATTTCTATCAGGAAAGCACATCAAAACCCAATTTTCCCAAATCAAGTTAAGAACAATACCCTATTAATTCACAACTTTCCAATTTCTTGCTCTATCGAGTGAAATTGGACTTTTTAGATGTACATTAATGTCGGCCAAGCACTAATGCAGTAAGAACAAGAATTAATAGAACAACATGAAAGAAAAAGAAGAAAACCATATCATTTACAATCAAAATTCACTACACATGTTCAAAACCTTAGCAAGGAAGAAAATTAGCCACTCATTTGTGGATTGATCATCCTAAAACAAGTGTAAATCATACATACAATTGATTGAAAGAAGAAAGGAAGAGAAGAAATCCCTTAGCTTTTTCGTCCCTCAACTGCTGCTAACCCACGTCCTTGCTCCACCAAGTCTGAACTAATTAAAATAAACCTAAGTGTGCTATTTATACTAGTGGGAAATTTTTCCCGGAATAACAAGCAACGTGGCACGGAGGCCAACGCGGAGGCCTATCCCCGTGCCACGGAGCTGTCGCGAGGCCTCACTGGAAATTGCCATTTAATTGCCTCTCCAGGCAGTGTGCCTCCGCGATTGTAGCGTGTCACGGCTCCATCGCGGAGCCCTTATAATTTGTGCATTCCAATGTCTTTTCCATGCTCGTATTCAAGTCCAACTCCGATATAGTTCCAACATGCATTTTAGCTCCTAAAAATCATATTTTCCTGCAAAACAAATGCTAATCATGTTGGTTAGTATAAATTCACATTTTATTACCAATTACATGAGAATATATACATATTGCACACAAACAAGGCGAAAATAATACGTTTGAGTATCACTTGGGCATATAAATCTGCCCAACATCAATTATGCTCTTGAATTTCTATGCATGTGCCATGGGTTAGATTTGAGCCATTCGTAATTCTAGGCTCTTAGTCTCGATCTAGGGTCTCAACTAGGATGATGACAGGCTAAGTCTGCACTTTCCTCCCTAGAGATCCCTATAATCTGGGTAATCTTCTGAATCTTGTCATAAACTCTTGTGGATCCTCATCCACCTTCCATCCAAAGAATTCAAGCGGGTTCATTCTAATGAAATCTCACACCCGTGCCGCCATAGTATTCCCGTTAAGGTTCATGGGTGCCACCACCTAATGGTTGGCCTCTGACATGTTGGCTTGTGCATATACCTAGAATGTTGCTCAAAACTCTGTATGGGTAACCTGCTCATTCATCTGGTCGGCTGAAGCTGGTGGTCTAGCTAGTGCCCATTGCTGTTTCTTCTTTTGTTTGCTCATCTGGGAGGAATTATCTACGAACGCGTAAAGCACAAGTTAGAAAAGGAACTTTTAGAGTTTCACACTCTATGCCTGATAAGGATCCTGAAAGAAGGGAAATTTCCTAAAACACCTTGTAGCCTCTCCCTCATAAGTGTGGCGCGTTTCACACCCATTTAAAAGACTATACTTGATGTAGCTTTCAGACATCCTAGAACACTCTAATACCTAATGCTCTGATACCAAGTTTGTTATGACTTGAGCGTGTACCCCGAATGTCACGACCCATGTTGGGACCCCAGATCGAGACACGGGACCTAGAACCACGAATGGCTTCAATTCGATCCATGGCATGAACACAACAACTAAAGAGCAAATGAAAAAGCGAAAACTAATAGCTTAAACATGAATAAGAAGAAGTCTAAATATCATAATGTATATTGAACGATAATATCAATGCTAGATTTTAAGCTAAACATACTAGTCTGTATCTGAAAAGTTGCTACTAACTGATGAGATACTTTAGAAGCCCCTAGTTATCTCTAAATCTAAAATAAAATGACAACACAAAACTGAAACGATAGACGCCCTCAAACAATGAGGACTCACCCAAGGCAGGGCTGAATTAAGCTGATAGGGGAGGCGAGCTATCGGTGAGACGAACTGCATCACCTGAACCCATATCATGAAATGTTATAACATAGAGTATGCGGTCAAAACTTTGAATGAACTGAATATGTAAGGTAAGTAAAACATGCCTAATAAATGTTAACTAAAATTATGCTTATAAATATAAAATCATTAAATCATGAGAGCAAGGATTGCATGTTAAAAGATGAATCTGAGACATACATAGCCATAAGATGATAATCATAACTGAGCATAGTGACCCAAGATATATAAATAGAAATCATATGACCTGTCATAGCTAAATTTGTAAGTGAACGCTTATAAACATATCATTAGGAAAAATCTGCTGTAAAACATAATATCATAAATCATTAACATGAATAATTGAAATCATGAGGAACAATAGAAGACTCGTCATAACTAACACCATCACGATAGAGCTTACGCGCTGCCCAACTATCACACTCAAGTGGGCAGAGTCTTCCAAAACCTTGTCAGGGCTAAGGACGATACCATGATATCGATATCAAGTTGAGGCCCCTTAGGGAAGGGAAAACTCTCTTGAGAGATCCCAAAAATATGTATATGCCTATGTTGGCACGTAGTTTTGCGACCAGGGAACCTTAGATCCCCAAGCCTACTCGGTGCTAGACACTACTCCCAAAAACATCCATAGTGCTCCCATCATTTTTAAATGAAGTTGAAATCATAATTACATGAACAGTCTAAAATCTAAACATTGGGAGTCTTGACTCTAGAACATATCATAAGTTGTAGTGGGAGTCTTGCATCCAAAACATATCATAAGCTGATCTTATTTGTCTTGGCTAAATCATGAAAACGTACTTAACTTGTGTAGGCTTGCCAAAAATCATAAATCATGCATACTTCAAATAGAATTCATTAGGCTAAATCACAGGTTCATACAAGGAAAATTTATAAACATTCGTTCATGCTAGATATCTCATCATACTTGAAATCATGAATCATAAGCTTGACTTGTCATAAAACTAGTATAATAAGGAATAGTTTATTATAGCTTGAAATCATGAATTTATAATCAACTCTTGTATATAATATTCCTATTATACTTAAAACATGCTTTAGAACATGAGGGGATTAGACCCATAAACATATCACGGAGAATTTCATTAAATTGGGTTAAATCCCTTAAAGTTTATATTCTTGAATTAGAACTTGAATTAATGAATTTGAGGAGAAATTTAGGTATGAAAGTGAAATAAAACTCTCATTCAAAGCCCTACATACATGGGTAAATTGATTCTCAAACTAACCTTGAAAGCCCAAGATGATTGGGAAGAAATTGAGAGAGTTCTAGATTGATCTTGAAGAAGGGTCTCAATAACTTGCATGCATGGAAGTCTAATGCATTGAAATAGGCTAAACCCTCTTAAAACACTCATTCCAGGTCTTAAAATGACGTCATTAGGGAGTTAGAAGTTTAGGTATTACAAAAACACCATTAGTAATTTGACAGAAAATTGGACATTGCCAGTCCTAACGAGGGACCTAACGAGTCGTTGGGTCCACTAAAGGCTCGTGGTCCTCACCCATTGCCCCCAATGGAAATCCCCATTTCCAATCTTCCTCAGACCATGTAAATCTTGACAAGTCATTAGGGGCATGGTGATTCATCCCCTCAATTAGTTGCCAACAATGCAAAAGTTACCTTTTATTCAACCCCTACACACTTGACAGGTCATGTAACGACGGGTGGGGAGTCATGATGAATCATTGTCTCATCAGTTACCACTGATTGAAAAATGACATTTCCTCAAATTGGGCACCACTTACGGGTCACTGAACGATCAGTTAGGTCACACCACAAGTCACTGAATGACTCGTTCTGTGACCAAGTGCAAATTTTTCTGTTTTCTCCGTTACAACCCTTGGGTTTGATGTTACACCTAGAAATTTTTTTGGATGATTATTTGATGGTTATACTTCATACTAAGGGAATTAAAGGTTGTATGTTGTTCGTAGGTGAGGAGGGAAACATGTGCAAAGGGAAAAGTGAAGAGTATGTGAAGTTTGTAAATAAGGGTCAACTTTAAATGGACATATCTACAAACATATAATGATTCAGAAGTCCCATAACCTATCAAATGAAAGGTATTTGAGTCTATTTTACATGGAAAAAAATTGCTCATCAATCGGAGTTCAGAGTAAAAAGTTAATACTCATTTAAATACAGCACTGTCAGCTGGGAAAGCGCCCAGGCGCGCGCACACGTACGAGGGCATGTCGCACGGGCTCCGCACGCGGGCGCTGCCCAGGCCTTAGCCAGCCCGCCTATATGAAGCAAAATTGAGCTAGGAAGCTCATTTCTACTCTGTTTTAGTTGATTTGTTTTTCAGAATTTAGAGAATTCAAAGCCCTATCACATGGTGAAAAGATATCCCAGGTAAGAAACTTTACTCTTGTCTCTTTTGGGCATTGGGGAAGAGAACATTGGAAGAAAGTCATTGTTTGTTATTGTCTTATTGTTGATTGTGGTGTTTCTGCATTTTTAGCGTGTTCTAGGAAGGAGAAAGAGTCGAAGTCTACAACTACTTTAGCTAATAACATCTCCAAGAAAGGGTAAGTAATTCCCTTTTTTATTTCTTTGAGTTTATGAGGTTATAACTTGGAGAATGTTGTAGTATTGTGTCGTTGTTTCTTTGTGTGTTCTTGTAGCATGTTGCTGCCCAATTTTTCCAGAACTTTGGTGAAGTGAAGTTTCTGCTAGTTGTGTTTATAAATTGGACTTGGAAGGAGCCATAAGGAGTAAGCTTGAAAGGAAGATTTTCGGCAAAATTAGAGTCGACGTGCCAAGGTATGTAAAGACGTCCCTTTCCTTGTTTTTCAAGCACGAAACGAAGTCATTGAAAGGATCAATATTCCTATGTTTGTAAAATCATATTGAGGCATGTGTGATCCTGTACAAAGGGTTGGAAATACTTGGTATAAACCTTGAATCATTAAGAATGGTTGAGGCAAACAAATGTGAAGCGAAAGGTGTAATTTTTACACGATTGTTGTCATAGTTTTAAATCGAGCCTAAAGTCCCCTTAACGTGGGCACCGTGATTTGGTCCTTTGTAGTATACTGTATATGTGATGTTAAATATATGTTAAGATCTAGTCACTTAGTGAAATTTGTAGGAAATGCTAAGACGACGACGTATAATGTAACTTAAGCTAAGAAGATGATGCTAAGCCGATTGAGGGTAAACGAGCTTATTGAAATGACGTTTTAATAATATGGTTACTACCACCTATATTTTTATCTTTTAAAGTGCTTAAGGTAAAAAGGATATTTTATGTTTTCCCTCCTTAAAGCTAAGCAAGCGGCACGCAGCAAATAAGCTAAGTCAATAGATATTAACGAGGAAAGCGTGGCTAAGTTGTTAATCTTTTTGTGACATGACAAAAAGGGAAGATAAGAGTAAACGTTAGCCCTTTTAAGGTAATATGTGAGTAATATGCACTCTCCTGGAGGTCATCCAATTAACTAAATAGGAGTTATACATTATATAGAGTCTCATATATTGTATGTTTGTTTTTCAGCTCTAAAATCTATGTATATGTTAAGCGTTATGACAAATAACTCCAAGTTCCTTGTTATAATTTTCATGTTTTCCTGCAAATAAGTCAAATGAATTAAGAAGTATATGTTCTCATCTACGTGATAAGTTTGGCAATGAAATTCCAATGTATATTTGTCGATATAGGTAAAAGAACCACCTGGTGGGCAGTATGTATTTGCAGTTCCCAAATGTCAAAGAATTGTATAGAAATGAGATCTATGTGTTTATATCCTAGCAATATGTTAAATTGGTAGGATTATTTGTAGGACATTGCTTGTAAGCCTACTAAAATTCCTATGTTGACTAAACCTCGTGAAGGTCTGTCGAGTCACTGAGTTGAGATACTTTTATATAATTTTACAATTTTACGTAATATATGTGCATATTTTCTAATTTTATGTGGTATATGTGCTCACTTGAATTTATATGTTATGAAAGAGATCTATTACGGCCACAGATTAAGCATTTGTTATTTCAATGCTACATGTGTTAAATTGACTCAGTATAAGCGTTATCGACTCCATTCATGATTATGATTGAGAATATTTTAATTTTTACCCTGATATGGTACACCAGCTGAAGATATTTTTATTTTACCCTAGTTTGGCACACCGACTGGAGATATTTTTATTTTACCCTGGTATGGCACATCGACCGAAGATATTTTTATTTTATCCCGGTGTGGTACATTGGCTAGAGATTTTTTTGTTTTACCCTGGTATGGCACACCGGCTGGGGATATTTTTATTTTACCCGGTGTGGTGGTACATCGGTTGGAGATATTTTTATTTTTCCCTATTATGGTACACCGGCTAGACGAATTTTATATATGAATTTTTGGTTGGCTGGTCGCTGGCATTACAGTTATATTTTCTTGCTTGTGCATTTCTTAATTGAATTTTAATCTTACTATAGAGTTATTATCAGGTTTCAGATTCCAGGTTGTTCCCATTCCTTATTTCTGGTTCAGTTATCTTGAGTTCACTTAGGTTATAGTAAGTTGTTATCAATTACAGGTTGCAGAGTTCCAGGTTATATCTATCGTTTATATTTTTATATGGTGAGTCAGTTATTACATGATTGTTATCTCATGTTTACAATTTTAGCCTTACATACCAGTACATTTCATTCGTACTGACGTCCCTTTGCTTGGGGACATACGTTCGTGCCACAGGTGCAGTTAGAGGTCAGGATTTCCAATGGAGTAGTAGTTCATGAGATCAACGGATGGTTGGTAGGATCCTTTCTTCCTGGAGCTAGGCTTAGTTTTTTATGCTTGAGTTTTGAGATGCAGTTATGGGTAGGTCGGAGCCCTGTTCCGGCCATCAATCAGTTTACTCATTAGACGCTTTGTGGACTTAGTGTATACAGTGTTATTCAGTTTTTGGCCTTGTCGGCTTATTATTGCTTGGTTTAGCACACTAATTGCCTTGGTTGCATTTCGATTGTTTACCCCGTATTGTTGAGACCTTACGGGTCCAATTTATACTTCATTTGATTGTGACAGGTGGCCTGGATGGACTAAGTGTTACAGTTACAAATATCATATAGCCGGCTTCTCGATCAATAATGAATTGAGTTCCAGTTTTGCCTTACCCCAGTTTTGGAGCATGACAGACTTGGTATCAGAGCGACAGTCGTATCCTAGGGAGTCCACAAGCCCTGTCTAGTAGAGTCTTGCTTATGGGTATGTTGTGCGTCGTACTTATAATTAGGAGGCTACAGGGCATTTAGGGGTTGTTTCACTTTGTTCATTGATAGATCATGCTATAGAGCAAAGATGTAAGGGCTGTTTGAAGTCTAAATCGTGCTTATGTTTTAGAATTCACCTGGATTAAGGCAGATGGCTACGAGATTTACCAACACTGATGTTTGAAAGGGTCCTAGTCTCCCTCCTATCAATTCAAGAAATAGATTATATGCTCAAAGTGAGTTTTTTTTTACTCCCCGTGTTACAGTTCCTCTGGTTTAGTTAGAGATACCATGGGAAGGGATTCATCCCATCATGTAGTCCCAATTTCAGTAGATCCAGGAGGAGGTAGAGTTGTTTATCCTCCAGCACCTTCAGTTATATCAAAGGGACGAGATTTTGAGAAAGCATTTCAAATATTAACCCGAAAAGTGACATTTCAAAAATCAGTTGTTGAAATTAATGGCAGGGTCTAGGGGAATACTTCTGAGAGCTTTAGTGCTCTCGGGTTTTGAGTTTAAGCCTTCACAAATTAGTACTTACCACGGGAACTTTTACAGGTTCGAGCTAATAAGTTTTTTTTACCTAGAGCAAGGTAGTATGAGTATTCAGGAATATAGTATCAGGTTTAATTCTTTGGCCAGATATGCTACAGATAGGGTGCAGAATACGAGGGTTAGAGTATATTCGGTTTGGGACCCCATCTGGTCCAAGAGTGTTTGGAAATTTCTACCCAAAGAGATATGACTATTGCTCGGATACAAGCATTTTCTCATAGGATAGAGGATCTGATTCACCGTCTTCAAGTACCGACATAAAAGTAGAACAGAGTGGGGGAGACCAGGTCAAAAAGATTATTTAAGGTCCCTTGTAGTGTTTCAAGGCACTGGGTGGCAAGACATTTATTTTCTCTTGAAGATTTAGTCCCTGTTTTGTTTCTAGATCAAGCTTTAGTTTCAATTATAAGGACCGCCAATAATGGGCCGTGATAAAAGCAGGGGTAAAGCGCAGCTTCAGATTTAACAACAATCCTATATCTTTAAGTAGTGAATCGAAAGTGGTATTGGAGTTAATCATCCGCCATGGTAGTGTATAAATTTTCTTACGGTTAGAAAAGTTCATCGATTATGTGGTGTTAAGGCACGTCTGTCTTATGTTAGATAAATAGCTTGAATTGAATAAGTATAGTTTGATAGAGACAGCGAAGGAAAGGATATGTTTACGAATATATGGAATGTATTTTTATGGCACAAGTCAAGGAAAATTTAAAGATGTTCTGGCTAAAGTTACGGCTACCGAGGTATAACCCTCATTCGAGGACGAATGATTTTAAGGGTGGAGGATGTTACACCCCGAAATTTGTTTTTGATGATTATTTAATGGTTATACGTAATATTAAGAGAATTATGGGTTGTATGGTGTCCGTAGGTGAGGAGGGAAACATGTGAAAAAGGAAAAGTGAAGAGTATTTGAAATTTGTAAATAAGGGTCCACTTTAAATGGACATATCTCCAAACATATTATGATTCAGAAGTCCCATAACCTATCAAATGAATGTTATTTGAGTCTAGTTTACAGTGAAAAAAAACGCTCATCAATTGGAGTTCAGAGTAAAAAGTTATGCTCGTTTAAAGACAGCACTGTTGGCTGGGAAAGAGCCAAGGCGAGCGAGCGCTGAGACAGGCAGGCAGCAGGCGTGCGCCTGCGCGCGCACGCGCGAGGGCATGTCACACAGGCGCCGCATGCAGGCTTTGGCCAGCCCGCCTATATGAAGTAAAATTAAGCTAGAAAGCTCATTTTTACTCCATTTTAGTTGATTTATTTTTAGAATACAGAGAATTCAAAGCCCTATCACATGGGGAAAAGATATCCCAGGTAAGAAAATTCACTCTTGTCCCTTTTGGGCTTTGGGGAAGAGTACCTTGGAATAAAGTCATGGTTTGTTATTGTGTTCTTGTTGATTGTGGTGTTGCTGCATTTTTAGCTGGTTCTAGGAAGGAGAAAGAGTAGAAGTCTACACCTACTTTAGCTAATAACATCTCCAAGAAAGGGTAAGTACTTCCCTTTTTGATTTCTTTTAGTTTATGAGGTTATAACTTGGAGAATGTTGTAGTATTGTGTTGTTGTTTCATTGTGTTTTCTTGTGTCATGTTGCTGCCAAATATTTTCGGAACTTTAGTGAGGTGAAGTTGCTGCTTGTTGTGTTTGTAAACTGGAATTGGAAGGAGCCTTAAGGAGAAAGCTTGAAAGGAAGATTTTCGGCAAAATTAGAGTCGACGTCAAGGTATGTAAAGGCATCCCTTTCCTTTTTTTTCAAGCACGAAACTAAGTCATTTATGATAACATTCAAACCACACTTCTAACTGAAGTATGAAGTGGACGTTTTCAATAAAGAACCCGACATAAAGGTTGGGGTCGATCCCACAGGGAATATGGACGATCTAGAATATAGCCGGTAAGTGAACTTGTATGATAGTTATTTCACAATTAGGGGGATTCTAATAATAATCAATAGTAAAAAGAAGCAGCTGTCAAGATTATGATTGTGAATCAATAATTAAAGGATAACTAGGGTTTGTGTTCCCCATGGATTCATAACAGCTTTAGGTATACACTCATGATCTTCACCAATACTTACTTACAGAACTGATAACTTAGGTTCATTCGAATGATCGACCAATCCCTATTGACTGACTATACTCAATTACTCGACCAAGTCTCATGAGCGTTTCCAAACTAACCGTTATCACTAAGTTTCATATATAACTATGCTGCGACCACAAATCAAGTTAATACAATGATCATCAAGATCAAGGCTCCATTGTAATTCTCTTTTTCTAATCTCTTCCTCTTCGACCAAAAAAAATAAAGAATTTGGGCACCTCCTAACATTGTACACCGCTAAGAATCATTAAAGAATGAAGAGAATACAATATACGTGATTAGTATTGGTTTTAGACTCACTTTGTGCAACCCTAGCTTGTTAATCCATCATGGTTCCCACAAACCAAGCTATGGAGATTTTAGCCTCTCATAGTTGCAAGGTTGTGAAGTGTTTTCATGATTAAAGACATAAAAACAATACTTAAAAACATAATTGAGAAAAACACTTCCTTTAATTAATCTGCAAAATCTTGAAGAACAAGTAGCAAGTACAATATGAATTCAAGAAAAGGTTGATCACAAGGTTGAATCAACTCAATTCTTTCTTTCAAAAATGTAAAATTGTCTACTTTAATGTTTTCCAACTAAAACTAATTCTACTTAATGTCACCTCTTAAAAATAAAACATAAAATGTATTTATATAGACATAAGAATCCTTTTCCTAGGCGATTTTCCATATCTGGTGCTGACCTCGTCACGGATCATCTTACGGCTCATAGGAGCATCCTATGTTCTGTGCAGCATCTCGTGGTTTGCATTGTTGACTGATTTTTGGCTAAGTGTCGGGCTAAGGTATCATCCATACCTCCTTCCTATGACTCATACCAGGCTCCCGTGGCTTTATTTCTAAATCTTTACAATTTGACTAAAGCTCACCACGACTGGTATGGTATGACTCGTACCAAGATCTCACGGGTCGTAGTATCCTATCGTACTGAAAATTAGCCTCTTGTGCAATTCTTCTGGAGTTTATCACAACTGCCTTACCACGACTCGTACAAGCTTGGTATGATCTGTGGAAAGACTCATAGGTTCATTCATTCAGCTTCAACCTTCTGCTTCTTATCACAACCATCAGTACGACTCGTAAGTCCATCCTACGGATCATACTGTGGACTGCATTTTTGCCCCTTTTTGCACACTTTTAGCTTCCTTTTGCAAATTTACGCTCCAACACCCATTTATCCTAAAATCAAAGGAAAAGTGTCTCATATCCACATAAATACACCTAGGTCCATGCTATTTTTCTTAGTTTTGAGCGTCAATAGTGATGTAAATCCATAGCACATCAACACCTTCAACTTAAGGCTTTTGCATGTCCTCAGGCAAAGAAAAAGAAAAACTAAACATGATGCTCGACTAGAAAAAACACTTAAGATACTACAGCCAATACTCAAACAAAATTTTGCACTCTCTATATACACTCTATTGACCCTTCCTCATAGAACATCATCAGCTAATGCATTATAAGCAACATCAAAACATCATATATAAGGATCAAGACATGTCATCTAGCTATCAACAGGCAATCAGGTCATCACCAATGTTTTTCACACAGACCAATGGTAAAAGTAAACATAACCCATGTACCCTCACACAAATGAAGTCCCCACTTAGATATGAAGTATCAAACACAATATAGGACTAGGAAAGTGAAGCACTCACACTCACAAGGAAGCTTGCAAGTATTATGCATCAGATACCATAGGCTTGCCCTTATTTTCTCTGCTTTGATTTTTCAGATGTTCAAGTTAGGATCACTATAGCACTTGATATGGATTGTAATGTTGGCTTAGGGATGGACATGATAAAGATGAGAGATTTTATGAGTGAATATCCCTTCCTTGGCACTACATACATTGGCTACACTATTAAACTATTTCACCCTTCACTCTTTCGTTTTCCTTTCTTCCCTTTTTACCCCATTTAAGAATATTTGCATAGGTGAGGTGACTTTTCGCATTTTCATACAACTTCAAGCTCTTTTGAATTTTTCTTTTTCAAGATTCTCAATATTTTCTCTTTTTTCTTCTTTTTTTTTCTTTTCCTTTCTCCCGCTCCCACCATTTATGCACCCCTACTCTAGCCACCCTCAACTTAAGCATTTTGCTTATGTTGAGGTTCACAATATCTAAAGGACCAGGGCCAAAACAGGTTCATTATAATCAAATGGGTACGGTTAATAGGTGAATCAAAAAATATGGTCTATTAAGGCTTAAACTTGGGATCAAGGGATTCATGAAACTTTGGTAGGGCAATGTAGGCTAAAAGTGAGCTAATACAAAAATGTCCTATGATCATATCCTAACTAACCATCCTTAATCAAAACAGAAACCAACCAGGCAAGTTCTAGATCCTCAACAACATAATGCAATGAAGTCTAAAACCTCACTCACACATGGTACATGAATTATTTTTACTTCACCTATCTGGTTCATATATGGCTTAATAGGAATAACTACTATTAATAAGAAAATGACATAAAAAGATCCACAAAAATCATTCATGTTGTCACAAATACGTAGCAAAAATTTTTAACTGGGTCAATTTTTCAAAAAAAACAAAACTAGTTCACTTCTATTGGCTGAATATTCCTAAGTTAACTTTCTAATCCAACAAAAATCACAACTAAAAAAATCCTAACACATGCCAGTTCTACTAGATAGCATGCCTGAGGGAAAATAAGCACAACAAGAAAAATCCTCCGACGAAAAAAATTCCCAAAAAAACAAGTACACCCCCTCCCCCTTTTAAAAAAGTGAGCTTCATCCCTGAAGCATAAGCTATAAGTATGTAGTGAAGAGAACATACCTGTGGTGCTCTAGGTGCTCCTGTCGTCTTTCAGAGGTGGTACCTCTGCAGTAGTAGTGGCGCTAGTGGTGGCCGGCGCGCTCAATGGTGTAAAAACGGAGGGAGTAGTTCCCCCCTCAGTGATTGTAGTTGCTTAATTAGCCTCTGTAGTAGTTGGGGCTAAGTGTGGCTCACCTGAAGGGTCATGGCCACTAGAAAACTTGGGCTGAGCTATGGTGGAGCTTCCTGCTCCTCTAAATCTCTCATGCATCTCAGACATATGTGTTGTATGAGTCTGTATGCTCTCTATTCTAGACCGCTTGCTTTCTTTCTTGTCTCTCTTCTTCTTCTTTGGACTCTCCTCTCTAGCCTCCTCAATAGCTTGCTTCTTACTCTTCTTAGCAGCCGTGGACGGCTCCCAATATGCCGCTAAATCAATATCTTTAGCAAGCTCGACATCTAGGTCCGGAAGAGTGGAGGTTGCTATAACTGTTGGTTGTCGTGATGACAACTCAACTACTTGGCTCCGAAGAGCTGCCAACTCCGAACGGAGACTACTAATATCTATCTGCTCCACCATCCTCACGTTAAAAATCTGTTCTCAAAGCTGTCTAGGCGGGCATGTAGGGCCTGAGCTGTTGCATCTATCTCAGATTTGACTCATGGCTTTACATTTTCCATCATGGCCTGAATTTGGTGTTCTTCCATGTTCAATCGCTTGGCCTGATTTTGAAGGAAGTCCCCTGGTACAAAGACATGCCCTGTTAGTGCTAGAGTCTATCAACTATGCAATGGTGCAACTAAGGTGCTAGGAGCTGTCTCAGCATGACCGGCATCTGTAGTCGGTGTCTCGCTCTGCTCCTGTGTGGTGGGGACATCAACTTGTGCATCCCCTGCTGGATGAGATATTGGTATGGCTATAGGAAGTATAGATCTTCTTACCGGGCTCATCTCGTCCTGGATAAGGCTATGTCTGCAATCCTCTACCTCCAATCAACCGCTCATCACCCCTTTGAACTCTCGTCTTCCTGCATAGACTGAATACAAGGCTCAGGAATGGGATAGTAGTGCTTGCTTCAACCGCCCGATCTTGTATCTTAGTATCTATGATCCTCGGAATATTTAGAGGGTAACAAGACATGAGGCATGCCACCAAAGCTCCCCTATCAGCACTTAGTTTGTTGTCTCTAACTGTCGGTGCTAGTCGATGGCGCACTAGTGTCCACATGCTTTTTCTATGAAGTTCAATGAATTCTTTGTCACCTACTTGCCACTTGTAACGCACTCGGCCTCATCCTTGTTCTCAGTGATCACCTCTGTTTGCCATTGCAGCTGCCTCTACCCCTCACCCCTGCTCAGACTTATGATCTGCTTCGTTGCCTCCACCCTGTAATCATACTCTGGCGTCATTCTGGTCGGCAGGAACTGTGGCCCGTACAAGATTCGAGTGATGGTTCGCTCAGATACATCAACCTCATGACCTCGGACCATCACACTCTGTAGACACGACTGATCCTTGACCTTCTACCTTCCTTTGCTTTCACCTCCATGGTGGCCAAATAGTTGGCATAGAACTCCTGGACGATGTTATCTGTGTACTGTGCTGGAGTCTTTGCCATCCACTCGAACCCATAGAAATTGAAAATTCGCTTCATCTCCTCAACTTCATTTAGTGAGTTTATGAGGATCCGCGTCTTTTCTTGTATGTTCTGCCTTGGCTTATTTTTGGCGGTGAGAGAGATGCCCTACTCATATATTTCTTTGTCTCCCGGCACTCTCTACCAAATTGTACGATTTTCTCTAAGTGGGGTCTACTCCTATGCCTGTGCTTCGTTCGGAGCCTCCTCCTCTGACTCATCACTGCCACTTTCTTCTTCACTTTGGGTCTCCAATGACCCTTCTTCAGCATTGGAGTCGTTCCCCAACTTCTTTTGTTCCTCACTAACTGCCTCTTCAGACTGGGGAGCTTGAGCGGATGTGGCTGTGGTTTCTTCGGCTTGGGCCTTTACTCTTTCCCTATTGGTCCTTGTTTTCTCTATGTTCAATCCACTAGGTGCATGCTTTTCTTTATCAAATTCAGACTCTGATGATACTATTCTTAGCTTCCTTCGGGACTTTGATTTATCAGCTTTGCATTTCAAAGTCATTGTACCTAAAGAGAAAGAGGTTATTTGTCCATTTTTGAAAAAGACAAATCAGATAAGAGAAGTTCAGAATCTCTTAATGGGTCCTCACTATGAGTTGTACCATGAAGGTACGACTCGTGAGAGGTTTCGGTGGTGCCTTACAACTCATAGGTTTGACTCGTACCATGAAGGTACGGTCCATACCTTGAACCGTCTGATGAAGTCCTATTTCTAGTAAATCTATGTTTTTCACCATGACTCATGGTACAACCCGTAGGTCAATTCCACGAGTCGTAGGGTGGACTTCTTAGACAAGATTTTTCAATTTGGTGGTACAGGCACTTAGTATGGCTCGTAGTATCAACCTACGACTCGTACTGTGCTTCGCACCCTTTTCATACCTTATTCACGATTCTTTGTTTAGTGTGTAGGTGTTTGTTTTGCACATTTTTTGGTACTCAAATTTCCCCCAAGTCTAGGCATATCATAGACTCCATTTTAACACTACCCAAACCTCCCCCTTTTTCGACCATTACTGGTAACTTCATTGAAGTGTTCCAAGGCCAAAGTTCAATAATTTTTCTATTGGGATTTCTAGTCGACTCCAATGCATTAAACCTTTTCATTTGTTTTTGCTTTAAAACTTGGTTTTCAGGAATAAATAGTGATTATCATGGGTTTTGATGCCTTAAGTTCACTTCCAAAGTATTTAGAATTTTCAATATAAAACACTTATTTCATTGTGGCTTTGTTTGACTAGGTCTCACTGTGTAGGGTTGGCCGAACTTGGACTGAGCAAACACTTGCTCAATTTCTTGTTGGTTGTTGAGTTACGGGTTGTGGGGGAGTGAGTTTAAAGTTGTGAGCTTGAGTGTTTAGTGTGGGAGAGGGGTGGATTTGATTTAAATAGCTTAGGGCCAATCAAACAAATTTGGGCTGAGTCGGGTATAAGTGGTGTTTTTAACCCATCACGACTCGTGCCATGAGTCGTAGGGGTTACCTACAACTCGGCCCCTAACCTGTAGTGACTTTAACAGAAAGAACTTACCTGGTGACCTACGAGTCAATCCTATGACGCATACAATTGAGGTACGACTCATAGGATGAACCATAGGCCTAACTTTTGCTTTGAGTTTTCTCTGCTTCTCACCACTCCTGCTGCTATGGCTCGTAGGACCTTATCACAGGTTGTACTACGAGTTTGTAGCAGTTGATTGTTTAGCCACCTATTTTTGTTTCCTTGCACACTGAGCACACATTAGTTTAATAACTTGGGTTGCCTCCCAAGAAGCACTTGATTTAACGTCGCGGCACAAAGCAGGTGGTCTGGTTACTCATATTTCACCAAACCACCACTGGGGTTACCTCCAAAGAAGCACTTGATTTAACGTCGCGGAACGACATAAGACTCTTGACTACTCAGAATTTATCAAGTGACTCATACTCATCCTCTAGTGCTGAGATCACACTAAATTCCTTCGATTGCTTCATGGTCCAACATATGTTGAAAGTGACCTCTTCTTTGTTTAGTCTGAACTTTAGCAGACCTGCTTCAACATCTACTAGAGCTCTCCCAGTGGCAAGAAATGGTCACCCCAAAATAATGGGGACCTCATAATCCAAAATCACGAAGTCTGTTGGGAATATGAACTTGTCAACCTTGACGGGCACATCAACTAAGATGCCCACTGGTTTCTTAACTGTTCTATTGGCCATCAGTAGCCGCTTGTTAGTTGGTGTGGGGCTCCCAATCCTAGCTTCTTGAAAACCTCCAAGGGAATTAAATTAATGCTAGCTCCCAGATCATAGAGTGCCCTTGCGAACTCGACATTACCAATAGTGCAAGGTATTGTGAAGGCACCTGGGTCTTCCTTTTTCTAAGCTAAGACCCTCGTTGCTATGGCACTGTAGTCATGGACATTGTCAACTGGCTCATAGCTCACAAATCTCTTCTTTGTTACCAGGTCCTTCCTGAATTTTGCATTCCCTAGCATCTACTCTAGTGCTTCGACCAACGGTATATTCAGTGATAGTTGTTTAAGCATTGAAAGGAATTTTTGGAACTTACCATTGTCCGCCTTTTTCTTCATCCTCTAAGGGAATGGTGGTGGTGGTCGTGGAATAGCCTTATGCACTTGGGTTTCCCCTTCATTAATGTCACCTTCCTTCTCACCTCTAGGGGCCTCTTGCAACTAACCATTTTGTGTCTCAACACCCATCTCTTCTTCCTCAATCACGCTCTTTTTCATCCTTTCAACTTCAACCAGGAACGGGGGGTCAACTGTGGTTTTACCACTCCTAGTCATCACTGCCATGCAATGAGCATCGTTGTTTGGATTCTGGATAGTGTTTCTAGGGAATGTACCTTTTTTCCTAGGGTTCATTGATGCAGACAGTTGCCCAAGTTGGTGTTCTATCTGCTTGATGGCGGTGGCGTGAGATTCCACTTTCTGACCCATGCTTGATAAGTCACTTTGAATTTCTTTTAATTGATTACCAGTGTACCTCACGTTTTTCAGCATCTTGGCCATCATGCTCTCCAACTTTGACTGTCTAGCCTCCCATTCTAGTGCGTTGAGAGGCACATAGACTCCAGCCCGGTCATTGCGATATCCATCATTCCTTCTTCATTCTCACTTGTGCTCACGACCACGGCTCCTGTCTCTAAACCCGTTCCTTTTGTAGTTGTCTCTAAATTAGCTCTGACCTTGATTTTCAAAACCTTGGCACCAATTGTCTTGTCCAGACGCTTGGGCGTTAGATCGAAAACCCGTCACTTGGCCATCAAGGAGATTTGCCTTCTCCTCGGAATCAGAGTGATCAGCTCCTTGCTCCCTTCCTTGAGTTCCCACTGCATTTACCTTTTTGTCTCAGGTTCCCATGATATGCTTTGTCAGCAAATCCAATGATGTTCTCATGTGAGCAAACTCCTAATCGTGTTCTTCTTCCTTCCTTCATTGGTCTGTAGTCAAACCAACAACATATGTACTTGCCACTACATAAGCCTCCCTCGTATGTCAGGCCCTGTTTGTCTTAGTCACCCTATCAAGGATAGTAGATGCTTCCTCCCAAGTGTGACTCATCAATGCTCTTCCAGCCACCGTATCTGCTACAACTTTGGTGTTATTATTAAGAGACCTGTACAAAATTTCCAACAAACTGTCATCTGGAATTTTTTGGTTCAGGCACTTAGTCAACTTATTTTTGAACCTTGGCCAGGTTTCATGAAGTGCCTCCATCTTAATTTGTCGAAAATTATAGATCTCATCTTTTCGCTGTAACATCCTTGATGGAGGTAAGAATATCTCCAAAAAGGTCTGTTTAAGCTCCCTCAAGTTGGTTATAGAGTCATTGGGCAACTCCGATAACCACAAAGTAGCTTCTCCTAATAGAGAAAAAAGGGAGAGTCGGAGCCGTATGGCATCCTGGATTACTCGGGGCAACATGTATGCCTTGCATATTACTCGGGGCAACATGTATGCCTTGCATATGCCTTTCCAACTCTGGTATTGTGAGGTCCTTCAGCTTGTCATTCACATTCTCTTCCATTTCATCCATGTAAGAATGAAGGTGCTTGTATGGTTCTAAGGCGGTTGTGATGGATCGATCAACAAAAGGGCCTAGCTGCTCAGCAAACAGTTTCAATTGCTTGTCTTGTATGTCTACTTTTATAACCATCCGAGCAAAGTTTGCTAAAGTGAAGGCTTACAGTGAAAATCGGGGCATGGCAGATAATGCTTCAGCTAATTCTCCCTCCTATTATGGCATAGTTGCACCAAAAGTAGATGGTGTAAATGTATGAATTGGGGTGCCTAGCAAACTAACTCTCCTTTTGTGGCTTTTCTGACTGGCTCAGTAGATGTTTCTATTGCCCTTGTATTTTGACCACTTGGTCCAAACATCTCAGGAATTGGTTTGTAAAGCTTCAATTCATATTTGGATTCATCCTTTCATTTCTCTAAGTCATACTTCTTCATAGTATGGGTCTCCATATCAATTCCGACCAATATGGGGACATGGGCTTTGATCTTGGGCAGATTTATATGCCCAAGTGATACTCAAAAGTACCATTTTCGCCTTGTTTATCTAGCAATGTGTATACGTTTTCATGTAATTGGTAATAAAATGTGAATTTATACTAACCAACATGATTAGCATTGTTTTGTAGTTAAAATGTGATTTCGAGGAGTTAAAATGCATGTTGGATGATATCGGAGTTGGACTTGGAATCAAGCAAGGAAAAAGGCATTGGACTGCACAAATTAAAGAGGCTCCGCGATGGAGCCGTGTCACACTGCCATCGCGGAGGCATTCTACCTGGAGGCTGAAAATTCATCAATTTCCAGTGGAGGGTCGCGACTGCTCCGTGGCACGGTGGCTAGCCTCCGCGTTGCACGCCATGCCACGTTAGTGTTTGATTTCCCGGACCCCCAATTCCAGTGAGGGTCCGCGTTCACGGCGTGTCATGGAGGCAGTGCTCCGCGATGCACTCCATGACACGTTGCTCATTATTCCGGGAAAAATTCTCACTAGTATAAATAGAACACTTAAGTGTATTTTTCATAATTCAGACTTGGTGGAGCAAGGACGTGGGTTACAGGCAGTTGAGGGACGAAAGGTTCAGGGTTTTTTCTCTCTTTCTTTCTTCTCTAATTCAATTGTTTGTATGATTAACACTTGTTTTAGGATGATTAATCCACAAATGAGTGGCTAATTCCCTTCCTTGCTGAGGTTATGAACACTTGTGATGAATTTTGATTATTGATTATATGGTTTTTCATCTTTTTCTTCCATGTTGTTCTATTAATTCTTGTTCTTACTGCATTGGTGTGTGGCCTACATTAATGTACATCTAAAAAGTCCGATTTCATTCGAGAGAGCACGAAATTGGAAAGTTGTGAATTAATAGGATATTATTCTTTACTTGATTTGGGAAAATTGAGTTTTGATGTGCTTTCCTGATAGAAATATACTTGAAAGCCGTATTAGTCAATTTAGGAACCGGAATTGTATGGCTAGAACATGAATTGCATTTGATCACAGAAATGTAGACGGATGGTTCATGATTCTTAAGTGAGATTAAATACGAGAGTTTTAATCTCTTGGCAATTGTTCTTGGCTAGCAACTGGAAGAAAAGATTAACCAATTTATCATGATAATCAGTTTCATTGCATGTTCTTTAACCTCGGCATGCTTTTATCCATAGTCCAAATTCAAAGTAGATAATTGTTGGTAGTTTAGTATAGAATTTATAAAACAAATTATTCACTTTTTGGTTATTTAGTTGTCAGCATATTTAGAAGTAAAAATATAGTATACTTGAGCAAATTGCACTTATCCCAAGTCTCTGTGGGATCGATACTTGGTTTACTAAAGCCACTTACTACTTGTTCGACCACGTGCACTTGTGTGTCGGTTTTATAATACCCATATAACGCAGACCGAACAAGTTTTTGGCGCCGTTGCCGGGGACGTGGCAATTGGTGAATTTGTTTTAAGTGTTAATTTTACTGTATTTTTATATTTTTTTTTTCTTAAGTGTTGACAACTTGGTCTTAGCCTGTATTTTGCAGACTTAATTGCTGTGAACACTGGCAAGAGACAGAGAGCTGGTGGAATCTTATATAGAGCCTGAACGTATATTTCACAGTAAACGGAGAGAAGCTCTACAAAGAAAGCTGCAGTTGCTCAGACAGACAATATGGAGCAACAAAATCCACCGGTAGTAAGGGCAGTGTTAGTGCCCGAAGAAGCAGCAGCAAGGCCGGTTCGCGAGGTGGCAATCCCACATGCCAACAATGTTACATCCAGTATCCGCAAACCATACCCTGGAGGGAGATTTGAACTCAAGCAAAATATGGTGCAACTGTTGCACACAAGCGGGCAATTTACCAGTCTCCCTCATGAAGACCCACAACAGCATCTCCAAAACTTTTTGGAGATAAGTGGCACTTATATACCCGCTGGAGTGTCACCTGATTATGTTTGGCTTACATTATTTCCGTTCTCATTACTCGGAGAAGCCAAGAGGTGGTAGAAAGCTGAGCCACCAAATTCTATTTCAACGTGGGATGATCTTGCACGAAAGTTCTTGATAAGGTTTTTTCCCTCTGGCAAAACAGCAAGACTTAGAAGTAAAATTCTAAGTTTCAAACAGAGGGATGGAGAAAATTTATATCAAGCCTGGGAGAGATTTAAATCCATGTTGCGGGACTGTCCTCATCATCATCAGTCCAATGACGTGTTGGTGCACACATTTATTGAGGGTTTGGAACCCCATACCAAAATTTTGCTAGATTCAACAGCTAGAGGGCAAGCACTGGAAAAGACTTATGAGGAGCTGTACACCTTGCTAAACTGGATTTCACAGG
The DNA here is from genome assembly GCA_035772735.1 of Datura wrightii. Lineage (NCBI taxonomy): Eukaryota > Viridiplantae > Streptophyta > Magnoliopsida > Solanales > Solanaceae > Datura > Datura wrightii. The sequence goes on from JASDFA010000016.1 coordinate 118,853,989, forward strand.
GCAATCCAGAATGGAATGCTGATTCATCACGAGGTGGAACAAGGAAAGCAACAGGAGTGCTTGAAGTGGATGGATTTACAGCTATCGCTGCACAGATAGCTGCCTTGCAAAATCAATTGAACAACCACTTCAGCAACATGGCATTGAACCAGCCTTCAGCTCCAGTTAATGCAGTCCAGCAATTGTGGTGTGAAGTGTGTGGAAGCAGTGAGCACTCAGCCGAGTGCTGTGGAGCCAATCCTGATTCAGTAAACTTTGTGGGGAATGCACAAAGAAATCATCAGCAGTATGGGAGTAGCTACAATTCAAATTGGAGGAACCATCCAAATTTTTCATGGGGTAGCAACAACCATCAAGGCCAAAGTTCGGGTCAGGGTGTGCAAAGGAACCAAGGAGGGCAACAGAACTACCAATCTCAATTCAGAAATAACAATGCACCTCCTCCACCACCATCACCTAGCATTGACGAGATGTTAAAGACCATGATCGCTAACCAAGCGCAATTGCAGGCTGACTATGTTAAATTGGCAGCCGAAGTGAAAAATAACCAGTTAGCGACCAAGGCTCTTGAGTATCAATTTGGGCAATTTGCTAGTGCCCAAAATACAAGGCCTAGAGGAGGAATGCCAAGCGACACGGATCCGAATCCGAAGCAGGTAAATGCAGTGACCACAAGGAGTGGTTTGCAGCTGAAGGAGGTGGAACCAGAAAGACCACCTCAAAATTCGGGAGCAGCAGAAGTTGAGGGGGCGCAAAGTTCGGAAAGGGGGAAGACCAAAGAAGCTGAATCAGAAAGACCTCCACCCCCGTTCCCTCAACGACTCAAGAAACACAAAGAGGAGGCGTGTTTCAAGAAATTCATGGAGGTGCTTAAACAGGTACATGTTAACTTACCTCTTGTTGATGTCTTGCAGGGAGTGCCTAAATATGCCAAATACATGAAGGACATCGTGGCCAACAAAAGTCATTTAACTGAGTATGCCACGGTGGCTTTAACTGAGGAGTGCACTTCCCGGATCCAAAATAGATTGCCCACAAAGCTAAAAGACCCTAGAAGTTTTACTATCCAGCTTACTATTGGGCAGAGCATCCGAGCTCGTGGATTGTGTGACCTGGAGCGAGCATAAATCTGATGCCATCTTCGGTATTCAGAAAGTTGGGTCTAGGGAGTCCTAGACCTACAACGGTAATCTTGCAGTTGGCGGATCGATCCTTAGCTAGGCTAGATTTCATTGTTGAGGATGTTCTTGTGCAAGTTGGCTCCCTAATTTTCCCGGTAGATTTTATTGTTTTGGATTTTGAACCAGACGCGGAAGTCTCATTTATTTTGGGACGACCCTTCTTGGAAACCGGGAAAGCGTTAATCGATGTAGCTGCGGGGCAACTGACAATGCGAGCACATGACAAGGTAGAGGTGTTCGATGTGTATAAAGCACCCAAGCTCCCGATGGTGCATGAAGAACTCTCGGTGATCAATGTAATTGATCATGGTAATGCTAAGCAGCTGAAGCATTCCCGAGAGTTAATGGGAAGACCACCGGATAGGTGTAAGCACTACTGGGGGGAGGACAATGATCGAGAGAAATCGTCCATCACCCTAGCAGACAATTAAGCTTAAATGACATCGAGCCGCGACGGTAAACCAGGCGCTGCACGGGAGGCAACTCGTGAAAAAAAAAATTTCTTTTTTCTTTCATCTTGTAAAGTGTAAATAGATTTTACTTTTTCTTTTTCTTGATTTATTACAAAATTTTTCATTTTAGTTAGTATTTTTTATTGTTAGTTAGGTGAAACCTATTATTCTAACCAATTTCATTTAGTGAGATGATTTTCAGGTCAAACGGAGAAAAATGTGCACAAAATCGTGAAGGAAAACGCGAGGTATGAGAAATTAATAAAATGTAGAAGACAGTGAGCTGGGGCGATAGCTCTGTGTCATGGAGGCAGTGCACCGCATTACCCTCCGTGACACGTTGAGGTATAACCCGGAAATTTTAAAATTTCCAGAAAGCTATCGCGATGGCTCCGTGTCACGGAGGCAGTGCACCACGATGCACTCCGTGACACGTTGCCGTGTAAATTGTGACGGGTCACACCGGGTTGCCGGGTGACCCGCGTGTTTTTCTACTTTATAAACCCCGAATTCTCCCCTTTTCCCCTCATTTTCATTTTCCTCCGCGACCAAACGTCCCAAAACCCCTCTCCCATCAACGTGCCACGGCTTAAGGCAACAAATTACCAAGTTTTCTTTGCTTATTCAACTACAAGGTATGTTTTCCAATTCTCTCTCAAGTTTTTGTCGATTTTATTCGAAATTAAGCATGGGAGGTGAGATAAATCACCCTAAGTCGAAATTAAGCATGAATTCGAGTTATTTGTTGATTGATAAATGTTCGGAATATCGTTTTGATTGTTTGAACTTGTCGATTGCATGAATTATTCGAATTTGATGGAAGAAATCAATTCTAGGGCTTGTTGTTGAATTTGAAGTTGGTAATGTGTTGAATTCTTGAATTCTATGCCGGGGTGTACGTGTTGAATGGGTTGAATCGTTGTACAAATTGTTTGAATGTTAATAGACGACGAATTCTCGGGTTTGGGGAAAATGTTGAAATTTGTTCAAACTTGGTTGGTTGTATAGGTTCATTTGTATAGAATTTTTGTTGTTGTTTTTGTCTCGTTTTTTTTCTTTGCTAAGTGCGATGGTTAAAATGCTAGCGATGGTAGTGATTGGGATTAGCTGTACGAAGTCTGAGTAGTACGCAGAAGTTATACCGTCGAATTTTCGTTTGAATGCACTAAGCATGATTGTATAGTTGGTTGTTTGGTGTAAATAAAGTTATTCTTGCCGTAGTATCGTAACTGTAGCTAAGGACTAAGTGTGGGGTAAATTTAGCGTAACCCGACCTTAGCCGAAGTTAATATCTATTTAGCTTAACATTGAGCTTGTTTACTTGTATTGACAGGCAAAATGGCAAGCAGGCAAGATAAAGAGAAGGGTGCATCAACTTCAGGCACCGGAAGGAAAAGACTCAGACTGGGCACAGCAGTTCCACGCGGCCAGCGCCGCCAATACGGAATAAGATGGGTGACTGACGAGGGGAAAAAGTGGTATGCTAAGCACAAGGAGAACAAATATTTCCCCGAGGAGCATATAGCACGGGAGCCATTAGCACAGGAGTTCCCCAGAATGGTTCACCGGATCGAGGCAGCTGGGCTCGGTTTCATATTTCAGGAGCCCAAAGAATGCAACCTGCACCTGGTCCGGGAGTTCTATGCTATTGGAACCCGTCAATCAGAAGCCACACCATCAAGATCAGAGGGAAGATAGTCACTCTGGAACCCCACCAGCTCAATGCCATCATAGGAGCGCGGGACACAGACGCCCACGTCCTTAGACAGCTGAACATTACCCCACCGTATGCTGACATCAGATGCACACTGTGTGGGGCTCGATCCACAGCTAGATGGAGCAGACACAAGGAAAGGGGCTACCACTAGACTCTGCCATATTCTCAGATGAACAGGGAAGCGAATCTGGCTGGAGATAGTCTGCTCGTGCCTAATCCCGGGGGTACACATGACTGATGTGACCCGGGACCGTGTTTGCCTGGTGTATGCCCTGATGAAAGGGCTGGAGATTAATGTCGGGGCGGTCATCATATTCGCCATGAAGAGAGCCCGATTGCACTAGGGCCACAGGTATGGTTTCGGTGGACTATTCACCACCTTTCTCTGGGGCCTCGACGTCGAGGAGGAGGCTTTGGATTATATCCCGCAGTTGGAGCGGCGGGCCTTGGATGTGACCAAAACTAAGGCTCCCGACACCACCCACGGGCCAGTGCTGACACTTGGCAAGCGACATGCTCGTGATGACTAGTACATGGCGCGGATGTATGGGATGCAAATGCTCCAGCTATGGATCGGTGGGAGACCAGCCACGGAGGAGGAGCTATGGCAGCTCGAGCTAGATTACCCATTTGGCAAAAACGCCAGGGCTCTATGCCGAGTGGGGCCAGCCTTTGTAGAGCCCACAGACGATAATGTCCCCACGGACGAGGAGACACGTCGGGAGGACTCCGATGTGGAGTCCGATGACGACGACGGAGGCAACTCAGACATGGGAGATGAGGCAGCATCACCTGATGAAGAAGTGGAATACTTTGACTGATCAGGGAGTTCCACCACCCGATTTTGTGCTATTTAATTTTTGTGAACACTGGGGATAGTGTTCGGTTTAAGTGTGGGGTGGGAGTAGTTAGGTGCTGGGCTAGGCTGGTTTGCTTGTATGTTTTCCTCTGTATTTTTGTATGTTATGCTTCCTTGTGTTGGTGAATTTTTAAATTGTTCTGTATCTGTACATATTTGTGGAATTGATGTGTGTTGTGGAATGTTGCCAGCTGATTCGGTAAAAATTTTTTGTAAATATTTTTGGCTTATCGAAATGATCGATATTTTTAAAATTTTGTGAAAATATTTTGAACATATTTAAAATATTTTGTAAATATTTTGTACATAAATTTTTCTTTTGCTATCGAAATGATCGATGTTTTGCAAAATTTTTCAATTTTTTTTAATTTTGGGTTTCTCGGCGTTTGTTTTCGGTTCTTTTACCGAGAAGGGTCCCATTGAACCGACGTCTTAGTTAGTGACCATTCCCTATGATGGATGGATGACGACCGTCTTAAGGTAAATGTAGTCGGTAGCAGTAGTTTTTTTCTCCAATTATTTTTTGTTTTTCTTTGGTGGATTGCATCCCGGAACCTGTAGTTACTATATGGTTGTGAATTTGTGGTTGCGTGTTGTGTTGATATTCAAAATACAAAGGTGATTTGTATGAAAGCATGCAATCTTGTAAATATGTTGAGATACCTAGGCTGTAGAGTTCGATTCGGTGTGATTGAGGCTTAATGTTTGAATTCATGTAATTAGCTGATTGAAGAATCTGTGAATACATCTTGAATCGAGCATGTGCATAAAGTGTGAAGTGAGGTGTTGATATTCCATGCTATTGTGAAGTGTCTAGAACTTTCCTGGTATGTGTACGAAATGAAATGAAGGAAGTGTATTGTAGGAAAGGATGTAGGCATTTCTTTGTTTTAACCGAGAGTTTCTATTTTTTTTTCTTGTTATACTCCCCCTTTGTGTGATTGTATACCCTAGTCAGCCCTTTGAGCCTTTAGCCGATTATTTCTTTCTTTTGTACAAAAAGTATAAACCGAGCTTAATTCTTTCTTTTCATTAGCCGTAAAGTCTATACAAAACTCTTAAGCGCTTAAGAAGAGAAAATAATTTTCCCAAAGTGTCAAAGAGTGAGAATGGTGAAAAGAAAAAGAAAAGCAAAGTGAGGGAAGAAAAGAAAAGGTTGAAGGTGCACTGGTTATAAATAAACGATAATGAAGGTGCATGAATAACCTTTGTTATTGTGTCAAGTGTGCTGAATGAAATGGGCCATACTAAAGTAAATCATCAAGAAGGGGATGATGAAAAAAGAAAAAAGAGAAACAATGTCCATGAGTTGATGGGAATGTGTTGCAAAGGCGCTTAAGGATGCTAGTGGCTATTATTGGCTAATTCAATATATACTAGTTCCATAGCTTCCATTACAACCCATTAAAGTCCTACGTGATCTTACATTGCATTTCTTTATATTAGTGGAGTAATACACTAAGGGAAAGCTTATGGGTCATGACATGATGCATGTGAATTCTTTTGGGAGAGAGAGTGAAATTGTTTTTACATGCCCCTACTTGAATGTGTGTGTCACATGAGCAAAAAGGGGAAGATTCTCTTGAGTTGTGAGGGCACATGCTTGAGGAAAAACTGATTTTCGTGTCGGATATCTCGATTAGCTGATTTGCATAAGTTTGCCAACATCGAGAGTTGATTCTTAATGTCTAGGAAGTCTTAATGTATTGAAGGTCATTGCATTGTTAAGACCATGCATGTTTTCTTGATGATTTGCAATATTGAATGATCGGTATGACCGTAGCTTAAATTGTCGCACCATAGTAGCTAAGGTTGGGATGTAAATTGCATGAATTGTATGTTTGTTGTTCGAGAACGAACAAAGATTTAAGTGTGGGGTAAGTGATCTTGGGCAGATTTATATGCCCAAGTGATACTCAAAAGTACCATTTTCGCCTTGTTTATCTAGCAATGTGTATACGTTTTCATGTAATTGGTAATAAAATGTGAATTTATACTAACCAACATGATTAGCATTGTGTTGTAGGTAAAATGTGATTTCGAGGAGCTAAAATGCATGTTGGATGATATCGGAGTTGGACTTGGACTCGAGCAAGGAAAAAGGCATTGGACTGCACAAATTAAAGGGGCTCCGCGATGGAGCCGTGTCACACTACCATCGCGGAGGCATTCTACCTGGAGGGTGAAAATTCATCAATTTCCAGTGGAGGGTCGCGACTGCTCCGTGGCACGATGGCTAGCCTCCGCATTGCACGTCGTGCCACGTTGGTGTTTGATTTCCCGGACCCCCAATTCCAGTGAGGGTCCACGTTCATGGCGTGTCACGGAGGCAGTGCTCCGCGATGCACTCCGTGACACGTTGCTCATTATTCCGGGAAAAATTCCCACTAGTATAAATAGAACACTTAAGTGTATTTTTCATAATTCAGACTTGGTGGAGCAAGGACGTGGGTTACAGGCAGTTGAGGGACGAAAAGTTCAGGGTTCTTTCTCTCTTTCTTTCTTCTCTAATTCAATTGTTTGTATGATTAATACTTGTTTTACGATGATTAATCCACAAATGAGTGGCTAATTCCCTTCCTTGCTGAGGTTATGAACACTTGTGATGAATTTTGATTATTGATTATATGGTTTTTCATCTTTTTCTTCCATGTTGTTCTATTAATTCTTGTTCTTACTGCATTGGTGTGTGGCCTACATTAATGTACATCTAAAAAGTCCGATTTCACTCGAGAGAGCACGAAATTGGAAAGTTGTGAATTCATAGGATATTGTTATTTACTTCATTTGGGAAAATTGAGTTTTGATGTGCTTTCCTGATAGAAATATACTTGAAAGCCGTATTAGTCAATTTAGGAACCGGAATTGTATGGATAGAACATGAATTACATTTGATCACAGAAATGTAGACGGATGGTTCATGATTCTTAAGTGAGATTAAATACGAGAGTTTTAATCTCTTGGCAATTGTTCTTGGCTAGCAACTGGAAGAAAAGATTAACCAATTTATGATGATAATCAGTTTCATTGCATGTTCTTTAACCTCGGCATGCTTTTATCCATAGTCCAAATTCAAAGTAGATAATTGTTGGTAGTTTAGTATAGAATTTATAAAACAAATTATTCACTTTTTGGTTATTTAGTTGTCAGCATATTTAGAAGTAAAAATATAGTATACTTGAGCAAATTGCACTTATCCCAGGTCTCTGTGGGATCGATACTTGGCTTAGTAAAGCCACTTACTACTTGTTCGACCACGTGCACTTGCGTGTCAGTTTTATAATACCCATATAACGCAGACCGAACAGGCTTCTCTACATAACTGGGTGATTATGCATGGAAAGGGAAGGATGTGGATAACTTCACCGCTCTATAGTTGATCTCCTAGGTGATAATCACTCCCATGTTCAACTGGAACCCAGACACCAGGCTCGCTACTAGCACTGCTCTATCTTCAGCCAAAGTGTTATCTCCCCCTATTGGGAATAGTCGAAGTCGAACCACTGCCCACAAAAAATTTGTTGCAAATGTTAGTGTGCACTTCACTATTCTTTCTTTGGTGTTCACTAGCCATGAGGGTTGTCCATCCGTTAAGACCTATGCTAACCAGCCACGCTGATTATGTCGCTCTCTCATTCGGTATTCAAATTCAGCCATGTTAACTGATGGCGTAAAGTCAAGCTCGTAGAGCATTCTATTTATGATCTATGGTGAGATACCTACCATCTCTCCCTGAACCGGTATACATTTCTGCTTCTGCATTTCTGATGGTTTCTGCCTTTTTTTGCAAAGATCCTCCAGAACAGCTATGTAATTCGCATAGAATTCGTGAACCATGATAGGGTAATGGTGACCTGGTGCTTCACTCATCCATCCCAGGCCATAGAACTTGTACTTGGCCTCAATATATGAATACTCAGGCAACTTAGAGTCGATGATCCTTACTTCCTCCGTAATGCTACATTTGAGATTTCCTCTTGTGTGGTAGTGAGACCCTCTTGGAAGTGTTGTTTAGCTCCCTTTACTTGCCAGTGCAAACTATCTCTAAACCCTAGTGTTTTCCCTTTATTATGTCTCCCCTTATTGGCTTAGTGTCTTCTACGGGGCTGCTAGATGCTTCATTGTCACTCCTTTCATCTGAATTAGGGTTGTCACTTCTTGAACTAGATCTATCTGCTGAAGAATCATTTCCCTCATCAGAATGGGGATTTGCAACTTATTGTCTAGCAGCAGATCTAGTTTGGTAACGTGGTGATGGTGCATTAATTTCAACCTCTTGCACTTCATCTTCACTGTCAGTGTTTTCATCGTGGAGGTGGCGTGTATTGTCAGCTCTGTCACTCCTTTTTCTTGCACCACCTCTAGTAGGTTGAAACTCAGGTGGCATGATTTCCTACAAAAGTCAAGCTATTAGTGTCCAAGTTAATTTGAGAAAAACATGTGACAACTATGGTATTTAACTGAAAGTAATATGAAAATGATGATTTGGTTGACGGTCCATCACATAAATGAAATCCCATCATTTCCACCGTGACGCGTATCCAGTTCTTGCACAAATTCACAAAATGGTGACAGTGCAAGTTGACGGTCCGTCACCATGGTGACGGTCCGTCAATAGCTCCATCACTCCTAATTCAGTAGCACCCTATTGGAATCCACAAGCGACGGTGAATGTGATGGTCCTTCACTTCCTCTATCAAATGGGATGCTTGTTCTATTCAAGGCTGACGATACTAGTGACGGTCCTTCGATTAATTGATAGCCTGTCAATTATCCCGTCAAGCAACTATTCTGTGCAACAACGATGGATACTTAGGTTTCCCAACATCGTGCATCCCCCAACCAAAACAATCCAAAAGAAAACATAAAAACTGACTAGTACACTTAGGAATGTTGTCACTCAATCCATCGTAGGGCACAACCACTAAACAAATACTCAGGGTTCCATTCTACAAAACAACTTAGTATATGTTAAAAATAAAATTCATAGGTTTACACACTTTTCACATATATTCCACATGACTGACTGATTGTGAAGGATATTGTAATATCCTGAAAATCCTAAGATCGGATCTGAGAGTTGAAATGGATAAAATAGAATTTCTTGCACTAGGTCACAAGACAAGTCGTGCAATGACCCGTCAGAAACACCACGAGTCGTTAAGTGACTCATAGGGAGGGGTTTGACCATGACTGGAAATTTTAAATTTGGGGTGACCACAGGTGCGACCACAAGTCGTGGTCAAACCCATGATTCATTACGTCAAACATGGTCAAAGGTGGTTTGAAGGAGGAAGGAAAATGGAAGTGTACTTAACGAGTCATCACAGCGAATCGTTGGGTACACCACGAGTCCTAGTGTCCCTCATGGTGATCAAGGCATGCAAGTTTCCAGTGCTGATCATGAAGGGTAACCATGAGTTGTGGTCAGGGACGACGAGTCGTCCAGTCCCTCATTAGGACAGGAAGTGTGTTTTTCCCTGTGAATTTATTAAGGATTTTTTCATAATTTATAAGTTTCTAAGGCCTAAACTACGTCGGTTTAAGCTCAGAATAATATGCTTTAAGAAGGGTTAAGTCATTCTAAGCCTATTCTAATTCATGCATGCAAGCTTAGAGGTTTAAGGAGTGATCAAGCCTAGTCCTTCAAAGTTCTTCCTCAATTTTCATTGGGCAATCAAAGAAGTTGTAAAATCAGATCTTTTCAGGTATGTAGGGTTATGAATGGGTGTAATTGTCCACTCCCATGCCCAATTCCCTCTCTATTAATAAAATCCTTATTGATGAATCTATAGGGGGTTTTACTCAATGTGTGAATTTCCCAAGTATCAATCATGGGTATGATCTAAGCATGTTTCTAATGTTGAATTATGATTAATAGGAAGATTTTACAATGATTATAAATTATAATTTATATTTTCAAGTTTTCTAAATTATGGTGCCTATCCATGAAAGTTCATGAAAGTTATCCATGAAATATGTGTTCAAGTATGATGAGATGTTTATGAAAAAGTATGTTTCCAAATTAGCCATGTCTAGGTTCATGTATTCAAAGTGAATCAAGTTGATTTCAAGCATGTGTAGGTATTGGGCAAGCCCATATGATCAAGCATGTTTCATGATTTATCTAAACTTCATATATCAGCTACCACATGGATTTTGGAGTTTAGACTCCCAATTATGTTCAGCTTGTGGTATGGTTTAGCCAAGGCTCCTCCTGTTATGATTTCAGATTATGCATGTATGTTATTATTCAGCTTCGTCACTAAATGATGGTCAGCTTCATTGAAAAATGATGGAGAGCATATGCATGTTTTTGGGAGTAGCGTCTAGCATCGAGTAGGCTAAGGGTCAGTCAACCCTGTGCCTCAAAACTATGCGCCAACATAGGTATGTCCAAATTATTTGGGGTCTCCCTTGTGAGCTTCCCCTATCCCCAAGGGGCCTTCAGCTTGATATCAATATCATGGTAGCGTCCTTATCCCTGGCAAGGCTTTGGACGGCTCTGCCTACTTGAATATGATAGTCGGGACCACATAAGTTCTATCATGGTAATGTCGGTTATATGACGAGTGTCCCATTGTTCCTCATGATTTCAATTATGCATGTTCATCAGTCATGATATTATGTTTTCAGCAGGTTTGACCTAATGTTCAGTTTTACTTATGATTATCAATTTTTATATTTGGGTCACTCGATTCAGTTATGATATTCAGTAATGTTCAAATTATGATTTCAAAAAATAGCATGCAAGTCCTACTCTCTAAATCTTATCTTTATTATGTTTTATAACATGCATGATTTCTGATTTAACTTACTTAGCAGTTTTACTTACCTTGAATACTCGGTACATTCCACATACTGACCGCATACTCTATGTTGTATCATTTCATGATATAGGCTCCGATATCCAGAATCAGCCCCTCCACCAGCCAGATTCCCCACATTAGTAATTCCCGATCAGAGTTGGTGAGTCCTCATCTTTCGAGGGCCTTTCTTATCGGATATGTTCCGTATTTCAGTTTTCAAACTTTAGTAAGTTAATTGGGGTCTTGTCCCATCAACTTGTCAGTATTAGAGGCTTTTTAGACATAGTACGTATTTAGCTTTAGACTTATATATGTATTCAGATGTTATGTTATGTTCAGACTTCCTCTATATTAATTATGTTGTTCTTCCATTTTAATATGATTGAGTTAGATGATATGTTCATTCCATGGGTCAACTTGGAGCCTCTCGAGGTTCTTTGTCCCAGTTCTCGATCTGGGTCTATGTTTGGGTCATGACAAACTTGGTATCTGATCATTAGGTTTTAAGTGTCCTAGGTTGTCTGAAAGCCACGTTAAGTAGATTCTTTTTCAAAGGTGTGAAACGGGCCACACTTATTACAAAGAGGCTATGAAACATTTAGGATATGTTCCCTTCTTTCATGATTTATGTCATGCATGAAGTGTCTCTCTATCCTTCTAACTCATGCTATACGCGTTTGTATAATCATGCCTCATCGCAGAGTTAATGGAAGAAGAAATGGAAATAGGAATGGCCATGAGAATGGAAATGGAGGCGGGCACCAGCAGAACCCACCAGTTCATGAGGAGCATTTACCCAAGCCGGTTGCCCATACTGAGTTCAAGGAAGACATTAAGATGTTAGCTTAGGCCTTGACTGCCCAGTTCAATCAACAGGTGGTAGCACATGTCCCTCAGAACGGGAGTGCAGCGGTGGCAAGAGTTAGACACTTTCTAAGGATGAACCCTCCGGAGTTCATTGGGTCAAAGGTGGACGAGGATCCACATGAGTTTATCGATGAGGTTTTGAAGATCACCCAGATTATGGGAAGTGCGTCGATTTAGCCTCATACCAGTTGCAGGGGGTTGCACACATTTGGTTCAAGCACTAGGGAAGTTGGAGCAGTCCCTATCAGTTGGGATGAGTTTCATACCGCATTTCTAGATTGGTTCTTCCCTCATGAGATGAGGGAGCTTAAGGCAGCCGAGTTTGTGAACCTAAAACAAGGGAAGATGACAGTCTAGGAGTATGCTTTGGAGTTCACTCGTCTGTCTAGGTATGCACCTGGGATGGTGGAGGATCAGGTTTGTACATGGGATAGTAGACTACTTGGTTAGGTATTGCCGGACCGCGATGCTACTTCAGGACATTGACTTTGCTTGGATAGTCCTGTAAGCCTAGCGGATGGAGGCGGTACAGATGAGTGAGCGGGAGAGAGAGGCCAAGAGATCCAGGATTGATAGCTTCAGATTCTCCCATCAGAGACCTAGTGGGCACCGTCAGTATTCACACCAGAGATCTTCAGCCCCAACGCCTTCGGCTATGTGATGAATTGGTAATTTACCAACTCATTAGGCTCTAAAACTTGAGTTTTTGCTTAGTTCTTGAGTTGATTATAGGGATTTTATGCCTTTTTTTGCTTTTGTTGTGTGCAGATGACTAAATGTGAAGAAAAGAGCAAAAATGGAGCGAAAAGAAGGGAGTGAGAGCAAATCAGCGATCCACCAATGAAGACCGGCGAAACGCAAACGAAAGTCCAAACATCATTGCTTCTGAGGAATAATGCCACCAGCGATTCATGAGTTTCCTGTGGCGAATCGCCAGTCCAGTCGCTGAAGGACACCCAAGGTTTTGGAAAATGGCATGAAGATCCGGCGGTTCACGGATTAGTATCGGCTAAATGCCAGGTGAACCACCGATGCTCATTAGAGCTGAGTGAGGGCCCAGATAAGACACCCGATGGTTCACGGATTGGGACTGGCAAACCACCAGTGTCTCCGCCAATTCCAGAATGGTGCTCAGGGCTATAATTGTCCAACACGAGAAAAGAGATAAAAATTGCCCTACTTTCAGGATATAAATAGCAGATAAAGTACTTTGTATTAAGGGATACAGAAGGAGAAATAGAAATAGAGATATTGAGGGAGAGCAAAGCATATATCACATCATTGTTTCCCTTTTGAGCTGGAGAACATTCTCTTAGTAGAGATAGGGAGATTTTGATTGGTAAATTTGGAAAAAGCACTCTGCTCTATTTCTTCCTTGTAAGAGTAAGTTTCAACCATTGTTGGAGACTATTTTGTGAATTTTATTTTACTAATCTTGCTATTAAATTGAATGAAGTTATTGATGAATGTTCTTTTGAATTTCTTAATCATGAGTAGCTAAATAATTAACTAGAGATGTGTGATGAAGAATACTTAATTAGAGTGGATATTGGTAGAGTTATCTTCATATTGTTAAAAGAAGTGTAAATCTATTAGATTCTCTTTGATCTACAAAGGAAGATCCATTGATTTATGATATGGGTCTATTTATTCTTGCTTGATTGTTGCTTGTAAAAGAATAATTAAGTATTGAAAGAGAATTTAATAATGTGTATGGATAAGAGATTGTGAAATTGGGCTAGAAATAGCTGAAATTGCATTCTCATTCCTTATTAGCAGCTAATAGCAAGAAATTAGTGCAGCTGCTAATCCAAATCGAATCGGGTTGAACTAAATTGTGCCTAGAGGTTTGACAAACTCTAGTAGGTAGTTCAAAGGCTGAAAAGCTGGAATTACCCTCTTCCCAAGATTATTTACACTTGTTGTACTCATAAGATGACCTAGCATATCCCGATTTACTTAGTATTTCATATATACGACACCTCTAGTCTTTCACACTCTTGTTGACAACTTTGCTGATCTTGTTGTTTCATTTCATTAAATCACCAAATACAATTCACTGAAAAATTTTAATCCCCCCAATTTTATTTGTTTTTATATTAAATCTACGTGGTGCAAGCTAACTTCAATTTCTCAACCGACACTTGTAGCTATCATTGCCTAGTCCTTGTAGGATTCGACCTCGGCACTCGTCGGGTTACTTGTTTTTATACTTCAGTCGTGCATATTCTTTGCATGAAGGATATAGCTTGGACGTTATTAGAAATGGCGTCGTTGTTGGGTACTAGCGTTTGATATTCTTGTGTTGATTGTTAAGTTGAATTAGTTCCACACCATAGTGGTTGCTACTAATCTATTGTGTGTGTCTCAAGAGCAGTTTCGGAGGATGTTCACGAGACCCAGAAGGGGTGCCTTTTGTGGAGATCATCAAGCTAGTAGACAAAATGTGGTGTAGAGAGGGGAGGAAAGACGCAATGTTGTTAATCATGATGAAACGGATGGAGTTGTTGATGAACTATATGTAGGGTTTCCATGCTAGATATAGCCAAGCCAACCATGACTATGATTATGTCTATTATGGAAACCAAGGTTGAAACAACGCTCGATCAGTCGATACGAGTAGTCAGGAGAGCAACGAGTCAATCCCACCTCATATGGAAAGTACTCTAGAAGTGGTGCTTGAAAAGAATCTTGCGACTGAAGAGGGAGTTCAAGATTTACGAAGTAAACTCTTGGACCTAATAACCACTGTAAAGAGTCATGATGTCATCATTCAACAATTAAAGGAGCGGATGAATGAGTTATCATCTCAGATGGAAGCTCAAACAACAAAAAACAACACGGCTCCAATGCAGGACATTGTAGAGAATGATATATTATAGTGGGAAATTGAGGAAGAGATTGTTGGAGAACTTATTGCTGATGTTTTTTGAAGGGTGAAGAACTCGAGGAATTTCATCATATGCGTAAGGAGATCAGAAATTATATGTTCCCACCAAGAAAGCTGGACCTTGATTTGAAGAATCATACAACTCCTCCATCACAGCCATCTATTGTGACCCCACCAAAGCTGGAGCTCAAACCCTTTACCACTTACCTTCAATACGCACACCTAGGAGAGAATGAAATGCTTGCGGTTATCATTTCAGCAAAGCTCACCCCGTTGCAGGTAGATAAACTCATTGAGGTGTTGAAAAGGCATATCCAAGCTATAGGAAGGTCAATAGCTGATATCATTGGTATCCCTCTGGGGATTTGCACTCACAAAATCAATCTTCAAGAAAATTGCAGCCCATCAGTTGAACATCAAAGAAGGTTGAATCCACCTATGCAAGAGGTGGTCAAGAAGGAGATTATTAAATGGTTATATGCAGGGGTGGTATATCATATCGCACATAGTAGTTGGGTAAGTCTGGTACAGTGCGTGCCCAAGAAAGGAGGCATCACAATTATTCTGAACGAAAAGAATGAATTTATAGCTACTCGTCCAGTCACGGGATGGAGAATTTATACCCCTTCAGTAGTCTTTGTCGCTTCTACAACCTCTGTGTTAATCGAGGCTGAAAGTGGCTTACCTGAAGGGTCACAGCCACTAGCAAGATCTGGCTGAGTCATGGTGGAGTTGCCTGCTCCTCTAGCTCATTCTTGTAGCTCTGACATATGTGAGTCATGAGTCTGCAGGCTCTCTACTCTGGCCCTCTTGCGTTCTTTCCTTTCCTTCTTCATCCTCGTCCTCAGACTCTCCTCTCCAACATCCTTAGACGCTCTTTTCTTTCACTTTTCTCCAGTAGCTACCACCGGCTCCCGATATGCCGCCATATCAATCTCCTCATCGGGCTCTGCATTGAGGTATGGAAGAGTGGGAGGTGTTATGACTGTCGGTTGTCGTGATGACAACTAGGGTACTTAACTCTGAAGAGCCCCCAACTCCTCATAGAGACTATTGGTGTTTGTTTGCTCCGCCATCCACACATTGAATCGTCTCTCAAATCCATCCAAGCGAGCATGTACAGCCTAAGTTGTTGTATCTATCTCTACCTTGATCCATGGCTTTACTTTTTCCATCATAGCTTGAATTTTTCGTTCAGCCATGGTCAATCGTTTGGACAATTTCTGGAGAAAGTCGTGAGGCACTAGAACATGCCCTGATGGAGTCTGAGTCTAAAGCCTAAGTTGTGGTTCAGCTGAAGTGCTAGGAGCTGACTTTAAATGACCAGTATCTGTAGCCGGTGTCTCGCTCTGCTCCTGTAAAGTGGGGACATTCACCTATGTGCCCCCTATTGGCTAAACTACTGGAATTGTGGTGGGAATCCTAGCTCAGCTTACCGGGTTCATCTCTTCCTAGATAAGGCCGATGTCTGCAATCCTCTGGCCTCCGATAGACGCTCCTCACCCCGTCATATTGGCACCCCTGCCTCTATGCATAGTCTTAATACAAGACTCGGGAATGGAATGGTAGTGCTCACTCCCACCACCAGGTCTCGTATCTTCTCTGCGATGATCCTTGGGATGTTGATAGGATAATGGGACATGATGCATGCCACCAAAGCTGCTCTGTCAGCACTCAATGTGTTGTCGTTGACCGTGGGTGCTAACCGGTGACGTACTAGTGTCTATCAAACTTTTTCTATTAAAGTTAAGCGAGTTCTTTGTCACCTTCTTTCCACCAGTAATCCACTCAGCTTCGTCCTTATTCTCAGCAATCATACCTGTCAACCATTGCAGCTGCCTTTGTCTTTTCTGCAAGAACAAATTCCTAATCTACTTCATTGCCTCCACCCTGCAGTTATACTCAGGCATCATCCGTGTAGGCACGAACTGTGGTCCTTAAAGAACCCGAGAGATGCTCTGCTCTAATATGTCTACCTCTCTTCCTCGGACCAATACACTCTCTAGTCGGGGCTGGTATTTTATTTTCTACCCCTTCTTTGCCTTTTTCTCCATGGCGGCCAAATAGTTGGCGTAGAACTCCCGGACCAATTCTTTGGGATACTGAGCTGGAGTCTTGGCTATCCACTCGAAACCATAGAAGCTAAATATCCACTTCATCTCCTCAACTTCATTCAGTGAGTTTTTCAGGATCCTCGGTTCTTCCTGGATGCTCTACCTTGTCTTGTTTTTGGCAGTGAGAGAAATGCCTTGCTCATAAATCTCTCTAGCTCCCGGCACTCTCCACCGGACTGTGAGGTTCTCTCCTGATGGGGTCTGTACTTGTGTAGCATTAAGGGCCTCCTCCTCTAATTCATCGCTGCCACTTGCCTCACCTAATTGGGTCTCCTCATACCATTCTTCCGTATTTGAATCGTTTCCTGACTCTTGATTACCTTCTCTAGCTCCCTCCTCAGAATGGGGGGCCTGGGCAGATGTGGTAGTAGCTGCTTCAGCTTGTGCTTTTGTTTTTCCCTAGTGATTCTGGTTTCATTAGTGTCTGAAGTATCTACTTGGTAATCCTCGACTGAACTACTAGGGGAGTCACCTGCTCGCTCAGCCTCGGACTCAAATGTTTCATCAAGTAATGTTCTCCGGGTAGTTTCTTTGGATGCTTTACGTTTCATTGTCATTGTTCCTATAGAGAGGAAAGTTAGAATTCCATATTTGAGAAAGAAGAACTAGAAAAGAAAATTTTCAGATTCTCAATACGAGTCGACAGTAAGGGTCGTACTATGGAGGTATGACTCATATGAAGGCTCAGAAACTCTGTATGCATATTACGGCCCACAGGTATGACTTGTACCACGAAGGTACGACCGGTACCTTCAGTCGTCAAACGAAGCCCCAACATTACCATTTTCTCTGTATTTTTCCACAACTCATGGTACGACCCGTAGGTCGATTCCACGAGTCGTAGGAAGGACTCTTCTGCCTCATTTGGTTTTGCCCTATTCAGGTCTTAGGTATGAATGCACAGTATGACTTGTAGTGACAAACCATGAACCATACTGTGTTTCATACCACTTTCTTGGCTTATTCAATTTTGTCAGTTTGCAGGGTTTCTTTTTCACAATTTGGGTTTTCAAATTTTCCCAGCTCTAGGAATATCATTCAATCAATTAACCACTACTCATTCCTCCCCTTTTTAATCATTACCCGTAACTCAAATTTGAAAGGATTCAATTCACAAGTTTATCCCAACAAATATATAATGTTCTCTCAGTCGTACAGGGTTCAATAACACCCTGATCCTTGTATCTTTCAGATTTTTCAAGAAAAAACCACGACTCACAGGGATGTTTATAGTTATGACCTCACAAAACTAAGTTTTTTTCTATGTTCAATGCAATACTTACTTGTTTCTTTTTTCCTTGACTGGTAATCATGAATGTGAGTTGAGACGCACTTAATTTGAGCAAGAAATTGCTCGTAGGTTCTTCGATTTTGAGTCACTGGTGTGAGGCATTCGTAGGTAGGCTTCGTTGTTTTGATTTTGTTTGTGTGGGAAGAAGGGTCATGTGACTTTTGGGTTTAAAAGAAGAGAATGGCCAATTTGGAAAATCTAGGTTGAGTTGGGTGATTTTTAAAAATTTTAACCCGTCATGACTCGTACCATAAGTCGTGGGAAGCCCCTATGACTCGTCTCTTGGACCCGTAAGTCAGAATTTTGAAAACTTAACTGGGGACCTACGAGTACATCCTACGACTTGTACAATGTGGGTACGTCCATATGATGACTCCTAGGTCTTTGCTTTGGCATACATCTCTAAACATCACCACGCCTCCTGCTACCGCTCATAGGATACTGTCACGAATTGTACTGAGAGCCGTAGCAGCTACTTTTTTAGCAGTTTTTCTGCCTCCTATTTTTGTTTTCCCTGCTTACTAAGCACACATTAGTTCAATAACTTGGGTTGCCTCCCATGAAGCGCTTGATTTAACATCACGGCATGACGCAGGTGGTCTGGTTACTTAGACTTCACCAAGCTACCACTTGGGTTGCCTCCCAAGAAGTGTCTGATTTAACGTCGCGGAACGACACCAAGTCTCTTGGCTACTCAAAATTCTCCAAGTGACTCATATTCATCCTTTAGTGCTGAGATTACACTGTATTCCTTAGGTTGCTGCATTGTCCGGCAGATGTTGCAAGTGACCTCTTCTTTTTTTAGTATAAACTTCATCTGGACAGCCTCCACATCTACTAAGGCCCTCCTAGTCGCACAAAATGGTCGTCCCAGAATGATGGGGACCTCATAATCAACCTCTCAATCCAAAATCACGAAGTCTGCTAGGAATATGATTTGTCCACCTTAACAGTACATCGAACAGGATCCCCACTGGCTTCTTCACAGTTCTATCAGCCATTAGTAGCCGCATAGTGGTCGGTGTAGGGGCTCCTAAGCCCAATTTCTTGAATACTACCAAAGGCATCAGGTTGATGCTTGCTCCTAAATCAGAAAGTACCCTTGCGAACTCGACATTGCCAATGGTGCACGGTATAGTGAAAGCACCTGGGTCTTCCTTCTTTTGAGCCAGGACCCGTGTAGCGATGGCACTACAATGATGTACATTATCTACCGGGTCATAGCTTACGAACCTCTTCTTTGTCACCAGGTCCTTCATAAGCTTAGCATATTCCAGTATCTGTTCCAATGCCTCAACCAATGGTATGTTCACATATAGTTGCTTAAGCATTGAAAGGAATTTCTGAAACTTACCATTTTCCACCTTTTTCTTCATTCTATGAGGGAACGGTGGCAGTGGTCGCTGGATAGATCAGTGCACTTGAGTTTCTCCTTGATCAATGTCAGTTTATTTCTCACCTATCAGGGTCTCTAGTAACTACACATGCTCCATCTCAGAACTCTTATCATTCTCCTCATTTCATGCTCTCTTTCTTCCATTCAACTCCAATCAGAAAAGGGGGGTCAACTGTAGTCTTACTACTCCTAATCATTATAGCCATGCAGTGGCCATCACTCTTTGGGTTATGGACGGTGTTTCTAGGCAATGCACCTTTTGTCTAGGGTTCAGTAATGCTGGCAGTTGCCTAAGTTGCTGCTCAATCTGCTTGATGGCGATTGCATGGGATTTCACTCCAGTTGGTTATGGAGTCATTGGGCAACTCTGATAACCATAAGGTGGCTTCGCCTGATAGAGAGAAGGGGAAAAGTCTGAGCCTAATGGCATCTTGGCTAAATCTTGGCAACCGGTACGCCTTACATATACCTACGAAGTTCACCAAGTGCAGGTTCGCGTCATCCACTGCATGACCACTGAACACCCCTTTCATGTTTAACAATTGAATCATGGTGCTCGTGATGTCGAATTTTCCCCTAGAGGGCAGTGGTGGTAGCACAATTGATCCAGTCGACCCAACTTCATCAATGTCTGGGTCCTCATCATCGAAGAACTGAGGGGAAAGTCTATAACCTCTGTTGCCCTCCCATGTCAACTAGTATTAACTACCATTTCTCTAACATCTTCCGCATCCTAAAGTGCATCTTGCCAAGCTAGCTCAGCTTGCCTAGCTTCTTCAGCTGTAAGGGCATCTCTTTGTTCCTAGTTTTCCATCTTGTGCAGTGTTCGTTCAATTTCTAGGTTCAATGGAATCAGGGGATCTCCACTACTCTGAGTGCTTGGCATTCACCAAAAAATAACTTGTGGGTATCAAAAACAAAAAAAACATAATTAAAGAAATAACTACAAAAAAGTTAAATACAAGCAAATAATCTAGTCTTAGCCGTATTCCCCGGCAACGACGCCACTTTTTGATAACGCTCAAACCATACCTCCTATCAAAGTATGAAGCAGATGTTTTTAGTAAAGAAACCAACTAATAGGTTGGGGTCGATCCCACAGGGAATATGGAGAGCTAGGCTAATGCCGGTAAGTGAACTTGTTGGGTAGTTACTCCAAATTGGGTCTTCTAAAGAAAACAAAAATTAAAAACACAATTGTTAAAACTTTGGTTGAAATCAAGAATGAAATATAACTAGGGTTTTGTGTTCCCCATGGGCTCATAACTGCTTCGGGTATACATACATGATCATCACCAACGCTTACTTGTAGAACTGATAACTTAGGTTCATTAAAACAACTGGTTCGTCCCTATTGAATGACCATACTCAATCACGGGGTCAAGTCTCATGAGCGATTGCAAATTAACCATTATCAATATGTCCCAAATTTAACTATCCTGCGACCACAGCTCAAGTTAATACAATGATCATTAAAATCAAGGCTTTGTTGTAATTCTCTTTTCCTAATCTCTACCTCTCTAGGCTCAAGCAAGTAAAGAATTCGAGCATGTTCTAATGTTCTACACTGTTAAGAAACGTTTAAGCATGAATAGAATACAATACAAGTGTTTTGCATTGGTCTTGAATCACTTTTATATAACCCTAGCTGGTTAATCTACCATGGTTCCCACAACCCTATCTATGGAGGTTTAAGCCTCTCATAGTTGCAAGATTGTGATTTGCATTCATGATTAAATACATAAATCAATAATTATAATTATGGATGAGAGAAAAACTTCTTTGTATAAATCAGCAAAATCCTCAAGAACAAAATATGAAGATCAAGAGAGAGTCAAGAAAAGGTTGATCACAAGTCGAACAACTCAATGCTATCTTATAACCCTCAATTCTCACGTCCTCTAATCAGTTCCAATTAATTCCAACTTTCTCTCCAATGATTTCTAATGAAAATAAAACATAAAACATATTTATACAGACATAAAAATCCTTTTCCTAGGCTAACAGGGTGAATTTCCATAATTGAAGCTGCTTGCGTCACGACCTGTCCTATGACCCGTAGCAGGTATGTACGGGTCGTACCTTCTTCCCATATCTCATTTGGCTGGCTGAATTTTGGCTAAGTGTTGGAACTTGGTACAAATCGTATATGCTTCCTACGAGTCGTACTGAGCTTTCGTGGCTTGACTCTAACACTTTGTAATTTTTCTGAAGTTCTACATGAGTACTATGGTACGACTCGTAACTTAATTCCACGACTCGTACTGTCTATCCGTATCAGGAGTCAGCCTTTTGTGCAAATCTTCTGAACCATTCCATGAATTCTATACTAAGACCTGTGAAAGCATTGTACGAATTATACTGA
This sequence comes from Datura wrightii, assembly GCA_035772735.1. Lineage (NCBI taxonomy): Eukaryota > Viridiplantae > Streptophyta > Magnoliopsida > Solanales > Solanaceae > Datura > Datura wrightii. The sequence continues at coordinate 118,875,930 of JASDFA010000016.1, forward strand.
GAGTTGTATGATGCACTCTTCATCCTTAGCCTTCTGAAACTTCTCACGACCTGTCGTACGCTCGTAGCACCATCTTACGGCTCATAGTGAGAACTATGACTTAAGTTTATCTTCTGCACTTTCAAGCTATCTTTTGCACATTCTTTCTCCAACACCTATTTCTCTTGTAACCAAGAAAAAGTGTCTTATTTTCGTATAAATATACCTAATTCCATGTTATTTTCTTAGTTTTGAGCGTCGAAAGTGTTGTAAACTCACAACACATCATTTACCTCCATCGTGTACCGTGAATGGTGTTAGGAGTTTCCTCGGACATGCGGGTTTCTACCGCCTATTCATTAAAGATTTCTCTAAGATAGCTCATCCTCTATTTTGGCTATTGGACAAAGATACTAAGTTCAATTTTGATGAAGACTGCTTGAAGGCCTTTGTGGAGTTGAAGGAAAGATTGATTTCCTCTCCAATCATTGTAGCACCTGATTGGTCAAAACCCTTTGAGCTCATGTGCGATGCAAGTGGGGTGGCATTAGGAGCGGTCCTTGGTCAGCGAAGAGACAAGATCTTTGACCCAATCTACTAGGCTAGTAAAGCCCTGAACAATGCACAAACAAACTACACAGTAACAGAACAAGAGCTACTAGCTGTTGTGTTTGCATTTGAAAAATTCCGGTCGTACTTGCTAGGAACTAAAGTGGTGGTGCACACAGACCATGCATCACTGAAGTATCTAATGGCCAAGAAGGATGCTAAACCAAGATTAATCAGGAGGGTGTTGTTGTTGAAGGAATTTGACTTTGAGGTGAAAGACCGTAGAGGATGTGAGAATCAAGTGGCCGACCATTTATCGCACCTAGAGACAAATGGGCAGCCAGGAACGCAAGAGGAGATCAATGATGTCTTTCCAAGTAAGCGAATCTTAGCCTCCACCCACGACGTGACACCGCGGTTTGCTTATTTTGCTAATTACCTGGCCAGCAACATTGTCCCCGAGGGTTGAATTTTCAGCAAAGGAAGAAATCCATGCATAATGTTCGGAAATCTTTTTGGGATGAACCTTACCTCTTCCGAAGTTGTGCAGATGGGTTAATACGGAGGTGTGTTCCAGAAGTAGAGATGGTCCCAATTCTAGAGGCTTGTCACTCTTCCCCTGTTGGAGGTCATTATGGGAGCATGTGAACAGCGACTAAGGTATTGCAATGCGGGTTTTATTGACCTACATTACATCAAGATACAGATGACTTTGTGAAGCAATGTGATCAATGCCAGAGGACAGGGAGTATTTCAAGGCGGCATGAATTTCTGCTAACACTAATCTTAGAGGTTGAGTTGTTCGATGTATGGGGGATCGACTTCTTGGGTCCTTTTGTATGTTCTTATGGGAACAAATACATCTTGGTGGCAGAGGATTATGTTTCCAAATGGGTGGAAGCTATTTCCCTACCAAACAATGAAGCGAGAAGTGTAACAACTTTTTTAAAGAAACATATCTTCTCGCGGTTCGGTACCCCTAGAGCTATCATTAGCGATGGAGGCTCTCATTCTTGCAACCGGGTGTTCAGCACATTACTAGCTAAATATGGTGTCAATCATAAAGTGGCCACCCCATATCACCCGCAGACCAGTGGACAAGTGAAAGTTTCAAACTGGTAAATAAAGTCCATCTTAACTAAAACAGTCAATGTGAATAGAACCGATTGGGTGCGGAAGTTAGATGATGCATTGTGGGCATATGGGACAACATTTAAAACACCGACTGGAATGTCTCCTTACCAGCTGATGTTTGGTAAAGCATGTCATCTCCCGTGGAGCTAGAACACAAAGCCTTGTGGGCATTGAAAAGTTTAAACCTGGAATAGGGAAGAGCTGTCCAAGGTCAAATCCATAATTTACATGAGATGGATGAATTCAGAATGAAGGCATATAAGAATGCAGCAATTTACAAGGCCAGAATGAAATACTATCATGACCAAAAAGTTTTGTAGCATAGTTTTATTCCAGGGGATTGGGTGTTACTGTTCAATTCCCGACTACGGCTATTCCATGGAAAGCTAAAGTCTAAATAGTCAGGGCCTTTTAAGGTGTCTCAAGTGTATGAGAATGGAGCCATCGAACTCCATAGTGAGAATGGGAGAAAGTTCAAAGTAAATGGTTAACGGGTTAAAAGATATTTGGGGGTGTTGAAAGAAGTTGGCTGAACAAAGGTGGTGTATCTGGATGAACCGTAGTCCATGAGGAACTTTCATCGTGCCACGACGTTAAATAAGGTGCTCCTTGGGAGGAAACCCAAGCATCTTTCATTTTTTTCTAATTCTTCTTATATGTTTTGTTGTTTTTTATTTTTCTGAGGAGGGAAGGGTGCACTTCAGGAAGAGTAATAGACCGGCACTGCAACCGGCAAAACGCCTATCCAATTTCGTGAAGCACAGTTTAGGCGCCAACCTGCCCAGTGCACTGAAGGATCCAAGGCAAAGCAGCGACCCAAACCGGTGAACCGCCTACGGTACTTTGTGAAGCGCCGCTAGGGCGCTGATCCTATTAAGAAAATAGAAGTTTCCAAGGCAAATCGGTGGCCTAATCTGTGAGGCACCATGTCAAAGCATGGACCGTCGGTTTGTCGCTGCTATCAACCAAAGTACCTCGCAATAGATCAGGCATCGTCTCCTCACCCGACGAAACGCTAGATGCAGTTCGTGAAATGCCGGTCAACCGCTGATTTTGCCTCCATAGTCATGTACAGGTAATGTTCGCGGTGGACACATCAGCGAGCTACCGGTTTATTGCGGCGACCGCCGATGTGGCCCCCGGTGGAATAGCCCTGTCTCAAAAATCCCCAAAACTTTTCCATTTACCTATTTTCTTTCCTTTGTCTCCTCCCAGATCGCCCTTTCCCTAAAAGACTCATTACTTCCCACCTAACACTCATTAATAACTACCACCCCAAACACCCATTCAACTTCCCCGCCTTTTCATCTTTAAAACCCCCAATTGCCTTCATCTTCTTCATTCCTCCACAAAGCTTCACACGCACAGTCCATTGGAGGTAAGAATTCTATCACTCATGCTTTAAAGGCCCTAACTACATTGGTGATGTGTTTATCTTCTTGTGTTTATCATATTTTGTTTTGTTTCTCTGCCATATGTGAGTTAATGTGGTTTTGTTGTGGTCATTAAGTATCCGGGTATAATCTGCGTATCCGGGTGAATTTCCCAATGATAGATTGATTGACACCTTTCTTAAGCGTAATTTGTCATTTTTGCGGAGATTTGAGTGTGATTGGTTTGCATCTATATGGAGGTGATTGATGGGTGAATATACTCAGAACGGCTTGCGGATCACTAATGGTGGTTCACCGGTGAAACGCCGATATGCCTAAGGCTTCTTACTCACTGTGCCTATCGGTGAGTAACCGGCGACTAGCAAAATGCATCGGCGAGATGATTCGCCGTTGGCACCTGAACTTGTCAGAGTCTTACTTGATGTCTTCTTTTTTCCTTATTCTTGAGTTACAAATAATGGCACACTACTAACCTACATTTGCAGCATCATGTCTATCTCCCCGCACTCTCATCCAGGCCACGCATCAGTGCACAACAATACCACCTAAGCTAGGTTCGGGCTGGAAGGAATGGAGGAGTTTTATATTGCTTTTAAGGAGAAGCATGTCATTCATGCAGAAGCCCAGTATGACACGGAATCTTTCAAGTCTGCATGCCCAAATATCTACTACCATATTGGGACAAGTTATTAGGGCCCATTTACCATACCAGTTGACCTATATCTTCCAGAACTGGCGTAGGAATTCTATGCATCATATAGAGAAAGGCAACAACTACTGAAGCATAGGGACAACACTGAAGCATTCCCGTACCTAACATCGGTATGGGTGCGAGGGCAAAGGTGTCTGTAACTCCAAAAGTAATCAATTCGCTTTATTCGGAAGAGTCGATCTCATCTCACCCAATATTCCACAATAAAGTGGAGGACAAAGCAAACCAATTTCAATAGGTAGCCAACTTGATTGCAAAAAGTTGACCAAAATGGGCTATCTCTAAGGGCCTCATTCATCGATGTGACTTAAACTTTGAAGTCCGCATGTGGTTAGATTTGGTTTGTTTGAGGCTAATACCCTCTCGGAATACATCAGAAGTTCCACTTAAAGTTTCCATTCTCCTTACTTGCATAATGGATCATGTGAATATCAATGTGGGGGAGATTATTGTCGATTGTTCAAACAAAAGGCCAAGCAACAAGCCCCAGTATTGCCATTCCCTAACCTGGTGAATATGTTATGTATGCGGGCGGCTTTTCCTTTGTTCCGGCCATTGGATAGGACTTTGCAAGCCAACAGTATGATTACATTAGCCACCAAAATCGACAAAGAAGCTCCAGTTATGAAGCAGGCAAAGTATACAAGGAACATGACTCCACCACCACCTTCGGCATCCACTCACAAAGAAATCTCCCCACTCCATATAGTCGAGTTCCACAATTCTCCACCTCCTTATTTGCTCAACATTGCACAAAGGGCCAAAATGCATGAGAATCAGCTGGTACGGTTAGCCAAGGCTATTCCCTGATACAGAGTGCCATCAAGAAAGCATTACAACCTGTTAAAGACAAGTTGGCCAACCTATGCTCTACAGTTGACGTCCTTGAAAGTGAAGTGGGTACTTTGAAACAAGAGGTGGTTTCACTCACTGCACCTCCATCCACTAGCCAACCAAACCCTTGTGAACCTGAGGCGATGCCTGCATAGCCCAAAGCACCTAGAAGCCCGCCGAATGATTTGTAGGTGGGTTATGAAAGTGATTTAGAATTAGTTTCCAACATGGAAGCCTATCATTGCTGCCCTCCTCCACCTCCAATGCACTCGTTGTATGATTTCTATCCTTCCTGGACACCAGGTGGAGTGGCAATGATGTCTTACCATAAGCTTTGCACTTTGTGAGATAATTGGGAGGTGCAAGGCCCCGGGAAACCTCTAGCACTCCCACCTGACCCACAGCAACCTAGACTGAAGAGACAGCTTCTTGGCATTTTGATGCTGCCACATATACTTGGAAGCCGCGGCCCAATCACTAACTCAATTAGGAAGCCTCTTTCACTTTGTTGTCTTTTATTTGGATACATTGGGGGAAATGTCTAATTTAAGTTTTGGTGGATGATTCTTGCTCTTTGTATGTTGAAATTTTTGGGGTGCTGAAAATGCTCTTTATTGTTGATGGCAAGTGATCAAATGGAGTCTTTGTTTTGAATTGTGAAATCTTGAACGAAATGACACATAGTCTTGTTTTTTTCATCATGGTAAATAGTAGCGCTAATTAAAACTCCGAGGATTTTCTTTTGACCACAGTTCTTTCCCGAGAGCACTCTTTTGTTTTTGTTTATTTTTATTTTTGAATCGGGTCGGTATTTCCCGATGATAGATTGAGTGGTGATATTCTTAAGGGAAAATGTCATGTTGTTTTGAGTCTTTTATGAAGTTGTTTTGAGAGGCACCACCAAAAAAAATTGTTGAAATGGAATATTAAAATAAGGGCATGAAAATGAAGATAATGAGCAAGTGTTGTCACCGTAGCATAGCATTCTCTGTCATACGCTGTAAATTCTTTGCTTGACTTATGATGTTTTCCTGCTTTGATGTCCTAAATTGATATCTTTTGTTGAGAATAACTCTTGTAGACCCTTTAAGGGTGATGCCTTTTGTAGTGAGGAAATTGTTGATGAATCTCATGCGTAATATCTTGTCTAGAACTAGCCCCAAATGTGATTCAAGGCGAAATCCTAGATGTAGTTGCACTAAGAACATGAGTTTAGTCTTTCCTTTGTCTAGTCACTTCACCCATATACCCTCCATGAGCACTGATCCTTGTTAGCCAACATTGAGCCTTAGACCCTTTTTTTGGCAACCACATTACAAGCCTTAAGACCATTCTTAATACCTCTCTTTGGCACCCATTCTCCCTAAATTCTAAAGACAAGATAGTGATGAAATGAGGCTTAAAGCATAAGAAAGAGGGAGTGATGAAAAAAATGAGAAATGAATCAAAAGCCTAAGTTTGGGGGTGTGTAAAGGGGGAAGATAAGAATTTTAGTGTGAGGGGAGCACCACGTTGTGTCAAAATGCACCAAAGGATAAATCAAAAGGAGAAAGACAATTTTTGTAAACCGGTGTTTCCTCTTGAGGTAATAAGGCTAGTTGTGAAAGCCAAAGGGGTTATAAGGAGGATTGTTAAAGAAATGAAAGTTAGAAACAAGGAAAGAAGTGAAACAATGTGATGAGAGTGGATGGAGTTGATTTAAGGTATGTTCACAAAAAGCATTAGGGAGGATCCAGTCACTATAGCCAAATTTTTATCCTACCCATACCCTGAGCGTACATCATAACCCGCAAGCCCTAAATGATTCTAAGTGTATCTACTCTACATTAGTGGCGAATTACATGAAGAGTAATCCTATGGGTCAAGTATGTGCATGAAGATTTCTTATTTGGGAGAGTGAGTGTGACTGTCTCTTCTAAACAATCCCTTGGGTGCATTCAAATGATCACGTGACCTAAAGAATAGGGATTCTTATTTTGGTGAGTGGCATCATTTCTTTTGGGGACACAAGAGCATTCAGAGTTAATGCGGGAATAGGGCACGGGGAGTATAAACTCTAAGGAAAGCTTTGAATGTGCACTAATTATAAATTGAGATGCTATGTGTGTGTCATGGTTAAGCAATTTTACTAAATAAATCCGTTTATAAGCTTTTATTGGTGGAAAGTGGTAGCCTGTTTGAAACATCTTCATTGTTTTGGTCTCTTGGGGTATTTATTCTCTTTTTTGGTGAGCTTGGTCAGCATATTTTTGGGTTTTCATAGTTCAGGTGATTGGTGAGGTTTAATTTTGAATAGAGGTGGCATATTGTTCAATAAATAGTATTGCATTACTTGAGGACAAACAATGGTTCAAGTTTGGGGGTTTGATGAATTGGAAATTTATCAACTCATTAGGCTCTAAAACTTGAGTTTTTGCTTAGTTCTTGAGTTGATTATATGGATTTTATGCCCTTTTTTCTTTTGTTGTGTGTTGATGACTAAATGTGAAGAAAAGAGCAAAAACAAGGAGTGAGAGAAAATCGGCGATCTACCGATGAGGACAGGCGAAATGTCGGCCAAAGGCCAAACATCACTTCCTCTGAGGAACAATGCCACTAGCGATTCACGAGTTGCCAGCGGTGACTAACCGGTCCAATCGCCGAAGGACACCTAAAGTTCTTAAAAATAGCATGAAGATCCAGCGGTTCACGGATTGGTATCAGCTAAACATCGGGTGAACTGCCGATGCTCACTAAAGCTGAGTGAGGGCCTAGATAAGACACCCAGCGATTCACGAATTAGGACTGGTGAACTGCCGGTGTCTCTGCTGATTCCATAATGGTGCTCAAGGATATAATTATCCAACACGGGAAAAGAGATAAAAAGTTCCCTACTTTTTCGGATATATATAGCAGATAAAGTACTTTGTACTGAGAGATAGAGAAGGAGAGATAGAAATAGATATATTGAGGGACAGCAAAGCATATATCACATCATTGTTTCCTTTTTGAGCTGGAGAACATCTCTTAGTAGAGATAGAGAGATTTTGATTGGCAAATTTGGAAAAAGTACTCTTCTCTATTTCATCCTTGTAATAGTAAGTTTCAGCAATTGTTGGAGACTATTTTGTCAATTTGATTTTACTACTCTTTCTATTAAATTCAAATAAGTTATTGATGAATGTGCTTTTGAATTTCTTAACCATGAGTAGCTAAATCATTAACTAAAGTTGTGTGATGATGAATATTCAATTAGAATAGGTATTGCTAGAGTCATCTTCATATTGTTTAAACAAGTGTAAATCTGTTAGATTCTCTTCAATCTATAAAGGAAGATCCATTGATTATGATATGGGTCTATTTATTCTTGCTTGATTGTTGCTTATAAAAGAATAATTAAGTATTGAAAGAGAATTTAATAGCGGGTATGGATAAGAGATTGTGAAATTGGACTAGAAATAACTGAAATTGCATTCTCATTCCTTATTAGCAGTTAATAGCTAGAAATTAGTGCAGCTGCTAATCCAAATCGAATCGGGTTGAACTAAATCGTGGCTAGAGGTTTGACAAAACTCTAGTAAGAGGTAGTTGAAAGGCTAAAAAGCTGGAATTTCCACTTTCCGAGATTATTTACACTTATTGAATTCATGAGATGACCTAGCATGTCCCGATCTGGTTAGTATTTCATCTACACCACACCTATAGTCTTTCACACCCTTGTTGACATCTTTGCTGACCTTGTTGTTTCATTTCACTAAATCACCAAATACAATTCACTGCAAAAGTTTAAACCCCTCCCCCCCCAATTTTCTTTGTTTTTATATCAAATCTACGTGGTGCAAGCTAACTTCAATTTCTCAACCGACACTTGCAACTATCATTCCCTAGTCCTCGTGGGATTCGACCCCCGCACTCGTCCGGTTACTTGTTTTGATACTTTGGCCAGGTATATTCTTTGCATAAAGGATATATTTTGGATGTTATCACTATGGGTCTTCCATCCAGATCCAGGCGCGATCAGAGGGGACGAGCATCAGGCTCTAGAGGCCGAAGTAGCAGACCCATAGAGACCAGCCCTCCTCAAAGTAGCAGATGTGGTTGGAGACATATGGGCCAGTGATTAGCAGGTTCAAGTGCTTGTTTCGAGTGTGGAAAGCCCGGACATATGCTTAGAGATTGCCCAGCAGCTAGGCAGGGTCATGATAATAGCCGAGGCCTAACCTCCAATTCAGCAGCTCCACCAGCACGCCTAGCTCAGCAGGGGGCATTTACTAGTGCGGGTGTTGTACAACGCCAAAATAGATTTTATGCCCTAGCATCCCATCAGGAGTAGGAAGTCTCCCCAGATGCAGTCACTGGTATGTTAGAGTATCCCACCATGACGTATATGAATTGTTAGATCCAGGGGCTACTTTATCTTTTGTAACGCCCTATGTTGCTAGTAGTTTCAAAGTTAGTCCTGAAAGCTTATCAGAACCCTTCTCAGTCTCTACTTCAGTCGGTGATTCAGTTATAGCTAGAAGGGTATATAGAAATTACCCTATCGCGGTCCTTCAGAAAGTCACCTCAGTAGATTTAGTAGAGTTAGCCATGGCCAATTTTGATGTTATCCTCGGCATGGATTGGTTATATTCATGCTACGCCTCATTCAATAGTAGAACCCGTGCAGTAAAGTTTAGATTTTTGGGTGAGCTAGTCCTAGAGTGGAAGGGTAGTTCAGCTGTGCCTGTAGGTCGCTTCCATTCCTACCTTAAGGCTAGAAAGATAATTTCTAAGGGTTGCATGTACCATCTAGTTAGAGTTAAGGATGCTACATTAGAACCCGAACTATCTAGTCAATTCCAGTAGTGTGTGAGTATCCAGAGGTGTTTCCAGATGATTTACCGAGAATCCCTCCCGAGTGGGAGATTGATTTTGGTATTGACCTTCTTCTCGATACGCAGCCTATATCTATTCCTCCTTACAAAATTTCTCTAACTAAGCTAAAGGAGTTGAAGGATCAGTTGAAAGACCTTTTAGACAAGGGATTCATTAGACCAAGTAAATCCCCATGGGGTGCACCAATTCTCTTTGTCTGAAAGAAGGATGGTTCCCTTCGTATATGCATTGATTATCGGCAATTGAATAAGGTCACAATCAAGAACAAGTATCCTTTTCCCAGTATTGATGATTTTATTACCAACTTCAGGGTGCGAAGTGCTTTTCAAAGATAGATCTCATATTGGGATACCATCAGCTCAGGGTTCAGGAGAGTGACATCCGGAAGACAGCCTTCAGGACTCGGTATGGTCACTATGAGTTTGTAGTTGCGTCTTTTGGAATAACGAATACTCCTCCATCTTTTATGGATTTGATGAACAGGGAGTTCGAGCCACACTTGGATATTTTCATGATTGTGTTCATAGATGACATCCTTATATACTCTCGAAGCGAGGAGGAGCATGCCGCTCATTTGAGGGTGGTGCTACAAACTTTTAAAGATCACCAGTGGTATGCTAAATTCAGTAAATGTGAGTTTTGGTTGAACTCAGTGGCCTTTTTGGGTCATGTGGTGTCAAGTGAGGGTGTACAGCTGGACTCTCAGAAGATAGAAACAGTGAAGAATTGGCCTAGACCGGTGAATCCTATGGATATCAGGAGTTTCTTGGGTTTGGCTGGTTATTATCGGAGATTTGTTGAGGAGTTTTCATCCATTACAGCCCCATTGACTAGGTTGACCCAAAAGAAAGTGAAGTTTTAATGGTCGGAGACTTCTGAGAAGAGCTTCCAAAAGTTGAAGACTCGACTCACCTCAGCACTGGTGCTTACCCTACCTGAGGGTACCGATGGGTTTGCTGTATATTGTGAAGCTTCGAGGATCGGCCTTGGTTGTGTATTGATGCAGTACAGTAAAGTTATAGCTTATGCTTCCAGGCAGCTAAAGGTCCATGAGAAGAACTACCGACTCATGATCTCAAATTGGCGGCGGTAGTATTTTCTTTGAATATTTGGAGATACTATTTGTATGGGTTCCATGTAGATGTGTTTACGGACCAGAAAAGCCTATAGTATATGTTTACTCAAAAGGATTTTGAATCTACGTCAGTGGAGGTGGTTGGAGCTTCTTAAAGATTATGATATGAGTTTCCTTTACCATCTGGGGAAGGCTAATGTGGTGGCGGACTCCCTTAGCAGGCCTACCATGGAGAGTGTGTTCCATATAGACAAGGAGAAGAAGGAGTTAGTAGAGGATGTGCATCGGCTTGCACGGTCGGGAGTTCATCTGGTTGACTCAACCAATGGTGGAGTTATTGTACAGAATGGATTATAATCATCTTTAGTGACTAAAGTTAAATCTAAACAGGACGAGGATCCTATTCTGGTAAACTTAAAGGAAGTTGTTCAGAATCAAAAGGTGGAGGTCTTCTCCAAAGGAGGAGATGGTGTGCTTGGATATCAAGGTCATTTGTGTGTTTCAGATGTTGATGATCTGATATATCAGATGCTGCACGAGGCTCATGGTTCCAGATACTCTATACATCCATGTGCCACCAAGATGTATCATGACCTACGGGAAGTCTATTGGTGGAATGGAATGAAGAAGGACATAGCAGAATTTGTGGCTAAGTGTCCGAATTGTCAACAGGTGAAGGTTGAGCATCAAAGACCTGGAGGTAAGCTTCAATATATTAGTATCCCTACTTGGAAGTGGGAGAAGATCAATATGAACTTCATTACAGGGTTTCCTCGTACTCACCGAAAGTATGACTCTATTTGGGTGGTTGTGGACAAGTCGACTAAGGAAGCTTATTTCTTACCGGTCAAAACTACCGATTCAGCGGAGGATTATGCTAAGTTGTACATTCAGGAGCTAGTTCGGTTCCTGGAGTGCCCTTGTCCATCATATCATATAGAGGTACTCAGTTTACCTCCCAGTTTTTGAGATCGTTTCAGAAGGGACTTGGTACTCAGGTCAAGCTTAGCACAGCATTTCACCTGCAGACAGATGGTCAGGCTGCGCGGACCATTCAGACCCTTGAGGATATTTTGAGGGCGTGTATGATTGATTTCAAAGGTATTTGGGAAGATCATTTTCCTCTCATTGAGTTTGCGTATAACAACAGCTACGATTCCAGCATTCAGATGGCTCGGTTTGAGTCTCTCTATGGGCAGAGATGTAGATCGCCTATTGGTTGATTTGAAGTCGGTGAAGTTGCGGTGATACGTTTAGATTCAGTCCATGAGGCTATGGAGAAAGTACAGCTTATAAGGGACAAGTTGAAAATAGCTTAGAGTCGCCAAAAGTTCTATGCAGATGTGAGGAGGAGGGATCTTGAGTTTGAAGTTGGTGATTGGGTGTTTTTGAAGGTCTCTCCCATGAAAGGAGCGATGAGATTCGGGAAGAAAGGGAAACTCAGTCCCTGTTATGTTGGCCCTTACCGGATTATGAAACGAATTGGAAAGGTAGAATATGAGTTGGAGTTTCCCTCAGAATTAGCTTCAGTCCATCCAGTTTTTCATGTATCGCTCTTAAAGAAGTGCTTGGGTGACCGGCTCTAGTTGTTCTGATGGAGAGCGCAAGTGTGAAGGAAAACTTTAGTTATAAGGAGGTTCCGGTGGAAATATTGGATCATCAGGTTCAAAAGCTAAGAAACAAAGAAGTAGCCTCAGTTAAAGTTTTATGGAGGAATCAGCATGTTGAGGGAGCTACGTGGGAAGCCTAAGCAGATATGATGGTTAAATACCCGCGTCTATTCCCTTCCGGCTCAGTTTTAGCTTGAGGTATTAGTTTCCTCCTTAATACTCTATTCAGTTTCATGTTCAGCTCATGTGCCTCAGTCTCTTTAATGTCAATGAATGTATGTGTGATTCAGGAATTCAATTCAGTCATGTAGTTCAAATCGGAGTCAGTCACCCCGTCAGTTTTCAGCATGTATGTCCAGTATTTGAGTATGCTGATTGCACTTCTCTGCTTTTCAGTATGATTTTCAACATTCGAGGATGAGTGTTCCCAAGGGGGAGATATTGTAATACCCTGAAAACCCTAAGATCAGACGCGGGAGTTAAATGAAGAAAATAGAATTTTCTGTACCACGTCACAGGACGAGTCATCTAGTGACCCGTCAAGAACACCACGAGGCATTAAGTGACTCATGGGAAGGGGTTTGTCCATGACTAGAAATTTCAGATTTAGGGTGACCACGGGTGTGGCCACGAGTCGTGGTCAGCCCCATGATTCGTTAGGTCAAAGGTGGTTTGAAGGAGGAACGAAAATGGCAGTACACCTAACGGGTCATCACCACGAATGGTTGGGTACACCACGAGTCGTGCTGACCAAGGAAGGCAAGTTTCTAGTGTTGATCACGAAGGGTGAGCACGAGTCGTCCAGTCTCTCGTTGGGACTGGAAGTGTGTTTTTCCCTGTGAATTTATTAAAGATTTTTCATTTCTAAGTTCCTAAGGCCTAAACTACATCGTTTTAAGCTCAGAATAGTATGTTTTAAGAAGGGTTAAGTCATTCTAAGCCTATTCTAATTCATGCATGCAAGCTTAGAGGTTTTAGGAGTGGAAAGGATTTGGACGGCTCTGCCCACTTGAGCGTGATAGTCGGGACCACGTAAACTCTATCATGGTAATGCCGGTTATATGACGAGTCTCCCATTGTTCCTCATGATTTTAGTTATGCATGTTCATCAGTCATGATATTATGTTCTTAGCAGGTTTGACCCAATGTTCAGTTTTACTTATGACTATCAGTTTCAACTTTGGGTCATTTGATTAAGTTATGATATTCAGTTATGTCTAGATCATGATTTCATAAAATAGCATGTAAGTCCCTCTCTCAGAATCTTATCTTGATTATGTTTTATAACATGCATGATTTATGATCTTACTAACTTAGCGGTTTTACTTACCTTGCATACTCGGTACATTCCATGCACTGACCGCATATTCTATGTTGTATCATTTCATGACTCGTCAACTCAGGCTTCAAGCTTATCCAGAACACTTGTTGTCACGGTGACGGCTCGTCAATTTTCTGACGGTCCATCAATGATGATCATCACCAGCTTCAGGAGGATATGTATTTGCACACTTAACATCCCTTTCAAACAAACACAATATCAAAATTAAACAAATATTATATACAAAATATAACAAATCTTGGGTTGCCTCAAAAGCAGCGCCTGGTTTAATGTCCCGACATGACTCGGGTACCTTGATTACTCAGACTTTATCAAGGTACACCAGTTCTAACACCATTACCTCCTCTGGTACTCCATGGAACTTCTTTACACGTTGGCCATTCACTTTGAAGCATTCCCCTTTTTGGTTCTCAAGCTAAATAGCTCAAGATGGGAATACCTGTGACACTTTGAACTGGCCAGACCATTTTGATCGGAGTTTGCCCGAAAACAGCCAGAGTCTAGAGTTGAACGACAGCATAAGGTCTCTGGGATAAATTCCCTATTTTCAATCCTCCAGTAGTGAAACATCTTCATCTTTTCCTTGTACAAAGCGGCTCACTCATATGCCTTTAGACGAAATTCATCTATCTCATTAATCTAATCTAGCCTCAGGTGTGCACCCTCGCTCCAACTCAAGTTGAGCTTCTTTAGCGCCCACGAAGCTTTATGCTCCAACTCAACTGGTAAATGACAAGCTTTCTTGAACACTAATTGGTATGGAGACATCCTAATAGGCATTTTGAATGTTGTTCAGTATTCCCATAATACATCATCAAATTTTATAGACCAATCTGTTCGGTTAGCATTCACTTGTTTGTCCAGAATGGCTTTAATCTCTCGGTTTGACACCTCAACTTGTCCACTCAACTGTGGGTGATAGGGAGTAGCTACTTTTTGCTGCTTAACTCCATATTTGCCAGCAAAGCAATAAAAACTTTTTGGCATAAATGATACCTCTCAATGCGAATAATAGTTCTCGCAGTTCCAAATCTTGAGAAAATATTATTTTTCAGAAACATTGCAACACTTTTGACATTATTATCTGCCAATTCCACAGCCTCTACCCACTTTTAGACATAATCAACCGCTACTAAAATGTACTTCAGGCCATATGAGCTCACAAATGGACCCATGGAGTCTATGCCCCATACACCAAACAGTTTCACTTCTAGGACAGGGGTCATAGGTAATTCATGCCTTCTATATGTATCACCCTACCTTTGGCATTGATCACAAGCCTTCACAAAGTCGTGGGCATCCTGATGTAACATCATCCTGTAGTATCCATATTGCAAAATTTTTTGGGCTGTCCGAGCAACCCCATGGTGTCCTCTAATAGGAGATGAATGGCATGCCTCCAAGATACTTAACATTTATGCTTCTGGAACACACCTCCTTATTTGGTTATCAGCACAAACTCGAAATAAGTACGGCTCATCCCAGAAGTATTTGTTCACATCATGAAGGAAACCTTGATGGAAAGTCAAGTCTTCCAGTATCATACCACTGAAAATGTAATTGGCAAAGTCAAAAAACCATGGAATGAGATCGACTATTGCCGCTAATACCTGTTCATCAGGGAAGGAGTCATCAATCTCCTCATGATTTGTTACTCTCCCCTCAGCTTCAAGTTGGGACAAGTGTTTCGCTACGTAATTTTCACATCCCTTACGATCCTTGACTTCAAAGTCAAATTCTTACAGCAAAAGAACCCATCTTGTTAGCCTTGGTTTGGCATCTTTTTTTGCTATGAGATATCTCAAGGCGACATGATCAGTGTGCATAATAACTCTGGCGCAAAGCGAATACCCCCTGAATTTGTCAAAGTCATATATCACCGCCAGTAACTCGTGCTCAGTCACTATGTAGTTCTTTTGTGCACCATTCAATTCCTTACTAGCATAATAGATGGGGTGGAACATCTTTTCTCTCTTTTGTCCCAATACAGCTCCGAGTGCAAGTCCACTAGCATCACACATTACTTCAAAAGGTTGCGACCAATCTGGTGCGACCATTATTGGGGAAGCACTAATTTAGCCTTCAAGTTTTCAAAAGCCTTCAAGCATCCCACATTAACACAAATTTGGTATCTTTCTCCAACATCTTGCACAATAGATTTGTTATTTTTGAGAAGTCCTTGATGAATCTTCGGTAAAATCCTGCATGGCCCAAAAAACTTCTCACTCCCTTCACAGAAATTGGTGGAGTCAACATCTTAATTACCTCAATCTTTTCCCCGTCCACTTCTAAGCCCTTTTCTTATATTTTTTGGCCTAGCACAATGCCTTCTTTCACCATAACATGGCATTTCTCCCAATTCAGCACCAAATTTGCATCCTCACATTGCTATAAGGCTTTGCTAATATTAGCCAAGCAATCGCCAAAGGTGTCACCAATGACTGAAAAGTCATCCATAAAAACTTCTAAGGTATCCTCCATCATATCAAAGAATATTGACATCATACACCTCTAAAAAGTTGCAGATGCATTACATAACCCAAATGGCATACGTCAAAAAGCAAAGGTCTCATAAGGACAAGTGAAACTTATCTTCTCCTGATCCTCTGGTGATATTTGGTTATACCTAGAATAACCATCTAAGAAGCAATACCACCCTCTGATTGCCAACTTATCCAGCATTTGATCCATGAATGGCATTGGGAAGTGATCTTTGAGTGTATATGTGTTGAACTTCTGATCATCTATACAGACACGCAAGCCTGTGACTGGTCTTAACGGAATCAACTCGTTTTGCTCATTTTCCACCACAGTCATGCCTCCCTTTTTGGGGACACATTGCACCGGACTCACCCACTTGCTATCAGAGATTGGATATATGACACCTGCGTCCAACCATTTAATTGCCTCTTTTTTACCACCTCTTGCATTAGTAGATTGAGCCTGCACTGATGTTCTCTTCTTGGGACACAATTTTCCTTTAGCTGAATTTCGTGAGTACATAACCTCTGGGGAATCTTGGTAATATCAACAATTGTCCATCCAATTGCCCTCTTATATTTTTTAGCACATCAACTAGATCTTCAACCTGCCATTCAACTAGATCGGCTACCACGATGACTGGGAATATGTTGCTATCTCCCAACAACACATACTGCAAATGACTAGGTAATGTTTTCAACTCCAATGCTGGTGGTTCTTCAATAGAGGACTTCGCTAGAGGACTGGGTCTATTCTTTAAATCCAAATCCAACTTCTTTGGAGCATAAGAAAATGACCCCATCCCTGCTAATGCATTCACTACCTCTTCATACTCCTGAATATGATCATCAACATCATTCATAATCACTGCAGCTAAAATGTCAACTACACAGTTCTCTTCTCCGGGTGCTTCGACAATCTCTTCCTCGATAACATCAATAATGGAGACCACACTCATGTCTCTCGGCTGTCTTATGGACTTGCAGACATTGAAACTTACCTCTTCATTTTTCAGTCGGAACTTCAACTATCCACTCTTTATATCCACCAACACTTTTCCACTTGCTAAGAATGGCCTACCCTAAATGATAGGAACTTCAAAGTCCATGTGGTAGTCCAACATTACAAAATCTACATGAAATATAAAATGTTCCACCTTAACTAGCACATCATACAAAATACCCACAGCCTTCTTAATTGACCGGTCTTCCATTAACAACCTCATAGTAGTCAGTTTTGGGGCTCCCAAGCCCAACTGTCTGTATATGGCCAGCGGCATCAAGTTGATGCTAGCACCCAAATCATATAGAACTTTGGCGAAATTAAAGGCTCTAATGGTGCATGGAATTGTGAATGCACCTGGATCCTCTTTCTTCTAAACCAATGATCACGAGGAGATGACACTATAATGATGAATGTTTTCCGCTAGTTTTTAGCTGACAGCTCTCTTCTTTGTGACCAAGTCCTTCATGAACTCGGCATAACTGGGAATCTGCTTAAGGGATTTCATCAATGGGATGTTTACCGATAATTGCTTCAACATGGAGATGAACTTGTAGAATTTTCCATCTTCCACCTTCTTTTTCAACCTCTAAGGGAATGGAGGTGGAGGTCTCAGAATTTGAGTCAAAGGCTTAACCACCTCCTTTCCTTTTTCTTGACCTTTATTTCCCTGGTCGTTCTCTATCACTTCTGGTCATACAAGATCAACTGGATTTAGCTTCTCTCCCTCACCCTCAACTATAGGTTCTATGTCTGAAACTAACTCCTCAACTTACTCTGCGTCAATAACAGTAGTCTCAGATAATTTTTTGCCACTTCTAGTTATAATAGCCATGCATTGGCCATCATTTCTCGGGTTCTGCACTATATCACTTGGTAAGGTTCCACTTTTATTCTGATTAAGGGAAGCAGACATTTGTCCCATTAGGTACTCCAGCTGTTTAATGGCAGTTGACTGTGAGTCTACAAGATGACTCATATTGGAGAGATCATTCTTCATCTCTTTAATTCCTGAGTCAGTAGATTCGACTCTTTGCAGTTCTTTGGCTAACATTTCCTCCACCTTCAGACTTCTTGCATCATTATTTCTCCATTCTTGATTTCCAGGAGGCACATATACTCCACTACGATTATTTTTGTAGCTTTTTTTATTCTTCCAATTGCCCTGTTCTCTATCTCTGTAACCAGCTCTATCGCAATAGTTGTCCTTTGGATAGTTCTAACCTTGGTTTCCATAGTCATTGGCCCAGAAACCCTCCATGTTGTTCAAGTACTTAGCCTCTTATTCTGATTTTGATCCATGTTCTTCGTTTCTAGTAGCTTTACCCACATCGTTCACTTTCTCAGCACCCCCTGCAAGAAAATGCTTAATAATAAACTCCAACCGAGTTTTCATATATGCCATATCTTGATCTCTCTCTTCTTCTTTCTAGTGTTGCTCAGTAGTTGACCTCACTGCATAGGAGTTACCAGAGACTTCAAAGTCTCTAGTGTATCAAGATCTATTGGTCTTAGTGACTCTATCCAGTATAGCTGTCGCGTCAGTGTAGGTTCGGGATATGAATGACCCTCCAGTCACAATATCAGCAATCGGCTTAGTTGCCGAATTTAGAGACTTGTAAAATGTCTCCATTAGATGCTCATAAGATAATTTATGGTTAGGGCACTCCTTGAGTTTCTTATTAAATCGGAGCCATACCTCATGCAATGCCTCGCCAGGAAGCTACTTGAAATTGTTTTTCTCATCTCTCTGTTGTAACATTCTGGAAGGTGGAAAGAATCTCTCCAGAAAAGAAGCTTTTAGCTCTCTCCAGTTCATAATTGAGTAATGTGGCAATTCATTCAACCACATTGTTTCCTCCCCAAATAGAGACAATGGAAATAACCTCAATCAAATAGCATTCTGACTAACCCCTGGCAATTTGAATGACTTTATATGCCCACAAAGTTCATCAGATGTAGATTTGGGTCATCACGAGCTACTCCTCTAAACAAGCCTTTCAAGTTCAACAATTGGATCATAGTGCTTGTGTTGTTGAAATTCGCTCCTAGAGCTAATGGGGGAAGAATGATGGCCCCAGTGGCACCAACTCCATCATCGTTGTCATGCCCCACCTTGGGAGGCATGACTGGCACCTGGTGCCCTGCTAGGACCTGAACTACTGAGCTGATTGAGCCTAAGCACTTCTGGTGTAGGGCTTACTCTAACTCTAGAATCAAGAAAACAACGGGCTATATAGCGGTTGTAAATACAACCCCCGGCCGACAAGGCCTATAGCCACCTGTGAAAATAAATAGCTAACTAGAGACAAACAAACATAAGGAGTCCTATGCGGGCCGACAAGGCCACCATGATATCTAGTTATAACTGAAAAGTGAAATCAGATGCTAGACTGAGCTATGACCGACAAGGCCACTAATCAACAGCTAAACAGGGCCCCACGCGGCCAACACACATAGTCTAAAAAACATAAGGGGCCCACACGACCGATATCATCTAACCACAGGGAAGTAATGCAATCTGCAAGCCTCTAGGAGTAATAAGATGGTCGAGCCAGGGCCCCGACCTACCCATACTGTACAAACAAAAAAAGTAAACCTCTATCACACAAGCTCCGAAAGAAGGGAGCTGACGGCCATGTACGACTGACCGGGACTATGAGGGACCTGTAGGCAAGTAATGCAGCACCCCAGAAGAGGGCTTCAGTACCACAGGTACTGAGTATGTGAAGTAGTAACTTTAAATAACTAAAAGTAAGAAATAGAATTGACAATAACTGAAGCAAAGAAACGGACTGAAGATGACTGATGTAGTGAAATAGGGGCTAAACATAACTGTAATAAGGAGGGTAGGGGTCATACCTGACAAACGAGGCGTCCTACTATCTGACTATTAGTAACTAAAGCAAACATAAACCTTACCTGGCCCCTATAAGCCGGAAGGTACAATCAGCACAAAACAACCCACCTGGGCCCCCATTAGCCCTAGTGAGTACACCTCAATCTATATACCACTATCCCGGTCATACTGAGACAACTACCATATATAAGCGTCCTGCAAATTCCCTGGGTCTGCAAATGGGCCTGCTCGGCCCCTGACTGTAGCTGTGTCTAAGTCTGAGTTCGGAGGACTCCTGATATCTACACCCTAGGCGTAAACACTCGGCAGGGGTGTGTATAAGGCCACCCACGGCAATATGAGGATTTGGATCCCCATATTCGTCCCTTGCGGACGGCATGCCACTCCGTAGAGCGATGTATCCTTGCCCCTGTCGGGTGGCGACACAACTATTAACCCTGGGGTGGTCATGGAAGATATACAGGTATAATCCAGCCCAAAACAATACAATTTACGAGTCTAAACTGACAACAACAACTAAACATGATAACATACTCTTGACATGCTTTCCGGGGATTCATACTGGATTACTATGCTGAAGAAACTAACTTGCTGAAAGAAAATGCTTTAACATACCTCGATTGCCAGTTTCTGATTAACTAATGGGTTCCAATCAGCATTCAATAGCTCTTCCCAACTGAAATCGTGTTACTGGAAAGATAGGACTAGTTTTAACACTAAATTCGGCAAAAAGGAAAACTTTATATATAAATATTAACTATATTCTAACTTTATGGAACACAGTCGAAACCTTGTTATTTCTTGAAATTCTAGAAGGGTGAAATGCTTACCTTAAGCCTGGGATCGTATTGACACTAGTTTGGAGGAATTCTAACAATTTTGGCTCTATGGGACGACGATTCGCCGGGAGAATTTCAGGAAACTAACTCCGTAGAAATGCTTCCTACAGCCTTATACTTCGATACCCGAAGTTAATTCAGATTTGGACGATGTTTAGCAGTGTAATCGAATGAAAATTATAATTCCCCTTCACTTCTAACTCTGCTGGACGAGTTTATTTGAGAAAAATAACATGAAATCTAAGGGTAAGGCCTATATATACTTGAGGCAACAGACAAGGCAACGTGGCACTCTGCCCATCGCGCTGATTCTGCTCCATGCCATGTTGGCTAACACAAGGAGCTGCTCCTTGCCACTTTGCCCCTCTGGGCAGCTTGGTTCAGCCTCCTCCCGCGAAATTCCGACTTGGCACTCATTCGGCCTTTCCCCGGGCCCTTTCCTCGTACGTATGGAACTCTAAAACACTTAACCAACATATGAATAGGCCGACTAAATTCTAGAAACTTACGGGGTATAACATCCTCCCCCCTTAAGAACATTCGTCCTCGAATGTTAACTTCTACTTGCAAGAACCTTAACCTTGCAATTACTTATTCTAGAAAAATTTCGGCAGAGTCTCCCCTGTAATATGGTCTATCCAAAAACCCTGAAACGTAGAAAAGTCCAATGTAGGTACACCACACAAGACTATGGCATTCATTTCATAATAGATTAAAGTCAACTACTCCACATATACATGTATATAATGAAACTTATGAAACAACAATAACAACATACCTCTAGCTGCACAATCTGACTAAGTCTAAAATAACTAAGGATATCTAGTTTTCATATCATCTTCTGCTTCCCAGGTCATCTCCTCTCGGTTCTTATTTTGCCATAACACTTTAACAGAAGCAACATCTTTAGTTCTTAGTCTGTGGATTTGCCGATCTAGTATGGCTACTGGAGCTTCTTCATAGGCTAACTCCTCGGTGATTTGGACGTCTTTGACTAGGACAATCCAGGAGGGATCTCCTATGCACTTCCTCGGCATTGATACGTGAAAAACTAGGTGAACAAATTCTAACTCTGTAGGTAAATCCAATTCATAAACCACCTGGCCTATCCTTCGGCGAATCTGATAAGGCCCAATAAACCTCGGGCTGAGCTTGCCTTTCTTACCAAATCTCATCACACCCTTCATCGATGAAACCTTCAGGAATACCCAGTCACCCACATTAAATTCTAGGTTTCTCCGCCGCACATCAGCATAAGATATCTGGCGACTCTGAGCAGTCAGCAGACGTTCCCTGATAAGTTTTACTTTCTCTTCTAACTGATGAATAATATCTGGCCCAATCAATGCCGATTCTCCTACCTCAAACCAACTAGCTGGAGACCTGCACTTCTACCCATATAACGCTTCATAAGGTGTCATCTGAATTACTGAATGATAACTGTTATTATAGGCAAATTCAATAAGCGGTAGATGTTCAGCCCAGCTGCCTCCAAAGTCTAGCCACACACTCGTAACATATCCTCGAGCGTCTGGATGGTATGTTCTGCCTTCCCGTCTGTCTGAGGATGGAAGGTCGTGCTCAGGTTAACCTGCGTCCCTAGGCCCCTCTAAAAATATTGCCAAAACTTAGTTGTAAACTGCGCCCCTCTGTCCGAGATAATTGACAGCGAAACACCATGCAATCAAACTATTTCTCTAATATACAGCTCAACATAATCTTCGGCTGAAAAGGTAGCCCTTACTAGCAGCAAGTGAGCTGATTTCGTCAACCTGTCAACAATTACCCAGATAGAATCATATTTACGCCTGGTACGAGGTAACCCTACTACGAAATCCATATTAACTGCCTCCCAATTCCATAAAGGCACAGCTATGTCCTGTGTCAGTCCGCCTGGTTTCTGATGTTCAGCTTTCACCTGTTGGCAATTGGGACATTGAGCTACGAATTCTGCTATCCCCTTTTTCACTCCCGGCCACTAGTAAATCTCTTTTACGTCATGATATATTTTTTTTGAACCTGGATGGAGAGAGTAACTGACATAGTGTACCTTGCCCATAATTTGCTGGCGAAGCCATGCCATGTCTGGAATGCAGAGGCGATCCCTATATCTCAAAACTCCATCCTCGGTTACTTTGAAATTTGTCACTTCCCCTCGCTGGACCCTATTTCTGAGTTGAACCAGGCTAGGATCTTCATACTGTCGTTCCTTCACTTCCACAACCAATGATGATACTGCAGTATTCTAGATTACCGCTCCATTGTCTCCTGATTCTACTATACGAACAGCTAAACTGGCTAGCTGATGAAATTCTCGAGCCGATTCCTACCGCTCGAGTTGTAAATATGCCAGGCTTCCCATGGATTTGCGGCTAAGGGCATTTGCTACAACATTGGCCCTTCCTGGGTGATATAAAATATTCACATCATAATCCTTTAACAGCTCCAACCAGCGACGCTGCCGCAAATTCAACTCTTTCTGGGTGAAAATATACTGCAGGCTTTTGTGATCAGTGAAAAGATCTACGTGGACGCCATACATGTAGTGTCTCCATATTTTCAAGGCATGAATCACTGCGGCTAACTCCAGGTCATGGGTGGGGTAGTTCTTCTCATGCTTCCTCAGCTTCCTGGAATCATAGGCAATCACCTTACCATGCTGCATCAAAACACATCCTAACCCAACACCCGAAGCGTCACAATAGACTACATAACCCTCTGTTCCTTTTGGCAATGCTAGCACCGGTTCTGATGTCAATCTGTCTTTTAGTTCCTGAAAGCTCTGCTCACATGCCTCAGTCCAATGGAAATTTGCTTCCTTCTGCGTCAGTTTGGTTAAAGGTGCTGCTAAAGTGGAAAATCCTTCCACGAACCTTCTGTAAAACCTGGCTAACCATAGGAAACTATGTACCTCAGTCAGAGTGGTAGGTCTAGGCCATGTTTTCAGTACCTCTATCTTCTGTGTATCTACCTGTATACCAGCATCTGACACAATATGGCCCAAGAAGACTACTGAATTCAGCCAAAATTCACATTTAGAAAATTTTGCATATAGATGGCAATCTCTGAGAATTTGGAGCACTGTCCGTAGATGATCCTGGTGATCTGCCTCCGAGTGGGAATACACCAGAATATCATCGATAAATACTATCACGAACAAGTCCAGGTATGGTCTAAAAATGTTGTTCATCAGGTCCATAAACATTGTTGGAGCATATGTCAGTCCGAAGGACATGACTAGAAATTCAAAGTGGCCATATCTGGTCCTGAAGGAAGTCCTTGGAATATCCTTTTCACGAATCCGGACCTGATAATATCCTGACCTTAAGTCAATCTTTGAAAAATACCTTGCTCCCTATAACTGATCAAATAGGTCGTCGATTCTGGGAAGCGGGTACTTATTCTTGATAGTGACTTTATTTAGTTGTCGATAATCTACATACATACGGAGGGAACCGTCCTTCCTCACGAACAGAACTGGCGCACCCCATGGTGAGGTACTCGACCTGATAAAGCCCTTTTCTGTCAAATCTTTCAATTGTTCCTTTAGTTCTCTGAGTTCAGCAGGAGCCATCCAATATGGAGGAATAGATATAGGCTGAGTGCCTGGTAATAGATCTATTGCAAAATCAATTTTCCTTTCTAGGGGAAAACCAGGAAGCTCATCTGGAAATACGTCGGGAAATTCATTAACCACTGGAATAGACTGAAAGGTCGGAGGCTCTGCCCGAACATCCTGAACTCTGACAATATGATAAATGCACCCTTTTGCTATCAATTTTCTGGCCCGAAGATAGGAAATAAACCTACCTTTTGGCGTGGTTGTACTACCTTTCCACTCTCGTACAACCTCTCCTGGAAAGTGAAATCGGACAATCTTGGTCCAACATTCGACATTGGCATAGCATGGAGCTAGCCAATCCATACCCATAATAGCATCAAAATCAACCATTTCTAGTTCTATCAAGTCTGCCATAGTTTGACGACTGGCAACCTCTACTGTACACCCCCGATAGACCCTTCTGGCTATCATAGAGTCACCAACGGGTGTAGACACTGAGAAAGGTCACCGAAGCAATTTCGGCCTAATACTAAACTTTCGAGCCATTAACGGTGTAACATAGGACAAGGTGGATCCTGGATCTATCAACACATAAGCAGGATGAGAGGAAATGTTCATCATACCTGTCACAACATCTGGTGATCTCCTGTCGCCTCGGAAGTGCATAAGTACGGTCTGGACCGACACTTGAACTGGAGGCCCCTGATCTGCCTCGGCCTCTGCCAGCTGAAACTGAGGGCCTACGCCCTGCCGGGGATACTAGAGCTCGTTATCCTGCCGAGGACCTATCCTGTTGATCCCGATCACCCTGACCCCTAGCTAGACAATTCCTCATCTAATGACCCTCCTGTCCACAAATGTAGCATGCCGTGGAACCATACCTGCATGCTCCAGAGTGGCGTCGACTGCAAATAGGGCAAAGTGGTATTGTAAACCCACTCTACTCCACTCTCCTCTACTGTTGTGAACCTACTGCTTGCGAACCTTCACCGGGTTCTGACTGCCCTCAGCGACTAGACCTGCTCCTCTGTCGTTGTGGTGGAGGCGGGGGCCTAGGCGGCCTATCTGATAACCGTTGCCTAGGTCCTCCCGGGGACTCCTCTTGTAATTCACTCGGTCTGTCCCTGCGGCGCTGCTCCTGACTTTTCCTCCTAATCTCCCGTTGTCATTGTCTGATACCCTCAATATTCTGAGAAAAAGCCTACACATGGGTGATATCCATATCCTCTCATAGTGTGGCTGTGATGCAGGTCTCAACATATTTTGGGTTCAGTCCCAGAATAAAGCGGTGTACCCTGGCTGGCATTGTGTCCACAAAGGCTGGCGCATATCGAGCCAAGGAATCAAACCGCATGGCATATTCCCTAACACTCATCAACCCCTGCTCCAAGTGTAAGAACTGATCAACCCAGGCCTGTAGAATCTCCCGCGATAGGTAATGATCCAAGAAAGCCTCTGAGAAGCTGGGCCAGGTTGGAGGGAAAACATCTCTCCCTGGGGACCTCTCCCAACTCTCATACCACAGTACAACGATGTCCCGTAGCTGGAATACTGCCAACTCAACAGACTCTGTGGGTATAGCATGCATCACCCTAAAAATACTCTACATTTGGTCTAAGAAGTCTTGAGGGTCCTCGGTCCGATATGTCCCTGTGAAATGTGGGGGACTTAGTTCTAAGAACTCTTGGACCCTCAAACTACCAGGCCCTCCTAAAGATTCTGCAACTGTAGGTGGTACTGGTTGGTGCTGAGAAACCATCATCTGTACTAGCATAACCACCGCGCTTCTGACCTCCTGGTCGAATGGTACGGGTATACAAACTGCCGGAGGCGGTGCCGTCACACCGACCGTCCCAAGCGGCTCTTGATGTGGTGGTGACTGCTGGGAGGTCTAGATGATACCTCCGTATCGTCCTCAGATCGGGCCGATTCTGACCGAGGCTGAGGCACCCTGCTGGTGCCCCCTCCTGCTGCTACATCTAACTTCCTGCCTCACGTAGGGTGTCGCTGGTCCGACATTTCTCTGTAAACAAAAAAGTATAATGAGCTTAGGGACTCAACCCTATATTGTACCACTCTATATGACGACTGAATAAGAAGAAAGAGTAACCATCCTATCATGCCTTGCAGCCTCCTGCCTATAGTATGTGGTGCACAACACATCCATAGACAAGACTCTACTTAGCACGGCTTGCAGACTCCCTGTGATATGACCTGCTCTGATAACAAGTTTGTCATGCCCCACCTTGGGAGGCATGACTGGCACCTGGTGCCCTACTATGACCTGAACTGCTGAGCTGACTGAGCCTAAGCACTTCTGGTGCAGGGTGACTCTAACTCTAGAATCAAGAAAACAACGGGCTATATAGCGGCTATAAATACAACCCTCGGCCAACAAGGCCTATAGCCACCTGTGAATATAAACAGCTAACCAGAGCCAAACAAACATAAGGAATCCTATGCGGGCCGACAAGGCCACCAATCAACAGCTAAATAGGGCCCATGCGGCCAACACACATAGCCTAAAACACATATGAGCCCCACACGGCCGATATCATCTAACCACAGGGAAGTAATGCAATCTGCAAGCCTCTAGGAGTAATAAGATGGTTGGGACAGGGCCCCAACCTACCCATACTGTACAAACAAAAGAAGTAAACCTCTATCACACAAGCGTCGGAGGAAGGGAGTTGACGGTCATATACGGCTGACCGGGACTATGAGGGACCTGCTCCTCGTCTATCTGCACCTGTAGGAAAGTAATGCAGTGCCCCAGAAGAGGGTGTCAGTACCACAGGTACTGAGCATGTAAAGCAGTAACTTTAAATAACCGAAAGTAAGAAATAGAACTAACAATAACTGAAGTAAAGGAAACGGACTGAAGATGACTAAAGTAGTTAAATCAGGGCTAAACATAACTGTAATAAGGAGGGTAGGGGTCATAACTGACAAACGAGGCGTCCTACTCTCTAACTATCAGTAACTAAAGCAAACACAAACCTTACCTGGCCCCCATAAGCCAGAAGGTACAATCAGCACAGAACAACCCACCTGGGCCCCCATTAGCCCTAGTGAGTACACCTCAATCTATATACCCCTATCCCGGTCATACTGAGTCAACTACTAGCTATAAGCGTCCTGCCAATCCCCTGGGTCTGCAACTGGGCTTGCTCGGCCCCTGACTGTAGTTGTGTCTGAGTGTGAGTCCGGAGGACTCCTGATATCTACACCCCGGGCGTAAACACTCAGCGAGGGTGGGTATAAGTCCAACCACAGAAATATGAGGATCTGGATCCTCATCTTCGTCCCTTGCGGATGGCATGCCGCTCCGTAGAGCGACGTATCCTCACCTCTGGCGGGCGGCAACACAGCTATTAACCCTGGGGTGGTCACGGAAGCTATACAGGTATAATCCAGCCCAAAACAATATAATTTATGAGTCTCAAATGACAACAACAACTAAACATGATAACATACTCCTGACATGCTTTCCTGGGATTCATACATGATTACTATGCTGAAGAAACTAACTTGCCGAAAGAAAATGCCTTAACATACCTCAATTGTCGATTTTTGATTAACTGATTGGTTCCAATTAGTATTCAATAGCTCTTCCCAACTGAAATCGTGTTACTGGAAAGATATGACTAGTTTTAACACTAAATTCGACAAAAAGGAAAACTTTATATATAAATATTAACAATATTCTAACTTTACGGAACACGGTCGAAACCTCGTTATTTCTTGAAATTCTAGAAGGGTGAAATGCTTACTTTAAGCCTGGGATCGTATTGACACTAGTTTGGATCAATTCCAACAACTTTGGCTCGGCGGGACGATAATTCACCGGGAGAATTTCATGAAACTAACTCCGTAGAAATGCTTCCTGTATCCTTATACTTCGATACCCGAAGTTAATTTAGATTTGGACGGCATTTAGCGGCATAATCAGATTAAAATTATAATTCCCCTTCGCTTCTAACTCTGTTGGACGAGTTTATTTGAGAAAAATAACATGAAATCTAAGGGTGAGGCCTATATATACTTGAGGCAGCAGACAAGGCAATGTGGCACTTTGCCCATCGTGCTGATTCTGCTCCGTGCCATGTTGGCTAACGCGGAGGAGCTGCTCCATGCCACTTTGCCCCTCTGGGCAGCTTGGTTCAGCCTCCTCCCGCGAAATCCCGACTTGGCACTCGTTCGGCCTTTCCATGGGCCCTTTCCTCGTACGTATGGCACTCTAAAACACTTAACCAAAATACGAATAGGCCTACTAAATGCTAGAAACTTACGGGGTGTAACAATCGTCATCTTCATAATCAAATGGAATTGCAGGACGATGATGCCCCTACCTTTCTGAGGCTTGCGATGATTTCTAGGGGCCACATACTCAATATTTTGCTCATTTAGGTTATTCCTAATGACATCATCATTCTCGTTGTTAGCAGCACGTTGTTTATTGCCCTTGGTTTGAGCATTAGCAAGTTGTTGTAACCTTTTTTCTTCACATTCTTGTGCATTCATAGCTCTCCTCAAAGTTCTCTCTAACTCAAGGTTATAAGGAGTTAACAGTTCACCCGGCTTTGGGTATTTAGCATGCACTACCTCTACCCTATATAGACAAAAATAACAAATAAAAGTAAAATATAGAAATACTCTAAAAGTCAAATAAGCACACTTGACTTAATTCAAAACCGTATTCCCCGGCAATGGCACCAAAATTTGATACACCCAAATTATACTTCTATGGTTAGAAGTATAATACGGTTTTTGTCAAATATAGAACCCAATAAGATTGGGGTCGAACCCATAGGGAATATGGTGAAATTTAGTCTTAAGTGGTTATTTTCTTTTAATCAAATATTTTCGTAACATTGGGGGTTTAGGAATTATGTTTCACTCCAATGTTTATCAAATACAAGAAGTAACAATCACGATTAATTTCTATTAAACTCAATAAAAGATAATCTAGGGTTGTGATCATCATGGTATTCCTGAAAATATTTGGTGAATGACCATAGGGGACTCATTTCATGCTATGTGTGTAGGTTGCTAACTCGATTATCCTATCCAAACGTTTCTTAACCTATTCAGACAGGTATCACACTTATTTTTTCTAACTAAGAGTGATAACAAAAGAGTTATAAGATTTAACCTAGGTTGATTGATCTTATTACAACATTAATCATCAGTCAAGGTTTAACACCATTAATCCCTATTACTAATCCCCTCTCTTCCAAATTAATACACCTTACTCAAGCATGTCAAAACTAGGGTTTTTCTAATTTTTGCGACCATTAGAAATCATTCAAAATGAAGACACTAGTAATCCACACATTTGCATTCAATTAGCCCATGTATCACTCACCACAAGGATGTCCTTCTACCATAAATCACAAAACCCTAACAATGACACTTAGCCACACATGGTCATTGCATTCACAAAACCAATTACATTTATCAAAGAAGGTTAAACTTACAAAGAGGAGATGAAAACTTGATTGTGATTCCAAAAACTCAATAATATTTCTCCTAAGACTCGCCCAAAAATAACGTTGAAGCCGTGTTTTTCCTCCTTCAAAAAATACTGCTCCAATAGTTCCTTTTTTCCAAAACTATCGGCTCCTACAAATAATCCTAATAACTTCTATTTATATCCTAAACTAATCCAAAAAAACTATACTGAAAATCGGAGTCCCGCTTTTCACGTGACACCCAAGCTGACGTCCCGTCGGCCAGGTGACTGTCCGTCATTTAGGCCATCACTCTTATCCAGTGTATCTGCAAATCTTCACTTTGTAGACGGTGTGCCTGACGGTCCGTCACATGATCCGTCGCTCTGTAGCCAGTGTGCCCTTGATTTCTCTTCTCTGAGACGGTGATCGTGACGGTCCGTTGCAAAGGTGCGGTCCGTCACCTGGACCTTTATTTTCACTTCATTTTGTTATGCTACTATTTGGGCCCGATGGTGGAGATGACGGTCCGTCACGCTAGTGATGACCCATCAAATAGTTCGTCACATTGTTGTTTCAGCTTGTTTTACCCCATTTCTTTCCTTTGCTTTATGTTCCTGTACAACACACACAAAAACCACAAAATAACCAAAGTTTCTCAAGAACTGGCATCAATTCATAGTTAAAAGCATCTCATGCATCACCAAATTCCGGTGTATCAAGGTCCATCAGATAAGGGAAAATACATCCGATTCAGAAAAAGAGGAGCATTTTGTACCCTACTTTTGTACATTTTTAAAAGAGAACTGAACCTTCTATTCCATATCATTATTGCATTATATTTAATATTGAATAGAAAGTATAGAGAAGTTGGAGAATTAAATTATAGAGAGAGAAAGCTTTATTTTCTCCTTTGAAAAGGTAGAAAACTCTATTAGGGATCAGAACCTTATGCTTGAATTTTCTTACTCATTTTGTTGAATGGATATTGAATTATTCCTTAATACAATTCCTTTTTCTACTTACATGAGTAGCTAAATTCCTTGATAGGGATGTGTCAATGATTGGGGTTGATTTAGATTGGGTATTATTTAATTGATCTTAGATTTACTCAATTAGTATAATTCTAGTGTTTCATTTGAGTTTAAATCTAAATGCTCATAGTTGTAAATGTGGGTTGTATTTACTTACTATAATTTTACTTGATAAAGGAATTTAGAGTGTGGGTGATGAAACATTAGTGGATAATTGGGTGTTGATCATGTGAGGTTGGGCTAGAGATAGCCAAAACTCATTATCACACACCCATTGAGAATCAAATCTAGAAATAGTTGATTCTTACCCAAGTTGAGGTGGTTGTTGTGAAAAGGACTTTGGGGTTTGAGAAAACCAAAAGTATAAGGCACCTAATTGATTAAAAATGTAAGATGCCACCTCATCAACAACTAATTATACTATTGAGTAATGCTAGGAGCTGTTAATAATCCTAATCCGATGATGCCCCGATAATATCACACCCCTAATAGTCTCTCCTTTGGTATTTTCTATGCTTTGTCCTGGTTTTCGTGAGTGAATTTTGTAGTTTAATTGACAAGTTGTGATTTCCCTAATTTTATTTTATTGTTGTTGAGACAGTAATGCAAGTTACTTCAATTTGATAACAACTCTTGTATGATCAACTACTATTCCATGTGGGATTCGACTCTGACACTCTTCGGATATATTTGTTTTGCCAATGACCATTTACACTCTCTCATTAAGATGAGTGAATTTGGACGTTATCAAAAATGGATCCATTGCTGGGGAATATATTTTGATAGCATTTAGT
This sequence comes from Datura wrightii, assembly GCA_035772735.1. NCBI lineage: Eukaryota > Viridiplantae > Streptophyta > Magnoliopsida > Solanales > Solanaceae > Datura > Datura wrightii. The sequence continues at coordinate 118,907,441 of JASDFA010000016.1, forward strand.
TGTTTGTTATTTTGAGACGATTTATTGCTTCTTGGTTGGTTTTACTTTGCTCTTGTGATTGGTGCTATCTAGGTTGATCTTGATATGAGTCAATACTCACAAGAAGGAGAAGGTTCGGTGGATGGGCATATGGATCATGAGGATGATGACCCCATGATGCCCAATGTAGTAGGTGTCATTCGCCTACCTCCTACGATAGGGAATGCAATATTTCATGTGACAGAGAATGCCAAATGAGGATGCAAATAGGCATCTCTAAAGTATTCTTGAGATTTTCCAACCCTTCAACATTGCAAATATAAGTCAAGAATCGATCAGATTGAGGCTCTTCCATTTTACTAATCAGGGAAGCAACTTCTTGGTTGGAGGAGTTGCCTCCCGGGTCTATTACCTATTGGAATGAACTCACGATAGCATTTTTGAACAGGTTCTTCCCTCCCTCAAGAATGCTACAGCTGAGGGATGACCTTACCAACTTCTGACAACTTGATGGGGAATAACTCCATGAAGAATGGTTGAGGTTCAAGAAAAGAATTGCCATTTGTTCAAACTATGTGTTGCCCGACGGGGTTCTACTTTAGAGCTTCTATCATTCATTAGATTCTATCGATAAGTCTGTGGAAAATAATTTGTCAAGGGGGTTCCATCATGGATTAGCCCTATGGAATAGCCAAAGTACTTCTTAACAGAATGACCAAGACCAATCGAGCATGGCATACTAAAGAAGTAGAGGTATCTTCTAGCGGTGTTGCTCCCAACCTTATGACTACTGAGATGAGGAAAAGGGATGAGGCTAGAGATTAAACTCTTGAAAAGATGATGACCCATCTAGAGTTGATGATGAAACATATGACGAGAGCTGGTGCAAAGAGTGTGAATGTTGTAGGTGCTTAAGGCCATACTCAATTTGATGATGACACTTCATTACCAAGATATGAGGAGGAGTGTCAATACATGGGGGGTTCTCGCCCTGGGTATCAAGGTGCTAATCAAGGCCCTTGGCACCCAAGGAATTAGAATCAAGGTTGAATAAAATCATGACAAAGGATGAGGGGATAGAAATGATCGATGGGTGAATAGAGATCAAAATCATGAAGGAGAGTGATATCACCAAAGTGCTAACCCCTATGTGCCTCCTCCAAAAGCAAAAGCATCTCAAGGGTAGCCCGAAATGAGTGATGTGGGCAACTCAAATATTAAAGACATGTTGTCTGGGGTGTTGAAGAAGGTAGAATCCACCAACAATGGGTTTAAATAATTAAAACCGGAGGTGTCTAACATCACCCAAACAGTAAATTCCCACTCGGCATCTATCAAGCACCTTTAAGCCCAACTAAACCATTTATCTTCACAAATGAACCCCCACATGAAAGGTGCACTCCCTAGTGACACTGTTCCCAATCCAAAGAAAGATGGTCATTGCATGGCAATCGTGACTAGGAGTGGAAAGATATTAAATGATGTGGATGTGAAACCCAAAGGTGTTGTTGTCTGAAGGGCAATATTGATGATGAGTTGGAAGAGGAGCCGAAAACACCAAGTGTTGGTGATGGTGAAGAAGAGAAGGATGAGGGAGAAGTTGATCTGACTCCCTCAAATGATGTAAATGTGAATGAGGACAAGAAGGTACCCAATGACGAAGATCAAGAAGCAAGAGTTCCACCTCCATATCCACAGTAACTGACCAAGAAGAAGGAGGATAATCAACTTTGCAAGTTTATAGAAATGTTCAGCAAATTATCCATCAATATACCATTTGTGGATGCCTTACTACAAATGCCAAGATATGCGAAGTTTATGAAGGAACTTTTAAAGAAAAAGAAGGTGGTGGATATGGGCCCTGAGAAGGTGACCCATCATTGTAGTGTTGTGATGTACAGCAACCTTGCCTTAAAATGTGAACATCCTGGAGCATTTACCATTCCTTGTACAATTGGCTTATGCGTGTTCAATAAAGCTCTTTGCGGCCTTGGTGCTAGTATTAATTTGATGCCTCTAATGATTTTCAAGAAACTCGGGTTGGGGAATCCCAAACCTACATCAACGAGGATTTTGATGGCAGATGGGTCGATCAAAATGACCCGTTGGAGTGTTCGTTGATGTTCTTGTGAGAGTAGATAAATTCATACTCCCAAATAATTTCGTTGTGCTAGAAGGTGAGATGGATATAGAGGTGCCAATTATCTTGGGACGTTCACTACTAGCAACAAGAAGAGCTTTGGTTGATGAGGAACTTAGGGAGCTTAAGTTAGTAGGTGGCGATGAGGTCACCTTCAATGTGTGCCAGCCTACCAAGCCCTCGGAGGAGTGTAAGGTTATAGCAGTGCTTGATGGTGAAGTGGAGCATGATGAACCAAGTGATGATGAGAATGAATCAGAGGATGATCCTCCGGATTGTTAAATCTTGAGAATGTATCGTGCCACGACGTTAACTAAGGCACTTCTTGGGAGGCAACCCAAGCATTTTTATTTTGGGCTTTTTGATGTTTTTGTTGTTTTTGATTTTGTAGGTAGATTGGATGAAAAAACAAGGAGAAGAAAAACAGAGCAGGCACTATGCTTGACCGGCGAATCGCCGGTCCACATGCGCGAAGCGCTACCTGAACAAGATTCAAGGGTAGAGAGCTGGGAATGAAGAGCAAAAATTGGTGATTTACCAGCAGAATATCAGTATCAAACTGCAAACCATCGGATATAACACAGGTAGAAACTAGAACACCTAGAGTTGAAGCATGGCCGATGACCAAACAGGCGAAACGCAGGTTCCAACCCGTGAAACGTCGGTCACCCATTGCATACAAGGCAGTAAACTAAAGGGGAGATAGTCACCTGCATTTAAGCAGCAAAATGCCGGTCTTGGCCGATGACCACTGGTTAAACTTAAGTCAAGGTATGTAGTGAATTTAAAATACTGACCAATTAGTTGACCAACCCGATCCATGGATAAAAATATTCCGATCAAAACCTCTTCAACTCCCCATAAACCCTTTTTCCACCTTTTCATTTTTCCCATTATACCTTTTTAACATCCCAATACACCACCTTCCCACCTTTCCAACATTAAACCCATCTCCTCACCTACCATTCCTATCCACTTCTTCTCTCCTATAAATTCCCCATTCCTACTCCATTCATTTTATTTATGCTCACTCATCTTTTCACTAAACTAAAGCAAATGTCTTGTGGAATCTCCATTGTTGGTCAACACCAAACTTCTATTTGTCTTCACTCTTTGTCCTAAATCTCATTTGGTATGTATGTCTTACTTTGATTTTGTTTAGAATGTGAATACATTTTGAGTATGTTAAGTTAGAAGTTTCCCCCCTCATGTTTCCCCATTACCCCATTCTTATGCCTTTCATTAATTGTATATTTTTTATATTGTGGGTATATGGGGGCATTGATAAAATGTTGAATGCTAATATGGGTATCATATGTGGTAAAAATCTTTGTGCTTGATGTTCTTGATTTTAGTTGGGGGTGAAGTCTGAATAGTCTCAAGTGCTTAAAATGTATGATTTGTCCGATGATAGATAGAGTGACGTCTTTCTTATGGGTAACTTGTCATTTTACTTGTGTTTTTGTCATATTGGGGGAGTAAGCCATGAATGTGAAATATTTTTACTTGATTAAGTTTGGCGGTGAAATGCACTAAATGGAGTTCATCAGCGAACTGCTAGTCAAGCCCGGCGGAACGCCGGATGAAGCACCGATTGAGGTACAAGCCTTCAGGCCACTGCCTCAGACATGTGTTTCACCGGCGCTTCGCGGGCCAAGACTGGTGAAATGCTAGTGTGGCACCGGATGACCCTGTTTCCCTAGTGCACTGTGTAAGACTGACGCCTTACGGGTCTTCACCTGCGTTCAGCTGGTATTTCACCGGTGCTGCCAGCACTTAACCCTTGAACCCTTCAATTTGTTTTTCATCCAATCTTTATAATTTCCTTCCTTATCTTAGAATAGATGTAACTTTTCTTTTCCATTATCAAAGAAAATACAAAAAGAAATATTGTTGTATGGCACTAACATGGTCCTGTTGATTATGTCTTCATCCAGCCAACCAAGCAAAGGCAAGCGCTCAACCTCATATAAAAGCAAAGGAAAGAGGAAAGCAAGGGTGACCCCAGCCCCCAACACTAGAGAAGCTATTATCTTTTGCGCGCCCGACATGGAGGGGCACTATGTTATTTTCAAGGGCGCTCTATCATGGTAGAGAAGCACTTCGACTTAGTGGGGCTGAGGGGTGACTTCCCCAACATCATAACACAATTTATTGACCGCCAATAGCACATATTTTCCAATCCTCTGCCAGACATCTACTATACCCTAATGCCCCAGTTCTATGCATTATACCAGGTGAGGCAAGACAGCAGGCATCATAGAGGCAAGGTTGACGGTTTCCCCTACCTTCCCTCAATTATGGTGAGGGGTGTATAAGTTGACATCACACCAACGGCAATCAATTCTTTATTTTGGGATGATGAGATTGACCCCGAAACTGAGTATTCGGCCAAAATTGCCAACAAAGAGGATCAGTTCAGTTGGATTGCACCTACTATTACAGCTGACACCTTTTTGGGCTTTTATGAGTGGCGAGATATCCTGGCATGATTTAAAATTTGAAGCCAAGTTGTGGCTTGATTTTATTTGCGGTTGCATTAAACCGTCAAAGAATGAGCAGAGGGTAAATTTAGAGGCGGCTATCCTTATCACTTGCATCATGAGAGGGGTCCCCATAAACTTTGTACAAATAGTGGCGATTCAGATGAAGAGAAAGGTAAGGCAAGATGGCACCTCAATTCCCTATGATGTGCTCATATCCCAACTTTGCCTCCGAGCAAGAGTGCTACTTTTCCCAAATAAGGCCCCCAACTCTACTACTGGTGTGATCATAGTGGATAGAAAAAGAGACGCAGATGCTCCCAAGAGCAAGCAGAAGTGGATGCAAGCCTTTAAAATCCCCGAGGAGTCCATCTCTCATGGATTAGAGAAATCCCCTATGACCCCCGATCTCAACATGCCATAACCTGAGGCATCGGGCCAAGCTTCTAGAGAAGCACCTACTAAGGGAGACTCACCTCCTCCCACATCTTCTCTGCCAAGCAGTCTCCACAAACTCACATAGATGACACACTCCCATAAGAGCCAGCTTCAAAAATTGGCTAAAAGTCTCCCTTCTCTAATTGCCAAGACGGTGAAAAAGGAGATGAAGTTAATGTATAATAGCTTGAGCAAGTTATGCTCGCGTGTGGATATTGTGGAGGGGGTTGTCATTTCTCTCCAGGCTGAAGTAAGGAAATGAAAAGGTCGTACATCAATGGCAGTGCTTGACATGAGCACGCTTGACACATCTATCCCCTTCTACAGTCCAAGGCCCCATAAATGACTTGTTCAAGGGCTTGTGGGATAATGAGGAGGATCTAGGAGATGAAGGCCAAGATGGGGATAGTGAGACTGAAGATGAGGATGATGATGATAAGTGACCACTTCAGGGAGTTCCTACCCTCATTTGTTTTGTATGAATATATTGGGGACAATATATTATTTTAGTTGGGGGTGGGATGAGTGTATTTTTTTGTGATCATCGTTATTGATGTTGATATTGCCCTTGTCGGACTTTTATTTTTGAATTATGATGATTTGTGAGCCTTTGTCAGGCTTGGGATGCCCTTTTCAGGCTGTTATTGATGATGATTGATGTTGCCCTTGTTGGGCTGTTGTTTTGATAATTGTTGAATGGTTGTTGAGCCTTTGTCGGGCTCAGGATGGATGAAATGAAAATTTTATTCTTGAATTGTTAGTACATATGATTGGGTCCTTGTTTAAATTGCCAAATATTTCATGACCCAAGTTTGATTTTCGCCTTTGTAAATAGTAGCTAGTGAATAAACTTCGAGGGTTTTTTTATACCACGGTTCTTTTCTGAGGAGCAATCTCTTCTTCTTTTCTTTTTCTACTATAGAACCGAGTGACATTTTCCAATGATAGATTGTAAGATGACTTTCTTAAGGGAAAATGTCAGTTTTTGAGTCTTGTTGAAATTGTTTTTGAGGGGTACTACCAAAAAAATTGTGTGGCATGAAGAAAATGAATTATGAAGAAATGGGGCATTTGAAATGGAAAATGTAGCACTCTCTTGTCATATATTGCACATTTAATGTTTGGCTTGTTGATTCACATGCTCAATTGTCTTAAAATCATAATCTGGCTGTTGTGATGTATTGTGTGAATTTTTTGGAGTGTGATGCCTTGTGTGGTGACCCATGCATATACGTTTGTCTAAAACTTGCCCTAAGTGTGATTCAAGGAGAAATCCTAGAGGTAGTTGCACTTAGATCATGATTTTAGGCTTTCTATTACTTGTCGCTTCACCCAAAATGACCTTATTAAACATCTTTTTTTGCTAGCCAATGTTGAGCCTTTGACCCCTTTTATTGAAAATCATATTACAAGCCTAATGACCCTTTTTCACTCTCGTCTTTAGCACTCATCCTCCCTAGTTACTAGTGGTGAAAGAATGAAAAATGGGGCTTCAAGCCCAGAAATAGGGAGAGATAAGAAAATGTGTGGAAACGAGGCAAAAGCCTAAGTTTGGGGGTTCATAAAAAAAGGGAGAAATGTGATAGCTTCAATATGAGGTAGCACCAAATTGTGATTAAAATGAATGAATTGGTTGGTTGAAAAAATCGTGAATCATTGAAAGAGAATTAATAATGAAAGGTGTTACCTCTTGCTTAGATGAGGTGAAATGTGGAATCCAAAAGTGTTATATGGGTGGCTCTTGTTAAACAAAAGATGAAGATGATGAGCAAGGAGAGATAAGATGGAATGATCTCAATATGTGATGGGATGTTAACAATGTTCACAAATAGGCATTAGGGAGGTTCTAACCACTAAAACTCATTGTCTATCCTACCTTAACCCCTATCCTTCATCACGACCCTCAAGTCCTAATTGATTTTGAGTGTAGCAACTCTACATTAGTGGCGAGTTATACGAAGGGCAAGCCTATGGGTCAAGTTATGTGCATGAAGAATTTCTTTGTGAGAGTGAGATTTATTGTCCTATTCTATAATCCCGTGTGTGTATTTCTTGATGATAAAAAAGGATTTTTCTTCTTGTGAGTGGCATCACCCTCTTGGAGAACATGCTTACATTGGTGCAAAGAAGTAATTGGGACATTAGTGTTGTGAGCTTCAAAGCAAGCTTTGAATGTGAATTAGTAATGATTTGAGCTTCTATGTATGCTTGTTTTGATAAACCATGCCCTTGTTTTGAAGAATGAAAATATTTGTGAATTATGTCTATTCATTGTGGTTACCTCTTGAAACTTTTGAAACATGTTTTAGGCAGTCTCTTCTCTTTTCCTTGAGTCGGTGAGCAATTTTTCGATTGTCATAGGTTCAGTGATTCTTGGTGCATAAACTCATATAGTATAACATGTTGTTCCATTTTATCAACTGTAAAGAATTGCATTACTTGAGGACAAGCAATGGTTCAAGTTTGGAGGTTTGATGAGTTGGTAATTTACCAACTCATAGGCTCTTAAACATGAGTTTTTTTTTTAATTTTCAAGTCTTTTAGGTGGATTTTATGCTATTTCTCTTTGATCTTTGCAGGTATTTTACTTGAGTAGAGAAAGCATGAAATGGATCAAAAAACATAAAAATTGAGATGAGGATTGGTGCTCTACCGAAGGACACCGGTGAAATATCGTTCACTTGCAAATACCTACTAGGCTGAAGAATAGTAGCTACTGGTGAACCGCAAATCAGCACCGGTTAATTGCTGGTGGCAACGTTGAATCGATCCAAAATCAACTGGCACCCGAATGCGACAGACCTGCGGTTCACTGTGACTTTGCAAGTGAGGTCCGTTAGAAAAGGGCAAAAACGTTTGGTTCAAAAAAAGAGGAGCACTTTGTATCATACTTTTATTCATTTTTAAAAGAGAACTGGACCTTCTATTCCGAATTATTATTTCGTTGTATTGAATATTGAATCAAAAGTAGAGAGAAGTTGAAGAATTGAATTATAGAGAGAGAAAGCTTCATCTTCTTCTTTGAAAAGGTATAAAACTCCATTGGAGATCAGAACCTTATGCTTGAATTTTCTTACTCATTTTGTTCAATGGATCGAATTATTCCTTAATGCAATGTCTTCTTCTACTTACATGAGTAGCTAAATTTCTTTCTAGGGATGTATGAATGATTGGGGTTGATTTAGATTGGGTATTGTTTAATTGATCTAAATGCTCATAGTTGCAAATGTGGGTTGTATTTATTTACTCTAATTTTACTTGATAAAGGAATTTATAGTATGGTTGATGAAACATTAGTGTGTATGTGGGTGTTGATCATGTGGTATTGGGATAGAGATAGTCAAAACCCATTATCACACACCTATTGAGAATCAAAGCTAGAAATATCTGATTCTTACCCAAATTGAGGTGGTTGTTGTGAAAAGGACTTCGGGTTTGAGAAAACCTAAGGTATAAGGCACTTAATTGGTTGAAGAATGTAAGGTTTCACCTCATCCACAACTAATTATACTATTAAGTAATGCTAGGAGCTGTTAATAATCCCAATCCGATGATGCCCCGATAATATCACACCCCTACTAGTCTCTCCTTTGGTATTTTTTATGCTTTATCCCTATTTTTGTGAGTGAATTTTGTAGTTCAATTGACAAGTTGTGATTTCCCCAATTCTTACTTTATTGTTGTTGATACAGTGATGCAAGTTACTTCAATTTGATAGATAACTCTTTGTGATCACTAATATTCTCTGTGGGATTCGGCCCCGATACTCATCGATTATATTTATTTTGCCAACGACCATTTACACTCTCTCGTTAAGAGGAGTAAATTTAGACGTTATCATATGTGCAACTCAAAGCTCCTCAAGGCCTTTCACAAGGGAGCCTTCCCAAGGGTTCTACACGTGGATGATAGCTTGAGAGGATGAAAGGACGGTGTGTCTTGACTCGAGCATAGACTCCCGATGCAATACAGGACCTAGAACCACAAATGGCTCCAAGCTAACATATGGTACATGTATAACATAAGAATAGACTAAGGGAAATAAATCATAACACAAAGCATGAGCAGAAGTCTAAGATACCATAAAACGTGAACAAGACTACAAGTCAACACGGTTGAGAATCAATACATATATGTCTGAAAAGTCTCTAACCATAGGAGGAGCTGTAGGGTAAGCCCCCAACTAGCTCAGCTAAATCTGAAACTAAAAGACATAAAATAAAAGGCTAAACTGATGTCCTCGAATGATGAGGACTCACCCAAAGCGGAGACTGGGTTGAACTGGGGCAAGAGCAAATCTAATGACGGGGTTGTGACTGATCACCCGAACCTATATTATGAGATGATATACCACAAAAGTATGCGATCAGTACTTTGAATGTATTGAGTATGTAGGATAAGTAAAACATATTAGTAAAATAGTAATGCAACCCTTCCTAAATAACAAGGACCTCAATCAAAAATTTAATAAGCACCTAACCTATTAGAAGAACCTAAAGGGAATTGAACTCCCAAGAGACTCTTCTTTCTAAACAATGAACAATCAAATGTTTTCGCAAGCACACAAGCTCTCAAGAGAGTATTTAGTCTTAATATCATGAAAAGCTACCTAGTAACATAATAAAATTCACTACTTATACTAAGATAGGAAAGAAGACACTATTTATTACTATTATACCCTTAATGAAGTAAGTGCCTTATTTGGTGGTCTTCTTTTCGGTGAATTCATGAAATGGACACTTGCATGTTTAGTCCCTCTTCACCATCATGGCCACTTTATGTTTCTATCTTTCTCTCACCCTCCTAAGCATCATCCGTTCATAGGACTCCTAAAATGGCTCCATTATGTACTCAAGTTCATCCCTCTTTATGAAAAGATCTTGTAGCACTTGGAGCTCACATGTTTGGTTTCTTGAGAAAGGTCTTGAAGGGACTTGATTTGCATCATTCTCTCCTTCTTGAAAAGAATTTTTTCTCAAATTCAAAGGGTCATTATCAAGATCACCATAGGAGAAAGATCACACCCATTAAAGATGTTGTGAACATGGTAATCCAGAGGAAGATCAATCTTATAAGCATTGTCATTTAGCCTCTCAAGCAATTCAAATAAAAAATCACCTATATGCATAAGTTTAGTATTCCTTTTGTTGGGAAACCTTTCCTTACAGAAATGGACCCAAACCCAATTGCCCGGTTCAAAGACAACTCTTTTTTGGCCCTTGTTGGTTATCTTTGCCTCTCTTGATTTTTCTTTTCAAGTTGAAGCCGCACCTTCTCATGCAAATTTTTCATGGACTCAACCCTTTTATTACCATATAAACTCAAAACAACATCTTGAGATAAAGGAGTTAGACCAAGAGGGGTTAGGAGATTAAAACCATAAACAACCTCAAATTGAGACATGTCAATATACTATGAATCACATAATTATGAGCAAATTCAACCAAAGGAAAATGGTCTTCTCAAGATGTTAATTTACCTTTAACCATGGTCTTAGGCATAGAACCTAGGATTCTATTCACAACCTCAGGTTGGCCATTAGTTTAGGGGTGACATGATGTAGAAAACAATAATCTTGTACCAAGTCAGCCCCACAATTTCTCTCAAGAGTTGCTAAGGAACTTTGGGTCCCTGTCACTCACTATGATTTTAGGAATGCCATGTAACTTAACCACATTCTGAACAAATAAAGATGCAACATGAGGAGCTTCATCAGACTTATGGCATGCAATAAATGACTATCTTTGAGAACCGATCAACAACCACAAAAATGTTATCTTTGATCCTTCTTGTTGTTAACACCCAATTTTGGCTCTCAATGTTTAAAACTAAATCTTTCAGGTATTCTAGTCATTAAATTGCACAACATATAATTTTTTTTATATTTTTTTCATTTTTAACAGTTTATTGATAAATTATCCTCATGATAGATTTTATTATTATTAATTTATTTTTCATCGTTTTAGTTTTTAATAATTATTTTATTTTAGAATTTTATTTTATTTATTTTCATCTTTTTACTTTTTGCTCCTTATCAGTAATCATCCTTAATCCCATAATTTTTTTAGAATTTTGTTTGTTAAATTTATAGTCATTTCACATATATACAATGCAAATGTTATTATTTTATTTCGTTTTATTTTTTTAATATATATATATATATATATATATTAATTATATTTTTTATACAGTCCGTCAGTTCAAAAAATCGGAACGATTAATTACAAGCATAAGATAAAAATTCAATCAAATCAAGGTCTTGTCCTCCTTCAACATCTGACATTTGATTTGACTAAAGGTCCCCACCTGTCCCTTCTTTTGTTGACTTTTATCCTTAAAATAAATTCTTCTCCTATTTTCTTGATTTATCATTTTAATTTTTAAATAATTTATTATTAGTTATCCTTATTTTAGAAATTTTATTAATTTATTATTATGTTTTTACTTTTATAATTTACTGGTAATTATCAATTTCATAAATCTTTAGGATTTTTGTCAATTTATTGTCATTCTACATTTTTATAATCACTAACTTTTTTTTAGTTATTTTAGCATATACAACACAAATACTATAAGTTTATTTTATTTTTTGACACTATCTTTTTTAATTTCTTTTTATCTTAGTATCAATTATAACTTTATTTATATCTTTTAATTATATATTCATACTTATATATTTATGCGTATATTCATTATCTTTACACGGTTCAAAAGTCAAAATAATTAATTTTCAATAACAGGGCAAGCAAATACTAAGTTATCAAATCACATATCCAATCACATTCTAAAAAATGGGAAACATGACCCTTTATTTGCTTCTTCATTTTTGACTTTTTCAAAAAATACTTTTTTTTATCAAAATATTTTTCTTATCTTTTCTTTCTTTACCTACGCATCTCCACCTAATCACAACTGCATGCAAAGACTTTCGAGGGGAGCAACTTTATTTATTTTTTAATTTTTTTCCTATTTTTTTTATAAAAGAAAAAAGAACCAAGCTAAATTTCACTCTCTCCTCTCTTATTATATATCTTCACCTCACGTCCCAATTTTTTCGGCTCCCTCCATGTTTTCTCCACCAATTCTCTCTCTCTCTCAGCCTTACCTTACTGTCTCTCCCGTTCAAGCTCTTCTCCCTCTTTTCTCTATCTCTCTCTTCCACCATCCCAACGCCTTTCCCTTCTCCCTCTCAAAAGAATAAAGATCACATACACTAGCTCACACTCTTTCCTTTTTATTTCTTTCTACATCTTTCATATTTATCTTTTCATTCTTTTTTGAAAAGACTAAACAAATATATTTTCCTCTTTACATTTATTTACTTTGTCTCTCTCTCTTTATATATATATAATAAATATAAATTTTATCTATTATTATTTTTGTTATTATTGTTGTTGTTGTCGTCGTCTTTACAGTTGTTCATGTATTTTTCGTTATATTTATTCATATATTGTCTTTCTATTTATTCATGTGTTTGTCTTTATATTTATTCATACACTCTCTTTATTTTTATTCATATATTGTCATTATTTATTTAGCTTTGTTTTTATATTTTTTGATACATTGACTTTATATTTATTCATGCATTTTTATTTATATTTATTCATACATCGTCTTTATATTTATTCATGCATTTGTCTTTACATTTATACATGCATTTGTTTTTATATCAAAAATCACTTTATACCACATCCCTTTATTTTTGGGGTTGTTCAAATTATTTTGACTAGTACATTTTTTTATCTTACAATTTATTATAAACACTACATATTTAGCCAATGAAAAAAAAATCTTTTCGTCAGTTTTTTGAGGCCTTTCCATAATAAAAGGCAGAATTTTATTTAGAGTTGTAAAAATTATTAAAGTCATGCATACACATGTAACATGACCAATGAAAAAAAAAGTCTTTCTGTCAGTTTTTGAGGCCTCCACATAATAAAAAATGAAGTTTATTTAGAGTTGTAAAAATTATTAAAGTCCTACATGCATACATACATAACAAAATAATTTGTCCGATGAAGAAATTTTCGTCGATTTTTCGAGGCCTTTCTTGTATATAAGACAGGTTTAATTTATTTTATTTTAAGAGTCTCAATATATATTTATTATTATTATTATTTTAGTTTATTTCAATAAATATTTATTCATCATTAACATTTCTACTAAGTGTTTGTATAGGTAAACGGAGTTGCTTTTCGATGACAATGCTCGGAAGAAACTTGAAGATCTCCGTGGGTTCACTGTTTGTATTTCTTTATTTATTTTTATATCCTTAAAATTGTCAAAAAAAATGTAAGCATAGTGAAATCTTTTCTTTTGGAGTGTCGGTTAAGGGTGTCTCTTTATTTATGCTCTACCTAAATTCAAATTCGCTATGCGCTTAAGTAAAATTTAGGCCGTAAATATTACAAATGAATTTACGATTTAAGTATTTAATTATCATATTCTTGACACTAGGCAAACAATAGAGTCATCTTTTCTATTAAAAAATAATTCTTCATTTTCTCTTCTCTAAGTATTTTACTTAGCGTTTACAAATATATTCGTTAGTTTTCTTGTTATATATTTTCTTGCTTTAAAATATTTTAATAGCGTAATATACTCTTTCATCATTTTTTAACACATCTCTCTAAAGAAAAACAAAATAATCATTTTACCTAATGAAAATATAGTTCAATCAATTTTATTCTTTTAAATTTATGTTACTATATTTTTTTTGCATATTAATAGAATTTGTGAGTTGTATATTTAAGTTAGAAATACTAGTTAAAAGTATTTCCTTTTCATATAGTAGAAAAAATGTATATATTTTTTTCACATTAACAAAAGAATAATTTTCATTTCATATGATAATAAAAAATATTTTTCTTTCGTGTTAATAAAATAATACTTCTCTTTAGTGGTATACAAATAATATTTTTCTTTACATACATATTGCTAAAAGAGCAACTTTTCTTTTTATATAGTAGAAAAAAATACTTTTTTTTCATTTCAATAAATAATACTTTCTTTAATGTTGCATATATAGTACTTTTCTTTACAAATTATCTTTCTTACACACACAACATATATACATATATATACATATTCATTTATTTACAAATATTTTGCAGCAATATGCATTTTTCATACACTATTCATATATTTAATACCCATTCTTTTATATATACATGTAATACTATTATTTTGTTCATATTTTTATACATATTTTATACATAAAAATATGATTTTACCTTCTTTTTTGATAAATTAAGTCTAGTTGAAAATTATATTTTGTGGATTTTGAAGAGTGTCCAATACCTTCCCTTCCGTATATTTTGAACCCTTACCTAGAATCTAAATAGGTTTTTCGTAGATTAAAATTTGAGTCACACATATTAATAATTGAAAGGTTTCCTGATTTTCCTTAAAACTTAGGTGGTGACTTTATATAATAATTAAATCTTTTAGAGTCTGTGAGTTGTATTTTATCTAACTTGCAACAACATGGTGATTTTGTTGGGAACTATCCAGGTTCTAACCATGATAGACTCAAATTTTCGGTTGAGGGAGGTACTTCTATTTATGTTTTCCACATATCAATTCTTTAATTATTTGATTCTTTATTTGTTCCGCACACTATGAATTGGATAAATTATTTATATTTTACACATAAATTTACATTACTTTCACATATGAATCTTGTACATATGAATTATTTGATTCATTATTTATTTCGTATATTGTAACTGTACATTCTGAATACTTTTATAATTATTTATTATTTGTCACTTTATAATTATCATTATTATTCTATTGAGTCTCGATCGTACACAATCACACATTGTACACGCGAATTGTACTTTGCATTTCTCTGAATTCTATTTGAATTTCCTTAGTTTTAGAGATTTGATGCTTGTGTGGGGTGAGCGGATAGTTTTACTACCGTATGACTACGTTTCCATCTCGCAATTCTTTAGTTCAATGTAAAGTCTAGGTAAATCTACTCTTGAAATTTCTAGGTCATTTTGTATACAATTTTATAGTTAGTTTAATTAAGTTACCTTTTATTCGTTATATGTTCTTTACTGTATATGACATCTTTATTTGTTATATACTATTCATTTTTCACATGTTCCGTTGGTTATATATTCTTGACTTGTTATAAATTATCTTGATCACTTTATGATTTTTTGACTGGTGTTGAACCTTAATTTTTAAAAATATTCCAACTCATTTTTTCAGTCCTCATGACCTTTAGTCATAATAATATCGATACTTGGACTCTATCCATAACACATATGGATTGACATTAATTATTGATTTAAGATTTTTTTAGTGCATTAGCTATTTATATTTGTTATTCATATTCTATTTTTGTATTAATAATAATAATAATAATAATAATAATAATAATAATAATAATAATAATAATTAAAAAAAATTATTTATGTGTTATTGTTTTATATAAATTGTCATTGCATTTCACTTCTTTTATTCTTGAAAAATTCTCACTATAATGCATACACAAGAGTTGTGTTTGGAGCACCATAATTTTTTTTAAATAAAAAAATAATTTAAACTTTAGAAAAGTTGGTGTTGTGCGGGGTTTTCATATTTTTTAATATGACCTTCTCATTCGATTAATCCGCTCGAAAATCTTATGTCGAGGTAAAATAATTTTAAAAATTTCTAGGCCACACTATACATATAATTTTGCAGTTGATTTAGTTAAATTAAATATATTCTTTTTATAATTTATCATATTATTGTACATTTCAATTTAAATTAAGCATTTTTTATCCAACTCTAAGTTTTTCCACATATTCTCTATTTGTTGCACATTTTTTTATTTTTCACATATCCTTTATTGCTCACGTATGTCTTTTTGTTTGCTATTCATTGCCTCTCTCACTTTATCTTATAATTTTTGGTTGACTTGTATTGAAACTTGAATTTTACAAAACACTCAAACACATTTTTTGGATTTCAAGACATCCCATTATAATCATGTCATCGCTAGAACTTTACCATTCTACCATCTTCTTATAGGACAACTAAATTCAATTTTTGCACATTCTTTCAACCTCATTGGCATACTCTACTTTCACATATTTCTTGTTTTAAAATGCATCCACTCTCTCCATTATTATTTATATTTTGCTCAAAAAATACCAGTCTCCACTCATCCGTTCAGAATGCTCATTTTGTTAAATAATTATTCTGGCTTCGAACTACGTTTTGACCGAATTCTTGTCCTGGTGTTGATGAAGTTATTTTCTTGGGATTTTTTGTGAGTTCAAGGGGCATTGAGGTTGATAAATCCAAAATAGACGCTATTAAAAATTGGCCAACTCCTACATCTGTTGGTGATGTACATAGCATCTATGGATTGGCTAGTTTCTGTAGGTGGTATGTTAAGGGTTTTAGCATCATAGCTGCAACCTTGACCAAGGTAATCCAAAAAGGGTGAGGAGCACGTAAGGTCCTTTAAATCCTTGAAACAAATGCTTATCTCAGCACCATTGTTGCAATTTTACTCGATTTTGATAAAACTTTTGAAATTGAATGTGATGCTGGGTACTTGAGCCACTTTGATGAAAGATTTGAAATCCATTGTCTATTTAGTGAGAAGCTTAAAGGTGTGCTTGATAGGGAATAGGGGAAAGTCTTTCCTTATTCAAGAGTACCAGGAAGGAGAAGAAGAAGTATTACCTCTATTGAAGGAAACATTGAATTACTCCACCTTATGATCTTGAGTTTTATGCTTTGGTTAAAGATTGGTAGTTGGTAATACTACTTGTGTCCTAAAGAGTTTGTCATTAGAACCGATCATGAGTCCTTGAAACATCTAAAGACCCAAGGAAAGTTGAACAACCGGCATGCCAAACGAATTGTGTTTCTTGAAGCTTTCCCTTATGTAATCCAATACAAAAAAGGGAATGATAATGTAATGGTAGATGCCTTGTCTAGAAAACATGTTTTGGTGACTACTTTTACTTCTAGATTGATGGGTTATGAGAGCTTGAAATATTTGTATCCCGGGACTCCATTTTTTAATGTATCAAGATTGTGAAGCACGGAAAAGGGACTATGGGCTTAAGGATAAACCTCCAATCCTTTTTGCTAGATTTGATGGTTACTTTTTCAAATACAAGTGACTATGTGGGCCAATGAGCTTGTAATACCCCTAGAGTCCCTAAGATCAAACTCAAGGGTTGAAACTGAGAAAGAAAAAAAATTCACACCAGGTCACAAAATGACCCGTCAAGGGACCTGTGAATTCATTTAATAGATCATTAAGTGGTCCGTTAGATAGGGTGGAGTTGGATGTGGAAGAAGTGTTATTAGTGGCGTTGGGTCGAGGAATGACTCGTCACGTGACTCAATAAGTCATCAGGAAGCCCATGGTGCGCAACAGAAGTTGGGAGAATGTTGAGTTCTAGGAGACCTATCGGATAGAGGGACGAGTCGTGGTGTCACTTCACGACTCGTTAGGTGACTTGTTGGTTGGGAGATATTGGGTTGGTGTGAGACTTTCAATGGTGACAATGAAAGGAAGTAATGAGTCATCATCCTTGTTAACGACTCATCATGTCAGTCGTCAGTTGGAGAATTTCAGTTAAGGGAAAAGTTTCTCAGTGGCAACGAGTGAGGGCCACGAGTTGTCATTCCTCCTAACGACTCGTGATGTATTATGTGAATTTTTTGGAGTGTAATGCCTTGTGTGGTGACCCATGCATATACGTTTGTCTAAAACTTGCCCTAAGTGTGATTCAAGGAGAAATCCTAGAGGTAGTTGCACTTAGATCATGATTTTAGGCTTTCTATTACTTGTTGCTTCACCCAAAATGACCTTATTAAACATCTTTTTTTGCTAGCCAATGTTGAGCCTTTGACCCCTTTTATTGAAAATCATATTACAAGCCTAATGACCCTTTTTCACTCTCGTCTTTGGCACTCATCGTCCCTAGTTACTAGTGGTGAAAGAATGAAAAATGGGGCTTCAAGCCCAGAAATAGGGAGAGATAAGAAAATGTGTGGAAACGAGGCAAAAGCCTAAGTTTGGGGGTTCATAAAAAAAGGGAGAAATGTGATAGCTTCAATATGAGGTAGCACCAAATTGTGATTAAAATGAATGAATTGGTTGGTTGAAAAAATCGTGAATCATTGAAAGAGAATTAATAATGAAAGGTGTTACCTCTTGCTTAGATGAGGTGAAATGTGGAATCCAAAAATGTTATATGGGTGGCTCTTGTTAAACAAAAGATGAAGATGATGAGCAAGGAGAGATAAGATGGAATGATCTCAATATGTGATGGGATGTTAAAAATGTTCACAAATAGGCATTAGGGAGGTTCTAGCCACTAAAACTCATTGTCTATCCTACCTTAACCCCTATCCTTCATCATGACCCTCAAGTCCTAATTGATTTTGAGTGTAGCAACTCTACATTAGTGGCGAGTTATACGAAGGGCAAGCCTATGGGTCAAGTTATGTGCATGAAGAATTTCTTTGTGAGAGTGAGCTTTATTGTCCTATTCTATAATCCCGTGTGTGTATTTCTTGATGATAAAAAAGGATTTTTCTTCTTGTGAGTGGCATCACCCTCTTGGAGAACATGCTTACATTGGTGCGAAGAAGTAATTGGGACATTAGTGTTGTGAGCTTCAAAGCAAGCTTTGAATGTGAATTAGTAATGATTTGAGCTTCTATGTATGCTTGTTTTGATAAACCATGCCCTTGTTTTGAAGAATGAAAATATTTGTGAATTATGTCTATTCATTGTGGTTACCTCTTGAAACTTTTGAAACATGTTTTAGGTAGTCTCTTCTCTTTTCCTTGAGTCGGTGAGCAATTTTTCGATTGTCATAGGTTCAGTGATTCTTGGTGCATAAACTCATATAGTATAACATGTTGTTCCATTTTATCAACTGTAAAGAATTGCATTACTTGAGGACAAGCAATGGTTCAAGTTTGGAGGTTTGATGAGTTGGTAATTTACCAACTCATAGGCTCTTAAACATGAGTTTTTTTTTTAATTTTCAAGTCTTTTAGGTGGATTTTATGCTATTTCTCTTTGATCTTTGCAGGTATTTTACTTGAGTAGAGAAAGCATGAAATGGATCAAAAAACATAAAAATTGAGATGAGGATTGGTGCTCTACCGAAGGACACCGGTGAGATATAATTCACTTGCAGATACCTACTGGGCTGAAGAATAGTAGCTACTGGTGAACCGCGAATCAGCACCGGTTAATTGCTGGTGCCAACGTTGAATCGATCCAAAATCCACTGGCACCCGAATGCGACAGACCTGCGGTTCACTGTGACTTTGCAAGTGAGGTCCGTTAGAAAAGGGCAAAAACGTTTGGTTCAAAAAAAGAGGAGCACTTTGTATCATACTTTTATTCATTTTTAAAAGAGAACTGGACCTTCTATTCCGCATTATTATTTCGTTGTATTGAATATTGAATCGAAAGTAGAGAGAAGTTGAAGAATTGAATTATAGAGAGAGAAAGCTTCATCTTCTTCTTTGAAAAGGTATAAAACTCCATTGGAGATCAGAACCTTATGCTTGAATTTTCTTACTCATTTTGTTCAATGGATCAAATTATTTCTTAATGCAATGTCTTCTTCTACTTACATGAGTAGATAAATTTCTTTCTAGGGATGTATGAATGATTGGGGTTGATTTAGATTGGGTATTGTTTAATTGATCTAAATGCTCATAGTTGCAAATGTGGGTTGTATTTATTTACTCTAATTTTACTTGATAAAGGAATTTATAGTATGGTTGATGAAACATTAGTGTGTAAGTGGGTGTTGATCATGTGGTATTGGGATAGAGATAGCCAAAACCCATTATCACACACCTATTGAGAATCAAAGCTAGAAATATCTGATTCTTACCCAAATTGAGGTTGTTGTTGTGAAAAGGATGTTCGCGGCTCTGCTGCTTCGGTATGTGTTAAAAACCGACACGCAAGTGTACGTGGTCAAACAAGTAATAAAGTGGCTAAGTAGCCAAGTATCGATCCAAGGAGGCTGCTCTGGATATGCAAAATTTCCTAGTTCACTATATTTCTATTCAATTTCTAACTATGCTAACAACTATCCAATCAAGAATTGAGGGAGTTTTGTTTCTAAACTAATTATATACTAAACTTAACAACTATTATTTCCGTTGAATTCAGACAATGGATATGCTCATGCCAAGGTTAAGAACGAGTAATGGAGTTGATAATTATGATAATTTGGTCATCCTCTTCTTCATATTGCTAGTCAAGAACGTTTGCCTAGAAATTAAAACTCTCGTATTTAATTTCACTTTAGAATCATAAACCATTCGTCTACATTTCTGTGATCAAATGAAATTTATGACCTAACACTACAATGCCGGTTCCTAAATTGACCAATACGGCTTTCAAGTATATTTCTATCAAGAAAGCACATCAAAACCCAATTTTCCCAAATCAAGTTAAGAACAATACCCTATTAATTCACAACTTTCCAATTTCATGCTCTCTCGAGTGAAATTGGACTTTTTAGATATACATTAATGGTGGCCAATCAAGAATGTACTAAGCACAAGAATTAATAGAACAATATGCAAGAAGAAGAAGAAACCATATCAATTATTACCAATAATCATTACACAAGTTCAAAACCTCAGCAAGAAAGGAATTAGCCACTCATTCTTGGATTAATCGTCCTAGAATGAGTGTAAATCATGCATACAATTGAAGGAAAGAAGAAGGGAAGAGAAGAAAACTCTTATCTTTTCTATTCTTCAACTGCCATAAAACCACGTTCCTCTCTCCACTCCTGAACTCTGCTAAAAACTCGAACTAAAAAAAGAAGAAGAAGACTCTTTAAAAATAACCTAAGTGTGCTATTTATACTAGTGGGAAATTTTTCTCGGAATAACAAGCAACGTGTCACGGAGGCCAACGCGGAGCACTGCCTCCGTGACACGGCGTGGATGCGGACCCTCTCTGGAAATTGCAGGGTCCGGATAATTGGTCTCAACGTGGCACGGAGGCCATCGCGGAGGCCTATCTCCGTGCCACGGAACTGACGCGCAGGCACACTGGAAATAGCCTAATTAATTTCTGCCCAGGCAGTGTGCTACCGCGATGGCAGCGTGGCACGGCTCCATCGCGGAGCCAGTGTAAAATGTGCCATCCAAGGTCTTTTCCACGCTCGCATCCAAGTCCAACTCCGACATAGTTCCAACACGCATTTTAGCTCCTAAAAATCACATTATCCTGCAAAACAAATGCTAATCATGTTGGTTAGTATAAATTCTCATTTTATTACCAAATACATGATATTATATACATGTTGCACAACAAACAAGGTAAAAATGATACGTTTGAGTATCACTTGGGCATATAAATTTGCCCAAGATCACTTACCCCACACTTAAATCCTTGTTCGTCCTCGAACAACACATACACAACTCATGCAAGTTACATCCCAACCTTCGTCACTATGGTACAACATTTTACGCTACGGTCATACCGATTATTCAATTCTTGCAAATCATCAAGAAAACATGCTTGGTCGTACAAGACAATGACCTTAATACATCGAGGCTTCCTAAACTTTTAAGAATTGATTCTTGATATCGGCAAACTCATGCAAATCAACTAATCAAGAAATCCGACACGAAAATCAATCTTTCATCAAGCATGTACCCTCACAACTCGAGAGAAACTTCCCCTTTTATGTTCGTGCAGCACACAAACATGCAAGTAGGGGCATATAAAAATTAATTTCACTCTCTCTCCCAAAAGAATTCGCATGCATCATGTCATGACCCATAGGCTTGCCCTTAGTGTATTACTCCACTAATATAAAGAAATGCAATGTAGGATCAAATAGGACTTTTAATGGGTTGTACTGGGCTATGGATCTAGTATATATATATATTGGATTAGCCAATAATAGTCGCTAGCATCCTTAAGCGCCTTTTCAACTCATTCCCATCGACTCATGGACATTGTTCCTCTCTTTTCTCTTTTTCTCCCATTCATGCTGGTTTACTTTCATACAGCCCATTTCATCAGGCACACTTGACACAAAACAGAGGGTTTTCATGTACCCTCACTATCATTTAATTACAACTAGTGCCTCTTCAACATCATCTTTTCTTTCCTCACTTTGCTTTTCTTTTCTTTTCACTCTTTTCACTCTTTAACACTTTGGAAAACATTTTCTATTCTTTGTAAGCGCTTAAGAGCTTCTTATAGACTTTAAGGCTAATGAAAAGAAGGAATAAAGCTTAGTTCATACAATTCTGGACAAAAGAAAGAAATCGGCTAAAGGCTCAACGGGCTGACTAGGGTACACAACATATAAAAAGGTAGAATTTGACAAGAAAAAAAAATGGAAACTAACGGTTAAAACAAAGAAATGCCTACATCCTTTCCGACACTACACCTCCTTCATTTCGTTTTGTATACACACCAGGCAAGTTCTAGACAATTCACAATAACATGGAATAGCAAAACCTCACTCACACTTCATGCACATGCTCGAATCAAGATGCATTCACAGACTCTTTAATTAGTCATTTACATGAATTCAAGATTAAGCCTCAATCATAATGAACCAAATTCTATAGCCTAGGTAACTCAACATATTTACAAAATTGCATGCTTTCAAACGAATCATTTTCACGTTTTGAACATCAATTACAACGCGCAACGAAATTTTAGCAACCATAAGCAACTACAGTTT
Organism: Datura wrightii; assembly: GCA_035772735.1. NCBI lineage: Eukaryota > Viridiplantae > Streptophyta > Magnoliopsida > Solanales > Solanaceae > Datura > Datura wrightii. Next base: position 118,930,207 of record JASDFA010000016.1, read on the forward strand.
ATTGATGCAATCCACCAAAGAAACTAAAAACAAAACATCTACTCCTATCGACTACATTTCCCTTAAGACGGTCGTCATCCATCCATCATAGGGAATGGTCACTAACTATGACATCGGTTCAATGGGACTATTCTCGGTAAAAGAACCGAAAACAAACTCCGAGAAACCCAAAATTAAAACTTCAAAATTTTTGCAACACATCGATCATTTCGATAGAAAATATTTGCAAACTATGTTGATAAATGCAAAATCTTTTCGCAAAAATTTTGAAAAATATCGATCATATCGATAGAAAAAAAAAATTTACAAAATTTACAAAATATTATTTACAAAGGCAACCATAACTTTTTAAAGACACACATCATTAGCCACAAACAAATATATACACATCATTCACAAATCAGTTCACAAGAACAGAGAAAACACAGACATACATAAACGTCAAGGAAGAATATACAGCAGATTTAGAGCCTATGACCCAGCACCTAACTACTCCCCACCCCACACTTAAATCGAACACTGTCCCCAGTGTTCACAAAAATACAAAGCACAAAATTTTGGGTGGTGGAACTCCCTGCTTAGTCGAAATATTCGACTTCCTCATCCGGTGCTGCGGCCTCGTCGCCCATATCTGAATCAGCTCCATCACCGTCATCGGACTCTACATCAGAGTCCTCACGAAGTGTCTCCTCATCAGTAGGGACGTCAACGTCAGTCGGCTCCACAAAGGCTGGCCCCACCTTGCATAAAGCTCTGGCGTTCTCGCCGAAGGGGTAGTCCAGCTCCAGCTGCCATAATTCATCCTCGGTGGCTGGTCTCCCACCTATCCGTAGCTGCAGCATCTGCATGCCGAACATACGGGCCATATACTGGTCGTCACGAGCATGTCGCTCACCCAGAGTCAGCACAGGTCCGTGTGTAGTGTCAGGGGCCTTGGTTTTTGTCACATCAAGGGCCCTCCGCTCCAACTGCGGAATGTAATCCAAGGCTTCTTCCTCGATGTCAAGGCCTCGGAGGAAGGTGGTGATGAGTCCGCCAAACCCGTATCTGTGGCCCTGGTGTAGTCTGGCTCTCTTCATGGCGGATATTATAACCGCCCCCACATTAATCTCAAGCCCTTTCATAAGGGCATACACTAGGCAGACATGGTCCCGGGTCACGTCTGTCATGTGCACTCCCGGGATCAAACACGAACATACTATTTTTAGCCAGATTCTGGCCTCCCTGTTCATCTGCGAATAAGGCAGAGTCTGGTGGTAACCCCTCTCTTTGTGTCTCCTCCATCGGGCTGTGGATCGAGCCCCACACAACGTACGTCTGATGTCGGCGTACGGTGGGGTGATATTGAGCTGGCGGAGAACGTGGGCGTCTGTGTCCCGCGCTCCAACGATGGCATTCAGCTGCTGGGGTTCCAGAGTGACAATCTGCCCTTTGATTTTAATAGTATGGCTCCTGATGGCCGGGTTCCAGTTGGCGTAGAATTCCCGGACCAAGTGAAGGTTGCACTCCTTGGGCTCCTGAAAGATAAAACTGAGCCCAGCTGCCTCAATCCTCTGCACCATGCGAGGGAACTCCTGTGCAAGTGGTTCCCTTGCAATATATTCCTCCGGGAAGTATTTGCTTTCCTTGTGCTTATTATACCATTTCTTCCCTTCGTCGGTGACCCATCGTGTTCCGTATCGGCGGTGTTGACCGCGTGGAACAGCAGGTGCAGCTGGGACAGCAGCGCCCAGTCTCATTCTCTTTCTGCCGGTGCCTGAGGTTAAGGCACCCTTGCCTTTATCTTGTCGGCTAGCCATTGTACCTGTCAATTTACACAGACAAGCACAATATTAAGCTAAAAACTTGTTAGCTTCGGCTAAGGTCGGGTTAAACAAAATTTACCCCACACTTAGTCTTTAACAAAATTTACAACATTTTAGCAAGGATAACTCTATTTACACCCCCAAACACAATCAACTATAAACATGTTGCTTAGTGCGTTCACAAAATTTCAACAGCATAACGGCTAGCGAATTACTCAGACTTCATACAGCTAACCCAATCATCCTATCGACAACTATTCACCCACAGCACTTAGCAACAATAACCACAACAGAAATAAGAACAACAATACAAACCTATTATATACAACTAATCTAAGCAATTCAACCAATTCACATATTATGCACTTCCCCACAGAAATTTGAGAATTAGTCGTCTTTCCACAATTAAACAATAATTACCACGACTTATCTCAACTACTAAACACACCCAGGCACCAATTTCATCAAACTATCAAGTTACCCACTTTCAAATCCAACAACCCAAGCCCTAAAACTCAATTCGACAATCAATATTGAATTATTCAATCAATCGATAAGTTCAAACGTCAACTACAATAATCCGAACATAATCAATCATAAAATAATTCACATCATGTTTAATTTTTTTACCTAGGGTGATATATCTCACCTCACATGCTCAAAAGTGACAAAACTCGCCAGAAATTTGAGATCGAAGATGAAAACATACCTTGGATTTGAAGAACCGAAAAAACTTGACGTTTTCCTTGCCTATCAACGTGGCACGAAGCTTGGGGGTAGGGGAATGGGTGTTTGGTCGCGGAGGGTAGAAGGAATGGGGAAATTTGGGCGAAAATCGGGGGTTTATTTAAAAGAAACACGCGGGTCACCCGGAAACCCGGTGTGACCCGGCACTGGAATAAGGGCAACGTGTCACGGAGGGTAACGCGGAGCCCCTCCTCCGTGACACGGAGCCAACGCGTTGGCTTACTGGAATTTTAAAAATTCCAGATTCGCCTTCAACGTGTCACGGAGGTCAACGCGGAGCATTGCCTCCGTGACACGGCGCCAACGCGCCAGTGCTCTGTTTCACCATCAAATTTTATTTCTCATACCTCGCCTCGTTTCCTCGATTCCAAGTATTTTTCCTCCGGTATACCTGAAAATCACCTCACTAAACAAAAATTGGTTAAATTCATAGATTCCCTACTAAAAAAAAAAATAAAAATAAAAATTTCTAATTAAAATTGCAAATCTAAGCCTAGTCAAGAAAAAGAAAAGAAAATAGAATAAATGAAAAACTTTACACTAAGGAAAGAAAGAAAAAAAAAATATTTTTCACGGGTTGCCTCCCGTGCAGCGCCTGGTTTAGCGTCGCGGCTCGACAGCCTTTATGCTCACGTGTCTACTAGGGAGATGGACGATTTGTCTCAATCATGGTCATCTCCCCAGTAGTTCTCAACCTCGTCTGGTGGCCTACCTCGTAACTCTCGGAAATCACTCACTCCATTTGCATTCCCATGATCAATCACGTTGATCACCGAGAGTTCCTTATAGACAGTCGGGAGCTTAGGTGCCTTGTACACGTCGAACACCTCAACCTTGTCGTGTGCTCGCATTGTGAGTTGACCCGCAGCTACATCGATCAATGCCTTTCCGGTTGCCAAAAATGGTCGTCCCAAAATAAATGGGACTTCTGCATCTGGTTCAAAATCCAGAACAATGAAATCTACCGGAAAAATGAGGGAGCCTACCTGCACTAGCACATCCTCAACAATGCCATCCGGCTTAGCTAAGGACCTATCTGCTAGCTGCAAGATCACTGTTGTGGGTCTAGGACTCCCTAGCCCTAACTTTCTGAATACCGAAGATGGCATCAGATTTATACTTGCCCCCAAGTCGCATAACCCACGAGCTCGGATACTTTGCCCAATCGTCAGCTGGATAGTAAAACTTCCAGGATCCTTTAGTTTAGTGGGCAACCTGTTCTGAATACGGGATGTGCATTCCTCTGTTAAAGCCACCGTGGCATACTCAGTCAAACGACTTTTGTTGGCCACGATGTCTTTGATATACTTTGCATATTTCGGCACACCCTGCAAGACATCAACAAGAGGTAAGTTAACATGTACCTGTTTGAGTACCTCCATGAATTTCTGAAAACACGCCTCCTCCTTGTGTTTCTTAAGTCGTTGAGGGAACGGGGGTGGAGGCCTTGGTGGTTCAGCTTCTTTGGTCTTCCCCGTATCTGAGGTTTGTTCTCCCTCAACATCTACTGCTCCTGACTTCTGAGGCGGTCTTTCAGGTTCCACCTCCTTTAATTGTAAACCACTCCTCGTGGTCACTGCATTTACCTGCTTAGGATTTGGATCCGTGTCGCTAGGTAGTCCTCCCCTGGGTCTAGTATTTTGGGCACTAGCAAATTGCCCAAACTGATATTCAAGAGCCTTAGTTGCCAATTGATTGTTCTTTACTTCGGCTGCCAGTTTGACGTAGTCAGCCTGCAATTGTGCCTGGTTGGCAATCATGGTCTTGAACATTTCCTCAATATTCGGTGATGGTGGTGGAGGAGGGGCATTGTGATTTCTGAACTGATTCTGATAGCCTTGTTGCCCTCCTTGGTTTCTGTGCATACCCTGCCCTGAACCTTGGCCTTGTTGATTGTTGCTACCCCACGAAAAATTCGGATGATTCCTCCAATTCGAGTTGTAGCTACCACCAAACTGCTGTTGATTCCTCTGTGCATTGCCCACAAAGTTGACAGAATCAGGATTTGCACCACAGCACTCAGCTGAATGCTCACTACTACCACACACTTCACACCACATCTGTTGGACTGCATTAACTGAGGCTGAAGGCTGGTTCAAATTCATAGTGCTGAAATGAGTGTTTAACTGATTTTGCAAAGCAGCTATCTGTGCAGCGATAGCTGTGAATCCATCCACTTCGAACACTCCCGCTGCTTTCCTTGCTCCACCCCTTGAAGAATCTGCATTCCATTCCGGATTGCCTTGTGAGATTCGGTTGAGCAAAGTGTACAACTCTTCATAAGTCTTCTCCAGCGCTTGCCCTCCAACTGCTGAGTCTAACAAAATTTTAGTGTGGGGTTCCAAACCCTCAATAAAAGTGTGTACCAACACCTCATTTGACTGATGATGATGAGGACAGTCCCGCAACATGGACTTGAATCTTTCCCAGGCTTGATAAAGATTTTCTCCTTCCCTCTGCTTAAAACTTAGAATCTGACTTCTAAGTTTAGCTGTTTTACCTGAAGGGAAAAATCTGATCAAGAACTTCTTTGCAAGATCATCCCACGTTGATATAGAGTTGGGTGGTTCAGCTTTTAACCACCTCTTGGCTTCACCCAATAAGGAAAATGGAAATAAGGTGAGCCGAACATAATCAGGTGACACTCCAGCGGGTATGTACGTGTCACTTATCTCCAAAAAGTTCTGGAGATGTTGTTGCGGATCTTCGTGAGGGAGACCGGTGAACTGCCCGCTCGTGTGCAAAAGTTGCACCATATTTTGCTTTAACTCAAATCTCCCCCCAGGCTCTAGTTTGCGGAAGCTGGAATGTACATTATTAGCTTGTGGGATTGCCACCTCGCGAACCGGCCTGACTGCTAGTTCCTCGGGCACTAACACTGCCCGTACAACTGGTGGATTGGGTTGCTCCATCGTAGACTGTTTGAGCAACTGCAACTTCTTCCGAAGAGCTTCTCTACGTTGACTATGCAATTCACGTTCTGGCTCTAAGTAAGATTCCACCAACTCCTTGTCCCTTGCCAGTGTTCACAGAAATAAAAATCTGCAAAATACAGGCTAAGACCAAGTTGTTAACACTTAAGAAAATAAAATACAAATACAGTAAATTTACACTAAACAAAATTTTACAAATCGCCTAGCCTCCCCGGCAACGGCGCCAAAAACTTGTTCGCGGCTCTGCTGCTTCGGTATATGTTAAAAACCGACACGCAAGTGTACGTGGTCAAACAAGTAATAAAGTGGCTAAGTAGCCAAGTATCGATCCAAGGAGGCTGCTCTGGATATGCAAAATTTCCTAGTTCACTATATTTCTATTCAATTTCTAACTATGCTAACAACTATCCAATCAAGAATTGAGGGAGTTTTGTTTCTAAACTAATTATATACTAAACTTAACAACTATTATTTCCGTTGAATTCAGACAATGGATATGCTCATGCCAAGGTTAAGAACGAGTAATGGAGTTGATAATTATGATAATTTGGTCATCCTCTTCTTCATATTGCTAGTCAAGAACGTTTGCCTAGAAATTAAAACTCTCGTATTTAATTTCACTTTAGAATCATAAACCATTCGTCTACATTTCTGTGATCAAATGAAATTTATGACCTAACACTACAATGCCGGTTCCTAAATTGACCAATACGGCTTTCAAGTATATTTCTATCAAGAAAGCACATCAAAACCCAATTTTCCCAAATCAAGTTAAGAACAATACCCTATTAATTCACAACTTTCCAATTTCATGCTCTCTCGAGTGAAATTGGACTTTTTAGATATACATTAATGGTGGCCAATCAAGAATGTACTAAGCACAAGAATTAATAGAACAATATGCAAGAATAAGAAGAAACCATATCAATTATTACCAATAATCATTACACAAGTTCAAAACCTCAGCAAGAAAGGAATTAACCACTCATTCTTGGATTAATCGTCCTAGAATGAGTGTAAATCATGCATACAATTGAAGGAAAGAAGAAGGGAAGAGAAGAAAACTCTTATCTTTTCTATTCTTCAACTGCCACAAAACCACGTTCCTCTCTCCACTCCTGAACTCTGCTAAAAACTCGAACTAAAAAAAGAAGAAGAAGACTCTTTAAAAATAACCTAAGTGTGCTATTTATACTAGTGGGAAATTTTTCCCGGAATAACAAGCAACGTGTCACGGAGGCCAACGCGGAGCACTGCCTCCGTGACACGGCGTGGACGCGGACCCTCTCTGGAAATTGCAGGGTCCGGATAATTGGTCTCAACGTGGCACGGAGGCCATCGCGGAGGCCTATCTCTGTGCCACGGAACTGACGCGCAGGCACACTGGAAATAGCCTAATTAATTTCTGCCCAGGCAGTGTGCTACCGCGATGGCAGCGTGGCACGGCTCCATCACGGAGCCAGTGTAAAATGTGCCATCCAAGGTCTTTTCCACGCTCGCATCCAAGTCCAACTCCGACATAGTTCCAACACGCATTTTAGCTCCTAAAAATCACATTATCCTGCAAAACAAATGCTAATCATGTTGGTTAGTATAAATTCGCATTTTATTACCAAATACATGATATTATATACACGTTGCACAACAAACAAGGTAAAAATGATACGTTTGAGTATCACTTGGGCATATAAATTTGCCCAAGATCACTGGACTTCGGGTTTGAGAAAACCTAAGGTATAAGGCACTTAATTGGTTGAAGAATGTAAGGTTTCACCTCATCCACAACTAATTATACTATTAAGTAATGCTAGGAGCTATTAATAATCCCAATCCGATGATGCCCCGATAATATCACACCCCTACTAGTCTCTCCTTTGGTATTTTTTATGCTTTATCCCTATTTTTGTGAGTGAATTTTGTAGTTCAATTGACAAGTTGTGATTTCCCCAATTCTTACTTTATTGTTGTTGATACAGTGATGCAAGTTACTTCAATTTGATAGATAACTCTTTGTGATCACTAATATTCTCTGTGGGATTCGGCCCCGATACTCATCGATTATATTTATTTTGCCAACGACCATTTACACTCTCTCGTTAAGAGGAGTAAATTTAGACGTTATCATATGTGCAACTCAAAGCTCCTCAAGGCCTTTCACAAGGGAGCCTTCCCAAGGGTTCTACACGTGGATGATAGCTTGAGAGGATGAAAGGACGGTGTGTCTTGACTCGAGCATAGACTCCCGATGCAATACAGGACCTAGAACCACAAATGGCTCCAAGCTAACATATGGTACATGTATAACATAAGAATAGACTAAGGGAAATAAATCATAACACAAAGCATGAGCAGAAGTCTAAGATACCATAAAACGTGAACAAGACTACAAGTCAACACGGTTGAGAATCAATACATATATGTCTGAAAAGTCTCTAACCATAGGAGGAGCTGTAGGGTAAGCCCCCAACTAGCTCAGCTAAATCTGAAACTAAAAGACATAAAATAAAAGGCTAAACTGATGTCCTCGAATGATGAGGACTCACCCAAAGCGGAGACTGGGTTTAACTGGGGCAAGAGCAAATCTAATGACGGGGCTGTGACTAATCACCCGAACCTATATTATGAGATGATATACCACAAAAGTATGCGATCAGTACTTTGAATGTATTGAGTATGTAGGATAAGTAAAACATATTAGTAAAATAGTAATGCAACCCTTCCTAAATAACAAGGACCTCAATCAAAAATTTAATAAGCACCTAACCTATTAGAAGAACCTAAAGGGAATTGAACTCCCAAGAGACTCTTCTTTCTAAACAATGAACAATCAAATGTTTTCGCAAGCACACAAGCTCTCAAGAGAGTATTTAGTCTTAATATCATGAAAAGCTTCCTAGTAACATAATAAAATTCACTACTTATACTAAGATAGGAAAGAAGACACTATTTATTACTATTATACCCTTAATGAAGTAAGTGCCTTATTTGGTGGTCTTCTTTTCGGTGAATTCATGAAATGGACACTTGCATGTTTAGTCCCTCTTCACCATCATGGCCACTTTATGTTTCTATCTTTCTCTCACCCTCCTAAGCATCATCCGTTCATTGGACTCCTAAAATGGCTCCATTATGTACTCAAGTTCATCCCTCTTTATGAAAAGATCTTGTAGCACTTGGAGCTCAAATGTTTGGTTTCTTGAGAAAGGTCTTGAAGGGACTTGATTTGCATCATTCTCTCCTTCTTGAAAAGACTTTTTTCTCAAATTCAAAGGGTCATTATCAAGATCACCATAGGAGAAAGATCACACCCATTAAAGATGTTGTGAACATGGTAATCCAGAGGAAGATCAATCTTATAAGCATTGTCATTTAGCCTCTCAAGCAATTCAAATAAAAAATCACCTATATGCATAAGTTTAGTATTCCTTTTGTTGGGAAACCTTTCCTTACAAAAATGGACCCAAACCCAATTGCCCGGTTCAAAGACAACTCTTTTTTGGCCCTTGTTGGTTTTCTTTGCCTCTCTTGATTTTTCTTTTCAAGTTGAAGCCGCACCTTCTCATGCAAATTTTTCATGGACTCAACCCTTTTATTACCATATAAACTCAAAACAACATCTTGAGATAAAGGAGTTAGACCAAGAGGGGTTAGGAGATTAAAACCATAAACAACCTCAAATTGAGACATGTCAATATACTATGAATCACATAATTATGAGCAAATTCAACCAAAGGAAAATGGTCTTCTCAAGATGTTAATTTACCTTTAACCATGGTCTTAGGCATAGAACCTAGGATTCTATTCACAACCTCAGGTTGGCCATTAGTTTAGGGGTGACATGATGTAGAAAACAATAATCTTGTACCAAGTCAGCCCCACAATTTCTCTCAAGAGTTGCTAAGGAACTTTGGGTCCCTGTCACTCACTATGATTTTAGGAATGCCATGTAACTTAACCACATTCTGAACAAATAAAGATGCAACATGAGGAGCTTCATCAGACTTATGGCATGCAATAAATGACTATCTTTGAGAACCGATCAACAACCACAAAAATGTTATCTTTGATCCTTCTTGTTGTTAACACCCAATTTTGGCTCTCAATGTTTAAAACTAAATCTTTCAGGTATTCTAGTCATTAAATTGCACAACATATAATTTTTTTTATATTTTTTTCATTTTTAACAGTTTATTGATAAATTATCCTCATGATAGATTTTATTATTATTAATTTATTTTTCATCGTTTTAGTTTTTAATAATTATTTTATTTTAGAATTTTATTTTATTTATTTTCATCTTTTTACTTTTTGCTCCTTATCAGTAATCATCCTTAATCCCATAATTTTTTTAGAATTTTGTTTGTTAAATTTATAGTCATTTCACATATATACAATGCAAATGTTATTATTTTATTTCGTTTTATTTTTTTAATATATATATATATATATATATATATATATATATATTAATTATATTTTTTATACAGTCCGTCAGTTCAAAAAATCAGAACGATTAATTACAAGCATAAGATAAAAATTCAATCAAGTCAAGGTCTTGTCCTCCTTCAACATCTGACATTTGATTTGACTAAAGGTCCCCACCTGTCCCTTCTTTTGTTGACTTTTATCCTTAAAATAAATTCTTCTCCTATTTTCTTGATTTATCATTTTAATTTTTAAATAATTTATTATTAGTTATCCTTATTTTAGAAATTTTATTAATTTATTATTATGTTTTTACTTTTATAATTTACTGGTAATTATCAATTTCATAAATCTTTAGGATTTTTGTCAATTTATTGTCATTCTACATTTTTATAATCACTAACTTTTTTTTAGTTATTTTAGCATATACAACACAAATACTATAAGTTTATTTTATTTTTTGACACTATCTTTTTTAATTTCTTTTTATCTTAGTATCAATTATAACTTTATTTATATCTTTTAATTATATATTCATACTTATATATTTATGCGTATATTCATTATCTTTACACGGTTCAAAAGTCAAAATAATTAATTTTCAATAACAGGGCAAGCAAATACTAAGTTATCAAATCACATATCCAATCACATTCTAAAAAATGGGAAACATGACCCTTTATTTGCTTCTTCATTTTTGACTTTTTCAAAAAATACTTTTTTTTATCAAAATATTTTTCTTATCTTTTCTTTCTTTACCTACGCATCTCCACCTAATCACAACTGCATGCAAAGACTTTCGAGGGGAGCAACTTTATTTATTTTTTAATTTTTTTCCTATTTTTGTTATAAAAGAAAAAAGAACCAAGCTAAATTTCACTCTCTCCTCTCTTATTATATATCTTCACCTCACGTCCCAATTTTTTCGTCTCCCTCCATGTTTTCTCCACCAATTCTCTCTCTCTCTCAGCCTTACCTTACTGTCTCTCCCGTTCAAGCTCTTCTCCCTCTTTTCTCTATCTCTCTCTTCCACCAGCCCAACGCCTTTCCCTTCTCCCTCTCAAAAGAATAAAGATCACATACACTAGCTCACACTCTTTCCTTTTTATTTCTTTCTACATCTTTCATATTTATCTTTTCATTCTTTTTTGAAAAGACTAAACAAATATATTTTCCTCTTTACATTTATTTACTTTGTCTCTCTCTCTTTATATATATATAATAAATATAAATTTTATCTATTATTATTTTTGTTATTATTGTTGTTGTTGTCGTCGTCTTTACAGTTGTTCATGTATTTTTCGTTATATTTATTCATATATTGTCTTTCTATTTATTCATGTGTTTGTCTTTATATTTATTCATACACTCTCTTTATTTTTATTCATATATTGTCATTATTTATTTAGCTTTGTTTTTATATTTTTTGATACATTGACTTTATATTTATTCATGCATTTTTATTTATATTTATTCATACATCGTCTTTATATTTATTCATGCATTTGTCTTTACATTTATACATGCATTGGTTTTTATATCAAAAATCACTTTATACCACATCCCTTTATTTTTGGGGTTGTTCAAATTATTTTGACTAGTACATTTTTTTATCTTACAATTTATTATAAACACTACATATTTAGCCAATGAAAAAAAAATCTTTTCGTCAGTTTTTTGAGGCCTTTCCATAATAAAAGGCGGAATTTTATTTAGAGTTGTAAAAATTATTAAAGTCATGCATACACATGTAACATGACCAATGAAAAAAAAAGTCTTTCTGTCAGTTTTTGAGGCCTCCACATAATAAAAAATGAAGTTTATTTTGAGTTGTAAAAATTATTAAAGTCCTACATGCATACATACACAACAAAATAATTTGTCCGATGAAGAAATTTTCGTCGATTTTTCGAGGCCTTTCTTGTATATAAGACAGGTTTAATTTATTTTATTTTAAGAGTCTCAATATATATTTATTATTATTATTATTTTAGTTTATTTCAATAAATATTTATTCATCATTAACATTTCTACTAAGTGTTTGTATAGGTAAACGGAGTTGCTTTTCGATGACAATGCTCGGAAGAAACTTGAAGATCTCCGTGGGTTCACTGTTTGTATTTCTTTATTTATTTTTATATCCTTAAAATTGTCAAAAAAAAATGTAAGCATAGTGAAATCTTTTCTTTTGGAGTGTCGGTTAAGGGTGTCTCTTTATTTATGCTCTACCTAAATTCAAATTCTCTATGCGCTTAAGTAAAATTTAGGCCGTAAATATTACAAATGAATTTACGATTTAAGTATTTAATTATCATATTCTTGACACTAGGCAAACAATAGAGTCATCTTTTCTATTAAAAAATAATTCTTCATTTTCTCTTCTCTATCCTTTATTGCTCACGTATGTCTTTTTGTTTGCTATTCATTGCCTCTCTCACTTTATCTTATAATTTTTGGTTGACTTGTATTGAAACTTGAATTTTACAAAACACTCAAACACATTTTTTGGATTTCAAGACATCCCATTATAATCATGTCATCGCTAGAACTTTACCATTCTACCATCTTCTTATAGGACAACTAAATTCAATTTTTGCACATTCTTTCAACCTCATTGGCATACTCTACTTTCACATATTTCTTGTTTTAAAATGCATCCACTCTCTCCATTATTATTTATATTTTGCTCAAAAAATACCAGTCTCCACTCATCCGTTCAGAATGCTCATTTTGTTAAATAATTATTCTGGCTTCGAACTACGTTTTGACCGAATTCTTGTCCTGGTGTTGATGAAGTTATTTTCTTGGGATTTTTTGTGAGTTCAAGGGGCATTGAGGTTGATAAATCCAAAATAGACGCTATTAAAAATTGGCCAACTCCTACATCTGTTGGTGATGTACATAGCATCTATGGATTGGCGAGTTTCTGTAGGTGGTATGTTAAGGGTTTTAGCATCATAGCTGCAACCTTGACCAAGGTAATCCAAAAAGGGTGAGGAGCACGTAAGGTCCTTTAAATCCTTGAAACAAATGCTTATCTCAGCACCATTGTTGCAATTTTACTCGATTTTGATAAAACTTTTGAAATTGAATGTGATGCTGGGTACTTGAGCCGCTTTGATGAAAGATTTGAAATCCATTGTCTATTTAGTGAGAAGCTTAAAGGTGCGCTTGATAGGGAATAGGGGAAAGTCTTTCCTTATTCAAGAGTACCAGGAAGGAGAAGAAGAAGTATTACCTCTATTGAAGGAAACATTGAATTACTCCACCTTATGATCTTGAGTTTTATGCTTTGGTTAAAGATTGGTAGTTGGTAATACTACTTGTGGCCTAAAGAGTTTGTCATTAGAACCGATCATGAGTCCTTGAAACATCTAAAGACCCAAGGAAAGTTGAACAACCGGCATGCCAAACGAATTGTGTTTCTTGAAGCTTTCCCTTATGTAATCCAATACAAAAAAGGGAATGATAATGTAATGGTAGATGCCTTGTCTTGAAAACATGTTTTGGTGACTACTTTTACTTCTAGATTGATGGGTTATGAGAGCTTGAAATATTTGTATCCCGGGACTCCATTTTTTAATGTATCAAGATTGTGAAGCATGGAAAAGGGACTATGGGCTTAAGGATAAACCTCCAATCCTTTTTGCTAGATTTGATGGTTACTTTTTCAAATACAAGTGACTATGTGGGCCAATCAGCTTGTAATACCCCTAGAGTCCCTAAGATCAAACTCAAGGGTTGAAACTGAGAAAGAAAAAAAATTCACACCAGGTCACAAAATGACCCGTCAAGGGACCTGTGAATTCATTTAATAGATCATTAAGTGGTCCGTTAGATAGGGTGGAGTTGGATGTGGAAGAAGTGTTATTAGTGGCGTCGGGCCGAGGAATGACTCGTCACGTGACTCAATAAGTCATCAGGAAGCCCATGGTGCGCAACAGAAGTTGGGAGAATGTTGAGTTCTAGGAGACCTATCGGATAGAGGGACGAGTCGTGGTGTCACTTCACGACTCGTTAGGTGACTTGTTGGTTGGGAGATATTGGGTTGGTGTGAGACTTCCAATGGTGACAATAAAAGGAAGTAATGAGTCATCATCCTTGTTAACGACTCATCATGTCAGTCGTCAGTTGGAGAATTTCAGTTAAGGGAAAAGTTTCTCAGTGGCAACGAGTGAGGGCCACGAGTTGTCATTCCTCCTAACGACTCGTGATGTCCCTCATTAGGATTGGCAGTATTAGTTTTCCTGCGAAATTAGTAAGGGTGTTTTTGTAAATTCTAAGCTCCTAATCACTAAACTACATCGTTTTAAGCTTTGAAAGAGGTGTATTAAGAGGGGTTAAGCCTATTCTAATCATTTCCCTCACATGCATGCAAGTATAGACCTCTTCATTGAAGATCAATCCTAAAACCCTCTAAATTCTTCTCAAAATCCTTTGGGCTTTCTAGGGCAAGTGTAGATTCAGTTCTTCTAGGCATGTGAGGCCATGAATGAGGGTTCCTTTCACTCTCATGCTCATAATTCTCCTTAATTGTATGAATTCAAGTTCTAGATCAAGTTCATGATCTTATGAGATTTTAACCCAATTTTATGAAATCCTCTATGAATCAATTATGGGCCAATCCCCTTTATGTCTCAATGTATGTTTTAAGATTCATGGGTAGATTTTACATCTATTTTGATTATAAATTCATGATTTTAAATTTTTAAAAAATTATGCCCAATTATGCAAGTTCATGAAAAGTCAAGTTTATGATTTATGATTTCAAGTATGAAGAAAATTACCCATGTATGAATCTATGATTTTGACTTATGAAGTCTATTTCAAGTATGCATGATTTAATATTTGGGCAAGCCCATACATGTTAAGTATGTTTTCATGATTCAGTTCAGTTTTATAATATCAATTTACCATATGATTTTGAGTGATACTCCCTATTTTCAACTTATGGTATGTATGGAGCCAAGACTCCCCGTATTCAGATTTCAGACTATGTATGTAATTACATTATCAGCTTCATTGAGAAATGATGGTTTTAAATTCATTGAAAAATGATGGAGAGCATTCTGCATATTTTTGGGAGTAGTGTCTAGCACTGAGTAGGCTAGAGTTCATGTAAACCCCAGGTCTTAGACTACGCACCAACGTAGGTTTATATATTTATATTAGAACCTCCCTTGTGAGCTTCCCTTGCCCCCAAGGGGCCTTTAGCTTGATATTGATATCATGGTAGTGTCCTTAGCCCTAGAAAGTCTTTGGATGACTCTGCCCACTTCAGTATAATAGTTGGGGCATCCCGTAAGCTCTATCGTGATGGTGTCAGTTATGACGAGTCTCCTATTGTTCCTCATGATTTCAGGTTATTCATCTCCATGATTTATGATATTATGTTTTACAGTAGGTTTGACCCAATATTCAGTTTATAAGTTTGTACTTACGATTCAGTTATAACAAGTCACATGATTTCTATCTTCGTCTTTGGGTCATTCTATTCAGATATGATGTTCAACATGTTATTAAACATGTTTCAAACTCAGATTCAGCATGCAACTTTACTCTCATGATCTTATGATTTATATTTATATACATGATTTCAGTTTATACTTACTCAGCATGTTTTACTTACCTTACATACTTAGTACATTCCAAATACTGACCACATACTCTATATTGTATCATTTCATAATACAGGTTCAGACACTGATAACACTCAAACTCACACTCGTGATAAAGTATGAAGTGGATGTTGTCAATAAAGAACTTAACAAATGTTGGGATCGATCCCAGAAGGAATAAGGTCAGAATGTTGTATAACGCTAGTATTTAAGCTTTTTAGTATGTTATCTCTGAAAAAAGGGATTTAGAAAAGAAATTATAAGACAAGATTGAGAATTGGTTGTTGTTTATCAATATTATACAATTAATTAGGATAAGTGTTCCTCATGGATTCATAACTACTTTGGGTTTTTACACTTGTGATCTATCCCAATGCTTACTAGTAGAACTTTATAACTAGGATTCATCCAAATGACTGGTTCGTCCCTATTGGATAACTATACTCAATCACCGGGTAAGATCTCATGTGCGATTTTACTTCAACCATTATCAAATTTGTCCCAAATTAACTATCCTGCGTTGGCAGCTCAAGTTATACAATGACCCATAAAGATAAAGGCTTTGTTGTAATTCTCTTTTCCTAATCTCTACTTCTCTAGATTCAAGAAAGTAAAGAATTCGGGCAAGTCCTAACGTTGCGCTCTATTAAAAAACATTAAAGATGAAGAGAATACAATACAAGTGTTTAGCATTGGCTTAGAATCACTTTGTGTAACCCTAGTTTGTTAATTCATCTTGATTTCCACAACCCTAGTTGTGGAGGTTTTAGCCTCTCATGATTGTAAGAAAATTATAAACATTCATAGATAAACACATATGTAAATACTTACAATGATGACTGAAAGAAAAACTACTTGATTATTACAAGAATTGATTATGAATAATTCAAGAACAACGAAGAAATATAAACAAGAAAGTCTCCAAGAATTGAATTAAAAGTTAACAACAACTTGTCTCTTAATGTGTTTCATGTAAGAAAACTCAATATGCGGCTCTCTCTACTGGAAATAACCTAAAAAGTATTTATACAAATATTTGGAACCTTCTCCTACGCAAACAGGGATACTACTAAAAAAATTGTTGCCGACTTCACCTACGACCCATAACGTAATTATATGGGTTGTACCTTGGCTCATACTTTCGTTGGCCTCTTCTGAATCTAGCTAAGTGTTGTGAACTAGTATGACTCATACCATGAACCTATGACTCGTAAAATCAATCGTGGCTTGATACTGATAATTCTGGAAATCTTCTAAACTTTGTCATGGATGGGTGGGTACGACTAGTACCTCGGTTCTACAACCCGTGACTCCTTCTAGTACTTTGAGACCTGCCAGTCTTCAGTTCTTCTGAACTTCTCCACGGCTCCTCAATACAGGTATTAGGTAGATCGTACGATTCATGGTTGCTACTCATCCTAGGAGACTTAGCCTGTGCAATATCTTCTGAATTTTCCTATAACTACCATGGTACGGCTCGTACCATGATGGTACGGCTCGTACCAAGATGGTACGACTTTTACCATGAGCCGTAAGTCGCCTTTGCCTCATCACTCTTAGCCTGAACTTTTCCACGACTCTTAGTATTGCGCATACCAGGATGGTATGGCTCATACTGAGGTCTGTATTTAGCCACTTTTCTACAATTTTTCTCCATCATTTGCATAATTCTACTCCAACATCTATTTTTCCTTAAAACAAAGTAAAAGTGCCTCATATCTATATAAACACACTTAAGTCCATGCTTATTTTCCAATTTTAAGCGTCGAAAGTGCTGTAAATTCACAGCACATCAACATCCTCAACTTAAGACTTTTGCATGTTCGCAAGCAAAGAAAACAAAAACTAAAAACGACGTTTAACTAGAAAGTAAACTTTGAATACCTACAGCCAACACAATAAAATTTGCATTATGAATCACAATCATCTAATGACCCCTTTTTACATTCAAACTAAGTCAGCTATGCACACATATAACCATAATCAATGACATATAGGGATCAAGATATGGCATCCAACTATTAGTAGAGAATTAAGCTATCACCAATGCTATTCACACAGCCATTGGTAAAATACAACACAAACCAAGTACCCTCATAGAAAATGAAGTCCCCAACACTCATAGATATATAGAGTCATGAAACTTGGGACTAAACAAATGAGACTCTCACTCTCACAAAGAAGTTTCAAATACTGCACATCGGATACCATAGGTTTGCCCTTATTTTCTCTACTTTGGCACTTTGGCTCTTTGGACAATTAGTCTAGGATCACTACAGGGCTATGTTCGGCTTGTAATGTTGGCTTCGTGCTGGGTATGGTAGATATGGAATTTAGTGACTAAACCTTCCTTGGCACTACATACTCGTGGCTTCACTTTTCACTTTTTACCCCATTTTTTTACTTTTTCAACTTGTTCTCCCTTTTCTCCGTTTAAATGCAATATGTGGTTGTGGTGTGTTTTTCTCACCTTTTCAATTTCTTTTTCCTTTTATTTTCTTTTCTTTTCATTTTTGTTTCTTATCTCTTTTTCTTTCGTTTCTTTTCACATCGCACATCGTTGTTCTTTAACTTTTTCTTTTCTTTCTTTTCCACCTCCCATAGTTTGAGCCCCCCTACTATAGCCACCCTCAACTTAGGCATTTTGGCTGAGTTGAGGTTCACAATATCCAAGAAGGGACCAACGCTAAAACAAGTTCATTATAAACAATGAGAAAAGTGAAGGGTTAATGAAAGAAAAAGGGTCAATGTTAGGCTCAAAATCAGGATCAAGGGATTCATTATTATTTGGTAGGGTAATTTAAGCTAAAGTGGCTAAAATAAAAAATGGCCTATGATCATTTCCTAACCAAATATCCTAAAATCTATGTAAAGACCAACCGGGCAAGTTCTAGATCCTAAACGTAGTATTGAACTAAGTATGAATCTTCACTCGCTCATGGTACCAGTTTGCATTGAATCTACCTATCCAGTTCATGCATGGCTAAGCTACAACTACACATTCTAATAATATAAATGCCATACAAAGATCCACAGAAGTCATGCAATTGTGATTAACTACACAACTAACAATTTTTTTTTTAAACATGGTTAATTTTTTCAAAAACATCAAACTAGTGCATTTATTGGCTATAAAGTAATCCTAATCTACTTCTAGTTAAACGAATAACAAAAACATCCTAAACATATCAGTTCTACTAGATATCATAACCTAGGAAAAAGAAACACGACAAGAAAAATCCTCGGACAAATAAAAAATCCCAAAATACAAGTACACCCATTTTGAAAAATATGCTTCATCCCCAAAGCATAAAATATGTAAGAACAAGGGAAAGGAACATACTTGTGGCACATTAAGTGCTCCTGTCATCCTGCAAAGGCGGTACCTCCGCTACAATAATGGCACTGGCGGTGGCCAGTGCACTCAATGGGGCGTCAATTGAGGGATTGGTTACCCCCCTTCATAGTAACAGTTGTCTCAGCGACCTCGGTCTCTAATCTGGCTGAATATGGCTCCACTGAAGGATCCTCACCACCCGCAAGCATTCTCTGGGAAGTGGTGGAGCTCCCCGATCCTCTAGCTCGCTCCTACAACTCTGACATGTATGCAACATGAGTTCGCAGGCTCTCCAATCTTGCCCGCTTGCTCTCCTTCTTTTTCCTCTTCATTGAGGGCTCATCTCCAACCTCCTCCAAGACCCTCTTCTTACCCTTTGCTCCACTCACCGTAGATGGGACCCAATAAGCCTCCAACTCTTAGCTCCTCATCGAGCTCAGTGTCTAGGTCCGGAAGAGTGGGGGCTTATAGAATTGCTGGTTACCTAGATGACAACTCAATAACTTGGCTCCAAAGAGCCCTAAACTCCTCCTTGAGGCTACTTGTGTTTGGCTGCTCAGCTAGGCACCCGTTGAAACGGCACTTGAAGCTGTCTAACTGGCCATACAACACCCACACGACCTCATGTATCTCTGCCTTCACCCATAGCTCGACCTTCTCCATCACGGATGGGACCTTTCTCTCGGTCACTATCAATCTTTTGCCCTTATTTTGGAGAAACTCCTATAGGGACCAACATATACCCAGCTGGGGTCTAGCTCATGATACCCGTAGGAGGTGCAGATGAAGTACTCGGATATGCCTCTATATGGCCAGCCTCTGTAGCCTACATCTCACCCTGGTCCAATGAGGTAGGGGCATCAATATGTTTTCCCCCTAATACTCGTGGTACTGGAACTGCGGTAGGAAGTGTAACCTGGCTTACCAGGTTTATCTCATCCCTAATCAATCCTATATTTGTCGTCCTCTGGCCTCCAATCGAAAGTATCTACCTCCCTCTTCACCTTAAGGCCTGCCTTCATACATAATTTGAACACGAGACTCGGGAATGGGATGCTAGTGCTCAACCCTAAAGCCCAATCTCTGATCTCCTCTGCAATAACCCTCAAAATATTGATGGCGTATCAAGACATAATACACGCCATCAAGGATTCTCTATCTACACTGAGGGTATCATCATTGACTGTCAGTGCTAATCGATGGTGGACTATTGTCCAGCAGGCCTTCTCTATGAAACTCAGCGAGGCTTTGATGACCTACTTTCCACTAGCCACACAGTCCACCTCCTCCTTATCATCTGCCAAAACCCTTGCTAGCCATTTAATTTGACTCTACCGCTCCTCATGGCCTAGTTTCTTTATCCTTTTCAGGGCATCTACCCGGTAGTCGAACTCAGCTTCCATGTCAGGAGCTCTAAACTATGGACCACAAAGTACCCGAGCAATAGTCCGTTCGGACATGTCAACCAAGTGACCCCGCACCATAACACTCTCGAGCTTGGGTTATTCTTTTAATTTCAGCACGCCTTTTGCATTTTGCTCCATGGTGGCCAAATAACTGGCATAGAATTCCCATACCAATTTAGGACTATACTTCTCCAGAGTTCTAGCCATCCAATCAAATCCATAGAAGTTGAATATCCACTTCATTTACTTTATCTCATTCAAGGCATTAGTGAGGAACCGCGGTTCTTCTTGTATACTCCACCTTGGGTGGTTCTTGGAGGTGAGAGCAAGACCCTGCTCATATATCTCCTGAGAATCGGGTACTCTCCACCTAATAGTACGGTTCTTCGGAGGCGGATTTTGATCAGCTTCTTCCTCTGTGGCCTCCTACTTAGTTCCGGCCTCATTGCCACCATCTCCAGATTGGGCCTCCTCGAACCCTTCTTCCTCATTATAGCTGCCCCCGGACTCTTGAACCTGTTATTTTGCTCCCTCTTTAGACTAGGGAGCAGTGGCCGGAGCGGTAGAAGTGGCTTCAGCCTGTGCTTTTTCTTGAGCCTTAGTGGTCCATGGCTCATCAGTGTCAGAACTCTTAACTCAATACTCTTCCACTGAACCACTAGGGGAGCTGCCTGCTTGATTAGAGTCAGAGGGCTCATCTCTCAATGCCCTCTGAGTAGCTATCTCCGCTCTATCCCCCTTATCCTAGGCAGGTTTGCTTGCTCTTCTCTTCATTATCATTGTACCTGTGGAGATATGTATGATATGAGAAAAAGAAATCAAAAAAATACCCACTGATGTTTTCCACGAGTCTACAGTACGGGTTGTACCATGGTGGTACAACTCTTACTAACACTCTTCATGATGAGCCTGTCAAGACTCCTACTTACGACTCGTACTATGATGGTACGGTTCGTACTGAGAGTCATACTGAGGGGTTCCCCAAATGGTTTCTTCTATATTTCCTATGACTCGTGATTTGTTTTCATGAGTCATAGTAAGGATCGTTCCGTTACTTATGAACTTTGACTCTTTCAAATTTTGTGGTACAATTACATGGTACGACTCATAGTAGGATAGTATGGGTTGTGCCAGGTTTCATACCATCAGGTTCTGTCACAAATGGCTTAGGACAATCCCAATGAGTCCTTATACGAGTCATAGTATGAAACCACGAGTCCTAAGAAGGCTTGTGAAGCCTGTCCTCGCCTTGATCAATTCAGTTTCTCAAGAAAACAATTAATTTGATTTGGGTACTCAGACTTCCCCATCTTAATCTATCAATTTCCAGTATTTAAACCTACCCAGTTCATTCCCTACTTACTTCACACCCCGTAACTTAATGTTTCAATAACCCAGATTAGTGTTTGATCGTTTCAAATTTTGACCCATTCAATAAAATCACATAAGCTACTGATCATCTTCCTCAACCCATGTTTGGTGAGTTTGAGGGATCTTAGTAATCTATCAGTTCATATAGAGCAAACTTTTTTTTACAAATTTAAACATATTTACTTACTTGCCTCTTCAAGTGTTTGCTTGTCTTCTTGCTTGTTTTAGTGACTTAGGGTTCGATTGTGCAGGTGTAAACTTGCACCTATTTGAGCTTGAATCGATTGGGGTTTTGAGTTACGGGTGTGTGAATATTTGGTAAGAATCGTGGGTTCAATAGTTATGTTTACATGGGAGTGAAAGTCTGAGAAATTTGATTTCAAATAGGTTCGGTCAGATATTTGAGAATTTCGGGTTGAGACGAGTCTAGTTCATTAATTCAGCCTGTCACGAATCATACCATGAGTCATAGGTTTGACCTACGACTCGTCCCTTGGACTAATAGCAGAAGACTTAGGAAACTTACCTTAAGACCTACAAGTGCTTGTTACGACTCGTACCATGAAGGTGCGGTCCATACAATAACTCGTAAGTCAATGTCTCTGAAATTCCACACTTTGCTCAATTCATCTTTACAGTGAGTACTATGACCCGTAGAATCAGGGTACGAGTCGTAATGACCAACCGTAACTTGAATTCTAGCTTCTTCTTTTTACCACGATTGGTACTACAACCCGCACAAAGCTCTTATGAGTCATACTGAGAACCGTAGTACTGGTCCGGTCTGCAATTTTTATCCCACTAGTGTTTGTTTCACCTGCACACTAAACACAACCAAAGTTAAAATACTTGGGTTGCCTCCTAAGAAGCACCTGATTTAACGTCGCGGTACGACGCAAGTGGTTGGTTACTCAGACTTCACCAAACCACCTCATGGGTTGCCTTCCAAAAAATACCTAATTTAACATCGTGGCATGACCCAAGTCTCTTGAGTACTTAGAATTCATTAAGAAACTCGGAATCATCATCAATTGCTAAGACAACCCTAAACTCATTGGGCTGCTTCATTAACTGGTAGACATTAAAAGTAACTTCCTCCTCTTTATTTAGCCTGAACTTTAGTTAGCCAGCTTCAACATCCACTAAGGCTCTCCCAGTGGCCAGGAATAGTCAACCCAAGATAATGGTAACCTAAAAATCAACCTCGCAATCTAGGATTATGAAGTCTGCTGGGAATATAAAATGGTCCACCTTGACAAGCACATCCACTAAGATCCCCACTGGCTTTTTAACTGTGTAGTCTACCATCAATAGCTGCATTGATGTCCATGTAGGGCTCCCAAGCCTTGTTGTTTGAATACAACTAATGGCATCAAATTGATGCTTTCTCCTAAGTTACAAAGTGCCTTCGCAAACTTAGAATAACCAATTGTACACGAAATGGTGAAGGCACCTGGATCCTCCATCTTTTGAGAAAGTACCTGTGAAGCTATGGCACTGCAATGATGCAAGTTACCTACAGGCTCATAGCTCACGAACCTCTTCTTGGTCACAAGGTCCTTCATGAACTTGGCATATCCAGGCATCTGTTCCAATGTCTCGACCAATGGTATGTTCATAGATAACTGTTTAAGCATAGAGAGAAATTTTTGGAACTTACCATCTTCCACCTTTTTCTTCATCCTTTGAGGGAATGGTGGCGGTAGTCGAGGGATAGCCTTATAAATTTGTGTGACCCCTTGCTTCTTACCATTATTAGCTTTGGATTCTTTTGCATCAACTGGAGTCTCTATCAACTCAGCTTCACCTGTGAGATCATGATCAGCAACCTCATCTTCCTCACCAAGCTTAATCTCCTTTCGTGTTTCCATCTCAACTACAACTGGCAGAGGGGGATCAACTGGGTTCTTTCTACTCCTAGTCATCACAGCCATACAGTGACTATCATTCTTTGGGTTCTGCCTTGTGTTGTTAGGAAGTGTTCCCTTTTTCCTTTGGTTTAGGGAGGCCAGCATCTATCTAGGTTGTTGCTCAATCTTTTTGATTGCTATGGCATGCGATTCAACTTTCTGGTTCATGCTCGATATATCCCCCCGGATCTCCCTCAGTTGATCATCGGTGTACTTTACCCTCTTAAGCATTTCAGCCATCATGTTCTCCAATCTAGAGGGTCCACTCTCACCCTCATGTGCATTAGGAGTGTCACGACCCAAAAATAGGCCCGGATCGAGACACAGGAGGAAAAACCCCGAGAGGATCCAAGTCGACCCATGGCACGAACATGATATCTAGATAAAAGCAACATAATCAAGCGGAAGTCTAACATGTATAATAACACGGAAGTCTGAAAATATCATAACATTTGAATACATAACACAAGGCTGATACTGAATACATGTTATGTCTAAAAAGCCTCTACTACTAATGAGTTGAAGGGACATAACCCCAACTAACTCACTATATTCTGAAACTAAAAATACTAAATACAATTGATAAAGGGCCCTCGGAAGATTAGGACTCATCAATTGAGACTAGAAGATGCTAACATTGAGAGTCTAGCTAATGGTGGGACTGAGCCTGAATATTTGAGCCTGTATCATGAAACGATACAACATAGAGTATGTGGTCAGTACGTGGAAAGTACCAAGTATGTAAGGTAAGTAAAACCGCTAAGTAAGTAAAATCAATGATCATGCATAACATAAAACATTTCATCATAAGAGTCTGAGAGTAGGGCTTGCATGTTATTATCTGAAAACATGATTTAATCATAAGTAAATATCATAACTGAATTGAATGACCCAAAGTTGAAAACTGATACTCATAAGTAAAACTGAACACTGGGTCAAACCTGCTGAAAACATAATAACATGACTGATGAACATCCATAACTGAAAACATGAGGAACAATGGGAGACTCTTTATATAACCGGCATTACCACGATAGAGCTTACATGGTCCCGACTATTACACTCAAGTGGGCAGAGTCATCCAAAGCCTTGCCGGAGCTAAGGACACTACCATGGTATCGATATCAAGTTGAAGGTCCCTTAGGGAAGGGGCAACTCACAAGGGAGGTCCTGAATAATCTGAATATACCTACATGGGCACGTAGTTCTAAGGCATAGGGTTGATTGACTCTTAGCCTACTCGGTGCTAGACACTACTCCCAAAAACAATCATATTCTCTCAATCATTTTTCAACGATGTTGAACCATCGTCTAGTGACGAAGCTGACTCATAACAAATATGCATAAATCTGAAATCACAAGTTGAGGAGCCTTGGGCTCAAACCATACCACAAGTTGAAATAGTGGGAGTCTAGACTCCAAAATCCATGTGGTAAGCTAATACATGAAGTTTAGATAAATCATGAAACATACTTGATCATATGGTCTTGCCCAATACTCAAACATGCTTGACATAGTCTCGATCATTTGAAAACATGACCACGGATATGGGTAATTTGAAATCATACTTTCTTCACATATATCTCATCATGCTTGAATACATATATCATAGATCTCATCTTTCATGAACTCTCATGGATGAGCATCATAATTTATAAAACTTGCAAACATAATTTATAATTGAAAACATTGTAGAATATTCCCATTAATCATAATTCAACATTAGAAACATACATAGATCATACTCATGATTGATATTTAGAGAATTCACATGTTGAGTTAAAACATCATAGAACTAGAATTTCATGAAATTAAAGAGGGATTAGGCATGGGTATGGATCAATACACCCATTCATAATGCTACATACCTGTGTAAATCAGATTTACACTTCCTTTTGAAAGCCTAAGGGAATTTGGCAAGAGATTGGAGAAATTATTCAAGCTTGATCTCCAAGGAAAGGTTCTAAGTTGCATGCATAGAGTGGGAATTCTTAGAATAGGTTTATCACCCTTAAAACCCCGCTAACTGAGCTTAAAACAATGTAGTTTAGGATCTTAGGGATTAGGAATTACGAAAATACCCTTAATAAAAAATCTAGAAATACTACACTGCCAGTGATGACGAGTGCCACAAGTCATACCTTGCTACGATGACTCGTGGTGACTGTCCTTTACTAACCTTCCTCATCCTTCAGTTCTCAAATCCTGGCGCCATGACTCAACAGGATGAGTCATTACATCAAACCACGATCTGTCGTATTCTGTCATTACCGCCTCTAATGAAACAACATCTGGACATCCCATGAGTCACACTACGACTTGTACCTTCCTCTAACGAGTCGTGGGTTCCATCCGTTACTTGATTGGGAAATTTTCCCTACCCTTCCCATGGGCACTTACAACGACTCGTTGCTTCCCACAACGAGTCATACCACGACTCATGCCAGTCTTCTTTGACCAGAACCACCTTCACAATGACCCGTTACATCAAACAACGAGTCGTTCCTAGACCCATCACCACAGGATCCTCTGTTGCAGAACCTGACCATGGGTGGCTACCACGAGTTATTGGACCCTCCAATGACTCGTAACACGGGTCATTCTGAGAGAAACTTTTGACTTTTCTACTACTTTTTATTTCAACTCCCGAGTCTAGGCTTAGGCACTTCCGGGGTATTACAATATCTCCCCCTTGGGAACATTAGTCCTCGAATGTGGGTGAACATACTGAAAATCTGAGAAATGCAACTACCATGCCAAAATACTGAACATTTAAGCTGAAAACTAATGGAGCGACTGACTCCAGACTAGATTACATGACTGAACTGAACTCATGAATCACAATACATACATTGACATGAAAGAAATTGGAACACATAAACTAAACATGAAACTAGACAGAATACTAAGGAGGAAACTGGTACCTCAAGCTAGAACTGATCCAAAAGGGAATAGATGTGGGTATCTAGCCATCATATCTGCTTCGGCCTCCCACATAGCTCCCTCAACATGCTGGTTCCTCCACAAAACCTTTACTGAGGCTACTTCTTTGTTTCTTAGCTTCCGAACCTAACGATCAAGTATCTCCACCGGAACCTCCTCATAGCTAAGACTATCCTTCACACCCACACTGTCTACTGGGACAACCAAAGTTGGATCACCTAAGCACTTTTTAAAAAGTGATACATGGAACACTGGATGGACTGAATTTAATTCTGAGGGAAACTCCAACTCATAGGCCACCTTGCCAACACGTCTCACAATCCAGTACGGACCAACATAATGGGGACTGAGTTTCCCTTTCTTTCTAAACCTCATCACTCCCTTCATGTTAGATACCTTCAGAAACACCTAATCATCAACTTCAAGCTCAAGCTCCTCCTCCTCATATATGTATATGCCTTTTGGCGACTCTAAGTTATTTTCAACCTGTCCCTTATAAGCTGAACTTTCTCCATGGCCTTATGGACTGAATCTGGTTCCACTATTGTAGCTTCACCGACTTCGAACCAACCAATAGGCGATCTACATTTTCACCCATAAAGAGCCTCAAACGGAGCTATCTAAATGTTGGAATTGTAGTTGTTGTTATATGCAAACTCAATGAGAGGAAAATGATCATCCCAACTACCCTTGAAATCAATCACACACACTCTCAATATATCCTCAAGAGTCTGAATGGTCCGCTCGGCCTGACCATTTGTCTGTGGGTGAAAGACTATGCTAAGCTTGACCTGAGTACCAAGTCCCTTCTGAGACAATCTACAAAATTGGGAGTTTAAATGAGTACCTCTATCTGATATGATGGAAAAGGGCACTCCAAGAAACTGAACTAACTCCCGAATATATAACTTAGCATAATCCTCCGCTGAATCGACAGTTTTGTCCGATAGAAAATGAGTTGCCTTAGTCAACCTATCTACAACCACCTAAATAGAGTCATACTATCGATGAGTATGAGGCAACCCAGTATGAAGTCCATATTGATTTCCTCCCACTTCCAAGTAGGAATGCCAATATCCTGAAGCACACTTCCCAGTCTCTGATGCTCAAGCTTCACCTGTTGATAATTCAGACACTTAGACACAAACTCTACTATGTCCTTCTTGATGTCATTCCACCAATAGACTTCCCATAGGTCATGGTACATCTTGGTGGCACCTGGATGGATAAAATATCTAGAACCATGAGCCTCAAGCAATATCTCCTCTCTCGGGTTATCAACACTCGATACCCACAAACGACCCTGATATCATAGTACACCATCTCACCCTTGGGAGAAAACCTCCACTTTTTGATTCCAAATGACTTTCTTTAATTTTACAAAAATCAGATCCTCGTCTTGTCTAGCTTTGACCTCGATCACCAAGGAAGATTCTGACCCATTCTAAAAAATGACACTCCATCTGTCGAGTCAACAAGATGGACTCCTAGCCATGTAAGCTGATATACATCCTTCACTAATTCTTTCCTTTCCTCATCTACATGGGACACACTCTTTATAGAAAGCCTGCTAAGAGAATCTTCCACCATATTATCTTTGCCCGGATGATAAAGGAGACTCATATCATAATCATTCAAAAGCTTCTGATCTTGGGCAGAATTATATGCCCAAGTGATGCTCAAATGCTTCATTTCATCTTGTTTATCTATCGTTATGTGTGCATTCTCATGTGATTTATAGTTAAAATGTGAATTTATACTAACCAACACGATTAGTGTTGTTTTGCAGGTAAAATGTAATTTTAGAAAGCGAAGAAAACATGTTGGTAAAAATCGGGAATAGACTTGAAAGCAAGCAGTGGAAAAGGTCAAGGAAGAGCAGCAAGAAAGCAAGCAGTGGAAAAGGTCAAGGAAGAGCAGCAAAAATAAGGGCTCCGCGATGGAGCCGTGTCACGCTGCCATCGCAGAGGCGTTCTGCCTCGGATGATTTAGTTTGGCCAATTCCAGTGAAGGTCCGCGTTGCCTCTGTGACACGGAGGCAATGCCACGTGATACAAGCCGTGGCACGTTGGGGACATTGACCTGGGACATCAGCTTCAAGTAAAGGTTCGCGATTGCGCCGTGGCACGTTGGTCTGGCTCCGCGTTGCAGGCCGTGGCACGCCAAGGAGAAATTGCTGAGGAACCTGATTCCAGTGAGGGTCCGCGTTTGCACCGTGGCACGGAGGAAGTGCTCCGCGATACACTCTGTGCCACGTTACTTGTTATTTCGGGAAAAATTCCCACCAGTATAAATAGCACACTTAGGTTTATTTTTAATTATTCTGACTTGGTTGAGCAAGAACGTGGGTTACAGGTAGTTGAGGAGACAAAAATTCTAGGGTTCTTCTCTATCTCTTCCTCTTTTATCTCAATTTTTTGTATGAATTACACTTATTTGATGATGTTTAATCCACAAATGAGTGGCTAAATTCACTTCTTGCTGAGGTTAAGAACAATTGTAGTGGAATGTAATTGTTGATCAATTTAGTTTTCATCTTTTCTTCAATGGTTGTTCTATCAATTCTTGTTCTTACTGCATTAATGTTTGGCCAATGTTAATATATATCTAAAAAATCTAATTTTGATTTTGAAAAGAAAAGAAATTGGAAAGTTGTGAATTGGTAGGATATGATCTCTTCTTAGTTTGGGAAAATTGAGAATTGATTTACATTCAGAATAGAAATATATCTGAAAGTCTTATTAGTCAATTAAGGAATCGGTTTTGTATGGCTAGAACATGAAATTCTTTTATCACAGAAATGTAGGTTGAAGGTTCATGATTCTTAAGTTGGGTAGGATACGAAAGTTTCAATCCATAGGCAATAATTCTTGACTAGCAACTGAAGGAAAGATTAACTGAATTGTATCGATAAATTACTTCCCTGCATGTTCGTTTTTACCTCAGCATGCTCATTACTATTGTTTAGACTCACTTTAGAATTCTGTCTTAGATTCGTAGAAATTAGGAAACTCAAACTCTCAAAATATTATTTAATTGGTTGTCTGCATTCTTAAAGTTATAGTTCATTAACACTTAAGTTAATTATTACCCTAGATCAGTCCCTGTGGGATCGATACTTGGCTTTACTTAAGCCACTTTACTACTTGTTTGACCACGTGCACTTGCGTGTAGTCACCAAACGCCCGAACAAGTTTTTGGCGCCGTTGCCGGGGACTGGCAATTGGTAAAATTGTTTTCTTAGTGTTAGTTTACAATTTCTATATAAGTGCTGACAACTTGATCTTAGCCTGTCTTTTGCAGATATTGAATTCTGTTGAACACTGGCAAGAGACAAGGAGTTGGTGGATTCATACATAGAGCCAGAAAGACAATTCCATCGTCAAAGAAGGGAAGCTCTAGAGAGAAAACTACAGTTGCTCAGACAGACAATCTTGGAGCAACAGCAGAATCCACCACTTGTGAGGGCAGTGTTAGTGCCCGAGGAAATGGCAGCTAGGCCGGTTCGCAAAGTGGCAATCCCACCTGCTAACAATGTTACATCAAGTATTCACAAACCTGAGCCAGGAGGGAGGTTTGAGCTAAAACAGAATATGGTGCAATTGCTGCACACCAGCGGGCAATTCACAGGTCTCCCTCACGAAGATCCACAACAACATCTCCAAAACTTTTTGGAGATAAGTGACACTTACATCCCCGCTGGAGTATCATCCGATTACGTAAGGCTTACATTATTCCCATTTTCATTATTGGGAAAAGCAAAGAGGTGGTTGAAAGCTGAGCCACCTAATTCTATCACTACTTGGGATGATCTTGCAAGAAAACTTTTGATACGGTTCTTTCCATCTGGGAAAACAGCAAGACTTAGAAGTCTGATTCTAAGTTTTAAACAAAGAGAGGGGGAGAATCTATATCAAGCTTGGGAAAGGTTCAAACCTATGTTACGGGATTGTCCTCACCATCACCAGTCCAATGATGTGCTGGTGCATACTTTCATGGAGGGTTTGGAACCCCACACAAAACATTTTCTAGAATCAGCAACTGGGGGACAAGCATTAGAAAAGACTTATGAGGAGTTGTATACTTTGTTAAATCGTATTTCACAGGAAAATCGAGAGTGGAATGCGGACTCTTCTAGAGGAGGAATAGGAAAGCGACAGGAGTCTTGGAAGTGGATGGGTTTACAGCTATCGCTGCATAGATAGCTGCGCTGCAAAATCAACTCAACACCCACTTCAGCAATATGAGCTAGAATCAATCTCAAGCCCCAGTTAATGTAGTGCAGCAGATTTGGTGTGAAGTATGTGGTAGTAATAAGCACTCAGCTGAGTGTTGTGGTGCAAATCCAGATTCAATGAACTTTGTTGGTAATGTACCGAGAAATAATCACCAACAGTATGGCAACAAATACAACTCGAATTGGAGAAATCATCCAAATTTCTCTTGAGGTAGTAACAACCATCAAGGGCAGAGTTCGAATCAGGGTGCGTAGAGAAATCAAGGAGGGCAGCGGAATTATCAATCTCAATATAGAGGAAACAATGCACCTCCTCCCCCACCCACCAGCATTGAGGAAATGTTTAAAACAATGATAGCTAACCAAGCTCAATTGCAGGCTGATTATGTGAAATTGGCAGCAGATGTAAAGAATAATCAGTTAGCTACAAAGGCGTTAGAGTACCAGTTTGGACAACTAGCTGGAGCTCAAAACACCAGACCAAGAGGAGGACTACCGAGTGACACTGACCCGAATCCCAAGCAAGTAAATGTAGTGACCACAAGGAGTGGTTTACAACTCAAGGAGGTGGAACCAGAAAGACCACCTCAGCAGTCAGGAGCAGTAGAGAAAGAAAAGGAACAGGATGATGAGAGGGGGAAGGAGAAGGCAGCTGAAGCAGAAAGACCACCACCCCCGTTCCCTCAAAGATTAAAGAAACACAAGGAGGAAGCCTGTTTCAAAAAGTTCATGGAGGTGCTTAAATAGGTACACATTAATTTACCTATGGTTGATGTTTTGCAGGGAGTGCCGAAGTATGCAAAGTATATCAAGGACATCGTAGCTAACAAAAGTAGATTGATGGAGTATGCTACGGTGGCGCTTACTGAGGAGTGCACTTCTCGAATACAGAATAGGTTGCCAACAAAGCTCAATGACCCTAGGAGCTTTACAATTCAAATCACAATTGGGCAAAGTATCCGAGCTACTGGATTATGCGATTTGGGAGCGCGTATTAACTTGATGGCGACATTGGTGTTCAAGAAGTTCGGGCTGGGCAGTCCTAGACCAACTACAGTGATATTGCAGTTAGCGGACCGTTCTTTAGCCAGACCAGATGCATTATGGAGGACGTGTTGGTGCAAGTGGGCTCCCTTATCTTCCCGGTAGATTTTATTGTTCTGGATTTTGAGCCAGATGCGAAAGTCCCATTTATTTTGGGACGTCCTTTCTTGGCAATCGGGAGAGCTTTGATTGATGTAGCTGCAGGGCAGCTAACCATGCGGGCGCATGACAAAGTAGAGGTATTTGATGTATATAAGGCCACGAAGCTTTCGTCCATATATGAGGAGCTTTCAACAATCAATGTGTTAAATCAAGCAGAAATTCTTTCGATTATTAAATCTCGAGATCCATTGGGAAGAGCATTGGTGAGCTCCGATAATTTCGGAGATAGAGATACTTATGAGAGGGTGCAAATATTGAATGAACTACAATGGTATCTCAGGAAGCATGAATTTCAGCCGTTAATGAGGTTCCGAGTACCATTGCCGAAACCATCGATTAAGGAAGCACCAAAACTAGAGTTGTGGCAAGAAGATCGAAGTGCCACGTTCTTGGTTAATGGGCAATGTTGTAAGCATTACTGGGGTGAGGACGTTATTCGAGAGAAGACGTCCATCACTCTAGAGGATGATTGAGTGTCAATGACGTCGAGCCGCGACGGTAAACCAGGCGCTGCGCGGGAGGCAACCCATGAAATTGTTGTAATAGATGAATAGAATAGTGAATAAAAAGAGAAAAAAAAGAGAAAAAGAAAAAAAATAAATAGAAAAAAAAATTATTGTTACATTGAAACCTATGAATTCTAACAAATTTCTTGTTGCGAGATGATTTTCAGGTGGAACGGAGGGAAAAAATGCAAAGAATCGCAAAGGACAAAAATTGAGGTGAGAAAAATAAAAAAGTGGCATTACAGTGAGCCTATGCATTGGCTCCGTGTCACGGAGGAGGGCCTCCGCGTTACCCTCCATGACACATTGATGCCTATTCCGAAATTTTTAAAAAATTCCAGAACAGGGGCGCGATGGCTCCGTGTCATGGAGGGTGTGCTCCGCGTTACCCTCCGTGACACGCTGAGTGTTATTTTGCGTCGGGTCACACCGGGTCACCGGGTAACCCGCACGAAAAATACCCTTTAAACCCCGAAATCCCCTCATTTTTTCCTTATTTCCCATTCCCTCCGCGACCAACTCCCCAAATTCTCTCCTTCCCCAACGTGACACGGACCTAGGCACGAGTTTTCTTCAACTTTTCTTCGATTTCATCGGATTAAAGGTATGTTCTTGAACTTAACCTCAATTTTTGCTTAAATTTTCAATTTTTGAGCATGTGAGGTGAGTAAACCTTGCCCTAAGTTTAAATTAAGTTTGAATTCACTTAAATTTTGATTGATTGATGTTCATAGTATCATTGTGAGTATGTGAACTCGATGAATACATGTTTGATTGAATTTTTGCGAAATTGGTAGCTAGGGTTAGAATTTGAATAGGAAGAAACTAAATTTGGTTGAAACTGTGAAAAAATTTGGGTTGTGCATGTTGGGTGATGTGAATGATGTTGTGAATATAGATGAATATGCTAAGTAGACAAGGGAATTGTCGGAAAAATGAAATTGGTGAATTGCATAGGTTGTTGAGAACAAAAATTTTGGCTAAGTGCTATGTGATGTAATGGAATCGATGGTGATATTGTTAGTCGTTGTACGAAGTCTGAGTAGTACATAGTAATTATTCCATCGAATCATCTGAATGCACTAAGCAATATGATTGATAAGAATTGGGAAAGCATGATTATCTTGCCGAATTATTTTAATTGTGGCTAAAGACTAAGTCTGGGATGACTTAACTCAACCCAACCTTAGTTGTTGCTATGTTTGACTTGAATAACATTGGGATTGTCTGTTCGATGGTACAGGAACAATGTCAGGCCGGCAAGACAAGGGAAAGGGCGCATCTACATCGGGCGCCGGTAGAAAAAGGATTCGATTGGGAACAGCAGTTCCAGCAGCACCAGCGGTTCCGCGAGGCCAACGCCGACAATACGAAACCCGATGGTTGACGGATGAAGGGAAGAAATGGTATGCAAAACACAAAGAGACCAAATACTTCCCAGAGGAGCACATTGCAAGGGAGCCGCTGGCACAGGAATTCCCCAAAATCGTACACCGGATTGACACTGGGCCGGGCTGAACTTCATCTTCGAAGAGCCCAAGGAGTGCAATCTCCATCTGATTTGGGAGTTCTATGCCAACTGGAACCCGACCCTCCTCAGTAACACCGTCAAGATAAGAGGGCAGGTTGTCACGTTTGAGCCCCATCATCTGAATGTTATATTGGGGGCACGGGACACAGACGCCCATGTACTCCGGCAGCTGAACATAACTCCTCCTTATGCGGACATCAGACGCACTTTGTGTAAAGCCCGTTCGATAGCACGGTGCAACAGGCACAAGGAGAGGGGCTAACATCAACATTGCCTTATTCTCAAATGAACAGGAAGCCAGGATTTGGCTGAAAATTGTGTGTTCCTGCCTGATCCCGGCGGTGCACATGACGGATGTCACCCGGGATCGAGTGTGCTTGGTATATGCCATGATGAAAGGGCTTGAGATAAATGTTGGGGTAGTGATCATCTCCGCCACGAAGAGAGCCCGACTCCATCAAGGGCACAGGTACGGGTTTGGTGGTTTGCTGACCACGTTCCTAAGGGGCCATGATATTGAGGAAGAGGCCCTGGACTACATCCCGCAAATGGATAGGCGTGCCCTGGATGTCATAAAAACCAAGGCACCCGATGATCAAAAACTTGTTCGATGGTTTGGAATGCCTACATGCAAGTGCACGTGGTCGAACAAGTAGTAAAATGGCTAGAGTAGCCAAGTATGGATCCCACAGGGACTGGACCAAGGTAATAATCTAATTAAGTGTTAATAAACTCTTACTCTAATAATGCAGACAACAGTTTCAAGAAGATTTTGGGAGTTTGTTTCCTAATTTATACTAATCTAAAACAAATGTACAATTTGAGTCTGAACTATAGTAATGAGCATGCTAAGGCTAAAACAAATATGCAGGGAAGCAATTTATTGATACAAATTGGTTAATCTTTCCTTCGGTTGCTAGTCAAGAATTATTTCCTATGAATTAAAACTCTCGTATTTAACCCAACTTAAGAATCATGAACCTTCCACCTACATTTCTGTGATAAGAAGAAATTCATGCTCTAGCCGTATGAAACCGATTCCTTAATTGACTAATACGACTTTCAGATATATTTCTATTCTAAAGATAAATCAATTATCAATTTTCTCAAACCAAAAAGAGATAATATCCTATTAATTCACAACTTTACAATTTCTTTCTCTTTCGAGCGCAAACTAGATATTTTAGATATACATTAATATTGGCCACACATTAATGCAGTTTAAACAAGAATTAATAGAACAACCATGGAAGAAAAGATGAAAAACCAAGATGATCAATAATTACATTCCACTACAAATGTTCTTAACCTCAGCAAGAAGTGAATTTAGCCACTCATTTGTGGATTAAACGTCGTTAAATGAGTGTAAATCATACAAACAATTGGAATAAAGAAGAAATAGATAGAGAAGAACCCTAAGAATTTCGTCCCCTCAACTGCCTGTAACCCACGTTCTTGCTCAACCAAGTCAAAATAATTAAAAATAAACCTAAGTGTGCTATTTATACTAGTGGGAATGTTTCCCAAAATAACAAGCAACGTGTCACGGAGTGCATCGCGGAGCACTGCCTCCATGACACGCCACAAACGCGGAACCTCACTGGAATTCAGTCCTCCAGGTAATTATTCCCAACGTGCCACGACGTGCAACGCGGGGCTTGGCCAACGTGCCACGGCCAAAACGCGGACCTTCACTGGAACTTGGCCTATTTTAATCATCCGGGGCAGAATACATCCGCGATGGCAGCGTGACACGGCTCCATCGCAAAGCCCCATAATTTGCTGCATGACCTTGGCCTTTTCCACTGCTCGCTTCCGAGTCCATTCCCGATTTCTCCCAACATGCATCTTAGCTTCCTAAAATTACATTTTTCCTGCAAAACAACACTAATCATGTTGGTTAGTATAAATTCACATTTTAACTACAAATCACATGAGAATGTACAAATATCAATGGATAAACAAGACAAAATGAAGCATTTGAGTATCACTTGGGCATATAATTCTGCCCAAGATCACTTACCCCACGCTTAAAACTTTGTTCGTCCTCGAACAATAATCTCACATCTCATGCAATTGACACCCAATCATAGCTACTTTGGCTCGACAATTCAAGATACGGTTATAACGATTATTTACATAGCAAATCATCAAGAAAACATGCATAGTCTCATCAATACCATGACATTCAACACATTAAGACCTCCTAGAGTCG
Organism: Datura wrightii; assembly: GCA_035772735.1. Lineage (NCBI taxonomy): Eukaryota > Viridiplantae > Streptophyta > Magnoliopsida > Solanales > Solanaceae > Datura > Datura wrightii. The sequence continues at coordinate 118,966,397 of JASDFA010000016.1, forward strand.
ACTCTCGATCTCGGGAAACTCATGCAAATCAGTTGATCAAGACATCCGACACGAAATTAAATCTCTCGTCAAACATGTGCCCTCACAAAATAAGAGAATTTCCCCCTCTTCAATCATATGATCTCAGAAACATTATATGCAGGAGCATATGAACACGATTTCGCTCTCTCTCCCAAAGAATTCACATGCATCATGTCATGAACCATAAGCTTACCTTTAGTGTATTACTCCACTAATATAAGGACGAGTGATGTAAGATCATGCAGGACTTAACGGGTTGTAATGTAAGCTAAGGAACTAGTACATATTGGGCTAACCGATAATAGCAACTAGCACCCTTAAGCGCTTTTCCATACATCCCATCACATTATGGGCATTGTTTCTTCCTTCATCCTCCCCTTTCTTGAAGCCTTTCTTTATTTTTGTTCCCATCTCTTTAAGCACACTCGACTTAATAACAAAGATTAGTTATACATCTTCATTTTATTAAATTCGGCAAGTGCACCTTTGACCTTTTCTTTACTTTCACCACTTCCGCTTTTCCTTTCTTTTCACAATTACCACTCCTTGCCACTGTGGGAAATTTTTTTTTCTTGAGCGCTTAAGAGTTTTGGATCAAATTCACGGATAATGAAAAGAAGGGGTTAAGCTCAGTTTGTACCTTTTCGTCAAAAGAAAAAAAATAGGCTAAAGGCTCAATGGGCTAACTAGGATGTACATTCAAGGTAGGTACAATAATGAAAAAAACTTTCGGTTAAATCAAAGAAATGCCTACATCCTTTTCTACAATACACATCCTTCATTTCGTTTTGCACATACACCAGATAAGTTCTAGACACTTCACAATAGCATGGAAGAATCGAAACCTCACCACACTCTCATTGCACATGCTCAACTCAAGACATATTCACAGACTCTTCAATCAGCTAATTACAAGAATTCAAACATTAAGCCTCAATCACACCGAATCGAACTCTATGGTATAGGTATCTCAACATGTTTACAAAGTTTCATGCTTTCATACGAATCACCTTTGCATTCTAAATATCATGTACCACACGCAACTAGAATTCTGAACCATAAAGTAACGACACGTTCAGGATATAAACAAACAAAAGAAAAAAATTAAAAAGAACAAAGAATCTACTCCTATCGACTATATTTCCCTTAAGACGGTCGTCATCCATCCATCATAGGGAACGGTCACTATTTATGACTTTGGTTCAATGGGACTATTCTTGGTAAAAGCACTGAAAACAAACACCGAGAAACCCAATTATAAAAAAGATTTCACGAAAAATTTTAAAAATATCAATAATTTCGATAAAATAGCAATATTTACACAACTAGCTAACAACAACTCCATATAGCACACAACAGCTTCACATTACTTACAACACCAAATTACAATACAAAACATAAACACCAAAATCATAGGGTCACAATTTTTCACAGGCACAACAACAAAACATAAACATAAACAACAACAACACAACCAACACCTAACTACTCCCACACCACACTTAAATCGAACACTGTCCCCACTGTTCACAAAATTCAGCATAGCACAAGAGTAGATGGTGAAACTCCCTAATCAATCGAAGTATTCCACTTCTTCGTCAGGTGCGGTTGCCTCGTCCCCCATATCCGAATCACCCCCGCTATCCTCATCTGACTCAACATCTGAGTCATAGCGGCGTGTCTCCTCATCTGTGGGGACATCATCATCAACGGGCTCCACAAAAGTTGGCCCCACTCGACATAGAGCGCTGGCATTTTTGCCGAAGGGGTAGTCTAACTCTAGCTTCCACAGCTCATCTTCTATTGCTGGCCTCCCGCCTATGCGCAATTGTAGCATCTGCATCCCGAACATGCGGGCCATATACTAATCATCCCGAGCATGTCGCTCGGCTAATGTGAGAACTGGCCCGTGAGAGGTGTCGGGTGCCTTAGTTTTGGTGACGTCCAAGGCACGCCTCTCCATCTGAGGGATGTAGTCCAGGGCCTCTTCCTTAATATCCAGGCCCCTCAGGAACGTGGTCAGCAAGCCACCAGACCCGTACCTGTGCCCTTGACACAAATGGTCTCTCTTCATGGCGGAGATGATCACCGCCCCAACATTAATCTCCAACCCTTTCATTAGGGCGTAGACCATGCACACACGATCCCGGGTGACATCTGTCATGTGCACCCCTGGGATCAGGCAGGAACACATGATCTTAAGCCAAATTCTGGCTTCCCTGTTCATTTGAGAGTAGGGCAGCGTCTGATGGTAGCCCCTCTCCTTATGCCTGCTCCACCGTGCTGTAGAACGGGCTCCACATAGAGTGCGTCTAATATCTGCATATGGTGGAGTGATATTCAGCTACCGGAGTACATGGACGTCTGTGTCCCGCGCCCCCAAAATGGCATTAAGGTGATGGGGCTCAAAGGTGACTACGTGCCCCCTTATCTTGACGGTGTGACTTCGGAGTGTCGGGTTCCAGTTGGCGTAGAACTCCCAAATCAGGTGGAGATTGCACTCCTTGGGCTCTTCAAAAATGAAGTTCAGCCCGGCAGCGTCAATTCGGTGTACAATTCTAGGGAATTCCTATGCCAACGGCTCCCTTGCAATATGCTCCTCGGGGAAGTATTTGTTCTCCTTATGCTTTGTGTACCATTTCTTCCCTTCGTCTGCACCCATCGGGTTCCGTATTGACGGCGTTGGCCGCGCAGAACCGCTGGTGCTGCTGGGACTGCTGTTCCCAGTCTAATTCTTTTCCTTCCGGCGCCCGAGGTAGATGCGCCCTTTCCTTTGTTTTGCCTGCTTGCCATTGTTCCTGTCAAATCAAACAGACAGTCCCTATGTTATTCAAATCAAAATTAGCTTCGACTAAGGTTGGGTTAAGCTAGGCCACCCCACACTTAGTCATTAGCCACAATTACGACATTATGGCAAGACAATTCTCACTTTCCAATTTACAAAAAAACAACAACATGCCTCGTGCATTCAGAGAATTCGATGGAATAAATTCTACATACTACTCAGACTTCGTACAACTAATCAAAATATCACCATCGATACCATTTCATCACATAGCACTCAGCAGAAACTTTCTCAACACAACCTATGCAATTCAACAATTTCATTCTCCCAAAAATTCATCGTTTATTTAGCATATTCACAGCAAGCACAACACAATTCACCTTACCCAACAAGCCCAATCCATAATTTCCACATTTTCAATCACATTTAGTTTCTTCGCAATCACATTCTAACCCTAGCTACATATTTCACCAAAATTCGATCAAGCATGTATTTATCGAGTTCATACAATCAAAATGATACTACGAACATCAATCAACAATAACTTAAATGAATTCAAGCTCAATTTACAATTAGGGCAAGTTTTACTCACTTCACATGCTCAAAATTGAAACATTTGACAAGAATTGAGATGAAGTTAAAGAATATACCTTTAATTCGATGAAATCGAAGAAAACTTGTGCCTAGGTCCGTGTCACATTGAGGAAGGGGGAGTTTTTGGGTGTTTGTCGCAGAGGGGGTGAGAAATGAGGGAAAATTGAGGGAATTCGGGGTTAAAAAAGGGGGATTTTCGCGCGGGTCACCCGGCGACTCGGTGTGACCCGTCGCGATTAAAGCCTCAACGTGTCATGGAGGGTAACGCGGAGCACCCCCTCTGTGACACGTAGCTAATGCGGAGGTATTCTGGAATTTTAAAAATTCCAGAATTACACCTCAACGTGTCACGGAGGGTAACGCGGAGCACCCCCTCCGTGACACGGAGCTATCGTGCAGGCTCACTGTTTTGCCACTTTTTTATTATTTTTCTCACCTTGATTTTTCCTTTGCGATCCTTTGCATTTTTGCCCTCCGTTCAACCTGAAATTCATCTCACAACAAGAAATTTGTTAGAATTCATAGGTTTCACATAAAATACAATTTTTGTTTTTATTTTTATTTTTCTATTTTTTTTCTTTCTTTTTTTTTCTTTTCTACTAAATCTACTCAAGTATTACAACAATTTCACGGGTTGCCTCCCATGCAGCGCCTGGTTTACCATCGCGGCTCGACGTCATTGAAGCTTAGTCATCCTCTAGGGTGACGAATGTCTTCTCTCGACTACCGTCCTCACCCAGTAATGCTTACATCGCTGCCCATTGACTAAGAATGTGGCACTTCGATCTTCTTGCCATGATTCCAATTTGGGGGGTCCTTCACCAGTGGTTTTCCCACTTTCTCTCGCGAATCGACACTCTGAGCAATATTCGCTCGATCAAGCATGTTGATCACTGAGAGTTCCTCATACACGGCCGGAAGCTTCGTGGCCTTGTACACATCAAATACCTCCACCTTGTCGTGTTCCCTCATGGTTAGCTGCCCTGCAGCTACATCAATCAGTGCTTTCCCGGTCGCCAAGAAAGGACGTCCCGAAATAAATGGGACTTCCGCATCCGGCTCAAAATCTAGCACAACGAAGTCTACCGGGAAGATAAGGGAGCCCACTTGCACCAGCACATCTTCCACAATGCCATCTGGTCTGGAAAAGGAACGATCCTCTAGTTGCAAGGTCACTGTTGTTGGTCTAGGACTGCCTAGCCCCAATTTCTTGAATACCGATGTCGGCATCAAGTTAATGCTCGCTCCCAAATCACATAATCCACGAGGTTGGATACTCTGCCCGATTGTAAGTTGAATTGTAAAGTTCCCAGGGGACATGGGACACAGACACCCATGTACTCCGGCAGCTGAACATAACTCCACCTTATGCGGATATCAGACGCTCTCTGTGTAGAGCCCGTTCGACAACACGGTGGAGTAGGCACAAGGAGAGGGTCTACCATCAGACATTTGCCTTATTCTCAAATGAACAAGGAAGCCAAGATTTGGCTGAAAATTGTGTGTTCCTGCCTGATCCCGGGGGTGCACATGATAGATGTCACCCGGGATCCAGTGTGCTTGGTATATGCCCTGATGAAAGGGCTTGATATAAATGTTGGGGTGGTGATCATCTCCGCCATGAAGAGAGCCCGACTCCATCAAGGGCACAGGTACGGGTTTGGTGGTTTGCTGACCACGTTCCTGAGGGGCCATGATATTGAAGAAGAGGCCCTGGACTACATCCCGCAAATGGATAGGCGTGCCCTGGATGTCACAAAAACCAAGGCACCTGATGATCAAAAACTTGTTTGGTGGTTTGGAATGCCTACACGCAAGTGCACGTGGTCGAACAAGTAGTAAAATGGCTAGAGTAGCCAAGTATGGATCCCACAGGGACTGGACCAAGGTAATAATCTAATTAAGTGTTAATAAACTCTTACTCTAATAAAGCAGACAACAGTTTCAAGAAGATTTTTGGAGTTTGTTTCCTAATTTATACTAATCTAAAACAAATGTACAATTTGAGTCTGAACTATAGTAATGAGCATGCTGAGGCTAAAACAAATATGTAGGGAAGCAATTTATTGATACAAATTGGTTAATCTTTCCTTCGGTTGCTAGTCAAGAATTATTGCCTATGAATTAAAACTCTCGTATTTCTCTCGAAAGAGAAAGAAATTGGAAAGTTGTGAATTGGTAGGATATGATCTCTTCTTAGTTTGGCAAAATTGAGAATTGATTTACATTCAGAATAGAAATATATCTGAAAGTCTTATTAGTCAATTAAGGAATCGGTTTTGTATGGCTAGAACATGAAATTCTTTTATCACAGAAATGTAGGTTGAAGGTTCATGATTCTTAAGTTGGGTAGGATACGAAAGTTTCAATCCATAGGCAATAATTCTTGACAAGCAACCAAAGGAAAGATTAACTGAATTGTATCGATAAATTACTTCCCTGCATGTTCGTTTTAACCTCGGCATGCTCATTACTATTGTTCAGACTCACTTTAGAATTCTGTCTTAGATTCGTAGAAATTAGGAAACTCAAACTCTAAAAATATTGTTTAATTGGTTGTCTGCATTCTTAAAGTTATAGTTCATTAACACTTAAGTTAATTATAACCCTAGATCAGTCCCTGTGGGATCGATACTTGGCTTTACTTAAGCCATTTTACTACTTGTTCGACCACGTGCACTTGTGTGTAGTCACCAAATGCCCGAATAACTTCAACCAGCTTCTCTGACATAGATTTAGGTATTTCTAGGTAAACACGTACTATAGGCTTTTGTGGTCCGTAAACACATCCACATGGACCCCATACAGATAGTTTCTCCAAATCTTCAAGGAAAATACTACCGCCGCCAACTCAAGTTCGTGAGTCAGATAGTTTCTTTCATGGACATTCAGCTGCCTAGAAGAATAGACTATAACTTTACCATGATGCATAAGTACACAAATAAGATCGATCCTCGAGGTGTCACAATATACCACAAACCCATCGGTATCCTCAGGTAGGGTTAACATCGGTGCCGACGTGAGTTGAGTCTTCATCTCTTGTAAGCTCTTCTTACAAGCCTCCGACCATTAAAAATTCACTTTCTTCTGGTTAATTTAGTCAACGGTGCTACAATGGATGAAAACCCTTCAACAAACCTTCGATAGTAACCAGTAAACCAAAGAAACTCCTGATATCCGAAGGACTAACTGGTCTGGCCAATTCTTCCCTACTTCTATCTTTTGAGAGTCTACCTATACACCCTCACTTGACACCACATGACCCAAAAATGCCACTGAATTTAATCAAAAGTCATATTTGCTGAACTTAGCATACAATTGGCGATCCTTAAGAGTCTATAGCACCACCCTCAAATGAGCGGCATGCTCCTCTTTGCTCCGAGAGTATATGAGAATATCATCTATGAATATATCCAAATATGGATTGAACACCCTATTTATCAAATCCATAAAAGCTGCAGGAGCATTCATTAGTCCAAAAGATATAACTACAAACTCATAGTGACCATACCGAGTCCTGAAGGTTGTCTTCGGGATGCATTACTCTCTAACTCTGAGCTGATAGTATCCGGATCTGAGGTCTATCTTTGAGAAACACTTGGCAACCTGGAGTTGGCCAAACAAATCACCAATTCTTGGGAGGGTACCTATTTTTGATGGTGACCTTGTTTAATTGTCGATAACCAATGCACATTTAAAGGGAATCATCCTTCTTTCAAACAAAGAGAACTAGTGCACCCCATGGGGATTTTCTTAGTCTGATGAAACCCTTGTATAAGAGGTCTTTCAACTGCTCCTTCAACTCCTTTAGCTCAGTTGGAGCCATTCTATAAGGAGGAATAGATATAGGATGCCTATCTATCACAACCTGAGCATAGGCCCTGATCGGGACACAGGACAAGGAACCTCGAGAGGCTCTAAGTCGACCAATTGCGTGAACATAGCATCTAGCTCAATCATAATAAATCGGAAGATCAACATATTTAATATAGAGAAGGTATAATAATCTCATAACATCGGAATATATAACTCAAGACCGAAGTTGATTACATTCTATGTCTGAAAACCCTCTACTACTGATGAGTTGATGGGACAAGAATCCAACTAACTCACTAAAGTCTGAAACTTAAAGTACTAGAAATAACTGAGAAGAAGGGCCCTCGAAAGATGAGGACTCACCAACTCTGGCTGATAAGTACTAATGTTGCAGGTTTGGCTAATGAAGGGACTGAGCCTGAATATTCGAGCTTGTATCATGAAATGATACAACATATGCGGTCAGTACATGGAATATACTGAGTATGTAAGATAAGTAAAACTGCCAGATTTGAAGTAGGTGAAGCTACGTTGATAGGGCTCACCAAAGTCTGAAACTGAAAGTACAAGAAATAACTGAGAAGAAGGCCCCTCGAAAGATGAGGATCACCAACTCTGGCTGATAAGTACTAATGTTGCAGGTTTGGCTAATGACGGGACTGAGCCTGAATATTCGAGCTTGTATCATGAAATGATACAACATATGTGGTCAGTACATGGAATATACTGAGTATGTAAGATAAGTAAAACTGACAGATTTGAAGTAGGTGAAGCTATGTTGATAGGGCCAGATTTGATTCATCAGGCTATGGAAAAAGTTCATCTTATAAGGGAAAGGTTGAAAACAACTCAGAGTCATCAAAAATCATATGTGGATGTTAAGAAGAGAGAAATCGAGTTTAAAGTTGACGATTGGATGTTCGTGAAGGTGTATACCATGAAGAGAGTGATAAGGTTTGGAAAGAAAGGGACACTTAGTCCTTGATATGTTGGCCTATACAGGACTTTGAGACGTATTGGCAAGGTGGCCTATGAGTTGGAGCTACCTGTGGAGTTAGCGTCAGTGCATCCAGTTTTCCATGTATCGCTATTGAAGAAGTGTATTAGTGACCCAACTTTGTGTTGTTCATAGAGAGCATAGGTGTGAAGGATAGCCTACCTATGAGGAGGTACCCATTGAGATCCTTGATCTTTAGGTTCGGAAGTTGAGGAATAAAGAAGTAGCTTCAGTGAAAGTCTTGTGGAGGAATTAACTCGTTGAGAAAGCTACGTGGGAAGCCAAAGCAGATATGATGGCTAAGTACCTGAATTTATTTCCTTCTAGCTCCGTCTCATATTAAGGTATCAATTTACTCTTTAATACTCCATTCAGTTTATGTCAAGTTCATGTCTTTCAGTTCCTTTCATGTTCTAGTATGTATATATGATTTATGAATTCAGTTCAGTCATGTGTATCAGTCCGAAGTCAGTCACTCCATTAGATTTCTGCTTTAGATGTTTAGTATTTGGGATTGTAGTTCCTTTCCCCAGCCTTTTAGTAAGTTTACCCAATATTCTAGGATGAATGTTCCCAAGAGGGAGATATTGTAATACCCTAAGGGTCCCCAAGATCAAACCCGAGGCTTGAAACTAAGAAAGCAGGAAAATTCACACCAGGTCAAAGAATGAACCGCCCTTAAGTCACTTAAAAAATCGTTGAGTGGTCTGTTAGATAGGGTGGAGTTTGATGTGGAAAAAGTTTTACCAATGTCGGCGGGTCAAGGAACGACTTGTCATGTGACTCAACGAGTCGTCGGGAAGCCCGTGGTGCATAAGAGAAGTTGGGAGAATGTTAAGGTCTAGGAGACCTATCGAATAGAAGGACAAGTCATGGTATCACTTCACGACTCGTTGGTTGGGAGGTCTTGGATGGTGTGAGACTTCCAATGGTGACAACGACAAAAAGTAATGAGTCGTCATCCCTGTTAACGACTCGTCGTGTCAGTCGTCAGTTGGAGAATTTGAGTTGAGAGAAAAGTTTCTCAATGGAAACGAGTGAGGGCCATTAGTTGTCATTCCTCCTAATGACTCGTGATGTCCCTCGTTAGGACTGGCAGTATCAATTTTCCTGCGAAATTAGTAAAGGTGTTTTCGTAAATCCTAAGCTCCTAACCCTTAAACTATGTCGTTTTAAGCTCTGAAAGAGGTGTATTAAGAGGGATTAAGCCTATTCTAATCATTCCCCTCCCGTGCATGCAAGCCTATATTTCTCCATTGAAGATTAATCCTAGAACCCTTCAAGTTCTTCTTAAAATCCTTTGGGTTTTCTAGGGCAAGTGTAGATTTAGTTCTCCCAGGTATGTGAGCCCATGAATGAGGGTTCCTTTCACTCTCATGCTCATTATTCTCCTCATTTCTATGAATTCAAGTTCTAGACCAACTTCATGATCTTATGGGGTTTTAACCCAATTTTCTGAAATCCTCTGTAAATCATATATGAGTCAATCCCCTCTATGTCTCAAAGTATGTTTTAAGATACATGGATAGATTCTTTTATCTATTTTGATTATAAATTCAAGATTTCAAATTTTAGAAAATTATGTCCAATTATGAAAGTTCATGAAAAGTCAAGTTATGATTTATGATTTCAAGTATGAATAGATATCTAGCATGATTGAATGTCTATAAATTACAATGTATGAATCTATGATTTTGACTTAAGAAGTCTATTTCAAGTACGCTTGATTTTAGGATTTGGGTAAGCCTGTACATGTTAAGTATGTTTTCATAATTCAGTTCAGTTTTATAATATTAGCTTACCATATTGTTTGGAGTGATACTTCCTATTTTCAGCTTATGGTATGTTTGGATCCAGGATTCCCCATATTCAAATTTCAAACTATGCATGTATTACATTGTCAGCTTCGTTGAGAAATGATGGTTTCAGCTTCGTTGAGAAATGATGGAGAGCACTTTGCATGTTTTTGGGAGTAATTTCTAGCACCAAGTAGGCTAGTGGTTCGTGTAAACCCCGGGTCTCAAAACTACGCGCCAACATAGGTTTATATATTTTCATGGGGACCTCCCTTGTGAGCCTCCCCTGCCCCCAAGGGGCCTTCAGCTTGATATTGATATCATGATAGCATCCTTAGTCCTAGCAAGGTTTTGGATGGCTCTGCCAACTTGAGTGTAATAGTTGGGGCATCATAAGCTCTATCGTGATGGTGTCAGTTATGATGAGTCTCCCATTGTTCCTCATAATTCCAGTTATTCATGTCCATGATTTATGAATATTATGTTTTACAACAGGTTTGACCCAATGTTTAGTTTATAAGTTTGTATTTACAATTCAGTTATAACAAGTCACGTGATTTCTATCTTCGGCTTTGGGTCATTCTATTCAGATATGATATTCAACTTGTTATTAAACATGTTTCAGACTCAAATTTCAGCATACAACTTTACTCTCATGACCTTATGATTTATGTTTATATGCATGATTTCAGTTTATACTTACTCAGTATGTTTTACTTACCTTACATACTCCAGTACATTCCTAGTACAGACTGCATACTCTATGCTTTATCATTTCATGATGCAGGTTTAGATGCTCACTCAGTCCCACCATTAGTTATGTTTCCCCTCAGTCTAGCTCAGTTCCCGTTGTTGGTGAGTCCTCGACATCCAAGGACCTTTAGCTTAATGTTTGATTTGATTATTTCAGTATCATACTTTTATCAAGCTAGTTGGGGATGTTGTCCTATCAGCTCTTCAGTTATGTTAGAGCTTTTCAGACAATATGTAGAATCTCAGCTTTCAGTGTTGACTCTGTTTATGATCATTAAGTATGCAGATTTCCTCTTATTCAAGTTTAGTTTATCACTTTTTGTTAATTTATGATATTTAGCCTCTATGTTCATGCAATAGATCGACTTGGAGCCATTCGTGGTTCTAGGTTCTGTATCTCAGTCCGAACCTATATTCTGGTCATGACAAACTTGGTATCAGAGCAAAGGTTCAGAGTGTCCTAGGGTGTATGAAAGTTGTGTTGAGTAGAGTCTTTTCCATGGGTGTGAATCGCGCCACATTTATTGGGGAGAGGCTAGAAGACATTTTAGGAAATTTTCCTTCTTTCATGATCTATGTCATGCGATGAAGTATCTCTCTATCCTTCTAACTCGTGTTATATGCATTTGCAGAATCATGCCTTCACCGAGTAAATGATAGAAGGAACGGATATGGAAATGGCCATGAAGATGGCAATGGAGATGGGCACCAGCAAGCCCTGCCATCACCAGTTGGTCCTTTGCCTGAGTAGGTCTCTCATGCTGAGTTTAGAGAGGCATTTCAGATGTTAGCCCAGGCTTTGACCGCCTAGGTCAACCAGCAGGCGATGGCCCATGTCCCTCAGAATGGGAACATAGCATTGGCTCGAGTTTGGGACTTTCTCAAGATGAATCCATCTCAATTCCTTGGGTCAAAAGTGAACGAGGTCCCGTATGAATTTCTTGAGGAGATACAGAAGATCTCCCAGATTATAGGGGTGACAGGAGAAGAGAGTGCAGACTTAGTCTCCTACCAATTGAAGGGGTTTTCTTATATTTGGTACCATCAGCGGAGTGATGGTAGAGTAGTGGGCGTAGTTCCTGCGATCTAGGATGAGTTCATGACAACATTCTTAGACAAATTCTTCCCTAGGGAGTTAAGGGAGGCAAAGGTGGTAGAGTTTGTCAACTTGAGGCAAAATGATATGACTGTTCAAGAGTACACCTTAGAGTTCACCCGGCTGTCAAAGTATGCACCATAGATCATTGCGAATCAGAGAGCCTGTATGAATAGATTTGTTATGGAGTGTTCGACTTGCTGGTCAAGGAGTGTAGAACTGCGATGCTAAATAGTGATCTAGACTTCTCTCGATTGGTTATATACGCCTAGAAGATTGAGGAAGATCAGATGAAGGAAAGGAAGAGAGAGGCCAAAAGGGCCAAGACAGGCAGCTTCAGGTTTTCTCAATAGAGGTCCAGTGGCAAACATCATCAGTAGTCCCACCAGAGATCATCAGCCCCAACACCTTCATCAACTAGTGTGCCATACAGATCTAGGCGTGATCAAAAGGGAAGGACATCAGGCTCTTGAGGTCAGAGGAGCAGGCCAGTAGAGCCCAGCATTCCAGTTTGTGGGAGGTGTGGTAGGAGGCACACCATATAGTGCTTAGCGGGTTCAGGGGAATGTTTTGGGTGTGAGAATCTCGTAAATATGCTCAGAGATTGTCCATCAACCAGATAGGTCCATGGTAGAGATGATGACCCAAATACCAATTTTGCAGCTCCACCAACATGCTCAGCTCAACAGGGCGCATCCACTAGTGCAAGTGGTGGTCAACGTCAGAACATATTTTATGCCCTCTCATCACGTCAGGAGCAGGAGGTCTCCCCGGATGTGGTTACTAGTATGTTGCGAGTATTCCATCTTGATCCATATGCATTGTTAGATCCAGGGGCTACTTGATCTTTTGTGATTCCCTATGTTTCTATTAGTTTCAGATTCAGTCCTAAAATCCTATATGAACCCTTCTCAGTCTCTACTCATATCGGTGACTCAGTTATAGCTCAAAGGGTATATAGAAATTGCCTAGTCACATTCCTTCAGAAAGTCACTTTAGCTGATTTAGTAGAGTTATACATGACTGATTTTGATGTTATCTTTGGCATGGATTGGTTTCATGAATGTTATGCCTCAGTGAATTATAGAAATCGAATGGTATCCCATTTCCAGGTGAATCAGTCCTAGAATGGAAGGGTAGTTCAGTTGTGCCTGTAAGTCGCTTTGTTTCCTACCTTAAGGATAGAAAGATATTCTCTAAGGGTTGCGTGTACCATATAGTACGGGTTAAGGATGCTACATCTGACACCCATACTCTTCAGTCTATCCCTGTTGTATGTGTGTATTTGGAGGTTTTCCCAGATGATCTACCAGGAGTCCCTCCCGAGGGGGTGATTGAATTTGGTATTGACCTTCTTCCCAATATGCAGCATATATCTATTCCTCTATACATAATGGCTCCAACTGAGCTAAAGGAGTTGAAAGGGTAGTTGAAGTATCTCTTGGATAAGGGCTTCATCAGGCCTAGCAAGTGCCCATGGAGTGAACCAGTTCTCTTTGTTCGAAAGAAGGATGGGCCTCTTCGTATGTGCATTGGCTATCGACAGTTGAACAAGGTTACAATCAAAAACAAGTATCCCCTCCCCAAGATTGATTACTTGTTTGACCAATTTTAGGGTGCCAGGTGCTTCACAAAGATAGACCTCAGATCCAGATTTCACTAGCTTAGAGTTAGGGAGAGTGACATTCCGAAGAAAATTTTCCGGACTCAGTATGGTCACTGTGACTTTGTGGTTATGTCTTTTGGACTAACGAATGCTCCTGCAACTTTTATGGATTTGATGAACAGGGTGTTCAACACATATTTGGAAATGTTCGTGATTGTCTTCATAGACGACATCCTCATATACTCTCGGAGCGAGGAGGAGCATGCTGCTCATTTAAGGATTGTGATACAGACTCTCAAGGATCACCAGCTATTTGCTAAATTTGGAAAGTGCTAGTTTTGGTTAGATTCATTAGAATTTTTGAGTCATGTGGTATTAAGTGAGGATATGCAGGTGGACTCTCAAAAGATAGAACCTGTGAAGAATTGTCCTAGACTAGTTAATCTTTTGAATATCAAGAGTTCTTTAGGTTTAGCTTGCTATTACAGGAGGTTTGTTGAAGGATTTTAATCCAATGTAGCACCCTAGACGAAGTTGACCCAGAAGAAATTCAAATTTCAGTGGTTGGATGGCTATGAGAAGAGTTTTCAGGAGTTAAAGACTCGACTTATGATGTCCCTCGTTAGGACTGGCAGTATCAGTTTTCCTGCCAAATTAGTAAGGGTGTTTTCATAAATTCTGAGCTCCTAAGCCCTAAACTACGTTGTTTTAAGCTCTGAAAGAGGTTTATTAAGAGGGTTTAAGCCTATTCTAACCATTCTCCTCCCATGCATGGAAGCCTAGCCCTCTCCATTGAAGATCAAGCCTAGAACCCTCCAAATTCTTCTCAAAATCCTTTGGGTTTTCTAGGACAAGTGTAGATTCAGTTCTCCCAGGTATGTGAGCCCATGCATGAGGTTCCTTTCACTCTCATGCTCATAATTCTCCTCAATTCTATGAATTCAAGTTCTAGATCAAGTTCATGATCTTATGAGATTTTAGCCCAATTTTATGAAACCCTCTATAAATCATATATGCCCAATTTTATGAAATTCTCAAAATCATTTAAGATTCATGAGCAGATCTTATATCTATTTTGATTATAAATTCATGATTTTAAATTTTAAAAAATTATGCCCAATTATGCAAGTTTATGAAAAATTCAAGTTTATGATTTATGATTTTAAGTATGAAGAGATATCTAGCATGATTGAATGTCTACAAATTACCCATGTATGAATCTATGATTTTGACTTATGAAGTCTATTTCAAGTATGCATGATTTTAAGTTGGGAAAGCCCATACATGTTAAGTACGTTTTCATGATTTAGTTCAGTTTTATAATATCAGCTTACCATATGGTTTGGAGTGATACTCCCTGTTTTCAGCTTATGGTATGTTTGGAGTCTGGACTCCCCGTATTCATATTTCAGACTATGCATTTAATTACATTATTATCTTCATTGAGAAATGATGATTTCAACTTCATTGAAAAATGATGAAGAGCACTTTGCATATTTTTGGGAGTAGTGTCTAGCAAGGAGTAGGCTAGGGGTTCATGTAAACCCCGGGTCTCAGAACTACGCACCAAAGTAGGTTTATATATTCACATTGGGACCTCCCTTGTAAACTTCCCTTGCCCTCGAAGGGCCTTCAGCTTGATATTGATATCATGGTAGTGTCCTTAGCCCTAGCAAGATTTTGGATGGCTCTGTCCACTTGAGTGTAATAGTTAAGGCATCATGTAAGCTCTATCGTGATGGTGTCGGTTATGACGAGTCTCCCGTTGTTCCTCATGATTTCAGTTATTCATGTCCATGATTTATGACATTATGTTTTACAGCAGGTTTGACCCAATGTTTAGTTTATGAGTTTGTACTTACAATTCAGTTATAACAAGTCACATGATTTCTATCTTCGACTTTGGGTTATTCTATTTAGATATATTCAGCTTGTTATTAAACATGTTTCAGACTCAAATTTCAGCATGCAGTTTTACTCTCATGATCTTATGATTTATGTTTATATGCATACTTTTAATTTATACTTACTCAGCATGTTTTACTTACCTTACATACTCAATATATTTCAAGTACTGACCGCATTATCTATGTTGTATCGTTTCATGATACAGGTTCAGACGCTCAGACTCAGTTCCACCATTGGTTCTGTTTCCCCTTAGTCTAGCTCAATTCCCGTTGTTGGTGAGTCCTCATCATCTGAGGACCTTCAGCTTAGTGTTTGATTTTATTATTTCAGTATTATACTTTTATCAAGTTAGTTGGGGATGTTGTCCCATTATCTCTTTAGTTATGTTAGAGGTTTTTCAAACAATATGTAGAATCTCAGCTTGTCAGAGTTGACTTTGTTTATGATCATTTTGTGTGCAGATTTTTGCTTATTCATTTTTAGTTTATTAGTTTTCGTTAATTTATGCTCTTTTGTCGCTATATTATGTTATGGGTCGACTTGAAGCCATTCGTGGTTCTAGGTTCTGTGTCTCAGTCCGAACTAATGTTTGGGTCATGACAGAGCTCTTAGAGGAACTCCTTGTGAGGGAGGAACATGATGGGGGATTGATGGGTCATTTCAGTATTGATAAAACCTTGAAAATTCTTGAAGAATAATTTTATGGGCCAAAAATGTATAGTGATGTTGCAAAACTTTGTGGTGAATGTGTTGAATGTCGTAGTGCTAAATATAGACTACTTTCTCATGGCATGTATACCTCTCTCCTCACTCCCCAAAGACCTTGTCTTAACATTTCTATGAATTTTGTGTTGGGTTTGTCGAGGACTAAAAGGGGCAAAGATAGCATTTTTGTGGTTGTTGACCGGTTCTCAAATATGGCTCATTTTATTGCACGTCATAAGTGTGATGAAGCTCCTCATGTTGCATCTTTGGTTGTTGAGAATGTGGTCAAGTTACATGGAATTCCTAAAATCATAGTGAGTGATAGGGACTCAAAGTTCCTTAGCCACTGTTGGAAGAAATTGCGGGGCCAACTTGGTACAAGATTGTTGTTTTTTACTTCATGTAACCCCTAAATCGATGGTCAAACCGAGGTTGTGAATAGAACCCTAGGTTCTATGCTTAGGGCCATAGTTAAAGGTAAATTAACATCTTGGGAAGACCATTTGCCTTTGGTTGAATTTGCTTACAATCGTATGAGTCATAGTATTATTGGCATGTCTCTATTTGAGGTTGTTTATGGTTTTAATCTCCTAACCCCTTTTTCTCAACATGGTAACAAAAGGGTCAAGGCCAAGAAAGCTTTGCATGAGAAGGTGCAACTTCAACTTCAAAAGAAAAATCAAAAGAAGATCAAGAAAGCCAACAAGGGTCGAAAAAAAGTTGTGCTTGAATCGAGTGATTGGGTTTGGTTCTGCAATAAAAGTTTTCTCAACAAAAGAAAGACCAATCTTATGCCTAGAGGTGATGGTCCATTTGAAGTGCTTGAGAGGCTAAATGATAATGCTTACAAGATTGTTCTCCCTTCGGATTACCATGTACACAACACCTTCAATATGTGTGATCTTTCTCCAATGGTGGAGCTTGATAATGACCCTTTGAATTTGAGGGCAAATTCTTTTCAAGAAGGGGAGAATGATGTAACCCAAGACACTTCAAGGCCTTTCACAATAATCTGAGCATGTGAGCTCGAAGTACTACACGGTCTTTCATGAAGAGGGATGTGCTTGAGTGCATGATGGAGTCATCCTAGGAATTCTATGTGTGGATGATAGCTTGAGAGGGTGAAAGAAAGAGGAAAGCACAAAGTTCCATGATAGTGAAGAGGGACTAAACATGCTAATGGTCATTTCATGAAATTCATGAATTCACCAAAAAGAAGTCTATCAAATAAGACCCTTATTTCATTAGGGTATAATTGTAATAGATAGCGTCTTCTTTTCTATCCTAGTACAAGAAGTTGATTTTATTATGTCACTAGGTAGATTTCACTCATATTAAGACTAAATACTCTCTTAAAAGCTTGTAGCTTGTTGAAGCTTTAGATTGTTAATTTCTTGGAAAAAAGAGTTGCTTGGGAATTCAATTCCCTTGAGGTTCTTCTAATAGATTTAAGTGCTTATTAGATACTGATTGAGGTCTTTGTTATTTAACAAAAGGTTAGTTTTTGATTTCAATATTGTGTCTACCTTCTATTTTCTCTTTTCTTCTTGTTTTTTCCTAATTCCCCTTAGGAATTGTATTAATAGAGCCAGTTCAACCTTAGTTTCCCTATTTTATTAGTTTAATTGATGATTATTCAAGATGTATTTAGATTTTCTTAATAAAACATCATTCTGAGTTTTCTATATTCAAGGATTTTTGTATTAAATTAAAACACCAATTTATTGTTTCTATTCATAATTTTCATAATGATAATGCCTTAAAATGCTTATCCTCCCAGTTTCAACAACTTATGACTCACCAAAGAATTATTCATCAGACATCTTGTCCGAACACCCTCTACAAAATACGGTAGCAGAGAGAAAGAATAAGCACCTCATTGAAAGTTCTCACACTCTTCTCATTCAATCTCATGTTCCTCTATTTTTTTGGGCGATGCAGTACTCACATCTTGCTACTTAATTAATCGGATACCTCTATCTTCTATTCGAAATCAAATTCCTGATTAAGTATTGTTTCTTTAGTCACCTTTATACTCTCCTCCCCCTGTATGAACGGGAGTATATATTTTGTTCATAACTTAGCCCAGGAAAAGATTAATTAGATGCTCTTGCTGTCAATTGTGTCTTACTTGGTTATTCTCGAGTTCAAGAGGAGCATCATTGTTATTCAACTGATCTTCGTCATTACCTTCTGTCAGTCGATGTTATAATTTTTGAATCTCGACTTTTACATCTTCTAATCTCCCTAATATTTTTGAGGTCTTACCTAACCGACTTTTGAGGAATCTATGGTTACTTCTACATCTCCAACCGCAGTGCCACCACTCCAGACTTATTGTCATTTGCGTCCAGTATCAAGACCAGATTATTCACGTCCTACACCGTATCCTACACCTACTACGGATTTGTCTCCTCCTAGTCAACTGATTGGACTTCAAAAAGGTATACGATCCACTCGTAATACTAACCCCAATTATACCTTTTTAATTTATCATCATCGATCATAGTTTTCATCTCTAAGTCTAGAGGTGAAGCTCTTTTGCATCCAGGATGGCAACAGGTTATGAGATGTCTCCTTTATATACGAGTAGTACTTGGGAGCTTGTTTCTCCTCTTTTGTGTAAATCTATTACTAGTTTGTGGGTTTACGCGGTCAAAGTTAGGGGGTAAGCATTCAATTTTTATAAATTTTGATTTGATTTTTTGATTTATGGGTGTAGCGATTACCAGACCGAATTAGTTCGGTTCGATTTGTCTTTTTCTAATTCAAGTAGGTTCAATTTATTTAATTCAATTATTTAGTGTTTGGACTTGATTAATGGGCTTTTTTTGCTTGTAAATGAGCTTCTTTTTTAAAAAATAAACTATTTCATGTTTTTTAATTCAAAATGAACTATCTTTTAACTATTGTGTACGATGCTTTTGTTAATATCAATTATAAATTTATAATGAAGATTGAAATTGGACAATATTTATAATGTGATTGAAATTTAAAATGACAAGTTCTTCTTGCAGTCACTAATCACTATTGTTAATTTGTTTTCACTCTTCAGTAGTCAGCTTCACAGCGACACAGGCGCACACCCTGCACTACATAGAGGTGGGTATTCGATGTTTCGGTTCGATTTTTTCAATTTTTGATTCGGTTTTTTCAGTTTTCGGTTATGAATAAGGAACACTGAACACCGAACCATTTTAATTCGGTTAAATTCGGGTTTTTTTATTCGGTTCGGTTTATTTATTTCAGTTATTCTGTTTTTTGGGCTTGGTTGGTGGGCTTTTTTCTGGTTGTAAAATGGGCTGCTTTTTAAATAAAATATAAATTATTTCAAGCTTTTTAATTCAAAATGATCTACTTTTAACTATTGTGAATCTTTCTTTTATTAATATCAATTATAAATTTATAATAAAAATAAAAATTTTATAAATCGAGTGCCTACCGCCTACCGGCTACCGCCTACACTTCAAAATGGCATAACTTACCATCTCAAATTCTCAATGACAAGTTGACAACCCAAACAAACACAAACATAAAGCATCACTTGATGGCCGATGGGCACTTGGGCATTCCCAAACCCACACAGACACAAAGCATACAAATTTGAAATTACAATACACACAAAATGACAAAAATCATAATCAACATTCAGCACTTCAGTAGTGCCAGCGCCCAACAGCCTAGTACACACACTGGTATGGTACACACAAAGTCACAAACTGCTTGGGACTTCAACGTTAAAATCACAAAAAAAAAACACCAAATTCATTCAACCACTCCATAATATTAAATACGAATAACATTGAGATTACGCTCAAGACACTTCTCAACATGCTTCTTCAAGTGTGTTGTTCCACACAATTTTGGATCACAATTATAGATCACTCCACATCTCAAGCACCTAGCTTTACGCCCTTCTTCATTTGTTTTGAACAACCTCGAAGTATTTCCAAACGGGTGAGCTAAATTTAGGAGGCATGCTTGAACTTGAACCGTTGAACGTTGAGCCTAATAAATAGTAAGATAAAATCAAAAATTAGAATATAACTTTCAAGGTAAAAAAATAATATTACAAGAAGATATCATCAATGACAATGAGACTATGAGAGAGTATGAGACAAATGACAATGACCGAATGAATAAAGTAGTCAATAATTCAACTCACCGGGCACTAGTAGGCACCGCACTAGTAGCAAATTGCAAATTGCAATCATACATCAACAATGCAAGACTCTCTTTCATTTATTGACATCTCTAAAGATAATTTAATCAAATATGTCATAAAACACAAATTAGTATACTATTAATTTATTATTGCATTAAAACTTAAAAGTATAAACAACCAACTAAAAAATATAAAATCTTACCAAGTTTAAGTTTCTCAAGATACTCCAAACTTTCCTCAACACAAGTAGGATTAGTCTCTTGTCTAAGCCAATCTTGGACACAAACAAGAGATTGCACACATTTAGGAGTCAATGAACTTCTAAATGGATCAAGAATACGACCACTAGTACTAAATGCACATTCTGAAGCCACACTTGAAATTGGAATAGCCAACACATCACGAGCTAGCTCTGAAAGAACAGGAAACCTGGGAGAATTAACCCTTCACCAATCTAATATATCAAAATCATCAGAATCAGGCTCTTGATCTTCACTAATGTATCTATCCAAAACCGATTTAGCACCTCCACTTCCACAATCTTCTTTTTGCTTTTTCAAGTAAAGCTTAGTTTTCAAGGCTTTTGTTTTCATACTTAGAGAAGCGCCAGAACTAGATGTATCAGATGTGTCCTGAGATGAAGTAGATCTAGATGGAGATGATTGATTAGATCATTTTGAATATTGTCTTATATACACTTCAAACAAAGAAGTCATATAATCACGCACCCCTTCATTTACTTTCTTTCCTATTTCCTCCCCAAATAGTTCTTCAAGTTCAAAGCTAACATACACAAACTTATTTCGAGGATCCAATACAGAAGCAATAAAAATCATTTTGTTCATCTTTTCAAGACAACCCCAATATTTCTTAAACTTTTGTTTCATCCGTTCAGCCATGTTACTCAAATTAAGATCTTCACTTGCTAAACACACATTCAAATATGCATCAAGCTCACATATATCCTCAAAATGAACATTAGAAGTAACATAATGTGAACCTGAAACCTTTACATGAGCTCGTAGAATCTTTCAAGAAACTTAACCACATTCCTCACATTTGCCCAATCATCACATTCGAGCGGACCTGCAACACTTCCATCTTCACGCACATTAGTTGAAAGACAAGTATTAAATTGGTCATCAAAAAAATCAAACCTATCAAAGGCCTTCTCAAACTTTTGTGGCGTATCCAACATCAAATAGGTGGAATTCCACCTAGTAGGAACATCTAGCGATAATGTTTTATCACATTCTACCTTTTGGACTTCACAATATTTCTTAAAGTTTCTTGTTCTTGCAGGGGATGATTTAACATACTTCACCATTTGTCGAACCCTTTTGAAAGAAGGATCAATTTCTTTCAAATCTTCTTGCACAATCAGATTAAGTATGTGAGTCATACATCTCACAAGAAGATGTTTACCTTCCATTATATTAGTTCCCCACATATTCAACTGTTTAGATAATTCTTTAACTGTAACATCATTAGAAGACGCATTGTCAACAGTTATAGAGAATACCTTGTCCAAATGCGAATCAAGCAAACAATTACTAATAGCCTCTGCCATTTGCTCACCCTTATGAATAGAGATTGGGCAAAAATTTAATATTCTTTTATGCAACACCCAATTTATATCAATAAAATGAGCAGTCCAAACACATATAATTAATTCTTTGCAATGATGTCCATGTGTCTGTGGTAAGACAAATCTTTGGTTGTACTTCTTTAAAAGACTTCTTCAAATCTTGTCTCAATTCACTATAAACTTCATAACTATCCCTGGTTATTGTTCTACGGGAAGGAATTCTAAATAGAGGTTGGGCTTTGTTCATAAACTTCTTGAAACCTTCATTCTCTACAAAGCTAAATGGTAGTTCATCGATAATTATCATTTCAACTAAAGCCCTTCTAACTACATCTTGTTCAAATTTCCAAAGCGGGGCATCTTGAGTTTGAAAAGATATTTTCATTTGAGAAGAAGTTTCAACGATAGTTTTATATGCCTTGCACCTATCCAAATTTTGTCTCAAACTCGTTGTTCCATTTTTACTTGTATTGGCAGCATAAGTATTGTTACAATACTTGCACTTCTCTCTACCAAACCATTTTCAACTACCTTATCAAAATGAGCCCAAACCCCAGATCTTGGTTGCATTTCTTTCCTTTTCTTTGTATCCCCAGTTTGAGTATCCAGTGAGTTGTCAGTTGAACCAACATCACTTACTCTACTTTCATCATCCATCTATACAAAATTAAAAAGAACAATCATAAATAATTAACCAACAAATCAACAACCAACAAATGATATATCAAAAAGACAAAAACTATTCAAAGAATCAAAGTATTAACTATTAAGTATGTATAGTGAAAGTGATTCCAAAGACTATTAAAAATAAACAATATTAAGGGGTACTTGGTGAGGAAGAAAAAGGTGCAAAGCTATGCCTATGCCTATAGGAGTCTTCTGAGTTCTGAGAAGATGTCCAAATTACATTACTTAAGTTTTTTCTTTTTTCTTCTTTGTATTTATACAAAAGCTAGCTTTGCCGATTCTTGAACTCTTTAACTTTATCCTTTTTATGTTGTACTCTGTCCATAAAATATAAAGTTTAAGTGCTCTAGTAGTCTAGTATTACATCTTACCAACAAACTAGGTGGCTTGTTTCTCTTATGTTCCAGTTCCACTTAGTCTTTGATCTCTATTCCATTTATGTTGAACTTTGAATAGAATGTTACACTATTAGGTGGAGAAGTCTTTTAACTACTGGTGTGAAATTTGATTATAGTGTAATACTACTATACTAGTTTGTTGGTAAGATGTCAAATAAAGTTTAAGTGTTATATACTCCCAGCTTATTTGACATCCTTTTTATGTTGTATTCTAGCAAATCCCATGTATAATAATATAATATGTTATTATCTAGGCCGCAATGCGCAGTGCCTAAGATGCAAAGCAAAAGGACCTAATCAAGATGCCTGTGTAGTTCAAAAAATGAAAAAGGGAGATTGGAATTGACCACAGTATGTTGCATCATATGATTTACCAACTACTAAATATCCCATAGTTTTTTCCTTTTCTTCTTAATGAAAATTAAATATCTCACAGTTTATCAAAAAAAATAAAAAATTCTACAGTTATGAAGCAGATCTATTCTTAAAACCTCAGTTGGCGGACTATATTGTTTCATAGATTATGACTCCATTATGGATGTCAATGGTGCTATCTTTCTTTTCTAACTCTAGTATGAGCTATCAAATTCACTGGCCTAGTATTATATAACTATAAATATAAACGAGTACTAACAGCTTAAAAAGTGAATTTGAAATATACTTATCTTTTCTCTTTATAAACTAACGTCAGTTTCCTGTATATATGCATGTATACCTACTGCAGTATTGCATTGTACACTTATGATGAGAAAATACTCACCCTTTTATAATCTACGAACAATATTAAGATATTGTTCCCTTTCAGAACTCGTTTTCCCTTTTCCTTTTCAGAGGTGTTAGGTCTCAATTCTCTTCGTTTTTTTTGGGTCTCTGTAGATGTACCTTCATGAATTTTGCTAGCAATACCAAATGTTTACGTTGCCAAGAGCAGCGTCCCAACTCACAGCATCACAATTCACACTTTCAAAGCAATCACACACCACAATTCACACTTCACAGCATCACAAATTCACAATTCACAATCACAGTTCACAGGCTGCCAATCTCAAATTCTCAATATTTGAAAATTGGGATAGTGGGATTGTTAATTTGTTATTCTCTTTTACTTACCTGTTGAGGTTCGCGGCCGGCGATTGAGAGGCGAGATCGGAGAGGCGACTGTGACTGGGAGGGAGAACAGGGAGGAATTTAGAGGAGGCAGATGGTGGAGTCACTGGAGTGGCGACTGGCGACTATGGACGCCGACGAGTCGACGATGACCGGAAGACAAGACTGGAGGTGGAGGTCGACTTTGGACCTGGAGGCTGGAGAGTGGAGAGGCAGAGATGAGAGAACTAGAGTAGAACGATGGGGAATTGGGGAAATGGGGGAGACGTCGGCTCGACAGTCGGCACGTCCCGGGGAGGGCGATCGGCGGAGGCGGCCAGGCGGGAGACTGCTGATGCTGCAGTAGGTGATGACTGTCGACTGATGAGGTATTGAGATTTGAGGTGAGGAGAGGAGTGGAGTGAGGACGTGAGGTTTCTGAGAACAGGAACGAAGAGATTTTAGGTATTGAGATTTTAGGATTTAAGGTTTTTAATTTTTTATTTAATTTAATTATTTATTATAAAAATAAAATAAAATAATTTTAATATATATTCGATTTTTCGGTTAAACCGAATAATCGGTGAACCGTAACCGAAAAAAATCGAAAACCGAATTATGTTATAAAAAAATCCGAAATCGAACCGAAAAACCAAAAAAACCGAAATCGAAAAATCGAATTAATTCGGTTCGATTCGATTTTTCGATTTTCGGTTTTTTTGCCCGCCTCTAGCACTACACACTGGCCAGTGGGCAGTGGCCACTGCTCTGCTTCAGCAATCAGCAGTCAAAAATTTCACTGCTTATGCAGTTAGCACTTAGCACTGCTTAGGCAAAATTTCAGTGCTTAGTGCTTATGCTGTTATGCAGTTCACTGCTTCAGCAGTTAGCACTTAGCACCTTAGGCCTTAGCTGTTTAGGAGGCAACATAAATTGATAAAAGAAATTGCAATTTAAATTCATCACAAACTACATCTTAAATTCATCATCAAGCACAACATTAGCAAATAGTAACAATCACATATTTAAGTCTTAAAATCACCAAAACTCCAAATTCAACCAAATA
This sequence comes from Datura wrightii, assembly GCA_035772735.1. Lineage (NCBI taxonomy): Eukaryota > Viridiplantae > Streptophyta > Magnoliopsida > Solanales > Solanaceae > Datura > Datura wrightii. Next base: position 118,991,464 of record JASDFA010000016.1, read on the forward strand.
GAAAACGTTCGTAGTGACCAGCTACATTTTAGATCCACCATCAAACACAACTCTAGTAAATAGTAGCAATCACATATTAAGTCTTAAAATCACCAAATTCAACCATAACCTTAAATACGAAGGCGACTCTCTTGATGGAGACAACGCTCAAGACACCTCTCAACATGCTTCCACAAGTGTATTGTGCCATATTTTTTTTGGATCACAATGAAAGATCGCTCCACATGTCAAACATCTTACTTTACGCCCTTCTACATTAATTTTGAACAATCATAAAGTGTTCCCAAACAAATGAGCTAGCTTTAGGAGGCATGATTGAACTTGAACGTTGAACCTAATAAAAAGAAAGATAAAATCAAAAATTAGAATATAATTTTCAAGATTAAAAAATAATATTTAAAAAAATATCATCAATGACCAAACAAATAAGGTATTGAACTCACTAGCTGCAAATTTTGCAATCATACATCAACAATACAAGAATCTCTTCCATTAATTTCCAAATGTCATAAAACACAAATTAATATACTATTATTGCACTAAAAGTCTGAAACACACAAAAAATTATAAAATTTTACCAAGTTCAAGTTTCTAAAGGTACTCTAAATTTTCATCAACACAGATAGGATTACTTTTCTCTAAAGCCAATCTTGGACACAAACAAGAGATTACACACATTTAGAAGTCAATGAACTTCGTTATGAATCAAGAATACAACCACCAGTACAAACACATTCTGATGCCATACTTGAAATTGGAATAGTCAACATATTACGAGCTAACTCTAAAATAACAAGAAACCTAGGAGAATTAACCCTCCACCAACTTAATACATCCAATCATTAGAATCAGGCTCTTCTTCTTCGCTAATGTATCTATCCAACTCCAATTTAGCGCCTCCACTTCCACAATCTTCCTTTTGTTTTTTCAAATAAAGCTTTTGTTTTCATACTAAGCGAAACGCCAGAACCAGATGTATCAGATGTGTCATGAGATGAAGTAGATCTAGATGGAGATGATTGATTAGATTCTCTTGAATATTGTCTTACATACTCTCCAAATAAAAAAGTCGTATAATCATACACTCCTTCACTTACTTTCTTTCCTATTTCCTTCTCAAAATAGCTCTTCAAGTGCAAAGCTAACATACTAAAACTTATTACAAGGATCCAACATAGAAGTAATAAAAATCATTTTGTTCATCTTTCCAAGATAATGCCGATACTTATTAAACTTTTGTTTCATCCGCTCAGCCATTTTACTCAAATTATGATCTTCACTAGCTAAAAGCAAATTCAAATATGCATCAAGCTCACATATATCCTCAAAATGAACATTACAAGTAACATAATGTGAACCTGAAATCTTTACAGTGAGCTCGTAAAATCTTTCTAAAAACTTTACCACATTTCTCACATTTACCCAATCATCACATTTGAGCGAACCTGCAACACTTCCATCTTCACACCCGAGTAGAAAGATAAGTATTAAAATGCTCATTAAAAAATCAAACCTATGAAAGGCCTTTTCAAAATTTTGTGCCGTATCCAACATCAAATAGGTGGAATTCCACCTAGCAGGCTCATCTAGCAATAATGTTTTATCATATTCCACCCTTGGACTACACAACATTTTTTAAAGTTTTTTGTTCTTGCCAGGGCTGATTTAAGATACTTCACCATTCGTCGAACCCGTTTGACATAAACATGAATTTCTTTCAAACCTTCTTGCACAATTAAATTAAGCATGTGAGCCATACATTTCACATGAAGATTCTTACCACCCATTATATTAGTTCCCCACTTATTCAACTTTTTGGACAAAATTTTAATTGTAACATCATGAGAAGATGCATTGTCAATAGTAACAGAGAATACCTTGTCCAAGTTTCAATCAAGCAATCAATTACTAGTAGCCTCTGCCATTTGGTCACCCTTATGACTAGGGATTGAGCAAAAATTTAGTATTCTTTTATGCAACACCCAATCTCTATCAATAAAATAAGCAGTCAAACACATAAAATTAATTCTTTGCAATGATGTCCAAGTGTCTATGGTAAGACAAATTTTTGGTTGTACTTCTCTAAAAGATTTCCTCAAATCTTGTCTCAATTAACCATAAACTTCATAATAATCCCTTGTTATTGTTCATTTGTTCTATGAAAAGGAATTCTAAATAGAGGTTTGGCTTGAGGCATAAACTTCTTGAAACCTTCCTTTTCTACAAAGTTAAATAGTAGTTCATCTATAATTATCATTTCCAAAAATCACAACGTAAAAATAAGAAATATTTACACCATTTCAAAAGAAATACCTCGGTCGGGCAGTTGGTGAAGTCGCGACTTGCGAAAAGGCGAAGAGGAACTGAGCGGCTGAGCGCCGCTATCTGTCGACTGTTGACTACAGAGGTGCGGCCTGAGCCCTGAGGCTCAGAGAGATAGAGAAGAGACTGTTGTGTTGACTGTGGGGTTCCTGTGCAGCGATGGGAATTAGGTTACTAGAGAATAGAGATAGGTAATTACGACCTAAAATCTAAATCCTAGTACGTTTTATTATAAATTTATAATATATTATAAAAAAAAATTAATTTATGTAATATAATTTCGGTTAAACCGAACAACTAGGACCCCAAAACCGAACACCGAATTTTTAGAAAAAAAAACAGTAACCGAAACGAAAAACTGAATTAGTTCAATTTCATTTTTCGATTTTCCGGTGTTTATGCCCACCACTAGTCAAAGTTGAGGAAACTGGAATGATAGGATGTAGCCCATTGACACTCCTATGGATCTGAAGGCTAAATTCTGCCAGGACAGAGAGAGCCACTCAATGATCCTGGAAGATATAAGCGGCTAGTTGGTAAGTTGAATTATCTTACAGTGACTAGACCTAAATTTCCCTATTGTAAGTCAGTTTATGGTTCTTCCTGTGATAGTCATTGGGATACAGTCATCCACATTCTATGATATATAAAGTTAGCTCCACTGCTCCAAGCAAAGGATAACTCTTCGAGAACCGAGGCCATGAGCAAGTCATTGGATATACAGATGTTGATTAGGCAGAATCACCTTCGGATAGATGTTCTATATCTGGATATTGTGTTTTAGAATAGAAATGTGGTGTCCTAGAAGAGTAAGAAACTACATGTTGTTGCTTGATCTAGTGCGGAAGTAGAATATCGAGCAATGGTTGTAGCAACTTGTGAGAAAAATTCGCTCAAACAATTGCTCAAAGAATTAAAATTTGAAAAAATCAATCAGATGAAACTTGTGGGTGATAAGCAAGTGGTCCTTCATATTTTATCAAATCTTGTATTTCATGAGAGCTCTGAGCACATTGAAATTGATTGTCACTTTGTTCGAGAAAAGATACTCTCAAGAGATATTGTTACAAAATTTGTGAAGTCGAGTGATCAGCTTGCAGATATTTTCACCAAGTCCCTCACTGGTCCTAGTATGAGTTACACCTGTAACAAGTTCGGTACATATGGCTTATATGCACCAGCTTGAAAGGAAGTATTAGAATAGGAATATGAATACCAAATAGGATTATACATAGTCTCCTTCATAGAAAATAATTGTAATGTAGTGTCTATTATATTTCTCTATTATATTTCTCACATAATTTAATACAAACACAGTGAGTAGCAACTCTACAATTTTTCTATTTGTCCTCAGTTTTGAAAGTTTATTTTCTGGGAGACCTTTTCTGTGGGAAAGATACCAAATGCAGTCCCAGAACTTTCCTGTTAATCACTTAATTGAAAAGCACGAAGAGCCAATAAATTAAAATTCACTTATTCTCCTCGCCTTTCCTCTCAATCAAATGCAACAGAGGGTGTTTGAAGCAAGTAAACCTGTGTTCCTCGGCGGGAGCTGACCAGCAGAAAAACTTGACAGTGTAAGTCTGTAACTGAACACTAGACCTTAAAAGTGAAGGCTGTTTTCCATGACTGCAGGGGGAAGTCGAGAATACTCATAAATCACAAGGTTACTAGTAACAGAAAGATAACAATACCAAAAGTGATCCAGATAACAAGTTGCGCTGTCAATCACTTTTAGAAAATACACAGCTCCTACAGTATATGATTTTTCCACTGATCAGAAAAGTGATTAATGAAACCTTACAATCATCAATTTCAGTTTCACACATACAATGCCTTTGTGGAAATCTCCAACTGAGAGTAAATTTCATTCTCCCCCTAGATTAGCTAGTCACTTTTATAATACGGCAAGCGAGGGATCATCAACTTCAGAAATTCAGCACTTATATGTAGTGATTTATATGACAGCAGCGGCACATGGTCTGAAACTCAGAGTATAATGGGCCCGCCCTGCTAGCCTTCTCCCTAGAATAGCTACTGACGAATTTTTACCACACGAATTTGATTATTTTGCTATTCTTTTATAAATCAGAAAACTCCATAACACTAAACCAAGATCAAAATAATGCTGCAGCAATTGTAACCTGATTTAGTTAATAAGAACAGCAAAGTGAAGGAAACATACTCTTCAGAAGTATCTGCTGAAATTCCAAGCTGTACCTCACAGACAGAATTAACAAAGGACAGATCAGGGGCAGTGCCAGCAGAGAAACATGCAGGTAATTAACTGTGGAAACCCTTGAATCCAATCCTTCACTTAGATTTGAATCTTCCCTCTTCTTTGCAACATTATATGCAAAATATCTGTAAAGCAAAGAGTCGTCATGCTGATCTCTGTTTCTCAAACTTATGCCGTCTTTTCAACAATGATTGAAGCTTCTAATTGTGATAAGAAGTAAGAGAATTATGCACTGACAAACCAGGTGTGTGATGCCTTGAGGTCACTGTACTTGAGGAACAGGCAACAGGAGAAGTTCTTGAACTGCAATAGCCATAGCTATTTCGGATAGTCGATGTCTAATGAACCTTGAGTAGGCTCAGATATCAGCAGATCAATGAGATAGCTGCAGACCTGAAATGCAGGCCCTGATACTGATAGTATATCAAATGCACGAGAAAGGGCTCCAACTACTGAAAAGTTCTTTTCTCTGGTCAATGACAAACAAATTTGCCTTTGTTGCTGCTAAAGTTGCAGGAGCTACAACCACGTCAGTTAATCCTGCAGATGCCACAGAATAGAAGAACTTTGAATTGCGAAACCACAACCTCTGTTGGGCAACCGAAATTTCTACTAAATCTCCAAGCCTGCTTTCTGCCCCCAAAATGGATTTCTGGAGTCTCTGCCAAAATGCATTGCCCAATCTAAACAAACAATTACTCACCATATTGGCTTATCAACAAAAGCAAATTTTCTTGCAGTAGTTAAAAAACACAAACCCCACCTCGTAATGCAAGAAATTTTATTACTCTCGATACATCAGAAACAAGTCGTTCACTACATCTCTTCTTCACTATAATTCATGAGAACCCTGAGACCTGCTGAAAAAACAGGCAATATTAGAAAGGAAACAACCATGAAATAATACTTGCCAACATATATAGGTGGTATTGTATGTATTTTCACATTGATAATTGTCGCTATAATCTCATGCAAGGTTACACAAAACCAAAAAGAGCAGCACAAATACCAAAAGGATAATATAAAAAACCAAGAGAAAAACTATTACTTATTCACTAGAACCATCGCCATGGGAAAATCTGTAAACAAGGCTGGAGGTGTGGATTCAACAAGTCCAAACCCATTGTCAAGTGATTGCAAGTGGTAATTCACACCCTTTTCATTTCTTTTTCAATAACATAGTGCCAAGCTAACTTGCACGCAACTCGACTTGACCACTGTACATTCCCAAAATAAAGGAGTAGAGAACCAGATAAAAAAGGAAACCACCAAACTAGAAATTGAGATAATGGACAAATTCCTAGGCTTCCGAATCCATAATGTAATGCCTTTTTCAACAATAAAAAGAACCAGCATAATTTGAATAATGTTAGGTGTAAGCTAGTTTAAATGGCTGTTAACTGCAGTTAGTAATTAATAGAAAGGGAACGGTGTTGTTTATAAGGGGAAAGGTCCAATTTAACCCCAATGCTTTTTTAAAGAAACTGAAGAACACATCCAGCAGCCGAGATTTAAATTCTTAGATTACACAGACGGTTATGATTTTCTATTCCGTCCATTATTAAGGGAGCCAAACCTTCAGTTGCAGCCTATGTTTTTCACAGTTCTTGTATCCCGTCTTTCTCAAAATTCTCTCCTCTTTCTCATTCTTTCCCGTCTCTCCTCACTCTAATCCTTTTCTACCTTTTCCATCCAGGAATTACAATTGAATGGAAGGAGACTGATCGAGATATTTCAATTTTTTTCTTTAATTCGTTGGATTGTAGGTAGTTGAGTGTTGTGTCACTTAGCTTTCCATACTAGTAGTCATAGCATTACTCATGTAGTTTCTTTGTTCTTCGATCTCTAATACTATCTGTTATTCTTGTACTTCGGTTATAGTGTTATTTTGTTGTAGATACTATTCCTTTTTTATAGAATGCTTTGTCATGCTATCTTTAGTATTTTGTCGTGGCTTCTTCACTTCTGTTATCTCTTTTTACGGACTAATTTGTGATGTTTTTTCTTGAATCGAGGGTATATTGGAAACAACCTCTCTACCTACGAAGGTAAGGGTAAGGTCTGCTACACTCTACCCTCCCCAAACCCCATTTGTGGAATTACACTAGGTATGTTGTTGTTGATGTTGACTAACTTGTAATCTGGATTGAGTCTAGTACTCCTTTTGCATTGTTTCGTCGATTAACCTATGATTCTGTTCAAATGAATTGTGTGAGCATAACAAACAACTATAAAGGGATTCTTAAAACCAATAATCACATCCATAAGCAACACAAGACATAACTGGATTCCATCAACCGTAACATAAAGGAGGAAAAAAAAAGATCAAATAATGGGTGATTCGACATAGCATGCAGTGGATAACAGACCCCTTTTCTTTGCCTCAACCTTATATAATTAAAACCTTCTACACACACACACACATACACAATCCGCACCGATTTCATAAAAAAAGAGTGGGTATAGAGGTACTCAACACCTACAAACTTGAAATACTGAAATCAACTTTTAGGATGAAAGCTCAAGTTCAAAGTTCAAAGCAGAGATCAAAAACAACAGCTAAAAAGGGTAAAAAGACGCATTTATTTTAGAAAATAAATGCAGAAGTAATGAGTCTAAATGAATCACAGAAAACCCAAGAGAATTCAAGTGTAATGGCTTATATTACTCGACTCGCTTTCACGAATCTTCTGGCAATCAAGTAGGAGCAACTACGAGGTCTGCCGTATCTCTCTCTACCCACCCACCACACCTCTGTTGTTCTCTTGGAAGGTGGCAGTTGGGATCCCTCAAACATCCTAGTCTAGTGACTCCGTCTGAGCCCTCATACAGCTTGCTCTGTTCCGTGCAACTTTTGTGGGTCTATGCAAAGGTATATGCAGTACCCGAAGAGCACAGTAAACTGAGACCTTTTTCTAGGTGAGAAGCAACTTGTTGTATCCATACAAACAGCTATTTTGATTCATTAGAGGTTGGACATGTAAGGAAATTTCTTGTTGAGCAACGTACTTACTTAAAAACTAAAAAACCTCAGTTCCAAGAAATCATATCTTTTACCAAGTCATTTACCTAGGAAGCAGAAGCCCTTTTAGAAAGAAGCTATTCAGGAACAAATGGACCATTTTATAAATTAATTGTGTTAACAGTAAATTTCCAGTACGTACACCGCATAAACCAAGAATATTCTGTTAAACAATCCAAATGAAGAGAACCCTCATGCACCTGTATGTACAGTGGGCCGAGCCAGAATCCCAACTGTAATTTTATAATCAACATTTAATCTACTGATCCCAGAAAGAGAAGCCACGCTCTCTCATAACTTTTCTTATTTCAGGTTTTTTACTGAAATCCCTTTCTTTATCAGCTTTTTCAAATTTGATCACCTCTTTGTTCCTCTGATGACATGTGACTTTATTCTCTTGAAAATCTCTCCTGCCAGCCACCCAAGCCTGAAGCATTTCATCTATCTTGGGCTCCGGCAGTAAACCTTTTTGCTTCATTTCTTGATAGTATTTGTATGACTCCTCCAGCTTTCCATTCAGAAAGAGTCCATGTATCAGCACTATGTATGAACTTCGATCATGGTCCAAGCCAATCTCACTCATCTTATCCCACAACTTGAAAACATTATCAAGTTGGCACCATCGGCAAAACTTTCGGATTAACATTATATAAGTGTCATGAGTTGGAATACAGCCCATAGTTTTCATCTTCTGCAAGTGCTCGAACACTTCTTCCCCCGTCCTCAAGCTACGAAGCAATGCATGGTAAGTTCGGACAGTAGGATGTATGCCTCGTTGAATCATCTCATTGAAAATATCTTGGGCTTCATCTAGCAATCGAGCTTTGCAGAGAGGCATGATTAATGAGTTATAAGTAACAGCATTTGGAGCTAGACCATTCTCTTCCATCATCTTCATCACACTCCTAGCATGTTTAACCAACCTGCCTCTTGCAAGAGCATGAATCACAGCATTATAAACTTTAACGTCGGCTGCAACCCCAAGCAGTTTCATCTCATCGAAAAGCTTAAGCACAACATTGAGTCTACCAGCCCTTGAATAGCAAGACATGATACTACAATATGAAAAAACATCACGAGGAATCCCTTTTTCCTTCATCAACCTCCAAATCCTTTTTCCCTCACTTAAATTATCAAGGGAAAGACACCATCCATTGAGAATGATATTCAAACTCTTGGTATTCAACGGGAAAACATTCTTATTGCAAAAAAGCAAGTGTTCCGCATCTTTTACATTTTTGTAGCGACAAAGGGCTGCCAAAAGGTCTTGAAATTCTTCCATTCCAATATCTAATTTAAACCGTTTAAAAGCATAAAAAGTACTGATAGCTTTTCCCACGTCATGTACAGAGCAATATTTTCTTATCATAATCAAGAGTGTCTGACAATTCACAAGAGATGGTCTATCTTTCCCACCTCTCATTTCATCAATCACTGACCATGCAGTGTCAAACTTCCTCATTTTTCCAAGTATAGATATCATAGAATGGTATTGACGCACAGAGTGCACGTAACCTGTTTGTTTGCTGGCCCATATGAAGAAAGTGAATGCAACTTCCCAATTATTCCGTGCACGAGAAAGAATCACAGTTACTAGATTCTGTGTGGGACTTACACCACATTGCTCAAGTTTGTTATGCACTTGAGCAGCATGGATTTCGGGTTCTTTGAAAATGGCTTCAATTGTTTCAAGATCTTCTTGGGAAAAATCATATGGCTCTCTATAATTTAGTGAAGGGTCAGTACTATCTTCCTGTTCATAATCACTTTTATCGTGTGAATTGCTTGAGGAAGTAAAAGTAGAGAACCTGATTCCAGAAGTGAAGATATTAACCCTATCAGACCTTGAGAGAGCACCATGTAGGAAACCACCCTGGGGAACGAAGACAGAACTGGTGGATCGAGGAAGAAAAAATAGCTTACCTTTTGGCAAATAGGGATAGTGGTGACCGTGAATCCCACGAAGGAAGAAGGAAATTACAAGTCTTCGTGAGTTATATTTCATCATGAAACTCTTGGACGAAATGACTGAATGAATTTTTTTTCTTTACCCTCTAATAACTTTGCACTATGGAGAACGATGCGCTCCCGTGAAAGCACATTGCAAGTTAACTCGATTTGCCATAAATCACTCGCCTATGTCCCGAAGCATTTCTTTTTCCTTTTTAAACTGAGACTTATTTCCGTTTTATTTGGAGGTTTTCCAGGCGTTTGGATAATATGGCTAAACTTATAAACTAATCAAATTAGCTTATAAGTACATTTTAATTTATCTACATTTTTTATAAATTACAGTTTATAAGTATTTTTAATTTGATTAAATTATTTATAATTTTATTCTTAATTTTTTTATATAATCTCCAAAATATTTTTTTTTTAAATAAAATTTTGAACACTCTTCATAATTTCACTTCCACCTCTGTTCTTTCAAACCTAAAATTTTCTTCATCTCTTCAATGCTAACAACAATTATACCGTTCTTTATGGCATTATTTGGGGTACCAAATTTGTAGTTCTTCAAGTTCTACGGCTAACATTGAATCCTTCTTTAACTTGACATCAATATCATTGATTTATGGGTTCGATAAAGCATGAACCTCTCCTACTTCTTTTCTATTCTAAGATATTTGTTATTGATTTCAAGAGCTAATCAAATTGAAAAAAAATATCATTGATAAATACAAATATGAAAATTCAAAAAAGAAGTAAAATAGAAAACATGTAATCCTTTAACATTTAGATGGCAACTCGTGATTAGATTGTTGTGAATATTTATGATAGTTGAATATTTTAGTTTTATTAGAAAAAAAATATTTAGTATTTATTTTTTCTATGCAAATTTTGTGTACTATTTTAGTATGTTTTTACTAAAAATATTAATCAAATTATTAATTATTATATTATATTTTATGATTATATTTTAGCTTCTATAAAATAATTTATATTTAAAAAAATAATTTTATTTAATAATGTTGTATTATAAAAAAAAATAAGACATGAATTATTTTGTATTGGAATTAAAGTGAAATTTAAAATCTTATAAAAATCACGTCGTTATTCGTATAAATAAGTTGAAGGATATTTAAATAAATTTAACAAAGAAAATGCTTATCAGCAATTTTTTACCAAACACTTCAACTGTTTATTATTAATTTTAGTACTTTTATCCAAACACATAACTGTTTATTTATTAAATCAACTCCGACTTTTAAAAATTATCAACACTTAATACTCGTTATTCGTATAAATAAGTTGAAGGACATTTAAATAAATTTAACAAAGAAAATGCTTATCAGCAATTCTTTACCAAACACTTCAACTGTTTATTATTATTTTTAGTACTTTTATCCAAACACATAACTGTTTATTTATTAAATCAACTCCGACTTTTAAAAATATTTATCAACACTTAATACTTATCAGCTATTTTAAATCATATAAGCCAAAATGACTCATAATCTTTGGTGCTGGGGACGCATTTCAAATAAAATAGAAAGATACACAGGTTTAGAATCGATTATGACAGTAATACAAAATTTCATTTACAACACTAAAAAGCACAATATTTTTTAAATACCATAATTACTCTCAAAATGACTGAGAAACATATTGATGAAACAGATCATGGTCAAGCTGCTTAACTGTGACTTCTTATATTAGAGAAAATGTCAAGCAATCTTGAACTAAAACTTAAAATATTAGTCTTTCTGAATGTTGATCTAACCAACCAACCAACTATAATAGTCATTTCATTTTAATATTTCACAAATATATTAGTTAGCCTTACATGAAACCTTCTAGAAATTGTGCATAAATGACAATGTATATAATAAAGAATAAGAGAGTTCCAGAAATTCAAGCAATCATATTACATAATATAAGTTTCTATCTTTAGATGTCCAACTATATATGTCGTTGGAGTCATTTGTACACTAAAATTTCTCTTAATATCACATAATATGTTAATGTATATATCATAAATTATAGTTGAAAATAGAATAAATTAATAAATAAATAAATAAATATTTAGGCCTCGCGCGAATATCTCGCTCTCTTTAATGAGATTCAAGTCTACTACGATATAATTTTCACCGATCTAGCAATAATACTCTTGACTTATCTTAGTATCCCGAATATGGGCCAAAAATGTCCAACACCCTCTTTTTGCTAACTTCTTAGCACGAAGGTAGGATATTATCTTTTTAGCTGTAGGGCTACAGTCACCCTTCCTCTTGAGTCTAGACATATCGGGCATCGCTACAGTGACCGTCTTAGCATGACAGTCTAGAATCACATGATAAAGAGACAACCAACTCATATCCAAAATGACATCTAAGTCAACCATGTCTAAGATCACCAAATTTATTGTCATGAACCGAGTCTACACCCTGGACGCGTGTATACCCCAAAAGTCCCTAAGACTACACTCGAGATTTGAAATGTGATCAACAGAAAAAGTTTAAGAAAATGACTCAGGACGACTCATTATTCGAGTCATGGTGAGAAGTAACAAGTCGTAGGATCAATCCTGATCAGCATCTGCTGAAGAAAGTCCAGTAACAATGAGTCAAGGTATGACTCGTAGGTCCATGCAACGGGTCATGGTAGGGAGTCATTGGTTGATTCAGGAGTGTCAAGGTTGGAAGGTGCGGATCGTGGTACGCTTGCATTCATAGGAAGAGGACAAAGGAATTGGAAGCAATTTCAACGGATGGATCCAATGACCCGTCATCTGATAGTACGACTTGTTGGTTGGCGCGTGAGAACTTAAGGAATTTGCGCGAAAATAGTAGTGAAATACGACTCGTGGTGTACTTCTGGCAGTAAGGTTTTTCCAGCAAAATTAGTAAGGGAATTTTTGTAATTTTTAAACTCCTAATCCCTAAACTACGTCGTTTTAAGCTCTGAAAGAGGTGTATTAAGGGAGTTTAACCTATTCTAATTCATTCAACTCCCATGCATGCAAGTTTAAAAGTTCCCTTTTGAAGATCAAGCTTGAAATTTCTCAATTCTTCCCCTAATCTCTTGGGCTTTCAAAGTCAAGTTTAGATTCAACTTACCCAAGCATGTAGAGCTATGAATAAGAGTTTTCTTTCATTCTCATGCCCAAATTTCTCCTCAAGTTCATGAATTCAAGTTTATGATCTTATGGGGTTTTAGCCAAACTTTATGAAATTCTCTATGATTTGGTTATGGGTTAATTCCCTTCATGTTTCAAAGCATGTATTAAGATTCATGGGCAAATTTTATACCTATTTTGATTATAAATTCATGATTTTAAGTTTCAGAAAATTATGCCCTATTATGCAAGTTATATGAAAGTCAAGTTTATGGTTCATAATTTCAGGTATGATGAGATATCTAGTATGAATAAATGTTTACAAATTACCCAAGTATGGATTCATGATTTTCCTTATGAAGTCTATTTCAAGTATGCATGATTTTAAGATTTGGGCAAGCCCACACATGTTAAGTATGTTTTCAATTTAGTCAAGGCTAATAATAGCAGCTTATCATATGTTTTAGAGTCAAGACTACTGCTACAACTTATGATATGTTTTGGAGTCAAGACTCCCACTACAACTTACGATATGTTTTGTAGTCAAGACTCCCAATGTTCATATTCAAGATATGTTTTGAGAATATAATTATATGAGCATTATACATATTTTGGGAGTAGTGTCTAGCACTGAGTAGGTTAGGAGTGTCAAGGTTTTTCAGTCTCATAAACTACGCGCCAACATAGGGATATATTATGGGACCTCTCAAGAGAGTGTTTCCCTCTGCCCAAGGGCACACTGTGATATCACACCTTACTTATTCTTTTCCTTGGCAAGACTTAGGATGGCTCTTCTCTATGTGGGAAAGACATGGGATCATCATGAACTCATACATGGTGGTTGTCAGTTTTGATGACTCTCCCATTGTTCCTCATGATTTTAGTTATTCCTGTTTATTACTTATGACATTATGTTTTATAGCAGGTTTGACCCAATGATCAATTTATAAACTTTTACTTATGATTTTAGTTATGACAAGCCATATGAATTTTATCTTTAGCTTTGGGTCATTCTATTCAAATAAGATATTCAGTTTATAACTATACATATTTTAAATTCAGATATCAGCATGCAGTCCTTACCTCATGACCTTATGATTTATATTTATATGCATGATTTCAGTTTATACTTAATATGTTTTACTTACCTTGCATACTCAGTATATTCTAAGTACTGACTGCATACTCTATGTAATATCGTTTCATGATACAGGTCTGAGCGATTAGACTCAATTCCACCATTAGCTCAGCTTCCGCTCAGTCCGGTTTAGTTTCTGTTGTGGTGAGTCCTTATTTTCAGGGGACCTTCAGCTTAGTACCTGATTATGTAATTTTAGTTTTTAGACTTTAGCAAGCTAGTTGGGAATATTGTCCCATCAACTCATCAGACAGTAGTAGAGCCTTATCAGACATTATGTAGACTATCAAATATTGTTCAGACTTCCACTTGTTCATGTTTCATTTATCCAATTCCTCTTAATGTATTCCTTTAGTTATTATGTTCATGCCATGGGTCGACTTGGAGACATTCGTGGTTTTAAGTCCCGTGTCTCAATCCCAGGTCCTAGCTCAGTTCGCAACACGATACTTAGAGTCACAAGTGATTCCAAGTTAACCATGGCATAGCCTGTTACTAACAAACTAGAATTTAATAGAAAATTGAGTAGAAGCTATGAAGTCTAGACAATCCATTAAGAGAAACGATAAAAACCGATAAATATAGGAGTTTTAAACAATATCGATAATAATAAGCTGGAACTGATACTAAGTTGTCTAAAAGCCTCTACTAACTGATGAGTTGTGGGATAAGCCCCTAGCTAACTCAAAATCTAAAAACTGAAACAATACTACTGAAATAGAAAGAGAATGCTCGGATCCTCGGGAGATGAGGACTCACCACTGGAATACTGCTGGACTAAGTCTGATGGGGACTAACCACGCTGCTAAGCCTGAGTGTCTAAGCCTATATCATAAGACGATATCGCATAAGGAGTATGCGTCAGTACTTTGAATGTACTGAGTATATAGATTTATACAGTTTAAAACATAATCATGCTGATAAGAAAGTATAAGTAAAATCTCAGATTTATACATTTTAAAACATAATCATGCTGATAAGAAAGTCTAAGTAAAACCACTGAATTTAATATGGAATGACCCTATCTGAAATCATAAATATTTTAAATAATCTGAAATTTGAAAATACTGTAAAGCTTATAAAAACTGATTAAGGGTCATAAACATATTCTGAGATCTAGGACTGGATTGTACTGTATTGTGGAGTGCCAGTTAACCGACATATAACCACATGAGCTAGACATGGAGTTCGATGTTTACTCCCAATCGATATGGCCTACCGTACCTTGCTAGGTTATAGTGACTGGACTGTGTGATTACTAACTAAAAAACTCCTTCGGGTTAAATCCTGTGGTGGCACGTAGTTCTAGAAACCTGGGTGTGTTGAACTCCGGCCTGCTAGGTACTAAGTACTACTCCCAGTTGAAGCCATATAGCAAATACATGCATACATACACACACACACACACATATAATCGAACTATACAGATAGCTTGAAATGATGTCCTAAGGCTAAGTCATAACTACTTATCTGAAAGTGCCTTGTGAACCTAAAGGACCTAGTATCTAGAAGTACTGAAAATACTTATAAACTGATAAAATGACGAATAGATAAAACTGACATTTCTGACAAATGCTAAAGTATATATTAATCTGAAAATACCGTCTTTGATTGAAAACATACATGCTGACAGTTATACACAGATGGTAATCAATGGAAAAATAACAATCTTGACCATCTTTCAAAAATCATGCAAAGTTCAACCCAAAATCATTCCAAATCAGGGATAGGAAGCATTCTATTTGACTGAAATCAAAATTTGAATTTCAGATAATAATAATAGTCATGGAAAACTCAACGAATTATTAAGGTGAAGGAATTCATAAGCTGACTAAAAATCCTAACTTGCAATTTCCTACAGGGCTAGAAATGATTAAGTTTTCTGAGAAATACTTGGGGACACAAAAGTGAAAGGATACCCTTGTTAAGTCTCCACATACATGTAGAACAGATCTTGGAGAAAAAAAACTTGAAATTCTGAGAAGAAGAAGAAGCCCTAGCTCTTGACTTGAGAAGTCTGTCTGAGTTCTTACGGGGTTGTGAGAATAGGAGGAGAGAATGAGGGAAGAATGTTGATTAATCCCTCTAAATTCCCCCTAGAATATCCCAATACGACATAGTTAAGGAATTAAAACAACAGGAAGTTACAAAAATACCCCTGGAGATCTGTCTAAAAAATTACCCGCCTAGACCCAATGGGTCACAAGACGAGTCGTTGGTAGTGACCACGACTCATTGGGACCAGTTGTTGGTTCTGGGTTGGAGATTCTAGTTTCTGGCTTCGTCCAGCAGTTGGAAAGGACAACTGGTTAGAGGACATGATGGGCCGTCGAATCCAGTCGTTGTCACTGAAATAATTTCGAACAACTTCTGAACCTCTCCCAATAGGTAGACATAGTGACCCTTTACATGAAAAAATGGGTTGTTGTTTCCACCCTTGGTCACTGGAGTGAACATAAATATTTTCTGATATTCATTTAAAATAGCTCGTTAGGATGAGTCATTACTTCTTTCAATGATTCGTCGTCTGACTCGTTAGTTTGGGTAAAGATGTTGACAAGTTTCTGGAATTTGTCAAAATTGTCCAAATGATGACCCGTTACTTCTAAAAATGGGTCATGGTATTGCTCGTTGAATCTGAGGAAGAAATCTGTTGTGCAACTAATGATTGACTTAATGGGTCGTTACTTATGACAACGGCTCGTCTAATGAGTCGTTTTGTGGAAAGATTTTTTTAGTTTCCTGCTGGTTCTCATTCCAAGTATGGGGTTTGGTCTAAGGGAATTTTGGGGTGTTGCAATATCTCCCTCTTAGGAACATTCTTCCTCGAATGGGGACTAAATAAGCTGAAAAGATAGGTAAAGTACTGCAATCCTGAAACTGAAAACTATAAACTAAATACTGAAGGAGTGACTGACTCTGAAATGAGATATACATACTAACTAAATTCATGCAACAAGGATGCAAGACATTAATAGAACTGATGAGCATGAAACTGAATAAAGTATTGACGGGGAATTTAGTACATGATGCTGAAGCTGAGATGGAAGGGAAAAAGTAAAGGTATCTAACCATCATATCTGCTTTGGATTCCCATGTAGCTCCTTCGACTAGATGATTCCATAAAATTTTCATTGATGCGACCTCTTTATTCCTCAACTTACAAATTTGATGGTCAAAATTTATACTGGGACCTCTTCGTAGGAGAGACTATCTTTTACACGAACAATCTCTAAAGGAATAATTGAGGTCGGGAATCATCAATACTTCTTTAACAGAGACACATGGAAGTCTAGATGCACCGATGCTAGCTCCGCAGGCAAATCCAACTCATAAGCCACATTGCCAATGCGTCTCAGGATTCTGTAAGGACCAAAATAGGGGGACTGAGTTTCCCTTTCTTCCTAAACCTCATTATCCCATTTATAGTGAAATTTTTAGATATATCCAATCATCCACAACAAACTCAAACTCTCTTCTCCTTACATTTGCATACGATTTTTGTCGACTTTGAGCTATCTTCAGCCGTTCTCTAATAAGCTAAACCTTATGCATGACCTCATGTACTGAATCAAGCCATACTAAGGTAGCTTCACGAACCTCAAACCATCTTATAGGAGGCATACACCTCCTACCATATAGTGCCTTCAACAGGGCCATCTGAATACTAGAGTGTAGTTGTAGGTGATTATCCAAACTGTCCTAGAAATTGATGGAAAGCTATGCTGAGCTTAACCTGAGTAGCAAGTCCCTTCCAAAAGGACTTCTAGAAATATAAAGTGAATTAAGTACCCTTATCTGAAATGATGGAAAAGGGGACTCTGCTCGGTGCTTTGGTAGGGGTTAAAAACCGACACGCAAGTGCACGTGGTCAAACAAGTAATAAAGTGGCTAAGTAAGCCAAGTATCGATCCAAGGAGACTCTGGATAAGTAAAATTGCTTAAGTATACTATATTCTAGTTTACTTCTAATTATGTTGACAACAATGTAACCAAAAGTTAAATAATTTTGTTTATAAACTATATACTAAAACTATTAACAAATATTTACTTGAATTGAAACTATGGATAAGAGCATGCCAAGGTTAAGAACAAGTAATGGATTCGATAGTAATCATAATTCGGTTATTCTTCTCTTCATGTTGCTAGCCAAGAACATTAGCCTAGAGATTAAAACTCTCCTATTTAATCTCAATTTAGAATCATAAACCATTCATCTACATTTCTGTGATCAAATGCAATTTATGACCTAGCAATACAATTCCGGTTCCTAAATTGACTAATACGGCTTTCAAGTATATTTCTATCAGGAAAGCACATCAAAACCCAATTTTCCCAAATCAAGTTAAGAACAATACCCTATTAATTCACAACTTTCCAATTTCTTGCTCTCTCGAGTGAAATTGGACTTTTTAGATGTATATTAATGTTGGCCACACACTAATGCAGTAAGAACAAGAATTAATAGAACAACATGAAAGAAGAAGATGAAAAACCATATAATTCACAATCAAAATTCAATACACATGTTCAAAACCTTAGCAAGGAAGAGAATTAGCCACTCATTTGTGGATTGATCATCCTCAAATGAGTGTAAATCATACTTACAATTGATTGAAAGAAGAAAGAAAGAGAGAAAAACCCTTAGCTTTTTCGTCCCTCAACTGCTCCTAACCCACGTCCTTGCTCCACCAAGTCTTCGTTATGAAAAATAAACCTAAGTGTGCTATTTATATTAGTAGGAATCTTTCCTGGATTAACAAGAAACGTGTCACGGAGTGCATCGCGGAGCACGGCCTCCGTGACACGCTACGGACGCGGAGGCTCTCTGGAAAATCACCCGAAATCGGCCCAGGCAGCACCTTGCCGCGTTGGCAACGTGTCACGCTGCCTGGGCAGCGCGTTGCAGCCCCATGGTCGCGGAGTCCACCGGCCGTGGCACGTTGCCAACGCGCAGGTGGGCTGTTTTGAGCGGCCTGCCTGCCGTGGCACCTTGTCGACGCGCCGGTGGGCTGTTTTGTGCCTCTTCCTTGCCGACGTTTGCGTGTTAATTCCGTTTCCAAGCTTCTACTTCACCAACTCATGGATCATCAAAACCTACAAAACAAAGGCTAATCATGTTGGTTAGCACATATCTCCACATTATATAAAATTACATGAAAATGTATACAATAACTTAGATAAACAAGACTAATTGAAGTAATAAAGAGTATCTCGGGCATATATTTTTGCCCGTTATCACAACCCCACACTTAAAGCCTTGTTCGTCCTCGAACAACCTTTTACATATCATGCAAATGGAGACTCCTACATAACTAATTTAGCAAGATAATTCAGGTTACAGCTATAATGATTACGTAAGATACAAGCTAAAAATAGAGCATGCCTGATTTGATCATTGAAATGAAGTACAACCATGTTAAGACTTCTTAACCTCAAGAATCGACTCTCAATTTTAGCAAACTCATGCAAATCATCTGATTAAGAAATCCCACATGAAATATATCCTTCTTTCAACATGTGCCCCTCACGGAAAGAGAGTTACCCAATTTCACACGCAAAAACAATTTTTATATCACAACATGTGTGGGTACATGAATAGAATTACGCTCACTCTCACAAAGAATTCACATGCATTATGTAATGACCCATAAACTTGCCCTTAGTATTTTATTCCACTAATATAAGGATGTGTGATTGTAAGATCAAGTAGGACTTTTTAGGTTGTAATGTAACTCAGGTGCGGGTAAGTACTATTATGATCAGTAATAGTGACTATCTTTCCTAAGCGCTTTTAATACATCACGCCTTCATTACAAACTTCCCTTCCCTCACTTCACCTTTTTTCTCCTTTTAGTTTTCTTTTTCCTCTTTTGTTCCCCCATTTCTTTCGACACTTTTAGCTTATTAGTAAGGAGTACTTAAGCAATATATTTCATTCATTCCTTTTCTTACTCCCTACTAATAACCAACCATTTTCACACAAATGCACCTTTTTCCTTTTCTCAACTATTACAATTGCTACTTTCCCTTCTTTTTCATTCTTCTCACTCCTTTACTCTTTCGGATTTTTCCTTTAAGCGCTTCGGAGTTTTGGTTCAATTTCAAGGCTAATGAAAGAAAAAGGATTAAGCTTATGTTGCAGCTGTCAAAGAATAGGCTCAAGGCTCAATGGGGTTAACTAGGATTAATTTTTCAAGGTAGGTATAATGAGGGATAAAAGTTTGGTTCATTCAAAGAAATGCCTAAATCATCTCCTACAATTCACATCCTTAATTTCGTTTTATATACACACCAGGCAAGTTCTAGACATTCCACAATAGCATAGAATACTCAAAAACCTTACACTCATGGCACATGCTCAAATCAAGACACAATCAGTAGACTCTTACTCAGCTAATCGCAAGAATTCAGAATTAAGCTTCCATCATATTGAGTCAAATTCAAGAGCCTAAGTGTCTCAAACAAAGTTATACACTTGCATGCTTCACACTGAACATACTTGCCTCTTACAAACATTTATAGCACATAACAAGAACATCCAGCACCAATTAGTTATGGTTTCAAAAACCCAAAACCTATCGACTAATTTTCCTCAAGACGGTTGTCATCCATCCATCGTCGGAAACAGTCCCTAACTATGACTAAAAACTTTATATACAGACCCAGGAAAGAAAGAAAAAAGAAAAGAAAAAAAAAATTTATTCTTCGGTTCAAATACCCCCCGTCGGAAAAGAACCAAAAAGAAAAACCAACGGGTGATGAAGTCATGCTTAATTCACAAAAATTTTTCAAATTTTTCAAATTTTCTCACCAACTTTTGCACAAGCATTACATTCACCAAAATCATTAAGCACAGAAAATTTTGAAATTTCCCTTGAAATTTCCCTCACCCCACACTTAAATCATGCTATGTCCTCATAGCATCCAACTAAAATTTACAAAGGGTGAGAAATACTCCCTGAGGCCTTTAGGCTTAGCTAACAGCATGCTTTTCTTCGACTTTGCACAAGTGGGTGTTCAACCCCACACTTTTTCTCTTCCATGCTTGTTAGCTTCCTCCTCCACGGGTACTCAGACTTCCCCTCCATCTGCGCTTAACTTTCCACCAAAACAACACAAGATGAAAATAAACAAAAATTAACTCAATCGCAAGTAATTAAAATGGTACCTGTGGTACCTTTGGGTTGCCTCCCAAGCAGCGCCTAATTTTACGTCGCGGCACGACGTACCAAGTTTCACCACTTTTTCCTCCACCTTGAGGATATGAATCTCACCCCTAATTTCTTCTCTAATTTCCTCTTATGCTCCAGGGGTGGTGGTGAAAAATTGTAAGGACCAAACAGTAGATGTTGCCTTTTGCATTTATTGGTCCTTAAGTAAGCGAAGTCATTTTGTCTTTCTGAGTTAGCAAATTTCAAAATATATGGTGCTTGGTCCTCCTCTAGAAATTTCTCTACAAACTTGGAAGACTCTATTTCTATGTTGTCAACCAAATTTAATGTTGAAAAATGCGTAGAGTGTGGTCCAATACACCTCAACTCTGAAACTGCATTTTGCTTGACCTCCTTACTTGTATATACCTTTTCAACATCGACATCTATTTCTCCATTAAGGTCAAATGGGAGATATTCTTTTTCTTCTTCCATGAATGGAATTTCTATAGGTATGAGCCGATCACGGAGACACTCAAGAGATTCTAATTGTTGGGCTTCATCCAAAAATTCACCCTTGTATTCCTCTTGTAGTTCCTCTTGAATATCGGCTAAAACTGTCACCTGCAACTTATCACAAGCTTCAGCCTCAGCACCATCTCTGTGAGTTTGACGCTCATCCTGCTTACAGCCTCTGCATTCTCCTTTTGCTGAATTATCAGTTCTGCCACCGACTCCTTCATTGCTTCTGATTGCTCCAGGAGTTGTTTCATCATGTCCTCTATTTGAACTTGGCGTCCCAAGTCCTCATTTTCAACATGCCTATATTCAGCAAAAACAACAAAAGGATCATAGTAGGGGCTTGGGTGAGGGAAATATGCCTTTGGACAATCACCCCAATGGCCATATTGACACCCACATATATTGCACGTGTTACAGTTTTGCCACAAGTGGGGTCCTCCGCAATTCATGCAAGATTCGCCGAAATATGCGTATCCACCATTTATATTCCAAGATGTCATGTCAATCAGGGTATCCGAAAGAGAGAAAAATTAAAATGAACAAAGAATTAAAACAAATACTAAGACCAAGTTGTCAACACTTAAGAAAATAAAACAAAAATATAGTAAATTTATACTTAAAACAATTTCACCAATCGCCAAGTCTCCCCGGCAAAGGCGCCAAAAACTTGCTCGGTGCTTTGGTAGGGGTTAAAAACCGACACGCAAGTGCACGTGGTCAAACAAGTAATAAAGTGGCTAAGTAAGCCAAGTATCGATCCAAGGAGACTCTGGATAAGTAAAATTGCTTAAGTATACTATATTCTAGTTTACTTCTAATTATGTTGACAACAATGTAACCAAAAGTTAAATAATTTTGTTTATAAACTATATACTAAAACTATTAACAAATATTTACTTGAATTGAAACTATGGATAAGAGCATGCCAAGGTTAAGAACAAGTAATGGATTCGATAGTAATCATAATTCGGTTATTCTTCTCTTCATGTTGCTAGCCAAGAACATTAGCCTAGAGATTAAAACTCTCGTATTTAATCTCAATTTAGAATCATAAACCATTCATCTACATTTCTGTGATCAAATGCAATTTATGACCTAGCAATACAATTCCGGTTCCTAAATTGACTAATACGGCTTTCAAGTATATTTCTATCAGGAAAGCACATCAAAACCCAATTTTCCCAAATCAAGTTAAGAACAATACCCTATTAATTCACAACTTTCCAATTTCTTGCTCTCTCGAGTGAAATTGGACTTTTTAGATGTATATTAATGTTGGCCACACACTAATGCAGTAAGAACAAGAATTAATAGAACAACATGAAAGAAGAAGATGAAAAACCATATAATTCACAATCAAAATTCAATACACATGTTCAAAACCTTAGCAAGGAAGAGAATTAGCCACTCATTTGTGTATTGATCATCCTCAAATGAGTGTAAATCATACGTACAATTGATTGAAAGAAGAAAGAAAGAGAGAAAAACCCTTAGCTTTTTCGTCCCTCAACTGCTCCTAACCCACGTCCTTGCTCCACCAAGTCTTCGTTATGAAAAATAAACCTAAGTGTGCTATTTATATTAGTAGGAATCTTTCCCGGATTAACAAGCAACGTGTCACGGAGTGCATCGCGGAGCACGGCCTCCGTGACACGCTACGGACGCGGAGGCTCTCTGGAAAATAACCCGAAATCGGCCCAGGCAGCACCTTGCCGCGTTGGCAACGTGTCACGCTGCCTGGGCAGCGCGTTGCAGCCCCATGGTCGCAGAGTCCACCGGCCGTGGCACGTTGCCAACGTGTAGGTGGGCTGTTTTGAGCGGCCTGCCTGACGTGGCACCTTGTCAACACGCCGGTGGGCTGTTTTGTGCCTCTTCCTTGCCGACGTTCGCGTGTTAATTTCGTTTCCAAGCTTCTACTTCACCAACTCATGGATTAGTTACTCAAACATCATCAAAACCTACAAAACAAAGGCTAATCATGTTGGTTAGCACATATCTCCACATTATATAAAATTACATGAAAATGTATACAATAACTTAGATAAACAAGACTAATTGAAGTAATAAAGAGTATCTCGGGCATATATTTTTGCCCGTTATCAGACTCCATGCAGTCTGACTAACTCTCGATGTATGGTCTAGCATAATCCTCTGCTGAATCTATGGTCTTAATTGGTAGAAAATGTACTGACTTAGTCATCCGATCTACAATCTCCCAAATCGAGTCATGTTGTCAGCACGTATGAGGTAGACCAATAATAAAGTCCATGTTTACTTCTTCCCACTTTCAAGTAGGAATGCTGATATCCTGAGTCATATCCTTAAGGACTCTAATGTTCAACCTTGACTTTTCGGCAGTTTGGAGACTTAGCCACAAATTATGTAATGTCCTTCTTCATGCCATTCCACTAATAAACTTCCCATAGGTCAGGTATATCTTGGTGGCACCTGGGTGGATAGAGTACCTAGAGCGGTGAGCTTCCATTAGTATCCATTGCTTCAAATCATCTATATCTAGAACACACAACCTACCCTGGTAATGAAGCACATCATCTCCCTATTGGAGAATGCTTCCACCCCTTTCTTCAGGACTGCTTCCTTCGACTTAAGTAGGATTGGGTTTTCATCTTACTTTGACTTAACCTCCACCACAAGGGGTGATTCTGACTCATGCTGAACTACAAATATACCTTATGCTAAGTCAACCAAACGAACTCCAATCCGAGCCAGTCTGTGAACATCTTTAATCAATTCTTTCTTATCATCCTCAACATGTGCAACACTCTCCATAGACAATCTACTAAGGGAATCAACCACTACATTGGCTTTGCCAGGGTGATACAACATGCTCATATCATAATCTTTCAACAATTCTATCCACCTCCTCTGACAAAGATTCAAATCCTTCTGGCTGAGCACGTACTATAAGCTTTTGTGGTTAGTGAAGACATCTACGTGAACACCGTACAGATAGTGCCTTCAAATTTTCAAGGCAAATACTACTGCTGCTAGCTCAAGATCATGAGTTAGATAGTTCTTTTCATGAATTTTGAGCTATCTGGAGGCATATCCTATCACTTTTCCATATTGTATCAATACAAAACCCAGACCAATTCTGGAGGCATCACAATAGATTATAAATCAATCTAAACCTTCTAGTAGGGTCAAGACTGGGGCTGTAGTGAGCCAAATTTTTAACTCTTGAAAACGTTTCTCACATGCATAAGACCACTAAAACTTCACTTTGTTTTGAGTTAGTCTAGTCAAAGGAGATGCAATAGAGTAGAATCCTTCTACGAACCATCGGTACTAACTGGCTAGGCCCAAGAAACTCCTAATGTCTGATGAAGAAGTGGGTCTTGGCTAGTTCTTAACTACTCGATCTTATTTGGATCACTTGAATGCCCTTACTAGAGACAACATGACCAAGGAACGCCACTAATTTAATCCATAATTCACACTTGCTGAATCTAGCAAACTATTGGTGGTCCCTGAGAGTCTGCAAAACTATTCTTAGGTGGTCTTCATGTGTCCTTCTCTACTCTGGGATAAACCAGAATATCATCTATGAAGACAATACTATATGTATATCATGTTCATCAAGTCCATAAAGGCTGCAGGAGCATTCGTTAGTCTAAAAGACAGATCAACGAATTCATAGTGACCATATCGAATTTTGAAGGCTGTCTTCGGAATGTCACATCCTCTGACTCTGAGCTGACGATAGCCTAATCTGAGGCCTATCTTTGAAAAATAGCTAGCTCCCTGAAGTTGGTTGAACAAATCATCAATCCTGGGTAGGGGATATTTATTATTGATCGTGACTTTGTTCAATTGAAGGTAGTCGATACATATCTTAAGTGTACTGTCCTTCTTGCGCACGAACAACACTAGGGCACCCCACAGAGAGATGTTGGGTCTAATAAAATCCTTGTGTCACGACCCGAACATAGGCCCAGATCGAGACATGGGACAAAGAACCCTGAGAGGCTCCAAATTGACCTATGGCATGAACATGATATCTAAAATCAACATACTCAAGCGGAAGTCTAACATATATAATAAGGCAGAAATCTGGAAATATCAAAACATCTGGATACATAATGTAAGGATGAATAATGAATACATACTATGTCTGAAAAGCCTCTACTACTGATGAGTTAATGGGACAAGTCCCCAACCAATTCCCTAAATTCTGAAACTGAAAATACTAAATACAACTGGAAAGAAGGGCCCTCAGAAGACGAGGACTCACCAACACTGGCTGAAAAGTGATAATGCTGCAGGTCTGGCTAATGACGGGACTGAGCCTGAAGCATGCATCATGAAATGATATAGCATAGAGTATGTGGTAAATACGTGGAATGTACCGAGTATTTAAGGTAAGTAAAACCGCTAAGTAAGTAAAATCATAAATCAAGCATATCATGAAAACATAATTAAGATAAGATTTTGAGAGTAAGGCTTTCATGCTATTTTCTGAAATCATGATCTGAACATAACTGAATATCATAACTGAATCGAATGACCCAAAACTGAAAACTGATAGTCATAAGTAAAACTGAACATTGGGTCAACCTGCTGAAAACATAATATCATGGCTGATGAACTTGCATAACTGAAATCATGGGGAACAATGGGAGACTCATCATATAACCGACATTACCACGATAGAGCTTATGTGGTCCCGACTATCACACTCAAGTGGGCAGAGCCGTCAAAAGCCTTGTCAGGGCTAAGGAAGCTACCATGATATTGATATCAAGCTGAAGGCCTTTTGGGGATAGGGGAAGCTTAGAAGGAAGGTCCCGAATAATCTGAACATACCTACGTTGGCACGTAGTTCTGAGGCATAGGGTTGACTGAACCTTAGCTTACTCGGTGCTAGACACTACTCCCAAAAACATGCATATGCTCTCCTCATTTTTCAATGAAGCTGAACCATCGTCTAGTGACAAAGCTAACTCATAACATACATGCATAAATCTGAAATCATAACATGAGGAACCTTGGGCTCAAACCATATCACAAGTTGAAAATAGTGGGAATCTAGACTCCAAAATCCATGTGGTAAGTTAATACATGAAGTTTAGATAAATCATGAAACATACTTGATCATATGGGCTTGCCCAATACTTAAACATACTTGACATAAGCTTAATTCATTCGAAAACATAGGTATAAACATAGGTAATTCGAAATCATATTTTCTTCATATGCATCTCATCATGCTTGAACATATAAATCATAATCTCATCTATTTATGAACTTTTATGGATGGGTATCATAATTTTATAAAAGTTGAAACATAATTTATAATTGAAAACATTGTAAAATATGCACGTTAATCATAATTCGACATTAGAAACATGCTTAGATCATACCCATGATTGTTACTTAGGAAATTCACATGTTTGGCTAAAACCCCATAGATTCATCAACTAGAATTTCATTAATTGAAGAGGGATTGGGCATGGATGTGGATGAATACACCCATTCTTATTCCCTACATACCTGTAGAAATCTGATTTCACAACTCCCTCCATTACCCAATGGAAATTTAGGGAAGAACTTGAGGAATATAGGTTTGATTACCCTTGGGAGCTTCTAGACTTGCATGCATGGAAGTGAATAGGCTTAGAATGAACTTACCCCTCTTAAAACACTCTATTCTAAGCTAAAAACGATGTAGTATAGGCCATAGAACTTAGGAATTACAGAAAAGCCCTTAAATAAATTCGTAGGAAAATACTCACTTCCAGTCCCAACGAGGGACTGGATGACTCGTGCCCCTTTACCACAATTCTTGGTTTGCTTCTCATTGCCTGCACTGGAACTTGTCAACACTGGTCACCACTAGGGACACCACGACTTATGGGGTGCCCGATGACTCCTGCTGACTGGTTGTTTGATGCACTGCCCAAATTCTTCATCCTTTAGTCAAACCTTGACCATGGACCACCTGACGACTCGTGGTGTTGACCATGTCTTGTGGTCCCACCCGTGGTCAGCCCTAAATCCTAAAACTCAACCAAGTCCAACCTCCTCTCCACGAGTCACTTAATGACTCATAGTGCACCCAATGGGTCATTAGATGACTCGTCCTGTGACCTAGTGCAGAAATCCTATTTTTTCTGCTTCAACTCCCGGGTCTAATCTTAAGGTTTTGGGGGTAATACAATATCCCCCCTGGGAACATTCGTCCTCAAATGTGGGAAAACATACTGAAAAGCAGGGAAATGCAATCAACTTATTCAATTACTGACATATAAGCTGAAAACTGACAGAGTGAATGACTTCGAATTGTACTACATGAGTGAATTGAATTCATGAATCACACATACATTCATTGACATGAAAGAAACTGGGGTACATAAGTTGAACATGAAAATGAATAGAGTACTAAGGAGGAAACCGGTACCTCAAGATGAAATTGAGCTGAAAGGGAATAGATGTGGGTATTTAGCCATCATATCTTCTTCGGCTTCCCATGTAGCTCCCTCAACATGTTGTTTCCTCCACAAAGCCTTGATTGAGGCTACTTCTTTGTTTCTTAGCTTTCTAACCTGACGGTTAAGTATTTCCATCGGAACCTCCTCATATCTAAGGCTATCCTTCACACCTACACTCTCCACCAGAACAACCAAAGTTGGATCACCCAAACACTTCTTTAAGAGTGATACGTGGAAAACTAGATGGACTGAAGCTAATTCCGAGGGCAACTCCAACTCATATGCTACCTTGCCAACCCGTTTCACAATCCGGTACGGACTAATATAATAGGGGCTGAGTTCCCTTTCTTTTCGAGTCTCATCACTCCCTTCATTAGAAATACCTTCAGAAACACCCAATCATCAACTTTAAACTCAAGCTCCCTCCTTCTCATATCCGCATAGGACTTTTGGCGACTTTGAGCCATTTTCAACCTGTCTCTTATAAGCTGAACTTTCTCCATGGCCTCATCCAGTCCTATCAATATAGCTTCACTGACTTTGAACCAGCCAATAGGCAATCTACATCTTCGCCCATAGAGAGCCTCAAACGGAGCCATCTGTATGTTGGAATGGTAACTGTTGTTATATGCAAACTTAATGAGAGGCAAATGATCATCCCAACTGACCTTGAAATCAATCACGCACTCTCTCAACATATCCTCAAGAGTCTGAATAGTCTGCTTGGCCTGACCTTCTATCTGTGGGTGAAAGGCTGTTCTAAGCTTGACCTGAGTACCAAGTCCCTTCTTGAACGATCTACAAAATTGGGAGGTAAACTGAGTACCTCTATCTGATATGATCGACAATGGCACTTCATGCAACTGAACTAACTCCCGAATATATTACTTAGCATAATCCTCCGCTGGATCGGTAGTTTTGACCAATAGGAAATGAGCTGCCTTAGTCAACCAGTCTACAACCACCCAAATAGAGTCATACTGTCGACGAGTGAGAGGCAACCCTATAATGAAGTCCATATTGATCTCCTTCCACTTTCAAGTAGGGATGATAATGTCTTGGAGCACACCTCCAGGTCTTTTATGTTCCACTTTCACTTGTTGACAATTCGGATACTTAGCCACAATTTCTGCTATGTCCCTCTTCACGCCACTCCACCAATAGACTTTCCGTAGATCACGATACATATTGGTAGCACCTGGATGTATAGAGTATCTGGAACCATGGGCCTCGTGCAACATTTGATCTCTCAAGTCATCAACATTCGGTACACACAAACAGCCCTAATATCGAAGCACACCATCTCTCCCTTTGGAGAAGACTTCTACATTATGATTATGAACGACTTCCTTCACATTTACCAAAATAGGATCCTCGTCTTGTCTAACTTTGACCTCAGTTAATAAGGATGATTCTGACCCATTCTGAACGATGACACCACCTTCTGTCAAGTCAGCAAGATGAACTCCTAACTGTGCAAGTCGATACACATCCTTCACTAACTCTTTCCTTTCCTCATTTACATGGGTCACACTCTCCATAGAAATACTACTAAGAGCATATGCCACCACATTAGCCTTTCCCGGATGATAGAGGACACTCATATCATAATCCTTCAAAAGCTCCAGCCACCTTCTCTCACGTAGATTCAAATCTTTTTGAGTAAACATGTACTGTAGGCTTTTGTGGTCCGTAAACATATCTACATGGACCCCGTACAAATAGTGTCTCCAAATCTTCAAGGCAAATACTACCCCCGCCAATTCGAGATCATGAGTCGGATAGTTCTCTTCATGGACTTTCAGCTGCCTAGAAGCATAGTTTATAACTTTGTCGTGCTGTATCAATACACAACCAAGGCCGATCCTCGAAGCATCACAATATACCACGAACCCCTCGGTACCCTCGGGTAGGGTCAACACTGGTGCTGAGGTGAGTCGAGTCTTCAACTCTTGGAAGCTTTTCTCACAAGCCTCCAACCATTGAAACTTCACTTTCTTCTGGGTCAATTTAGTCAACGGTGCTGCAATAGATGAAAATCCTTCAATAAACCTTCTATAGTAACCAGCTGAACCCAAGAAACTCCTTATATCTGAAGGACTAATTGGTCTAGGCCAATTCTTCACCGTTTCTATCTTTTGAGAGTCCATTTGTATGCCCTCACTTGATACCACATGACCCAAAAATGCCACTAAGTTCAACAAAAACTCGCATTTACTGAATTTAGCATACAACTGGGATCCTTAAGAGTCTGTAACACCACCCTCAAATGAGCGACATGCTCCTCCTTGCTCCAAGAGTATATGAGAATATCATCTATGAACACAATCACAAACATATCCAAATACGGCTTGACACCCTATTCATCAAATCCATAAAAGCTGCAGGAGTATTCGTTAGTCCAAAAGACATAACTACAAACTCATAGTGACCATACCGAGTGTTGAAGGCTTTCTTCAAAATATCACTCTCCCGAACCTTGAGCTGATGGTATCTGGATCTGAGGTCTATCTTTGAGAAATACTTGGCACCTTAGAGCTGGTCAAACAAATCATCAATCTTGGGGAAGGGATATCGGTTCTTGATTGTAGCTTTGTTCAATTTTTGATAATCAATGCACATACGAAGAGAACCATCCTTCTTGCGGACAAAAAAAACTGATGCACCCCATGGGGATTTTCTAGGTCTGATGAAACTCTTGTCTAAGAGATCTTTCAACTACTCCTTCAACTCCTTTATCTCAGTTGGAGCCATTCTATAAGGAGGAATAGATATAAACTGTGTATCGAGAAGAAGGTCAATACCAAAGTCGATCTCCCACTCGGGAGGAATCCCTATCAAATCATCTGGGAACACTTCTAGGTACTCACACACTATAGGAACTAACTGGATAGTTGGGGTTTCGGACGTAGCCTCCTTAACCTTAACTAGATGGTACATGCAACTCTTAGAAATCATATTTTTGGCCTTAAGGTAGGAAATGAAGTGACCTACAGGCACGTCGAAGCTACCCTTCCACTCTAGGACTGGCTCACCCAAAAATTTGAACTCTACTGCAGGGGTTCTACAATTGACTGAGGCATAACATGCATGTAGCCAATCCATGCCGAAGATAACATCAAAATCAATCAGGGCTAACTCTACTAAATCTGCTGAGGTGACTTTCTGAAGGACAGTGACAGGGCAATTTCTATATACCCGTCGAGCTATAATGAAATCACTGACTGGAGTAGATACTAAGAAGGGTTCTGATAAGATTTCGGGATTGACTCCGAAACTACTAGCAACATAGGGCATCACAAAAGATAAAGTATCCCATGGATCTAACAATGCATATAACATCAATGTGGAATACTCATAACATACCACTGACTATATCTGGGGAGTCCTTCTGCTCTTGGCGAGATGCTAGGGCATAGTTTCTGTTTTGACTCTGACCACTACTCACACTAGTAGGTGCCCCTTGATGAGTTGGGTGTGCTGGTGGAGTTGCTAAACTGGAGGTTGGGCCTCGACCCCTATCATGACCCTATTTGGCTGCTGGGAAATCCCTAAGCATATGTCTGGGCTTCTCACACTTGAAACAAGCACCTGAACCTGTTAAGCACTGACCCATGTGTCTTCGACCATATCTACTACACTCTAGAATACTGGTCTCTGCGGGTCTGCTACCCTGACCTCTAGAGCCGGATGCTCATCCCCTCTAATCACACCTAGATCTGGATGGCGCACTCATAGCCAAAGGAGCTGGGTCTGAAGATCTCTGGTGGGATTACTGGCGGTGACCACTAGGTTTCTGTTGGGAGAATCTGAAGCTATCAGTCCTGGCCCTCTTGGCCTCTCTCTCCCGCCCGCTCACCTGTACTGCCTCCATCTGTTGGGCATACATAACTATCCGAGGAAAGTCAATGTCCTGATGAAGAATTGCGGTCCAATAATCCTTGACCAAGTATTATGCTATACCATGTATGAACTGGCTCACTCAGGCTCTCTGATCTGATACCATCTCAGGTGCATACTTGGACAGGAGAGTAAACTCCAAGGCATACTCCTGAACTGTCATCTTCCCTTGGTTTAGATTCACAAACTCGGCTAATTTAATCTCCCTCATCTCACGAGGGAAGAGCCGATCCAAAAATGCATCATGAAACTCATCCCAACCAATAGGGCTTGCTCCAACTTCCCTGTTGTCCTTCCATTGCTTGAACCAGATGTGCACGAGCGCCCTTTCAATTGATACGAGGATAGATCGGCGCACTCCTCTCCCGCCACCTCCATGATCTGGGTGATCTTCAGTACCTCATCGATAAACTCACGTGGGTCCTCGTCCACCTTTGACATAAGAAATTCTGAAGGGTTCATCCTCAGAAAATCTCTGACTCTTGCCGCTGCCGCATTCCCGTTTTGAGGGACATGCGCTACCGCTTATTGATTGACCTAGGTGGTTAAGTCCTGAGCTAGTATCTGTATGGCTGCCTTTTTGCGTGGGCAACCTACTCGGGTACATGCTCCTTATGGGATGGTAGGGCCTGCTGGTGCCCCTCCATTGCCATTCTCATGGCCGTTCCATTCCCGTTACTTCTTTCGTTAACTCGGCGATGAGGCATGATTCTGCAAACGCATATAACATGAGTTAGAAGGGTAGAGACATTTCATCGCATGACTTAGATCATGAAAGAAGGGAACATATCCTAAACAGCTTGTAGCCTCTTCATCATAAGTGTGGCATGCTTCACACCCATGAAAAAGACTCTACTTAACGCGAATTTCAGACACCCTAGGACACTTCAAAACCTAAGGCTCTGATACCAAGTTTGCCATGACCTAAACATAGGCCTGGATTGAGACATAGGACAAAGAACCCCGAGAGGCTCCAAGTCAACCCACGACATGAACATGATATATAAAATTAACATATTCAAGCGGAAGTCTAACATATATAATAAGGCGAAAATATGGAAATATCACAACATTTGAATACATAACACAAGGCTAATACTGAATACATACTATGTCTGAAAAGCCTCTACTACTGACGAGTTGATAGGACAAGACCCCAACCAACTCACTAAAGTTTGAAACTGAAAATACTATATACAACTGGAAAGAAGGGCCCTCGAAAGATGAGGACTCACCAACTCTGGCTGAAAAGTGCTAATGCTGCAGGTCTGGCTAATGACGGGACTGAGCCTTAATATCAGAGCCTGTATCACGAAACGATACAGCATAGAGTATGCGATCAGTACGTGAAATGTACCAAGTATGAAGTGATGAAGGGCGTACTTACGCACTTCATAGATATATTTTTTCCTGTACTTTACTATATTTTGAGAACAAATTATATGTGATTGCATGTGTTTATGTTATATATTTGTGAAATTAGCTAACATATGTGATTAGATGTTTTCAGGGCTAAAAAATGATGGATTTGAACATAGTTGAGGCTTTTTGATCAAATGTGAAGAAGTTGGAGTGAATGATGCAAGGATTTAAGTTAGCACTAGGATGGCACACAACCGCGCGTGGCAGTAGCACACTGGTGCAACGCCAGGCATGGCACGGAAGCTACAATGGCGCTATGCCAGGCACGAGGCACCCTCATTCCTGCACGTTGGCAGGTGTGAGGCACTGCCTTCTCAGCGCAATGGGGCACGCGACACGACAAGGGCATGTCACACAACCAAAATTTGCTTCCTACTTCAACTAGAAAAAGGAACTCCAAGTGCCAAGTAAAATTCTTCAAGGAACAAGGAAAACATAAATCTACTACTATAAATACCCTTTTTTTCATGTAATAGCCAAGTTGGAACTTAGAAAAGTCTTGAAGTTTTTTTAAGTTTACAATAAGTTTTAGAAGACATATTTTGTGACACGATTGTAAAGTTGTTCTTCTGAATTTTTACATTAATCAAGTGAAGGTTCTTCCAATCATTGTTGTAAGTATTAATTTTTGTTTATTTCTATGAATGTTATTAAGTTACTTATAAACATGAGAGGATAAAACTGCCACAACTAGGGTTATGGGAACCATGGTGAATTAACGAACTAGGGTTTGCATGACGTGATTCTAAACCAATACTAAACGCTTGTTTTGTATTCTCTTCATGCTTAAATGTTTCTTAACGGTGCACAACGTTAGGACATGCCTGAATTCTTTACTTGCTTGAGCCTAGAGAGGTAGAGATTAGGAAAAGAGAATTACAACAAAGCCTTTATTTTTATGATCATTGTTTTAACTTGAGCTGTGGTCGCAGGATAGTTAAATTTGGGACAAACTGATAATGGTTAAATTGCAATCGCTCATGAGACCTGGCCCGGTGATTGGGTACAGTTATCTAATAGGGATGAACCAGTCATTTGGATAAACATATGTTATTAGTTCTACAAGTAAAGTATTGGGATAGATCACCAGTGTAAAACCCGAAGTAGTTAAGGATCCATGGGGAACACTTACCCTAGTTAAGTGCATTAATTTGGAAACAACCATAAATTTCTCAACATTGTTACTTATTAATTTCACAAATCCCCCCTCTTAGGAAATAATTGACTAAAAATCTTAAGCACTATCATTCTTCTACATCCTTCCATATTCCCTGTGGGATCGACCCCAACCTCTAGTTGGATTCTTTATTGACAATGTCCGCGTCATACTTCGGTAGGAGGTATGGTTTGAGCATTATCAATAAGGTAAGTAAAAACACTAAGTAAGTAAAATCATAAATCATGCATATCATGAAAACATAATTAAGATAAGATTCTGAGAGTAAAGCTTGCATGCTATTTTCTAAAATCGTGATCTGAACATAACTGAATATCATAATTGAATCGAATTACCCAAAGCTGAAAACTGATAGTCATAAGTCAAAATTGAACATTGGGTCAACCTGCTGAAACATAATATCATGACTAATGAACATGCATAATTGAAATCATGACGAATAATGGAAAACTCGTTATATAACCGACATTAACATGATAGAGCTTACGTGGTTTCGAATATCACACTCAAGTGGGAAGCGCCGTCCAAAGCCTTTCCATAGCTAAGGACGCTACCATGATATCAATATCAAGCTAAAGGCCCCTTTGGGGTAGGGGAAACTCACAAGGGAGGTACCAAATTATTTGAACATACCTATGTTGGCGGTAGTTCTGAGGCATAGAGTTGACAACCCTTAGCCTACTCGGTGCTAGACACTACTCCCAAAAACATGCATATGCTCTCCATCATTTTTCAACGAAGCTGAACCACCGTCTAATGATGAAGTTGACTCATAATATACATGCATAAATCTGAAATCATAACATGAGGAGCCTTGGACTCAAACCATACCAAAAGTTGAAAATAGTGGGAGTCTAGACTCCAAAATCTATGTGGTAAGCTAATACATGAAGTTTAGATAAATCATAAAATATGCTTGATCATATGGGCTTTCCCTATACTTAAACATACTTGACATAAGCTTAATTCATTCGAAAACATAGGTATAGACATGGGCAATTCAAAATTATACTTTCTTCATATGCATCTCGTCATGCTTGAACACATATATCATAACATCATCTATTTATGAACTTTCATGGATGGCATCATAATTTATAGAACTTGAGAACATAATTTATAATTGAAAATATTGTAAAATATGCCCATTAATCATAATTCAACATTATGCTTAGATCATACCCGTGCTTGATACTTAGGAAATTCACATGTTGGGCTAAAATCCCATAGATTCATCAACTAAAATTTCATGAACTGAAGAGGGATTGGGCATGGGTGTGGGTGAATACACCCATTCATAGCCCTACATACCTGTAGAAAAATATGATTTCACAACTCCCTTAATTTCCCAATGGAACTTTGGAGAAGAACTTGAGGAATCTAGGTTTGATCACCCTTGGGAGTTTCTAGACTTGCATGCATGGAAGTGAATAGGCTTAGAATGAACTTACCCCTCTTAAAACACACTATTCTTAGCTAAAAATGACGTAGTATAGGCCTTAGAACTTAGAAATTACAGAAAAACCCTTAATAAATTCATAGGAAAATACTCACTTCCAGTCCTAACGAGGGATTGG
Source organism: Datura wrightii (assembly GCA_035772735.1). NCBI lineage: Eukaryota > Viridiplantae > Streptophyta > Magnoliopsida > Solanales > Solanaceae > Datura > Datura wrightii. Next base: position 119,027,448 of record JASDFA010000016.1, read on the forward strand.
ACGACTTATGCCCCTTCACCATGATCCGTGGTCTTCTTCTGATTGCCTGCACTAGAACTTGTCAACACTGGTCACCATGAGGGACACCGCGACTCATGGGGTACCCGACAACTCATGGTGACTGGTTTTTAGATGAACTGCCCAAATACTTCATCCTTCAGTCGGACCTTGACCATGGACCACCTGACGACTGGTGGTGGTGACCATAACTCGTGGTCCCACCCGTGGTCAACCCCAAATTCCAAAACTCAACCAAGTCCAACCTCCTCCCCACGAGTCACTTAACAACTCGTGCTGCACCTAATGGGTCACTGGATGACTCGTTTTATGACTTGGTGCTGAAAATCATGTTTTCTCAGCTTCAACTCCTGGGTCTGATCTTAGGGTTTTTGGGGGATTACACCTTGTCTAAAAGGTCCTTTAGCTATTCTTTTAACTCTAAGCTCAGTTGAGCTATTCTATTTAGGAGGAACTAAGATAGGCTGGGCATCTTGGAGAAGGTCTATGCCGAAGTCTATTTCCTGCTCAGGAGGGACTCCGGGAAGATCTTCGGGAAACACATCTGGAAACTCATTTACGATTGAAACTGTCCGAAGAGTTGGGAATCTGGAACTAGGATCCCTGAACCAAGCTAGATGATAGATATATCCTTTAGTAATCTTTTTCCTAGCCTTAAGGTAAGAGATAAACCGACCCTTAGGTGTTAAAGTACTACCCTCCCACTCTAGGATCAATTCATCAGGAAACTAGAATCAATGATTCTGGTTCTACAGTCAACTGAGGCATAAAAAAAGTGTAACTAGTCAATGCCAAGAATAAGGTCAAACTCGATCATATCTAACTCTACTAGATCAACTGAGGTGACTTTCTGTAACACTGTGACCGGGTAGTTTCTATATACCCGACTGGATGTAACTGATTCACCAACCGGAGTAGAGATTGAAAATGGATCTGAGAGAATTTCTATACTAATATCAAACTGGACTTTAATATAACGTGTCACGAAGGAAAGTGTGGCTTTGGGATCTAGTAAAGCACAAACATCTATCTAAAAAAGGCATATCATACCAGTGACTACGTCAGGTGAGTTCTCTTGATCCTGACAGGAGGATAGGGCATAAAGTGATTCTTGCACTGACCTCCACCTGTACATGAAGTAGTACCCTGCTGAGCTGGGCGACCCGATGGAGCTATTGATGTAGTGGATTGGGCCTTCCCCCGTCCGACTGACGGGCAGTCCCTCAACCTATTACCGAACTGGCCACAACCAAAGAAACCCTCCTTGCCCAGACGACACTCACCTAGATGGCTCTTACCACACTTAGAACATACTAGGAAAGTGCAACTACTAGAGGCATGGCTCTGAGAATAGGAGCCTGATTCTCCACCCTTATGATCCTTACGGGGCCTGGAAGAAGGAGCACTGGCTAAAGAGGGTGCTGGAGGTCTTTGTTGCGGCTGTAGGGGGTGATTACCACCACTTGACCTTTTCTGGAAATACTCAAGCTGACCTATCCTTGCCCCCTTAATTTCCGTTTCTATCTCTTTTAGTTTCTCCGCCTCTATCTATTCTGCGTGGATTATAAGCTTGGAGATGTCCATTTCGCTAATGAGCATGGAAGTCCTACACTCCTTAACTACCAAGTCAGAGACTCCATTTTCAAATTTGAGCATGCAAGACCTTGGCTTGGCCACCATCTTCAAAACATACATTAACAGTTGAGTGAACTTTAAGGCATACTCCTATATCGTCATGCTGTTCTGTTTCAAATTTATAAACTCCGCGGCCTTTGCTTCCCTTAACTCCCAGGGAAAGAACCTGTCTAGAACATGGTCACGAACTCATCCCACTTCACCGGTCCTACACCAAACCGTCTCCTTTATTTTCATTATTATACCATATCTGAGCCACTCCTTTCAGCTGATAAGTGGCCAAGTATGCACTTTCAACGGAGGTAACACTCATGATTCGGGTGATCTTCTATACCTCGTCAATAAAGTCCAGTGGGTCCTCTAGCTTAGACCTATGAAATTTTTGGGGATTCATCTGAGTAAAGTCTCAAACTCTGGTAGCAACTGTAGGCCCATACATGTTGGTAGTTATGACGGCCTACTGGTTGACCTGGTTGGTCACAACTTGAGCGAGCATCTAGATATCGGCCCTAAACTCGGTCCATGTCACATAATTATCCTGCGGGGCTGTTGGGACTAGTGGAGCTTACTGGTTAGCATTATTCGTCCTCCTTCTATTTACTCTTCTGGGAGGCATTTTCAACTGAAAATGGTAGAGCACGAGTTAGAAGGATATTTTAGAGTTTCATACTCCATGCACAATAAGAATCATGAAGAAAAGGGAATTTTCCTAAAACTCCTAGCAGCCTCTCTCTCATAAGTGTGGTGCACTTCACACTTATGAAAAAGACTTTACTCGATGTGAATTTCTGAAATTATAGAATAGTCTAAACCTAATACTCTAATTCCAAGTTTGTTACGACCGAGTTTATGCCCCGAGCACGACGCGGTACTTAAAGTCACAAGTGACCACAAGCTAACCCATGGCATAGCCTATTACTAACATACTAGAATTTAGAAAACTAAGCAGAATCTACTGAAGACCAAAACAATCCATTAAGAGAAATGATAAAATCTGATAAATATAGGAGTTTTAAATGATATTGATAATAATAAGCTGGAACTGATACTATGTTGTCTGAAAGCCTCTACTAACCAATGAGTTATGGGACAAGCCCCAGCTAACTCAAAATCTGAAAACTGAAACAATACTACTGAAATAGAAAGAGAATGCTACGGTCCTTGGGAGATGAGAAATCACCACTGGAATACTGTTAGACTGAGTCTGATAGGGACTAACCATGCTGCTGAGCTTGAGTGCCTGAGCCTATATCATAAGACAATATAGCATAAGGAATATGAATTAGTACTTTGAATATACTGAGTATATAGAGTTATACAGTTTAAAACATAATCATGTTGATAAGAAAGTATAAGTAAAACCATTGAATTTAATACAGAATGACTCTGAAATCTAAAAATAGTGTAAAACTAGTAAAAACTAATAAAGGGTCATAAACATATTTTGAGATTTGGGACTGGACTGTATTGTACTGTGGGAGCACCTGTTAACCGACATATAACCATGTGAGCTAAACGTGGAGTTCGATGTTTACTCCCCATCAATAGGGCCCACCGTACCTTGCCAGGGTATAGTAAGTGGACTCTATGATGACTAACTGAAAAACCCATTTGGGTTAATTACTACGGTGACACGTAGTTCTGGAAACCTGGATGCATTAAACCCTGGCCCACATGGTACTAAGTATTACTCCCAACTGAAGACACATAGAAAATACATATGTGTGTGTATATATAACTGAACTGTACTGACAACTCAAAATGGTGTCCTAAGGCTAAGTCAGAACTACTTATTTGGAAATGTCTTCTGAGCCTAAAGGACCTGGTATTTGGAAGTACTGAAAATACTGATAAACTGATAAAGTGAAAAATAGATAAAATTGACATTTCTGACGAATGCTAAGTATACTATTAATATGAAAATATCGTCTTTGATTGAAAACATGCATGCTAAAAGTTATACATAGTTGGTAATCAATGGAAAAATAGCAATCTAGACCAGCTTTCAAATCATGCAAAGTTCAACCCAAAATCATGCCAAATTAGGGCTAGGAAGCATGCTGTCTAATTGAAATCAAAACATAAATTTTAGATAATAATAATAGTCATGAAAAGCTCAACGAATTACTAAGGTGAAGGAATTCATACGCTAACTGAAAATCTTAACTGTTAATTTCCTACAGGGCTAGAATGATTAAGTTTTCTGAGAAATAATTTAGGACACAAAAGTGAAAGGATACCCTTGTTAAATCTCCACATACCTGTAGAAGAGATCCCGGAGAAAATAAACTCAAAATTTTTAGAAGAAGCAGAAGCTGTAGCTCTTGGCTTAAGAAGTCTATCTGAGTTCTTACGGGGTTTTGAGAATGTGAGCAGAGAATTAGGGAAGAGTGTCGATTAAGCCCTCTAAATTTCCCCCCTAGAATATTCCACTATGACGTAGTTTAGGAATTAGAACAGCAGGAAGTTGAATAAATAGCCCTGGAGAATTGTCTGAAAAACTGCCCATCTAGTCTCAACGAGTCACACAATGGGTCGTTGGTTGTGACCACGAGTTATTGGGACCAGTTGATGGTTCTGGCTTAGAGATTTCAGTTTCTGGCTTCATCCAACAATTGGAAAGGACGACTCGTTAGAGGACATGATGGGTAGTCAAATCCAATCATTGTAACTGAAACAATTTCAAACAACTTCTGAACCTCTCCCAATGGATAGATAGAATGACATGTTAGATGAAACAATGGGTTGTTGTTTCTATCCATGGTCATTGGAGTGAACTTGAAGAATTTCTAATTTTCATTTAATAGCTCATTGGGATGAGTCGTTACTTCTTCCAATGACTCGTCATCTGGCTCATTAGTTCGGGGAAAGATGTTTACAAATTTTTGGACTTTGTCAGAATGAGTCAAATGACGATGCATTACTTCTAACAACGGTTCATGATATCGCTCATTGAATATGAAGAAGAAATCTTCTGGGTCACTAATGACTATCTTAATGGGTCATTGGTTCTGATAACGGCTCGTCTGACGAGTCGTTCTATGGAAAGTTTTTTTTTCTGGTTTCCTGCTAGTTCTCATTCCAAGTATGGGGTTTTTTCTAAGGGACTTTTTGGGTATTACATCTACCCAGGTTTTATACCTCATGAATCTGACCATGCACAAAGACTAGATTCTATCAACAATCATAAAATCACCAAAAGGTGTAGAAACATCTATCGGAATTTCAAGTAATTCATGCACAAGGCTCAGACCCACAGCAAAATAAGTAGACACATAGTAGAAGGTGGAACCTAGATCAAACAAAGTTGTAGTCATCCGATCAAAAACAAGAGTAACACTTATGATAGCTGCGTCTGAAGCCTCTACCTCAAGTCTACCTGGAAAAGCATAAAAGTGTGCTCGTTCGCCTATCTGTGACCTGCCCTTATCAGGCTATGTACTATCTCTACCAGACTAACTACCCCAACAGTTGGAATAGGCCCCACCCGCTCAAGATTAGAATGATTGCTGCTAAATGCACTACCTTCCCTACCTGCTGGTACTGGAGCTTGGGGAGCCTGGTGTGAAACAATTTGACCACTCTACATCATCCTGGGCACCACCTCCGAATGTGTCCATCATTTCCACACTCGTGATAGACTTATCTATGATAGGCCACTGAGTTGGAGCGATGAGATAGGATGACTTTCACAATCTGAATGAGCAGGTATTGCACTCCCTACATAACCCAAAGTGTGCTGGCTAGCCCATGGTGGGCCCCCAATTGAGACCTGCATCGCCAACTGAATGGGGTATCCAGAGTCCTCTTGAATAATCGGGCCCTTAAAGAAAGAGTCACTGTAATTTCCCCCTTTTCAAGCCTTCTTCTCCGTATTCTTTGCATCACTATCCTATTTCATCCCCTCCACGTTCCTAACATACGCTATCATCTCCTGGAAGGTCTTCCCTGAAGACACCATTTGTAAGACTGACAACTGGAGCCCCACATTTGGAACCATCATAAACTATCTAATTCTCTCCTCCTCTGTAGGCAATAATTGCAAGGCGTACCTGGATAGGGAGTGAAAGCGTGTCCCGTAAGCTGCAACAGATGAATTTCCCTGCTCAATACTACTGAACTTTTTATGCTTCCTATCCTGCAATGTACGATGAACATATTTCTCCAAAAAGGTAAGATAGAAGTAGGTCCACACCAATAGAGGTGACCCAACCGGCCTACACTCTACTGTCATGCCCCAAAACTAGGGGATGGAGCGACTAGCTATCGATGCGTAACTGACTGAGGAGTCGGCTATATATCATCTATAACTATAACACTTAGGCCGTCCAGTCCGCCTATGACAATCAATTGGAGTAGAAATCTGGACCTGTAAGGTCTCAACAATAATAAAGAAATACCTGAAACGTCGACGAGGCTACGACTATACTAAACCAAGCAACGGAAAGCTGACAAGGCCTCAAATTGAATAATATTGTAAATAGTAAGTCCACAAAGCCTCTAAAGAATAAACTAAACTGATGGTCCGAATAGAGCTCCAACCTACCCATAACTATAATTCAAAACTCCAATTGAGGTAACTACATTCTAGCTCCAGAATGAAAGGAGAATACCAACATATCCATTGGTCTCATGAATCAGTACTGCAACTGGCAATCCCAGTCTCTACCTGCACCTAAGGCATGAAAGCAGGTCCCTAGGGTAATAAACGTCAATACGAATGAAATATACTGGTATGTAAACCTGAAACTGAAAACATGAGATAGAAATCATAACATAACTAAGTCAAAAGGTAAAATAATAATAACGGATAGAGAAAACCTAAAACTCTGTAAACTAATGACAAATCACTATAATAGGAGTAAACTAAATATAACTGAACCAGGAGTAAGGACAGGCTCAACCCAACTCTAGTAACTATAATCTTACTCTCTCATCTATGCTAATGCAATCTATGTAGTTACATAAATTCCATATAACACATAATTCAATAAATATATGCATTAACGAAAACATGAGTATGTATACAAAGCTCTGTCTGTCTACCCAACCGACACACGTTTTGGTGGCTGGCACCACTACCCAATCAATACAGTCGCTTGTAGGTATATATATATCATCTGTCTACCCAATCAATATATGTCCCGGTGGTGATGAAATATGCCCATAGGCTCATCAAGTACATCATCATTAGTAACATAATGCAATGGTGCATGCTCGTGAGGTAAAGGTACTTAGGCACAACCTTTGGCTCTGGTGACTCACAAATAACTCTCCTCGGGTAATTTGTTGGAAATTGGATACTGACTCAACTGAAGAGAACCTTTAGCTCTATACATAACCAGCCATGTCTGAGAGGCTACAACTGTACACATATTTTGGACTTTCATATAGTATATTTGATCTGAGTTCTTAACTTAGCTGATTATCAACAACCTGGCATTCATTCTTGATTAGACATTAGGAATATATATATATGTGAGAATGATTCTTTTTTGAACTTAAGAGACTCAACAAGAGCTGATTATACAAACATATGATCCGATTATAATAGAAAGGATTTAGCTGTAGGCTATGACATAAAAAATGTATACATTAAGCTTCTTGCTGGGAAGACTTATAAGGACTTGAGTTCTTAGCATTTATACAAGTTCAAACACTTGACATAGTTATTGGCATGATTCTTCGAATATGATAACTCAAAACTTCTTAATGTCGTATAACATGTTTTAATATAACATATGGACATGAAGACATAGCTTAAGGATCTGAGGCTTAGAGTTCTTCAACTTGGAAACTCATAACATTTATCTAAGTGCTTCTTATAGCAAATAAAGACTTATAACAATGATACGAACAACAATAGAATGACTTACCTAGCCTGGAAATTAATGAGGAGCCAAAGAAATTTGATGTCAAGCTGTTGGATTAACCATTCAAGACTTGGAAGACAACTCAATACTTATGACAGTTAACTTAACATAACAATTTTAGGGGCATAGCGGAGAACTTCTCTTTAACTTAAGTTACTATTTTACGAATGTTCAACTCTAATTGATTCATAGAAGGATGATATTTAATAATTCATTACCTCATCGTACCACATAACTTACTTGGACAACCTTATTCATAATTTCTTTACTGGACGTCTCGAGAGCATATGGTTTATCTTGCTAGCCATTTGCTTAATTTGTTTACCCTCGTGAATCCTGCCATCTTATATTCACATCTTTTAGCTCTAGTTATCTTACTGTATTTGACTTCCTTTTCAATTATCATAGGTCATTCTACACTTGAATCTCTGTTCTCGTGATACTATCCCATCCATCTCTATACGTACTTACCTTAAATGATCTAGGATCCATTTTACCTTCCCTTTTGTTATTAATGTTTTGATCTTTACACTATAGATTAGCTTCACATATGCATATAAAAACGTTCAAGAATATAACAAGTCTACTTAATGCCTTAAACGATTCACAAAAAGGTTCAAATAGCACAAGAGTTCCAATAGATATATAGCGATATTCTAAAAGACGTTTCTTATTGCTTTGGTGTATAACTTGGACGTAAGCATAAGTATATGTTGTGTGTGTGTGTATTTCCATATAACCTTCTCACCCACATGGTTCCACAGACATATTGATGGTTTACATATTCAAGTTCTATTTTCCAAGTTTAACATATCAATTAGTTAAGAAACACATTAATTAGTCGCTTAGCTTAAGGGAGATAGACTGGGGAACCTTCTCATGGTCCTAGGTACCTCAAAACGTGTATATAATAGGGTAGGCAACTATCATATGGAAACTCCATTTTGTTACCCTCGTTAGCCCTTATCGGCTTAAAACCGATTTCAAACATTAGGTTCGTCTGCGCGTCATCATCTTGCCATGTTTACCAATTTACTAGCAACCAAAAGGTAAAATACCTTTGACACCACACATACATAACATAATGTAAAGGACTAACTCATAGTGCTCACATTCAGGAGACTTCAGACTCAATTTACAACTACGATCATAATCGAAGACAATTGCCTTTTTCACTTTACGTTCATGTGTTCCAACTCTTTAGAAATCCATAACTTAAGACCAAGTAATTCTAACACCCGGGCATATCCATAACATGCTACTACATAAGCTTAAGTATAGGGGAATGCCGGATTCATCATCAGCATGAATTCGTGCTTGAAAATCAAGAGATAAAAAGAGCCTTACATCCCTTATTCCGATGAGTTTTCCTTAGTCACTTCTTTCCTCCAATAACCACATTTAGTATTCTTCAATTCCTTGAGCTTATAATCATGTAAAAAGGCTGGTATGAGCCAATTTCCTAGCCAAAACTTCACCCCAACAACAGCCATAACAACAACACAAAACAACATTTCAATACTTTGTTTTAACTTGTTTCCATAACCTTTAAGGGGAAAATAAAAGGGTGAACGTACCTAAATTTTCTTGTGATCACTACCCACCATAAAAGGAGTATATTCCAAACAAAACATAGTTATATCAATCTGCAAAAATGGGCAGAAACTTCACCAAAAAACATACCAAAAACGAGCCATAAAACCATCTTCAACTTCTAGCTTTAGCCAAGGAAATTCTTGCAAGTTTAATAGCTAGAAATTTTTACCCTTTTCTTATCTTCCACTCCTACTAAGATGGAGTATCTTGGAAGCTTAACATGGTTGCAACCACAGCAACTTCACTGCCCAAAACATGGCAGCAATTTCAGCCAAACACGCATAAAAAGAGAACCTAGTCTAACTTCCAATTTTTCAGTTTTTAGCTAAGAGTTTTGCTAAGTTTAAAAGGTAGAATTGTCACGACCCGAGCTGAGACTCCCGACCAAGACACGGAATCTAGAACCATGAACGGCTTCAAGTCGACCTATGGCATGAACATAGTAGTAAGAGCATAAATTAATGGAAATTGATAAATTGGACATGAATAAACGAAAGCCTACACACATAATAATCATAAATCGAATCAACGTTGAGAAGCTAAATTCTACATACTGTCTGAAAATCCTCTACCATAACTGATGAGCTAGTGGGACAACATCCCTAACTAGCTCGACAAAGTCAGTAACTGAAATAAATGAACAATGAACTAAGTTGAATGTCCTAGGAAGATAAGGACTCACCAACACTAGCTAAACTGAACTGATACGGAAGCAAGACTAACAGCGCGACTGAATCTAATCCATTAGAGCTGTATCATAAAACAATACAACATAGAGATTGCAATTAGTACTTTGAATGTACTGAGTATGCAAGATAAATAAAACAAACTAGTAAAATACATAAGACTTCATAAGAGTAGGATAGTTCAAAACATGAGGCTATTATCATAACATAAGCATGAGGGCTCAAGGTTTTCAAACCATTCATAATCTAGTCATAATTGTAATTATAAGAGAAACCGTGTAAAACATAACTTGAGCCAAATTATGACAATCATGCATAAAATATAAGGAACAATGGGAGGACTCGTCTTAACCTACACCATTGTGAAAGAGCTTACATGATGCCCCAACTATCTTGCTCAAGTGGGCAGAGCCGTCCCAGGCTTGCCAAGCAAGGGACATAAATGGAATAATATTACTAATAGGAACTCACCTAGAGTCCATGAATATAAACCTACATTGTCTTGTAGTTTTGATACCATAAAGTTTACCTGAACACCGAGCCTACTCAGTGCTAGACACTACTCCCCAAAACTTGCGCATGAAGGGCTCATACAATAATCATGAAATCATACATGAAGTTCATGACTAGTTAAATCATAAAATAAATGATCATACTTGAAATAGATGATTAGCTATAAAATAAGGGCTCATGAGTCGGACAAAATCATAAACTCATAAATCATGAAAAACATACATACTTGAGAAACTCACCATACTTGAAATTCATAAATTCATGAAGAATACTTGCAGGAAATCATATCATAAATCATAAATCATAAATTAGGACTTAGAAGAATCAGAATCATAATAGAATCATAAATTTTTTATTTCATAAAACTTGCATAATTGGGCATAATTTTATAAAATTTAAAATCATAAATTTAATAATCAAAATAGGTATAAAATCTGCCCATAGATCTTAAAACATGTTTTGAAACATAAAGGAAATTGACCCATAAATAAATCATAGGGAATTTCATGAAATTGGGATAAAACCCTATAGGATCAAACACTTGAATCAATACCTGAATTCATAAACTTGAGGAGAAATTTGGGCATGATAGTGGAAGGAAACTCTCATTCATGGCCCTACATACGTGGGTAACCTGATTCTTAACTTGACTTTGAAAGCCCAAGAGATTTAGAGGAGAATTGGAGGGATTCTAGGCTTGATATTTAGTGGAACCCGCTAACCTTGCATGAATGGGAGTTGAATGAATTGGGATAGGTTAAAATCCTCTAATACACTTCTTTTATGGCTTAAAACGACGTAGTTTAGGGCCTAGGAGCTTAGAATTTACAAAAATACCCTTAATGAATTTGTAAGAAAACTGTTTTGTTAGCTGTCATGAATCGTACCATGAGTTATACAATCCTCTTAAGACTTGTGGTATCCTCCCATACTGACCAAGTCCAAAACCTCCAACCCTTTGAATAATTCCACAAATCTTACTACAATCTGTAACATCATCCTATGAGTCGTACCATCGCCCGTACCATTAATCACTTGATAACTACGAAGATTTGTTATGACTCTTGATCACAGATCGTACCCACATACCATGACTCGTAGTGGGGACTCGTGGTATGGGGAGAAAAATCTCTGACCTGATCCAAGGGTCTTCCCACAACCCGTACTACTAACCTACGACTCGTAGGTTGAGTCATACTGAGGCAAAAATCCAAAATTTTCTGCTGAACTTATTTCCATTTCTCTCATCTAGTCTTAGGTACTTTTGGGGTATTACAATATCTCCCCCTTGGAAACATTCATCCTCGAATGTAGACTAAACATATTGAAAAACTAGGGAAGGGAACTGAAATCTCAAATACTGAACATCTAGAGTTGAAAATTGACTTAGTGACTGACTTCATACTAATATACATGATCGAACAAAATTCATGAATCACACATACATGCACTGACACAAAGGAAACTGAGAGACCTGAACTAAACATGAAACTGAAGAGAGCACTAAGGATGAAACTAATACCTTTCACGACCCAAACATACACCCGGATCGTAGACACAGGAAAAGGAGCCCTGAGAGACCCCAAGTCGACCTATGGCATGAGCATACAACTAATTCAATCACATGAGCAGAAGACTTAACATAAAGAAAACATAAGCATGTCATAACAATGAAGAAAAGACAGTACATGGTCCATACATGACAGTTGAGTCCAACTTATAATTTGAAAAGCCTCTAATCATGGAAGATGGGTTGATGGGACAACTCCTCAACTAACCCAACAATTCTGAAACTGAAAGAAAAGCATAGAGTCTGAACATATGGCCCTCGGAACATGAGGATTCACCAATAAGCTGATAACAATCTCGAAAGCACTGCTGAGGAGGGTGAGCCTGAGAGCCAGGTCCTGTATCATGAAATGATACAACACGAAAAGTATGCGGTCAGTACGTGGAATGTACTAAGTATGCAAGGTAAGTAAAACAAACATTTAAAACATATAAAACTCATAAATGATCGTAAGGGTAGGGAATCATGCTCATATCATAAACATCCTAACATAACATATGGCTCAAGGTTTTCTAAACATTCGTAATGCAATCGTAATCATAATCATAAGAGTAAAGATTTATTAGACATAAGTTGAGCCAATATAAATAATCATAACATGCAAAAATCATGAGGAACAGTGGGAGATTCTCTTAACCGACATACCCCATATGAGCACACATGAAGCCAGACTTGTAACCCTAGTCGGGAGGGTGTTCGTACCTTGCCAAGGGTAGAACCATGAAAGTGTGATATAATCATGAAAAGGGCCATTTGGGCCAAGGACTAGCATGAAGGGGTCCCAACATACCTACGGTGGCATGTAGTTCATGGGATCCGGGGCTTAACCTGAGCCTCGAATCTGCTCGGTGTTCGATACTACTTCCAAAACATATATAGTGCTCATAATAGTACATACATGAGTTCATGGGCTAGTTAAAACATGATAATCGTAAACATGCTTGAACATAAGTGATCTAGCCATGACATGAGGCCCGTGAGTCGGCCAAAAACATAATTCATGATTTATAGGATTCATACATACTTATAGATCATGCAGATAGCTTGAATTTCATAAAATCATAATGAGTAACATAATAAATTCATAATTCAAAACATAATTCATGTTGGGCTCATAAATAACATCGATGGAATAATAGATCATAAATCGACATCATGGGGCATGCATAATTAAGCCTAATTATTTAAGAAATCAAAAATCAACAATACTATAATCAATTTAAATCTCAAAAGATGATCAAAATCCATAGGTTATGATAATGTTTCAAAATCACAAAACCCATAATTAAATCGTTAGTTTTTTAATAGATCAAAATACAAAACCCCATGAGTTTTTGATAAATTTTAAGTAAAATCATAGTGTAGGAGCATGGGTGTGAAAATATTCACCCATTGATGACCTTACATACCTGGGATAGCTGATTCTCAAATTTCCTAGATTTCCCAAGAAGAAATTGAGGAAGAACACCTTAAAATCACCTAGATCACCCTTCTATCACCTTCCCAAACCTATGGATGAACGAATGAGGGTTTAGGTTTGTCTATTCCCTCTTAAACTACCCTATCTGATGTTGAAACGACGTAGTATAGGCCTTAGGAATTTAGATATTATGAAAACACCCTTACTTAAATCATAGAATTTTGCTGACTGCCAGTCCCCACGAGGGACTGGCCGACTTATTTCCAGGGACCACGACTCGTGGCCTTGTGTCATCAGGTACACTGCCAGAATTCACCTAGGGACCCCATAAAAGACACCACGAATTGTGGTGGGTGACCACAACTCATGGACACCATCCATGGTCCACACTGCCCAACAAAGCTTAGGGGACCCCACGAATCGTGGTGGCTGACCACGACTCATGGTCACCACCCATGGTCACTACTGCTTCAAATCCTTAGCCATGCATTCCATCCTCGCCATGGGTGACCTCACGAGTCGTGAGGTCTGACCACGACTCGTGGTCACCCCCATGACCTCCCAAAACTGTGCCAAGTCCAATACTGACCACGAGGCACTTCACGACTCGTGGTCCCACCTTACGAGCCACCTCACGAACCGTCCTGTGACCTGGTGCAAATTTCTAGTTTTTCTTCATTTTGGCTCTCGGGTCTGATCCTTGGGTTCCCAGGGTATAAAAATATCTCCCCATTGGGAACATTCATCCTCGAATGTTAGAAGCATGCAGAAAAATTAGAAACCATTTATCACCATAAACAAATACTGATCATTTAAGCGGAAAACTGAAGGAATGACTACCTCCAGAAAGAACTACATAGCTGAACTGGATTTAGAGACCACATACATATACCATATCATAAAACAAACTTGTACGCATGAACTGAAAATGAAAACTGATTAGAGAGTTAGGGCAAAACTGATACCTCAAACTGAAACTAAGCTGGTAGAGAACAGGTGTAGGTATCTAGCCATCATATCCACTTCGCCTTCCCATGTAGCTCCTTCAGCATGCTGATTTCTCCATAATACTTTAACTGAAGCTACTTCTTTGTTTCTTAGCTTACATATTGGACGATCTAATATTTCCACGGGTACTTCTTCATAACTTAGGCTATGTTTTACACCAACGCTATCCATCGGGACTACTAAAGCTGGATCACCCAAACACTTTTCAAAAGTGACACATGAAACACAACATGAACTGAAGATAACTCCGAGGGCAAGTCCAACTCATATGCTACCTTACCAACTCTCCTCACAACCCGGTAGGGACCAACATAGTGGGGACTGAGTTTCCCTTTCCTTCTGAACCACATGACTCCCTTCATGGGAAATACCTTTAGAAATACCTAATCATCAACCTCAAACTCCAAATCTCTTCTTCTCACATGCACATATGACTTTTGATGACTCTAAGCAGTTTTCATCCTGTCCCTTATCAACTGAACCTTCACCATAGATTCGTGAACCAAATCTGGCCCTATCATAGCTGCCTCACAAATCTCAAACCATCCGATGGGAGGTCTACACCTCCGCCCATAGAGATCCTCGAATAGTGCCATTTGGATAATGGAGTGATAGCTGTTATTATAAGCAAACTCGATTAAGGGCAATTGATCATCCCACCTACCCTTGAAATCCATAACACATGCCCTCAATATGTCCTCAAGAGTCTGGATTGTTCGTTCGGCTTGGCCATCTGTTTGTGGATGAAAGGTTGTGCTGAGCTTAACTTGAGTCGCAAGCCCTTTTTGGAAGGACCACCAAAACTAGGAGGTAAACTGAGTACCTCGGTCTAAAATAATAGACAAGGGCACTCCATGAAGTTGAACCAACTCCCGAATATACAATTTGGCATAATCATCCGCTGAATCCGTGGTCTTGACCAGTAAAAGGTGTGTAGCCTTGGTTAACCTGACTACCACTACCTAAATGGAATCATAGTGTCGTCGAGTACGAGGTAGGCCTGTAATGAAATTCATGTTAATCTCTTCCCACTTCCATGTGGGAATGCTAATACCCTGAAGTATGCCTCCCAACCTTTGATGTTTGACTTTCATATGCTGACAGTTTGGACATTTGGTTACGAACTCTACAATATCCCTTTTCATACCATCCCACCAATAGATTTCTCGCAAGTCCCGATACATCTTCATGGATCACAGATGGATAGAGTATCTGGTACCGTGTGCCTAATGCAATATTCGAACTCTCAAATTATCAACGTTTGAAACACATAACTGACCCTGGTATCGCAGAACATCATCTCCCCCTTGGGAGAAAACCTCCACCTTTTGACTCCGCACCGCTTCCTTCAGCTTTCTCAACATCAGATCCTCATCTTGCTTAGATTTGACATCAACCACCAAGGACGATTCCGACCCATTCTGCACAACAATGCCACCATCAGTCGAGTCGATCAATCTAACTCCCAACCTTGCAAGCCAATGAACATCTGTCACTAACTCCTTCTTTCCCTCCTCCACGTGGGACACACTCTCCATAGAGAGCGTACTGAGTGCATCCGCCACCATATTAGCCTTTCTCGGGTGGTAAAGAACACTCATATCGTAGTCCTTTAATAACTCCAACCACCTCCTTTGCCGAAGATTGAGATCTTTCTGCATGAACACATATTGCAGGCTCTTCTGATCTGTGAACACATCCACGTGGAACCCATACAAATAATGCCGCCATATCTTCAATACAAACACCACCGCGGCCAACTCGAGATCATGGGTCGGGTAATTCTTTTCATGAACTTTCAGCTGTTGAGAGGCATATGCTATTGTTTTCCCATGCTGCATCTACACACATCCCAGTCCAACTCTTGAAGCATCACAATATACAACAAAGCCATCCGTACCCTCAGGTAAAGTCAACACTGGTGCTGAAGTGAGTTGGGTCTTCAATTCCTGGAAGCTTTTCTCACAAGCCTCCAGCCACTAGAACTTTATCTTTTTCTGAGTCAACCTAGTCAATGGGGATACAATTGATGAAAAGCCCTCAAAAAAACTTCGATAGTAACCTTCTAGGCCTAAGAAACTCTGAATTTCTAAAGGATTCACCGGCCACAACCCAGATATGCATTCCAATCCTGAAACCGATGAGATAAATGGAAATAATTTCAGCAGAAAAATCTGCATTTTTGCCTCAATACGACTCTACCTATGAGTCATAGGTTAGTAGTATAGGTCATGGAAACACCTGTAGATCAGGTCAGAGATTTTTCTCTCCAAACCAAGAGTCCCCAAAATAAGCTGTGGCATATGGGTGCAACCCGTGATCAGAAGTCGTAGCAAGTCTTCGAAGTTATCTAGTGATTAATGGTATGGGCGATGGTATTACTCATAGAATGGTGTTATGGATCGTATTAAGATTCGTGAAAATATTTAGAGGGTTGGCGGTTTTGTACTTTTTCAGTACAAGAGGATACCACGAGTCTTAAGAGGAATGTACGACTCATGGTACGATTCGTGACAACTAACAGAACAGTTTTCCAACAAATTTATTAAGGGTATATTCATAAATCCTAAGCTCCTAAGACCTAAACTATTTCATTTTAAGCCCTAAAAGAAGTGTATTAGGGGAGTTCAACCTATATCAATTCATTCAACTCCCATGAATGCAAGGTTAGAGGGTTCCATTGAAGATCAAGCCTAGAATACCTCCAATACTCCTCCAATTCTCTTGGGCTTTCAAAGTCAAGTTAAGAATTAGGTTACCCAAGTATGTAGGGCCATGAATGAGAGTTTTGTTTCACTCTCATGTGCAAATTTCTCCTCAAGTTCATGAATGATTCAACTGTATGATCCTATGGGGTTTTATCCCAATTTCACAAAATTCCCTATGATTTATTTATGGGTCAATTCTCTTCATGTTTCAAAACATGTTTTAAGATTTATGGGAATATGTTATACCTATTTTGATTATTAAATTTATGATTTCAAATTTTAAAAAATTATGCCTAATTAGGCAAGTCACATAAAATGTCAAATTTATGATTCTATTGTGATTTTGATTCTCCTAAGCTCTAATTTATGATTTATGATTTATAATAAGATTTTCTACAAGTACTCTTCATGTTTTATGAATTTCAAGTATGGTGAGTTTCTCAAGCATATATGTTCTTCATGACTTATGAGTTTATGATTTTGGTCGACTCACGGGCCCTTACTTCATAGCTAATCATGTATTTCAAGTATGCTCAAGTATGTTATGATTTAACTAGCCATGAACTTCATGTATGATTTCATGATTATTATATGAGCTCCTCGTGTTCATGTTTTTGGGAGCAGTATCTAGCACTAAGAAGTCCGAGTTTCAAGTAAACTCCATGAAACTATGCGCCGATGAAGGTTTATATTAATGGACTCTAGGTGGGTCCCTATTGGTGATATCACACCACTTAAGTCCCTTGTCTGGAAAGCCTTGGATGGCTCTGCCCACTTGAGTGAGATAGTTGGGGCATCATGTAAGCTCTATCATGATGGTGTCGGTTAAGATGAGTCCTCCCATTGCTCCTTGTGTTTTATGCATGATCATGATTATGATACTTCGGCTCAAGTTATGTTTTACAAGGTTTCTCTTATGATTATGATTATTACTAGTTTATGAATGGTTTGAAAACCTTGAGCCCTCATATTTATGTTATGATTATCGCTTCATGTTTTGAACTATCCTACTCTTTTGAACTCTTATATATTTTATTAGTCCATTTTATTTATCTTGCATACTCAGTACATTCAAAGTACTAATCACATACTCTATGTGGTATCGTTTCATGATACATGTCTAAGAGATCAAATTCTTTCATGCTGTTAGTCCTACTCCGTATCAGTTTTGTTTAGTCAGAGTTGGTGAGTTCATCTTCCAAGGACATTCAGCTTAGTTCATTGTTTTGTTATCTCAGTTATAAACTTTGTCGAGCTAGTTGGGGTTGTTGTCCCATCAGCTCATCAGTTATATTAGAGGCTTTTAAGATAATATGTAGAATTCAGCTTGTCAATGTTGATTCAGTTAATGATTATTATGTGTGTAGACTTCCTCTTATTCATGTCCAATTTATCAATTTTCATTAATTTATGCTCTTAGCCGCTATGTTCATGCCATGAGTAGACTTAGAGCCATTCGTGGTTCTAGGTTCCACGTCTTAGTCCAGGGTCTTAGCTCGAGTCATGACAAAGTTGATATTAGAGCCAAGGTTCAGTGTATCCTAGGGTGTCTAAATGTCGCGTTAAGTAGAGTCTTTTCGATGGGTGTGAAGTGCGCCACACTTATGGAGGAGAGGCTACAAGATGTTTTAGGAAACTTCCCTTCTTTCATGACCTATGTCGTGTGATGAATTATCTCTCTATCCTTCTAACTCATGATATACGCATTTGAAGAATCATGACTCCACGCCATATGAATTGAAGAAGGAACGGGAATGGAAATGGTCATAAGGATGGCAATGGGAATGAGCATCAACAAGCCCCGCCAACACCAACAGGTCCTTTGCCTGAGTAGGTCTCTCATGCCGAGTTTAGGGAAGCTTTTCAGTTGTTGGCTCAAGCCTTGACTGCTTAGGTCAATCAGTAGGTAGTGGCTCATGTTCCCTAGAATGGGAATGCATCAGCGGCTCGAGTTAGGGATTTCCTTAGGATGAATCCCCCTAAGTTTCTTCAGTCAAGAGTGGATGAGGAACCACATGAGTTTCTGGAAGAGATTTAGAAGATCAACCATATTATGAGGGTGACAGGAGAAGAGAGCACAGACTTAGCCTCCTATCAGTTGAAGGGGGTTGCTTATATTTGGTACCATCATTGGAGGGACAATAGAGTAGTGGGCGCAGTTCCCGTGAGCTGGTTAGAGTTAATGATAGCCTTCTTAGATAGATTCTTCCTTAAGGAGTTGAGGGAGGCAAAGGCAGCAGAGTTTGTCAACTTGAGGAAAAAATGATATGACTTTCCAAGAGTACGCCTTGGAGTTCACCCGGTTGTCCAAATATACACTGGAGATGGTTGTAGATCAAAGAGTCTATATGAACAGGTTTGTGTATGAGGTGACAGATTCACTGGTCAAGGAGTGTAGGACTGTAATGTGAACAGTGATCTTGATTTCACCTGATTGGTGATATATGGGCAACAAATTAAGGCAGATCAGATGAGGGAAAGGAGAGAGAGAGACCAAGAAGGCTAGGACAGGATGCTTGGGGTTCCACCAGTAAAGCTCCAGTGGCAGACATCATCAGTAGTTCTACCAAAGGTCCTCGGCCTCGGCGCCATCTGTGTCCCATCCAGACCTCGGGGTGATTAGAGGAGATAGAGGGACATGCGGTAGACCACACCTTCCCAGACTGCGAAAAATATGGTAAGAACCACATAGGAGAGTGCCTAGTCAGATCAGATATTTACTTTGGGTGTGGGAAACCAGGCACATGCGCAGGGAGTGTCCTTTGGCTAGACAGGGTGATAACAGAGGTCGTGCCCAAACTACTAGTTCAGCAGCAACTCCAGCAGCACGTCCTTCTCAATAGGGTGCATCCACTAGTACATGTGGTTTACAGTGTTGGAACAGGTTTTATGCTCTCTTATCACAACAGGATCAGGAAGGTCTCTCCAAATGTAGTCACTAGTATATCGTGAGTATTTCATCTTGATGTGTATGCATTGTTAGATCTAGAGGTTACTTTATCTTTTGTGACTCCTTATTTTTCCATTAGTTTCGCAGTTAGTTCTAAAATCCTATCAGAACCCTTGTTAATCTCTACTCCAGTTGGTGATTCAGTTATAACTCGATGAGTATACAAAAATTGCCCTGTTACAGTCCTTTAGAAAGCCACCTCAGCCGACCTAGTAGAGTTAGACATAACTAATTTTGATGTTATCTTTGGTATGGATTGGTTGGATGCATGTTATGCCTTAGTGAACTGTAGAACCTGTATAGTAGAGTTCTAGTTTCCAGGTGAGCCAGTCCTAGAATGGAAGGGTAATTCAGTTGTGCTTGTAGGTCTCTTTGTTTCCTACCTTAAGGCCAGCAAGATGACTTCCAAGGGTTGCGTGTACCATCTAGTTTGGGTTAAGGATTCTACGTTTGAATCCCCGACTCTCCAGTCAGTTTCTATAGTGTGTAAGTATTCGAAGTTCTTCCCTGATGATTTACCAAGAGTCCCTCCCGAGCGAAAGATTGACTTTGGTATTGACCTTCTTCCTGATTTGCAGCCTATATCTATTCCTCTATACAGAATGGCTCCAGCCAAGCCAAGCTGAAGGAGTTGAAGGAGCAGTTGAAGGATCTTCTAGATAAGGGATTCATTAGACCTAGCAAGTCTCCGTGGGGTGCAAATATTCCTCTTCATTCAGAAAAAGGATGGGTCTCTTCGTATATGCGTTTACTATCGAGAGTTGAACAAGGTTACAATCAAGAACAAGTATCCTCTCCCTAGCATTGATGACTAGTTTGACCAACTTCAAGGTGCTAAGTTGATGAAGGGCGTATTTACGCACTTTTTAGCCATATTGTGCCCATACTTTACTATGTTTTGGGAACAAATTATGTGTGTTTGCATGTATTTTATGATATATATTTGTGAAAAAGAGCTAAAATATGATTAGATGCTTTTAGGGCTTAAGAGATGGATTTGGATGTATTTGAGGCTCTCGGAATGAAGAT
The DNA here is from genome assembly GCA_035772735.1 of Datura wrightii. Classification (NCBI taxonomy): domain Eukaryota; kingdom Viridiplantae; phylum Streptophyta; class Magnoliopsida; order Solanales; family Solanaceae; genus Datura; species Datura wrightii. The sequence goes on from JASDFA010000016.1 coordinate 119,048,454, forward strand.
GAAGAAGTTGGGTTGAACAAGGCGAAGCTTAAACACTTGGCATCACTACTGGCCACACCTACGCGACGCGGTAGCTCATCTTGTGCGGTGCGCCAAGCTTGTCCAGTGGCCGGTAAGTGAATCCTACTTCAACTAGGAAAAGGAGCTACAAATCCCAAATCAAATCCATAAAGGAACAATGAAGGCTAAAATCTACTATTATAAATACCTTTTTATTTCTATGTAATGAGGGAGCGAACTAGGAACTTGGAGAGAGACGATTTGTATAGAATTTGAGTTTTGGAATTGGAGAGCAACTTTTGGGATCTTTTCATTGTTCTTCCTTATTTTTTCAATAATCAAGTGGGTTTTTCTTTTAATCAGCATTGTAGGTTTTAAGTTACGTGTTTGTCTATGAATGCTATTAATTTACTTACAATCATAAGAGGCTAAAACCTCCACAACTATGGCTGTGGGAACCATGGTGAATTAACGAACTAGGGTTTGCATGACGTGATTCTAAACCAATACTAAATGCTTGTATTGTATTCTCTTCATATTAAACATTTCTTAATGGTGCGCAATGTTAGGACTTGCCTGAATTCTCTACTTTCTTGAGCCTAGAGAGTTAGAGATTAGGAAAAGAGAATTACAACAAAGCCTTGATCTTTATGATCATTTTATAACGTGAGTTGTGATAGAAGGATAGTTAATTTTGGAACAAATTGATAACGGTTAAAGTGAAATCACTCATGAGACCTAACCCAGTAATTGAGTATAGTCATCCAATAGGAACAAACTAGTCATTTGGATGAACTCTAGTTATCAGTTCTACAAGTAAAGTATTGGGATAGATCACAAGTGTAAAACCCAAAGTAGTTATGAATCCATGGGGAACACTTACCCTAGTTAATTACATTAATTTGGAATCAACACTCAACTTCTCAACATTGTTACTTCTTACTTTTATGTTTTCCCCCATTTAGGAAATAATTGACTCAAAAGCTTAAATACTAGCGTTATTCTATATCAGACCATATTCCTCGTAGGATTGACCCCAACCTTTGTTGGGTTCTTTATTGACAACGTCTGCCTCATACTTTATTAAGAGTGTGAGTTTGAGCGTTATCATAAGAGCTTCTCAAAGGTAGGCCTCAAGTTCAGTTATTATTAGCTCAGATTTAGGGAGAATGACATTCCGAAGACAGCTTTCAGGACTCTATATGGTCACTATGAGTTTGTTGTTATGTCTTTTGGACAAATGAATGCTCCTACAGCTTTTATGGATTATATGAACAGGGTGTTCAAGCCAAATTTGGACATATTAGTGATTGTCTTTATAGATGAGATTCTCGTATACTCCCGAAGCAAGGAGGAGCATGCCGCTCATTTGAGGATTGTGCTACAGACTCTCAAGGATCAGCAGCTATTTGCTAAATTCATCAAGTGTGAGTTTTGGTTGGATTCAGTAGCATTTTTACACCAGATAGTATCAAGTGAGGGTGTGCAGGTGGACTCTCAAAAGATAGAGGCTGTAAAGATTTGGCCTAGACTAGTTAGTCCTTCAGATATCAGGAGTTTCTTGGGTTTAATTGGCTATTACAGGAGGTTTGTTGAAGGATTTTTATCCATTGCCACACTGCTGACTAAGCTGAACCAGAAAGTCAAATTTCACCGGTCGGATGCCTATGAGGAGAGTTTTCAAGAGCTAAAGGCTGTACTCACTTCAGCCCCAACATTGACCCTACTTAAGGGTACAAATGTATTCATTATGTATTCTGATGCCTCTAGGGTTGGTCTTGGGTGTGTGTTGATGCAGCATGGTAAGATCATTGCGTATGCCTCTAGACATCTTAAGACTCATGAGAAGAATTACCCGACACATGACCCAGAGTTGGCAGCGATGGTGTTCGCATTTAAAATTTGGAGGTACTATTTGTTTGGGGTCCATGTGGATGTATTTATAGAACACAAGAGCCTACAGTATGTGTTCACCAGAAGGATTTGAATTTGCGAAAAAGGAGATAGTTAGAGCTGCTCAAGGACTATGACATGAGTGTCCTTTTGTCACAACCCGAGTCTATACCCTATACGCGACATGGTACCTAGAGTCACAAGTTACCCAAGCTAACCCGTGGCTTAACATCAAAATGGTCTACTTTCTTAAGGAATAAGCAGAAGCTATAAAACATAAATAAATAACACTTTTTTGAGAAAATAGATAACTGATAAGATACTAAAATTTATGCTGCAAGCGCAAAACATAGTTAATAATACTGTGTTTGATAGCCGTCTAAGATCTGTCAAGTTGTTGGGACAAGCCCCAGCTAACTCTAAAGTAATACTAATGAAGAAACTAAACTGAAGGAAAATTCTTATCATCGGAAGATGAGGACTCACCAAGCTAAAGTTGCTGAAATTGGCTGAGGGGAACTTCTATCGCTGCTGTGACTGAGAACCTGCACTTGTATCATAATATGATACAACATGGAAATATGCATTAGTACTTTGAATGTACTGAGTATGCGAGATATAAGTAAAACAATAAGAATACATAACTGAGCTGCGATGACATGAAATAACCAACTATAAACTGATAAGTACTGTGATATAACTATAATAGTATAAGTACAAGCACTGACTGATGGTCATAAACATATCCTGAAATCTGAATAATTGAACTGAGCTGAAACTGAGACTGAGTTGTACTAACAAGAGGTATTGTACCAATACTGTCTATACTTTACTGAACTACACCGTGGGAGCAATTATAATCGACAGGTAACCTCGTGAGCTAAACGTGAAGTCCAATGTATACCCCTCATCGGAGAAAGCCTACTATACTTTGCCAGGGTATAGTAGTTATACTGGGTGATCACTGTCTGATGCCCATTCGGGCTAAAAACCTATGGTGGAAATGTAGTTTTGAGAACCTGGGTGCGCTGAACCCTTACCCGCTCGGTGCTAAGTCCTACTCCCACTGGAAGTCATAACTGTGACAGCTAGGCTGATAGCTTGAAACTGGTGTCCTAAGACTTAAATCAGGAGTACTTATTTGGAAGTACCCTGAGAGTTTAAAGGACCTGATAACTGGAAACTAGTGTTCTAAGATTGGTCAAAGCTTCTTTTTCTGAAAGCATCGTAACCGTCTAAAGAACAACCTGATCACTGATACTAACAAGTGTTATTGAACTCCCCAAGAACTGACTATAGTTAAATTGATCAACTGCATTTACTGAAATTTACTAAAAAGGCTATGTACTGACTGAGACTGAGCTAGCATTCAAACTGACTATTACCTCACATGGCGGTAATAACATGGTAATTGTAAGAATTTACAGAGTCAAGCAACACTTGTATCTAGACAATTATGCAAGACTCAATTTACTATATTCATAGAAACTAGGGCTAAATCATATAATTTCATGGAAGAAAGATATCAACATGGAGTATCGCTAACAATAACTCTCAATCATCATGAAAATTATAGCACAAAAATTCATATTCTAACTAGCAAACAAACCTTAACTTTGATCTTCAGGGCTAGAACTAATAAGGATTTTCACAAGAGTTTTGGGGCACAAGGGAAGAGAAATTCCGTTACTAAATTCCCACATACCTAGAGTAGAATTCCTGAGAAAAATCTGGAGAAATCTGAGAAGAAGACTGAACCCTTGTTCTTGCTTTGAGCTTCCTAACTGAGTTTTCTACGTTCTGACTTTGAGGGAATGAGAGAAAACTATTAGCTAACTCCCTAAATCCCTCTGAAAATAACCCCAAACAACATCGTTCCAGAGTTAAAAAGGTAAGAAGTTACGAAAATATCCCTGAAAGAAAGACTGAAAAACTGCCCGACGGGATCCAATGGCTCACACAATGAGTTGTTAATCGATACCATGACTCATTGGGACCAGCCATTGGTCCTGGGCCCAAAATCTAAGCTCACTTGAATTGGGAAATGGGAGGGGACAATGACGTGTTGGACGAACCAATGCGTCATTGGTTCCTCTCGTGGCCACTGGAGGAGTTAGGAACAAAAACTGGAACTCCTACCAACGGACGACCTAACAACTCGTTGGTCGAACGAACAGGTCCTTGTAACTGCTCATCGTCACCACTGTCTTGACCTGAAGGATTGCTGATTTAGGCATCGCGTGGCAACAACGACTCATTGGTATGAACCACAAGTCATTAGTCCCACTCGTTGGTTCATGGAAGGTCTGGAAGGTTTTTGTACTTGGGGTGCAATGAGTGACAAGATGAATTGTTACTCCTTCCAACAGGTCATCCCATGCATCATTGGTCCTTAAAGGAAATCGACAAGGTTGATAATAACTCAGATAGCGGGCCATTATAGCTGACCATACTCATTGTCTGAGTCGTTCTGAGATAAAATTTCAGGTTTTTCATTTTGAGTCTGGGTTTTGGTCTACAAAAATTTTAGGGTGTTACACCTTTATCATCTGGGCAAGGCCAATGTAGTGGAGGATGCCGTTAGTAGGCTGTCCATGGAGAGTGTTTCTCATGTGGAAGATGGAAAGAAAGAGTTAATGAAGGATGTGCATCGGCTTGCACGACTAGGAGTTCGCCTTGTTGATTCGACGGATGGTGGTGTCATTGTTCAGAATGGTTCAGAATCTTCTTTGGTGACTGAGGTTAAGGTTAGCAAGATGAGGATCATATTTTGGTAAAGTTGAAGGAAGCAGTTTAGAATCAAAAGGTATAGGTCTTCTCCCAAGGGGAGATGGTGTACTTCGATATGAGGGTCATTTATGTGTTCCAGATGTCAATGACTTGAGAGAGAGGATGTTTCATGAGGCGCATGTTTCGTAGTATTCTATCCACTAGGTTCCATCAAGATGTACCGTCACCTACGGGAAGCTATTGGTAGAATGGAATGAAGAAGGGCATAGCAGAATTTGTGACTAAGTGTCCGAATTGTCAACTAGTGAAAGTGGAGCATCAAAGACGAGGAGGTGTGCTACAAAACATCAATATCCCTACTTGGAAGTGGGAAGAGATCAATATGGATTTCATCAGACAGTTTCCTCGGATAGGTTGATAGTATGACTCTGTTTGGGTGGTTGTAGACAGGTTGACTAAAGTAGCCCAATTTCTACCGGTCAAGACTACCCACTCAGTGGAGGATTATGCTAAATTGTACATTAGGAAGTTAGTTTAGTTTCACGGAGTTCCCTTGTCCATTATTTCAAATAAGAGGTACTCAATTCACCTTGCAATTTTGGAGATTATTTCAAAAGGGGCTCGGCACGCAGGTCAAACTTAGCACAACTTTTCACCCACAGATAGGTAGTCAAACTGAGGAGACCATTCAGACTCTCGAGGATATGTTGACAGAATGTGTGGTTGGCTTCAAGGGTAGTTGGGATGATCATTTACCTCTTATTTAGTTTGCCTACAACAACAACTACCGCTCCAACATTCAGATGGCTCCATTTGAGGCTCTTTATGGGCAGAGATGTAGATCGACTATTGGCTGGTTTGAGGTAGGTAAGGCTACAGTGATAGGGCTAGATTCAGTTCACGAGGCTATGGGGAAATTTCAACTTATAAGGGAAAGTCTGAAAAATACTCAGAGTCGTTAAAAGTCCTATGCTGATGTTAGGAGGAGAGAACTGGAGTTCGAAGTTGATGATCGGGTTTTTCTGAAGGTGTCTCCTATGATGGGAGTGATGAGTTTATAAAGAAAGGGAAGCTTAGTCGCTGATATGTTGGTCCCTACAGGATGGCGAGATGAATTGGCAAAGATATCACGCCCCACCTAGGGAGGCATGGCTGGCACCTGGTGCCCTACTAGGGTCTAAACTGGTCCGACTAAGCTTACGCACCTCTAGTGCATAACTAATACCAATCCTTAAATCAAGAAAATAATGAGATATATCTCGGCTGTAAACACAGCCCCCGACCGACAAGTCCTTATAGCCACCTATAAAGGAAAATAGCTAATTAGAAACAGGTAATAGTAGGGAATCCTATGCGGGACGACAAAACCACCATGATGTCTAGTTATGACCGTAAAGTAAATCCAGCACTAAACTAAGCTATGGCCGACAAGGCTGCTAACTAAAAGCTAAATAGGCCCCACACAGCCAATACGCAAGATAAAGCATATACGGGCCTCACATGGCCAAAAACAACTAACCATAGGGAATCTGAAATAATCTGCAAGCCTCTAGGAGTGATATAATGGTCGAGACAGGGCCTTGACCTACCCATGAACTATACAAACAAAAAGTAGACCTTCTAGCTATTAGGTTTGGAGGAATGGAGCTGACTGCCCTGCTAACTCTGGCTGAAAGCTAAGAAGATCCTGGTCCATGTCTATCGACACCTGCAGGCAAGTAACGCAGCTCCCCAGGAGGGTGTTAGTATAATATGTACCAAATATGTAAGGAAGTAACAGTAAATAACTGAATGAATTGAAATGAAACTGAAAGTAACTGAAAAGAAAGGATAGAATTACTACATGAATAGCTAAACTTCCTGCTATTTAATCTATTAGTAACTACTACAAACAAGAACCTTACCTGTCCCCCATAAGACGAAAGGTACAACCAGCACAGAATAACCCACCCAGGGCCCCCATAATCCCCGGTGAGTGCACTACAATCTATACACCCCTAACAAGGTCAAAACAGGTCAACTAGTGGCTATAGCCGTCCTACCAGTCCCCTGGGTCTACAACAGAGCCCGCTCGACCCCTGAACTATAGCTGTGTCTGAGTCCGGTGGACTCCTAATATCTGCACCCCGGGGAATAGGCTTGACAGAAGGTGTTGTGCTAATACGGTGTATAATAGTCCAGCTACGGAATAGACTGTATGAGGACCTTGGACCCTATCTTCGTCCCTTGCGGACGACATATCGCTCCTTGGAGCGACGTCATCTTGCCCCTGGCGGGCGTTGACACAGCTAGTAATCCTGGGGTTGGTTATGGAAGGTTATGCAGGGAAAAGACAATCCCTAACTACACATAGGATATTAGCCTCAGCTAATAACAACTGCTAATCACAATACATAAGCTTCTGGATTTCTTACTGGAATTCAATCTGAATCATAATACTGAAGTAACTAACTTGCCAAATGAATTTTCCTTAACATACCTGGATCGCCGATTCTTGATAATTGGCAAGTTACAAACCGTACTCAATATCTCTTTTCAACTGTGATCATATTACTGGGAGAATAATAATACTAGTTTTAGTACTAAATTCGACAAAAATGATAACTTTTAATACTTATTTTAACTATACTTCAGCTTACCAAAACACGATCGAAAATGTATAATTTCTCGAGAGTTTAGAAGGGAGAAATACTTACTTGAAGCCTGTGATCGTATAGAAATTAGTTTGGAGCAATTCCGACAACCTTTGCTCAGCGGGGCTACGATTTGCCGGGCAAATTTCAAGAAAATAACTCCACAATAATGCTCCCTCTAGACTTAGTATTCAATACCTGAAGTAAATTTGAATTTGGACAGCATTTGGCAGCGTAAATGGAAGGAAATTGCCTTGAAAATGGCGGAATGTACTCTCTCTGGCCGAGGGTCTGTTATTTGATATATTATATCAAATGATCAACTTAATATATATAACATTTTGGGTAGTGGACAGGGGGTCTATGCCACAGACCCCAACTCACCAAAATACGGGCATGTCATGAAGCCCATCGCAAAGGGGGAGGGTCCGTGATACGTTTCCCTCACTCCCCCGATTCGCGCTCGTTCGACCTTTTCCCAGGCCCTTTCTTGTACGCGTCACACTAAAAAACTCTTGACTAATGCATGAATGGGTCACTAAATGTTAGGAACTTACGGGGTGTAACATCCTTTCCCCCTTAGGAACATTCGTCCTCGACTGTCACTGTAGCTTACGGGAATCTAACCCTTTTAACTATTATTCTGGAAAAATTTCGGTAGAGTCTCCCCTGTAATATGGACTATCTGAAAACCTTGAAACGCAGAAAAGTCCAATACAGGCATTACACATAACACTATAGAAACTCTTTCACAGTAAGATGATAGAAAACTGAGCATTACATGTAACATTAATTATAAAACAACAACTGAACTAACAACTTTACCTCAACTGCATAGTCTGGACTAAGCCTAGAACAAATGAGGATATCTGGATCTCATGTTGTCCTCGGCTTCCCAGGTCATCTCTTCTCTATTCCTGTTTCTCCACAATACCTTAATAGAGGCGACGTCTTTAGTTCTTAAGCTACGAACCTACCAGTCTAATATGGCTACTGGAACTTCTTCATAAGCCAACTCCTCAGTAATCTGGACGTCCTCAACGGGCGCAACTCGGGATGGATCCCCTATACACTTCCGTAACATCGACACATGAAAGACTGGGTTAACAAATTCCAACTCTAAAGGTAGATATAACTCATATTCCACCTAGCCTATTCTCCAGAGGATTCGATACGGGCCAATAAACCTAGGGAGAAGTTTGTCCCTTTTTACCGAACCTCATCACGCCCTTCACTGGTGAGACTTTCATAAATACCCAGTCGTCTACATTGAATTCCAAGTTTCTATGCCGCATATCAGAGTAAGATTTCTGGCGACTTTGAGCTGTCAGCAAGCGTTTTCTGACGAGCTTTACTTTCTCTTTTGATTGGTGGATCATGTCTGGTCCAACTAGTTCTGATTCTCCCACCTCGAACCAACCAACTGGGGACCTACACTTTCGCCTATATAAAGCCTCATATAGTGTCATCTGAATTGTAGAATGGCAACTGTTATTGTAACCAAACTCAATAAGGGGTAAATGTTCATCCCAGCTGCTTCCCGTAACATATCCTTGAACGTATGGATTGTATGTTCTACCTGTCCATCTGTCTGAGGATGAAATGTCGTACTCAGATTAACTTGTGTTCCCAAGCCTCTCTGGAAAGACTGCCAGAACCTGGCTATAAATTGTGCTCCTCTGTCAGAAATGATAGATACTAGGACACCATGTAATCTAACTATTTCCCTGATGTATAGCTCAGGATATTCCTCAGCTGAGAAAGTGGTTTTGACTGGAAGAAAATGAGCGGACTTTGTCAATCTGTCAACAATCACCTAAACGTAATCAAATCTGCACCTGATATGGGATAATCCTGCCACAAAATCCATATTGATTGCCTCCCATTTTTGCATAGGCTGTTCGGTGTGTTATATGGGTATATAAAATAACACGCAAGTGCACGTGGTTGAACAAGTAGTAAGTGGATTTAGTAAGCCAAGTATCGATCCCACAGAGACTTGGGTTAAGTGCAATTTGCTCAAGTATACTATATTTTACCTCTAACTATGCTGACAACAACGTAACCAAAAAGTTGATAGTTTGTTTGATAAATTTTATACTAAAACTAAGAACAATTATCTACTTTCAATCTGAACTATGGATAAGAGCATGCTAAGGTTAACCGAACATGTAATAAAACTGATTATCATCATAAATTGGTTAATATTTTCTTCCTGTTACTAGCCAAGAACATTTTCCAAGAGATTAAAACTGTCGTATTTAATCTCAGTTAAGAATCATGAACCATCCGTCTACATTTCTGTGATCAAATGCAATTCATGTTCTAGCCATACAATTTCGGTTCCTAAATTGACTAACACGACTTTCAGGTATATTTCTATCCTGAAAGCACATCAAAACTCAATTTTCCCAAACCAAGTAAAGAACAATATCCTATTAATTCACAACTTTCCAATTTCGTGCTCTCTCGAGTGAAATCGGACTTTTTAGATGTACATTAATGGCGGCCACACACCAATGCAGTAAGAACAAGAATTAATAGAACAACATGGAAGAAAAGATGAAAAACTAGATAATCAATAATCAAATTTCATCACAATTGTTCACAACCTCAGCAAGGAAAGGAATTAGCCACTCATTTGTGGATTAATCATCATAAAACGAGTGTTAATCATACAAGCAATTGAGTTAAATAAGAAAGAAAGAGAGAAAATGTTATACCCCATAGAATCCCCGGCACCTAAATGACCTATTCGCACGTTGGTTAAGCATACTTGAAGGCCATGCGTGCTGAAGAAAGGCCCGGGAAAAGATCGGACGAGAAACCTGTCGAACCATCGCGGAAGGAGCCGAGGCAGAGCCCCTCCGCGATGGCAGCGTGTCACGGAGGTGAGGGCTTCGCGTTGGCTCCGTGACACATTGGCCTTGTCCAGGCCCAAGTATATAAAGCCCACTTCGGGTTTAAATCATTTAAACACTTATTAATTTCCAGAAAAAAAAGAGTAAGCAGTAGAGAAAAGGTAAGAACGAAGGAGGGATTATAATTTTTGACCGATTACGCTGCTAAACATTGTCCAAACTCAAATTAACTCCAGATACTAAGGTATTTAGCAGCAGAGAGCATTCCTACGGATTTAGTTTCGTGAAATACAGCCGACGAATCATCGAGCTACCGAGCTAAGGTAAGTGGAATTGCTCTAAATTAGTGTCTATGTGTTCCTAGCTGTGAAGTGAATATTTCTCCTAGCTGGAAAATAGCGAGTTTTCGACTGTCTTTCGATAAGCCTAAGTTTAGGCTATAAACTATATCGAAAGTGACGTTGCTCTTTACAATAAAGCTGTATTTAGTATTGATTGACATGTTTATGAATGCAGTTGGGAGGAAATAGTTGAAGTACCGGCCGAGCCTCGTCCGACAGACGGATAGTTCGAGGATAAGGTATGTAAAGTTAGTTCCCTCAGCAAGTTAGTAATCTTGGTACAGTACAGTAATTTAAAGGCCAGTAGAATGTTCAGAAGTCATGTGTTATGCTTGTTATGAATGTTGGTACGGTATTAGAAGTATCGAGTTATAATTTGCGCAAAACTTGCTAGCCCGATATAGATCCTAATACAAGTGTTAGGATCTGCACAGTATGCTCAGTATGTGATGTGACACGAAATGTTAGGATATCATGGTATTCAGTTGAAACCCAGTAAAGCAATATAATATCTGTAAGACATTTCAGAAATAGAATTATAAGTTAAAGTGAAGCTAGAAAGCATATTAGAACTAGTAAATCGTGTTACTATAGAAACTCAGTATACAACATAGTTTCAGCAGAAAGACTATATCATGTCCAACATCAGACCCAGTGTAGTCTGGCAGAAGACTATATTTATACATATATATATTTACCAGCCTCAGCATGTATTGAATACGTACATGTTACTATTACTAGTTCAGCATGTAATATATATAATACTTTACCACTATTAGCGCCAGTATGCGAGACATGCAGATAGTATTACTAGTTGAGAGCGTTGTATTATTTGGGGTTGGACTACCTAGCATCCATGACCACCCCAGGGTTGATAGCTGTATCGACTCGTCCGCCAGAGGACGAGGATACGTCGCTCTATGGAGTGGCATGCCGTCCCACAGGGGACGAAGATGGGATGCCAGTTTTCCCCATATTATGCCATGGTCGGCTTTTACACACCCCTGTCGAGCGGATACGCCCGGGTGTTGATTCAGGAGTCCTTCGGACTCAGGTACAGTTATAGTCAGGGGCTCAGTGAGCCCAAGTGCATACCCAGGGGACCGGCGGGATGCTTATAGCTATTATAGGAGATGGGATGACCAGGGTAGGGATGTAGATTCTATGCTGGTTGTACCTCCCGGCTTATGGGGGCCGGGTAAGGTTTGTGTGTGCTATACTATGTTATGTTATGTTATGTCATGTCACGTTAGATACGAGTAGTTCAGCAGTTGAGTGATACGTCTCTAGGTACGACCCCTATTTCCTTTCAGTATAAATGAGAGAAGGTATGACTTACATTATCAGACAGTTAATCTATTTCTTTCTACTTCAGTTTCATCAGTTATGTTATTGATTTCAGATATTTCTTTCAGTTATTGCTTTACATACTCAGTACCAGCGGTACTGACGCCCGGTGGGGCGCTGCATTACTTGCCTGTAGGTACTCATAGACGAGCAGGCGATACCACGTGATTCCTATCAGGGATCGAGTATTCAGCTCCTGTCACCCGGAGACTGAATTCCATAGGTGTATTTCATTTTCTTTTGTTGTATAGTACGGGAAGGTCGGGGCCCTGTCCCGATCATTTCTATTGCTATTCCTAGAGGCTTGCAGTCTGTATATTTCCCTGTGGTCAGACGAGCCGGTCGTGTGAGGCCGTGTAGTTGTCAGCTGTTAGTACTTTTGTTTCTTTTATGTTGACCGTGTGGGGCCATAAGTTTGACAGTAGTGGTGACCTTGCCGGTCACATAGCCTTCTAGTATTTTATTGCTGAGTTGCAGATAACTAGATAGCATGGTGGCCTTGTCGGCCCGCTTAGGTTTCCCTATATTGGTATGTTTCTGGTCAGCTGATAGTACAGGTATAGGAGGCTATAGGCCTATGGGCCGGGGGCTGTGTTTACAGCCGTTATATAGCCCTTTGTTTCCAGGAATGTGAGTTAGAGTCAGCCAGGCACTAAATGTGCCCAGGCTTAGCAGTTCAGCAGTTCAGGTTCTAGTAGGGCACCAGGTGCCAGTCATATCCCCCAAGGCGGGGTGTGACAAACTTGGTATCAGAGCAGGTCATATCCCAGGGAGTCTGCAAGCCGTGCTAAGTAGAGTCTTGTCTATGGATGTGTTGTGCACCACATATTATAGGCAGGAGGCTGCGAGGTATGATAGGATGGTTACCCTTCCTTCTCAGTCAGTCGTGCTTTAGAGCGGTACAGTATAGGGTTGAGTCCCTAAAAACTTACCGTATTCTTTGATTACAGATACAAAGGTAGATCAGCGTTACCCTACTATAGGCAAAAGATCAGATATAACAACAGAAGAAGGCATTAGCCAGTTACAAGGTAATTACAGCAGCAGGAGGAGGTAACAGGGACCTCCCAATGTTACCTCTTTTATTGGTACCGTCCCCAGTATATGTCGATAATGTCAGAATAGGAAGTCAGGAGTGTAATGTGCATATGAGTTGATTTATTTATTAGCTATACAAGATCTGATTAAGATTACAGACAAGGTCAGACCACAGGTAAGTATAAGAAAGAGAGGGAAATGCAGGAATCCCAAATACATCTTTTGGATATGGTACCGTTAAATGCTTTTACTTGTTGCAATAAGAAAAGGGCTATTCCTACCTCTTGATTTTGATGCCAGTATAGTAAAGGGGCATAAGACTTGAGATGGGGTTGCCAAATCAAGCAGTAAGTAAAGATGGGCTGATTGATCCTAGTAAGTATTAGAAAATATAAAGAGCCCCTATGATTCCGTAAGTTGTGCAGACCCTTATAATAATAAGCCAGTAGAAAAAATAAGACCGTTAGCTTACCCGAAGCAGGGGTAAAAGACCAGTTAGTGATGAATGCCGGGTAATAGCCAAGTTCGAGTTAGAAAAAGGCCAAGTCCGCCACGTATGCTAACAAATAGCAAGACATACCTGTAAGATTGTAGTTATGATCCGGTTGTGATATCGAAAAGGTGAGGGGTCATGTGAATTAGATAGGTCTGACTGCAAGTCAGGGGAAGTATGAACTGATATTGGACCAGCAATCTTGTTAACAATGAAGAGCAGGTACCTTGAACCCCAGAGTTCAGCTTAAGTAAGATGAGGGAAAGAAGCAGGAATGTCAGATCTTGTGGGGAAATTAGAATTTCCCCCGGATTGATAAAATATTGTATTAAGGATTAAGCCTCGGGCTGATAGTAGGATTGCGGTTCAGAATACCACAGTATGTCCGCTATGGAAAAGTTAAGAAGTTACCGATACAGCAATTCTAATCTAGTGTAGCCTAGAGATAAGGCCCAACAGACAGTCATGGGCTCTCAATATATGCCTAGTAAGGCTACAAGATTCGAATGCCGACCCCACATCGCAAGAGTGGCAGAATTTCAAACAGCAGACAATAACTAAAGTGTTTATGTTTGTTACTTTCAGAATGAGGTGACAATGCAATGAAATGATAAGTCAGGGCAGGAGATATTATTAGGCCGTAGAAGCGATGTATCATGTACGGTATGAGACTCAGCAGAGCATGTCAGAAATTATGTATTACCGCAGAACTCAGTACATATTGTACATAGCTATTGATATATGTATATATATATACACAGATAATAGATATGCTGTGAGTGGCTGCCTATAAGGGCTACAATCAAAGATGCTGATTAGTAATACAAAGCATGTACAAATTGCATTGCAGGACACCCCCCCCCTTGCCCAAAAAAAGAGAGAAAGAGGGAGAAGAAAGAAAGAAAAGGAGAAGGGAAAGGGCAGATTAAGTGTGAATTATGTATGAAGTCATAGAAACTATCTCAGTTCTCAGTTATTAAGTTAATAGACTTATGTGTTGTTGCCAGATCTAGGCTCTAGGAGCTTACCGGAGTTAATGGCCTAAAATAGATGGCTAGATGATAAGGGCGCAGTTAGACGGTCTACCGACCAGCTGGCGCTTGCATTAGCAGAGAAGCATCCCTGAAGATCGGTGACATTAGTGCGTGTGCTAGAACCAGGATTAGAGGCCGAATAGGCAAATTTCAGAGATTAGCAATACCAGAATTGTTCTAGTATGTTAAGTGTTCGTACGTCATTTTCCCAGCCTTGCAGGTGAGAGTCGACCTTAGTCAACCTAGCAGTTATTATGTGAAACACCCCAGAAGTCAGCCGGCCGCCCCAGTCAGAATACCCATGGGTACCCCAAGGAAGGGTCCACATCAGTAGTCAGCGACAGACTAGTACTTCAGCTGGTTCTCGTAAGATATTTAGATACAGAGCCCTAGAAGAAGGCCAATAATTACAGAATAGCTTATAAGACCGAGAATTCCCAGAATAGCAGTATATATCCAAGTGGATACACACAAGGCGTAAGAAATTGATAGTACCCTGCTAGCACAGTGTTTATTAAGACCAGGGGATCAGTAGACTCCCCGTGAAGATCTAGAGATTGATCGCCTGGGAGTAAGTTGGATTAAGCCCAGCCTTACAGTGGTTTAAGCAAAATAACAGAGCAATTAGATGCCCACAAGTCTGCGGTTATGCACGAACTATAAGTACACAAGTAGAACGGTTAGAGCATTGTTAGGCTACTGCCACATTCGGGCCATTCAACCTGACTATTCAGTTATTTAAGGTTATGCAGCCAGACTATTAGAGATCATGATCATTGTCAGGATCCTCTGATCAAATATGGGCACATGGTGCGCAGATAGTCGTTCAGGTTATCTTAGCAACAAGTAGCCTTAGCATGCGGCCAGAAGGCCAGATAAGCTCTAGCTATACCGGTAGATTACTTGTCAGATTCTCCGGTATAATAAACTAGTATGACCGTCAGTTATATGTCAATTTTTCTAAATGTGAATTTTGACTGAGTTCAGTAGCCTTTTTGGTCACATTGTGTCGGAGGTTGGTGTACAGGTAGATACACAAAAAAAAAAATCGAAGCAGTGAAGACATAGCCCAGAACTACCACTCCGATCGAAGTACGTAATCCCTGCGGTTAGCCGGGTACTGCAGAGGGTTTGTGGAAGGATTTTCCACCTTAGCAGCACCTCTGACTAAATTGACACAGAAGGCAGCAAAGTTCCAGTAGACTGAGGCGTGTGAGCAGAACTTCCAAGAGTTAAAAGCTAGGTTAACATCAGCTCCAGTGTTAGTATCACCAGGAGGTATAGAGGGTTGATGCAGCATGGTAAAGTAATAGATTATGCTTTCAGGCAGTTGAAAAAGCGTGAAAAGAATTATCTTACCCATGACCTGGAGTTAGCTGCAGTAGTTTATGCCTTAAAGAGTGAAAATTTTGTATCACCCAGGAAGGGATAATATGGTAGCAGATGCCCTTAGCCATAAATCTATGGGGAGTTGGCATACTTGCAGCCTGAACAGCGAGAATAGACCCGAGAATTACACTATTTAGCCGGTTTAGCCGTTCACGTAGCAGAAATAAAGGATAACAGAGCGATAATACAGAATGTCGCAGTGTTGTCGTTAGTGGTGGAAGTAAAGGAACGACAATATGGAGACCCTAGCCGGGTTTAACTTGAACACAAGGTTCGGTAAGGAGAGGTGACATATTTTCAGATAATCGGGGATGAAATGTTGCGATATAAAGGATGCATTTGTGTTCCAGATATTTTGGGGCATCGCCAGCAGCTTATGAGCGAGGCGCATTACGCCCGCTATTCTCTCCACCCAGGCGCGATGAAAATGTACCACGACATCAGAGACAGTTATTGGTGGCCAAGTATGAAAGCTGAGATCGCTGAATTTGTATCTAAATGTTCTAACTGTCAGCAGGTGAAAGCAGAGCACCAGAAGCCGGGCGGTTTGACGCAAGATATAACAGTGCCTATGTGGAAATGGGAAACGATAAACATGGATTTTGTAACAGGGTTACCCCGTACCAGACGCAGAAATGATTCCATTTGGGTAATAGTTGACAGGCTAACAAAATCAGCTCATTTCCTGACAGTGAAGGCTACCTTCTCGGCTGAGGATTATGCCAAATTATATATCAGAGAAATATTTAGATTGCATGGAGTGCCGGTATCTATCATTTCTGATAGGGGAGCACAATTTACAGCTAGATTCTGGCAATCGTTCCAGAGGGGTCTGGAAACGCAGATTAATTTAAGCACAGCATTCTATCCTCAGACAGATGAGCAGGCTGAGCGCACAATTCAGATGCTCAAAGACATGTTGCGAGCGTATGTGCTAGATTTCGGTAGTAGCCAAAGTGAGCATTTACCGTTAATTGAATTTGCTTATAATAACAGCTACCATTCAGCTATTCAGATGGCGCCTTTTGAGGCATCATACGGGCGAAAATGCAGGTCACCGATTGGTTGGTTTGAAATAGGAGAATCGGCATTGGTTGGCCCAGACATTGTTCGGCAGTCAGAGGAGAAGATAAAGCTTATCCGAGAACGTTTACTGACTTCTCAGAGCCACCAGAAGTCTTATGCAGATATGCGGCACAGAAATCTAGAATTTGCGGTAAATGACTGGGTATATCTGAAGGTATCCCCGATGAAAGGGGTAATGAGATTCGGCAAGAAAGGCAAGCTTAGCTCGAGATTCATTGGGCCATATCAGATTCGGTGAAGAATAGGCCGAGTTGCATACGAATTGAACTTGCCTCCGGAGTTGGCATCTGTTCACCCAGTATTCCATGTCTCTATGTTGAGGAAGTTCATAGGGGACCCTTCTACAGTAGTTCCAGTTCAGGATGTCCAGGTCACAGAAGAGTTAGCATATGAAGAGGTTCCCGTAGCTATCTTAGACAGACAGATTCGCAGGTTGAGGACTAAAGATGTTGCATCTGTCAAAGTATTGTGGCGTAACAGGAACCGTGAGGAAATGACGTGGGAAGCTGAAGAAGATATGAAAACCAGATACCCTAACCTATTTCAGGCCTAGTCAGACGATAGGTATGCCCGTATTATTACCTATGCAGTACCTTATAATTATATGTGTGTGAATGAGAAAGATTGATACTTAGTTATCCAGTGGATCTAAAAATATTGCGTGCAGTACCTGTGTTGGACTTTTCTGCATTTTAGGTTTTTGCTATAGTCCATATTACAGGGGAAACTCTGCCGAAATTTTTCTAGAAAGTAAGTTAAGTTGTCCTCTAGATAACAGTGTACATTCGAGGACGAATGTTCTTAAGGGGGGGGAGAATGTTATACCCCGTAGAATCCCTGGCACCTAAATGACCTATTCGCATGTTGGTTAAGCATACTTGAAGGCCATACGTGCTGAAGAAAGGCCCGGGAAAAGATTGGACGAGAAACCTGTCGAACCATCGCGGAAGGAGCCGAGCAGAGCCCCTCCGCGATGGCAGCGTGTCACGGAGGTGAGGCCTCCGCGTTGGCTCCGTGACACGTTGGCCTTGTCCAGACCCAAGTATATAAAGCCCACTTCGGGTTTAAATCATTTAAACACTTATTAATTTCCAGAAAACGAAGAGTAAGCAGCAGAGAGAAGGTAAGAACGAAGGAGGGATTATAATTTTTGACCGATTACGCTGCTAAACGTTGTCCAAACTCAAATTAACTCCAGATACTGAGGTATTTAGCAGCAGAGAGCATTCCTACGGATTTAGTTTCATGAAATACGGCCGACGAATCGTCGAGCTACCAAGCTAAGGTAAGTGGAATTGCTCTAAATTAGTGTCTATGTGTTCCTAGCTGTGAAGTGAATATTTCTCCCTTCTGGACCGCTGGAAAATAGTGAGTTTTCGACTGTCTTTCGATAAGCCTAAGTTTAGGCTATAAACTATATCGAAAGTGATGTTTCTCTTTACAATAAAGCTGTATTTAGTATTGATTGACATGTTTATGAATGCAATTGGGAGGAAATAGTTGAAGTACCAGCCGAGCCTCGTCCGATAGACGGATAGTTCGAGGATAAGATATGTAAAGTTAGTTCCCTCGGCAAGTTAGTAATCTTGGTACAGTACAGTAATTTAAAGGCCAGTAGAATGTTCAGAAGTCATGTGTTATGCTTATTATGAATGTTGGTACGGTATTAGAAGTATCGAGTTATAATTTGCGCAAAACTTGCTAGCCTGATATAGATCCTAATACAAGTGTTAGAATCTGCACAGTATGCTCAGTATGTGATGTGACACGAAATGTTAGGATATCATGGTAATCAGTTGAAACCCAGTAAAGCAATGTAATATCTGTAAGACATTTCAGAAATAGAACGATAAGTTAAAGTGAAGCTAGAAAGCATATTAGAACTAGTAAATCGTGTTACTATAGAAACTTAGTATACAACATAGTTTCAGCAGAAAGACTATATCATATCCAGCATCAGACCCAGTGTAGTCTGGCAGAAGACTATATTTATACATATGTATATTTACCAGCCTCAGCATGTATTGAATACGTACATGTTACTATTACTAGTTCAGCATGTAATATCTACAATACTTTACCACTATTAGCGCCAGTATGCGAGACATGCAGATAGTATTACTAGTTGAGACCGTTGTATTGTTTGGGGTTGGACTACCTAGCATCCATGACCGCCCCAGGGTTGATAGCTGTATCGACTCATCCGCCAGAGGACGAGGATACGTCGCTCTACGGAGTGGCATGCCGTCCCACAGGGGACGAAGATGGGATGCCATTTTTCCCCATATTATGCTTTGGTCGGCTTTTACACACCCCTGTCGAGCGGATACGCTCGGGTGTTGATTCAGGAGTCCTTCAGACTCAGGTACAGTTATAGTCAAGGGCTCAGCGAGCCCAATTGCATACCCAGGGGACAGGCGAGATGCTTATAGCTATTATAGGAGATGGGATGACCGGGGTAGTGGTGTAGATTCTGTGCTGGTTGTACCTCCCGGCTTATGGGAGCTGGGTAAGGTTTGTGTGTGCTATACTATGTTATGTTATGTTATGTCATGTCACGTTAGATACGAGTAGATCAGCAGTTGAGTGATACGTCTCTAGGTACGACCCCTATTTCCTTTCAGTATAAATGAGAGAAGGTATGACTTACATTATCAGACAGTTAATCTATTTCTTTCTACTTCAGTTTCATCAGTTATGTTATTGATTTCAGATATTTCTTTCAGTTATTTCTTTACATACTCAGTACCAGCGGTACTGATGCCCGGTGGGGTGCTACATTACTTGCCTGCAGGTACTCATAGACGAGCAGGCGATACCACGTGATTCCTGTCAGCGATCGAGTATTCAGCTCCTGTCACCCGGAGACTGAATTCCAGAGGTGTATTTCATTTTCTTTTGTTGTATAGTACGGGTAGGTCGGGGCCCTGTCCCGATCATTTCTATTGCTATTCCTAGAGGCTTGCAGTCTGTATATTTCCCTGTGGTCAGATGAGCCGGTCGTGTGAGGCCGTGCAGTTGTCAGCTGTTAGTACTTTTGTTTCTTTTATGTTGGCCGTGTGGGGCCATAAGTTTGACAGTAGTGGTGACCTTGCCGGTCACGTAGCCTTCTAGTATTTTATTGCTGAGTTGCAGATAACTAGATAGCATGGTGGCCTTGTCGGCCCGCATAGGTTTCCCTATATTGGTATGTTTCTGGTCAGCTGATAGTACAGGTATAGGAGGCTATAGGCCTATGGGCCGGGGGCTGTGTTTACAGCCGTTATATAGCCCTTTGTTTCCAGGAATGTGAGTTAGAGCCAGCCAGGCACTAGATGTGCCCAGGCTTAGCAGTTCAGCAGTTCAGGTCCTAGTAGGGCACCAGGTGCCAGTCATACCCCCCAAGGCGGGGTGTGACAGAAAAAACCCTGAACTTTTCGTCCCTCAACTGCCTGTAACCCACGTCCTTGCTCTACTAAGTCTGAATTATGAAAAATGAACTTAAGTGTTCTATTTATACTGCTGGGAATTTTTCCCGGAATAATGAGCAACGTGTCACGGAGTGCATCGCGGAGCACTGCCTCCGTGACACGCCATGAACGCGGACCCTCACTGGAACTGGGGGTCCGGGAATTCAAGCTCAACGTGGCACGACGTGCATCGCGGAGCACTGGCTCCGTGCCACGGAGCAAATGCGGACCTCCACTGGAAATTAGGTGAATTTTCCCCATCCAGGCAGAATGCCTCCGCGATGGCAGCGTGACACGGCTCCATCGCAGAGCCCCTTTAATTCATGCTGTCCAATGCCTTTTCCCTTGCTCGCATCCAAGTCCAACTCCGATATCATCCAACATGCATTTTAGCTTCCCGAAATCACATTTTAACTGCAAAACAATGCTAATCATGTTGGTTAGTATAAATTCACATTTTATTGCCTATTACCTAAAAATGTATACACATTGATAGATAAACAAGGCGAAAATGGTACTTTTGAGTATCACTTGGGCATATAAATCTGCCCAAGATCACTTACCCCACACTTAAATCCTTGTTCGTCCTCGAACAACAAACATACAATTCATGCAATTTACATCCCAACCTCGTTACTATGGTTTGACAATTTAAGCTATGGTCATACCGATTATTCAATACAGCAAATCATCAAGAAAACATGCATGGTCTTATCAATGCAATGACCTTCAATACATTAAGACCTCCTAGACTTTAAGAATCGACTCTCGATATCGGCAAACTCATGCAAATCAGTTGATCAACATATCCGACATGAAAATTAATCTTTCATCAAGCATGTGCCCTCACAACACAAGACAATCTTCCCTTTTTTGCTCATGTGAGTCATAAACATTCAAACAGGGGCATGTACACACAATTTCACTCTCTCTCCCAAAAGAATTCACATGCATCATGTCGTGACCCATAAGCTTGCCCTTAGTGTACTACTCCACTAATATAAAGAAATGCAATGCAAGATCACGTAGGACTTTAATGGGTTGTAATGGAAGCTATGGAACTAGTAAATATAGGATTTGCCAATAATAGCCACTAGCATCCTTAAGCGCCTTTTCAACACATCCCATCACTCATGGACATTGTTTCTCTCTCTTTTTTTTATCATCCCATTCTTGATGATTTTCTTTAGTATGGCCCATTTCATTAAGCACACTTGACACAACAACAAAGATTATTCATGCACCTTCATTATTGTTTATTTATAACAAGTGCACCTTCAACCTTTTCTTTTCCTTTCCTCACTCTGCTTTTCTTTTTCTTTTCACCTTTCTCACTCTTTGACACTTTGGGAAAATGATTTTCTCTTCTTAAGCGCTTAAGAGTTTTGTATAGACTCTACGGCTAATGAAAAGAAGGAAATAAGCTCGGTTTACACTTTTTGGACAAAAAAAAGAAATAATCAGCTAAAGGCTCAAAGGGCTGACTAGGGTATACAATCACAGAAAGGGGGGTATGACAAGGAAAAAAATAGAAACTCTCGGTTAAAACAAAGAAATGCCTACATCCTTTCCTACAATACACCTCCTTCATTTCGTTTTGTACACACACCAGGCAAGTTCTAGACACTTCACAATAGCATGGAATATCAACACCTCACTTCACACTTTATGCACATGCTCGATTCAAGATGTATTCACAGTCTCTTCAATCAGCCAATTACAGGAATTCAAACATTAAGCCTCAATCACACTGAATCGAACTCTACAGCCTAGGTATCTCAACATATTTACAAAATTGCATGCTTTTATACGAATCACCTTTGCATTTTGAATATCATGTACAACACGCAACCAAAATTTCGCAACCATATAGTAACTACAGGTTCCGAGATGAAATCCACCAAAGAGAAAAAAACTGAAAATTACTCGAAAAAAACTACTCCTAATGACTACATTTCCCTTAAGACGGTCGTCATCCATCCATCATAGGGAACATTCACTAACTATGACTTCGGTTCAATGGGACTAATCTCGGTAAAAGAACCGAAAACAAACACCGAGAAACCCAAAATTTAAAAGTTGACAAATTTGCAAAATATCGATCATTTCGATAAACAAAAATATTTACAAAATCAACTGGCAACATTCAACAACAGACAGCAATTTCACAAATATTTACAAATACAAAACAATTCTTAAACACTTCAAAAATCATAGGGACAAACAACATACACAATAACAGAGGAGAACATACAAACAAAACAGCCCAGCCCAGCACCTAACTACTCCCACCCCACACTTAGTCCGAACACTGTCCCCAGTGTTTACAAAAATTAAATAGCACAAAATCGGGTGGTGGAACTCCCTGATCAATCAAAGTATTCCACTTCTTCGTCGGGTGCTGCTGCCTCATCTCCCATGTCCGAGTCGCCTCCGTCGTCATCATCAGACTCCACATCGGAGTCCTCCCGACGCGTCTCCTCATCCGTGGGGACGTCATCATCTGTGGGTTCTACAAAGGCTGGCCCTACTCGGCATAGAGCCCTAGCGTTTTCGCCAAACGGGTAGTCTAGCTCGAGCTGCCATAGCTCCTCCTCCGTCGCTGGCCTCCCACCTATCCTTAGCTGGAGCATCTGCATCCCATACATCCATGCCATGTACTGGTCATCACGAGCGTATCGCTCGCCAAGTGTCAGTACTGGCCTGTGGGTGGTGTCGGGAGCCTTAGTTTTGGTAACATCTAAGGCCCACCGCTCCAACTGCGGGATATAATCGAGGGCCTCCTCCTCAACATCGAGGCCCCTGAGAAAGGTGGTGAGTAGTCCACCGAAACCATACCTGTGCCCCTGGTGCAACCGGGCTCTCTTCATGGAGGATATAATAACCGCCCCGACATTGATCTCCAGCTCTTTCATCAGGGCGTACACTAGGCAAACACGGTCCCGAGTTACATCAGTCATATGTACACCCGGGATTAGGCATGAGTAGACGATCTTCAGCCAGATTTGGCTTCCCTGTTCATCTGTGAATAGGGCAGAGTCTGGTGGTAGCCCCTTTCTTTGTGCCTGCTCCATCTAGCTGTAGATCAGGCCCCACACAATGTGCGTCTGATGTCAGCATACAGTGGGGTAATGTTCAGCTGTCGCAGGACGTAGGCGTCTGTGTCCTGCGCTCCTATGATGGCATTGAGTTGGTGGGGCTCCAGAGTGACTATCTGCCCTCTGATTTTGATGGTGTAGCTTCTGATTGACGGGTTCCAATTGGCATAGAACTCCCGAACCAAGTGCAGATTGCATTCCTTGGGCTCCTCAAAGATGAACTTGAGCCCAGCTGCCTCAATCCGGTGAACCATCCTGGGGAACTCCTGTGCCAATGGCTCCCGTGCTATATGCTCCTCGGGGAAATATTTGTTCTCTTTGTGCTTTGCGTACCACTTTTTCCCCTCGTCCGTCACCCATCTTGTTCCATATTGGCAGCGCTGGCCGCGTGGAACTGCTGGTGCAGCTGGGACTGCTGTGCCCAGTCTGAGTCTCTTCCTTCCGGTGCCTGAAGTTGATGCACCTTTCCCTTTATCTTGCCGGCTTGCCATTTTACCTGTCAACCCAAGTAAGCAAGCTCAATGTTAAGCTAAATAAATATTAACTTCGGCTAAGGTCGGGTTACGCTAGGTTACCCCACACTTAGTCCTTAGCTACAGTTACAACAATACGACAAGAATATCTTTATTTACACAAAACAACCAACTATACAATCATGCTTAGTGCGTTCAAAAGAAAATTCGACTGTATAACTTCTGCGTACTACTCAGACTTCGTACAACTAATAACAATCATTACCATCGCTAACATTTTAAATATTGCACTTAGCCAAGAAAAACAAAGAAACAAAAATAACAACAAAAATTTATATACATGAACCTATCCAACCAACCAAATTCGAACAAATTTCAACATTTCCCCCAACCCTGAGAATCCGTCGACTATTAACATCCTAACAATTTGTCAATCGACTCATCTCATTCAACACGTACACCCCGACATAAAATTCACGATTTCAACACATCTCCAACTTCAAATACAACAACAAGCCTTAGAATTGATTCTATCAATCAA
This sequence comes from Datura wrightii, assembly GCA_035772735.1. Taxonomy (NCBI): domain Eukaryota; kingdom Viridiplantae; phylum Streptophyta; class Magnoliopsida; order Solanales; family Solanaceae; genus Datura; species Datura wrightii. The sequence continues at coordinate 119,072,860 of JASDFA010000016.1, forward strand.
ATTCGAATAATTTATGCAATCGACAAGTTCAAACAATCATAACGACATTCCGAATATTTATCAATCAACAAATAACTCGAATTCATGCTTAATTTCGACTTAGGGAAATTTAGCACACCTCCCATGCTTAATTTCGAAGAAAATCGACAAAAACTTGAGAGGGAATCGGAAAACATACCTTGAAGTTGAAGAATCGAAGAAAACTCGGTAATTTGTTGCCTTAAGCCGTGGCACGTTGGTGGGGGAGGGGTTTTGGGATGTTTGGTCGCGGAGGAATTAGAAAATGAGGGGTAAAGGGGCGGTTTCGGGGTTAAAAGGGTAGAAAAATACGCGGGTCACCCGGCAACCCGGTGTGACCCATCGCGATATACACGACAATGTGTCACGGAGTGCATCGCGGTGCACTGCCTCCGTGACACGGAGCCATCGCGATAGCATTCTGGAAATTTTGAAATTTCCAGGTTATACCTCAATGTGTCACAGAGGGTAACGCGGAGGTCCTCCTCCGTTACACGGAGCTATCGCCCCAGCTCACTTTTTTCTACTTTTTATTAATTTTTCTTACCTCGACTTTTCCTTCACGATTCCGTGCACATTTTCCTCCGTTTGACCTGAAAATCATCTCACTAAACAAAATTGGTTAGAATTATAGGTTTCACCTAACTAAAATTAAAAACAATAACTAAAACGAAAAATTTTGTAGTAAATTAAGAAAAAGAAAAAGAAAAATCTATTTACACTTTACAAAATGAAAGAAAATTTTTTTCCCCGGGTTGCCTCCCGTGCAGCGCCTGGTTTACCATCGCGGCTCGACGTCGTTTAAGCTCAATTGTCCGCTAGGGTGATGGACAATTTCTCTCGATCACCGTCCTCCCCCCAGTAGTGCTTACACCTATCCGGTGGTCTTCCCATTAACTCTCGGGAATCCTTCATCTGCTTGTCATCACCATGATCAATCACATTGATCATCGAGAGTTCTTCATGCACCATCGGGAGCTTGGGTGCTTTGTACACATTGAACACCTCTACCTTGTCATGTGCTCGCATTGTGAGTTGCCCCGCAGCTACGTCGATTAATGCTTTCCCGGTTGCCAAGAAGGGACGTCCCAAAATAAATGGGACTTCCGCGTCTGGTTCAAAATCCAAAATGACAAAATCTACCGGGAAAATTAGGGAGCCAACTTGCACCAGAACGTCCTCAACAATGCCATCCAGCCTAGATAAGGATCGATCCGCCAACTGCAAGATTACCATTGTGGGTCTAGGACTCCCTAGACCCAACTTTCTGAATACCGATGAAGCCATCAAATTTATGCTCGCCCCCAAGTCACACAATCCACGAGCTCGGATGCTCTGCCCAATAGTAAGCTGGATAGTAAAACTTCCAGGGTCTTTTAGCTTTGCGGGCAGTCTATTTTGGATCCGGGAAGTGCACTCCTCCGTTAAAGCCACCGTAGCATACTCAGTCAACTGACTTTTGTTGGCCACGATGTCCTTTATGTACTTGGCATATTTAGGCACTCCCTGCAAGACATCAAAAGGAGGTAAATTAACATGTACCTGTTTAAGAACCTCCATGAATTTCTTGAAACACGCCTCCTCCTTGTGTTTCTTGAGTCGTTGAGGGAACGGGGGTGGAGGTCTTTCTGATTCAGCTTCTTTGGTCTTCCCCCTTTCCGAACTTTGCTCCCCCTCAACTTCCGCTGCTCCCGAGTGTTGAGGTGGTCTTTCTGGTTTCACCTCCTTCAGCTGCAAACCACTCCTTGTGGTCACTACATTTACCTGCTTGGGATTCGGATCCGTGTCGCTTGGCAGTCCTCCTCTAGGCCTTGTATTTTGGGCACTAGCAAATTGCCAAATTGATACTCAAGAGCCTTGGTAGCTAACTGATTGTTTTTCACTTCGGCTGCCAATTTCACATAGTCAGCCTGTAATTGAGCTTGGTAAGCTATCATGGTCTTGAACATCTCCTCAATGCTGGGTGATGGTGGTAGAGGAGGTGCATTGTTGTTTTTGAATTGAGCTTGGTAGTTCTGTTGCCCTCCTTGATTCCTTTGCACACCCTAACCCGAACTTTGGCCTTGATGGTTGTTGCTACCCCATGAGAAATTAGGATGATTCCTCCAATTTGAATTGTAGCTACTACCATACTGCTGGTGGTTCCTTTGTGCATTACCCACAAAGTTTACCGAGTCAGGATTGGCTCCACAGCACTCAGCTGAGTGCTCGCTGCTTCCACACACTTCACACCACAATTGCTGAACTGCATTAACTGGAGCTTGAGGCTGGTTCAAAGTCATGTTGCTGAAATGGTTGTTCAATTGATTTTGCAATGCAGCTATCTGTGCAGCGATAGCTGTAAACCCATCCACTTCAAGCACTCCTACTGCTTTCCTTGTCCCACCTCGTGATGAATCAGCATTCCATTTTGGATTGCCCTGTGAAATCTGGTTCAACAAGGTATACAGCTCCTCATAAGTCTTTTCTAGCGCTTGCCCTCTAGCTGCTGAATCTAGCAATATTTTGGTGTGGGGTTCCAAACCCTCAATAAATGTGTGCACCAACACCTCATTGGACTGATGATAATGAGGACAGTCCCGCAACATGGATTTAAATCTCTCCCAGGCTTGATATAAATTTTCTCCCTCCCTCTGTTTGAAACTTAGAATTTGACTTCTAAGTCTTGCTGTTTTACCAGAGGGGAAAAACCTTATCAAGAACTTCCGTGCAAGATCATCCCACGTTGAAATAGAATTTGGTGGCTCAGCTTTCAACCACCTCTTGGATTCTCCTAGTAATGAGAACAGAAATAATGTAAGCTGAACATAGTATGGTGACACTCCAGCGGGTATGTAAGTGTCACTTATCTCCAAAGAATTTTGGAGATGATGTTGTGGGTCTTCATGAGGGAGACCAGTAAATTGCCCGCTTGTGTGCAACAACTGCACCATATTTTGTTTCAGTTCAAATCTCCCTCCAGGCTCTAGTTTGCGGATACTTGATGTAACATTATTGGCATGTGGGATTGCCACCTCGCGAACCGGCCGTGTTGCTTCTTCTTCGGGCACTAACACTGCCCTTACAACCGGTGGATTCTGTTGTTGCTCCATGATCGTCTGTCTGAGCAACTGCAGCTTTCTTTGTAGAGCTTCTCTTCTCTTACTGTGAAATATTCTTTCAGGCTCTATATAAGATTCCACCAGCTCTTTGTCTCTTGCCAGTGTTCACAGCAATTAAGTCTACAAAATACAGGCTAAGACCAAGTTGTCAACACTTAAGCAAAAAAATAAAAATACAGTAAATTAACACTTAAAACAAATTCACCAATTGCCAAGTCCCCGACAACAGCGCCAAAAACTTGTTCGGTGTGTTATATGGGTATATAAAATAACACGCAAGTGCACGTGGTCGAACAAGTAGTAAGTGGCTTTAGTAAGCCAAGTATCGATCCCACAGAGACTTGGGTTAAGTGCAATTTGCTCAAGTATACTATATTTTATCTCTAACTATGCTGACAACAACGTAACCAAAAAGTTGATAGTTTGTTTGATAAATTTTATACTAAAACTAAGAACAATTATCTACTTTGAATCTGAACTATGGATAAGAGCATGCTAAGGTTAACCGAACATGTAATGAAACTGATTATCATCATAAATTGGTTAATATTTTCTTCCTGTTGCTAGCCAAGAACATTTGCCAAGAGATTAAAACTCTCGTATTTAATCTCACTTAAGAATCATGAACCATCCGTCTACATTTCTATGATCAAATGCAATTCATGTTCTAGCCATACAATTTCGGTTCCTAAATTGACTAACACGACTTTCAGGTATATTTCTATCCTGAAAGCACATCAAAACTCAATTTTCCCAAACCAAGTAAAGAACAATATCCTATTAATTCACAACTTTCCAATTTCGTGCTCTCTCGAGTGAAATCGGACTTTTTAGATGTACATTAATGGCGGCCACACACCAATGCAGTAAGAACAAGAATTAATACAACAACATGGAAGAAAAGATGAAAAACCAGATAATCAATAATCAAATTTCATCACAATTGTTCACAACCTCAGCAAGGAAAGGAATTAGCCACTCATTTGTGGATTAATCATCATAAAACGAGTGTTAATCATACAAGCAATTGAGTTAAAGAAGAAAGAAAGAGAGAAAAAACCCTGAACTTTTCGTCCCTCAACTACCTGTAACCCACGTCCTTGCTCCACCAAGTCTGAATTATGAAAAATGAACTTAAGTGTTCTATTTATACTGCTGGGAATTTTTCCCGGAATAATGGGCAACGTGTCACGGAGTGCATCGCGGAGCACTGCCTCCGTGACACGCCATGAACGTGGACCCTCACTGGAACTGGGGGTCCGGGATTCAAGCTCAACGTGGCATGGCGTGCATCGCGGAGCACTGGCTCCGTGCCACGGAGAAAACGCGGACCTCCACTGGAAATTAGGTGAATTTTCCCCATCCAGGCAGAATGCCTCCGCGATGGTAGTGTGACACGACTCCATCGTGGAGCCCCTTTAATTCATGCTGTCCAATGCCGTTTCCCTTGCTCGCATCCAAGTCCAACTCCGATATCATCCAACATGCATTTTAGCTTCCTGAAATCACATTTTAACTACAAAACAATGCTAATATGTTGGTTAGTATAAATTCACATTTTATTGCCTATTACATGAAAATGTATACACATTGATAGATACACAAGGTGAAAATGGTACTTTTGAGTATCACTTGGGCATATAAATCTGCCCAAGATCATAGGCACTACTATTTCCTGTGTCAATCCGGCGGGTTTTTGATGTTCCGCCTTTACCTTCTAGAAATTAGGGCATTATGCTACAAATTCTTCTATACCCTTTTTCATTCCCAGCCACCAGTAAATCTCTTTTATGTCATGATACATCTTTGTTGACCCTAGGTGAAGAGAATAATAGGAATAATGTACCTCTGCCATGATCTGCTGGTGAAGTCCTGCCATATCCGGAATACAGAGGCGACCCCTACATCTCAAGACCCCATCTTCGATTACCTCGAAAGCTGATATTTCCCCCAGTTGCACCTTATCTATGAAATATGCTAAATGAGGATCTTCATACTGCCGCTCTTTTACTTCTACAACTAGAGATGATACTGTAGTATTCTGAATCACTGCCCCGTTGTCTCCTGAATCTACTATTCGGATGGCTAGGCTAGCTAACTGATGCAATTCTCGGGCCAACTCTTGCTATTCTGGTTTCAAATATGCTAAACTCCCTATGGATCTATGGCTGAGGGCATCTGCTACAATGTTAGGCTTCCCTAAATGATATAAAATATTCACATTGTAGTCCTTCAATAATTCTAACCAATGACGCTGCTGTAGGTTCAACTCTTTTTGTGTAAAGATATACTGAAGACTCTTATGATCAGTAAAAATGTCAACGTGCACCCCATACAGATAATGTTTCCAGATCTTTAAGGCGTGGACTATTTCTAATAACTCCAAGTTGTGAGTAGGATAGTTCTTTTCATGCTTCCTCAGCTTCCTCAAAGAACAAGAAATCACCTTACCATGATGCATCAGAACACATCCTAACCCGACGCCTGAAGAATCACAGTACAGTGCATAACCCTCTGACACTTCCGGCAAAGCTTGTACTGGCACTGACGTTAATCTATTTTTCAACTCCTAGAAACTCCGTTCACATGCTTCAGTCTAGTGGAATTTAGCTACTTTCTGAGTTAACTTGGTCAAAGGCGCTGATAAAGTAGAGAACCCCTCTACAAATCTTCTGTAATACCCGGCTAACCCCAGGAAACCGCGTACCTTAGTTGGAGTTATAGGTCTAGGCCATGTCTTTACTACCTCAATCTTCTCGAAATCTACCTGAAAACCATCCTCTGATACAACATGGCCCAAAAAGGCCATTGAATTTAGCCAAAACTCATATTTAGAAAATTTCGCGTACAACTGACGATCTCTGAGAATCTGGAGCACTGTCTGCAGATGATCCTGATGTTTTGCTCTTGAGCAGGAATATACCAGAATATCATCAATAAACACTATCACAAACAAATTCAGATACCTCCTGAAGATGCTGTTCATTAGATCCATGAACACTACTGGAGCATTCGTCAGTCCGAAGGACATGACTAGGAATTCCAAATGGCCATACCTAGTCCTAAAAGCAGTTTTTGGAATATCTCTCTCTCAAACCTAGACCTGATGATACCAAGATCTTAAGTCAATTTTTGAGAAATACTTCGCCCCGCCCCCTGTAACTGGTGAAACAAATCATCTATTCTGGGAAGTGGGTATTTGTTCTTGATGGTGACTTTATTTAGCTGCCGATAGTCTATACACATGCGAAGGGAGCCATCCTTCTTTCTTACAAACAGAATTGGCGTACCCCATGGTGAAGTGCTTGGCCTGATAAAGCCCTTATCTAACAGATATTTTAGTTGTTCCTTCAATTCTTTGAGCTCAACAGTAGCCATTCGGTAAGGAGGGATAGTTATAGGCTGAGTACTTGGTAATAAGTCGATCGCAAAATCGATCTCCCTTTCTGGGGGAATACAAGGAAGATCATCTAGAAATACATATGGGAACTCATTGACTACTGGAATGGACTGCAGAGTTGGGGATTCTGCTTGGACATCCTGAACCCTAATGATATGATAGATGCAACCCTTTGCTATCAACTTTCTCACCCGAAGATAGGATATAAACCTACCTTTTGATGTGGCTGCATTGCCTTTCCACTCCCATATTACCTACCCTAGAAAGTGAAATGGAACAGTCTTCGTCCAACATTCTACATTGGCATAGCATGGTGCTATCCAATCCATACCCATAATTGCATCAAAGTCGATCATTTCTAATTCCACCAACTCTGCTAAAGTCTGCCAACCAAAAACCTTCGCTGTGCAACCCCAGTATATCCTTTTAGCTATTATAGAATCACTGATGGGTGTGGACACTGAAAATGATCGCTGAAGCAATTCTGGCGTAATGCCGAACTTTCGGGATACTAATGGTGTAACATAAGACAAAGTGGAGTATGGGTCTATCAAAACATACACAGAATGAGAGCAGATGTCCAACATGCCTTTCACAATATCCGGCGATGACTCTGACTCCTGTCGCCCTGGTAAAGCATAAGTGCAATCTGGATCGGTGCCTGAGCTAGATGCCCCTGATCTGCCTCGGCCTCTGCCAGCTGAAGATTAGGGCCTATGCCTTTCTAGGAATGCTGGGGCACGTGACCCTACTGAAGATCTGTCCTATCAGTCCCGATCACTCTGACCCTTGGCTAGATAGTCTCTCATCAGGTTACCCTCCTATCCACAGATGTAACATGCAGAAGAACCATACCTACATGCCCCAGGATGGCATCGACTGCAAATAGGGAAAGGTGGCATGGTGAATCTACTTTTCTCTAACCCCTTCTGCTACTACGAACCTGATGGCCGTGAACTCCACCGGGTCCTGACTGCCCCCGACGACCTGGTCTACTACCTTGCTGCTGCCATGGAGGTGGGGGTCTAGGTGGTTTGCTAACAGTCATGGCCTGGGTCCGCCTTGAAACTCCGCGTGAGTGTCACTCGGTCTAGGCCTGTGACGCTGCTCCTAATTTTCCCTGTCTATCCCTTGCTGTAGTTGCCTGATGCCCTCGATATTTTGAGCAAATGCATGAACATGGAAATATCCATATCCTCTCGTAGAGTAGCTGTGATACAAGTATATACATATTATGGATTCATCCCCATGATAAATCAGTGCACCCTATCCGGCATGGTATCTATAAAAGCCGGTGCATATAGGGCCAAGGAGTCGAATCTCATAGCATACTCCTGAACACTCATCGAACCCTGCTCTAGATGAAAAAACTAATCTACCCCGGCCTGTTGGATCTCCTGCGGAAAATAGTGGTCCAAAAAGGCCTCTGAAAAGCTGGACCAAGTCAGAGGGGGAACATCTCTACCTCGAGATCTTTCCCAACTCTTGTACCACAATACTGCCATATTCTGCAATGAAATACCGCTAACTCAACTGACTCTACTGGTGTGGCATGCATTGCCCTAAAGATCTGCTGCATCTGGTCCAAAAAGTCCTAAGGGTCCTCATCCCGATCTGTCCTCGTGAACTGCGGGGGACTCAGTGCGAGGAACTTTCAAACCCTCGAACTACCAGGCACCCTGAGACTCCACAACCACGGATGCTACTGGATTACGCTGTGCAGCCATCGTCTGGGCTATCATAAAAGCAACACTCATGACCTCCTAATCTAATGGCATCGGTATAGAGACTGTTGGAGGTGGTGCTGACACATCTGCCGCTCTAGACAGCTCCTGGCATGGAGAAGATTACTTGGGAGACTGAGGTGGAGTCCCCCTATCGCCCTTAGATCGAGCTGACTCTGACTGAGGCACCCTGCTAGTTCCTTGTCCTTCTGCGATGTCTAACTTCCTGCCAGTCATAGTCTGTCGCGCGTCTGACATTTCTCTGTAGACAAGTAGAATACAGTAAGCTTAGGGACTAAACCCTATACATCACAACTCTATAGCACGACTGGAAGAGAAAGAAGAGTAACCACCCTAACATGCCTCGCAGCCCCCTGCCTATAGTATGTGGTGCAACACAAATCCATAGGCAAGACTCTACTTAGCACGACTTGTAGACTCTCTGGGATACGACCTGATCTAATACCAAGTTTGTCACGCCCCACCTTGGGAGGCATGGCTGGCACTTGGTGCCCAACTAGGGTCTGAACTGGTCTAACTGAGCTTACGCACCTCTGGTGCATAACTAATACCAATCCTCAAATCAAGAAAATAATGGGCTATATCTCGACTGTAAACACACCCCCTGACCAACAAGGCCTTATAGCTACCTATAAAAGAAAATAGCTAACCAGAAATAGGTAATAGCAGGGAATCCTATGCGGGCTGACAGAACCTCCATGATGTCTAGTTATGACTATAAAGTAAATCCATCACTAAACTAAGCTATGGCCGACAAGGCTGCTAACTAACAGCTAAACAAGGCTCCACACGGCCAATACGCAAGATAAAGCGTATATGTGTCCCACACGGCCAACAACAACTATCCACAAGGAATCTGAAATAATATACAAGCCTCTAGGAGTGATATAATGGTCAAGATAGGTCCCCGACCTACCAATGAACTGTAGAAACAAAAAGAAGTAGACCTTCTAGTTATTAACTCCAGAGGAATGGAGCTGATTGCCCTGCTAACACTGGATGAAAGATAAGAAGATCCTGGTCCACGTCTATCGGCACCTGCAGGCAAGTAACGCAATGCCCCATGAGGGCGTCACTACAATATGTACCAAAAATGTAAGGCAGTAACTGTAAATAACTGAATGAACTGAAATGAAACTGAAAGTAACTAAAAAGAAGGGATAGAATTACTACCTGAATAGCTGAACTTCCTGCTATCTATCTATCAGTAACTACTGCAAACAAGAATCTTACCTGGCCCCCATAAGATGAAAGGTACAACTAGCACAGATAACCCACCCAGGGCCCCCATAAGCCCTGGTTAGTACACTTTAATCTGTACACTCCTAACAAGGTAAAAATAAGTCAACTAGTGGCTATAGACATCCTACCAGTCCCCTGGGTCTACAACTAAGCCCGGTCAGCCCCAGAACTGTAGATGTGTCTGAGTTTGATGGACTCCTAATATCTGCACCCCGGGCACCAAGCTCGACAGGGGGTATGGTGCCGATGTAGCATATAATAGTCCAGCCATGGAATGGACTGTATGAGGACCTTGGACCCCATCTTCGTCCCTTGCAGACGGCATACTGCTCCTTGGAGCGACGTCATCTCGCCCCTGGCGGGTATCGACACAACTAGTAACCCTAGGGTTCGTTATGGAAGGCTATGCAGGGTAAAGACAATCCCAAACGACACATAGGATACTGGCCACAGCTAATAACAACTGCTAATCACAATAAATAAGCTTCTGGCTTTCTTACTGGAATTCAAACTGAATCATAATGCTGAAGAAACTAACTTGCCGAACGGATTTGCACTAAAATACCTGGATCGCCGATTCCTGATTAACTAGCGAGTTACAAACCGTACTCAATATCTCTTTTCAACTGTGATCGTATTACTGGGAGAATAAGACTAGTTTCAGTACTAAATTCGGCAAAAACGATAACTTTTAATACTAATATTAACTATACTTCAACTTATCAAAACACGTTTGAAAACGTATAATTTCTCAAGAGTTCAGAAGGGAGAAATACTTACTTGAAGCATGTGATCGTATAGAAATTAGTTTGGAGCAATTCTGACAACCTTTGCTCGGCGAGGCTACGATTTGCCGAGCGAATTTCAAGAAAATAAATCTGCAGTAATGCTCGGCGAGGCTACGTTTTGCTGAGCAAATTTCAAGAAAATAAATCTGCAGTAATGCTCATTGTAGACTTAGAATTCAATAGATGAAGTTAATTTGAAATTTGGACAGCGTTCGACAACGTAAACGGAAGGATATTACCTTTAAAATGGCGGAATATACTCTCTCTAGATAAGGGTATATTATTTGATATATTATATCAAGTGATCAACTTAATATATATAACATTTTGGGCGGTGGACAGAGGGTCCGTGGCAGGTCCCCAAAGTTCCAAAATACGGGCGTGTCATGGAGCCCATCTCAGAGGGGAAGGGTCCGTGACACGTTGTCCCTATTTGGCAGCTTGTCCGGCCTTTTCCCTCGCTCCGCGGATTCCATGCTCATTCGACCTTTCTCCGGGCCCTTTCTCATATGTGTCGCACTCAAAAACCTGTGACTAACACATGAATAAGTCAGTAAATGTTAGGAACTTATGGGGTTAACAAAAGAGGCCTATAAATTGGAGCTGCCAGCAGAGTTAGCTTCGATACATCCAGTTTACCATATATAATTATTAAAGAAGTGCGTTAGTGATCCGACTTTGATTGTTTCGATGGAGAGCATAGTTTTGAGGGATAACCTTAGCTATAAGGAGGTATCGGTTGAAATTCTTGGCATCAGGTTCAGAGGTTGAGGAACAAAGAAGTAGCTTCGGTGAAAGTCTAATGAGGAATCAGCTTATTGAAGGTGCTACATGGGAGGCCGGAGCATATATTATGGCTAGATACCCACATTTATTTTCTTCTAACTCATTTCCATCATGAGGTATTTTTATACCCCGGGAACCCAAGGATCAGACCCGGGAGCCAAAACAGAGAAAAACTGGAAATTCGCACTAGGTCACAGGACGGTTCATGAGGTGGCTCGTTAGGTGGGACCATAAGTTGTGAAGTGACTCATGGTCAGGACTAGGCTTGGCAGAGTCATGGGAGGTCACAAGGGTGACCACAAGTTGAGGTCAAACCTCACGACTCGTGAAGTCACCCGTGGTGAGGATGGAATGCATGGCTAAGGATTTGAGGCAGTAGGGACCACGGGTGGTGACCACGAGTCATGGTCAGCCACCACGATTTGTGGGGTCCCTCTTGGGGTCCCCTGAGCTTGGTTGGGAAGTGTGGACCACGGATGGTGACCACGAGTCATGGTCAGCCGCCACGATTTGTGGTGTCCTTCATGGGGTCCCTAGGTGAATTCTGGTAGTGTACCTGACGACTCAAGGCCACAAGTTGTGGTCCCTGGCGAAGAGTTGTCCAGTCCCTCGTGGGGACTGGTAGTCAGCAAAATTCTGCGATTTAAGTAAGGTTGTTTTCATAATTTCTAAATTCCTAAGGCCTATACTACGTCGTTTTAACATTAGAGAGGGTAGTTTAAGAGGAAATAGACTAGCCTAATCCCTCTTCATGCATGCAAAGGTTTGAGAAGGTGATAGAAGGGTGATCTAGGTGATTTCAAGGTGTTCTTCCTCAATTTATTCTTGGGCAATCTAGGAAAGTTGAGAATCTGCTATCCCAGGTATGTAAGATCATTAATGGGTGAATCCTTTCACACCCATTCTCCTACTCTATGATTTTACTTAAAATTTATCAAAAAATCATGGGGTTTGGTATTTTGATCTATTTATAAACTAATGATTTAATTATGAGTTTTGTGATTTTGAAACATTATCATAACCTACGGATTTTGATCATCTTTTGAGATTTAAATTGATTATAATATTATTGATTTTCAATTTCTTAAACAATTAGGCTTAATTATGCATGTCCCATGATGAATCAATTTATGATCTATTATTCCATCTATGCTATTTACGAGCCCAACATGAATTATGTTTTGAATTATGAATTTAATATGTTACCCATTATGATTTTATGAAATACAAGCTATATGCATGATCGATAAGTATGTATGAATCCTATAAATCATGAATTATGTTTTTAGCTAACTCACGGGCCTCATGTCATGGCTAGATAGCTGATGTTTAAGCATGTTTATTATTATCATGATTTAACTAGGCCATGAACTCATGTATGCATTATTTTGAGCACTATATATGTTTTGGAAGTAGTATCAAACACCGAGTAGATTCGGGGCTTAGGTTAAGCCCTAGATCTCATGAACTACGTGCCACCATAGGTATGTTGGGACCCCTTCATGCTAGTCCCTAGCCGAAATTGCGCTTTCCATGGTGATATCTCATTTTCACGGTTCTACCCTTGGCAAGGTACGAACACCCTCTTGATTAGGGTTACAAGTCGGGCTTCATGTGTGCTCATATGGGGTATGTCGGTCAAGAGAATCTCCCACTGTTCCTCACGATTTATGCATGTTATGATTATGTATATTAGCTCAAGTCATGTCTACTAAAGCTGTCCTCTTATTATTATGATTATGATTGCATTAGGAATGTTATGAAAACCTTGAGCCTTATGTTATGTTATGATGTTTATGATACGAGCATGATGCCCTACCCTTATGATCATTTATGAGTTTTATATGTTTTAAATGTCTGTTTTACTTATCTTGCATACTCAGTACATTCCACGTACTGACCGCATACTTTCTATGTTGTATCATTTCATGATACAGGATCTAGCTCTCAAGCTCACCCTTCTCAGTAGTGCTTTCGAGATTATCATCAGCTTATTGGTGAGTCCTCATGTTCCAAGGGACATATGTTTAGATTGTATGCTTTTCTTTCAGTTTTAGAATTTTTGGGTTAGTTGGGGAGTTGTCACATCAACTTGTCTTCCACGATTAGAGGCTTTTCAAACTATAAGTTGGACTCAGCTGTCATGTATGGACCATGTATTGTCTTTTCTTCGTTGTTATGACATGCTTACATTTTCTTTATGTTAATTCTTCCGCTCATGTGATTGAATTAGCTGTATGCTCAATCCATGGGTCGACTTGGGGTCTCTCGGGGCTCCTTGTCCTGTGTCTACGATCCGGGTGTACGTTTGGGTCGTGACAAACTTGGTATCAAAGCCATAGGTTGATGTGTCCTAGGGAGTCTGAAAGCCCTGTTAAGTAGAGTCTTTTTCATGGGTGTGAAGCGCGCCACACTTATGACGAAGAGGCTACTAGACGTTTAGGAGATATTCCCTTCTTTCATGATCTATGTCGTGCGATGAAAAGTCTCCCTATTCTTATAACTCATTCTATGCGCGTGTGCAGAATCATGTCTTCTTAGAACAACGATGGTACTCAATCAGTGCCACCAGCTCCAATGGATTCCATGCAAGTTACTGATCCGAATCTTGGAGCTGCTCTCAAAGTATTGATGCGAGCTATGATCACCTAGCCTAACCAGTAGGCTATCGCACCAGTGAACCCTACCGAGGAGGCAACAACTACTAGGATTCTAGGACTCATGAAGGAGAGCCTGCTGGAGGTTGGTGACTCGGGTGTGGTTGGGGAGTGGCCCAAGGCCAGAAACCTTAAGAGATCCCAACAATGATCGAGTACTGGGAGTCACTCTCAAACCCACCAGAATTCTCTAGTCCAAGCTCGGGGGTACAAGCCTCGGGTGAGGGAGATTACTTACCCAAATTGCAGGCGTTATGGAATGCACCACCGAGGGAAGTGCTTGGCAGGTTCAGATGTTTGTTTTTATTGTGTCCAACTCAATCATAAACACAGGGATTGCACTTCAGCCAAGCGAGATTGTCGGAAAGGCTGTGCTCGAATCCTCCCCCATCAACTCCAGAAAATTGCCCACCTCAGTAGCACAAGTTGTCAAAAGCGAGTGGAGGTCAATGGAGATGTAGTCTTAGGTATGTCATAAGTTATTCCCTCATAGCTATCATGATTGTTAGTTTCGAGGACTACTGTAAGAGGTACTATTCCCTTTGAGCATTATAAGATGAGATTATCACATGGGAGGTGAGGAAATGGTAAGTGAGGGCTGATCTTGGGCATAATTGCATGCCCAGGTGCTACTTTATAACTCAATTTAGTCTTGTTTATCTAATTATTTATATACATTCTCATGTGATTTTATGTAAATGTGAATATATACTAACCAACATGATTAGTCCTTGTTTTTGAAGGTTAATAATGCATTCGAGGAACTAATTCATGATTTGGTGAAGTGGAGGAATGGAATCAAGAGCAAAACGTGAAAGTCAACAAGAAAAAAATGAAATTTGGCCTGTGGTGGAACAACAACGTGTCGCGGAGGCAGTGCTCCGCGTTACACTCCATGACACGTTGTTTGTTATTCCGGGAAAAATTCCCACTAGTATAAATAGCACACTTAAGTTTTATTTTAGAAATTCTGACTTGGTGGAGTAAGAACGTGGGTTACAGGCAGTTGAGGGGACGAAAATCTCAGGGTTTTTCTCTATCTCCTTCTTCTTTATTTCAATTGCTTGTATGATTAACACTCAGTTAACGATCTTTAATCCACAAATGAGTGGCTAAATTCCCTTCTTGCTGAGGTTAAGAACATTTGTATTGAAATGTTATTATTGATTAATTGGTTTTTCATCTTTTCTTCCATGGTTGTTCTATTGATTCTTGTTTTTACTGCATTAATGTGTGGCCAATGTTAATGTATATCTAAAAAGTCCGCTTTCATTCGAGAGAGAAAGAAATTGGAAAGTTGTGGATTGATAGGATATGATCTTTTCTTAGTTTGGGAAAATTGAGAATTGATTTACCTTCAGGATAGAGATATACCTGAAAGTCGTATTAGTCAATTAAAGAATCAGTTTTGTATGACTGAAACATGAATTTCGTTTTATCACAGAAATGTAGGTGGAAGGTTAATGATTCTTAAGTTGGGTTAAATACGAGAGTTTTAATCCATAGGCAAAAATTCTTGACTAGCAACCGGAGGAAAGATTAATCAAATTGTATCGATAATTTATTTCTCTACATGTTCATTTAACCTCAGCATGCTCAAACTTATAGTTCAGACTCAAATTGTATATTCGTTTTAGACTTAGTATAAAATTAGGAAACAAAATATCAAATTCTCTTCACACTGTTGTCTGCAATTTAGAGTTAAAGTTTATTGACACTTGAGTAGATTGTTACCTTAGTCCAGTCCCTGTGGGATCGATACTTGGCTTGCTTGAGCCACTTTACTACTTGTTCGACCATGTGCACTTGCGTGTAGTTATACCGAAATCGCCGAACAAGTTTTTGGCACCGTTGTCGGGGACTGGCAATTGGTAAAATTGTTTTCTTAAGTGTTAGTTTACAAAATCTATATAAGTGCTGACAACTTGGTCTTAGCCTTTCTCTTGCAGGTATAGAATTCTTGTGTTAGTCTTATTTTTGAAAGAAAAATAAAAATAAAAATAAAATTGTAGATATTTGTTTTAATTCTTTTTGATTTTTTTTTCGGATACCCTTCTTGACATGACATCATGGAATACAAATGGTTTAAATGGTGGATACTCATATTTTGGGGAATCTTGTCTGAATTGCTGAGGACCTCACTTGTGGCAACACTGTAACACATGTAATATATGTGGTGGTCGAGATGGCCATTGGGATGGCTGTCCGAATGCATATTCCCCTCCCCCAAGCCTCTACTATGATCCTTCTGTTGTTTTTGCTGAATATAGGCATGCTGAAAATGAGGACTTGGGATGCCAAGCTCAAATAGAAGACATGCTGAAACAACTCCTGGAGCAATCAGAAGCAATGAAGGAGGCGATGGCAGTATTGAGAATTCAGTAAGAAGAGAATGCAGAGGCTCTAGAAAGGATGAGTGACAAAGTCACGGAGATGATTACTGAGGCTGAAGGTTGTGATAAATTGCAGGTAACAATTTTAGCCGATATTCAAGAGGAACTACAAGAGGAAGACAAGGGTGAATTTTTGGATGAAGCCCAACAATTAGAATCTCTTGAGTGTCCCCATGATGGGCTCACACTTATGGAAAATCCATTCATGGAAGAAGAGATAGAGTATCCCCCAGTTGACATTAATGGAGAGATAGATGTCGATGCTGAGAAGGTGTTTACAAGAAAGGAGGTCAAGCACAATGCAGTTTCAGAGTTGAGGTTTATTGGACCACACTCGAAGCATTTTTCGAAATTAAGTTTGGTTGACAACATAGAAATAGAGTCTTCCAAGCTTATAGAGAAATGTCTAGAAAGGACCAAGCCCCGTATATTTTGAAATATGCTGACTCGAAGAGACAAAATGACTTCGCTTACCTAAGGGCTAATAAGTTCAAAAGGCAACATCTACTGCTTGGTCCTTACAATTTTTCACCACCACCCTTGGAGCATAAGAGGAAATTAGAGGAGAAATTAGCGGTGAGATTCATATCCTCAAGGTGGAGGAAAAAGTGGTGAAACTTGGTACGTCGTGCCGCGACGTAAAATTAGGCGCTGCTTGGGAGGCAACCCAAGGGTACCATTTTAATTTCTTGCATTTTAGTTGATTTTATTTATTTTTCATCTTGTGTTGTTTTGGTGGAAAGTTAAGCACAGATGGAGGGGAAGTCTGAGTACCCGTGGAGGAGGAAGCTAACAAGCATGGAAGAGAAAAAGTGTGGGGTCGAACACCCACTTGTGCAAATTTGAAGAAAGGCATACTATTAGCTAGGCCTAAAGGCCTCAGGGAGTACTTCTCACCCTCTTTAAATGTTAAGTTGATGATATGGGGACATAGCATGATTCAAGTGTGGGGTGAGGAAAATTTTAAAATTTTTGTGCTTGACGATTTTTGGTGAATGTAATGCTTGTGAGAAAAATTGAATTTTTTTTTGAGTCAAGCATTACTTCATCACCCGTTGGTTTTTCTTTTCGGTTCTTTTCCGATGGGGGGTCTTTGAACCGAAGAATAAAAATTTTTCTTTGTCTGTATATAATGTTTTTAGTCATAGTTAGAGACTGTTTCCGATGATGGATGGATGACGACCGTCTTGAGGAATATTAGTCAATAGGTTTTGGTTTTTGAACCCGTAGCTAATTGATGGCTTGATATTCTTGTTATGTGCTATAAATGATTGTAAGATGCAAGTATGTTTAGTGTTGAAGCATGCAAGTGGTATACCTATGTCTGAGACACCTAGGCTCTTGAACTTGACTTGATATGATTGAAGCTTAATTTTGAATTCTTGTGATTAGCTGAGTTAAGAGTCTGCGGAATGTGTCTTGAATTGAGCATGTGCTGTGAATGTAAGTTTTTCGAATATTCCGTGCTATTGTGGAATGTCTAGAACTTGCCTGGTGTGTATATAAAACGAAATGAAGGATGTGAATTGTAGGAGATGATTTAGGCATTTCTTTGAATGAACCTAAATGTTATCCCTCACTTTACCTACCTTGAATATTTAATCCTAGTTAGCCCCATTGAGCCTTGAGCCTATTCTTTGATAGCTACAATATAAGCTTAATCCTTTTTCTTTCATTAGCCTTGAATTTGATCCAAAACTCTAAAGCGCTCAAGTGAAAAATCCGAAAGAGTGAAGCAGTGAGAAGCGTGAACAAGAAGGAAAAGTAGGAGTTGTGAAAGTTGAGAAAAGGACAAAGGTGCACTTGTGTAAAAATGGTTGATTATTAGTAGGGAGTAAGAAAATAAATGAATGAATTTTTTTTTTTGGCTTAAGTACTCCTTACTACTAAGCTGAGTATGCTTAAAGAAATGGGAACAAGAAGAGAAAATTCAGGATTGAAAAGAATGAGGAGGAAGTAGGAAAAGAGATGTCCTTAATGAATGTTGGATGTATTAAAAGCGCTTGGGGGAGATAGTCACTATTACTGGCCAAAATAGTACCTACCCGTGCCTTAGCTTACATTACAACCCATTAAGTCCTACTTGATCTTACGTTCAAATATCCTTAAATTAGTGGAGTAAAACACTAAGGGCAAGCTTATCGGTCATTACATGATGCATGTGAATTCTTTGTGAGAGTGAGCGTAATTCTATTCATTTACCCATACATGTTGTGATTTAAAAATTTGCGTGTGAAAATGGGTAACTCTCTTGTTGTGAGGGCACATGTTTAATGAAGGATATAATTCATGTTGGATTTCTTCATCAGTTGATTTGCATGAGTTTGCTAAGATAGAGAGTTAATTCTTGAGGTAAGGAAGTCTTAACATAATTTTATTTCATTTTAATGATTAAATCGTGCATGCTCTATTTTTAGCTTGCTATCTTAAACAGTCATTGTAGCCGTAGCTTGAATTTTCTTGCTAAAATTAGCTATGTGTAAGTCCTCATGTGCATGAGATGTAAAAGGTTTGTTCGAGGACTAACAAGACTTTAAGTGTGGGGTTGTGATCTTGGGCATAATTGCATGCCCAAGTGCTACTTTATAACTCAATTTAGTCTTGTTTATCTAATTATTTATATACATTCTCATGTGATTTTATGTATATGTGAATATATACTAACCAACATGATTAGTCCTTATTTTTGAAGGTTAATAATGCATTTGAGGAACTAATTCATGATTTGGTGAAGTGGAGGAATGGAATCAAGAGCAAAACGTGAAAGTCAACAAGAAAAAATGCAAAATTTGGCCTGTGGTGGAACAGCAACGTGTCGCGGAGGTAGTGCTCCACGATACACACTGTGTCACGGAGGCAGTGCTCCGCGATACACTCCGTGACACGTTGCTTGTTATTCCGGGAAAAATTCCCACTAGTATAAATAGCACACTTAGGTTTTGTTTTAGAAATTCTGACTTGGTGGAGCAAGAACGTGGGTTACAGGCAGTTGAGGGGACGAAAAACTCAGGGTTTTTCTCTATCTCCTTCTTCTTTATTTCAATTGCTTGTATGATTAACACTCATTTAACGATGTTTAATCCACAAATGAGTGGCTAAATTCCCTTCTTGCTGAGGTTAAGAACATTTGTATTGAAATGTTATTATTGATTAATTGGTTTTTCATCTTTTCTTCCATGGTTCTTCTATTGATTCTTGTTCTTACTACATTAATGTGTGGCCAACGTTAATGTATATCTAAAAAGTCCGGTTTCACTCGAGAGAGCAAGAAATTGGAAAGTTCTGAATTGATAGGATATGATCTTTTCTTAGTTTGGGAAAATTGAGAATTGATTTACCTTCAGGATAGAGATATACCTGAAAGTCGTATTAGTTAATTAAAGAATCGATTTTGTATGGCTAGAACATGAATTTCGTTTTATCACAGAAATGTAGGTGGAAGGTTCATGATTCTTAAGTTGGGTTGAATACGAGAGTTTTAATCCATAGGCAAAAATTCTTGACTAGCAATCGGAGGAAAGATTAATCAAATTGTATCGATAATTTATTTCTCTACATGTTCATTTAACCTCAGCATGCTCATACTTATAGTTCAGACTCAAATTGTATATTCGTTTTAGACTTAGTATAAAATTAGGAAACAAAGTATCAAATTCTCTTCACACTGTTGTCTGCAATTTAGAGTTAAAGTTTATTGACACTTGAGTAGATTGTTACCTTAGTCCAGTCCCTGTGGGATTGATACTTGGCTTACTTGAGCCTCTTTACTACTTGTTCGACCACGTGCACTTGCGTGTAATTATACCGAAATTGCCAAACAAGGGCCCAGTCATGTCTTGAGTTTCGAGTAAGGGAGTCCTATGGATAGAATTCGGGGGTAGTCTCTCCTTTCTTCTTTAGATGTTCCCTTACGTATCGCTCGATGCTACGCACGCTTGACTCGCGCTTACATTCAGAACCCTTAAATGACAAGCAACCCCGTCCGTCTGCGTTCTCAATATTACTATTTCATTTCATGTCATGACTCTCTCTATGTATGTGAACCCATGTTTCTTAGCATACTCAGCCCTATGAATTCAGTCCCTAAAGTTTGTTCTATCGGCTCATGAGATGGTGCTATATTGGGTATATGCCAAGATTAGACTTCCTATATGATTCATGCTCATGATTCTCTTACTCTAAACCCTAAGGATGTTCCACATGATGGAAATGCTAGTTAAGCGTGTACGTTCAGGATAACTCCCTATCTCCACCTTAGATGCCGGACCAAGTATAGGAAGCCCAGTTATTAACCATGCCTGGAAGTGTAGCAAGCCACATGGTCATGTTGTGATTGTCGATCCGTTTTCCAAGGATGAACCTTTCTGTATCATTACTCTATTGTTTATGACTTGCGGAAGTGGAAGACTTCATTCTGAGATGATTTAATAAAGATTGGATGAGACTTTCGATTTTTGAAGGGTTTGAAGTTTAAGGGTTGACCAAAGTCAACAATGTAGGTTGTCAAGCTCGAAATTGGATTCTGCGAGTTTGGTTGGTTCTGGGTGGTGAGTTATGATTTAGTTGGGTGGTTTGTAGGGATTATGAGGTGATTTGAGAGTGATTTGAACCTCGAGTTGAATTTATAAGTTTTGAGGAAGCTATATGTGACCATGGTAAAGTCGGGGTCAAGCAACTTTACGTGGGTAACTTGGTGGTTCTAACCGGTCCAGGGTGGGTTTCAGGATTCGAATGCGTACCTGGGTTGTGGCTGGTGAATCCTTCAGAAATTCAGAGTTTCTTTGGCCTAGCAGGTTACTATCAAAGATTTTTTAGGGCTTTTCATCAATTGCATCCCCATTGACCAGGTTGACTCAGAAAAAGATAAAGTTCCAGTGGTTGGAGGCTTATGAGAAAAGCTTCCAGGAATTGAATACCTAACTCACTTCAGCACCAGTGTTGACTTTACCCGAGGGTACGGATGGCTTTGTTGTATATTGTGATGCTTTAAGAGTTGGACTGCGATGTGTGTTGATGCAGCATGGGAAAACAATAGTATATTCCTCTCGACAACTGAAAGTTCACGAAAAGAATTACCTGACTCATGATCTCGAGTTGGCCGCGGTGGTGTTTTCATTGAAGATATGGCGGCATTATTTATATGGGGTCCACGTGGATGTGTTCACGGATCACAAGAACTTGCAATATGTGTTCACGCATAAAGATCTCAATCTTCGGTAATGGAGGTGGTTGGAGTTATTAAAGCACTAAGATATGAGTGTTCTTTACCACCTGGGCAAGGCTAATATGGTGGCGGATGCACTCAGTAGACTCTCTATGGAGAGTGTGTCCCACGTGGAGGAGGGTAAAAAGGAGTTGGTGAAAGATGTTCACCGGCTCGCAAGGTTGGGAGTTAGATTGATCGACTTAACCAATGGAGGCGTTGTTGTGTAGAATAGGTTAGAATCGTCCTTGGTGATTGATGTCAAATCTAAGTAAGATGAGGATTTGATGTTGAGAAAGCTGAAGGAAGCGGTGCAGAGTCAAAAGGTGGAGGTTTTCTCCCAAGGGGGAGATAATGTTTTACGATACCAGGGTCGACTATGTGTTTCGGACATTGATAATTTGAGAGTTCGGATATTGCATGAGGCACAAGGTACCAGATACTCTATCCATCTGGGATCCATGAAGATGTATCAGGACTTGCGAGAAATCTATTGGTGGGATGGTATGAAGAGGGATATTGCAGAGTTTGTAACCAAATGCCCAAACTGTCAGCAAGTGAAAGTCGAGCATTAAAGGCCAGGAGACGTACTTCAGGGTATTAGCATTCCCACATGGAAGTGGGAAGAGATTAACATGGATTTCATTATAGGCCTACCTCTTACTCGACGACACTATGATTCCATTTGGGTAGAGGTAGTCAGGTTAACCAAGGCTATATACTTTCTACCGGTCAAGACCACAGAATCAGTGAATGATTATGCAAAATTGTATATTCAGGAGTTGGTTCAACTTCATGGAGTGCCCTTGTCTATTATTTCAGACTGAGGTACTCAGTTTACCTCCAAGTTTTGGCAGTCCTTCCAAAAAGGGCTTGGGACTCAGGTTAAGGTCAGCACAACCTTTCACCCAAAATAGATAGCCAAGCCGAACGAACAATCCAGACTCTTGAGGACATGTTGAGGGCATGTGTTATGGATTTTAAGTGTAGTTGGGATGATCATTTTCCCTTAATCGAGTTTGCTTATAATAACAACTATCACTCCAGTATCCAAATGGCACCGTTCGAGGCTCTCTATGGGAGAAGGTGTAGACCTCCCATCAGATGGTTTGAGGTTGGTGAGGCAGCTATGATAGGGCCAAATTCGGTTCACGAAGCTATGGTGAAGATTCAGTTGATAAGGGACAGGATAAGAACTGCTCCGAGTCGTCAAAAGTCATATGCAGATGTGATAAGAAAAGATTTGGAGTTTGAGGTTGATGATTTGGAATTTTAAAGGTATCTCCCATGAAGGGAGTCATGCGGTTCGAAAAGAAAGGGAAACTCAGTCCCTTCTATGTATGTCCCTACAGGGTTGTGAGGAGAGTTTGTAAGGTGGTGTATGATTTGGACTTGCCCTCGGAGTTATCTTCAGTTCATCCTGTGTTTCATGTGTCGCTTTTGAAAAAGTGTTTGGGTGATCCAGCTTTAGTAGTCCCGGTGGACAGCGTTGGTGTAAAAGACAGCCTCAGTTATGAAGAAGTACTCGTGGAAATATTAGATCGTCAAATCCGTAAGCTAAGGAACAAAGAAGTAGCTTCATTTAAAGAATAATGGAGAAATCAGCATGTTGAAGGAGCTACTGGGAAGCCAAAGCGGATATGATGGCTAGATACCACACCTGTTCTCTACCGGCTCAGTTTTAGTTTTGGGTATCAGTTTTGCCCTAATTCTCTAATCAGTTTTCATGTTCTGCTCATGGGTACAAGTTATTTTTATGATATTGTATATGTATGTGGTGTCTGAATCCAGTTCAGCTATGTAGTTCTTTTTGGAGGTAGTCATTCCGTTAGTTTTCGGCTTAAATGATCAGTATTTGTATATGGTGATAAATGGTTTCTGAGTTTTCTACATGTTTCTAACATTTGAGGACGAACGTTCCCAAGGGGGAGATATTGTTATACCCCAAGAACCCAAGGATCAGACCCGAGAGCCAAAATGGAGAAAAACTAGAAATTCACACTAGGTCATAGGACGACTAGTGAGGTGGCTCGTTAGGGGGGACCACGAGTCGTGAAGTGACTCGTGGTCAGGACTGGGCTTGGCAGAGTTTTAGGAGGTCATGGGGGTGACCACGGGTCGTGGTCAGACCTCACGACTCTTAAGGTCACCCTTGGCGAGGATGGAATGCATGGTTAAGGATTTGAGGTAGTTGGGACCACGGGTGGTGACCACGAGTCGTGGTCAGCCACCACGATTCGTGGGGTCCCCTAAATTTGGTTGGGAAGTGTGAACCACGGATGGTGACCATGAGTCATGGTCATCCAGCACGATTTATGGTGTCCTTTGTGGGGTCCCTAGGTGAATTCTGGCAGTGTACCTGACGACTCATGGCCGCGAGTCGTGGTCCCTGGCGATGAGTCATCCAGTCCCTCGTGAGGACTGGCAGTCAGCAAAATTCTGCGACTTAAGTAAGGGTGTTTTTGTAATATCTAAATTCCTAAGGCCTATACTACGTCATTTTAACATAAGAGAGGGTAGTTTAAGAGGGAATAGACTAGCCTAAGCCCTCATTCATTCATGCAAAGGTTTGGGAAGGTGATAGAAGGGTGAACTAGGTGATTTCAAGGAGTTCTTCCTCAATTTCTTCTTGGGAAATCTAGGAATGTTGAGAATCAGCTATCCTAGGTATGTAAGGTCATCAATGGGTGAATCGTTTCACAGCCATGCCCCTACACTACGATTTTACTTAAAATTTATCGAAAACTCACGAGGTTTTGTATTTTGATCTATTTAAAAACTAATGATTTAATTATGAGTTTTGTGATTTTGAAACATTGTCATGACCTATGGATTTTGATCATCTTTTGAGATTTAAATTGATTATAATATTGTTGATTTCCGATTTCTTAAACAATTAGGCTTAATTATGCATGCCCCATGATGAATTGATTTATGATCTATTATTCCATCGATGTTATTTACGATCCCAACATGAACTATGTTTTGAATTATGAATTTATTATGTTACCCATTATGATTTTATGAAATTCAAGCTATATGCATGATCTATAATTATGTATGAATCCTATAAATCATTAATTATGTTTTTGGCCAACTCACGGGCCTTATGTCAAGGATAGATCACTTATGTTCAAGCATGTTTACGATTATCATGTTTTAACTAGCCCATGAACTCATGCATGTATTATTATGAGCACTATATATGTTTTAAGAGTAGTATCGAACACTGAGTAGATTCAGGGCTCAGGTTAAGCCCCGGATCTCATGAACTACGTGCCACCGTAGGTATGTTGGGACCCCTTCATGCTAGTCCTTGGCCCAAATGGCCATTTTCATGGTGATATTGCACTTTCATGGTTCTACCCTTGGCAAGGTACGAACACCCTTCTGACTAGGGTTACAAGTCGGGCTTCATGTGTGCTCATATGGGGTATGTTGGTTAAGCGAATCTCCCGCTGTTCCTCACAATTTATGCATGTTATGATTATGTATATTGGCTCAAGTCATGTCCAATAAAGCTTTCCTCTTATGATTATGATTACGATTACATTATGAATGTTTTGAAAACCCTGAGCCTTACGTTATGTTATGATGTTTATGATACGAGCATGATGCCCTACTCTTACGATCATTTATGAGTTTTATATGTTTTAAATGTCTGTTTTACTTACCTTGCGTACTCTGTACATTCCATGTACTTACTGTATACTTTCCGTGCTGTATCATTTCATGATACAGGACTCGACTCTTAGGCTCACCCTCCTTAGTAGTGCTTCCGAGATTGTTATCAGCTTATTGGTGAGTCTTCATGTTCTGAGGGCCATATGTTCAGACTCTATGCTAATGATTGCACTTTTCATGTCTTCTAGATACTGGACAAAACCTTGTAAAACATAACTTGAGCCGAAGTATCATAATCATGATCATGCATAAAACATAAGGAACAATGGGAGGACTCATCTTAACCGACACCATTATGATAGAACTTACATGATGCCCCAACTATCTCACTCAAGTGGACAGAGCCATCCCAAGCTTGATAGATAACGGACGTAAGTGGTGTGATATCACCATAGGGACCCACCTAGAGTCCATGAATATAAACCTTCATTGGCGCAGAATTCCATGGAGTTTACCTAAAACTCGGGACTTCTTGGTGCTAGATACTGTTCCCAAAACATGCACATGAGGAGCTCATATAATAATCGTGAAATCATACTTGAAGTTCATGGCTAGTTAAATCATAACATACTTGATCATAGTTGAAATACATGATTAGCTATGAAGTAAAGGCCCGTGAGTCAACCAAAATCATAAACTCATAAGTCATGAAGAACATACATGCTTGAGAAACTCACCATACTTGAAATTCATAAAACATGAAGAGTACTTGTAGAAAAGCATATCATAAATCATAAATTAGAGCATAGGAGAATCAAAATCACAATAGAATTGTAAATTTGACATATTATGTAACTTGCATAATTAGGCATAATTTCCTAAAATTTGAAATCATAAATTTAATAATCAAAATAGGTATAAAATCTTCCCATAAATCTTAAAACATATTTTGAAACATGAAAAGAATTGACCCATAAATAAGTCATAAGAAATTTCGTGAAATTAGGATAAAACCCCATAGGATCATACAGTTGAATCAACACTTGAATTCATGAACTTGAGGAGAAATTTACACATAAGAGTGAAAGGAAACTCTCATTCATGGCCCTACATGCCTGGGTAACCTGATTCTTAACTTGACTTTGAAAGCCCAAGAGATTTGAAGGAGTATTGGAGGTATTCTAGGCTTGATTTTCAATGGAACCCTCTAACCTTGCATTCATGGGAGTTGAATGAATTGAGATAGGTTAAAATCCCCTAATACACTTCTTTTAGGACTTAAAATGACATAGTTTAGGTCTTAGGAGCTTAGGATTTATGAAAATAGTTTACGAATGGTCAACCCCTCAGATTTTTTAGTTCTTGGCCTCTATTCACACTTATCCTTAATAAATTCGTTGGAAAACTGTTCTGTCAGCTGTCACGAATCGTACCATGAGTCGTACAATCCTCTTAAGACTCGTGGTATCCTTGTGTATTTAACAAGTACAAAACCTCCAACTCTCTGAATATTTTCACGAATCTTACTATGATCCGTAACACCATCCTATGAGTCATACCATGGCCAGTACCATTAATCACTGGATAACTTCGAAGACCTGCAACAACTTCTGATCACGGGTCATACCCATACCACGACTTATTGTGGGGACTCTTGGTCTGGGGAGAAAAATCTCCGACCTGATTCACGGGTCTTTCCATGACCCATACTACTAACCTACGACTCGTAGGTAGAGTCGTATTGAGGCGAAAATTCAGTTTTTTTCTGTTAAACTTATTTCCATTTCTCTCATATAGTCTTAGGGAGGGTATTACAAGAATCCTTACCTCCTTCATTGTATCCAATATTTACCAAAAGGGAGTATATATATAGCTTAATACTGCTCCAAAAATGCATCAAAGGCATCATAAACATGCTGCCAAAACGCAACAACAAGACTCACCGATGCCTCTCTTCATCTTTGCAATGACCTTCACTTGGATTTTGGTTGATAATTTGCATTGATTTATCTTGGTTCTTGGTTGAAAAATACAGAGAGAAGTTTCCTTAAGCAAGTAGCACGAAGTTGGATAGGGATGATATGATTTGGGCATCAAACAACTGAAATAAATAAAGGTTGGGCGATGGAGGGGTGCTTACGTTATTGCTTAATAGGGCTGATCTTGGGAATATTTATACGCCCACTAAATACACTCTCTTGTCACTGTTTACCCATATTTCATCATGTTTTGAGAAGATTATCCTTATAAAATTAAAGATTTTATGAAAGTGTTTATAGAAATAGCTAATAGAAGTGTCTAGATGATTTTTGTAGGTAACACGAGGAAAAATACTCAAAAAAAGGTGCAAGGTGTGAAGAAAGAAGAATTCATGGAAAACTTGGCCTAGTGAATTGGGAGAAGTGGCACGCAAAGCCTCAAACTCTAGAGAAATTATGCTCAGGTTGGTGCTATGGTTGAAGTGCCACACCAAGCACTAAACTTCAGAGGAATTCTTGGTCAACACCTTGGCGAACCGAGAGAAGTGGCGGGCCAGAAAATAATAAACTTGAGAAAATTTTCTAACACTCTAGTGCATTGAGAGAAGTGGCGCGCCAAGACCTGAACTAAATATTTTTTTATCAAAACCTTGGTAAAATGGCTTAAGTGGCGCACCAGGAGCCAAACTTCAGAAGAAGTTCAAGCCAAGTCTGGCGCATTGGGTGAAGTGGCGCTCCAGCCTTTATGCGAGAGATATTTTCTAAGTACAAAAGCTGAGTTACTTAAGGGAAAAAGGGGAATTTTTTACCAAGTGTATAAATACATCACTAGGGCAATTTTAGGGATTACGACATTTGGTGGGGGGGGGGGGGGGGGACAAGAGACAAGGAGTTTCATTTTCTTCTTAGGTTTTTCTTCATTACTTATCATTTTTGTTGGTTTTTCGAATGATGATTCTTATGATTTTACTCTTTAACATGAATGGCTAAACACCTTTAATCTAGGGTTTTGACCACAAGCTTGATGGTTATAGTTTAAGGTTCATTTATGCTAGACATTTAAATCTTCTTCTTAGGATTGTTTATGCTTACTCGATTTATGTTTGTTTGTTAGTATGATCACCTTTTAAATAAATTCTATTAGCTCATTGGTTGAACTCGGAAGAGGGAATGAATGAGGTCCAAAAGAAGCATCGAGTAGGTTTTGATTCTTTGTCAATATTTCTGAATTGATTTCGTTATTATGGATAGAAATATACCCTGCAACCCTACTTAGTTGAA
The DNA here is from genome assembly GCA_035772735.1 of Datura wrightii. Classification (NCBI taxonomy): domain Eukaryota; kingdom Viridiplantae; phylum Streptophyta; class Magnoliopsida; order Solanales; family Solanaceae; genus Datura; species Datura wrightii. The sequence goes on from JASDFA010000016.1 coordinate 119,101,077, forward strand.
TCAAATATCTTTAACAGTCATCTCACAATTCTCCTACAACCATAGGGATATAGGTGCTAGGGTTAGCAAGATAGTTCTTGACTATTCAGAAGAATAAGTTGAGAAATGAGTTTGTAACTTGAAACTATCAGTCTTTGGAAGATTTAGTTTAGTGTAATTGAACCCTAAGACTCATCCTGAATGTGATAGTTCCACGACCCTAGATCTTAATCATCATTTGAATCACAACTCTCTTGCAGATGAGGTTTTAGTAGATTTAAGTTATATTTCGAGTTTTAGTAGAACGTACACTCAAAGCTCTTGCAAAACTCTAATTTTGTTTTTCTTGAATAATGAAATAAGGATTCAAAGTAAACAACTAATCTGACAAGTCTCTATGGGTACGGTATCTGGACTTCACTATCTTATATTACTTGTAACCACATGTACTTGCGTATGTGCTTGGCAACATCAAGTTTTTGGCGCTACTGCCAGGAACTTGAATATTGATTAATTACTTTTGGTTGGAATATTTATTCCACTATTCAGTATTTTAGGTTGGTTTTTGGTTTTTGCATATTTCAGGTATTATTTATTTAGTGTATGCCAGCTACTTGAAGTTAACTACAACCCTTGGTAGATTTTGAGCCTGAAATAGAGAGGATGTTTCATCAGTTAGCAGTAATGGCAGAGAACAATGAGCGAGAACGTGCCAATTACCCATACGGATTCCAATGCTAAACTTTGCTAGGTTGAACTTGGAGAATTATTCTAAACCGATCATCAAGGCAACCATCACTAGGAACTTTGAATTAAAGTAAGGAATCACGCGGTTGGTTCAAAACCCTTGTCAGTATCAGGGAAAGTTGTATGAGGATCCCCACAAGCATTTGATGACATTTGTGGAACTGGGTGAGAATTTTCATTACCAAAATATTTTTGATAAGTATGTTAAGCACACTTTGTTCCCATTTTCATTGATAGGAGAGGCAAAAGAATGGCTTCAGAATGAATCGGCAGGGTCCATCACCACTTGGGAAGCTCTTTCTAGTAAATTGATAAATAGGTTTTTCTCTTCGAGGAGAATAAAGGAGTTGAGAGGAAAGATCTCAAGGTTTATTTAGAAGGATGGTGAAACCTTGGCTCAATCCTGGGAGATATAAAGGATATTTACGAGATTGTCCTCATCATATGTAGCCAAAGGAGATCATTTGGCATAACTTCATAGAGGGACTGAAGCCAAAGTCTAAGATTCTAATTGATGCTACTGCACACGAACTGATACTGTCCAAAAGATATGATGAGATAGAAGCTCTATTGAATCTCATGTCAGCTAGGAATCAAGATTATTAGGACTCAGGTAGGGGTTTTATAGCAACAAAGGTTCCAGGGAAACTTGGGGTTGATGGTATGGCTGTAATTCCGTCAGATATCAGTTAGTTGATGAATGTGATCAACAAGTTAGTAATCAAACTAGAGGTAAATCAAGTTCATCAAATTCGACAAGTTCAGACTCCACCGCCATCTTGTGAGACATGTGGATAAAATCATGCTTATTCTAGTCATCTGCTAAACCTAGATTGTATCTATTATTTGGGGCAACAAGGTCGCAGTGGAGGATTTCAGTGGAACATTTATAACTAGGGGTACAATAATACAGCTAATCCTCCATGGGGAGGAAATCAGGACATTCAAAAACCCCTGAATAACTTTCAGAGAAATTAGGGCCAACAGCCTAATAGTTCATTAGAGGAGACAATGAAGCAATGGATGGAGCAACAGACTCAAATTGTTAATAAGATGCAGAAGTCGATTCATGAGTTGGAGAGTCAACTAGGCCAGTTGGCAATTTAGTAGACAACTAGAACTCTGAGGGAACTTCTAAGTAATAGATAGAATAATCCCAAAGAGAATGTAACCATATTTCTTTGTGTAGTGGAAAAGAGTTTGGGTTAAGTAATGCCTAGAGACAGTAAGGAAGAGGAAAAAAAAGTTGCAGAATCAAAGTAGGAAGTTGGTGAGTCAAGTCATTCACATCCAAAAGTAGTAGACATCAGACAACCTCCTCAATTTACACATATATTTAGAAAGTAAAAAGAGGACACAACATGCAAGAAATTTTTAGACATCTTGAAACAGGTGCACGTTAATCTACCATTAGTAGATTTATTGCAGGAGGTTCCAAAGTATACCAAATATCTTAAGGATATTGCGGCTAATAAAAGAAGGCTCAGAGAGTTTGAGACTGTGGATCTTACAAAGGGGTGAAGCTCCCAGGTGCGAAATAGGATCTCATCGAAGTTGAAGGATCCCGGGAGTTTCACTATTCTAGTCATCATTGGAAATAGGGAGATCAACTCAGCTTTATGTGTTTTGGGTTCAAGAATTAATCTCATGCAAGTATCACTGTTAAGAGCATCGGGGTTAGGAGAACCACATCCCACTACAGTGACGCTGTAGTTGGTCGAAAGGTCAATCACTTATCCTGGCGGTATTATTGAAGATGTGATTATTAAAGTGGGATCATTCATCTTACTAGTGAACTTTATTATACTTGACTATGATGCTGATGAAGCAATGCCCATTATTTTGGTGAGAGAATTCTTGGCTACCGTAGATGCAGTTATCAAGGTGAAGTTAGGGAAGATGCTGATTATAGTGGATGATCAAGAAGCAGTACTTGATGTATTTTGATTGGCACGATTGCCACCCCATTATGAGGAGTGAAAGACCATCAAGGTGATAGAGCTTGAAATGTCTAAGGAAGTACTAGAGCAGTATTTATCACATGAGGACCTATTGGGGAGAGCTTTGGTTCATGAGAAGGAACAAGTAGATAGTTTAGAGGTTGCTGAATATTTGGAAGTCTTGGATGCTACTAGCTCCTATATCAAGAGATATGCTCCTTTGGGGACACTTGATAGGCCTTTGACTTAGGAGAAGTTGAAACCTTCTATTGAGAAGATGCCAGTTCTTGAATTAAAGCCTTTACCAGATCATTTGAAATATTCTTATCTAGGCAGTGATAACATACTACTTGTGATAATATCTTCTTTGTTGTCTGATGAATAGGTTGACAGGTTGTTAAAGGTGCTACAGGATCATGTGACAACAATCAGCTGGATCATAGCCGATGATCTTGGGCAGATTTATATGCCCAAGTGATACTCAAACGTATCATTTTTACCTTGTTTGTTGTGCAATGTGTATATAATATCATGTAATTGGTAATAAAATGCGAATTTATACTAACCAACTTGATTAGCATTTGTTTTGCAGGTAAATGTGATTTTTAGGAGCTAAAATGCATGTTAGAACTATATCGGAGTTGGACTTGGATGCGAGCGTGGAAAAGACATTGGAATGCACATTTTATAGGGGCTCTGCGATGGAGCCGTGCCACGCTACCATCGCGGTAGCACACTGCCTGAACAGGTATTAAAATGGCAATTTCCAGTGTGCCATCGAGTCAGCTCCGTGGCACGGAGAGAGGCCTCCTCGTTTGCCTCCGTGCCACGTTGAGGCTAATTTACCGGACCCTGAAATTCCAGTGAAGGTCCGCGTCCACGCCATGTCACGGAGGCAGTGCTCCGCGTTGGCCTCCGTGACACGTTGCTTGTTATTCCGGGAAAAATTTCCCACTAGTATAAATAGCACACTTAGATTTTATTTAAGCAGTTTTTTAGTTTTTAGACTGAGTTCAGAAGTGGAGAGCAAGGACGTGGGTTAGGAGCAGTTGAGGAACGAAAAAGCTAAGGGATTTCTTCTCTTCTTTTCTTCTTTCTATCAATTGTACGTATGATTTACACTCATTTTAGGATGATCAATCCACAAATGAGTGGCTAATTCTCTTCCTTGCTGAGGTTTTGTCACTTGTAATGAATTTTGATTATAATTGATATGGTTTTCTTCTTCTTTTTCCATGTTGTTCTATTAATTCTTGTTCTTACTGCATTAGTGTGTGGCCGACATTAATGTACATCTAAAAAGTCCAATTTCACTCGAAAGAGCAAGAAATTGGAAAGTTGTGAATTAATAGGGTATTGTTCTTAACTTGATTTGGGAAAATTGGGTTTTGATGTGCTTTCCTGATAGAAATATACTTGAAAGCCGTATTAGTCAATTTAGGAATCGGAATTGTATTGCTAGGTCATAAATTGCATTTGATCACAGAAATGTAGACGGATGGTTTATGATTCTAAAGTGAAATTAAATACGAGAGTTTTAATTTCTAGGCGAATGTTCTTGGCTAGCAACATGAAGAAGAGATTAACCAAATTATCATGATTATCAAGTTCATTACTTGTTCTTAACCTTGGCATGTTCATATCCATTGTCTAAATTCACAGTAAATAGTTGTTATTAATTTTAGTATATATAGTTTAGAAACAAAAACTCAAGTAACTGTTGGTTACATTGTTGTTAGCATAATTAGAAGTGAAATAGGAATATAGTAAACTAGGCAACTTTACATATCTTGAGCCTCCTTGGATCGATACTTGGCTACTTAGCCACTTTATTACTTGTTTGACCACGTGCACTTGCGTGTCGGTTTTTAACCCCTACCGGAACACCCGAACAAGTTTTTGGCGCCGTTGCCGGGGAGGCTAGGCGATTTGTGAAATTGTGTTTAGTGTAAATTTATTGTATTTTTATTTTTATTTTCTTAAGTGTTAACAACTTGGTCTTAGCCTGTATTTTGCAGATTTTGTTTCTGTGAACACTGGCAAGGGACAAGGAGCAGGTGGAATCTTACTTAGAGCTTGAACGTGAATTTCATAGTCAACGTAGAGAAGCTCTACAAAAGAAGCTGCAGTTGTTCCAACAATCTATTATGGAGCAACAAAATCCACCAGTTGTGAGGGCAGTGTTAGTGCCCGATGAAGCAGCAGCAAGGCCGGTTCGCGAGGTGGCAATCCCACACGCCAACAATGTACATTCTAGTATCCGCAAACCAGAGCTTGGAGGGAGGTTTGAATTAAAGCAGAATATGGTGCAACTTTTGCACACAAGCGGGCAATTTACCGGTCTCCCTCATGAAGATCCACAACAACATCTCCAAAACTTTTTGGAGATAAGTGACACTTATATACCCGCTGGAGTGTCACCTGATTATGTTCGGCTCACCTTATTTCCGTTTTCCTTACTTGGTGAAGCCAAGAGGTGGTTAAAAGCTGAGCCACCCAATTCTATATCAACGTGGGATGATCTTGCATCGAAGTTTCTGATTAGATTTTTCCCTTCTGGTAAAACAGCCAGACTTAGAAGTCAAATTCTAAGTTTTAAACAGAGGGAGGGAGAAAATCTATATCAAGCCTGGGAAAGATTTAAATCCATGTTGCGGGACTGTCCTCATCATCATCAGTCCAATGAGGTGTTGGTACACACATTTGTTGAGGGTTTGGAACCCCACACTAAAATTCTGTTAGATTCAGCAGCTGGAGGGCAAGCGCTGGAAAAGACTTACGAGGAGCTGTACACTTTGCTCAACCGAATTTCACAAGGCAATCCAGAATGGAATGCAGATTCTTCAAGAGGTGGAGCAAGGAAAGCAGCGGGAGTGCTTGAAGTGGATGGGTTTACAGCTATCGCTGCACAGATAGCCGCTTTGCAAAATCAGTTAAACACTCACTTCAGCAATATGAATTTGAACCAGCCTTCAGCTTCAGTCAATGCAGTTCAACAGATGTGGTGTGAAGTGTGTGGTATTAGTGAGCATTCAGCTGAATGCTGTGGTGCAAATCCTGATTCTGTTAACTTTGTGGGCAATGCACAGAGAAATCAGCAGCAGTTTGGTAGTGGCTACAACTCAAATTGGAGAAACCATCCGAATTTTTCGTGGGGTAGCAACAACCAACAAGGCCAAAGTTCTGGTCAGGGTATGCAGAGAAATCAAGGAGGGCAACAAAATTATCAAGCTCAATTCAGAAATCACAATGCCCCTCCTCCACCACCATCACCTACCATTGAGGAGATGTTCAAAACCATGATCGCTAATCAGGCGCAATTGCAGGCTGACTATGTTAAATTGGCAGCCGAAGTGAAGAATAATCAATTGGCGACCAAGGCTCTTGAATATCAGTTTGGGCAATTTGCTAGTGCCCAAAATACGAGACCCAGAGGAGGACTACCTAGCGACACGGATCCTAATCCAAAGCAGGTAAATGCAGTGACCACGAGGAGTGGTTTGCAGTTAAAGGAGGTGGAACTGGAAAGACCGCCTCAAAAGTCAGGAGCAGCAGATGTTGAGGGAGAGCAAATCTCAGATAAGGGGAAGACTAAAGAAGCTGAACCAGAAAGGCCTCCACCCCCGTTCCCTCAACGACTGAAGAAACACAAGGAGGAGGCATGTTTCCAGAAATTCATGGAGGTACTTAAACAGGTACATGTTAACTTACCTCTTGTTGATGTCTTGCAGGGAGTGCCAAAATATGCGAAATATATTAAAGACATCGTGGCTAACAAAAGTCGTTTGACTGAGTATGCCACGGTAGCTTTAACGGAGGAATGCACTTCCCGTATTCAGAATAGGTTGCCCACAAAACTAAAAGACCCTGGAAGTTTTACTATCCAGCTTACGATTGGGCAAAGTATCCGAGCTCGTGGATTATGCGACTTGGGGGCAAGCATAAATCTGATGCCATCTTCGGTATTCAGAAAGTTAGGTCTAGGGAGTCCTAGACCTACAACGGTAATCTTGCAGCTAGTAGACAGGTCTTTAGCTAAGCCGGATGGCATTGTTGAGGATGTGTTAGTGCAAGTAGGCTCCCTCATTTTTCCGGTCGATTTTATTGTTCTGGATTTTGAACCAGATGCTGAAGTCCCATTTATTTTGGGACGACCCTTTTTGGCAACCGGAAAAGCATTAATTGATGTAGCTGCAGGTCAACTCACGATGCGAGCACATGACAAGGTCGAAGTGTTCGATGTGTACAAGGTACCTAAGCTCCCGACTGTTTATAAGGAACTCTCGGTGATCAATGTGATTGATCATGGGAATGCTAATGGAATGAGTGATTCCCGAGAGTTACTAGGAAGGCCACCGGATAAGGTTGAGAACTACTGGGGGGATGACCATGATCGGGACAAATCGTCCATCACCCTAGTAGACAAGTGAGCATAAAGGACGTCGAGCCGCGACGGTAAACCAGGCGCTGCACGGGAGGCAACCCGTGAGAAAAATATTTTATTTTTCTTCTTTTTGCACAGTGTAGTTAATTTTTATCTTTATTTTTGTTTTTATTTTTTATTTCCAATTGTTATTTTTCTTTTTCTTTTCTTGATTAGGTTTAGATTTTCATTTTAGTTAGTATTTTTTATTTTAGTTAGGGAAATCTATTAATCTAACCAATTTTTATTTAGTGAGGTGATTTTCAGGTATAACGGAGGAAATATACATGGAATCGAGAAAATGAGGAAAGGTATGAAAAATTAAATTAATTGAAGAAACAGTGTAGTGGCGCGTTGGCGCCGTGTCACGGAGGTAGGGCTCCGCGTTACCCTCCGTGACACGTTGAAGGCAAAATCCGGATTTTTCAAAAATTCTAGTAAGCCAACACGTTGGCTCCGTGTCACGGAGGAGGGTCTCCGCGTTACCCTCCGTGACACGTTGCCGTGTATTTGGTGCCGGGTCACACCGGGTTGCCGGGTGACCCGCGTGTTTTCTTAAATTAAAACCCCCGATTTCGCCCCATTTCTTCCCATTCCCTCTTCCCTCCGCGACCAAAACACCTATTTCCCCCTCCCCAAGCACCGTGCCACGTTCCTAGGCAAGGAATACGTCAAGTTTCTTCGGTTTCTCAATTAAAAGGTATGTTTTCATCGTCTATCTCAATTTTTTGGCAATTTTAGTCAAATTTGGGCATGTGAGGTGAGATATATCACCCTAGGTAGAAATTAAACATGAATGTTGGATTATTTGTGATTGATATATGTTTGGATTGTTGTATTTAGCGTTTGAACTTATCGATTGCGTAAATAATTCGAATTTGATTATAGAATTGTATTCTAGGGCATGAGTTGTTGAATTTAACTTGAGTGACTTGATAAGTCGGCAAATTAGATGCCGGGGTGTGTTTGTAATTTGAGAGAAGTCGTGGTAAATATTGTGTAAATGTTAAAAGACGACAAATTCTCGAATTTTTTGGGAAAATGCAAAAAGTGTGTAAATTGGTTAGATTGTTTGGATTAGATTGTATATAGAATGTTTTTATCGTTGTTTTTATTTTGTTGTTGTTTTTGTTGCGAAGTGCGATGTGTGAATTGTTAGCGATAGTAGGATTGGGATTAGCTGTATGAAGTCTGAGTAGTACGCTAACCGTTATGCTGTCGAAATTTTTTTGTGAACGCACTAAGCATGAAGTGTATAGTGTTGTCTGTGGTGTAATTAGAGTTATCCTTGCCGTAATTCGTAGAAGTAGCTAAGGCCTAAGTGTGGGGTAAATGTTGTGTAACCCGACCTTAGCCGAAGTTAACAAGTTTTTAGCTTAACTTTGTACTTGTTTGTGTAAATTGACAGGTACAATGGCGAGCAGACAAGATAAAGGCAAGGGTGCTTCTACCTCAGGCACCGATAGGAAAAGGATGAGACTGGGCACCGCAGTCCCAGCTGCACCCGCTGTTCCGCGCGGCCAACGCCGCCAATACGGAATAAGATGGGTAACCGAGGAAGGAAAGAAATGGTATAATAAGCATAAGGAGAGCAAGTACTTCCCGGAAGAACATATTGCACGGGAACCACTTGCACAGGAGTTCCCTCGCATTGTACAGAGAATTGCAGCAGCTGGGCTCAGCTTTATCTTTTAGGAGCCCAAGGAGTGCAACCTTCACTTGGTCCGAGAGTTCTACGCAAATTGGAACCCTGCCATCAGAAGCCACACAGTGAAAATCAGAGGGCAGATTGTCACTCTGGAACCCCAGCAGCAGAATGCCATCGTTGGAGCGCGGGACACAGACGCCCACGTTCTCCGCCAGCTAAACATCACCCCACCGTACGCCGACATCAGACGTACGTTGAGTGGGGCTCGATCCACAGCCCGATGGAGTAGACATAAGGAGAGGGGTTACCACCAGACGCTGCCTTATTCGCAGATGAACAGGGAGGCCAGAATATGGCTGAAGATTGTGTGTTCGTGTTTGATCCCGGGAGTTCATATGACGGACGTGACCCGGGACCGTGTCTGCTTGGTGTATGCCCTTATGAAAAGGCTTGAGATTAATGTTGGGGCGGTAATAATATCTGCCATGAAGAGAGCCAGACTGCACCAGGGCCACAGATACGGGTTTGGCGGACTCATCACCACCTTCCTCCGAGGCCTCGACATTGAGGAAGAAGCCTTGGACTACATTCTGCAGTTGGAGCGGAGGGCCCTCGATGTGACAAAGACTAAGGCCCCCGACACTACACACGGACCAGTACTGACTTTGGGCGAGCGACATGCTCGTGACGATCAGTACATGGCCCGTATGTTTGGCATGCAGATGCTACAGCTACGGATTGGTGGGAGACCAGCCACCGAGGAAGAATTATGGCAGCTGGAGCTGGACTACCCATTTGGCGAGAACGCCAGAGCCTTATGTCGGGTGGGACCAGCCTTCGTGGAGCCGACGGATGACGATGTCCCTACTGATGAGGAGACACGTCGGGAGGACTCCGATGTGGAGTCCGATGACGACGATGGAGCTGATTCAGACTTGGGCGACGAGGCCGCAGCACCGGATGAAGAAGTCGAATATTTCGACTAATCAGGGAGTTCCACCACCCGAATTTTTTGTGTTGTAATTTTTGTGAACACTGGGGACAGTGTTCGATTTAAGTGTGGGGTGGGGAGTAGGTAGGTGCTGGGACTTGGGCTCTAATTTGCTGTATGTTTTTCCTTGGTTTGGATGAATGTTTGTGCTTTCCCTGTTGTGAACTGTTTGGTGATGTATCTGTATATATTTGTTTTGTGGCTAATGATGTGTGTTATGAAAAGTTATGGTTGTCAGTGTAAATATTTTTTAAATAGTTTGTAAATATTTTTTTCTATCGAGATGATCGATATTTTTCACAAATTTGCGCGAAAATATTTTGCACTTGTAAATATTTTCTTTCTATCGAAATGATCGATGTGTTGCAAAATTTTTCAATTTTTATTTTTTTGGGTTTCTCGGAGTTTGTTTTCGGTTCTTTTACCGAGAATAGTCCCATTGAACCGATGTCATAGTTAGTGACTGTTCCCTATGATGGATGGATGACGACCGTCTTAAGGGAAATGTAGTCGGTAGGAGTAGGATTTTTATTTGTTTTTAGTTTTTCTTTGGTGGATTGCATCAATAAACTGTAGTTGCTTATGGTTGCTAAAATTTCGTTGCGTGTGTAACTGATGTTCAAAATGTGGAAATGATTCGTTTGAAAGCATGCAATTTGATAAATATGTTGAGTTACCTAGGCTATAGAATTTGATTCAGTATGATTGAGGCTTAATTTTGAATTCATGTGATTGGCTAATTAGAGAGTCCGTGAATGCATCTTGATTCGAGCATGTGCACGAAGTGTGAAGTGAGGTATTGTTATTCCATGCCATTGTGAATTGTCTAGAACTTGCCTGGTGTGTATACAAAACGAAATGAAGGAGGTGTTGTGTTGGAAAGGATGTAGGCATTTCTTTGTTTTAACCGATAGATTCCATTTTTTTCTTGTCAAATTCTACCTTTTTATATGTTGTATACCCTAGTCAGCCCGTTGAGCCTTTAGCCGATTTCTTTCTTTCTTTTGTCCAAACTTGTATAAACTAAGCTTTATTCCTTCTTTTCATTAGCCTTAAAGTCTATACGAAACTCTTAAGCGCTTACAAAGAAAAGACAATGTTTCCCAAAGTGTTAAAGAGTGAAAAGAAAAAGAAAAGCAGAGTGAAGAAAGAAAAGATGATGTTGAAGAGGCACTTGCTATAATTAAATGATAGTGAGGGTACATGAAAAACCTTTGTTTTGTGTCAAGTGTGTTTGATGAAATGGGCTGTACGAAAGGAAACCAGCATGAATGGGAGAAAAAGAGGAAAGAGAGGAACAATGTCCATAAGTCGATGGGAATGAGTTGAAAAGGCGCTTAAGGATGCTAGCGACTATTATTGGCTAATCCAATATATATATACTAGATCCATAGCCCCGTTACAACCCATTAAAGTCCTACGTGATCTTACATTGCATTTCTTTATATTAGTGGAGTAATACACTAAGGGCAAGCTTATGGGTCATGACATGAGGCATGTGAATTCTTTTGGGAGAGTGAGTGAAATTAATTTTTGTATGCCCCTACTTGAATGTTTGTGTGCTGCATGAACATAAAGGGGAAGATTCTCTCGAGTTGTGAGGGCACATGCTTGAGGAAAGATTGATTTTCGTGTCGGATTTCTTGATTAGCTGATTTGCATGAGTTTGCCGATATCAAGAATCAATTCTTAAAGGTCTAGGAAGTCTTGATGTATTAAATGTCATTGTATTGTAAGACCAAGCATGTTTTCGTGATGATTTGCAAAAATTGAATAATCGGTATGACCGTAGCGTAAATTGTCGCACCATAGTGATGAAGGTTGGGATGTAATTTGCATGAGTTGTGTATATGTTGTTCGAGGACGAACAAGGATTTAAGTGTGGGGTAAGTGATCTTGGGCAGATTTATATGCCCAAGTGATACTCAAACGTATCATTTTTACCTTGTTTGTTGTGCAATGTGTATATAATATCATGTAATTGGTAATAAAATGCGAATTTATACTAACCAACATGATTAGCATTTGTTTTGCAGGTAAATGTGATTTTTAGGAGCTAAAATGCATGTTGGAACTATATCGGAGTTGGACTTGGATGCGAGCGTGGAAAAGACATTGGAATGCACATTTTATAGGGGCTCCGCGATGGAGCCGTGCCACGCTACCATCGCGGTAGCACACTGCCTGAACAAGAATTAAAATGGCAATTTCCAGTGTGCCATCGCATCAGCTCTGTGGCACGGAGAGAGGCCTCCGCGTTGGCCTCTGTGCCACATTGAGGCTAATTTACCGGACCCTGAAATTCCAGTGAAGGTCCGCGTCCACGCCGTGTCACGGAGGCAGTGCTCCGTGTTGGCCTCTGTGACACGTTGCTTGTTATTCCGGGAAAAATTTCCCACTAGTATAAATTGCACACTTAGGTTTATTTTAAGCAGTTTTTTAGTTTTTAGACTGAGTTCAGAAGTGGAGAGCAAGGACGTGGGTTAGGAGCAGTTGAGGAACGAAAAAGCTAAGGGATTTCTTCTCTTCTTTTCTTCTTTCTATCAATTGTACGTATGATTTACACTCATTTTAGGATGATCAATCCACAAATGAGTGGCTAATTCTCTTCCTTGCTGAGGTTTTGTCACTTGTAATGAATTTTGATTATAATTGATATGGTTTTCTTCTTGTTCTTCCATGTTGTTCTATTAATTCTTGTTCTTACTGCATTAGTGTGTGGCCGACATTAATGTACATCTAAAAAGTCCAATTTCACTCGAAAGAGCAAGAAATTGGAAAGTTGTGAATTAATAGGGTATTGTTCTTAACTTGATTTGGGAAAATTGGGTTTTGATGTGCTTTCCTGATAGAAATATAATTGAAAGCCGTATTAGTCAATTTAGGAACCGGAATTGTATTGCTAGGTCATAAATTGCATTTGATCACAGAAATGTAGACGGATGGTTTATGATTCTAAAGTGAAATTAAATACGAGAGTTTTAATTTCTAGGCGAATGTTCTTGGCTAGCAACATGAAGAAGAGATTAACCAAATTATCATGATTATCAAGTTCATTACTTGTTCTTAACCTTGGCATGTTCATATCCATTGTCTAAATTCACAGTAAATAGTTGTTATTAATTTTAGTATATATAGTTTAGAAACAAAAACTCAAGTAACTGTTGGTTACATTGTTGTTAGCATAATTAGAAGTGAAATAGGAATATAGTAAACTAGGCAACTTTACATATCTTGAGCCTCCTTGGATCGATACTTGGCTACTTAGCCACTTTATTACTTGTTTGACCACGTGCACTTGCGTGTCGATTTTTAACCCCTACCGGAACACCCGAACAGCCGACATAAAAGGGATAAGCAGTTCCTTTTGTATGCATAAAATATTGTTAGAAAAGGGTGCCAGACCTAGTAGAATAACAGTGGAGATTGAACCCAATTATGAAGGAAGTGGTAAAGAAGAAAGTGATAAAGCGGCCGGATGCAAGAGTTATCTATCCTTTTCCGGAAAATCACTGGGTAAGCCCAATTCAACGTGTCTCGAAAATGGGTGGAATGATAGTGGTATGAAATGAGAAAGATGAATTGATACCTCAAAGAACAGTCACATGGTAGAGGATTTGCATTGATTATCACAACCTTAATACAACCACCAGGAAGGATCCTTTCCCATTACCTTTTCCTGGATCAGATGTTGGACAGGTTAGCTGGGCATGACTTCTATTTTTTTCTGAATGGGTACTCTGGGTATAATCAAATCATGATCGCCTAGGAGGATCAGGAGAATACTACTTTCACTTGCCTTTTCGATACATTTGCATTTCGAAGGATGCCGTTTGGACTGTGTAATGCACCAAGGTCTTCTAGAGGTGTATGACGGCTATTTTCACTGACATGGTGGAAAAGTTTGTTGAAGTATTCATGGATGATTTTTCAGTCTATAGAAGTGATTTTGATGATTTTCTAGACTATTTGGATGCTGTGCTAGCTCGGTGTGAGGAGACCAATCTTATGCTAAATTGGAAAAAGTTCCATTTCATGGTACCTGAAGGGATAGTTCTGGGCCACAAAATCTCAAAAGATGGTATTAAAGTTGATCGGGCTAAGATTGAAGCCATTGAGAAGCTGCCTCCTCCTGTGTTTGTAAAAGGGGTGCATAGTTTTTTGGGACACACTGGTTTCTATAAGAGGTTCATTCAAGACTTCTCCAAGATAGCTAGCCCAATGGTATATTTATAGACAGCTTGCTAAACATGTCAACAAACTTCTTAAACTGGTCCTCCTTCTTTTTCTTTGTAAGTTGTTGTGGATACGGTGTTGGGAGTCTTGCTTCAACTCTATCATCACTCGTGGCCTACATGCCCGCCTCTTCATCATGAACTTGAATGCGGATCTCGTCATCCTTATCCTTTGTTGCTTCCTCAACATTTTCTTCATTCTCTGGAGTCATTGGCTTTTTATCGCCCTCATCTTCATTAGCTACTTTCGGGTTCTCCACCTCTCTAGACTTCCCGTGTGTATGTCCAATCACCTTGCCATTTCTAGTGACAATAGCCATACATTGACCATCTTTCTTTGGGTTAGGCATTGTGCCACTAGGTAGTGTTCCCTTCATCCTCAGGTTCATTTGAGCCAATAGGTGATTCACTCGGGCTTCTAAATGCTTGATAGATGTTGAGTGTGAACTCACAATTTGAGCGAGGTTAGACACCTCTCCTCTTAATTCCTTCACCCCACTTTCAGTTGACTCCACCTTCTTCAAAACTCTTGATAGCATTTCTTCCATTTTTGAGTTACCCGCATCACTTACCCCTAGCTGATTTTGAGGATTCCCAACCTTAGGAGGTGGAATATATGGATTTGAACTTTGATGATAATGATCACCTTCTTGGTTTGTCTCTCTATTGCTCCACCTCTCATTTCTTTCAGGCCATCCTTGCTGCTTACGATTCCTCCAACCTTGGTTATTACCCCTTGGGCGCCACGGGCCTTGGTTTGCTCCTTGGAATCTAGGTCGAGGGCCTCCCATTTGGTTACCCATATATTGGCATTCTTCGTCATATCTTAGTGGTGAATTCCCTTTCATATGGTAGGGGTGCATTGCCACGCCATTTACTACCTTTGGACCTGCTCCCTTCATATGCTTGGTCACTAATTCTAATTGTGTCAACATCTTGGCAAGAGTCTCATCCCTCTCATCATCCCCCTTTTACAACTCCGCCGCCAATGCACTTGAGCTGATCTCATGAGTGGACACACTTGTCTCCCTTGTGTGCCAAGCCCAATTGGTTTTTGTCATTCGGTCAAGGAGAGCTTTGGCCAACCCATATGTTTGGTCCATAATAGAACCCCCAGCTAGGTTGTTGGCAATGGATTTGTTGATTGAATCAAGGGCCCTATAGAAGCTTTGGAGAAGTACTTCATCTAGTAATCCATGATTTGGGCAAAGAGAAACCTTCTTTTTAAACCTCAACCATGCCTCATGCAAAGGCTCTCCTTGTTCTTGTCAAAAGTTTATAATATCGCCCCTCAATTGTAACATCTTTGAGGGAGGAAAAAATTGATCTAGGAAAGCCTCGGTTAACTCTTTCCACGAAGTAATACATCCCGGAGGAAGTCCTCTAGCCACATTGTTGCTTCCCCCATCAATGAGAATGGAAAGAGTCTCAATCTGATTGACTCTTGACTAGAGTTTGTATTGTTGAAGGGCTGGCAAATTTCCAAGAAATTCCTCAAGTTTCAATTTGCATCTTTTCTTGGTTTGTCGCCAAAGAGCCCCTTCATCTGTAACAAGTTCAACATGGTGCTAGTAACATGGAACACCGCATTCCCTACAGTTGGTGGTAGGAGAATGGCTCCTGCAACTTCCTGCATCACCGGATTATCTTCTTCAAGTTCCATGTTACCCTCCACTGAGCTATTCCCTCCTTGGGAGTGATGGCTCATGTGATGAACATTATGAATATGACTCTAGCAATACACAGTACCATTAAGTATTCATCATCACACACCTCTAGTTAGTGATTTTAGCTACTCATAGTTAAGAAACTCAAAAACACATTTATCAATAGCATCATTGAATTCAATAATAAGAGTAGATAAATCAAATGCACAATAATCCTTCAACTACAGCTGAAACTTAATAATACCAAAGAAGAAAATAGAGCTGAGTATTTTCTACAAGTTTCAATTAAAATCCCTTTCTCATCTAAAAGATTGTGTTCAGCTAAAAGAGGAAATAATGAAGTGATGTGTAATTGGATTTTCTCTCAATCTCTCTATATCTATATCTTCTTGTTCTCTACTTTTTCTCCTCTTCTATACAAAGTACTTATTTTTCTATTTATACCCTGAAAAGTAGGGTACTTTTCCTCCATTTTTCAATAATGGACAATTATACCCGTAATAGCACTATTCTGAAACCGACGAAGGTACCGGCGGTTCGCCGATGAAATCCGTGAACTGTGGGGTATCTACTCTTCTTCTATACTCATTTCCAGTGAACTTCAATGGTTCATTCGGTGTCTCGCTGATGCCAATTCGTGAACCACGGATCTTCAATGTTAATTCCAGAATTTCTAAGTGTCATCCGGCGACTGAATCGACGACTCGCCGCTGGTGAGTCATGAACAGCTGGTGGCATTCATCCTCTGAGGCAGTGATATTAGACTTTTAGCCGGCATTTCATTGGTTGACACCTACAACTCTCCGCTCATTCTCACTTCCTCCTTTTAGCTCCATTTTTGCTCGTTTCTTCAAACATACGCATCTACACACAACAAAAGCAAAAAGGGCATAAAATCCAAATAATCAACTTGAGAATGAAACAAAAACTCAAGTTTTAGAGTGTAATGAGTTGGTAAATTACCAACTCATCACTATCATCTGGAATTTTATGGTTTGGACACTTTACCAATTTTTTCTTGAATCTCAGCCAGGTTTCATAAAGTGCCTCGATTTTAAGTCGTCGAAAATTTTAAATTTCATCTTTGAGCTGCATCATTCTGGAGGGGGAAAGAATCTCTCTAAGAAGGCTTGCTTGAATTTCCTCCAATTGGTTATGGAGTCATTCAGCAACTTCGACAACCATAAAGTGGCTTCCCCTGATAGAGAAAAGGGGAAGAGTTTGAGTCTAATGGCATCTTGTCTCACTTCAGGCAACCTGTACACCTTGCAAATTCCAACAAAGTTCATCAAGTACAGGTTGGCATCATCCACTACATGACCACTGAACACCCCTTTCATGTTTAACAATTGAATCATGGTGCTCATTATACAAAATTTGGCCCTAGCGAGTAGCGGTGGTGATGCAATTGCTCCAGTTGACCCAACTTCGTCAATGCCTGGGTCCTCATCACCGAACAACTAAGGAGCAACTCTACGACCTCTGTTGCCAAATCCATGTCGACCGACGTTGAAAACATCGTCTTGTTTCCCCGTCCATGTCCACCGGCGTTGACAACCTCGTCTCTTGCATCTTTCGCATCCTAAAGTGCAGCTTGTCGAGCTAACTCGGCTTGCCTTGATTCTTCAGCTATGCGGACATCTCTCTGGTCCTGGTTTTCCATTCTGCGCAGTGTTCGATCAATCTCAGGGTTCAACGAAATTAATGGATTTTCACTACTCCGAGTGCTTGGCATTCACCGATCAACAACCTTTGGGTATCAAAAATTTAAAAAACATAATTTAAGAAATAACTATCAAAAGTCAAATAGTAGCAATTAATCTAGTCTTAGTCGTATTCCCCAGCAACGATGCCACTTTTTGATAATGCTAAAACTCACACCTCCTTTCAAAGTATGAAGAGGACATTGTCAATAAAGGACCCAACAGAGAGGTTGGGGTCGATCCCATAGAGAATATGGAAGATCTAGACTAATGCCTGTAAGTGAACTTGTTGGTTAGTTACTCCAATTGGGGGGTTTTAAGAAAATAATATTTAAAATAATGATTAAAATTTTGATGTAAAATCAAGAGTTAAGAACAACTAGGGTTTGTGTTCCCCATGGGTTCATAACTACTTCGGGTGTACACACATGACCATTACCAATGCTTTACCTATAGGACTAATAACTAGAGTTCATCAAACCGACTGGTTCATCCCTATTGGATGACTATACTCAATCATCGGGTCAAGTCTCATGGGAGATGTCAAACTATCCGTTATCAATAATTCTCAAATATAACTATCCTGCAACCACAACTCAAGTTAATACAATGATCATCAAGATCAAGGCTTAGTTGTAATTCTCTTTTCCTAATCTTTACCTCTCTAGGCTCAAGCAAGTAAAGCATTCGGGAATGTCCTAAAGTTGTACACCGTTAAGAAACATTTAAGCATGAAGAGAATACAATATAAGCGTTTTGCATTGGTTTTGGATCATGTTTGTGTATCCCTAGCTTGTTAATCCATCATGGTTCCCACAACCCTAACTATGGAGGTTTTAGCCTCTAATAGTTGCAAGGTTGTGATATGCATTCATAATTAAACACATAAATCAATACATAAAATTGTAGATGAGAGATAAACTTCGTTGATTAAATCGGAATTAACTCAAAAACAATCCACAAAGATCAAGAAAGAATTCAAGAAAAGGTTGATCACAAGTTAATCAACTCAATTCAATGATCTCCCTCGTCCTATTACCTTCTCTAGCTTGTTCTAACGATTTCTGATCTCCCCTCTAAAAAATAAAACATCAAAAGTGTTTATACAGATATAAGAATCCTTTTCCTAAGATAACAGGGTAACTTTCCTTAATTGTTGCCGCTCGAGCAATGATCGACATACGACCCGTAACCGATTTGTATGGGTCATACCTGCTATCCATAAGTCCTTGGCTTTATGAAATTTGGCTAAGTGTTGGGACATGGTACAACTTGTACATGCTTCCTATGAGTAGTATTGTACTTCTGTGGCCTGACTCTGAGAATTCTCAATTTTTCTGAAGTTTGTCACAAGTATGATGGTATGACTCGTACCTCTCCACCACGACTCATATTGTCCATGCATGTCAGGAGTCTTCCTTTTGTGCAATTCTTCTTAATATTTCCACGACTCAATGGTACGGCTCGTACCATGGTTGTATGGCTCGTACTGTGAGTCGTGGGTTGCATTCTTCCCAACTCAGCCTTCTGAATATTTTCATGAGTCTTAGTATGCTTCGTGCCAGCAATGTACAGCTCGTACTAAAACTGTCACTTTGACTCATTTTCTTCTCTTTTAGGCTTCTTTTGCACATTCTTGCTCCAACACCTATGTTTTCCTGAAAACAAAAGAAAAGCACCACATACCCATATAAACATACCTAAGTCCGTGTTATTTTCTTAGTTTTGAGCATTGAAAGTGCTATAAACTCATATCAGATAAAGAACCTTTGACTAAGTTGACCTAGAAGAAGGTCAAATTTTAGCGATTCGATGCTTGTGAGAAAAGTTTCCAAGAGTTAAAAGCTCGACGTACTTCAGCTCTAGTCTTGACCATGCCGGAGGTCACAGATGATTTTTTGTGTATTGTGATGCTTCTCGGATTGGCCTTGGATGTGCATTGATGCAGCATGTGAAGGTCATTTCTTATTCTTTGAGGTAGCTTAAGACTCATGAGAAGATATCTGACGCATGACCTTGAATTAGCAGCAGTTGTGTTTGCCTTGAAGATTTAGAAGCACTATTTGTATGAGGTACGTATGGGTATGTTCACAGACCACAAGAGCCTTTAGTATGTATTTACTCAAAAGGATCTAAACTTTTGGCAAAGGAGAAGGCTTGAGCTTCTCAAAGACTATGACATGAGTGTTCTTTATATCCGGGTAAGGCCAATGTAGTGGCGGATGCTCTCAACAGACTGTCCATGGAGAGTGTGTCCCATATTAAGGATGGGAGGAAAGAATTGGTGAAGGATGTTCATAGCCTAGCTCGTTTGGGGGTCCGCATTACAGGTTTGATGGTGGTATTATTGTTTATAATGGGTTGGAATCTTCATTAGTGACAGAAGTTAAAGTAATGCAAGATGAGGATCCTATTTTGGTGAAGTTGAAGGAAGCAGTCCCAAATCAGAAAGTAGAGGTTTTCTCCCAAAGGGGAAATGGTGTACTCCAATATTAGGGCCGGTTATGTGTTTCGACTATGGATGACTTGAGAGAGTGAATGTTGAGTGAGGCTCATGGCTCTAGATACTCTATCCATCAAGGTGCCACTAAGATGTACCATGATCTATGGGAAGTTTATTGGTAGAATGGAATGAAGAAGGACATAGCAGAATTTGTGGCTAAGTGTCCGAATTGCCAACAGGTGAAGGTTGAGCATCAGAGACCTAGAGGTATACTTCAGACATCAATATTCCTACTTGGAAGTGGGAAGAGATCAACATGGACTTCATTAAAAGGTTGCCTTGTACGCGCCAACAATATGACTCTATATGGATAGTTGTGGACAGGTTGACAAAATCAGCACATTTTTTACTGGTCAAAACTATAGATCCAGCGGAGGATTATGCTAGACTTTATATTTGGGGGCTACTTCAATTGCGTGAGTTCCATTGTCTATGTAACAGCCCAGACCACCGCATGTAGAAATTGTCCGCTTTGGGGCTCTCCCCCTCACGGTTTTAAAATGCATCTACAAGGGAAAGGTATCCAA
Organism: Datura wrightii; assembly: GCA_035772735.1. Classification (NCBI taxonomy): domain Eukaryota; kingdom Viridiplantae; phylum Streptophyta; class Magnoliopsida; order Solanales; family Solanaceae; genus Datura; species Datura wrightii. Next base: position 119,121,440 of record JASDFA010000016.1, read on the forward strand.
GCACTTATAAAGCACTCTTCGTTCTCCTCCCCAACCGATGTGGGATTCGCCTAAACCAATGTGGGATTCGCCTAAGGCAAGCCTTACACTCACCCCCCTTGGGACTCAGCGTCCTCGCTGAGGTTTGCTATAACAGACCAGACCGCCGCTTGTAGAAATTGTCCGCTTTGGGGCTCACCCCCTCACGCTTTTAAAATGCGTCTACAAGGTAAAGGTATCCATGCACTTATAAAGCACTCTTCATTCTCCTCCCCAACTGATGTGGGATTCGCCTAAATCAACGTGGGATTCGCCTAAGGCAATCCTTACATTCACCCCCCCTTGGGACTCAGCGTCCTCGCTGAGGTTTGCCCCACCATCGGGTTTGCCCCACCACAGGCCCGGCACCGGCTCTGATACCACTGTAACAGCCCAGACCACCGCTTGTAGAAATTGTCCGCTTTGGGGCACACCCCCTCACGGTTTTAAAATGCATCTACAAGCGAAAGGTATCCAAGCACTTATAAAGCACTCTTCGTTCTCCTCCCTAACGGATGTGGGATTCGCCTAAGGCAAGCCTTACACTCACCCCCCTAGGACTCAGCGTCCTCACTGAGGTTTGCTGTAACAGCCCAGACCGCCGCTTGTAGAAATTGTCCGCTTTGGGGCTCACCCCCTCACGGTTTTAAAACGCGTCTACAAGGGAAAGGTATCCAAGCACTTATAAAGCACTCTTCGTTCACCTCCCCAACCAATGTGGGATTCGCCTAAACCAATGTGGGATTCGCCTAAGGCAAGCCTTACACTCACCCCCCCTTGGGACTCAGCGTCCTCGCTGAGGTTTGCCCCACCACCGGCCTGGCACCGGCTCTGATACCACTGTAATAGACCAGACCGCATCTTGTAGAAATTGTCCGCTTTGGGGCTCACCCCCTCACGGTTTTAAAATACGTCTACAAGGGAAAGGTATCCAAGCACTTATAAAGCACTCTTCGTTCTCCTCCCCAACCGATATGGGATTCGCTTAAACCAATGTGGGATTCGCCTAAGGCAAGCCTTACACTCACCCCCCCTTGGGACTCAGCGTCCTCGCTGAGGTTTGCGCCACCATCGGGTTTGCCCCACCACCGGCCCGACATCGGCTCTGATACCACTGTAACAGCCCAGACCGCCGCTTGTATAAATTGTCTGCTTTGGGGCTCACCCCCTCACGGTTTTAAAATGCGTCTACAAGGGAAAGGTATCCAAACACTTAGAAAGCACTCTTCGTTCTCCTCCCCAACCGATGTGGGATTCGCCTAAACCAATGTGGGATTCGCCTAAGGCAAGCCTTACACTCACCCCCCCCCTTGGGACTCAGCGTCCTCGCTGAGGTTTGCCCCACCATCGGGTTTGCCCCACCACCGGCCCGGCACCGGCTCTGGTACCACTGTAACAGCCCAGACTGCTGCTTGTAGAAATTGTCTGCTTTGGGGCTCACCCCCTCACGGTTTTAAAACGCGTCTACAAGGGAAAGGTATCCAAGCACTTATAAAACACTCTTCGTTCTCCTCTCCAACCGATGTGGGATTCGCCTAAGGCAAGCCTTACAGTCTATCATCTTAGATAAGCGTACTCAGTTTACCTCTCAGTTTTGGAGATCATTTCAGAAGGGCCTTGGTACCTAGGTGAAGCTTAGCACAGTTTTTCACCCACAGAACAAAAGGTTCAGCTTGTTAGAGAAAAGATGAAAACAGCTCAAAGTTGTCAGAAATCTTTTGCGAATGTTAGGAGGAGATTGCTTGAGTTTGAGGTTGATGATTGGGTGTTTCTAAAGGTGTTTCCCATTAAGGGAGTTATGAGGTTCGGTAAGAAAGGGAAGCTTGGTCCCGGATATGTTAATCCTTATAGAATTCTGAGGTGAGTTGGAAAGGTAGCTTATGAGTTGGAGCTACCAACAGAGTTAGCTTCGGTACATTCAGTTTTCCATGTCTCTTTGTTGAAGAAGTGCATTGGAGATCCAGATCTAGGTTCCAATTGAGATCCTTGATTTTCACGTTAGAAAATTGAAGAACAAGGATTTAGCTTTTGTGGAGAAACCCGCTTTTTTTGAGAGTTACATGGGAAGCCGAAGCAAATATGATGGCTCGATACCTACATCTTTTCCCTTCCAGTTTAGTTCCAGCATGAAGTACCAATTTTCTCCTTAGTACTCTATATAGCTTCATGTCAAGTTCATGTATCTCAGTTCCTTTCAGGTCCATGTATTCTTGTATGTTTTATGAATTCAGTTTAGTTATGTATCTCAGTCGGAGTCAGCCACTCCAACAGTTTTCAGTCTACAACTTTCAATTTGGAATTGCAATTCCTTTCCTATCCTTTTTAGCTTAGTTAATCTACATTCAAGGATGAATGTTTCTAAGGGGAAGATAATGTAATACCTTAAAAAGTCCCTAAGAACAAATCTGAGACTTGCAAAAGAAAAAAAACATGAAAATGGCATCAGGCTATTCAACGACTCATAGGACGAGTTGTCCAGCAAACAAATGAGTCGTTGGTTATGCCCTGTTATATCCACTTCTGGAATATGTCAAAAATCACCTAAAATCGATGAGTGGATTATATGACCCATTATTTGATTGTACCAATCATTGTTTTTTCATTAGAGTAGGTTCAGAAAGTGATTCTGAGGCAAGAAGGAACCAAAGAAAGTGGTACCACGGGTCATCCAATGGACCAACGACCCGTTCTTTTAGTTGTTGGTTATGCCAGATTTATTTTTAGTTTTGGCACTTCAAGGATATTTTGGTAAAACCCTATGTATCTAACTCCTAAGTTCTGTCATTTTAGGCATCCTAAAAGTCATATTAAAGGGTTTAGCCTAAATCCCTATTCCCTTCAAACATCTGTAGGTTGAAGATTTTCTCTCAAGTCAAGCTAGGGTTCATCATCTCCTTCATCTTAACTTCTCTTGGGCCTTTAAGATAAGTTAAGAAATTATCTATTCAAGTATGCAGGGTCATAAATGGGGGATTTCTTCCACCCTCATGTCCAATTTCATCTCTAATTCATGATTTTATGTCTCCAAACATGATTTATTGAAATTCTAGGGTTAGACCCAATTTTCATGAAATCTCTTATGATCTCTTATGAATTCAAGTCTCTTATGATTCAAACTATTTTTTATGATTATGAATGCATTTTTCTAATAAAATATGTTATGAACTTATGATTTTCATGTTATGATGATTTTACTTAATTATGTATGATTTTCATGAATCTCAAGTTTATGTATCATGACCGTCCATCAGCATTATTTTCATGGCTAGTTCAAGTATGTTAAGATATTATGAATTTAATGATTTAAACTAGTACATGTAAACACATGTTTCATGATTATGATATGAGCATTATATATATTTTTGGAGTAGTATTTAACATCGAGTAGGCCGGGGTTCCAGCGCACCTAGGACTCAGAACTACATGCCATCGTAGCCATGATGGAGTCTTCCATGAAAGTGTCTCCCATTACCGAATGGGCCACCCATGAGTGATATCAAACCTTCATGGTCCATACCTTTGGAAAGGTATGGATACACCTCCCAGCTAGGGTTACAAGCTTGGCTCCATGTATGCTCACATGGGGTATATCAATTATAAGAAACCTCCCATTATTCCTTGATTTTCTATATATGCTTGTGTTCATGACTTATGAATTTTTTTCCAATGATATCCCAGTTCAGTATATGTTTTATAAGGATTTACTTATGAATTCATTCATGATCATATTTATGGTTCAGTTTTGAAAACCAGGAGTCACTATACTCAGTTTATGATCTGAAACTCATGATTTAAGCTTATCCTATACTCCTGATCTTATCTTACTTTTTTACTATTATTTTTTACCTACCTTGCATACTTAGTACATTCAAAGTATTGAATGTATACTTCTATGTTATATCATTTCATGATATAGGTTCAGGTGATCAAATTCAGCCCCAACATTAGCACTGCTCCTGCTCCAATTTAGTCCAGTTTTAACCTTGGTGAGTCCTCATCATCCGAGGACATTAGTTTTGTTAATGTTGCATTATGTCTTTCAATTTCAGACTTAGCATGCTAGTTAGAGGTGTTGTCCCATCAGCTCATCATTTGGTCAGAGGCTTTTCAGACTACTATATATTAGATTGTTCAGCATTGTTGACTTGTTGTCTACATGTATGCTTTATAATATTCAGTCTTCCTCTTATGTTATGTTCTTGATTTATTTCCACTTAGTTATGCTCACAAACATGTTATGTATGTGTCATGAGTTAGCTTGGAGCCATTCGTGGTTTTAGGTCCCGTGTCACGGTCCGAGGTCCATGCTTGGGTCATGACAGTTAATTGGAAACCCCTTTATCAGTATGTATACCAATACTATCTCTCTCTTGTGATCTTAGTGGTGTGTTTCCTGGGATGAGTACAGCACAAATGAACGTACCCAAACTCTGGCCTCCTTAGTCAAGTAGGAGAATGAGAGTGTCAAATGAACATCAGTCTCGCTTCGTTCCCACCGGGCAGCTGACTGCTCTTCGCACAATTTGTGGCAAATTTCACGATATGGGGGATTCTCAAGCAACAAGAAATACATCTCTGGGTCCACTACTGGCGTGCGGAGAAATACATTGAAGGCCCTGACAGTGAAATGGACCACTTGACCCCACACTCTAACCTTTGTGCTCTCTCCATAAGAAGTGTTCCAATTTGTATAAAACTCCCTCGCTAATGTGAGATTGCACTCCTTTGGCTCAGCAAATACATAACCTATCCCCAACTCACGGACATTATCACGAATGACGGGGAGCTCAAGTGCAAAACGACCTTCATCAATCCAATTTTTTGAGCCATATTTAGCTTCTTTCTGAGCATTAAACCATTTGAGTCCATGATCCTACACAGCTTGAGCTCCAAATCTCCTATCAAGAGTGCCCCTATGAACCGACGAACTTGGTACAACTCCTTTCCTAAGCCTTTTGAACCCCTCGCTCGAGGTGTCTACCTCCTTACATTTGTTTGCATGGGAAGCCATAACACCTACCAACCAGAATCAATACCAAAACACATTAGTTCATGAGAATCAAAGCTCGCTAATTAGGTGTAGAAGATGCAAGACGACCCCACATTTAATTCGCTAGCAGAATTTTGAGAATTTGTCAAATAGGGTACTCAGACTTTTCCTGTTATCATGCCAAATCTCATCAACCCAATTCATTCGCAAACCTTTTTTTTTCTTTCTTTCTTTCCACAAGAATGCTTCAAATTAGCCACTCCCTTCAATTCACCTAGTCTCAAATTATAACAACTCTAGTGTGGAAGTAGTCACAACATACACCCAAAACCAAAAAAATGATTATTTTCACTTGCTTTCCGCAATAAGCTGGTATGAATTTTCAACAACCCACTATTCTCAATTTCATAAAATTAGACTATTCAAGAAACTTCTCCTTCCACAAAAGTACTATAATTTCAAGAATTTCATGAAAATATCTACTACCCATTCACCACTTCTCTTCATACCCACAACAAAAAAAAGAAAACAAAATTTCAACAAAAAATACAATATTATTAAGAAAGAACATATGATTTTTAAGCCATGGAAGACCCACATTGCAAAGTTCAAGATTCTTTCCCAAGAATGGTGAACTTGGGTTTGGTTTGGGGGAGAGAGGGTAATAGGATCATGCTTTCAGTCGCAAATACTAAAGGAAAGAAGAAATTCACTTATTTGAGTTGGAGATTCTTACTTCACCAAGCTTTGGAGAAGACAACAATAGGGGAATGGGGAGGGGACTTACAGCAAGAGAGAGAGAGCCATTTTTTGTTTCTTTTGAATTTTTAAGAGAGATAAGATGAACGACCAATAAAAATAAAGAGTATGGGTTAGGGATTCATGTCCTTGGGTAAGCTTTGACCCATGGACCAAAAAGAATTTTCACCCAAAACCCGCATGGCGCGGCGCGCCATCCACTGTGCCCAACACTTTGAGAAAAAATTTTTGGATCAATGAGGCTTGGCGTATCGCACCTCCTACTACACCAACCTGAAAAAAAAATTTCTCTGATGTTTAACACCTAGAACACCACGCCTGTCAATTCGCCAACCAGAAAGAAAAAAATTTCTCTGAATTTCAAAACCTGGGGCGCCACGTCAGGTAAGTCGCCCCAGACATTAAAAAATTCCTGCTTTCTTTTTTTAGTTTTTCTCCACAAATTTCCTGTTTATCTCTGCAAAATAGAAATACATCATAAAAATGGGTTGCTTCCCACCAAGCGCCTTATTTATAGTCATGGCGCGATATTCATGGGTTACCTCCCATGCTCCGCCTGATTTAACGTCGCGGCATAATGCAAGAATTCTCAATCCTTTTTCAAGGAAATTGAAGTCATACTTCTATTAAACTCACATCCATATTAATGTTTCACCCTTTGGCCATTAACCAAGAAGGTTCTGTCTGACCTCAGAGGTTTCAACTTTACTGCACCATACACAGTCACATTTACAATCTCAACGGGACCTGACCACTTCGACCTCAGTTTACCCCAAAAAAATTTCAAACTTAAGTTGTATAATAACACCATCTGTCCCAAGTTAAACTCATGACGCTGGATGCGCTAATCATGCAATCTCTTTATACGCTCCCTATACAATTTAGCATTTTCATATGTATTGAGGCGGAACTCATCAAGCTCGTAGAGTTGCAACAATCTTTTCTCTCCAACAGCCTTCATATCCATATTTAACCTTTGGATAGTCCAATATGTTCCAGGTTCTAGCTCAACTGGCATATGACATGCTTTCTCGAAAACTAACCTATGGTGAAGTGCCAATAGGAGTTATGAAAGCAGTCCTGTAGGCCCAAAGTGCATCATCCGACTTGCTAGACCAGTGTTTCTTGTTTGTGCTCACTTTCTTATCGAGGATTCATTTGATTTCTCAATTAGGCACTTCCACCTATCCACTAGTCTGTGAATGATAATTTGTTTCTACCTTGTGCTTCACATTATACTTTGCCAACAAATTATTAAAAAGCCGGTTACAAAAATGCGTACCTTCATCACTGATGATAGCTCGAGGTTTTCCAAAATTGGTGAAGATATTGTTCTTCAGAAACCTAATTACTGCTTGAGCATCATTTGTAGAAGTGATGCAGCCTCCACCTATTTTGACACATAACCCATGGCTACCAAGATGTACTTGTTGCCATTTGACGGGATGAATGGACCCATGAAGTCAATTCCCTACCAATAAAATACTTCAACCTCCATAATGCATCTTTGAGGCATCTCAAGCCTTTTCGATATATTCCCTATTCTCTGACAGCTATCACAGGATTTCACAAATACATATGCATCCTTGAACAAGGTGGGCTAATAAAATCCAGATTGAAGGACCTTTCCAGTGGTCCTGTCTCCACTATGATGTCCTTTGTAAGGTGAGGAATGACAACTTTCCAAAATATAATATATTTCACCTTCGGGAACACATCTTCTGACCAATTGATTGGGCCCTACTTTTTTCAAAATGGCTTATCCATATGCAGAACCTACTATCATGAAGGACTTTCCTCTTCTTGTATGGAGTTGCATCGGGTGGGTATACGACACTTACCATAAGGTTCACTATGTCAGCATACTATGGAAGCTCAAGAATGTCGACAACAAACAACTTTTCATCAGGGAATGTCTTAGTAATTTCTACTTCACAATCAATATGCCTTCTATCCTCCAACCGAGAGAGATGATTTGCTACCTCATTCTCTGTGCCTTTATGGTCTTTGATCTCAATATCAAACTCCTAAAGTAGCAGTATCCACCAATAAGCCTTGGTTTAGCATCTTTCTTAGAAAACAAATATTTGATTATAGCATGGTTAGTGTATACCACCACCTTTTTCTCTACTAGATAAGCCCTGAATTTATCAAAAGCAAATATCATAGCCAACAACTTCTTTTCAATCATGGTGTAATTTTTCTTAGCTATTTCTAGTGATTTACCTTCATAATAAATGGGTCGAAATCCCTTTTCTCTATTCTTCCCCAAAACAACTCCTATAGCAAAATCACTAGCTTCACATATTATAATGAACGGTAATGACCAATCTAGAGTAATGATAATTGGAGTTGTTATCAACTTTTCCTTCAAAACCTTGAAAGCTTGTACACACTCTTCATTGAAAGGAAACGTAACATCTTTTTCCGAATCATGAACCATCTATTGCCAAGAGATTAAAACTCTCGTATTCAACCCCACTTAAGAATCATGAACCATCTACCTACATTTCTATGATTAAATGCAACTCATGTTCTAGCCATACAAACCCGGTTCCTAAATTGACTAATATGACTTTCAGGTATATTTCTATCCTGAAAGTAAATCAATTCTCAATTTTCCCAAACTAAGAAAAGATCATATCCTATTAATTCACAACTTTCCAATTTCTTGCTCTCTCGAGTGAAACCGGACTTTTCAGATTTACATTAACATAGGCCACACATTAATGCAGTAAGAACAAAAATTAATAGAACAACCATGGAAGAAAAGATGAAAAACCAATATGATCAACAATCACATTTCACTACAATTGTTCATAACCTCAGCAAGAAGAGGAATTAGCCACTCATTTATGGATTAAACATCGTTAAATGAGTGTTAAACATACAAGCAATTGAATACAAGGAGAAGGAAAGAGAGAAAAACCCTGATAATTTCGTCCCCTCAACTGCCTGTAACCCACGTTCTTGCTCCACCAAGTCAAAATATCTCAAATAAAACCTAAGTGTGGTATTTATAGTAGTGGGAGTTTTTCCCGGAATAACAAGCAACATGTCACGGAGTGCATCGTAGAGCACTGCCTCCGTGACACGCCACTGACACGAAAGCTCTCTGGAAATCACTCGAAATTGACCTCGGCAGCACCCTGCCGCGTTGGCAGCGTGTCACGCTGCGTGGGCAGCGCGTTGAAACCTCATTGTCGCGCAGCCAACCTACCGTGGCACGTTGCCAATGTGCAGGTGGTCTGTTGTGATCAGCCTGCCTGCCGTGGCACGTTGCCGACGTGCAGGTGGGCTGTTTTATGCCTCCTCTTTGCCGACGTTCGCGGGTTAATTCCGTTCCAAGCCTCTACTTCACCAACTCATGGATTAGTTACTCAAAAGTCATCAAAACCTACAAAACAAAGGCTAATCATGTTGGTTAGCACTTATCCTCGCATTCATATAAAATTACATGAAAATGTATACAATTACTTAGATAAACAAGACTAATTTAAGTCACAAAGCGTATCTCGGGCATGCTATTTTTGCCCATGATCACAACCCCACACTTAAAGCCTTGTTCGTCCTCGAACAACCTTTTACATATCATGCATATGGAGATTCCCGCATAACTAATTTAGCAAGATAATTCAAGTTACGGCTATAATGATTACGTAAGATAACAAGCTACAAATAGAGCATGCATGATTTGATCATTGAAATGAAGTACAACTATGTTAAGACTTCTTAACCTCTAGAATCGACTCTCAATCTTAGCAAACTCATACAAATCAACTGATCAAGAAATCCAAAATGAATTATATCCTTCATTAAACATGTGCCCTCACAACAAGAGAGTTACCCATTTTCACACGCAAATTTTTAAATCACAACATGTATGAGTAAATGAAAAGAATTACGCTCACTCTTGCAAAGAATTCACATGCTTCATGTAATGACCCATAAGCTTGCCCTAGTGGATGTTTGTGTCACACCCCACCTTGGAGGGTATGACGGCACCTGGTGCCTGCTAGACTCTGGACTGCTAGATGGTCCAGCCTGAGCACGTCTGGTGCTTTTGGCTGGCCCTGGCTCTATTCCAAGAAACCAACTGACTATATAACATCTGTAAATACAGCCTCCGGCCAAATGGCCTATAGCCACCTGTACCTGTACTATCAGCTAACCAGAACACATTCAATATAGGGGAACCTATGCGGGCCGACAAGGCCACCATGCTGTCTAGTTATCTGTAATTCAACAATGAAGTATTGGAAAACTACGTGACCGGCAAGGTCACCACTACTATCAAGCTATGGCCCCACACGGCCAATATAAAAGAAGTAAAAGTACTAACAGCTATACAACTGCACGGCCTCACACGACCGACTGAACTGACCACAGGGAAATATATACAGACTGCAAGCCTCTAGGAATGACAATAGAAATGATCGGGACAGGGCCCCGACCTACCCGTACTGTACAACAAAAGCAAATGAAATACACCTCTGGAATTCAGTCTCCGGATAACAGGAGCTGAATACTCGATCGCTGACAGGAATCACGAGGGATCGCCTCCTCGTCTATGAGTACCTGCAGGCAAGTAATGCAGCGCCCCGACGGGCGTCAGTATTGCTGGTACTGAGTATGTAAAGCAATAACTCAAAGAGATATCTGAAAACAACAATATAACTGATGAAACTGAAATAGGAAGAAAAAGATTAACTGTCTAATAATGTAGAACTATGCCTACTCTTAACTATACCGGAAGGAGTAGGAGTCATACCTGGAGATGTGTCGTTCTACTATCGATCTACTTGTATCTAATGTGACATGGCATAACATGACAAAACATAACATAGCATACACAAACCTTACCCGGCCCCCATAAGCCGGGAGGTACAACCAGCACAAAATCTATACCCCTACCCCGGTCATCCCATCTCCTAAAGTAACTATAAGCATTCTGCCGGTCCCCTGGGTATGCACTTGGGCTCACTGAGCCCCTGACTATAACTATACCTGAGTCCGTAGGACTCCTGAATCAACACCCGGGCGTATCCGCTCGACAGGGGTGTGTAAGGGCCGACCAAGGCACAATATGGGGAAAACTGGCATCCCATCTTCATCCCCTGTGGGACGGCATGCCACTCCGTAGAGCGACGTATCCTCGTCCTCTGGCGGACGAGTCGATACAGCTATTAACCCTGGGGCGGTCAGGGATGCTAGGTAATCCAACCCCAAGACAATACAGTGGTCTCAACGAGTAATACTATCTGCATATATCACATGCTGAAGCTAATAATTATAATGTATATGTGTCTACTGTATGCTGAACTAGTGATAGTGATATGTATGTACTTAATTCATGCTGAGACTGATAATAGTGTATATGTACAAATATAATCTTCTGCCATACTGTACTGTATACTGAGTTTCTGTAATAACATAACTTACTATTTCTGACATGCTTCCTAAACTTCATTTTTAACCTATCATTCTATTTCTGAGATGCCTTACAGATATTACATTGTTTTACTGGGTTTCAACTGAATACGATAATATCCTAACATTCTGTATTACATCACATACTGAGCATGCTGTGTAGTTCCTAACACTTGTATTAGAATCTATATCGTGCTAGCAAGTTTCATGCTAATTATAACATAATGCTTCTAATATCGTACCAACATTCGTAATAAACATAACGCATGACTTCTGAATATTCTACTGGCCTTTAAATTACTTTACTATACCGAGCTTACTAACTTGCCGAGGAAACTAGCTTTACATACCTTATCCTCGACTATTCGTCTGTCGGACGAGGCTCGGCCAATACTTCAACTATTTCTCCCAACTGCATTCATAAATATGTCAATTAATACTAAATATAGCTTTATTTTAAAGAACAATGTCACTTTCGATATAATTTATAGCATAAACTTAGGCTTATCGAAAGACGGTCGAAAACTCGCTATTTTTCAGAGGTCCAGAAGGGAGAAATATTCACTTCACAGCTAGGAACACATAGACACTAGTTTGGAGCAATTCTACTTAACTTAGCTCAGTAGATCGATGATTCGTCGGCCGTATTTCACGAAACTAAATCCGTAGGAATGCTCTCTGCTGCTAAATACCTCAGTATCTGAGGTTAATTTGAGTTTGGGCAACGTTTGGCAGCGTAATCGGACAAAATTATATTACCCCCTTCGTTCTCTCCTCTCCTCTGGTTTTTCCTCTCTGTTTCACTGGAAATTTATAAGTTTAAATGAATTAAAACCGAAGTGGGGCTTTATATACTTGGGCCTGGACAAGGCCAACGTGTCACGGAGCCAACGCGGAGGCTTTACCTCCGTGACACGCTGCCATCGCGGAGGGGCTCTGCCTCGGCTCCTCCCGCGATGGTTCGACAGGTTATCCGTCCGATCCTTTCTCGGGCCTTCCTCTAGCATGTATGGCTTTCAAATATGCCTAACCACCGTGCGAATAGGCCACCTAGGTGTCGGAAATCTTACGGGGTATAACAGTTTGAACGTAAGATCAAGTAGGACTTAATGGGTTGTATTGTAAGCTAAGGGATGGGTAGGTACTATTCTGGCCAGTAATAGTGACTATCTTCCCCCAAGCGCTTTTAATAACTTCAACCTTCATTAAGGATATCTCTTTCCTTACTTCACCCTCATTCTTTTCAATCCTGAATTTTCTCTTCTTGTTCCCATTTCTTTAAGCACACTAAGCTTAGTAGTAAGGAGTACTTAAGCAAAAACTTTTTTTTTCATTCATTTATTTTCTTACTCCCTACTAATAATCAACCATTTTTACACAAGTGCACCTTTGTCCTTTTCTCAACTTTCACAACTTCTACTTTTCCTTCATTTTCATGCTTCTCACTCCCTCGTTCTTTGGAATTTTTTCACTTAAGCGCTTAGTAGTTTTGGATCAAATTCAAGGCTAATGAAAGAAAAAGGATTAAGCTTATGTTGTAGCTATCAAAGAATTGGCTCAAGGCTCAATGGGGCTAACTAGGATTAAATATTCAAGGTAGGTAAAGTGAGGGATAACATTTATGTTCATTCAAAGAAATACCTAAATCATCTCCTACAATTCACATCCTTCATTTCATTTTATATACACACCAGGCAAGTTCTAGACATTCCACAATAGCACGGAATATTCGAAAAACTTACACTCACAGCACATGCTCAATTCAAGACACATTCCGCAGACTCTTAACTCAGCTAATCACAAGAATTCAAAATTAAGCTTCAATCATATCAAGTCAAATTCAAGAGCCTAGGTGTCTCAAACATAGGTATACCACTTGCATGCTTCAACACTAAACATACTTGCATCTTACAATCATTTATAGAACATAACAAGAATATCAAGCCATCAATTAGCTACGGGTTCAAAAACCAACCTACTGACTAATTTTCCTCAAGACGGTCGTCATCCATCCATCGTTGGAACCAGTCTCTAACTATGACTAAAAACATTATATACAGACAAAGAAAAGAAAAAGAAAATTTTTATTTTTCGGTTCAAAGACCCCCCGCCGGAAAAGAACCGAAATGAAAAACCAACGGGTGATGAAGTCATGCTTAATTCACAAAAATTTTTCAAATTTTTCAAATTTCTCACAAGCATTACATTCACCAAAAATCGTTAAGCACAACAAAATTTTTTTGAAATTTCCCTTGAAATTTCCCTCACCCCACACTTGAATCCTGCTATGTCCTCATAGCATCAAATTAAAATTTAAAAAGGGTGAGAAATACTCCCTGAGGCCTTTAGGCCTAGCTAATAGCATGCCTTCCTTCAACTTTGCACAAGTGGGTGTTCAACCCCACACTTTTTCTCTTCCATGCTTGTTAGCTTCCTCCTCCACGGGTACTCAGACTTCCCCTCCATCTGTGCTTAACTTTCCACCAAAACAACACACGATGAAAAATAAATAAAATCAACTTAAATGCAAGAAATTAAAATGGTACCCATGGTACCCTTGGGTTGCCTCCCAAGCAGCGCCTAATTTTACGTTGCGGCACGACGTATCCAGTTTTACCACTTTTTCCTCCACCTTGAGGATATGAATCTCACCCCTAATTTCTTTTCTAATTTCCTCTTATGTTCTAGGGGTGGCGGTGAAAAAGTGTAAGGACCAAGTAGTAGATGTTGCCTTTTGCACTTATTGGCCCTTAAGTAAGCGAAGTCATTTTGTCTCTCCGAGTCGGCATATTTCAAAATATATGGGGCTTGGTCCTCCTCTAGACATTTCTCTATAAACTTGGAAGACTCTATTTCTATGTTGTCAACCAAACTTAATGTTGAAAAATGCGTTGAGTGTGGTCCGATACACCTCAACTCTGAAACTGCATTATCCTTGACCTCCTTACTTGTATACACCTTCTCAGCATCGACATCTATCTCTCCATTACTGTCAACTGGCGAATACTCTATCTCTTCTTCCATGAATGTATTTTCCATAAGTGTGAGCCCATCACGGGGACACTCAAGAGATTCTAATTGTTGGGCTTCATCCAAAAATTCACCCTTGTCTTCCTCTTGTAGTTCCTCTTGAATATCGGCTAAAACTATTACCTGCAATTTATCACAAGCTTCAGCCTCAGCAATCATCTCCGTGAATTTGACTCTCATCCTTTCTAGAGCCTCTGCATTCTCTTTTTGCTGAATTCTCAATATTGCCATCGCCTCCTTCATTGCTTCTGATTGCTCCAGGAGTTGTTTCAACATGTCTTCTATTTGAACTTGGCGTCCCAAGTCCTCATTTTCAGCATGCCTATATTCAGCAAAAACAACAGAAGGATCATAGTAGGGGCTTGGGGGAGGGTAATATGCATTCGGACAGCCATCCCAATGGCCATCTTGACCACCACATATAATGCATGTGTTACAGTGTTGCCACGAGTAGTGTCCTCCGCAATTCAGACAATATTCGCTAAAATATGAGTGTCCACCATTTAAACCATTTGTATTCCACGATGTCATGTCAATAAGGGTATTCAAAGAAAGAAAAAAAAATAAAATGAAAAAGAATTAAAACAAACACTAAGACCAAGTTGTCAGCACTAAGAAAAAAAATATAGTAAATTTACACTTAAGAAAAATTCACCAATTGCCAGTCCCTGGCAACGGAGCCAAAAACTTGTTCGGCCTGCGTTATATGGGTATATAACTACACGCAAGTGCACGTGGTCGAACAAGTAGTAAAGTGGCTTAAGTAAGCCAAGTATCGATCCCACAGGGACTGGGATGAAGTGCAATCTGCTCAAGTGTACTATATTTAATTCCAAAAAATGCAGACAACAGTGTAACCAAGAGTTTGATATTTTGATTTATAATTTTTATGCTAAATCTAAAACAACTATCTAATGTGAGTCTGAACTATGAATGAGAGCATGCTGAGGTTAAACGAACATGTAATGAAATTTATTATCGACATAATTTGGTTAGTCTTTTCCTCCGGTTGCTAGTCAAGAACTATTGCCAAGAGATTAAAACACTCGTATTCAACCCCACTTAAGAATCATGAACCATCCACCTACATTTCTGTGATTAAATGCAACTCATGTTCTAGCCATACAAACCCGATTCCTAAATTGACTAATACAACTTTCAGGTATATTTCTATCCTGAAAGGAAATCAATTCTCAATTTTCCCAAACTAAGAAAAGATCATATCCTATTAATTCACAACTTTCCAATTTCTTGCTCTCTCGAGTGAAACCGGACTTTTTAGATTTACATTAACGTAGGCCACACATTAATGCAGTAAGAACAAGAATTAATAGAAAAACCATGGAAGAAAAGATGAAAAACCAATATGATCAACAATCACATTTCACTACAATTGTTCATAACCTCAGCAAGAAGAGGAATTAGCCACTCATTGGTGGATTAAACATTGTTAAATGAGTGTTAAACATACAAGCAATTGAATACAAGGAGAAGGAAAGAGAGAAAAACCCTAATAATTTCATCCCCTCAACTGCCTGTAACTCACATTCTTGCTCCACCAAGTCAGAATATCTCAAATAAAACCTAAGTGTGCTATTTATAGTAGTGGGAGTTTTTCCCAGAATAACAAGCAACGTGTCACGGAGTGCATCGCGGAGCACTGCCTTCGTGACACACCACTGATGCGAAAGCTCTCTGGAAATCACCCAAAATTGACCACAGCAGCACCCTGCCGCGTTGGCAGCGTGTCACGCTGCTTGGGCAGCGCGTTAACACCTCATTGTCGCGCAGCCAACCTGCCGTGCCACGTTGCCAATGTGCAGGTGGGCTGTTGTGATCAGCCTGCCTGCCGTGGCACGTTGCCGACACGTAGGTGGGCTGTTTTGTGCCTCCTCTTTGCCGACGTTCGCGGGTTAATTCCGTTTCCAAGCCTCTACTTCACCAACTCATGGATTAGTTACTCAAAAGTCATCAAAACCTACAAAACAAAGGCTAATCATGTTGGTTAGCACTTATCCTCGCATTCATATAAAATTACATGAAAATGTATATAATTACTTAGATAAACAAGACTAATTTAAGTCACAAAGCGTATCTCGGGCATGCTATTTTTGCCCGTGATCAACAAACTCGCATGAAAGCCAACTACAATGTTTGGCCAAGAGCCTCCCGCACTAATTGCCAAAACGATCAACAAGGAGCTCAAATCACTGTACTAGAATGTCGCCACTTTATGCAAGAGGATGGATGCAGTAGAAGGGGATGTCACTTCACTGCGAACTGAAGTGCAAGAGTGGAAGAGTCGGACTTCGGTTGAAGTGCCCGACATGAGCACCTTGGATGCTGCAATGGCTTCTCTATCCTCAGCTCGGGGGCCAATTGATGACTTGTTTAAAGGGCTGGGTGATGATTTCGAAAATCTTGATGATACCAGCGGCGGTGATGGCGGTGAGGCAGAGGCTGACGATGAAGAGGAGTGACTCGCTCAGGGAGTTCCTTGTCCCTTTTTACTTTTTGCATATTTACATTAGGGACAATGTATGATCTTAAGTGGGGGAGGGATGAGCGCTGTTGATGGGGGGAGATTTGTTTCTTGTGAAATTTTGATGTTTTTATTTAAGTTTGAGTAGGTCCAGCCTTTGTCAGGCTGTTGTAGTTGATGATTGCCCTTGGCGGGCATGTTTTGTTTTATGAATGAATGAATGAATTGGTTTGTGTCTTTTTGTGAATGGTATTTAGGAATAAATGGGGTCTTTGGTTTTAAGCATCTTATTTTGAATTTTTTTTGAATAAGATGACCTTAAAATTGTGTTTCTTTTTCGCCATTGTAAATAGTAGAGTAGAAATTAAAACTCCAAGGGTTTTCATTTGACCACGGTTCTTTCCCAAGGAGCAGTCTTTTGTTTTAGTTATTTTTTTTGTCGAACCAGGTTGGCCTTTCTCGATGATGGATTGAGTGGCGACATTCTTAAAGGAAATGTCATGTCACTTTGAGTCTGTTGTGAAGTTGGTTTAAGAGGCACAAACTAAAATTTTCTTGTATTGAAATGAAAATGTGAAAACAAGGGCACGAGGATGAAGATAATGAGCAAGTGTTGACACCATGGCATAGTAATCTTGGTTGTTACATTGTAAATTCCCTGCTTGACTTATGATGTTTGCTTGCTTGATGTCCTAATGTGATGTTTTGTTTGGGAAAATGACTCTTGTAGACCCTCTTAGTGTGATGCTTTGTTTGGCGAGGATCTTTTTGTGAATCTTGTGCATTACGTCTTGTCTAGAACTTGCCCTAAATGTGGTTCAAGGCGAAATCCTAGATGTAGTTGCACCAAGAAAATGATTTTAGGCCCACAGTTGTCTAGCAACTTTAACCATATGCCCTCCATGATCATTAATCCTTGTTATCCAAATTTGAGCCTTAAAACCTTTCCTTAGCAACCATATTACAAGCCTTTAGACCATTCTTAATACCTCTTTTGGCCCCATTCTTCCTAAATTCTAATGACAAGATAAGTGCTGAAGTAAGGCTCAGGGCCTAAGAAATAGGGAGTGAGAAAAGCAAGTGTGTAAAAAATGAGGCAAGAGCCTAAGTTTGGGGGTATGTAAAACAAAGGGGGAAGACAAGAATCATAGTGTGAAGGGAACATCATCTTTTGTAAAATGCACCAAAGGATGAATAAAAAAAAGACTATTTGTGTGAATTGGTGTTCCCTCTTGAGGTAATAAGGCTAAGGGTGGAAGCAAAAAAGGGTTATAAGGGGGAGTGTTAAGCAAATGAAAGGCATCAACAAGAAAAGAAAGGAAAAGAAAGCTAAGTGAGAAAAATGGATGTAAGGCATGTCACGAAAAGCATTAGGGAGGATCTAGTCACTACAGGAAAATGCTCATTCTACCCTGACCTTAAGCCTACATCACAGCCGCAAGTCCTAAATGATTCTAGGTGCTGCTACACTACATTAGTGGCAAATTACATGAAGGGCAAGCCTATGAGTCAAGTGTGTGCATGAAGATATCTTTTGGGAGAATGAGTGTGAGTGTCTCTACCAGCTAATCCCTTGTATGCATTCAAATGATCCAAGAACCAAGAGAATAGGGATCCTTATATTGGGTGAGTGGCATCATTCCTTTTTGGGATGCAAGATCATTTAGAGTTAATAGGGTCATAGAGCATGAAGTGCAAACTCTAAGGCAAGTTTTGAATTCAATGGTTATAACTTGAGATGCTATATGTGTTAATTGATTGACAAATGTCCTTGTGTGATTAATGATTCCTTTCAAAATCTTTACTTGATAAAAAGTGGTTTCCTGCTTGAAACATCTTCGTTGTTTGGGTCTTTTGGGGTATTTTATTCTCTTTTCAGTGAGCGTGGTGAGTATTTTTGGGTTGTCATAGTCCAGGTGATCGGCGAGGTCTAATTGTGAAGAGATGTGACATTTTCCTCAATAGTTGAAGCATCACATTACTTGAGGACAAGCAATGATTCAAGTTTGGGGGTTTGATGAGTTGGTAATTTACCAACTCATTAGACTATAAAACTTGAGTTTTTGATTTGTTCCCGAGTTGATTATTTTGATTTTATGCCCTTTTTGCTTTTGTTGTGTGCAGATGCCTAAGTTTAAAGAGAAGAGAAAAAATGGAACAAAAAGGAGGAAGTGCGAATGAGCGGCGAGTCACAGGTGTCAACCAGCGAACCGCCGGCTAAAAGCCTAATGTCATTGCCTCAGAGGATGAATGCCAGCAGCGGTTCACGACTCACCAGTGGCGAGTCGCTGGATGACACTCAAAAATTCTAGAATTGACAAGGAAGATCCGTGGTTCACGGATTGGCATTAGCGAGACGCTGAGTGAACCGTCGAAGTCTACTGGAAATGGGTGCAGAAGAAGAGCAGATACTCAGTAGTTCATGGATTTCATCAGTGAACCACCGGTACATTAGCCGGTTTCAGAATGGTGCTATTAAGGGTATAATTATCCATTACTGAAAAAGGGAGGAAAAGTACCCTACTTTTTAGGGTATAAATAGAAAAAGAAGTACTCTGTACAAAAGAGGAGAGACAGGAGAGAAAAAGAAGATATAGATATACAGAGATTGAGAGAAAATCCAAGTACACATCACATTATTATTTCCTCTTTTAGTTGAAGACAATCTTTTAGCTGAGAAAGGGATTTTGATTGAAACTTGTAGCAAATACTCTACTCTATTTTCTTCTTTGGTATTATTAAGTTTCAGCTGTAGTTGAAGGATAATTGTACATTTGATTTATCTACTCTTATTATTGAATTCAATGATGCTATTGATGAATGTGTTTTTGAATTTCTTAACTGTGAGTAGCTAAAATCATTAACTAGAGGTGTGTGATGATGAATACTTAATTGAATTGGGTATTGCTAGAGTCATCTTCACAATGTTCAATTAAGTGTAAATCTATTAGATTCCCTTCAATCTATTAATGAATATCCATTGATGATGATATGGGTCTATCTATATTTGCTTAATTGTTGCTCGGGAGAGAATAATTAAGTATTGGAAGGGAATCTAGTAGGGGTATGGATAAGAGATTATAAAATTAAGCTAGAAATAGCTGAAATTACTTGCTCCTTCCTAATTGGTAGCTAATAGATAGGAATAGTAAAGTTGCTAATCCAAATCAATTCGGATTGAGCTAAATCACAGCTAGATTTTGAGAAAACTCTAGCTAGGGGTAGTCAATAGGCTGAGAAGCTGAGGTTACCTACTTCCCGAGATTATTTACACTTGTTGAACTTATGAGATGACCTGGACTATCCCGATCTAGTTAGTATTTCATCTACACCGCACCTTTAGTATTTCATACTATTGTCAACAACTTAGCTGATCTTGTTACTTTTAGTTCACTAAATCAATTTGTGTTACTTCTTTGCAAAGTTTAATGCCCCCTATTTTCCTTGTTTTTATATTAAATCTATATGGTGCAAGGTAATACAATTTCTCAATCGACACTTGAATTTATCATTCCCTAGTCCTCGTGGGATTCGACCCCGGCACTCGTCGAGTTACTTGTTTTGATACTTCGATCGTGTATATTCTTTGAATTAAGAATATATTTTGGATATCAGATAGTTTGTTGGAAATCTTCTACAAGTCATTGAACAACAACACAAAAGCTGTAGCAGACACATTGGCGGGAGGAGCATTAATGAGTCACACCTGGGAGCAAGCTGCTATTATTCTTGACGGGGTAACCAAAACGAATACGAAATGGCATACTCGAGAGGCAGATGCAGCAATCGGTACATATGTTATTGGTTTGCCTGCTAGGGCAAAGTTTGACATTACCAGTGCAATGATCCAACTGCTCAATATGAAGGAAATATTTGCGGGTCATGCATCTGATGATGCCCACACTCACCTAACAAATTTCGTGGGAATATGTAAGGCTTACAAGCAACCGGGCGTGAGCCAGGATGTAATCAGACTGAGGTTATTTCCATTCTCTCTAGGGAGCGAGGCAATGATGTGGTTGGCTGAGTTGCCGAATGATTCCATCACTACTTGGGGAGAGCTTAAGAGAGCTTTTCTTGAAAGGTTCTTCCCTCCATCCAAAGCGTTGCAGTTGAAAGATGAGATATATAACTTCAGACAACTAAATTCTAAGGCACTCCATGAGACCTGGCCGTGTTTCAACAAAAAGCTCAAAAGGGTGCCAAATCACAAGATTCCAGATGATATATTGTTGGAGATCTTCTATAGTCTCTGAATGTGAACACCAAGGCAGTGGCTAAGACCATCACAGGAGGAACCTTTATGAGTCACACTTATGCAGAGGTTGTGGAGCTGCTAGACAGGATCACCAAAACCAATTGTGCTTGGCACAATAGAAAGTCGGAGATTCTGGCTGGTTCTTATGCGGTTGGTATGTCTGCAAAATAGAGGAGAAAAGATGAGGAGTGTGATCAAGATATTGCAGAGATAAAGACCACCATGGGGTTGCTTGTCAAGCACTTGATGGGAGTCATAGCAGAAAAGGTAAATGATGTGGGTTCTTAGGGCAAGGCCTCGAGAAATGATGGTTTTGAATCTGAGTCAGAAGAAGAAGTTAATTATTTGAATGATCAGAGGGCGGGTTTTCGAACCAACACCCAAGGGTATAACCAAGACTCTTGGTGTCAAGGTCAAGGTAACGAAGTTCGGAACTTTTATAATGATAATAATTACAACTGGGGCCAATAACGAGACAATGGGGACTAGAAGAAGCATGAGGAGTTCAAAAATGATAGGAGCGGTCTGTATGTTCCTCCTCAAAACCGTGAGCTAGAGTCCAGTGGTTCAAGGGTTAAGGACATGCTCTCTAAAGTACTCAAGCATATGGGGACAAAAGATATCCACTTTAAGGAGCTCCGGGCTGATATTTTCGATTTAAATCAAAAGGTGGAGTCACATGCCATGGCGATCAGGTATATTGAGCAGCAGATGAGTCAAATGTCTGTTGTAATGAATTAGAGGCTGAACAGCACACTTCCCAGCAACACAGTGCAAAATCCAAATAATGACAATCATTGCACGATGGTCACAACTAGGAATGGGAAGGCCATAGTTGATCCTCCAAGGCCAGTTGTAATTAAGGAGTCAGAGAAGCCCGTGTTGATAAATGATGATGGTGTAGAGGATTTCTAAAACCCAACTTTGGTTGGGACTTAGATGTGCAAACTGCTCCAAGTAATGCAAAGGAGCAAGGAGCTGCCCATGGGAAGGAGAAGGAGGCACAATAAAAATTTACAGAAATCCCTAGACCTCCTCCTCCTTATCCACAACGTTTGAAGAAGAAAGCTGAAGATGGGAAGTATCAAAAGATTATCTCTATGCCTAAGCAGCTGTCGGTAAATATCCCATTGGTTGAGACACTTGAGAAGATTCCCAGATATGCCAAATTCATGAAGGACCTCATCACCAGAAAAAAGGACAGTAAGTTTAAAATTTGTCAATAATTTGCACCAGTATAGTGCCATCACTACATGAGTTCTAGCTCAGAAGAAGGAAGACCCAGGTGCGTTTACTATACCTAGCACCATTGGGAAGGTTGAGTTTGCAAGGACTCTTTGTGACTTGGGAGCTAGCATAAAATTGATATCGCTAGCAGTATTCAAAAAGTAGGCTTGGGAACCCCCACATCCACTACTATGTGGCTACTGATGGCTGAAAGAACCATCAAAAAGCCGGTGGGGATTTTATTTGATGTGCTTGTCAAGGTGGAAAAATTTATATTCCCAGCAGACCTCATGATTCTGGACTGCGAAGTCATTCTGAGGTCCCCATCATTTTGGAGAGACCATTCCTTGTAACAGGTAGGGCCCTAGTAGATGTGGAGGCAGGCTAGTTGAAATTCAGGTTGAACAAACAAGAGGTCACCTTCAACATTAACCGAACCATGAAACAACCAAGGGAATTCAACATATTCTCAGCATTGGAGGATGAAAAAGAGTCACTTGACAAATTCAGAGTAGTCGAGAGACTTGTGTCGTGCCGTGACGTTAAATCAGATGCTGCATGGAAGGAAACCCATAGAGGTGTTTTGGTGAAGTCTGAGTAGCCAAAACACTCACGTCGTGCCGCGATGTTAAATCAAGCGCTTCTTAGGAGGCAACCCAAGTTGTAAATGTAAGAAATATATAGTGTTCACATTTGTTAATGGGTTCAGGTGATTAAGATGGAAAATTTGAATTTGGAACCAAAAAACTGAAACTTCAGTTCTGGTGCAAAAAGTCACAGAATGAATCATCGTCTGACCTGATGACTCATTCAATCAACTCGTGAAGAGAACTGTAGAAAATAGGGGAGCAACGGGTGACTTAACGAGTCATTTCTTCATGAAACGAATCGTCAGGTCCCCCGTCATGTACACTAGATAAAAGTCAGAATCAAAAGGAAAAGGGTGATAACGACACACTCAACTAATCGTTGGGAGACCAAACGAGTCATTAAGTGACCCGTCTTGAAGCTACATCAGGCCAAGGACCACGACTCAGGCCACGACTTGTTGGGTGACACCAAGAGTCATTTCTTGACTCGCTAGGTCGCAGGTATGTTTTTTGAACTCAAGTGAAGAACAAAGGATCAAAATGAGTCGTCTCATTACTTAACGACTCATTTAGTCAGTTGTCAAGTATTTCAGTTAATTAACATCCGACCCGACCCAGGACTGGAATTAGGGTAAATTTTAATTCAAACCCCATAAAACCCGATTCATTTACTTCCTCACCACTAAACTTAAACCCACACAACTTCAAATTTACCTCTTCTTCTCCTTCTACTCAAACCCATCGAGAAAAAAAAATTCCTCGACCTTGCACGCCCAGTCACTCAAACGCACACACGATTACACTCTATCATTGTTCAAGCATATTGTGAGTACTCTTTCCCATTTAAATTTTGAATATCGTTGCATTTAAACAAGAAATTTTAGGGACCCATGCTGTGAATGAAATTGAATGTACATTGGGTAATATTGTGCTTATGTCAATCTGTGCCTCTTGAGTTTGATGAACCTTAGGATGGTGTAAACAACTAAATGTCGATTGTATATACACTTGGGTTGATTTGAGAATGTGAAGCTCTGTGTTTGTGGAGTTGAATAATAGGAAGAAGATGAAGTTGAACGTGTGAACTGAAAATCTTGAGCACGAGCTACATCACGAGTTGTTGGATCACCAAACGACTCGTTGTGTAGCTCATCCTGAGTGGAAAAATTAAACCAATGAGGCAGTGTACCAAACGATCGACCTAATGACTCATTGCCTTTAGTAATGACTTGTTGGGACCAGTTGTCAAGTACACTAGCCCAACTTGAAGGAAGTCCAGTCTGAGACGACAAGCGACCTCACGAGTCATTGCCAGTGGCAACAACTCATTTAGTCACCCGTCAGGACCACTAGGCACCAGCTAAAAAATGTTTTATGTTTCATCAAATCTAGCGTACTAACAATGTCTCCACAGGTACAATGGCTCCAAGAGGTAAACCAAAGAAGGGCCCAACAAAGAAACAAATGTTCGCGTGATTTGTGGGGTATATAAAATGACACGCAAGTGCACGTGGTCGAACAAGTAGTAAGTGGCTTTAGTAAGCCAAGTATCGATCCCACAGAGACTTGGGTTAAGTGCAATTTGCTCTAGTATACTATATTTTACTTCTAAATATGCTGACAACAACGTAACCAAAAAGTTAATATTTTGTTTTATAAATTTTATACTAAAACTAAGAACAATTATCTACTTTGAATCTAGACTATGGATAAAAGCATGTTGAGGTTAAATGAACATGTAATGAAACTGATTATCATCATAAATTGGTTAATCTTTTCTTCCAGTTGCTAGCCAAGAACATTTGCCAAGAGATTAAAACTCTCGTATTTAATCTCACTTAAGAATCATGAACCATCCGTCTACATTTCTGTGATCAAATGCAATTCATGTTCTAGCCATACAATTTCGGTTCCTAAATTGACTAATACGACTTTCAGGTATATCTCTATCCTGAATGCACATCAAAACTCAATTTTCCCAAATCAAGTAAAGAACAATATCCTATTAATTCACAACTTTCCAATTTCGTGCTCTCTCGACTGAAATCAGACTTTTTAGATGTACATTAATGTAGGCCACACACCAATGCAGTAAGAACAAGAATTAATAGAACAACATGGAAGAAAAAGATGAAAAACCATATAATCAATAATCAAAATTCATCAAAAGTGTTCATAACCTCAGCAAGGAAGGGAATTAGCCACTCATTTGTGGATTAATCATCATAAAATGAGTGTTAATCATACAAACAATTGAATTAGAGAAGAAAAAAAGAGAGAAAAAACCCTGAACTTTTCGTCCCTCAACTGCCTGTAACCCACGTCCTTGCTCCACCAAGTCTGAATTCTCAAATAAAACCTAAGTGTGCTATTTATAGTAGTAGGACTTTTTCCCGGAATAACAAGCAACGTGTCACGGAGTGCATCGCGGAGCACTGCCTCCGTGACATGCTACGGACGCGAAAGCTCTCTGGAAATCACCCGAACTTGGCCCCGGCAGCACCCTGCCGCGTTGGCAGCGTGTCACGCTGCTTGGGCAGTGCGTTGGCACCTCTTGGTCGTGCAGCCAACCTGCCGTGGCACGTTGCCAACGTGCAGATGGGCTGTGATCAGCCTGCCTGCCGTGGCACGTTGCCGACGCGCAGGTGGGCTGTTTTGTGCCTCCTCTTTGCCGACGTTCGCGTGTTAATTCCGTTTCCAAGCCTCTACTTCACCAACTCATGGATTAGTTACTCAAAAGTGATCAAAACCTACAAAACAAAGGCTAACCATGTTGGTTAGCACATATCTTCACTTCATATAAAATTACATGAAAATGTATACAATAACTTAAATAAACAAGACTAATTTAAGTCATTAAGCGTATCTCGGGCATGCTATTTTTGCCCGTGATCAACAAACACCTGAACGCAGTCAACCTTCATACCGTAGAGTGCGTGATGATCCATCCTCCTCTGAAGAGTCAAGTGGATCTGAGGAAGAGTATGACATATCAGAGGAGCAATTAGTGAGGAGATCCACCAGGGCTAGGGCTCAACAAACTACAAATCTGACAGCCTGATCGATGCTCCCATTCCACTGGCAAGGGATCCACCCTGTGGAGTTGAATAATAGGAAGAAGATGAAGTTGAACGTGTGAATTGAAACTCTTAAGCATGAGCTACATCACGAGTTGTTGGATCACCAAATGACTCGTTGTGAAGCTCGTCCTTAGTGGAAAAATTAAACCAATGAGGTAGTGTACCAAATGACCGACCTAATGACTCGTTGCCTTTAGTAATGACTTGTTGGGACCAGTTGTCAAGTACACTAGCCAAACTTGAAGGAAGTCCAGTCTGAGACGACAAGCAACCTCACGAGTCATTGCTAGTGGCAATGACTCATTTAGTCACCCGTCAGGACCACTAGGCACCAGCTAAAAAATGTTTTATGTTTCATCAAATCTTGCGTACTAACAATGTCTCCGCAGGTACAATGGCTACAAGAGGTAAATCAAAGAAGGGCCCAACAAAGAAACAAACACCTGAACACAGTCAACCTTCATACCGTAGACTGCGTGATGATCCGTCCTCCTCTGAAGAGTTAAGTGGATCTGAGGAAGTGTATGACATATCAGAGGAGCAATTAGTGAGGAGATCCACCAGGGCTAGGGCTCAACAAACTACAAATCTGACAGCCCTGGTCGATGCTCCCACTCCACTGGCAAGGGATCCGCCCAGTCGCATTGATGAGAATGCTAGGGCTGCAGCTGCACTTGTTCCCGAGGCTCCCATCACTGGGAAAAACACAGAGAGAGTTGATGAATCACATGTTCAGTGAGGGGACTCTGATAATGAGCTGACTGAGACCTCAGAGACATCAAATGAGCAACCAAGAAACGTGCAGAGATGGTGTGTCCATGGCATGCGGGCTATATACAACAGAGATATTGCCCCGAATGAGAAAGGCAATTCGAAGAGGAGCATATACGAGGAGCCAAGGCTGATCAGTATAGGGCTAAAAGACCTTCCTAAGCTACAAGCGGTGTTTGATAAATATAGGTTCGGGTGGTTGATCGAGCCATCAGGTAGCTATAGCCCCTGTTTAGTTCGAGAGTTCTATACAACATATGAAGCCACATTGCAGCGGTTGGCATTAGGGGGCCTGGACTGGAAAAAGAGGCCCGCCTTAAATCAGGTGTTGGTGCAAGAGACTCTGATAGATATCTTTGAGCGGACAATCTCTAGGATGTTGTATGGGTCGGATTATAATGCTCCGATGAATACGACTGAGTTTGACCACAGGCTATATGAGTTGAAGATAGTCAGAACCAAAAAGTTGAATAGCCGGGAGCGCATCCAGTAATACACTTGGCTGTCTCGGATCATTGCTATGAGAGGTTTTCTAGATGAATGGCTGCATGGTATAGAGTCGTAGATAAAGAAGGCCACGCTGAACTTTCAGGAAAATTTTTGGTGGTCATTGGTGTGGCACAAGCTGGTACCAACCAACAATGATGATATCCTCTCACCCAACAGAGCAGCACTGGTAGCATGTATAATGGAGGGGTATTCCATCAATTTCCCACGATATATTATTGAGGAGATTAGGGAGCGGGCAATCAATGATGGTACGACCATCCCTTTTCCATGTTTGATGACAGACTCTGTCAGGAGTCAAAGGTGCCTTTAGTTGATCAAAGAGTAGTGGTCCAAATGATTACTAATATCGGGTTGATTCGAGATGACACAAACCCGGTATCGAGGGCAAGGACTCAGGAAGATGCATCCGCTGGAGAAACTATATTAGCAGAGGTATTTGGAAGCGGGATGTAGACTGATGCTGCACAGTTCACACAGTTAGCGGCTGAGCCCATTGAGGACAGAGAGACAGGTAACCAGCCTGAGGCTACCGATGCAGCGGATACCTCTACAACTGTCGATGTTCTAGAATCATCATCTACAACAGCAACACCCAGACCAACAGTTATGCCTCCATGAGCCACTATAGTTGGCATAGTTACGGTTTTGTAGGAGTTTTTAGTTGATATGGCTAGGCGGCGAGCTAAGGCCGAGAAGCAGCAGGCATACATGGCTCTACAGGTTAAAGTTTTGATGGAGCAAGTAAAGTCGTGGGTGTCAAAGGAGTTGGAGACATTGTCCAAATGGGTGCATGGATGATTGGATGCTTTTGAGAAGAGAATGGATGAGTGCCTTGCACAATTACAGACGCCAGAGTTGTCTAGAGAGTACTCAGAGCAAGGAGCCCGAATCCGAGGTGCGGGACTTGGCTGCACGACAGATAGCTGCAGTACCTCCACCGGTACTTCCTTTGATAGGAGTTACCACCAATTTTTGACTTTATCATGGAGGAGCCGGTGGCACATAATGAGGGAAACAGGCCTCGTGAGGAGGCAAGTTTTGATGATGATGCTTCTCTGCTCTGTCAGCAAAAACAAGAGTGGAGTGAGATGGAGAGAGCGCTGCATGAATCAAGAGAGGAGGCTCGATAGAGAGCTAAGACTGAGGCAGAGCGAGTTGGTGGAGAAGGAACGAGCTATGTTGCATCTGAGAATGCACCGGGTCAAGCTGGTAATTTTGGAGATAATATTAGAGGCGTATCCACACCCTCCACCGACCAGGTAGCTGACACCTAGGTCACACAGGTATGTTCCCTATTTCCTTAGTTTGTCTGATATATATATGTGTCGAGGATGATACATGCTTTCTTGATGTGGGTGGGGAGGGATATCTGTGCATTCCTTTTGCTGAACATAACTCGAGGGTTTTTCTTGCCGGATATCTTTTCCCTGAGGTGTTCTATATCTAGTAGAACAGACATGTTTAGGATTTTATTTTATGTTTTTTTTGTTTTTTGTGTCAGTTGGAAGAAAGTTAGGAAAACAAAAGGCATTCAAGAGCTGAAGTTGTTGATTTTTTGTTAATTGATAATTTGATACCCCTCCGAAAAAATTTGTATATGTGTATGTGAAAGTTGACAAGTATGAGCTTTGTGAATCTTTGTATGGCATTGAAACTGTGAACATGTTTACCATCGTATGGCTGTACTTGAACTAGCAATTAGTAGAAGTGATGATGTTGACTTGTTATATGTGTGAGTGAGGTGTAATAGCTGAATTTGGTTGTGTGTGTCAATCTAGAACTTTCTTGGTCAGTCGTACTGAGATAGAGGATAGGAAACTAGGAAAGGATCACAGGCCGTTTTTGATTTATGAGTCCAGTTTAGCCTTAACAGACCTACCAAAATTGAATAATAATCCCTTGATCCAAATGTTTGACCTTAAATTGACCTTTGTTTTTGTTTACACCAATTCACCTACCCGATTTTATTAAGAATGAACTTGTTTTGGCCCTGGTTCGTCCTTAGACATTGTGAACTTCAACTCAGGCAAATCGCCTAAGTTGAGGGTGGCTATTATAGGGGTGATTAAGAAGAGTTGGGTGGAAAGAAAATTGGGTAATGAAAAAGGAAAAGAGAGGGTGCAATATGCATAATGAAAAGAAAAGAAAGAAATAAAAATTGTTGTCAAAAAACAAGAAAAGAAAAGAAAAAAATTGTGGCATCAATGAAAGCTTGAATAAAGAGAAACCGCATTTGTAGTTGCTAAAGCAAAGAAAAAAAAAAGTAGTTTGTTACACCTCGTAAATTCTTGACATTTAGATGGCCTATTCGCATGTTGGTTAAGAGTTTTAGAATGCCATACATGCTAGAAAAGGTCCTGGGGGAAGACCAGACAAGTGCCACGTCAAAGCATAGCAAGAGGAGACCAGGCAGACCCCCTCCGCGATGGCCAACATGTCACGGAGGGCTCACCTACCCGATGGCCAAGGTGCCACGGAGGTGAGGTCCAGGCCTCAGCTATATAAAGCCCCCACTTTGTTTTTGATTCATTTCATTTTATAATTTCTAGCAGAAATGAAGGAAAACATAGGAGGACGAAGAGTTTCTTTGAAGTTCCTTCCGTTTACGCTATTAAACGCAGTCCAAACTCAAATTAATCTTGGGTAGTGAACTATTAAGCTGCAGGGAGCATTCCTACAGAGTGAGTTTCGTGAAATTCGGCCAGCGAACCGTTGTCCTACCGAGCTAAGGTAAGTGGAATTGCTCCAAATTAGTGTCAATATACTCCTAGACCTAAAGTGAGTATTTCTCTTTTCTGGACTTCCTAGAATTAGCGAGTTTTCGGCCGTTCTTCGATAAGTCGAAGAATAGGCATTGAGTGTATATTGTAAATATGGTTTCTTTTTAATAATAATAGAATTGATTCTTTCCCTTCGTGGGTATGATTATAGTTTGGAGAAATAGCTAAAAATGCCGAGTTACGCCAGATACTCAGAAAGTTATGGACAAGGTATGTAAAGCCAGTTTCGTTGGCAAGCTAGTAGTTCCAGTATAGTAAAATAGTTCAAGTTCCAGTAGAATGTTTCAGAAGCCGCATATTATGTTTAGTATAAATTTTAGTAGTTATGTTAGAAACATTATGTCATATGTAACGTGAAACTTACTAGCACAGTATAAATTTCAGTAGAGTATTTCAGAAATAGTATAGTATATCAATATGAAATATAGAAAGCATGTTAGAAATAGTAAATCATGTTTACCATGAAACTTAGTTATATAGCATGATTTTCAGCTGAAATATTATATCTTATTTCAGTATCATATTCAGCACAATATGACAAAAATTATATATATGCCATTATTAGTTTCAGCATGTACTATATATATACACACATTACTATCATTAGTTTCAGCATGTAGCGTACGCAGTTAGTATTGTTAGTTGAGACTTGACTGTATTGTTTTTCGCTGGATTACCTAGAATTCATGACTGCCCCAGGGTTAATAGCTGTATCAACTCGTCCGCCAGAGGGCGAGGATACGTCGCTCTATGGAGTGGCATGCCGTCCCCTAGGGACGAAGATGGGATGCCAGTTTCCCCATATTTTGTCTTGGTTGGCTTTTACACACCCCCGTCGAGCGGGTACGCCTAGGGTGTTGATTCAGGAGTCTTCCGGACTCAAGTACAGTTGTAGTCAGGGGCTCAGCGGGCCCAAGTGCATACCCAGGGGACGGGCAGGATGCTTATAGTTACTATGGGTGATGGGATGACCGGGGTAGGGGTATAGATTGCGTGTTGGTTGTACCTTCCGGCTTATGGGGGACATGTAAGGTTTATGTGTGCTATGTTCTGTTATGTTATGCTATATTATGCTATGTTATGATAGTTATGAATAGATAGACAGTAGAATGCCACGTTACCAGGTACGACTCCTACTCCTTTCATCATAGTTGAGGATAGTCTTAAACTCATACTTTCAGTCAGTTACAGTTTATTACTTTCTACTTCAGTTCTATCAGTTATATTGCTTGTATTTAGTTATTTTCCAACTATTTCTTTGCATATTCAGTACCAGTGGTACTGACGCCCATTTTGGGGCGCTGCATTTCTTGCCTTCAGGTACTCATAGACGAGGAGCCTATCCCATGCAATTCCAGCCAACACACAGAGTCATCAGCTCCTGTCATCCGGAGCTAGACAGCTAGAGGTTTATTCCTTTTCTTTTGTCGTACAGTCTGGGTAGGATGGGGCCCTGTCCCGACCATCTTATCAGTATTCTTAGAGGCTTGCTGACTGTATATTCCCTATGGTTAGCTGTACCGGTCGTGTAAGGCCGTGTGTATGTTTTAGTTTGTTTATGATGGCTGTGTGGGGCCTTATTCAGTTGGTAGTGGTCATCTTGTTGGTCACATAGCAGTTTAACACTTGTTTTCTTGATTCAGAAATAACTAGACAGCATGGTGGCCTTGTCGGCCCGCATAGGTTCCCTATTGATTCAGTTGTTTTGGGTAGCTGTTGCTTTATTACAGGTGGCTATAGGCCTAGTCGGCCAGAGGCTGTATTTATAGCCGTTATATAGCCCGTCGTTTCTTGAATCCAGAGTTAGAGCCATCCTGGCACCAGAAGTGCTTAGGCTTAGCTAGTCCAGCAGTCTATGTCCTAGTAGGGCACCAGGTGCTAGTCATGCCTCCCAAGGCGGGGCATGACAAACTTGGTATCAGAGCAGGTCGTATCCCAGGGAGTCTGCAGGCTGTGCTAAGTAGAGTCTTGCCTATGGATGTGTTGTGCACCACATACTGTAGGAAGGAGGCTGCAAGGCATAATAGGATGGTTGCTTTTTTATTCTTATTCAGTCGTGCTGTAGAGCGGTATAGTATAGGGTTGATCTCCTAGATCTTACTATATTCTTTGGTTACAGATAAAATGTCAAACCAGCGACATCCTACCATAGGCTGAAGATTGGACACCGCAGCAGGGGAAGGCACCAGCAGGATGCCTCACCCTCGTTTAGAATCAGTCGGATCAGAGGGCGATACAGAGGCATCGTCCCAACCTTCTCAGCAGTCTCCACCACATCAGGAGCCACTTGAGGTGACACCACCTCTAGAAGTCCCTATACCGATACCTTCCGACCAGGAGGTCAGGAGTGCAGTAGTCATGTTAGCACAAATGATGGCTTCTCAGCATCAACAAATGCCATCTACAGTTGCACAATCGTTAGGAGGGCCCGGTAGTTAGAGGGTTCGGGAATTTTTGGCTCTGAATCCCCCACAGTTTATAGGTACAAACCAAACAGAGGACCCTTAGGATTTTCTAGACTAGATGCAGAGAATTTTCAGGGTTATGCATGCCACGCCTACAAAATTGATTGAATTGGTAGCATTCCGATTACGGGACATCGTCGTGTTGTGGTACGAAAGCTAGGAAAGGTCTCGGGGAGAGATGTTTCCCCTCCGACTTGGTCCAGCTTCTCAGGAGCTTTTTTGGATCACTATTTACCATGGGAGATTCGACAGGCCCGGGTGGATCAGTTTTTACATTTGGAGCAGGGGGCCATGAGTATTCGAGAATACACCTTGCGGTTTGATTCTTTGGCCTGGTATACACCAGTCTTTGTTGATACCATGGCATCCAGAGTACACCGCTTCATCATGGGGTTGAATCCAGAGTATGTTGACACTTGTATTATGGCTACTCTGCGAGAGGACATGGATATTGCCCGAGTTCGGGCATTCGCCCAGAATATTGAGGGCATCAGGCAACGGCAGCGGGAGATCAGGAGGACCAGTCAGGAACAGTGTCACAGGGATAGGCCAGTCAAGTTACAGAGGGAGGTCCGGGGAGGACCCAGGCCACGATTGTCAGATAAGCGCCCCGACCCCCGCCTCCACCACAGCCACAAAGGGGCAGATTTAGTCACAGGGGGCAGTCAGAGACTGGCGGAGGCTCGCAGACCGCAGATTCACCACTACAGAGGAGGGCAGAGCAAAGTAGGTATACCCTACCACTTTGCCCTATATGCAGTTGACGCCATTCTGGAGCATGCAGATACGGCTCCACCGAATGTTATATTTGTGGCCAAGAGGGTCATCTGATGAGAGATTTTCCAGCCAGAGGTCAGGATGACCGGGATAGACAGGACAGGGAATCGCAGGGTCACGAGCTTTAGCATCCTCGGCAGGGCGCAGGCCCTTAGTTTCAGCAGGCAGAGGCCGGGGCAGATCAAGGGCCTCAAGTATAGGTGCGGGTCCAAGCCGCACATAAGCTTTACCAAGGAGGCAGTATTCAGAAGCGTCACCTAATGTTGTGACAGGTATGATGACTATTTTCTCTTACCCTGCTTATGTATTGATAGATCTGGGATCTACCTAATCCTATGTTACTCCATTAGTGGCTCGAAAGTTCAGTATTCTACCGGAATTGCTTCGGCAACCTTTTTCAGTATCTACACCCATCGGCGACTCTATTATAGCTAGAAGGGTTTATCGAGGGTGTACAGTAGAGGTTGCTAACCGTCAGACTATAGCAGATTTAGTAGAGTTAGAGATGGTTGATTTCGACACCATTATGGGTATGGATTGGTTAGCTCCGTGCTATGAAAATGTAGAATGCTGGACCAAGATAGTCCGATTCCACTTTCCAGGGGAGGCAGTACGAGAGTGGAAGGGCAGTACAATCACGCCAAAAGGTAGGTTTGTTTCCTATCTTTAGGCGAGAAAGTTGATAGCCAAGGGGTGCATTTACCATATTATTAGAATTCAATATGCTCGAGTAGAGCCTCCGACTCTCCAGTCTGTTCCGGTGGTTAATGAATTCCCCGATGTTTTCCTAGAAGAGCTACCTAGTATCCCCCCAGAAAGGGAAATAGATTTTGCAATTGATTTAGTACCAGGAACTCAGCCCATATCAATTCCTCCGTATCGTATGGCTCCTGCTGAACTCAGAGAATTAAAGGAGCAGCTGAAAGATCTGTTAGATAAGGGCTTTATCAGGCCGAGTACTTCACCTTGGGGTGCGCCAGTTCTATTTGTGAGAAAGAAGGACGACTCACTCCGCATGTGTATAGACTACTAGCAGTTGAATAAGGTTACAATCAAGAATAAGTAGAAAATTTGTTTGATCAGTTACAGGGGGCCAGATATTTCTCCAAGATTGACTTACAGTCCGGATACCATCAGGTTCGAGTTAGTGAAAGGGACATTCCAAAGGCTGCCTTCAGGACCAGATACGACCATTTTGAATTCCTAGTCATGTCCTTTGGGCTGACAAATGCCCCAACAGTATATATGGACTTGATGAACAACAACTTCAGACCATACTTGGACCTGTTCGTGATAGTGTTTATTGACGATATTGTGGTGTATTCTCGCTCAGAGGCAGACCACCAGGATCATTTGCGGACAATGCTCAAGATTCTCAGGGGCTGTATGCCAAGTTCTCTAAATGTGAATTTTGGTTGAACTCAGTAGCCTTCTTGGGGCACATCATGTCGGACGCGGGTATACAAGTAGACATACAGAAAATAGAAGCAGTAAAAACGTGGCCGAGACCTACCACTCCGACTGAAGTACACAGTTTTCTAGGATTAGTAGGGTACTACAGAAGATTTGTTGAGGGGTTCTCTATCATAGCGACACCTCTGACTAAGCTGACGCAAAAAGCAGTAAAGTTTCAGTGGGCGGAGGCATGTGAGCAGAGTTTCAGGAATTGAAAGACAGGTTGACCTCTGCCCTAGTGTTAGCATTTCCAGAAGGTACATAGGGTTATGCAGTTTATTGTGACGCTTCGGGTATTGGGTTAGGATGTGTGTTGATGCAGCATGGTAAAGTATTTTCTTATGCTTCCAGATAGCTGAGGAAACACAAAAAGAATTATCCTACCCATGACCTAGAATTAGCCGCAGTGATACACGCTCTAAAGATATGGAGACATTACTTGTATGGTGTTCATGTGGATATTTTCACTGATCATAAGCGCCTACAGTATATCTTCACCCAGAGAGAGTTGAACTTACGACATCATCGCTGGTTGGAATTGTTGAAAGACTATGATGTAAATATTCTATATCACCCAGGCAGAGCCAACGTAGTAGCAGATGCGCTTAGCCGTAAGTCTATGGGGAGTTTGGCGTACTTGCAGCCCGAGCAGCGGGAATTGGCCCGAGAAATACACAGTTAGCCAGTTTATCTAGCATAAACAGAGGACAACAGAGCGGTAATTCAAAACACCACAGTGTCGTCATTAGTTTTGGAGGTAAAGGAACGCCAGTATGAAGATCCTGACCTAGTTCAGCTTAAAGACAGAGTTCAACAAGGAAAAGCGCCAGATTTTCAGGTAACTGAGGATGAAGTGTTGAGATGTAAAGGCCGCCTTTGTGTTCCAGATATTTTAGGGCTTCACCAGCATATTATGAGCGAGGCACATTACGCCCGCTATTCTCTCCACCCAGGCGCGACGAAAATGTACCACGATATTAAAGAAATCTACTGGTGGCCAGGTATGAAGAGGGAAATAGCAGAATTCGTAGCCCAGTGTCCCAACTGCCAACAAGTAAAAGCGGAACACCAGTGACCAGGCGGATTCACTCAAGACATAGTTGTGCCTCTTTGGAAGTGGGAAGTAATAAATATGGAATTTGTAGTAGGATTACCTCGTACCAGACATAGAAATGACACGTTTTGGATAATTATTGGCAGACTGACAAAATCACACCATTTTCTTCTAGTAAGGGCTACTTTCTCCGCCGAAGATTATGCTGAGTTGTATATCAGAGAAATAGTTAGATTGCATGGTGTTCCAGTGTCCATTATCTCTGATAGGGGGGCGCAATTCATAGCTAAATTTTGGCAATCATTTTAGAGAGGCCTGGGGACACAGATTAACTTGAGCACAGCTTTTCACCCTCAGATAGATGGGCAGGCAAAACTCACTATTTAGACGCTCGAGGATATGCTGCGAGCATGTGTGTTAGACTTTGGAGGTAGCTGGGATGAGCACTTACCACTTATTGAGTTTGCCTATAATAATAGTTACCATTCAGCTATCCAGATGGCGCCTTATGAGGCATTGTATGGGCGAAAGTGCAGATCGCCAGTTGGCTGGTTTAAAGTGGGAGAGTCAGTGATGATTGGGCCGGATATTATTCATCAGTCAGAGGAAAAGGTAAAGCTTATCAGAGAATGCCTACTGACTACTCAGAGCCGCCAGAAATCGTATGCTAACGTGCAGCGTAGAAACTTGGAATTTAATGTGAATGACCGGGTATTCTTGAAAGTCTCTCCGATGAAAAGGGTGATGAGATTCGGCAATTAAGGCATGCTCAGCCCAAGATTTTTGGGCCTTATTAGATTCGTCGAAGAATAGGCCAAGTGGCATACGAGTTGAACTTACCTCCAAAATTAGAGTTTATTCACCCAGTTTTCCACGTGTCCATGCTGAAGAAGTATATAGGAGACCCCTCCAGAGTCATCCCAGTTTAGGATGTCCCGATTACGGAGGAGCTGGAGGTTCCAGTAGCCATACTAGACCGGCAAATTCGTAGATTGAGAACTAAAGATGTGGCTTCGGTCAAGGTATTATGGCGTAACTGGAACCGAGAGGAAATCACTTGGGAAACGGAGGAAGATATGAAAGTCAGATATCCTGAGTTATTTTAGACTTAATCAGCTAGAGCTATGTTAGTATTGTTGTTTTATGAGTTGCCTTATATTTATGTGTATAAATGAGATAGCTGACTCTAGCCTACTGCGTGATGAATGCTATAATATTGTGTGGAGTACCTGTATTGGACTTTTCTGCATTTCAGGAATGTTGAGATAGTCCATGCTATAGGGGAAACTCTGCCAAAATTTTACTAGAATAAGTCGACTAAGTTAAAAATTCCTGCGGGAAGAAGTTTACATTCGAGGACAAATGTTCTTAAGGGGGGAGGATGTTACACCCCATAAATTCTTGACATTTATATGGCCTATTCGCATGTTGGTTAACAGTTTTAGAATGCCATACATACTAGAAAAGGGCCCAGGAGAAGACCGGACGAGCGCCATGTCGAAGCATCACAAGAGGAGGCCAGACAGACCCCTTCCGTGATGGCCAACGTGTCACGGAGGGCTCACCTTCGCGATGGCCAACGTTCCACAGAGGTGAGATCCAGGACTCAACTATATAGAGCCCCCACTTCATTTTTGATTCATTTCATTTTATAATTTCCAGAAGAAATGAAGGAAAACAGAGGAGGACGAAGAGTTTCTTTGAAATTCCTTCGGTTTACGCTATTAAAAGCGGTCCAAACTCGAATTAATCTTGGGTAGTGAAGTATTAAGCTGCAGGGAGCATTCCTATGGTGTTAGTTTCGTGAAATTCAGCCGGCGAACCATCGTCCTACCGAGCTAAGGTAAGTGGAATTGCTCCAAATTAGTGTCAATATACTCCTAGCCCTAAAGTAAGTATTTCTCTCTTCTAGACTTCCGAGAATTAGCGAGTTTTTGGCTGTTATTCGATAAGTCGAAGAATAGGTAGTGAGTGTATATTATAAATATGGTTTCTTTTTAATAATAATATAATTGATTCTTTCCCTTCATGGGTATGATTACAGTTGGGAGAAATAGCTGAAAATTAGCCGAGTTACGCCAGATACTTAGAAAGTTAACGAACACGGTATGTAAAGCCAATTTCTTCGGCAAGCTAGTAGTTCTGGTATAGTAAAATAGTTCAAGTTCCAGTAGAATGTTTCAGAAGCCGCGTATTATGTTTAGTATAAATTTTAGTAGTTATGTTAGAAACATCATGTCATGTGTAGCGTGAAACTTACTAGCACAGTATAAATTTTAGTAGAGTATTTAAGAAACAGTATAGTATATCAATATGAAATTTAGAAAGCATGTTAGAAATAGTAAATCATGTTTACCATGAAACTTAGTTATACAACATGATTTTTAGCTGAAATATTATATCTTGTTTCAGTATCAGATTCAACACAGTATGATAGAAATTATATATATGCCATTATCAGTTTCAGCATGTAATATATATACACACACATTACTATCATTAGTTTCAGAATGTAACGTACGCAGTTAGTATTATTAGTTGAGACTTGACTGTATTATTTTGGGCTGGATTACCTAGCATTCATGACCGCCCCAGGGTTAATAGCTGTACCGACTCATCCGCTAGAGGGAGAGGATATGTCGCTCTAGGAGTGGCATGCCATCCCCTAGGGACGAAGATGGGATGCCAGTTTCCCCATATTTTGTCTTGGTCAGCTTTTACACACTCCCATCGATCGGGTACGCCCGGGGAGTTAATTTAGGAGTCCTCCAGACTCAGGTACAATTATAGTCAGGGGCTCAGCAGGCCCAAGTTCATACCCAGGGGACCAGCGGGATGCTTATAGTTACTATGGGAGATGGGATGACCGGGGTAGGGGTATAGATTGCGTGTTGGTTGTACCTTCCAGCTTATGGGGGCCAGGTAAGGTCTATGTGTGCTATGTTATTGTCACACCCCACCTTGGGGGTATGACGGATACCTGTTGCCTGCTAGACTTTGGCTCTATTTCAAGAAATGAACCGGCTATATAGCGGCTGTAAATACAGCCCCCGTCCGATTAGGCCTATAGCTACCTGCAAAGCACAACAGCTAACCAGAACAATGGCACTATAATCTGAAGCAACTACTATTCACATTTGTGACCGACAAGGTCACTAACTATAACCAGAAGAAGGCCCCACACGGCCAACATCAACAACTAAACACAAATATACATGCACGACCCCACACGATCGGCTCCACCACCACAAGAAACATCAGACTGCTAGCCTCTAGGAGGTAATAATAGAATGGTCGGGACAAGGCCCCGACCTACCCAACCTGTAATCAAAAAGGAAATAGTAACAACCTCCAACTGTCTAGCTCTGGAGGATAGGAGCTGATAACTCTGCTAACTGGATCACGAGGGATCGACTCCTCGTCTATGTGTACCTACAGGAAAGCAATGCAGCGCCCCCACGGGCGTCAGTACCACAGGTACTGAGCATGTAAAGGAAATTGAAATATACAACTGAAATGGATAAAAACAATAACATGACATATAAGCAGGAAGTAGCTGAGTCTATCTGGCTGAGGATAATTGGGGAGAATTTACCTATTCTATAATCAAACTGGGCATACCTGACGACGTATCGTCCTACTGTCTATTAGTATCTAATAGCACATATAGATATACATATAAATACACACAATACCTGACCGACCCCCATAAGCTGCAAGGTGCCAACCAACAGAACAATCTATTTACCCCTACCCAGTCTAAACCAACCAAAAATAAGTCACTCCACTCATCTCATAACTGTGAGCTCCTCCTACTGGCCCCCTTGGGTACGTAGCTTAGGCCTTGGCCTCTAACAATAAACTGTGTTTGAGTCCGAAGACTCCTGCCTCTGGGCGCAAGCGCTCACCGGGTAATCTGTTGTTGTATCTGTGACTGAAATTGCCCCTGGGTGCAAGCACACAATAGGGTAATTTTATAAAAATCTGTATATGAAACTGCCCCTTGCCACAAGCGCACACAGAGTAATCTGCCCCTGTAAACAGGGTAATCTGGCTCTGCGCAGAGTAAACTGAACTGCCCCTGCAAGCAGGGTAATCTGGACCGTATTATTATGGTGGTCGGCCATCATCGTCCTCTAGGCGGACGACATCACCCAGCAAGTGGCGGTATCTGAATCTGGTCTCGACACAGCTATAACCCAGGGGTGGCGGGGATGCTAAAGGACACCCACATGCCATAACAAGTCTCAACATGCAAAACACATACACAACAAGCATGCTCAAATGAAAAATACTAATCATATTCTCTTCTTTTATTTCAAGGTCAGTCCGTATTAAACAACTGATCCTATATTCTGTATTGCACTGTTTTTGATTGCTGGTCTAACTGCTACCTGGTCTTTATCTATTTATCTGAAGCTATATCTGTATCTGGGGCTATATCAGTGTCTGGAGATATTTCTATATCTGACTACTGATCTGATTATATCTGGATATAACTCAATAACATAGAACATGTCATCTATAACTGGATATAGCTCAATAACATAAGATGTGCCATCTGTTACCAGATATAGTCTCAACGAATGTAATACATACTGTCTGTAATCTTGCTAATTCATTATACTACTTTTATAACTTCTATTTTGGGTATTACGTAAGAACATGCTGAGCTACTAGCGGATACCACATTACTATCTGAAATCATCTAACTATCCGTTATTTTAATTATCGCATGATACGTAATGATATACTAACATGCTTGCTGGAAATTGTAATAAAATCGTTCCTATACGCTGGGTATCTGTTAATAGCCTTTATTCTATTTATTTTCTAGACTGTACTTCCTGGCTTGCCGAAAAAATAGCTTTACATACCTAGTTTCTGAGTACCCGACTGACCGATGTGATTTCCGTCGGTATTTCTGCTGTTTCTCCCAACTACATTCATATACATGTCAATTAGAACTAAATACATTAATATCCGGGAGAAATTATCACTTTTGATATATATTTATCCCAAACATCAACCTTTCGAAAAACGATCGAAAACTCGTTATTTCTCGATAGTCCAGAAGGGATAAATGCTCACTGCAAAGCTAGGAACACATTGGTACTAATTTAAAGCAATTCTATTTACTTTACCTCGGTAGCACGACATTTCGCCGGCCAAATTTCACGAAACCAACTCCTTAGGATTGCTCTCTACAGCTTATACCTCGGTATCTAAGCCGGAATGAAGTTTACACCGCGTTTCGAAGCGTAATCGGAAGGAATTATATATATATATGTCGTGGGTTTGCCTTAAAATGGCTACCCTCTTTGTTTCTGGAAATTTCTTGTTATATTGAAGGAAAAACTGACTCCCCCCCCCCCTCCCTTTTTTTTCCTAAGTCCCTTAATCAACATACCATTAGGCTATTTATTCATTTAAAATTTACGGGGTGTAACAATTATGTTATGTTATGCTATATTATGCCATGTTATGTTAGTTATGAATAGATAGACAGTAGAATGCCACATTACCAGGTACAACTCCTACTCCTTTCAGCATAGTTGAGGACAATCTTAAACTCATACTTTCAATCAGTTACAGTCTATTTCTTTCTACTTCAGTTCTATCAGTTATATTGCTTCTGTTCAGTTATTTTCCATCTGTTGCTTTGCATACTCAGTACCAGTGGTACTGACGCCCATTTTGGGGCGCTGCATTACTTGCCTGCAGGTACTCATAGACGAGGAGCCCATCCCTCGTAATTCTAGCCAGCACACAGAGTCATCAGCTCTTGTCATCCGGAGCTAGATAGCTAGAGGTTTATTCCTTTTCTTTTGTTGTGCAGTATGGGTAGGCCGGGGCCCTATCCCGACCATCTTATCAGTATTCTTAGAGGCTTGCAGATTGTATATTCTTTGTGATTAGCTATACCGGTCGTGTGAGGCCGTGTGTAAGTTTTAGTTTG
Source organism: Datura wrightii (assembly GCA_035772735.1). Classification (NCBI taxonomy): domain Eukaryota; kingdom Viridiplantae; phylum Streptophyta; class Magnoliopsida; order Solanales; family Solanaceae; genus Datura; species Datura wrightii. Next base: position 119,163,075 of record JASDFA010000016.1, read on the forward strand.
TTTATGATGGCCATGTGGGGCCTTATTCAGTTTCTTGTGGTGATCTTGTTGGTCACGTAGCAGTTTAGCACTTGTTTTCTTGATTCAGAAATAACTAGACAGTATGGTGTCCTTGTCGGCTCGCATAGGTTCCTATTGATTTAATTGTTCTGGGTAGCTATTTTTTTCTTACAGGTGGCTATAGGCCTAGTCGGCCGGAGGCTGTATTTACAGCCATTATATAGCCCGTCATTTTCTTGAATATAGAGTTAGAGCCAGCCAGGCACCAGAAGTTCTTAGGCTCAGCTAGTCCTGTAGTCCAGGTTCTAGTAGGCATCAGGTGTCAGTCATGCCTCCCAAGGCGGGGCGTGACACAGTTAAATGGAAAAAGGGAGAAAATAGAAATAAAGGTGAAAAGTGGAGCCAAGAGGTGTGTAGTTCCAAGGAGGGTTGAGCTACTAATTCCATTTGTACCATACCCGAGGCCGAGCTTATGTTACAAGCCTAGAAAGTCCGGTAGTGATCTTGGTTACTTGTTCGAAAATCGAGGTATTGAAAGTAAAGGCAAGCCTATGGTATTGTATGCATACAATTAGAATTTCTTTGTGAGAGTGAGTGAATTTTACCTCATCCCAAGAGAAATAGATCGAGCTAATCATATACACATATGTGAGTATGGGACTTCTTTGAGGTGAGAGCATTTGGTCAACAAAATCGTCTGCAAATTGTCTAGGTTAGTGTTATAGATTTATGTGTGTGGTTGCAAGTGAAACTATTTTTCCATGTTTTGATTCCTCTGTGTTATGGTTGGAAATTTTGCATATGCATAATGATTTGAGTTGATATGATGAGGGAGGGGTTAGAAAATTTGATTTTGATGTATAAATGTGACTGCCGTAAGTTTTCTAGAGTTCTTTCAATTTAAGCGTCGAGTAGTTTAGTTTGTTTTATTTTATTTTGTTTTTGCCTGAGGACATGCAAAAGTTCTAAGTTGATGGTGTTGATGTGTTGTAATTTTACGACACTTTCTACGCTTAAAACCAAGAAATTATGCACATTCGGGGTATGTTTATATAGGTATGATGTGTTTTGTGCTTAATGTTGCAGGAAAATAGGTTCAGAAGTGAACTGGGAAAAATAATGCTGAAAATAACTGAAAGGGTGACTGCCAGGCACTTTACGAGTCGTTGGCAGGAGGCACGACTCGTTGCTGAAGGCGTGGACAAAAGTTGAAGTTCGAAGAAGAAGATACAATGTACTTGACAAGTTGAGGGAACAACTCGTTACATCTGGTAATGAGTCATGAGGTAAATGGTGAAGGCTGAGAGAGAAAATCTTAACAAAGTGACCAGTGGAGTTGACAACAGACATAAAGAGTCATCAAGTGATGAAACGACTCATTGGTAGATCACCGGATCCAACGGTAAGGTGCACTGGAACTTTTGAAGAGTTAGACCGCGAGGGACCCAACGACTCGTGCTCAGGCATGACGAGCCGTTAGGTGACCCGTTACCACAACTGGGTGCGACGCTGAGGACAACTATTTTAAGCAAGGCACGACTCGGCATAAGGCCAAACGAATCATCACCAAGCCCGTTGTCACTGCCAACCTGGTTTCCAATTTTAGTTAGGAAAAGGATTTCTTGGAACTACAAATACACAGTTTAGGTTTATTTTTAGAGAACAGTTAGAGCATAATTTAGAGAGCTGATTTTATTAGTTTTTAAGTAGGATTTCGGTGTTGTACGATTGTTCTTGAATCAAGAAATGAGATTTACAATTTCGTTCTTTAATTTGAGGAATAAAAGCAACATTGGAATTTATTCATCAATTTTGGAGTTTTATTCAATCTACTTGGTTTTTGTTTTTCTTCTATAATAATTTCTAAGTTGCAATTATAATTTATTCAATATTTTGTGATTGCGATAATACAAACATGAGTAGCTAAACCCGTAACTAGGTTTGTGGGAACCAAGATGAATTAACACACATAGGTAAAATACTTAGTGATTCTTGAACGGGGTTTTATGCATGTATTGTTTTTCCCTTCGTTTTGATTGATTCTTGACGGTTGCAAACATTAGGACTTGCCTTATTCTTACTTACCGGACCAAGGAGGTAATGAATGGGAAAAGGGATTAACAACGGAGATTTGAGGCTATCAACCCTCATCTAATAGCTTAAACTTGTTCGAGGATAGCTAATCTGATATTCAGGGTAAGGGTCAATTAAAGTACACCCGTATACGGACCAAGTTGCAGTGATAATCATCTAGTTGGGGACCAACCATTTAGGTGAACCTAACTTACCAATATTGCATGTTAAACACCAGAATATATCACTAGTATATAAGACTTGTGGTTATGAAGTCTTGGGGAACACAATCCTAGTCAAGTCGTTAACTGAATACGAACCGAATTTGATCTAAGCATTCAGTAGTTTTACTTTTGTTTATTATTCTATATTTTCCCCCTTCAGAAATAAGTAAGTCAAAGTAACAGTTATTCACATTAACTTAAGTTCTTACCATATTCCTTATAGGATCGACCTCAACCTTTATTGGGTTATATATTTGACAATCGATCGCTTATATCTCAATTACGAGGTGTAATTTGGGCGACATCAAGTGCGAAGGAGAATGGAGAAGGAATGACAACTACCATAATGATCGAGCTGGAGTATATGTGCCTCCCAATGCACAAGAGGCAGAGGCTGGGCAGTCAAAGCTACAGAGCATGATGATAGATATGCTGAAAAAGGTGAGGTCCACTGATGATCAATTAAAGGAAATCTGTGGTGATATATCAAGCACGCGTCAGAGAGTGGAATCTCGTGCGACAGACATCAAGCAGATTGAACAACAACTTGGGCAGCTGTCAGCATCATTGAACCCTAGACAAAAGGGTACACTACCTAGCAACACCGTCCAGAACCCAAAGAATGATGGCCACTGCATGGTGGTGATGACTAGGAGTGGCAAGACCACAGTTGACCCCCCTCTTTTGGTTGTAGTTGAACGGAATGAAGTATTCACTATACCTGTAAACTAGCCAAATAATATGAGATAAAGGCCTATGAGTCATAGTACGACTCGTACCCTCATGGTACGAGTCGTAAGATGCATTTATAGGTCCTAAGGTAAGTTTCTCAACTCTCTAAAGCACGGGTCCAGGGGATGAATTGTGGGGACTACCTATGACTCGTGGTACGAGTCGTGACGGGTCAAAATTTGTCAAATTACCCAACTTGGCCCAAAATTTTAAAATCTGCCCTTTCACTTATTTAAACTTCAAACCTAAACCGACCCTTCTCCTACAAAAATAGCACCGAAGTCACGACTTACACTTACCACTCCCTGACACCTATAACTCAAAATCAAAGAAAAATTCGAGCAATTTCTTGCTCAATCAAGTTCCTCTCAACCCTAATCCTTGATTACCAGTCGAATTATGCAGCTAACAAGTAAGTTTATTGCTTTGAATAGTTATAAAAATCATATTCTTGATGTGATGTTGCCAAATCGCCTATGAGTCATCATGTTTGCTTGAAAAAAAATTGTGAAAAACACAATGAACAAGGGTGTTATCGAATTGTTTGCGACTGGGAAAGACTTTAAAAATTTGATGAACTTGTTCATTGAACCATTCACAATAAGTTACGGATAGTGAATGAAAAGGGGAGGGAAGAGTATTTGTCAAGAATAGAGCTAAAACTAGATGCCTAAACCTGGGGAATTCTGAGTACCCAAAATATAAAAAATTGGAATTCCCTAAACACTACAATAAAATTTGGACAGGGACAGGCTTCACAAGCCTTCCAATGACTCGTGGTTTGATACTATGACTCATAGGATGGCTCATTGGGACCGTCCTAAGCTAAAATAAGTCAAGGCCAGAGGTACAAACTCTAGTATGTTTGTGGTTTGCTACTATGAGTCGTACTATGCATTCATACCAAAGACGTAAATAGGGTCAACTCCAGCTGAGCCAGTATGGTCCTTCCTATGACTCGTGAAATTGACTTACGGGTCGTACCATGAGTCGTGGAAAAATATAGAGAATTTGTTAGAAAAGGTGAATCCTTATACGACTCAAGGTACAGATCGTACCATCATGGTACAAGTCGTACCTGGAAGTCGTAATGTGCATTATAAGATATCACCAATCATCATACAATCATACCTCCAAGATACGACCTGTACTGTTAACTAGTGGTTAGTTACTGAGGATCTATATTCTTAATTTTCTTTCTTAAATATGGAATTCTTATTCTTTTCTCTACAGGTACAATGATAGTCAAATGCAAGGCAACCAAAGCAACTACTCGGAGGATATTACATGATGAAACATCTGAGTCTGAGCCTGAGCAAACAGGTAACTCCCCTGGGGGTTCAGTTGAGGAATACCAGGTTGATACATCAGACACCGACGGAACCCAAACCACTAGGGCCAAGGCCAAAGCTCAAGCTATTATTGATCCCCAGTCTGAGGAGGGAGCTAAGGAAGGAAATCAGGAGTTAGGAAGAGGCTCAAATGCAGAAGAAGGGCCTGAGGAGGCCCAATTTGGAGAGGCTAGTAGCAGTGATGAGTCATAGGAAGAGGATCCTAGGGAGAATTGTACCATCCAGTGGAGAGTTCCAGGAGCACAAGAGATTTATGAATAGGGCATAACTTTCACCACCAAAAACAAACCTAGGTGGAGCATTCGTGAAGAACCTCGGATCCTCACAAAGTCATTGAACGAAGTAGAGGAGATGAAGCGGATATTAATTTTCTATGGGTTTGAATGGATGGCTAGGACTCCAGACCAGTACACTCTAGAGATAGTCTGAGAGTTCTATGCAAATTACTTGGAAACCCTGGAGGAGAAGGCCAAGGAGAGGCAAAAAGTGAAAGACCAACCCATGTTGGAGAGCGTCCTGGTTAGAGGTCGAGTGGTTGACATATTTGAGAGAACCATCTCTCGGGTTTTATATGGGACACAGTTCACACCTTTACGAGTGTTCACGCTCTTGCGCACACGCAATCGTACACGGTCGTACAAGTAATATAGTGGCCCTTTCAAGAGCCGAATGTCAAACTCACAAGGACTGGATCAATTCATCAAATTATGAAGTTCAAGTGTGAGATTAACCTTCACAAGTGTTGATTATAGATGTTTTTGGTAAATTATAATTAAATTTCAGGGTGGTCACAAAATAATCCAAAAACAATATAAGATGCAACTAGAGCTAAGGACGAATAATCATGCGATGCTACTTTTTGTAATGGTTCAAGCATGATATTATCAATTGTTGTCTCACATAGTTGAAAATGTGATGTTCATGGTCTCTCGATCCTCTAAACACGAAAAACTAGCCTCACAACTACATGATTGAGCGGGGATGTGATAACCTAGTTCATGGGCAATTCAACTACATGGATGTGGTTTACGGGGTTTATGCTCTTGATTAGGGACTTTCATACCTCTAATCATTTGATCTAACTTAGCTTCACAACTACTTCTATGAGTAGTGGAGTGATAATTCTAAGCCGGTGTCTTGCTCTCATCCCGTTAGCAACCAAGCAAGGAAAATCAGGTATATTTTCTATCCTAACTGCGAATCATATCTAGAGATAAGAACTTGCTCCCTACATTCCTATGTTCTTGCCTAGGGTTACTATTTCAAGCTTTTATCTAAGCTTAACACATTTGTTTTCATGGTGATCAAGCATAAAAACAACAATAATGAAGAATGTAAGACAAAACAACAATTAACAACTCAAACCAAAATGAATTCATGCAATTACAATCATATCACGTGGCCTCAACTCTAGAGGAAGGGTTTTAGCCACTCATGTTCATACAATAACTCAAAAACATGTTTAGAGTAGTGTACTTACAAGAATAGGTAAAAGAGAATGTAAAATTGGTGAACCCTTGGTGAGTTCTTCACTTCTCCCTTTGCTCCTCTACGGTTTTCCAAAAATATTTCGTGACCCCCGATTTTAGTAGCTAAGGGTCTAATTTATAGTAAATAGGGAATTTACAAATTTTGGCCGGTCATGGAATGGCTTCATGTCATGGAGGTGAATGCACCAATTTGCCTCCGTGCCACGGAGGTAATGCGTAGGCTCACTGGAAATCGCATTAAAATGATGCTTGGCCGAGGCATGGTGCGATGATCAACGTGGCACGACGCTGGGGCTGCGCGATGGCCTGCGTGACACGGCCTGTGGCACGCAGCCATGCTTAGCATGGCAAGGCACTGGCGTGTAGGCGCCCTGGTTTGCTGCCTTCTTCCCAAGCATGGCTTTGGCATGGCACGACGCTGGGCGCGGCACACGCACAGCGTGGCACGCTGCCTGGCGCGGCCTGCCTTGCCATAGCATGCTTTCTTTCCATCTTTTGCCATTTGCTTCCCACTCCATTTTTTCACTTCACCCATCATTATCTAGTCCCTCATATGCATTTTACACCTACAAAACAAGGACTAATCATGTTTGTTATCGCATACCAAAATTTACATAAAATCACATAAGAATGTAAGTGTATAATTTAGACAAACATTACTAAATCAAGTTATAAAATAGCACTTGAGCACTTAATTATGGCCAAGATCAACGAGCCATGCAAGAGTATGAGTATCGAGTGGAGGCACTAAAACAAATCAGGCAGCTGAGCTTTGAGGAAAGACAGAGGCAGTTACAGTGGTTGGCAAGTGTTCTAGCTTAGGATAAAGAAGAAGTAGTGTGGGTCACCAGTGGAAAGCAGGTTACTAAAAGTCACTAAATTTTATAGAAAAAGCCTGCTGGACACTAGTGCGCCACCGATTAGTGCCAAAAGTAAATGACAACACCCTGAGTGCAGAAGAGCGAATTTAGTGGCATGCATCATGTCCAGATACCCCATCAACATTCTGCGAATCATTGTAGAGGAGATACGAGATCGGGAATTGGGATTGAGCACTACCATCCCATTCCCGAGCCTCATCTTCAGATTATGCACAGAGGTAGGAGTTCCACGGGGTGATGAGCACTTGATTGGAGGGTTAAAGATAGCAGATATTAGCTAAATCATGGATGAAATGAACCTGGTAAGTCGTGCCCAACTTCCCACAGCTATTCCATAAAGCTAGCTAGTAGGGGGCGCACAGCTGAATGCCCCAACTGTACAGGAGCAGAGAGAGACATCGACTATAGATGTCGGTCATTCAGAGGCAGCTCCTAGCACTTCTGCTACACCACTGCCTAGCTCACCGACTCAGACTCCATCAGGGTGCATTCTACTGCCCCAGGACTTTCTATAGAAGTTGGCCAACAGATTATCCTTGGCAAAAAGAAAAATTCAGGCAATAATGGAGAACGTGAAGCCATGGGTCAAAGCAGAGATTGACACAGTAGCACAGGCCTTACATGCTCGCCTTGACAAATTTGAGAGCTGATTCAACAGTCGCATGGTGGAGTAGATAGATATTAGCTCTTCGGATCCAAGTGGTCGAGTTGTCATCACAACAACCGGTAGTCATATCTACCCCCACTCTTCTGGACCTTGATGTAGGCCTTGGAGATGAGGAGCTTGACTTGGCGGCTTACTGGGAGCCTACTGTACCAAGAAAGGAGAAAGGGAAAGAGAGAGTCTTCGAGGATGTTGGAGAAGAAAGTTTGAGGAAAAAGAGGAAGAAAGAAAGAAGAGAACGCAAGCGGGCACGAGCAGAGAGCCTGTAGATTCATGACTCACATATGTCAAAGCTGCAGGAGTGAACTAGAGGAGCATACAGTTCTACCATGGCTCAGCCCGAGCTTGCTAGTGGCAAGGACCATTTGGGTGAGCCACATTCAGCCCCGATCACCACAAAGGCCATGGAGACGGCTGAGACTACTGAGGGGTGACCACTCCCCCTATTAATACACCATTGAGTGTGCTGACCACAGCTAGCGCCACGATTACAGTGGAGGTACCCCCTCCGCAGGATGACAGGAGCGCCTAGAGTGCCACAGGTATGTTCCCTTCCCTCTATTCTTGTATTTCATGCTTTCGAGATGAAACACAATTTTCAAAAAGGGGAGGGGGTGTACTTGTAATTTTTGGGATTTTTGGATTCGTCGGAGGATTTTTCTTGTCGTGTTTCTTTTCCCCCAAGTATGCTATCTAGTAGAACTGACATGTTTAGAATTTTATTTTCTTATTTTGTGATTTTTATTTAATTAGAAAATATCTTAGGAGTACTCGGTCAATAAAAATGCACTAGTTTTGGAATGTTGAAAAAAATTGACCCTGTTGAAAATTTTTGATGCATTAGTTATGTACTTGTGACTGCATGCATGATTTCTGGGGATCTTTTGATGTCATTTAGTGTATTAGCATGAGTAATCTTGTTAAGCCATCTATAAATTAGACAGGTAGAGTAAATATGAGTCATGTCCCATGAGTGAGGGAGGTATGATACTTAGTTTAGTATTGTGTTGAAGATCTAGAACTTGCCTGGTTGGTCTTTGCATAGGCTAAGGATGGTTGGTTAGGATATGATCATAGGCCAATTTTTGTTAGGCTCACTTTTAGCCTAAATGACCCTACAAAAATCATATGATTCCTTTTATCTCAATTTTGAGCTTTTAATAGACCATTTTTCTTTAATTAATCGATGAACCATACCCATTTTTCTTAATAAACCTGTTTTGGCCCTGTTCCTTCCTTGGACATTGTGAACCTTAACATAGGCAAAATGCCTAAGTTGAGGGTGGCTGGATTAGGGGTGCATAAAAGGTGGGAACGAGGAAAAAGGAAAGAAAAGAGAAAAGGTGAAAAGAATGAGGTGTGGTGTGACAAATAAAAAAGAAAAAGAAAGAGAGATGAAAAAGGTTTAAAATCTTGAAAAAGAAAATTCAAAATAAAAACTAATGCTTGAAAAGATTGAAAATATACCACACTCATACAAATGCATACAAAAGAGGTGAAAAGGGAGGAAAAAGAATGAGAAGAAAAAGTGGGTGAAATAGGTGAATGGTGAAGCCAATGTATGTAGAGCCAAAGAAGGGTTAGTCATTAAAAATATCTCACATTTATCATGTCCAGCCTAAAGCCTACATTACAAGCCACATCAAGTTCTATAGTGATCCTAATCTGACCATTTTATAGACCGAAGCAGAGAAAATAAAGGCAAGCCTATGGTATCTGATACACAGTAGTTGGAACTTCTTTGTGAGAGTGAGAGCCTCACTTGTTAGTCCCATATCTTATTTGTTACTATATTTGCAAGTGGGGACTTCATTTGTTGTGAGGGTACATGGGTTATGTTTACTTTTACCATTGGTCTGTGTGAAAAACATCGGTGCTGACTTGATTGCCTGTTGATAGGTAGATGACATTTCTTGATCCCTACTTAGCATGTTTTGTGGTTGCTTGTAGTACATTAGCTGATAATGGTTCATGGAAGAAGGGTCAAAAGTTGTTGAAGGTATAGTGCAAATTTTGTTTGATATTGGCTGTAGTATCCTAGGTTTATTTTCTAGTTTAGTGTTGTGTTTTAGTTTTTCTTTTCTTTGCTTGAGGACATGCAAAAGTCTTAAGTTGAGGGAGTTGATGTGCTGTGAGTTTACAACACTTTCTACGCTCAAAACTAAGAAAATAGCGTGGAATTAGGTATGTTTATATAGGTATGATGTGCTTTTCTTTTGTTTTCAAGGAAACATAGGTTTTTGAGCAAGAATGTGCAAAAGAAGCCTAAAAGAGAAGAAAATGAGTCAAAGTGACAGTCTAAGTAAGAGTCGTACATTACTGGTACGAATCATTCTAAGACTCGTGAAAAGATTCAGAAGGCTGAGTTAGGAAGAATGTAACCTACGACTCATAGTACAAGCCGTACAACCATGGTATGAGTCGTACCATCGAGTCATAGAAATATTCAGAAAAATTACACAAAAGGAAGACTCCTGACATGGATAGACAGTACGAGTTGTGGTGGAGAGGTACTAGTCGTACCATCACGCTCGTGACAAACTTCAGAAAAATTGAGAATCTCAAAGTCAAGCCACAGAAGTGCAATACGAATCATAGGAAGCATGTACGAGTCATGCCAAGGCCCAACATTAAGCCAAATTTCAGCAAGCCAAGGACTTACGGATAGCAGGTACGACCTGTATAAACCTGGTACGGGTCGTATGATTGATCGTAGCTCGAGCGGCCACAGTTATGAAAGTTACCCTATTAGCCTAGGAAAAGGATTCTTATGTTTGTATAAATACTTTTTATGTTTTATTTTTAGAGGGGAGATCAGAAATCATCAGAACAAGTTAGAGAAGGTAATAGGACGAGGGAGATCATTGAATTGAGTTGATTAACTTGTGATCAACCTTTTCTTGAATTCTTTCTTTAACTTTGTTGATTGGTTTTGAGTTAATTCTGATTTAATCAACGAAGTTTTTCTCTTATCTACAATTGTAAGTATTGATTTATGTGTTTAATGATGAATGCATATCACAACCTTGCAAGTATTGGAGGCGAAAACCTCCATAGCTAGGGTTGTGGGAACCATGGTGGATTAACAAGCTAGGGATACACAAATATGATCCAAAACCAGTGCAAAATGCTTGTATTGTATTCTTTTCATGCTTAAACGTTTCTTAATGGTATACAACGTTAGGACATGCCCGAATTCTTTACTTGCTTGAACCTAGAGAGGTAGAGATTAGCAAAACATAATTACAACAAAGCCTTGATCTTGATGATCCTTATATTAACTTGAGTTGTGGCCGCAGGATAGTTATTTTTGGGACTTATTGATAAACGATAGTTTGAAACCGCTCATGAGACCCGACCCAATGATTGAGTATAGTCATTTAATAGGGACAAACCAGTCATTTTGATCAACCTTAGTTATCAGACCTGTAGGTAAAGCATTAGTAACGGTCATGTGTGTATACCCGAAGCAGTTATGAACCCATGGGGAACACAAACCCTAGTTATTCTTAACTCTTGATTTTACATCACAATTTTAATCATTGTGTTAAATATTGCTTTCTTAAAACCCCCCAATTGGAGTAACTAACCAACAAGTTCACTTACAGGCGTTAGTCTAGATCTTCTGTATTCTCTATGGGATTGACCCCAAGCTCTCTATTGGGTTCTTTATTGACAATGTACGCTTCATACTTTGAAAGGATGTGTGAGTTTGAGCGTTATCAGTGCTATAATGGATGAAAATCCATCTATGAACCTCCTATAGTAGCCAACTAAACCCAAAGAGCTTCTAATATCAGTAGGGCTAACAAGTCTAGGACAATTCGTCACCATCTAAATCTTCTAAGAGTCTACCTACACACCCTCACTAGATACCACATGACCCAAAAATGCAACTGAATTCGACCAAAATTCACACTTTCTGAATTTAGAAAACAACTTATGATCCTTAAGAGTCTGCAATACAACCCTCAAGTGAGCGGCATGCTCCTCCTAACTCCGAGAGTATATGAGGATTTTAGATATGTAGACAATGATGAACATGTCTAAATATTTTCTGAACACCCTGTTCATTAAATCCATGAAAGCTGCAGGAGCATTCATTAGCCCAAAGGACATAATCACAAACTCATAGTGACCATACCGAGTCATGAAGGTTGTCTTCAGAATGTTACACTCTCAACTTTGAGTCGGTGATAGCCGGATCTGAGGTCTATCTTTGAAAAGCACCTAGTGCCTTGAAACTGGTCAAACAGGTCATCACTTCTGGGGAGGGGATACTTATTCTTGATGGTAACCTTTTTCAATTGATGATAGTCAATGCACATTCTAAGAGAACCATCCTCCTTCCAAACTAAGAGAACTAGAGCACCCCACGGGGACTTATTAAGCCTGATGAAACCCTATAGGAGATCTTTCAACTATTTCTTAAACTCCCTTAGCTTGGCAGAGAGCTATTCTATAAGGAGGAATGAATATGGGTTGCATATCAAGGAGAAGATCATTACGAAAGTCTATCCCATTCGGGAGGGCCTGGTAGATCATTTGGAAATACCTCTAGATACTCACACACAATAGAAACTGACAAGAGAGTCGAGGTCTCAGACTTATAATTCTTAACCCGAACTAGATGGTATACAAAACCCTTGGAGATCATCTTCCTGGCCATAAAATAGGAGACAAAGTGACCTACAGGCACAATTGAGCTACCCTTCCACTCTAGGACTGGTTCACCCGGGAATTCAAACTCTACTGATCGGGTTCTATAATTAGCAAGCATACAACCAATTTATGCCAAAGATAACATCAATCTATCATATATAACTCTACTAGGTGGCTAAGGTGACCTTTTGAAGAACTGTGATAAGGCAATTCCTATATACCCGTCAAGCTATGGCTGATTCACCGACAGGAGTAGAGACTGAGAAGAGTTCTGAAAGGATTTTCGGACTGACGCCAAAACTAATGGCAACACAGGGAGTCATGAAGGATAGTCTGGCTCCTAGATCTAGCAACGCATAAACATCAACATATAAGACTCATAATATACAACTAACCATATCTAGTGAGCTCTCTTTCTCCTAGCGAAATGATAGTGCATAGAACCTATTCTGGTTTTGACCACCACCTACACTAGAAGATGCGCCCTACTGAGGTGGTCGAGCTATTGGAGCTGCTGAAGTAGTAGCTGGGGCATGGCCTCTACTGTCATCCTACCCGAGTGAAGGACAATCCTTGAGTCTATGCTCGGGCTTCCCACACGAGAAACAAGCATCCCTGCCAATCAGACACTCCCTTGGGTGGTTCTTACTACAGCTCCTATAAGCTAGAAAAGTATGCTCCCTAAACATGCTCCCCTAGGCCCTAGAGCCTAATTCTCTCCCTCTCTGATCACCTCTGGGCCTGGATGGAACACTAGCTGATGCTGGAGCTGGGCCTGACGTCCTCTGATGGCATTATGGGAGATGTCCACCACCAGACCTCTTCTGGGAATAGCTAAAGCTCCCTGTCTCAGCCCTCTTGGCCTCTCTCTCTCCTTCATCTACTCCTCCTCTATCTGCTGAGCATATATCATCAATCAAGAGATGTCCATGTCACTAATAAGCATGGTTGTCCTACACTCCTTCAGCAAAGAATCTGAAACCCCTAATATAAACTTGCTCATATGAGCCCTCGACTCAGCAACCATCTCCAGAGCATACTTGGACAGCTGGGTAAACTTCAAGACATACTCTTGAACAGTCATGTTATTTTGCTTCAAATTGATGAACTCTGCTACCATCACTTTCTTCATCTCTCGGGGAAAGAACTTTTTCAAGAACACTGTGATGAACTCATCCCAACCAATAACAATTACACCTACTCCACGACTTTTCTTCCATTGTCGGAACCAAATATGAGCTACCCCCTTTAGCTGATAGGAGGCCAAATCTGCACTCTCCTGTCTCAAAGCACCCATAATCTGAGTAATCTTCTGGATCTCCTCTATGAACTCCTGTGGATCCTCGTCCACCTTAGAACCATGAAACTCTAGATCTCCTCTATGAACTCCTGTGGATCCTAGTGGAGTCTCGTACTCTAGCCACCGCTGCATTCCTATTCATATGCATATCAGCCAAAACCTGCTGGTTGACCTGGGCTATCATAGCTTGAGCCAACGTCTGGAAAGCAGCCCTGAACTCAACATGAGTCACCTACTCATGTAAAGGATGCGCTGGAGCTGGTGGGGCTGGCTAATACCCATCTCCATTGCCATTACCATGGACATTGTTGTTGCCATTTCCTTTTCCATTGACTCGACGAGAAGGAATATTTCTGCAAATGCGTATAACACAAGTTAGAGGAATAGAGAGTGTTGAACTTCATCGCACGACATAGATCATGAAAGAAGGGAAGTTTCCTAGAATGTCTAGTAGCCTCTTCCTCATAACTGTGGCGCGCTTCACCCATGAAAAAGACTCAACTTAACGCGACTCTCAGAAACACTAGGACAGACCTAAACATGTTGCTCTAATACTAAGTTTGTCACAACCCGAGCATGGACCATGGACCGCAACACGAGATGTAGAACCACGAATGGCTCTTAGGCTAATGCATGGCACATACATAGCATGTTCTTGAGCATAACTAAGCAGAAATAAATCAAGAACATAACATAAGAGAAACACTGAATAACATAAAGCATAAGCATAGACAACAAGTCAACAACGTTGAACCATGTAATACATAGTATTTTGAAAATCTTCTAATCAAACAATAAGCTAATGGGACAACACCCCCAACTAGAAAGATAATTCAGAAATTGAAAGACATAAAGCAACATAAGCAAAACTGATGACCTTAGATGTTGAGGACTCACCGAAGCTAAAACTGGACTGAGTCGGAGGGGGAGCGATGCTAATGTCAGGGCTAGTTATGATCACTTTCAGCTATATCATGAAACGATATAGCATAAAAATATTAGATCAGTACTTTGAATATACTGAGTATGAAAGATAGGTAAAATATAAAATTAGAATAGTAAGATAAGGTCACGAGTATAGGATAAACTTAAATAATGAGATTCGAATCATAAACCGAGTATAGTGGCTTTGATTTCTCCAAACTAAATCAAGCTGATCATGACTGAATTTGTAAGTAAAACCTCATAAAATGTATATTGAGCTAGGATATCATTGTAGTAAAGTCATAAGTCATGAAAATAAGCATATATAGAAAATCAAGGAATAATGAGAGGTTCTTATAACCGACATACCCCCACGTGAGCATACATGGAGCCTAGCGTGTAACCCTAGCTGGGAGGTGTGTCCATACCTTGCCATGGGCATGGACCATTAAGGCATGATATCACTCATGGATGGCCTATTCGGCCATGGGAGACACTCTCGTGGAGGACTCCATATGGCTAAGGTGGCACATAGTTCTGAGACCTGGGTGTGCTGAAACAACGGCCTACTCAGTGTTAAATACTACTCCCAAAACATATATAGTGCTCATATAATAATCATGAAATGTGGGTTTACGTACACTAGTGTCAATCATGAAATTCATAATATCTTAACATGCTTGAACTAGCCATGAAAACAATGCAGATAGACGGTCATGATACATAAACTTGAGATTTATGAAAATCATACATAATTAGGTAAAATAATCATAGCTTGAAAATCATAAGTTCATAATAGATTCTAGTAGAAAACATGCATTCATATCCATAATACATCGATTGAATCATAAGAGACTTGAATTCGTAAGAGATCATTAGAGGTTTTATGAGAATTGGGTCTAACCCTAGAATTTCAATAGATCATGCTTGGAGACTTGAAATCATGAATTAGAGATGAAATTGGGCATAAGGGTGGACGAAATCCCCCATTCATGACCCTACATACCTAGGTAGATGATTCCTTAACTAGCCTTGAAGGCCCAAGAGAAATTGATTTGAAGGAGATGATGAACCCTCGATTGACTTGAGAGAGAATCTTCAACCTATGGATGTTTGAAGGGAATGGGGATTTAGTGTAAGTAAAACCCTTTAATCTAACCTTTAGGAAGTCTAAAATCACGCCACTTAGGAGTTAGAAGCATAGGGTTTTACCAAAATACACCAGAACTGAAACTAAAAATAAATCTGGTAAAACCAACAACCAAAAGGATGGCCGTTGGTCCATTGGACGACCTGTGGTACGCTTTTCATTGGTTCCTACTTGGCTCTAAATAACTTTTTAAACCTGCTCTAGTGACTAGAAAAATAAAATCAGTACAATCAAACAACGGGTCATACAATCCACTCATCAATTCTGGGTGATTTTTTTCATTACCCGAGTCTACACCCTAGATGAGACACGGTACTTGGAGTCACAAGTAACCCCAAGACAACCCATGGTTTATCATAACATTGTTAATCTCAGTAATCATAGCAGAAGCTTAAACAATAACACCATTTAAAAAAACAAACAATAAAACTTTGTACAGCTAAAAACAAAACCGAAAGTCTAAATCTATGTTTGAAAGCCATCTACAACTGATGAGTTGCTAGGACAAGCCCCCAGCTAACTCTAAAGTCTAACTAAATGAAAATAACTGAAGAAAATAAATATCATCCTTAAAAGATGAGGACTCACCACTGGTACAACTGATATCACCTAAAGAAGATCTAGTAGTGGTGCTGAGGCTGAGAACCTATGCCTGTTTCATGATATGATACAACATAGAAGGTATGTGTTAGTACTTTGAATGTACTGAGTAAGTGGGAGAAAATATAACATAAAGATCAAATAAATAAACCAAAAAGACATGCAATGACCAATTGAAATACTAAAACTGAAAAACTGAAATATAACTGATATGGTCAAATGACCCTGTCTGATGGTCATAGACATGCCCTGAATCTGAGATACTGATCTAAGCTAGGTGAACTGAACTGAACTAGACTGAGTAAATTGAAACTATTCTGAGCTGAGCTAATATGAAATTGTATTGACTAGTAGGAGAGTTTATAACCGACATATAACCACGTGAGCTAGATGTGGAGTCCGATGTACACACCCCATCGATAGGACCCAATATACCTTGCTAGGGTATAAAGGCATGAATTGGGTGATCATAAGTATGGGGCCATATGACCAATAAAATAACCTACGGTGACAACATAGTTCTGGAAACCTGGGGGCGCTGGAACCCCGATCCGTTAAGTGCTAAGTCCTACTCCCACTGGATAGTCCTAGACAAACTACTAAGTTGATAGCTCAAAACTGGGGTCCAAGACTAAGTCAGGAATACCTATTTAGAAGTACCTTCAAAGTCTTATCTGATCAGATTCTGTAACTGGTGTTCTAAGACTGGCCAGAGTTGTTTATCTCAAAGCATCATAACCGTCTAAAGAAAAAACCGAAATATGAAGTTGGGGGTCCTAAAAATTGTCATATATTCTTATCTAGAAGTGTCATAACCATATAAAGAACCACTAAAATCTAATATTTGATATCTGTGTCTAATAACTGATAACTGGGAGGCACCACTGACACCTTAAGAAAAGATTGTAGTCAAACTAATTAGCTGATATTTCTGAATAATACTTAGTACACTAATATTCTGACTAAATCTGGACTAGCATGCAATTTACTAAGATTTCAACTAGTTTTTGACAATATGGGAATCCCATCACTGATAGAATCAAACAACGGGAAATAACCGGTCCAATATGCAAGATTCTAATTTACTGATCTGAGAAGCTAAGGATAAATCATTCTACTAGATGCTAGTTCCCCAAAATTTCTAGGAATTGGGAAAAATATAACAGCTAATATCATGAATAATATTCCACTTGAAGTTTATAGAATTTTGTCTGAAAACCTTCTACACTTCTAAACCACAGGACTATAACTGATAGAAACTTTAGAGAGGGTTTTGGGGACACAAGGGAAGAACAATTCCCTTGTTGAATTCCCATATACCTGGTGAAGAAATTCTGGAGAAGATCCCTTGAGAATCTAAGAAGAAACTGACTGCCCTAGCTCTTGCTCGGAGTGTTTCCGAGAGAAGTTTTTACAGACTGATCTTTTAAGGGAATGAGAGGGGTGAAGTAATCATGTATTACCCCTCTAGGTTTCCTAAAAATAACCCAAAAAGACATAGTTTGAGATTAAAAAGGTAGGAACTTACAAAAATAACCCTTGGGGAAAAAATTTGGAAAAACTATGGATAGGGACCAACAGGTCACTCAATGAGTCGTTGGTTGAGACCATGACTCGTTGGGAGAAGTTGTTGGTCCTGAGACCTGGGATCTGGGCTTACTAGAACTGGCAACGAGAGGGACCATGACTCTTTGGATGAACCAATGGGTCGTTGATTCCTCCCATGGTCATTGGATAATAATTCTGGGAGGCTTGACAATGGGCAACACAATGACTCATTGGTAGACCCAATGGGTCATTGTGTCGAGTCGCCCTCCCCACTGGAACAAGTCTAAGGATTCTTGAACTTGAGACCACGGGTGGTCACAACGACTCGTTGTGGGATACAGCGGGTCATTGTTTCCATTCATTATCACTGAAGGATGTTTTTGGGACTCTTAACCCACGACTCACACCACGAGTCATTGTATCACACGATGGCTCATTTGTTGAGTCGTGGGGTTTTGGAAGAGGGACTTCTGAGTTGGGGACCAATGAGTGACAAGATGACTCGTTGTTCCTCACAACGAGTCATTCCATGTGTCGTTGGATCCCGAAGGACCAAACAGAGCTAACCACGACTGACACAACGAGTCATTGGAGCTGGCCACGACTTGTTGTCTCGACCGTTCTGAGGCAACTTTTTTGTTTTCTTCTGGATTTTTCTTGCAAAGTCTAAGTTTGGTCTAGAAAAGTTTCGAGGTGTTACAATTTTTGACTTTTTTCAAAAGTGGATATCACAGGGTATAACTAATGACTCATTGGTTTGTTGGATAACTCATCCTATGAGTCGTTGAATGGCCTAGTATCATTTTCCTGTTGATTTCTACTGCAAGTCTCGAATATAATCTTAGGGCCTTTTTGGGGTTTTATATTAACTTTGGATAAGTTCTTAGGGCTAACATGCAGCAGTTTAGGGACAATTATTGTCGAAAATATCGTTATGGCAGCTTGTTGACTTAGTTCCTAAGAGAGCTCTGTATTAAGGAAGAGGAGACTGACCTCCACCTACCACTAGCAAGGCCCTTGGTAGGGAAAATGATAGATGTTACAAAGATTAAGGAGCCAAGTGCCATATCCGGACTGGCTCTCACTCCAGCTGAGCGCCATGCTCGGGATGACAATTGGAAAGGCTGCATGTTGAAGATATTTGACCTGTAACTGAGGATTGGGGGTAGACCCGTGACTGGTGAGGAGATGAATCTATTAGAGGATCGGTACCTACTTACATACAGTGCCATGATGATGTGCAAGGTGGGACTAATATTTGAGGAGCCACCAGATGATGATGAGCCTACAGTGTTGACAGATGAGGTAGATAATGATGATGAGGAGGATAATACCACCACTGGAGAAATGCTAGTTGATGATACAAAAGATGTTGGTGATCAGGATTTTAATCTTAATGATGAAGATTTTGCTTAGAGGCCCAGGAACTTCTTTTCTCTCCCTATTTGTATGATATATTTGTGCACTGGAGACAGTGCAATGTTTAAGTGTAGGGTGGTAGAAATAGATTTCCTTGTGTTATATCTTTGCTAGATTATTAGAGTTGGGCTGTAGAAATTGTTATCAAAACATATGTGTTAGTTCTATCTCAGATTTCTTGATTTGTAATAGCTAGTAAATATATGGTTGTGGAAACTATAATGTTGCTATGCTATGTCCCTGTTCGTCCTTGGTTTTTTATTTGGTTTAATTGAGAGTCTATTGTTTTAGAGTCCTTTATAGGTGTAGTGCTTGGTCCGATGATGGATAGATGATGACCGTCTTAAGGGAAAATTAGTTACCTATTTTTAGAGTAAAAAATCACCACTTATGTGCTCTTGACATTTCACTTAGGAGATAAGCTAGAAGCATGGATTGTTCATCTTGAATGCATGAGAAGTGAAAATTGCATGAGAAACACATAGGTTGTTTAACTTAACTCAAGCTGGAAAAGTGGTCTTAATAATTAAATTCATTCAATATAATTGTGTGAATATGTGTCCATAAGAAACTGATTCAAATCATGATGCCATGAGGGGTGAGCTTGAAATTGTTGTGTTTCATACATAAGGTAACATCTAGAACTTTCCTAACATGTGTGCATGATAACTAATTGTCAAAGAGGTAAGACATGATTAAGACATTTCTTTGACAGAACCATGTTTGTTCGTTGTTGTTGTACCACCTTTAACATTATCCCTAGCCAACCCCTTTGAGCTGTAAGCCTTTATTTTTTTTAAGCCACAAAGGAAACCTATCCCCTTTGTTGTGTAACCTCGAATATATTGATCCAAAGACATTCTTATGTACTTTGAGATGTAAGAATGAAGGTTCCACCGGTGTAATAATGTTAATGGAAAGGAAATAAGAAAATTTGTCAATGAAAAGATGAGAAAATAGAAAAGAGGGGTGCCCACGAAATAAAATGTTACTTGCTGCTAGAAAATAAAGAAAAGATGCTTAACAATTTATTGTTTTGATTGATCTTATAAGTAGATACTAGCAGCCAAGTAGTGTAAAAATGGGCATGAGAAAAGAAAAGGTGATTAGTGAAAGAATGGGTAAGAAGTAAGGATAAATGGTGGAAAAGAAGGATGAAGTGAGAACATGTCTTAAAGTGCTTAGGATTGATAGCCATTATTGACAAAATAACTTTCACTTGTCTTTTAGACAACATTACAACCAGAAAAGTCCTTATGATCTTAAATTTTTTTTAATTGATTGAGTGATCTAACTATACATGAGAGGCAATTCTATGGTATGTTGCGTATGTATTAAACATCATTTGTGAGAGTGAGTGTGCCTTGTTGATTTATGTTCTAATTTCTTGCATGATAATATGAGAGAAGGAAAATCACTAAATATGTGAGGGCACAAGATGGTCAGAGTTGTACACTATGTGTCACATTTTTCATACTTAATCATGTTTGCCCCATTTTGAAAAAGAAGAGTTAGTTATAGAAAGTATATAGTTTCAAATGGAAAGAACTTCTCTGTGTATGTGTTGTGGATTATTTATAAATTGACGAACCACCTAATCATGTGTTCTGTTCTAGCTACTTAAGTGAAATTAATAGAGGTGATAAGTGGTATGGAAGGAGGTTATGTTGAATGGAAATAGGGATTGTTCGAGGACGAATAATGGTGTAACTGTGGGGTGGTAATCTTGGGTTGTCATATTTTACCCATCTTTCATCATGTTCTGAGAAGATTATCCTTATAAAATACAAGGTTTCATGAAAGTGTTTGTGGAAAGATCTAATAGGTGTGTCTAGATGATTTTTGCAGGTAACACAAGGAAAAATACTCAAAAAAGGTGCAAGATGTGAAGAAAGAAGAATTCAAGAAAAATTTGGCCTGGTGAATTAGGAGAGGTGGAACACCAAGCCTCAAACTCCAGAGAAATTGTACTCAGGTTGGTGCTATAGCGAAAGTGGTGCACCAAGACTAAACTTCAAAGGAATTTTCGATCAACACCTTGGTGAATTGAGAGAAGTGGCGTGCCAGAGAAGACTAAACTCGGAAAAATCTTCTAAAGCTCTGGTGCATTGAGAAAAGTGGCACGCCAAAACTTGAACTATAGAATTTTTTATCAACACCTTGGTGAAATGGCTGAAGTGGTGCACCAGGAGCCAAACTTCAGATGAAGTTAAATCCAAGTATGGAGCATCGGGTGATGTTGCGCACCATCCTATATTTGAGAGATATTTTTCTAAGTCCAAAAGATGAGTTACTTAAGGAAAAAAGGGAAATTTGTTACCAAGCCTATAAATACATCACTATGGCATTTTTTAGGGATATACGATGTTTGGTGTGGGAAGAACAAGAGATAAGGAGTTCTATTTTCTTTTTAGGATTTTCTTCATTACTCATTACATTTATTGGTTTTTTGAATGATAATTCTTATGATTTTACTCTTGAACATGAGTGACTAAACACCTTTAATCTAGGGTTTTGGCTACCAGCTTAATGGTTGTAGTTTAAAGTTCATTTATGCTAGACATTTAAATCTTCTTCTTAAGATTGTTTATGCATACTTGATTTAAGGTTTGTTCGTTAGTATGATCACCTTTCAAATAAATTTTATTAGCTCATTGGTTGAACTCGGAAGAGGAAACAAATGAGGATTAAAAGAACTATCAAGTAGGTTTTGATTATTTGTCAATATTTCAAGGAATTGATTTTGTTGTTGTAGATAGGGATGTACCTTGAAAACATACTTAGTTGAATCAAGTATGTTCAATAGTTGTTTCACAACTCTCCCGCAACCATAAGGATATAGGTGCTAGGCTTAGTGAGATAGTTCTTGACTATTCGGAAGAATGAGTTGAGAAATGAGTTCGTAACTTGAAACTATTAGTCTTTGGAAAATTTGGTTTAGTGTAATTGAACCCTAAAACTCAACCTAAAAGCGATAGTGCCAAGGCCCTGGATCTTAATCATCATTTGAATTACAACTCTCGTGCAAATAAATTTTTATTAGATTTAAGTTATATTTCATGTTTTAGAAGAAAGTACACTCAAAACTCTTGCAAACTTATAATTCTATTCTTCTTGAATAGTAAAACAAGGATCCAAACTAAACTATTAATCTGACAAGTCTCTATGGGTATAATATCTGGACTTCACTGTCCTATATTACTTGATGACTATGTACACTTGCGTGAGCGCTTGGCAACATCGGGGGCCTCAATAAAATGCCCATAACCTTTTACACCAAACTTCGATTGATGAGCGGTTTGATGTTATGAAAAGTAGACTCAAATACCTTTATTTTGATAGGTTGTAGGACTTCTAATTCATTATAGATTTGGAGATATAGTCATTTAAAATGGACTCTTACTTATGAATTTCACATACTCTTCATTTTTTCCTTTGTACATGTTTCCGTCCTCACCTACGACCAGTATAGAACCCTTATTTCCATTTATAGGACATAAAAATATCAAATAATCGTTGGAAAATTTTTGGGGTGTAACATCCTCCCCTTTAAAATCATTCATCCTCAAATGAAGGTTATACTTCGGTAGGCGTAAGTTTAGCCTTAATACCTTCAACTCATATATGTAAACACACCCTTTTATATCATGGCTTCATATCAATTTATTTATCAAAGTCTAGCACCATACAGTCAGTAAACTTTTCTAGCGATAAGCAAATTCATAATTAGCTTTAATGCTATTTCAGGAGCGAATACTATTTCAAGGTCATTCATAGCTTCAAGAAACATTTCAAGGAGGGTTAAAAATCATACAGAAGAGGGAAACAAGGTAGTCAATAGTACCTGTTATCATGTAAAATGTCCATACCTGATCTCACCAACCTTTTAAGGTAGAAATCCAGTGTCAAACATGCCTCGAACCTGAGGCCACTTTCTTACCGTTGCTTTTGCCACGACCTGTTGTTGCTGACCCTATAAGCCACTCTGTATCTTTTCTATTCTCAAAAAGTCAATCGCACATCATATGACTAAGTTGTCCACAATAGTAACATACATTCTTACCCTGGCGACATGGACTGAAGTATGTCCTACCACGCTTGGCACACTACATAAGAGACAACCTCATTTGCTTTGTCCAATCATGATAATGGATACCAAAAGAAACTGAAGTCTGATCTAAAGACAAAGAAGGAATTGAACCCCTAGGAGAAACTGAGCATCTTGCCTACCGGGGCCTAAAACACTATGAAGGGCCTTAAATATTCCTGTCGACCCTCTCTTCTTACTCTGTTCTTCTTCTCTATCGGTACTTGGGAGACGGTGTATCAGATCCTCTGCCTCTTGAGAAAATGCTTGCATCCGAGTAATGGTCATATCTGTCTGGGTAGACACTCCCAAGAACTCTCAGACCAGACAGGGTCCCAAGCCCTCTACAAATTGATAGACTCTATCCCTCATACTTTGCACTATATTTGGAGCATATCAGGCCAATGAATTGAACTTGAGGTTATATTCACGAACACTCATGCTGCCTAATTCAAGGTGCAAAAATTGGTTAGCTCAAACCTGTCGAAGTTCCCATGGTAAGTACTGATCCATGAAAACCTTTGAGAATTCCTCCCATTCAGCTGGAGGTGCATTAGCTACCCTGGATCGCTTCCAATCTTCAAAAAATAGGTTAACCATATTTCATAGCCTAAATGATGCCAACTCCACTTCCTTTGCTCCCGTAACCCGCTATCACAATTGGAGTAAAGACCTCGGACCGCGACACGGGACCTAAAGCCACAAATGACTCTAAGCTAACCCATGACACAAACATAGCATGAATAAGAGTGTATCTAAAACGGAAAGGAAGGCATAGATATAACATAAGAAGAAGTCTAGAATACATCATAAAGCATAATCGGAGAAAACAAGTCTACAAAATTGAGTAATCTAACATACTATCTGGAAGCCTCTAGCCATAAGATGAGCTGATGGGATAGCACGCCTAACTAACTCACTAAGTCTGAAATTGAATAGACATAGAAAAAGAACATAAAACTACTGAATGTCCCCGGATGATGAGGACTCACCCAAAAAAGTGGTACTGAGCTGCACTGCTACGGGAGGGGGACTAATGACGAGGCTGAGACTGGTCACTCGAACCTATATCAAGAAATGATATAGAATAGAGTATGCGGTCAGTGCTTTGAATGTATCGAGTATGTAAGGTGGGTAAAAATGATTGTAAAAAAGTATAAAAGAGATCATGAGAGTAAAATAGTATAAAACGTGAGTTTTTGATCATAAATTGAATAAGACATTTGAAAACTATTACATAAGCTAAACATGACTGAATTCATAGTAAAACCTTGTAAAAACATAACTTGAGGCAAGATATCATAAGTCAAAAAATCATGAAACATGAACATGAATATATATAAATACGAACCTAGGAATAGTAGGAGACTCATCATAACCGACACCATCATGATAGAGCTTACATGATGCCCCAACTATCTTGCTCAAGTGGGTAGAGCCGTCCCAAGCTTGTCAGTGCAAGGAACGATAAAGGTGTGATATAACTAATGACTCAGGGCGATAATCTCCAATAATGACTATCCTTTCATGCGCTCATTGAGGAAGGGAGACACTATCTAATAGCGAGGATCCTATATTCCTCGGGCTAAGGAAGCATTCTCTAATATCGAGAATCCCTTATTCTGTGGTGGCACGTAGTTTTGAGATCCAGGGTTTGCTTGAACTCTTAGCCTACTCAGTGCTAGATAGTAGTCCCAAAAACATGCGCATGACTCATAATCATCACTGTGAAAACATACTTGAACTTGCATGGGCTACCAAAATATGAAATCATAATCATCTTGACATACATGAAGTAACCATGAAAAGGATTCCAAAAAGTTGGCCATGATACTTTAATTTCTTGAAAAAAATCATATATGCTTGAATAAAACTTCATAACTTGAAATCGTAAAATTCATAAACTTAAGCTTCATAAACTTTCATACATATTTTGATAATACATCATGATTTGAAATTATAGGCTCATAAACTTAGAAATCATAAGATCATGCATAATTGGGTAAAATCATCGTAAACTTGAAATCATGAATTATAAGAAATTTGAGGGTCAACTTTTGCATAATAACCATAATTCATCAGTTGAAACATGAGAGAATTGAACCCACAGAAAGATCATAGAAGATTTCATTGAATTGGATCTAACCCTAGAATTTTCATAAAACTTGATTGAAGATTTGAATTCATGAGTTAGAGATTGAATTGGGCATGAGAGTGGAAGGATTCTCCCCATTTATGACCCCACGAGTTGGAGGTGATAAACCTTAGCTTCTTCTTGAAAGGAAAATCCAATATACGAATGGGTGAAGAGAATAAGGATCTAGGCTAGGTTAAACCCTTTAATCTGACCTTTAGGAAGCCCAAAACAATGTTATTTAGGAGTTAAAAGCATAAGAGTTTACAAAAATACCCCCAAACTACTGAAAAAATCTTGAAATTGGTAGAACCAACGACCAAAGTGATGGGTCACTGGTTAATGGGGTGACCCATAGGATGGGTCACTAGTTGATGGGGTGACCCATAGGATGGTTTGTCCAATCCTTTTGCTATTTCAGTAAACTGCTCATAACTTTTTACTCCGAATTCCTATTGTCACAAGGTGGAATGTGTTTGAAATAATATTCAAAGGCTTCAATTTGATATGTTGAATCACCCAAAACACTTTGTAAAATGGGAGCTATAGTCGTTTGAAGTTGACTCTTGTAAGAACTTATATGAAAACTCAATCAGTAGGAAGACTCTCAACTCAACTTTGTACTAGAGGTTCCTTATGACCCTAATTTGTATCCAAAGAACTTCTCATACTTAACAATTATTCTTAGCACCTACTTTCCATAAAATTCATCGGGCTCGGGTCTTTCCACATACTTAGAATGGTTTCAAACTTAGCCTGAAAGTCCGAGGCATTTCAATATCTCCACTCATGACTGAAATGATAACTGCTACAATTGAACAACGCTTTGTACAATCCCTTCGTGGGTTCTAGGACAAATTTAATATTTTTATATACCTCAAACCAACAGACAGACCAACGACCCATTGGTTCTTAGGACTAGTCATCTTATGGTTCATTGAATGGTCCTGATGCTATTTTCTAGTTGTTTTCTATTGCAAGTCTCGAATTTGACCTGAGGGACTTTTTTCGGGGTATTACACCCGCATCATATGCAGTATTCTATATATTTGATCAATGATATCCTGTGGGTCCTTATCCGAGTCTGATCCCGTAAAGATTGGAGGACTTAGGCTCAAAAAATCACATGCCCTAGAACTCTTAGGAGTACTTCCCTTGGATCTTGGTATCGATTCCAACAGCTAATTTTTACTCACCGCCACTTGTGTTAAAATCTAAAATGCTTTCTCAAAATTCCATCTTTCTGACAACCTGGAGGTACCGTAGCTGCTGGAGGGTTATCATCTTTATATCTTTCTGGTCCTACTGGAACTAGAACAATAGGAGGGGCTGAATTCCTTCCCATAGTAGCTTCAACTGGAACTACAGGAACTGTAGTACGGGAAATGGGAAATTCACTTCGAGCCACTAATCTATCTCTACGATCAGTAGGAAGGAAACTAGAACCCTCCCTGGCATCAGTATCGATAAATCTCATATCTATCTGCCATGCTGAAGGTAAATTCTGAAACATTAACATGATTTAGATTTCAAAAATCACTTACATATTCACTCCATATCATGATCTATTGATGAACAAAGTGAAACAACTCCTAAATGCCCCGTAGCCTTTTGATAATAAGTATGGTACACAACATACCCATAAGCAAAACTCTACTAGGCACGACTTGTGGACTCCCTAGGATGCGATTTCACTCTGATACCAACTTTGTCATGCTTCAAAACTGGGGGAGGATGTGACTAGCTCCCAATGCCTAACTGACCAGTGAGCCAGCTATATGTCATCCATAACTATAACACTTTGGCCATCCAGGCCACCTACCACAATCAACTAGAATAGAAATTTTCTCTCATAAGGTCGCAACAATAATAGAGAAATACTTCAAATGCTGATGAGGCTACGACTATCCTAACCCAAGCAATGGAAAGCCCACAAGGACACAAACTGAATAATACTATACATACTAAGTCCACAAAGTCTCTAAAAAAAAAACTAAACTGATGGTCGCAACAGGGCTCCTACCTACCCATAACTATAATTTAAAAGTCAAACTGAGGTAACTACACCCTAGTTACAAAAATAAAGGACCATACTAACACATCCACTGATCTCATGAACTGCTACTACAAGTGGCAATCCCGGTCTCTACCCGCACCTGCAGCATGAACCCAAGTCCCCAGGTGAAGGGATGTCAATATGAGTGAAATAAAATGGTATGTAAAGCTAAAACTAAAAATGTGAGATAGCAATGATAACATAACTAAGTCAAACGATGCAATCATAATAACAGACAGGAACAACCTAGAACTCTGTAAACTTATAACAACTAGCTATGCATGAATTAACTCAATATAACTTAACTAGGAGTAGGGACAGACTCAACCGAACCTTGGTAACTACAATTTGATTAGAGTCTCATCTATGCCAATGCAATTTATGCAGTCACATAAATGCCATATAACACATAACAATTAATATATGTATCAATGACTACATGGGTATGTATTCAATGCTTTGTCTGTCTACCCAATCGGCATACATTCCAGTGGTTGATGCTACTACCCATCTGACACAGTCACTCAAAGGTTTGTACATATCATCTGTCTATCCAACTAGTGTATGTCCCGGTGGTCATAACATATGCCCGTAGGCTCATCAAGTACATCATCATCAGTAACATAATACAACTGTGCATACTCGTGATATTATGGTACTCAAGCATAACCTCTGACTCTCGTGACTCACAAATAACCCTCCTTGGGTAATCTGTTGGAAATTGGATACTGTCTCAACTAAAGAGAACCTTTAGCTCAATACATAACTAGCCATATCTGAGAGGCTAAAGTTGTACACATATTTATGACTTTCATACAAAGTATCTGATCTGAGTTCTTAACTTAACTGATTATTAGCAACTTCACATTCATTCTTGATTAGACATTAGGAACATATATACATGAGAGTGACTCTTCTTTGAACATAAGATACTCAACAAGAGTTTATTATATAAACGTATGATCCGAGTATAACAAAAAGAATTCAGCTGTAGGCTATGACGTACAAAATGTATACCTTAAGACTTCTCGCTGGGAAGACCTATAAGGACTTGAGTTCTTAGAATTTATGCAAATTCAAACACTTGACAGAGTTATTGTCATGATTCTCAGAATATGATTACTCAAAACTTCTTAATGTCATGTAACATGTTTTAATCTAACGTATGGACATGAAGACATAGCTTATGGATCTGAAGCTTAGAGTTCTTTAACTTGGAAACTCATAACATTCATCTAAGTGCTGCCTCATAGCCAAATAAAGACTTATAACCATGATTCAAACAAAAATCAAATGACTTACCTAGGTTGGCAATTAATGAGGAGCCTAAGAACTTTGATGTCACTAAAAGTAACTTTCAAGCTTTTTGATTAACCATTCAAGACTCCGAAGAAAACTCAGAACTTTATGATAATTAAGTTAACATTATCGTTATAGGGGCATAGCGGAGAACTTATCTTTAATTTAAGTTACTATTTTACGCACGTTGAACTTTAATTGATCTGTAGAAGGTTGACATTTAAAATTTCATTACCTCATCGTACCACATAACATACTTAGACAACCTTATTCATAACTTCTTTACTAGATGTCTTGAGAGCATATGGTTTATCTTGCTAGCCATTTCCTTTACTTAATTTATTTAACATCATGAGTCCTGCAATCTTATATTAACATCTTTTAGCTCTAGTTATCTTACTTAGCTTGACTTCCTTTTCAATTATCATATGTCATTCTATGCTTAATTTTTTGTTCTCTTGATACTATCCATTCCATCTCTGTAGATACTTGATTCCATCCACTCCATTTCTATACGTACATACCTTAAATGATCTAGAATCCACTTTATCTTCCCTTTTGTTATTAATGTTTTGACCTTTACACCATAAATTAGCTTAAAAAACACATATGTAATTCATCAAATTGAATGATTATCCGAATAAAATCAAATAGAAAATTCAATGACCATCTTAAAAATAACTACTTAAGCAGTCAATACTAGAAATAGAACCAGTTTAGGTCTTGGGGCCTGAAAGTATGATTCTCGAGAAAGTTCTAGAACACTTGAAAAAGCATAACACAAATGGTATATATATTAATCTTTGAGGGCTTAGTAAGGTAAATATGGTATCATCTAGATATCAGCGTAAAATATTTCTAGAAAGTAAAGTAAACACATATCTTTGATTGTGACTATATATATTAACTAATTTCATAAATATACAGACATATTGGCTACTGCTCATAAGACTATATAAAGTTAACTAATTTCATTAAGAAATGCTTATTTTAGAAATTAATCAATATACACAACTTTTTTCAAATTAATTTTCTATTTTTAAAAATATGAACTTTTTGTTACTATATTATTTAGTATCAAGTTACAATCAAATACTAAAGAGTAAAGAGAATCAAATAATTGTATAGACTCCATCAGAAAAAAAATGTGCGACTTAAGGTGAAATAGTTTAGTAAACATGAAAACAATATTGAAAATCAAGTCATTACCAGTCCATTGGAGATCATCCTTCACCCAGAATACTTATTATTTTACTCATTTTGGATAAGTAAGATATTAAATCATTTGAAATATGAACTTTGAAATCTTGAGGATTTCACTAGATAGTGGATGGTGGACAGTGACACATGGTCTCATCGCTAGCTCGCTGCAGAGTGTAGAGATGAGAGAAAGGTTGAAGCATTGGTGGGGGGTAGCATTGGGAAGAGAGGAGAGTCATCGACGCCGAGTACTTGCTCGTCGCCTGAGTGGGAACTATTGGGTTGGGGCGGCTGGTGTATCAGTTTATTCAGCTTCAGCGCAATGCATTCCTGTATGGAGTATGGAGTAATAAGGGCTAAGGCAACTGATTTGAAGTCTATGGGTTATGGCTACAAGGATAGGGGTAATTAAATTATATAGGCTTACTAATTTATAATATTATTTTGATATATTTTTAATAAAATTTTTAGTTTTTGGTGCACCAAAAAATCGAGATTCCTGCACTGAACAACGAATCAAAACCTAATTTTTTTAAAAAAAACCAAGATCAAAGAACTGAAACTAGAAAATTGAATTAGTTTGGTTCAGTCCAATTGTTTAGTGTTTTGATATTTTTGCCACTCCTACTTCACAATAACCTTTGAAGCATTTTTAGGCTAGGCCTAATAAAGTTAAACACAAGAATCCATTCTTGTGTATTTTTGTTCGACTGTAAAGCATTTAGATTTTTAGTGGATTTAGTCCCCATGCCTTTTCTACTACTTTTGCTCTTTTTTGCGAAATATTTTATCGATCTCTGATTTAAAGGAAGCCAAGGGATTTTTCTAACTTCGAGTGTTCTGCATACACTAGACATGTAGCCTAAAAAATCACAAAAATAATAACTCACATGAAACCTGAATATGTAATACAAACTCAATTTTAGAAATAAAACTTTTCAAAGTCCTCGACAATAGCGCCAAGAACTTATTGCATCCAAACACATGCGCAAGTATATGCATTCAATAAGTAATATAAGAGGCTATTCTAGTATCAATCTCAGAGGGACTTATCGGAGAGTTTGGCTAACTTGAATTAATATTAAACTATTTAGTAAAGGAAAAATAATTCTTGGGGAAATACTGTGTTGCTAACTATTTTGTGTAAGCAAATCAACTGTAAATTAAAATAGCAAATTGTTTTGGTTCAAATCAAATGAGAAAAAGATCCAGGGTTATGGTTGGTTGACAATCAAGTTGAGTTCTCAAGTTCCACACTTAAATCATTTTTCTGATTATTAGTTGCAGGTAATATCCCTTCCTGATCTCTTGTCTGATGTCTCGAGGACTATTAAAATATTCCTAATGCCTATATTCTTATGGTTGCAGGTTGATAGTGAAGTGCATGTGATAAATTATTTATATCAACTAAGCGAGGCTAATGGGTATATTCCTATCCGCGTTAGTGAATCACTCCTCCTTGATAGAATTCGTGAACCCCTAGTATTTTTACAATGTTCCCAGATTCCCTCTGCCTATTTTAATCTATGAGCCACGGATAGTATTTGATAATTAATCAGAAAGTTAAATAATTAAGAGCAAAAAGATTAAGCAACTTAATAAATTAAAAATATTGGATAAAATGTACAACTATCAAACATCAACCATCATTTCTAAATCATAACCCTAGGAACAAAATTCTTTAGCTACTCATAACTTGGTTACAAACCAATGAATTCATGAATAACAATTGTTTAAAACACAAGAAAATTATAGAATGAAAAACGTACGTAAAGTTCTTGAGTTCTCCTCCTCTTCTTTGTTCCAAACATAAATATGTTCAACTCCCTTCAAAACTGCATGCTTCCAGTAAGTATAGGTTCTTAGAATATTTTTGGATGAAAATACTCTTCAATAAAAAAGATCACCGAACCGGGCCTAAATTTGCACTGTCACGGTGCTCCTCGCTATGCGGCAAGCTTAATTTTTAGACCTTCTTATTAGCGAGCATGTATTAACCAACTGTACTGTCACAGCATGGCTTGCTATTGCTGGGTGCAATGCGGCAGTATATTTTTAGCTGCTTGACTTGATTTTTCATGGACATGCTTCCCGCAATTAGTTTTGTACCTTTGATGAGCTTCAAGTTAGATTATATAGCTTCTACTCAAATTTTAAAGCTCTCTTTTATCATTTTTTTAGCTCAAAACTCTTTATTTTCATCCTGCATATTGAAAACAACAAAGGTAAGCATAATAACTGTTTTTAACATTTAAAAAATGACTAAACACCCAAATGTGAGGCGAAATGATGGCTAAATGTATAATATTTAGCCTCACATCAATAGAGCTTCTTATCAAGCGAATAATTATGCTTAACAGTTCAGCTTATCGGTTAACGACTTTTAAAAGGTACTACTTCGCTAGCCAACCAACAAGATATTGGTTAGTTCGATATTGGGTTAGCAATTATCGAATGATTATTAGGCGATGTATAAATTAAATCTTAAAAACCATGAAAATTTAAACAACAACATGTTTTCTAGCTTTCCATCTTAATGGTGATTTTGAGTTCTTCAAAATCCATTATGAAACCACACAGTAATAGCGTGGAAAAGAAAAAACCAAAGTAACTCCAAATAGATGTAAAACTACTAGTAGATTTCTGGATATTCAAAACAGACTTTTAAAATAGGAAATTAAACAAAATTTGAAAGCGTCATTGGGTTGCAGAAAGCAAGAGGAACTACAGATTTTAAAGTAAAACTTGTGATAAATTTAAACTACATAGACAAACTAACATAACAAAATATTCCCGAGTCTATTATTTAAAGTGAAGAAAATGTCTTGCAATAACCAAAGTCAATTTCTTATATCCAATTCTTATTAACATGTCACTTATTTTTAATTTTACTAGTCAGTATATGTGTGTTGTACGTGTGTCTCACAGCAATATTAAATTTTACATATATAAAAGAAGTAAAATATTGAAAATAATAATTGATGTCAAAGTAAATATGATATTTATTTAAATAATATGAATATATATTGTATCTCCAATTTATTATATCTCACCTAATAATTCTTTAAAAGATATTGCTCATTTATGTTTTCTTTTGTCACTTTGACTATCTCTATATCATCATCTTGAATATACATATATGTACGTACATACATATATACATACACACACATACATATATATACATATACACACACACACATTTGTATATGTATATGTATGTATGTGTGTGTGTGTATATGTATGTATATGTGTGTGTGTGTATGTATGTATGTATGTATTTATATATGTATTCAAACCTTGTTATAACATTATTTGTCACAACCGAAATGGCTATGATTAGCACCCACACTAATCCCCGGTGGGAAAATCATCTAAGGCCCAACTATTTCCCCGAACAACCGCAACATTCAGACTGAAAATAATGCTTTTATTGATAAATGAAACATTCCACCTAAACTAACGTAAATGAACCACTCGAAACAATGAATACCAACTCTTACAAAACATTACCTAGATTTGATTGTCATTGCACTTCATACGTTTAAGTACATGGCTAAGATCGATAAGAAGCAGAAGTAAGAGAAACTATAAATGTCTTGATAAGAGACATCTTCAATGGAGGAGTAGAACAACACATCCTGCATTGCTTACCTTCCAATAATTCGTTTCTTCTCTAAAAGTGAGGTCAAGATAAACTACCAGGATCAAATTCTACACTCAGAAAATAAGTGCAAGAGTAGCATCAGTAAGAAACACAGTACTGCGTGGCAGAATATGTCCCGCTGCAGCGATACTACTTAGTAGTAGCTCAACTTAGATGCTCATTCAATATTTCACTAACTCCATACAACCAATACATCATTACAAACATCCACGTATGCCACAGTCATCAATAAAACAGTAGATATCACTAATTTCTTTCCATTAATCTATCTATCAAGTCAGTGAAAGCCTCAACAATTCAGACGATAGGAACATAACCACAAGTTTGTTTTAGTTGAATACACATACTCAGTTAGAGTCTTATAATTTTTACAGGCATCAATAACACAACAAATTGTGACATGTTGGTCACACGCCTACGTCATGTCACCATAAACACTCAGTAACTGAACATCAATTTACACACATGCCAGAGGGTATTATTTCTACCCTTCCAGTCATGAGATGTAGGGGACTCTAGAAATTCATGTACTGTACCGATGTGGTACCCGCTCCCACTCATATGCTCTTCCGGATACTCCCCCGGACATAAGCCACTCAGTCAGTTTTGCTTGTCCGGACGCTCCCCTCGGGCATGAGCCGATGTCCTACGAGTTTACAACACTTTTGATTCTTAAAATTGGGAAAATAACATGGACTTAGGTGTGTTTATATGGATATGAGGTACTTTTACTTTATTTTCAGGAAAAACAAAAGTTGGAGTTGTATTGTGCAAAAGATGGAGAAAAATGCAAAAAGTTAACGAACTAGAGTTACACAAAGTGATTCAAAACTAATGCTAAACACTTATATTGTATTATCTTCATCTTTAATGTTTCTTAACGAAGCGCAATATTAAGACTTTCCCAAATTTTTTACTTGCTTGAACCTAGAGAAGTAGAGATTATGAAAAGAGAATTACAACAAAGTCTTGATCTTTACGGGTCATTGTATAACTTGAGCTGCAGTCACAGGATAGTTAATTTGGATCAAATCGATAATGGTTGAATTGAAATCGCTCGTAATACCTAACCCGGTAATTGAATATAGTCATCCAATAGGGACGAACCAGTTGTTTGGATGAACCCTAGTTATCCGTTCTACAAGTAAGCATTGGGATAAAGCACGAGTGTAAACTTGAAGTAGTTATAAACCCATGTGGAATACTTACCCTAGTTAATTGCAAATCTTGATAAACAACAATCAATTTTCAATCTTGTTTTATAACTATTTTCTCTAAACCCCCCTTTTTGGAGATGACATATCTAAAAGCTTAAATTCCTGCATTATTCTATATCTTACGATATTACTTGTGGGTTCGACCCCATCCCTTGTTTGGTTCTTTATTGATAACGTCCGCTTCATACTTTATCAGGAGTGTGAGTTTGAGTATTATCAAAAAGTGGCACCATTGCCGGGGATTACAACTTAAGAATAGATTAATTTCTTGTGTTTACCTTTTAGTTATTATTTCCTCATTTATATTTTGTTTTTCTACCTGTGATTAATTCAGATTACAACAAGGAAGCCTCACCTCAAGAACCACCTGTGTGAGCACCCAGATGGAAGACAAGAGGCTGTTACTGTCCATGGGAGAGATGATGATTATTGATACACTAGAAGCCATCTTGATGAATTATAAGGGAGATGGAGTAGCAGGATACATGAAATTGGTAAATTCTCTGGAAGCAATGGGGTCATATAACTTCAGACCAAAGAAATTATACCTTGACCTAAAGAACCATGCAAATCCTCCAGCAATACCATTAGTGGAGGTATCAATAGTTATGGAACTTAAGGCATTGCCTCCCCACCTAAAATGTGCATTCTTGGGAGAAAAAAATACTTTGCCAATAATTATTGCAGCCAACTTGACAGACTGACAAGTAGAAGCTTTGGTCGCAGTATTGAAAAAGCATAAAAAGGCAATCATATGGATCATTGCTGATATCACGGGATCCCTCTAGGCATATGCACCCATAAAATCCAACTCGGGCTGAATTGTGTACCAAGCATAGAGCATCAAAGACAACTGAACCCACCAATGCAAGAAGTACTGAAAAAGGAGATTATCAAGTGGTTAGAGCTGGTGTAGTTTACCCAATTACGGATAGCGAGTGGGTAAGTCCGGTACAATGTGTGACGAAGAAAGGTGGTATAACAGCGGTATCCAATGAGAAAAATGAGTTGATATTGACAAGACCACTCATAGGTTGGCGTGTATCCACGAATTACTGAAAGCTCAACCACTGGACTTAGAAGGACCATTTTCCAATGCCATTCATGGATCAGATGCTTGACAGGTTAGGAGGTAGTATTTTTTCAATAGTTATTCGGGGTACAATCAGATCTCCATATCCCTGGAAGACCAAGAGAAGACCACTTTCACTTGTCCATATGGAACATTTGCTTTTAGGAGAATGCCTTTTGGGTTGTGTAACGCACCAACCACATTTAAACGTTGTATGATATTTATATTCTCAGATATAGTAGAGGATACCATAGAGGTATTTATGGACGACTTCAATGTTGTGGGTGAATAATTTGAATCCTGCCTTAAGAATTTGGGAAAAATATTGAACAGATGCGAAGAAACTAATCTGTCCTTAAATTAGGAGAAATGTCACTTCATCGTCAAAGAAGGAACAGTTTTGTATCACTATCACGACCTGAACATAGGCCCGGATAGATACATGGGACAAGGAGCCCCAAGAGACTCCAAGTCGACCCATGGCATGAACATACATCTAATTCAATCAAGTAAAACGGAATACTTAACGTAAATAACATGGCGAAAATCTGAACATGGCATAACAATCTGAATATACAACCCAAATTTGAAGTTGGATACAATCTATTGTATGAAAAACCTCTACATCTGATGAGTTGATGGGACAAATGCCCAACTAACTCTCTAAATTTGAAACTGAAAATAGGTAAACGTAACTGAATAGAAGAAGGGCCCTCGACAGATGAGGACTCACCAATACAGACTGAATGCTAACTCCGGAAGCTGGCTAGTGACGGGGCTGAGTCTGAAGATCAGAGCCTGTACCATAAAATGACACAACATAGATTATGTAGTTAGTACGTGGAATATACCCAGTATGCAAGGTAAGTAAATCGGTTAAACGATTAAAATTATTTAAAACATGCATAATGTAAAACAAAATGAAGATGAGAATCTGAGAGTAGGGCTTGCATGCTAATTTTTGAAATCATGATCTGAACATGACTGAACATTATAATTAAATCGAATGACCAAAGCTGAAATCTGATAATCGTAAGCAAAACAATACATTGTGTCACACCTACTTTAGAACATATATATCATGAGTGATAACATGCATAACTGAAATCATAATGAACAATATGACACTCGTCACATAACCGACATTACCGCAATAGATCTTATGTGGTACGAACTATCACAGTCAAGTAGGTAGAGCCATCCAAAGCCTTTCCAGGGCTAAGGATGGTACCATGATATCGATATTAAGATCAAGGCCCATTCGGAGCAGGGGATATCTCACAAGGGAGGTCCTAAAGTAATCTGATCATACCTACATTGGCGCGTAGTTCTAAGACATAGGATTGACTGACCCTTAGCCTACTCAGCGCTGAACATTAATCTAAAAATCATGTATATGCTCTCCATCGTTTTTCAATGAAGCTGACCATCATTTATTAACGAAGCTGAATAATCATAAATACATATAAATCTATATCATACATGAGGAGCCTTGGCTCAAACCTTACCACAAGATGAACATAATTGGGAGCCTTGACTCCAAAACTATGTGGAAAGCTAATTAACTTCAATATCAAAATCATACTTGAATATATAGGCTTTCCCAATACTTAAACATGCTTGAAAATACTTAATTCACTTGAAAACATGATTATAGACATGGGTAACTTGAAAACTTGCTCTTCATCATAAATATCTCCTCATACTTGAAATTACATAATAAATCTCAACTTTCATGAACTTCTCATGGATGGGCCTCATAATTTATGAAGATTAATAACATGATTACAATTGAAAATAGTGTAAAACTTGCCCATGAATCATAATTCGATAATAGAAACATGCTTAAATCATACCCATGGTAGGAACATAGGAACTTCATGCATTGGGTTAAAACCCCATAGAATCAACACATAGATTTTCATGATTTAAAAAGGGATTGGGAATGGGTGTGAAAAAATTCACCCATTCATAACCCTACATACCTGATAGGGTCTGATTTAACCACTCCCTTGATTCCCCAATGAATAATTAAAGAAATATTTGAAGGGATTAAGCTTGATCAACTCCTTAGCTCTCTAAGTTTGCATGCATGAGTAGCAATAGTCTAGAATGAACTTGACTCTCTTAATACTCACTATTCATAGCTTAAAACAATGTGGTTTAGGTCTTCGGATCATAGGAATTATGGAAAAAGCCCTTACTAAATTTGCAAAAAATAATTGACTGCCAGTCCCAACGAGGGACTGGATGAGTCGTTACCAAGGGAACAAGTCATCATCTGCTGTCATCGTGTGCACTGCCATTTTTCCTCTAAGGATCCCCATGAAGGACCTAATGGATCATCATTGGTGACCATGACTCGTGGTCACTGATCTTGGGCATAATTGCATGCCAAAGTGATACATTAATACTTCAATTCTACTTGTTTATCAACTTTTATGTGTGCATTCTCATGTGATTTGTATGTAAATGTGGATTTATACTAACTAACATGATTAGTGTTGTTTTGCAGTCTAGAAGGAATTTTTGGAAGCTAATCTACAAGTTGGTGAAGTGTGAAAATGGACTCGGAAGCAAGAAGCAGAAGTCGACAAGGAAAATTTGCCAAAATAGGGGCTCCGCGAAGGAGGGCGTGTCACGCTACCATAACGGAAGCAGTCTACTTAGAGGGGAATTTTATGTCAAATTCTAGTGGAGGTGCGCGATGGCACCATGGCACGGAGGTGAGGCTCCGCGATACACCTCGTGCCACGCTGAAGGCAATTATCTGGAAGCTGAGTTCCAATGGAGGTCCCCGACAGGGCCGTGGCACGGAGGTGATGCTCGGTGATACACTCCGTGCCACGTTGCCAGTTATTCCCGGAAAAATTCTCACTAGTATAAATAGGACACTTAGGTTTTATTTTAAAGTATCTGACATTTGGAGAAAGAACGTGGATAGCAGACAGTTGAGAAGAAGAATTCCTAGGGTTACTTCTCTTCCTTTTTCTCTTTAATTTCAATTGCTTGTATGAATTCTACTTGTTTGAAGATGTTTAATCCATAAATGAGTGGCTAATTCACCTCTTGCTGAGGTTAAAGATAATTGTAGAGGAATGTAATTAATAATTATTTCAGTTTTCATCTTCTCTATAACGGTTGTTCTATCAATTCTTGTTTTACTACGTTAATGTTTGGCCAATGTTAATGTATATTCTAGAATTCCAATTTTGATTCTGAAAGGGAAATTTATTTGATAGATGTGAATTGGTGGAATATGATCTTTTCTTTGTTGAGAAAATTAAGAGATGATGAGAAATATATCTGTAATGTCTTATTAGTCATTTACGGAATTTGTTATGTATGGCTAGAGCATGGGGTTTTTGCATTACAGAAATGTGTAATGTAAGTCTCATGATTCATTAATTGGAGAGGAGTCGAAAGATCCAAACCATGGGTTATTAATTCCTGACTAACAATCGAAGAGAAGATTGACTGATTCTAATTAATAAATTACATCCCTACATGTTTGGGTTAACCTCAGCTTGTTCATTGCTATTATTCATACTTCAATATACAATCTTTACTTAGGTTCACATTAACTATTAATATTGACTCAAAAACATTATTTGTTTGGTTGTCTACCTTCATAACGATATCGTTCACTAACAATTAGGATAATTACTACTATAATTCAGTCCCAGTGGGATTGATACTTGGCTTTAAACAAAGCCACTTTACTACTTGTACGACCACGTGCACTTGCGTGTAGTTGAGTCTGAACAAGTTTTTGGCGCCATTGCCGGGGACTGGCAATTGGTTATTTAATTCTCTTAGTGTTAGTTTACAAGTTAGATATAATTGTTGACAACTTTATCTTAGCCTTTCTCTTGCAGGTACTGAATTTTTTCTGAACACTGGAAAGAGACAAGGAGTTGGTGGATTCATTTATAGAGCCAGAGAGACAATTTCATCGACAAAGAAGGGAAGCTCTAGAGAAGAAGCTGCAGTTATTAAGATAGGAAATTCTGGAGCAGCAACAGAATCCACTGATTGTAAGGGCAGTTTTAGTGCCCGAAGAGATGGCAGCAAGACCGGTCCGCGAAGTGGCAATCCCACACGCAAATAATGTAACATCCAGCATTCACAGACCAGAGTCAGGAGGGAGATTCGAACTTAAGCAGAATATGGTGCAGTTGTTGCACACCAGCGGGCAATTTACATGTCTCCCTCATAAAGATCCACAACAACATCTCCAAAACTTTTTGGAGATAAGTGACACCTATATCCCCGCTGGAGTATCATCCGACTATGTGAGGCTTACATTATTCTCGTTCTCACTGCTGCGGGAAGCAAAGAGGTGGTTGAAAGATGAACAACCAAATTGTATCACTACTTAGGATGACCTCGCAAGGAAGTTTTTGATATGATTCTTTCCATCAGGGAAGACAGCCAGACTTAGAAGTCAGATTCTATGTTTCAAATAGATAGAGGGTGAGAGTTTGTATCGGGCTTGGGAGAGATTCAAGTCAATGCTAAGAGATTTTCCTCATCATCACCAGTCTAATGATGTGTTGGTGCACACGTTCATTGAGGGTTTGGAACCGCATACTAAGATTCTGTTAGATTCAGCAGCCGGTGGGCAGGCATTGGAGAAGACCTATGAAGAGCTTTACACTTCATTAAACCGTATTTCACAGGGAAATCCAGAATGGAATGCGGATTCAACTTGAGGAGGAGTAAAGAAAGCTGCAGGAGTCTTTGAGGTGGATGGTTTTACAGCTATCGCTGCACAGATAACTGCTTTGAAAAATCAACTTAACACCCATTTGAATAGTCTGAGCTTGAGCCAGGCACAAGCCCCAGTCAATGCAGTTCATCAGGTATAGTGTGAAGTGTGTGGAAGTAGTGAACACTCAACTGAGTGTTGTGGTGCCAATCCAGACTCGGTGAATTTTGTTGGAAACGTCTAGAGGAACAATAATCAACAGTATGGCAACAGTTACAACCTAAATTGGAGGAATCATCCAAATTTTTCATGGGGGAGTACTAGTCATCAAGGATAGAGTTCAAGTCAGGTCATGCAGAGAAACCAAGGGGGGCATCAAACTTTTCAGTCACAATATTGAGGAAACAATGCACCTCTTCCACAACCAAGCAACATCGAGGATATGTTCAAAACCATAATAGCTAACCAAGCATAGATGCAGGCTGATTATGTGAAATTAGCGGCTGACATGAAAAATAAGCAGTTAGCTACAAAGGCATTAGAGTATTAGTTTGGATAGTTAGCTGGACCCCAAAACACAAGACCAAGGGGAGGATTACCAAGCGATACTGACCCAAATCCCAAGTAGGTCAATGCAGTAACTACCAGGAGTGTAACTCAACTCAAGGAGTTGGAACCAGAAAGGCCACCTCAGCAATCTGGAGCATTAGAAAAGGATGAAGAACATGATGATGTGAGGGGGAAGGAAAAGCAGTCGAGATAGAAAGACCACCGCCCCTGTTTCCTCAGAGATTAAAAAAGCACAAGGAGGAAGCTAGCTTCAAGAAATTCATGGAAGTGTTGAAACAGGTACATATATATTTACCTTTAGTTGATGTTTTGCAGGGAGTGCCGAAATATGCCAAGTACATCAAGGACATTGTAGCAAACAAAAGAAAATTGACGGAGTAAGCTATAGTGGTGCTTACTGAGGAGTGCATCTCCCAAATACAGAACAGATTGCTGACAAATCTCAAGGATCCTTGGAGCTTTACTATTAAGATTACAATTGGGCAGTCTATTCAAGCTCGCGGATTGTGCGATGTGGGAGAAAGCATAAACTTGATGCCGACATCGGTGTTTAAGAAGTTGGGGCTGGGCAGCCCTAGACCAACTACTGTGATCTTGCAGCTAGCTGACCGTTCACTGGCCAGACCTGATGGTATTGTGGAGGATGTGCTAGTGCAAGTGGGCTCCCTCGTTTTCCCGGTGGATTTTATAATTTTGGATTTTGAGCCGTATGCGGAAGTTCCAGTTATTTTGGGACGTCCCTTCTAGGCAACTGGGCGAGCCTTAATCGATGTGGCTGTTGGGCAGCTAACCATGCGAGCACATGACAAAGTAGAGGTTTTGGATGTGTACAAGGCCATGAAGCTACCGGCCATTTATGAGGAGCTATCAGCAATCAGTGTTCTAAATTAGGAATCAACCCTTCAGATTGTTGACTCACAGGACCATTGGAGAGAGCCTTGGTGGGCTACGATCATTTTGGGGACAGTGCTACATATGAGATGGTGCACACTCTGAATGAACCAAAATGGTTTCTCAGGAAGCAGGACATTGAATCGTTGAAGAGGTCCTTGGAGCCCTTGCCAAGGCCATCATTGAGGAGGCACTAAAATTGGAGTTAAAGACATTGCCTCCACATTTGCAATATGTATTTTTGGGTGAAGATGACACCTTGCCAGTCATCATTTCAGCAGAACTGACAGATGCACAAGTGAAAGATGCATTGGTACAAGAGGCGGAAGAGAGCAATGGGTTGGCAAATGTCAGACATCAAGGGAATCAGTCCAGCTTTCTGCACACACAGGATATTCATGGAAGAAGGATCAAAGCCAACAGTGTAACATCAGCGGAGGTTGAACCCGGTGATGAAAGATGTAGTAAGAAAGGAAGTGATCAAGTGGCTTGATGCAGGTATGGTGTATCCCATCTCAAAGAGTGAATGGGTTAGCCCAGTTCAGTGTATTCCAAAGAAAGGAGGGATGACCGTGGTCACCAATGAAAAGAATGAGCTAATCCCCTCACGCACAGTTACTGGCTGGCGAATGTGCATGGATTACAGGAAGCTCAACGAGGCTACGAGGAAAGATCATTATCCTATTCCATTTATTGATAAGATTTTGGATAGGTTGGCAGGTCAGGAGTATTATTCTTTTCTGGATGGACATTTCGGATATAATCAAATAGCCCTAGCACCGGAGGATCAGGAGAAGACCACTTTTACATGTCCTTATGGGACATATGCTTTCAGGCGAATGCCATTTGGTCTATGCAATGCACCAGCCACATTCCAGCGATGCATGACGGCGATCTTCCACGATATGGTGGAAGATTTTGTCAAGGTATTTATGGATGACTTTTCTATTTTCAATAATTCGTTTGCTGTGTGTCTGCAGAATCTTGACAGGGTGTTAGCTCGATGTGAAGACTCAAACCTGGTGCTCAGTTGGGAAAAGTGCCACTTTTTAGTCGAGGGTATCGTCCTTGTCCATAAGGTGTCATGCAAAGGGTTGGAAGTAGATCGTGCAAAGATTGAGGTGATTGAAAAGCTACCACCACCAGTGTCAGTGAAGGGTGTTCGCAACTTTCTCGGACATGCTGGGTTTTACAGACGGTTCATCGAGAACTTCTCAAAAATTTATAGAATGATATGCCAATTGCTAGAAAAAGAGGTGAAGTTTGAATTTGACATGGATTGTGTAGAAGCATTCGAAGAGCTAAAACAGAAGTTGGTGGAAGCGCCTATTCTCATTTCTCCAGATTGGGAACATCCTTTTAAGTTGATGTGTGATGCAAGTGACGTGGTTGTAGGAGCTGTATTGGGGCAGCGTAGAAATAAAATTTTTCATTCCATTTATTATGCAAGAAAAACACTTGACACTGCCCAAGTCAATTATACAATCACGAGATGCTGGCTTTGGTGTTTGCATTTGACAAGTTCAGATCCTACCTGGTGGGGTCTAAAGTGGTGGTATATACTGATCATGCAATAATTCGGTATTTGTTTGGCAAGAAGGATGCGAAGCCCAAGCTAATCAGATGGATATTATTGCTACAAGAGTTTGATCTGGAGATTCGGGAAAGAAAGGGAAGCGAGACTCAAGTTGCAGATCACCTATCGCGATTGGAAAGTCGTTCGCATGTGAAGGAAGGTGATAACATCAAAGAAGAGTTCCCCGATTAGCAAATCTTGGCAATAAGGGAAGCTGAAATCCCTTGGTATGCAGAAATTGTGAAGTTGCTGGTAAGTGGAGTATACCCACCTGAGGCAACGACTCAGCAAAGAAAGAAGTTGAGGCATGATTCCCGGTATTACATATGGGATGAGCCAAATCTGTTTAAACAGGGACTGGATCAAGTGATGAAACGATGCATTCCAGAAAGCCAGATTGCAGAAGTACTGAGGAGTTGTCACTCATCGTTTTATGGAGGTCACCATGGAGGAGCGCAACAGCTCACAAGGTGCTGCAGTCAGGTTTCTTTTGGCCCACACTATTCAGAGATGCTACAGCCTATGTCAAAATGTGTGATAGATGTCATAGAACAGGAACAATCAGAAGAAGATAGGAGATGCCATTGCATCAGATATTGGAAGTTGAGCTTTTTGATGCATGGGGAATAGACTTTATGGGCCCGTTTCCACCATCATTTGGTAGTCGTTACATCTTGGTAGTGGTTGACTACGTGTCTAAGTGGGTCGAGGCAGTAGTTTGTCCCAGGAACGACAACAAGGTGGTGAAGAAATTTGTGAAGAAGAAAATTTTCACAAGGTTTTGTACGCCCCGAGCTATTATTAGTGATGGAGGGGCTCATTTTCTGAATGCAGGTTTCAGAAACTTTCTAGCTAAGTATGGGGTGCGGAAAAAGGTGGCGACAACGTATCATCCCCAAAGTAGCGGTCAAGTAGAGGTGTCAAACAAGGAGATTAAGCAGATTCTGTAGAAAACAGTGAATGCACAATGAATTGATTGGGCAAGCAAACTTGACGATGCGTTGTGGGCTTACAGAACTGCATACAAGACACCTATTGGGACTTCTCCGT
The DNA here is from genome assembly GCA_035772735.1 of Datura wrightii. Lineage (NCBI taxonomy): Eukaryota > Viridiplantae > Streptophyta > Magnoliopsida > Solanales > Solanaceae > Datura > Datura wrightii. The sequence goes on from JASDFA010000016.1 coordinate 119,207,624, forward strand.
ACAGATTGGTTTATGGAATGGAGTTTCATCTACCTGTTAAGCTGGAACGTCAAGCTTTTTGGGCCGTAAGAAAGCTAAATATGGATCCTGAGCTAGCAGGAAAGAAGAGGTTGATGCAGCTGAGTGAATTAGACGAGTTTCGATGGCACGCCTATGAAAGTGCTAAATGCTACAAGGAGAAAACTAAAAGGTGGCACGACAGGCACAAGGTGCATCGGATCTTTGAGACAGGGAAAAAAGTGTTGTTGTTCAACTCGATGTTGAAACTCTTCCCAGGGAAGTTGTGGTCCAAGTGGTCAGGGCCATTTGAAGTTGTGAGAATGACCCCACACGGGGCAGTTGAATTGTGGCTAGAGGATAAAAGTGCCACATTTTGGGTGAACTGGCAGAGATGTAAGCATTACTGAGGTGAATATGTTATTTGAGAGAAGACGTCTATCACTTTAGTAGATGATTAAGGATAAACAGCGTTGAGCCGCGATGGTAAACTAGGCGCTGCACGAGAGGCAACCCGTGAATGTAATGTAATAGAGTAGTTAGGATTATTGAAAAAAAATAAAAAAGCTGGCAATAGTTGAGAGGCAACCTATGATTTCTAACAAATTTTTTGTGGTTGAATGATTTTCAGGTGAAATGGAGGGCCAAAATACAAAAGCGCAAAGGAAAAATCAAGGTAAGAAAATAAAACTTGGGGAATTTCCAGAGAGCCTTCGCGATGGCTCCGTGTCACGGAGTAGGACCTCCGCGTTACCCTCCGTGACACGTTGAGGCGCATTCCAGAAATTTTAACAGAATTCCAGTGAGCCTCCGTGATGGCTCCGTGTCACGAAACCTAGCCTCTACGATGGCCTCCGTGACACATTGAGGCTTATTTCGCGTCGGGTCACTTCGGCTCACCGGGTACACCTGCGCGAAATCAATCTTTTTAACACCAAATCCTTTAATTTTTCCCCATTTCCTCAAACCTTCCATGACCAACACCCCAAAACCCCTTCTCCCTCAATGTGCCACGGACCTAGTGATAAAATTTCTTCGATTCTTCTTAGATTTCATCAAATAAAGGTATGTTGTCGAATTTTTTTCATTATTGCTGAATATTTCGATTCTTGAACATATGTTCTTTGATGAAATTCCTCCCTAAGTGATTAAGAAATGTTGTAATTAATTGAGTTATGGATTAATGAGGTTCATATGATCATTGTGATTAGATTAACTGAATAGTTACATGATTTGTTAAAAATCTTCCGATGTTGATAACTAGGGTCGAGAATGAAAATAGGAAGAAAAAGAAATGGGTTAAAATGAGATATTTTGGGGTTGTGCATGTTGTTTGAATTGGAATATATTATGATTGAAGTGGATTATGCTATGGTAGAAGATGGATTTTTGGGGGATGAAAATAGGGAATTATCATAGGTTGTTGTGCGCAATTTGCAAAGTGCTCATGATTATATAATTGAATCCATAGAGGAAATTTCATAATTCATTGTATGAAGTCTGAGTAGTACAAAGAGATTATTCCATCGACTTGTATGAATGCACTGAGCATGTTGGGAATTAAGAACTGAAGAAAAAAGAAATATATGTGTGAATGTTTTTGTCGAATTGTGTTGACTGCGGCTAACGACTAAGTGTGGGGAGATCAAATTAAGCCCAACCTTAGTCGTAGCCAACTATGCCTCAAATAACATTTGAACTGTATGTTTTTGAATGCATAGGGAAAATGTCTGGAAGGCAGGATAAAGGCAAAGGCGCATCCACATCTGGCGCCAACACAAAAAGAGTAAGAACCGGGGCAGCAGTACCAGCAACACCAACTATTCCTCGAGGGCAACGCCGACAGTATGGAACCGGATGGGTGACAGATGAGGGGAAGAAATGGTATTCCAAACACAAGGAAACCAGGTACTTCCCGAAGGAACAGATAGTACGGGAACCACTAGCATAGGAATTCTCACAGATTCTACATAGGATTGACACTGCTGGGCTAAACTTCATTTTTGAAGAACCCAGAGAGTGCAATCTCCATCTTATCCGGGAATTCAACGCTAAATAGAACCCGACTTTGCGCAGCCACACCATCAAGATCAGAGGCCAGGTGGTTACCTTTGAACCACACCATCTAAATGTAATCCTGGGGGCGCGGGACACAGACACTCATGTCCTCCGCCAGATGAACATCACTCCACCATACGCAGATACCAAACACACTTTTTGTGGAGCTCGAGCGATAGCCAGGTGGGGTCGGCACAAGGAAAGGGTCTACCACCAGACATTGCCATATTCCCAGATGAATAGAGAAGCTCAGATATTGTTGAAGATAGCTTTCTCATGTTTGATCCCGGGGGTGCACATGACTGATGTCACCCGGGATAGAGTTTGTCTGGTTTATGCACTGATGAAAGGGCTGGAAAATAATGTTGGGGCGGTGATCATCTCCGCCATGAAGAGAGCCCAACTGCGTCAGGGGCATCGGTATGGGTTTGATGGTCTTCTCACCACTTTCCTCAGGGGCCACGATATAGAAGAAGAGGCCCTGGACTACATCCCTCAGCTTGACATGCGTGCTTTGGATGTTACTAAAACCAAGGCACCTGATACTACATATGGGCCTGTGCTTACACTAGCCGAGCGACATGCTCGGGATGATCAATACATGGCCCGAATGTATGGGACGCAGATGTTGCAGCTGCACATTGGTGGAAGGCCTGCGACGGAGGATGAGTTTTGGAAGCTCAACATGGACTATCCATTCAATGAGAATGCCCGAGATTTATGCAGAGTGGGGCCCGTATTTATAAAGCCCGTGGATGATGACGTCCCTACTAATGAGGAAACATGCCGGGAGGACTCAGACATTGAGTCGGAGGAGGACGACGGGGACGATTCTGATCTTGGCGATGAGGCGCTGGCACCTGATGAAGAGAATGAGAATTTTGATTGATCAGGGAGTTACACCACCCACACTTTGTTTTTAAATTGCAACTATGTGAACACTTAGGACAGTGTTCCGATTTAGTGTGGGGTGGGAGTAGTTAGGTGCAAGCTGTTTGTGTTTGTGTTTTTTGTGGATTGTGCTAATTGTGACCCTGTGACTCTGTGTTTCATGTTATGCAACTGATGAAATTGTGGTAGCTGGTGTTGTGATAAATATTTAGCTGCTGCTGCTTGTGATGTGTAAATTTTATGTGATGTGTAAATTTTTCGATTATATTTAATTTTTTTATATCTAAATTTTTTTTGTTTGGGTTTCTCGGTTTTTGTTTTCGGTGCTTTTCCCCAGAATAGTCCCCTTGAACCGACATCGTAGATAGTGACTGTTCCCTAAGATGGATGTATGACGATCGTCTTAAAGGAAATTTAGTCGATAGGATTAGATTTTTTTCTTTTTCTTTCTTTCGTTTGTTTTCCAAACGTGTAGCTAATTAATGGTTTGACATTCTTGTTGCATGCTATAGTTGATTGTAAGATGCAAGTGTGATTCTTACGGAAGCATGCAAATGTGTTAAACATGTTGAGATACCTAGGCCTTAGAATTCGATTCGGTGTGATCGAGGCTTAATTAGTGAATTCTTGTTTAACTGAATAAAGAGTCTGTGAATATGTCTTAAGTTGAGCATGTGCAATGAGTGTGAGTTTTCGACTATTCCATGCTATTGTGAAGTGTCTAGAACTTGCCTGGTGTGTATACTAAATGAAATGAAGGATGTGGATTGTAGGAAAGGATGTAGGCATTTCTTTGAATGAACCGAAAGTTTCTCCCTTATCGTACCCACCTTGAACGTTAAATCCTAGTTAGCCCTATTGATCCTTTAGCCTATTCTTTGATAGATACAAACCAAGCTTAATCCTTTTTTTTCATTAGCCATGAATTTGATCCAAAACTCCTATGCGCTTAAGAAAAATAATTTTCCCAAAGAGTGAAGGAGTGAGATGTTTGAAACAGAAGGGAAAGCGGAAGTTGTGAAAGTTAAAGAAAAGGTCAAAGGTGCACTTGTTTGGAATTGATTAATTAATAGTAAAGAGTAAAAAAATCAATGAATGAAAAAAGTTGCTAAAATACTCTTTGCTAGTAAGTCGAGTGTGCCTAAAGAAATGGAAAAAAAACAAAGAGAAAATTCAAGAGTGAGAGGATTGAGGAAGAAGCAAAGTACGTAATGAAGGTGGGATGTATTAAAAGCGCTTAGGAAAGCTAGTTACTATTATTGGTTAGCCCAGTATTTACTAGTTCCTTAGCTTACATTACAACCCATTAAGTCCTACGTGATCTTACATCATGCATCCTTAAATTAGTGGAGTAAAACACTAAGGGCAAGTTTATGGTTCACGACATGATGCATGTGAATTCTTTGGGAGAGCGAGTGTAATCTTATTCATATACCCCTACATGTAGTGCTTTGGAAATTTTATGAGTGCACATGGGGTAACTCTCTTGTGCTGTGAGGGCACATGCTTAATGAGAGATAAAATTCGTGTCGGATGTCTTGATCGGTTGATTTGCACGAGTTTGCCAAGATTGAGAATCGATTCTTGAGGTTAGGAGGTCTTAATGTGGTGTACTTCATTTTATTGATGAAACCATGCATGCACTCTTGATAATTTGCTATCTTAAATAATCCTTATAGCCGTAACTTGAATGGTCTCACCAAATTAGCTATGCGTGGGTTTCAATTGCATGAGATGTGAGAGTATCGTTCGAGGACGAACAAGGTTTTAAGTGTGGGGTAGGTGATCTTGGGCATAATTGCATGCCCAAGTGATACGTTAATACTTCATTTCTACTTGTTTATCAACTTTTATGTGTGCATTCTCATTTGATTTGTATGTAAATGTGGATTTATACTCACCAACATGATTAGTGTTGTTTTGTAGTCTAGAAGGAATTTTCGGAAGCTAATCTACAAGTTGGTGAAGTGTGGAAATGGAATCGAAAATAAGAAGCGGAAGACGACAAGGAAAATTGGCCAGAATAGGGCTTCCGCGATGGAGGTCGTGTCACGCTACCATCGCGGAAGCAGTCTGCTTAGAGGGGAAATTTATGTAAAATTCCAGTGGAGGTGCGCGATGGCACCGTGGCACAGAGGTGAGGCTCCGCGATGGCACCGTGTAATTAATAATTATTTCAGTTTTCATCTTCTCTATAACGATTGTTCTATCAATTCTTGTTTTTACTACGTTAATGTTTGGCCAATGTTAATGTATATTCTAGAATTCCAATTTTTATTTTGTAAGGGAAATTAATTGGATAGATGTGAACTTGTGGAATATGATATTTTCTTTGTTGAGAAAATTAAGAGAAGATTTATGTTCAGAATAGAAATATATCTGTAATGTCATATTAGTCATTTACGGAATTTGTTATGTATGGCTAGAGCATGGGGTTTTTGCATCACAGAAATGTGTAATGTAAGTCTCATGATTCTTTAATTGGAGAGGAGTCTAAAGATCCAATCCATGGGTTATTAATTCTTGACTAACAATCGAAGAGAAGATTGACTGATTGTAATTAATAAATTACATCCCTGCATGTTTTCCTTAACCTCAGCTTGTTCATTGCTATTGTTCAGACTTCAATATACAATCTTTACTTAGGTTCACATTAACTATTAATATTGACTCAAAAACATTATTTGTTTGGTTGTCTACCTTCATAATGATATCGTTCACTAACAATTAGGATAATTACTACCATAATTCAATCCCTGTGGGATCGATACTTGGATTGAAACAAAGCCACTTTAGTACTTGTACGACCACGTGCACTTGCGTGTAGTTGAGTCCGAACAGTCACCACTCATTACCATCACTTCCCAACATCACAAGATCCCACTCAACTACTGACCACGACTAACTTGATGAATCATGGTTCCTGAGCATGACTCGTGGTGTCCAATCGTAGGAAACACTGCCACCCAACCTTCATCTTTCAAAAGTTTTTGACCACGAATAACTCAACAAGTCATGCGGACTGACCATGACTCGTGGTCTTGTCCGTGTGTTCTCAGACCAAATTTTCCAATTCGAGTCAACCCTCACCACTAGTCACTTAACGACTCGTGGTCAACCTGACAGGTCACATCACGACCCGTTCTGTGATCTGGTGCAGAAAATTTCGTTTCTCCATTTCAACTCCCGAGTCTGATCTTTGGGCTTTCGGGGTAGAACAATATCTCCCCCTTGGAAATATTCATCCTTGAATGTTGAAAATCATACAGAAAAGTAGAGAAATGCAATCATCATATCCGAATACTGATTATATATGCTGAAACTAAGGGAATAACTAACTCCGATTTAAACTACATGTCTAAACTGAATTCAGGAATCATACTCACATCCATTTACATGAAAGGAACTAGGGTACATGAGCTGAACATGAGTCTGAATAGAGTTTTAGGGCAAAAACTAATACCTCAAGATGGAATTGAGCCGATAGGAAATAGATGAGGATATCTAGCGATCATATCTGCTTCGGCTTCCCACGTAGCTCCCTCAACATGATGATTCCTCCATAAAACTTTAGTTGACGCTACTTCTTTGTTTCTTAGCCTTCGAACCTGCCGATCCTGTATTTTCACCGAAACCTCCTCAGAAGTAAGGCTATCTTTCACACCGACACTGTCCACTGGGACAACTAGAGATGGATCACCCAAACACTTTTTTAAGAGCGATACATGAAAATCATGATGCATGGAAGCTAATTATGTGGGAAACTCCAATTCATATGACACCTTGTCAGCCTGCTTCACAATCCGGTAGGGGCCAACATAACGAGGATTGAGTTTTCCTTTCTTTCGGAACCTCATCACTCCCTTCGTGGGAGACACCTTTAGAAACACCCAATCATTAACTTTAAACTCAAGTTCCCTCCTTCTCGCATCAACATAGAACCATTGGCGACCTTGAGCTGTTTTCAATCTGTCCCGTATGAGCTAAACCTTCTCCATGGCCTAATAGACTGAATTTGGTCCTACCATCGTAGCTTCCCCAACTTCAAACCAACCAATAGGCGATCTACACCTCTACCCATAGAGAGCCTCAAACGAAGCTGTCCGAATGCTGGAATGGTAGCTGTTATTGTATGCAAGCTCAGTAAGAGGCAAATGGTCATCCCAACTACCCTTGAAGTCGATCACACATGCTCTCAATAGTTCCTTGAGAGTATAAATTGTCCATTCCTCTTGATCATTCGTTTGTGGGTTAAATGTTGTACTGAGCTTACCTGAGTACCTAGTCCTTTCTGAAACGACCTCTAAAATTGAGAGGTAAACTGGGTACCTCTGTCTGATATGATGGAAAAGGGCACTCATGCAACCGAACAAGCTCTCGGATGTATAGTTTGGCATAATCCTCTTATGAATTCAAGGTTTTGACCGATAGAAAATGAGCAGCTTTAGTCAACCTATCCACAACCACCCAAATAGAGTCATACTGTCGACGAGTGCGAGGCAACCCTATTATGAAATCCATATTTATTTATTCCCACTTCCAAGTGGGGATACTGATATCCTGAAGCACACCTCCCGGTCTCTGGTGCTCAACCTTCACCTGCTGACAATTCGAACATTTAATTACAAATTCTGCGATGTCCTTCTTCATGCCATTCCGCCAATAGACTTCCCGTAGGTCACGGTACATCTTGGTAGTTCATGTATGTATCAAATATCTGGAACTATGAGCCTCATGCAATATCCAACTTCTCAAATCATCAACTTTCGGGACACACAAGCGACCCTGATATCGAAGCACACCATCTCCCCCTTCTGAGAAGGCCTCTACCTTCTGATGCTAAACGACTTCCTTTAACCTTACCAAAATAGGGTCCTCGTCTTGTATAGCTTTCACATCAGTCACCAAGGATGATTATGACACATTCTGAACTATAACACCCCCCTCGGTCGAGTCAACTAAATGAACTCCCAACCTTGTAAGTTGATGCACATCCTTCACCATATCCTTCCTCCCCTCATCTACATGAGACACACTCTCCATAGAGAGTCTACTAAGTGTGTCTGCCACCACATTGGCCTCACCTAGATGATAAAGGACACTCATATCATAATCCCTGAGTAGCTCCAACCACCTTCTTTGGCGTAGATTTAGGTTGTTCTGGGTAAAAACATATTGTAAACTCTTGTGGTCCATAAACACATCCACATGGATCCCATACAAGTAGTGTCTCCAAATCTTCAATGCAAATACAACCGCCGCCAATTCAAGATCATGGGTCGAGTAATTCTTCTCATCAACTTTCAACTGTCTGGAGGCGTATGCTATCACTATACTATGCTGCATCAATACGCAACCCAGACCGATTCTAGAAGTATCGCAATACACCGTAAACCCATCGGTACCTGATCTTGGGCATAATTGCATGCCCAAGTGATACTTTAATACTTCATTTCTACTTGTTTATCTACTTTTATGTGTGCATGCTCATGTTATTTGTATGTAAACGTGGATTTATACTAACCAACATGATTACTGTTGTTTTGCAGTCTAGAAGGAATTTCAGAAGCTAATCTACAAGTTCGTGAAGTGTGGAAATGGACTAGGAAACAAGAAGCGGAAGTCGACAAGGAAATGGGCCAAGTTTGGTGCTCCGCGATGGGGGCCGTGTCACGCTACCATCGCAGAAGCAGTATGCCTAGAGTTAAATTTTATATCAAGTTCCAATGGAGGTGCGCGTTACCTCCGTGGCACGGAGATGATGCTCCACGGTACACTCCGTGCCACGGAGGATAATTATCCGGAACCTCAAGTTCTAGTGGAGGTGCATAATGGCACCGTGGAACGGAGGTGAGGCTCCGCGATGCACGCCATGCCATGCTGAAGACAATTACCTGGAAGCTGAGTTCTAGTGAAGGTCCGTGATGGGGCCGTGGCACAGAGGTGATGCTCCACGATACACTCCGTGCCACGTTGCCAGTTATTCCAGGAAAAATTCTCACTAGTATAAATAGCACACTTAGGTTTTATTTTAGAGTATCTGACATTTTGAGCAAGAACGTGGATAGAAGCAGTTGAGAAGAAGAATTCCTAGGGTTAATTCTCTTCCTTTTTCTCTTTAATTTCAATTGCTTCTATGAATTCTACTTGTTTGAAGATGTTTAATCCACAAATGAGTGGCTAATTCACCTCTTGCCGAGGTTAAGGATAATTGTAGAGGAATGTAATTAATAATTATTTTAGTTTTCATCTTCTCTATAACGGTTGTTCTATCAATTCTTCTTTTTACTACGTTAATATTTGGCCAATGTTAATGTATATTCTAGAATTCCAATTTTGATTCTGAAAGGGAAATTAATTGGATAGATGTGAATTGGTGGAATATTGTCTTTTCTTGGTTGAGAAAATTAAGAGAAGATTTACGTTCAGAATAGAAATATATCTGTAATGTCATATTAGTCATTTACGGAATTTGTTATGTATGGCTAGAGCATGGGGTTTTTGCATCACAGAAATATGTAATGTAAGTCTCATGAGTCTTTAATTGGAGACGAGTCGAAAGATCCATGTTCGGCTGTTCGGTTGGTATTATATATTATAAACCGACACGCAAGTGCACGTGGTCAAACAAGTAATAAAGTGGCTAAGTAAGCCAAGTATCGATCCAAGGAGGCTCAGGATATGTAAAATTTGCCTAAGTATACTATATTCTTATCTTACTTCTAATTATGCTAACAACAACGTAACCAACAGTTAAATGAGTTTTTGTTTATAAAATATATACTAAAACTATTAACAATTATTTACTGTGAATTTAAACTATGGATATGAGCATGCCAAGGTTAAGAACAAGTAATGAGTTCGATTATAATAATAATTCGGTTAAGCTCTTCTTCATGTTGCTAGCCAAGAACAGTAGCCTAGAAATTAAAACTGTCGTATTTAATTTCACTTAAGAATCATAAACCATTCGTCTACATTTCTGTGATCAAATGCAATTTACGACCTAGCAATACAATTTCGGTTCCTAAATTGACTAATACGGCTTTCAAGTATATTTCTATCAGGAAAGCACATCAAAACCCAATTTTCCCAAATCAAGTTAAGAACAATACCCTATTAATTCACAACTTTCCAATTTCTTGCTCTCTCAAGTGAAATTGGACTTTTTAGATGTACATTAATGTCGGCCAAGCACTAATGCAGTAAGAACAAGAATTAATAGAACAACATGAAAGAAGAAGAAGAAAACCATATCATTTATAATCAAAATTCACTACACATGTTCAAAACCTTAGCAAGGAAGAGAATTAGCCACTCATTTGTGGATTGATCATCCTAAAACAAGTGTAAATCATACATACAATTGATTGAAAGAAGAAAGGAAGAGAAGAAATCCCTTAGCTTTTTCATCCCTCAACTGCTGCTAACCCACGTCCTTGCTCCACCAAGTCTGAACTAATTAAAATAAACCTAAGTGTGCTATTTATACCAGAGGGAAATTTTTCCCGGAGTAACAAGCAACGTGTCACGGAGGTCAACGCGGAGCACTGCCTCCGTGACACGGCGTGGACGCGGACCTTCACTGGAAATCCAGGGTCCAGTAAAATAGCCTCAACGTGGCACGGAGGCCAATGCGGAGGCCTATCTCCGTGCCGCGGAGCTATCGCGAGGCCTCACTGGAATTTGCCATTTAATTTCCTCTCCAGGCAGTGTGCCTCCGCGATGGTAGCGTGGCACGGCTCCATCGCAGAGCCCCTATAATTTGTGCATTCCAATGTCTATTCCACGCTCGTATCCAAGTACAACTCCGATTTAATCCCAACATGCATTTTAGCTCCTAAAAATCATATTTTCCTGCAAAACAAATGCTAATCATGTTGGTTAGTATAAATTCACATTTTATTACCAATTACATAAGAATATATACATATTGCACACAAACAAGGCGAAAATAATACGTTTGAGTATCACTTGGGCATATAAATCTGCCCAAGATTACTTACCCCACACTTAAATCCTTGTTCGTCCTCGAACAACACATACACAACTCATGCAAATTACATCCCAACCTTCGTCACTATGGTGCGACCATTTACGCTACGGTCATACCGATTATTCAATTTTTGCAAATCATCACGAAAACATGCTTGGTCTTACAATACAATGACCTTTAATACATCAAGACTTCCTAGACTTTAAGAATTGATTCTTGATATCGGCAAACTTATGCAAATCAGCTAATCAAGAAATCCGACACGTAAATCAATCTTTCATCAAGCATGTGCCCTCACAACTCAAGAGAATCTTCCCCTTTTTGTTCATGCAACACACAAACATGCAAGTAGGGGCATATAAAAATTAATTTCACTCTCTCTCCCAAAAGAATTCACATGCATCATGTCGTGACCCATAGGCTTGCCCTTAGTGTATTACTCCACTAATATAAAGAAATGCAATGTAGGATCAAGTAGGACTTTAATGGGTTGTAACGGGGCTATGGATCTAGTATATATATTGGATTAGCCAATAATAGTCGCTAGCATCCTTAAGCGCCTTTTTAACACATTCCCATCGACTCCTGGACATTGTTCCTCTCTTTTCTCTTTTTCTCCTATTCATGCTGGTTTACTTTCGTACTGCCCATTTCATCAAACACACTTGACACAAAACAAAGGGTTTTCATGTACCCTCAATATCATTTAATTATAACAAGTGCCTCTTCAACATCATCTTTTCTTTCCTCACTCTGCTTTTCTTTTTCTTTGCACTCTTTTCACTCTTTAACACTTTGGGAAACATTTTCTCTTCTTTGTAAGCGCTTAAGAGTTTCGTATAGACTTTAAGGCTAATGAAAAGAAGGAATAAAGCTTAGTTTATACAATTTTGGACAAAAGAAAGAAAGAAATCGTCTAAAGGCTCAACGGGATGACTAGGGTATACAACATATAAAAAGGTAGAGTTTGACAAGAAAAAAAAATGGAAACTATCGGTTAACAACAAAGAAATGCCTACATCCTTTCCAACACTACACCTCCTTCATTTCGTTTTGTATACACACCAGGCAAGTTCTAGACAATTCACAATGGCATGGCATAACAATACCTCACTTCACACTTCATGCACATGCTCGAATCAAGATGCATTCACAGACTCTCTAATTAGCCAATCACATGAATTCAAAATTAAGCCTCAATCATACCGAATCAAATTCTACAGCCCAGGTAACTCAACATATTTACAAAATTGCATGCTTTCAAATGAATCCCTTTCACATTTTGAACGTTAGTTACACACACAACGAAATATTTGCAACCACAAAGCAACTACAGTTCATTGATGCAATCCACCAAAGAAAAATTAAAAACAAATTAAAATCCTACTCCTACCGACTACATTTCCCTTGAGACGGTCGTCATCCATCCATCATAGGGAATGGTCACTAACTATGACATCGGTTCAATGGGACTATTCTCGGTAAAAGAACTGAAAACAAACTCCGAGAAACCCAAACAAAATAAAAACCAAAAATTTTTGCAACACATTGATCATTTCGATAGAAAGAAAATATTTACAAGTGCAAAATATTTTCGCGAAATTTTTTGAAAAATATCGATCATCTCGATAGAAAAAAAATATTTACAAAATATTTACACTGGCAACAATAACTTTTCATAACACACATCATTAACCACACAAACAAATATATACAGATACAACACAAATCAGTTCATAACAGGGAAAGCACAAACATATATACAAACCAAGGAAAAGCATACAGCAGATTAGAGCCCAAGTCCCAGCACCTAGCTACTCCCCACCCCACACTTAAATCGAACACTGTCCCTAGTGTTCATAAAAATTACAAAAAAAAATTTCGGGTGGTGGAACTCCCTGATCAGTCGAAATATTCGACTTCTTCATCTGGTGCTGCTACCTCGTCCCCCATGTCTGAGTCAGCGCCATCACTGTCATCGGACTCCACATCGGAGTCCTCCCGACGCGTCTCCTCATCAGTAGAGACATCGTCATCAGTCGGCTCTACGAAGGCTAGTCCCACTCGGCATAAGGCTTTGGCATTCTCGCCAAATGGGTAATCCAGCTCCAGCTACCATAATTCTTCCTCGGTGGCTGGTCTCCCACCAATCCGTAGCTGAAGCATCTGCATGCCGAACATACGTGCCATGTACTGATCGTCACGAGCATGTCGCTCTCCCAAAGTCAGCACTGGCCCGTGTGTGGTGTCGGGGGCCTTAGTTTTTGTCACATCGAGGGCCCTCCGCTCCAACTGCGGGATGTAATCCAAGGCTTCTTCCTCAACATCGAGGCCTCGGAGGAAGGTGGTGATGAGTCCGCCAAACCCGTATCTGTGGCCTTGGTGTAGTCTGGCCCTCTTCATGGCGGATATAATTACCGCCCCAACATTAATCTCCAGCCCTTTCAAAAGGGCATACACCAAGCAGACACGGTCCCGGGTCACATCCGTCATATGAACTCCCGGGTTCAAGCACGAACATACAATTTTCAGCCATATTCTAGCCTCCCTATTTATCTGCGAATAAGGCAGAGTCTGGTGGTAACCCCTCTCTTTATGCCTACTCAATCAGGCTGTTGATCGAGCCCCACACAACGTACGTCTGATGTCCGCGTACGGTGGGGTGATGTTTAGCTGGCGGAGAACGTGAGCGTCTGTGTCCCGCGCTCCAACGATGGAACTGAACTGCTGGGGTTCCAGAGTAAAAATCTGCCCTCTGATTTTTATTGTGTGGCTTCTGATGGCCGGGTTCCAATTTGCGTAGAACTCTCGGACCAAATGAAGGCTGCACTCCTTGGGCTCCTGAAAGATAAAGCTGAGCCCAGCTGCTTCAATCCTTTGCACAATACGGGGGAACTCCTGTGCTAGTGGTTCCCGTGCAATATGTTCCTCCGGGAAGTACTTGCTCTCCTTATGCTTAGCATACCATTTGTTTCCTTCCTCGATTACCCACCTTGTTCCGTATTGGCGGCGTTGGCCGCGCGGAACAGCTGGTGCAGCTGGGACTGCGGTGCCCAGTCTCATTCGCTTTCTACCGGTGCCTGAGGTAGAAGCACCCTTGCCCTTATCCTGTCTACTAGCCATTGTACCTGTCAATATACACACACAAGCACAAAGTTAAGCTATAAACATGTTAACTTCGGCTAAAGTCGGGTTACACAACGTTTACCCCACATTTAAGCCTTAGCTACTTTTACAAAACTACGGCAAGGATAACTCTATTTACACCAAAGACAACAAGTATACACTTTATGCTTAGTGCGTTCACAAAAAAATTTCGACAGCATAACGGTTAGTGTACTACTCAGACTTCATACAGCTAATTCCAATCGTACTATCGCTAACAATTCAATCATCGCACTTAGCAACAAAAACAACAAATAAAAACAACGACAAAAACATTCTATATACAAACGAATCCAATTAATCAAACCAATTTACACAATGTTCACATTTTCCCAAAAATTAGAGACTTCGTCATCTTTTAACATTCATACAATATTTACAACGACTTATCTCAATTTACAAACACACCCCGGCATCTAATTTATCGAATTATCAAGTCACCCAAGTCAAATTCAACAACCCATGCCCTAGAATACAATTCTACAATCAAATTCGAATTATTTACGTAATCGATAAGTTCAAACGCTAATTACAACAATCCGAACATATATCAATCACAAATAACTCAACATCATGTTAAATTGCTACTTGGGGTGATATATCTCACATCACATGCCCAAATTCGACTAAAATCGCCAAAAATTTGAGAGAAACGAGGAAAACGTACCTTTGAGTTGAAGAACCGAAGAAACTTGACGTATTCCTTGCCTAATAGCGTGGCACGTTGTTGGGGAGGGGGATTTGGGTGTTTTGGTCGCGGAGAGTAGAAGAAATGGGGAAAAATTGGGCAAAATCAGGGTTAATTTAAAGAAAAACACGCGGGTCACCCGGCAACCTGGTGTGACCCGGCACCAAATATAAGGCAACGTGTCACGGAGGGTAACGCGGAGCCCCTCCTCCGTGACACGGAGCCAACGCGATGGCTCTCTGGAAATTTTAAAAATCCGGATTTTGCCTTCAACGTGTCACGGAGGATAACGTGGAGCCCTCCCTCCGTGACACGGAGCCAACGGCCCAGTGCACTGTTTCTTCAATAAAATTATTTTTTTCATACCTTGCCTTATTTTTCCTGCTTCCATGCATATTTTTCTCCGTTTGACCTGAAAATCACTTCACTAAACGAAATTGGTTAGATTAATAGATTTCCCTAACTAAAATGAAAAAAATACTAACTAGAACGAAAAATTTGTACGAAATCAAGAAAAAGAAAAATAAAATAAAAATACAAATTAATTACACTCTACTAAAAGAAGAAAAATAGAATATTTTTCTTTTCACGGGTTGCCTCCCGTGCAGCGCCTGGTTTACCGTCGCGGCTCGACTTCCATTATGCTCAATTATCTACTAGGGTGGGGGACGATTTTTCACGATCCTTGTCCTCCCCCCAGTAGTGCTCAACCTCATCTGGTGGCCTTCCTGTTAACTCTCGGGAATCATTCATTATATTAGCATTCCCATGATCAATCACATTGATCACCGAGAGTTCCTCATTTACAATCGGGAGCTTGGGTGCTTTGTACACGTCAAACACTTCTATCTTGTCATGTGCCCGCATTGTAAGTTGACCCGCAGCTACATCAATTAATGCTTTTCTGGTTGCCAAAAAGGGTCGTCCCAAAATAAATGGGACTTCAGCATCTGGTTCAAAGTCCAGAATAATAAAATCGACCAGAAAAATGAGGGAGCCCACTTGCACTAACACATCCTCAACAATGCCATCCGACTTAGCTAAGGACCTGTCCGCTAGCTACAAAATTACCGTTGTAGGTCTAGGACTCCCTAGACCTAACTTTTTGAATACCGAAGATGGCATCAGATTTATACTTGCCCCCAAGTCGCATAATCCACGAGCTCGGATACTTTGCCCAATAGTCAGCTGGATAGTAAAACTTCCAGGATCTTTCAGTTTTGTGGGCAGTCTATTCTGAATCCGGGAAGTGCATTCCTCCGTTAAAGCCACCGTGGCATACTCAGTCAAACGACTTTTGTTAGCCACGATGTCTTTAATATATTTTGCATACTTTGGCACTCCCTACAAGACATCAACAAGAGGTAAGTTAACATGTACCTGTTTAAGCACCTCCATGAATTTCTTGAAACACGCCTCCTCCTTTTGTTTCTTAAGTCGTTGAGGGAACGGGGGTGGAGGTCTTTCTGCTTCTGCTTCTTTGGTCTTCCCCCTATCAGAACTTTGTTCCTCCTCAACATCTGCTGCTCCTGACTTTTGAGGCGGTCTTTCCGGTTCCACCTCCTTCAACTGTAAGCCACTCCTCGTGGTCACCGCATTAACCTGCTTCGGATTAGGATCTGTGTCGCTAGGTAGTCCTCCTCTGGGTCTTGTATTTTGGGCACTAGCAAATTGCCCAAACTGATATTCAAGAGCCTTGGTCACCAACTGATTGTTCTTCACTTCGGCTGCCAATTTAACATAGTCAGCCTGCAATTGTGCCTGATTAGCGATCATGGTTTTGAACATCTCCTCAATGGTCGGTGATGGTGGTGAAGGAGGGGCATTGTGATTTCTGAATTGCGATTGATAGTTTTGTTGCCCTCCTTGATTTCTCTGCATACCCTGACCAGAACCTTGGCCTTGTTGGTTGTTGCTACCCCACAAAAAATTTGGATGGTTCCTCCAATTTGAGTTGTAGCCGCTACCAAACTGCTGTTGATTTCTCTGTGCATTGCCCACAAAGTTAACAGAATCAGGATTTGCACCACAACACTCAGCTGAATGCTCACTACTACCACACACTTCACACCACATCTGCTGGACTGCATTGACTGAAGCTGCAGGCTGGTTCAAGTTCATATTGCTGAAGTGGTTATTTAACTGATTTTGCAAGGCAGCTATCTGTGCAGCGATAGCTGTAAATCCATCCACTTCAAGCACTCCCGCTGCTTTCCTTGCTCTACCTCGAGATGAATCTGCATTCCATTCTGGATTGCCTTGTGAAATTCGGTTGAGCAAAGTATACAGCTCCTCGTAAGTCTTTTCCAGAGCTTTCCCTCCAGCTGCTGAATCTAACAGAATTTTAGTGTGGGGTTCCAAACCCTCAATAAATGTGTGTACCAACACCTCATTGGACTGATGATGATGAGGACAGTCCCGCAACATGGATTTAAATCTTTCCCAGGCTTGATATAGATTTTCTCCCTCCCTCTGTTTAAAACATAGAATTTGACTTCTAAGTCTGGCTGTTTTACCAGAAGGGAAAAATCTAATCAAAAACTTCCGTGCAAGATCATCCCACGTTGATATAGAATTGGGTGGTTCAGCTTTTAACCACCTCTTGGCTTCACCAAGTAAGGAAAACGGAAATAAGGTGACCCGAACATAATCAGGTGACACTCCAGCGGGTATATAAGTGTCACTTATCTCCAAAACGTTTTGGAGATGTTGTTGTGGATCTTCATGAGGAAGACCGGTAAATTGCCCGCTTGTGTGCAAGAGTTGCACCATATTCTTCTTTAATTCAAACCTCCCTCCAGGCTCTGGTTTGCGGATGCTAGAATGTACATTGTTAGCGTGTGGGATTGCCACCTCGCGAACCGGCCTTGCTGCTGCTTCATCGGGCACTAACACTGCTCTTACAACTGGTGGATGTTGCTGCTCCATAATAGATTGTCGGAACAACTGCAGCTTCTTTTGTAGAGCTTCTCTACGTTGACTATGAAATTCACGTTTAGGCTCTAAGTAAGATTCCACCAGCTCTTTGTCCCTTGCCAGTGTTCACAGAAATCAAGTCTGCAAAATACAGGCTAAGACCAAGTTGTTAACACTTAAGAAAATAAAAATAAAAATACAGTATATTTACACTAAACACAATTTCACAAATTTGCCTAGCCTCCCCGGCAGCGGCGCCAAAAACTTGTTCGGCTGTTCGGTTGGTATTATATATTATAAACCGACACGCAAGTGCACGTGGTCAAACAAGTAATAAAGTGGCTAAGTAAGCCAAGTATTGATCCAAGGAGGCTCAGGATATGTAAAATTTGCCTAAGTATACTATATTCTTATCTTACTTCTAATTATGCTAACAACAACGTAACCAACAGTTAAATGAGTTTTTGTTTATAAAATATATACTAAAACTATTAACAATTATTTACTGTGAATTTAAACTATGGATATGAGCATGCCAAGGTTAAGAACAAGTAATGAATTCGATTATAATAATAATTCGGTTAAGCTCTTCTTCATGTTGCTAGCCAAGAACAGTAGCCTAGAAATTAAAACTGTCGTATTTAATTTCACTTAAGAATCATAAACCATTCGTCTACATTTCTGTGATCAAATGCAATTTACGACCTAGCAATACAATTCCGGTTCCTAAATTGACTAATACGGCTTTCAAGTATATTTCTATCAGGAAAGCACATCAAAACCCAATTTTCCCAAATCAAGTTAAGAACAATACCCTATTAATTCACAACTTTCCAATTTCTTGCTCTCTCGAGTAAAATTGGACTTTTTAGATGTACATTAATGTCGGCCAAGCACTAATGCAGTAAGAACAAGAATTAATAGAACAACATGAAAGAAGAAGAAGAAAACCATATCATTTATAATCAAAATTCACTACACATGTTCAAAACCTTAGCAAGGAAGAGAATTAGCCACTCATTTGTGGATTGATCATCCTAAAACAAGTGTAAATCATACATACAATTGATTGAAAGAAGAAAGGAAGAGAAGAAATCCCTTAGCTTTTTCGTCCCTCAACTGCTGCTAACCCACGTCCTTGCTCCACCAAGTCTGAACTAATTAAAATAAACCTAAGTGTGCTATTTATACCAGAGGGAAATTTTTCCCGGAGTAACAAGCAACGTGTCACGGAGGTCAACGCGGAGCACTGCCTCTGTGACACGGCGTGGATGCAGACCTTCACTGGAAATCCAGGGTCCGGTAAAATAGACTCAACGTGGCACGGAGGCCAACGCGGAGGCCTATCTCCGTGCCACGGAGCTGTCGCGAGGCCTCACTGGAATTTGCCATTTAATTTCCTCTCCAGGCAGTGTGCCTCCGCGATGGTAGCGTGGCACGGCTCCATCTCGGAGCCCCTATAATTTGTGCATTCCAATGTCTATTCCACGCTCGTATCCAAGTCCAACTCCGATATAATCCCAACATGTATTTTAGCTCCTAAAAATCATATTTTCCTGCAAAACAAATCCTAATCATGTTGGTTAGTATAAATTCACATTTTATTACCAATTACATGAGAATATATACATATTGTACACAAACAAGGCGAAAATAATACGTTTGAGTATCACTTGGGCATATAAATCTGCCCAAGATCAATCCAATCCATGGGTTATTAATTCCTGACTAACAACCAAAGAGAAGATTGACTGATTCTAATTAATAAATTACATCCCTGCTTGTTTGCCTTAACCTTAGCTGGTTCATTGCTATTGTTCAGACTTTAATTTACAATCTTTACTTAGGTTTTCATTAACTATTAATATTGACTCATAAAACATTATTTGTTTGGTTGTCTACCTTCATAGCGATACCGTTCACTAAAAATTAGGATAATTACTACCATTATTCAATCCCTGTAGGATCGATAGTTGGCTTGAAATAAAGCCACTTTACTACTTGTACGACCACGTGCACTTGCATGTAGTTTGGTCCGAATAAGTTTTTGGCACCGTTGCCGGGGACTGGCAATTGGTTATTTAATTCTCTTAGCGTTAATTTACAAGTTCTATATAAGTGTTTACAACTTGATCTTAGCCTTCCTCTTGCAGGTACTGAATTTTTCTAAACGCTGGCAAGAGATAGGGAGTTGGTGGATTCATTTATAGAGCCAGAGAGACAATTTCATCAACAAAGAAGGGAAGCTCTTGGGAAGAAGTTGCAGTTGCTAAGACAGGAAATTCTGGCGCAGCAATAGTAACCACCGATTGTAAGGGCAGTTTTAGTGCCCGAAGAGATGGCAGCAAGACCGGTCCGCGAAGTGGCAATCCCACATGCAAACAATGTAACATCCAACATTCGCAGACCAGAGCCAGGAGGGAGATTCGAACTCAAGCAAAATATGGTGCAGTTGTTGCACACCAACGGGCAATTTACAGGTCTCCCTCATGAAGATCCACAACAACATCTCCAAAACTTTTTGGAGATAAGTGACACCTATATCCCCGTTGGAGTATCATCCGATTATGTGAGGCTTACATTATTCCCGTTCTCACTGCTGGGGGAAGCAAAGAGGTGGTTGAAATCTGAACCACCAAATTCTATCACTACATGGGATGACCTCGCAAGGAAGTTTTTGATATGATTCTTTCCATCAGGGAAGACAGCCAGACTTAGAAGTCAGATTCTAAGTTTCAAATAGAGAGAGGGTGAGAATTTGTATCAGGCTTGGGAGAGATTCAAGTCAATGCTAAGGGATTGTCTTCATCATCACCAATCTAATGATGTGCTGGTGCATACGTTCATTGAGGTTTTAGAACTGCATACTAAGATTCTGTTAGATTCAGCAGCCGGTGGGCAGGCATTGGAGAAGACCTATGAAGAGCTTTACACTTGATTAAATCGTATTTCACAGGGAAATCCAGAATGGAATGCGGATTCAACTCGAGGAGAAGCAAAGAAAGCTACAGGAGTTTTTGAGGTGGATGGTTTTACAGCTATTGTTGCACAGATAGCTGCTTTGCAAAATCAACTTAACACCCATTTTAGCAGTATGAGCTTGAGCCAGGCACAAGCCCCTGTCAATGCAGTTCATAAGGTATGGTGTGAAGTATGTGGAAGTAGTGAACACTCAGCTAAGTGTTGTGGTGCAAATCCAGACTCGATGAATTTTTTTGGAAACGTCCAGAGGAACAGCAATCAACAGTATGGCAACAGTTACAACCCAAATTGGAGGAATCATCCGAATTTTTCTTGGGGGAGTACTAGTCATCAAGGGCAGAGTTCAAATAAGGGCGTGAAGAGAAATCAAGGGGGGCATCAAAATTTTCAGTCACAATATAGAGGAAACAATGCACCTCCTCCACCATCCAGCAACATCGAGGATATGTTCAAAACCATATTAGCTAACTAAGCACAGATGCAGGCTGATTATGTAAAATTAGCAGCTGACATAAAACATTAGCAGTTAGCTACAAAGGCATTGGAGTATCAGTTTGGAAAGATAGCTGGAGCTCAAAACACCAGACCAAGGGGAGGATTACCAAGCGATACTGACCCAAATCCCAAGCAGGTCAATGCAGTTACCACCAGGAGTGGAATTCAACTCAAGGAGGTTGAAACAGAAAGGCAACCTCAGCAATCTAGAGCGGTAGAAAAGGATGAAGAACATGATTATGTAAGGGGGAAGGAAAAGGCAACTGAGATAGAAAGACCACCGCCCCCGTTTCCTCAGAGATTGAAAAAGCACATGGAGGAAGCTTGCTTCAAGAAATTCATGGAAGTGTTGAAACAGGTACATATTAATTTACCTTTAATTGATGTTTTGTAGGGAGTGCCGAAATATGCCAAGAACATCAAGGACATTGTAGCAAACAAAAGCAGATTGACGGAGTACGCTATAGTGGCGCTTATTGAGGAGTGCACCTCCCGAATACAGAATAGATTGCCGACAGAGCTCAAGGATCCTAGGAGCTTTACTATTCAGTTTACAATTGGGCAATCTATTCGAGCTCGTGGATTGTGCGATTTAGCAGCAAGCATAAACTTGATGCCAACATCGGTGTTTAAGAAGTTGGGACTAGGAAGCCCTACACCAACTACTGTGATCTTGAAGCTAGCTGACCATTCATTGGCCAGAGCTGATGGTATTGTGGAGGATGTGCTAGTGCAAGTGGGCTCCCTCATTTTCCAGGTGGATTTTATAATTTTGGATTTTGAGCAGGATGCGGAAGTCCCATTTATTTTGGGACGTCCCTTCTTGGCAACTGGGCGAGCCTTGATTGATGAGGCTGCTGGGAAGCTAACCATGCGAGCGCATGACAAAGTAGAGGTTTTTAATGTGTACAAGGCCATGAAGCTACCGGCCATTTATTAGGAGCTATCAGCAATTAGTGTTCTAAATCAGGAATCGACCCTTCAGATTGTTGACTCACAGGACCCATTGGAGAGAGCCTTGGTGGGCTACGATAATTTTGGGGATATGCTACATATGAGATGGTGCAGACTTTGAATGAACCAAAATGGTTTTTCAGGAAGCAAGACTTTGAACCCATGAATAGGTCCTTGGAACCCTCACCAAAGCCATCACTTGAGGAGGCACCAAAATAGGAGTTAAAGACATTGCCTCCACATCTGCAGTATGTATTTTTAGGTGAGGATGAAACCTTGCCAGTCATCATTTCAGCAGAACTGACAGATGCACAAGTTAAAGATGCATTGGTGGTCCTCAAGAGGCGGAAGAGAGCAATGGGTTGGCAGATGTCGGACATCAAGGGAATCAGTCCAGCTTTCTGCACACACAGGATATTCATGGAAGAAGGAGCCAACCCAACAGTGCAACATCAGCGGAGGTTAAACCCAGTGATGAAAGATGTTGTCAGAAAGGAAGTGATTAAGTGGCTTTATGTAGGTGTGGTATATCCCATCTCAAACAGTGAATGGGTTAGCCCAGTTCAGTGTGTTCCAAAGAAAGGAGGGATGACCGTGGTCACCAATGAAAAGAATGAGCTAATCCCCACACGCACAGTCACTGGCTGGAGAATTTGCATGGATTACAGGAAGCTCAACGAGGCCATGAGGAAAGATCATTATCCTATTCCATTTATTGATCAGATTTTAGACAGGTTGGCAGGTCAGGAATATTATTGTTTTCTGGATGGATATTCCGGCTATAATCAAATAGCCATAGCACCGGAGGATCAGGAGAAGACCACTTTTACATGTCCTTATGGGACATATGCTTTCAGGTGAATGCCATTTGGTCTATGCAATGCACCAGCCACATTCCAGCGATGCATGATGGCGATCTTCCATGATACGGTGGAAGATTTTATCGAGGTATTTATGGATGACTTTTCTGTTTTCGGTAATTCATTTGCTAGGTGTCTGCAGAATCTTGACAGGGTGTTAACTCGATGTGAAGACTCAAACCTGGTGCTCAACTGGGAGAAGTGCCACTTTTTAGTCAAGGAGGGTATAGTCCTTGGCCATAAGGTGTCGTGCAAAGGGTTGGAAGTCGATCATGCAAAGATTGAGGTGATTGAAAAGATACCACCACCAGTGTTTGTGAAGGGTGTTTGCAGCTTTCTCGGACATGTGGGGTTTTACAGACGGTTCATCAAGAACTTCTCAAAAATTTCTAGACTGATATGCCGGTTGCTAGAAAAAGTGGTGAAGTTCGAATTTGACAAGGATTGTGTAGAAGCATTTAAGGAGCTAAAATAGAAGCTGGTAGAAGCGCCTATTCTCATTTCTCCGGATTGGGAACATCCTTTTAAGTTGATGTGTGATGCAAGTGACGTGGCTGTAGGAGCTGTATTAGGGCAGCGTAGGAATAAAATTTTTCATTCCATTTATTATGCAAGAAAAACACTTGACGCTGCCCAAGTCAATTATACAGTCATGGAGAAGGAGATGCTGGCTTTGGTGTTTGCGTTTGACAAGTTCAGATCCTACCTGGTGGGGTCAAAAGTGGTGGTATATACTGATCATGCAACAATTCGGTATTTGTTTAGCAAGAAGGATGTGAAGCCCAAGCTAATCAGATGAATAGTTTTGCTACAAGAGTTTGATCTGGAGATTCGGGACATAAAGGGAAGCGAGAATCAAGTTGAAGATCACCTATCGCGATTGGAAAGCCATTCGCATGTGAAGGAAGGTGATAACATCAGAGAAGAGTTCCCAGATGAGCAACTCTTGGCAATAAGGGAAGATGAAATCCCTTGGTATGCAGACATTGTGAACTTGCTAGTAAGTGGAGTATACCCACCTGAGACAACGGCTCAGCAAAGAAAGAAGTTGAGGCATGATTCTCGATACTACATGTGGGATGAGCCGTATCTATTTAAGCGGGGACCGGATCAAGTGATGAGACAATGCATTCCAGAAAGCCAAATTGCAGTAGTACTGAGGAGTTGCTACTCATTGCTGTATGGAGGGCACCATGGAGGAGAGCGAACAGCTCACAAGGTGCTACAGTCAGGTTTCTTTTGGCCTACACTGTTCAGAGACGCTATAGCCTATGTCAAAATGTGTGATAGATGTCAATGAATAGGAACAATCGGAAGAAGACAGGAGATGCCATTACATCAAATATTAGAATTTGAGGTTTTTGATGTATGGGGAATAGACTTTATGGGCACGTTTCCACCGTCAATTGGTAATCGTTACATCTTGGTAGCGGTTGACTACGTGTCTAAGTGGGTTGAGGCAGTAGCTTGTCCAAGGAACGACAACATGGTGGTGACGAAATTTGTGAAGAAGCAAATTTTCACCAGGTTCGGTATGCCTCGAGCTATTATCAGTGACGAAGGGGCTCATTTTGTGAATGCAGGTTTCAGAAACTTGCTAGCTAAGTATGGGGTGCGGCACAAGGTGGCGACAGCGTATCATCCCTAAACTAGGGGGCAAGTGGAGGTGTCAAACAGGGAGACTAAGCAGATTCTGCAGAAAATAGTGAATGCACAATGAATTGATTGGGCAAGCAAACTTGATGATACATTGTGGGCTTATAGAACTGCATACAAGACACCCATTGGGACTTCTCCATACAGATTGGTTTATGGAAAGCATGTCATCTACCTGTGGAGCTGGAACATCGAGCTTTTTGGGCCGTAAGAAAGCTAAATATGGATCCTGAGCTAGTAGGAAAGAAGAGGTTAATGCAACTGAGTGAATTAGATGAGTTTCGATGGCACGCCTATGAAAGTGCTAAATGCTACAAGGAGAAAACTAAGAGGTGGCACGACAGGAATATGTTGCATCGGATCTTTTAGCCAGGGCAAAAAGTGTTGTTGTTCAACTCAAGGTTGAAACTCTTCCCAGGGAAGTTGCGGTCCAAGTGGTCAGGGCCGTTTGAAGTTGTGAGAATGACCCCACACGGGGCAGTGGAATTGTGGCAAGAGGATAAAAATGCCACATTTTTGGTGAACGGGCAGAGATGTAAGCACTACTGGGGTGAAGAGGTTATCCGAGAGAAGACGTCTATCACTTTAGTAGATGATTAAGGATGAAAAGCGTCGAGCCGCGATGATAAACCAGGCCCTGCACGAGAGGCAACCCGTGAATGTAATGTAATAGATTAGTTAGGATTATTGAAAACTTGAAAAAAAAAGAAAAAAGAAAATAAAAAGGATCGGAAATAGTTGAGAGGCAACCTATGATTTCTAACAAATTTTTGTGGTTGAATGATTTTTAGGTGAAATGGAGAGCCAAAATACAAAAGCGCGCATGGGAAAAATCAAGGTAAGCAAATAAAACTTTGGGAAATTTCCAGAGAGCCCTTGCATTGGCTCCGTGTCACGGAGGAGGGCCTCTGCGTTACCCTCCGTGACATGTTGAGGTGCATTCCAGAATTTTTACAAATACCAGTGAGCCTCCGTGATGGCTCCGCGTCACAGAGCCTGACCTCCGTATTGGCCTTCGTGACACGTTGAGGCTTATTTCGCGTCGGGTCACCTCGGGTCACCGGGTAAACACGCGCGAAATCCACCTTTTTAACCCCAAAACCCTTAATTTTCCCCATTTCTTCAAATCCTCTGCGACCAGCTGCCCAAAATCCCTTCTCCCTCAACGTGCCACGGACCTAGTTAGCAAGTTTCTTCGATTCTTCTTAAAATTCATCAAGTAAAGGTATGTTGTCGATTATTTTCTCATTTTTGCTGAATAGTTTGACTCGTGAACATGTTTTCTTTGATGAAATTCTGCCCTAAGTGATTGATGAGTGTTGTAATCAATTGAGTTATGGATTAATGAGGTTTATATGATCATTGTGATTAGATTAACTCAATAGTTACATGATTTGTTAAAAATATTACGATATCGATAACTAGGGTTGAGAATTTAAATAGGAAGAAGAAGAAATGGGTTAAAATGTAAATATTTTGGTTTGTGCATGTTGTTTAAATTGAAACATATTGTGATTGAAGTGGTTTATGTGATGGTAGAAGATGGATTTTCGGGGGATGAAAATAGAGAATTATCATAGGTTGTTGTGCACAAATTGCAAAGTGCTCATGATTATATAATTGAATCGATGGAAGAATTTTCATAATTCATTGTATGAAGTCTTAGTAGTACAAAGAAATTGTTCCATCGACTTGTATGAATGCACTGAGCATGTTGGGTATTAAGAACTGAAAAAACATGAATGTTTTTGTCGAATTGTGTTGACTGCGGCTAACCACTAAGTGTGGGGTGATCAAATTACGCCCAACCTTAGTCGTAGCCAACTATTCCTCAAATAACATTTGAACTCTATGTTTTTGAATGCACACGACAAATGTCTGCAAGGCAGGATAAAGGCAATGGCGCATCCACATCTGGCGCCAGTAGAAAAAGAGTAAGAACTGAGGCACCAGTACCAGCAGCACCACCGGTTCCTCGAGGGCAACGCCGACAGTATGGAACTAAATAGGTGACAAATGAGGGGAAGAAATGGTATTCCAAACACAAGGAAACCAAGTACTTCCCAAAGGAACAGATAGCACGAGAACCACTAGGACAGGAATTCCCACGGATCCTACATAGGATTGACACTGTTGGGTTAAACTTCATTTTTGAAGACCCAAAGAGTGAAACCTTCATCTTATACGGGAATTCTATTCTAACTGGAACCCGACTTTGCGCAGCCACACCATCAAGATCAGAGGGCAGGTGGTTACTTTTGAACCACGCCATTTAAATGCAATCCTGGGGAGCGGGACACAGGTGGTAATGTCCTCTGCTAGCTGAACATCACTCCACCATATGCGGATATCAGACACACTTTATGTGGAGCTCGATCGATGACCAGGTGGGGTCGGTGCAAGGAAAGGGGCTACCACAAGACATTGCCATCTTCCCAGATGAACAGAGAAGCTCGAATATGGTTGAAGATAGTTTGCTCATGTCTGATCCCGGGGGTGCACATGATTGATGTCACCCGGGATAGAGTTTGTCTGGTTTATGCACTGATGAAAGGGCTGGAAATTAACGTTGGGGCGGTGATCATCTACGCCATGAAGAGAGCCCGACTGCATCAGGGGCATCAGTATAGGTTCGGTGGTCTTCTAACCGCTTTCCTCAGGGGCCACGGTATCGAAGAAGAGGCCCTGGACTACATCCCTCAGCTTGACAGTCGTGCTTTGGATGTTACTAAAACCAAGGCACCTGATACTACATATGGTCCTGTGTTGACACTAGCCGAGCGAAATGCTCGGGATGATCAATACATGGCCCGAATGTATGGGATGCAGATGTTGCAGTTGTGCATTGGTGGAAGGCTTGCGACGGAGGATGAGTTGTAGCATCTATACATGGACTATCCATTCAATGAGCATGCCCGAGCTTTATACTGAGTGGGGCCTGAATTTGTAGAGCCCGTCGATGATGACATCCCTACTGATGAGGAAACACGCCGAGAGGACTTAGACATTGAGTTGGAGGAGGAAGCCGGGGACGATTCTGATCTTGGCGATGAGGCACTGGCACCTGATGAAGAGATTGAGTATTTTGATAGATCATAGAGTTACACCACCCAAACTTTATTTTTAATTGCAACTGTGTGAACACTGGGGACAGTGTTCCGATTAAGTGTGGGGTGGGAGTAGTTAGGTGCTAGCTATTTGTGTTTGTGTGTTTTTGTGGTTGTGCTAATTGCTAATTGCTACTTTGTGTTTCATGTTCTTATAATAAATATTAAGCTGCTGTTGCTTGTGATGTGTAAATTTTTGGATTATATTTAATTTTTTTCTATCGAAATTTGTTTTGTTTGGGTTTCTCAGTTTTTGTTTTTGGTGTTTTTTCCGAGAATAGTCCCCTTGAACCGACGTCGTAGATAGCGATTGTTCCCTATGATGGATGGATGACGACTGTCTTAAGGTAAATTTAGTCGATAGGGTTAGAATTTTTTTTCTTTTTTTTTGTTTGTTTTCCAAACGTGTAGCTAATTAATGGTTCGACATTCTTGTTATATGCTACAGATGATTGTAAGATGCAAGTGTGATTCATACGGAAGCATGCAAAAGTGTTAAACATGTTGAGATACCTAGGCCCTAGAATTCGATTTGGTGTGATAAAGGCTTAATTAGTGAATTCTCGTAATTAACTGAATGAAGAGTCTGTGAATATGTCTTAAGTTAAGCATGTGCAGTGAGTGTGAGGTTCGAATATTCCATGCTATTGTGGAGTGACTAGAACTTGCTTGGTGTGTATACTAAACGAAATGAAGGATGTGGATTGTAGGAAAGGATGTAGGCATTTCTTTGAATGAATCGAAAGTTTCTCCCTTATCGTACCCACCTTGAATGTTAAATCCTAGTTAGTCCCATTGAGCCTTTAGCCTATTCTTTGATAGATACAAACCAAGCTTAATCCTTTTTTTTTTCATTAGCCATGAATTTGATCCAAAACTCCTAAGCGCTTATGAAAAACAATTTTCCCAAAGAGTGCAGGAGTGAGAAGTTTGAAACATAAGGGTAAGCAGAAGTTATGAAAGTTAAAGAAAAGGTCAAAGGTGCACTTGTTTGGAATTGATTAATTATTAGTAGAGAGTAAGAAAATCAAAGAATGAAAAGGGTTGCTTATATACTCTCTGCTAGTAAGTCGAGTGTGCCTAAAGAAATGGGAACAAAAACAAAGAGAAAATTCAAGAGCGAGAGTATTGAGGAAGAAGCAATGTTCGTAATGAATTTGGGATGTAGTAAAAGCGCTTGGGGAAGCTAGTTACTATTATTAGTTAGCCCAGTATTTACTAGTTCCTTAGCTTACATTACAACCCATTAAGTCCTACGTGATCTTACGTCATGCATCCTTAAATTAGTGGAGTAAAACACTAAGGGCAAGCTTATGGTTCACGACATGATGCATGTGAATTCTTTGGCAGAGCGAGCATAATCTTATTTACATATCCCTACATGTAGTGCTTTTGAAATTTTATGAGTGAACATGGGGTAACTCCCTTGTGTTGTGAGGGAACATGCTTGACGAGAGATAAAATTCGTGTCGGATGTCTTGATCAGTTGATTTGCACGAGTTTGCCAAGATCGAGAGTCGATTCTTGAGGTTAGGAGGTCTTAATGTGGTGTATTTCATTTTATTGATGAAACCGTGCATGCTCTCTTGATGATTTGCTATCTTAAATAATCTTTATAGCCGTAGCTTGAATGGTCTCGCCAAGTTAGCTATGTGTGGGTTTCAATTGCATGAGTTGTGAAAGTATTATTCGAGGACGAACAAGGTTTTAAGTGTGGGGTAGGTGATCTTGGGCATAATTATATGCCTAAGTTCTACTTTAATACTTCATTTCTACTTGTTTATCTACTTTTATGTGTGTATTCTCATGTGATTAGTATGTAAATGTGGATTTATACTAACCAACATGATTAGTGTTGTTTTGCAGTCTAGAAGGAATTTTCGGAAGCTGATCTACATGTTGGTGAAGTGTGGAAATGGAATCGGAAACAAGAAGTGAAAGTCGATGAGGAAATGGGCCAAGTTTGGTGCTCCGTGATGGGGGCCGTGTCACGCTACCATCGCAGAAGCAGTCTGCCTAGAGTTGAATTTTATATCAAGTTTCAGTGGAGGTTCGTGTTACGTCCGTGGCACGAAGATGATGCTCCGCGATACACTCCGTGCCATGCTGAGGAAAATTATCTAAAACCTCAAGTTCCAGTGGAGGTGCGCGATGGCACCGTGGCACGGAGGTGAGGCTCCGTGATGCAAGTCGTTCCACGCTGAAGATAATTACCTGGAAGTTGAGTTCCAGTGAAGATCCATGATGGGGCCGTGGCACGGAGGTGATGCTCCGCGATACACTCCGTGCCACGTTTCCAGTTATTCCAGGAAAAATTCTCACTAGTATAAATAGCACACTTAGGTTTTATTTTAAAGTATCTGACATTTTGAGCAAGAACATGGATAGCAGGCAGTTGAGCAGAAGAATTCCTAGGGTTAATTCTCTTCCTTTTTCTCTTTAATTTCAATTGCTTGTGTGAATTCTACTTGTTTGAAGATGTTTAATCCACAAATGAGTGGCTAACTCACCTCTTGTTGAGGTTAAGGATAATTGTAGAGGAATGTAATTAATAATTATTTTAGTTTTCATCTTCTCTATAACGGTTATTCTATCAATTCTTGTTTTTACTACGTTAATGTTTTGCCAATGTTAATGTATATTCTAGAATTCCAATTTTGATTTTGAAAGGGAAATCAATTGGATAGATTTGAATTGGTGGAATATGATCTTTTCTTGGTTGATAAAATTAAGAGAAGATTTACGTTCAGAATAGAAATATATATGTAATGTCATATTAGTCATTTACAGAATTTGTTATGTATGGCTAGAGCATGGAGCTTTTGCATCACAGAAATGTGTAATGTAAGTCTCATGAGTCTTTAATTGGAGAGGAGCCAAAAGATCCAATCCATGGGTTATTAATTCCTGACTAACAACCGAAGAGAAGATTGACTGATTCTAATTGATAAATTACATCCCTGCTTGTTTGCCTTAACCTTAGCTCGTTCATTGCTACTCTTCAGACTTTAATTTACAATCTTTACTGAGGTTCACATTAACTATTAATATTGACTCATAAAACATTATTTGTTTGGTTGTCTACCTTCATAGCGATATCGTTCACTAACAATTAGGATAATTACTACCATAATTCAGTCCCTGTGGGATCGATAGTTGGCTTGAAATAAAGCCACTTTACTACTTGTACGACCACGTGCACTTGCGTGTAGTTTGGTCCGAAC
This sequence comes from Datura wrightii, assembly GCA_035772735.1. NCBI lineage: Eukaryota > Viridiplantae > Streptophyta > Magnoliopsida > Solanales > Solanaceae > Datura > Datura wrightii. Next base: position 119,238,613 of record JASDFA010000016.1, read on the forward strand.
AGTACCCTCCGGTAGGGTTAACACCAGTGCTGAGGTAAGTCAAGTCTTCAACTCCTGAAAGCTTTTCTCACAAGCCTCTGACCATTGGAACTTCACTTTCTTTTGGGTTAATTTGGTTAACAACATTGCAATGGATGAAAACCCTTCAAAAAATCTACGATAGTAATCTGATAAGCCCAAGAAACACCTGATGTTTGAAGGGTTCACTGGCCTAGGCCAATTCTTCACCGCTTCAATTTTCTGAGAGTCCACCTTTATGCCCTCACTCGACACCACATGACCCAAAAATGTCACCGAGTTTAACCAAAACTCGCATTTACTGAATTTAGCAGATAATTGACGATCCTTGAGAGTCTGTAGCACCACCCTCAAATGAGCGGCATGATCCTCCTCGCTCCGAGAGTATATCAGGATGTCATCAATAAACATGATCACGAACATATCCATGTATGGCTTGGAAACCCAGTTCATCCAATCCATAAAAGCTGTAGGAGCATTTATTAGTACAAAAGACATAACTACAAACTCATAATGACCATACCATGTCCTGAAGGTTGTCTTCGAGATGTCACTCTCCTGAACCCTAAGCTGATGGTATCCGAACCTAAGGTCAATCTTCAAAAAGCATTTAGCACCCTGAAGCTAGTCAAGAAAATCATCAATCCTAGGAAGAGGATACCTATTCTTGATGGTGACCTCAATTGCTAATAATCAATACACATATGAAGAGAACCATCCTTCTTTCAGACAAAGAGAACTAGTGCACCCCGTGATAATTTGCTCGGTCTAATGAATCCCTTATCCAAAAGGTCTTTCAACTGCTCCTTCAACTCCATTAACTAGGCTGGGGCCATTCTATAAGGAGGAATATATATAGGCTGCATATCGGGAAGAAGGTCAATACCAAAATCAATCTCCCGCTCGGGAGGGATTCCCGGTAGATCATCTGGGAAGACTTCCGAATTCTCACATACTACTGGGACTAATTGGATAGTTGGGGTCTCAGACGTAGCATCCTTAACCCTAACTAGATGGAATACACAACCTTTGGAGATCATCTCTCTTGCCTTAAGGTAGGAAATGAAACAACCTACAGGCACAACTGAACTAGCCTTCCATTTTAGGATTGGCTCACCTGGAAATCTAAACTCTACTGCCCGGGTTCTACTACTAACTAAGGCATAACATGCAAATAGCCAATCCATGTCGAGGATAACATCAAAGTTGGTCATGTCTTACTCTACTAGATCTGTTGAGGTGAATTTCTGAAGGAATGTGACCGGGCAACTTCTATACACCCTTCTAGCTACAATTGAATCACCTACTAGAGTAGAGACTGAGAAGAGTTTTGACTAGATTTCAGGACTAACTTCGAAGCTACTAGACACATAAGGTCTCACAAAAAACAAGGTAGCCCCTAGATCTAACAACGCATATAAATCAAAACGGAAAACTCGTAACATACCAGTGACTACATTTGGGGAGACCTCCAGCTCCCAGTGAGATGCTAAGGCATCGAATCTATTTTGGCGCTGATCGCTACCTGTGCTAGTAGATGCGCCCTGCTGAGATAGGAGGGCTGGTGGAGCTGCTAAACTGGAAGCTGAGCCTCGACACCTATCATGGCCCTATTTAGCTGCTGGGCAATATCTGAGCATATGTTCAGGCTTTTTGCACCCGAAGCAAGCACTTATACCTGCTAAACACTGACCCATGTGCACTCGACCACACCTTCCATAAACTGGAATACTGAAATCCGTGGGCCTGTTGCTCGACCCCTAGAGCCTGATGCTCGCCCTCTATGGATGTGCCTAGGTCTGGATGGCACACTCATTGCTGAAGATGCTAGGGATGAAGACCTCTAGTGGGACTATTGTTGGTGGCCACCACCTAGCCTTGGCTGAGAGAACCTATAGTTGTTTGTCTTGGCCCTTTTGGCCTCCCTTTCCCTCAGATGCACCTCCCTCCATCTGCTGGGCATACAAGACTATCCGAGGGAAATCCATTACCTGATGGAGCTGCAATCCTTGTCTAGATAGTATGCCAGCCCATGAACAAACCTGCTCACTCATGCCCTCTGATCAACCACTAACTCTGGGGTGTACTTTTACAGATGAGTGAACTCGAGGGAATATTCCTGCACTGTCATCTTCCCTTTTTTTAGAATCACGTACTTGGCCGCCTTCAACTCCCTCATCTCACAAGGGAAGAACCGATCTAGAAAAGCGACGTGAAATTCCTCCCAACAGATAGGGCCAGGTCTAGCTGCCCTACTATGCTTCCACTGTCTAAACCAAATGTGGTGTGACCCCCTTCAATTGATATGAGGCCAAATCAACACACTCTTCTCCATGCACCCCCATGACCTAGGTGATCTATACAAACTCGTCAATAAACTCATGTGGATCCTCGTCCACCTTTGACCCAAGAAACTCTGGTGGGTTCATCCTTAAGAAAATCTCTAACTCTTGCTGTCACCTCATTCTCGTTTTGCGGGACATGCACCACTCCCAGTTGGTTGACCTGGGCGATCAAGGCGTACGCTAGCATTTGAATAGCTGCCTTAAATTCTGCGTGGGCAACCGCCTCCAATGCATGGTGCTCATGGACTGGTGGGGCTCGTTGGTGCCCGTCCCTATGCAATCCTCATGGCCATTTCAATTTCTATTTCTTCTGTTGTTAACTCTAGCGGGAGGCATGATTCTACAATCACGAGTAGCACGAGTTAGAAGGATAAATAGACATTTCACCGCACGACATAGATCATGAAAGAAGCGAACCTTTCCTAAACATCTCATAGCCTCTTCATCATAAGTGTGGCGCGCTTCACACCCATGTAAAATACTCTACTTAACGCGGCTTTCAGAAACCCTAGGACACTTCAAAACCTATTTCTCTGATACCATGTTTGTCACGACCCGAACATATGCCCGGATCAAGACACGGGACAATGAGCCCCCAGAGACTCCAAGTCGACCTATGGCATGAACATACATTTAACTCAATCAAGTAAAAGGGAAGACATAACATAAATAACATAGCCGAAATCTAAAAATGGCATAACAATCTGAATATACAACCCAAGTCTGAAGTTGAATATAATCTATTGTCTGAAAAGTCCTCTACATCTGATGAGTTGATGGAAAAAGACCCTAACTAACTCTATAAATCTGAAACAGGAAATATGTAAACATAATAGAATATAAGAGGGGCCCTCGACAGATAAGGTTCACCAATAGAGACTGAATGCTAACTACGAAAGCTGGCTAGTGATGGGGCCGAGTCTGAAGATCGGAGCCTCTATCATAAAACGATACAACATAGAGTATACGGTCAGTACATAAAATGTACCGAGTATGCAAGGTAAGTAAAACCGCTTAAATAAGTAAAATCATTTAAAACATGCATAATGTAGAACGACATCAAGATGAGAATCTGAGAGTAGGGCTTGCATGCTATTTTCTGAAATCATGATCTGAACATCATTGAACATCATAACTGAATTGAATGACCCAAAGTTGAAATTTGATAATCATAAATAAAACTATTCATTGGATCACACTCGTATTAGAACATATATATATATATATATATATATCATGAGTGATAATATGCATAATTGAAATCATGAGAAACAATGGGAGACTCGTCATACAATTGACATTACCATGATAGAGCTTACGTGATATAACTATCACACTCAAGTGGGTAGAGCCGTCTAAAGCCTTGCTAGGGCTAAGGACGATGCCATGATATCAATGTCAAGCTCAAGGCCTATTCGGGGCAGGGAATAGCTCACAAGGGAGTTCCCAAAGTAATCTAATAATACCTACGCTGGTGCTTAGTTCTAAGGCATAAGGTTGACTGACCCTTAGCCTACTCGGTGCTAAACACTACTCCCAAAAACATGTACATGCTCTCCATCATTTTTCAAAGAAGCTGACCATCGTCTATTGACGAAGCTGAATAATAATGAGTATATATAAATTTGAATCATACATGAAGAGCCTTGGCTCAAACTATACCACAAGCTGAACATAATTGGGAGTCTTGACTCCAAAACCATGTGGTAAGCTAATAAACTTGAAAATCATAATCATACTTGAACATATGGGCTTGACCAATACTTAAAATTGCTTTAAAATACTTAATTCACTTGAAAACATGATCATAGGCATGGGTAACCTGAAAACATGCTCTTCATTATAGATATCTCCTCATACTTGAAATTATGTCATAAATCTCAACCTTCATGAACTTCTCATAGATGGGCATCATAATTTATAAAGCTTGAAAACGTGATTACAATTGAAAATTGTGTAAAACTTACCCATGAATCATAATTCGATAATAGAAACATGCTTAGATCATACCCATGGTAGGAAATTAGGAAATTTATGCATTGGTTTAAAACCCAATATAATCAAGACATAGATTTTCACAATTTAAAGAGGGACTAGGCATGGGTGTGAACAAATTCACCCATTCATAAAACTATATATCTGATAAGATATGATTTAACCACTCCCTTGATTTCCCAATGAAGAATTGAAGAAAAACATGAAGGGATTAAGCTTGATCACCTCCTTAGCTCTCTAAGTTTGCATGCATGAGTAGGAACAGTCTAGAATGAACTTGACCCTCTTAATACTCATTATTCATTGCTTAAAACAATGTAGTTTAGGCCTTAGAATCAAAGGAATTACATAAAAGCCCTTACTAAATTTGCAGAAAATAACTAATTGCCAGTCCCCATGAGGGACTGGATGAGTTGTTACCAGGGGAAGCAGTCATCATCCACTGTCATCTTGTGAACTTCCATTTTTCCTCAAAGGGTCCCCATAGGGGACCTAACGGATAGTCATTGGTGAGCACGACTCGTGGTCACCACTCGTTACCTTCTCTGCCCAACATCATAAGATCCCATTCAATTGCTGACCATGACTAACTTGATGAATCATGGTGCCTGACCACGACTCGTGGCGTCCAATCATAGGAAAGACTACCACCGAACCTTCATCTTTAAAAATTCCTTGACCACGACTGACTCAGCGAGTTGTGGGTACTGACCACGAATTGTGGTCATGTCTGTAGGGTCTCAAACCAACATTTTCAAACTTGAGTCAACCCCTCACCATGAGTCACTTAACGGCTCGTGGTCAACCTGACGGGTTACATGACGATCCATTCTGTGACCTGGTGAAATAGATCTTTGGGCTTTCGGGGTATAACAGTCACAAAATCTCTAGAAAGGGGATAGAGGTGGACAAGGAGAAAATTGAAGTAATAGTTGGGTTTGTCGCTGCCTATTTCTATAAAAGGGGTCAGAAGCTTCTTAGTACATGCAGGATTCTATAGGAGGTTCATCAAGGACTTTTCAAAGATTACATAACCACTATGCAAATTGCTCGAGAAGGACATAAAGTTCGTATTTGATGAGGCATGTCTGAAGGCCTTTGAATACCCAAAGGAGAAACTCAGCACTGCTCTTATTATTATATTGCCAGATTGGTCTCTCCCATTCAAGGTAATGTGCGATGCTAGTGGGGTGGCCCTTGGTGCTGTCCTGGGCCAATGGAGAGGGATGATTTTTCACCCTATCTATTATGCTAGTAAAACACTTAATATAGCTCAAAAGAACTATACAGTCACTAAATAGGAGCAGCTAACAGTGGTCTTTGCATTTGAAAATTTTCGCGCATACTTTCCTGAAACTAAGGTAATTGTCCATACAGACCACGTTGCCTTGACGTATCTAATGTTTAAAAACTATGTTAAACCAAGGTTGATCATATGGGTTTTTTTGCTCAATGAATTTGAATTTTAGGTAAAAGACCAAAAAGGAACAGAAAATTAGGTGGCTGATCACGTGTCCAGACTAGAATTTGAGGCTAGAGTAAAAGATGAGATTGATATCGATGATGCTTTCCCAGATGAATTAGTGTTACACCTCATAAGTTTCTAGCATTTAGTCAGCCAATTTGGATGTTGGTGGAGAGTTTTAGAGTGTCATACTTACGAGGAAAGGGCCCGGGGAAAGGCCGATCTAGCGCCAAGTCGGGATTTCGCGAGAGGAGGCCGAACCAAGTTGCCTAGAGGGGCAAAGTGGCACAGAGCTGCTCCTCCGCGTTAGCCAACATGGCATGGAGAAGAATCAATGCGTTGGGCAATGTGCCACGTTACCTTGTCTGCTGCCTCAAGTATATAAAGGCCTCACATGTAGATGTTAAGTCATTTTCATAAATCCTCAGCCAGAAGAAATTAGAGACGAAGGGAACTATTAAAAATCATCCAATTATGCCACTAAACATCGTCCAAATCTAAATTAACTCTGGGTAGTGAAGTATAAGGCTGCATAGAGCATCGCAGCGGAGCTATTTTCGTAAAATACGCCCGGTGAATCGTCGTCCCGCCGAGCCTAAGTTGGTGGAATTGTTTTAAACTAGTGTCAATACGATCACGTGCCTAAAGTAAGTATTTATCCCGTCTAGATTCCTGAGAAATTACGAGTTTTTGATTGTCTTTCGATAAGTTGAAGTATAGTTAGTATATACATATATAACTTATTATTTTCTTCAAATATAGTAATGAAGTTGGCCCTATTCTTCCGTTAATATGATTACAATTGGGAAGAACAGCTGAATACCAGCCGAACCTCGCTAGTTAATCGGTAAATAACGAACGAGGTATGTTAAGGCATTTTCTTTATGCAAGTTAGTTTCTTTAGCATAGTAATCCAGTATGAATCCCAGTAAAGCATGTCAGGAGTATGTTACCATGTCTAGTTGTTATTTTCAGTCGAGACTCATAAATTATATTATTTTGGGCTTGATTATACCTGTATAGCTTCCGTGACCACCTCAGGGTTAATAGTTGTGTTGCCGCCCGCCAGGGGCAAGGATACGTCGCTCCACGGAGCAGCATGCCGTCCGCAAGGGATGAAGATAGGGATCCAGATCCTCATATTGTCATGGTTGGCCTTATACATACCCGCGCCGAGCGTTTACGCCCGGGGTGTAGATATCAAGAGTCCTTCAGACACAGGCACAACTATAGTCAGTGGTCGAGTAGGCCCAGCTGTAGACCCAGGGGACTAGCAGGATGCTTATAGCTGGTAGTTGATTCAATATGACCTGGATAGGGGTACATAGATTGAGGTGTACTCACTAGGACTAATGGGGGCCCAGGTGGGTTATTCTATGTTAATTGTACCTTCCGGCTTATTGGAGCTAGGTAAGGTTTATGCATGCTTTAGTTACTGATAGTTAGACAGTAAGACGACTCATTTATCTGGTATGACCCCTTCCCTCCTTACTACAGTTATGTTTAGTCCCTATTTCACTACCTCAGTCATCTTCAGTTCATTTTCTTTACTTCAGTCATTGTTAGTTCTATTTCTTACTTTTAGTTATTTGAAACTACTGCTTTACATACTCAGTACCTGTGGTACTGACGCCCTCTCCTGGGGCACTGCATTACTTACCTGCAGGTATAGATAGACGAGGAGCAGGTCCCTCGTAGTTCCAGCCAGTTGTACAGAGCCGTCAGCTCCCTTCTTCCGGAGCTTGTGTGATAGAGGTTTACTTCTTTTGTTTGTACAGTATGGGTAGGTCGGGGCCCTGTCCCGACCATCTTATTACTCCTAGAGGCTTCCAGATTGCATTACTTCCCTGTGGTTAGATGATATTGGCCGTGTGGGACCCATATGTGTATTAGACTATGTGTGTTGGTCGTGTGGGGCCCTATTTAGCTGTTGATTGGTGGCTTTGTTGATCATAGCTCAATTTAGCATCGGCTTTTACTTTCCAATTATAACTAGATATCATGGTGGCCTTGTCTATCAGCATAGGACTCCCTATAATTGTTTGTTTCTGGCAAGCTATTTATTTTCACAGGTGGCTACAGGCCTTGTCGGTCGGGGATTGTATTTACAGCCTCAATATAGCCCGTTGTTTTCTTAATTCTAGAGTTAGAGTCAGCCCTACACCAGAGGTGCTTAGACTAAGTCAGCTCAGCAGTTCAGATCCTAGTAGGGCACCAGGTGCTAGTCATGCCTCCCAAGGTGGGGCGTGACAAACTTGGTATCAGAGCAGGTCGTATCCCAGTGAGTCTGCAAGTCGTGCTAAGTAGAGTCTTGTCTATGGATGTCTTGTGCACCACATACTTTAGGAAGGAGGCTGCAAGGGATGATAGGATGGTTACTCTTTCTTCTTATTTAGTCGTGCTATAGAGTAGTACAATATAGGGTTGAGTCCCTAATCTCATTATATTCTTTTGTTTACAGAGAAATGTCGGACCAACGACACCCTACGATAGGCAGGAGGTTAGATGTAGCTGCAGGAGAGGGCACCAGCAGGGTGCCTCAGTCTCGATAAGAATCGGCCCGATCTGAGGACGATATGGAGGTATCATCTCAACCTCCCCAACAGTCTCCATCACATCAGGAGCCTCTTGGGATGGCTGGTGTGACGGCACCGCCTCCGGCAGTTCCTATACCCATACCGTCCGACCAGGAGGTTAGGAGTGTGGTGGTTATGCTAGCACAGATGATGGATGCTCAGCGCTTTCCAGTGCCACCTATAGTTGCAGAATCATTAGGAGGGCCTGGTAGTTCGAGGGTCCGAGAGTTCCTAGCACTAGGTCCCTCGCAATTCACAGGGGTAGATCGAACCAAGGACCCTCAGGACTTCTTGGACCAGATGCAGAGGATTTTCAGGGTGATGCATGCTACACCAACAGAGTCAGTTGGGTTGGTGGTATTTCGGCTACGGGACATCGTTGTATTGTGGTATGAGAGTTGGGTGAGGTCCCGAAGGAGAGATGTTTCCCCTCCGACCTGGCCCAGCTTCTCAGTGGCTTTATAAGATCATTACCTACCGCGGCAGATTCGACAGGCCCAGGTTGATCAGTTTCTACAGTTGGAGAAGAGGTCGATGAGTGTTCGGGAATATGTCATGCGGTTTGATTCCTTGGCTTGTTATGTGCCAGCTTTTGTGGACACAATGCCAACCAAGGTACACCGCTTTATTATGAGGCTGATTGAGACCTGCATCACAGCCACATTGCGAGAGGATATGGATATCGCTCGTGTGCAGGCTTTTGCTCAGAATTTTGAGGGTATCAGACAGTGGCAATAGGAGATTAGGAGGACAAGTCAGTAGCAGCGCCGCAGGGACAGACCAGATGAATTACAGGAGGAGTCTCGGGGAGGACCTAAGCCACAATTATCAGATAGGCCGCCTAGACCCCCGCCTCCACCACAGCGATAGAGGAGCAGGTCTAGTCACCGAGGGCAGCTAGAGCCCTGCGAAGATTCGTGACCAGTAGGTTCACAGCAGTAGAGGAGAGTGGAGCAGAATGGGTTTACAATACCCTTTTTCCCTATTTGCAGTCGACGCCACACTGGAGCATGCAGGTATGGTTCCACATCATGCTACATTTGTGGACAGGAGGGTCATCGGATAAGGAATTGTCTAGCTAGGTGTCAGGGTGACTGGGATCGACAGGATAGGTCCTCGACAGGATCACGAGCTCTAGCATCCCCGGAAGGGCGTAGGCCCTCAGTTTCAGTTGGCAGAGGCTGAGGCGGATTAGGGGCCTCCAATTCAGGTGCCGGCCTAGACCGTACTTATGCACTACCGGGGCGACAGGAGTTAGAGTCGTCACTAGATGTTGTGACAGGTATGCTGAACATTTTCTCTCATCCTTCTTATGTGTTGATAGATCCAGGATCCACCTTGTCCTATGTTACATCATTAGTGGCTCGAAAGTTTAGTATTATGCTGGAATTACTTCGGCGACCTTTCTCAGTGTCTACACCCGTTGGTGACTCTATTATAGACAGAAGGGTCTATCGGGGGTGTACATTAGAGGTTGCCAGTTGTCAGACTACGGCATATTTGATAGAACTAGAAATGGTTGATTTTGATGCCATTATGGGTATGGATTGGCAGTTGTCAGACTACGGCATATTTGGACCAAGATTGTCCTATTCCACTTTCTAGGGGAGGCAGTACGGGAGTGGGAAGGTAGTATAGCCATGCCAAAGGGTAGGTTTATTTCCTATCTTCAGGCTAGAAAATTGATAGCAAAAGGGTGCATTTATCATATTGTCAGAGTTCAGGATGTTTGGGCAGAGCCTCCGACCCTTCAGTCTATCCCAGTGGTTAATGAATATCCCGACGTATTTCCAGATGAGCTTCCTAGTATTCCCCTAGAAAGGGAAATTGGTTTTGAAATGGATCTATTACCAAACACTCAACCTATATCTATTCCTCCATATCGGATGGCTCCTGCTGAACTCAGAGAAGTAAAGGAACAATTGAAGGATTTTCTAGACAAGGGCTTTGTCAGGTTGAGTACCTCACCATGGGGTGCACCAATTCTGTTCATGAGGAAAAAGGACGACTCCCTCCGTATGTGTGTAGATTATCGTCAGCTAAATACAATAACTATCAAGAATAAGTACCCTCTTCTCAGAATAGACGACCAATTTGATCAACTACAGGGAGCGAGGTATTTTTATAAGATTGATTTTAAGGTCAGGATATCATCAGGTCCGGGTTCTTGAAAGAGATATTTCAAAAACTGCCTTCAGAACCAGATATGGCCACTTTGAATTTCTAGTATTGTTCATGGACCTAATGAACAATGTCTTCAGACCATATCCGTACTTGTTTGTGATAGTATTTATCGATGATATTCTGGTGTATTCCCGCTCAGAGGCAGATCACCAGGATCATCTACGAACAGTGCTCCAAATTCTCCGAGATCGCCAGCTATATGCAAAATTTTATAAATGTGTATTTTGGCTGAATTCAGTAGCCTTCTTGGGCCATATTGTATCAGATGCTGGTATAAAGGTAGATACATAGAAGATAGAGGCAGTGAAAACATGGCCTAGACCTACCACTCCGACCGAGGTACGTAGTTTCCTGGGGTTAGCCGGGTATTGTAGAAGGTTCGTGGAAGGACTTTCCACTTTAGCAGCACTTTAACCAAACTGACACAGAAGGCAGCAAAATTCCATTGGACTGGGGCATGTGAGCAGAGCTTTCAGGAACTGAAAGATAGATTGAAATCGGCACTGGTGCTAGCGTTGCCAGAAGGACAAAGGGTTATGCAGTCTATTGTGACACTTCGGGTGTTGGGTTAGGATGTGTTTTGATGCAACATGGTAAGGTGACTGCCTATGCTTCCAAGCAGCTGAGGAAGCATGAGAAGAACAACCCTACCCATGACCTGGAGTTAGCCGTAGTGATTCATGCCTTGAAAATATGGAGACACTACATGTATGGCGTCCATGTAGATATTTTCACTGGTCACAAAAGCCTGCAGTATATTTTCACCCAGAAGGAGTTGAATTTACGGCAGCGTCGCTGGTTGGAGCTGTTAAAGGATTATGATGTGAATATTTTATATCACCCAGGAAGGGCCAATGTTGTAGAAGATGCCCTTAGCTGCAAATCCATGGGAAGCCTGGCATATTTATAGCCCGAGCAGCAAGAATTGGCCCGAGAATTGCATCATCTAGCCAGTTTAGCCGTTCGTATAGTAGAATCAGGATACAATGAAGCGGTAATCCAGAATACCACAGTATCATCATTGGTGGTGGAAGTGAAGGAACGACAGTATGAAGATCCTAGCCTGGTTCAGCTCAGAAATAGGGTCCAGCAAGGGAAAGTGACAGATTTCCAGGTAACCGAGGATGGAGTTTTGAGATATAGGAATCGCCTCTGTGTTCCAGATGTGGTAGGGCTTCGCCAACAAATTATGTGTGAGGTACACTATGCCCGTTACTCTCTCCATCCAGGTTCGAAGAAAGATGTACCATTATGTAAAAGAGATTTACTGGTGGCCAGGAATGAAAAAGGGGATAGCAGAATTCGTAGCTCAATGTCCCAATTGCCAATAGGTGAAAGCCGAACATCAGAAACCAGGCGGACTAATACAAGATATAGCCGTGCCTTTATGGAAATGGGAGGCAGTTAATATGGATTTTGTAGTAGGGTTACCTCATACCAGGCGTAAATATGATTCTATCTGGGTAATTGTTGACAGGTTGAAAAAATCAGCTCACTTTCTGCCAGTAAGGGCTACCTTTTTAGCCGAAAATTATGTTGAGCTATATATTAGAGAAATAGTCCGATTGCATAGTGTTCCACAGTCAATTATCTCTGACATAAGGGCGCAGTTTACAACTATGTTTTGGAAATCTTTTTAGAGGGGCCTAGGGACCCAAGTTAACCTGATCACAGCCTTCCATCCTCAGACAGACGGGCAGGCAGAACGTACAATCCAGACACTCGAGGATATGTTACGGGAATGCGTGCTAGATTTTGGAGGCAGCAGGGATGAACTTCTACCTCTTATTGAATTTTCCTATAATAACAGTTATCATTCAGCAATTCAGATGGCGCCTTATGAAGCATTATATGGGCGGAAGTGTAGGTCTCCAGCTGGTTGGTTTGAGGTAGGAGAATTAGCATTGATTTTGCCAGATATTATTCATCAGTCAGAAGAGAAAGTAAAGCTTATCAGGGAACGTCTGCTGACATCTCAGAGCCGCTAGTAATCTTATGCTGATGTATGACAAAGGAACCTAGAATTTAATATGGGTGATTGGGTATTCCTGAAGGTTTCACCGATGAAGGGTGTGACGAGATTTTGTACGAAAGGCAAGCTCAGCCCGAGGTTTATTTGGCCTTATTAGATTTGCCGAAGGATAGTCTAGGTGTCTTATGAATTGGATTTACCTCCAGAATTAGAGTCCGTTCACCCAGTTTTTCATGTACCAATGCTGAGGAAGTGCATAGGAGATCCCTCCCGGATTGTCCCAGTCAAAGACATCCAAATCACTGCGGAGTTAGCCTATGAAGAAGCTCCAGTAGCTATACTAGATAGGCAGATCCACAGACTAAGAACTAAAGATGTTGCTTCTGTTAAAGTGTTATGGCAAAATAAGAATCGAGAGGAGATGACCTAGGAAGTAGAAGATGATATGAAAACCAGATATCCTCAGTTATTTCTGACTTAGTCAGATTGTGCAACCAGAGGTATGTTGTTATTGTTGTTTCATAAGTGGCATTATATACATGTATATGTGGAGTAGTTTACTTCAGTCTATTGTGAAATAAATGCCATAGTCTTGTGTGGAGTACTTGTATTGGACTTTTCTGGGTTTCAGGGTTTTTGGATAGTCCATATTATAGGGGAGACTCTGCCGAAATTTTTCCAGAATAAGTAATTGCAAGGTTAAGGTTCTTGCAAGTAGAAGTTAACATTCGAGGATGAATGTTCTTAAGGGGGGGAAGATGTTACACCCCGTAAGTTTCTAGCATTTAGTTGGCCTATTAGCATATTGGTGGAGAGTTTTATAGTGCCATACGTACGAGCAAAGGGCCCAGGGAAAGGCCCAACGAGTGCCAAGTCGGGATTTCACCAGAGGAGGCCGAACCAAGCTGCCAGAGGGGCAAAGTGGAACGGAGCTACTCCTCCGCATTTCCCAACATGGCACGGAGCAGAATCAGCGTGTTGGGCAACGTGCCATGTTGCCTTGTCTGCTGCCTCAATTATATAAAGGCCTCACACTTAGATGTTAAGTCATTTTTATAAATCCTCGACCAGTAGAGATTAGAGACAAAGGAAAACTATTAAAAATCATCTGATTACGCCACTAAACGCCGTCCAAATCCAAATTAACTTCGGGTAGTGAAGTATAAGACTGTAGAGAGCATCACTGCGGAGTTATTTTCGTAAAATATGCTGGCAAATCGTTGTCCCCCCGAGCCTAAGTTGGTGGAATTGTTTCAAACTAGTGTCAATATGATCACGTGCCTAAAGTAAGTATTTCTCCTTTCTAGATTCTCCAGAAATTACGAGTTGTTGATTGTCTTTCGATAAGTTGAAGTATAGTCAGTATATATATATAAGTTATTGTTTTCTTCAAATATATTAATGAAGTTAGCCCTATTCTTCCGTTAATATGATTGCAGTTTGGAAGAACAGATGAAAACCAATCGAACCTCGCCAGTTAATCGGTAAATAGCAAATGAGGTATGTTAAGGCATTTTCTTTATTCAAGTTAGTTTATTCAGAATAGTAATCCAGTATGAATCCTAGTAAAGCATATCAGAAGTATGTTATCATGTTGAGTTGTTATTGTCAGTCGAGACTAGTAAATTGTATTGTTTTGGACTGGATTATACTTATATAGCTTCCGTGACCACCCTAGGGTTAATAGTTGTGTCGCCGCCTGCCAGGGGCGAGGATACGTCACTCCATGGAGCGGCATGCCATCCGTAAGGGATGAAGATAGGGATCTAGATCCTCATATTGCTGTGGTTGGCCTTACACACACCCTCGCGTAGAGTTTACGCCTTGGGTGTAGATATCAGGAGTCCTCCAAACTCAGGCACAGCTATAGTCAGGGGCCGAGCGGGCCCAGCTACATACCCAGGGGATTGGCAGGACGCTTATAGCTGGTAGTTGATTCAATATAACCTAGATAGGGGTATATAGATTGAGGTGTACTCACTAGGGCTAATGGGGGCCTAGGTGGGTTATTCTGTGTTGATTGTACCTTCTGGCTTATGGGAGCTAGGTAAGGTTTACGCGTGCTTTAGTTACTGATAGTTAGATAGTAAGACGCCTCATTTGTCAGGTATGACCCCTACCCTTCTTACTATAGTTATGTTTAGTCCTGATTTCACTACCTTAGTCATCTTCAATCCATTTTCTTTACTTCAGTCACTGTTAGTTCTATTTCTTACTTTCAGTAATTTAAAGTTACTGCTTAACATACTTAGCACATGTGGTACTGACGCCCTCTCTCTAGGGCGCTGCATTACTTTCCTGCAGGTACAGATAGACGAGGAGCAGGTGTCTCGTAGTTCCAGTAAGCTGTACAGAGCCGTCAGCTCCCTTTATTTGGAGCTTGTGTGATAGAGGTTTACTTCTTTTGTTTGTACAATATGGGTAGGTTGGGGCCTTGTCCCGACCATCTTATTACGCCTAGAGGATTGAAGATTGCATTACTTCTCTGTGGTTAGATTATATCGGTCATGTGGGGCCCATATATGTTTTAGACTATGTGTGTTGGCCGTGTGGGGCCTTGTTTAGCTGTTGATTGGTGGCCTTATCGGTCATGGTTTACTTTAGCATCGGCTTTTACTTTCTAGTTATAACTAGATATCATGGTGGCCTTGTCGATCCGCATATGACTCCCTATAATTGTTTGTCTCTGGTTAGCTGTTTATTTTCAGAGGTTGCTACAGGCCTTGTTGGTCGGGGGTTTTATTTACAGCCGCTATATAGCCCATTTTTTTCTTGATTCTAGAGTTAGAGTCAGCCCTACACTAGAGGTGCTTAGGCTTAGTCAACTCAGCAGTTCAGATCCTAGTAGGGCACCAAGTGCTAGTCATACCTCCCAAGGTGGGGCGTGACAAATAGGTATTGGCTACATCACAAGACTTCATTCCTTAGTTAGTTGACTATGCAAATTATTTGGTAAGTGACATGATTCAAGCAGATATGACATTCCAACAAAGAAAGAAGTTCTTTTTTGATGCTCAGAGATATTATTGGGATGAACCATATCTATTTCGCATTTGTGCAAATGAGTTGATTTGGAGGTGTGTGCCAGAGGTAGATATGTTGAGCATTATGGAGGCTTGCCACTCGTCCCCAGTTGGGGGTTATCATGGTGGTATCCAAACAACACATAAAATTTTGTAGTGCGGGTATTATTGGACCTCTATCCGCCTAGATTTTTACAATTATGCCAAGTCATGTGATCAGTGCCAAAGGCAAGGTGGCATTACTTGTAAGCATGAGTTACCATTGACCCCTATCTTGGAAGTAGAGTTATTCGATGTATAGAGTATTGATTTCATGGGCCCATTTGTTAGCTCATATGGGATGAAATACATCTTGGTGGTTGTGGAATATATCTTCCAATGGGTGGAGGCTATTGCACATGCTAATAATGAAGGAAAAAATGTCACAACATTTTTGCGAAAGCACATATTCACTTGGTTTGGTACTCTTAGAGCAATCATCAGTGACGGTGGATCACATTTTTCTAACTGCGTCTTTGGAACTCTTCTGGAGAAATATGGTGTGAAGCATAAGGTATCAACACCTTACCATCCTCAATCAAGTAGGTAGGTAAAGTGTCTAACAGGGAGATAGAGATTATTCTGGCCAAAACGAAGAACACCAGCCGGACAAATTGATCTAGAAAGCTTGATGGTGCATTTTGGGCATATCGAACAACTTATAAGACCCCATCAGCTCATCTCCATTCTAATTAGTCTATGGTAAGTCATTTTATCTGTTAGTAGACATAGAGCATAAGGCATTATGGGCTCTGAAAAAGCTGAACTTAGATTGGAATGAAGCAGCCAAGTTAAGACTGGACCAGCTCGATTAGTTAGATGAATTTCGGCTTCAATCTTATAAGAGTGCAGCCATTTACAAAGAAAGAAAGAAGACCTATAATGAAAGAAAGATTTCAAAGAGGGAGTTCAACACTGGTGATTTGGTCATGTTGTTTAATTCAAGGCTCTGTTTGCATCTGCTTAAATTGAAATCTAGGTGGATGGGATCATATAGAGTGGTGAATATGTCCCCATATGGTATAGTGGAGCTTGGAAATAAAGATGGTAAGAGGTTTAAGGTGAATAGGCAAAGTATAAAGATGTATCTGGGAGACACCGAAGAGATAAGAGGGATTGAGTCGGTGTGCGTTGATGAAATCTGAATGATCATGGAAGTTAGGTGATGCCGCGACATTAAATCAGGCGCTGCATGGGGGAAACCAATGGAAGGTAAAGTCTGAGTAGCCACAGGTATGTCCCTTCCCTTGTGCTTATATATTTTATGCTTCAGGGACGAAACATATTTTTCAAAAGGGGGAGGGTGTACTTCTATTTTTGGGATTTTTGATTCGCCCAAGATTTTTTCTTGCGGTGTTTCTTTTTCCTTGGACATGTTGTATAGTAGAACTAACATGTTTAGGTTATTTTTGTTTAATTAGAAGTATCTTAGTATTACTTTACAACTAATAAATGCACTAGGTTGATGTTTTTGAAAAAATTGACCCTGTCGAAAATTTTGATGTTAGCTGTGTAGCTTAATTACAATTGCATGGCTTTTGTGGATCTTTGTATGGCATTTTAATTATGAGCATAAGTAGTTGTAGTTTAGCCGTGCATGAACTAGATAGGTAGATTCAATGCAAACTGGTACCGTGAGTGAGTGAGGTTGTATGCCTAGTTCAATACTACATTTAGGATCTAGAACTTTCTTGGTTAGTCTTTTCATAGGCTTTAGCATAATTTGTTAGGAGATGATCATAGGCTGTTATTTATTGATGAGTCACTTTAGCCTAAATTACCCTACCAAATGAAGATGAATCCCTTGATCTTGATTTTGAGCCATATATTAACCATTTTGCTTTGATTAACCTTCAACCTGACCCATTATTTTATAATGAACCTATTTAGGCCCTCGTACCTCCTTGGACATTGCATAAATTTTGGGGAGGTGAAAAAGAAAAATAAAGGAAAAAGGGTTAATAATGTGGTGTGGTGTTACAAGAAAAGAAAAAATAGCTAAAAAAGTAAAGTGAAAAGAAAATACAAGACAAAAAGGAATGAAAAAATGAGAAAAACACACCACACCCATATGTTTCATGGAAATGGAGAAAAGGGAGAAAAAAATTGAAAAAGTGAAAAATAGGGTGAAAATGTAAAGTGGAGCCACAAGTATGTAGTGCCAAGGAGGGTTTAGTCACTGAAATTCCATATTTACCATACCCATCCTGAAGCCTACATTACAAGCCGAACAAAGTCCTATAATCATCCTAGGTTAGCTGTCCGAAGAGCTGAAGTAGAGAAAATAAGGGCGAGCCTATGACATCTGATGTGCAATATTTGGAACTTCTTTGGGAGAGTGAGAGTCCCATTTTTTAGTACCAAGTTTATTATATTATATATTTGTGAGTGTTGGGGACTTCGTTTACTATGAGGGTACCTGGTTTCTGTTGCATTTTACCAATTATCTGTGTGAATAGCATTGGTGATAGCTCAATTCTGTGCTAATAGTTGGATGTCATATCTCGATCCCTATACATCATTGATTGTGGTTACATGTGTGCATAGATGACATAGTTTTAATGGAAAAAGGGTCAATAGTTGAGTGTGATTCATAGTGCAAATTTTGTTGTGTTCGCTGTAGATATTCTAGGTTTTCATTCTAGTTAAACATCGTTTTTAGTTTTTGTTTTCTTTGCCTGAGGACATGCAAAAGTATTAAGTTGAGGGTGTTGATGTGCTATGAGTTTACAGCACTTTCGATGCATAAAACTGGAAAATAGCATAGACTTAGGTGTGTTTATATGGATATCAGGTACTTTTATTTTGTGTTCAGGGAAAATAGATGTTAGAGATGAATTGTGCAAAAGATCGAGAAAAATGCAAAAAAGTGACTTAGTACAGATCTTAGTACGAGCAATACCATCCTGGTATGAGTCATTGATCTCGGGCAAAATAGCATGCCTGAGTGACGCTTGAGAACTTAATTTAGTCTTGTTTAGCTAAGTAATTGTATACAATTTCATGTGATTTTATATAAATGTGAATATATGTGCTAACCAACATGATTAGTCCTTGTTTTGTAGGTTTTAATGATTTTGAGGAACTAATTTATAAGTTGGTGAAGTAGCGGAATGGAGTCGGGAGCAGATGCGGCAGGCAGGAAGCACCAACGCGCCAGCAAAGTGCCACGTCGTGCCAGCTGCGCGACAGAGCAAGGCCAACGCGCTGCCCAAGCAGCGTGACACGCTGCCAACATGGTGGCACTCGGCAGTTTCGGCTTCCGGAGGCAATTTCCAGAGAGCTTTCGCGTTACCTGCGTGTCACGGAGGCAGTGCTCCACAATACACTCCGTGACACAGAGCCATTCCACGACAGGCTAAATTGTGCACGTTTCTCATTTATTATAAATAGGACCCTTAGCTCCTAAAACCACTTTGTCACGATTTTATTCTGGAAAACTACCTAGGAGTGAAGGGAGAAGTGGGAGAACTCATCTAGGGTTTGGCAAATTCCCTTCTCATCTACCAAATTCATGTAAGTATGTTAGTTTAGTAGTAGTTAGTTCTAGTTTTACGAACATGAATGGCAAGAACCCTTCCTCTAGGGTTGAAGCCATGAATTATGATTGTGATTTCATGAAATTGTTTTGGAATTAAGTTATTGATTGTTGTTTTTGTCTTGCATTCTGGATTGTTGGTTGTTTTTATGATTGATCACCATGAAAACATATACGTTAGCTTGGGAAATTTCTTGAGAAAGAATTACCTAGGTCAGGACAAGAGAATGTAAGGAGCATGTTTGTATCTCACGATATAATTTCGTGTTAGGATAGAAATATACCTAACACCTTGCTTTGTTGATAAAACGGGGGTTATTAAGAGACCAACTTAGGATTATCACATCACCACTCGAAGAAGTAGTTGTGAGGGTAAGTTGAGTTAAATGGTAAGACGCACGAAAGTCCCTAATTGTTTCCCCGTAAACCACAACATAATTAATTGCCCGCGAACTAGAAATTAGCATCCTCATTCACAATGATGCAGTGAGGCTAGTTTTCGTGTTTAGAGGCTTGAAAGACCATGAACATGCAATTCTAATTATGTGAAATAATAATCGATAGTTGCATGCTTAACCCATTGTAAATCGTAGCATCGCTGATTATTTGGTTTTAACTCTATGTTGCTCCTAGAGTGCATTCAGAATATTTCGTTGACCAAATTTAGACTTAATTAAAAATCTCCCTCAAAAACTTCTCTAACAAACACTTTCGGTATTTACGATCAGACTTGAAATGGATAGTTAGAGGAAAGGGTCCAGTCCCTGTGGGTTCGACATTCCGGTTCTTAAAAAGAGCCATTATATTACTTGCACGACCTGTACACTTGCGGGCACGAACAAGTTTTTGGCGCCGTTGCCGGGGACTCGGCGAAGTTTTGATAATTTATCTGTCTTTGTGTGATTTTTGAAATTTGATTAAGTGTTGAGAAACTTGGTCTTAGTCTGTTTATTTGCAGGTGACAGGTTGTCCTACCGAGCTGGATAGAAGTAGAGAGCTTGTGGAATCGTTGTTGGAACCTGAACGTCAAATCCATTTGCGAAGGAGAGTAGCTCTAGAGCAAAAGCTGAAGAGACTTCAAGAAAAGGTACAACAACAACCACCCGCTGGACAAGAACAATTGTCATCAGAAGCAATGGCAGCAAGACTAGTTCGAGAAATGGCAATCCCATTAGCGACGAATGTGACCTCTAGCATCTATAAACTGGAGCCAGGAGGAACTTTGAGCTTAAACAGAACATGGTGCAGCTGTTACATTCTAGTGGTCAATTCACTGGGATGGCACATGAGGACCCGCAGCAGCACCTACAGAGCTTTTTAGAGATTTGTGACACGTTTGTCCCCACCGGCGTGTCCACAGATTATGTCCGACTGACCCTCTTCCCATTTTCACTATTGGGAGAGGCGAAAAACTGGCTGAAGGCTGAGCCACCGAACTTCATAACTTCATGGAATGACTTGGCTAAGAAGTTCAAAACTGCAAAGTTGAGAAGTGAAACACTCAGTTTCAAGTAGAGGCCTAACGAGAATTTATATCTGGCTTGGGAAAGATTCAAGTCATTGTTGAAAGACTGTCCCCATCACCAGCAATCAAATGAAGTGCTGGCACATACCTTTGTAGAAAGTCTAGACCCACACACGAAAATATTACTAGACTCTGCATCGGGTGGGCAAGCCTTGGAGAAGACTTATGATGAGTTGTATACTTTGTTGAACAGAATTGCTCAAGGAAATCCAGAGTGGTACAGCGAGTCATCGAGAGGGGCAGGAAAGAGATCGGGGTTGATAGAAGCAGATGGTTTGAATGCCTTGGATGCACAGTTAGCTTCGTTCCAACATCAAATGATGACTTAGTTTAATAAACTGAGTATGAACCAACACCAGGGCTAGGTTAATGCAGTTCAGCAAGCTCCGAGTTGGTGTGAAATTTGTGGTAATACTGGGCACAATGCAGAATCTTGTGGAGCCAATCCAGAGTCAGTCAATTTTGTTGGTAATGTGCAGCGCAACAATCAGAATTTTGGAACCAGTTACAACAGAAATTGGCAGGGCCACCTGAATTTTTCTTGGGGTGGAAACCAAAAGCAGAGTTATATGCACCCTCAACAACAGCAGTATCAGCTGAATAGGCAGAATGATGGGCAATTGAGCAGCAGCATTGAGGAAACATTGTAGAAAATCATGGAGACCCAGACTCAGTTAATGGAAAATCAAGCGAGGATGGCAACTGACTTAAAGAATCAGCAAATGGCCACCCGCAATCTTGAAAAACAAGTGGGTCAGATAGCAGCTGCTCAAAACATGAGATCACAAGGGGGATTACCAAGCGACACAGATCCTAACCCCCGGTAGATCAATGCCATCAGCCTGAGAAGCGGTAAGCAATTAGCTGATGAAGTGCCAATAGAGCTGAGAAAGGGGGTGCAGCCGGAGTTGGTTAGACCAGGACCATCCATCAACATGGGGGATAATTAGAGTGCTGGGCAACAAAATGCGCAACTTTCATTGCAGCCAACACAAAGACCACCACCACCATTCCCTCAGAAATGCAGAAAGAGCAAGGAGGAGGAATGCTTCAAAAAGTTCTTTGAGTGCTTCAAAGAACATCACATAAATTTGCCTCTTATTGATGTCTTACAGGGAATGCCAAAGTATGCTAAATACTTGAAGGACGTGATGGCGAGAAAAGTTAGATTGGTGGACGTCCAGACTGTAGCACTGACTGAGGAGTGCAGTCACAGGGTATTGAGCAAAATGCCAAAGAAGCTCAAAGACCCAGGGAGTTTTACCCTCCCCATACAAATTGGTAAAGCTGAGGTGCTACATGCTTTGTGTGACTTAGGGGCAGCAGTTAATCTAATGCCCCTATCTTTATTCAACACCCTGGGGTTGGGAAAACCGAGGCCGACAAGGTTGATGCTGCAGCTGGCTGACAAGTCGCGAGTGACACCTGATGGAATAATAGAGGACCATCTCATCAAAGTAGGTAAGTTCATTATACCTGCTAATTTTATTGTCTTAGATATTCAGGTTGATGACCAGGTACCCCTGATATTGGGACGGCCATTCTTGGCCACTGGAGGAGCGGTGATTGACTTGAAAGCAGGGACCTTGAAAATGAGGGTTGACGATGAAGAAGAAATCTTCCGCGTTTACCAAGAAATGGACCCATCTGCACACTACAGGAACCTTTTTCAGGTTAGTGTGTTGGCAGAGTATGAGTGTGGGGTGGAGGATTCCACAGGTGCATGGCCAAAGGCAATGACAAGTGTTCAGCCCAAGCCTGATAAAGGTCTTCAAATTAAGGAGAAGTTGGAGAAAGAGAGGAATAGAGTGAAGGTTGTTTCCTCTAAACAGCAAAAGAAAAGGAGATGGTTCTCGAAAGAGAACCCAGGTATGAGGATGTCCTGAAAAGGACAGTCCACGTCGGGCCATGACGTAAAATAAGGCGCTGCTTGGGAGGCAACCCAAGGGTACCTGTGGTACAAAATGTTTAATTTTTATTTTGTGTTGATTTTGTTGTTTTCATTATGTTTGTGTTTTGGTGGAAATTTAAGCACAGATGGAAGGGAAGTCTGAGTACCGAGAAGGAGGAAGCTTAAGAGCATGAAATAAAAGAAGTGTGGGGTCAAACACCTACCTCTAAAAACATGAAAGGAAAGCATTCTTTTAGCTTGGCATAGAGGCTCAGGGAGTATTTCTCATCCATTAAATGTTAATTTGATGCTATGAGTACATAGCATGATTTAAGTGTGGGGTGAGAAAAATTTCAATATTTTTGTGCTTAACAAGTTTTTGGTGGATGTAATGCTTGTGTGAAATTTGGGGGAAATTTGAAATTTTTTTTTTGTGAATTAAGCATGACTTCATCGCCCATTGATTTTTCTTTTCGGTTCTTTTCTGACGTGGGGCCTTTGAACCGAAGAATAAAGATTTTTCTTTTTCTTTTCTTTGTTTGTATATAGTGTTTTTAGTCATAGTTAGGGACTGTTTCCGACGATGGATGGATGACGACCGTCTTGAGGAAAAATTAGTCGATAGGTTTTGGGTTTTTGAAACCATAACTAATTGGTGCTTGATGTTCTTGTTATGTGCTATACATGATTGTAAGATGCAAGTATGTTCAGTATTGAAGCATGCAAGTGTATAAATTTTTGTGAGACACTTGGGCTCTTGAATTTGACTCAATACGATGGAAGCTTAATCTTAATTCTTGTGATTAGCTGAGTTAAGAGTTTGCTGAATGTGTCTTGAATTGAGCATGTGCCATGAGTGTAAGCTTTTTGAGTATTCTGTGCTATTATGGAATGTCTAGAACTTGCCTGGTGTGTTTATAAAACAAAACGAAAGATGTGAATTGTAGGAGATGATTTAGGAATTTCTTTAAATGAACCAAATTTTTATCCCTCATTTTACCTACCTTGAAAAATTAATCCTAGTTAGCCCCATTGAGCCTTGAGCCTATTCTTTGACAGCTGCAACATAAGCTTAATCCTTTTTCTTTCATTAACCTTGTGTTTGATCCAAAACTCCTAAGCGCTTGAGTGAAAAAATTCGAACGAGTAAAGGAGTGAGAAAAATGAAAAGAAAGGAAAAGTAGCAAGCTGTAGAAGTGAGAAAAAGACAAAGGTGCACTTGTGTGAAAATGGTTGATTATTAGTAAGGAGCAAGGAAACAAATTAATGAAAAATTATTTATAGAACACCTTACTAATAAGCTAAAAGTGCCTAAAGAAAGGGGGAACATAAGAGGAAAAAGAAATATGAAAGGAGAAAAAGGTGAAGTAAGGGAAGGGAAGTTCGTAATGAGGGCGTAATGTATTAAAAGCGCTTGGGAAAGATAGTCACTATTATCGGCCAAAATAGTACCTACCATCCTTTAGCTTACATTACAACCCATTAAGTCCTACTTGATCTTACATTCACACATCCTTAAATTAGTGGAATAAAACACTAAGGGCAAGCTTATGGGTCATTACATGATGCATGTGAATTTTTTGTGAGAGTGAGCGTAATTCTATTCATGTACCCACACATGTTGTGATTTAAAAATTGTTTTTGCGTGTGAAATTGGGTACCTCTCTTTCCGTGAGGGCACATGTTGAATGAAGGATATAATTCATGTGAGATTTCTTAATCAGTTTATTTGCATGAGTTTGGTAAGATTGAGAGTCGATTCTTGAGGTTAAGAAGTCTTAACATAGTTGTACTTCATTTCGATGATCAAGTCGTGCATGCTCTATTTTTAGCTTGTTATCTTACGCAATCATTATAGCCGTAGCTTGAATAATCTTGCTAAATGAGTTATGGGTGAGTCTCCATATGCATGAGATGTAAAAGGTTGTTCGAGGACGAAAAAGACTTTAAGTGTGGGGTTGTGATCTTGGGCAAAATAGCATGCTCGAGTGACGCTTGAGAACTTAATTTAGTCTTGTTTAGCTAAGTAATTGTATACAATTTCGTGTGATTTTATATAAATGTGAATATATGTGCTAAACAACATGATTAGTCCTTGTTTTGTAGGTTTCAATGATTTTGAGGAACTAATTTATAAGTTGGTGAAGTAGCGGAATGGAGTCGGGAGCAGATGCGGCAGGCAGGCAGCACCAGCGCGCCAGCAAAGTGCCACGCCATGCCAGCTGCGCGACAGAGCAAGGCCAACGCACTGCCCAAGCAGCATGACATGCTGCCAACATGGTGGCACTCGACAGTTTCTGCTTTAGGAGGCAATTTCCAGAGAGCTTTCGCGTTACCTCCGTGTCACGGAGGTAGTGCTCCGTGATACACTCCGTGACACGGAGCCATTCCACGACAGGCTAAATTGTGCATGTTTCTCATTTATTATAAATAGGACCCTTAGCTCCTAAAACAACTTTGTCACGATTTTATTCTGGAAAACTAACTAGGAGTGAAGGGAGAAGTGGGAGAACTCATCTAGGGTTTGGCAAATTCCCTTCTCATCTACCAAATTCATGTAAGTATGTTAGTTTAGTAGTAGTTAGTTGTAGTTTTACGAACATGAATGGCAAGAACCCTTCCTCTAGGGTTGAAGCCATGAATTATGATTGTCATTTTATGAAATTGTTTTGGAATTAAGTTATTGATTGTTGTTTTCATCTTGCAATATGGATTTTTGGTTGTTTTTATGATTGATCACCATGAAAACATATACGTTAGCTTGGGCAATTTCTTGAGAAAGAATTACCTAGGTCAGGACATGAGAATATAAGGAGCATGTTTGTATCTCACGATATAATTTTGTGTTAGGATAGAAATATAACTAACACCTTGCTTGGTTGATAAAACGGGGGTTATTAAGAGACCAACTTAGGATTATCACATCACCACTCGAAGAAGTAGTTGTGAGGGTAAGTTGAGTTAAATGGTTAGACGCACGAAAGTCCCTAATCGTTTCCCCGTAAACCACAACATAATTAATTGCCCGCGAACTAGAAATTAGCATCCTCACTCACAATGATGCAGTGAGGCTAGTTTACCGTGTTTAGAGGCTCGAAAGACCATGAACATGCAATTCTAATTATGTGAAATAATAATCGATAGTTGCATGCTTAACCCATTGCAAAATGTAGCATCGCATGATTATTTGGTTTTAACTCTATGTTGCTCCTAGAGTGCATTCAGAATATTTTGTTGACCAAATTTAGACTTAATTAAAAATCTCCCTCGAAAAATTCTATAACCAACACTTTTGGTATTTACGATCACACTTGAAATGGATAGTTAGAGGAATGGGTCCAGTCCCTGTGGGTTCGACATTCCGGTTCTTAAAAAGAGCCACTATATTACCTGCAGGACCCATACACTTCCGAGCACGAACAGTCATACTGAGAATCTTGGAAAGGTCCAGGAGAACATTGTAAAGCAAAGGCAAGTTACGGCTCTTGGTATAAGCTGAACCATGACAGTCATGGAAGGTTTTGGAAGAAATTACATAGGCTATGTATCATGGTATGGGTGGCAATCATGATTTATGAGACCTACCTAAGACCCGTACTAAGGAACCGTGGAAAATACCAAAAGAATAAAAGACTGGCATAACTTAATGTATGAGAAGGACTCAGAGATCCTGGAATGAAGGTATGAGTCATACCATGCCATTCGTGGAAGTTAACAAAAGATGCCAACAATTGCAAGATCAAGCCATTAGATGATTGTATGACTTGTAGGTTCTTGGTACGAGCCGTACCAAAAGTTAACACTTAGCCAGATTCAGCAGAAGCCAACCAAAGTACGAGTCAAGGTGCGACCCTTATAATGTAGTTACGGGTCGTACGTGAAGGCTGTGATAGTTTTCGGCAGTTTCCCTGTTTACTTAGGAAAAGGTTCTAATGATTTGTATAAATATTTTTAGGTTCTTTTTAGTAGAGAGAAGAGATCAGAGATGATTAGAAGTGAAAGGAAGTGATTAGACGCAATAAGAACAAGTTGTTGTGAATTTTAATTCATGTCTTGGAGGTTTCTCTCTTTGAATTTCTTCTTTGTTCTTAGATTATTAAACATCAATTTTTGCAATATTCAGAGCAGGTTTTCTTTCAATTATCATTGTAAGTATTTAATTATGTGTTTGTCTATGAATGCTATAATCTCACAATCATGAGAGGCTAAAACCTCCACAACTAGGGTTGTGGGAACCATGGTAGATTAACGAACTAGTATTACACAAAGTGAGGAGAAACCAATGGTAAACACTTATATTGTATTCTCTTCATCTTTAATGTTTCTTAATGAAGTGCAATGTTAAGACTTGCCCGAATTCTTTACTTTCTTGAACCTAGAGAAGTAGAGATTGGGAAAAGAGAATTACAACAAACCTTGATCTTTATGGGTCATTGTATAACTTGAGTTGTGGTCACAGGAACAAATTTATAACAATTGAATTGAAATTGCTCATGAGACCTAACCCAATAATTGAGTATAGTCATCCAACAGAGATGAATCAGTTATGTGCATGAACCCTAGTTATCAATTCTACAAGTAAGCATTGGGATAGATCACGAGTGTAAGTCCGAAGTAGTTATGAACCCATGGGGAACATTTACCCTAGTTAATTGCAAATCTTGATAAACAAAAACCGATTTTCAATCTTGTTTTATAACTGTTTTGTATAAACCCCCTTTTGGACTAAAAGGTTATATACCTGCATTAGTCTATATCGTACCATATTCCTTTGGGTCCGACCCCAACCTTTATTGGTTCTTTATTGACAACATCCGCTTCATACATTATTAGGAGTGTGAGTTTGAGCATTGATGTGCTATGAGTTTACAACACACTCAACACTTAAAACTGAGAAAATAGCACGGACTTAGGTATGCTTATATGGATATGAGGTGCGTTTACTTTGTTTTCAGGGAAAATAAGTGTTGGAGAAAAAATGTGCAAAAGATGCATAAAAGTGCGAAAAATCAGCTAAGTACCAATCTTAGTACGAGCCTTACCTAGATTGTATGAGCCACATTGAGACTCATGGAAAGAATCAGAAGACTGAAATAATGGCGAAGGCAAATTACGACTCTCAGTATGAGCCGTAACTAGAGTTGTGGAAAACTACAAAGAAAATTTGCACAAGCAGTCTCTTGGTACGAGTGGATCCTAACATCTACGTATGACCCATACAAGGAGACGTGGGGAGCTTCAGTTATTCTTAAACACTTAGCAGAACTATAAATGCAACAAGAAATTATGAGTCCTAGGAGCAAGGTACGAGGCGTATCACAACACTCGTAGAAAACTTCAGAAGATGTCACAGTTCTCAAGGAAAGGCCACAGATGGATTGTACGACTCATAGGACCATGGTACAAGTTGTATCAGTTGACAACACTTAGTCAATTCTGTAGTATCCAAGGAATGTATGAGATCCATACCATCCTATTACTGATCGTATGACCAGTCCTAGGATGAGTCGGCGCCAAATATGAAAATTTCTCTATTAGATTAGAAAAAGGTTTTTGATTTCTATATAAATACCTTTTATGTTTTTTTAGTAGGAGAATAGATTAGAAGACATATCTTTACATTGAGAGAAGATTTTTAGTTAATTGTTTGTGAATTATTATCATGGTTTGGAGAGAAATTCTTGAGATCAACACTTTGTTTTCTCAGTTGTTCTTGATTTTGTTCATCAATTTTAAAAGCAAGTTTTCTTACAATTATTGTTGTAAGTATTGTATTATGTGTTTTTATATAAATACTAATTACAATATTACAATCATGAGAGGTTAAAACCTACATAACTAGGGTTGTGGGAACAATGGTGAATTAACGAAATAGGATTACACGAAGTGATTCTAAGCCAATGATAAGCGCTTGTATTGTATTTTATCCATCTTTAAATGCTTCTTAACGGTGCACAACAATAGGACTTTCCTGAGTTCTTTACTTGCTTGAACCTAGAGAAGTAGAGATTAGGAAAATAGAATTACAAAAAAGCCTTGATTTTTATGATCATTGTATGACTTGAGCTGTGGTCACAGAAAAGTTAATTTGGAACATAATAATAACGATTAGAATGAAATTGCTTACAAGACTTGACCTGGTAATTGAGTACAGTCATCCAATAGGGACGAACCAGTATGTTACACCCCGCAGGATGTTAGCGGCTAGTGTGCGTGCGTGCTTGCTCATGGAGATAAATGAGAGCTTGAAACGTGCTGGAAGAGCCTCAAAGGAAGGACGAGCAAGGACATTGTCAAGTGGTTTAGTAGAGTAGGGCAAGGCAAGGCCGCGAGGGCCTGCGCGATGTGCCTACCCTGCAAGCGCGATGGGCAGCATGAGCCGCCTGCCTTGCCTGCGTGATGGGCAACACAAGGCACCAGCCCTGCCTACGCGATGGGCAGCGCGAGGCGCCAGCATTCCTGTGCGATGAGCAGCACAATGCGATAGTCCCTTGGCACGATGGCCAGCGCGAGGCGCCACCTTCTCACCACCCTACTCCAATATAAGGCGCTCTATGTTGATTTAAATCATTTAAACACAAATCCTCAACCGCGAATAGAGAGAAAACGTATATTTCCTCGGATTTTCATCAAATTACCCCATCAAACTCCATCCAAATGCAAATTCAACTTGGATAACAAGTTCTAGGCCTACGGGAAGCATCTCTGTGAAGTTATTTCTTCAAAATTCGCTTGGAGTACCAAAACCCCACCAAATAAAGGTTGTCGAAATTACTTCAAATTGAGTCCTAAGCAGCTGCAGCTGAAAGGTAAGAATATCTACCTTCTAAACACTTGAAAAATTATGAGTTTTTAGAAAAGTTAAACAAAGTTGAACTATAGTTATTATTATTATCGAAAGAAATCATTGTTTGCCGAATTTAGTATTGAAAATAGCCCTTTCTCTCAGCGTAAGGGTTACAGTTGATTGGAACCGCCGGTTACAGGTTGAAACTAATCAGTTAAAGGAGAATCGACATTCGAGGTATGTTAAGGTTTATCTCTTCAACAAGTTATTCTCATTGTATAGAGATACAATTGATGCCTTCGAAAGTAGAAAATGATCCTATATATTGTGATTAGCTGTTATCAGTAGATTATGACTATTTATGTTGGGGTTAGCTGCTAGAAAATATATTGAGAGTATATTGTAGTATCGCCTGTCGGGAAAGAGTATGTTAAATGTGAATCACGCTAGGAGCGTCATAGAAACTCCTCTATTCTTCTATTCACTATGTTAGTAGAATTTTGATCTTTTGATGTCATGACAAGGCCTTAGAAGTTTATGGTTAGCTGTGGGTCCTGATTGGGTAAGTTGGATAGCATCGGGCATAGCCGGGCGATATAACTTTCAATTTGACGGCTGTATTGTCAGTAAAGCTCTCCCAGAGGCCGTTGGCATACCTTAACTCCTCCAAGGCAAGAAATTTGGAATGGATTGTCATACCTTAGAGTCAGCGGCACCAAGGTTTCCTAGTGAACTGAGTGATAGCCTGCCATCTAGCTAGTTACTGCTAGTGACTGTTAGTTTCAGTCGACTTAGTGCTTGTCATACAGGTTACTCAGGAAGTCATCCTAGTTGAACAAGTCAGATAGACCCATGGGTACCCTAAGGAAGGAACCTTATCAATAGTTGAATGCGGGGCCAATGCCCCAGCCTGCTCTTATAAGATACATACGTATAAGTTGCCGTGAATGACTAAGTCCAAATAGACTTACCTACGGGGTTAAGAATCATCCAGCAAAGACATGTGAAATCTGAACAGACCAAGTTAAGGTCTAAGGGACTAGAACCATGTTAGTATAGTGTTACCTTCAAGCTAAGAATTATAGAAAGCTGCCTGTGGATGATTAGGATCTGACAACTCAGGAGCATGTCCAATCAGTAGCAGCCCGCAGTTGTCCTAAGCAAAGAAACTAAGTAGTTGGTCGTCTGCGACCTTACAGTTCGCTTATGAGCTATCATTGTCTTAGCATGACATTCATAGTATCGTTTAGGCCACTCTAGATCTTGCCCTACTCGATCTAGACCATTAGAGATTATGATCACTTCCAGAATCCTCTGATCAGATGTAGGCACATGGGGTGTGCCTATTGGCAGCTATTAACTACCCTAGGAGAGAGTAATGGTGGCATTAGGTCTTAGAAGCCAGATATGCTTTTTGAGTGGCTAGAGAGAGACTTAATTACAATACATCGATTGGGATTGACCCTACCTAGGATAGCCTTCTGTTGACCAACTTCAGGGTTGCTAACTGTGTTATCACCTACGGGGCTATATGATGTTGCTCAGAGGAGCTATACGATGTTGCTTCAAGGCGCTATGTTATGTCCCAAGGGACTATATTCAGGCCAAAGGTCTATATTATAGTCCATCCACGAATGGACTCCTACTTTTATGCCGTATCGACATTAGTAACCCTCCATTAAGCCTTATGGATCAAGGTGAAATTACAGGAACCCATCGGGCTCAGACACAGTTACAGGAGTCCGGTGGGATCATATGCAAACCTAGAAGCCAAGTAGGTTGGCTATAGCACTAGTAGAATCATAAGAACCTAGATAGGGGTAAATAGAATGAATTGTACTTGTCAGGGCTTATGGGGGCCCCAGTAGGTTGTTTCTGTATTTCTTACGCCTTCCAGGTTTATGAGGGCTCGGTTAGGTTCTTTTTTGTGTACTTTCTTGTTAGCTGTAGCCTATGAATTTATAGTCCTACAATTTCAGCTGATTGATGTGTACTGTTTTACTAGATGTAGGTTATGGATAAGAAAACTTACAAGTTAACTTCTGCCCCTTCTTGCTATTCACTTTTAGTTCTTTATTAGTTTCTATTCAGTTTTGTTTACTGCCTTACATATTTGGTACATATTGTACTGACACCCAACTATGGGGCGCTGCATACTTGCCTGCAGGTTTAGATAGACAGATTGCGAGGTCTCCTAGCAGCTATTCAGAATTAGTAGTTTGGCCAGCTCCTTTCATTCGGAGTTTCCAAGTTGTAGAGGTTTATCTATCTTTTACTTATATAGCATTTGGGTATGCCAGGACCCTGTCCTGACCAATATTTTCACTCCTAGAGGCTTGTAGACTATAATCTTCAGTTAGTTCATTGTTGTTGGCCGTATGGAGCCTATATATGTCTTATTTGGCATGTTGGCCATGCGGAGCCAAGTTTAGATAGTTAGTTAGAATCCTTCTCAGAAATACTACGAATATGATTGCTTGTTTTCATTCTATTATAACTAGACAGCATGGTGGTCCTGTCGACCCGCATAAGATCCCTTTATTATTAAGTTGCTGGGTTAGCTATTTTCTAATACAGGTGTTGTGTGGCCTTGTCATCCCGAGGCTGTGTTTACAGCCAAGATATAGCAGTTTGTTTTCTTCATTTTGAGTCGCTGGTAGGCACCAGAGGTGCATATGCCTAGCCATGTCAGCCCAACTTCCAGTGTGGCATTAGGTGTTAATCATGCCTCCAAAGGTGGGGCATGACAAACTTGGTACCAGAGCAGGTCCTATCCTAGGGTGTCTGCAAGCCATGTCTAGTAGAGTCTTGCTTATAAATGTGTTGTACACCACATTTTATAAGAAGGAGGCTACGAGGCATAATAGTATGGTTACCCCTCCTTCTTCTCAGATCGTGTTATAGAGCCGAGTTGTATAGGGATGAGTCCCTAAGATTTCATTGTTATGTTAGTCTAGAATAGTGTTTGATATGGGACAAACTCCAGTCAGCCGCAATTGTTTAGGGTATTTTTAAATGCCTACACGCAAGGGCACGTGGTCAAACAAGTAGTAAAATGGCTAGAGTAGCCAAATATCGATCCCACAGGGACTGGACCAAGGTAATAATCGAATCAAGCGTTAATGAACTCTAACTCAAATAATGCAGACAACAGTTTCAAGAAGATTTTGGGAGTTTGTTTCCTAATTTATACTAATCTAAAACAAATGTAATTGAGTCTGAACTATAGTAATAAGCATGCTGAGGCTAAAACGAACATGCAGGGAAGCAATTTATTGATATAAATCGGTTAATCTTTTGTTCGGTTGCAAGTCAAGAATTATTGCCTATGGATTAAAACTCTCGTATTTAACCCAACTTAAGAATCATGAACCTTCCACCTACGTTTCTGTGATAAAAAGAAATTCATGTTCTAGCCATACAAAACTGATTCCTTAATTGACTAATACGACTTTCAGATATATTTCTATTCTGAAGGTAAATCAATTCTCAATTTTTCCAAACCAAGAAGAGATCATATCCTACCAATTCACAACTTTCCAATTTCTTTCTCTTTCGAGCACAAATCGATTTTTTTATATATACATTAATATTGGCCAAACATTAATGCAGTAAGAACAAGAATTAATAGAACAACCATAGAAGAAAAGATGAAAAACCAAGATGATCAATAATTACATTCCACTACAAATGTTCTTAACCTTAGCAAGAAGTGAATTTAGCCACTCATTTGTGGATTCAACATCATTAAATGAGTGTACATCATACAAACAATTGAAATAAAGGAGAAAGAGATAGAGAAGAACCCTAAGATTTCCGTCTCCTCAACTGCTTGTAACCCACGTTCTTGCTCAACCAAGTCAGCACTATTAAAAATAAACCTAAGTGT
This sequence comes from Datura wrightii, assembly GCA_035772735.1. Classification (NCBI taxonomy): domain Eukaryota; kingdom Viridiplantae; phylum Streptophyta; class Magnoliopsida; order Solanales; family Solanaceae; genus Datura; species Datura wrightii. The sequence continues at coordinate 119,271,860 of JASDFA010000016.1, forward strand.
GCTATTTATACTAGTGGGAATTTTTCCCGGAATAACAAGCAACGTGTGATGGAGTGCATCGCGGCGCACTGCCTCCGTGACACGCCACAAACGCGGACCCTCACTGGAATCCGGTCCTCCGGGTAATTATGCCCAACGTGCCACGACGTGCAACGCGGGGCTTGGCCAACGTGCCATGGCACCAACGCGAACCTCCACTGGAACTTGGCCAATTTTAATCATCCGGGGCAGAATACCTCCGCGATGGCAGCGTGACATGGCTCCATCTCGGAGCCCCTTAATTTGCTGCATTTCCTTGGTCTTTTCTACTGCTCACTTCTGAATCCATTCCCGATTTCTCCCAACATGCATCTTAGCTTCCTAAAATTACATATTTCCTACAAAACAACACTAATCATGTTGGTTAGTACAAATTCACCTTTTAACTACAAATCACATGAGAATGTACAAATATCGATGGATAAACAAGACGAAATGAAGCATTTGAGTTTCACTTGGGCATATAATTCTGCCCAAGATCACTTACCCCACACTTAAAACCTTGTGCGTCCTCGAACAATAATCTCACATCTCATGCAATTGACACCCAATCATAGCTGCTTTGGCTCGACAATTCAAGCTACAGTATACCGATTATTTAACATAGCAAATCATCAAGAAAACATGCATAGTCTCATCAATACAATGACATTCAACACATTAAGTCCTCCTAGACTCAAGAGTCGACTCTCGATCTCGACAAACTCCTGCAAATCAGCTGATCAAGACATCCGACACGAAATTCAGTCTCTCGTCAAGCATGTGCCCTCACAACACAAGAGAATTTCCCCCTTTTCAATCATATGATATCAAAAACTATTACATGCAGGGGCATATGAACACGATTTTGATCTCTCTCCCAAAGAATTCACATGCATCATGTCATGACCCATAAGCCTGCCTCTAGTGTATTACTCCACTAATATAAGGACGAGTGATGTAAGATCACGTAGGACTTAAAGAGTTGTAATGTAAGCCAAGGAACTAGTAAATACTGGGCTAACCAATAATAGCAACTAGCATCCTTAAGCGCTTTTCAATACATCCCACCAACACTATGGGTATTGTTTCTTCCTTCATCCTCCCCTTCTTGAAGTCTTTCTTTATTTTTATTCCCATCTCTTTAAGCACACTCGACTTAATAACACAGATTAGTTATACATCTTCATTTTATTAAATTCGGCCAGTGCATCCTTGACCTTTTCTTTACTTTCACCACTTCCGCTTTTCCTTTCTTTTCACAATTTTCACTCCTGGACACTGTAGAAAAATTATTTTTCTTGAGCGCTTAAGAGTTTTGGATCAAATTCACGGATAATGAAAAGAAGAGGTTAAGCTCGGTTTGTACCTTTTCGACGAAAGAAAAGAAATAGGCTAAAGGCTCAATAGGGCTAACTAGGATGTACATTCAAGGTAGGTATGATGATGGAAAAACTTTCAGTTAAATCAAAGAAATGCCTACATCCTTTCCTACACTACACATCCTTCATTTCGTTTCGTACACACACCAGGCAAGTTCTAGACACTTCACAATAGCATGGAATAATCGAAACCTCACCACACACTCATTGCACATGCTCAACTCAAGACTTATTCAGAGATTCTTCAATCAGCTAATCATAAGAATTCAAACATTAAGCCTCAATCACATCGAATCGAACTCTATGGTCCATGTATCTCAACATGTTTGCAAAGTTGCATGCTTTCATATGAATCACCTTTGCATTCTTAATATCATGTATAACACGCAACAAGAATTCCGAACCATAAAGTAACGACACTTTTGGGATACAAACAAACAAAAGAAAAAAAATTAAAAGAAGAAAAGAAAAAAAAACTATTCCTATCGACTACATTTCCCTTAAGACGGTCGTCATCCATCCATCATAGGGAACGGTCACTATTTACGACTTCGGTTCAATGGGACTATTCTTAGAAAAAGCACCGGAAACAAACGCCGAGAAACCCAATCATAAAAATATTTCAACAAAAAATTTTAAAAATATCGATAATTTTGATAAAACAAAAATATTTGCACAACCAGCTAACAACAACTCCATACAACACACAATAGATTCACATTAATTACAACCCGAATTACAATACAAAACATAAACACCAAAATCACAAGGTCACAATTTTTCACAGGCACAACAACAAAACATAAGCCTAAACAACAACAAAACAACCAACACCTAACTACTCCCACCCCACACTTAAATCAAACACTGTCCCAGTGTTCACAAAATTCAGCATAGCACAAGAGTAGGTGGTGAAACTCCCTGATCAATCGATGTATTCAACTTCTTCATCAAGTGTTGTTGCCTCATCCCCCATATCTAAATCACCCCCGCTATCCTCATCTGACTCAACATCTGAGTCATCACGGTGTGTCTCCTCATCTGTGGGAACATCATCATCAATGGGCTCCATAAACGCTAGCCCCACTCTGCATAGAGCCCTAGCATTTTCGCCAAAGGGGTAATCTAGCTCAAGCTGCCACAGCTCATCTTCTGTTGCTGGCCTCCTGCCTATTCTCAACTGCAGCATCTGCATCTCGAACATGCGGGCCATATATTGATCATCCCGAGCATGTCGCTTGGCTAATGTGTGCCTCAGTTTTGGTAACGTCCAATGCATGCCTATCCATCTGTGGGATTTTGTCTAGGGCCTCTTCCTCAATATCCAGGCCCCTCAGGAACGTGGTCAGCAAACCACCAAACCCGTACCTGTGCCCTTGATGTAACCAGGCTCTCTTCATGGCGGAGATAATCACCGCCCCAGCATTAATATCCAGCCCTTTCATCAGGGCATAGACCAAGCACACACGATCCCAGGTGACATCTGTCATGTGCACCCCCGGGATCAGGCAGGAACACACGATCTTAAGCCAAATTATGGCTTCCCTGTTCACTTGAGAGTAGGGCAGCGTCTGATGGTAGCCCCTCTCCTTATGCCTGCTCCACCGTGCTGTAGAACGGGCTCCACACAGAGTGCATCTGATATCCGCATATGGTGGAGTGATGTTCAGCTGCCGGATTACATGGGCGTCTGTGTCCCGCGCCCCCAAAATGGCATTAAGGTGATGGGGCTCAAAGGTGACTACCTGCCCCCTTATCTTGACAGTGTGACTACGGAGTGTCGGGTTCTAGTTGGCGTAGAACTCCTGAATCAGGTGGAGATTGCACTCCTTGGGCTCTTCAAAGATGAAGTTCAGCCCGGCAGCGTCAATCCGGTGTACGATTTTGGGGAATTCCTATGTCAATGGCTCCCTTGCAATATGCTCCTCGGGGATGTATTTGTTCTCCTTGTGCTTTGCGTACCATTTCTTCCCCTCGTCCGTCACCCATCGGGTTCCGTATTGACAGTGTTGGCCACGCGGAACCGCTGGTGCTGCTAGGACTACTATTCCCAGTCTAATTCTTTTCCTCCCGGCGCCCGATGTAGATGCGCCCTTTCCTTTTTCTTGCCTGCTCGCCATTGTTCCTGTCGAATAAAAAACCGATAGTCCCAATGTTATTCAAATCAAAATTAGCTTCGACTAAGGTTGGGTTAAGCTAGGCCACCCCACACCTAGTCCTTAGCCACAATTACGTCATTACGGCAACACAATTCTCATTTTTCCAATTTACAAAAAAAACAACAACATGCCTCGTGCATTCAGAGAATTCGATGGAATAAATTCTACGTACTACTCAAACTTCATACAGCTAATTAAAATATCACCATCGATACCATTTCATCACATAGCACTTAGCAAAAACTTCTCTCAACACAACCTATGCAATTCACCAATTTCTATGCAATTCAACAATTTCATTCTCCGAAAAATCCATCATTTATTTAGCATATTCACATCAAGCACAACACAATTCACCTTACCCAAAATGCCCAACCCATAATTTTCACATTTTCAATCACATTTAGTTTCTTCGCAATCAAATTCTAACCCTAGCTACATATTTCACCAAAATTTGATCAAGCATGTATTTATCGAGTTCATACAATCAAAATGATACTACGAACATCAATCAATAATAACTTAAATGAATTCAAGCTCAATTTACACTTAGGGCAAGGTTTACTCACCTCACATGCTAAAAAATCGAAAAAATAGTCAAGAATTGAGATGAAGTTAAAGACATACCTTTAATTCAATGAAATTGAACAAAAGTCGAAGAAAACTCGTGCCTAGGTCCATGTCACGTTGGAGAAGGGGGAATTTTTGGGTGTTTGTCACGGAGAGGATGAGAAATGGGGAAAAAATGAAGGAAATTGGGGTTAAAAAAGAGGATTTTCATGCGAGTCACCCGGTGACCCAGTGTGACCCGACGCGATTAACACCTCAACGTGTCACGGAGGGTAACGCGGAGCAACCCCTCCATGACATGGAGCCAACGCGGAGGTGTTTTGGAATTTTAAAAATTCCAGAATTACACCTCAACGTGTCACGGAGGGTAACACAGAGGCCCTCCTCTGTGACACGGAGCCATCGCGCAGGCTCACTGTTTTGCCACTTTTCATTATTTTTCTCACCTCGATTTTTCCTTTGTGATCCTTTGCATTTTTACCCTCAGTTCAACCTGAAATTGATCTCACAACAAGAAATTGGTTAGAATTCATAGGTTTCAACATAAAACACAATTTTTGTTTTTATTTTTCTTTTTCTATTTTTCTATTTTCTTTTTTTTTTCTTTCTTTTCTACTAATTCTACTCAAGTATTACAACAATTTCATGGGTTGCCTCCCGTGCAGTGCCTGGTTTACCATCACGGCTCGATGTCATTGAAGCTTAGTCATCCTCTAGGGTGACGGACGTCTTCTCTCGATTACCGTCCTCACCCCTGTCCTGCTTACACCGATGCCCATTAACTATGACCATGGCATTTCGATCTTCTTGCCACGATTCCAGTTTTGGGGGGTCCTTCACCGGTGGTTTTCCCACTGGCTCTCACGAATCAACACTTTGAGCAATATTCGCACAGTCAAGCACGCTGATCATTGAGAGTTCCTCATATACGGTCGGAAGCTTCGTGGCCTTGTACACATCAAATACCTTCACCTTGTCATGTGCCCGCATGGTTAGCTGCCCTGCAGCTACATCAATCAGCGCTTTCCCGATCGCCAAGAAAGGACGTCCCAAAATAAATGGGACTTCCGTATCCGGCTCAAAATCCAGCACAATGAAGTCTACCGGGAAGATAAGGGATCCCACTTGCACCAGCACGTCCTCCACAATGCCATCTGGTCTGGCCAAAGAACGATTTGCTAGTTGCAAGGTCACTGTCGTTGGTCTAGGACTGCCTAGCCCCAACTTCTTGAATACCGTTGTCGGCATCAAGTTAATGCTCGCTCCCAAATCACATAATCCACGAGCTCGGATACTCTGCCCAATTGTAAGTTGAATTGTAAAGCTCCCAGGGTCCTTGAGCTTGGTGGGCAACCTGTTCTGTATCTGGGAAGTGCACTCCTTCGTAAGCGCCACCGTAGAGTACTCCATCAACCTGCTTTTGTTTGCCATGATGTCCTTGATATATTTTGCGTACTTCGGCACTCCCTGCAAAAAACATCAAACGAGGTAAATTAATGTGTACCTGTTTAAGCACCTCCATTAACTTCTTGAAACACGCTTCCTCCTTGTGTTTCTTTAATCTTTGAGGGAACGGGGGTGGTGGTCTTTCTGGTTCATCTTCCTTCTCCTTCCCCCTATCATTATTGTGTTCCCTCTCATTCTCCACTGCTCCTGCCTGCTGGGTTGGTCTTTCTGGTTCCACCTCCCTAAGTTGTAGACCACTCCTTGTGGTCACTGCATTCACTTGCTTGGGGTTGGGGTCAGTGTCACTCGAAAGTCCTCCTCTCAGCCTGGTGTTCTGAGCTCCAGCTAGTTGCCCAAACTGGTACTCCAACGCCTTTGTAGCTAACTGATTTTTCTTTACATCAACTGCCAATTTCACATAGTCAGCCTGCAATTGAGCTTGGTTAGATATCATCATTTTGAACATTTCCTAAATGCTGGGTGATGGTGGTGGAGGAGGTGCATTGTTGCTTCTGTATTGCGACTGATAGTTCTGCTGCCCTCCTTGATTTCTCTGCGCCCCCTGACTCGAACTCTGCCCTTGATGGTTGTTACTACCCAAGAGAAAATCAGGTGACTCCTCCAATTAGAGTTGTAGGTGTTGCCATACTGTTGGTGATTATTTCTCTGTACATTACCAACAAAGTTCACTGAATCAGGATTCGCACCACAACACTCAGCTGAGTGTTCATTACTGCAGCACACTTCACACAAAATCTGCTGCACTACATTCACTGGGGCTTGAGACTGATTCATGCTTATATTGCTGAAGTGGGTGTTGAGTTGATTCTGTAACGTAGCTATCTGTGCAGCGATAGCTATAAAACCATCCACTTCCAAGACTTCTACCGCTTTCCTTGTTCCTCCTCTAGAAGAGTCTGCATTCCACTCTGGATTTCCCTGCGAAATACGGTTTAACAAAGTATACAACTCCTCATACGTTTTTTCTAATGCTTGTCCCCCAGCTGCTGAGTCTAGCAAAATTTTTGTGTAGGGTTCCAAACCCTCTATGAAAGTATGCACCAGCACATCATTGGATTGGTGATGATAAGGACAATCCCGCAACATAGATTTTAATCTTTCCCAAGCTTGATACAGATTCTCTCCCTCTCTTTGTTTAAAACTTAGAATTTGACTTCTAAGTCTTGCTGTTTTACCTGATGGAAAGAACCGTATCAAGAATTTCTTTGCAAGATCATCCCAAGTAGTGATGGAATTAGGTGGCTCAACTTTCAGCTTCTCCCAAAAGTGAAAATGGTAACAATATAAGCCTGACGTAATCAGATGACACTCCAACGGGGATGTAAGTGTCACTTATCTCCAAAAAGTTTTGGAGATGTTGTAAATCCTCGTGAGGGAGACCTGTGAATTGCCCGCTGGTGTGTAGCAATTGCACCATATTCTGTTTAAGCTCGAACCTCCCTCCTGGCTCAAGTTTGCGAATGCTAGATGTAACGTTGTTAGCATGTGGGATTGCCACTTCGCGAACCAGCCTATCTACCATTTCCTCGGGCACTAACACTGCCCTTACAATTGGTGGATTCTGTTGTTGCTCAAGGATTGTCTGTCTGAGCAACTACAACTTTTTCTGTAGAGCTTCTATCCTTTGACGATGGAATTGTCTTTCCGGCTCTAAGTGTGAATCCACCAGCTCCTTGTCTCTTGCCAGTGTTCAACAAAATTCAATATCTGCAAAAGACAGGCTAAGACCAAGTTGTTAGCACTAATAAGAAATCGTAAACTAATACTTAAAAAAACAATTTTACCAATTGCCAGTCCCCGGCAACGGTGCCAAAAACCTATTCGGGGTATTTTTAAATGCCTACACGCAAGTGCAAGTGGTCGAACAAGTAGTAAAATGTCTAGAGTAGCCAAGTATAGATCCCACAGGGACTGGACCAAGGTAATAATCGAATCAAGCGTTAATGAACTCTAACTCAAATAATGCAGACAACAGTTTCAAGAAGATTTTGGGAGTTTGTTTCCTAATTTATACTAATCTAAAACAAATGTACAAATTGAGTTTGAACTATAGTAATGAGCATGCTGAGGCTAAAATGAACATGCAGGGAAGCAATTTATTGATACAAATCGATTAATCTATCCTTCGGTTGCTAGTCAAGAATTATTGCCTATGGATTAAAACTCTCGTATTTAACCCAACTTAAGAATCATGAACCTTCCACCTACATTTCTGTGATAAAAAGAAATTCATGTTCTAGCCATACAAAACTGATTCCTTAATTGACTAATACGACTTTCAGATATATTTCTATTCTAAAGGTAAATCAATTCTCAATTTTCCCAAACCAAGAAGAGATCATATCCTACCAGTTCACAACTTTCCAATTTCTTTCTCTTTCGAGCGCAAACCGGATTTTTTAGACATACATTAATATTGGCCAAACATTAATGCAGTAAGTACAAGAATTAATAGAACAACCATAGAAGAAAAGATGAAAAGCCAAGATGATCAATAATTACATTCCACTACAAATGTTCTTAACCTCAGCAAGAAGTGAATTTAGCCACTCACTTGTGGATTCAACATCATTAAATGAGTGTAAATCATACAAACAATTGAAATAAAGGAGAAAGAGATAGAGAAGAACCCTAAGATTTTCGTCTCCTCAACTGCCTGTAACCCATGTTCTTGCTCAACCAAGTCAGCATTATTAAAAATAAACCTAAGTGTGATATTTATACTAGTGGGAATTTTTCTCGGAATAACAAGGAACGTGTCACGGAGTGCATCGCGGAGCACTGCCTCCGTGACACGCCACAAACGCGGACCCTCACTGGAATCCGGTCCTCCAGGTAACTATGCCCAACGTGGCACGGCGTGGAACGCGGGGCTTGGCCAACGTGAACCTCCACTGGAACTTGGCTAATTTTAATCATCCGGGGAAGAATACCTCAGCGATGGCAGCGCGACATGGCTCCATCGTGGAGCCCCTTAATTTGCTGCATTTCCTTGGCCTTTTCTATTGCTCGCTTCCGAATCCATTCCTGATTTCTCCCAACATGCATCGTAGCTTCCTAAAATTACATTTTTCCTGCAAAACAACACTAATCATGTTGTTTAGTATAAATTCACATTTTAACTACAAATCACATGAGAATGTACAAATATCGATGGATAAACAAAGACGAAATAAAGCATTTGAGTATCACTTGGGCATATAATTCTGCCCAAGTTCAGCTACAGTAGCAGCAGGGGGTACAAGTGAGGTGCAATAGTTGGGGAACAGTCAGCCTAAGGGTGGAAGAAGATATCTTTTAACCTCCCCATCATCCTCTCGGGGAACCAAGAACCTTATAAAGTGAAAGATATGCTAGCATCGTCCCCAGTTCTTTCTATAGCCTTGGAGTAGGAGGTTAGGAATATAGTATATTTATGAGTTGGCTAACCTGCTAGATATTTAGAATTAGACAGGAGTGACAGTTAAGGTTGGGTTACCTGAAAGGTATGAGAGAAGGGGAAATTGCAGTATTCTTACCTCCAACCCTTTGGATGTTGTAAAGTCTAGATCTCAATCCAACCGTAGTAAGATATGTCTATTTTCCACCTCTCAGCTTTATTCTCAGTATAACAAAGAGCATAAATATTGAGGCGATGTTGCCCAGAATAAATAGCAAAGTAGGGCTAGATCCGTTGACTCCTGGAAAGTGTTAGAGAGTGGTTGAGACCCCTAGTCTTTAAATAACTCATCCAAACCTTTACGATAGTAAATCAGGGGGCAGATAAGATGGCCAGTAGCACCTAAGTACGTGTGGAGGTCCATAAGTAATAAACCCCAAGTAACAGTAAAGCTCAAATCATTAATAGACTAATCCCACCACAGTGTGTGGATGGCAGTAGGAGATACCTGGAGAACAGAGCCAATAACCCCCAGCTTATCATATTAAGGGATAGAGAGACTATGTGATGGGAACCGGCCCGAGTACGTGTCAGGACGATATAGGTTGGTAGACTTAGCCGGCAGTATCCTTTCCAGTATGGTGTGTGGGGCACGAGCCATGATTTTCAGCTTATAGAAGTAAGATCAAGATATGAGCATTGAGCTTGGGAGGAGAATAGAACCATCTCAAAATTTTAGTGGGCTAATAGAGCTTGGAATCATCGCTGAATGTCGAGGAATAAGCATCAGGCTAAAGGGTAGTGAGATTGCAACATAGAATGTTGTGGTACCACCTTTAGTTGTGGAGTTAAAAGTGTGACAGTACGGATACCTTAGTCTGGTGTAGCCCAGACACAAGGCCCAGCAGGGAGTCGTCAACTTATGAGATAGTATGGGATAGAGTCTTAAGAACCAGAGGTCGACTATACATCCTAAATGTGGCCGGGCTTCATCAGTAGACTGTAGCAAGGTACACCATGTTCATTATTCAGTCCGCCCGGGTTTGATGAAAACGCATCAGGTTATGAAGGAAATCTATTGATGGTATTAGGAAGGAGAAAGAAACTATCGAGTTGTAGCACAGAACTCCAATGGCCAGCAGGAAAAGGCAAGACCCCGTTGGGGTCATTGTTAAAAGGCTATGGAGATCAACACACCTCTTGCAGGTCAGAAGTATGTTCAGCTAAGGATTACACTAAATTAAATACTAAAGAAATTTTCCAACTATGTGGTGTCTCAATGTCTATTAACTTCTGATAAAGGGGCATAGCTCATAGCTAGGTTTTGGAAAGGCTTTCAGGACAGATTGGGATTCATGTTAATTTAAGTATGACTTCTCGTACCCAAAGAAATGGCCAAGCAATGCACACAACTCAGACGCCCGGAGATGTGTTACAGGTGGAAGTGCATGCTCCTTATATGATGTCCTAAAGTAGGTAATTTAGGGATAATCGAACCGGGCATACTAAATTAGGGAAAAAAGTTAAACTCACTAGAAGATATGTGCTGGCAGCCCAGGGTCATTAGAGGCCTTATTATAATGTGTGCAGCGGAAAGTTAGGGATGGAAGCAATGACTGGGTATTCCTCAAAGTCTCGCCTATAAAGGGCATTATGAGAGCTCATAAGAAAGGGAAGTCCAGCCATAGATTCACTAAGCTATACCGGATCCTCCGGAAGATTAGCCAAGTGGCCTATGAGATAATGTTGCCTTCGAGACTAGGATCTATTCATCAATGTTGTGCAAGTGCGTAGAGACCTTTCTCGGGTCACATAAGAATTGTCCTACGAGGAGACTCCAATAGTTATACTAGATTGGCAGATCCATAGGGGCTATCTTGAGAACCAAGGTTGTAGCCTAGTAGAATCGCATGGAGGAACAAAAAGGTTGAAGAGATGACCTGTGAAGCTAAGGATGACATGAGGTCTAGATATCCTCACTTATTCCATACCTAACCCAGATTAAGTAGTTGAGGTGAGATTGTTGTTCACCTATTGTGTTGTTACGTGTAAAATCAGTATTGTTTAGTTATTTGCCTTTATGATATGAAGCTATGTTGTATTGTTGCTTGTAGTGTCCTGTGAGACGCCTATGTTGGACTTTTTTGCATTTCAGGTTTTTGGATAGTCCATAATACAGAGTAGATTCTACCAAAATTTTTCTGGCATTAGTTAAAAGATTTGAATCTTTTAAGTCTAAAGATTACATTCGAGGACGAATGTTCCTAAGGGGGATGATGTTACACCCCGTAAGATGTTAGCGGCTAGTGTGCGTGCACATGGGCTTGTGGTGAGCAATGAAATCTTGATGTGTTCAGGAAGAGATTCAGAGGTAGGAAAGGCGAGAACATCATCAAGTGGTTTAGTAGAGTCGGGCAAGGCCAGGCCGCGAGGGCTTGCGTGATGGGCAGCGCGAGTCGCCACCCCTGCCTGCGCGATGGGTAGAGCGGTGCAGCAACCCCCTGGCGCGTTAGGCACCCACCTGCCACCGCCCTACTCCTATATAAGTCCCTCTATGTTGGTTTAGATCATTTTAAAACAGATCCTCGACCGAGAATAGAGAGAGTACGTATATTTCATTGGATTTTCATCAAATTATGCAATCAAACTCCATCCAAACGCAAATTCACCTTGGATAACAAGTTCTGGGACTACGAGAAGCATCTCTACAGAGTTATTTCTTGAAAATTTGCTCGGAGTACTAGAACCCTACCGAGTAAAGGCTGCCGAAATTACTTCAAATTGAGTCCTAAGTGGCTACAGGTGATAGTAAGCATCTCTACCTTCTAAACTCTTGAGAAATTGTGAGTTTTCGGACGAGTTAAACAAAGCTGAATTATAATAATTGTTATTATTATCAAAAGATATCATTGTTTTTCGAATTTAGTATTGAATATAGCCCTATTCTCTCAGCGTAAGGGTTGTAGTTGAGTGGAACTGCCAGTTACATATTGAAACTAATCAATTAAATGAGAATCGGCATTCGTGGTATGTTAGGGTTTATCTCTTCGAAAAGTTATTCTCGTCATATAGTGATACGATCGATGCCTCCGAAAGTAGACAATGATCCTATATATTGTGATTAGCTATTGACAGTAGATTATGATTATATATGTTGGGGTTAGCTGCTAGAAAATATATGGAGAGTATATTGCATATCCCTTGTTGGGAAAGAGTCTGTTAAGTGTGACTTACGCTAGGAGCGCCGTAGAAACTCCTCTATTCTTCCGTTCACCGTGTTAGTAGAATTCTCATCTTTTGCTATCATGCTAAGGCCATAGAAGTTTATGGTTAGCTATTAGTCCTGATTTGATATGTTGGACAGCATCGGGCGCAGCCAGGCGATATAACTTTCAGTGCTTGTATTGTCAGTAAAGCTCGCCCAGAGGCCGTTGTCCTACCTTAACACCTCTAGAGCTAGGAATTTGGATAGGATGGTTAGACCTTAGAGTCAGTGGCACCAGGGTTTCCTGGTGAACTGAGTGACAGCCTACCATCTAGTTAGCTACTGCCAGTGTCTGTTAGTTTCAATCGACTTAGTGCTTCTCATATAGGTCTCTTAGGAAGTCATCCATTGGTACAAGTCAGATAGACCCATGGGTACCCTAATGAGGGAACCTTATTAGTAGTTGAATGCGGGGCCAATGCCCCAGCCTGCTCTTATAACATACTCAGGTACAAGTTTTCGTGAGTGGCTAAGTCCAGATAGACTTATCTATGAGGTTAAGAATCATCCAACAAAGACATATGAAATCTGAACAGACCAAGTAAAGATCTAAGGGACCAAAACCATGTTAGTACAGTATTACCTTTAGGTTAAGAATCATAATAAGCTAGCTGTCTGTGAAGGATTAGGGGCTTACTGCTCAGGAGCATGTCTGATCAGTAGCAGCCCTATAGTTGTCCTAAGCAAAGGAACTAAGTAGTTGGTTGTCTGCGACCTTACAGTTTGCTTGTGAGTTATTGTTGTTCTAGCATGACATTTAGAGTATCATTTAGGCCACTCTAGATCTCGCCCTACCCAATCTAGACCATTAGAGATTATAATCACTTCCAGGATCTTCTGATCAGATGTAGGCACATGGGGTGTGCCTGTTGGCAGTTGTGCGGACTACCCTAAGGGCGAGTAGCGGTCGCGTTAGGCATTAGAAGCTAGGTACGCTTTCTGAATGGCTATAGTGAGACTTAACTGTACTACATCAGCTGGGATTGACTCCACCTAGAAAGGCCTTCCATTGACCAACTTCAGGGTTTCTAACTATGTCATCGTCTACGGGGCTATATGATGTTGCTCAAAGGAGTTATACGATGTTGCTCCAAGGAGCTATATGATGACCCAATGTAATACGCGGGAAATGCCTAAGATTAGATTCGAGATTTAAAAATGGAAGTTGGTAGAATCTAGGAAAAAATTCCACAGAACGGGTCACCTAATGGATCGTTGGTCCAACCAACGACCCGTGGGAAGCATCCGTGGTGAGGTTTGGCCGAGTGGCAGTTGGAAGTAACAGGTCAAGTAACAACCTGTTGTTTGTTACCACGAGTCATTATTTGTAGTCATGGTGGGATTGGTCCTCAGGATAAGGGGGAGTAACGGGTCGTTGGACGACCCGTTGTGAGGAGAAACCGGTCGTGGTGTAGTTCGTCGGAAGGCTTGGTACAGGTTGTGAAGGGGGAAACAACGGGCGATATAACGACTCATTGTCTGAAGGGACGACTCGTCCTGTCGATTCGTGGGATCGAACCTGAGGACGTGAAGTCGGGTAGTGGAGACGACGGAGGGATACCATGAGTCCTGGTATCCAAGAATGACCCGTTAGGATGGTAGTTGTCACTACCAGTGCAGAAATTTCAGGATTTTCATTAAGGGCATTTTTGTCATTCCTAAGTCATAGGGTCCTAAACTACATTGTTTAAGTCTCAAAATGAAGTGTTTAATGAGGGTAAAACCTATCCTAGGCTCATTCATATCCATGCATGCAAAGTTAAGGAATTAGGGAGGTGATCAAGCTTGTTCTTCTTCAAGTATTCTTCAATTTTCCATTAGGCTTTCAAGGAGTGGTGAAATTTGATCTTCCCCAGGTATGTAGGGTTATGAATGGGTGAATCCTTTCACACCCACGCCAATCCCTCTATAAATCATGAATTTCCTATGTAATTTCTATGGGGTTTTACCCAATGCATGAAAATTTTAATTTGTCTACATAGGCATGATATAATTGAGTTATGATTATTGAATTACGAAATATGGGCAAGTTTTATGTTGTTTTCCATTAAAATCATGTTTCAAGCTTTTAAAAATAAAATGCCCATTTATGAAATGTTCATGAAAGTTAAGATTTATGATGAATGTCCATGTATGATGAATTATTGATGATGAAAAGCATGTTTTAAAGTTACCCATGTTTATAATCATGATTTCTAGTGAGTTGAATCTTTTCAAGCATGTTAAGGTATTGGGCAATGCCCACATGTTCAAGAATGATTTACAATTTATGATATGGATTTTATGATTTATCAATTTATGATGTTGGCTGACTAAAGGTCCCTTGATTCATGGCTAATAATGTATGAAAAGGGGATCAACGATGTTAAATGTTTATTTAGCCATGAATCTCATGAATGATGTTTATGATTTACGTATGAGCCTAATGTGCATGTTTTGGGAGCAGTGTCTAGTACCAAGTAGCCCAACGTTCAAAGGACTACGTTGGTGTCTCATAATTATGTGACACCGTAGGTTTATATTGATACATTACAATGTTAATGATCCCCTCTTTAACGATATCACATAATGCATGCCGCTTGCCTGGCAAGCATGGGACGGCTCTGCCCACTTATGCGAGATAGTTGGGGCATCATGTAAGGCTCTACCATGATGGTCTCAGTTATGATGAGTCCTCCCATTGTTTCACATGTTTTATGTATCATTATTCTTATGTTATTTCAGCTCAAGTGATTATTTAATAAAGTTCTTTTATGACTATGATTATGAAAGCATTACGAATGATTTGGAAACCTTGAGCCTTATGTTACGTTATAATATTTATGTTATGAGCATGTTGTCACACTCTTATGATCTCTTATGAGCTTCTTATGTATTTTTAAATGTCCGTTTTACTTACCTTGCATGCTCGGTACATTTCATGTACTGACCGCATACTCTATGTTTTATCATTTTATGATACAGGCTCCGATCTTTATACCCAAAACTATCATTAGTTTGTCTCGAAGATTTGCATCCAGCTCTTGGTGAGTCCTCATTCTATGAGGACCAGTTTGATATCAATTATCTTTTCATGTTGAGTATTCTAGATTTGTCATGTTCGCCCCAAAACTGGGGGAGGGCGCAATTGGCTCTCGATACCTGACTATTGGGACGCCGGCTATATGACATCTGTAACTGTAACACATAGTCCATCCAAGAAACCTGTCAAAATCAACTGGAGCACAAACTGGACCCATAATGTCTCAGCAATACAGAGTAAATAGCTGAAATTCAAAAAAGTCTATGAGTATGCTAAACCAAACAACAAAAGCCGACAAGGCAACAAACTGAATAGCACTGTACACACTAAGTTCACAAAGCCTCTAAAGAGTAAACTGACTAAGGGTCGGAACAGGGCTCCGACCTACCCATAATTGTATCTCCAAAGTTTAACTGACACAAAACTAGATCTTAGCTCCAGAAAGAAAGGAGCATACCAACACATCTGCTGATCTCATGAGCTACTACTACAACTGGCAATCTCGACCTCTACCTGCACCTACGGCACGCACGCAGGTCCCCAGGCGAAGGGACGTCAGTATGAAACAAATGTACTAGTATGTAAGGCTGAAAACTCAAAAAATATAATATAGTAATGATAATTGAGCCAGAAATAAGGAACAGTAACAACTTGGAATCCTGAAAACTAAAACCCGACCATAAGTTAATATTGAAGTGCAAATGCAACTAAGTAATACACATGAAAAACTATAACTATAATTTTGGTGGCTAGCTGAACATAAAAACCATATAAAGATGCCTCCAGCTGGTGTACCATACCGGGGTAAAATAAAATATCTCCAGCCGGTGTACCATACCGGGGTAAAAATAAAAATATCTCTAGCCGATATACCACACCGGGGTAAAAATAAAAATATCTCCATCTGGTGTGCCATACCGGGGAAGAATAAAAACATCTCCAGCCGGTGTACCATACCGGGATAATAAAAACATCTCCAGTCGGTGTGCCATACCGGGGTGAAATAAAAATATTTCTCAATCATAATCATGAATGGAGCCGATAAAGCTTATACTGAGTCAATTTAACACATGTAGCATTAAAATGACAAATGCTTAATTTGTGGACGTAATAGGTCTTTTTCGTAACATATAAATGCAAGTGGGCACATATACCATGTAAAATCAGCAAATATGCACATATATCACGTAAGCCGTCAAATTATATACAAATATGTCAACTCGGTGACTCGACGGACCACCAGGAGGTTTAGACAACATAAGAACTTTAGTAGGCTTACGAGCAATGTTCTATAGATAGTCTTACCAATTTAACGTATCGCTAGAGTAGAAGCAGATAGATTCTCATTTCAATACAATCCTTTGACGTTTGGGAACTACATATATATACTTCCCACAAGGTTGTTGCTTTACATGTATTGACAACTATACATTGGAATTTCATTACCAAACATATCACGTCGATCAGCACATATAGTTCTCAATTCATTTGTCTTATTTTCAGGAAAACATGGGACTTATAACTTAGAGCTTGGAGTTATTTGTATTAACGCTTAACATATACATACAACTAAAAGCAAAATTACAGACATACAATGTATAGGTCTTCTGTATAACATATAAACTCGTATTTAATTAACTGAGTGACCTCCAGGAGACTTCCTGGGAGTAGAAGTTCTAAGCTTAACTGATCATTATCATAGCTTGTGCTTATACTTACTTATATATTAGAAACATTGGTATGTAGGAAAATCTCTCCTTTGAATTTAGGAAATTCAAATGGTAACTCAATGAGAGCTAAACATATAGATGTATGTCTTGAATATAACTGAAGAATTCAAATGTATGTTATGAGTTGAAGACTATATATATTAAGACTTCTTATTGGAAAGACTTATAAAGACTTGAGTTCTTAGACTTTTAGTCAACTTCAAATACTTGACCAAGACACTAGCATGATTCTTTGAATATGATCTCTTGAAAACTTCTTAGATTAGCATAACACACTTCAACATAACTTAGCGATTGGAAGACATTACTTAAGAATCTGAGATTTGGATTTGTTCAATTTGAGAATTCATAAGCAACTCTCCAAGTGCTGCCTTATAGGAAAATAAAGATTTATAACTGTTATTCGAACAACGTTGGATTGATTTACACCACTTTGTAATAAAGTGAGGAGCTTAAGAAAGCTTACATCATTATAAACAGCTTAGAAGCTCCAAGGATTACTCTTTTTGGACAAGGAAGATAATTTCAACACTTAGAATCGATAACTTAAACAATATGCCTTTCACTTCACGTTCGTTCACTTCAAGCATATTTAACTCTTCAAGCATTCTATGAAGTATTTCTAATACTTTGGGAAGAATCATGTAGGCCTCAATAGGAACTCAAAATGCAGGAACATTGGCTCGATCAATAACAAGATTTCGTGCTTGAAAAATAAGAATAGGGACGCCATTACATACCTCGCTTCATCGCGTCTTTTTAGCCAATTTCTTCCACTTGATAGCAACTCTGACACCTTCAACTTCCTTACTTACACTTCATGGAATGAGGACTGGTTTATGCCAAGTTCCCAGTCACAATTCATGTCCCAAAATGTACAACCAAACAGCCACATCACAAAATAATTTTCAGCAATTCTATATACCTTAGGCGTCTTAAACTTGAGGTAATTCAAAAGAGTTTCTCTTACCTACTTTTGGTGTTTAACTTCCACAAAGGTGTGGTGTATTAATTCCAAATTTTGGATAAATTCCAGTATCTATATAGCTGTAACAACCTCCCAAAAACGGGCAGCAACCTCAGTCAAATATCATATAAAACACATATCGACTTCATTTCATTTCCTTGAATTAGCTTGTGAATTTGAGTGGATAAACCAATTAGGAACACTTACATTTCACTTGTGTATAACCCCTGCCCATATGGAGTTCCTCTTCATCCAGATACTGTTCCAAAAACGTAGCAACCATGCTGCCAAAACACCGCAACAACACACACCCAAGAAACACATAAGTTCCAACTTCACTTCCAGCATAACTTGTTAAATCATGAGAATTCAAGGAGTAAATACACCTACCTCCTTTAGTACTCAACTCTCACCAAGATGGAGGTAGGACTTCACCTCCCTACTGCCCAAAAACGCAGTAGCTTAGTAGCCAACAATGCAGCAACTAGATGATTAGAAGCTCACGACATAAGAAACCCTTTCCATGATTGGACTATAAGGAAATTTGACATATCCATACAATTTTTTACCTGGGATTTGTTTTCACCAATGGATAGAGCTCTAAATTCTCTGAACTCTTAAAAAAATCAAGTAAAACGAAGTAGAAATGAGCTTTCTAGCTCAAATTTACTTCATATAGGTGTGCTGGCCACGGCCTAGGCAGTGCCCGAGTGTGGCGCGCTCGCGCGATGGATGCCTGTTGCCTGCCTATCTCGGTGCCTGCATGCATGGGCGCTTTCCCAACTGACAGTGTTGCCTTCAAACAAACATAACTTTTTACTTCGATCTCCAATTGATGAGAGGTGTTTTTTACTATAAACTAAAATCAAATGCCTTTTATTTGATAGGTTATAGGACTTCTGAATCATTGTATATTTGGAGATATATCCATTTAAAGCTGAACCTTACCTACAAACTTCACATACTCTTCGTTTTTCCCTTTATACATTTTCCCCTCTTCACCTATGGCCAATATAAAATACATAATTCTCTTAATATGACATATAAACATCGCATAATCATCAAAAAAAAATTTTGGGTTTTAACATGTCGGTTTAGTTAGGGGTGTTGTCCCATCAACCCATCAAACATGTTAGAGGCTTTCAAACTAAATGTAGTATTCAGTTGTTATGGATGTAGTACGTTCCTCTTTCAATGTTATGTTATGTTTATGTTTCCGCTATGTCGTATGCTAAGTATTCAACTTTTTTGGCATTGAGCTAGATGCATGTTCATGCCATGGGTCGACTTAGAGTCTCTCGGGGCTCCTTGTCCCGTGTTACGATCCGGGTCTACATTCGGGTCGTGACACCCAAGGGACTATATGCAGGCCTAAGGGCCATATTACAGTCCATCCATGAATAGACTCCTAAGTTATGCCATATCGACATCACTGGCCCTCCGTGGAGCCTTGTGTGCCCATGGTGCAGTTACAGGAGCCCATCGGGCTCAGACACAGTTATAGGAGTCCAGCGAGCTCATATGCGAATCCAGAAGCCACGTGGGTTGGCTATAGCACAAGTACAATCATAAAAACCTGGATCGAGGTATATAGATTGAATTGTATTTGTTAGGGCTTATGGGGGCCCCGGTAGGTTATTTTTGTATTGCTTGCACCTTCCAGGCTCCTAGGGCTAGGTTAGGTTCTTGTTTATATACTCGCTTGTTAGCTTTATCCTATAAATGTATATTCGTACAGTTTTAGATCATAGACATGTATTCTTTTACTAGATGCAGATTATGGATAAGAAAGCTTATAAGTTAACTTTCACCCCTTCTTGCTATTCACTTTTAGTTCTTTATTAGTTTCTATTCATTCTTACTTACTGCCTTACATATTTAGTACATATTGTACTGACGCCCAATTATGGGGCGTTGCATACTTGTCTACAGGCTTAGACAGACAGATTGCGGGGTCTCCTAGCAGCTATTCAGAGTCACCAGTTTGGCCAGCTCCTTTCATTTGGAGTTGCCAGGTTGTAGAGGTTTATATGTCTTTTACTTGTATAGCATTTGGGTAGGTCAGGGTTTTGTCCCCATCAATATTTTCACTCCTAGAGGCTTGCAGACTACAGTCTTCAGTTAGTTAGTTATTGTTGTCCTTGTGGGGCTTATGTATGTCTTATTTGACATGTGGGTCCTAGTTTAGCTAGTTAGTTAGTAGCTCTATCAGCTATAATATGAATATGACTGCCTTATTTCATTCTGTTATAACTAGACAACATGGTGGTTTGTCTTCCCGCATAGGATCCCTTTATTATTGAGTTGCTGGATTAGCTATTTTTTGTTATAGGTGTGGTGTGGCCTTGTTGGCCTGAGGATGTGTTTACAACCAAGATATAGCAGTTTGTTTTCTTGGTTTTGAGTTGCTGGTAGGCACCAGAGGTGCATATGCCCAGCTAGGTTAGCCTAGATCCCAGTGCGTCATTAGGTGCCAGTCATGCCTCCCATGGTGGAGCGTGACACAATCGTTTGGATGAACCCTAGTTATCAGTTCTACAAGTAAGCATTGGGATTGATCACATGTGTATAGCCAAAGTAGTTATGAACCCATGGGGAACAATTACCCTAGTTATTTGCAAATCTTGATAACAACCACAATTGCGATCTTGTTTTGTTATTGTTTTTTTAAACCCTCCAATTTGGAGATAACTTACCAAAAAGTTTAAGTACCGCATTAGTCTAGTTCTTACCTTATTCCCGGTGGGTTCGACCCCAACATCTTTTTTTGATTCATTATAAGTGTGAGTTTGAGAGTTATCAAAGAGTGACTTTGTTGCTGACAAGACCAGTCACAAGAAGGCATATGCATGGATTACTTAAAGCTCAACCATTGGACCTAGAAACACTACTTTCTGATGCCATTCAAGGATCAAATTCTTGATAAGTTGGTAGGTAGAGACTGGTACAATTTCATTGATGGTTATTCAGGGTACAGTAAGGTCATTATAACCCAGGAAAACCAAGAGAAGACCACTTCACTTGCCCTTATGGAACATTTGTTTTCAGGAGAATGCCTTTTGGATTGTGCAATGCACCAACCACATTCCTGCGCTATATGATGTCAATATTCTCAAATATGGTGGAGGATATCATCGAGGTATTCATGGATGACTTTTTAGTTGTGGGTACTCATTCAAATCTTGCCTCAAGCATTTGGGCAAAGTGTTGAACAGATGCAAAGAAAATAATCTGGTCCTAAATTGGGAAAATGCCATTTCTTGGTCAAGGAAGGAATAGTGTTGGGTCATACAATCTCTAGAAAAGGGATTGGGGTGAACAAGGTGAAAATTGAAGTAATAGCATGATTGCCACCATCTATTTTCATAAAAGGGGTCAGAAGCTTTTTAGGGCATGCAAGATTCTACAGGAGGTTCATCAAGGACTTTTCAAAGATTGCACAACCATTGTGAAAATGGCTTGAAAAGTAGGTGAAGTTCATATTTGATGAGGCATGTTTGAAGGCCTTTGAGTACTTAAAAAAGAAACTCACTACTGCTCCTATTATTATAGCTCCAGATTGGTCTCTTCCGTTTGAGGTAATATGTGACGCTAGTGGGGTTCTCTCGATGATGTTTTGGGCCAATAGAGAGAAGATTTTTCATCATACTTTTATGCTAGAAAAACACTCAACATGGCCCAAAAGAACTACACATTCATTGAACAGGAGCTGCTAGCAGTGGTCTTTGCATTTGAGAAGTTTCAAGCATACTTTCTTGGAAATAAGGTCATCATCCATAAAGACCATGCTTCTTTGAGGTACTTAATGTCTAAAAAAGATGCTAAACCCAGGTTTACAAGATGGGTGCTATTTCTCCAAGAATTTGAGTCTGAGTTGAAAGATCGGAAAGGAATTGAAAATCAGGTAGCTGATCACCTATCTACACTGGAATTTGAGACTATAGCAAGAGAGGAGATTGATATCGATGATGCTTTCCTTGATGAACAGGTATTAGTTGCATCTCAGGACTTGATTGCCTTGTTCGCTGACTTTGCAAATTATTTGGTCAGTAACATGATCCCAGCAGAGGAAGAAATTCTTATTCGATGCTCGAAGATACTATTGGGATGAACCATACTGATTTTGCATTTGTGCAGATTGGATAATTCATAGGTGTGTGCCAAAGGTAGAAATGTTGATCATTCTAGAGGCTTGTCACTCATTCCTAGTTGGGGTTCATCATTGTGGTATCCGAACTGCACACAAAATCTTACAATGCGGGTATTACTGGCCCTCTATTCACTAAGATACCTATGATTATGCCAAGACATGTGATCAATGCCAAAGACAGGGTGGCAATTATTTGCAAGCACGAGTTACCATTGATCCCTATCCTGGAAGTTGAGTTATTCGATGTATGGGGTATTCACTTCATGGGTCCATTTGTAAGATCATATGGGATGAAATATATCTTGGTGTGTATTGCACTATCTAACGATAAAGGCAAAAGTGTCACAACATTTCTGCAGAAGCACATATTTGCTAGGTTTGGTACTCCCAAAGCAATCATTAGTGATGGTGGATCACACTTTTGTAATCGCCTATTTAGAATGTTGTTGGATAAATATGGCGTCAAGCATAAGGTGGAAAAACCATAGCATCCTCGGTCAAGTGGGCAGGTGGAAGTTTCAAATAGGGAGATAAAGACCATTCTGTCTAAAACAATGAATACCACCAGGACATATTGGTCTAGGAAGCTTGGTGATGTGTTATGGGCCTATCAAACAACTTATAAGACCCCCATTGGTTCATCCCCATATCAGCCGGTCTATGGAAAATCATGTCATATGCTGGTTGAGTTAGAGCATAAGACATTATGGTCTTTGGAAAAAACTAAACTTAAATTTGAATGAAGCAGCCAAGTTGAGACTTGACCAGTTCAATGAGTTAGATGAATTCTGACTTCAAGCTTATGAGAGTGCGGCCATTTATAAAGAAAGAATGAAGATTTATCATGATAAGAAGATTGGAAAGAGAGAGTTCAATACCGGTGATCTAGTCCTACTGTTCAACTCAATGCTCCGTTTGCATCCTGAGAAATTGGAATCTAGGTGGATGGGACCATATAGAGTAGTGAATGTGTCTCCATACGATGTATTGGAGCTTGAAAATAAAGATCGGAAAAGGTTTAAGGTGAACGGGCAAAGGATAAATCTATATCTGAGAGACACTGAGGAAATAAGAGGAATAGAGGAGGTGTAACTTGATGATGCCTGAAGAATCATGAAAGTTACATCATGCCGCGATGGTAAATCAGGCGCTACATGGGAGGCAACCCATGGAAGTTAAAGTTTGAGTAGGCACAGCTGTGTTCCCTTCCTTCTGTTTTATATTCTATGCTTCGGGGATGAAGCATGATTTTGAAAAGTGGAGGGGGTATACTTGTATTTTTGGAATTTTTCGATTCCTCTGAGTATTTTTTTTCGTGTTTCTTTTCCCTCAGGCATGCTATCTAGTAGAACCAGCATGTTTAGGATCGTCTTGTTTAATTAGAAAGTAGCTTAAGATTACTCATCTAATAAATTGCACTAGTTTTGAAGTTTTTAAAAATTGACCCTATTTAATAATTTTGATAGTTAGCTATGTACTTGTTGATTGCAAAGCATAATTTATGTGTATCTTTTTGGGTCACTTTGTGTATTAGCATGAGTACTTCTAGTTAGCCATGTATAAAGCAGACAGGTAGAATGAAGGCAAAATATGTATCATGAGTAAGTGAGGTTTGTACCTTGTTCAATACTGTGTAGAGGATCTAGACCTTGCCTGGTTAGTCTTTACATAGGTTTTAGCATAGTTTCTTAGGAAAGGATAATTTGTCTTTTTTGCTTAGCCCATTTTATCTTAAAGCACCCTACAAAAATAATATGATTCACTTAATCCCGATTTTGAGCCTTAAATGAACCATTTTTCTTTGATTAATTGATAAACTGTACCCATTTTTTATAATAAACTTGTTTTGTCTTAGGTCCCTCCTTGGACATTGTGAATCTAAGCTTAGGTAAAATGCCTAAGTTAAGGGTGGCTAGAGTAGGGGTGCATAGATTTTGGGGAGGTGAGAAAGGAAGAGAAAAGAAAAAGGGATAAAAATGAGGTGTGGTGTGACATACAAAAGAAGAAAAAGAAAAATTGAAAAGAAGATACAAAAAGAGAAAAATAAATGAAAATTTGAAAACACACCACACCCATAAAACTGCATAAAAATGGTAAAAAACGAGGAAAATGTTGAAAAAGCAAAAAAGGTGAAACAAGTGAAAAGTGGAGCCATGTGTATATAGTGCCAAGGAGGGTTTAGCCACAAAAAAGATTCCATATCTACCATACCCATCTCGAAAGCCTACTTTACAAACCGAATCAAGTCCTATAATGATCCTAGCCCAACCATCTGAAGAGAAAAAGAAGAGAAAATAAGGGCAAGCCTATGGTATCCGATGTGGAGTATTTGGAACATCCTTATAAGGGTGAGAGTCTTACTTGTTCAGTCCCATGTTTTATATTTTTATATATCTTTGAGTGGGGGACTTCATTTGTTGTGAGGGTACTTGGTTTGTGTTTTAGTTTGCCAGTTGTCTGTGTGAAAGAATTGGTGATGAATTGACTATCCGCTAATAGCTAGATGACATATCTTGATCCCTATTTATCATGAGTTATGGTTACTAGATTTACATATGCTGATTTGGTATACTGAAAAAGGGTCAAAAGATGTTTGGGTTTATGGTGAAAATTTTGATTGATGTTGGTTGTAGTATCCCTAAGTTTATTTTCTAGTTAAGCATCATTTTTAGTTTTTCTGTTTTCTTGGCCTGAGGACAGGAAAAAATCTTAAGTTGAGGGTGTTGATGTGATGTGACTTTACAACAGTTTAGATTCTTAAAACTGAGAAAATATCATGGACTTAGGTATGTTTCTACGGAGATGAGGTTATTTTACTTTGTTTTCAGGGAAAATAGTTGTTGGAGAAAAAAAATGCAAAAGATGCATAAAAGTGCAGAAAATTAGCCAAGTACCAATCTTAGTATAAGTCATACCTAGATTGTATAAGTCATACTGAGACTCGTAGAAAAACTCAGAAGGATGAAATAATGCGAAGGCAAATTACAACACTCAGTATGAGTCGTACCAAGATGGTACGAGCCGTAACAAGATGGTACGAGCCGTAACTGGAGTCGTGGAAAACTTCAAAGAAAATTTGCATAAGTAGTCTCTTGGTATGGGTGGAACCCACGGATCGTAACATTTACCTACGACCTGTACCAGAAGCCATGGGGAGCTTAAGTGATTCTTAAAGACTTGGCAGAACTCCAGATGCAACAAACGATTATAAGTCGTAGGAGCAGGGTACGAGGCATACCACAAAACTCGTAGAGAACTTCAGCAGATGTCAAAGTTCGTAGGATCAAGCCATGTATGGATTGAACAACTCGTAGGACCATGGTACGAGTCATACCAGTTGCCAACACTTAGTCAATTCTGAAGCATCCAAGGAACGTACAAGAGAAAGGTATGACCCGTACAATCCTGTTACAGGTCGTATGACCAGTCATAGGATGAGTCGGCGCCAGATATGAAAATTTCCTTGTTAGCTTAGGAAAAGGTTTCTAATGTCTGTATAAATACCTTTTGTGTTTTTTAGTAGGAGAATAGATCATAAGACATGTGATTACATTGAGAGAAGATTTTCAGTTTATTGTTTGTGTATTATAATCAAGTTTTGGAGAGCAATTCTTGATATCAACACTTGGTTTTCTCAGTTGTTCTTGATTTTGTTTATCAATATTCAAAGCAGGTTTTCTTTCAATTATTATTGTAAGTATTTAACTATTTTTTTTTCTATGAATACTTATTACAATCTTACAATCATGAGAGGCTAAAACCTCCACAACTAGGGTGGTGGGAACCATGGTGAACTAATGAAATAGGGTACACAAAGTTATTTTAAACCAATGCTAAACGCTTGTATTGTATTCACTTCATCTTTAAACATTTCTTAATGGTGTGCAATGTTCGGATATGGCCGAATTCTTTACTTGCTTGAATCTAGAGAAGTAGAGATTAGGAAAAGAGAATTACATCAACGCCTTGATTTTTATGAGCATTGTATGACTTGAGCTGCGGTCGTAGGAAAGTTAATTGGGAACATATTGATAACGGTTAGTTTGAAATCGTTCATGAGACCTAACCTGGTGATTGAGTATAATATTCTAATAGGGATGAAACAGTCGTTTGGATAAACCCTAGTTATCAGTTCTGCAAGTAAGCATTGGGATTGATCACGTGTGTATACCCGAAGTAGTTATGAACCCATAGGGATCACTTACCCTAGTTATTTGCAAATCTTAATAACAACCACAATTGGGATCTTCTTTTATTATTGTTTTTCTTTAAATCCCCCAATTTGGAGATAACTTTCCAACAAGGTTAAGTACGGACATTAGTCTAGTTCTTACCTTATTCCCTGTGGGTTCGATCCCAACCTCTTTGTTGGGTTCTTTATTGACAACATTCACTTCACACTTTGTCAAGAAGTGTGAGTTTGAGTGTTATAAAGTGTTATCACGAGCCACTCAACCCAGGATATTCATATTATCCACATTCATCCTCATAATTCATACATTAACAGTAGATCGTTGTTATGACTTTTAGGATGTATCATTCTACCCCCCTTTAACTTAACCTTTTTTAACAGTTTGTTTGTTCTCAGCATGTACAAAATGCATGCACAACATACACACTTTATTTCACATGGCACAAGTAACTACCATACATTATAGTCACAATATTAAGGAATTCAACAATCTATAGTAAAACATTTAATATCCAAAGACATTATACACATTATATTACACATCTATGCATACTATTATAAAAGTTCTAACTCCTTCTGAACCATATCCTACATTGATTTGGAGGATTCAAGCAACAATCACACAGCTAGAGCCTTGCCTTTCCTCAGCGCCTCCGAACGCTTAAAGTCTAATGACAAGAAAGGAACACAATTTCAATAATCTACTTCAAAACAAAGGTTTCGAGGATTCAAACCCTCCCAAATCTACCCATTATCATAACCTCATTTTCCATGGTTCAATTATTATTCATTACCTCCCTCGAACCCTTTTTAAGGTAATTTAGGGTTAAAGACTCCATTCCACCTAGTTCTAGGTTTCAATTCCTGCACGATCATGTTCTATAAGAACAACACATTAGAGAGAAATCAGTACTTCCTTTTGAACTTAGAATCAACAACCATAGTTTCCACATGATTTTAGCCCTAGCTCTACCAACCTAGGGTTTTCTTGCTAGAAATTCACCATTAGAGGTTCCCCCGTGATTCTATGGGGCTAGGGAATCAAAATAATGAGAAAATCAAAGAAACTCTTACCTTGGGAAGGGTAATCACTCTGCTTTTGGGAAGATCTCCTCTAACTTCAAAAATCTGAACTTTAGAAATATGAGGGTAAAACCCCTGAAATCCCACTTAAAACCCACTTTTTGATTTCCGTAATCCATTGCATTGGTCACTTTTCCACTGCAGCGCACTCCGTACAGCGATCGGGACACCGCTATGTCAGATCCAACAGTTATCCCCCTGATTCATTGCAACGGGACTCCGACCGTCACGATGGTCTGACTATAGTGGAATTCCCACCGCTGCAGTGGTCCCTTAAAACCAGTAGCTCCTAATTCCAACTCTCAACTTACTCATCAACATCAAAATTTCACCATCTCACTTAATAAAACCTTTATAAGCACCACCTAGCAATTAGTGCATTCTAGGATTATTCCCCTCATAATGACAGAAAAGTCATTACATCAGATACCAATTAAAATACCGTTCATCCCCAAACGTTCTACAAAATCAATGAGAAGAGAGACCATACTAGATTCCTTAAATAATTTAGGGTATTTGATTCGCATGTCGGCCTCGGTCTCCCAAGTGGCCTCCTCTATGGGACGATTCTTCCACTGACCTTTATCGTTGCAATCTCCTTTAGTTTCAGCTTCCAAACCTCTCTATCTACTGATGCCACTGGCTCTTCCTCATTAAAAAAATTCTAATCCAGCAACACTGAGTCCTATTTGATTATGTATGACCCATCGCCATGGTATTTCTTCAACATGAAAACATTGAAGGTGGGATGTATTTTGGATAGTCCTGGTTGCAATGCTAATTCATAAGCCACTTCCCTTACATGTTGGAGAATCTCAAACGGCCCAATGTATCTTGGGTTGAGCTTGCCCCTCTTACCAAATCACATTACTTCTTTCATTGGAGATACCTTGAGTAACACTTGCCCCCCCCCCCCTTTATAAACTCTATATCTCTCACTTTCCAGTCTGCATACTGCTTTTGTCTGCTTTGAGCAACCACCAAATGTTCTTGGATTACTTAAACCTTTTCTAGTGATTCTTTAAGAGAATCTGTTCCCTAAGGCCTTACCTCAAATGCGTCAAACTACCAATTGGAGATATGTATTTCCTCCCATACAACACATTAAACGGCGTCATGCCAAAGCTCGAATGGTAACTGTTGTTGTAAGTAAACTCTGCCAAAGGTAAGATTTATCCTAGTGGCCACCAAAATCTATCACGCAAGGCCGGAGCATGTCCTCTAACACCTGGATGGTCCTTTCTAACTACCTGTCTACATGTGGATGGAATGTTGTACTTAAGTCCAATCTAGTGCCTAATTCTGCCTACAAGGTCCTCTAGAAATGTGAGGTAAAATGTGTACCTTTTTCTGACACAATTCAAACCAGCACCCCATGCAAACAAATCACCTCCTTCACATACAACTTGGCCAATTTTTCAGCATTATAGGTTACTTGGACCGGCAGGAAGTGGGCAGACTTGTTCAGTCTGTTAACAATGACCCAAATGGAGTCGAACTTTCCTAATGTGTTCAGGAGACCAAGCACGAAGTTTATCGCTATTCTCTACCACTTCAAATCTAGGATGTGCATCCTCTAGAGTACTCCCCGAGAGTTTTGGTTCTTGTACTTCACCTGCTGACAGTTCAAGCACTGGGTGACAAAATCCACAATATCCTTATTCATTCTTGCCAACCAACAATGTCGTTTCAAGTCTTGATACATTTTAGTAACCCTAGGATGGATGGAGTACCTCGAGTTGTGAGCTTCCGCCAGAAGAGTTTTAATAATATCATCAACTCAGGGAACACATACATGCCCCTTTATCCTCAGGACCCCTTCATTATCTAGCACTACTTCCTTAGACACCCCCTACAGAACCTTGTCTCGAATCTTACTGAGCTTTATATCCTCAAACTATTTGAATTTTATCTCTTCTAGCAGTGATGACTTAGCCTCCATGTTGGCTAGGATTCCACCTATTTTTGTCAATGAAAATCTCATCTGGCTGTTTGTCAGTGTCTGGACTTCCCTAGCCATCGGCAACCGAGTAGCTTCCAAACACGTTAAGCTGCCCATACTCACTGCCTTCTAGCTCAAGGCATCGGCCATCACATTTTCATTCCCTAGGTGATATAGGATCGTCACATCATAATCTTTTAGTAGCTCCATCCATCTCCTCTTTATCAGGTTGAGGTATTTCTAGGAGAACACATATTGCAAGCTATGATAATCTATGAATATCTCACAACGGGCCTCGTACATGTAATGTCTCCAGATTTTCAGGGTAAACTCCACTGCTGCCAACTCCAAATCATATGTGGGGTAATTCTTCTCATGTACCTTCAACTGCCTCAATGCATAAGCGATAACATGTCTTTCCTGCATCAAGACAACAACCAATCTTGATCGTGAGGTATCACAATAAACTACAAAATCTTTACCTTCCACTGGTAGGGCCAGGATTGGCACCGTGGTTATCAAGGTTTTGAACATTTTAAAGCTCTCTCACATTCCTCAGACCATTGGAAAGGCACACCATTTGATTCAACCTTGTCATTACTGAGGCAATGTATGAAAATCGCTTCACAAATCGATGGTAGTAACTAGACAACCCCACAAAACACCTAATCTCAATCACCATAGTAGGTCGAGCCCAGCTCCAAACCACCTCCACCTTTTGTGGATCCACCTTAATCCTCTTATTGGAGACCATATGCCCCAGAAAAGATACCAACTATAGCCAAAATTCACATATGGTGAATCTGGCGTACAATACTTCTCCTTCAGCAGCCCTAGCACAATCCTCAAATGATTCTCATATTCCCGCTTAGTCATATAGTATACCAAGATATCATAAATGAACACGATAATGAATGAATCAAGATAAGCTTTGAAGATACCATTCATCAAGCTCATGAACACTAATAGAGCATTAATGAGTCCGAAGGACATGACTAGGAACTCATAATGTCTATACCTAGTCCGAAAAGCTGTCTTGGGAATAGTTTCAACACGAATCTTTAGATGATGATAACCCAACCATAGGTCAATCGTGGAGAACAGTGCTACTCCTAGTAATTGATCAAACAAGTCATCTATTCGGGGGAGAGGATATTTATTCCAAATGATTACCTTATTCAACTAGTGGTAATCAATGCACATCCGCATACTACAATATTTCTTTTTCACAAACAAGATAGGGACACCCCATAGAGAGACACTCGGCCTGATAAACCCCTTACTAAGCAATTCTTGCAACTGCTCCTTGAGTTCTCTCAACTCAGCTGGTGCTATTCTATACGGCAGAATAGAAATGGATCGAGTCATTCTAGATATAAATTTATACAAAAATTAATATCGCGGTCCGACGCCATGCCAGGTAGATCCCCAAGAAATACGTCTAAAAATTCATAAACTCTCAGAATTGGCTCTATGAAAGGACCCTCGAAACTTGTAACCTAATGAGCTAAATATGCCGAATACCCCTGCTTTATCAATTTATGAGCGCAAATATAAAAAATGACCACTTAGGAGCAGGGCTACAATAACTTTTCCACTCCAACCTAGACGACCCTGGGCCTGATACAGTGATGGTCTTTGCATGATAAGGAGATAATTAGTTCATACCCAGAATTACATCAAAATCTACCATGTCCAAGATCATTAAATCTACCAGCGTATCAAACCCCATAAAGTCAACAATGCAATCACAACAGACCCTATCTACCACCATAGAATCCCCAATAGGAGTAGACAAATGGATAGGAGTATCAAGTATATAACAAGCAAGATCCAATCCCAAAGTAAAATAAGCAGACACAAAGGAAAAAGTAGAAACCCAATCAAACAAAAACATAGCGATTTTGTTGGTCACAAAGATCGTATATGTGATAACAGCATCAACAACCTCTGCCTTAGGCCTACCCGGAAATACATAGAAATGAGCCTGACCACCCGCCTAAGAACCGCCCTATTTGGGTTGTGCAACCCCTCTACTAGACTGAATACCACCCCTTCTAGTCTAAGCACCTCCTTACCAGTCTGGGTGCCACCTCCAACCACTAGCTGACGGCCCCTCCCTAACTGGGGGCAATCCCTGCTAAACGAGAACCATTGTAAGAACCAAACTTTAGAGCCTTGTTCTCGACATTTTTCGCGTAACCCTCCAGTTTCACCCCCTCCACATTCTTCACATACTCTACTACTTCCTGAAAGGTCTTACCTGCAGAAACCATTTGAAGAGCCGATAGCTGATGTCCCACATTCAAGAAATTAACAAATCACCTAATGCTTTCTTCCTCTATGGGCTACTGGGGCAGGGAATACATGGACAAGGAGTGAAATCGAGCCTTGTGGTGAAATTGTCCCACCTCCTATCTCTCAGGGTATGAGGTACATTCTTCTTCAAGAAGGTGGAGTAGAACTAGGTCCAGGTCAATGGTGGTGACCTCGCTGGTCTGCACTCCACAAAAGCCCTCCACTAGAGCTTAGCATCACCTATCAGCTGGAAAGAGAAAAACTTCACCCCATATTTGTCCATTGCCCCCATTTTGTGGAACCTCTCATGACAGTCGATTATGAACTGGTAGGCATCCTCCACCTCAGTTCCATAGAATGTGGGAGGCTTCATCTTGGTGAACCTTTAAAATAGATCATGTTCCTCCCCAGTCATTATCGGTAAAACCACCGACGTTGGAAACATCACCAGCTCTGACATATCATCTATATGAGGAGCCACAACAACTCCATGTTTTATCCCCGATTGTTGCCCTGCAGGAATCGCTGGCGCTGCCCCATTACCCATGAGGCCACTCAGAAGTTTATGGAACTGAGCCAGGAACTCAGAAGATACTAGAGTTGTTGCCGCCTCTCCTTGAGTTAGGACCTCCACCTCCACAGCCACCCTCTCCTGAACTACCGGTGGTACGGGAGATGTGAGCCTCTTTCGAACTAGAGCGTGGGCCCCTCTTCTGACAGTGGTAGGCCTCCACTCACCATTAACTTAACCCTTTTTAATAGTTTGATCATTCTCAACAAGTTCAAAAGACATGAACAACATACACACTTTATTTCACATTGCACAAGTAACTACACCACATTAGAGTCACAAAATTAGGGAATTCAACAAAGTATAGTAAAATATTTAATATCCAGAGACATCATACACATGACAATTTCACATGTATGCATACCATTATGGAAGGTCTAACTCCTTCTAAATCATAACTTTCCTCGAATTGGAGAATCTAAATGACAAACACATGGCTGGAGCCTTACCTTTCTTCAATGCCTCCGAACGCTCAAAGTCTAAAGACAAGAAGGGAACACAATTTCAATAATCTATGATCAAAGCAAAGGTTTTGAGGATTCAAACCCTCCCCAATCTACCCATTATCATAACTACCTCATTTTCCATGGTTCAATTCTTATTCATTACCTCCCTCAAAGCCTCTTTAAGGAAGTTTAGGGTTAAAGACTTCATTCCACCTAGTTTTGGGTTTCAATTCCCACATCAACCACGTTCTATAAGAGAAACACGCTAGGTAGTGATCATTACATCCTTTTGAACTTAGAATAAACACCCATAGTTTCCCTATGATTTCAGCCCTAGCTCTACCAACCTAGAATTTTCTTGCACCATTAGACGTCCCCCCCTCCCTTTATTCTACGGGTCTAAGGAATACTAATTCATGGGATAGTTAAAGCAACTCTTACCTTGGGACCTCTTCTCTTGGGAAGATCACCTCTAACTTTAGAAATCCGTACTTTAGAAATATTAGGGTAATGATCTAGGGCAAATTTATATGCCCAAGTGATACTCAAAGGTGTCATTTTAGCCTTGTTTATCTATCAATGTTTATACATTCTCATGTGATTGATAATAAAATGTGAATTTATACTAACCAACATGATTAGCGTTGTTTTGCAGGTGAAATATAATTTAGGGAAGCTAAAATGCGTGTTGGGAGAGATTGGGTTTGGACTCAGATGTTAGCAAGGGAAAAAGCATTTGAAGGCACAAATTAAAGGGGCTCTGCAATGGAGCCATGTCACACTGCCATCACGGATGCCTTCTGTCTGGATAGGGATTTTTTGCCAAAATCCAGTGAGGGTGCGCGTTGGGGCCGTGGCACGTTTGCCTAGCCCCGCGTTGCATGCCGTGCCACGTTGGGCCTTATCACCTGGACAATCAATTTCCAGTAAGGGTCCGCGTCAGTGGCGTGTCACGGAGGCAGTGCTCCGCGATGCACTCCGTGACACGTTGCTTGTTATTTCGGGAAAAATTCCCACTAGTATAAATAGAACACTTAGGTTCATTTTTAATTATTCTGACTTTGTGGAGCAAGAACATGGGTTACAGGCAGTTGAGGGGACGAAAATCTCAGGGTTTTTCTCTATCTCCTTCTTCTTGAATTCAATTGCTTGTATGTTTAACACTCATTTAACGATGTTTAATCCACAAATGAGTGGCTAATTCCTCTTCTTGCTGAGGTTAAGAACAATTGTATTGAAATGTGATTGTTGATCAATTTGGTTTTTCATCTTTTCTTCCATGGTTGTTCTATTGATTCTTGTTCTTACTGCATTAATGTGTGGCCAATGTTAATGTATATCTAAAAAGTCCGGTTTCACTTGAGAGAGTAAGAAATTGGAAAGTTGTGAATTAATAGGATATGATCTTTTCTTAGTTTGGGAAAATTGAGAATTGATTTACCTTCAGGATAGAAATATACCTGAAAGTCGAATTAGTCAATTAAGGAATCGGTTTTGTATGGCTAGAACATGAATTTCGTTTAATCAAAGAAATGTAGGTGGACGGTTCATGATTCTTAAGTTGGGTTAAATACGAGAGTTTTAATCCATTGGCAATAATTCTTGACTAGCAACCGGAGGAAAGATTAACCAAAATTGTATCGATAATTTATTTCTTTACATGTTCATTTAACCTCAACATGCTCACATTCATAGTTCAGACTCAAATTATATACTCATTTTAGACTTAGCATAAAATTAGAAACCAAAATATCAAACTCTTCTTTACACCATTGTCTGTATTTGTAGAGTTAAAATATAGTGACACTTGAGTAGATTGTTACCCTCGCCCAGTCCCTGTGGGATAGATACTTGGCTTACTTAAACCACTTTACTACTTGTTCGACCACGTGCACTTGCGTGTAGTCTTCCATTCGACCCCGAACAAGTTTTTGGCGCCGTTGCTGGGGACTGGTAATTGGTGAATTTTTCTTAAGTGTAAATTTACTATATTTTCTTCTTAGTGTTGACAACTTGATCTTAGCCTGTATTTCGCAGATATAATCTCTGTTGAACACTGGCAAGAGACAAGGAGCTGGTGGACTCATATTTAGAGCCTGAAAGACTATTTCATCGTCAGCGGTGAGAAGCTCTAGAGAAAAAGCTGTAGTTGCTCAGACAAACAATCATGGAGCAACAACAGAATCCACCAGTAGTAAGGGCAATGTTAGTGCCTGAGGAAATGGCAGCTAGGCCGATTTGCGAGGTGGCAATCCCACATGCTAACAATGTCACATCTAGCATCCGCAAAACTAAGCCAGGAGAGAGGTTCGAGCTCAAACAAAACATGCTGCAATTTTTGCACACCAGCGGGCAGTTCACAGGTCTCCCTCATGAGGATCCATAGCAGCATCTCAAATATTTTTTGGAGATAAGTGACACTTACATCCCCGCTGGAGTGTCATCAGATTATGTCAGGCTTACATTGTTCCCATTTTCACTATTGGGAGAAGCCAAGAGGTGGTTGAAAGCTGAGCCACCTAATTCTATTACTACGTGGGATGATCTTGCAAGGAAATTCTTGATACGATTTCTTCCATCCGGTAAAACAGCAAGACTTAGAAGTCAAATTCTATGTTTTGAACAGAGAGAGGGAGAGAATCTATATCAGGCTTGGGAGAGATTCAAGTCCATGTTGCGGGATTGTCCTCATCATCATCAATCCAATGATGTGCTGGTGCACACTTTTATAGATGGTTTGGAACCCCACACAAATATCTTGCTAGACTCAGCAGCTGGGGGACAAGCATTGGAGAAAACTTATGAGGAGCTGTATACCTTGTTAAACCGTATTTTACAGGGAAATTCGGAGTGGAATGATAATTCGTCAAGAGGAGGAACAAGGAAAGCAGCAGGAGTTCTAGAAGTGGATGGTTTTACAGCTATTGCTGCACAGATAGCTGCTTTACAGATCAACTCAACACCCACTTCAGTAACATGACAATGAACCAGACTCAAGCCCTAGTGAATGTAGTGCAGCAGATTTGGTGTGAAGTGTGCGGGAGTAGTGAGCACTCAGCTGAGTGTTGTGGAGCAAATCCTGACTCGGTGAACTTTGTGGGAAATGTACAGAGGAACAACTACCAATAGTATGGAAATAGCTACAATTCCAACTGGAGGAATCATCCGAATTTCTCTTGGGGTAGCAATAACCATCAAGGGCAAAGTTCGAGTCAAGGGGTGCAGAGGAATGCAGCAGAACTATCAGGAACAATATAGAAACAACAATGCACCTCCTCCACCACCATCACCCAACATTGAGGAGATGTTCAAGACGATGATAGCTAACCAAGCTCAATTGCAGGTTGACTATGTGAAATTGGCAGCCGAGGTGAAGAACAGCCAGTTAGCTACTAAGGCACTTGAATATCAAGTGGGCAATTTGCTGGTGCCCAAAACACCAGGCCTAGAGGAGGACTTCCGAATGACACGGATCCCAACCCCAAGCAGGTGAATGCGGTGACCACAAGGAGTGGTTTGCAGCTTAACAAGGTGGAACCAGAAAGACCACCTCAACAATCGGGAGCAGCAGAAGTTGAGAGGGAGCAAAGTGATGAGAGGGGGAAGAAAAAGGAAGCTGAATAAGAAAGACCACCACCCCCGTTCCCTCAAAGATTAAAGAAACACAAGGAGGATCCGTGTTTTAAGAAATTCATGGAGGTGCTGAAATAGGTACATATTAACTTACCTCTTGTTGTTGTTTTGCAGGGAGTGCCGAAGTATGCAAAGTACATTAAGGACATCGTGGTGAACAAAAGTCGGTTGACTGAGTATGCTACGGTAGCTCTCACGGAGGAGTGCACTTCTCGGATACAAAATCGATTGCCCATAAAGCTCAAAGATCCTAGGAGCTTTACTATACAAATTACAATTGGGCAGAGTATCCGAGCTTGCGGATTAAGTGATTTGGGAGCGAGCATTAATTTGATGCCGTCATCGGTATTCAAGAAGCTGGGTCTAGGGAGCCCTAGACCAACAACAGTGATCTTGCAACTAGCGGATCGGCCCTTAGCCAGACCTGATGGCATTGTGGAGGATGTGCTGGTGCAAGTGGGCTCCCTTATCTTCCCGGTATATTTCGTCGTGCTGGATTTTGAGCCAGACACGGAAGTCCCATTTATTTTGGGACGTCCCTTCTTGGAGACCGGGAAAGCGCTGATTGATGTTGCTGCAGGGCAGCTAACCATGCAAGCACATGACAAGGTGGAAGTGTTTGATGTATACAAGGCCACCAAGCTCCCGACTGTGTACGAGGAACTCTCGGTGATCAATGTGATTGATCGAGCTGATGATGCACAGATAGTTGAATCACGAGAGTTATTGGGAAAACCACCGGAGCGATGTAAGCACTACTGGGGTGAGGATGGTGGTCGAGAGAAAACGTTCGTCACCCTAGAAGATGACTGAGCTGAATGACGTCGAGCCGCGATGGTAAACCAGGCGCTACACGGGAGGCAACCCGTGAAATTTTTCTTTGTAAAATGTGAATAGATTTCTTTTCTTGATTAACAACAAAATTTTTAGTTTTTATTTTTATGCTTATTTTTATTTTGAGTGAATCCTATAATTCTAACCAATTTCTTGTCGTAAGATGAATTTCAGGTTGAACGGAGGGTAAACATGCAAGGAATCGCAAAGGAAAATCCGAGGTATGAAAAATAATAAAAAGTGGCAAAATAGTGAGCCAGGGCGATGGCTCCGTGTCACGGAGGAGGGCCTCCGCGTTACCCTCCGTGACACGTTGAAGGTAATTCTGAAATTTTTTACAAATTCCAGAACACCTACGCGATGGCTCCGTGTCACGGATGGCATGCTCCACGTTACCCTCCGTGACACGTTGAGGTGTATATCGCGACGGGTCACACCGGGTTGCTAGGTGACCCACGCGAAATTCCCACTTTTTAACACCGATTCCCCCTCATTTTTCCTCATTTTTCATACCCTCCGCGACCAACATCTCAAAACCCCTCCCCCCTCAACGTGACACGGATTTAGGCCCATAATTTCATCAAGTTTTCGTCATTTCTTCGAATTCAAGGTATGTTCTTCAACTCTATCTCAATTCTTGCCGAATGTTTTCGATGTTGAACAGGTGAAAAGAGCAAAACTTGCCCTAAGTAGAAATTAAGCTTAAATTCAATTGAATTATTGTTGATTAATGTTCGGAGTATCATTGTGATTGCTTGAACTCGATAATCACATAGCTTAATCGAATTTTTGATAAAATCATAGCTAGGGCTTGCCTTTGAGTTTGAAATGGAAGAATTGAGTTGAACTAGTGAAATTCATGTTGGGTTGTACATGTTGGGTGAGATGAGTCAGTTGTGCTAACTGTGACTATGCTAAAAGATCGACGGATTCTCGGGTTAAGGAAATATTGGAAATTGCAAGAAATGGGTGAATTGTATAGGATCATGTAGTTAAATTTTTCTTTTGTTTCTCCTTGCTAAGTGCGATGGGATAAAATGTTAGCGATGGTAAGGATTGTGGTTAGCTGTACGAAGTCGAAATTAAGATTAAATTCAATTGAATTATTGTTGATTGATGTTCAGAGTATCATTGTGATTGCTTGAACTTGATAATTACATAGCTTAATCGAATTTTTGATTAAATCATCGCTAGGGCTTGCCTTTGAGTTTGAAATGGAAGAATTGAGTTGAACTAGTGAAATTCATGCTGGGTTGTACATGTTGGGTGAGTTGAGTCGGTTGTGTTAACTATGAATATGCTAAAAGACCGACGGATTCTCAGGTTAAGGAAATATTGGAAATTGCAAGAAATGGGTGAATTGTATAGGATCATGTAGTTAAATTTTTCTTTGTTTCTCCTTGCTAAGTGCGATGGGATAAAATGTTAGCGATGGTAAGGATTGTTGTTAGTTGTACGAAGTCGAAATTAAGATTAAATTCAATTGAATTATTGTTGATTGATGTTTGGAGTATCATTGTGATTGCTTGAACTCAATAATTACATAGCTTAATCGAATTTTTGATAAAATCATAGCTAGGGATTGCCTTTGAGTTTGAAATGGAAGAATTGAGTTGAACTAGTGAAATTCATGCTGGGTTGTACATGTTGGGTGAGATGAGTCGGTTGTGCTAACTGTGACTATGCTAAAAGACCGACGGATTCTCGGGTTAAGGAAATATTGGAAATTGCAAGAAATGGGTGAATTGTATAGGATCATGTAGTTAAATTTTTCTTTTGTTTCTCCTTGCTAAGTGCGATGGGATAAAATGTTAGCGATGGTAAGGATTGTGGTTAGTTGTACGAAGTCTGAGTAGTACATGGAATATATACCGTCGAATTCTCCAAAGGCACCAAGTATATTTGTTATGTTTTGTGTTTATTTGTGTAAATAAGTACGATCTTGCCTTAATGATGTAATTTTGGCTAAGGACTAAGTATGGGGTATCCTAGCTTAACCCAACCTTAGTCGAAGCTAAAGTTAATTGGATTAACATTGAACTTGTCTGTTTGGTTTGACAGGAACAATGGCAAGCAGGCAAGACAAGGGAAAAGGCGCATCAACATCTGGCGCCGGAAGAAAAAGAATCAGACTGGGCACAGCAATCCCAGCAGCACCAGCGGTTCCACGCGGCCAACGCCGTCAATACGGAACCAGGTGGGTGATAGAGGAGGGGAAGAAATGGTACGCAAAGCACAAGGAGAGCAAGTACTTACCCGAGGAACACATAGCAAGGGAACCGTTGGCATAGGAGTTCCCCATGATTGTCCATAGGATTGAGGCAGCTGGGCTGAACTTCATCTTTGAAGAGCCCAAGGAATGCAACTTGCACTTGATTCGGGAATTCTACGCCAACTAGAACCCGACTCTCAGAAGTCACACCATCAAAATAAGGGGGCAAATAGTCACTTTTGAGCCCCACCACCTCAATGCTATCCTTGGGGCGCGGACATAGAGGCCCATATGCTTCGACAGCTGAATATCACTCCACCATATGCGGACATCAGACGCACTTTGTGTGGAACCCGATCAACAGTTCGGTGGAGCAGACATAAGGAGAGGGGCTACCATCAGACCTTGCCTTACTCACAGATGAACAGGGAAGGTAGGATATGGCTAAAGATTGTTTGTTCCTGCCTAATCCCGGGGGTGCATATGACGGATGTAACTTGGGATCGTGTATGCTTGGTGTACGCCCTGATAAAAGGGCTGGAGATCAATGTGGGGGCGGTGATTATCTCTGCCATGAAGAGAGCCCGTTTGCATCAAGGGCACAGATATAGATATGGTGGACTATTCACCACATTCCTAAGGGGCCTGGATATTGAGGAAGAGGCCCATGACTACATCCCGCAGATGGAGCGACGGGCCTTAGATGTCACTAAAACTAAGGCACCCGACACCACCCACGGGCCAGTTCTCACACTAGCCGAGCGACATGCTCGGGATGATCAGTACATGGCTCGCATGTACGGGATGCAGATGCTCCAGCTGTGAATAAGCGGGAGGCCGACAACAAAAGAGGAGCTGTGGCAGCTCGAGCTAGACTACCCTTTTGGCGAAAATGCCAGGGCTCTATGCCGAGTGGCGCCAGCTTTTGTAGAGCCCACGGATGATGATGTCCCCACAAATGAGGAGACATGTCGTGAGGACTCTGATGTGGAGTCCAATGATGAAGATGGGGGTGATTCAGACATGGGAGACGAGGCAGCAACACCTGATGAAGAAGTGGAGTATTTTGATTGATCAGGGAGTTCCGCCACCCACTTTTTGTGCTATGTCAATTTTTGTGAACACTGGGGACAGTGTTCGATATAAGTGTGGGGTGGGAGTAGTTAGGTGCTGGTTGTGTTGTTGTTTATGTTTCTGTTCTGTTGTCGTGCCTGTGAAAAAAAATTTTGTGACCTTGTGATTGTGATGTTTCTGTTCTGTATTGTAATTAATGTGAAGCTGTTGTGTGCCGCTGAATGTTGCTAGTTGATTTTGTAGTGCTGCTGAATGTTGCTAGCTAATTTTGTACATATTTTTGTTTTATCGAAATGATCGATATTTTTAAAATATTTTTTTGAATTCTTGGGTTTCTCGGCATTTGTTTTCGGTTCTTTTACCGAGAATGGTCCCATTGAACCGAAGTCTTAGTTAGTGACTGTTCCCTATGATAGATGGATGACGACCGTCTTAAGGGAAATGTAGTCGTTAGGAATAGATTTTTTTCATTTATTTTTCAGTTGTTTTCTTTTGTGGGTTGCATCCCAAAACCCGTAGTTACTTTATGGTTGCGGAATTCTGGTTGCGTGTTGTACGTGATATTTGAAATGCAAAGGTGATTCGTATAAAAGCATGCAACTTTGTAAATATGTTGAGATACCTAGGCCATAGAGTCGATTATTGAGGCTTAGTGTTTGAATTCTTGTAATTAGCTGATTGAAGAGTCTGTGAATACATCTTGAATTGAGCATGTGCAATAAGTGTGGGGTGAGGTTTTGTTTATTCCATGCTATTATGAAATGTCTAGAACTTGCCTGGTGTGTGTACGAAATGAAATGAAGGACGTGTATTGTAGGATAGGATGTAGGCATTTCTTTGTTTTCAACTGAAAGTTTCTCTTTTTCATTATCGTACCCACCTTGATTGTGTACCCTAGTCAGCCCGTTGAGCCTTTAGCCTATTAATTTTTTTCTTTTGTCAGAAAGTGTAAACCGAGCTTAATCCCTTCTTTTCATTAGCCGCAAATTTGATCCAAAACTCCTAAGCGCTTAAGAAGAGAAAATAATTTTCCCAAAGTGTCAAAGAGTGAGAATGGTGAAAAGAAAAGAAAAGCAGAGTGATGAAAGGAAAGAAAAGGTTGAAGGTGCACTTGTTATAAATAAAATATAATAAAGATGTATGAATAATCTTTGTTATTGAGTCAAGTGTGCTTAATGATATGGGTCAAAATAAAGACAGACTTCAAGAATGGGAGGATGAAGGAAGAAACAATGCCCATGAGTTTGATGGGATGTATTGAGAAAGCGCTTAAGGATGCTAGTGGCTATTATTGGCTAGCCCAATATTTTCTAGTTCCGTATCTTACATTACAACCCGTTAAAG
The DNA here is from genome assembly GCA_035772735.1 of Datura wrightii. Taxonomy (NCBI): domain Eukaryota; kingdom Viridiplantae; phylum Streptophyta; class Magnoliopsida; order Solanales; family Solanaceae; genus Datura; species Datura wrightii. The sequence goes on from JASDFA010000016.1 coordinate 119,313,598, forward strand.
TCCTACGTGATCTTACATCACACTTCTTTATATTAGTGGAGTAATACACTAAAGGCAAGCTTATGGTTCGTGACATGATGCAGGTGAATTCTTTTGGGAGAGAGAGTGAAATTGTGTCTATATGCCCCTACATGTAATCGTTTGAGTTCATTTGATTAAAAAGGGGAAAATTCTCTTGTGTTGTGAGGGCACATGCTTGATGAGAGATTAAATTTCGTGTCGGATATCTTGATCAGCTGATTTGCATGAGTTTGCCAATATCGAGAGTCGATTCTTAAAGTCTAGGAGGTCTTGATGTGTTGAAGGTCATTGCATTGATAGGACCATGCGTGTTTTCTTGATGATTTGATGTATATTATAATCAGTATGACCGTAGCCTGAATTGTTGAACCAAAGTAGCCAGGATGGGGTGTAAAGTGCATGAGGTGTAAGATTGTTGTTCGGGGACGAACAAGGATTTAAGTGTGGGGTAAGTGATCTTGGGCAAATTTATATGCCCAAGTGATACTCAAAGGTGTCATTTTAGCCTTGTTTATCTATCAATGTTTATACATTCTCATGTGATTGATAATAAAATGTGAATTTATACTAACCAACATGATTAGCGTTGTTTTGCAGGTGAAATATAATTTAGGGAAGCTAAAATGCGTGTTGGGAGAGATTGGGTTTGGACTCAGATGTTAGCAAGGGAAAAAGCATTTGAAGGCACAAATTAAAGGGGCTCTGCGATGGAGCCAAGTCACGCTGCCATCACGGATGCCTTCTGTCTGGATAGGGATTTTTTGCCAAAATCCAGTGAGGGTGCGCGTTGGGGCCGTGGCACGTTAGCCTAGCCCCGCGTTGCATGCTGTGCCACGTTGGGCCTTATCACCTGGACAATCAATTTCCAGTAAGGGTCCGCGTCAGTGGCGTGTCACGGAGGCAGTGCTCCGCGATGCACTCCGTGACACGTTGCTTGTTATTTCGGGAAAAATTCCCACTAGTATAAATAGAACACTTAGGTTCATTTTTAATTATTCTGACTTGGTGGAGCAAGAACGTGGGTTACAGGCAGTTGAGGGGACGAAAATCTCAGGGTTTTTCTCTATCTCCTTCTTCTTGAATTCAATTGCTTGTATGTTTAACACTCATTTAACGATGTTTAATCCACAAATGAGTGGCTAATTCCTCTTCTTGCTGAGGTTAAGAACAATTGTATTGAAATGTGATTGTTGATCAATTTGGTTTTTCATCTTTTCTTCCATGGTTGTTTTATTGATTTTTGTTCTTACTGCATTAATGTGTGGCCAATGTTAGTATATCTAAAAAGTCCGATTTCACTCGAGAGAGCAAGAAATTGGAAAGTTGTGAATTAATAGGATATGATCTTTTCTTAGTTTGGGAAAATTGAGAATTGATTTACCTTCAGGATAGAAGAATTGATTTACCTTCAGGATAGAAATATACCTGAAAGTCATATTAGTCAATTAAGGAATCGGTTTTGTATGGCTAGAACATGAATTTCGTTTAATTACAGAAATGTAGGTGGACGGTTCATGATTCTTAAGTTGGGTTAAATACGAGAGTTTTAATCCATTGGCAATAATTCTTGACTAGCAACCGGAGGAAAGATTAACCAAAATTGTATCGATAATTTATTTCTTTACATGTTCATTTAACCTCAGCATGCTCACATTCATAGTTCAGACTCAAATTATATACTCATTTTAGACTTAGCATAAAATTAGAAACCAAAATATCAAACTCTTCTTTACACTGTTGTCTGCATTTGTAGAGTTAAAGTATAGTGACACTTGAGTAGATTGTTACCCTCGCTCAGTCCCTGTGGGATCGATACTTGGCTTACTTAAGCCACTTTACTACTTGTTCGACCACGTGCACTTGCGTGTAGTCTTCCATTTGACCCCGAACAGGTAAAACCCCTGAAATCCCACTTAATATTCACTTTCTGATTCTAGTTATCCGCTGTAGCGGCCACTTTTCCATGGCATTGGACCCGTTACAGTGGTTGTGATACTGCTATGGCGAATCCAACATTTATCCCCCCGATCCATTACAACGGGACTCCGCCCATTACGATGGTCTCACTGCAGCGGAACTCCCACCGCTGCAGCGGTCCCCCGTAACCAGTAGCTCCCAATTCTAGCTCTCGACTCACTCCTCAACATCAAAATTTCGCCATCTCACTTAATAACACTTTGATAAGCACCACCTAGGCCAGTTAGGGCGTTCTAGGCTTATTCCCCTCATAATGACGGACAAATCTTTACATCATTTCACAATTATTGTTTGACTTTCTCTAGAATTAATTTTTCGGGTTATATTTTATTTCTCTATAATAATATTCTATTTATAACAATAGTGAAATTCGTTATAACGATACACTTTTTGTATATATACATACACACACACACATTATATATGTATGTGTGTGTGAGTGATGTGTGTGTGTGTGTGTGTGTGTATAAAATTAAACTTTAGCTGATTTCAAATTTTTAACTATTAGAAAAATAATTAAGTTATAATTTTGATCAATGTAAATCTATTATTAATTAATAAAAAGAGTCATCATATTCAGAATGAGGCTTCATTCTATAATACCAAGAATTCATCATAACTCAAATAAAGAAACAAAATTTTAAAAAGAATAAATCAATTTCATAATCCTTGTTAAAAAATAATATGAAAGATATATAGTTATGATACAAAGTTCAAAAAAAATTCATAAGAAATTAAATTAACAACATTAATGAGTCTATTTATGATGTAACAAAGCTTGTGTTGTTGTAAATAATTCTTTCACTTTTCAGTATACTCATTGAAAACTATGACATAAACTTTTGTAAATATACATATACATATATATAAAATATAAGTAAGAAAGAAATATTACCTCTTTATCAACGGATATCATGGTCTCTCGAGTGCCTTCATTTATTCCCTTTTTATACTCTTTTATTGTTTTAGTTTACATTTGTAAGACTTTTATTATCCAATGAGAATCGTAACGCCTTTAAGTTATTAATTGCACAATTTCATTCAAGAATCCTTTTCATATTTCATTGTACGATTATCTAAAATAAATTGCGCACATGTGTTATAATTATAATAATAATAATTACTATTGTGTTTTATAAATCCACAATGATAATGTCCAACTACACTCCTCTTAATGAGAAAGCGTACACGATCGTTGCTCAAAATAAATATTCCCAACGGATGTCGGGGTCGAATCCCATAGAGACTACTGAATGATTTGCGCAAGCGTTGTTTTAGGAAATTTTAGTTAACTCGCACCAATCAAGAGAAATAAAAAAGTAAATTTTTTGGGGGAAAATGAAGCTAACAATATTGTGGATTCTAAACCAGCTGGCCAAAATAGCAAAATAATCAAAATTGATAGACAATAATGAGTGAAGACTAGAGGTGTGGTGTAGATGCGGTGCTCATCAAATAAGGATATGCTAGCTTATCAAATCATTGCGAATAAGGTAAATAACTTTGGACGATATGGCACCCTATGTTTTTCAACCTCGTGGGTACCTTTTTCTTGAGTCCTTTCCAACCTGAAGACACAATTTAATTAGCCCAATAGAGTTTGGGTTAATTGTCATGACCCAAACGAATGCCCGGATCGCAACACGGGACAAAGAGCCCCGAGAGACTCCAAGTCGACCCATGGCATGAACATACATCTATCTCAACTGATAAAACTGAAGAATCAACAAGATAATCATAGAGGAAGTCTAAATTAAAGATAACATCAGAATACACAATCTGAAGCTGAATACATCTTTTGTCTGAAAAGCCTCTAAACATAACGAGTTGATGGGAAAAGACCCCAACTAACTCAATAAAGCTGAAACTGCAAATAAATAAAGGAAATCCGAATAAATCTAGTCCTCGAGAGATAAGGACTCACCAGCAATCTAAGATGCTAACTCTGAATACTGACTACGAACGGGGCTGAGCTTGAGAGTCGGGCCTTGTATCATAAAACGATACAACATAAAGCATGCGATCAGTACGTGGAATGTACCGAGTATGCAAGGTATGTAGAACGGACATAAGAAAATAGATAAAAAATCATAAGAGATCATAAGAGTTGGACAACATGCTCATAACACGAATATCATACAATAATGTAAGGCTCAAGGTTATTAAAATCATTTGTAACCCATTCAATACCATAGTCATAAGATAAACTTTATAAATCATCACTTGAGACAAATTAACATAACATAATATTGCATAAAACATGCGGAACAATGGGAGATTCATATAACTGACAAACCCCATATGAGCACACATGGAGCCCAACCTGTAAATTCCTAGTCGGGAGGGTGTTTGCACCGTGCCAAGGTAGAACCATGAAGGTGTGATATCACACATGAAAGGGACCATTTGTTCAAATGGGAAAGTCACAAGGGAGGTCCCATCATGTCCTATGGCAACACGCAATTCTGAGATTCAAGGCAAAACCTGGGGCCCGAACCTACTCGGTGTTAAATACTACTCCCAAAACATATATAGTTCTCATAGTATAATATGCATGAGATTCATGAGCTAGTTAAATCATGATAATCATAAGCATGCTTGTAAATACGTGAAACTAGCTATGAGGGTTAGGCCCGTGACTCGGCCAAAAACATAATTGGTAAATCATGAGATTCATGCATCCTCGTAAGTCATTTATAGACTTTGTAAATCATAAATTCATAATGGGAATTTGGATAAATCCATATTGTGACTCATAAATCATGATGGGATTATGAATATCCACAATAGAGGTAAAGATCTGTCACGCCCTGCCTTGGGAGGAATGATTGGCACCTGGTGCCCTACTAGGACCTGGACTGCTGGACTAGCTGAGCCTAAGCATTTCTGGTGCCAGGCTGGCTCTAACTCTGGATTCAAGAAAATGACGGGCTATATAACAGTTGTAAATATAGCCTTCGGCCGACTAGGCCTATAGCCACCTGTAAGAAAACAATAGCTAACCAGAACAACAGTAGTATAGAGGAACCTATGTAGGCCGACAAGGCCACCATGTTGTCTAGTTATTTCTGAATCAAGAAAACAAGTGCTAAACTGCTATGTAACAAACAAGATCACCACTACCAACTAAATAAGGCCCCACACGACCATCATAGATAAGCTAAAACATACACACAGCCTCACACGACCGGTACAGCTAACCATAGGGAATATACAATCTTCAAGCCTCTAAGAATACTGATAAGATGGTCGGGATAGGGCCCTGACCTACCCATACTGTATAACAGAAGAAAAGGAATAAACCTCTAGCTATCTATCTCCGGATGACAGGAGCTGATGACTCTATGCACTGGCTGGAATCACGAGGGATCAGCTCCTCGTTTATGAGTACCTGCAGGCAAGTAATGCAGCGCCCCCAAATTGGCGTCAGTACCACTAGTACCGAGTATGCAAAGCAAACTGAACATAACTAAAGATAAACAGTAATGTGGCAGTTACTAAAATGACAGAGGATAGCTAAAACTATCTTGAATAGCAGAATCTGTACCGAGCTTAACTGTACTGGCAAGAAGATAAGAATCATACCTGTCGATATGGCGTCCTACTATCTATCAATTTAATAAGTAACACACACACACATATATATAGCATACAAGAACCTATACCAGCCCCCATAAGCCGGAAGGTGTCAATCAACACGCAATCTATATACCCCTACCTGGGTCAAGCTATCCAAAAATAAATTCACTTCATTCACTTGATAATTACGACCATCCTGCCGGCCCCATGGGTATGTAGCTTGGGCTCTCTGGGCCCCTAACTATAACTGTATTTGAGTCCAGAGGACTCTTGTAACTGTAATCTAAGATCTGTATCTGTAATCTGTAATATGTTCCCTTGGCGCAAGCGTTCGACAGGGTATGCTATAATGCTTATCAGCCTGCTATGGGGAATGCTGCATCCCATTTTCGTCCTACTGCGGACGGCATGCCACTCCTTGGAGTGACATATCCTCACCCTCTGGGGGCGAGTTGACACAGCTATTAACCTTGGGGCGGCAAGGAAGCTCTAAGGGTGCCCACATATCACAAACAAGTCTCAACAAGCAATAGTAATCACATATAACATGTATATTAAATCTGAAAATACTATCCATGTTATGATATTCTATTCTGAATCTATTGCTAAATTAAACTGAATCTAATACTAAGTTAAACTAAGTCTGGGATAAGATCTTGCTGTCTGATACTTATTTACTGACTTTTATTATGGATATGACATAATAATACAACATGCTTAATACTCGGCTTCTAGAACTTCCTTTTGGAATTTATTCTATTTTACTATACAAGAATTACTAACTTGTCAAAGAAACTAGTTTTACATACCTTAGTTGTCGTCTTTCCGGCTAATTGGCGTAACTCGGCCAATATTAAGCTATTTCTTCCAACTGCATTCATATTCATAGCAACTAGAACTAAATTCATCGATATTCTGGGAGAAAATACTACTTTGAATATATATATAGCCCAAAATTTTACTTATCGAAAAACCGCTGAAAACTCGCTATTTCTCGGAAGTCCAGAAGGGAGAAATACTCACTTTAGGGATAGGAGTATATTGACACTTGTTTGGAGCAATTCCACTTACCTTAGCTTGGTAGGACGACGATTCGCCGGCTGAATTTCACGAAACTAACTCCGCAGGAATGCTCTCGGCAGCTTAATACTTCAGTACCCAAGATTAATTCGAGTTTTGACCACGTTTAATAGCGTAAACGAATGGAATTTCACCAAAATCTCTCGTTCCCTCTGTTTTGTGGTTTGCTTTCTGGAAATTATTGATAATTATCTAAAAAAAACTGAAGAGGGGGCTTATATAGTTTAGGCTGGACCTTACCTCCGTGATACACCGACCAACGCGGAGGTGAGCCCTCCGTGACATGTTGGCTATCATGGAGGGGGTTCGCCTAGCCTCCTCTTGTGATGGTTCGATGTGGCGCTTGTCCTATCTTTCCCCGGGCCTTTTTCTAGCATGTGTGGCATTCTAAAACTCTTAACCAACATGCGAATAGGCCATTTAAATGACAAGAATTTACGGGGTGTAACATCTTCCCCCCCCCCCAAGAACATTCGTCCTCGAATGTAAACTTCTACTTACAAGAATGTCAACTTACTTGACTTATTCTAGAAAAATTTCGGCAGAGTTTCCCCTGTAATATGGACTATCTCAAAAATCCTGAAACGCAAAAAAGTCCAATACAGGTACTCCACACAACAGTAGTACTCATCACAAAATAAACTAAAGCCAACTATTTCATTTATTCACATAATATAAGGCAATTTATAAAACAACAATACTAACGTACCTCTGGCTGATTATGTGTGGAACAGTTGAGGATATCTGACTTTCATATCTTCCTCTACTTCCCAAGTCATCTCCTCTCGGTTCCTGTTATGCCATAATACTTTGATAGAAGCAATATCTTTAGTTCTCAACTCGCGAATCTGCCTGTCTAGTATGGCTACTGGAACCTCTTTATAAGCCAGCTCTTCCATAACCTGGACGTCCTGAACAGGAACAACTCTGGAGGGGTCTCCTATATACTTCCTCAGCATAGACATGTGGAAAACTGGACGAAAAGACTCTAATTCTGGAGGAAAGTTCAACTCGTATTCTACTTGGCCTATTCTTCGACGAATCTGATAAGGCCCAACAAATCTCGGGCTGAGCTTACCTTTCTTGCCGAATCTCATTACCCGTTTCATTGGAGAAACTTTCAAAAACACCCAATCATTCACATTAAATTCCAGATTTCTGCGCCGCACATCAGCATACGATTTCTGGCGGCTCTAAGAAGTCAGTAGACATTCTTTGATAAGCTTTACGTTTTCTTCTGACTGATGAATAATATCCGGCCCAATCAGTGCTGACTCTCCTACTTCAAACCAGCCAACTAGCGATCTGCATTTTCGCCCATACAAAGCCTCATAGGGCGCCATCTGGATAGCTGAATGGTAACTATTGTTATAAGCAAACTCAATAAGTGGTAGGTGCTAATCCCAGCTACCTCCAAAGTCCAATACACAGGCTCGTAACATATCCTTGAGCGTCTGAATAGTGCATTTTGCCTGTCCATCTGTCTGAGGGTGGAAAGCTGTGCTCATGTTATTCTGTGTTCCTAGGCCTCTCTAAAATGATTGCCAAAATTTAGCTGTAAATTGCGCACCTCTCTCAGAGATAATGGATACTGGAACATCGTGCAGTCTGACTATTTCTCTGATATACAATTCAGCATAATCTTCGGCAGAGAAAGTATCCCTTACTGGCAGAAAATGGGCTGAGTTTGTCAGTTTGTCAACAATTACCCAAATCGAGTCATTTCTATGCTTGGTACGGGGTAATCCTGCTATAAAATCCATATTTACTGCTTCCCACTTCAAAAGAGGCACAACTATGTCTTGAGTTAACCCGCCTTGTTTTTGCTGTTCGACTTTTACTTGCTGGTAGTTAGGACACTGGGCTACAAATTCTGCTATTTCCCTTTTCATATCTGGCCACCAGTAGATTTCTTTGATATCGTGGTACATTTTTGTCACGCCTGGGTGGAGAGAATAGCGGACGTAATGTACCTCGCTCATAATCTGCTAGCGAAGCCCTGAAATATCTGGAACACAAAGGCGGCCTTTACATTGCAACACTTCATCCTTAGTTACCTGAAAATCCGGCGCTTCTCCTTGTTGAACTCTGTCTTTAAGCTGAACCAGGTCAGGATCTTCATACTGCCGTTCCATTACCTCCACAACTAATGAACGACACAGCGGAGTTCTAAATTAACGCTCTGTTGTCCTCTGTTCTTGCTACGCGAACGGCTAAACTAGCTAACTGGTGTATTTCTCTGGCCAACTCCCGCTGCTCAGGCTGAAAGTATGCCAAACTCCCCATAGATTTGCGACTAAGGGTATCTGCTACCACGTTGGCTCTTCCTAGGTGGTACAAAATATCTACATCATAATGGCGCTTCCGCAAATTCAACTCTCTCTGAGTGAAGATATATTGTAGGTCTTATGATCAGTGAAAATATCCACATGGATGCCATCCATGTAATGTCTCCATATCTTTAGAGCGTGGATCACTGTGGCTAGTTCCAGGTCGTGGGTACGGTAATTCCTTTCGTGTTTCCTCAGCTATCTGGAAGCATAAGCAATTACTTTACCATACTGCATCAACACATATCCTAACCCAATACCCGAAGTGTCATAATAAACTACATAACCCTCTGTACCTTCTGGCAATGCTAATACTGGGGCGGAGGTCAACCTGTCTTTCAATTCCAGGAAACTCTAGTCACATGCCTCCGTCCACTGAAACTTTACTACCTTTTGTGTCAACTTAGTCAGAGGTGCCGCTATGGTGGAGAATTCCTCAGCAAATCTTCTATAGTACCCGGCTAATCCCAGAAAACTGCGGACTTCGATCGTAGTGGTAGGTCTAGGCCATGTTTATACTGCTTCTATTTTTTGTGTGTCCACTTGTATACTAGCATTCAACACGATATGCCCCAAGAAAGCTACTGAGTTCAGCCAAAACTCACATTTACAGAACTTGGCATACAGTTGACGGTCCCTAAGAATCTGGAGCACTATCCGCAAATGATCCTGCTAGTCTACCTCTGAGCGTGAATACACCAAAATATCGTCAATAAACACTATCACGAATAGGTCCAGGTATGGTCGGAAGATGCTATTCATCAGGTTCATGAATACTATTGGGCATTCACCAGCCCAAAGGACATGACTAGGAACTCAAAATGGCCATATTTTGTCCTGAAGGTTGTCTTCGGAATGTCCCTTTCACGAAATCGAACCTGATGGTATCCGGACTGTAAGTCAATCTTGGAGAAATATCTGGCCCCTGTAACTGATCAAACAAATCATCTATTTTGGGAAGCAGATACTTATTCTTAACTGTAACCTTATTCAACTGTCGGTAATCTATACATATGCAGAGTGAGCCATCTTCTTTCTCATAAATAGAACTGGCGCACCCCCAAGGTGAAGTACTCGACTCGATAAAGCCCTTATATAACAAATCTTTTAGCTGCTCCTTTAATTCTCTGAGTTCAGCAGGAGCCATACGATTCGGAGGAATTGATATGGGCTGAGTGCCTGGTAGCAAATCAATTGCAAAATCTATTTCTCTTTCCGAGGGAATACTAGGTAGCTCATCTAGGAATACGTCATGGAATTCATTAACCACTGGAATAGACTGGAGAGTCGGAGGTTCTACCCGAACATCCTAGACTCTGGCTATGTGGTAAATACATCCCTTAGCTATCAACTTCCTTGCCTGAAGGTAGGAAATAAACCTACCTTTTGGCGTAACTGTGCTACCTTTCCACTCTCGTACTGCTTCCCCTGGAAAGTTGAATCGGACCGCCTTGGTCCAGCATTCTACATTGGCATAGCATGGCACTAACCAATCCATACCTATAATGGCATCGAAATCAATCATCTCCAATTCTACCAGATCTACTGTAGTCTGACGATCAACAACCTCTACTGTACACCCTCGATAGACCCTTCTGGCTATGATGGAGTCTCCGACGGCTGTGGATACTGAAAAGGGTTGCTGAAGCAACCTGGTGCAACACTAAAATTTCCAGCCACAAATGGGGTAACGTAGGACAAAGTAGATCCTGGATCAATCAATACATAAGCAGGGTGTGAGCAAATAGTCATCATACCTGTTACCACATCTGGAGATGCCTCTGAGTCCTGCCTCCCTGGTAATGCATAGGTACGGCTTGAGCCCGTACATAAAGTAGAGGCCCCTAATCTACCTCGGCCTCTACCTACTGAACCTGAAGGCCTACGCTTTGCTGAGGCTGCCGGAGCTTGCGTCCCTGCTAACGCCTTGTCTTGATTATCTCAGCTACCCTGACCCCTGGCTAGACAGTCTATCATCACATGACCCTCCTGCCCGCATATATAAAACCCTTTGGAGCTATATCTGCAAGCTCAAGTATGGGGTCGACTGCAAATAGGGAAAGGTGGGGGTGTGAACCTGCTCTACTCTTCCCTCCTCTGATGAGGTGAATCTACCATTCTAGAACTGTCGTCGGACTCTGACTGTCCTCGGCGAATGAATCTACCCCTATGCTTCTGTGATGGAGGTGGGGGTCTAGGTGGCCTGTCTAACAACCGGGGCCTGGGTCCTCTCTGAATCTCCCTCTGTATTTCATCTAATCAATCCTGCGGTGCTGCTCCTGATTTATTCATCTGCTATCCTGTTGCCGCTGTCTAAGGCCCTCAATAGTCTGGGCAAAGGCCTGCACCCGTGCAATATCCATATCTTCCCGCAATGTATCTGTAATGCACGCCTCTATGTACTCTGGGTTCAAACCCATAATAAATCGGTGGACTCTAGATGGCATGGTGTCCACAAAAGCTGGAGCATAGCGGGCCAGGGAATCGAACTGTAGGGCGTATTCCCGTACACTCCTCGCCCCCTGCTCCAAATGTAAAAACTGATCCATCAGGGCCTATCGGATTTCCCGTGGTAGATAATAGTCCAGGAAGGCCTCTGAAAAGCTGGACCAGGTCGGAGGGGCAACATCTCTCCCTCGGGACCTTTCCCAACTTTCATACCACAACACAGCAATATCCCGCAGCTGAAATACCGCTAACTCAACTGATTCTGTATATGTCTCATGCATGACCCGGAAGATTCTCTGCATCTGGTCCAGGAAATCCTGGGGTCCTCTGCCTGATCCGACCCTGTGAACTGCGGGGGACCTAGTGCCAAGAATTCTCAGACCCTCGAACTGCCAGGCCCACCTGATGACTCTGCTGTTACGGGTGGCACTGGCTGGTGCTAAGTAGCCATCATTTGTGCCAACATAAATATTGCACTTCGAATTTCCTGGTCGGATGGTGTGGATACAGAAATTGTTGGAGGCGGTGTCATTCTGAGTGGCTCCTGGTGAGGTGGGGACTACTGAGAAGGTCGTGATGATGCCTCTGTATCGCCCTCAGATCGGGCTGATTCTAAGAGAGGCTGAGGCATCCTGCTGGTGCCTTCTCCTGCTGCGGTATCCAGTCTTCTACCTGTGGCAGGGGTCGCTGGTCTGCCATTTTATCTGTAAACAAAGAGTGTGATAAGTTTTAGGGACTTGACCCTATACTGTACTGCTCTATAGCACGACTGAATATGAAGAAAGAGTAACCATCCTATTATGCCTTGAGCACCCTACCTATGGTATATGGTGCACAACACATCCATAGACAAGACTCTACTTAGCACGGCTTGCAGACTCCCTGGGACACGACCTGCTCTGATACTAAGTTTGTCACGCCCCGCCTTGGGAGGCATGACTGGCACCTGGTGCCTTACTAGGACCAGGACTGCTGGACTAGCTGAAGTAAGAACTTTTGGTACAAGGCTGGCTCTAACTCTTGATTCAAGAAAACGACGGGCTATATAATGGCTGTAAATACAGCCTCTGGCCGATTAGGCCTATAGCCACCTGTAAGAAAACAACAGCTAACCAGAACAACAGTAGTATAGAGGAACCTATACGGGCCGACAAGACCACCACGCTGTCTAGTTATTTTTGAATAAAGAAAACAAGTGCTAAACTACTACTTGACCAACAAGATCACCACTACCAACTAAATGAGGCCCCACACGGCCATCATAGACAAGTTAAAAAATGGACACGGCCTCACACGATCGGTATAGCTAACCACAGGGAATATACAATCTGAAAGCCTCGAAGAATACTGATAAGATGGTCGGGACAGGGCCCCGACCTACCCATACTGTACAACAGAAGAAAAGGAATTAACCTCTAGTTGTCTAGCTCCAGATGACAGGAGCTGATGACTCTATGCGCTGGCTAGAATCACGAGGGATCGACACCTCATCTATAAGTACCTGTAGGTAAGTAATGCCGCTCCCCCAAACGGGCGTCAGTACCACTGGTACCGAGTATGCAAAGAAAACTGAACATAACTGAAGATAAACAGTAATCTGGCAGTTAATGAAATGACACAAGATAGCTAAAACTGTCTGGAATAGCAGAATTTGTACCGAGCTTAACTGTACTGGCAAGAAGATAAGAATCATACCTATCGATGCGGTGTCCTGCTATCTATCAATTTAATAAGTAACACACATATATGTATAGCATACAAGAACCTATACTAGCCCCCATAAGCCGGAAGGTGCCAATCAACACGCAATCTATATACCCCTACCGGGTCAAACCATCCAAAAATAAATTCACTCCACTCACCTGATAACTACGAGCTTCCCGCCGCCCCCTGGGTATGCAACTTGGGCTCTCTCGGCCCCTGACTATAACTGTATCTGGGTCTGGAGGACTCCTGTAACTATAATCTGAGATCTATATCTGTAATTTGTAATCTGTGCCCTGGGCGCAAGCGCTCGACGGGGTATGCGATAATGCTGATCAGCCTGCTATGGGGAATGCTGCATCCCATCATCTTCCTACTGCGGACGGCATGCCACTCCTTGGAGTGACGTATCCCCACCCTCTGGCAGGCGAGTCGACACAGCTATTAACCCTGGGGCGGCAAGGAAGCTCTAAGGGTTCCCACATATCACAAACAAGTCTTAACAAGTAACAGTAATCACATATAACATGTATATTAAATCTAAAAATACTATCCATGTTCTGATATTCTATTCTGAGTCTCTTGCTGAATTTAAACTGAATCTAATACTAAGTTAAACTAAGTCTAGGATAATACAACAGGCTTAATACTCGGCTTCTAGAACTTCCTTCTGGAATTTATTTAATTTTACTTTAGCAGAATTACTAACTTGCCAAAGAAACTAGCTTTACATACCTCAGTTGTCGGCTTTCCGGCTAACTGCCGTAACTCGGCCAATATTCAGCTATTTCTTCCAACTGCATTCATATTCATAGCAATTAGAACTAAATTCATCGATATTCTGTGAGAAAATACTACTTTGAATATATATATAGTCCAAACTTTGACTTATCGAAAAACCGTCGAAAACTCGCTATTTCTCAGAAGTCCAGAAGGGAGAAATACTCACTTTAGGGATAGGAGTATATTGACACTAGTTTGTAGAAATTCCACTTACCTTAGCTCGGTAGGACGACGATTCTCCGGCTGAATTTCACGAAACTAACTCCGCAGGAATTCTCCCAGCAGCTTAATACTTTAGTACCCAAGATTAATTCGAGTTTGGACCGCGTTTAATAGCGTAAATGAAAAGAATTTTACCAAAATCTCTCGTGCCCTCTGTTTTTTGGATTGCTTTTTGGAAATTATTGATAATTATCTAAAAAAAATCGAAGTGGAGGCTTATATAGTTGAGGCTGGATCTCACCTCTGTGATACGTCGGCCAACACGGAGGTGAGCCCTCCGTGACACGTTGGCCATCGCGGAGGGGTCTGCCCAGCCTCCTCTTGCGATGGTTCAACGTGGCGCTCGTCCGGTCTTTCCCCAGGCCTTTTTCTAGCATGTGTGGCATTCTGAAACTCTTAACCAACATGCGAATAGGCCATCTAAATGTCTAGAATTTACGGGGTGTAACAATATCATAACTCAATTCATCATAGAATATGCATAATTAGGCATAATTTATTAGTAATTGAAATCAATAAATTTATAATCGAATTAATTGTAAAATCTTGTCATGGTTCATAAAATATGATGTAAAACATGAAAAGTACTAACCCATGGATAGATCATTAAAATTTCACAAGATTTAAGATAAAACCCCATAAGAGTTTTAAACAAAACTTCATAAATTAGGAGAGATTAGGCATGAGTGTGAATGAGAACACTCATTCGTAACCATACATACCTGTAAATGGCTGATTCTTACACTCCCTTTAATGCCCAAGAAGAAATTGAAGAAAACCTTGAAGGATTTCCTTGATCACCTCTCTAGACTATCACTCTTGCATGCATGAATATGTAAATGGCCTAATATTAACATAACCCCTTTAAAAGTCATTATTCATAACTCAAAACGACGTAGTTTAGGCCATAGGATCTTAGGGATTACGGAAAAGCCCTTACTAATAACTGTCAGTTGGTCCCCATGAAAGACCTATCGACTCATCCTCTCTAGCCACGACTAATGGCATGATCCGTGAAGTACACTGCTCCTTATGTCTTCTGGGCTCGTAAAGGGAGACTTCACGATTCGTTACTGGTTACCACGACTCATAGTCACCACTCGTCAGGTACACTACCTATGATTTTCAAATAACCTCCATCAGTGACCACGACTCACCCCATGAATCATGGTGGCTGACCACGACTTGTAGGGTCCATCCGTTAGGTGCACTGCCTCCTTCATTCACTTTTCTCACCCACCACTGTCCACGACTGACCTAGCGAGTCGTGGGGTCTGACCACGACTCATGGTCATGTCCGTGGGGAGTCAACTTCCCAAATTTCAGATTCATCTCTTTACCTCACCACGAGTCACATCATGACTCGTGGGCTACTCCAACGGGTCACCTCACGACCCGTTCTGATACCTGATGCCAAGTTTCTTATTTTCTCTGTTTCAAATCTCGGGTCTGACCTTTGGCCTTCCGGGGTATCCAATATCTCCCCCTTTGGAACATTCATCCTCAAATATTGGAAAACATACATAAAAGTAGAGAAGTGCAATCATCATATTCAAATACTGATCATTTAAGCTGAAAACTGACGGAATGACTATCTCTGATTCAAACTACATAGCTGAACTGAATTCACGAGTCATACATACATCCACATACATAAAAGAAACTTGGACACATGAACTGATTATGAAAACTGAATGGAGTTTTAGGTCAAAACTGATACCTCAAGCTGGAACTGAGCCGGTAGAGAATAAATGTGGGTATCTAGCCATCATATCCGCTTCGGCTTCCCACATAGCTCCCTCAACATGTTGATACCTCCATAACACTTTAACTGAAGCTACTTCCTTGTTCCTTAGCCTTCGAACCTGAAGATCGAGTATTTCCATTGAAACCTCCTCATAACTAAGGTTGTCTTCCACACCAACACTATCCACCGGAACAACTAGAGTTGGGTCACCCAAACACTTCTTTAAAAGCGATGCATGGAAAATAGGATGCACGTAAGGTAATTCTGAGGGAAACACCAACTCATAAACCACCTTGCCAACACGTCGCACTATCCTGTATGGGCGAACATAACAGGGACTAAGTTTCTTTCCGAACCTCATCACTCCCTTCATGGGAGATACCTTGAGAAATATCAAATCACCAACTTTAAATTCTAATTCTCGCCTTCTCTCGTCGACATAGGACTTTTGGTGACTTTGGGATGTTTTCAACCTCTCCCTTATCAACTGAACCTTCTCCATAGCCTCATGAACTGAACCTGGTCCTACCATCACCGTTTCACTTACCTCGAACCAACCAATGGGCGATCTAAATCTCTGCCCATAGAGAGCCTCAAATGGATCCATCTAGATGCTGGAATGATAAACTGTTATTGTATGCAAACTCGATAAGAGGCAAATGATCATCCCAACTACCTTTGAAGTCCATCACATATGCTCTCAGCATGTATTCGAGAGTCTGAATTATCTGCTCCACTTGGCCATCCATTTGCGGGTGGAATGCTATGCTGTGCTTAATTTGAGTATCAAGCCTTTTTTGAAATGACCTCCAAAACTGAGCGGTAAATTGGGCACCCCTGTCTGAAATAATGGATATGGGAACTCCATGCAATCAAACTTTCTCCCGAATATATAGTTTGGCAAAATCCTTGGTCAACCTGTCTACCAAAGCCCAAATGGAGACATATTGTCGACAAGTGTGAGGTAAACCTATAATGAAATTCATATTAATTTCTTCCCACTTCCAAGTAGGAATACTGATATCCTAAAGCACACCTCCCATTCTCTGGTTCTCAACTTTTACATCTTGACAGTTTGGGCACTTAGCTACGAATTCTGCAATGTCCTTCTTCATTCCATTCCACAAATAGACTTCCCGTAAGTCACATTACATCTTGGTGGCACCTGGATGGATAGAATACCTAGATCCATGAGCCTCCTACAACATTCAACTCCTAAAATCTTCAACATCCAAAACACATAGATGACCCTAGTACCGAAGCACAGCATCTCCCTCTTTGGAGAAGACCTCCACCTTCTGATTTTTAACGACTTCCTTTAACTTTACCAAAATCAGGTCCTCATCTTGCCTAGCCTTTACATCATTTACCAAGGAAGATTCTGATCCGTTCTGAATAATAACACCGCTATCGGTCGAGTCAACCAACCTAACTCCTAACCTTGCAAGTCGATGCATTTCCTTCACCAGCTCCTTCTTTCCCCTCATCCACATGGGACACACTCTCCATAGAGAGTCTACTAAGTGTGTCTACTACTACATTGGCCTTACCCTGATGGTAAAGGACACTCATATTGTAGTCCTTGAGTAGCTCCAACCACCTCCTTTGCTGAAGATGGAGATCCTTCTGCAAGAACACATATTGTAAGCTCTTATGGTCCATAAACACATCCACATGTACCCCGTACAAATAATGTTTCCATATCTTCAAGGCGAACATCACCGTGGCTAATTCAAGATCATGGGTCGGGTAATTCTTCTCGTGAACCTTTAGCTGTCTGGAGACATATTCTATAACTTTCCCGCGCTGCATCAATACACACCCAAGTCTGATCCATGAAGCATCACAATACACCATGAACCCATCAGTACCCTCCTATAGAGTTAACACTGGTGCTGAAGTAACTCGGGTCTTCAACTCGTGGAAGCTCATCTCACAAGCCTCTAACCATTGGAATTTAACCTTCTTATGGGTCGACTTGGTCAATGGTGCTACGGTAGATGAGAAACCCTAAAAAAATCTCCGATAATAGCCGGCTAAATACAAGAAGCTCCGAATATCTGAAGGATTCACCGGTCTAGGCCAATTCTTTATCGCTTCTATTTTCTGAGAATCCACCTTTATGCCCTCACTTGATACCGCATGGCCTAAAAATTCTACGGAGTTCAACCAAAACTTGCACTTTCTGAATTTGGCATATAATTGGCGATCATTGAGAGTTTGTAGCAACACTCTCAAATGAGCAGCATGCTCCTCCTTGCTCCAAGAGTATATCAAGATGTCATCATTTAACACAATCACGAACATATCCATGTATGGCTTGAACACCCGATTCATTAAGTCCATAAAAGCTGCAGGAGAATTCATTAGTCCAAAAGACATAACTACAAACTCATAATGACCATACCGCATCCTGAAGGTTGTCTTCGGGATATCTCTCTCCCAAACTCTGAACTGATGATACCTGGATCTGAGATCTATCTTCGAGAAGCACCTGACACCCTGAAGCTAGTCAAATAAATCATCAATCCTGGGCAGAGCATACCTGTTCTTGATGGTAACCTTGTTCAATTGCCGATAGTCAACGCACATCCGAAGGGAACCATCCTTCTTTCAAACAAATAAAACTAGTGCACCCCATGGAGACTTGCTTTGTATAATCAAACCCTTATCTAAAAGGTCCTTCAAGTGATCTTTCAAGTCCTTTAGCTCAGTGGGAGCCATTCTGTAGGGAGGAATAGACATAGGCTGCGTGTCGGGGAGAAGGTCGATGCCAAAATCAATCTCCCGCTCGTGAGGGATTCCCGATAAATCATTTGGGAAGACTTCGGGATACTCAAATACTACTGGAACTGACTGGATAGTCGGGGTCTCAGACTCGATGTCCTTAACCCTAACTAGATGATGCACACACCTTTTAGAAATCATCTTTTTGGCCTTAAGGTAGGAAATGAAATGACCTACGGGCACAACTAAACTACCCTCCCACTCTAAGACTGGGTCACCCAGAAATCTGAACTCTACTGCCCAGGTTCTACAATTAATAGAAGCATAACACACATACAACCAGTCCATGCCGAGGATAACATCAAAATCGATCATGGCTTACTCTCTCAAATCTGCTGAGGTGACTTTCTGAAGGACTGAGACCGGGAAACCTCTATACACCCATCTAGCTATAATTGAATCACCTACTGGAGTAGATACTGAGAAGGGTTCTGACAAGACTTTCGGACTAACTCTGAAGCTACTGGCCACATAAGGTGTCACAAAGACAAGGTAGCCCCCGGATCTAACAAAGCATAAACATCAAGATTGAAAACTCGTAACATACCAGTAACCACATCCGCTGAAGTCTCCTACTCCTGACGGGTCGCAAGGGCATAGAACCTGTTCTGGTGCTAATCGCCAGCTGAACTAGTCGAGGCGCTCTATTGGGAGGGACGTGCTGCTGCAGCGTCTGAACTAGCGGCTAGCATACCGGCCTCGCCACCCCCTGATCTGGCTGAAAAGCAATCCCTGAGTCTGTGTCTGAGTTTTCCACACCTGAAACAAGTGTCTGAGCCAATGAGGCACCTCCCTGGGTGATTCTTATTGCACCTTGGACAATCTAGGAAAGTGCACACTATTTGCATGCTACCTTGGCCCCTCGAGTTTGAAGCCCTATTCCCTGATCCCCTTGTGATCTAGATGTTGTACTAGGTGATGATGGTGCTAGAGCAAAAGACCTGTGATGAGACTGATGACGCTGTCCACCCCCGATTTTGGCTGGGAAATCCCATAGTTGTCTGGCCCTCTTGGCCTCTCTTTGCCTCCGATATACTATCTCCACCTGCTAGGAATGCAACACTATGCTGGGAAAATCTATATCTCAATGCAGCATGGCGATCCTACAGTCCTTATCAAGGTAGTTCGCCACTCCATGCACAAATTGGCTCACCCTAGCCCTCTGGTCTGCCATTAACTCTAGTGCATACTTGGATAATCGGGTGAACTCTAGAGCGTACTCCTGATATGATATATCACCTTGCTTTATATTTACAAATTCGGCTGCCTTCAGTTCCCTCATCTCTAGAGGGAAGAATCGATCCAAAAAGGCTACATGAAACTCCTCCCAACCTATAGGGCCTTCTCCCACTACCCTTCTATCTCTCCATTATCAAAACCAGATGTGGGCAACCCCTTTAGTTGGTGTGAAGCCAACTCTACACACTCAACTCCATTCACCCCCATAACTTGGGTGATCTTCATAATCTCATCTATGAACTCACGCGGGTTCTCATCTACTTTTAACCCAAGGAACTCTGGCGGGTTCATTCTCAAGAAATGTCTGATAAGAGAATCGGTCGCATTGCAATTTTGTGGAACATGCGCAACTGCCTGCTGATTGACCTGAGCAGTCAAGGCCTGCGCGAGCTCTAAATAGTTGTCCGAAACTCAACATGGGCATCCGACTCCGACGCATGGTTCTCCTGGACTGGTGTGGCCTGCTAGTGCCCGTTTCTGTTGCCATCCTCGTTGCCTTCTCCATTCCCATTCCTTCTACCATTTACTCTTCGGAGAGCCATTTTTTTGCAATCGCGAATAGCATGAATTAGTAAGATCGGGAGACATTTCATCGCATGTCATAGATCATGAAAGAAGGGAGTATTTCCTAAATGTCTCATAGCCTCTTCGCCAAAAGTGTGGCGTGCTTCATACCCATGAAAAAGAATGTACTTAACGCGGCTTTCAGACACCCTAGGACACTTCAAACCTATTTATCTGATACCAAGTTTGTCACGACCCGAACGAAGGCCTAGATTGCAATACGGGACAAGGAGCCTCGCGAGAATCCAAATCAACCCATGGCATGAACATACATCTATCTCAACTGATAAAACTGAAAAATCAATAAGATAATCATAGTGGAAGTCTAAATTAAACATAATATCAAAATACATAATCTAAAGCTGAATAAATCTTTTATCTGAAAAGCCTCTAAACATGACATGTTGATGGGACAAGACCGCAACTAACTCAATAAAGCTTATATTGAAGATACATAAAGGAAATCCAAATAAGTCTAGTCCTCGGGAGATGAGGACTCACCAACAATGTAAGATGCTAACTCTGAATACTACCTAGGAACGGGGTTGAACTTGAGAGTCGGGTCCTGTATCATAAAACGATATAGTATGGAGTATGCGGTCAGTACATGCAATGTACGGAGTACGCAAGGTAAGAAGAGTGGACATAAAAAAATAGATAAAAACTCAAAAGAGATCATAAGAGTGGGATCATGCTCATAACATGAATATCATACGATAACGTAAGGCTCAAGGTTTTTAAAAGTATTCGTAACCCATTCAATACCATAGTCATAAGAGGAACTTTATAAATCATCACTTGAGCCAAATTAACATAACATAATAATGCATAAAACATGGAGAACAATGGGAGATTCTTATAACTGACATATCCCATATGAGTACACATGGAGCATGACCTTTAAATCCCTAGTCGGGTGGGTGTTCATACCTTGCCAAAGGTAGAACCATGAAGGGCGTGATATCACACATGAAAGGGCCCATTTGGGCAAAGGGGACAGTCACAAGGGAGGTCCCATCATGTCCTACGACGACATGTAGTTATGAGATTCAAGGCAAAATCTGGGCCCCGAACCTACTCAATGTTAAATACTACTCCCAGAACATATATAGTGCTCATAGTATAATATGCATGAGATTCATGGGCTAGTTAAATTATGATAATAATAAGCATGCTTGTAAAATACGTGAAACTAGCCATGAGGGTAAGGCCCGTGAGTCGGTCAAAAATATAATTAGTAAATCATGAGATTCATGCATACTCGTAAGTCATGTATAGGCTTTGTAAATCATAAATTCATAATGGGCATTTTGATAAATCCATATTGTGACTTATAAATCATTATGGGTTTATGAATATCCGCAATTGAGGTAAAGATCATAACTCAATCCATCATAGATATGCATAATTAGGCATAATTTATTAGGAATTGAAATCAATAAATTTATTATCGAATTATTTGTAAATCCTGGTCATGGTTCATAAAATATGATGTAAAACATGAAAAGTAATAACCCATGGATAGATCATTAGAATTCCACAAGATTTAAGATAAAATCCCATAAGATTTTTAAACAAAACTTCATGACTTAGGAGAGATTGGGCATGGGTGAACGAAAACACCCATTCATAACCCTACATACCTGTAAATGGATGATTCTTACACTCCCTTGAATGCCCAAGAAGAAATTGAAGAAAACCTTGAAAGATTGCCTTGATCACCTCTCTAGACTATCACTCTTGCATGCATGAATATGAAAATGGCCTAAAAATGAACTTAACCCCTTTAAAAGTCATTATTCATAACTCAAAATGACGTTGTTTAGGCCTTACGATCTTAGGAATTATGGAAATGCCCTTACTAAATTCTTAGAAAAAAACTACTAGTTGGTCTCCACGAGGGACCTGATGACTTTTCCTCTCTAGCCACGACTAGTGGCATGATCTGCGAAGTACACTGCTTCTCAAGTCTTCTGGGCTCAAAAAGGGAGACTTTATGATTCATTAACTATCGTGGTCACCACTCATTAAGTATAATGCCTATGATTTTCAAATAACCTTGATCAACTGACCACAACTCACCCCAAGAATTGTGGTGACTTACCACGACTCGTGGGGTCCTTTCGTTAAGTGCACTGGCTCTTTCCTTAACTTTCACCCACGACTGGCCTAACGAGTCTTGGGGCCTAACCTTGACTTGTGGTCATGTCCGTGGGGAGTCAACTTCCCAAATTTCAGATTCATCTCTTAAACCTCACAACGATTCACATCACGACTTGTGGGCTGCTCAAACGGGTCACCTCATGACCCTTTCTATTACCTTATGCCAAATTTTTTATTTTCTCCATTTCAACTACATGGTCTGATCTTTGGGCTTCCGGAGTGTAACATTAATTGTTGAGCTATCTCTATTCATCAACTACTAATTAGGATTATGAATATAGGTTTTGGCTATTTCTAGCCTAACTCCACACAATCATGTCCATTCCCACCATCAAATTATCTCCCCATACTTGAATTCTTCTCTTTCAAGCTAAAATCAAGTAAGAAAAGTAAACCCACATTTGCAACTATGGATCATCACTAATAAATTGGAGAGAACTCAATAGATTTACATTAATTAAGCAATATTAAGATGAATCTAGCAATACTCAATCTAGTTAACCACCCATCATCACACACCTCTAGTTGATGATTTAGCTATTCTTGATTAAGACACTAAAGAGTATATCCATTAATAAACTCAATGATTTCATTACTAAGAGCAAGCAAAATCAAACTCAAAATCTGTCTGCAACAATGGTTATACCTTGCTAAGGAAGATGATGAAAATACGAAAAGCAATATTCAACAATAACCTCCAATGGTTCTCCTCTCCCCAAAGCAAAACGAATGTTCAAAAACCTAAAAAAAGTTTTTTACAGAATACTTTCTTCTCGACTATGTACAAATATAGGGCAACCTATCTTATCTTTTTTTTAGTGCTGGACATAATTGCCCCTGTTTAGATGTTTTGTCAGTTGCGGGGGAGCCGACGATTCGCCGGTTGCATCCTGCAAATTGCCATCCTTCATTTTCTACACTTCCAATGATTTTTCAGGACCATTCAGCGACACCTTCAGCGGTTCACCATCCTCCATCCGCGATCCGTCGATTACTTTACTCCTCAGTCCAACAAGTTCAAGCACCTGTAGGCAATATAACCGGCGAGTAATCGGTTGATTTTCGCGGCCACTGGTTGCATTTTCTCCTCAAATCAGTGGTCAGCAGTGTTTGACCGGTGATTCATGTTCGGCTTCTAATGTGACTACA
The DNA here is from genome assembly GCA_035772735.1 of Datura wrightii. NCBI lineage: Eukaryota > Viridiplantae > Streptophyta > Magnoliopsida > Solanales > Solanaceae > Datura > Datura wrightii. The sequence continues at coordinate 119,337,391 of JASDFA010000016.1, forward strand.
CGCAAGTGCACATGGTCTAACAAGTAGTAAAGTGGCTTAAGTAAAGCCAAGTATCGATCCCACAGGGACTGAGCTACGGTACTAATTAACTTAAGTGTTAATGAACTATATCTTTAAGAATGCAGACAACCAAATAAATAAGATGTTGAGAGTTTGAGTTTACTAATTAATAAGAATCTAAAGCAAAATTATAAAGTGAGTCTGAACAATAGTAATGAGAAAGCGGAGTTTAAAATGAACATGCAGGGAATTAATTTATTAATACAATTCAGTTAATCTTTCCTTCAGTTGCTAGTCAAGAATTATTGCCTATGGATTGGAACTTTCGACTCCTATCCAACTTAAGAATCATGAGTCTTAATATAAATTTTCGTGATAAAAGAATTTCATGTTCTAGCCATACATTCCCGATTCCTTAATTGACTAATAAGACTTTCAGATATATTTCTATTCTAAATGTAAATCAATTGTCAATTTTCCAAACTAAGAAGAGATCATATCCTACCAATTCACATCTTTCCAATTTCTTTCCTTTTCAAAATCAAAATTGGATTTTTTAGATATACATTAACATTGGCCAAACAATAATGCAGTAAGAACAAGAATTGATAGAACAACCATTGAAGAAAAGATGAAAACTCAAATGATTAACAATTACATTCAACAACAATTGTTCTTAACCTTAGCAAGAAGTGATGTTAGCCACTCATTTATGGATTAAACATCATCAAATAAGTGTAATTCATACAAACAATTGAGATAAAAGAGAAAGAGAAAGAGAAGAACCCTAGAATTTTCATCCCTTCAACTGCCTGTAACCCACGTTCTTGCTCAACCAAGTCACAATGTTTAAAATAAAATCTAAGTTTTATACTATTGAGAATTTTCCCGGAATAACAAGCAACATGGCACGGAGTGTATCGCGGAGCACTCCCTCCGTGCCACGGAGGTATTGCGGATCCTCACTAGAAGTCGGCCCCCAGGAAATTTAACCTCAACGTGCCACGGCCTGCATCGCGGAGCCTAGCCAACGTGACACGGTGCTAACGCGCACTTTCATTGGAAATTGCCAAATTTATTTCCTCTGAGGCAGAGTGCCTCCGCGATGGCAACATGACACGGCTCCATCGCGGAGCCCTTGTTTTTGCTGATCTTCCATGTCCTTTTTCACTCCTTGTTTCCAAGTCCATTCCTGATTTTACCAACATGTATCTTAGCCTCCCAAAATTCCATTTTACCTGCAAAACAACACTAATCATGTTGGTTAGTAGAAATTCACATTTAACTACAAATTACATGAGAATGTACACGAAAATGATATACAAACAAGTCGAAATGAAGCATTTGAGTATCACTTGGGCATGAAATTCTGCCCAAGATCACTTACCCCACTCTTAAACTCTTGTTCGTCCTCGAACAATATTCTCACCTCTCATGCAATTAACACTCACACATAGCTACTTTGACTCAACCATTCAAGCTACGGCTATACCGATTATTTAATATAGCAAATCATCAAGAAAACATTCATAGTGTCATCAATACAATGAAGTACATCACATTAAGACCTCCTAAGCTCAAGAATCAATTCTCAATCTTGGCAAACTCATGCAAATCAACTGATCAAGACATCCGACACGAAATTAATCTCTCGTCAAGCACGTGCCCTCACACAACAAGAAAACTACTCCCTCAGCTATCATATGATTTCCAAAGCACTACATGTTGGGGTATATGAATACAATTTCGCTCTCTCTCCCAAGGAATTCACATGCATCATGTCATGATCCATAGGCTTGCCTCTAGTGTATTACTCCACTAATATAAGGACGAGTGATGTAAGATCACGTAGGACTTAATGGGTTGTAATGTAAGATAAGGAACTAGCAAATACTGGGCTAACCAATACTAGCAACTAGCTTCCTTAAGCGCTTTTCAATACATCCCACCATCATTACGGTCAAAATTTTTTTTTCTTCCTTCATCCTCCCATTCTTGAAGAATTTTTTCTTTATTCTTGTTCCCATTTCTTTAAGCACACTCGACTTACTAGCAAAGATTAGTTACACATCTTTAGTTTATTTAATTTCAGCAAGTGCACCTTTGACCTTTTCTTTAACTTTCACCACTTCCGCTTTTCTTTACTTTTCACAATTCTCACTCCTTTACTCTGTGGGAAAATTATTTTTCTTGAGCGCTTAAGAGTTTTGGATCAAATTCACGGCTAATGGAAAGAAGGGATTAAGCTCGGTTTGTACCTCTTCAATGAATGAAAAAAATAGGCTAAAGGCTGAATGGGGCTAACTAGGATGTACATTCAAGGTAGGTATGATAATGGAGAAACTTTCGGTTTAATCAAAGAAACGCCTACATCCTTTCCTACAATATACATCCTTCATTTCGTTTCTTACACACACAAGGCAAGTTCTAGACACTTCACAATAGCATGGAATAATCGAACCCTCACCTCACACTTAATGCATATGCTCAACTCAAGACATATTCACAGACTCTTCAATTAGCTAATTACAAGAATTCACATTAAGCCTCGATCACACCGAATCGAACTCTATGGCTAGGTATGTCAACATGTTTACACATTTGCATGCTTTCATGCGAATCACCTTTGCAACTTAATATCATGTACAACACGTAGCAAGAATTCCGAACCATGAAGTAGCGACCCGTTTAGGACACGAACAAAAGAAAGAACGAAAGAAAAAAACTACTCCTATCGACTACATTTCCCTTAAGACGGTCGTCATCCATCCATCATAGGGAACGATCACTATCTACGACTTTGGTTCAATAGGACTATTCTCGGTAAAAGCACCGAAAACAAAGGCCGAGAAACCCAACATAAAAGAAATTTAACGAAAAATTTTAAAAATTTCGATAATTTCGATAGAAAACAAAAATATTTACACAACAACCATTCAACAATAGCTCAACACAACACACAACAGCTTAACATTCATTACAATACCAACTTAATTACAAACACACCACACAAAGTCACAGGGTCACATTTTTCACAGGCACAACAACACAACACATAAACATAAACAAAAACAACAATGAAACAACTGGCACCTAACTACTCCCACCCCACACTTAAACCGAACACTGTCCTCAATGTTCACAAAATTCAACATATCACAAAGGTGGGTGGTGAAACTCCGTGATCAATCGAAGTATTTAACTTCTTCATCAGGTGTCGTTGCCTCGTCTCTCATATAAGAATCGCCCCCGCTGTCCTCATCTGACTCAACATCTGAGTCCTCCCATCGTGTCTCCTCTTCGATGGGGACGTTATCATATATAGGCTCCACAAATGCGGCCCCACTCTGCATAAAGCTCGGGCATTCTCGCCGAATGGATAATTCAGCTCGAGCTGCCATAGCTCATCCTCCGTTGTAGGCCTCCCGCCAATGCGCAGCTACAACATCTGCATCTCGTACATATGGGCCATATACTGATCATCCCGAGCATGTCGCTAGGCTAGTGTGAGCACCGGCCCATGAGTAGTGTCAGGTGCCTTGGTTTTGGTAACATCCAAGGAGCGCCTGTCAATTTGTGGGATGTAATCCAGGGCCTCCTCCTCGATATCTTGGCCCCTCAGGAACGTGGTATGAAAACCACCAAACCCATATTTGTTCCCCTGTTGTAGTCGGGCTCTCTTCATGGCGGAGATGATCACCGCCCCAACATTTATTTCAAACCCCTTCATCAAGGAATGCACCAAGCAGACTCGGTCCCAGGTGACATCTGTCATGTGCACCCCCGAGATCAAGCATGAGCATACAATTTTAAGCCAGATCCTGGCTTCCCTGTTCATCTGCGAGTAGGGCAGTGTCTGATGGTAGCCCCTCTCCTTGTTCCTGCTCCACCTTTTTGTCGAACGAGCTCCACATAAAGTGCGTCTAATGTCCGCATAAGGTTGAGTGATGTTCAGCTGCCGAAGGATATGGGCGTCTGTGTCTTGCCCCCCCAAGATGGCATTCAGGTGATGGGGCTCAAAAGTGACAACCTGCCCCCTGATCTTGACAGTGTGACTACGGAGGGTCGGGTTCCAGTTGGCATAGAACTCTCGAATAAGATGGAGATTGCACTCCCTGGGCTCTTCGAAGATGAAGTTCAGCCCAGCGGTGTCAATCCGGTGTACAATCCGCGGGAATTCCTGTGCCAGTGGCTCCCTTGATATATGCTCTTCCGGGAAGTATTTGGTTTCTTTGTGTTTTGCGTACCATTTCTTCCCTTCGTCAGTCACCCATCGGGTTTCGTATTGTCGGCATTGGCCTCTCGAAACAGCTGGTGCTGCTGGAACTGCTGTTCCCAATCTTATTATCTTTCTGCCGGCGCCCGATGTGGACGCGCCCTTTTCCTTGTCTTGCCTGCCTGACATTGTTCCTGTACAATCGAACATACAATCCCAATGTTATTCAAGTCACAATTAGCTTCAACTAAGGTTGGGTTTAATTAGGTCACCCCACACTTAGTCTTTAGCCACAATCAAAACAATTTCGACAAGACATTCATGATTTTTCTCATTCTTAACATTCAACCGGCTTAGTGCATTCATATAAATCGATGGAACAATTACTATGTACTACTCAGACTTCATACAATGAATAAAATTATCGCCAATGATTCAGTTCCACCATCATAGCACTTAGCCAAATTTTTGTTCCCAACACCCTATGCAAACCAATTTCATTCTCCCGAAAACCCTGTGTCTACATAGCATATTCAACATTAATCACAACATAATTCAATTCACCCAACATGCACAACCCAATTTTGTTCAACATTTCAAACAATTTTAGTCTTCTTCATATTCAAATTCCAACCCTAGCTAACAATTTCGTAAAAATTCAATAACACATGCATTCATCGAGTTCATATACTCACAACAATACTATGAACATCAATCAATCATACCTTAAATGAATTCAAGCTTAATTTTCACTTAGGGCAAGTTTCAATCACTACACATGTTCAAGAATCGAAACTTCAAGCAAAAATGAGGTAAAGTTAAGAACATACCTTTAATCCGATGAAATTGAAGAAAACTTGAAGAAAACTTGTGCCTAGGTCCGTGTCACGTTGGGGTAGAAGGGAATTTGGGGTTTTGGTCGCGGAGGGAATGGAAAATAAGGAAGAAATGGGGGAAAATCAGGGTTTTAAAAGTGTTTTTCGCGCGGGTTACCCAGCGACCCGGTGTGACACGACGCGAAATGACACTCAACGTGTCATGGAGGGTAACACGGAGCACCCCCTCCGTGACACGGAGCCATCGTTCCCCTGTTCTGGAACTTTTTAAAAAATCCGGAATAGGCTGCAACGTGTCACAGAGGGTAACGCGGAGCACCTCCTCCGTGACACGGAGCCAACGCGTAGGCTCACTGTAATGCCAATTTTTATTTATCTCACCTCGATTTTTTTTCTTCGCTTCTTTGCATTTTTGCCCTCCGTTCCACGTGAAAATCATTTCACCACAATAAATTGGTTAGAATTCATAGGTTTCAATGCAACAATAAATTTTTTTTCTATTATTTTTTGTTTTATTTTTTCTCCAAATATTTGTACTCATCTATTACAACAATTTCATGGGTTGCCTCCCGTGCAAAGCCTGGTTTACCATAGCGGCTCAACGTCATTCACTTTCAATCATCCTCTAGAGTGATAGACGTCTTCTCTCGAATAATGACCTCACCCAAATAATGCTTACACCACTGCCCATTTACCAAGAACGTGGCACTTCTATCTTCTTGCCACAACTCCACTGCCCCATGAGGGGTCATTCTTACCACCTCAAACGGCCCTAACCATTTGGACCGCAATTTTCCTGGAAAAAGCCTCAATCTTGAATTGAATAGAAATACTTTCTTCCCCGGCTCAAAGATCCGATGCTCCATATGGTTATCGTGCCACCTCTTTGTTTTCTCTTTGTAGAACTTGGCACTTTCATAAGCATGCCAACGAAACTCATCAAGTTCGCTAAGTTGCATCAGCCTCTTCTTACCAGCTAGCTCTAGATCCATGTTTAATTTCCTCACGTCCCAGAAAGCTCAGTGTTCTAGCTCCACAGGTAGATGACACGCATTTCCATAGACCAATCTATATGGAGAAGTCCCAATTGGTGTCTTGTACGCAGTTCTATAAGCCCAAAATGCATCATCGAGTTTGCTTGACCAATCACTACGTTGTGCATTCACTGTCTTCTGTAGAATCTGCTTTACTTCTCTGTTCGAAACCTCCACTTTCCCACTAGTTTGGGGATGATATGTTGTTTCTACCTTATGGCGAACCCCATACTTAGCTAGCAAATTCTTGAAACTTGCATTTACAAAATGAGCCCCTCCATCACTGATAATGGCTCGGGATGTCCCGAACCTAGTGAAAATGTGCTTTTTCACAAATTTTGTTACCACCTTATTGTCATTCCTGGGGCAAGCTGTTGCTTCAACCCACTTTGATACATAATCAACGACCACCAAGATGTAACGATTACCAAATGACGGTGGGAACGGGCCCATGAAATCAATACCCCATACATCAAAGATCTCCACTTCTAATATCTGCTGCAGCGGCATTTCTTGCCTTCTACCAATTGTGCCTATTCTTTGACATCTATAAACTTTTTTACGTATGCCATAGAGTCTCTGAACAGTGTAGGCCAAAAGAAACCTGACTGTAGCACCTTGTGCGCTGTCCGCTCGCCTCCGTGGTGCCCTCCATACAATGAAGAGTGACAACTCCTCAACACTTCTGCAATCTGGCTCTCCGGAATGCATCTTCTAATCACCTGATCCGGTCCCTACTTAAACAAGTACGGCTCATCCCAAATATAGTACCTGCAATCATGTCTCAACTTCTTTCTCTGCTGAGCCGTAGCCTCCGGTGGATAGACTCCACTCACTAGCAAATTCACAATGTCTGCATACCAAGGGATTTCAGCTTCCCTTATTGCCAAGAGCTGCTCATCTGGGAACTCTTCTTTGATGCTGTCACCTTCCTTCACATGTGACCGGCTTTCCAATCGTGATAGGTGATCTGCCACTTGATTCTCACTCCCTTTTCTATCCCGAATCTCTAGGTCAAACTCTTGTAACAACAAGATCCATCTGATCAACCTGGGCTTTGCATCCTTCTTGTTAAACAGATACTGAATCGCTGCATGATCCGTATACACCACTACTCTAGAACCCACCAAATAGGACCTGAATTTATCAAACGCGAACACCAATGCTAGCATCTCGTTTTCTGTGACTGTATAATTGACTTGGGCTGCGTCCAGTGTTTTTCTTGCATAATGAATAGAATGAAAAATTCTATTTCTCCCCTGCCCCAATACAGCTCCTACCGCCACATCGCTTGCATAACACATTAATTCAAACGGTTGCTCCTAATCTGTAGAAATGAGGATAGGTGCTTTTATCAACTTCTGTTTCAACTCCTCGAATGCTTTGACACAATCCTCATCAAACTCGAACTTCACCTCTTTTTATAGCAACCTGCATATTGGTCGAGAAATTTTAGAGAAGTTCTTGATGAACCGTTTGTAGAACCCTGCATGTCCGAGAAAACTGCGAACACCCTTCACTGCCACAGGTGGTGGTAGCTTTTCAATAACCTCGATCTTTGCACGATCAACTTCAACCCCTTGCAAGACACTTTATGGCCAAGGACGATACCCTCCTTGACTAAGAAATGACATTTCTCCCAGTTGAGTACAAGGTTGGATTCTTCACAACGAGCTAGCACCCTGTCAAGATTCTGCAAACAAGTAGCAAATGAATTACCGAAAATAGAAAAATCATCCATAAATACCTCGACGAAATCTTCCACCATATCGTGGAAGATCGCTATGATGCATCTCTAGAATGTGGCAGGTGCATTTCATAAAGCAAATGGCATCCGCCTGAAAGCATATGTCACATAAGGACATGTGAACGTAGTCTTCTCCTGGTCTTTCGGTGCTATGGCTATCTGGTTATAGCCAGAATACCCATCAAAGAAACAATAATATTCTTGACCAGCCAATCTGTCCAATATTTAATCAATAAACGGGATAGGATAGTGATCTTTCCTTATGGCCTCATTGAGCTTTCTGTAGTCCATGCAAATCCTCTAGCCTATGACTGTGCGTGTAGGGATCAGCTCATTTTTCTCATTGGTCACCACGGTCATCCCTCCTTTCTTTGGAATACACTAAATGGGGCTGACCTATTAGCTATCTGAAATAGGATAGACCACACCTGCATCAAGCCATTTAATCACTTCCTTCCTAACCACACCCTTCATCATCGGATTCAACCTCCGCTGATGTTGTATAGTTGGCTTTGCTCCTTCCTCCATGAAAATTCTGTGTGTGCAAAAAGCTGGATTGATACCCTGAATGTCTAACAATTGCCAGCCCATTGCTTTCTTCCTCCTCTTGAGAACCACCAATGCATCCTTTACCTGTGCCTCCGTCAATTCTACGGAGATGATGACTGGCAAGGTGTCATCTTCCCCCAAAAATACGTATTTCAAATGTGGAGGCAATGTCTTCAACTCCAGTTTTGGTGCTTCCTCAATAGATGGTTTTGGCAATGGTTCCAGGGACCTCATCAACGGCTGAAAGTCTTGCTTCCTGAGATACCATTTTGATTCATTCAACATTTGCACCATCTCATAAGTATCTCTATCTCCGAAATGATCGGAGCTCATCAACGCTCTCCCTAATTGATCTTGAGAATCAACAATTTGAAGAATTTCTTTTTGGTTTAGCACAATGATTGCTGAAAGCTCCTTAAAGATGGCCGGAAGCTTCATGGCCTTATACACATCAAATACCTCCACTTTGTCATGCTCCCGCATGGTTAGCTGGCCTGCAGCTACATCAATCAAAGCTCTCCCGGTTGCCAAGAAAGGACGTCCCAAAATAAATGGGACTTCCACATCCGGCTCAAACTCTAAGACAATAAAATCTACCGGGAAGATGAGGGAGCCCACTTGCACCAGCACGTCCTCCACAATGCCATCTGGTCTGGCCAAAGAACGATCCACTAACTGCAAGATCACTGTAGTTAGTCTAGGACTGCCCAGCCCCAACTTCTTGGACACCGAGATCGGCATCAAGTTTATGCTTGCTCCCAAATCACATAGTCCGCGAGCTCGGATACTTTGCCTGATTGTGATCTGAATTGTAAAGCTCCCAGGGTCCTTGAGCTTTGTTGGCAACCTGTTCTGAATCCGGGAAGTGCACTCCTCAGTAAGCACCACCATAGCATACTCCGTCAATATGCTTTTGTTAGCTACGATGTCCTTGATATACTTTGCATATTTAGGCACTCCCTGCAAAACATCAACCAAAGGTAAATTAATATGTACCTGTTTAAGCACCTCCATGAACTATTTAAAACAAGCTTCCTCCTTGTGTTTCTTTAATCTTTAAGGGAACGGGGGTGGTGGTCTTTCTGCTTCAGCTGCCTTCTCCTTCCCCCTCTCATCATCATGTTCCCTCTCTTTTTCCACTACTCCTGATTGCTGAGGTGATCTTTCTGGTTCCACCTCCTTGAGTTGTAAACCACTCCTTGTGGTCACTGCATTGACCTTCTTGGGATTCGGGTCAGTGTCACTCGGTAGTCCTCCTCTGGGCCTGGTGTTTTGAGCTCCAGCTAGTTGTCCAAACTGGTACTCCAACGCCTTTGTAGCTAACTGGTTGTTTTTTAAATCTTCCGCTAATTTCACATAATCGACCTACATTTGAGCTTGGTTAGCTATCATTGTTTTGAACATTTCCTCAATGTTGTTGGTTGATGGACGAGGTGCATTGTTTTCTCTGTACTGAGACAGATAATTCTGCAGCCCCCCTTGATTTCTCTGCATACCCTGATTCGAACTCTGCCCTTGATGGCTGGTACTACCCCAAGAGAAATTCGGATGATTCCTCCAATTTGAGTTGTAATTATTTCCATACTGCTGCTGGTGATTATTTCTCTAGATGTTCCCAACAAAGTTCTCTGAATCTGGATTTGCACCACAACACTCAGCTGAGTGTTCATTACTACCACATACTTCACACCAAACCTGCTGCACTACATTAACTGGGGCTTGTGGTTGATTCAAGCTCATACTGCTGAAGTGGGTGTTGAGTTGATTTTGCAATGCAGCTATCAGTGCAGCGATAGCTGTAAAACCATCCACCTCAAAGACTCCTGCCGCTTTCCTTGTTCCTCCTCTTGAAGAGTCCGCATTCCACTCTGGATTTCCCTGTGAAATACGATTTAACAAAGTATACAGCTCCTCATAAGTCTTTTCTAATGCTTGTCCCCCAGCTGCTGAGTCTAGCAAAATTTTTGTGTGGGGTTCCAAACCCTCTCTGAAAGTATGCACCAGCACATCATTGGACTGGTGATGGTGAGGACAATCCCTTAGCAATGATTTGAACCTTTCCCAAGCTATATACAGATTCTCCCCCTCGCTTTGTTTAAAACTTAGAATCTGACTTCTAAGTCTTGCTGTTTTCCCGGATGGAAAGAATCTTATCAAAAACTTTCTTGCAAGATCATCCCAAGTGGTGATAGAGTTAGGTGGTTCAGCTTTCAACCACCTATTTTCTTCCCCCAATAATGAAAATGGGAATAATGTAAGCCTCACGTAGTCAGATGATACTCCAGCAGGAATGTAAGTGTCACTTATCTCCAAAAAGTCTTGGAGATGTTATTGTGGATCTTCATAAGGGAGACCTTTGAATTGCCCGCTGGTGTGCAACAATTGCACCATGTTCTGTTTAAGCTCAAACCTCCCTCCTGGCTCTGGTCTGCGAATACTTGATGTAACATTGTTAGCATGTGGGATTTCCCCTTCGCGAACCGGCCTAGGTGCCATTTCCTCAGGCACTAACACTGCCCTCACAAGTGGTGGATTCTGTTGTTTCTCCAGAATTGCCTGTCTGAGCAACTGTAGCATTTTCTCTAGAGCTTCCCTTCTTTGACGATGAAATTGTCTTTCCGACTCTATGTATGAGTCCACCAACTCCTTGTCTCTTGCTAGTGTTCAGAGGAATTCAATATCTGTAAGAGAAAGGCTAAGATCAAGTTGTCAGCACTTAAATAGAATTTGTAAACTAACAATAAGAAATTAATTTTACCAATTGCCAGTCCCCGACAACAGCGCCAAAAACTTGTTCTGCTTCTGCTGTGACTACACGCAAGTGCACGTAGTCGAACAAGTAGTAAAGTGGCTTAAGTAAAGCCAAGTATCGATCCCACAGGGACTGAGCTACGGTACTAATGAACTTGAGTGTTAATGAACTATATCTTTAAGAATGCAGACAACCAAATAAATAAGATGTTGAGAGTTTGAGTTTACTAATTAATAAGAATCTAAAGAAAAATTATAAAGTGGGTCTGAACAATAGCAATGAGCAAGCTGAGGTTAAAACGAACATGCAGAGAATTAATTTATCAATACAATTCAGTTAATCTTTCATTCGGTTGCTAGTCAAGAATTATTGCCTATGGATTGGAACTTTTGACTCCTATCCAACTTAAGAATCATGATTCTTAATCTACATTTCTATGATAAAAGAATTTCATGTTCTAGCCATACATTCCCGATTCCTTAATTGACTAATAAGACTTTCAAATATATTTCTATTCTGAATGTAAATCAATTCTCAATTTTCCAAACTAAGAAGAGATCATATCCTACCAATTCACATCTTTCCAATTTCTTTCCTTTTCAAAATCAAAATTGGATTTTTAGATATAAATTAACATTGGCCAAACATTAATGCAGTAAGAACAAGAATTGATAGAACAACCATTGAAGAAAAGATGAAAACTGAAATGATTAACAATTACCTTCCACTACAATTGTTCTTAACCTCAGCAAGAAGTGAAGTTAGCCACTCATTTGTGGATTAAACATCATCAAATAAGTGTAATTCATACAAACAATTGAGATAAAAGAGAAAGAGATAGAGAAGAACCCTAGAATTTTTGTCACCTCAACTGCCTGTAACCCACGTTCTTGCTCAACCAAGTCAAAATGATTAAAATAAAACCTAAGTGGGCCATTTATACTATTGAGAATTTTTCCCGAAATAAGAAGCAACGTGGCACGGAGTGTATCGCGGAGCAATCCCTCCGTGCCATGGAGGTATCTCGGAACCTCACTGGAAGTCGGCCCCAGGCAATTTTACCTCAACGTGCTACGGCCTGCATCGCGGAGCCAGGCCAACGTGACACGGTGCTATCACGCATCTTCACAGGAAATTGCCAAATTTATTTTCTCTGAGGCAGAGTGCCTCCGCAATGGCAACGTGACACGGCTCCATCGCGGAGCCCTTGTTTTTGTTGATCTTCCATGTCCTTTTTCACTCCTTGTTTCCAAGTCCATTTCCGATTTTACCAACATGTATCTTAGCCTCTCAAAATTCCATTTTACCTGCAAAACAACACTAATCATGTTGGTTAGTATAAATTCACATGTAAAAACAAATCACATGAGAATATACACGAAAATGATATACAAACAAGTCGAAATGAAGCATTTGAGTATCACTTGGGCATGAAATTCTACCCAAGATCAATTCACCAGTGTCCTCCGATGGAGCTGACTTTCACCTGATTTCATCCTTCTTCTTCCACTTCTTGCTCTTTCTCTTCAACTCACCTACATATAAAAAGATAAAAAGGGCATAAAATTCATCTAAATGACTTGAAAACTAAGTTAAAGCTCATGCTCAAGAGCTTAATGAGTTGGTAAATTATCAACTCATCAAACCTCCAAACTTAAACCATTGGCTGTCCTCAAGTAATGCAATTCTTATCAGTTGAGAAACATGCCACTCCACAAGAGTTTAGACATCAATGACCACTTAATCCATGACAACCTAAAACATTCTCACCAACTCACCGAAAAAGGGAAGAAAATTCCCCAAAAAACAAAGAAAAATATATGGAAAAGTTTCAAGAGGCCACCACAATTCAAAGGCATGATTTACAAATGCTTTCATTTTGCAAAACAAGGGCATAGCTTATCCAAAAAAATACACATAGCATCTCAATTCATAATCACTGCATATTCAAAGTTTGCCTTAGAGCTCACACTACTCATGCCTCTATCACACCTTTACCTTAATGCAAGTGTATCCTCAAAAGGAATGATGCCACTCACCAAAGAGAATCCCTTTTTTCTATCATGAATTAATGCACACACAAGGGATTTTATAAAAAGATGATCACAGTAACTCTCCCAAAAGAAATCTTCATGCACATAACTCGACCCATAGGATTTTCCTTCATGTATCGCCACTAACATAGAGAAACTACACTCAAAATCAATTAAAACTTGTGGGTCATGATGAGGGCTAGGGGTAATGGTAAATCAATTATTAGGCTCTAGTGACTAGATCCTCCCTAATTCCTTTATGTGAACACTTTAACCTTTCCCATCTAACTTTTTATATCGCTCCCCCTTATCCCTCCTTTTGCAACCATTTCCCTCTTTTATTATCCAAAGACTTTATTTGTAGCACCTTTGGCTATCACATTAAGCCTTTTCTAATCAAGAGGTAAAACCATTTCACCTTTCTTTTCTCTTTTGGTACCTTAAGGTTCCTCAGCTCATCATTTCATTCTTTCTTCTCACAATTTGGTGCTACCTCAGATTTGTGCTTCTTATATATCCCTTTTTCTTCAAAAATCCCCAAACTTAGGCTCTTTTCCTCTTACTCACTGATTTACTTGTCTCTCTCTATGCCTTTGGGTCTTCAGCCCCTATTTTTCTCATTCGCTCACCACTAGCAATTAGGGAGGATGGGTGCCAAAAAGAGGGGATCAAAAAGGGACATTCGCTTGTAATGAAATTTCAAAAAATAAATAGTTCAAAAGGCTCAACATTGGCTAGCAATGAAAGAAATTTGCAGAGGTCATTTTGGGTAGTGTGATTAGTCAAATGAAAGCCTAAAATCATGTTTTAAGTGCAGCTACATCTAGGATTTCTCCTTGAGCCACACTTAGGGGAAGTTCTAGATAATAAGTTGTGCATAAGATTCACAAAAATCATTACCACATAAGGAATCACACATAGTAAAAAAAGTCATTATCATCACAAGATCTTATTCAAGACATTAGAGCATGCGAATTCACAAGCCAAACAAAGAATATATACTGTATGAAAAAAGACTGCTACATTTCTCATTTCAAATGCCCATTTTTCATTTCTCATTTATGCCACATCTCAAAATTTTTGGTGGTACCTCTCAAAACAGCTCCACAGAAGACTCAACAAAGACACGACATTTTCCCTCAAGAGAGCTGCCTCACAATCTATCATCAGGAAGTGCCAACCCAGTTCAACAAGAAAAAGAAAAGAAAAAGAAAAATGCTCCTTGGGAAAGAACCGTAGTATGAATAAAATCCTTGGAGTTTGATTACTATTCTATTATTTACACAGGCGAACAAAAGATTTTTGGGTCACAATGCAACATTTGACAATTTAAAGCAAGGACCCATTTTTCAGCACTAACATCAAAAAATCATTCATTCAAAAATTTATCAACACAACCAGCCAGGCAAGGGAAATCATCAAAAATACTAAAAATGAGCCCGACAGAGGCTCACAAGTCTTCATCAGATAAAAACAAAAGCCCGACAAGGGCTAAAACAAACCATCATCAAAATAAGACACAAATGACCCCCCCGGCGCTCATCCCACCCCAACTTAAAGATTACATTGTTCCCAATGTAGGCATGAAAAATAAAGGGGTTGAGAGACACCCTGAGTGGGTCACTCCTCGTTATCTACATCATCATCTACACATGTTCCTGTCTCACCATCAAAGCCTTCATCACCCAGATCGTCAGCGTTGATCATGGGAAGAATTATATTCCCAAGTGATGCTCAAATGCTCTATTTCGTCTTGTTTATCAATTCTCATGTGATTTGTAGTTAAAATGTGAATTTATACTAACCAACATGATTAGTGTTGTTTTGCAGGAAAAATGTAATTTTAGGAAGCTAAGTTGTATGTTGGTGAAAATCGGGAATGGACTCGGAAGCGAGCGGTGGAAGAGGTCAAGGAAAAGTAGTAAATATAGGGGCTCCGCGAAGGAGCCGTGTCACGCTGCCATCACAGAGGCAGTCTGCCTCGGATGATTTATTTTGGCAAATTTCCAGTGAAGGTTCGCGACGGCGCCGTGGCACGTTGGCCAAGCCCCGCATTACATTTCGTGGCACGTTGCCTATATTTACCAGGAACATAAATTTCCAGTGAGGATCCGCGTTTGCACCGTCACTGTGGCAGTGCTCCGCGATGCACTCCGTGACACGTTGCTTGTTATTCCAGAAAAAATTCCACAAGTATAAATAGCACACTTAGGTTTATTTTTAATGATTCTAACTTAGTTGGGCAAGGACGTGGGTTACAGGCAGTTGAGGGGACGAAATTCTTAGGGTTCTTCTCTAACTCTTTCTCCATTATTTCAATTGTTTGTATGATTTATACTCATTTGATGATGTTTAATCCACAAATGAGTGGCTAAATTCACTTTTTGCTGAGGTTAAGAACATTTGTAGGGGAATGTAATTGTTGATCATTTTGGTTTTTCATCTTTTCTTCCATGGTTGTTCTATCAATTTTTGTTCTTACTGCATTAATGTTTAGCCAATGTTAATGTATATCTAAAAAATCCAGTTTTATCTTGAAAATGAAAGAAATTGGAAAGTTGTGAATTTGTAGGATATGATCTCTTCTTAGTTTGGGAAAATTGAGAATTGATTTACCTTCAGAATCGAAATATATCTGAAAGTCGTATTAGCCAATTAAGGAATCGGTTTCGTATGGCTAGAACATGAAATTCTTTTATCACAGAAATGTAGGTTGAAGGTTCATGATTCTTAAGTTGGGTAGAATATGAAAGTTTCTCTCCATAGGTAATAATTCTTGACTAGCAACCGAAGGAAAGATTAACAAAATTGTATCGATAAATTACTTCCCTACATGTTCATTTTAGCCTCAGCTTGCTCATTACTACAGTTCAGACTCACTTTATCATTTTTTCTTAGATTAGTAAAAATTAGGAAACCAACTCTCAAAATCTTCTTTAAATTGTTGTCTGCATTTTTAGAGTTAGAGTTCATTAACACTTAATTCGATTATTACCTTGGTTCAGTCCCTGTGGGATCAATACTTGGCTTACTTTAGCCATTTTACTACTTGTTCGACCACGTGCACTTACGTGTAGTTGCGAAATGCCCCGAACAAGCGTCATCTCCCAAGCCCTCAAATAAATAATCTATGGGGCTTCAAACTGTAGAAGGGGCAGGCATTGCGGCATCAAGAACACTCAAATAAAGTACCTACCTGGATGTACGACTCTCCCACTCCCTTACTTCAATCTAGAGAGAGTTGAGAGCCCCTTTCACAGCATCTACCCATTCACACAATGTGGTAAGACTCTCATACATAGACTTTATTTCCCTCTTCACCGTTCAGGCGATGAGAGCAGGGAGACTCCTAGCCAACCTTTGAAGCTCTCTCATGAGAGTTGGTCATTTCCATCAACTTGTGGAGACCTCTTGATTGGGAGGATGATAGAGGGGGTAATGCTCCCACATAGGTATGTCACTAAAGGTATGACTCGAAGCTTCTAGGTGAGGCATATTCAAATTTGGGATTTGTGGAGACTACTCAGAACCATGAGATAGAGAACCCTCTAGAAAATTAAAGGCCTGCATCTGCTTACACTTAACCTTGGGTGCCTCAGCATCATTTTTTTGATCTATTGTGATTACACCGGAAGAAGGACTACGGGTCTCATCTGGGAACAATGGTACTTCGGCTTGCAAGAATAGTTGAGAAATGAGCATAACTATCACGCCCCGCCTTGGGGGGTATGACTAGCACCTGGTGCCCTAGTAGGACCTAGACTGCTATCTGGTGAGCCTAAGCACATCTGGTGCCTGGCTGGCTCTAACTCAAATTTTTGGAAACAAAGGGCTATATAACGGTTGTAAACACAGCCCCCGGCCCATTGGCCTATGGCCACCTATACCTGTAATGACAGCTAACCAGAAACATACTACTATAGGGGAACCTATGCGGGCCGACAAGGCCACCATGCTGTCTAGTTCTCTGTAACTCAACAATAACATGCTAACTAATTATGTGACCGGCAAGGTCACCACTACTGGCTGATTATGGCCACACACGGCCAACAAGAACAGAAATAACAAATAACTATAACAAGCTACACGGCCTCACACGACCGGCTTGACTCACCACAGGGAAATATATACAGACTGCAAGCCTCAAAGAATAACAATAGAAATGATCGGGACAGGGCCCCGACCTACACGTACTGTACGACAAAAGAAAACGAAATACGCCTCTGGAATTCAGACTCCGGATGGCAGGAGCTGAATACTCAATAGCTGACTGGAATCACGAGGGATCGCCTCCTCGTCTATGAGTACCTGCAGGCAAGTAATGCAGCGCCCCACTGGGCGTCAGTACCACAGGTACTGAGCATGTAAAGCAACTGAAATACACAACTGAAATGAATAACAACGGTAACATGACATATAAGCAGAAAGTAGCTGAGCCTATCTAGCTGAGAATAACTGGGGAGAGTTTATTTATTCTATAACTAAACTAAGCGTACCTGATGACGTGTCGTCCTCCTGTCTATCAGTATCTAATAGCACATATAGGTATACATATAAATACAGACAATACCTGACCAACCCCCATAAGCCGGAAGGTGCCAACCAACACAAAATCTATTTACCCCTACCCGGGTCTAAACCAACCAAAAATAAGTCACTCCACTCATCTGATAACCGTGAGCTCCTCCTACCGGTCCCCTTGGGTACGTAGCTCAGGCCTTGGCCTCTGACAATAAACTATGTCTGAGTCCGAAGACTCCTGCCTCTGGGCGCAAGTGCACACGGGGTGTGTAATCAAAACTGCCCCCGGCCACAAGCGCACGCAGAGTAATCTGCCCCTATAAACAGGGTAATCTGGCTCTGCGCAGAGTAAACTTAACTGCCCCTGCAAGCAGGGTAATCTGGACCGTATTATCATGGTGGTCGGCCATCATCGTCCTCTAGGCAGACGACATCACCCAGCTGGTGGCGGTATCTAAATCTGGTATCGACACAGCTATAACCCGGGGGGGTGGGTGGGGATGCAACGGGACACCCACATGCCATAGCAAGTCTCAACAAACAAATAGCACATATAAATAGCAAGCATGTGTAACTGTAAAGACTATCTGAAATCTACTTCTTATTCTGATTTGTTTCTACACTGAGCTAATTCTTACTAATTATACTGATTCTGTAACCTCTGTTTAACTGTACGACTAATCTGTAGCCATAACTATCTGTCTATCTGATCTTTCTTTATTGACTTTTATTATGAAAATCTGTTTCTTTTATTCTGCTACATGCTTGCTAATCACGTAATAGGCTATACTGAATTTGAAATACTAACTTGCCCTCGGGCGCATACTTTTCTAACTTTCAGACTGAATACGATATAACAACACAAACTAGGTTTACTGAACTTTGCACAATACTTAACATTCAACTCCGGGGATTCTACTACGGAGTTTATTGTACTATACAAGGCTAAAGCTACTAACTTGCCGAAGGAACTAGCTTTACATACCTTAACCTCGAGTTATCCGTCTGTCGGACGAGGCTCAGTCAATACTCCAGCTATTTCTCCCAACTGCATTCATGTATACGCTAATTAATACTAAATATAGCTTTATTCTAAAGAACGACGTCACTTTCGATATAATTGTAGCCTAAACTTAGGCTTATCGAAAGACGGTCAAAAACTCGCTATTTTTCAAAAGTAGAAGTATTCACTTCACAATTAGGAGCACATAGACACTAGTTTGGAGCAATTCCACTTACCTTAGCCCGGTAGCACGATGATTTGCCGGTCGTATTTCGCGAAACAAAAATCGTAGGAATACTCCCTGCTGCTAAATACCTCGGTACCTGAGGTTAATTCGAGTTTGGACCGCGTTTGGCGGCGTAATCAGACGAATTTTAGTAGGAGATCTTCATTTTCCCCTTCTCTCTGATTACTCTCTGTTTTCTACTGGAAATTATAAGGAATTTGAATAAAAAACCGAAGTGGGGCTTATATATAATAGACACTATAAATTGCATTCATGGAATGCGATTTATAAGTCGCATTCCTGAAATGTGATTTATAAGTTGCATTCCTGGAATGCAATTTATAAGTCGCATTTTGCCTTGCAACGCGCCGACTTGGCGCTTGTCCGATCTTTCCCCGGGCCTTTTTCTAGCATGTATGGCTTCCAAATATGCTCGACCAACGCACAAATAGGCCATCTAGGTGCCGGGAATCCTACGGGGTATAACATTCTCCCCCCGTTAAGAACATTCGTCCTCGAATGTAAACTTCTATCTAGAGGACTACTCAATTAGCTTAACTTGTTCTTAGGAAAATTTCGGCAGAGTTTCCCCTGTAATTTGGACTATCCCAAAATCCTGAAACACAGAAAAGTCCAATACAGGTACTCCACACGATACTATAAGATTCATTCGATAACGAAACATCAATCTTTCTCACTTATATATAAACAACTGTAAGGTACTGACATACCTGTCGCCTAGCTAGGCCTGGAATGAGTGAGGATATCTAGCTTTCATATCTTCCTCCCCTTCCCACGTCATCTCTTCTTGGTTCCTGTAACGCCACAATACTTTGACTGACGCAATATCCTTAGTTCTCAATATACGAATCTGTCTGTCTAAGATGGCTACCGGAACCTCTTCGTAGGCCAGCTCTTCTGTAACCTAGATATCCTGGACTGGGATTGTTCTGGATGGGTCTCCTATGCATTTCCTCAGCATAGACACATGAAAGACGGGATGAACGGACTCTAGCTCTGGAGGTAAGTTCAACTCATATGCAACTCGTCCTATCCTCTGGCGAATCTGATAAGGCCCAAAAAATCTTGAACTGAGCTTACCTTTCTTGCCGAATCTCATCACCCCTTTCATCAGTGATGCTTTTCAAAATACCCAGTCATTCACCTCGAATTCCAGGTTTCTGCGGCGCACATCTGCATATGACTTCTGGCGGCTCTGTGCAGTCAGTAGGCATTCTCTGATAAGTTTTACCTTCTCCTCTGACTGCTGAACAATGTCTGGCGTAATCAACGCTGATTTTTCCTATTTCAAACCAGCCAATCGGTGATCTGCATTTTCGCCCGTATAAAGCCTCGAAAGGCGCCATCTGGATAGCTGAGTGATAACTATTATTATAAGCAAACTCGATTAAGGGCAAATGCTCAACCCAGCTACCACCGAAATCTAACACACACGCTCGCAACATATCTTCGAGAGTCTAAATTGTGCATTCCGCCTGTCCATCTGTTGAGGGTGGAATGTTGTGCTCAAATTAATCTGCGTTCCCAGACCTTTCTGAAATGACTGCCAGAATCTAGCCGTAAACTGTGCTCCTCTGTCTGAAATAATGGATACTGGTACTCCGTGCAACCTGACTATTTCTCGGATATACAACTCCGCATAATCTGGTCGAGAAAGTAGTTTCCACTGGCAGGAAATGAGCTGATTCGGTCAATCTGTCAACTATCACCCATATAGAGTCATGTCCATGTTTAGTACGGGGTAATCCTGCCACAAAATCCATACTTACTGCTTCCCACTTCCAGAGAGGCACAACTATGTCCTGAGTCAAACCGCCTGGTTTCTGATGTTCTGCTTTCACCTGCTGGCAGTTAGGACACCGGGCTACAAATTTAGCAATTTCCTTTTTTTTTTATCTAGCCACAAGTAGTTTTCTTTGATATCATGGTACATTTTTTGTCGCGCCAGGGTGGAGAAAATAGTTGCTGGGGCAGTGCACCTCGTTCATGATCTGATGGCGGAGGCCTGAAACATCTGGAACACATAGACAGTCTTTACAACGCAGCACTCCATCCTCTGTTATTTGTGAATCTGGCGCTTCCCTTGCAGGATTCTGTCCTTAAGCTAGACCAGGTCAGGATCTGCATACTGTCGTTCTCTTACCTCCACAACTAAGGACGATACGGTGGGGTTCTAGATTACCGCTCTGTTGTCCTCCATTTCTATCACACAAACGGCTAAATTGACCAATAGATGTATCTCCCTGACCAACTCCCGGTGCTCGGGTTGCTCATACGCCACATTCCTAATAGATCTATAGCTAAGAGCTTTTGCTGCTCCATTACCTCTTCTTGACTGACATAACATTTTCATATTTAGAGAGCTCGGCATATAATTGACGGTCATACTGGCTTGTCTTGCCGAAGAGATCGACAGGTAGTTTACAGGCGTAGCTAGAGCTTATCTGGCCTTCCGGCCACATGCTAAGGCTACTTGTTGCTGGGATTACCTGAACGACCGTCTGCGCACCTTGTGCCTTTATCTGATCAGAGGATCCTGATATTGATCATGACCTCTAATGATCTGGCTGCATAACCTTAAATAACTGAATAGTCGGGTTGAATGACCCGAATGTGGCAGTAGTCTAACAATGCTCTAACTGTTCTACTTGAGTACTTATAGTTCATGCATAACTGCACACTTGTGGGCATCTAATTGCTTTGTTATTTTGCTTGAACCACTGTAAGGCTGGGCTTAATCAAACATACTCCCAGGCGATCAATCTCTGGATCTTCACGGGGAGTATACTGATCTCCTGGTCTTAATAAACACTATGCTAGCAGGGTACTATCCATTTTTTACGCCTTGTGTGTATCCACTTGGATTTATACTGCTATTCTGGGGAATTCTCGGTCTTATGAGCTATTTTGTAAATACTGGCCTTCTGCTAGGGCTCTGTATCTGAATATCTTTTGAGAACTAGCTGAAGTACTAGTCTATCACTTACTACTGATGTGGACCCCTTTCTTGGGGTGCCCACGGGCTTGTCTAACTTGTGGGGTATTCCTTGTAATAACTGCTAGGTTGACTAAGGTCGACTCTCACCTACAAGGCTGGGAAAATGACGTATGGCCACTTAACATACTAGAACAATTCTAGTATTGCTAATCTCTGAAGTATACCTATTCAGTCTCTAATTCTGTTTCTGGCACATGCGCTAGTGTTATTGATCTTTAGAGATGCTTCCCTACTAATACAGGCGCTAGCTGGTCAGTAGACCGTCTAACTGCGCCCTTATCATCTAATTACCTGATTCAGGTTACTAACTCTTATAAGTTTCTAAAACCTAGATCTGGAAACAACATATAAGTCTATTAACTTAATAACTAAGAGCTGGGACAGTTTCTATGGATTCATACGTAAATCACACTTAACTTGCCCCTTCTTTTTGCTTTTCTCGTTTTCTTCTCTCTCTTTTCTCTTTATATTTTTGGCAAGGGGTCCTGCAATGCAATTTGTATATACTTCCCAGCACTAATATGCATCTGTGTGATTGTAACCCCTATTAGCAGCTACTCACAGCATATTTATTATCTGCACAGATATATATATTAATAAATACGTACAATACATACTGAATTCTGTTGTGATACGTAATCTTTGACACACTTTGCTAAATTTCATATTGTATATGATATACTGCTTCTATGGTCTAATAATACCTCATGCCTTCTCTTAACATTTCATTGTATTGTCACCCCATTCTGAAAGTAACAAACATAAACACTTTAGTTATTGTCTGCTGTTTGAAATTCTGCCACTCTTGCGATGTGGGGTCAACGTTCGAATCTTGTGGCCTTACTTGGCATATATTGAGAGCCCATAACTGTCTGTTGGGCCTTATCTCTAGGCCACACTATATTAAATTCGTTGTATCGGTAATTTCTTAACTTCCCCATAAGCGAACATACTGCAGCATTCTGGACCACAATCTTAATGTCTTCTAACTGTCACTCCGAGGCTTAGTCCGTAATACGATATTCTATCAATTTGGGGGTGATTCTATTTTCCCCACAAAATTTAGTATTCCTACTTTCTCCCCTCATCTCACTTGAGCTAAGCTCTGGGGTTCAAGGTACCTGCCTTTTGTTCGTTAATGAGATTACTGATCAAGCCTCAGCCTATACTTCTTCTGGCTTATAGTCAGGCCCATCTGATTCACATGACCTCTCTATCTTTCGATGTCACAGCTGGATCATAACTATAATCTTACAGGTATGTCTTGCTATCTGTTAGCATGTATGGCGGACATGGCCTTTTTCTGACTCGAACTTGACTATTACTAGGCATTCATCACTAGCAGGTCTTTTACCCCTACTTCGGGTAAGCTAACAGTCTTACTTTCTCTTTACGCTCACTAACACTTACTGGAATTAATCAATCTATCTTCACTTACTTCTTGTTTTGGGTAGCCTCACCTCAATTCTTATGCCCCTTTACTGTACGAGAATCAAGGTCAAGAGGTAGGAATATCCCTTTTCTTGTTGCAACAGATAGAAATAACTCTACCACATCTGAAAAGATGTGTTTGGGATTCCTGCATTTCCCTCTCTTTCTCATACTTATCTGATAGTCTGACCTTGTCTGTAATCTTAATCAGATCTTATATAGCTAATAAATAAATCAACTCGTATGTACATTATACTTCTGACTTCCTATTCTGACGTTATCAACGTATACTGGGAATAGTACCGATAAAGGTATCACGCTGGGAGGTCTCTGGTACCTCTTCCTGCTACTGTAAGTATCCTGTAACTGGCTGATGCCCTCTTCTATTGCTATATCTAATCTTCTGCCTGTGATAGGGTATTGCTGATCTGCATTTGTATCTGTAATCAAAGAATACGGTATGTTTTAAAAGAACCAACCCTATACTGTACTGTGCTATGGCACGACTGAGTATGAAAGAAGGGTAACAATCCTATTATGCCTCGCAGCCTCCTACCTATAGTATGTGGTGCACAACACATCCATAGACAAGACTCTACTTAGCAAGGCTTGCAGACTCCCTGGGACATGACCTGCTCTGATACCAAGTTTGTCACGCCCCACCTTGGGGGGTATGACTGGCACCTGGTGCCCTAGTAGGACCTAGACCGCAATCTGGTGAGCCTAAGCACATCTGCTGCCTGGCTGGCTCTAACTCAAATTTCTGGAAACAAAGGGCTATATAACGGCTGTAAACACAGCCCCCGGCCCATTGGCCTATAGCCACCTGTACCTGTAATGACAGCTAAGCAGAAACATACTACTATAGGGGAACCTATGCGGGCCGACAAGGCCACCATGCTGTCTAGTTCTCTGTAACTCAACACTAACATGGTAACTAATTACGTGACCGGCAAGGTCACCACTACTGGCTGATTATGGCCACACACGGCCAACAGGAATAGAAATAACAAATAACTATAACAAGCTACACGGCCTCACACGACCGGCTCGACTGACCATAGGGAAATATATACAAACTGCAAGCCTCTAAGAATAACAATAGAAATGATCAGGACAGGGCCCCGACCTACCCGTACTGTACAACAAAAGAAAACAAAATATACCTCTAGAATTCAGACTCCGGATGACAGGAGCTGAATACTCAATAGCTGACTGGAATCACGAGGGATCGCCTCCTCATCTATGAGTACCTGCAGGCAAGTAATGCAGCGCCCCACTAGGCGTCAGTACCACAGGTACTGAGCATGTAAAGCAACTGAAATACACAACTGAAATGAATAACAACAGTAACATGACATATAAGCAGAAAGTAGCTGAGCCTATCTAGCTGAGAATAACTGGGAAGAGTTTATTTATTCTATAACTAAACTGAGCGTACCTGATGACGTGTCATCCTCCTGTCTATCAGTATCTAATAGCACATATAGGTATACATATAAATACACACAATACCTGACCGACCCCCAAAAGCTGGAAGGTGCCAACCAACACACAATCTATTTACCCCTACCCGGGTCTAAACCAACCAAAAATAAGTCACTCCACTCATCTGATAACCGTGAGCTCCTCCTACCGGTCCCCTTGGGTACGTAGCTCAGGCCTTGTCCTCTGACAATAAACTATGTCTGAGTCCGAAGACTCCTGCCTCTGGGCGCAAGTGCACACGGGGTGTGTAACTAAAACTGCCCCTGGGTGCAAGCACGCAATAGGGTAATTTTATAAAAATCTGTATCTGAAACTGCCCCCGGCCACAAGCGCACGCAGAGTAATCTGCCCCTGTAAATAGGGTAATCTAGCTCTGCGCAGAGTAAACTGAACTGCCCCTGCAAGCAGGGTAATCTGGACCGTATTATCATGGTGGTCGGCCATCATCGTCCTCTAGGAGGACGACATCGCCCAGCTGGTGGCGGTATCTGAATCTGGTATCGACACAGCTATAACCCAGGGGCGGTGGGGATGCAACGGGACACCCACATGCCAAAGCAAGTCTCAACAAACAAATAGCACATATAAATAGCAAGCATGTATAACTGAAAAGACTATCTGAAATCTACTTCTTATTCTGATCTGTTTCTACACTGAGCTAATTCTTACTAATTATACTGATTCTGTAACCTCTGTTTAACTGTACGGCTAATCTGTAGCCAAGATACTGTCTGTCTGAATGGCTAATCTGTAGCCATAACTGTCTATCTATCTGATTTTTCTTTATTGACTTTTATTATGAAAATTTGTTTCTTTTATTCTGCTACATGCTTGCTAAGCACGTAATAGGCTATACTGAATTTGAAATACTAACTTGCCCTCGGGCGCATACTTTTCTAACTTTCAGACTGAATACGATATAACAACGCAAACTAGATTTACTGAACTTTGCACAATACTTAACATTCTACTCCGGGGATTCTACTATGGAGTTTATTGTACTATACAAGGCTAAAGCTACTAACTTGCCGAAGGAACTAGCTTTACATACCTTAACCTCGAGTTATCCTTCTGTCGGACGAGGCTCGGTCAATACTCCAGCTATTTCTCCCAACTGCGTTCATGTATACGCTAATTAATACTAAATATAGCTTTATTCTAAAGAACGACGTCACTTTCGATATAATTGTAGCCTACACTTAGGCTTATCGAAAGACAGTCGAAAACTCGCTATTTTTTAGAAGTCCAGAAGGGAGAAGTATTCACTTCACAGCTAGGAGCACATAGACACTAGTTTGGAGCAATTCTACTTACCTTAGCCCGGTAGCACGACGATTTGCCGGCCGTATTTCGCGAAACAAAAACCGTAGGAATGCTCCCTGCAGCTAAATACCTCGGTACCTGAGGTTAATTCGAGTTTGGACCGCGTTTGGCGGCGTAATCGGACGAATTTTAGTAGGAGATCTTCGTTTTCCCCTTCTCTCTGATTACTCTCTGTTTTCTACTAGAAATTATAAGGAATTTGAATAAAAAACCGAAGTGGGACTTATATATAATAGACACTATAAATCACATTCATGGAATGCGATTTGTAAGTTGCATTCCTGAAATGCGATTTATAAGTCGCATTTTGCCTTGCGATGCGCCGACTTGGCGCTTGTCCGATCTTTCCCCGGGCCTTTTTCTAGCATGTATGGCTTCCAAATATGCTTGACCAACGCACGAATAGGCCATCTAGGTGTCGGGAATCCTACGGGGTATAACAATAACATATGGAATGGAGGTGCTAGCCGGCCTTGCTTTCCTCTTCATTTGTAGAGCCCACTATCTCCCCACAGTTTATGGGAACCCCTGTCATGATGCAAGTTATAATGATAGCCGCTTTCAAGCTAACCTGCTACTCGTTCTTGGAGGGTATGATGCAGCCATAGATGAAATCTAGCTATAACTTGGCTTCAAATTTCAGATCATGGAGAGAAATTTCGCCGCCCATACTAGCCTATAAAGGTGTCTCTATAGCAATGATAAGAGTTATCCATGAGAATTAGTTCTCCTCATCAGCAATTCTAGCCATGTATTATGAGCCAATGTTAATCTCATCCTCCCAGAACATATAATTGATGGCTGCTGGACTAATTTCAACCTCCACCCCTCGCACTATAACTGAAGGTAGGCAGGGAAATTCATCGACTTTGCCTCTATGGTTCATGCTCTCTTACCTAGCTTGGTAGGAAGTGTAGAACTCTAGCATCAAGCTCGGATAGTAATCTGGAGAAGAATGGGGAATGCATGCCATTGTCTGTCAGTGAACTAAACTATGATGTTGGGAAGGTCACCATGTAGCCCCACCAAATCAAATCTCTTTTTGAATGTGGTCGATCGGCCCTTACAGATGGTGTAGTGTCCCTTCATGTTGGGAACACAGAACATGATAACCTCTCGAGATTTAGTGGGTGTTGTGGATGCCTTTGCCTTCCCTTTTCCCTTTGTGGATGAGGAGGTTGGGGCTTTGCTCTTGCTGGGATTCCTGGATGAAGTCATTTTCTACAAACTCAATATCAGTAGCATCCACAATTATCTTCTTATATTTTTATTTTGAAATGATAAATTGAAACAACTAACAAATAATCTAAAATTTAAATGAGAAACAAGATGAGGAATTAGCAATAATGAACTGGCAGCACCAACGAAATGCCGATGAACCACAGGAGGTTATCCGTAGACCGTCAAAGAACCACCGGTGATAGGCAGAGAACTGGGGTGGCGAGCTTCCCGCAGGCGTTAGATCGGTGAGTTATCGATCTTAATCCACAAATCGCTGATGTAACACGGGGTCAGGGCAGTGGCCTAAAGCCAATATTAGCTCAAATCGGCGTTTCTCCAGACCTGACCAACGAATAACCGATGGTCGTCATCCCCAATACTTCATAATGAAATCCAATATCAAAATTCTCAAATACTCACTCACATCATATCAATGCATTACCTACACACATAAAAAGGGATAAAATGATTATTTACCCATAAGAATGGCGTCATCCGATCTATCATAGGGAAAATTTGATCTTTTTAATCCTTTGGGTTTACTCAGACTTCACCCCACTCAACTACACAAGAAAAACCATTTCCCCCACACCCATTTAAGCATCAAGCCTCTATCACCCCACTAATTTCATATTGTATCAACTATCTTCATTCAACAAGTATGGTTTCAATAATAAAAATATTGGGAAAAAGGGTAGTAACAAGAAGGGAGATATATGTCATAACAACATCCATATGCAACAAGAGTATCATTGATGAGAAAATAAGTAAGTTAAGAATACATTACCACAATCAAGATAATGAGTGCAGAAAATAGATGTGGAAGCTTGAGTTGCTCAGCAATGGAGAAATTTCAAAGCTTTGCTAGTAGACTTGGAGAGTATAGTGAGAGTTAGGTAGAAGGGTTTGAGGGATTTTATAGTGAGAAGGTGTAATTGGTGTTGGTTGAGGAGGAGGTGGATAGTTAGTGGTGCTTTAAATGTATAGCAAGTGGGAGAGTGGGATTTTCTGGAATATGGAAAGATGGGATGTTGGGAAAATAAAAAGGAGTGTGGGGAAGTGTTAAAAGGTGGAAAAAGGGAAGTCTAGGAGAATAAAGAGGGAATTTTAGCAGGTTAGGCTAGCTGCAAAAAGATTCTGGGTTGGGTAGGTCCATGGTTTGGTTAACATTTTAAAACAAGGCACGTACCTTCACCAACATTACACCGGCAGTCGCCATTTGGAAGAGGCAGTTCACCGCCTTACAATCACAGGCCTGAATTTATGCCTAGTTCACTACCTTGTAACCTGTGATTGACTGGTGGTTCACGGATTGAGTTCTACATTCCGCCTGTTGGTCGCCATTTGTGCGCTCACTACTCAGGTATTCTGACTCGCAAAGGTGTTCAAGCAGTGGTTTGCGACTTTGTATCATTGTTCCACCAGTGCCTTTGCTGGTCTGACTATTTTGTTCCCAAGTTTCTGCTTTTATGATCAAGGATGCGGCCGTTCGTGCATCTAGATCGGCGATTCGCCGGTCTAGCGTGGTGCCTGCCTTGTTTTATTCTTGTTCTCCTTGCTTCTGACCTACTTAGTCCTACAAAACCAAAAACAAAAATGATATTAAAAATATTCAAAAGAAGACACTTGGTTTGCCTCCCAAGAAGTGCCTTAGGTAACGTCGTGGCCAAACGTATTTCTCATTTAACATTCATTCTTCGAAGGATCATCCTCCGGCTCAGCCTCCTCTATATCAACTCCTCCATACTCATTCACCTCATGCAGCACTTTAATCACTTTACATTCATCAATAGGTTCAGCAGATTGGCACACCTTGAAGGTAACCTCTTCACCTCTAACCGGGAACTTCTGCTCACCTAGCTCCACATCTACCAAAGCTTTACCCGTGGTGAGTAATGGTCTCTCCAAAATGATTGGAACTTCTACATCCATCTCACAATCAAGAACCTCCAAATTAGCTGGTAGAATAAACTTATCTACCCTTATCAATACATCCTCTAAAGCACCCACAGATTTCTTGATAGAGCGATCAACCATTAACAGCCTCATTGATGTAGGTTTGGTGTTCCGAAGACCCAATTTCTTGAAGATTATGAGAGGCCTCAGATGTATGCTTGCCCCAAGATCACAGAGGGCTTTATTGAACATACACAACCCAATAGTGCACGGGATTATGAAGGCTCCCCGATCTTCCCGTTTTGGGGCAAGGTTGCTCATCATCATAGCACTACAATGATGTGTGGTCTCTCCGGTGCCCACATCTACAGCCTTGTTCTTCTTCAGCAGCTCTTTCATGAACTTTGCATATCCGGGCATTTGAAGTAAAGCATCCACCAATGGTATATTTATGGAAAATTTGCTGAACATGTCGATAAACTTACTAAACTGATCATCCTTCTTTTTCTTGGCTAATTTCTTAGATAAGGAGGTGGAACTCTTGGTTCTTATTCTTTCTCACTTGAGGCCTTCATGCCTGCCTCTTCTTCATCAGTATTTTAGGGAATTTCATCAACATCTCCCTTACCTTCATCTTCAACATTATCATAATCATTTGGTTCCTTTGGCATCGCCTTAGATTTTTTTCATTATTTTTCTTAGGAGAAAAAACTTCCTTGGGCTTACACCTGCATCTCCAAGCATTTTATTACTCCTCGTGACAATGGCCATGCATTGACTATATTTCTTGGGGTTTGGCATTGTATCACTCGAAAGTGTTCCCTTCATTTAGGGATTCATTTGAGAGGATAAGTGGTTCATTTGAGCATCCAAATGCTTGATGGAATCTGAGTGTGAACTTAAAATTTGGGCAAGGTTAGACACCTCCTCTTTTAATTCCTTGACCCCTGTTGGTTGATTCCACTTTCTTGAGAACCCTTGCTAACATTTCTTCAGTTATTGAGCTTTATGCATTGCTCACACCTGGTTGATCTTGGCCGTTCTCAGCTTTAAGAGGGGGAACATATGGATTTGAACTTCGATGATATCGGTCCCCCCTCACGGTTTTGCTGCACTTCTAGTGATATTCGGCAATTTTGTCACGGTCCCTTCGGTTAAATGTCATGAACCATCGTCCATCATTTTCTACACTTCCAATGATTTTCCAGGATCATTCAGCGACACCTTCAGCGGTTCACCAGCCTCCGTCCACAATCCGCCAATTACTTTACTCCTCAGTCCAGAAAGTTCAAGCACCTATAGGCAATTTAACCGGCAAGTTGCCAATTGCATTTTCTCCCCAAATCAGTGGTCATCGGTGTTTGATTGGCGTTTCGCCAGTGTCCTCCGGTGGAGCGCTGATTTTCACCTGATTTCATCTTTTTTTCTCCACTTCTTGCTCTTTCTCTTCAACTCAGATACCTACATACAAAAAGGAAAAAAAATGCATAAAATTCATCTAAATGACTTGAAAACTAAGCTAAAGCTTATGCTCAAGATCCTAATGAGTTGGTAAATTACAAACTCATCACATAACATGAAACAAAAAAATAGATTTTAAGACAAGAAAATTAAAAACATATCAAGTTGGAGATTTAATCAAAGTTCAATTGACGAAGAAGACTTTGAGATAAAGGTGTTGATGTAGAGCAGTTGATGATAAAGGTTTTTATAAAAGTGGAAGAATTTATAAATTAAAAAGAATTTTAAATTGAGAAAATATTAGGACACTTTTATCGAAAAGGAAAATTTTTTTTATATTGAAAAGCTTTTTAGGTGGTGGACATGTTTTTAGGGAAAAGTTTTTTGCAAAATTTTTAGTGAAAGGATTTATACATAAATAGAATTTTATGTCATTTAAAAAAAGAAAAATCTAATGACAAGTTTTTAAGGAAAATTTTTTAGGCATAATTTTATGTCATCCCGGTGGATGATTTTTTAAGGGAAAATAGAAGCAATTTTTTGGGTTATGCCATTTAAAAATAGAAAACCTAATAACAAAAATAATAATTATGGAAATATAGTAAATGATAGTAAATTTTTAGGCATAGCAGTGGACGGTTCTTTTAGGGTAAATGCAATTTTTAGGATAATATCATTTAAAAATAGAAAATCTAATGGCAAAAATGATGATTTTAAATAATAATTGTGAAAAAAAGTAAATGACAATTTTGTCTATGAAAAAAACTAGTAGCATGCTTCATAAATCAACCAGCACAGTGGAAAAAAGAAGTTGGGCCTTTCCCACCCCAAAACAACCCCAAATCAAAAAAAATAATTACTTGAGCAAAGTCGAGAAAATGACCAAAAAATTGAGAGGATTTGTACAAGTTTAAAGTGAAAAATGAGAATGAAATTCAAAATCATCGATTCTGGTATTTGGATTGACCTTTATTCCGCTAAAGCAGACTGATTTTTGCTACAGCGAGATCGTTGTTATAATACCCAGAAGTTTCTATGACGAGATTCAGAACTTGGAAATGCATTCAGCAGGAAATCTGCAATCTTATCTCAGTACGACTGGTTGTACGGGTCATATGATGGTTTTATGGGTCATAAGATGACCCATCAAAAAATTTAGCAATATGCCCTCCAAACCACGAGTCCCCACCATGAGTTGTGGTGTGTGGGTACGACTTATGGTACTAGTTGTAACAAGCACATGGGATTTTCAGATGCTGCTGGTACGAGTGTTGGTACGACTCGTAGTAGGGAGGTACGAGTCCTGGGAGGAATTCGTGGATATATTAAAAGGAGTTGAGATTTCTAGACCTGAACAATACTAGAGGGCACCACAAGTCATAGGATGGTGGTACGACTTGTGGTACGAGTCATGCTAACTGGCATTGTGAATTTTCCAGGCAATTTATTAAAGGCATTTTCGTAATTCCTAAGCTCTTAAGTTCTAAACTACATCGTTTTAAGCTTAGGAAAGGGTGCTTTGGTGGTATAATCAACTCTAACCTATTCATTCTCTTCCTAACACCCAAATTAGAAGATCTAAGGCTCTAAAATGTTCCCAAGATTCCTAGGATTCTTGCTCAAGCTTCTCCTGAATTTTATTGGGGATCTTAAGACTAGTTGTTGATTGTCAATTCCAGGTATGTGGGCTCATGAATGATGGGTTCCTCCACCCTCATGCCCTTTCTTCAAGAAATTTAATGATCAATCAAATCCCCCAAATTCAAATTTCGCATTTTAAGGTTTTACTTTGGGTTATGAAATTCCTCCATGGTTCTCTTATAGATATAGTTGAATTGTTAAGAAACCATGATTCCATGCTAGGTTCTATGTACCCTTCAAGTTTTCATGAAAGTATGATCCCTCATGTTACTAGCATGACTATGAACTTTTAGGGATAAATTTCTTTTTATGAAATTCTATGATTCTGTTATGATTTCAATTCTCCCAAGCCCTAATTTCTGATATATGCTTTATGACATATGATTTCATACAAGAACTCTTCATGAAGTTATGAATTTCAAGTATGAGGATTTTCTCAAGTATGTATGACTTTCGTGATTATAAAGTTTATGATTATGGCCGACTCACGAGCCCATATTTCATAGCTAGTTCACGTATTTCAACTATATTCATGATAATTATGATTTAAACTAGACCATGAACATCATGTTTGATTTCACAATATTTATATGCGCCATCATGTGTATGGTTTTGGGAGTAGTGTCTAGCACCAAGTATCCTGGTGTTCAGGTAAACTCCGACGTCTTAGAATTACGTGCCAACATAGGTACATACTCAAGCTTAACCCTAAGGAGTCTTTACTAGTGCTATAACTCCACCTATTGTTCCTTTCCTTGGTAAGCTTGGGATGACTCTTCCCATTTGAGAAAGATAGTTTGGGCATCATGTAAGTTCTATCATGATAGTGTCGGTTTTGACGAGTTCTCTCATTATTCCTTATGATTTATCCATTTTCATGTTTATGATACTCTAGCTCAAACTATGATTTACAAGGTTTCTCTTATGATTATGATTATGACTAGTTGATGAAAATTTTGAAAACCTTGAGCCCTTATATTTACATTATGATTATCACTTCATATTTTGAACTGTCCTACTCTTATGAACTCTTATGTATTTTATTTGTCTGTTTTTACTTACCTCACATACTCAATACATTCCAACTACTGACCGCATACTCAATGCTATATCATTTCATTATACAGGTCTCATCGATCAGTCTCAGCCTCGCTGTTAGTCCTTATTTTACGTCAGTCCAGTCCATCCCCATTATTGGTGAGTCCTCATCTCTTGGGGACATTTATTTTAGTTTATAGATTTATCTATTTCAGTTTCTTTTTAGCGAGCTAGTTGGGGTTGTTATTCTCTCAGCTCATCAGATAGTTTAGAGGCTATCAGAAATTATATAGACTTTTCAGCTTTGTCAATTGTGACTTCGTCTTTGATAGTTGATATATGTGAGGTTTTTGCTTAAAGATGTTTTTCTTAAAATTTCCGATTGTTTTTATTATTAAGTCATGCTATGTATGTGCCATGGGTTATCTTGGAGCCATTCATTGTTCTAGGTCCCGTGTCTCGGTCCGTTGTCCATGCTTGGGTCATGAAAAACTTGGTATCAGAGCTTTAGGTTTTAAAGTGTCCTAAGATGTCCGAAAGTCGTGTTAAGTAGAGTTTTTTTCATGGGTGTGAAGCGCACCACACTTATGACGAAGAGGCTACAAAATGTTTTAGGAAACTTCCCTTCTTTCATGATCCTACTTTGTGCTTTGAGTTCAACCCTCTCTATTCCTCAAACCTTATCTTTATGCATTTGCAAAATCATACCTCCATTCTAAGTAAATGGTAGAAGGAATGGAAATGGAAATGGCTAATGATGGTAATGGAGAATGGCATCAACAAGTGATCTTGGGCAGATTCATATGCCCAAGTGATACTCAAATGTGTCATTTTGCCTTGTTTATCTATCGAGGTTTATACATTCTCATGTGAATTGCAATAAATTGTGAATTTATACTAACCAACATGATTAGCATGGTTGTGCAGGAAAAATATAAGTTTACGAAGCTAAGATGCATGTTGGGAGAAATCGGGATTGGACTCGGAAGCTAGCAAGGAAAAAAGCACAAGGAAAGCACGAATTAAAGGGGCTCCGTGATGGAGCCGTGTCACGCTGCCATCGCTGATGCATTCTGCCTGGATGCTGAAAATATGCCAAATTCCAGTGAAGGTGCGCGTTGGGGCTGTGGCATATTGGCCTAGTCCCGCATTGCATGTCGTGCCACGTTGGGCTTTAATACTTGGGCGACCGAATTCCAGTAAGGGTCTACGTTAGTGGCGTATCATGGAGGCAGTGCTCCGTGATGCACTCCGTGACATGTTGCTTGTTATTCCGGGAAAAATTCCCACTAGTATAAATAGAACACTTAGGTTCATTTTTAATAATTCTGACTTGGTGGAGCAAGAACGTGGGTTACAGGCAGTTGAGGGGACGAAAATCTCAAGGTTTTTCTCTATCTCCTTCTTCTTTATTTCAATTGCTTGTATGATTAACACTCATTTTAACGATGTTTAATCCACAAATGAGTGGCTAAATTCCCTTCTTGCTGAGGTTAAGAACATTTGTATTGAAATGTAATTATTGATAAATTGGCTTTTCATCTTTTCTTCCATGGTTGTTCTATTGATTCTTGTTCTTACTGTGTTAATGTGTGGCCAACGTTTATGTATATCTAAAAAGTCCGGTTTCACTCGAGAGAGCAAGAAATTGGAAAGTTGTGAATTGATAAGATATGATCTTTTCTTAATTTGGGAAAATTGAGAATTGATTTACCTTCAGGATAGAGATATACCTGAAAGTCGTATTAGTCAATTAAGGAATCGGCTTTGTATGGCTAGAACATGAATTTCTTTTTATCACAGAAATGTAGGTGGAAGGTTCATGATTCTTTAGTTGGGTTAAATACAAGATTTTTAATCCATAGGCAATCATTCTTGACTAGCAACCGGAGGTAAGATTAATCAAATTGTATCGATAATTTATTTCTCTACATGTTCATTTTAGCCTCAGCATGCTAATACTTATAGTTCAGACTCAAATTGTATATTCGTTTTAGATTTAGTATAAAATTAGGAAACAAAATATCGAAATCTTCTTCACACTGTTGTCTGCAGTTAGAGTTAAAGTTTATTGACACTTGATTAGATTGATACCTTAGTCCAGTCCTTGTAGGATCGATACTTGGATTACTTGAGCCACTTTACTACTTGTTCGACCACGTGCACTTGCATGTAGTTATTCCAGACAGCCGAACAAGTTTTTGGCGCCGTTGTCAGGGACTGGCAATTGGTAAAATTTTTCTTAAGTGTTAGTTTACTATTTCTTCTTAGTGTTGACAACTTGATCTTAGCCTGTATTTTGCAGATACTAATTTCTGTTGAACACTGGCAAGAGACAAGGAGCTGGTGGACTCATCTTTAGAGCCGGAAAGACAATTCCATCGTCAAAGGAGAGAAGCTCTAGAGAAAAGCTGCAGTTGCTCAGACAAACAACCCTGGAGCAACAACAGAATCCACCAGTTGTAAGGGCAATGTTAGTGCCCGAGGAAATGGCAGCTAGGCCGGTTCGCGAGGTGGCAATCCCACATGCTAACAATGTCATATCTAGCATCCGCAAAAGTGAGCCAGGAGGGAGGTTCGAGCTTAAACAGAACATGGTGCAATTGCTGCACACCAGCGTGCATTTCACAGGTCTCCCTCATGAGGATCCACAACAACATCTCCAAAATTTTTTGGAGATAAGTGACACTTACATCCCCGCTGGAGTGTAATCAGATTATGTCAGGCTTACATTGTTCCCATTTTCACTTTTGGGAGAAGCTAAGAGGTGGTTGAAAGCTGAGCCACCTAATTCCATCACCACATGGGATGATCTTGCAAAGAAATTCTTCATACGGTTCTTTCCATCAGGTAAAACAACAAGACTTAGAAGTCAAATTCTACGTTTTAAACAGAGAGAGGGAGAGAATCTGTATCAGCCTGGGAGAGATTCAAATCTATGTTGCGGGATTGTCCTCATCATCACCAATCCAATAATGTGTTGGTGCATACTTTCATAGAGGGTTTGGAACCCCACACAAAAATCTTGCTAGACTCAGCAGCTGGGGGACAAGCATTAGAGAAGACTTATGAGGAGTTGTATACCTTGTTAAATCGTATTTCGCAGGGGAATCTGAAGTGGAATGCGGATTCATCAAGAGGAGGAACAAGGAAAGCAGCAGGAGTCTTAGAAGTTGATGGTTTTACAGCTATTACTGCACAGATAGCTGCGTAACAGAATCAACTCAACACCCACTTCAGTAACATGAGCATGAACCAGTCTCAAGCCCCAGTGAATGTAGTGCAGCAGATTTGGTTTGAAGTGTGCGGGAGTAATGAACACTTAGCTGAGTGTTGCGGAGCCAAATCCTGATTCGGTGAACTTTGTTGGTAATGTACAGAGAAATAACCACCCACAGTATGGCAAAAACTACAATTCCAACAGGAGGAATCACCCGAATTTCTCTTGGGGTAGCAATAACCATCAAGGGAAAAGTTCGAGTCAGGGGGCGCAGAGAAATCAAGGAGGGTAGCAGAACTATCAGTCGCAATACAGAAGAAACAATGCACCTCCACCACCACCATCACCCAGCATTGAGGAGATGTTCAAGACAATGATAGCTAACCAAGCTCAATTGCAGGCTGATTACGTGAAGGTGGCAGCCGATGTAAAGAACAATCAGTTAGCTACAAAGGTGCTGGAGTACCAGTTTGGGAAATTTGCTGGAGCTCAAAACACCAGGCCAAGAGGAGGACTTCCGAGTGACACTGATCCGAACCCCAAGCAGGTAAATGCAGTGACCACAAGGAGTGGTTTGCAACTCAAGGAGGTGGAACCGAAAAGATTACCACAGTAGTCGAAAGCAGGTGAAAAGGAGAGGGAGCACAATGATGATAGGGGGAAGGAGAAGGAAGCGGAACCAGAAAGACCACCACCCCCGTTCCCTCAAACACTAAGGGAACACAAGGAGGAAGAGTGATTCAAAAAGTTAATGGAGGTGCTTAAGCAGGTAAACATTAATTTACCTCTTGTTGATGTTTTGCAAGGAGTGCCGAAGTATGCAAAATATATCAAGGACATCGTGGCAAACAAAAGCAGGTTGACTGAGTACGCTACGGTGGCGCTTACGGAAGAGTGCACTTACGGATACAAAATAGGTTGCCCACAAAGCTCAAGGACCCTGGGAGCTTTACAATTCAAATTACAATTGGGCAGAGTATCCGAGCTTGTGGATTATGTGATTTGGGAGCGAGTATTAACTTGATGCCGACATCGGTATTCAAGAAGTTGGGGATAGGGAGTCCTAGACCAACAACAGTGATCTTGCAACTAGCGGATCGTTCCTTAGCCAGACCTGATGGCATTGTGGAAGACGTGCTGGTGCAAGTGGGCTCCCTTATCTTCCCTGTAGACTTCGTCGTGCTGGATTTTGAGCCAGATGCAGAAGTCCCATTTATTTTGGGACATCCTTTCTTGGCAACTGGGAAAGCACTCATTGATGTAGCTGCAGGGCAGCTAACTATGTGGGCACACGACAAAGTTGAGGTATTTGATGTATTTAAGTCCATGAAGCTGCCGGCCATACATGAGGAGCTTTCAGCAATCAGTGTGTTTGATCAAGAAGAAATTCATCAGATTGTTGAATCTCAAGACCCATTGAAAAGAGTGTTGATGAACTCCGATCATTTCGGAGATAGAGATGCTTACAAGGTGGTACAAATGCTGAATGATCACAAAGGCATCCTAGGAAACAGGAATTTCAGTCTCTAATGAGGTCTCTGGAACTATTGTCGAAACCATCTATTGAGGAAGCACCAAAGATGGAATTGAAAGAATTGCCTCCCCATTTAAAATATGTCTTTTTGGGGGAAGATGAGACTTTGCCGGTCATCATCTCCGCAGAATTGACGGAGGCACAGGAGAAGGAAGCATTGGGTGTCCTTGGAAAAAGGAAGAAAGCAATGGGCTAGCAAATGGGCAGATATTCAGGGTATCAATCCATCTTTTTACACACACAGGATTTTCATGGAGACAAGAGCAAAGCCAACTGTTCAGCCTCAGCGAAGGTTAAATCCAGCAATGAAGGATGTGGTTAGGAAAGAAATAATTAAGTGGTTTGATGCAGGTGGGGTCTACCCTATCTCGAAGAGTGAATGGGTCAGCCCCGTTCAGTGCGTTCCAAAGAAAGGAGGGATGACCGTGGTCACCAATGAAAAAAATGAGTTGATTCCTACACGAACCGTCACAGGCTGGCAGATTTGCATGGACCATAGAAAGCTTAATGAAGCCACAAGGAAAGATCATTATCCTATCCCATTCATTGATCAGATGTTAGACAGGTTGGCTGGACAGGAATATTATTGTTTCCTTGATGGGTACTCTGGCTATAACCAAATAGCCATAGCACTGGAGGATCAGGAGAAGACTATTTTTACCTATCCTTATGGGACATATGCTTTAGGCGGATGCCATTTGGGTTATGCAATGCACCCGCCACATTTCATAGATGCATGATGGCTATTTTCCATGACATGGTGGAGGATTTTGTTGAGGTATTTATGGATGATTTTTCTGTTTTCGGTAATTCGTTTGCTACTTGTTTGCAGAATCTTGACAGGGTGCTGGCTCGCTACGAAGAATCCAAGATCGTACTCAACTGGGAGAAATGCCATTTCTTAGTCAAGGAATGTATCATCCTTGGCCATAAACTGTCTTGCAAGGGGATGGAGGTCGATCGTTCTAAGATTGAGGTTATTCAGAAGTTACCACCACCTGTGTCGGTGAAAGGTGTTCGCAGCTTTCTTGGGCATGCAGGGTTCTACAAACGGTTCATCAGAAACTTCTCAAAAATTTCTAGACCACTATGCAGATTTTTAGAAAAAGAGGTGAAGTTTGAGTTGGATGATGAGTGTGTTAAAGAATTCGAGGAGTTGAAGAAGAAATTGATAGAAGCACCTATCCTTATTTCTCCTTATTGGGAACAACCATTTGAATTGATGTGTGATGCAAGTGATGTGGTTGTGGGAGCTGTATTGGGGCAGAGGAAAAATAGAATCTTTCATTCTATTCATTATGCAAGCAAAACACTGAACACTGCCCAAAGTAATTATACAGTCACAGAGAAGGAGATGATAGCATTGGTGTTTTCATTTGATAAATTCAGGTCCTATTTGGTGGGTTCGAGAGTAGTGGTGTATACCGATCATGCAGCGATTCGGTATCTGTTTAACAGGAAGGATGCAAAGCCTAGGCTGATCAGATGGATCTTGTTGTTGCAAGAGTTCGACCTCAAAATTAAGGACAGAAAGGGGAGCGAAAATCAGGTGGCAGATCACTTATCGCGATTGGAAAGCCGGTTGCATGTGAACGAAGGTGATAACATCAATGAGGAGTTCCCGGATGAGCAGCTCTTGGCAATAGGGGAAGCTAAAGTTCCCTGGTACGCATACATAGTCAACTTGCTAGTGAGTGGAGTCTATCCACCTGAGGCTACAGTTCAGCAGAGAAAAAAATTGAGGCATGATTGCCGGTATTTTATTTGGGATGGCCATACTTATTTAAACAGGGACTGGATCAGGTGATGAGAAGATGCATCCCGGAGAGCCAGATTGCAGAGGTGTTGAGGAGTTGTCACTCTTCGTTGTATGAAGGGCACCATGGAGGCGAGCGGACAGCGCACAAGGTTCTATAGTCAGGTTTCTTT
The DNA here is from genome assembly GCA_035772735.1 of Datura wrightii. Classification (NCBI taxonomy): domain Eukaryota; kingdom Viridiplantae; phylum Streptophyta; class Magnoliopsida; order Solanales; family Solanaceae; genus Datura; species Datura wrightii. The sequence goes on from JASDFA010000016.1 coordinate 119,377,509, forward strand.
TGGCCCACACTACTCAGAGACTCTATGGCATACGTCAAAATGTGCGATAGATGTCATCGTACAGGCACAATTGGTAGAAGGCAGGAGATGCCACTGCAGAATGTACTGGAAGTGGAGACCTTTGATGTATGGGGCATTGATCTCATGGGCCCGTTCTCACTGTCATTTGGTAATCGTTAGATCTTGGTGGCCGTTGATTATGTATCAAAGTGGGTTGAAGCAATAGCTTTCCCCAGGAATGACAACAAGGTGGTAACAAAATTTGTGAAAAAACACATTTTCACCAGGTTCGGGACACCTCGAGCCATTATTAGTGATGGAGGGGCTCATTTCGTAAATGCAAGTTTCAAGAAGCTACTAGCCAAGTATGGGGTGCGCCACAAGGTGGCAACAACATATCACCCCCAAACTAGTGGGCAAGTGGAGGTGACGACTAGAGAAGTGAAGCAGATTCTCCAGAAAATAGTGAATGCACAACGTAATGATTGGTCAAGCAAACTTGATGATGCATTTTGGGCATACAGAACTGCTTACAAGACACCGATTGGAACTTCTCCATACCGATTGGTCAATGGTAAAGAGTGTCATCTGCCAGTGGAGCTAGAGCACCGAGCCTTCTGGGCCGCGAAGAAATTGAATATGGACTTAGGGCTAGCGGGCAAGAAGAGGCTAATGCAACTCAGCGAACTTGAAGAGTTTCATTGGCATGCTTATGAGAGTGCCAAGTACTACAAAGAAAAAACAAAGAGGTGGCATGACAAGCATGTCGTGCTTCATATTTTTGAGCCGGGGCAGACAGTATTGCTCTTCAATTCAATATTGAAGCTGTTTCCAGGGAAACTACGGTCCAAATGGTCAGGGCCATTTGAGGTAGTGAGAATGACCCCGCACGGGGCAGTAGAGTTGTGGCAAGAAGATCAATGTGCCACGTTCTTAGTCAATGGGCAGCGATGTAAGCATTACTAGGGTGACGACGGTAGTCGAGAGAAAACATCCGTCACCCTAGAGGATGACTGAGCTTAATGACGTCGAGCCGTGACGGTAAACCAGGTGCTGCACGGGAGGAAACCCGTGAAATTTTTGTAATATGTGAATAGATTTCGTAGAAAAGAAGAAAAAAAATGAGAAAAATAAAAGTAAAAACAAACAAAATTGTATTTTATGTGAAACCTATAAATTCTAACCAATTTCTTGTTGTGAGATGAATTTCAGGTTGAACGGAGGCTAAAAATGCAAAGGATCGCAAAGGAAAAATCGAGGTAAGAAAAATAATGAAAAGTGGCAAAACAGTGAGCCTGCGCTATGGCTCCGTGCCACGGAGGAGGGCCTTCGCGTTCCCCTCTGTGACACGTTGAAGTATTATTCGCGACGGGTCACACCGGGTCGTCGGGTGACCCGCGCAAAAAACCTCCTTTTTAACCCCGAAAACACCCAATTTTTCCCATTTTTCACTCCCCTCCGAGACAAACAACCCAAAATCCCCCCTTCCCCAACGTGACACGGACCTAGGAGCTAAAATTTTTCAACTTTTCGTCAATATCATTGAATTGAAGGTATGTTCGTTAACTTCATCTCATTTCTTGTCTAATTTTTTCGATTTTGAGCATGGGAAGTGAGGAAAACTTGCCCTAATTGTAAATTAAGCTTGAATTCATGTAAGCTATTATTAATTGATGTTCGTAGTATTGTTGTGATTATATGAACTCGATAAATACATGGGTGATTGAAATTCTTGTGAAATTGTAGCTAGGGTTAGAATTTGAATATGAAGAAGTTAAAATTGAGTTGAAATGTGAAATTCTTGTTGGTTTGTGCACGTTGAGTGAGGTAAATTATGGTGTGCTTAACGTTATGATGCTAAAGGCGTGATGGATTGTCGGGATAATAAAATTGTTGAAATTGCATAGAAATTGGGGGAATTGCATCGGTTTTGTTGATAGAAATTTGCGCTAAGTGCTATGTGATGAAATGTTATTGATGGTAATAGGGGATTAGCTGTACGAAGTCTGAGTAGTACATAGAATTTATACCGTCGAACCCTCTGAATGCACAAGGCATTTTTGTTATTGTTTTTTAATTTTATTTTGAAAGTTAGAAAAAGAGGATTGTCTTGCTGTAATGTTGCGATTGTGGCTAAAGACTAAGTGTGGGGTGGCCTAGCTTAACCCAACCTTAGTCAAAGCTAATTTTAATTTGAATAACATTGGAACTGTCTGTTTGGTTTGACAAAAACAATGGCAAGCAGGCAAGATAGAGGGGAGGGCACATCTACATCGGGCGCTAGAAGGAAAAGAATCAGACTGGGAACAGCAGTCCCAGCAGCACTAGCGGTTCCCCGGGACAACGTCATCAATACGAAACCCGATGGGTGACAGAGGAAGGGAAGAAATGGTACGCAAAGCATAAGGAAAGCAAATACTTCCCCGAGGAGCACATTGCTAGGGAACCGTTGACACAAGAATTCCCCAGAATTGTCCACAGGATGGATGCAGCTGGGCTGAACTTCATCTTTGAAGAGCCCAAGGAGTGCAATCTTCACCTGATTCGGGAGTTCTACGCCAACTGGAACCCGACACTCAGAAGTCACACCATAAAGATAAGGGGGCAGGTAGTCACTTTTGAGCCCCATCACCTTAATGCCATCTTAGGGGCGCGGGACACAGACGCCCATATACTCCGGCAGTTGAATATCACTCCACCATATGTGGACATCAGACAAACTCTGTATGGAGCTCGTTCTACAGCACGGTGGAGCAGGCATAAGGAGAGGGGCTACCATCAGACATTGCCCTACTCACAAATGAACAGGGAAGCCAAGATATGGCTTAAAATTGTTTGTTCTTGCCTGATCCCGGGGGTGCATATGACAGATGTCACCCGAGATCGTGTGTGCTTGGTCTATGCCTTGATGAAAGGGCTGGAGATCAATGTTGGGGCAGTGATTATCTCCTCCATGAAGAGAGCCCGTTTGCATCAAAGGCACAGGTACGGGTTTGGTGGCTTACTGAACACGTTCCTGAGGGGCCTGGATATTGAGGAAGAGGCCCTTGACTACATCCCCCAGATGGAGAGGCAGGCCTTAGATGTCACCAAAACTAAGGCACCCGACACCACTCACGAGCTAGTTCTCACACTAGCCGAGCGACATGCTCGGGATGATCAGTACATGGCCTGCATGTTCGGGATGCAGATGCTCCAGCTGCGCATAGGCGGGAGGCCGGCAACAGAAGATGAGCTGTGGCAGCTCGAGCTAGACTACCCTTTTGGCGAAAATGCCAGGGCTCTATGCCGAGTGGGGCCAGCTTTTGTGGAGCCCACTGATGATGATGTCCCCACATATGAGGAGACACGTCGCGACGACTCCGATGTTGAGTCAGATGATGACGATGAGGGTGATTCAGACATGGGAGACGAGGCAGCGGCACCTGACGAAGAAGTGGAATACCTCGATTGATCAGGGAGTTTCACCAACCACTTTTGTGCTATGCTGAATTTTGTGAACACTGGGGACAGTGTTCGATTTAAGTGTGGGGTGGGAGTAGTTAGGTGCTGGTTGTTGTTGTTATTAATGTCTATGTTCTGTTCTTGTGCTTGGAAAAACTTGTGACCCTGTGATTTTTGTGTGTATGTTTGTATTGTAATTAATGGGAAGCTGTTATGTGCTGTTGAATGTTGTTAGCTAGTTTTGTAAATATTTTTGTTTTATCAAAATTATCGATTAAAATTTTTCGTGATATTCTTTTATTTTTGGGTTTCTCGGCGTTTGTTTTCGGTTCTTTTACCGAGAATAGTCACATTGAACCGAAGTCCTAATTAATGACCGTTCCCTATGATGGATGGATGACGACCGTCTTAAGGGAAACGTAGTCGATAGGAGTAGATTTCTTTTGTTTTTTTTTATATTTTTTTCTTTTGTTTTTTTGTATCCCAAATGTGTCGTTACTTTATGGTTGCGAAATTTCGGTTGTGTGTTGTACATGATATTTAAAATGCAAAGGTGATTTGTAGGAAAGCATGGAACTTTGTAAATATGTTGAGACACCTAGGCCATAGAGTTCGATTCAGTGTGATTGAGGCTTAATGTTTGAATTCCTGTAATTAGCTGATTGAAGAGTCTGTGAATATGTCTTGAGTTGAGCATGTACAATGAGTGTGTCGTGAGGTTTCGTATCTTCCATGCTATTGTGAAGTGTCTAGAACTTGTCTGGTGTGTGTACGAAACGAAATAAAGGATGTGTATTGTAGGAAAGGATGTAGGCATTTCTTTGCTTTAACCGAAAGTTTTTTTTCATTATCGTACCTACCTTGAATGTACATCCTAGTTAGCCCATTGAGCCTTTAGCCTATTTTTTTCTTTTTTCAAAAAGGTGTAAATCGAGCTTAACCCCTTCTTTTCATTATCCGTGAATTTGATCCAAAACTCTTAAGCGCTCAAGAAAAAAATAATTTTCCCACAGTGTCAAGGAGTGAGAATGGTGAAAAGAAAAGAAAAAGTAGAGTGATGAAGGGAAAGAAAAGGTCAAAGGTGCACTCGCTATAAATTAAATATAATGAAGACGTATAACAAATCTTTGTTATTAAGTCGAGTGTGCTTAAAGATATGGGAACAAAAATAAAGACAGACTTCAAGAATGGGAGGATGAAGGAAGAAACAATGCCCATAAGGTTGATGGGATGTACTGAAAAAGCGATTAAGGAGGCTAGTTGTTATTATTGGTTAGCCCAGTATTTGCTAGTTCCGTAGCTTACACTACAACCCGTTAAGTCCTAAGTAATCTTACATCACGCGTCCTTAGATTAGTGGAGTAATACACTAAAGGCAAGCCTATGGTTCATGACATGATGCATGTGAATTCTTTTGGGAGAGAGAGCGAACTCTTGTTTATATGCCCCTACATGTAATGTCTTTGAGTTCATGTGATTAAAAAGGGGAAAATTCTCTTGTGTTGTGAGGGCACATGCTCGACGAGAGATTGAATTTCGTGTTGGATATCTTGATCAGCTGATTTGCATGAGTTTGCCGATATCGAGAGTTGATTCTTGAGTCTAGGAGGTCTTAATGTGTTGAAGTTCATTGTATTGATAAGACTATGCATGTTTTCTTGATGATTTGCTATATTAAATAATCGGTATAACCGTAGCTTGAATTGTCGAGCCAAAGTAGCCAGGATTGGGTGTCAATCACATGAGGTGTAAGATTATTGTTCGGGGATGAACAAGGATTTAACTGTGGGGTAAGTGATCTTGGGAAGATTTATATGCCCAAGTGATACTCAAATGTGTCATTTTGCCTTGTTTATCTATCGATGTTTGTACATTCTCATGTGAATTGTAAGAAAATGTGAATTTATACTAACCAACATGATTAGTATGGTTTTGCAGGAAAAATATAATTTTACGAAGCTAAGATGCATGTTGGGAGAAATCGGGATTAGACTCAAAAGCTAGAAAGGAAAAAAGCACAAGGAAAGCACGAATTAAAGGGGCTCCGCGATGGAGCCGTGTCACGCTACCATCGCGGATTCATTCTGCCTGGATGCTGAAAATATGCCAAATTCCAGTGAAGGTGCGTGCTGGGGCCGTGGCACATTGGCCTAGCCCCGCGTTGCATGCCGTTCCCCGCTGGGCTTTAATACTTGGACGACCGGATTCCAGTGAGAGTCCGCGTTGGTGGCGTGTCACGGAGGTAGTGCTCCACGATGCACTCCGTGAGACGTTGCTTGTTATTCCGTGAAAAATTCCCACTAGTATAAATAGAACACTTAGGTTCATTTTTAATAATTCTGACTTGGTGGAGAAAGAACGTGGGTTACAGGCAGTTGAGGGGACGAAAATCTCAGGGTTTTTCTCTATCTCCTTCTTCGTTATTTCAATTGCTTGTATGATTAACACTCATTTTAACGATGTTTAATCCATAAATGAGTGGCTATATTCCCTTCTTGTTGAGGTTAAGAACATTTGTATTGAAATGTAATTATTGATAAATTGGTTTTTCATCTTTTCTTCCATGGTTGTTCTATTGATTCTTGTTCTTACTGTGTTAATGTGTGGCCAACGTTTATGTATATCTAAAAAGTCCGGTTTCACTCGAGAGAGCAAGAAATTGGAAAGTTGTGAATTGATAGGATATGATCTTTTCTTAGTTTGGGAAAATTGAGAATTGATTTACCTTAAGGATAGAGATATACCTGAAAGTCGTATTAGTCAATTAAGGAATCGGCTTTGTATGGCTAAAACATGAATTTCTTTTTATCACAAAAATGTAGGTGGAAGGTTCATGATTCTTAAGTTGGGTTAAATACGAGAGTTTTAATCCATAGGTAATCATTCTTGACTAGCAACCGGAGGAAAGATTAATCAAATTGTATCGATAATTTATTTCTCTACATGTTCATTTTAGCCTCAGCATGCTCATACTTATAGTTCAGACTCAAAATGTATTTTCGTTTTAGATTTAGCATAAAATTATGAAACAAAATATTGAATCTTCTTCACACTGTTGTCTGTAGTTAGAGTTAAAGTTTATTAACACTTGATTAGATTGATACCTTAGTCCAGTCCTTGTGGGATCGATACTTGGCTTACTTGAGCCACTTTACTACTTGTTTGACCATGTGCACTTGTGTGTAGTTATTCCAACAGACAGCCGAATAGCAAGCCCCACCAGCACCAGCAAGTCCTTTGCCTGAGGTGGTCACTCATGCCGAGTTTAGTGCTCCATTTTAGATGTTGGCACAAGCTATGACCGCTCAGGTCAATGAGCAAATGGGAACATGAGAAGCGGCTAGAGTTTGGGACTTTCTCAAGATGAATCCAGCTGAGTTCCTTGGGTCAATAGTGGAAGATGACCCGTATGCATTCCTTGAGAAGATACAAAAGATCACCCAAATTATGGGGGTGAAGGGGAAGGAGAGCAGGAATTTAGCCTCCTATCAGCTGAAGGGGGTTTCTTACATTTGGTACCACCAGCATAAGAATAGTAGAGCAGTGGGAGTAGTTTCCATGAGTTGGGATGAGGTTATGACTGCCTTGTGGACAAATTCTTCCCTAGGGATTTGAGGGAGGCAAGGGTGGCAAAGTTATTCTACTTGAGGCAAAATAATATGATTGTACAAGAGTACACCTTGGAGTTTAACCGACTTTCCAAGTATATGCTGAATATGGTTGCTGACCAGAGGGCTCGTATGAGTAGGTTTGTGAATGGAGTGTCGAACTCCCTGGTCGAGGAGTGTAGTACCGCTATGCTGAGCAGTGACCTAGGCTTTTCATGATTGGTCATATACGTCCTGCAGATAGAGGCAGATTAGATGAAGGAAAGGGAGAGAGAGGCCAAAAGAGCCAGGAAAGGTAGCTTTGGGTTCTCCCAATAGAGGTCTGGTGGTGGACATCTTCCCCCAATTTCACCATAGTTCATCATCCCCCGCGCCGGCATCAGCCAATATTCCATCCAAACCTCAAGGTGATTGGAGGAGTAGGTCATCAAGTTCTAGGGGATGGAGGGACACGCTGGTAGAGCGCACCTTCCCAGTCTATAGAAAATGCGGTAAGAACCACATAGGAGAATGCCTAGTCGGATCAGATATTTACTAAGGGTATGGAAAAACCAGGAACATGCGTAGGGAGCTTCCTTTGGCTAGGTAGGACGGTAGCAGACGCCATGCTCAAACTACTAGTTCAGCAGCAACTCCAGCAGCACGTCCTTTCAAATAGGGTATTTCCACTAGTGTAGTCAACGGTCAGCGCCAAAACATATTTTATGCCCTCTTATCTCGTCAGGAGCAGGAGGTCTCTCTAGATGTGGTCATTGGTATGTTATGAGTATTTCATCTTGATGTGAATGCATTATTATATCCAGGGGCTACCTTATCTTTTATGACTCCTTATCTTGCTATTAATTTCAGAGTCGGTCCCGAAATCCTATCAGAAACCTTCTTAGTCTCTACCCCAGTCGGTGAGTCAGTTATAGCTCAATGGGTGTACAAAAATTGCCCTGTCAAAGTCCTTCAAAAAGTCACCTCAGCTGACTTAGTAGAGTAAGATATGACTGATGTTGATGTTGTCTTTGATATGGATTGGTTGAATGCATGTTATGCCTCAGTAAGTTATAGAACCAGCACAGTAGAGTTCCGATTTCCGGATAAGCCAGTCCTAGAGTGAAGGGGTAGTTCAGTTGTGCCTATAGGTCACTTTATTTCCTATCTTAAGGCCAGAAATATGATTATCAAAGGTTGTGTGTACCATCTAGTTCAGGTTAAGGATGCTACATCCAAGATTCTGACTCTCCAGTCAGTTTTGGTGGTATGTGAGTATCCGGAGGTGTTACTTGGTGATCTACTAGGAGTCCCTCCTGAGTGGGAGATTGACTTTGGTATTGACCTTTTCCCTAATATGCATCCTATATCTATTCCTCCTTATAGAATGGCTCGGTCAGAGCTAAAGGAGTTGAAGTAGCAATTGAAAGATCTCCTAGACAAGAGATTCATTAGATCTAGCGAGACTCTGTGGGGTGCACCAGTTCTCTTTGTTTGAAGAAGTATGGATCTCTTTATATGTGTATCGACTATCGTCAATTGAACAAAGTCACAATCAAGAACAATATCCCATCCCCAAGATTGACTTTTTTGATCAACTTCAGGGTGCTAAATGTTGTTCCAAGATATTTTACCTTAGATCTGTCTATCACCAACTCAGAGTTAGGGAGAGTGATATTTCGAAGATAGCTTTCAAGACTCGGTATGGTTACTATAAGTTCATAGTTATGTCTTTTGGGCTAATGAATGCCCCTACAGCTTTTACGGATCTAATGAACAAGGTGTTTAAGAAGTATTTCGACATATTCATGATCATCTTCATAGATGACATTCTCATATACTCTCGAAGCGAGGAGAGCAAGCCGCCCTCTTGAGGATTGTATTGCAAACTCTCAAAGATAGCTAGTTGTTTGCTAAGTTTAGCAAGTGCGAGTTTTGACTGTACTTAGTTGCATTTTTGGTTCATGTTGTGTCTAGTGAGGGAGTGTAGGTGGACTCTTAAAAGATAGAAGTGGTGAAGAATTGGTCTAGATCTGTCAGTCCTAAAAACATCAAGAGCTTTTGGGTTTAGCGGGTTACCACCAGAGATTTGTGGAGGGCTTTTCCTCCATTGCATAACCATTAACCAAGTTGAAGGCTTGTGAAAAGATTTTCAAGGAGTTGAAGGCTCGAATCACCTCAGTCCTAGTTTTGACCTTACTAGAGGGTACCGATGATTTTGTGGTGTATTTCGATGCTTCGAGAATCGGCCTTGGGTGTGTATTGATGTAGTGTAGCAAAGTGATCGCATATGCTTCTTGACAACTTAAGACCCATGAGAAGAATTATCCGACTCATGATCTCAAGTTGGTGGCGGTGGTCTTATCCTTGAAGATTTGGAGGCATTATTTGTATAGGGTGCATGTGGGCATGTTCACGGACCACAAGATCCTATAGTATGTGCTCACTTAGAAGGACTTGAATTTGCGACAACGGAGGTGGCTAAAGCTTCTCAAGGATCACGATATGAGTGTCCTTTACCATCCAGGAAAGGCTAATGTAGTGGCGGATGCCCTTAGTAGATTGTCGATGGAGAGTGTGTCCCACATAGCGGATGGGAGGAAGGAGTTGGTAAAGGATGTGCATCAGCTTACACGGTTAGGGGTTTGCCTTGATTACTCAACAGATGATGGTGTCATTGTTCAGAATGAGTCTAAATCTTCTTTGGTGACTGAGGTCAAGGGTAGGCAAGATGAGGGCCCTATATTAGTGAAGTTGAAGGAAGCAGTTTAGAATCAGATGATGGAGGTCTTCACCCAAGGGGGAGATGGTGTGCTTAAATATCAGGGTCATTTATGTGTTTCATTTATTGATGATTGTAGAGAATGGATGTTTCATGAGGCTCATTGTAACACCCCAAAAGTCCCTAAGATCATATCCGCTAGTTGAAATAGAGAAAATAGAAAAATCTGCATCAGGTCATAAACGACTCATTAAATCACTCGTCGTTTACCTAATGAGTCATTAAGTGACTAGTCATTTACCTACTGAGTCAGCAAATGACCTATCATTTGTAAATATCATAATGTCCCTAAATGAGTTGTCAAATGACTCATCATTTTCCTAATGAGTCGTCAATTGATTCATGGTTTCGTGAAATACTATTTGTTTAGACAGTCATGACGGATTAGGGAAATGACTCATCATTTTCCTAACAAGTCGTTAAGTGAACCGTCATTTGAGTAGCAATGGGTAATTCCAGTTTAGGTAAATGATTAAGTAAATAACTCATCATTTGCCTGACGAGTCGTCAAATGACTCGTCATTTCTGTCAGTATAATATTTTCTGTCAAACCATTAAAGGCATTTTCATAATTTTTAAGCTCCTAAGTCCTAAACTACATTGTTTTAAGCTCTGTTAGGAGGGTTTTAAGAGGGTTTAACCTACACTAATTCATTCACCTCCCATGCAGTCAAGATAAGAAGTTCCCCTTTGAAGATCAAGCTTTAAACCCTCCAATTCTCCTCCAAATCTCTTGGGCTTTCAAAGACAAGTTGAGAATCAATTTACCTAGGTATGTAGGGCTATGAATGAGAGTTCCTTTGACTCTCATGCTCAAAATTCTCCTTAATTCTATGAATTCAAATACTAGATCATGTTCACGATTTTATGGGGTTTTAACCCAATTTTAGGGGTCAATCCCCTCTATGTTTCAAAGTAAGTTTAAAGATTCATGGGTAGATTTTACACCTATTTTGATTATAAATTCTTGATTTCAAGTTTTAACAAAATTTAGCCCAATTATTCAAGTTTCATGAAAAGTCAAGTTTATGATTTATGAATTCAAGTATGATGAAAGATCTAGTATGATTGAATGTTTAAAAAGTACCCATGTATGAATCCATAAATTTTCTTATGAAGTCTATTCCAGTATGCGTGATTTTAAGGTTTGGGCAAGCCCACACAAGTCAAGTATGTTTCATGATTTAGCCAAGGCTAATAAGATTAGTTATGATATATATTTTTTGAGTCAAGACTCCCCAATGTTCAGATTCAAGCTTTATTTTGATAATACAATTATATGAGCATTATACATGTTTTTAGGAGTAGTGTTTAGCACCGAGTGGGATAGGGGTTCCAAGGCTCCCGAGTCTCATAAACTACATGCCAATGTAGGTATACATTTTGGGACCTCTCAAGAGAGCGTATCCCCACCCAAGGGAACACCTTGATATCATGCCTTACTTATTCTTCGCCATGGAAAGTTTTAGGATGGACCTCCTCCACGTGGGTAAGACGTGGGATCATCATGCACTAATACATGGTGGTTGTCTGTCAAGACGAGTCTCTCATTGTTCCTCATGCTTTCAGTTATGAATGTTTATGTGATATTATATTTTCAGCAGGTTGATCCAATGATTAACTCATAAGCTTTTACTTATGATTGCAGATATGGCAAGCCATTTGATTCTATTTTTAGCTTTGGGTCATTCTATTCTGATATGAAACTCAATTTATAACTTTACATGATTTTAGATATCAGCAACAATCCTTACTCCTACGATCTGATGATATATGTTTATATGTATGATTTCAGTTTATACTTACTCAGCATGTTTTACTTACCTTTCATACTTAGTACATTCCAAGTACTAACCGCATACTCTATGTTATATCATTTTATGATACAGGTTAAGACGATCAGACCCAGTTTTGGCGTTAGCCCAATTCCAACAGCTTTGTCCAATTTCCCGTTGTTGGTGAGTCCTCATCCATCGAGGACCTTCAGTTAGTGTTGAGTCATGTTATTTTCAGTTTCTGACTTTAGTGAGCAAGTTGGGGAGATTGTCCCATCAACTCCTCAAACCTATTAGCGGCTTATCAAACAATATGTGGAATTTTAGCTTTGTTAGTATTGGCTTTGTTATGATTATTATGTATTCAGACTTTCACTTATTCATGTTTCAGTCATCAGATTTTTCTTGATATATTCCCTTTAGTTATCATGTTCATGCCATGGGTCGACTTGGAGCCATTCGTCGGTCTAGGTTATGTATCTCGGTCTGGACCTATGTTCGGGTTGTGAAAAACTTGAAATCAGAGAAAAGGTTTAGAATGTACTAGGGTGTCTGAAAAGATGCATTGAGTAGAGTCTTTTTCATAGGTGTGATGCGCGCCACACTTATGGGGGAGATGCAACAAGACGTTTTAGGAAATTTCCTTTCTTTCATGATCTATATCGTGCGATGAAGTATCTCTATCCTTCTAACTCGTGCTATTCGCATTTATAGAACCATGCCTCCACGCTGAGTAAATGGTAGAAGAAATGGAAATGGAAATGGCCATGAAGATCGTAATGGAGATGGGCACCAGCAAGCCCCGCCAGCACTAGAAAGTCCTTTGCCTGAGTAGGACTCTCATGCTGAGGTTAGAGCAACTTTTTAGATGTTGGTGCAGGCTTTGACTGCTCAGGCCAACCACCAGGCAGTGGCCCATGTCCCTCAGAATAGGAACGTAGCGGCGACACAAGTTTAAGACTTTCTCAGGATGAATCCACTGAGTTCCTTAGGTCAAAAGTGGATAAAGAACCGCATGAGTTTCTTGAGGAGATACAGAAGATCACCCAAATTATGGGGGTGACGGGAGAAGAGAACAAAGATTTAGCCTCCTACTAGCTGAAGGGGGTTGCTTACATTTGGTACCGTCAGTGGAAGGATGGTAGAGCAGTGGGAACCATTCCCATGAGTTGGGATGAGTTTATGATGGCCTTCCTAGATAGTTTCTTCCTTAGGGAGTTGATGGAGGCAAAAGCGGAGGAGTTTGTCAACTTGAGGTAGAACCATATGATGGTCCAAGAGTATGCCTTGGAGATCACTCGGCTATCCAAGTATGCACCAGAGATGGTTGCGGATCAAAGAGCTCGTATGAACAGATTTGTGTATGGAGTGTCAGATTCACTGGTCTAGGAGTGTAGGACCACAATATTTAACAGTAATCTAGATTTCTCTTGATTAGTTATATATGCCCAGTAGATAGAGGAGGATCAGATGATGGCAAAGGAGAGAGAGGCCAAGAGGGTCAAGACAAGTAGTTTTGGGTTCTCCCAATAGAGGTCCAGTGGTAGACATTGTCAGCAGTCCCACTAGAGACCATCATCCCCAATGTCGTCATCAGCTAATGTGCCATCTAAATCTAGGTGTGATCAGAAGGGAAGGACATTAGGCTCAAGAGGTCAAGGGAGAAGGTTAGGAGAGCCTAGCGCGTCAGTTTGTCACAAGTGTGCTAGGAAGCATACCAGAGAGTGCCTAGCGAGTTAGGTGCATGTTTTGGGTATGGGAAGCGCGGACATCTACTCAGAGACTGCCCTTCAACCAGATAGGGCCATAGTAGAGACCACGACCCAGCCACCAGTTTAGCAGCTCCACTCGCATACTCAGCTCAGTAGGGTGCATCCACTAGTGCAGGTGGTGGTCAGTGTCAGAACAAATTTTATGCCCTCTCATCTCGTTAGGAGCAGGAGGTCTCTCCAGTTGTAGTCACTAGTATGTTACGAGTATTCCATCTTACTGTGTATGCATTTTTATATCCAAGGGATACATTATCTTTTGTGACTCCTTATATTGCAATTAGTTTGGAGTCAGTCCCGAGATTCTATCAAAATCCTTCTCAGTCTTTACTCCAGTCGGTGACTCAATTGTAGCTCGATGGGTATACAGAAATTTCCCTATCACTTTCCTTCAAAAAGTCGCCGCAGTTGGTCTAGTAGAGTTAGACATGACCGATTTTGATGTTATATTCAGTATGGATTGATTGCATGCATGTTGTGCCTTAGTAAATTGTAGAACCCATATGGTAGAATTTCAATTTTCGGGTGAGCCAGTCCTAAAATAGAAGGGTAGTTCAATTATGCCTGTAGGTCTCTTTGTTTCCTATCTTAAGGCCAGAAAAATGATTTCTAAAGGCTGTGTGTATCATATAGTTCATCTTAAGGATGTTATGTCTAAGACCCCGACTCTTCAGTCATTTCCCAAAGTGTGTGAGTATCCATAGGTGTTCCCTTATGATCTACCAGGAGTCCTTTCCAAGTAGGAGATTGACTTTGGTATCGACCTTCTCCCTGATACGCAACTTATACCAATTCCTTCTTGTATAATGGCTCCAGCCGAGCGAAAGAAGTTAAAGGACCTCCTACATAAGGGTTTCATCAAGCATAGTATATCCTTGTGGGGTGCTCCAGTCCTCTTTGTTCAAAAAAAATGGTTCTGCTAGAATGTGCATTGATTATTGATAGTTGAGCAAGGTCAACATCAAGAATAAGTATTCCCTCCCTAAGATTGATGACTTGTTTGACCAGCTTCAGGGTGCCAAGTGCTTCTCAAAGATAGATCTCAGATCTGGCTATCACCAACTTAGAGTTAGGGAGAGTGACATTCCGAAGACAGCCTTCAGGACTTGATATGGTTACTATGAGTTCGTAGTTATGTCTTTTGGAATAACAAATGCTTTTGCAACTTTTATGGATTTGATGAACAGGGTATTCAAGTCGTATTTGGAAATGTTCGTGTTTGTCTTTATAGATGATATTCTCATATATTCTCAGAGCAAAGAGGAGCATGCCACTCATTTGAGGGTTGGGCTACAAAGTCTCAATGATTGCCAACTATTTTCTAAATTCAGCAAGCGTAAGTTTTGGCTGAACTTAGTAGCATTTTTGGGCCATGTAGTGTCTAGCAATGGTGTGCCGGTGGACACTCTAAAGATTGAGGCGGTGAGGAATTAGCCTAGACTAGATAGTCCTTTGGATATCAAGAGTTTCTTGGGTTTAGTTGGCTACTTCGGCAGGTTTGTTGAGGGATTTTCATCCATTGCATCACCATTTACTAAGTTGACCTAGAAGAAAGTTAAATTTTAGTTGTTGGATGCTTGTGAGAAGAGTTTTTAGGAACTAAAGACTCCACTCACTAAAACCCCAATATTGACTCTACCGGAGGGAATGGGTTGTTTTATTGTGTATTGTGATGCCTCTAGGGTTGATCTTGGTTGTGTGTTAATGCAGCATGGTAAGGTCATTGTGTATGCCTCTAGGCAGCTTAAGACTCATTAAAAAAATTATCCGTCGGATGACCTAGAATTGGCAGCAGTGATGTTTGCATTGAATATTTGGAGGCACTACTTGTATGGGGTGCATGTAGATGTGTTCACAGATCATAAGAGTCTTCAGTATTTGTTCACTCAGAAGTACCTGAAATTGCAACAAAGGAGATGGCTAGAGCTTCTTAAGGACTATGACATGAGTATCCTTTATCATCCAGACAAGCCAATGTAGTGGCGGATGCTCTTAGCAGGTTAGTCTCTGATGTGTCGTGAATTTACGACACTAGCGACGCTTAAAACATTGTGAAAGTGCATGACTTTAGGTACATTTATGTGGATATGACACGTTTTGGTAGTTTTGCAGGTAAAATGGATTGTAGGAATAAAAGTTGAGAAAAAAGAGTTGAAAAAAGAAAAAAGTGTCTCACATGAGCCTTAGTACGGACGGTTGGTCCTAGCCACGGGCCATTCTGTTGAGCCGTTGAATGAGATTCAGAAACTTTTATAAGCAGAGTGGTAAATCAATGACTGAAATCCACAGATCATACTAGCTTACAATGAATTGTTATGATCGATCATGGGAAGATACATAAAAGGCTGTCAAAATGAAGTCTCATACAAAGGATAGCTCCTACAGATCGTATGAACTTACAACGGATCAGCCTGTGTGGTCGTGGAAAGAATCAGAATAATTGACCAAGATTGGGTTGCGTACAATGGACAAACAGGATGGACCGTACTTTCTATGGATGGGTCGTTCTGTGTGCTCATGCATTAGGTTCAGAAATAATGATCAAGTGGCCAGGAAACAACGATAAGGATCAACGGCTTGTAGGATTGTAGCCATTGTTTATGCCCGTATGATGAAAGGAGAAAATCTGAAGAAAGCAACGACTGGAACAATGGGTCACTCTAACGGGCCGTTGAAACTACCAACGGACTGTGGTACCTGCCGACACCCAAATCCTACTTGATTTAGGAAAGGATTTGTTTCATGTTTATAAATACTTGGTTTAGGTTTATTTTATGATTACACAATGTTACAGTTGTAGAAAAATATTTTTGGGTGTTATTGACTGCGATTAGGATTCAAGAAACGAAGATATATTTTTGTTCTTGAATTTAGAGAAGTAATACATCTTTGGAGTTTTGTTCATCAATTTTGGAGTTTTATTCAGTTTGATTGGTGTTCTTCTACATTAATTTGTAAGTTACAATTATGATTTATTCAATAATTTGTGATTGTGATCATACAAACATGAGTAGCTAAACCCATAACTTGGGTTGTGGGAACCAAGATGAATTAACACACATAGGTTAAATACTTAGTGATTCTTGAACGGGGTTTAATGCATATATTGTTTTCCCATTGTTTTGATTGATTCTTGAGGGTTGCAAATGTTAGGACTTGCCTTATTCTTACTTACCTGACCAAGTAGGTATTGAATAGGAAAAAGGAATTAACAATGGAGATTTGAGGCTATCAACCCTTATCTAATGACTTGAACTTGTTTGGGGATAGCTAATCCGATATTAGGGGTAAGGGTCAATTAAAACTACACCCATATACGGACCAAGTTGTGTGGTGATAATCATCTAGATAGGGGACTAACCATTTCGGTGAACCTAACTTACCGATATTGCATGTTAAACACTGGAATAGATCACTAGTGTACAACCTTTCTGGTTATGAAGTCTTGGGGAACACAATCCTAGTCAAGTCGTTAGTTGAATACAAACCGAATTTGATCTAAGCATTCAGTAGTTTCACTTTTGTTTATTATTTTATTTCTTTTCCCCCTTAGGAAATAAGTAACTCAATTGTAACAACTACTCGCATTAACTTAAGTTTTTTCCATATTCCCTGTGGGATTGAACTCAACCTTTGTTGGGTTCTATATTTGACATCGACTACTTTATATCTCAATTGTGAGGTATAATTTGGGCGACATCAAATTTTGGCGCTGTTGCCGCGGAATACGGTTAAGGCTTTTGTTAATTGTGTTTGCTTTACTATTGGTTCTTATTTCTTTTTTTTTCTTTTGTTGTTTTGGTTGCTTAAGAGGCCTTAGGTTAGTGCATGCCCGATACTAGGAGCCAAGGAAATCCCCTGGTTCCAATTGATCACGAACTTGAGCAGACGTTCAGAAACCTAAGAAGAATGGCCAACATCCAGGAGCAGGAAACCGTGGACCAAGCCACAGTGAGAATATTGGATGAAGAGCAAGCTCAGGCTAGAGATCGTGAGTTAGCTAGAGTTGCTGAAGAGCAACGTCTAACTGTAGAAACAGAGTGAGCTAGATGACCCAGAGTTCCAGAACACCAAAGAAACCGGTATTTCGATGAGGAGGATGATGCTGATATAGACAAAGCCGGTGCCACTGGAGCTATAGTCCCTCCTCCTTTTCCTGTTGAGGCAAAGTTTGACATTACAAGTGCAATGATCCAATTGCTCAATATGAAGAGAATATTTGCAGGTCACGTATCTGATAATGCCCACGCTCACTTGACAAATTTCATGGATATATGTAAGGCATACAAACAACCGGGGGTAAGCCATGACGCAATCAAAATGAGGTTATTTCCATTCTCACTAGGGAGTGAGGCAATGATTTGGTTGGCTGAGCTACCAAATGATTCAATCACTACTTGGGGGGAACTTAAGAGAGCTTTTCTTGAAAGATTCTTCCCACCATCCAAAGCGTTGCAGTTGAAAGATGAAATATATAACTTCAGACAACTAAATTCTGAGGCACTTCACGAGACCTGGCTGCGTATCAACAAAAAGCTCAAAAGGGTGCCAAATCACAGGATTCTAGATGATACATTGTTGGAGATCTTTTATAGGTCTCTGAATACCAATACCAAGGCGGTGGCTAATACTGTCTCTGGAGGAACCTTTATGAGCCACACTTATGTAGAGGCTGTGGAGCTACTAGACAGGATGACCAAAACCAACCGAGCTTGGCACACTAGAGAGTCAGAGATTCTAGCTGGTTCTTATGTAGTTGGTATATCTGCAGAACAGAGGAGAAAAGATGAGGAGCATGATCAAGATATTGCAAAGATAAAGACCACTATGGGGTTGCTAGACAAGCACTTGATGGGAGTCATAGAAGAGAAAGTAAATGATGTAGGTTCTCAGGGCAAGGCCCCAAGAAATGATGGATGTAATCTGAGTCTGAAGAGGAAGCAAACTATTTAAGTAATCAGAAGGGGGGGGGTTTCCGGACCAATACCTAAGGGTATACCAAGGCTCTTGGTGTCAAGATCAAGGGAAGGAAGGTTGGAGCTTTTACAAGGATAATAATTACAATCGAGGCCAATACCGAGATAATGGAGACTGGAATAAGCGTGAGGAGTTCAAAAATGATAGGAGCGGTCTGTATGTTCCTCCATGAAATCGTGAGCCAGAGTCTAGTGGTTCAAGGTTTGAAGACATGATATCAAAGATTCTTAAGAAGATGGAGGCAACAGATGGCCACTTCAAGGAGCTCCGTGCTGACATTTCAGGTATGAATCAAAAGGTGGAATCACATGCGGTACCATTAAGCAGATTGAGTAGCAGCTGAGTCAGATGTATGTTGCAATGAATCAGAGACATAAAGGCACACTTCCTAGCAACACAATGCAAAATCCTAAAAATGACAGTCACTGCATGGCAGTCATTACTAGGAGTGGGAAGGCGATAGTTAATCTTCTGAGGTTGGTTTTGATTGATGACACAGAAGAGCCCATATAGTTGATAATGGAAGATTAGTAGATTCCGAAGATCCAACTCTGGTTGATAATTCTATGGTAAAAACAGCTCCTACTAATGCAAAGGAGCGTGGATCTGGCCATGAAAAGGAGAAGGAGGTACAATAAAAGTTCACACCGATTCCTAGACCTCCTCCCCCGTTTCCACAGCATTTGAAGAAGAAGGTCGAGGATAGGAAGTATCACAAGTTCATCTTCATGCTGAAGCAATTGTCTGTGAACATTCCACTAGTCGAGGCACTTAAGTAGATGCCCAGCTATGCTAAGTTCATGAAGGACCTTTTCACTAGGAAGAGGATCGTGATCATCGAACCTACAGATAATTTGCACCACTGTAGTGCAATAGCATCCCGTTCTCTTGTTCAAAAGAAGGATGACCCTGGAGCATTCACTATACCATGCACTATTGGAGCCTTTAATTTTGCTAAGGCGTTATGTGATCTTGGTGCTAGTATTAATTTGATGCCATTAGCGGTTTTCAGACGGTTGGGCTTAGGAGCCCCCAAACCGACTACAATGCGACTTTTGATGGCAGATCATACGGTGGAGAATCCGGTGGGAATTCTCTATGATGTTCTAGTGAAGGTGGAGTCCTTTATATTTCTAGCTGATTTCGTCATCCTAGACTGTGAAGTTGATTTTGAGGTCCCCATTATCTTGGGGTGACCATTCCTTTCCACCGGACGTGCTCTTGTAGATATGGAGACTGGACAACTCAAATTCTGTTTGAACAATGAGGAAGTGACGTTTAATGT
Source organism: Datura wrightii (assembly GCA_035772735.1). Classification (NCBI taxonomy): domain Eukaryota; kingdom Viridiplantae; phylum Streptophyta; class Magnoliopsida; order Solanales; family Solanaceae; genus Datura; species Datura wrightii. The sequence continues at coordinate 119,397,128 of JASDFA010000016.1, forward strand.
ATGAAGATCCATGAAGCAGCCAAATGACATGAGGGTAGTCTTCGTAATTGATATTGTGGAACCTGAATTTCAAATTCTGCCTATGGAGGAGATGTTGATTCTTGATGACTTAGTAAAAATTTTAATGGATACTGGTGCTGAGGAAATCCATGGGGGTGAGGAGATTATAAATGCACTTGCTGGCATGGGGTCATATTCTTATGCTCCAAAAATCGGATGACCCCACTGGCCAAGCCATCTATTGAGGAGCATCCGGTGTTGGAGCTCAAAGCACTCCCATCTCATTTGCAGTATGTATTCTTGGGAGCCAGTAACACTTTACTGGTCATTGTTGCAGCCGACTTAGAGGAGTGGCAAGTGGAGGCTTTAATCTCCCTTTTAAAAACATATAAGAAAGTTATTGGGTGGACCATTGCAGACATTATTGGTATCCCAGCAAGTATTTTCACTCACAAAATCCAGCTAAAGCCAGATTGTATTCCGAGTATTGAGCATCAGTGTAGGTTGAATCCACCTATGCAAGAGGTGGTCAAGAAGGAGATCATCAAGTGGTTGGATGCAGGTGTGGTTTATCCTATTGCAGATAGCAAATGGGTGAGCCCAGTCCAGTGTGTACCGAAGAAGGGAGGAATCACGGTGGTTCCAAATGCTAACACTGAGTTCATTCCTCTAAGACCAGTCACCGGTTGGACCGTATGCATGGACTATAGAAAGTTGAACTGTTGGATGCAAAAAGATCACTTTCCTATGCCATTCATGGATCAGATGTTAGACAGAATTGCAGGTAGAGAATGGTACTGCTTCCTTGATAGTTGTTCTGGGTATAATCAGATTTCTATAGCCCCAGAATATCAAGAAAAGACCATGTTCACTTGTCCTTATGGTACATTTTCTTTCAAGAGGATGTCGTTTGGATTGTGTAATGCACCAGCCACTTCTCAGCGTTGCATGATGTCCATATTTTCTGACATGGTGGAAGACATCATTGAAGTCTTTATGGATGACTTCTAGGCGGTGGGTGATTCATTCGATGACTGTTTGGCTCATTTGAGCAATGTGTTGCAAATATGTGAAGAGACCAACTTGGTGCTTAATTTGGAAAAGTGTCTTTTTATGGTCAAAGAGGGGATAGTGTTAGGACACAAGATTTCAGGTAAGGGTATTGAGGTGGATCAAGCTAAGATCGAAGTGATTGCCAGTCTGCCACCTCCTATTTCTGTGAAAGGTGTTCGAAGCTTTTTGGGACATGCAGGGTTTTACAGAAGATTCATCAAAGACTTCTCCAAAATTGCACACATCCTTTGTGTAAACTGCTCAAGAAGAAGGTGAAGTTTGTTTTTGATGAATCTTGTTTGAAGGCTTTTGAATGCCTTAAAGAGAGATTGACCATTGCCCCCATTATAGTGGCGCCGGACTGGTCTTTGCCTTTTGATGCCATGTGTGATGCTAGCGGTGTGGCCCTAGGAGCTGTGCTGGGCCAACGACGTGAAAAGATTTTCCATACGATTTACTATGCTAGCAAGGCTCTAAATGCAGCTCAGAAAAATTACACCGTGATGGAAAATGAGCTGTTGGATGTAGTTTTTGCATTTGAGAAGTTTCGGGCATACTTTCTTGGAACTAAGGTGATAGTCCACACAGACCATGCAGCTTTGAGATATTTGATGGCAAAGAAGGACTCCAAGCCAGGGTTGATATGATTGGTTCTGCTGCTACAAGAGTTTGAATTCGAAGTAAAAGACCGAAAAGGGACTGAAAATCAAGTGGCAGATCATCTATCAAGATTGGAACTTGATGAAGCACTTCAGGATAAGCATGACATTGATGATACATTCCCAGATGAGTAGGTTTTAGCAGCCTCACAGGATATCATCCCATGGTTTGCGAACTTCGGTAATTATCTGGTGAGTGATGTTGTACTAGAGCACTTATCTTTTCACCAGAGGAAGAAGTTTATGCATGATTTGCGGAAGTTTTTCTAGTATGAACCCTACTTATTTCATATATCTGCTGATGGGGTTATTCGGAGGTGCGTGCCCGAGATAGAGATGTTGAGTATATTGGAGGCCTGCCACTCTTCCCCTGTTGGAGGACACCATAGCAGGATTCGCACAGCCCACAAAATTCTGCAATATGGGTTTTATTGGCTAACTATTCACCAGGATGCACATGATTTTTCAAAGGCATGTGATGCATGCCAAAGGCACGGAGGCATATCAAGGAGGCATGAGCTTTCTCTTACTCCCATCCTGATTATTGAGATATTCGATGTGTGGGGCATTGATTTCATGGGCCCATTTGTAAGCTCAAATGGGATGAAGTACATACTTGTGGCTGTTGACTGCGTTTCAAAATGGGTGGAGGCAGTTACGCTTCCAAATAATAAAGGGATGAGTGTCACAGCATTCTTGAAGCGGAATATATTTGCCAGATTCTCGGGACTCCCAGAGTCATCTTAGTGATGGGGGTTCACACTTCTGTAACCGGTTGTTTCTCTCTTTATTGGAGAAACATGGGGTAAAACACAGGGTGGAAACACCCTATCATCCGCAGTTTAGTGGGCAGGTTGAAGTCACAAATCGGGAAATTAAGACCATCCTGGCAAAGACTGTGAATGCTGACCGGACAGACTGGGCAAGGAAGCTAGATAATGCTCTATGGGCTTATCGGACCATATTCAAGACTCCTATTGGTATGTCTCTGTATCAGCTTGTTTATGGTAAAGCATGCCATCATTCGGTGGAACTTGAGCATAAAGCTATGTGGGCGCTCAAGAAGTTGAATTTGGATTGGAACGAAGTTGCCAACTTGAGGCTTGATCAGTTGAATGAGTTAGATGAATTTTGTTTGAAATCCTATGAGAGTTCTGAAATATAAAAACTAAGAATGAAAATTCAGCATGACCGGAAAATCGAGAAAGAGAATTCAGTCCGGGTGATATGGTCCTCTTGTTCAATTCTAGACTGCGCTTATTTCCTGGTAAGTTGAAGACCAAATGGTTGGGACCCTTTCGACTGATTCAAGTATTTCCCCAAGGGGCAATTGAACTGGAAAATCATGAAGGAAAGCGTTTTAAAGTTAATGGTGAGCAGGCAAAAGCATATCTTGGGAAAAGTGAAGAACTGAAGCTGATAGATCTCTGGGCTCTGGGTGAAATCTTAGTAACCCGAGGACTTGCGTTGTGCCGCGATATTAAATCAGGCGCTGCATGGGAGGCAACCCATGGAGGTGTTTAGTGAATCCTGAGTAGCCAAAATACCCGCATCGTGCCGCGACATTAAATCAGGCGCTGCTTGGGAGGAAACCCAATATGTAAACTTTTGAAGTAAATATAGTGTTCACAGTTGTTGAAATGTGCAGGTCTAAAGCAAAGGAAAACTTGAATGATTCAGCTGAAAGCTGAAATCGCGACTCTCAAAATGGGCCGTTGAAGGAATGCACGGCCCGTGGTGTGTGGTCGTTGTTACTCATCTGGAGTGCCCCTGTTTCTGAGTCTAAATAACGGACATACAGAACCAGATATCATAAACACAAACAGGTCTTGGTAGTTGCCCGTTCTAATAATACCTGCAGGCCTGACAATCATTGAACGAACCTACGGATGAATAGAATGGGTCTTTGTTCTGAGCAATGGCTTGTGCTATTTATCTGTTGGTTCCTCAGCTAAGTTCTCAAATTGAAACCATGATGCACTGGTATGGGTCGTCGTAGGTTCATGCAACCGGTTGAAAGAGCCGTGGTCAGAATTAATAATTCTTAAACCCGACCCGACTTGCCCAGATCCGACTTATTTAAACCCTCGCACCCGATTTTCGTTGCACATTTCTCATTCAAAATCAATGAAACCACCCAAAATCTTCACTCTTCCGCAGCCTAATAAAGGACACCAACATTGTAACATAATTCTCCAACTATTGATTCAATAAATTCATGTGGTTTTCTTGCCAAAGTGAGTATCTCTTCGATGTAAAAGGCTAGATTTTCTTTATTTATCTTCTTGTCTCGGTTGTCTGGCATTATGGGAATTGTCCGGATGATGGATGTATTTAGGACAACTTGATCACTAGGCATTTAAGCATTGGGAACTCTTAAATTTTCTTTCTACTATTGAAAATCAAAGAACTTGATAGTTCGGCGAAATGGTAAGAGGAATATGGCACCCATATACAATGACACCTAACAGACAGGGAAGTTGAGAAATTTCGATAGGGGTAGCGAGTTGGTTAATCCACATATGATTGGTGCAATGCCTAAAGTGAAAACTGCTGGGTTGTGTGAGGCGTGAAATGGTGAAGTTATGTTTATCAACTCAAATGAACAACCCGTTGTATTTCACAACGGTTCATTGATCGAGTCTTTGTATTGGCCCAGTCATAAACCCAGAACCCCTCCCACAGACTAATCAGACGGGCCATTGTATCTCATAACGGACCATTGTATTGGCTCGTGGGAAGTTACAAAAGGTCAACTTTCATCAGGTCATTCAACGACCACTCAGAATGGGCTATTGTTATCTTCAACGACTCATACTGATGGTCATCTATTATGAGTCCACAGTGTGCTGACTGGTTTTCAATTTTATATTTAACAACTATGTCTCACAGGTATGATGACATCACCAGTAAGCAAGAAGCAACAGGAAGCAGTTGCACAAAAATAAATTTCAAAACGGAGGCAGCTCCATGATGAGCTAGAATCAGATAGTTCTAGAGGTTCGGAGATGCATTACAACATTACAAGCTCTGACGAATCTCCAGTAAAGACCACTAGGGCAAACTCCAAAGCCCAAGAAGCTACCGCGACTGCTACCTCACCTCCCCAGTCTAATGAGGGAAGTGACGAGGCCGAATCTGATGATGACAACTCTCCTGCGGGTAACGCAGAAAAGGGAAATGATGATGTTGAGGAGTCAGGGGATTATTATACTAACATAAAGGAGTCCGGCGACAAGAATAGTGCTGCTGAAGAGTCTAATGAGCAGGTAGAGGACTCTGAACCCGGCAACACACCAGAGTCAAGGACCAAGAGATGGTTTTTGTAGGGATGCAAAGATGTGTATTATGCAGGGCTCCATCTCACTAAAAAAGGAAACCCCAGCCGCAGTATTCAGGAGGAGCCAAAAATTCAGATTAATGCCCTAAATGAAGTCCCAGAGCTTAAAAGGATCTTTGAGGGTTATAACATGCATTGGATGAAAAAGACTTCGGGTAAATATAGTATGGAGATGGTGCATGAGTTCTATGTAAATTACTACTGCACTCTGGAGAAAAAGGCTTCCTCTATGTATATACTAACCAACATGATTAGTTCTTGATTTTGTAGGTCTAAAATGAGTTTGAGGAACTAATCCATGAGTTGGTGAAGTGGAGGCATGTAATCAGAAGTAAAACGCGAACGTCGGCAAGGGGGACATGCGAAACAGCCCACCTGCGTGTTGGCAACATGCCACGGCAGCCAGGCTGCGTGACCATTGGCGTGCCATGGCCCCTACTGTGCTGCGCAAGCAGCGTGACACGCTACCAACGCGGCAGGGGGCTGCTTACGGACTGTTTTGGATTTCCAGTGTGCCTACGCAATGCCTCCGTGTCACGGAGGTAAACTGGCGCGTTCACCTCTGTGACACGGAGCTATTTCATGTCAGGCATACTTTTGTACACCTCTCATTTACTATAAATAGGTTCCTTAGCTCCTAAAAATATTTGATCACGTAATATTTCTGAAAAACTACTAAGGAGTGAAGGGAGAAGTGGGAGAACTCACCTAGGGTTCTTAAATTTCATCTTCTCTTCTATCAATTCTTGTAAGTATGTTATGTTAATTATGTTTTCTTGTATTTATATGAACTTGAGTGGGTAGAACCCTTCCTCTAGGGTTGAGGCCACAAGATATGATTGTGACTATGTGAATTTGTTTTGGTTTTAAGTTATTAGTTGTTGTTTTTTCTTACGTTCTTAATTATGGTTATTTTTATGATTAATCACCATGAAAACACACATGTTACACCTAGATAAAAGCTTGAGAAAGTAAACTTAGGCAAGAACAAAGAATGTAGGGAGCAAGTTTGTATCTTATGATATAATTCGCGGTTAGGATAAGAAATTATACCTAATTGCCTTGCTTGGTTGATAAAATGGGATGATAATAAGAAATCAACTTAGAATTGTCACTCCACCGCTCGAAGAAGTAGTTGTGAAGCTATGTTGAATTAAATGATTAGAGGTACGAAAGTCCCTAATCAAGAGCGTAAACCCCATAAACCACATTCCCATAATTGAATTGCCCACGAACTAGAATGTCACACCCCGCTCAACGATGTAGTTGTGAGGCTAGTTCGTCGTGTTTAGAGGCTTGAAAGACCATTAACATACAATTGTAATTATGTGAGACGACAATTGATAATTCCATACTTAAACCATTACACAGTGTAGTATCGCATGATTATCTGGCCTTAGCTCTAGTTGCTCCTTGAATTACTTCAGAGCATTTCTGTGGCCACCCCTAGACTTAATTAAACTTTATCAAGAAAGTCTATGTCAACACTTGCGAAAGTTAATGTCACACTTGAACTTGATAATTTGCTAAATTGGTCCAGTCCGTGTGGGTGACATCCGGCTCTTAAAAAGGGCCACTGTATTACTTGTATGACCGCATACACTTGCGTGTGCGTTGGAGTGCAACAGTGGTCCATCGTTAGACATCACCTCGCACCTACAGTGAATAATAATGCATTGAGAGCAAACAGGTCAGCGTTGGTGGCATGTGTTATGTCCGAGTATCTGCTGAACATTCCTTGAATTATTGCCACAGAAATTCGAGAGCGGGTGGTCAAAGAAAACATGACACTTTCGTTCCCGAGTTTGATATATCAGTTATGCATGCAGTCTAGAGTGCCGATCGTCCTAGATATTGATCATATGATTACAAACATCAGGATGGCAGACATAGCATTGATTAAAGATGAACTGAATCCGGTGGCCAGAGTACGGGCTCTATTTGGTGGATCCAGATTGCTTGAGAGTACACAGAGAGAGGGTGAGCAGGGTGACACTTCCGGCCAGGATGAACAGACCATGGAGCTTCCTTCCACTCGAGCAGATGATGCTACAACAGCCACTTCTATTCCATCAGGTAGCTCAGCCCAATCAATTCCTACTGGATACTTGTTGGTCCCAGAGAATGACATGAGAAAAATGGCCAAGAGACTGACAGTTGCAGAGCATAAGATTGACATGCTGCTTGAGCAAGTTAAGCCATGGGTAAAAAAGGAGATAGGAGATGGTTACATATGCGGCTGGATGGGTTTGAGGTACGCCTCAACCACTTCCGGTCTAATGCTCAAATTCGGGATTGGGACACTATGGAGAGAGAGCTAGCAGCATTGAGAGCTTCAGTGCATGAGTTGCCATCCAAACCTACCCCACTTTTACCACCATAGGTTTTATCAGTAATAAATGAGGATTTAGATGTGGAGATTCCTTAGTTCTTTGACTTGGAGTCGGCTCCGCGTGAAAAAGGCAAAAAGAAGCGGGCTGCTGAAGGTGCGGAGGATGAGGAAAGAAGAAAATGGAAGAAGGAGAGGCGGGCGTTGAAAGCTACCCTCAAGGAGAAGCATTGAGAGCTTCAGTGCATGAGTTGTCATCCAGACCTACCCCACTTTTACAACCATAGGTTTTATCAGTAATAAATGAGGATTTAGATGGGAAGATTCCTCAGTTCTTTGACTTGGAGTCGACTCCGCGTGAAAAAGGCAAAAAGAAGCGGGCTGCTGAAGGTGCGGAGGATGAGGAAAGAAGAAAATGGAAGAAGGAGAGGCGGGCATTGAAAGCTTCCCTCAATTATAGTCGACAGACTATCATTATGCATGAGCGAGAGATAATGGAGCGAGTTAAAGGTGCTGCCAGTTCTAGTGCACGGGATGTACTCGAGGAGAGTGGGCACATAGTTAATTCTCCTGTGCGAACAACTACAGAGCATGCACAGGCTACAATTGATGCTACTACACAGGCTAGATTCATGACTGAAACTCCAGCTGCTGAGGATTCTGGGGTTGCATCTGCAGCCCCGGTTGACCAGACCACTGGCATCTAAGATGCCCAAGTACGTCCCTATTCTCATGTTTACTTTTTGAATGCGTCGAGGATGTCGCATGATTTTTTTTATGGGGGTAGGGTAGTAGTTGATTTTGATTTTTGTGAACATAACTCGAGGGTTTTTCTTACTAGATTTTTTCCCTTGGGTATTCTTTATCTAGTAGAACCGGCATATTTAGGTTGTATTTTTTTGTTTTATTTTATTTTGTTTGTTAACTAGAAGGAAATAGGCGGTGTATGAGCAATCAAACAAAGTATGTGAAAATGACACCCCTCCTAATTGTTTTGTGTGAATATACTTGTGCTATGAGGTGTGACCAGTATGGATCTTTGTATGGCATCGTAGGTATTGCTAGGATAATTAATGTCAACACTGTACATGAACCTGGTAGTTAGAACTTAGCTGTGTAATCAAGTGCTTGTGTGAGTGAGGTTAAATAGTTGAATTTTTCTGTGCATATCAATCTAGAACTTGCCTGGTCAGTGGTACTGATATAGAGGATGAAAAACTAGGAATGGATCATAGGTCATTATTGATTCATGAGTCCACTTTAACCTTAAAAGACCTACCAAAAGAGAATAAAAATCCCTTGATCCAATGTTTGAGCTTAAATTGAACTTTCTTTTTGTGTACACAAACTCACCTACCTGCTTTGATTAAAAATGAACCTATTTTGGCCTTGGCCCCTCCTTGAACATTGTGAACTTCAACTCAGGAAAATCGCCTATGTTGAGGGCGGCTACTATAGGGGTGATTAAGAAGAGTAGGGTGGGATGAAAATTGAGTAAGAAAAAGGAAAGAGCAGGTGCGGTATGCATAATGAAAGGAAAAGAAAGAGATAATAATGCAGAATGAAGAAAAGAAAAGAAAAATGAATGTGAAATTGATGAATGTTTGAAAGAAGAAGAACTGCACCTGTAGTTGCAAATGAAAGGAAGAACAAAGTCAAGAAAATAAGGGGGAGAAAATATGAAAAAGGTTGAAAGTGAAGTCAAGGTGTGAGTAGCGCTAAGGAGGGTTAAGCTACTAATTCCATAGGTACCATACCCGAATCCGAGCCTACGTTACAAGCATAAAAAAGTCCTATAGTGATCCTAGTCCAACCATTTGAAAATTGAGGTGTTGAAATCAAAGGCAAGCTTATGGTATTGTATTTGTACAATTTGAATTTCCTTGTGAGTTTGAGTGAGTTCTTTCCCAGTCCCAAAATAGACATTAGCATAATCATGTATACATATGTGGGGGGGGACTTCTTAATTAGTGAGAGCGCGTGATTACATAGGTTGATTTCTAGCTGTCTAGGGGTAATGCCAGTCATATGTGTTTGGTTGTGCAATAATAATATGACGCCATCCTTTGATCCTATTGTGTCATGTTGAGAAGTGCTAAGTTGTCACACCGAGTTTTGTTTTAACCCGATAGGATGGAGGTTGATTGAATGAACACTTTATCTGTTTTATGAGTTTGGATAGCTATGCATCTCCTAAGTTTCCTCTAGTTAAGCATCGCCATGGATTGGTTGTATTTTGTTTGCCTGAGGACATGCAAACATGTTAAGTTGAGGGTGTTGATGTGTCGTGAATTTACGGCACTAGCGACGCTTAAAAATTTTTGAAAGTGCGTGTTAGGTACATTTATGTGGATATGACACGTTTTGGTAGTTTTGCAGGTAAAACGGACCATAGGAATAAAAGTTGAGAAAAAAGAGTTGAAAATAGAAAAAAGTGACTCATAAGAGTCTCAGTACGGACTGTTGAGCCTTAGCACAGGCCATTCTATTGAGCCGTTGAATGAGATTCAGAAAAGTTGATAAGCAGAGTGGTAAATCAACGGCTGAAATCCATGGATCGTACTAGCTTACAATGAATTGTTCTGATCGATCATGGGAAGATACAGAAAAGGCTATCAAAATGAAGTCTCATACAAAGGATGGCTCCTACGGATCGTATGAACTTACGACAGATCGTCATGTGTGGTCATGGAAAGAATCATAGAAATTGACCAAGATTGGGCTGTGTACAATGGACAAACAGGAAGGACTGTACTTTCTAAGGATGGGTTGTTCTGTGTGCTCGTGCATTAGGTTCAGAAATGATGATCAAGTGGTCACGAAACAATGATCAGGATCAACGGCTTGTAGGATTGTACAACGAGCCGTTGTTTGTGCCCATATAATGAAAGGAGAAAATCTGAATGAACCAACGACTAGAACAATGGGTCACTCTAACGAGCCGTTGAAACTACCAACGGACCGTGGTACCTACCGACACCAGAATCCTTGTTGATTTAGGAAAGGATTTATTTCATGTTTATAGATACTTGGTTTAGGTTTATTTTATGATTACGCAATTTTACAGTCGTAGAACAGTATTTTTGGGTGTTAATTACTGCGATTAGGATTCAAGAAATGAATATATATTTTTGTTCTTTAATTTAGAGAAGTAATACATCTTTGTAGTTTTGTTCATCAATTTTGGAGTTTTATTAAGTTTGATTGGTGTTCTTCTATGATAATTTGTAAGTTGCAATTATGATTTATTCAATAATTTGTGATTATGATCATACAAACGTGAGTAGCTAAACCTATAACTAGGGTTGTGGGAACCAAGATGAATTAACACACATAGGTTAAATACTTAGTGATTCTTGAATGGGGTTTAATGCATGTATTGTTTTTTCCTTCATTTTGATTGATTCTTGACGGTTGCAAATATTAGGACTTGCCTTATTCTTACTTACTGGACCAAGGAGGTATTGAATAGGAAAAAGGTATTAACAATGGAGATTTGAGGCTATCAACCCTCATCTAATATCTTGAACTTGTTCGGGGATAGCTAATCCGATATTAAGGGTAAGGGTCAATTAAAAGTACACCCATATATGGACCAAGTTGTGTGGTGATAATCATATAGATAGGGGACCAACGATTTAGGTGAACCTAGTTTACTGATATTGCATGTTAAACACCGGAACAGATCACTAGTGTACCAGCCTTATGGTTATGAAGTCTTGGGGAACACAATCCTAGTCAAGTCATTAATTGAATACAAACCGAATTTGATCTAAGCATTCAGTAGTTTCACTTTTGTTTATTATTTTATTTCTTTCCCCCTTAGGAAATAAGTAACTCAGTAGTAACAGCTATTCACATTAACTTAAGTTCAATCCATATTCTCTGTGGGATTGACCTATACCTTTATTAGGTTCTATATTTGACATTGATCGCTTTATATCTCAATTGCAAGGTGTAATTTGGGATACTTCAGTCTCATGTCGAGGGTGGGAAAATGGAGTTAGTAAAGGATGTCGAAAGACTTGCTTGTTTAGGGGTTCGCCTTGTTGACTCGACAGATGGTGGTGTGATTGTTTAAAATGGGTCAAAATCTTCATTGGTGATTGAGGTCAAGGCTAGGCAAGATAAGGATCCTATTTTGGTAGGTTAAAGGAAGCTGCCTAGAATTAGAGGTGGAGATCTTCTCCCAAAGGGGAGATGGTGTACTTCGTTATTAGGGTGGTTTATGTGTTTCGGGTGTTGATGACTTGAGAGATCGGATGTTGTATGAGGATCATAGCTCTCGGTCCTCTATCCACCCAGGTGCCACCAATATGTACAATGACCTACGGGAAGTCTACTGGTGGAATGGTATGAAGAAGGACAGCGGAATTTGTGGATAAGTGTTCGAATTGTCAATAAGTGAAAGTCGAGCATCAAATATGTGGAGGCATGTTGCAAGACATTAGTATCCCTATGTGGAAGTGGGAAGAGATAAATATGGACTTCATTATTGGGTTTCCTCGTATACACCAACAGTATGACTCTATATGGGTGGTTGTACATAGATTGACCAACATAGCTCATTTCTTTCGGGTCAAAACTACCAGTTTAGCCGAGAATTATGTTAGATTGTACATTTGGGAGTTAGTTCATTTGCATGGAGTTCCCTTTTCCATCATATCAGATAGAGGTACTCAGTTTACCTCTTAGTTTTGGAGATAATTTCAAAAGGGCCTTGTTACTCAAGTCAAGCTTAGCATAGCTTTTCACCCGCAGAAAGATGGTTAGTCCGAGCAGACCATTCAGACTATTGAGGACATGTTGAGAGAATATGTGATTGACTTCAAGGGTAGTTGGGATGATCATTTTCCTCTCATCGAGTTTGCTTACAATAAAAGTTACCACTCCAGCATTCAGATAGTTCAGTTCGAGGATCTTTATGGGCAGAGATGTAGATCCCCTATTTGATTGTTTGAGGTAGGTGAGGATACATTGATAGGGCAGATTCAATTCATGAGGCCATGGAAAAAGTTCATCTTATTATAGAAAGGCTGAAAATAGCTTAGAGTCATCAAAAATCCTATGCAGACGTTAGATGGAGAGAGCTTGATTTTGAAGTGGATCATTGGGTGTTCTTGAAGGTGTCTCCTGTGAAAGGAGTGATGATGTTTGGAAAGAAAGGGAAGCTTAGTCCATGATATATTGGTCCTTATAGGGTTCTAAGATGAGTTGGCAATGTGGCATATGAGTTGGAGCTACCAGCAGAGTTAGCTTCGGTACATCAAATTTTCCATGTATCTCTATTGATGAAGTGCATTGGTGACCTGACCTTGGTTGTTCTGGTGGAGAGCATAGGTGTGAAGGATAGCATTATCTATGAGGAGGTTTCGGTTGAGATCCTAGATCATCAAGTTCGGAGGTTGAGAAACAAGGAAATAGTTTCACTGAAGGTTCTGTGGAGGAATCAACTTGTTGAAGGAGCTATGTGGGAAGCCGAAGCAGATATAATAACTAGATACTCGCATCTTTTTCCTTTCGGCTTAGTTCCAGTATAAGGTATCAGTTTCCTCCTTAGCACTCTATTAAGATTCATGTCAAGTTCATATCTCTAAGTGCCTTCCATGTCATTGCATATATGTATGTTTCATGAATTTAATTCAGTCATGTATTTCAGTCCGGAGTCAGTCACTCCAATAGTTTTCAACTTTAGCTATTTCATTTTGGGATTGTAGTTCTTCCCTAGCCTTCCAATATGCTTATTCTACATTTGAGGATGAATATTCCCAAGGGGGATATAATGTAACACCCCAAAAGTCCCTAAGATCAAATTTGAGAATTGAAATGCAGAAAATATGAAAATCTGCATCAGGTTACAGAACAAGTCGTCAAATAACTAATGCTTTTCCTAATGAGTCATTAAGTGACTCTTTATTTAACTAATGAGTCAACAAATGACCTGTCATTTGTAAAGACCATAATGTCCCTGAATGAGTTGTGAAACGACTCATCATTTGGCAAATGAGCCGTCAAATGACTCTTGGTTTGGGGAAATGCTATTTTTTCAGATAGTTATGATGGATTAAGGAAATGGCTCGTCATTTACCTAATCATTAAGTGACCCATCATTTAACAAGAACTAGAGAATTCCAGTGTACTTCATGAATTAAGTAAGTGTCTCTTCATTTGCCTAATGAGTCATCAAATAAATCGTCATTTTCCTAACAAGTCGTCAAACGACTCATAATTTCTGTCAGTATGATATTTTCTGTCGAACCATTAAGGGAATTTTTCTAATTTTAAGCTCAAAAGTCCTAAACTACATCATTTTAAGCTCTATTGGGAGGGTTTTAAGAGGGTTTAACCTACACTAATTCATTCAACTCCCATGCATGCAAGATTAGAAGATTTCCCTTGAAGATCAAGCTTGAAACCCTTTAATTCTCCTCCAAATCTCTTGGGCTTTCACAGAAAATTTGAGAATCAATTTATCCAAGTATGTATAACTATGAATGAGAGTTTCTTTCACTCTTATGCTCAATATTCTCCTTAATTCTATTACTTCAAGTTCTAGATCAAGTTCATGATCTTATGGGGTTTTTAACCCAATTTTATGAAATCCTCTATAAATTATTTAGGGGTCAATCCCATCTATGTTTCAAAGTATGTTTGAAGATTCATGGGCAGATTTTATACCTATTTTTATTATAAATCCATTATTTCACGTTTTAAGAAAATTATGCCCAATTACGCAAGTTTCATTAAAAGTCAAGTTTATGATTTATGAATTCAAGTATAATGAAATATCTAGTATGATTGGATGTTTACAAAGTACCCATGTATGAATCCATGAATTTCCTTATGAAGTATATTTCAAGTATGCATGATTTTAAGGTTTGGGCAAGCCCAGACAAGTCAAGTATGTTTCATGATATAGCCAAGGCTAACAAGATCAATTATGATATATATTTTTGAGTCAAGTCTCCCCAATATTCATATTCAAGCTATGTTTTGAGAATATAATTATAAGAGCATTATACATGTTTTTGGGAGTAGTGTCTTACACCGAGTGGGCTAGAGATTCCAAGGTTCCCCGGTCTCACAAACTACGCACTAACGTTGGTATACATTTTGGGACCTCTCAAAAAAGTGTTTCCCCTCGCATGGGCACACCGTGATATCACACCTTACTTATCCTTCTCCATGGCAAGGCTTAGGATGTCCCTCCTCCACATGGTCAAGACATGGGATCATCACGCACTCATACATGGTGGTTGTCTGTTAAGATGAGTCTCCCATTGTTCCTCATGATTTCAGTTATGAATTTTTGTGACTTATGATATTATATTTTCAACAAGTTTGACCAAATGATCAGCATATAAACTTTCACTTATGATTTCAAATATGGAAATCCATATGATTCTATTTTCAGCTTCAGGTCATTCTATTTAGGTATGAAATTCAGTTTATGAATATACATGATTTTAGATAGCAGCACACAGTCCTTACTCCCATGATCTAATGATTTATGTTTATATGCATAATTAAGTTTATACTTACTCAGCATGCTTCACTTATATTTCATACTCAGTACATTGCAAGTACTGACCGCATACTCTTTGTTGTATCATTTTATGATACAGGTTCAGATGATCAGACCTAGTTCCGCTATTAGCCCAGTACCCGTAGCTTAGTCTGGTTTCCCATTGTTAGTGAGTCCTCATCCATCGAGCTTCAGTTAGTGTTGAGTCATGTTATTTTCAGTTACAGACTTTAGTGAGCTAGTTGGGGAGGTTGTCCTATCAGCTCCTTGGACGTGTTAGAGTCTTATCAAGCAACATGTAGAATTTCCAGCTTTGTCGATTTTGAATCAATTATGAATGTGATGTATTCAGACTTCTGCTTATTCATGTTTCAGTCATCGGATTTATCTTGATATATGTTCTTTAGTTATCATGTTCATACCATGGATCGACTTGGAGCCATTCGTGGTTCTAGGTTCGTTGTCTCGGTCCGAACCTATGTTCGAGTCGCGACTCTCATGTGTTCTAATATTCTATCCATCCAGGTGCCACTAAGATGTACCATGAGCTACAGGAAGTCTATTGGTTGAATGGCATGAAGAAGGACATAGTAGAGTTTTTGGCTAAGTGTCTGAATTATCAACAGGTCATAGTTGAGCATCAAAGACCTGGAGGTATGATACAAGACATCAGTATTCCCACTTGGAAATGGGAAGATATGAACATGGACTTCTTACAGGGTGTCCACGCAGTCGCTGATAGTATGACTCTATTTAGGGTGTTGTAGATCGGTTGACCAAAGCAGATTATTCCTTACCAGTCAAAACTACCTATTTAGCTGAGGACTATGTTAGATTGCACATTCGGGTGTTAGTTTTGCTGCACAGACTTCCCTTGTCCATCATCTAAGACAGAGGTACCAAGTTCACCTCTATGTTTTGGAGTTATTAGAGAAGGGTCTTGGTACTTAGGTGAAGCTCAGCATAGCTTTTCACCCTCAAATAGATGGTCAGGCCGAGCGGACCATTTATAGTCTCGAGGATATGTTGAGAGAATGTGTGCTTGATTTCAAAGGTAGTTGGGATGATCATTTTCCTCTCATCGAGTTTGGCTACAACAACGTTATTACTCCAGTATTAAGATGGCTCCATTTGAGGCTCTCTATGGGCGAAGGTGTAGATCATCTATCGGTTGGTTCGGGGTAGGAGAGGCTACGTTGATAGGGAAAAATTTAGTTCATGAGGCCATGTAGAAGGTTCAAATTATTAGAGATAGGTTGAAAGCAGCCCAAAGTCGATAGAAATCTTATGCAGATATTATACGGAGAGAGATTAAGTTTGTAGTTAATGATTGGGTGCTTTTGATGGTGTCTCCCATGAAGGGAGTTATGAGATTCAGAAAGAAGTGGAAACTTAGTCCCCGTTATGTTGGACCATATAGGATTGTGGGACATGTTGGCAAGGTGGCAAGGTGGCCTATGAGTTAGAGCTACCAGCAGAGTTAGCTTCGGTGCATCCGGTGTTCCATGTGTCCTTGTTGAAGAAATGCGTTGGCAATCCGTCTCTAGTGGTTTTGGTAGAGAACATTGGAGTGAGAGACATCCTTACCTATAAGGAGGTACTAGTTGAGATCCTTGATCATCAGGTTCATAAGTGGAGGAACAAGGAGGTAGCTTCAGTAAAGGTTATATGGAGGAATCATCTTATTAAGAGAGCTACACGGGAAGCCGAAGAAGATATGATGGATAGATACCCGCATTTATGCCCTTCCAGCTTTGTTCCAAGTTGAGGTATCAGTTCCCTCCCTAATACTTTATGTAGATTCATGTCAAGATCATGTCTCTAAGTTCCTCTAATGTCATTGTATGTGTGTGTGTTTCATGAATTCAATCCAGTCATGTATTTCAGTCTAGAGCCAGTCACTCCATCAGTTTTTAGCTTTAGTTGTTCAATTTTTGAGATTGCAGTTCCTTCGCTAGCCTCCAGTATGCATAGCCTGTATTCGGGGATGAATGTTCCCAAGGGGGAGATATTGTAATACCCCGGAGGTTCCTAAGACTAGATTCGGGATTTGGAAATGTGTTCAGCAGGAAATCTATAATCTTATCTCAGTATGACTGGTTGCATGAGTCATATGAAGGTTGTTTGTGTCATAGGATGACCTGCGGAAAAGTTCATTAGTATGCCCTCAAAACCACGGGTCCTCACCATGAGTCGTGGTGTATGGGGATGACTCGTAGTACTAGTCGTAACAAGTATACAGGATTTTCAGATTCTAGTTGTACGAGTGTTGGTACGACTCATACTAGGGAGTTATGAGTCATGGGAGGCATCCATGAAAATATTTAGAGGAGATGAGATTTCTAGACCTGGGTAGTACGGGAGGGCACCATGAATCGTAGGATGGTGGTACGACTCGTGGCACGAGTCATGGTAACTGGCAGTGTGAATTTTCTAGGCGATTCATTAATGGCACTTTCATAATTTCAAGCTCCTATGTTCTAAACTATGTTGTTTTAAGCTTGGGAGAAGGTGATTTGGAGGTATAATCGACCCTAGCCTATTCATTCTCTTCCTAACACCCAAATTAAAAGATCAAAGGCTCTCAAATTCTCCCAAGTTTTCTAGGGTTCTTGCTCAAGCTTCTCCTAAATTTGATTGAGGATTTTAAGAATAATTGTTGATTGTCAATTCAAGGTATGTGGTCTTATGAACGATAGGTTCCTCCACCCTCATTCCCTTTCTTCAAGAAATTTCATGATCAATCAAATCCCCCAAACCCAAATTTTGAATTTCAAGGTTTTACTTTGGGATATGAAATTCCACCATAATTCTCTTATGGGTATATTTAAATTGCTATGAAACCATGATTTCCATGATAGTATTCTATGTCCCCTTCAAGTTTTCATGAAATTATGATCCTTCATGTTACTAACATGACTATAAACTTTTACGGATAAATTCCTTTTTACAAAATTCTATGATTCTATTTTGATTTCAATTCTCCCAAGCCCTAATTTATGATTTATGCTTTATGAAATATGATTTCCTACAAGAACTCTTCATGAATTTATGAATTTCATGTATGAGAATTTTCTCAAGTATGCATGACTTTTATGATTATCAAGTTGGTGATTATGGTCGACTCACGTGCCCTTATTTCATGGATAGTTCACGTATTCAAGAATATTCATGATTGTTAAGATTTAAACAAGCCCATGAACTTCAGGTATGATTTAACAATATTTATACGAGCCATCATGTTCATATTTTTGGGAGTAGTGTCTAGAACCGAGTAGGCCCGGCGTTAAGGTAAACTCAGAGGTCTTACAACTACGTGTCAACATTGGTACATACTCAGGCTTAACCCTAGGAGGTCCTTACTAGTTATATCATGCCACCTATAGTTCCTTTCCTTGGCAAGCTTGGGACGTCTCTTCCCACTTGGGCGAGATAGTTGGGGCATCATGTAAGCTCTATCATAATGGTGTCAGTCATGATGAGTCCTCCCATTGTTCCTTATGATTTATGCATTATCACGTTTATGATACCCTGGCTCAAGCTATGATTTACAAGGTTTCTCTTATGATTATGATTATCACTATTTAATGAAAATTTTGAAAACTTTGAGCCTTTATGTTTACATTATGATTATCATTTCATGTTTTTAATTGTCCTACTCTTATGAACTCCTATGTGTTTTGTTATTCTATTTTTAATTACCTTGCATACTCAGTACATTGCAAGTATTGACAGCATACTATTTGATGTATCATTTCATGATACGGGTTCGATCGATCAGTCTCAGTCCAACTGTTAGTCCTGCTGATCTTGGGCAAATTTATATGCCCAAGTGATACTCAAAGGTGTCATTTTAGCCTTGTTTATCTATCAATATTTATATATTCTCATGTGATTGGTAATAAAATGTGAATTTATACTAACCAACATGATTAGCATTGTTTTGCAGGAAAAATGTAATTTCGGGAAGCTAAAATGCATGTTGGAAGAGATCAGGTTTGGACTCGGATGCGAGCAAGGGACAAGGCATTGGAAAGCACAAAATAAAGGGGCTCCGCGATGGAGCCGTGTCACGCTGCCATCACGGAGGCCTTCTGCCTGGAGAGGCAATTTTCAGCCTAATTCCAGTGAGGGTACGCGATAGGTCCGTGGCACGGTAGCATGGCTCTGCGTTGCACGCCGTGCCACGTTGGGCCTTATTCCCTGGAGACCCAGTTTCCAGTGAAGCTCCGCGTCGGTAGCATGTCATGGAAGCAGTACTCCGCGATGCACTCCGTGACACGTTGCTTGTTATTCCGGGAAAAATTTCCACCAGTATAAATAGAACACTTAGGTTTATTTTTCAATATTCTGACTTGGTGGAGCAAGAACGTGGGTTACAGACAGTTGAGGGGACGAAATTATCAGGGTTTTTCTCTCTTTCTTCCTCCTTCAATTCAATTTCTTGTATGTTTAACACTCATTTAACGATGTTTAATCCACAAATGAGTGGCTAATTCATCTTCTTGCTGAGGTTAAGAACACTTGTAATGAAATGTGATTATTGATTCTTTGGTTTTTCATCTTTTCTTCCATGGTTGTTCTATTAATTCTTGTTCTTACTGCATTAATGTGTGGCCTACGTTAATGTACATCTAAAAAGTCCGGTTTCACTCGAGAGAGCAAGAAATTGGAAAGTTGTGAATTAATAGGATATGATCTTTTCTTAGTTTTGGAAAATTGAGAATTTATTTACCTTCAGGATAGAAATATACCTGAAAGTCGTATTAGTCAATTTAGGAATCAGTTTTGTATGGCTAGAACATGAATTGCATTTAATCACAGAAATGTAGGTGGATGGTTCATGATTCTTAAGTGGGGTTAAATACGAGAGTTTTAATCCCTTGGCATTAATTCTTGACTAGCAACCGGAGGAAAAGGCTAACCAAATTATATCGACAATTAATTTCATTACATGTTCGTTTAACCTCAGCATGCTCACATTCATAGTTCAGACTCACATTAGATAATTGTTTAGACTTAGCATAATTATTAGAAATCAAAAATATCAAACTCTTGGTTACACTGTTGTCTGCATTGTTAGAATTGAAATATAGTACATTTGAGCAGATTGCACTTTATCCCAGTCCCTGTGGGATCGATACTTGGCTTACTTAAGTCACTTTACTACTTTTTCGACCACGTGCACTTGCGTGTAGTTATATATCCATATAACAAACAGCCGAACAAGTTTTTGGCGCCGTTGCCGGGGACTGGCAATTGGTGAATTTGTTTTAAGTGTTAATTTACTATATTTTTATTTTCTTAGTGTTGACAACTTGGTCTTAGCCTGTATTTTGCAGATTTAATCTCTGTTGAACACTGGCAAGAGACAAGGAGCTGGTGGACTCGAATTTGGAGCCAGAAAGATTATTTCATCGACAGCGGAGAGAAGCTTTGGAAAGAAAGCTGCAGTTGCTCAGACAGACAATCATGGAGGAACAACAGAATCCACCGGTAGTACGAGCAATGTTAGTCCCCGAAGAAGTAGCAGCTCGGCCAGTTCGCGAGGTGGCAATCCCACATGCTAATAATGTCACATCTAGCATCCGCAAACCTGAGCCAGGAGGGAGGTTTGAACTTAAGCAGAACATGGTGCAATTGCTGCACACGAGTGGGAAGTTTACAGGTCTCCCTCATGAAGATCCACAGCAGCATCTCCAAAATTTTAAGTGACACTTATATCCCCACTGGAGTGTCATCAGATTATGTCCGGCTTACATTGTTCCCATTCTTACTATTGGGAGAAGCCAAGAGGTGGTTGAAGGCTGAGCCACCTAATTCTATTTCTACGTGGGATGATATTGCAAGGAAGTTCTTGATACGATTTTTTCCCTCTGGTAAAACAGAAAGACTTAGAAGTCATATTCTAAGTTTCAAACAGAGAGAGGGAGAGAATCTATATCAAGCTTGGGAGAGATTCAAGTCCATGTTGCGGGATTGTCCTCATCATCATCAATCCAATGATGTGTTGGTGCACACTTTTATAAAGGGTTTGGAACCCCATACAAAAATATTGCTAGACTCAGCAGGTGGGGGACAAGCGCTGGAGAAAACTTATGAGGAGCTGTATACCTTGTTGAACCATATTTCGCAGGGCAATCCGGAATGGAATGCTGATTCGTCAAGAGGCGGAACAAGGAAAGCAGCAGGAGTTCTAGAAGTGGATGGGTTTACAGCTATTGCTGCACAGATAGCTGCTTTACAGAATCAACTCAACACCCACTTCAGTAACATGACAATGAACCAGCCTCAAGCCCCAGTTAATGCAGTACAGCATATTTGGTGTGAAGTGTGCGGAAGCAGTGAGCACTCAGCTGAGTGTTGTGGAGCAAATCCAGACTCGGTAAACTTAGTGGGAAATGTACAAAGGAACAACCACCAATAGTATGGCAACAACTACAATTCCAATTGGAGGAATCACCCGAATTTCTCCTGGGGTAGCAACAACCATCAGGGGCAGAGTTCAAGTCAGGGTGTGCAAAGGAACCAAGGAGGGCAGCAGAATTATCAAGCACAATTCAGAAACAACAATGCACCTCCTCCACCACCATCACCCAGCATTGAGGAGGTGTTCAAGACTATGATAGCTAATCAAGCTCAATTGTAGGCTAACTATGTGAAACTGGCAGCCGAGGTGAAAAACAACCAGTTAGCTACCAAGGCACTTGAATATCAATTTGGGCAATTTGCTGGAGCCCAAAACACCAGACCTAGAGGAGGACTTCCGAGCGACACAGATCCCAACCCCAAGTAGGTGAATGCAGTGACCACAAGGAGTGGTTTACAGCTGAAAGAGGTGGAACCAGAAAGACCACCTCAACAATCGGGAGCAGCAGAAGTCGGGAGGGAGCAAAGTGATGAGAGGGGGAAGACTAAGGAAGCAGAATCAGAGAGACCACCACCCCCGTTCCCTCAACGATTAAAGAAACACAAGGAGGAGGCGTGTTTCAAGAAATTCATGGAGGTGCTAAAACAGGTACATATTAACTTACCTCTTGTTGATGTTTTGCAGGAAGTGCCGAAATATGCTAAGTATATAAAGGACATCGTGGCAAACAAAAGTCGGTTGACTAAGTATGCTACGGTGGCTCTCACGGAGGAGTGCACTTACCGGATACAAAATAGACTGCCCACAAAGCTCAAAGATCCAGGGAGCTTTACTATACAAATCACTATTGGGCAGAGTATCCGAGCTCGTGGGTTATGTGATTTAGGAGCGAGCATTAATTTGATGCTGTCATCGGTATTCAAAAAGCTGGGTCTAGGGAGTCCTAGACCCACAACAGTGATCCTGCAATTGGCAGATCGGTCCTTAGCCAGACCTGATGGCATTGTGGAGGACGTTCTGGTGCAAGTTGGCTCCCTGATCTTCCCGGTAGATTTTGTCGTGCTGGATTTTGAACCAGATGCGGAAGTCCCATTTATTTTGGGACGTCCTTTCTTGGCGACCGGGAAAGCGCTGATTGATGTAGCTGTGGGGCAGCTAACAATACGAGCACACGACAAGGTGGAAGTATTCGATGTGTACAAGGCACCCAAGCTACCGACGGTGTACGAAGAACTCTCAGTGATCAATGTGATTGATCAAGTCAATGAAGAGAAGTTTAAGGATTCACGAGAGTTATTGGGAAAACCACCGGAATGGTGTAAGCACTACTGGGGGGAGGACGGTTTTCGAGAGAAAACGTCCATCACCCTAGAGGACAACTGAGCTGAATGACGTTGAGCCGAGACGGTAAACCACGCGCTGCACGGGAGGCAACCCGTGAAAAAGTTTTTTCTTTGTAAATTGTGAATAGATTTTTCTTTTTCTTTTTCTTTTTTAACAACAAAATTTTTAGTTTTGTTTTATTTTTATTTTGAGTGAAACCTATAGTTCTAACCAATTTCTTTGAGTAGAATGAATTTCAAGTCGAACGGAGGGAAATTATGCAAGGAATCGCAAAGGAAAATTCGAGGTATAAAAATCAATAAAAAGTGGCAAAACAGTGAGCTAGGGCGATAACTCCGTATCACGGAGGAGGACCTCCGTGTTACCCTCCGTGACACGTTGAGGTATAAATCTGGAATTTTAAAAAAATTCCACAACGCCCTCGTGAAAGCTCTGTGTCATGGAGGCAGTGCTCCGCGATGCACTCCGTGACACGTTGCTATGTATATCGCGACGGGTCACACCGGGTCGCCGGGTGACCTGCGTGATTTTTCCACTTTTAAACCCCGATTCCCCCTCAATTTTTCCTTATTTCTCACACACTCCGCGACCAAACCCCCTAAAACCCCTCCCCCTTCAACGTGACACGGAATAGGCCAAGAAATTCATCGAGTTTTCTTCAATTCTTCAATCTCAAGGTATATTCTTCGATTCCATCTCATTTCTTATCGATTTTCTTTGATATTGAGCATGTGATGTGAGCTAAGTTCGCCCTAAGTAGAAATTAAATGTAAATTCAATTGAATTAGTATTGATGAATGTTCGAAATATCATTGTGATTGCTTGAACTCGTTAATTGCATAATTTAATCGAATTTTGTTGATACAATCATATTTAGGGCTTGTTTTTGAATTTGAAGTGGAAAAAGGTAGTGAACTTGTGAAATTCATGCCGGGTTGTACATGTTGAGTGAGATGAGTCGATGTGCTAATTGTTATGATGTTAAAAGACCGACTGATTCTCGGGTTAGGGGAATATTGAAATTTGCAAGAATTGGGTGAATTGTATAGGTTTGTGTAGATAAATTCTTGTTGTTTTCATTTCTTTGTTTTTCCTTGCTAAGTGCGATGGGATAAAATGTGATTGATGGTAATGACGGTGGTTAGCTGTACGAAGTCTGAGTAGTACATAGAATATATATCGTTGAATTCTTCGTATGCACTAAGCATGTTTGTATAGTTGGTTGTTTATTTGTGTAAATAAAGATGATCTTGCCGGAATGTTGTAATTTTGGCTAAGGACTAAGTGTGGGGTAGCCTAGCTTAACCCGACCTTAGTCGAAGTTAATATGCATTGGCTTAACATTGATCATGTCTACTTGGGTTGACAGGTAAGATGGCAAGCAGGCAAGAAAAAGGGAAAGGCGCATCAACATCTGGCGCCGGAAGAAAGCGAATCAGACTGGGCACAGCAGTCCCAACAGCACCAGCGGTTCCACGCGGCCAACGCCGCCAATACGGAACCAGGTGGGTGACGGATGAGGGGAAGAAGTGGTATGCCAAGCACAAGGAAAACAAGTAATTCCCCGAGGAACACATAGCACGGGAACCATTGGCACAGGAGTTCCCTAGGATTGTCCACCGGATCGAGGCAGCTGGGCTCAACTTCATCTTTGAAGAGCCCAAGGAATGCAACTTGCACCTGATTCGGGAATTCTATGCCAATTGGAACCCAACTCTAAGAAGTCACACCATAAAAATCAGAGGGCAAATAGTCACATTTGAGCCCCACCACCTCAATGCCATCATAGGGGCACGGGACACAGACGCCCACGTGCTTCGATAGTTGAACATCACTCCACCGTATGCGGACATCAGACGCACATTGTGTGGGACCCGATCGACAGCTAGATGGAGCAGGCACAAGGAGAGGGGCTACCATCAGACTTTGCCCTATTCACAGATGAACAGGGATGCCAGAATATGGCTTAAGATTGTCTGTTCTTGCCTAATACCGGGGGTACATATGACCGATGTAACTCGGGATCGTGTATGCTTGGTGTACGCCCTGATGAAAGGGCTGGAGATCAACGTGGGGGCGGTGATTATCTCCGCCATGAAGAGAGCCCGGTTGCATCAGGGGCACAGATATGGATTTGGTGGGCTACTCACCACATTCCTGAGGGGCCTAGATGTTGAGGAAGAGGCCCTTGACTAATCCCGCAGATGGAGCGGCGGGCCTTAGATGTCACTAAAACTAAGGCACCCGACACCACCCACGGGCCAGTGCTTACACTTGGCGAGCGACATGCTCGTGATGATCAGTATATGGCTCGCATGTATGGGATGCAAATGCTCCAGCTGAGGATAGGCGGGAGGCCGGCAACAGAGGAGGAGCTATGGCAGCTCGAGCTAGACTACCCTTTTGGCGAAAATGCCAGGGCTCTATGCTGAGTGGGGCCGGCATTTGTAGAGCCCACAGATGATGATGTCCCCACAGACGAGGAGACACGTCGGGAGGACTCCGATGTGGAGTCCGATGATGACGACGGGGGTGATTCAGACATGGGAGATGAAGCAGCAGCACCTGATGAAGAAGTGGAGTACTTTCATTGATCAGGGAGTTCCACCACCTGATTTTTGTGCTATTTTAATTTTTGTGAACACTGGGGACAATGATCGAGCTAAGTGTGGGGTGGGAGTAGTTAGGTGCTGGGTGTGTTGTTATGTATGTATGTCCTAATCTGTTGTTGTGCCTGTGAACAAATTTTTCTGACCCAGTGATTTGTGATTGTAAGTTGTTGTTCTGTATTGCAAATATATGTGAACCTGTTGTGTGTTGTTGAATGTTGCTAGATGATTTTGTACATATTTTTGTTATCGATTTGATCGATATTTTTGTTAATTGAAATGATCGATATTTTTAAATTTTTTTCAATTCTTGGGTTTCTCGGCGTTTGTTTTCGGTTCTTTTACCGAGGATGGTCCCATTGAACCGAAGTCATAGTTAGTGACCATTCCCTATGATGGATGGATGACGACCGTCTTAAGGAAAATGTAGTCGTTAGGAGTAGATTTTTCAATTATTTTTCAGTTGTTTTTCTTCTTTTTTTGCGGTTGCATCCCAAAACCTGTAGTTACTTTATGGTTGCGGAATTATGGTAGCGTGTCGTACGTGATATGTGAAATGCAAAGGTGATTCGTATGAAAGCATGCAAATTTGTAAATATGTTGAGATACCTAGGCCATAGATTTCGATTCAGTGTGATTGAGGCTTAATTTGAATTCCTGTAATTAGCTGATCGAAGAGTCTATGAATATATCTTGAATTGAGCATGTGCAATAAGTGTGAAGTGAGGTTTTGTTATTCCATGCTATTGTGAAGTGTCTAGAACTTGCCTGGTGTGTGTACAAAATGAAATGATGGAGGTGTATTGTAGGAAAGGATGTAGGCATTTATTTGTTTTTAACCGAAAGTTTCTATTTTTCATTATCATACCCACCTGGATTGTGTACCCTAGTCAGCCCGTTGAGCCTTTAGCCTATTAATTTTTTCTGTCATCAAAAAGTGTAAACTGAGCTTAATCCCTTCTTTTCATTAGCAGTAAGTTTGATCCAAAACTCTTAAGCGCTTAAGAAGAGAAAATCATTTCCCAAAGTATCAAAGAGTGAGAATGGTGAAAAGAAAAGAAAAGCATAGTGATGGAGGAAAAGAAAAGGTTGAAGGTGCACTTGTTATAAATAAACTTTAATGAAGGTGCAGGAATAATCTTTGTGTTGTGTCAAGTGTTCTTAATAAGATGGGCCAAACTAAAGAAATACTTCAAGAATGGGAGGATGAAGAAAGAAACAATGTCCATGAGTTTGATGGGATGTGTTGAAAAGGCGCTTAAGGATGCTAGTGGCTATTATTGGTTAGCCCAATACTTACTTGTTCCGTAGCTTCCATTACAACCCGTTAAAGTCCTACGTGATCTTCATCACACTTCTTTATATTAGTGAAGTAGTACAGTAAAGGCAAGCTTATGGGTCATGACATGATGCATGTGAAGTCTTTTGGGAGAGAGAGCGAGATTGTGTTTATATGCCCCTGCTTGAAATTTTGTGAGTTCAAATAATCAAAAAGGGGAAAATTCTCTTGTGTTATGAGGGCACATGCTTGATGAGAGATTAACTTTCGTGTTGGATGTCTTGATCAGCTGATTTGCATGAGTTTGCCAATATCGAGAGTCGATTCTTAAGTCTAGGAGGTCTTGATGTATTGAAGGTCATTGCATTGATAGGACCATGCATGTTTTCTTGATGATTTGCTGTATTGAATAATCGGTATGCCCGTAACCTAAATTGTCAAACCAAAGTAGCGAGGGTGGGATGTAAATTGCATGAGGTGTAAGATTCTTGTTCGAGGATGAACAAGGATTTAAGTGTGGGGTAAGTGATCTTGGGAAAATTTATATGCCCAAGTGATACTCAAAGGTGTCATTTTAGCCTTGTTTATCTATCAATGTTTATATATTCTCATGTGATTGGTAATAAAATGTGAATTTATACTAACCAACATGATTAGCATTGTTTTGCAGGAAAAATGTAATTTCGGGAAGCTAAAATGCATGTTGGAAGAGATCGGGTTTGCACTCAGATGCGAGCAAGGGACAAGGCATTGGAAAGCACAAAATAAAATGGCTCCGCGATGGAGCCGTGTCACGCTGCCATCGCGGAGGCCTTCTGCCTGGAGAGGGAATTTTCAGCCTAATTCCAGTGAGGGTACGCGATAGGTCCGTGGCACGGTAGCATGGCTTCGCGTTGCACGTCGTGCCACGTTGGGTCTTATTCCCTGGACCCCCAGTTTCCACTGAAGCTCCGCGTCGGTAGCGTGTCACGGAGGTAGTGCTCCGCGATGCACTCCATGACACGTTGCTTGTTATTCCGGGAAAAATTTCCACCAGTATAAATAGAACACTTAGGTTCATTTTTCAATATTCTGACTTGGTGGAGCAAGAACGTGGGTTACAGGCAGTTGAGGGGACGAAATTATCAGGGTTTTTCTCTCTTTCTTCCTCCTTGAATTCAATTGCTTGTATGTTTAACACTCATTTAACGATGTTTAATCCACAAATGAGTGGCTAATTCATCTTCTTGCTGAGGTTAAGAACACTTGTAATGAAATATGATTATTGATTCTTTGGTTTTTCATCTTTTCTTCCATGCTTGTTCTATTAATTCTTGTTCTTACTGCATTAATGTGTGGCCTACGTTAATGTACATCTAAAAAGTCCGGTTTCACTCGAGAGAGCAAGAAATTGGAAAGTTGTGAATTAATAGGATATGATCTTTTCTTAGTTTGGGAAAATTGAGAATTGATTTACCTTCAGGATAGAAATATACCTGAAAGTCGTATTAGTCAATTTAGGAATCGGTTTTGTATGGCTAGAACATGAATTGCATTTAATCACAGAAATGTAGGTGGATGGTTCATGATTCTTAAGTGGGGTTAAATACGAGAGTTTTAATCCCTTGGCAATAATTCTTGACTAGAAACCGGAGGAAAAGGCTAACCAAATTATATCGATAATTAATTTCATTACATGTTCGTTTAACCTCAGCATGCTCACATTCATAGTTCAGACTCACATTAGATAATTGTTTAGACTTAGCATAATTATTAGAAATCAAAAATATCAAACTCTTGGTTACACTGTTGTCTGCATTGTTAGAATTGAAATATTGTACACTTAAGCAGATTGCACTTCATCCCAGTCCCTGTGGATCGATACTTGGCTTACTTAAGCCACTTTACTACTTGTTCGACCACGTGCACTTGCATGTAGTTATATATCCATATAACGCGAGCCGAACACCTGCGTTTACCTCAACCCAGTCTAGCCCTGTTGTTGATGAGTCCTCTTCTCCAGGGGATGTTCAGTTTAGTTTATGGATTTTTCTATTTTAGTTTTTTCTAGTTAGCTAGTTGGGGGTGTTGTCATTCAGCTCATCAGACAGATAGAGGCTATCAGACACTATGTAGACTTTTCAGTTTTGTCAGTTGTGACTTCTTCTTTGATAGTTGATATATGTTAGGTTTTCGCTTAAAGATGTTTTGCTTAAAATTTTTGCTTGTTTTTATTATTAAGTCATGCTATATATGTTCCATGGGTTATCTTGGAGTCATTCATGATTCTAGGTCCTGTGTCTCGATCTGGGGTCCCTGCTTCTGTCATGACAGCTGTGGCGAAAAATGAATCACTACGGCGGACCTATTAAAATAGTAATGTTTCAAATTCCCTCGTGGATCCTCCACATTTTAAGTTCTTGCTGAGGGATGTTCTATGAGAATCGGTGATTCCTAGGGGCGCATAGGCCACAAGTAAATGTCGTAAATCACAAAAGAGAAAAATACACCATGTGATATGTCTTAGGACTTCGAGACAAGGGTTCAATAAAAATATCAGTCTAAAAATCTTGGAGCAATATTAGTGGGACCATAGAGTAGATTGGAAGCATTAGAACTATGACCCGGTGAAAGGTAAATAAGGGATAACTATAAACCCTATCTCGTTTCATCAGGTTGTTTGGGGACGAATTAATTTTTAATTGGTATCTAATGTAATGGTTCATCCGTTCATTATAGCACCTTGAAGAATATAAAATTTTTGCGAGTCTAGGTTACGGGATTAAGTGATGATGTGATTCAAAAATTTAGAATAACTAAGTCATAATTAGGTGGACCAGGCGTAGGGCCATCATGGTGGACTGATTCTGTTGTAATGGGGCTGCTGCAGCAGAAGACTCCTCGCTGCAGTGGGCGACGTGGACCAGAACCCCATTATCGCACCTCATTTTTCTCACGAAAAGCGAGACTCGATATGTGACAACTCTTTTAGGATTAATTTTAAAGAACAATCACCATCTAATGAATTAAGGTGCGTTAGCGCACCATTCTATACTAATTAGACAAATAATTCTAGTTAACTAGCTTAGGTCACCAGAGTTTGGTTGTAATGACCCGTCTAGCCATTATAGCTCCCCAACCAACCAATAGCGAGTGAATATAAATTTATAGAAATTTGAAACAAAATCATTGAGAAACAAAGGGTTCGACAAGTTGAATGGGATGGGTCACAATCGGGTGGACCCAGACACGTGTCCATCGCTAGCGGGATGCTTCCAGTCATAGCGGAACCGCTGTAGCGGTAAATAGACTCGCTGCTGCGGGTGACGCAGACTAGAATTTTGCAATCCCGTTCCAATAAGGATTTTAAAATCCTAGCCTCTAAAAGGGGTTTAATAAAAATGCCCAAAAATAGAGAATAGACTTTTGAGAAAAAGAAGAAGGGTTAGGAGGTGAAGATTCATCCTCCATGGCTAAGATTTTTTGCAAGAACTTAAGAAACTAAGGCAAGCATATAATTGGGAACGTCGTGACGATATATTGATGCCCAGGTAGACTATGGTTTACTCAGTCTTGTGTTAGACTTTGATTAGCTAAACCTATATATGCATACGGTTGATATGCTTTTTATGGGTAGGATTGAAACTTAGATAAGTTGTTGTCGATTTATTGAAATCGGTGAGATTCTGAGGATGAGCAGATTTCAAAAGGGGCAGTGATATCCACATAATGTGAAAACCCCTCAGGGAGAGATGGAAATAATATTTAGTCTATTCTTAAGGGTGTATATGTGACCGAATCAATTGTATGTTGATCGACCTTCTTGCGTTGTTGTTAAATATATTTTCCTATACATAGAATTATAGGGTCATTAATTTGGAATTGAAATCTTGTATGGTTAATTATGTAAATCATGTTTAGAAGTTGCAATGAACGAATGATTAATAGGTTATAATTATTATAGAATGTGAGTTGAAGCCCATGAATTAGGGTAGTTATACTTTACGTGATGACCTAGATGTGTTGCTGTTAATATTATATTGTTTGGATTGGTGAATATTATTCGCGTTGATAGTTGCACCATGAAAAGTTAATGGTTGATATAAACTTGATAAGATGTTGCTTTCATTTTGGTGGGCATGATAGAGATGAGATACTAGATGGGGAAGGAATGATTCGGGGAGGAGGCTACGAAGAAGACTGGTCGTAGTACTGCCAACAGTAACGCTGCAATGGTTATCATACCGATGCAGTGAGACCATTGGGGCGGGGCAGTAATGCTGTTATAGTGGAGCCCAAACTAGCAAGCTGGCCAAGTTGTAATTTCTTGTAATGTATTAATGTAACTGATATTATTACTATTTGGGTATGATATTGTGTTTGGAATTATGCATGTGATTGTACTCATTGATATATATATGTAACTCTTGTATATGATTTATTAATGGTTGGGATATGAAGTGCGTCTCGAGATTGAGGGACGAGTTGGTATCATGTAAACACGTAACTGAGATAATGGATGATACGAAGGGTAAATCATCGATATGATGGTGAATGTTTGGCCTGAGGCAAAAAAGTAAAGAACTCGGATGAATAGGTTATTATGATCAAACTCTGAATGAAGATTGGATACCTAAGCGGCTCGTGGCTGAGGTGAGCATCCGGGGAGCGGTATGAGAGAGTACACAGACAAGTATAGCTAAAAGACCATGCGACTGGGTGTACGGATATGAGTACACATACAGGTGTGATAAAGGACTCATATATCTGGGTGTACAGTATATGGATTTTTAGAGTCCCCTGCAGGTCATGACTAGAAGGGCAAGCATAAGACCCTCTGGCATTAAGTACAGTGATGTGATGGAGGTGTGTGCATGGAATATTACCGATAGTATGATTGTAAGATCAGAGATGTGTGGGTATGGTTAATTTTACATACGGGTGTAGAGACAGAAAGGTACAGGGATACAAGTGTGATAGGGGATATACCGACATGATTTGGATTGAGGTGAGAAACATGTGTTGGATATCGCATATGGCTATACAGTTCAGGTATGATATCTTATGGCATATTCATGGTATGCGGACAGGTATGTGTATATACTTAAATGTATAGGGTAAATCGACTCCCTCATTATGTTTTGATGACTTTTGTGCGTACTTGAATTAGTTAATTCGTATTTGTGGTTGAATGTTTTTTTGAAATTGGTTTTGTAGGTTACGGAAGATAGTATGATGGATTTAACAAAAGACAGTGAATTACTACCAGATATCAAGTAGGCTTTATAAATTAATGTACCTCACAAAGAAGGGTCAGAAAATCCTGTAGGTAATTAAATAGGCTAATAAATGGTAGAAATGGACTTGAACAATCATAGTGAAATGACAAGATATACAGTGGTGCTAGAAAGTTTTGTAGTGGAAATAAAGAGAACTGGATCAGCCAAGAATCGGGTATTAATTATTGGGAATGTCGCTGCAGTGGACAAATAGCTGCGGTAGCGGGACCATTGTGGCAGTCTGAGTAATTACTACAGCGAACTAGTAAAGAGGCAAATTGAAGATAAATTGATGGATAGAATGGTATAGTCATTTCACAAACCCTGACTAGACTTAAGAAAAGATAATGTAGTCTTAAAAGTTATTGAGTAGTTGTATAAGTGGAATAATTTTTGAATTTAGTAACATTGATTGTATTTTTTTAATTGGAGTTGTTGTTGATTAATGATAAGTAATGAGAAATTGGGTACTAAGGATAAGGGTTCTCAAGGGTTCTCCTATCGAGTAGAGTTGATGTAGGTGCCATCACGACCAGCCTACAACCCAGACGAAGATCTATAGCTCCGTAAGAAATCAACAGACCAACATTGGAAAATTTTATAACATAGTGTAATAAAGAGGTTCTAATGATCAGTTCGAGGACCAATACATGGAAATCGATAAGTCCTAGTATCGGTTAGGAAAGGGGAAAATTTATGACAGATGTTAGAATCAACCTGGGTGGCTAAAAACTCCTTCCTCTATATCATAGTACCATTTGGGGATGAATGGACTTTTAATTGGTATCTTATGTAATGACCCGCTCAACCGTTATATATCCCCGACCAACCAAGAGCGAGTGAATATAAAATTATAGAAATTTAAAACAAAATCTTTGAGAAATAGAGGGCATGAGACGAACAAGTTAAATGGGTTGGGTCACAATCGGGTGGTCCTAGGTGCGTGTCCGCCACGACGGAATGCTTCTCGCCATAGCGGAACTACTGTAGCGGTAAATAGACTCGTTGCAGCGGGTGACGTGGACCAGAATTCTGCAATATCATTCCAGTTAGGATTTTAAAAACCTAGTCTCTAAAAAGGACTTAATAAAAACGCCCAAAAATAGAGAATAGACTTTTGAAAAAAAAAAGAAGGGCTAGGAGGTGAAGATTCATCCTCCATGGCTAAGATTTTCTGCAAGAACTCAATAAATGAAGGAAATCATACAATTGGGAATGTCTCAACGATAGCTTGACGCCCAGTTAGGCTATGATTTACTTACTCTTATATTATATATTGATTAGCTAAACATATATGTGCATAGGGTTGATATGCTTTTGATGGGTAGGATCAAAACTTAGATAAATTATTGTCAATTAATCGAAATCAGTGAGATTCTGAGGATGAGAGGATTAGAAAAGGGGTAGTGATATCCCCACAATGTGAAAACCCCTCGGGGAAATATGGCAATAATATTTAGTCTATTCTTAAGGGTGTATGTAGGATCGGATTGTATATAGATCGACCTTCTGGAATTTTTGTTAAATACATTTTCCTGTGTATAGAATTAGAGGGTCATTCTTTTTGAATCAAAATCTTTGATGGTTTATTAGGTAAATCATGTTTAGAAGATGGAATGAACGAATTATTAATAGGTTATAATTATAATAGAACGTGAGTTGAACCCTGTAAATTAGGGTAGTTATACTTTACATAATGACCTGAATGTGTTGCGGTTAATATTGTATTTTTGGATTACTGAATATTGTTCGTTTTGATAATTTCACCATGAAAAGTTAATTGTCGAAATAAACTTTATAAGATGTTTCTTTCATTTTGGTGGGCATTATAGAGAATCAGACACTACATGGGGAAGGAACAATTTGTGGAAGAAGCTGGGAAGAAGACTTGTCATAGTACTGCCAACAGTACCATTGCAGCAGTTATCGTGCCGCTGCAGCGAGAGAGTTGTGGCAGGATTAATACCGTTGCAGCGGAGCCCAAACCAATGAGCGGGCCAAGTTGTAATTCCCTATAATGTATTAATGTAACTGATATTATTACTATTTGGGTACGAGATTGGGTTCGAAATTATGCATGTGATTGTACTCATTGATATGTCTATATAACTCTTGTCATGTGTGATTTATTATTTGTTGGGATATGATGTGCATCCCGAGATTGATGGGCGAGTTGCTATCGAACAAATGCATGACTGAGATAATGGATAATACGGAGGGTAAATCATCGATATAATGGTGAATGTGATGCCTGGGGATAAAAGGTAACGAACTCAAATGAAAATACGGAGGGTAAATCATACTCTAAATGAGGTTTTGATACATGAGTGGCTCGTGACCGAGCTGTCATCCGAGCAAGCATTATGAGAGTGTACACAGACAAGTATAGCTAAAAGACCATGTGGCTGGGTGTTAGTATATAAGTAGACAGACAGGTATGATAAAGGACTCATATGACTGGGTGTACATTACATAGATTTCTAGAGTCCCCTACAGGTCATGACAGGAAGGACAAGAATAAGACCCTCTGGCATGCGTGTACAGTGATGTGATGAAGGTGTGTGCCTGACATATCACTAATGATATGATTGTAAGATCAGAGATATACAGGTATGGTTAGTATACATATGGTTGCAGAGACAGAAAGGTACAGGTATATAGGTGTGAACGGGATATACCGACATGATTCGGGTTTAGGTGAGAAACATGTGTAGGATTGCATATGGCTATACGGTTCAGGTATGATATCTTATGGAATATTCGTGGATGTGGATAGGTATGTGTATTTACTTTAATGTTTGGGGGAATTCGACTCCCTCATTATGTTTTGATGACTTTTGTGCATACTTGAATTAGTTAATCCGAATTTGTGATTAAATGGTTTGTTGTAATTGGTTTTGTGGGTTATAGAAAATAGTTTGATGGATTTAATTAAAGATAGTGAATTAATGTGAGATAGTGAGTACTATTTTTTATTTGATGTACCTCATTATGAATGGCCGAAAAATAATATAGGTAATTAAATTAGCTAATAAATTATACAATCGGACTTGGACAATCATAGTGAAGTGGTAAGAGAGATATTGGTGCTACGGAGTTTTGTAGCGAAAATAAATAGAACTGGATCGGCCAAGAATCGGGTATTGACTGTTGGGTTTGTCACTGCAGTAGACACATAGCCGCGGTAGCGGGACCGCTGTAGCGGTTTGAGTAATACTGCAATGGAATAGTAAGAAGGTACATTGAAAATAAATTGATGGATAGAATGGTAGGGTCATTTCACAAACCTTGACGAGACTTAAGAAAAGATAATGTAGTATTAAATGTTATTAAGTAGTTGTATAAGTAGAATAATTGTTGAATTTAGTAACATTGATTGTATTTTTTGTAATAGGGGTTGTTGTTGATTAATGAGAAGTACTGAGAAATTGGATACTAAGAGTAAGGGTTCGCAAGGGTTCTCTTATCGAGTAGTGTCGATGTAGGTGTCATCACGACCAACCTATTGGAGTCGTGACACGGGCAAGAGTTCAAATTACCTCAAAAGGAAGGTGTTACGCTCCTTTCGAGGTCCACAAATATGATTCCCGTCAGATTCATTAACATGTGGGACAACTAAATGGGCGAAGAAGGTCAATTATTTTTTAGACTTGAATATGCTAAGTGACTAAAAATAAATTATTCCAAAACGAATAATTAATCTAAGCGTAAATTAAGTTAATTAATTAGTTCATACAAAACGTAAATTATAGATGCGCAAACTCATTTATTATATAATTAAAGAAATAAGACTACAGATTTAAAACTTAAAAAGATAACTTTTGCATACACCAAATTATTTTAAAGTAGCAGTAGGTGACAAAATATGATTTACGTAAAGAAAAAAAACTAAACCTAAATCTAACCTTATTTCAAAATAAATTAAAGCTAGAAGTAAATTAAGCTGTTTTAAGATAAAACAACACAAATATCTACATCTTAATTTAAATAAATAAACTAACTATGATAAACCAGTAATACTCAGAGAAGCAAGAAGAAAGAAATTTGAAAAGATAGAATAAAAACATCGCTAACTACTTTTTATTCTCATAAGAAATCTTAATTACGCCAAACAAATAAAAGAAAGACAAGAAAAGTTATAATTTATCAATAGTTTTATAACAATTCAAATACTTTTTAGATATTAGATAATATTTAAAAGAGCTTTTAAAATCGAAAAAATTATATTGCTTTATAGGGATGAAAACACGATATTATGAATGTGACCTTCAACCTTAGCAACAAATTAGTTTGAGGTCGGTCTTAAGTTGAAAAATATTAATAATTTTTTAAGAAAAGATTTAAATTTTAATTATAAGCGCATAAGATATTTACATATATATATACATAAAGGTTTTTAAAGAAAAACTCGGGTTGCTGTTGCTTCCGAAAAAAGGATTGGCTTTGTCTAAAATTAAAAATTAGAACTCATAATTCTGTTTTACTTTTCCATTAACTATATGTTAAGGGATAGTATTCACTTAACAATTTATAAAATGTACTATCTATTTTCAGTTAAAAAGAGAAATCAGGCACTGACTTTGATAAAAAAACGTAATGAGAACAAATTTTGTAAGAAAATGCAAAGTTTGAAAGTAATTTAAAGAAAAAATAATTCTAATAGATAACACATAATTCTCAACCCCCTTTAATATCCCCTCTTTCACTATATCAGAGTTTGTACATTATTATTATAAAATTACAAATGCTAGAAAATCAAATAAATAAATACAACTCTATGCTTATCAAGTCCTGAGCCACTCCAAACCCTGGCAAACTCCTCAAAGTCTCGGACATGTGAGAACAAACACCTTCTTAAATAGTTTAATACAAACAGTAGATACACATGGGTATTGTAGTGATACATAAAATATAAAAAATTATTATTATTCAAACATACTAAAGCAACCAAACAAAATTAACAATTTATGTCAAGCAACATATTAGGATATTCAGAAAGAGTAAAAGTAAAAAAAGAAAAATATTCAGAAATCAGTCAAGAAAATTCTTTTCCTTATTAGTATAATAGAATCAATTTAGCATATGAAACCATAAATGAATATTGTACTAAATTAGTTAAGGCAAGAGAATTAGTCACACCGTATTTTCCTTGATAAGATAATAGAATCAACCAAATCTGAAGATGGTCAAAATTTTCCTTAAAGGCCACACTCTAAACCAATTAAGGAAAGAGACAAATCAATAACACATAGTCAAGGGACTAATGAAATTTACCTCAAATAGTTTAGCATTAAAAGCAGTACGAATTAATTAAAAAAGGAAAAGAATGGATCATAACTACCCAAAAAAATATTTATATTTAATATACTAATCGTATAAGATTGGTATCAACATTATTCTAAAACTACCTAAGATTACCAAATTGTCACGGTTAATTAAGGAGATTAAGAAGATAGAGAGAAGCAATTAACAGGCTAATCTTACCATAGTTAATCAAGTACTATAGCCTGTATGGTAATTAGAGAGGCAGAGAGAAAGGAAACAAATGATAGAGTATGAATTTCCATAAATATATAAGTACTAAAGTGCTTATACTATGAATCAAGGCAAATGAAAATGAAATTTTCAACAAGAAAAGGTCAATCAGCAGCTAAAATCAATTAATGATTTTCTCTATGATAATTTTGCCAAAACTAATTAATCATCAAAGATGTCACATAGTTGACGATCGATAATCACATAATCATATTTAGCATATATCCACATGACCAGATTTAAAATATTTAAATATATGTTTGATGAGTTGGTAATTCACTGACTCATTAGGCTTTTAAGCCTGAATTTTTTCTTAGTTTTGAGTTATTTATGTGGATTTTATGCCCTTTTTGTTTTTGTTGTGTGCAGATGACTAGTGTGAAGAAAAGAGCAAAAAATGTAGCAAAAACAAGGAAGTAGGATGAAATTCGGCGCTTCATCGAAAAAGACCAGCGAAACGCCAGTCAAAAGCCGATAACCACTGCCTCTAGGAAACAAAGCCACCGGCGAACACAAGCTTCCACTAGCGACTCACTGGTCTAGTCACCGAATAACACCTGAACTTACTGGATTGAAGAGAAAAGAACCGGCGATGCATGGATGGAGATCGGCGAAACGCCGAAGGAACCACCGATGGTTTCTGAAATTCATTGAAGGCGCAAAAAAGTGCACCCAGCGGTCCGCAAATTGCAACCGACCAACCACCAGTACTTCCACTGGTGCCAGAAGGCTGATCAGGGGAAAATTATCCAACATGAAAAAAGAGAGAGAAGATACCCCATTTTTTGAATATATTTTAGAAAGAGTACTGTGTACTCATCAACTTTCATTTTTCTAGCTTTTAGAAGATTCTCTTGGGAGAGAAGAAAGGGAGAATTTGATTGGTGAAATTTGAAAAGAACCATTTCCTTTTTCTTCTACTTCTTCTTGATAGCAAGGTACTGCTATTGTTGAATACTACTTGTTGAACTTTATTTTTTCTACTCTTATTATTGAATTCAATGAGTTTATTGTTGAATGCGCTTTTGAATTTCTTAATTATGAGTAGTTAAATCATTAATTAGAGGTGTGTGATGATGAATGCTTAATTAGAGTGGGTATTGCTAGAGTCATCTCAATATTGTATAACTAAGTGTAAATCTGTTAGATTCTCTCCAATCCATAATTGATGATCCATTGATATTGATGTGGGTCTAATTGTTCTTACTTGATTGTTGCTTACAAAAGAGGAATTAAGTATTGGGAGAGAATTTAATGGTGGGTGTGCATGAGAGATTGTGAAATTGGGCTAGAAATAGCCAAAATTACATTCTCACTCCCAATTAATAGTTAATAGCTTGAAATTAGTGCAGCTATTAATCCAAATCTGATCGGGTTGAGCTAATGGTGTGTAGAGATTTGAAAGAACTCTAGCAAGAGGTTTCTATAACGCTGAAAAGCATTAAATACCCATTTTCTCAAGATTATATACACTAATTAAATTTATGAGATGACCAGCATGACCCTATTTAGTTAGCATATCATCTACACCACACCTCTAGTGTTTCACATTCTTGTCAACAACCTTGATAATTTTGCTATTGTAGTCAGCCAAATTAGAAGTTATATTCTATTTCAAATTTCAATCTCCCCCAACCTATTTATTTTTATGTTAAAATGTCTCAACCGAAACTTGTAATTATTATTCACTTGTTCTTGTGGGATTCGACCCCGACATCCGTTGGGATATTGATTTTGATAAAACGACCATTTATACTCTTTGCATGAAGAGTATATTTTGGACATTATAAAAAATGGCGCCGTTGCCGGGGACTAGCGCTTGATATTCTTATGTTGATTGTTAATTTGAAATAGCCTTTCATCTTAGTTGGTTGACGTGATTTTTCTGTTCTTGTTAGGATACCACAACAATATGAGTCATCACTCCCAAGCAGGGGATAACTCAGTGGAAGGCAACATGGAGCATGAGGAAGATGGTGTGATGCCGGAGATTGCAGGAGCCATTCCCCTACCATCCACGGTAGGGAATGTCGTATTCATGTCACAAGCACCATGCTGCATTTATTTTAAATAAAGGGGCACTTTGGGGGTAAACCAAGTGAGGACGCAAATCGTCATTTGAGAAATTTGTTTGAGATATGTCAGCCTTTCAACATCACAAACATAATTCAAGAGTCTATCAGGCTAAGGTTGTTCCCATTTTCTCTAATAGGAGAGTCGATGATGTGGTTGGAAGACTTGCCTCCTGGTTGTATTACATCATGGCAAGAATTAACTGATGCCTTTTTGGATCGTTTCTTCCCTCCATTGAAGATGTTGCAGTTGAGGGATTACATTATAAATTTAAGGAAAGTGCCTGGAGAGCCTTTGCATGAGGCATGGCTATAGTTCAAAAAGAAGGTTGCTCTTTGTCCCAATCATGGCTTTCCTGATGGAGTGCTTCTCCAAAGCTTTTACCGAGCCCTCAACTTCATCAACAAATCTGCTGCCAACAATTTGGCCGAAGGGTCTATTATGGATCAAACATATGGGTTGGCTAAATCCCTTTGGGAAAGAATGACAAAGACAAATAGGGTCTGGCACATGAGAGAGACGAATGTATCTACACATGACATCAGTTCTAGTGCATTGGCGGCTAAGTTGCGGAAAAGAGATGAAGAGAGAGATGAAAATCTTGCTAAAATGATGACACAGCGGGAACTAATGACTAAACATGTGATAGGGGCCAGGCCCAAGGTGGATGTTGTGGGTATGCAAGGTCCTTTACAATATGAAGTAGAACTGTCGCCACAGAGGTACGAGGAAGAATGCCAATAAATGAAAACTCAAATGGGGGGTCCTTGACCTGGGTTTCAAGGGACCAATCAAGGCCCTTTGCACCCAATGGATGAAAACCAAGGTTGGAGGAACTGTGATGCACAGGGATGGCCCGAAAGAAATGAAAGATGGGGAAATAAAGAGCAAAGTCAAGAGGGAGACAGTTACCACCAAAATTCAAACCCATATGTTCCCCATCCAAAAGCTAGAAACGCCTACAATTAAATAGGAGTGAGCAATGCAGGTAGCTCAAAAATTGAAGAGATGCTAGCAAAAGTCCTCAAGAAAGTGGAATCAACTGACAGCGGAGTCAAGGAATTGAGAGAAGAGGTTTCTAGACTTTCCCAAATGGTGAGCTCTCATTTAGCCTTTATTAAGCATTTGGAAGCTCAAATGAATCACTTGTCAGCTCAAATGAATCCCCGAATGAAGGGAACGCTCCCAAGTGACACAATGCCAAACCCGAAGAATGATAGTCAATGCATGGCTATTGTTACCAAGAGTGATAAATTGGTTGGAGATGCAAGAGTGAAGCCCAAGTAGGCTAATGCTCCTAAATCAAATAAGGAAAATGAAGTCGACGAGATGCCAAAGACACCATGGAGTAGTGAAAAGAGTGAAGATGAAGGATGATGAAATTCCCTCACATGTTGATGAAGATGAGTGGGAATGAAGGCCTCAAATGATGACAAAATTAAATCAAAAGATACACCCCCTTATCCACAATGGTTGGCTATGAAAAAGAAGGAAGATCAGTTCAGAAAATTCATTGACATGTTCAACAAATTTTCTATTAATATACCATTGGTGGATGCCCTTCTTCAAATGCTAGGATATGCTAAATTCAAGAAGGAGTTTCTGAAAAAGAAGAAGGTGGTTGATGTTGGTAGAGGGGAGATGACGCATCATTGTAGTGCGATGATGATGAGCAATCTTACTCCCAAGTGGGAAGACCCTGGAGCTTTCACAATCCCTTATACAATTAGGATATGTATGTTTAAGAAAGCTCTATGCGATCTTGGTGCCAGCATAAATCTAATGCCCCTTATCAATTTCAAGAAGGTGGGACTTGGAAGCACAAAGCCTACGTCTATGAGGGGCTCATAGCGGAGCGTTCCATAAAAAAACCTGTGGGTGTATTAGAAGATGTGTCGGTGATGGTGGATAAATTCATCCTACCAACTAATTTCGAAGTCCTCGATTGTGAAATGGATGTGGAGGTACCAATTATTTTAGGGAGACCACTACTCGCCACGGGGATAGTTGTGGTTGATGTGGAGCTAAGGGAACTCAAGTTCAAAGTTGGATGTGAAGAAGTCACCTTCAAGGTGTGTCCATTAGCTGAAACTCCCATCAAATGCAAGGTGATCGGGGTGTTGCAGAAAAAGGATGAGGATAGAGGAATCGAGATGGAGGAGATGGAGTCGGAGGATGATCCGTCAATGAAAAATTGCTAAATAAGAGATACGTCATGCC
Source organism: Datura wrightii (assembly GCA_035772735.1). NCBI lineage: Eukaryota > Viridiplantae > Streptophyta > Magnoliopsida > Solanales > Solanaceae > Datura > Datura wrightii. The sequence goes on from JASDFA010000016.1 coordinate 119,438,722, forward strand.
ACGATGTTAACTAAGGCACTTCTTGGGAGGCAACCCAAGTGTCTTATTTGAGTGTTTTGATGTCATTGTTTTTTTTGTTTTTGTAGGACTAATACAGTAAGGAGCAAAGAGGGAAAGTACCACAACAGTGCAGGTAACGCTCTGGAGCGGTGAATCACTGTCCAGAAGTTCAAACCGCCACCTCCCAATACAAGAAGGAAGCAAGCTAGGAACATGAGCATTTGACCAGCAAACACACCGGTGAACAGCCAATGCAGAAACATGTACCGCTGGTCAATTGTCGATATAACACAGATTACTTAAAGCATTGGTGGCCTATGTGGCGACTCATCGACGGACCGCCAACCCAGTTCACGAATCGTCACTCAATAGCCAGTGGTGAAATAGTGAATTGGGCATTATTTCAAGTGCAAAAGGTAAAGCGGCGGAATGCCAGCTCAATTTGGCGAACCGCCGATGTAATGCTAGTCGAGGTATGATTTTGTTTCAAAATTCAAATCAAATATGGACCCACCTGACCCCAAATAATTGCTCGAGCTGCCCTAAGCTGAATAATATTCCCTTAGATCCCCCTTTTACCATTTTCCCACATTCTTTTTGTCTTCTCAATACCCAACCTTTCCACTTTCCCATATTTTCCTCTTTCCCACCTTTCCACTTCCCACCAACACATTAACTCACCATTACTACCCCACCCTATCCTCAATCTATTACTATCTCACCTTCCTCGTATAAAACCTTTTCCCTTCTTCACCAAATTCTCACTATACTCATCCACACTCACATTCTCCTTTTCTATTATACAAACCTCTGCAACTGCCATTGTTGAATGTTGCTAAGCTCCCACAAGCTAGTCTTTGCAAAATTCTTTCCTAAAGTGTGGTAATGTATCCTTGTCTCTTTTATGTTCTCATCAATAGCACATTAATTTCCTTTTTCATGTGGCTTTAACATGTCTTTCCCTTCCCCTTTACTGCCTTTCCTTCCCATTAGATTCATGGTTGATGCTCTATTTGTTGAAATGTCTGAGGTATAGAAGTGTATGGCTGAAATGGATATGGGATAGGTGTGATATTTGTGTGGATTTGAATGGGGTGAGGTCTGAGTAACCCAATTGGATTGAAATGCCATGCTTTGCCCGATGGTAGATTGGGTGACGCCATTGTTAAGGGTAAATCATCATTTCAGTCCTTTTTCATATGTAAAGTTGATGTTTCAGTAAAATGTGTGTGGGTGTTTATAATTGGGTGCCATTGAAATGTTTGGGATTGATTTGGAGAGGATCAGATTCGATGATTCACTGATAGGGTCCGGTAAAACACCGATGAAACGCCGGTCCAATTTATAGTTGGCTTCAGGCCACTGCTTGGATCCCGTGTTGTATCAGCAATTCGCAGATCGATACCGAAGACTCGCTGCCTTGTCTCTAGTATACTATTGGTATGCTCAGTCTTCTACTGTGTATCAGCAAGTCAGCGGCAGTCCACGAATTCCTCCTACGCCTCACCGGTGTTTCAGCGATACTGTTGGTCCTTTAAATGATTGTTTTTCATATTTGCTTCTCATTTCACCTTCATAATAGTGTTAGTTATTTTAGTTCAATTACATTATGGCTGTCAATAACACCATGTTTGCAAAAATATCATGTATTCATCTAGGAACACTGCAAAGGGCAAGGCCCCAGCATCATCCACCAACAAGGGAAAGAGAAAAGCCAAGGCCTCCACACAACATGCAAACTCCAAAGAGGCCATCATATTCTGTGTGCCCAACATGAAGGAATACTATGTCATATACCAGGGCCGGTCCATAACTGTGGAGAAGAGATTTAATCTAGCAGGCTTGTGTGGTGATCTTCCCAACATCACCTCTCAATTTACAGATAGGCAATGGAATATTTTCGCCAATCCTCTCTCAGCCTACTATCCCAACTTAGTATCAGACTTCTATGTTTCCTACCAAGCTAGGAAGGATAACATGAAACACAGAGGCAAAGTTGATGACTTTCCATGCCTACTATCGGTCATGATAAGGGGAGTGGAAGTCGACATCACTCCAGCTGCCATTAACTACTTATTTTGGAAAAATGAGATTGACTTTCGCACGGAGTACATGGCCATGGTGGCGGACATGAAGGATCAATTCTCCTGGATATCCCTAATCATCATTGTTGCTACATCATTGTGGGTATCCATGGGTGGTGAAATCTCTCTCTCCATGATCTGAAGTTTGAGTCCAACTTATGGTTGAACTTTATATGTGGCTGCATCATTTCTTCCAAAAACGAGCAACGAGCCAGCTTGGAAACAACAATTCTCATCGCCTTCATCATGTCCAGAGTCCCCATTAACTTTGGGGAGATTGCGGCCCAACAAATAAAACTGAAGGCACGACAGGCCAGCACTTCCATGCCATACGTTGTCCTCATTTCCCAACTATGCTTACAAGATGGAGTGCCTTTGTTCTCGGATGAAACCCCTACTGCTGCTTCAGGAGTGATTGCCATAGATCGAGAAAGAGATGCTAAGGCACCCACAATTAAGAGGAAAAGACTGTAAGATTTTGGGTTGGCTGAGGGATCACTATCCCATGGGTCGAACCACTCACCACATGCCCCAGATTTGAATATGCCCCATCACAAAGCATCAGGCCAAGCTTCAGGTGACATGCCTTCTCGGGGAGCTTCTCCCACTCCTACATCCTCCCAATCAAGTGGTCTCCACAGACTTATGGAAATTACCAACTCTCATAAGAGCCAACTCTAAAGATTGGCAAAGAGTCTCCCTACACTCATTGCGCAAATAGTGAAGAAGGAGCTCAAATCCTTGTATGCGAGCATCACTACATTGTGCAAATGGGTGGATGCAGTTGAGGGGGCTGTCACCTCTCTCCAAACTAAGGTGCAGGAATGGAAAAGTCATACATCAATAAAGATGCTTGACATGAGTGTCCTTGACGCTGCAATGGCTACTCCCTCCACAGTTTGGGGCCCATTGATGATCTGTTTGAGGGATTGGGGGATGATTTTAATGGTCTAGGTGAGGCCGGTGGTGATGATGCAGGTGATGCAACTAATGATAATGAGGAGGAATAACCCACTCAGGGAGTCTCTTGCCCCTTTCCCTTTTGCATGCATACATTGGGGACAATGTATTCTCTTAAGTGGGGGAGGGATGAATGTTTGTTTGCTGGGAGGTCATTGATGTTTTTGGAATTTTATTGATATAGCCTTTGTTGGGATTTTGTTTATTTTTTTGCTGATGATTTCCCTTGCCGGGCTTGCTATGGTAATGGAAATGAATGATATGATCGAGTTCTTGAATGTTGATGTGTTAGTGATAAAAAGGGGTCTTCGCTTTGAATTGATAAATTTTGCACGCATGACCCAAGTTTTCTTGTTTTCTTGTTCGCCTTTGTAAATTGTAGGGTAGTAATCAAAACACCTAGGGTTTTCTTTATACCACGGTTCTTTCCCGAGGAGCATTCATTTGATTCTTTCTCTTTTCTTTGTCGAACCAGGTTGGCATTTCCTAATGATAGATTGAGTGGCAACATTCTTAAGGGAAAATGTCATGTTGTTTTTGAGTCTTTATGGAGCTGTTTTGAGAGGCACCACTAGAATTTTTTTTTGAAATGGAGTTTTAACATGGGGCAAGAAAAATGAAAATGATAATGAGCAGATGTTTGAATCAAGAACATAACACTCTTTGTCATACTTGGTAGATTTATTGCTTGACTTATGAGTTAGTATGTTTTGATGTTTCTAACCAACATTTTGTGTGGACAATGACTTTTGTGGCCTCTTGTTGAGTGATTCCTTGTGTGATAAGACTTTTGTGAATCACATGCACATCTTCTTGTCTAGAACTTGCCTCAAGTGTGACTCAAGGAGAAATTCTAGATGTAGTTGCACTTAGATCATGATCTTAGGCCTCGTTTTGGTAGTCACTTCAGCCAAAATGACCTCCTTGAGCATTAATCTTTGATAGCCAATGTTTGAGCCTTAGACCCTTTCCTGGAAATCACATTACAAGCCTATTGGCCATTTTTATATCCTTCTCTTTGGCACCCATCCTCCCTAATTGCTAGTAATAAACTAATGAAAAATGGGGGCTTCAAGCCAATGAATCGGGGAGCGATAAAGAAATGAATGTGAGATGAGGCAAAAGCCTAAGTTTGGGAGTTTTCAAGAGAAAAGGGAAAAATGATAACTTCAATGTGAGGTAGCACCAAAATTGTGATGAAATGAATGAATCATTGGGTTGAAAAACCTCGAATCATCTGAAGAGAAAAGAATGATAAAAAAGGTGTTATCTCTTGCATACAAAAGGCTAATTGTGGAATTCATGGGTGTTGAAAGGGTGGTTACTGTCACACAAAGGATGAAGATAATGAACAATGAGAAATAAGGTGGAGTAATTCAATAAGATAACGAGATGTTGCAAGTGTTTATAAAGGCATTAGGGAGGTATTAGTCACTAAAGCTAAATATTTATCCTACCCTCAGCCCTAGCCTACATCATGACCCGCAAGTCCTAAGTGATTTTAAGTGCAGTTGCTCTACATTAGTGGTGAGTTACATGAAGGGCAGTTTTTTTTGGGAGAGTGAGTGAAATCTTATCTTTGTGAAATCCCTTGTGTGAATGCATTGAGTCATGAAGAAAATAGGGATTCTCTCTTCTGTGAGTTGCATCACCCCTTTTGAGGGCATAATTGCATTAAAGAAAAAATTGTGCTTAAGGCATGAGAAATGCAAGCTCTAAGGTAGATTTTGAATGTGCAATGATTATGAACTGAGCTGCTATGTGTATTTCATCGATGAGCAATGCCCTTGTTCTATGTAATGAAAACTCTTGTGAATCATGTTTGTGAATAGTGGTAGCCTCTTGAAATATCTTCATTGTTCTAGTTTTTAGGGAAATTTGCATCTCTTTTTCGGTGAGATTGGTGAGCATTTTTGGGTTGCCATAGACCAGGTGATTGTTGATGTTTAAACTTGTGTGGAGTGGCATATTTTTCAACTAATGAGAATTAAATTACTTGAGGACAAGCAATGGTTAAAGTTTGGGGGTTTGATGAGTTGGTAATTAACCAACTCATTAGGATTTTAAGCCTGAGTTTTTTCTTAGTTTATGAGTTGTTTATGTGGATTTTATTCCCTTTTTGCTTTTGTTGTGTGCAGATAACTAGTGTGAAGAAAAGAGAAATAAATGGAGCAAAAAGAAGGAAGTGGGATGAAATTCGGCGCTTCTGATGAAGGGCGTACTCAAACACTTCATATACATAATTTTCCCATACTTTGCTATGTTTTGAGGAAAAATTATGTGTGTTTGCATGGGTTTGTGTTATATATTTGTGAAAATAGCTAATGCACATGATTAGATTTTTTCAGGTCTAAAAGCGATGGATTTTGGTGTATTTGATGCTTTGGAATAAATTTGAAGAAAATAGAATAAAGTGAGGACTGGGAGGAGAAAATCTGAAGAAGTGTCTAGTGAAGGTAACGAGTGACATAACGAGTCGTCGTCAGACACTATGAGCATCCGTCAAGTACACTGGAATATGTGATGATCCATGGCCACGAGGGACCAAACAACTCGTGCCCAGTCCTAACGAGTTGTTAGGTGATTGATCTTGGGCAGAATTATATGCCCAAGTGATGCTCAAATGCTTTATTTTGTCTTGTTTATCTATCGTTATTTGTACATTCTCATGTAATGTGTAGTTAAAATGTGAATTTATACTAACCAACATGATTAATGTTGTTTTGCAGGAAAAATGTAATTTTAGGAAGCTAAGTTGCATGTTGGTGAAAATTGGGAATGGACTCGGAAGCGAGCAGTGCAAAAGGTCAAGGAAAAGAAGCAAATAAAGGGGCTCCGTGATGGAGCCGTGTCACACTGCCATCACGGAGGCAGTCTGCCTCGGATGAGTTTTTTTGTCAAATTCCAGTAAGGGTTCGTGACAGCGCCATGGCACATTGGCCAAGCCTCGCATTACATCCCGTGGTACGTTGCCTATATTTACCTGGAACATAAATTTCCAGTGAGGGTTCGCGTTTGCACCATGTCACGGAGGCAGTGCTCCACGATGCACTCCGTGACACGTTGCTTTTTATTTCGGGAAAAATTTCCACTAGTATAAATAGCACACTTAGGTTTATTTTTAATTATTCTGACTTAGTTGAGCAAGAACGTGGGTTACAGGCAGTTGAGGAGACGAAAATCTTAGGGTTCTGCTCTAACTCTTTCTCCTTTATTTCAATTGTTTGTATGATTTATACTCATTTGATGATGTTTAATCCACAAATGAGTGGCTAAATTCACTTCTTGCTGAGGTTAAGAACATTTGTAGTGGAATGTAATTGTTGATCATTTTGGTTTTTCATCTTTTCTTCCGTGGTTGTTCTATCAATTCTTATTCTTACTGCATTAATGTCTGGCCAATGTTAATGTATATCTAAGAAAATTCAATTTTATCTTGAAAAGGAAAGAAACTGGAAAGTTGTGAATTGGTAGGATATGATCTCTTCTTAGTTTGGGAAAATTGAGAATTGATTTAACTTCAGAATAGAAATATATCTGAAAGTTGTATTAGTTAATTAAGGAATCGGTTTTGTATGGCTAGAACATGAAATTCTTTTATCACAGAAATGTAGGTTGAAGGTTCATGATTCTTAAGTTGGGTAGAATACGAAAGTTTCTCTCCATGGGCAATAATTCTTGACTAGCAACCGAAGGAAAGATTAACCGAATTATATCGATAAATTACTTCCCTGCATGTTCGTTTTAGCCTCAGCTTGCTCACTACTAAAGTTCAGACTCACTGTATAATTTTGTTTTAGATTACTATAAATTAGGAAACCAACTCTCAGAATCTTCTTTAAATTGTTGTCTGCATTTTTTTAGAGTTAGAGTTCATTAACACTTAATTCGATTACTACCTTGGTTCAGTCCCAATGGGATCGATACTTGGCTTACTTTAGCCATTTTACTACTTGTTCGACCACGTGCACTTGCGTGTAGCTGCAAAACAGACCAAACAGTGATCTGTGCCCATAACTGGGTGAGATGCTGAGGACGACTAATGTAAGCAAGGAACAACTCGTTTTAGGTCCGAACTAGTTGTTACTTAGCCCATGACCACTGACGACCTGGAGTCCGTTTTTAATTAGGAAAAGGAGCTAAAAATCTCAAATTAAATCCATGAAGGAACAAAAGAAGCTGCAACGCGAAAAGGCTTCCAAAACAGGCAAAAATTGGATTTCCTACTTCAATTAGGAAAAGGAACATCAAGTCCAAGTCAAATTCAACAAGGAACAAGCAAAGCATAAATCTATTACTATAAATACCCTTTTATTTTCATCTTGTTTTTATGTCTTCAAGAGTTGAAGCTTCAAGTTTGTCTTCAAGTAGGATTAGAGTTTTAAGTCTCAAGTTTTTAGATATAAGTTTTGTGTCTTACGTTTGGAACTTCAAGACGATTGTTGAATTGTTCTTCTTTATTGTTGCAATAATCAAGTGAGTTTCTTCCTATCAAAATTGTAAGTATTAATTTTTTCTTTTATTTATGAAATCTATTAATTTACTTATAAACATGATAGGCTAAAACCATCACAACTAGGGTTGTGGGAACCATGACAAATTAACACACATAGGTAAAATACTTAGTGATTCTTGAATGGAGTTTATGTATGTATTATTTCTTCCTTTGTTTTAATTGATTTTTTAACGGTTGCAAATGTTAGAACTTTCCTTATTCTTGCTTACCGGACCAAGGAGGTAGTGAATGGGAAAAGGGATTAACAATAGAGATTTGAGGCTATCAACCCTCATCTAATAGCTTGACCTTGTCCAGGAATAGCAAATTTGATATTAAGGGTAAGGGTTAATCAAGAATGCACTCGTAGACGGACCATGTTGCGTGGATAGGGTACCAACCATTTAGGTGAACCTAACTTAGCGATATTGCATGCTAAGCACGGAATTGATCACTAGTATAAAGCGCCTCGTGGTTATGAATTCATGGGGAACACTTACCTTAGTTAATTGCATTAATTTGGAAACAACAATAAATTTCACGACACAATTACTTATTAATTTTACAATCCCCCCTCTTAGAAAATAATTAACTAAAAAGCTTAAGCAATAGAATTCTTCTATATCTTTCCTTATTCCCTGTGGGATCGACCCCAACCTCTAGTTGGGTTCTTTATTGACAACGTCCGCTTCATATTTCCGATGGAGGTGTGCTTTGAGCATTATAAAAAAGTGGTATCTTTGCTGGGGAATCGGTTTAGGATTAGATTAATTGCTTGTGTTTAACTTTTAGTGTTTATTTTCTATTTTTTATTTTTATTTTATTTTCTGACGTGGGCGGCATGGTAAAACAAGCGGCCAAGATGTGACCACAGCCTCAATAGGTACTTGATGAATTCTGAGTAATCAAGATACCTGTGTCATGCCATGACGTTAAATCAGGCGCTACTTCGGAGGCAACCCAAGATAATTTTTCACTTTTATGTGTTTGTTCAAGTGTGCAGGATATAGCTCATAATTTTCAACAAAACAATTTGAGCATGAATAACATAGATGGGGGAAGCTGCACTTGCCCCCACAGACGATGAGGAGTAAAGGCCCAGGAAGTCTTATTTCACTCTATTACTTTATGCTTATTTTTTTTACCACTAGGGACAGTGTAACTAATTAAGTGTGGGGTGGAAGATGTGAACTTCATATTACCATGCATTCCTTAATTGCTAAATTTGTACATGGAAGGCCTAGTATTTTTGGAATTTATGACTTATCTTGCATGCTTGTTTGTTTGTAATATTTTTAGTTTTATTTTATTTTGGGTTCCTCGGATTTTTGTTTTCGGTACTTTTCCTGTGGATAGTCCCTTAGAACCGATTAGAGAGTCTAGATTTTTTTATTTTTTATTTTAGTCATTGAGTTATGACTTTGCCCGATGATAGATGGATGAAGACCGTCTTAAGGATAAATTAGTCATTAGGAAGAACAAGACTTGAACCTTACGAATGCTAGGTGTTTCACTTTAGGTATCATTGAGACTTTATTAAATTCACTCAAAAATGCATGAAAAAGGTAGAAGCACTTAGTCTTTTGGGAACTTGACTCTTGTACTTGAAAAAAAATGGGATTAATTATGTTATGCATGCAATATGGATATATGTGTTTATGTCATCTTGATTTCCATTGTTAAACCATTTTGTACCATTGTGTGGGCGAGTAATTATTTTTGATATACTCCATGTTTGTAAATTGATGTCTAGAACTTTCCCGGTGTTTGATCTTAGGCAGAATTGCATGCCCAAGTGATACTCGAATGCTTCATTTCGTCTTGTTTATCGATTGTTGTGTGTACATTCTCATGTGATTTTTAGTAAAAATGTGAATTTATACTAACCAACATGATTAGTGTTGTTTTTCAGGTAAAAGGAAATTTTAGAAGCTAATATACATATTGGTAAAGATCAGGAATGAACTTGGAGACAAGGAGTGGAAAATCACAAAGGAAAGCAGCAAAAATAGGGGCTCCGCGATGGAGCCGTGTCATGCTGCCATCGCGGAGGCACTCTGCCTCGGATGAAATAATTTTGGAAATTTCCAGTGAAGGTGCGCGATAGCACCGTGGAACGTTGGCCAGGCTCCACGATGCAAGTCGTGCCACGTTGAGGTGAAATTGCTTGGGGAGCCGACTTCCAGTGAGGGTCCCAGATACCTCCATGGCACGGAGGGAGTGCTCCGCGATACACTTCGTGCCACGTTGCTTGTTATTCTGGGAAAAATTCTCAAGAGTATAAATAGCACACTTAGGTTTTATTTTAAACATTCTGACTTGGTTGAGCAAGAACATGGGTTATAGGGAGTTGAGGGAACGAAAATTCTAGGGTTCTTCTCTATCTCTTTCTCTTTTAACTCAATTGTTTGTATGAATTCTACTTATTTGATGATGTTTAACCCACAAATGAGTGGCTAATTCACTTCTTGCTGAGGTTAAGAATAATTGTAGTGGAATGTAATTGTTAATCATTTCAGTTTTCATCTTTTCTTCAATGGTTGTTCTATCAATTCTTGTTTTTACTGCATTATTGTTTGGCCAATGTTAATGTATATCTAAAAATCCAATTTTGATTTTGAAAAGGAAAGAAATTGGAAAGTTGTGAATTGGTAGGATATGATCTCTTCTTAGTTTAGAAAATTGAGAATTGATTTACATTCAGAATAGAAATATATCTGAAAGTCTTATTAGTCAATTAAGGAATCGGGTATGTATGGCTAGAGCATGAAATTCTTTTATCACAGAAATGTAGATTAAGGTTCATGATTCTTAAATTGGATAGGAGTCAAAAGATCCAATCCATGGGCAATAATTCTTGACTAGCAACCGAAGAAAATATTAGCTAAATTGAATTGATAAATTGCTTCCCTGCATGTTCATTTTAACCTCAGCTTGCTCATTACTATTGTTCAGACTCAAATTATAATCTTAACTTAGATTTTTATTACTTAGCAAACTTAACTCTCCAAAATATTGTTTAATTGGTTGTCTGCATTCATAAAGACATAGTTCACTGACGTATAAGTTAATTAGTACCGCAGTTCAGTCCCTGTGGGATCGATACTTGGCATTACATAAGCCATTTTACTACTTGTTCGACCACGTGCACCTGCGTGTAGTCACACCAACAAGCCTCTTAAACAAGTACGGCTCATCCCAATATAGTACCTACAATCATGTCTCAACTTCTTTCTCTGCTGAGCCGTAGCCTGCGGTGGATAGACTCCACTCACTAGCAAATTCACAATGTCTGCATACCAAGGGATTTCAGCTTCCCTTATTGCCAAGAGCTACTCATCTGGGAACTCTTCTTTGATGTTGTAACCTTCCTTCACATGTGACCGGCTTTCCAATCGTGATAGGTGATCTGCCACTTGATTCTCGCTCCGGAGCTAGCGGGGAAGAAGAGGCTGATGCAACTCAGCGAACTTGATGAGTTTCGTTGGCATGCTTATGAAAGTGCCAAGTGCTACAAAGAGAAAACCAAGAGGTGGCACGATAGGCATATGGTGCATCGAATCTTTGAGCCGACGCAGAAAGTATTGCTATTTAATTCAAGATTGAGGCTTTTTCCAAGCAAATTGCGGTCCAAATTGTCAGGGCCATTTGAGGTGGTGAGAATGACCCCACACGGGGCTGTGGAGTTGTGGCAGGAAGATAGAAGTGCCCTTAGTAAATGGGCAGAGATATAAGCATTATTGGGGTGAGGATGTTATTCGAGAGAAGACATCCATCACTCTAGAGGATGATTGAATGTGAATGATGTCGAGCCGTGACGGTAAATCAGGCGCTGCACGAGAGGCAACCCATGAAATTATTGTAATAGATGGGTAGAACTATTTGAAAAAACAAAGAAAAAGAAAAAAAAATAAATATTTTGTTTGTGTTGAAACCTATGAATTCTAACCAATTTCTTGTGGTGAAGTGATTTTCAGGTGGAACGGAGAGCAAAAATGCAAAGAAACATAAAGGAAAAAATCGAGGTGAGAAAAATAAAAATTAACACATTACAGTGAGCCTACGCGATGGCTACGTGTCACTGAGGAGGTGCTCCGCGTTACCCTCCGTGACACGTTGAAGAGTGTTCCGAATTTTTTTAAAAATCCAGAACACAGGTGCGATGGCTCCATGTCACAGAGGGGGTGCTCCGTGTTACCCTCCGTGACACGTTGAGTGTTATTTCGCGTCCGGTCACACCGGGTCACCGGGTAACCCACGCAAAAAAATCATTTTAAAACCCCAATTTTCCTCATTTCTTTCCCATTTTTCCATTCCCTCCACGACACAAACCACAAATTCCCTTTTCCCCCAACGTGCCACGGACCTAGGCATCAATATTCTTCGAGTTTTCTTTGAATTCATCAAATTAAAGGTATGTTCTTGAATTTTTCTTTATTTTTGCTCAGATTTTCGATTCTTGAACATGTGTGGTGATTAAACCTTGCCCTAAGCAAGAATTAATCTTGAATTCACTTGAGTTTAGATTGATTGATGTTCATAGTATCGTTTTGAGTATATGAACTCGATGATTGCATGTTTGATTGAATTCTTGCGAAATTGATAGCTAGGGTTGAAAATTGCATGGGAAGAAGATTAAATTCTTTGAAATGTTGAAATAAATTGGGTTGTGCATGTTGGGTGAAGTGAAATATACCGTGATTGATGTTGAATATGTTAAGATAGAAGAAGGAATTTTCGGGAGAATGAAATTGGAGAATTTCATAGGTTGTTGAAAAAAAAATTTTGCTAAGTGCTATGATGTTCAAATTGAATCGATGGAGAAATTTGTAGTTATTGTACAAAGTCTGAGTAGTAAATAGTAATTGTTTCATCGACTCATATGAATGCACTAAGCTGGTTGAATGTTAAGAATTGGAAAATCATGAATGTCTTGTCGAATTGGTTGGATTGCGGCTTTAGACTAAGTGTGGGGTGACCCAATTACACCCAACCTTAGTTGTAGCTAATCATGACTTGAATAACATTGGGACTGTCTATTTGATTATATAGGAACAATGTCAGGCAGATAATACAAGGGCAAGGGCGCATCCACATCGGGCACCAGCAGGAAAAGAAACGATTGGGAACAGCAGTTCCAGCAGCACCAGCGGTTCCGCGAGGCCAACGCCGACAATACGGAACCCGATGGGTGACTGATGAGGGGAAGAAGTGGTATGCAAAACACAAAGAAACCAAATACTTCCCGAAAGAGCACATAGCACGGGAACCGCTTGATCACGGGTAAAAATATATGCCCGAGATACGCTTTACGACTTAAATTAGTCTTGTTTATCTAAGATTATTGCATACATTTTCATGTAATTTTAGATAAAGTAAAGATATGTGCTAACCAACATGATTAGCCTTTGTTTTGTAGGTATTGATGAAGTTTGAGTAACTAATTCATGAGTTGGTGAAGTAGATGCTTGGAGACGGAATTAACACGCGAACGTCGGCGAAGAGGAGGCACAAAATAGCCCACCTGCGCGTTGGCAACGTGCCACGGCAGGCAGGCCGCTCACAACAGCCCACCTGCGCGTTGGCAACGTGCCACGACAGGTGGACTCCGCAACCAAGGGCTGCCAACGTGCTGCCCAAGCAGCGTGACACGCTGCCAACGCGGCAGGGTGCTGCCCGGGCCAATTTCGGGTGATTTCCAGAGGGCTTCCGCATCCGTAGCGTGTCACGGAGGCCGGGATCCGTGATGCACTCCGTGACACGTTGCTTGTTATTTCGGGAAAGAGTCCTACTACTATAAATAGCACACTTAGGTTTATTTTTCATAATTCAGACTTGGTGGAGCAAGGACGTGGGTTACAGGCAGTTGAGGGACGAAAAGTTCAGGGTTTTTTCTCTCTTTCTTTCTTCTCTAATTCAATTGTTTGTATGATTAACACTTGTTTTAGGATGATTAATCCACAAATGAGTGGCTAATTCCCTTCCTTGCTGAGGTTATGAACACTTGTGATGAATTTTGATTATTGATTATATGGTTTTTCATCTTTTTCTTCCATGTTGTTCTATTAATTCTTGTTCTTACTGCATTGGTGTGTGGCCTACATTAATGTACATCTAAAAAGTCCGATTTCACTCGAGAGAGCACGAAATTGGAAAGTTGTGAATTAATAGGATATTGTTCTTTACTTGATTTGGGAAAATTGAGTTTTAATGTGCTTTCCTGATAGAAATATACTTGAAAGCCGTATTAGTCAATTTAGGAACTGGAATTGTATGGCTAGAACATGAATTGCATTTGATCACAGAAATGTAGACGGATGGTTCATGATTCTTAAGTGAGATTAAATACGAGAGTTTTAATCTCTTGGCAATTGTTCTTGGCTAGCAACTGGAAGAAAAGGTTAACCAATTTATGATGATAATCAGTTTCATTGCATGTTCTTTAACCTCGGCATGCTTTTATCCATAGTCCAAATTCAAAGTAGATAATTGTTTGTAGTTTAGTATAAAATTTATAAAACAAATTATTCAATTTTTGGTTATTTAGTTGTCAGCATATTTAGAAGTAAAAATATAGTATACTTGAGCAAATTGCACTTATCCCAAGTCTTTGAGGGATTGATACTTGGCTTACTAAAGCCACTTACTACTTGTTCGACCACTTGCACTTGCGTGTCGGTTTTATAATACCCATACTACGAGCCGAACAAGTTTTTGGCACCGTTGCCGGGGACTTGGCGAGATTTTGATAATTTATCTATTTTTGTGTGATTTTTGAAATTTCCTTAAGTGTTGAAAAACTTGGTCTTAGTCTGTTTATTTGCAGGTGACAGGTTGTCCTGCCGAGCTGGCTAGAAATAGAGAGCTTGTGGAACCGTTGCTAGAACCTGAACGTCAAATCCATTTGCAAAGGAGAGTAGCTGTAGAGCAAAAGCTGAAGAGACTTCAAGAAAAGGTACAACAACAACCACCCACGGGACAAGCACAATTGTCATCGGAAGCAATGGTAGCTAGACCAGTTCGCGAAGTGGCAATCCCACTAGCGACGAATGTGACCTCTAGCATCCGTAAACCGGAGCCTGGAGGGCACTTTGAGCTTAAACAGAACATGGTGCAACTGTTACATTCTAGTGGTCAATTCACTGGGATGGCACATGAGGACCCGCAGCAGCACCTACAGAGCTTTTTATAGATTAGTGACACGTTCGTCCCCACCGGCGTGTCCACAGATTATGTGCGAATGACCCTCTTCCCATTTTCACTGTTGGGAGAGGCAAAATAGTGGCTGAAGGCTGAGCCACCGAACTCCATAACTTCATGGAATGACTTGGCTAAGAAGTTCCTTATCAGATTCTTCCCTTCAGGCAAAACTGCAAAGTTGAGAAGTGAAATACTCAGTTTCAAGCAGAGGCCTGATGAGAACTTATATATGGCTTGGGAAAGATTCAAGTCATTGTTGAGAGACTGTCCCCATCACCAGCAATCAAATGAAGTGCTGGCTCATACCTTTGTAGAAAGTCTAGACCCACACACAAAAATATTACTAGACTCTGCATCGGGTGGGCAAGCCTTGGATAAGACATATGATGAGTTGTACACTTTGTTGAACAGAATTGCTCAAGGAAATCCAGAGTGGCACAGCGAGTTATCAAGGGGGGCAGGAAAGAGATCAGGGTTGATAGAAGTAGATGGTTTGAATGCCTTGGCAGCACAGTTAGCTTCGTTCCAACATCAACTGATGACTCAGTTCAATAAACTGAGTATGAACCAACACCAGGGCCAGGTTAACGCAGTTCAGCAAGCTCCGAGTTGGTGTGACATTTGTGGTAATCATGGGAAAAATGCAAAATCTTGTGGAGCCAATCCGGAATCAGTCAATTTTGTTAGTAATGTGCATAGGAATCAGAATTTTAGGAACAACTCCAATAGAAATTGGTAGCGCCACCCGAATTCTTCTTGGGTTGGAAACCAAAAGGAGAATTATATGCAACCTCAACAACAACAGTATCAGCAGAATAGGCAGAATGATGGGCAATTGAGTAGCAGCATTGAAGAAACACTGCAGAAAATTTTGGAGACCCAGAATCAGTTAGCGGAAAATCAGGCGAGGATGGCAACAGACTTAATGAATCAGCAAGTAGCCACTCGAAATCTTGAAAAAAAAGTGGGTCAGATAGCAGCTGCTCAAAACATGAGATCACAAGGGGTATTACCAAGCGACACAGATCCTAACCCCCGGCAGATCAATGCCATCAGTCTGAGAAGCGGTAAGCAATTAGCTGATGCAGTGCTAAAAGAGCTGAAAAAGGAGGTGCAACCGGAGTTGGTTAGACCAGGACCATCCATCAACATGGGAGAGAATCAGAGTGCTGGGCAACAAATGTGCAACTTTCATTGCAACCAGCACAAAGACCACCACCACCATTCCCTCAGAAATTCAGAAAGAGCAAGGAGGAGGAATGCTTCAAAAAGTTCTTTGAGAGCTTCAAAGAACTTCACATAAATTTGCCTCTTATTAATGTCTTGCAAGGAATGCCCAAGTATGCTAAATACTTGAAGGACGTGATGGTGAACAAAGTTAGATTGGTGGATGTCCAGACTGTAGCACTGACTGAGGAGTGCAGTCACAGGGTATTGAGCAAAATGCCAAAGAAGCTCAAAGACCCAGGGAGTTTTACCCTCCCTATACAAATTGGTGAAACTGAGGTGCTACGAGCTTTGTGTGACTTAGGGGTAGCCGTTAATCTAATGCCCCTATCCTTATTCAACACCCTGGGGTTGGGAGAACCGAGGCCGACAAGGTTGATGCTGCAGCTGGCTGACAAGTCGCGAGTGACACCTGATGGAATAATAGAGGACCTCCTCATCAAAGTAGGTAAGTTTATTATACCTGCTGATTTTATTGTTCTAGATTTTTAGGTTGATGACCAGGTACCCTTAATCTTTGGACGACCATTCTTGGCCACCGGTGGAGCGGTGATTGATCTGAGAGCAGGGTCCCTGAAAATGAGGGTCGAAGATGAAGAAGAACTCTTCCGCATTTACCAAGAAATGAACCCATCCGCACACTACACTAACCATTGTCAGGTTAGTGTGTTGGCAGAGGATGAGTGTGGGGTGGAGGATTCCACAGGTGCACGGCCAAAGGCAAGGTCAAGTGTTCAGCCCGAGTCTGATAGAGGACATCAAATTGAGAAGAAGTTGGAGAAAGAGAGGAACGGAGTGGAGGCTGTTTCCTCTAAACAGCAAAAGAAAAGGAGATGGTTCTCGAAAGAGAACCCAGGTATGAGGATGTCTTGAAAAGGACAGTCCACGTCGTGCCACAACGTAAAATAAGGCGCTGCTTGGGACGCAACCCAAGGGTACCTCAGGTACAATTTGTAGTTTTGATTTTTGTGTTGCTTTTGTTATTTTCATTTTGTTTGTGTTTTTGGTGGAAAGTTAAGCACAGATGGAAGGGAAGTTTGAGTACCGAGATGGTGGAAGCTAAAGAGCATGGAATAGAAGAACTGTGGGGTCGAACACCCACCTCTTAAAACTTAAAAGGAAAGCACGCTTTTAGCTTGGCATAGAGGCTCAGGGAGTATTTCTCATCCTTTAAATGTTAATTTGATGCTATGAGGACATAGCATGATTTAAGTGTGGGGTGAGAAAAATTTCAAATTTTTTGTGCTTAACAAGTTTGTGGTGAATGTAATGCTGGTGAGGAATTTGTGAGAAATTTGAAAATTTTGAAATAATTTTCTGAATTAAGCATGACTTCATCACCCGTTGGTTTTTCTTTTCGGTTCTTTTCCGACGGGGGGTCTTTGAACCGAAGAATAAAATTTTTCTTTTACTTTCCTTTGTCTGTATATAATGTTTTAGTCATAGTTAGGGACTGTTTCCAACGATAGATGGATGACGACCGTCTTGAGGAAAAATTAGGCGATAGGTTTTGGGTTTTTGAAACCATAACTAATTGGTGCTTGATGTTCTTGCTATGTGCTATACGTGATTGTAAGATGCAAGTATGTTCGGTGTGAAGCATGCAGGTGTATAACTTTGTGTGAGATGCTTAGGCTCTTGAATTTGACTCAATATGATTGAAGCTTAATTCTGAATTCTTGTGATTAGCTGAGTAAGAGTCTGATGAATGTGTCTCGAATTGAGCATGTGCCATGAGTGTAAGGTTTTTGAGTATTCTGTGCTATTGTGGATTGTCTAGAACTTGCCTGGTGTGTTTATAAAATGAAATGAAGGCTGTGAAGTGTAGGAGATGATCTAGGCATTTCTTTGAATGAACCAAATTTTTATACCTCATTTTACCTACCTTGAGAAATTAATCCTAGTTAGCCCCATTGAGCCTTGAGCCTATTCTTTGACAGCTGCAACATAAGCTTAATCCTTTTTCTTTCATTAGCCTTGAATTTGATCCAAAACTCCTAAGCGCTTAAGGGAAAAATATGAAAGAGTAAAGGAGTGAAAAGAAAGGAAGAGTAGCAAGTTGTAGAAGTGGAGAAAAGGACAAAGGTGCAGTTGTGTGAAAATGGTTAATTATTATTAAGGAGTTAGAAAACAAATTAATGAATTTTTTTTTTATAGAGCTCCTTACTAATATGCTAAAAGTGCCTAAAGAAAGAGGGAACATAAGAGGAAAAAGAAAGCTGAAAGGAGAAAAAGGTGAAGTAAGGGAAGGGAAGTTCCTAATGAGGGCGTAATGTATTAAAAGCGCTTGGGAAAGTTAGTCACTATTATTGGCCAGAATAGTACCTGCCTGTCCCTTAGCTTACATTACAACCCATTAAGTCCTACTTGATCTTACATTCACACATCCTTAAATTAGTGGAATAAAACACTAAGGGCAAGCTTATGGGTCATTACATGATACATGTGAATTCTTTGTGAGAGTGAGCGTAATTCTATTCATGTACCCACACATGTTGTGATTTAAAAAATTGTTTTTGCGTGTGAATGGGTAACTCTCTTTCCGTGAGGGGCACATGTTGAATGAAGGATATAATTCATGTGGGATTTCTGAATCAGTTGATTTGCATGAGTTTGCTAAGATTGAGAGTCGATTCTTGAGGTTAAGAAGTCTTAATATAGTTGTACTTCATTTCAATGATCAAATCAGGCATGCTCTATTTCTAGCTTGTATCTTACGTAATCATTATAGTCGTAACTTGAATTATCTTGCTAAATTAGTTATGTGGGAGTCTCCATATGCATGATATGTAAAAGGTTGTTGGAGGACGAACAAGGCTTTAAGTGTGGGGTTGTAATCACGGACAAAAATATATGCCCGAGTTACGCTTTACGACTTAAATTAGTCTTGTTTATCTAAGATTATTGTATACATTTTCATGTAATTTTAGATAAAGTAAAGATATGTGCTAACCAACATGATTAACCTTTGTTTTGTAGGTTTTGATGACGTTTGAGTAACTAATTCATGAGTTGGTGAAGTAGATGCTTGGAGACGGAATTAACACGCGAACGTCGGCGAAGAGGAGGCACAAAACAGCCCACCTGCGCGTTGGCAACGTGCCACGGTAGGAAGGCCGCTCACAACAGCCCACCTGCACGTTGGCAACGTGCCACGACAAGTGGCCTCCGCGACCAAGGGCTGCCAACGCACTGCCCAAGCAGCGTGACACGCTGCCAATGCGACAGGGTACTGCCCGGGCCAATTTCGGGTGATTTCCAGAGGACTTCCGCGTCCGTAGCGTGTCACGGAGGCCGGGCTCCGCGATGCACTCCGTGACACGTTGCTTGTTATTCTGGGAAAGAGTCCTACTACTATAAATAGCACACTTAGGTTTATTTTTCATAATTCAGACTTGGTGGAGCAAGGACGTGGGTTACAGGCAGTTGAGGGACGAAAAGTTCAGGGTTTTTTCTCTCTTTCTTTCTTCTCTAATTCAATTGTTTGTATGATTAACACTTGTTTTAGGATGATTAATCCACAAATGAGTGGCTAATTCCCTTCCTTGCTGAGGTTATGAACACTTGTGATGAATTTTGATTATTGATTATATGGTTTTTCATCTTTTTCTTCCATGTTGTTCTATTAATTCTTGTTCTTACTGCATTGGTGTGTGGCCTACATTAATGTACATCTAAAAAGGCCGATTTCACTCGAGAGAGCACGAAATTGGAAAGTTGTGAATTAATAGGATATTGTTCTTTACTTGATTTGGGAAAATTGAGTTTTGATGTGCTTTCCTGATAGAAATATACTTGAAAGCCGTATTAGTCAATTTATGAACCGGAATTGTATGGCTAGAACATGAATTGCATTTGATCACAGAAATGTAGACGGATGGTTCATGATTCTTAAGTGAGATTAAATACGAGAGTTTTAATCTCTTGGCAATTGTTCTTGGCTAGCAACTGGAAGAAAAGATTAACCAATTTATGATGATAATCAGTTTCATTGCATGTTCTTTAACCTCGGCATGCTTTTATCCATAGTCCAAATTCAAAGTAGATAATTGTTTGTAGTTTAGTATAAAATTTATAAAACAAATTATTCAATTTTTGGTTATTTAGTTGACAGCATATTTAGAAGTAAAAATATAGTATACTTGAGCAAATTGCACTTATCCCAAGTCTCTGAGGGATCGATACTTGGCTTACTAAAGCCACTTACTACTTGTTCGACCACGTGCACTTGCGTGTCGGTTTTACAATACCCATACTACGAGCCGAACACCGCTGGCACAGGAATTCCCACTGATTGTACACCGGATTGACACCGCTGGGCTTAACTTCATCTTCGAAGAGCCTAGGGAGTGCAATATCCATCTCATCTGAGAGTTCTATGCCAACTGGAACCCGACTCTACGCAGTCACACTGTCAAGATCAGGAGGCAGGTTGTCACTTTTGAGCCCCATCACTTGAATGCTATCTTGGGGGCGCGGGACACAGACGCCCATGTCCTCCGGCAGCTGAACATCACTCCACCCTATGCGGACATCAAACGCACTCTATGTGGAGCCCGATCGATAGCACGGTGGGGTAGGCACAAGGAGAGGGGCTACCATCAGACATTGCCCTACTCTTAGATGAATAGGGAAGCTAGGATTTGGCTGAAAATTGTGTGCTCATGCTTGATCTCGGGGGTGCACATGACAGATGTCACCCGGGATAGAGTGTGCTTGGTGTATGCCCGGATGAAGGGGCTGGAGACCAACTTTGGGGAGGTAATCATATCCGCCATGAAGAGAGCCCGACTACCACAGGGGCATAGATACGGGTTCGGTGGTCTGCTTACCATGTTCCTGAGGGGCCATGATACCGAGGAGGAGGCCCTGGATTACATCCCACAAATTTACAGGCGTATCTTGGGTGTCACCAAAACCAAGGCACCTGACACTACTCATGGCCGGTGCTCACACTAGCCGAGCGACATGCTTGAGATAACCAATATATGGCCCGCATGTATGGGATGCAGATGTTGTAGCTGCGCATTGGCGTGAGGTCGGCAACGGAGGATGAGCTGTGGAAGCTCGAGCTGGATTACCCATTCGGCGAGAATGCCCGAGCCCTATGCAGAGTGGGGCCAGCATTTGTGGAGCCCATAGATGATGATGTCCCCACCGTGAGGAGACACGCTAGGAGGACTTAGACGTGGAGTCAAATGAGGACAGAGGGGGCGTTTCTGATATGGGAGACGAAGCAACGGGTCCTGACGAAAAAGTTGAATACTTCGATTGATCAGGGAGTTTCACCACCTACCTTTGTGATATGTTGAAATTTTGTGAACACTAGGGACAGTGTTCGGTTTAAGTGTGGGGTGGGAGTAGTTAGGTGCCAGCTTCTTTGTTTTTGTTTATGTTTATGTTTATGTTTTGTTGTTGTGCCTGTGAAAATGTGACCTTGTGACTCTGTGTTGTGTGTTCTGTAAATAAATTGGTGTTGTAACGAATGTTGAAGCTGCTGTGTGTTGTGTTGAGCTGTTGTTGGTTGTTGTGTGGTGTAAATATTGTTCAAATTAAAATTTTTATCTTTTTCTATCGAACTTTTTATTTGAATTTTTTTCGAAATTTTTTATGTTGGGTTTCTCGGCCTTTGTTTTCGGTGCTTTTTCCGAGAATAGTTCCATTGAACCGAAGTTGTAGATAGTGACCGTCCCCTATGATGGATGGATAACGACCGTCTTAAGGGAAATGTAGTCTATAGGAGTAGTTTTTTTCTTTTCTTTCTTTTGTTTGTTTTCCAAACGTGTAGCTACTTCATGGTTCGGAATTCTTGTTACGTGTTGTACATGATATTAAGATGCAAAGGTGATTCATATGAAAGCATGAAAATGTGTAAACATGTTGAGATACCTAGGCCATAGAGTTCGATTGGGTGTGATCGAGGCTTAATAGTGAATTCTTATAATTAGCTGGTTGAAGAGTCTGTGAATATGTCTTGAGTTGAGTATGTGCAATGAGTGTGAGGTGAGGTTTCGATTATTCCATGCTATTGTGAAGTGTCTAGAAATTGCCTGCTGTGTGTACTAAACGAAATGAAGGATGTGTATTGTAGGAAAGGATGTAGGCATTTCTTTGAATAAACCGAAAGTTTCTCCATTATCATACCTACCTTGAATGTGCATCCTAGTTAGCCCCATTGAGCCTTTAGCCTATTTTTTTCTTTCTTTGAAGAGGTACAAACCGAGCTTAATCCCTTCTTTTCATTAGCCATGAATTTGATCCAAAACTCTTAAGCGCTTAGGAAAAACAATTTTCCCACAGTGTAAAGGAGTACGAAGTGGGAAACGGAAGGAAAAGCGAAAGTTGTGAAAGTTAAAGAAAGGTCAAAGGTGCACTTGCTGAAATTAAATAAAATAAAGATGTATAACTAATGTTTGCTAGTAAGTCGAGTGTGTTAAAGAAATGGGAGAATAAAGAAACAAATTTCAAGAATGAGAGGATGAAGGAAGAAACAATGGCCGTAATGATGGTGGGATGTATTGAAAAGCGCTTAAGAAAGCTAGTTGCTATTATTGGTTAGCCCAGTATTTGCTAGTTCCTTAGCTTACATTACAACCCGTAAGTCCAACGTGATCTTACATCACGCGTCCTTATATTAGTGGAATAATACACTAGAGGCAAGCCTATGGTTCATGACATGATGCATGTGAATTCATTGGGAGAGAGAGCGAAACCGTATTCATATACCCCTACATGTAGTGCTTTGGAAATCATATGATGGCAATGGGGTAATTCTCTTGTGTTGTGAGGGCACATGCTTGACGAGAGATTAATTTCGTGTCGGATGTCTTGATCAGTTGATTTGCACGAGTTTGCCAAGATCGAGAATTGATTCTTGAGCTTAGGAGATCTTAATGTGATGTACTGCGTTGTATTCATGAGACCATGCATCTTTTCTTGATGATTTTCTATATTAAATAATCGGTATAGCCGTAGCTTGAATTGTCGAGCCAAAGTAGCGGTGCGTGGGTGTCAATTGCATGAGATGTGAGAATATTGTTCGAGGACGAACAAGATTTTAAGTGTGGGGTTAGTGATCTTGGGAAGAATTGCATGCCCAAGTGATACTCGAATGCTTCATTTCGTCTTGTTTATCGATTGTTATGTGTACATTCTCGTGTGATTTTTAGTAAAAATGTGAATTTATACTAACCAACATGATTAGTGTTATTTTGCAGGTAAAAGGAAATTTTGGAAGCTAATATACATGTTGGTGAAGATCGAGAATGAAGCTAATATACATAAGCCACTTTACTACTTGTTCGACCACGTGCACTTGCGTGTAGTCACACCAACAAGCCGAACAGTGTTTGCAAAAGCGAAATAAGAATGATGGATTTAGGAAGTGATATAGGAATTTCTTTGGTAACCATATTTTTATCCTATTTTACCTACTTTGATTGTAATTATCCTAGTTAGCCATGTTGATCCTTAGCCTATTTTTTTATAGCCATATTATAAGCTTGAATCCCTTTTTGTTCTATTGACATCTATTTGATCCAAATGACTCCTAGAGCACTTTAATGAAAAATTTTTGTAATAAAGGGGCATAATTGGAGAAATGAAGGGAAATGCTAAAAAGTATGGTGAATTGGAAGAAAAGAAAAATGTGAAATTTTGCTAAACAAGGAGGCTGATTTTTAGTGGGAAAATAAAAATAAGAAAGAGCTTTTAAAAATTGAAGATGAAAAAATCATGATTTATCGATTAACCGTACCCATTTATTTACAATGAACCTGCTTTGGCCCTGGTCCTTCCTTGGATATTGTGAACCTCAACATAAAAAAAATTCTTAAGTTGAGGGTGGCTAGAGTAGCGGTGCGTAAAGGGTGAGAGCAGAAGAAAGGAAAAGAAAAAGAGAAAAAATGTGTGAATAAGCTCATTGTTGAAGGAAAATCCCCACTAGTCACCTAAGTTGAAAAAATTGAGAAATCAAAGGAGGTATATAGAGAGAATTTGGAAATTGAGGAAAGTGCTAAAAAAATCAAAGTGTTGTGAAGTATTAAAGTGCTTAGGGAGATTATTCACTATCTTGGCCATATAGTTCCTACCCGTCCCTTGGCCTACATTACAACCAAATTAAAGTCCTATTTGATCCTTGATTCATAATTCTATATTAGTTGAGTATTACACTCAGGGCAAGCCTATGGGTCGTCTTTTGCATGTATGTTGAGTTCTTTTGAGAGTGAACAGAAATTATTTTATTTATGCCCAAGTTAATCTTATTCTATATCTTGTGTGAAAACAGGCATCTCTCCAAATTGTGGGGGCCACAATGGTAAGACTTTGGTTTAATCTTGATTGCTAAGTAACATATGATTCATGTTGGCCCAAAATATGTCTTGATGAGTTAGTTTTCAAAAGCTAAGTGATTTCAAACTTCCACATTTCAATGTTGATCCTATATGCATGCGGGTAAGTTGTTTGAGCTTAATTGATTTGTCTCATGATTGTAAGTGCAACTAGACTTGTTTGTAGGAGGAACTTTGTGCTTAAATGTTATAAGGGAAGTAGTGATTGTTCGAGGACAAACAATAGTTTAAGTGTAGGGTGTTGAAGAAGGGCGTACTCACGCACTTCATAGACATAATTTTTCCCATACTTTGCTATGTGATCTTGGGCAGATTTATATGCCCAAGTGATACTCAAAAGTATCTTTTTCGCCTTGTTTATCTAGCAATGTGTATATATTTTCATGTAATTGGTAATAAAATGTGAATTTATACTAACCAACATGATTAGCATTGTTTTGCAGGTAAAATGTGATTTCGAGAAGCTAAAAGGCATGTTGGACGATATCGGAGTTGGACTTGGATACGAGTAAGGAAAAGGCATTGGACAACATGATTTAAAGGGGCTTCGTGATGGAGCCGTGTCACGCTGCCATCGCGGAGGCATTCTGCCTGGAGGGTGAAAATTCACCAAATTTCCAGTGAAGGTCCGTGTTTGCTCCGTGGCATGGAGCCAGTGCTCCGCGATGCACGTCGTGCCACGTTGAGCTTGAATTCCCGGACCCCCAGTTCCAGTGAGGGTCCGCATTCATGGCGTGTCACGGAGGCAGTGCTCCGCAATGCACTCCGTGACACGTTGCTCATTATTCCGGGAAAAATTCCCACTAGTATAATTAGAACACTTAAGTTCATTTTTCATAATTCAGACTTGGTGGAGCAAGGACGTGGGTTACAGGCAGTTGAGGGACGAAAAGTTCAGTGTTTTTTCTCTCTTTATTTCTTCTCTAATTCAATTGCTTGTATGATTAACACTCGTTTTATGATGATTAATCCACAAATGAGTGGCTAATTACCTTCCTTGCTGAGGTTATGAACACTTGTGATGAATTTTAATTGTTGATTATATGGTTTTTCATCTTTTTCTTCCATGTTGTTCTATTAATTCTTGTTTTTACTACATTGGTGTGTGGCCTACATTAATGTACATCTAAAAAGTCCGATTTCACTCGAGAGAGCACGAAATTGGAAAGTTGTGAATTAATAGGATATTGTTCTTTACTTGGTTTGAGAAAATTGAGTTTTGATGAACCTTCAGGATAGAAATATACCTGAAAGTCGTATTAGTCAATTT
Organism: Datura wrightii; assembly: GCA_035772735.1. Lineage (NCBI taxonomy): Eukaryota > Viridiplantae > Streptophyta > Magnoliopsida > Solanales > Solanaceae > Datura > Datura wrightii. The sequence goes on from JASDFA010000016.1 coordinate 119,464,309, forward strand.
AGGAACCGGAATTGTATGGCTAGAACATGAATTGCATTTGATCACAGAAATGTAGACGGATGGTTCATGATTCTTAAGTGAGATTAAATACGAGAGTTTTAATCTCTTGGCAAATGTTCTTGGCTAGCAACAGGAAGAAAAGATTAACCAATTTATGATGATAATCAGTTTCGTTACATGTTCGGTTAACCTCAGCATGCTTTTATCCATAGTCCAAATTCAAAGTAGATAATTGTTCTTAGTTTTAGTATAAAATTTATAAAACAAAATATCCACTTTTTGGTTACGTTGTTGTCAGCATATTCAGAAGTAAAATAGAGTAAACTTGAGCAAAATCGCACTTAACCCAAGTCTCTGTGGGATCGATACTTGGCTTACTAAAGCCACTTACTACTTGTTCGGCCACGTGCACTTGCGTGTCGTTTTATATACCCATATAACACACCGGACACTATGTTTTGAGGACAATTATGTGTGTTTGCATGGGTTTGTGTTATATATTTGTGAAAATAGCTAACTCACATGATTAGATGTTTTCAGGTCTAAAAGCGATGAATATTGGTGTATTTGATGCTTTGGAATGAATTTGTAGAAAATGCAATAAAGTGAGGACTGGGAGGAGAAAATCTGAAGAAGTGTCTAGTGAAGGTAATGAGTGACACAACGAGTCGTCGTGTGAAGCGATAACTCATCATCAGACACTATGAGCATCCATCAAGTACACTGGAGGACGTGATGATCCATGGCCACATGAGACCTAAGGACTCGTGCCCAGCCCTAATGAGTCGTTAGGTGATCCGTGGCCACAACTGGGTGAGATACTGAGGACGGCTAATGTAAGCAAGGAACGACTCGTTTGAGGTCCTAACGAGTCGTTACTTAGTCCGTGACCACTGATAACCTGGAGTCCATATTTAATTTGGAAAAAGACCTAAAAATCCCAAATTAAATCCATGAAGGAACAAAAGAAGCTGCAACGCGGCAAAGGCTTCCACAACGGGCAAAAATTGGATTTCCTACTTCAACTAGGAAAAGGAACATCAAGTCCAAGTCGAATTCAACAAGGAACAAGCAAAGAATAAATCTACTACTATAAATACCCTTTTATTTTCATCTTGTTTTTATGTCTTCAAGTGTTGAAGTTTCAAGTTCAAAAGTCTTCAAGTAGGATTAGAGTTTTAAGTCTCAAGTTTTTAGATATAAGTTTTGTGTCTTATGTTTGGAACTTCGAGACGATTGTTGAATTGTTCTTCTTTATTGTTGCAATAATCAAGTGAGTTTCTTCCTATCAACGTTGTAAGTATTAATTTTTTCTTTTATTTATGAAATTATTAATTTACTTATAAACATGATAGGCTAAAACCACCACAACTAGGGTTGTGGGAACCATGACAAATTAACACACATAGGTAAAATACTTAGTGATTCTTGAACGGAGTTTATGCAAGTATTGTTTCTTCCTTCATTTTAATTTATTTTTAACGATTGCAAACGTTAGAACTTGCCTTATTCTTACTTACCGGACCAAGGAGGTAGTGAATGGGAAAAGGGATTAACAACGGAGATTTGAGGCTATCAACCCTCATCTAATAGCTTGACCTTGTCCGGAAATAGCTAATCCGATATTAAGGGTAAGGGTTAATCAAGAATACACCCGTAGACGTACTAAGTTGCGTGATAAAAACCATCTAGATAGGGGAATAACCATTTAGGTGAACCTAACTTACCGATATTGCATGCTAAGCACCGGAATAGAACACTAGTACAAAGCGCCTTGTGGTTATGAAGTCATGCGGATCACTTACCCTAGTTAATCGAATTAATTTGGAAACAACAATAAATTTCAAGAAACAATTACTTATTAATTTTACAAATCCCCTCTCTTAGGAAATAATTAACTAAAAAGCTTAAGCACTAGCGTTCTTCTATATCCTTCTATATTGCCTGTGGGATCGACCCCAACCTCTAGTTGGGTTCTTTATTGACGACGTCTGCTTCATACTTCCGAAGGAGGTGTGGTTTGAGCGTTATCAGCTTCATCGAAGAAGACTGGTGAAACGCCGGTCAAAAGCCAATAACCATTTCCTCTGGGAAACAAAGCAACCGGTGAACACGAGCTTCCACTAGTGACACGCTGATCCAGTCACCGAATGACACTTGAACTTGTTGTATTGAAGAGAAAAGAATCGGCGGTTTACAGATGGAGATCGGGAAAGGCCGTAGGAACCGCGGATGGTTACTGGAATTCATTGGAGGCACAAAAAGTGCAGCTGGTAGTTCGTGGATTGCAACCGGTGAATCGCCAGTACTTCCACCTATGCCAGAACACTTATCAGGGGTAAAATTGTCCAGCACAAAAAAAGAGAGAAAAGATACCTCATTTTTTATATATATTCTAGAAAGAGTATTGTGTACTCATCAACTTTAATTTTTCTAGCTTTTAGAACATTCTCTTGGTAGAGAAGAAAGGGAGAATTTGATTGGTGAAATTTGAAAAGAACCATTTCCTTTTTCTTCTTCTTCTTGATAGAAATATACTGCTATTGTTGATGACTACTTGTTGAACTTGATTTTTACTACTCTTATTATTGAATTCAATGAGTTTATTATTGAATGTGCTTTTGAATTTCTTAATTATGAGTAGCTAAATCATTAACTGGAGGTGTGTAATTATGAATGCTTAATTAGATTGGGTACTGCTAGAGTCATCTCAATATTGTTTAACAAAGTGTAAATCTGTTAGATTCTCTCCAATCTATAATTGGAGATCCATTGATATTGATGTGGGTCTAATTGTTCTTACTTGATTGTTGCTTGCAAAAGAGGAATTAAGTATTATGAGAGAATTTAATAGTGGGTATGAATGAGAGATTGTGAAATTGGGCTAGAAATATCTAAAATTACATTCTCACTCCTAATTAATAGCTAATAGGTAGAAATTAGTGCATCTATTAATCCAAATCTTATCAGGTTGAGCTAATGGTCCTATGAAATCTATGCCCCAAATATCAAATAGCTCAATGTCAAGGATGAGAGTAAGAGGGAGCTCATGCCTCTTTGATATGCCTCCTTACCTTTGGCATGCATCACATGCCTTTGCAAAATCATGTGCATCTTGGTGAATGGTAGGACAATAGTACCTTTCTAGAGGTTTGAAAGAACTCTAGCAAGAGGTATTTATAAGGCTGAAAAGCATTAATACCCATTTTCCCTAGATTATTTACACTAATTGAACTTATGAGATGACCTAGCATGACCGTATTTAGTTAGCATATCATCTACACCACACCTATAGTCTTTCATATTCTTGTCAACAACCTTGGTAATTTTACTTTAGTATTCAGCCAAATTAGAAGTATTGTAACACCCCAAAACTTTCCTAGACCAAACTCTTTTGACCTTGCAAGAAAAAACTAGAAGAAAACAAGAAAGGTTACCTCAGAATGACTGAGACAACAAGTCGTGGTCAGGCCCAATGACTTGTTGTGTCATTCGTGGTCAGCCCTATTTGGTTCTTCAGGAACCAACGGGACATGAAATGACCCATTGTGAGGACAATGAGTCGCCCTGTCACTTATTGGTCCCCAGCTCAGAAATCCTCCTTCCAGGACCCCATGACTCAACCAATGAGTAGTCGTTTGATACAATGACTCATGGTGTGAGTCATTGGTTGAGAGTCCCTGAAACCCTCTTCAGTGACAACGAGTGGTAGCAACAACCCGTTGTATCACACAACAAGTCATTGTGCCCGTCGTGTCAAGACAGGGATTTTTACAATTTTTCTAGTGAAGGTAACGATTGGACACAATGACTAATTGGGTACACCAATGAGTCATTGTGTTGCCTGTTGTCAATCCTTCCAGATTTTCCATCCATTGACCATGGGAGGAACAAATGACCTATTGGTTCATCCAACGAGTCGTTGTATCTCTCGTTGCCAAATCTAGTGAACCCTGAACCCAGGCAGTAGGACCAATGAATTTTCCCAATGAGTCTGGTCTCCACAACCAACTTGTTGAGCGACCCGTTGGTCCCCTGTCTGGTAGTTTTCTAGATTTTATTCCAGGGTTATTTTTTTAACTTCCTAGACTTTTTATCTTAAAACCCTATCATTTTGGGCTCATTTAGAAGGGATTTAAAGGGTTAGAACGACATTCCCCCTTCATTTCATTCATTCTCCCAAGTCAAAAGTGTAGAAACAATCAAGAAGCACAAACCAGAGCTAGGGAATCCGACTAATTCTTCTCAAAATTTCTCAAGGATTTCCTCAGGAATTCTTCACCAGGTATGTGAGAAATCAATAAGGAAAATTTTCTTCCCTTGTGTCCCCAAAACTCTTCTCTAATTCTTCTATCAATTACAATCCTATGCATTTGAAATGTAGAAAGTTTTCAAACAAAATTCTTTAAATTTCTAGTGGAATATTATTCATGATATTTGCTGCTTTAATATTCTCAATTTCTAGAAACATTGTGGAACTAGCATCTAGTAGAATGATTTAGCCCTAGTTTCTTAGTTCAGTAAATTAGAATCTTGCATGTTGGACTACTTTTCCCTGTGGCTTGATTCTACCAGTTTTAGGATTCCTATATTGTTAGTATATGTTGAAATTCCAGTCAGATGTATGTTAGTATGGTATCAGTCATATTATTAGCATACTCAGTATTGTCCAGAAATGTCAGTTGATTAGTTTGACTATAGACTTTTCTTAAGGTGTTAGTGGTGCCTCCCAGTTATTAGTTATTAGACTCAGATCTCAGATTTTAGTGGTTCTTTATACGGTTATGAAACTTTTAGATAAGAAGCTCTGACCAGTCTTAGAACCCACAGCTTCATATGTCAGTTTGTTCTTTAGACCGTTACGATGCTTCCAGATAAACAACTCTGACCAGTCTTAGAATATCAGTTACTAAATTCGATCCAATAAGACTTTCAAGGTACTTCCAAATAGGTATCCCTGACTTAGTCTTGCGCCCCAGTTTCGAGCTATCAGCTTATTAGTCAGTATAGGACTATCCTGTGGGGTAGGACTTAGAACCGAACAGATCGGGATTCCAGCGCACCCAGGTTCCCAGAACTACGTTGCCACCATAGGTTATCTTATTGTCCTTATGGACCCAGACTTGTGATCATCCAATTCATGCCTTTATACCATGGCAAGGAATATTAGGTCCTACTGATGGGGTGTATACATCGGACTCCACGTCTAGCTCACGTGGTTATATATTGGTTATAGACACTCCAACTAATAAATTTAGTCTTAGATTAGCTCAGTTCAGAACAGTTTCAGTTTACTCAATTTAGATCAGTTTAGTATAGTTAGTTCAGATTTAGTATCTCAGATTCAGGGCATGCCTATGACCGTCATACAGGTTCATTTTGACTATTTTAGTACATTTTAATTTATTCAATTGCAGCATTTCAGTTGCTTATTGAATGTCATTTCAGTTCAATTATTTATTACTTATGGTATATTTTCTCCCACTTACTCAGTACATTTAAAGTACTGATGCATACCTTCTATGCTATATCGTATTATGATACAGCGGTAGGTTCTCAATCTTAACACCATTAGTAGATCTTCTACAGGAGTTATCAGTTGCACCAATTGTGAGTCCTCATCTTTTGAGGATGATGTTTCTTTAGTTAATTTCGTACAGTTAGAGTTTATAGTTAGCTGGGAGTTTGTCCCAACAAATCATCAGACATAGATGTCTTTCATACATAGATTCAGACTTTCAAATTTTTTTCAAATGTGTAAACTTTTACTATTCAACTTTCCTTAAATGGTTTTATTATTTAAGCTTCTGCTATGATTACTCTGATTACCAGTGTTATGGTAGACCATGGGTTGGCTTGGGGTTACTTGTGACTCCAATTATCGTGTCTCATCTAGGGTATAGACTAGTATCTTGACAAACTTGGTATCATAGCACTAGGTTTAGAGTATCCTAGGATGTCCGAAAGCCGCATCAAGTAGAGTCCTTTTCATGGATGTGAAGCACGTCACACTTATGACGGGGAGGCTATGAGACGTTATTAGGAGACTCCCTTTTGTTCATACTCTTTATCATATGTTGAAGTTCAATTCAAAAAATGTTCTCCTAACTCGTGCTATATTTCATTTCAATGAAATCATGCCTCCAAGAAACGATAAAGAAAGAAGTGTCGGCAATGCTAACCAACCTACCCCACTAGCTCCAGCAGCCCCTCAGGACGATCCTGTAATGCCCAAGAAACTCAAAGATTAGGCCCATGACTTAAAATAGAGAAAGCTGAAAAATCTGCACTAGGTCACAGAACGAGCCGCTCTTTGACCCGTGGGGGGTGACCACGAGTCATTAAGTGACTTGTGGTAAGGACTTGGAACTTGTTTGGAAATTTGGAAAATGGGTGACCACGGGTGTGACCACGAGTCGTGGGGTGATCCGTGGTAACTGATGGATTGAAAGATGAAAAAGTCATGCAGTATACCCAACGGGTCCTCAACATGACTCGTTTGGGACATCACGAGTCTTGGTGTCACCCAGGGGACTCCAGGGAATTTTAGGCAGTGCAGACCATGAGAGGTGACCACGAGTTGTGGTCATTAACCACGACCCATTGGGTCTCTCGTGGTAACCTGCAGAGAGATATCAGGCAGTGCACTTGATGACCGTGACCACGAGTTATGGTCACCGGGCACGACCCGTTGGGTTCCTCATGGGGGGGAGGGGGGGACTGGCAGTCAGTTTCCTACGAATATCCTAAGGGTGTTTAAGTAATTTCCTAGCCTCCTAGACTCTAAACTATGTCGTTTCAAGCATATTTCAGACTATTAGAGGGTTTAAGCTGTTTCCTTCCTCATTTTCCCCATTCAAACTTTCAAAAAGCAATGTAGGATTTCTCTTAGAGCATTTCAGAGAAAGAACTAGGGCAGTCCCTTTCTCCTTGGTCCCAAGAAGGAAATCCATCGGGCTTCTTCACCAAGTATGTGGGAATTCAAAATGGGAATAGTTCTTCCCTTGAGTCCCCAGGATCCTCCTTTGTTTTCCCCATCAATTCTAGCCTTGAGACTTTTGAATGTGATAAAATTATCTGTCAGACCTTGCTTAAATCATGTGAAATATCATTTTGTTGATGTTTTTCCACCAGTTTGTGACTATGTTGTTGCTTATTCCTGTAATGTGAAATCTAGCCCTAGTCTTGAATACAGAGAAACTAGAATCTTGCAATAGTGTTTACATATCGAAATTTTTGCTTGTTCTATCGGTGTGGGAACTGCCATGTTGTTGATTTATTGAAAAATGGTCAGACTATTGTCAGTTCAGTTTCAGTCAAAATGCTAGAATATCTAGTGCTAGTCAGAAACGTCAGCTGATCAGTTTGACTATAGAAAATTCCCGAGTTGTCAGTAGTACCTCCCCTCCCCCCCCCCAATTATTAGAATCAGATTTAGAACTCAATTTTAGTGGTCCACTAGGTGGTCATGACACTTTCAGATAAGCAGCTCTGACCATTCATAGAACCCAGTTCCAGAATCCGAAAGGCTCTCAGGGTGCTTTCAAATATGTATCGCTGACTAGTCTTGGGCCCCAGTTTTGAGCTCTCAACTTAGTAGTTAGTCTAGGACTATCCATTTGGAGTAGGACTTAGCACCGAGGGGACTGGGGTTCCAGTGCACCTAGGTTCCCAAAACTATATTTCCGCCATAAGTTATAGTTTTATTGGCCTCATGGCGCCAGACTCTTTTGATCACTCAGTTCATGCTTCTACACCCTGGCAAGGTATTTGGTCCTACCGATGGGGTGTATTCATCGGACTCTACATCTAGCTCACTTGGTTATATGTCGGTTATAGGCTCTCCCACTAGTCAGCTCATCTCAGTTTCAAATCAGTACCTCAAATTTAGTGCATGTTCTTGACCATCAAACAAGGTCTGTTAGACCATCTCAGTTATTTCAGTAATTCAGCTCAGTAGTTCTAGTTGGTCATTGCATGTCTTTTTAGTTCATCACTTATATTTCTTGTGTATGGTTTCTCACTTACCCAGTACATTAAAAGTACTAACACATACTTTTATGCTATATCATTTTATGATATAGCTACAGGATATCAATCTCAGCCTCGCAAGCCAATCGCCCTTAGAAGACTTCAGCGGTCCTATTTGGTGTATCCTCATCTTTCGAGGATGAGGATTATTTTACTCAGTTTTATTTCTTCTATTTAGATTTGGGTTAGCTGGGGGATTGATCTAGAAACTCATCAGTTGTAGTGGCTTTCAGACACAAACTTGGGTTATTTTCAGATTTATAGTTTTGTCAAATGTATTCACATTTAATGAATCAGTCCATTCTCATAAATGTTTTATATTGTACTTTAAAGCTTCCACTGTATAGGTTTTTAAAAGTATACTCAGAATGCAAGTGTATGATAGACCAGGGGTCGACTTGGGTTACTTGTGACTCCAAGTACCATGTTCCATCCAGGGTGTAAGCTCGGGGCGTGACAAACTTGGTATCAGACACTAGGTTTAGAGTATTCTCAGATGTCTGAAAGCCGCATCGAGTATAGTCCTTTTCATGGGAGTGAAGTGCGCAACACTTTTTCCAGGGAGGCTACGAGATGTTATTATGAAAACTCCCTTTAATTCATACTCCTTATAGTGTGTTGGAAATTCAATTCCAAAATATTCTCCTAACTCGTGGTCTATTTTATTTTAGTGAATCATGCCTCCGTGATGTGGTAATGGAAGAAGGACCAGAAATGCTCACCAATCTGCCTCACCAGCCCCGGCAACCCCTCAGGACGACTCAGTGTCTACCACAGAGTTTAGGGCGGCCATTTAGCTGCTCGCTTAGACGGTTACCAACCAGGTGAACCAACAGGTGGTTCCAATAACCAATAATGGGTCCGCAACAGCTGCCTGAGTGCAGGACTTCACTCGGATGAACCCTTTGAATTTTAACGGATCTAAGGTGGGAGAGGACCCACAAGGTTTCATGAATGAGATTAAAAAGATCACCCGAATTATGGGTTTCAGTCCCTCAGAGAGTGATGAATTGGCTACCTACCAGTTGAAAGGGGTAGCCAAGGTCTAGTACGAACAGTGGAAGGAGGGGAGGCCAGCAGAAGAAGGACTGATGGAATGGGAGGAGTTTATTACAGCCTTCCTGGACAGATTCTTCCCTCGGGACTCAGGGAGGCTAAAGTAGCAGAGTTCATGAATTTGAGATAGGGAAACCGGACAGTAGAAGAATATGCTCTAGAGTTCACTAGGTTGTGCAAATACGCTCAAGAGATTGTGGTTGAGCCAAGGGATCGCATGTTTCTGTCCTCAAAGTGTGTAGGACAATAATGTTGATTAAGGATATTGACCTCTCCAGCCTTATTGTCTATGTCCAACAGATTGAGGCAGAAAAACTGAGGGACATGGAGCGAAAGAACAAGTGGGCAAGGACTGGCCAATCAAATTATGGCCATCAGAGGTCTGACGGTAGTAGCCGCCCACAGCAGCAGCAGAAGCACCAGAGGGCTCCAACACCCAGATCTGCCAGTTCCCCTACCTTTCGATCCCGCTAGGATTGGAGGGGTAGAGAATCTGAATCTCAGACTTAGAGCTACAGTGTCAGCAACAGGTACCCAACTTTCCCTAAGTGTGGCAAGAACTACCCAGGAGAGTGTCTTCAGGGTCGAGAGGGCTGTTTTGGTCGTGAACAGCTTGGTCATCAACTTAAGGAATGCCCGTTAGCAGGACGGGGAAGGTCACAATCACTACCTCAGCAGCTCCATCAGGCCGACCACCTCAGCAAGCCAACCCTTCAGGTATGGATAACGGCCAGCACCAAAACTGTTTTTAATGCATTGTCTTCTCGTCAGGACTAGGAGAGCTCACCTGACGTGGTCACATGTATGTTACGTCCTTTCCACCTAGATGTATATGCCCTACTTGATCGGGGGGCCACACTATCATTCGTGACTCCCTATGTAGTAGTCTAGTTTGATATTAGTCCGAAGGTCCTCTCAGAACCATTTTCAGTCTCCACCCAAGTTGGCAAGTCAGTTAGAGCCAGCCGGGTGTATAGAAACTACCCAGTCTCAGTCTTCAATAAGGTCATTCCAGCTGATCTTGTAGAATTAGACATGGTCAATTTTGACCTCATCCTTGGCATGGATTGGTTACACTTATGCCCCAGTCAATTGCAGAATTAGAGTTGTTAAATGTCAATTTCCAAATTAGCCACTGTTAGAGTGGATAGGCAGTAGCTCAGCGCCTAAGGGTCTATTTATTTCCTATCTTAAGGCATAGAAGCTTGTACTTTGTAGTTGTACATAAGCAAAGTATTGAAAATCGTATTTACTCTTTCCATTTAAAGGCAAAATAGGAAAAAATAAAAATGCCTAGCAACTTTTTTCTATGGATAGTCAAATATTCCAACTCTAAGACCCCAATTATCCAATCAGTCTCTATTGTCAGCAAATTTCCTGATGTGTTCCCCGAAGATCTTCTCTGAGTTCCTCCTGAACGGGAAATCTACTACGGTATATACCTTCTCCCAGTACTCATCCCATCTCCATCCCTCCTTACAGAATAGCCCCGACTGAACTTAAGGAGTCGAAGGAGAAGCTAAAAGATCTTCTTGATAAAGGTTTTATCAGACGTAGCATCTCTCCCTAGGGTGCTCCAGTACTATTCATGCGAAGAAGGACGGTACCCTTAGAATGTGCATTTATTACTGTCAATTGAACAAGGTCACAGTCAAGAACAAGTATCCCCTACCCAGAATTGATGACCTATTCGACCAACTTTAGGGAGCTAGTTGTTTCTCCAATACAGATCTTAGGTCCGGGTATCATCAGCTAAGATTCAAACAATGTGGCATACCGAAAACAACTTTCAAGACTCGGTATGGTCACTACGAGTTTGTGGTTATGTCCTTTGGACTAACAAATGTCCCTGCAGCCTTTATGGACTTGATGAATAAAGTCTTCAAGCAGTATCTGGATATGTTCGTCATTGTGTTTATTGACGACATTCTGGTATACTCCAGAAATGAGGAAGAGCATGCTAATCACCTGAGGATAGTGCTTCAAACACTCAGAGGCCGCCAGTTGTTTGCCAAGGCCAGCCAATGTGAATTCTAGCTGAAGTCTATGACTTTCCTGAGTCATGTGGTCTTAGGTGAGGGTGTTCAGGTTGATCCTCAAAAGATAGCAGCAGTGAAAGACTGGCCCAGGCCTACCTCCCCAATCGAAATCAAAAGTTTCTTGAGTCTAGCCGGTTATTACCGGCGCTTTGTGGAAGGCTTTTCTTCTATAGCATCCCCTATGACTAGGTTGACTCAGAAGAAGGTGAAATTCTAGTAGTTAGATGCGTTTGAGAATAATTTCCAGGAGTTAAAAACTCGACTCACTACCGCTCCAGTGTTGACCTTACCGGAAGGATTAGATGGGTCTTTTGTGTATTGTGATGCTTCCAGAGTTGGACTCGGCTGTGTTCTGATGCAGCGAGGCAAGCTGATAGCCTACGCCTCTAGACAACTCAAGGTTCGTGAAAACAATTATCCGACACATAACCTGGAGTTGGAAGCGATGGTGTTTGCATTGATAATATGGAGACACTACCTATATGGGGCTCACGTGGATGTTTTCACTGATCACAACAGCCTCAGTACGTGTTCAGTCAAAAAGATCTAAATCTTCGTCAAAGAAGGTAGTTGGATCTACTGAAGGACTATGACATAAGCGTGTTGTATCACCCGAGCAAGGCCAATATGGTGGCTGATACCCTGAGCAGAGTGTCTATGGGAAGTGGGAGTGTGAATCATGTTGAGAAAAGAAAAAATGAACCGATGAAGGATATTCACGGACTAGCCCGATTACGGGTGCAGTTGGTTGATTCAGCTAAGGGTGGAGTGGTAATGCAAAGTGGGCCAGATTCCTCGTTGGTTGTTGAAGTTAAATCTAGATAGGATGAAGATCCCATCCTACTTAAACTTAAGGAAGAGATTCTCAGAAAAGAGGTTGAGGCTTTCTCCAAAGGGGGACATGGTGTGCTCCGTTACCAGGGCAGATTGTGTGTACCGAACGCCGGTGATTAGAGAAAGTTGATACTGACTGAAGCACACAACTCGAGGTACTCCATCCACCGTGGTGCTACTAAAATGTACCGCAATTTGCGAGATATTTACTAGTGGAACGGAATGAAGAGAGACATCGCTGAATTTGTAGCTAAGTGCTCGAACTGCCAGCAAGTCAAAGTAGAGCACCAGAGACCGGGCTCAGGATATCATCATACCCACGTGGAAGTAGGAAGAAGTAAATATGGATTTTATTATAGGTCTACCTTGGAATCATCGACAGCATGATTCAATCTGGGTGATAGTAGACCGGATGACTAAGTCAGCACACTTCATCCCATTTAAAACTACAGATTAAGCTTAGGACTATGCTAGGCTTTATGTCCGGGAGTTAGTCAGACTTCATGGGGTGCCCTTATCCATTACCTCAGATAGAGGTACCCAGTTCACCTCTCACTTCTGGAAGTCCTTTCAGAAGGGACTTCGTACCTAGGTCAAGCTCAGCATAACTTTTCATCCGCAGACATATGGGCAAGCTGAGTGTACTATTCAGACCCTAGAAGATATGTTGAGAGTGTGCATGATCGATTTCAAGGGCAGTTGGGATGATCACTTACCTCTCATCGAGTTTGCTTACAACAACATCTACCATTGAGGCATTGTATGGTAGAAGGTACAGGTTGTCCGGCTGATTCGGTATATGGGTTAAAAACTGACACGCAAGTGCACGTGGTCAAACAAGTAATAAAGTGGCTAAGTAAGCCAAGTATCGATCCAAGGAGACTCTGGATAAGTAAAATTGCTTAAGTATACTCTATTCTAGCTTTACTTCTAATTATGCTGACAACAACGTAACCAACAGTTAAATAATTCTATGTTTATAACTTATATACTAAAACTATTAACAATTATTTACTGTGAATTGAAACTATGGATATGAGCATGCCAAGGTTAAGAACAAGTAATGAACTTAATTGTAATCATAATTCGGTTATTCTTCTCTTTATGTTGCTAGCCAAGAATATTAGCCTAGAGATTAAAACTCTCGTATTTAATCTCACTTTAGAATCATAAACCATTCGTCTACATTTCTGTGATCAAATGCAATTTATGACCTAGCACTACAATTCCGGTTCCTAAATTGACTAATACGGCTTTCAAGTATATTTCTATCAGGAAAGCACATCAAAACCCAATTTTCCCAAATCAAGTTAAGAACAATACCCTATTAATTCACAACTTTCCAATTTCGTGCTCTCTCGAGTGAAATTGGACTTTTTAGATGTACATTAATGTCGGCCACACACTAATGCAGTAGAAGCAAGAATTAATAGAACAACATAGAAGAAGAAGATGAAAAACCATATAATTAACAATCAAAATTCATCACCATTGTTCAAAACCTCAGCAAGGAAGAGAATTAGCCACTCATTTGTGGATTAATCATCCTAAAACGAGTGTAAATCATACATACAATTGATTGAAAGAAGAAAGGAAGAGAAGAAATCCCTTAGCTTTTTCATCCCTCAACTGCCTCTAACCCACGTCCTTGCTCCACCAAGTCTGAATTTTTATTAAAAATAAGCCTAAGTGTTCTATTTATACTATTGGGAATTTTTCCCGGAATAACAAGCAACGTGTCACGGAGGCCAACGTGGAGCACTGCCTCCGTGACACGGCGTGGACGCGGACCCTCACTGGAAATCCAGGGTCCGGGAATATAGCCTCAACGTGGCACGGAGGCCAACGCGGAGGCTTATCTCCGTGCAGCGGAGCTATCGCGAGGCTTCACTGGAAATTGCCAATTAAATCACCCTCCAGGCAGTGTGCCTCCGCGATGGTAGCGTGGCACGGCTCCATCGCGGAGCCCCTTTACATTGCTCATTCCAATGTCTTTTCCATGCTCGCATCCGAGTCCAACTCCGATATTGTCCCAACATGCATTTTAGCTCCTAAAAATCATATTTTACCTACAAAACCAATGCTAATCATGTTGGTTAGTATAAATTCACATTTTATTACCAATTACATGAGAATATATACACATTGCACCACAAACAAGGCGAAAATGATACTTTTGAGTATCACTTGGGCATATAAATCTGCCCAAGATCACTTACCCCACACTTAAATCCTTGTTCGTCCTCGAACAACACATACACAACTCATGCAAATTACATCCCAACCCTTGCCACTATGGTGCGACAATTTATGCTACGGTCATCCCGATTATTCAATTTTTGCAAATCATCAAGAAAACATGCATGGTCTTAACAATGCAATGACCTTTAATACATCAAGACTTCCTAGACTTTAAGAATCGACTCTCGATATCGGCAAACTCATGCAAATCAGCTAATCAAGATATCCGACACGAAAATCAATCTTTCATCAAGCATGTGCCCTCACAACTCAAGAGAATCTTCCCCTTTATGTTCATGCAACACACAAACATTCAAGTAGGGGCATGTAGAAATTAATTTCACTCTCTCTCCCAAAAGAATTCACATGCTTCATGTCATGACCCATAGGCTTGCCCTTAGTGTATTACTCCACTAATATAAAGAAATGCAATGTAAGATCACGTAGGACTTTAATGGGTTGTAATGGAAGCTATGGAACTAGTATATATTGGATTAGCCAATAATAGTCACTAGCATCCTTAAGCGCCTTTTCAACACATTCCCATCAACTCATGAACATTGTTTCTCTCTTTTCTTTTTCCTCTCATCCCATTCATGCTTGTTTACTTTCGTATGGCCCATTTCCTCAAACACACTTGACACAACAACAAAAGGGTTTTCATGCACCTTCATTATCATTTCATTATACCAAGTGCCTCTTCAACCTCTTCTTTTCTTTCTTCACTCTGCTTTTCTTTTCTTTCCACTCTTCTCACTCTTTGACACTTCGGGAAAATTTTTCTTTTCTTAAGCGCTTAAGAGTTTTGTATAGACTTTACGGCTAATGAAAAGAAGGAATAAAGCTTAGTTTATACAATTTTGGACAAAAGAAAGAAATAATCGGCTAAAGGCTCAACGGGCTGAGTAGGGTATACTGTCACATCAAAAGGTA
Organism: Datura wrightii; assembly: GCA_035772735.1. Taxonomy (NCBI): domain Eukaryota; kingdom Viridiplantae; phylum Streptophyta; class Magnoliopsida; order Solanales; family Solanaceae; genus Datura; species Datura wrightii. Next base: position 119,479,443 of record JASDFA010000016.1, read on the forward strand.
GAGTATGACAAGAAAAAAATAGAAACTCTCGGTTAAAACAAAGAAATGCCTACATCCTTTCCAACACTACACTTCCTTCATTTCGTTTTGTACACACACCAGGCAAGTTCTAGACACTTCACAATAGCATGGAATAACAATACCTCACTTCACACTTTATGCACATGCTCGATTCAAGATGCATTCAGAGACTCTTTAATTAACCAATTACATGAATTCAAAATTAAGCCTCAATCACACCGAATGGAATTCTTCAGCCTAGGTAACTCAACATATTTACCAAATTGCATGGTTTCAAATGAATCACTTTTACATTTTGAATATCAGTTACAACACGCAACCAAAATTTCACAACCATTTAGTAACTACAGGTTCAGTGATGCAATCCACCAAAGAAAAACTGAAAACAAATTAAAATCATACTCCTACCGACTACATTTCCCTTAAGACGGTCGTCATCCATCCATCATAGGGAACGGTCCCTAACTGTGACATCGGTTCAATGGGACTATTCTCGGTAAAAGAACCGAAAACAAACTCCGAGAAACCCAAAATAAAAATCAAAAAATTTTTGCAAAACATCGATCATTTCGATAGAAAAATATTTACAAAATATTTTGATAAGTGCAAAAAAAATATTTTTGCAAAAATTTTGAAAAATATCGATCATTTCGATACAGAAAGAAAAATATTTACAAAAATTTACAGAATAACACTGGCAACCATAACCTTTCACAACACACATCATTAACCACAAAAATATGTACAGATATAACACAAATCAGTTCACAACCACAGGGAAACGTAAAAACATACATGCAGAAACAAAGGAAGAACATACAGCAGATTAGCCTAGTTCCCAGCACCTAACTACTCCCCACCCCACACTTAAATCGAACACTGTCCCCAGTGTTCACAAAAATTAAGATCACAAATTTTCGGGTGGTGGAACTCCCTGATCAGTCGAAATATTCGACTTCTTCATCCGGTGCTGCTGCCTCATCGCCCATGTCCGAGTCACCTCCATCATTGTCATCGGAGTCCTCCTGACATGTCTCCTCGTCCGTGGGGACATCATCGTCAGTAGGCTCAACGAAGGCTGGTCCCACTCGGCACAAAGCTCTGGCGTTCTCGCCAAATGGGTAATCCAGCTCCAGCTGCCATAACTCATCCTCTGTGGCTGGTCTCCCACCAATCCGGAGCTGAAGCATCTGCATACCAAACATTTGTGCCATGTACTGATCGTCACGAGCATGTCGCTCGCCCAGTGTCAGCACTGGCCCGTGTGTGGTGTCGGGGGCCTTAGTTTTTGTCACATCAAGGGCCCTCCGCTCCAACTGTGGGATGTTGTCCAAAGCCTCTTCCTCAACGTCGAGGCCCCGGAGAAAGGTGGTGATGAGTCCGCCGAACCCATATATGTGGCCCTGGTGTAGTCGGGCTCTCTTCATGGCGGATATGATGACCGCCCCAACATTAATCTCCAGCCCTTTCATAAGGGCATACACCAGGCAGACACAGTCCCGGGTCACATCCGTCATGTGAACCCCCGGGATCAAGCACGAACACACTATTTTCAGCCATATTCTGGCCTCCCTGTTCATCTGCGAATAAGGCAGAGTCTGGTGATAACCCCTCTCCTTATGTCTGCTCCATCGGGCTGTGGATCAAGCCCCACACAAGGTGCGTCTGATATCAGCATATGGTGGGGTGATATTCAGCTGGCGAAGAACGTGGGCGTCTGTGTCCCGCGCTCCAATGATGGCATTTAATTGCTGGGGTTCTAGAGTGACAATCTGCCCTCTGATTTTTATTGTGTGGCTTCTGATGGCTGGGTTCCAATTTGCATAGAACTCCCGGACTAAATGTAGGTTGCACTCCTTGGGCTCCTGAAATATAAAGCTGAGCCCAGCTGCCTCGATCCTTTGCACGATACGGGGAAACTCCTGCGCTAGTGGTTCCCGTGCAATATGCTCCTCAGGGAAGTACTTATTCTCCTTATGTTTAGCGTACCACTTCTTCCCTTCATCGGTCACCCACCTCGTTCAGTATTGGCGGCGTTGGCCGTGCGGAACAGCTGGTGCAGCTGGGACTGCAGTGCCCAGTCTCATGCGTTTTCTCCCGGTGCCTGAAGTAGAAGCACCTTTACCTTTTTCCTGCCTACTCGCCATTGTACCTGTCAATATACATAAACAAGCACAATGTTAAGCTAAATACATGTTAACTTCGGCTAAGGTCGGGTCAAACTAAGTTTACCCCACACTTAGTCCATAGCTACGTTTACTCTACTTCGGCAAGGATTACTTTATTTACAACCCAAACATAAACAACTATACAATTTATTGCTTAGTGCGTTCACAAAAAAAAAATTCGACAGTATAACGTTTAGCGTACTACTCAGACTTCATACAGCTAATCCCAATCCTACTATCGCTAGCAATTCAACCATCGCACTTAGCAACGAAAACAACAAACAAAAACAACAACAAAAATTCTATATACATACGAATCCAAATAATCAAACCAATTTGCACAATTTTCGCATTTTCCCAAAAATTCGAGAATTTGTCGTCTTTTACATTCAAACAATATTTACAACGACTTATCTCAATTCACAAACACACCCCGGCATATAATGCACCAATTTATCAAGTTACCCAATTCGATTTCAACAACCCAAGCCCTAGAAATCAATTTTACAATCACATTCGAATCATTCACGCAAACGACAAGTTCAAATGCTAATTACAACATTCCGAACATCTATCAATCAAAGAATAATTCAATATCATGCTAAATTGCTACTTAGGATGATATATCTCACCTCACATGCTCAACTTCGACTAAAATCGCCAAAAACTTGAGAGAAACGAGGAAAACATACCTTTACGTTGAATAACCGAAGAAACTTGACAAATTGTCTGCTTAGTAGCGTGGCACGTTGGTTGGGAGAGGGGATTTAGGTGTTTGGTCGGGGAGAAGAGAGAAAATGAAGGAAAAAAGGGCAAAAATCGGGGTTAAAAAGAAGAAAAACACGTGGGTCACCCGGCAACCCGGTGTGACCCGGCAATGAATATAGGGCAACGTGTCATGGAGGGTAACGCGGTGCCCTTCCTCCGTGACACGGAGCCAACGCCCCAGTGCACTGTCTCTTCATTTTATTTATTTTTTCATACCTTGCCTTTTCCTTCCCGACTCCATGCATATTTTTCTCCGTTTGACCTGAAAATCACCTCACTAAACAAAATTGGTTAGATTAATAGATTTCCCTAACTAAAATGGAAAATACTACTAAAACAAAAAATTTGTACTAAATCAAGAAAAAAGAAAAATAAACTAAAAACTATTTACACTTTACTAAACAAAAGAAAAAAATATTTTTCACGGGTTGCCTCCCGTGCAGCGCCTGGTTTACCGTCGCCGCTCGACGTCCTTTATGCTCAATTATCCACTAGGGTGATGGATGATTTGTCATGATCATTGTCCTCCCCCCAGTAGTGCTCAACCTTATCAGGTGGTCTTCCTATCAACTCTCGGGATTCACTCATTTGCTTAGCCTTCCCATGATCAATTACATTGATCACTGAGAGTTCCTCATTTACAATCGGGAGCTTGGGTGCTTTGTACACATCGAACACTTCTACCTTGTCATGTGCTCGCATTGTAAGTTGACCGCAGCCACGTCGATTAATGCTTTTCCGATTTCCAAAAAGGGTCGTCCCAAAATAAATGGGACTTCAGCGTCTGGTTCAAAATCCAGAACAATAAAATCGACCAGAAAAATGAGGGAGCCCACTTGCACAAGCACATCCTCAACAATGCCATCCGGCCTCGCTAAGGATCTGTCTGCTAGCTGCAAGATTACGGTCGTAGGTCTAGGACTCCCCAGACCTAACTTTCTGAATACCGAAGATGGCATCAGATTTATGCTCTCCCCCAAGTCACATAATCCACGAGCTCGGATACTCTGCCCAATAGTAAGCTGGATAGTAAAACTTCCAGGATCTTTCAGCTTCGTGGGCAGTCTATTTTGAATTCGGGAAGTGCATTCCTCTGTCAAAGCTACCGTGGCATACTCAGTCAAACGACTTTTGTTAGCCACGATGTCTTTAATATATTTGGCATATTTTGGCACTCCCTGCAAGACATCAACAAGAGGTAAGTTAACATGTACCTGTTTAAGCACCTCCATAAATTTCTTGAAATACGCCTCCTCCTTGTGTTTCTTGAGTCGTTGAGGGAACGGGGGTGGTGGTCTTTCTGATTCCGCTTCTTTGGTCTTCCCCCTATCAGAACTTTGTTCCTCCTCAACTTCTGCTGCTCCTAACTTTTGAGGCGGTCTTTCCGGTTCCATCTCCTTCAACTGCAAACCACTCCTCGTGGTCACTGCATTTACCTGCTTCGGATTAGGATCCGTGTCGCTAGGCAGTCCTCCTCTGGGCCTTGTATTTTGGGCACTAGCAAATTGCCCAAATTGATACTCAAGAGCCTTGGTCGCTAATTGATTGTTCTTCACTTCAGCTGCCAATTTAACATAGTCAGCCTGCAATTGCACCTGATTAGCGATCATGGTCTTGAACATCTCCTCAATGGTAGGTGATGGTGGTGGAGGAGGGGCATTGTGATTTCTGAATTGGGATTGATAGTTCTGTTGCCCTCCTTGATTCCTCTGCATACCCTGACCCAAACTTTGGCCTTGTTGGTTGTTGCTACCCCACGAAAAATTTGGATGGTTCCTCCAATTTGAGTTGTAGCCACTACCAAACTGCTGCTGATTTCTTTGTGCATTGCCCACAAAGTTAACCGAATCTGGGTTTGCTCCACAGCACTCAGCTGATTGTTCACTGCTACCACACACTTCACACCACATTTGCTGGACCGCATTGACTGAAGCTGAAGGCTGGTTCAAGTTCATATTGCTGAAGTGGTTGTTTAACTGATTCTGCAAGGCAGCTATCTGTGCAGCGATAGCTGTAAATCTATCCACTTCAAGCACTCCTACTGCTTTTCTTGCTCCACCTCGTGATGAATCAACATTCCATTCTGGATTGCCCTGTGAAATTCGGTTGAGCAAAGTGTACAGCTCCTCAAAAGTTTTTTCCAGCGCTTGCCCTCCAGCTGCTGAGTCTAACAAAATTTTAGTATGGGGTTCCAAACCCTCAATAAATGTGTGTACCAACACCTCATTGGACTGATGATGATGAGGACAGTCCCACAACATGGATTTAAATCTTTCCCAGGCTTGATACAAATTTTCTCCCTCTCTCTGTTTGAAACTTAGAATTTGACTTCTAAGTCTGGCTGTTTTACCATAAGGAAAAAATCTGATCAAAAACTTTCGTGCTAGATCATCCCACGTTGATATAAAATTTGGTGGTTCAGCTTTTAACCACCTCTTGGCTTCACCAAGTAAGGAAAATGGAAATAAGGTGAGCCGAACATAATCAGGTGACACTCCAGCGGGTATATAAGTGTCACTTATCTCCAAAAAATTCTGGAGATGTTGTTGTGGGTCTTCATGAGGGAGACCGGTAAATTTCCCACTTATGTGCAATAGTTGCACCATGTTCTTCTTCAATTCAAACCTCCCTCCAGGCTCTGGTTTGCGGATACTAGAATGTACATTGTTGGCATGTGGGATTGCCACCTCGCGAACCGGCCTTGCTGCTGCTTCATCGGGCACTAACACTGCCCTAACAACCGGTGGATTTTGTTGCTCCATAATAGACTGTCTGAGCAACTGCAGCTTCTTTTGTAGAGCTTCTCTGTGTTTACTATGAAATTCACGTTCAGGCTCTGTATAAGATTCCACCAGCTCTTTGTCCTTTGCCAGTGTTCACAGCAATCAAGTCTGCAAAATACAGGCTAAGACCAAGTTGTCAACACTTAAGAAAATAAAACAAAAATACAGTAAATTTACACTTAACACAATTTCACCAATTGCCTAGTCTCCCCGGCAACGGCGCCAAAAACTTGTCCGGCTGATTCGGTATATGGGTTAAAAACCGACACGCAAGTGCACGTGGTCAAACAAGTAATAAAGTGGCTAAGTAAGCCAAGTATCGATCCAAGGAGACTCTGGATAAGTAAAATTGCTTAAGTATACTCTATTCTAGCTTTACTTCTAATTATGCTGACAACAACGTAACCAACAGTTAAATAATTCTTTGTTTATAACTTATATACTAAAACTATTAACAATTATTTACTGTGAATTGAAACTATGGATATGAGCATGCCAAGGTTAAGAACAAGTAATGAACTTGATTGTAATCATAATTCGGTTATTCTTCTCTTCATGTTGCTAGCCAAGAACATTAGCCTAGAGATTAAAACTCTCGTATTTAATCTCACTTTAGAATCATAAACCATTCGTCTACATTTCTGTGATCAAATGCAATTTATGACCTAGCACTACAATTCCGGTTCCTAAATTGACTAATACGGCTTTCAAGTATATTTCTATCAGAAAAGCACATCAAAACCCAATTTTCCCAAATCAAGTTAAGAACAATACCCTATTAATTCACAACTTTCCAATTTCTTGCTCTCTCGAGTGAAATTGGACTTTTTAGATGTACATTAATGTCGGCCACACACTAATGCAGTAGAAGCAAGAATTAATAGAACAACATAGAAGAAGAAGATGAAAAACCATATAATTAACAATTAAAATTCATCACCATTGTTCAAAACCTCAGCAAGGAAGAGAATTAGCCACTCATTTGTGGATTAATCATCCTAAAATGAGTGTAAATCATACATACAATTGATTGAAAGAAGAAAGGAAGAGAATAAATCCCTTAGCTTTTTCGTCCCTCAACTGCCTCTAACCCACGTCCTTGCTCCACCAAGTCTGAATTTTTATTGAAAATAAGCCTAAGTTTTCTATTTATACTATTGGGAATTTTTCCCGAAATAACAAGCAACGTGTCACGGAGGCCAACGCGGAGCACTGCCTCCGTGACACGGCGTGGACGCGGACCCTCACTGGAAATCCAGGGTCCGGTAATATAGCCTCAACATGGCACGGAGGCCAACGCAGAGGCTTATCTCCGTGCCACGGAGCTGTCGCTAGGCTTCACTGGAAATTGCCAATTAAATCACCCTCCAGGCAGTGTGCCTCCGCGATGGTAGCGTGGCACGGCTCCATATTGTCCCAACATGCATTTTAGCTCCTAAAAATCATATTTTACCTGCAAAACCAATGCTAATCATGTTGGTTAGTATAAATTCACATTTTATTACCAATTACATGAGAATATATACACATTGCACCACAAAGAAGGCGAAAATGATACGTTTGAGTATCACTTGGGCATATAAATCTGCCCAAGATCACAGGTCTCCCATAAGATGGTTTGAGGTTGGTGAAGCTACTTTAATCGGTCCAGACTCGGTTCATGAAGCTATGCAAAAGGTACAACTTATCAGAGAATGATTTAAAATAGCTCAGAGCCATCAATAATCTTATGCTGATGTGAGGAGAAGAGAATTGGAGTTTGCTGTGGATGACTAGGTTTACCTGAAAATTTCACCCATTAAAGGAGTAATGAAAGTTGGAAAGAAAGAAAAGCTAAGTCCGAGATATGTTGGACCCTATCGAATTCTGAGGCGAATTGTTAAGGTAGCTTATGAGATAGAATTACCTTAAGAGTTGGTATCTATGCACCCAGTATTTCATGTGTCACAATTGAAGAAGTGCATCGGTGACCCAACTTCAATTGTGCCATTGGACAGTTGATGTGTCGTGATTATACGACACTTTTGACACTTAAAACCAAGAAATTATGCACATTCCAGGTACGTTTATATGGTTATAGGTTATTTTGTGCTTAATGTTCAGGAAAACAGGTCTGGAAGTGATTTTGGTCGAATTAATGATAAAAACAACTGAAAGGTGACTGCTAGGCACTCAACGAGTCGTTGGCAGGAGGAATGACCCGTCGCTTGAGGCGTGGGCAAAAAGATGAAGTTTTGAAGAAGATAAACAGTGCATTTGATGAGTTGGAGGAATGACTCGTTACACTAATGAGTCGTGAGGTCAACTGTTAGGCTTTGAAGAGAAAATTACAACCAAGTGTCCAACGAAGTTGACGAGAGACATCACGAGTCGTCACATGAAGGAACGACTTGTTGGCAGACCACTGGAGCTATCCGTGAAGTGCACTAGATTTTTGTAAAAGTCAGTCCACAAGGGACCTAACAACTCCTGGTTAGGCACGACGAGTCGTTAGGTGACCTATTGCCAAGCCTGGATATGTTGCTGAGGATTACTGCTTTTAGCAAGGAACGACTCGTCAGAAGGCCTAACAGCCCATCACCTAGCCCGTCGCCACTGCTAACCTGGTTTCTAGATTTATTTAGGAAAAGGATTTCTTGGAACTATAAATACCCAATTTGGGTTTATTTTTAAGAGATGATTCTGAGATAATTTCTAGAAGGATTTTAGCCAATATTGAGAGAGAATCTTGAACGATATTGTGAGGATATTCTTGAGAGAATTTTCATACAATTGTTCTTGATTCAAGAAACGAAAGCAACATTGGAATTTTATTCAATCTACTTGGTTTTTATTCTACAATACTTTGTAAGTTTCAATTATAATTTCTTCTATATGTTGTGATTGAAATAACACAAACATGGTAGTTAAACCCATAAACTAGGTTTGTGGGAACAAATATGAATAAACATACATAGATAAAAATACTTAGTGATTCTTGAACAGGGTTTTATGCATGTATTTTTTCCCTTCGTTTTGGTTGATTCTTGACGGTTGCAAACATTAGGACTTGCCTTATTCTTATTTACCAGATCAAGGAAGTAAAGAATGGGAAAAGGGATTAACAACGGAGATTTGAGGCTACCAACCCTCATCTAATAGCTTGAACTTGTCCGGTGATAGCTAATCTGATATTAAGGGTAAGGGTCAATTAAAGTACACCCATATACAGACCAAGTTGCATGGTGAAAATCATCCAGATAGGGGACCAACCATTTAGGTGAACCTAACTTACCATATTGCATGTTAAACACCAGAATAGATCACTAGTATATAAGCTTTGTGGTTATGAAATCTTTGGGAACACAATCCTAGTCTAGTCATAAATTGAATACAAACCAAACTTGATACAAGAATTCATTAATTTTACTTTTGTCATTATTCTATATTTTTCCCCTTTTGGAAATAAGTAAATCAATAGTAATAGTTATTCGTGTTAACCTAAGTTCTTACCATATTCCCTGTGGGATCGACCTCAACCTTTGTTGGGCTCTATATTTGACAATCGACTGCTTATATCTCAATTGCGAGGTGTAATTTGGGCGACATTAATAGTGTGAGAGTGAAAGATAGTCTCTCATACGAAGAGTTCCCAGTCCAAATCCTAGACCATTAGGTTCGTAAGTTGAGGAACAAGGAGGTAGCTTCAATCAAGGTCTTATGGAGAAATCAGTAAGTTGAGGGAGCACGTGGGAGGCCGAAGCAGATATGATGGCTAGATACCCTATTTGTTCCCTTCCGGCTCAGTCTTAGTTTAAGGTATCAATTTTCTCCCCAAAATTTCTTTCATTTCGTATGTTTTAGTTTCTTTCATGTAAATGAATATGTGTACGATTAGTGAATTCAATTCAGAATTGTGATTCAATTAAAAGGTAGTCATTCTGCTAGTTTCCATCTTTCATGATCAGTATTTGTGTGTAAAGATTGTTATTATCTGCTTTCCTGTGTGTTTTCCAACATTCGAGGATGACTGTTCCCAAGGGGGAGATATTGTAATGCCCTAAAAACTCAAAGACTAGGCCCGAGACTTAAAACAGAGAAAATTGGAAAATCTGCACCAGGTCACAAAACGAGTCATTTTGTGACCCTTGGGAAGGTGACCACGAGTCGTTAAGTGAGTCGTGGTGAGGACTTGAAACTTTTTTGGCAATTCGGAAAATGGGTGACCACGGGTGTGACCACGAGTCATGGGGTGATCCATGGTCAGTGATGGATTGAAAGTTGGAAAAGTCAGGGAGTGTACCCAATGGGTCCTCACCACGACTCATTTGGGACATCACAAGTCATGGTGTCGCCCGTGGGGACTCCAGGGAATTTTAGGAAATGGAGACCACGATAGGTGACCATGAATCATGGTCACCAACCACGACCCATTGGGTCCCTAGTGCTGACCCGTAGAGAGAAATCAAGAAGTGCACTTGACGGCCGTGACCATGAGCCGTGGTCACTGGGCACGACCTATTAGGTCCCTCATGGGGGGGGGACTGGTAGTCAATTTCTTGTGAATTTCCTAAGGGTGTTTCATAATTTCATAGCCTCCTAGACTCTAAACTATGTCATTTTAAGCATATTTTTAGACTATTAGAGGGGTTAAATGGTTTCCTTCCTCATTTTCCCCATTCACACTTTCAGGAAACAACATAGGATTTCTCTCAGAGAATTTCAAAGCAAGAACTAGGGCAGTCCATTTCTCCTCGGTCTCTCAAGAAAATCCTTCGAGCTTCTTCACCAGGTATGTGGGAATTCAACAAGGGAATAGTTCTTCCCTTGTGTCCCCAAGATCCTCCTTTGTTTTCCCTATCAGTTCTAGCCTTGAGACTTTCGAATGTGATGAAATTATCTGTCAGACCTCGCTTAAATCATGTGAAGTATCATCTATGTTAATTGTTGATGTTTTTCCACCAGTTTGCAACTATGTTGTTGCTTATTCCTTTAATATGAAATCTAGCCCTAATCTTGAATATAGAGAAACTAGAATCTTGCAATAGTGTTTACATGTCGAAATTTTTTCTTGATTCTATCAGTTTTGGGAACCTCCATGTTGTTGATTGTATTGAAATCAGTCAGACTATTGTCAGATTGGTTTCAGTCAAAATGCTAGAATATCCACTTTTAGTCAGAAATGTCATCTGATCAGTTTGACTATAGAAAATTCTCGAGGTGTTAGTAGTACGCCCCCCAGTTATCAGAATTAGATTTAGAACTTAGTTTTAGTGGTCCACTAGGCGGTCATGACACTTTCGGATAAGCATCTCTAACTAGTCTTAGAAACTAGTTCCAGAATCTGATCCGATAAGGCTCTCAGGGTGCTTTCAGATATGTACCCCTGACTAGTCTTGGGCCCCAGTTTCGAGCTATCATCTTAGTAGTCATTCTAGGGCTATACAGTGGGAGTAAGACTTAGCACCGAACGATCAAAGTTCCAGTGCACCCAGGTTCCTAGAACAACGTTGTAACCGTAGGTTACAGTCTTATTGGCCTCATGGCCCCAGACTCTTGTGATCACTTAGTTCATGCCTCTATACCCTGGCAAGGTATATTGGGTCCTACCGATGGGGTGTATACATAAGACTCACGTCTAGCTCACGTGGTTATATGTCAGTTATAGCCTCTCCCACTAGTCAGCTCAGCTTAGTTTCAGATTAGTTCGGATCAGTACCTCATATTTAGGGCATGTTCTTGACCACAGACAAGGTATTTTAGACCATCTCAGTTATTTCAGTTATTCAGTTCAGTAGCTCTAGTTGGTCATTGCATGTCTTTTCAATTAAGCACTTTTAATTCTTGTGTATGGTTTCTCTAACTTATTCAGTACATTCAAAGTACTGACGCATACTTTTATGTTCTACCGTGTTATGATACAGCTGCAGGATCTCAGTCTCAGCCTTGACAGCCGATCTCCCTCAGAAGACTTCAGCTGTCCTATTTGGTGAATCCTCATCTTTTGAGGAACAGGATTATTTTACTCAGCTTGCTTTCTTCTATTTAAATTTGGGTTTGCTAGGGGCTTGGCCCAGCAACTTATCAGTTGTAGTGGCTTTCAGACACAGACTTGGGTTATTTTCAGATTTATAGTTTTGTCAGATGTATTCACACTTAATGACTCAGTTCATTCTCATAAATGTTTCATATTGTACTTTAAAGCTTCCGCTGTATATGTATTTAAAAGTTTACTCAGAATGCCAGTGTATGATAGACCATGGTTGGCTTGGGGTTACATGTGACTCCAAGTATCGTGTTCCATCCAGGGTGTAAGCTCGGGGCGTGATAGACCCAATGTCCTCAGCAAAGTTCAGAGTGGCAATCCAGCTGCTGGCACAGATAGTCACGAACTAGGTGAACCAGCAGGTGGTTCCAGTTAACACGAATGGGTCTGCAGCAACTGTCCAAGTTCAAGACTTTATCCGGATGAACCCTCCGGCCTTTCATGGATCTAAGGTTTGAGAGGACCCACAGGAATTCATGGATGAGATTAGGAATATCACCTGCATTATGGGTGTTAGCTCTGCTAAAAGTGCTGATGTAATACCCCGGGAGTGCCCAAGACTAGACCCGGGATTTAAAAATGAAAATTCTAGAAATTTGTCTCAGAACGGGTCATGGTATGGATTGTTGGTGCCACCAACGACCCGTAGGATGTATCCGTGGTGAGCTACTGCAGGTTTGGAGTGGGAAGTAATGGGTCTAGAGATGACCCATTGTTGATGTAATGAGTCATTGGTTATCGTCTTTGTGAGATTGGTCCTTGGTTAAGAAGGAAGTAATGAGTCGTGGAATGACCCATTGTAGGGAACAATGAGCCACTGTTAGTAGTTGTTTCAAGGGATCCCAGGTTAAGGCAGTGGTGACGACGACTGGAAGCAATGAGTCGTTTGAGCTAGCAACGACCCGTCCTGTCCGATCGTGGTGAGGGATCAGAGAGTGGATTCAAGAAGTAGAAACGGAAGGTAACAACGAACCGTAGGAGCTCACGATGGATCGTACTGACGTCCGTTGTCACTGGCAGTTCAAATTTTCCAGGAAACTCATTAAGGGTATTTTTGTCATTCCCAAGCCCTAGGGTCTTAAAGTACATTATTTTAAGCTCGAAATAGGAAGTTTTATGAGGGGTAAATTCATTCTAGGCTCATTCACATTCATGCATGCATGTTGAAGGCTTAGAAGGTGATCAAGCTTAGGTTTTCTACAAGTTTCTCTTCAATTCTTCATTTGAAAATCAGAAAAGTTGTAGAATCAGATCCTATTAGGTATGTAGGGTTATGAATGGGTGAATTTGTTCACACTCATACCCATCCCTCTCTAAATTATGAAAATTCATATGTTGATCCTATGGGGTTTTAACCTAATGCATGAGATTCCTAATTTTCTACATGAGTATGATCTAAACATGTTTCTACTATTGAATTATGATTCATGGGAAAGTTTTACATTGTTTTCAATGATAATCATATTTTCAAACATTATAAATAAAAATGCCCATTTATAGAAGTTCATGAAAGTTGAGATTTATGATGATTGTTCAAGTATGATGAGATATTATTGATGAAAAGCATGTTTTCAAGTTACCCATGTTTATGATCATGTTTTCAAGTGAATTAAGTATTTTCAAGCATATTTAAAATATTGGGAAATCCCCATATGTTTAACTATGATTCATAATTTCACGAATTAGCTTACCACATGGTTTTGGTGTTAAGACTCCCAATTATGTTCAGCTTGTGGTATGGTTTGAGCTAAAGCTCCTCATATATGATTTCAGATTTGATATATATTTAATTAACTGTGTGGGGCCTGTGTATGTTTTATTTTATGTGTTAGCCGTGTGGGGCCTAGTTTAGCTAGATAATAAGCAGCCTTGTCTGCTATAGTATTATTATGACTACCGGTTTTCTTCTTGTTATAACTAGACAACATGGTGGTCTTGTTAGCTCACATAGGGTCCCTTTATTGATGTGTTGACTAGGTTAGCTGGTTTTCTTTTACAGGTGCTGCATGGCCTTGTCAGCCTTAGGCTGTGTTTATAGCCAAGATATAACAGTTTGTTTTCTTGAATTGAGTCGCTGGTAGGCACCAATGGTGCCTCTGCCTAGCCAGGTCAGCCCAGATCCCAGTGTGGCATTAGGTGCCAGTCGTGCCTTCCAAGGTGGGGCATGATAGGTGATCATCCCAACTGCCCTTAAAATCGATCACACACTCTCTTAGCATATCTTCAAAGGTGTGGATAGTCTGCTTGTCTTGTCCATTTGTCTGTGGGTGAAAAGCTATGTTGAGCTTGACCTAGGTATGAAGTCCTTTCTGAAATGACTTCCGTAAATGCGAGGTGCACTGGGTACTTCTATCTAAAATAATGGACAAGGGCACCCCATGCAATCTAACCAACTCCCAGATATAAAGCCTAGCATAATACTCGGCTGAGTCTATAGTTTTAACAGGGAAATGTGTTGACTTGATCATCCGGTCTACTATCACCCAGATTGAGTCATGTTGTCGATGAGTATGAGGTAGACCTGTAATAAAATCCATAATAACTTCTTCCCACTTCCATGTGGGTATGCTGATATCCTAAGTCATACCTCCCGATCACTGATGTTCTACCTTAACCTGCTGGCAGTTCAGGCACTTAGCCACAAATTCTGCTACGTCTCTTTTCATGTCTTTCCACCAGAAAATATCCCATAGATCACGGTACATCTTTGTAGATCCTAGGTGGATAGAATATTTCAAACCATGTGCTTGAGCCAGTATCTGCTGTCTCAGGTCACCCACATCCGGCACACATAGTCTACCCTGGTAATGGAGTACACCATCTCCCCCTTGGGAGAAAGCCTCCACTTCTTTTCTGAGAACTGCTTCCTTTAGCTTAAGAAGTATAGGATCTTTATCCTGCCTTGACTTAACTTCAACTAGTAACGAGGAATCTGATCCACTTTGCACACTACTCCGCCCTCAGCTGAATCAACTAACTGCACTCCCAACCGAGCCAACCTGTGAATATCCTTTGCCAGTTCTTTTTTTCTCTCTTCAACATGAGCCATGCTCCCCATAGACATCTTGCTTAGGGAATCAGCCAGCACATTGGCTTTTCCTGGATGGTACAACACACTCATGTCATAGTCTTTCAATAGCTCCAACCACCTTCTCTGACGAAGATTTAAATCTTTCTGACTGAACACATACTGAAGGCTCTTGTGATCGGTAAAAACATCCACGTGATCCCCTAAAGGTAGTGCCTCCATATTTTTAACGCAAACACCATTGTTTCCAACTCCAGGTCATGAGTTGGATAGTTCTTTCCATGAACCTTGAGCTGTTTGGAGGCCTAAGCTATCACTTTGCCCCGCTGCATTAGAACGCAACCAAGTCCAACTCTGGAAGCGTCACAATACACTACGAACCCATCTGTTCCTTCCGGCAAGGTTAACACTGGAGCGATAGTAAGTCGAGTCTTCAACTCCTGGAACCTCTTCTCACATGCATCTAACCACTGAAATTTCACCTTTTTCTGAGTCAACCTAGTCAGAGGAGATTTAATAGAGGAAAAACCTTCCACAAAATGTCGGTAATAACCGGCTAGACCATAGAAACTTCTGATTTCGATTGGGGAAGTAGGTCTTGGCCAGTCTTTCACCACTGCTATCTTTTGAGGATCTACCTCAATACCCTCACACAAGACCACATGACCAAGGAAATTCACAGACTTCAACCAGAATTCACATTTGCTGAACTTAACAAAGAACTGGCGGTCTCTGAGCATCTGTAGCACTATCCTCAGATGGTTAGCATGTTCTTCCTTGCATATGGAGTATACCAGAATATCATCAATGAACACAATGATGAACATGTCGAGATATGGCTTGAAAACCCTGTTCATCAGGTGCATGAAAGTTGCGGGGGAGTTAGTTAGTCTGAAGGACATAACCATGAATGACTATAACGAGTTCTTAAAGCTAATTTCAGTTTGTCCCATTCTCTCACTCTTAGCTGATGATACCCCGAACTGAGATCTACCTTGGAGAAACAAGTGGCTCCCTCAAGCTGATTGAACAAGTTATCAATCCTGGGTAGGGGATATCGGTTCTTAACTGTGACCTTATTCAACTGACGGTAGTCGATACACATTCTGAGGGTACCGTCTTTCTTTCGCACGAATAATACTGGAGCACCCCATGGAGAGATGTTGGGCCTGATGAAACCTTTATCAAGGAGGTATTTTAACTGCTCCTTCAACTCCTTAAGCTCAGATGGAGCCATTCTATAAGGAGGGATGGAGATGGGCTGAGTGTCTGGAAGAAGGCCTATGCTAAAGTCTTTTCCCGCTTAGAAGGAACTTTGGGAAGATCTTCGGGAAACACGTCAGGGAATTCACTAACAACAGAAACTGACTGGATAGTTGGGGTCTCAGAGATGGAATCATTGACCCGAACTAGATGATAGATACACCCTTTAGAAATAAGCTTCCTGAGCTTAATGTAGGAAATAAAACGAACCTTAGGCGCTGAACCACTGCCCGTCCACTCTAAAACTGACTTATTAGGGAATTGAAATTTGATGACTCTAGTTCTGCAGTCGACTGAGGCATAATTGGAGTGTAACCAATCTATTCCAAGAATGAGGTCGAAATCAACAATGTCTAACTCTACAAGATCAGCTGGAATGACCTTATTCAAGATTGAGACTAGGTAGTTTCTATACACCTGGCTAGCTCTAACTGATTCACCAACTGGGTTAGAGACTGAGAATGGTTTTGAGAGGAATTCTGGATTGATATCAAACTGGACAGCTACATAGGGAGTCACAAATGATAGTATGGCTCTTGTATCTAGTAGGGCATACACATCAAGATGGAAAAGACATAACATACCCGTGACCACATCAGGTGAGCTCTCTTGATCCTGATGAGAGGACCAAGCATAAATACGATTTTGGCGGTGGACGCCATTCATACCTGAAGTGTTGGCCTGCTAAGCTTGTCAGCCTGCTGGAGCTGTCGAAGTGGTAGACTGTGATCTCCCCCTTCCTACTGATGGATATTCTCTGAGTCGGTTACATAACTGTCCCCACCCAAAGCAACCCTCTCGACCCTAAAGGCATTCCCCTGGATGGTTCTTGCTACACTTGGTTGCTGGTGCTGTGACTCTGGGATTGTGAGCCAGATGCTCCACCCCTCCGATCCTTGCCGGATTGAAAAGTAGAGGCGCTGGCTGAAGTGGGTGTTGGAGCCCATTGCTGCTCCTGCTGCTGTTGTTGTGGGCGGCTACTACCGCCAGACCTCTGGTTTCCATAATCTGATCAGCCAATCCTTGCCCACTTATTCTCTCGCTCCAAGTGTTTTCGCTTTTATACCTCAATCTGCTAAGCATGAACGATGAGGATGGAGAGGTCAATATCCTTGATAAGAATTGCAGTCCTGCACTACTTAAGGACCAAGTTTGATACTCCATTGACAAACTTCAGCATGCGAGCCCTTGGCTTGGCTACCATCTCCGAAGCATATTTTGACAACCGTGTGAACTCCAGTGCATACTCTTCCACGGCCTCGTTGACCTGTTTCAAATTCATGAATTCTGCCACCTTAGCCTCCTTGAGCTCCCAGGGGAAGAATCTGTCTATGAAGGCTGTTGTGAACTCCTCCCACTCCACCGGTTCCGCTCCCATTGGTCTCCCTTCTTTCCACTGGCCTTACCAGATCTGGGCTACCCCTTTCAGCTGGTAGGCAGCCAAGTCAACTGTCACGACCGAACATAGGGCCGGATCAAGATACCAGACAAGGAGCCCTGAGAGACTCCAAGTTGTCCCATGGCATGGACATATATCTAACTCAACCAAATAAAGCAGAAGGCTCAAGATAATAACATAGCGGAACTTCGAACATAACGTAACATCAAAATCAGAATCCACATAATACATGATGAGCTAATTACTACATACATTCTGAAATCCTCTACATAACCAATGGGTTGATGAGACAACACCCCAACTAACCCGGCAAGTCTAAAAACTAAAAGTTCAAAGATATCTGATAGCAAATGGTCCTCGGGAGATGAGGACTCACTACTAAGCTGGATGCTAACTCTGGTATTGGCTAATGGCAGGGCTGAGTCTGAAGATCGGGCCTGTATCATTAAATGATACAACATAGAGTATGAGGTCAGTACGGGGAGTGTACCAAGTATGCAAGGTAAGTAAAACCGCTAAAATAAGTAAAATCATTTAAAACATGAATAATATAAAGCATACTCAAAACAAGAATATGAGAGCAGGGCTTGCATGCTATTTTCTAAAATCATAATCTGAACATAACTGAACATCATAGCTGAATCGATTGACCCAACTCTGAAATTTGATAATCATAAAAGTCATACCTGGTTTAGAACATATATATATATATATGTGTGTGTGTGTGTATATATATATATATATCATGAATGATAAACATGCATAACTTAAATCATGAGGAACAACGGGAGACTCTTCATATAACCGACATACCACGATAGAGCTTATGTGGTCCCAACTATCACATGCAAGTGGTAGAGTCGTCCAAAGCCTTGCCAGGGTTAAAGACGATACCATTATATTGATATCAAGCTCAAGGCCCATTCAGGGAAGGGGATAGCTCACAAGGGAGGTCCCAAAGTATATATTTATAAGCCTACGTTGGCGCGTAGTTCTGAGGCAGAGGGTTAATCGACCCTTAGCCTACTCGGTGCTAGACACTACTCCTAAAAGCATGCATATGCTCTCCATAGGTTTTCAATGAAGCTTACCATCATCGATTGATGAAGATTTCTTTGTGCAGACATCATTGTTGGATCAAAAGACATCTAAAAGTTCAGGTCATAAATTATGGGTTGTAAAGCGTCTATTTAAGAATTGTTCTTTTGTGATGTTAGTTGTCAAATATTTCCACAACTTTCTAAACTTGCTACTACTCAAATATATTAAAAATTTTAGATGTGGTTTTTGCAATTTCGTAATAAGTGTTAAGTTATTAAAAAGTGTTAACAATTTATTTTAATAAAAATTGTTTGGTAACAATTTATTTTAGTAAATATAGTAGAAACCTGAATGAAATACTACTCGGATCACCAAATTTATTATTTAATAAGTAAGATAACCCGCAACCCCCCTCCCCCTCCCCCTCGCATTAAATTTTTAAAAAAATTATTTCAACTTAACTTGCACCTGCATAAGGTCAAATTCGCATTCTCTCGTTGGCATCCCTAGTGCCATGTGAAAAGCAATTGGATTGAACCCAAGATATAGTTATATAACAATGGAGAGGAATATATATCAAGATATAAATTCTTTTAAATAGTAAAGAGTTAAGTTAAAAGGACGATGGTCAAGATTGAGTGAACTGGGAGAAAAAAAAAGCAACTTTGTGAGCCGTATATGGACTCTCATTTTTCTTTTTGGTGTGAATATGAACACAAAAATAAGTGAGCAAAATAAACAATAAATAATTTGGTCAAATAAAAATGGTCTCTTCTCTCTATTCATGCTCAATTCCCACGGTGGCTGGTTAGGCAACTTCCACTGCCTCTTCATCACATGTTCACCTCTCAATCTCCTTACCACCACAAATCCTACCACAAACCCCTTTTCAATTCCCTCAGAACAAACTTGATAATCAGATTAATTATGCTTACCTAATTAACCCTACTATTTTAAATAGTCCAACACAATTTAAATAGTCTGGTGTGAATCTCATCCCTATAAAAAATGAATTATATTAATGGTGAACTAGTCGTCAAGCGGACAGAGCCAGAGGTTGCAAGAATGAATGCCATTGAAAACTTACAATATACTACGATTGGTAAATTCTCTTTTGGTTGGCCCCAGCTTGATGATTTACATACTCAAATACCTAAACAGTGTGGAATCAAGGGTAAGTGCAGAATTGGATTCCTAAAATATAGGCATATATTGATGCGATTGTTTTACTGGAGGATTTTGTTAATATGATGTCCAAAAATTCTTCTTACATTAAGGCCAAAGATGGCATATCATAGCAGATGAGACCACTGATATATGATCTTAGATTCAACATGGAAGAGGACAATACATGTCATTGATGACGTGGATATCTTCCCTTGATTTATTGCCCACTTTATTTGTAAAAGAATCCCTATTCACTTTGGCATCGGCAGTGGGTAAACCATTGCATTTGGATATATAACTACCATCAACAAGAGGAGATGTAGTCGTCCTAGGGTCAAGGTCCTAATGCAGTTGTTAGCAAATTTGTCAAAATCAGTAAAAATAAAGATCCAAGATGAATGCGCAAAGGTGATTCGATGTGTCAAAGTTAAGATACTGTATGATCTTTTGCCTAAATACTGTAAAATAAAGTGCAAACTACAAGGCCATGAGAAGATAGAGTGCAAGGTTCTACATCCAGAACTAAAGAAAGTTTGGAAAGAGAATAAGACTGAGTCAATTCATGATAAAAGGGAACGACAATAAAGGTCATCAAGGTACCAGGATTCTATCTAATGGCAAGGTGGTAGAGGTAGTGGAAAAATGAATCATACCAAATAAAGTAGGATGTTCAGTATGGAGAAAAATCCTGAGAAGTTTACTAATGGAGTAGCCATAAACGCTCTTACTTTTAAAAACACTATTCAAACTAATAATGCTTTTGATATCCTAGCTGAAGAAGCCAGGGAAGAGGGAGTTGATCCAGTTGTATAAAAAGATGTTAAAAACATGATAAACATGCAAATAAGTTAGGTGAAACCATAGAATCACAAAAACAATCAACTATGGATTAGGTCAATGGAGCTTTTAGTAAAGAATCTATTGCACAATCTATCAACCCACAAAAATAGAGAAAGAGAGTAGACAATGATGATGAGGAGAATTTGGAGGAATGTAAAATACAACAAGTAGTCACAAAGGAAGACAATGAAGGAAATTTTCGAATAGATGAAAGGTTAATTGGAGATTCAAAGAAGAATAAATGGGGCTAAAATGCTAGAGTTGAAGGGAAAGAGTATGCAGATGTAAAGATGGGGGTGGTGTGCAATGATATTATGGTATCATCCTACCCATTATTGGTTGAACATATTAACAGAGCCACTAACAACTCAGATAAATCATTGAGCAACCCGGTAGATAAGGAGGATAGGCATAATAAATCAAAGGCATGTGAGGAGCAGAGGGTGCATGATGGCAACATGCAACTGTTAAGCCCATCTTCTACCATGACCACTAACAACAACGAGTCATTATATCAATCGTTTCCTCCACTGCCACCTGAACACCTAAACCCACGACTGTCAACAATGGCTCGTGGTTACCTACCACGAGTCGTTGTACCTCTTGTCCTGCAACTTTTTCCCCAACTTTCAATAGTTTTGCATTTTAGCTTCCCGGGTATACTCTTAGGTACTTTCGGGGTATTACAATATCTCCCCCTTGGAAACATTTGTCCTCGAATCTAGGAAACAAGAAGAACACAGAAACATGTAATTATCATACGCAAATACTGATCATTTAAGCCGAAACCTCACGGAATGACTACTTCCGATTCATATCACATAGCTAAACTGATCTCATGCTTCACATACACACTCATACACATAAAATAAACTTGAACACATGAACTGAACATGAAAACTAAATGGGAGCATAGAGTAGAACCGATACCTCAAGTCGGAACTGAGCCGATAGAGAATAAATGTTGGTATTTAGCCATCATATCTGCTTTGGCTTCCCACATAGCTCTCTCAACAGGCTGATTTTTCCATAAAATCTTAATTGAGGCTACTTCCTTGTTCCTTAGCTTACGGACTTGACAATCTAATTATTCCTTGGGTACTTCTTCATAACTGAGGCTATATTTTACACCAATGCTGTCCACCGGGACCACTAAGGCTGGATCACCCAAACACTTTTTCAAAAGTGACACAAGAAACACAGAATCAACTGCAGATAACTCCGAGGGCAATTCCAACTCATACGCCACCTTACCAACTCTCCTCACAACCCGGTAGGGACCAACATAGCTGGGACTGAGTTTTCCTTTCTTTCCGAACCACATGACTCCCTTCATGGGAGATACTTTTAGAAATACCTAATCGTCTACCCTAAACTCCAAATCTCTCCTTCTCACATCGGCATATGATTTCTGATGACTCTAAGCGGTTTTCAATCGGTCCCTTATCAAATGAACCTTCACCATTGCCTCGTGAGTTGAATCTGGACCTATCATAGCTGCCTCACCAACCTCAAATCATCCGATGGGAGATCTATACCTCCGCCCGTAAAAAGCCTCGAACGGTGCCATCTGGATACTAGAGTGATAGTTGTTATTATAAGCAAACTCTATTAAGGGAAAATAATCTTCCCAATTACCTTTAAAATCCAAAACACATGCCATCAACATCTCCTAAAGAGTCTAGATTGTTCGTTCCGCCTGGCCATCCGTTTGCGGATGGAATGCTGTGCTGACTTAACCTGAGTCCCAAGTCCCTTCTGAAAAGACTGCCAGAACTGGGAGGTAAACTGAGTACCTCGGTCTGAAATAATAGACAAGGGCACTCCATGAAGTCGAATCAACTCCCAAATGTACAACTTGGCATAATCATCCGCTGAATTCATGGTCTTGAGTGGTAGGAAGTGTGCAACCTTTGTTAACCTGTCTACCACCACCCAAATGGAATCATAGTGTCGTCGAGTATGAGGTAGCCTATAATGAAATCCATGTTAATCTCTTCCCACTTCCATGTGGGAATGCTAATACCCTGAAGTACGCCTCCCGGCCTTTGATGCTCGACTTTCACTTGCTGATAGTTTGGACATTTGGCTATGAACACTACAATATCCTTCTTCATATCATCCCACCAATAGATTTCTCGCAAGTCCCTCTACATCTTCGTGGCTCCTGGTGGATAGAATATCTGGTACCATGTGCCTCATGCAATATCCGAACTCTCAAATTATCAACGTCCGAAACATATAGCCGACCCTGGTATCGTAGGACACCATCTCCCCCTTGGGAGAAAACCTCCACATTTTGACTCCGCACCGCTTCCTTTAACCTTCTCAAAATCAGATCCTCATCTTGCTTAGATGTGACATCAACCACCAAGGACGATTCTGACCCATTCTGCACAACAACGCCCCCATTAGTCGAGTCGATCAATCTAACCCCCAACCTTGTAAGTTAGTGGACATCTCTCACCAACTCCTTCTTTCACTCATGCACGTGGGACACACTCTCAATAGAGATCCTACTAAGTGCATCAGCAACCATATTAGCCTTGCCCGGGTGATAAAGAACACTCATATCGTAGTCCTTTAGCAACTCCAACCACCTCCTTTGCCGAAGATTGAGATCTTTCTGCGTAGCCACTCAAAAGGCATATCTAGATCTTAAGGCATAACACAAATGCTACTTGCCCCTAGAATAGTCTTTATAACTGCCAATAGGCACACCTCGTGTGCCTAAACCTAATCAGAGGATCCTGGTAGTGTTCATAATCTCTAAGATAGAATAGGGCAAGGTCGAGAGTGGCCTAAAGAATACTCGAAATATCATGCTAGGATAATGATGCCTCGTAGGCGAACAGTAAGGTCAAAGGTGACCAACTATTTAGTCCCTTCACTTAGAGAAACTATAGGTCTGTTACTAACCGGCTATGCTCCTAAACAATCAACCCTAACCTTCTATAGGCAACTTACTATAATTCTTAGCCTGGAGGTAGCACTGTACTACTATGGTTCTAGTCCTTTGGACACTAGCTTGGTCTGTCCAGATTTCATATAACTACTCTATGCAGTTCATAGTCTCATGGGCAGGTTCACTTGGTCCTAGTCACTCACGGCAACCTGTACCTGGGTACCTATACAAGTAGGCTGGGGCATCGGGCCCACATCGGACTACTACTAAAGTTCCCTCCTTAGGGTATCAACTGACCTATAAAACTTGTAGAAACTAGGCTGGTTTCCTAGTTAGCCTGTATGACAACATTAAGTCTCCTGGAGTTAAGGGTCATTGACATTAGTCAATCATATAGCGAGCTGTCGCTAAATACGTTAGGCAACCCTAGTGCCAGCAACTTAGGAATAAGCCCACCCTTTCTATATCCTGGCCCTGGAGGTATCAAGGTACGCCATCGGCCTCTGGATGAGCTTCACTAATGATACAGGTGTCAAATTGGAAGTTATATCGCCTGGCTATGTCCTATGCTATCCAACTTACCAACTCAGGCCCAACAACTAGCACTAAGCTTCTAAGGCCTTGGTATGACTGCAAAACATCAAAATTCTACTACTATAGTGAGTAGAAGAACAGAGGAGTTGCTATGACACTACTAGTGTAGGTCACACCTCACATACTCTTTCCCAATGAGGGATACTATAATCTATTCAAAATATGTTTTCTAATAGCTAACCACAACATATATAAGCATTATCTACAACCAGCAGCTGATACAACACATGGGATCATTATCTACATTCAAAAACATAGGTCATATCATTATATGACGAGAATAACTTGCTTAAGGAATAAGCCTGAACATACCTCGAATGCCAACTTTATTTCACGCGAACTGTTTCCAACCTGAATCCAATAATTCCATTTAATTGTAGTCTCTACACTGAGGAAACAAGTTTATTTCAATAGTAGGAGTCGATGAATAACAATATCTTTCAATAGGTTTAACTATAACTTCAACTTCATTTCATTCGGCTGAAAACTCACAATTTATCAAGAGTTTAGAAGGAAGAAATACATACCTATTTCCAGTGGCCGTTTAGGAATCAATTTGAAGTAATTTCGACAACCTTTACTCGGCGGGTTCAGATACCCCGAATGAATTTTCAAGAAATAACACCGCAGAGTTGCTTCCCGTAGGCCCAAAACATGCCATCCAAGATGAATTTGCATGTGGACGGAGTTTAATGGTGTAATTTGATGAAAAACAAAAGAAAAGTTGACAGAATTTCATCATAGGACCGAGGGTCTATTTTTGAAATGTTTTCAATTGAATTAAACTTTACACTTAAAAATATATATATATAGGAGGCGATGGAAAGGGGTGCGGTGCATCGAGATAGGGGCACGATGCGCCACCCTGATCTTGGGCAAACTAGCATGCCCAAGTGATGCTTTATAACTTAGTTTTGTCTTGTTTATCGACTTAATTATATGCATTCTCATGTACTTCTATGTAAATGTGAATATATATACTAACCAACATGATTAGTTCTTGTTTTTGTAGGTTTAAAATGAATTTGAGGAACTAATCCATGAGTTGGTGAAGTGGAGGCATGGAATCGGAAGTAGAACGCGAACGTCGGCAAGGGGGACATGCGAAACAGCCCACCTGCGCATTGGCAACGTGCCACAGCAGGCAGGCTGCACGACCAGTAATGTGCCATGGCCTCTAGCGCGCTGCACAAGCAGCGTGACACGCTGCCAACGCGGCAGGGGGCTGCTTGCGGACTGTTTTGGAATTCCAGTGTGCCTACGCGATGCCTCCGTGCCACGGAGGTAAATTGGCGTGTTCACCTCCGTGACACGGAGCTATTTCATGTCGGGCATAATTTTATACACCTCTCATTTACTATAAATAGGTCCCTTAGCTCCTAAAAACATTTTGTCACGTAATATTTCTGAAAAACTACCAAGGAGTGAAGGGAGAAGAGGGAGAACTCACCTAGGGTTCTTAAATTTCATCTTCTCGTCTACCGATTCTTGTAAGTAATAGTTTAATTATGATTTCTTGTAATTATACAAACTTGAGTGGCTGGAACCCTTCCTCTAGGGTTGAGGTCACAAGATATGATTTTGACGATGTGAATTTGTTTTTGGTTTTAAGTTATTAATTGTTGTTTTGTCTTACGTTCTTAATCATGGTTGTTTTTATGATTGATCACCATGAAAACACACACGTTACACCTAGATAAAAGCTTGAGAAAGTAAACCTAGGCAAGAATAAAGAATGTAAGGAGCAAGTTTGTATCTTACGATATAATTTGCGGTTACGATAAGAAATTTTACCTAATTTGCCTTTCTTAGTTGGTAAAACGGGATGATAATAAGAAATCAACTTAGAATTTCCACTCCACCACTTGAATAAGTAGTTGTGAAGCTAAGTTGAGTTAAATGATTAGAGGTACGAAAGTCTCTAATCAAGGGCATAAACCCCGTAAACCACATCGACGTAATTGAATTGCCTATGAAGTAGGATGTCGCATCCCCGCTCAACGATGTAGTTGTGAGGCTAGTTTTTCATGTTTAGAGGCTCGAAAGACCATGAACATGCATTTTCAATTATGTGAGACAACAATTGATAATTCCATACTTAAACCATTGCAAAGAGTAGTGTCGCATGATTACCCGGCCTTAGCTCTAGTTGCTCCTTGAATGATTTCAGAGTATTTCTGTGACCACCCCTAGATTTAAATAGAATTTATCGAAAACATCCATAATCAACACTTGCGAAAATTAATATCACACTTGAACTTGATAATTAGATGAATTGGTCCATTCCCTGTGGGTTCGACATCCGGGTCTTAAAAAGGGCCACTGTATTACTTGTAAGACCACGTAGCTTGTGTGTGCGCTTGGTCGCAGTCACAACAAGTTTTTGGCGCCGTTGCCAGGGACTCGGTGAAGTTTAGTAAATTTTTTATTTTTTTGTGATTTTTAAATCTCCTTAAGTGTTGAGAAACTTGGTCTTAGTCTGACTTATTGCAGGTGATAGGTTGTCTTGCCGAGCTGGCTAGGAATAGAGAGCTTGTGGAACCATTGCTTGAACCAGAACGTCAAATTCATTTGCGAAAGAGAGTAGATCTTGAGCAAAAGCTAAAAAGACTTCAAGAAAAGGTACAACAACAACCACCCACAGGACAAGCACAATTGTCACCGAAAGCAATGGCAGCCAGACCAGTTCGCGAAGTGGCAATCCCATAAGCGACGAATGTGAACTCTAGTATCCGTAAACCAAAACCTAGAGGGAACTTTGAATTGAAACAGAACATGGTGCAGCTGTTAGATTCTAGTGGTCAATTTACTAAGATGGCACATGAGGACCCGCAGCAGCACCTACAAAACGTTTTAGAGATTAGTGAAACTTTCGTCCCCACCAGAGTGTCCACAGACTATGTCTGACTTACCCTCTTCCCATTTTCATTGTTGAGAGAGGCAAAAAGGTGGTTGAAAGCTGACCCACCAAACTCCATAACTTTTTGGGATGATTTGGCGAAGAAGTTATCGATCAGATTCTTTCCTTCAGGCAAGACTGCAAAATTGAGAAGTGAAATATTGAGTTTCAAGCAGAGGCCTGATGAGAATTTATATTTAGCTTGGGAAAGATTCAAGTCATTATTAAGAGACTGTCCCCATCACCAGCAATCGAATGAAGTGTTGGCTCATACCTTAGTAGAAAGTCTAGACCCACATCCAAAAATTTTGCTAGACTCTGCATCGGGTGGGCAAGCCTTAGAGAAGACGTATGATGAGTTGTACATGTTGCTGAATAGAATTACTCAAGGAAATCCAGAATGGCACAGTGAATCATTGAGAGGGATAGGAAAAAGAGCAGGGCTGATAGAAGTAGATGGTATGAATGCCTTGGCGGCATAGTTAGCTTCATTCTAGCATCAAATCATGACTCAGTTCAATAAACTGAGTATGAACCAACAACAAGGCCAGGTTAATGCAGTTCAGCAAGCTCTGAGTTAGTGTGAAATTTGCGGTAATAATAAGCACAATGCAGAATGTTGTGGAGCCAATCCGGAATCAGTAAATGTTTTTGGGAATGTGCAGAGGAACACTCAGAATTTTGGAAACAACTACAACAAAAATTGGCAGAGCCACCCGAATTTTTCTTGGGGTGGAAATCAAAAGCAAAGTTATCAGCAACCGCAACAGCAGCAGTATCAACAGAATAGGCAGAATGATGGCTAGTTTAGCAGCAACATTGAGGAAACATTACAGAAATTCATGGAGATCCAGACTCAATTAGCAGAAAATCAGGCGAGGATGGCATCAGACTTGAAGAATCAGCAGTTGGTCACCCCCAATCTAGAAAAGCAGATGGGTCAGATAGCAGCTGCTCAAAACATGAGACCGCATGGAGGACTACCAAGTGACACAGATCCTAACCCCCATCAGGTCAAAGCCATCAGTCTGAGGAGCGACAAACAAGTAGCTGATGCAGTGCCAAAAGAGAAAAGAAATGAGCTACAGCCGGAGTTGGTTATACAAGGACCATCCACTGACAAGGGAGAGAATCAGAGTGTTGTGCAACAAAATGCACAATCTTCATTGTATCCAGCACAACGACCACCACCACCATTTCCTTAGAGATTCAGAAAGAGCAAGGAGGAGGAATGCTTCAAAAAGTTCTTTGAGATTTTCAAAGAACTTCACATAAATTTCCCTCTTATTGATGTTTTGCAGGGAATGCCCATGTATGCTAAATACTTGAAGGATGTGATGGCTAACAAAGTGAGATTAGTGGATGTCCAAACAGTAGCACTGACGGAGGAGTGCAATCACAGGGTATTGAGCAAGAGTCCTAAGAAGCTCAAAGACCCAGGGAGTTTTACCATCTCCATACAAATTGGTAAAACTGAAGTGTTACGAGCTTTATGTGATCTAGGGGCAGTAGTTAATCTAATGCCCCTATCGTTATTTAACACTCTGGGGTTGGGGAAACCGCGACCAACAAGATTGATGTTGCAGCTGGTGGATAAGTTGCGAGTGGCACCAGATGGAATCATAGAGGACCTTCTCATTAAAGTGGGTAAGTTTATTATACCTGCTGATTTTATTATCTTAGATTTTCATGTTGATGACCAGGTACCTTTAATCTTGGGACAGTCATTCTTGGCCACCGGAGAAGCGGTAATTGACTTAAGAGCAGGGACCTTGAAAATGAGGGTCGAGGATGAAGAAGAACTCTTTCGAGTATACCAAGAGATTAACCCACCCACACACTACAGAAACCTTTGTAAGACTAGTGTGTTGTCAGAGGATAAGTGTGGGGTGGTAGGTGTTGTGCCCGCAAGTGTACCGGTCGTACAAGTAATATAGTGGCCCTTTTTAAGAGCCGGATGTCGAACCCACAGGGACTGGACCAATTCAGCTAACTATCGAGTTCAAGTGTGATATTAAATGCTGCAAGTGTGGATTATAGAAGTTTTTTATAGAGTTAATTAAGTCTAGCGGTAGTCAACGAAATACTCTGAATTAATTCAAGCAGCAACTAGAGTTAAAGCCGGATAATCATGCGATACTACGATTTGCAATGGTTTAAGTATGAAACTATCAATTGTCGTCTCACATAATTAGAATCGCATGTTCATGGTATTTTGAGCCTCTAAACACGACAAACTAGACTCACAACTACATCGTTGAGCGACAATGCGACATTCTAGTTCGTGGGCAATTCATTTAGGTGGATGTGGTTTACGGGGATTATGCTCTTGATTAGGGACTTTCGTACCTCTAATCATTTAACCGAACTTAGCTTCACAACTACTTCTTTGAGTGGTGATGTGATAATCCTAAGTTGGTGTCTACCTCATCCCATTTTATCAACCAAGCAAGGTATTAGGTATATTTCTATCCTAACATAAATCATATCGTGAGATACAATCTTGCTCCCTACATTCTCTTATTCTTGCCTAGGTTATCTTTCTCAAGCATGTACCTAAGCTTAACCCACTTGTTTTCATGGTGATCAGTCATAAAAACAACCATAATTCAGAATGCAAGACAAAACAACAATCAATAACTTAAAACCAAAACAAAATCACAAAATCACAATCATATCTTGTGGCTTCAACCCTAGAGGAAGGGGTCTAGCCACTCATGTTCGTAAAATTACAAGAAGATATTGTTAAAGTAACGTACTTACAAGAATTGGTAGAAGAGAAGATGAAATTGATGAACCCTAAGTGAGTTCTCCCACTTCTCCCTTCACTCCTAGGTGGTTTTTCAGAATAAGATCGTGACTTTTTGATTTTAGGAGCTAAGGTACCTATTTATAGTAAATGAGAATTGTACAAAATTATGCCTGTCGTGGAATGGCTCCGTGGCACGGAGTGTATCGTGGAGCATTGCCTCCGTGACGCGGAGTGTATCGTGGAGCACTGCCTCCGTGACACGGAGGTATCGCGGAAGCCCTCTGGAAATCACCCAATTTATTCCAACTTTGGTGTTTCGCTCCTGATATCATTCCTCCACTTCACCAAATCATAGATTGGGTCCTCCAATGCATTATTTCCTTCAAAAAAAAAGACTAATCATGTTGGTTAATATTTCTTCTCATTTATATAAAAAGGCATGAAAATGTACATAATTAAATACATAAACAAGGCAAAACTAAGTTGTAAAGTATCACTTGGACATGTAATTATTCCCAAGATCAGTAGGTTCCACAGGTCCTCGGCCAAAGGTAATGATAAGTATTCAACCCAAGTCTAATAAAGGGCTTCAGTTTGATAAGAAATTGGAGGAAGAGTGGAATAGAGTGGAGGTTGTTTCCTCTAAAAATCAAAAGAAAAGAAGATGGTTCTCGAAAGGGATCCCAGGTATGAGGATGTCCTGAAAAGGATAGTCCACATCGTGCCACGATGTAAAATAAGGCGATGCTTTGGAGGCAACCCAAGGGCACTGTAGGTACAATTTGTGATTTTTGTTTATGTGTTTTTGTTTATTTTCAATTTGTGTTGTTTTTGGTGGAAAGTTAGGCACAGAAAGAGGGGAAGTCTGAGTACCCATGGAGGAGAAAGCTAAGAGGCATGGAAGATAAAAAGTGTGGGGTCGAATACCCACTTGTGCAAAAAATGAAGAAAAACATGTTGTTAGCTAGGCATAGAGGCCCAGGGAGTATTTCTCACCCTTTTGAATTTTAATTAGATGCTTTGGGGACATAGCATGATTCAAGTGTGGGGTGAGGGAAATTTAAATTTGTGCTTAATGATTTTTGGTGAATTAGTGCTTGGGAGAAATATTGGAACAAAATTTTTGAATTAAGCATGACTTCATCACCCGTTGGTTTTTCTTTTTGGTTCTTTTCCGACGGGGGGTGTTTGAACTAAAGAATAAAAATTTTTCTTTGTCTGTATATAGTTTTTTAGTCTTAGTTAGAGACTATTTCCGACGATGGATGGATGAAGACCGTCTTTAGGAAAATTAGTCAATAGGTTTTGGGTTTTGAATCCGTAGCTAATTGATGGCTTGATGTTCTTGTTATGTGCTATACATGATTGTAAGATACAAGTGTGGTTAGTGTTGAAGCATGTAAGAAGTGTATAACTTTGTTTGAGACACTTAGACTCTTGAATTTGACTCGATGTGATTGAAGATTAATTTTGAATTCTTGTGATTAGCTGAGTAAGAGTCTGTTGAATATGTCTTGAATTGAACATGTGCTGTGAGTGAAAGGTTTTTGAATATTCCATGCTACTGTGGAGTGTCTAGAACTTTCCTGGTGTGTATATAAAATGAAATGAAGGATGTGGATTGTAGGAGATGATTTAGGCATTTTTTTGAATGAACCTAATTGTTATCCCTCACATTACCTACCTTGAATGTTGAATCCTAGTGAGCCTCATTGAGCCTTAAGCCTATTCTTTGATAGCTACAACATAAGCTTAATCCTTTTTCTTTCATTAGCCTTGAATTTGATCCAAAACTCCTAAGCGCTTAAGTGAAAAATTCCAGAGAGTGAAGGAGTGAGAAGCGTGAAAAAGGAGGAAAAGTAGCAAGTTGTAAGAGTTGAGAAAAGGTCAAAGGTGCACTTGTTTGAAAATGCTCAGGTATTGGTAGGGAGTAGGAAAATAAATGAATGAAAAAGTTGTTTAAGTACTCCGTACTAATAAGCTAAGTGTGCTTAAAGAAATGGCAACAAGAAGAGAAAACTCAAGGGTGAAAAGAATAAGGGGGAAGTAAGAAAAGAGATGTCCTAAGGGAAGTGTGATGTATTAAAAGCGCTTGGGGAAGATAGAAACTATTACTGGCCACAATAGTACCTACCCGTACCTTAGCTTACATTACAACCCGATAAGTCCTACTTGATCTTACATTCAAACATCCTTAAATTAGTGGAGTAAAACATTAAGGGCAAGCTTATGGTTCAATACATGATGCATGTGAATTCTTTGAGAGAGTGAGCGTAATTCTATTCATATACCCATATATGTTGTGTTTTAAAAAAACTTGCGAGTAAAAATGGGTAACTCTCTTGTTGTGAGGGCACATGTTTAATGAGAGATAACATTCATGTCGGATTTTTTTTGATCGGTTGATTTGCATGAGTTTGCTAAGACTAAGAGTCGATTCTTGAGGTTAGGAAGTCTTAACGTAGTTGTATATCATTTCAATGATTAAATCATGCATGCTCTATTTTTAACTTGCTATCTTAAATAATCATTATAGTCGTAGCTTGAATTCTCTTGCTAAATTAGCTATGTGTGAGTCTTCATTTACATGAGATGTAAAAGGGTTG
Organism: Datura wrightii; assembly: GCA_035772735.1. NCBI lineage: Eukaryota > Viridiplantae > Streptophyta > Magnoliopsida > Solanales > Solanaceae > Datura > Datura wrightii. The sequence continues at coordinate 119,511,702 of JASDFA010000016.1, forward strand.
TTCGAGGACAAACAAGGCTTTAAGTGTGGGGTAGGGTGATCTTGGGCAAATTAGCATACCCAAGTGATGCTTTATAACTTAGTTTTGTCTTGCTTATCGACTTAATTATATGCATTCTCATGTACTTCTATGTAAATGTGAATATATATACTAACCAACATGATTAGTTCTTGTTTTTGTAGGTTTAAAATGAATTTGAGGAACTAATCCATGAGTTGATGAAGTGGAGGCATGGAATCGGAAGTAAAACACAAACGTCGGCAAGGGGGACACGTGAAACAGCCCACCTGCGCGTTGGCAACGTGCCACGGCAGGCAGGCTGCGCGACCAGTAACGTGCCACGGCCCCTAGCGCGCTGCACAAGCAGCATGACACGCTGCCAACGCGGCAGGGGGCTGCTTGCGGACTGTTATGGGTTTCCAGTGTGCCTACACGATGCCTCCGTGCCACTGAGGTAAATTGGCCCGTTCACCTCCCTGACACCGAGCTATTTCATGCCGGGCATAATTTTATACACCTCTCATTTACTATAAATAGGTCCCTTATCTCCTAAAAACATTTTGTCACGTAATATTTCTGAAAAACTACCAAGGAGTGAAGGGAGAAGTGGGAGAACTCACCTAGGCTTCTTAAATTTCATCTTCTCGTCTACCAATTCTTGTAAATATGTTACTTTAATTATGTTTTGTTTTAATTATACGAACTTTAGTGGCTAGAACCCTTACTCTAGGGTTGAGGCCACAAGATATGATTGTGACGATGTGAATTTGTTTTGGTTTTAAGTTATTAATTGTTGTTTTTGTTCGGTGCTTTTGGGTATATAGCTACATGCAAGTGCACGTGGTCGAACAAGTAGTAAAGTGGCTTAAGTAAGCCAAGTATCGATCCCATAGGGACTGGGCTAGGGTAACAATCTACTCAAGTGTCACTATACTTTAACTCTAAAAATGCAGACAACAGTGTGAAGAAGAGTTTGATATTTTGGTTTCTAATTTTATGCTAAATCTAAAATGAATATATAATTTGGGTCTAAACTATGAATATGAGCATGCTGAGGTTAAATGAACATGTAAAGAAACAAATTATCGATACAATTTGGTTAATCTTTCCTCCGGTTGCTAGTCAAGAATTATTGCCAATGGATTAAAACTCTCGTATTTAACCCAACTTAAGAATCATGAACCGTCCACCTACATTTCTGTGATAAAATGAAATTCATGTTCTAGCCACACAAAACCGATTCCTTAATAGACTAATACGACTTTCAGATATATTTCTATCCTGAAGGTAAATAAATTCTCAATTTTCCCAAACTAAGAAAAGATCATATCCTATCAATTCACAACTTTCCAATTTCTTGCTCTCTCGAGTGAAACCGGACTTTTTAGATATACATTAACATTGGCCACACATTAATGCAGTAAGAACAAGAATCAATAGAACAACCATGGAAGAAAAGATGAAAAACCAAATTATCAATAATTACATTGCAATACAATTGTTCTTAACCTCTGCAAGAAGAGGATTTAGCCACTCATTTGTGGATTAAACATCGTTAAATGAATGTTAATCATACAAGCAATTGAATTAAAGAAGAAGGAGATAGAGAAAAACCCTGAGATTTTCGTCCCCTCAACTGCCTGTAACCCACGTTCTTGCTCCACCAAGTCAGAATAATTAAAAATGAACCTAAGTGTTCTATTTATACTAGTGGAAATTTTTCCCGAAATAACAAGCAACGTGTCACGGAGTGCATCGCGGATGCCTCCGTGACACGCCACTGACGCGGACCCTTACTGGAATTTGGTTGTCCAGGTATTAAGGCCCAACGTGGCACGATGTGCAACGCGGGGCTAGGCCAACGTGCCACGGCCCCAACGCGCACCTTTACTGGAATTTGGCAAAAATTCCATATCCAGGCAGAAGGCATCCGCGATGGCAGCGTGACACGGCTCTATCGCGGAGCCCCTTTAATTTGTGCCTTCAAGTGTTTTTTTCCTTGCTAGCATCCGAGTCCAACCCCGATCTCTCCCAACATGCATTTTAGCTTCCCAAAATTATATTGCACCTGCAAAACAATGCTAATCATGTTGGTTAGTATAAATTCACATTTTATTATAAATCACATGAGAATGTATAAACATCAATAGATAAACAAGGCAAAAATGACACATTTGAGTATCACTTGGGCATATAAATTTGCCCAAGATTACTTACCCACACTTAAATCCTTGTTCGTCCCCGAACAACAATCTTACACCTCATGCAATTGACACCCCAGCCTGGCTACTTTGGTTCAACAATTCAAGCTACGGTTATACCGATTATTTAATACAGCAAATCATCAGGAAAACATGCATGGTCTTATCAATACGATGGCCTTCAACACATTAAGACTTCCTAGACTCAAGAATCGACTCTCGATATCGGCAAACTCAGGTAAATCAGCTGATCAAGATATCGGACACGAATTTTAATCTCTCGTCAGGCATGTGCCCTCACAACACTAGAGAATGTTTCCCTTTTTAATCACATGAACTCAAAAGATTACATGCAGGAGCATATAAACACAATTTCACTCTTTCTCCCAAAAGAATTCACATGCATCATGTCACGAACCATAGGTTTGCCCTTAGTGTATTACTCCACTAATATAAGGACATGTGATGTAGGATCACGTAGGACTTAACGGGTTGTAATGTAAGCTAAGGAACTAGTAAATATTGGGCTAACCAATAATAGCCACTAGCATCCTTAAGCGCTTTTCCAAAACATCCCATCACCCTCATGGGTATTGTTTCTTCCTTCATCCTCCAATTCTTGAAGTTTGTCTTTATTTAGACCCATATCTTTGAGCACACTTGACTCAATAACAAAGATTATTCATACATCTTCATTATATTTAATTTATAACGAGTGCACCTTCAACCTTGTCTTTCCTTTCCTCACTGTGCTTTTCTTTTCTTTTCACCATTCTCACTCTTTAACACTTTGGGAAAATTATTTTCTTTTCTTAAGCGCTTAAGAGTTTTGGATCAAATTCACGGATAATGAAAAGAAGGGGTTAAGCTTGGTTTACACCTTTTTGACAAAAAAAATAATAGGCTAAAGGCTCAATGGGCTAACTAGGGTGTACATTCAAGGTGGGTACAATAATGAAAAAGAGAAACTTTCGGTTAAAACAAAGAAATGCCTACATCCTTTCCTACAATACACGTCCTTCATTTCATTTCGTACACACACCACGCAAGTTCTAGACATTTCACAATAGCATGGAATAAACAAAACCTCACCATACACTTATTGCACATGCTCAATTCAAGACGTATTCACAGACTCTTCAACCAGCTAATTACAAGAATTCAAACATTAAGCCTCAATCACATTGGATCGACTCTATGGTCTAGGGATCTCAACATATTTACACAGTTGCATGCTTTCATATGAATCACCTTTGCATTTTAAATATAATGTACAACACGCAACCAGAATTCCACAACCATAAAGTAACTACAGGTTTTGGGATGCAACCCACAAAAGAAAAAAACTGAAAAATAAATGAAAAAAATCTACTCCTAACGACTACATTTCCCTTAAGACGGTCGTCATCCATCCATCATAGGGAACGGTCACTAACTAAGACTTCGGTTCAATGGGACCATTCTCGACAAAAGAACCAAAAACAAATGCCGAGAAACCCAAAAATTTAAAAATTCATGAAAATTTTTTTAAAAATATCAATCATTTCGATAAAACAAAAATATGTACAAAGCCAGCTAACAACATTCAGCAGCAACCAACAGCTTCACATTAATTACAATACAAAACATACCCATCAAAATCACAGGGTCACAATTTTATCACATGCACGACAATAGAACAGAAACATACATTAAAACAACAGCAACCAACACCTAACTACTCCCATCCCACACTTAAATCGAACACTGTCCCCAGTGTTCACAAAAATTAGCATAGCACAAGAGTGGGTGGTGAAAATCCCTGATCAATCAAAGTATTCCACTTCTTCATCAGGTGTTGCTACCTCGTCTCCCATGTCTGAATCACCCCCATCGTCATCATCTAACTCCACATCGGAGTCGTCACGACGTGTCTCCTCATCTGTGGGGACATCATCATCCATGGGCTCCACAAAACCTGGCCCCACTCGGCATAGAGCCCTGGCATTTTCGCCAAAAGGGTAGTCTAGCTCGAGCTGCCGCAGCTCCTTTTTTATTGTCGGCCTCCCGCCTATTCGCAGCTGGAGCATCTGCATCCCGTACATGCGAGCCCTGTACTGATCATCTCGAGCATGTCGCTCGGCTAGTGTAAGAACTGGCCCGTGAGTGGTGTCGGGTGCCTTAGTTTTGGTGACATCTAAGGCCCATCGCTCCATCTGCGGGATGTAGTCAAGGGCCTCCTCCTCAATATCCAGGCCCCTCAGGAATGTGGTGAGTAATCCACCAAACCCGTACCGGTGCCCTTGATGCAAACGGGCTCTCTTCATGGCGGAGATAATCACCGCCCCTACGTTGATCTCCAGCCCTTTCATCAGGGCGTATACCAAGCATACATGATCCCGGGTAACATCTGTCATATGCACCCCCGGGATCAGGCAGGAACAAACAATCTTCAGCCATATCCTGGCTTCCCTGTTCATCTATGAGTAGGGCAAGGTCTGATGGTAGCCCCTCTCCTTATGCCTGCTCCACCGAGCTGTCGACCGGGTTCTACACAAAGTGCGTCTGATGTCTGCACATGGTGGAGTGATATTCAGCTGTCGAAGCACATGGGCGTCTGTGTCCCGCACCCCTAAGATAGCATTAAGGTGGTGGGGCTCAAAAGTCACTATTTGCCCCCTTATCTTGATGGTGTGACTTCTGAGAGTCGGGTTCCAGTTGTCGTAGAATTCCTGAATCAAGTGCAAGTTACATTCCTTGGGCTCTTCAAAGATGAAATTCAGCCAGGCTGCCTCGATCCTGTGGACAATCCTGGGGAACTCCTATGCCAACGGTTCCCTGTCAATGTGTTCTTCGGGGAAGTATTTGCTTTCCTTGTGCTTCGCGTACCATTTCTTCCCCTCCTATGTCACCCATCTGGTTCCGTATTGACGGCGTTGGCCGCGTGGAACCGCTGGTGCTGCTGGGACTGCAGTTCCCAGCCTAATTCTTTTTCTTCCGGCACCTGATGTTGATGCGCCTTTTCCCTTGTCTTGCCTGCTTGCCATTGTTCCTGTCAAACCAAACAGACAAGTTCAATGTTAAGCCAATTAAAATTAGCTTCGACTAAGGTTGGGTTAAGCTAGGCTACCCCACACTTAGTCTTTAGCCAAAATCACAACATTACGGCAAGATCGTACTTATTTCCACAAACAAACAACAAACATAACAAATATGCTCAGTGCATTCAGAGAATTCGACGGTATACATTCTATGTACTACTCAGACTTCGTACAGCTAGTCACAATAATAACCATCGATAACATTTCATCACATCGCACTTAACAAGGAGAAAAAAGAAACAAGAAAAGAATTTATCTACATGAATCCATATAATTCATCCATTTCTTGCAATTTCCACAATTTCCTTAACCCGGAAATCCGTCAGTCTTTTAGCATATTACATTTAGCACAACCGACTCATCTCACCCATCATAAACAACCTACCTAGAATTCCAAAGTTCAACTCAATTTTTCCGTTTCACACTCAAATTCAAGCCCTAGCTATGCTTTTATTAAAAATCCTGTCAAGCTATGTAATTTTCGAGTTCATGCAATCGCAATGATTCTACGAACGTCAATCAATAATAACTCAATCGAATTTAAGCTTAATTTCTACTTAGGGCAAGTTTTCTTCACTTCCTATGCTAAAAATCGAAAAAATAAGGTAAGAAATGAGATGAAGTTAACAAACATACCTTAAATTCGATGATATCGAAGAAAAGTTGATAAAATTGAACTCCTAGGCCATGTCACATTGGGGAAGGGGGGAATTTCGGGTTGTTTGTCACGGAGGAAGTGAGGAATGGGAAAAAATGAGGGAAAATCGGGGTTAAAAGGGGGGGTTTTCACGCGGGTCACCCGGTGTCACCCGTCGCGATATACACCTCGACGTGTCACGGAGGGTAACGCAGAGCATGCCCTCCGTGACACGGAGCCATCGCGCAGGTGTTCTGGAATTTGTAAAAATTCTAGAATTACCTTCAATGTGTCACGGAGGGTAACGCGGAGGCCCTCCTCCATGACACGGAGCCATCGCGTGGGCTCACTGTTTTGCCACTTTTGATTATTTTTCATACCTCAATTTTTCCTTTGCGATTCTTTGCATATTTATCCTCCGTTTAACCTGAAATTCATCTCACAACAAGAAATTTGTTAGAATTATAGGTTTCACTTAAAAATAAAAAAATATAAGAAATATAAAAATTTTGTTTTTAATTATTTTTTTCATCTTTTTTTTTCATTTTTCTTTTTCTACGAAATCTATTCACATTTTACAAAGAAAATTTCACGGGTTGCCTCCCGTGCAGCGCCTGGTTTACCGTCGCGGCTCGACGTCCTTAAGCTCAGTCATCTTCTAGGGTGACAGACGTTTTCTCTCGACCACCGTCCTCACCCCAGTAATGCTTACATCACTCCGGTGGTTTTCCCAATAACTCTCGTGACTCAACTATCTGTGCATCATCAGCTCGATCAATCACGCTGACCACCGAGAGTTCCTCGTACACAGCCGGGAGCTTGGTGGCCTTGTATACATCAAACACTTCCACCTTTTCGTGTGCTCGCATGGTTAGTTGCCCTGTAGCTACATCAATCAGCGCTTTCCCGGTCGCCAAGAAAGGACGTCCCAAAATAAATGGGACTTTCGCGTCTGGTTCAAAATCCAACACGACGAAATCTACCGGGAAGATAAGGGAGCCCACTTGCACCAGCACGTCCTCCACAATGCCATCAGGTCTAGCTAAGGGACGATCCGCTAGTTGCAATATCACTGTTGTTGGTCTAAGATTCCCTAGACCCAACTTCTTGAATACCGATGACGGCATCAAATTAATGCTCGCTCCCAAATCACATAATCCGCGAGCTTGGATACTCTACCCAATTGTAATTTGTATAGTAAATCTCCCAGGGTCCTTGAGCTTTGTGGGAAACCGGTTTTGTATCCAGGAAGTGCACTCCTCCATGAGAGCCACCGTAGCATACTCAGTCAACTGACTTTTGTTCGCCACAATGTCCTTAATATACTTTGCGTACTTCGGCACTCCCTGCAAAACATCAACAAGAGGTAAGTTAATATGTACCTGTTTCAGCACCTCCATGAATTTCTTGAAACACGCCTCCTCCTTGTGTTTCTTTAATCTTTTAGGGAACGGGGGTGGTGGTCTTACTGATTCAACCTCCTTTTTCTTCCCCCTCTCAACAATTTTCTCCCTCTCAACTTCTGCTGCTCCCGATTGTTGAGGTGGTCTTTCTGGTTCCACCTCTTTAAGCTGCAAACCACTTCGTGTGGTCACTACATTCACTTGCTTGGGGTTGGGATCCGTGTCGCTTGGGAGTCCTCCTCTAGGCTTGCCCAAATTGATACTCTAGTGCCTTAGTAGCTAACTAGTTGTTCTTTACCTCGGCTGCCAATTTCACATAGTCAGCCTGCAATTGAGCTTGGTTAACTATCATTGTCTTGAACATCTCGTCAATGCTGGGTGACGGTGGTGGAGGAGGTGCATTGTTGTTTCTATATTGTGCCTGATAGGTCTGCTGCCCTCCTTGATTCCTCTGCGCCCCCTGACTCGAACACTGCCCCGAACTCTGCCCTTGATGGTTGTTGCTACCCTAAGAGAAATTCGGGTGATTCCTCCAGTTGGAATTGTAGTTGTTGCCATACTGTAGGTGGTTGTTCCTCTGTACATTTCCCACAAAGTTCATCGAATCAGGATTTTCTCCACAACACTCAGCTGAGTGCTCACTACTCCCGCACACTTCACACCAAATCTGCTGCACTACATTCACTGGGGCTTGAGTCTGGTTCATTGTCATGTTACTGAAGTGGGTGTTGAGTTGATTCTGTAAAGCAGCTATCTGTGCAGCAATAGCTGTAAAACCATCTACTTCTAGGACTCCTGCTGCTTTCCTTGTTCCTCCTCTTAACGAATCAGCATTCCACTTCGGATTTCCCCATACGATTTGCAAAATACAATTTAACAAGGTGTACAGCTCCTCATAAGTTTTCTCCAATGCTTGTCCCCCAGCTGCTGAGTCTAGCAAGATTTTTGTGTGGGGTTCCAAACCCTCTATAAAAGTGTGCACCAGCACATCATTGGATTGGTGATGATGAGGACAATCCCGCAACATAGACTTGAATGTCTCCCAAGCCTGATACAGATTCTCTCCCTCTCTCTGTTTAAAACTTAGAATTTGACTTCTAAGTCTTACTATTTTACCGGATGAAAAAATCGTATCAAGAATTTCCTTGCAAGATCATCCCACGTAGTAATAGAATAAGGTGGCTCAGCTTTCAACCACCTCTTGGCTTCTCCCAACAGTGAAAATGGGAACAATGTAAGCCTGACATAATCTGATGACACTCCAGCGGGGATGTAAGTGTCACTTATCTCCAAAAAATTTTGGAGATGCTGCTGTGGATCCTCATGAGGGAGACCTGTGAACTTCCCGCTGGTGTGCAGCAATTGCACCATGTTTTGTTTGAGCTCGAACCTCCCTCCTGGCTCAGGTTTGCGGATGCTAGATGTGACATTGTTAGCATGTGGGATTGCCACCTCGCGAACCGGCCTAGCTGCCATTTCCTCGGGCACTAACATTGCCCTTACAACTGGTGGATTCGGTTGTTGCTCCATGATTGTTCGTCTGAGCAACTGCAGCTTTTTCTCTAGAGCTTCTCTCCCTTGACGATGAAATTGTCTTTCAAGCTCTAAATATGAGTCCACCAACTCCTTGTCTCTTGCCAGTGTTCAACAGAGATTAGTATCTGCAAAATACAGGCTAAGACCAAGTTGTCAACACTTAGAAGAAATAGTGAACTAACACTTAAGAAAAATTTACCAGTTGCCAGTCCCCGGCAACGGCGCCAAAAACTTGTTCGGTGCTTTTGGGTATATAGCTACACGCAAGTGCACGTGGTCGAACAAGTAGTAAAGTGGCTTAAGTAAGCCAAGTATCGATCCCATAGGGACTGGGCTAGGGTAACAATCTACTCAAGTGTCACTATACTTTAACTCTAAAAATGCAGACAACAGTGTGAAGAAGAGTTTGATATTTTGGTTTCTAATTTTATGCTAAATCTAAAATGAATATATAATTTGGGTCTAAACTATGAATATGAGCATGCTGAGGTTAAATGAACATGTAAAGAAACAAATTATCGATACAATTTGGTTAATCTTTCCTCCGGTTGCTAGTCAAGAATTATTGCCAATGGATTAAAACTCTCGTATTTAACCCAACTTAAGAATCATGAACCGTCCACCTACATTTCTGTGATAAAACGAAATTCATGTTCTAGCCACACAAAAACGATTCCTTAATAGACTAATACGACTTTTAGGTATATTTCCATCCTGAAGGTAAATCAATTCTCAATTTTCCCAAACTAAGAAAAGATCATATCCTATCAATTCACAACTTTCCAATTTCTTGCTCTCTCGAGTGAAACCGGACTTTAGATATACATTAACATTGGCCACACATTAATGCAGTAAGAACAAGAATCAATAGAACAACCATGGAAGAAAAGATGAAAAACCAAATGATCAATAATTACATTGCAATACAATTGTTCTTAACCTCAGCAAGAAGAGGATTTAGCCACTCATTTGTGGATTAAATATCGTTAAATGAATGTTAATCATACAAGCAATTGAATTAAAGAAGAAGGAGATAGAAAAAAACCCTGAGATTTTCGTCCTCTCAACTGCCTATAACCCACGTTCTTGCTCCACCAAGTCAGAATAATTAAAAATGAACCTAAGTGTTCTATTTATACTAGTGGGAATTTTTCCCGGAATAACAAGCAACGTGTCACGGAGTGCATCGGAGCACTGCCTCCATGACACGCGACTGACGCGGACCCTTACTGGAATTTGGTTGTCCAGGTATTAAGGCCCAACGTGGCACGGCGTGCAACACGGGGCTAGGCCAAGGTGCCACGGCTCCAACGTGCACCTTTACTGGAATATGGAAAAAATTCCATATCCAGGAAGAAGGCATCCGCGATGGCAGCATGACACGGCTCTATCACGGAGCCCCTTTAATTTGTGCCTTCAAGTGTTTTTTTCCTTGCTAGCGTCTGAGTCCAACACCGATCTCTCCCAACATGCATTTTAGCTTCCCAAAATTATATTTCACCTGCAAAACAACACTAATCATGTTGGTTAGTATAAATTCACATTTTATTATAAATCACATGAGAATGTATAAACATCGATAGATAAACAAGGCAAAAATAACACATTTGAGTATTACTTGGGCATATAAATTTGCCCAAGATTAGTTTTGTCTTGTGTTCTTAATTATGGTTGTTTTTATGATTGATCACCATGAAAACACACATGTTACACCCAGATAAATGCTTGACAAAGAAACCTAGGCAAGAAAAAAAATGTAGGGTGCAAGTTTGTATCTTACGATATAATTCGCGGTTCCAATAAGAAATTATACCTAATTTGCCTTGCTTGGTTGATAAAACGGGATGACAATAAGAAATCAACTTAGAATTGTCACTCCACCACTCAAAGAAGTAGTTGTGAAGCTAAGTTGAGTTAAATGACTAGAGGTACAAAAGTCCCTAATCAAGGGCATAAACCCTGTAAACCACATCCACGTAATTGAATTGCCTACGAACTAGGATGTCGCATCCCCGCTCAACGATGTAGTTATGAGGATAGTTTGTCGTGTTTAGAGGCTCAAAAGACCATGAACATGCATTTTCAATTATGTGAGACAACAATTGATAATTCCATACTTAAACCATTGCAAAGAGTAGTGTCGCATGATTACCCGGCCTTATCTCTAGTTGCTCCTTGAATAATTTCAGTGTATTTCTGTGACCACCCCTAGATTTAAATAGATTTTATCCAAAACTTCTATAATCAACACTTGCGAAAGTTAATATCACACTTGAACTTGATAATTAGCTGAATTGGTCCAGTCCCTGTGGGTTCGACATCTGGCTCTTAAAAAGGACCACTGTATTACTTGTATGACCACGTACGCTTGTGTATGCGCTTGGGTGCAATCACAACACACCCCTTACGGAGAAGGGAGGTCCACGATGCGTCAACCCTTGTGGCCTGCCTCCGATCTCATTCCTCCTGCTCACTTAATCGCGCAATCATGCGTTCATTCCCCGATCCCTTTTCCATATGCACCGTACTCCAAAACTCTCAACATACTACTTATGCATCAGTTAAATATAGGAAATTTCATGGTGTAACATCACCCCCCCCAGAACATTCGTCCTCGAATGTAATCATAAGCTTAAGAGACTTGATTCCTTTAACTATTGCTAGGAAGATTTCGACTAAGTCTCCTCTATAGTGTGGACTATCCAAACAACCTAAAACGTAGGAAAGTGAAACACAAGCATCTCACAAGATGCTACTTGCAATTGAAACATAGTTCTACCACATATATGTAAACAACAGATAATAATGGTAACAAGGTCAACTGTATAACATCTTAAACTATCTTGCCTTAACATAAATTTTCTGAGTCTATACACCATTGTCGTAGAGCCTAGAATAACTGAAACTATCCAGACTTTGCATCATTGATAGTTTGTCAATTCATTTCTTCAATATTTTTGTCCCCCCCCTCCTATGATACTCTAATAAGCTACAACTTTGGTCTCAACATGGCTCCTATAACTATTGGAGTCTCTCCGTAGACAATGTTGTAATACCTTGAGTATCCCCAATTGGATTAATCTGAGACAAGGTCTTCTACACGCTTGGATAGTGTTGATGAACAGATCATAGCCCCGAAGGTAACTCTATCTCATAGGCCACTTGGCCGATCTTCCGGAGGATCCGGTACGGCTTAATGAATCTAGGGTTGGCTTGCCCTTCTTATTAGATCTCATAACACCCTTCATTGGTGAAGTTTCCAGGAATACCTAGTTGTTGCTTCATTCCTTAAACCCCTATGCCCTTCGTTAGGGTAGGACCTCCGATACCCCTGGGCTGCCGGTACATCTTTCCCAATAAGCTTTACTTCCTTCTTTTGGGGGATATATTAATATGCTCGGTTCAACTACCCCTAATTTATCTGCTTCAGGTCATCACTTAGGGGGCCTCCATTTCCACCCATAACAGATCACCGGGTATCTAAATTGTGTGCTCTACTTGGCTATTTGTTTGGGGACAAAAAGTAGTACTTAAATTAACGTGCATTCCAATCTGTTCTGAAAGACTTTCCAAAATCTAGCTGTGAGCGGTGCCCCTTTGCCAGAAGTTAATAGACACTAAAACCCCACATAGCTGGAATATTTCTTTAGTATTTAATTCAGCATAATCTTTAGCTGAAACCTAATATTAACCAGCAGGATTTGGGAAGCTCTTCCCTTCTGCTCGACTTGTCTATTGAAGAAGCTCTTTTCCAGGAGTAGGCAAAAAGAAAAGCTTGTGTTAAGCATATCGCTTTTTTAGAATGATTTGATCCATCAATGGCATATGTGTTGATCTCCTTAGCCTTTCAACAATGTCCCAAAAGGGGGTCATGTTTACCACTGGCACATGGTAATCCTGTAGCTATACTCATATTCTCTACTTTCCACTTTCACACAGGCATGGCTATTTCCTGAATTAGGTTTCACACTTTCTAGGGTCTTCCCTTTCCCTGTTGGTCATTGGAGCTTTGTGCTACAACTCGACAATACCTTCCTTCTTCCCATACCATCCGTAGGTCTCCTTTATAACCTAATGCGTCTTTATCAAATCTGGATGGAAGGGGATAATGAACATAACATACATTACTATAATCTACTAACGAAGTCCTGCCATATTTGGGAACATAGGGTCTACCTCTAGGTCTCATGACTCCGCACCTTATTACCTCAAAGGGTGATGACTCCCTTTTGGGAATTGTCTCTGGGCGGTACTAGGTTAGAGTCTTCGTGTCGTCACTCCTTTACTTCCATAGCTGATGGTGATATTGCAGTATTCTAGGTTACAACCTCACTGTCCTTTAAATGTCATCCCAATGCTTATTTCTCGACATTCAGCGGTGACTCCATGATCTGTCAACCTACTACAGCTTGGAGGTGATTTTGTTTTCCTCCTGAGTTAGATACTCGTGCCTTCCCCTTACTTCTATAGGATGAGATCTGGGGTTCGTTAACCCTGCATCATACTGACAAGGATATCATTGACCAAATGTACCAACCTATATCATTCTGACCTGCATTGGAGCTAATTTTGTTCATATGATCTCTCTATCCTTCAACATAAGAAATAGGGCCATAGCCATTATTCTGCAGGTATATCCTACCGTTGTTAGCACACTGCGGTGGAATCAGCTTATTTCTAATCTGAGCATTACTATTGCTAGGGGTTTATCACTTATGGACTCTCACACGTACTCGAGTGCTACTGGCAATCTTATCCGCCCTCCTAATTACTACTGTGAGGATCTAGGTAACTTTGTAATGCTAGGGGTCTCAACCACTTTCTAATCCTCCTTGCAATCAAAAGTTCTATCCCTCCTTTACTATTTATTCTGGGCAACATGCCATTGATACTTACGCTTTCTATTGTACTGAAAGACCAAACTGAGAAGTGGGAAGTGACCCTATCATTCTATAACAGGTCTAAGGCACAAAATTCAACAACTCTAAAGGCTGGAGGTACAAACCTCATACAATCCTTCGTGTATTTCAGGTAATCCAATGTTAACAATTGTCCCTGTCTAATTCTACATGTCTACTAAATAAGCCAACTCATATATATATTATAGTCCTGACCTCCAATTCCGAGGCTGAAGAAGGAACTGGGGACAATGCTGGCATATCTATTACCTTATGAGATTCCTGGTGCCCCGGGAGGATGCCGGGGGGAACAAAAAAGACATTTGTTTTCGCCTTCAAGCTGATTGTCTCCCAAATGTGTCCCCTCATTGTTACCTTTTCCTGCTACTGTAGCTAACTTGCGGCTAGCTAGAGTCTATCTTATATCAAATATTACTCTAGACAGACATAACAACCAAAGATTAGGGATTCAACCCTATACAACTCGGCTCCATAGCACGATCTGAAAAGAAGGAGGAGTAACCATACTATCATGCCTCGTAGCCTCCTGTTTATACAATGTGGTACACAAGACATTTATAAAAAAGACTCTACTAGACACATCTTGCAGACTCCCTAGGATACGACCTTCTTTGATACCATATTTTTCACGCCCCACCTTGAGAGGCACGATTAGCACCTAATGCCATATTGGGATTTGGGCTGACCTGGGGCACCTCTGCTGCCTACTAGCGACTCAAATTCAAGACAAAAAACTATTATATCTCGATTGTAAACACAGCCTCGGGCGGACAAGACCACACAACACCTGTAAAAGGAAACCAGCTAACCCAGTCAACACATCAATAAAGGAACCCTACGCGGACCGACAAGACCACCATGTTGTTGTCTAGTTATAACCAAAAGAAAGCCGACAGTCATAATCATACTATAGCCACCAAGGCTGCTAATTATCTAGTTAAACTAGGCCTCACATACATAGGTCCCACACAGACAACACATAAAATAAAACATACAAAGGCCCCACACAGCCAATGACAACCAACTAATTGAATACTATAGTCTACAAGCCTCTAGGAGTGAGAATATTGGTCGGGACAGGCCCCGGCCTACCAAAATGTTAAACAAATAGAATATAAATAAACCTTTACAACCTGGCAACTCCAAATAATGGGAGTTGTCCAAACTGCTGACTCTGAACAACTACTAGGAGATCCTTAAACCTATCTGTCTAAACCTGCAGACAAGTATGCAGCGCCCCATAGTTGGGCGTTAGTACAATATGTACTAAAAATGTAACGCGGTAATGAAAAGCTGAATAGACGTTGATAAAGAACTAAAAGATAATAACAAGAAGGGGTAGAAGTTCACCTGTAAGCTTTCTTATCCATAACCTGCATCTGGTAAAACACTACACATGTATGAGCTAAAATTGTACAACCATACATTCGTAAGCTATAACTAGCAGGTAAGAATACAAACAAGAACCTAACCTAGACCCCATAGGCCTGGAAGGTGCAAGAAACACATATATAACCTACCGGGGCCCCCATAAGCCTTGGAAAGTACAATCAAATCTATATACCCCTATCCAGGTTCTTATGATTCTACTGGTACTATAGCCAACCTACCTGGCTTTTTGGTCCTAGTCACTCACGGCAACTTGTACCTGGGTACCTATACTAGTAGGATGGGGCGTCGGGCCCACATCGAACTTCTACTAAAGTTCCCTCCTTAGGGTATCGACTAGCCTATCAAACTAGTAGCAACTAGGCTGGTTTCCTAGGTAGCATGTATGAAAACATTAAGTCGCTTGGAGTTAAGGGTCACTAACTGTAGTCAATCATATAGAGAGTTGTCGCTCAATATGTTAGGCAACCCTAGTTCCAGCAACTCGGGAATAAGCTCACCCTATCTAGATCCCGGCCCTGGAGGCATCATGGTACGCCATCAGCCTCTGGGTGAGCATTACTAATGATACAGGAGTCAAATTGGAAGTTATATCGCCCGGCTAGGCCCTATGCTGTCCAACTTACCAATCCAGGCCCAACAGCTAGCCCTAAACATCTAAGGCCTTGGCATGACTACAAAACATCAAAATTCTACTTCTACAGTGAGCATAAGAACAGAGGAGTTGCTATGATGCTTCTAGTGTAGGTCACACCTAACATACTCTTTCCCGAGGAGGGATACTGTAATCTATTCTCAATATATTTTGTAATAGCTAACCACAACATATGTAAACATCGTCTACAAGTAGCAACTAATACAACACATGGGATTGTTATCTACGTTCAAAGACATAGGTCGTATCATCATATGAAGAGAATAACTTGCCGAAGAAATAAGCCTTAACATATCCCGAATGCCCACTTTTATTCACTCAAACAATTTAAAACCTGAAGCCAATAATTCCATTTGATTGTAGTCTTTACGCTGAGGAAACAGGCTATTTCAATAGTAGGAGTCAATGAATAACAATATCTTTCAATAGTTTTAACTATAAATTCAACTTCATTTCATTCGTCCAAAACTTTCTCGAGAGTTTAGAAGGAGGAAATACTTACCTATTGCCCGTGGCCCTTTAGGAATCAATTTGAAGTAATTTCGATAACCTTTACTCGGCGGGGTTCTAATACCCCGAGTGAATTTTCAAGAAATAACTCCGCAGAGATGCTTCCTATAGGCCCAGAACATGTCATCCAAGATGAATTTGCATTTGGACAGAGTTTAATGGTGTAATTTGATGAAAAACCAAAGAAAAGTTGAGAGAATTTCATCATAGGACCGAGGGTCTGTTTTTGAAATGTTTTCAATTGAATTAAACTTCACACTTAAAACATATATATATATATATAGGAGGTGATGGCAGGGGGTACGGTGCACCGAGATAGGGGCACGACGCGCCACCCCTTGCGGAGAAGGGAGGTCTGCGATGCATCGGCCCTTATGGCCTGCCTCCGATCATATTCCTCCCGTTCACTTAATCATGACTCATGGTTACATTCCGCGAGCCCTTTTCCATATGTGTCGTACTCCAAAACTCTCAAAATACTACGCATGTATCAGTTAATTATAGGCACTTCTGGGGTGTAACATCATCCCCCTTTGGGAATATTTGTCCTCAAATGTATCTTAAGCTTAAGAGACTCGATTTCTTTAACTAATACCAGGAAGATTTCGACAGAGTCTCATCTTGTAGTGTTGACTATCCAGAAAACTTGAAACATAAAAAATTCCAACACAGGTGTCTCACAGGACGCTACTTGCAATTGAAACATAGTTCTATGACATATATGTAAACAACTGATAATAATGGTAACAAGGTCAACTGTATAACATCTTAAACTATCTTGCCTTAACTTAAATTTTCTAAGTCTGTATACCATCATCGTAGAGCCTAGAACAACTGAAACTATCTAGACTTTGCATCATTCATAGTTTGTCAATTCATTTCTACTATATTTTATCCCCCCATGATACTCTTATAAGCTACAACTTTGGTTCTCAAGATGGCTCCTTTAACTATTGGAGTCTCTCTGTAGACAATGCTATTGTACCTTGAGTATCCCCATTTGGATTAATCTGAGACAAGGTCTTCTGTATGCTTGCATAGTGTTGATGAACAGATCCTAGCCCCGAGGTAACTCTATCTCATAGGCCACTTGGCCGATCTTCCGGAGGATCAGGTAAGGCTTAATGAATCTAAGGTTGGCTTGCCCTTCTTATTAGATCTCATAACGCCCTTCATTAGTGAAGTTTTTAGAAATATCCAGTTGCTGCTTCAATCCTTAACCCCCTACGCCCTTTGTTAGGGTAGGACCTCCAATAACCCTGGGCTACTGGTACATCTTTCACAATAGGTTTTACTTCCTTCGTTTGGCATATCAACTACCCCTAATTTATCTGCTTCAGGTCATCATTTAGGGGCCTCCATTTCCGCCCATAATATATCTTCGGTAATCTGAATTGTGTGCTATGCTTGGCTATTTGTTTGGATACAACAAGTAGTACTCAAATTAACATGCATTCCAATATGTTCTGAAAGCCTTTCCAAAAATTAGTTGTACGAGTGGTGCCCCTTTACCAGAAGTTAAGAGACACTAAGACCACATAGCTAGAATATTTCTTCAACATTTAATTTAGCATAATCTTTAGCTAAAACCTTATCTTAACTAGAAAGAGATGTGTTGATCTCCTTAGTATTTCAACAATGTCCTAGACGGGGTCATGTTTACACTTGGCACGTGGTAACCCTGTAGTTATATTTATATTGTCTACTTTCCACTTTCACACAGGCATGGCTATTTCCTGAATTAGCTTGCCTAGTTTTTGGGGTCTTGCCTTTCCCTGTTGGTCATTGGAGCTCTATACTACAACTCAAAAATACCTTCCTTCTTCCCATGCCATTCGTAGGTCTCCTTCCCAAACCCGGATTGAAGGGGATAACGAACATAACATACATTACTACAATCTACTAACAAAGTCCTGCCATATTTGGGAACATAGGGTCTACTTCTAGGTCTCATGACTCCACACCTTATTACCTCAAAGGCCAATGACTCCCTGTTGGGCATTGTCTCTGGGCGGTACTAGGTTAGAGTCTCTGTGCCGTCACTCCTTTACTTCCATAGCTAGTGGTGATATTGCAGTATTCTAGGTTACAACCTCACTATTCTTTAAATTTTAGCCCAATGCTTATTTTTCGACATTCAGTGGTGACTCCATGCTTTGTCAACCTACTACATCCTGGAGGTGATTTTGTTTTCCTCAAGAGTTTGACACTCATTCCTTCCCCTTACTTCTATAGGTTGAGATCTGGGGTTCGTGCCCCCTGCATCGTACTAACAAGGATATTATTGACCAAATCTACTGACCTATATCATTCTGTCCTACACTCGAGCCAATTTTTTTATATGATCTCTCTGTCCTTTAACATAATAAACTAGGGCCATAGCCATTGTTCTGCAGGTATATCCTACTATCGTTAGCACACTACGGTGGAATCAACTTATTTCTGATCTGAGCATTACTATTGCTGGGGGTTTATTGCTTATGGCCTCTCACACGTACTCGAGTTCTACTAGCAATCTTATCCGCCCTCCTGATTACTATCGTGAGGATCTAGGTAAATTTGTAAAATCTAGGGATCTCAACCACATTCTAATCCTTCTCGGAATCAACAGTTCTAGCCCTCCTTTACTATTTATTCTAGGAAACATTGCATTGATACTTACGCTTTCTATTGTACTGAAAGAACGAACTGGGAAGTGGGTAGTGGCCCAAACATTCTATAATAGGGATAAGGCACAAATTCAACAACTCTAAAGGCTGGAGGTACAAACCTTGTACAATCCCTCATGTATTTCAGGTAATCCAATGTTAACTATTGTCCCTTTCTAATTCTAAATGTCTACTAAGTAAGCCAACTCATATATATATATACTATACTCCTAACCTCCTATTCCTAGGATGAAGAAGGAACTAGGGACAATGCTGGCATATCTAATACCTTATGAGATTCTTGGTGCCCCCGTAGATGCTGGGGGATAAAAAAGACATCTGCTTCCGCCTTCAGGCTGATTGTCTCCCAACTGTGGCCCCCCATTGGTACCTTTTCCTACTACTGCAGCTAACTTGAGGCTAGATGGAGTCAGTCTTATATAAAATATTATGCTAGATAGACATAACAACCAAAGATTAGGGATTCAACCTAATACAACTCAGCTCCATAGCATGATCCGAGAAGAAGGAGGGGTAACCATACTATCATGCCTCGTAGCCTCCTATTTATAGAATCTGGTGCACAACACATTTATAATCAAGACTCTACAAGACACGACTTGTAGACTCCCTGGGATAAGACCTTCTCTGATACCACATTTTTCACGCCCCACCTTGAGAGGCACGACTCGCACCTAATGCCACACTGGGATCAAGGATGACCTGGGGCACCTCTGGTGCCTACCAGTGATTCAAATTCAATACAACAAACTACTATATATCAGCTGTAAACACAACCTCAGGCCGAGAAGGCCATAGAACACTTGTAAAAGGAAACCAGCTAACCCAGCCAACACATCAATAAAAGGACCCTATGCGGGCTGACAAGACCATGTCTAGTTATAACAAAAAGAAAGCCGACAGTCATAATTATACTATAGCCAACAAGGGATGCTAATTATCTAGCTAAACTAGGCCCCACATGGTCAACACATAAAATAAAACATACATAGGCCCACATAGACAACACGTAAAATAAAACATACATAGGCCCCACACGGCCAACGACAACCAACCAACTGAAGACTACAGTCTGCAAGCCTCTAGGAGTGAGAATATTGGTCAGGACAGGCCCCGCCCTACCCAAATGTTAAACCTTTACAACCTGAAAACTTCAAACAAAAGGAGTTGGTCGAACTGCTGACTCTGAACGGCTGCTAGGAGACCCTGAAACCTGTCTTTCTAAACCTGTAGGAAAGTATGCAACGCCCCATAGTTGGGCGTCAATACAATATGTACCTAAAATGTAAGGCAGTAATGAAAAGCTGAATAGACGCTCATAAAGAACTGAAAGTGAATAACAAGAAGGGGTAGAAGTTAACCTATAAGCTTTCTTATCCATAACCTGCATCTAGTAAAACACTACACGTATATGAGCTAAAACTATACAATCACACATTCATAAGCTATAACTAGCAGACAAGAATACAAACAAGAACCTAACCTAGACCCCATAAGCTTGGAAGGTCCAAGCAACACAGAAATAACCTATCGGGGCCCCCATAAGCCCTGGAAAGTACAATCAAATCTATATACCCATATTCAGGTTCTTATGGCTTCTAGGTCCGCCTCTGAGCCCGCTGGACTCCTGTAACTGTGTCTGAGCCTGTTGGACCCCTGTAACTGCACCCTGGGCACACAAGGCTCGATAGAGGGTTAGTGATGCCGATACGGCATAAAAGAGGTCTATGTATGGATGGACGTAAATATGGCCTAGGCCTGAGTATGGTCCTATCGGACATCATATTGCTACTTGGAGCAATCAATAGCCCCATAGGCAATGACATTATAATATAGCTCCTCTGAGCGGTCAATAGCCCTGTACACGATGACACAGTTAGCAATCCTGAATTTGGTCAATGGAAGGCTATCCTAGGTGGGGTCAATTCCAATCGATATACTGTATTTTAGTCTCAATCTAGCCACTCAAAAGGCATATCTGGCTCTTAAGGCCTAACGCGAACACTACCCACCCCTAGAATAGTCTGTATAGTTTCGAACAAGCACACCCTATGTGCCTATACTTGAGTAGAGGATCTTAGTAGTGTTCATAATCTCTAATGGTCTAAATAGAATAAGGTGAGGTCTAGAGTGGCCTAAACAATACCCGGATATCATGCTAGGACAATGATGGCTCGTAGGCGAATAGTAAGGTCACAAATGACCAACTGTTTAGTCCCTTCACTTAGAGCAACTATAGGGTTGTTACTAACCGGCTATGCTCCTGAACAGTCAGCCCTAATGTTCCACAGGCAACTTACTATAATTCTTAGCCTGGAGGTAACACTGTACTACTATAGTTCTAGTCCTTTGGACACTAGCTTGGTCTGTCCACATTTTATATAACTACTATAAGCGATTCATAGTCTCGTAGGCAGGTTCACTTGGTCCTAGTCACTCACGGAAACCTATACCTAGGTACCTATACAAGTAGGCTAGGACATTGGGCCCATATCTAACCACTTCAAAAGTTCCATCCTTGGGGTATCAACTGGCCTATCAAACTTGTAGAAACTAGGTTGGTTTCCTGGGTAGCCTGTACGACAACATTAAGTCGCCTGGAGTTAAGGGTCACTGACAGTAGTCAATCATATAGCGAGCTATCGCTCAATATGTTAGGCAACCCTAGTTCCAGGAACTCGGGAATAAGCCCACCCTATCTAGATCTCGGCCCTGGAGGCGTTAAGGTATGCCATCGGCCTCAGGGCGAGCTTCACTTAAGATACAGGCATCAAACTGAAAATTATATCATCCGGCTATGCCCTATGCTGTCCAACTTACCAACCCAGGCCCAACAGCTAGCCCTAAACTTCTAAAGCCTTGGCATGACTACCAAACATCATAATTCTACTACTTAAGTGAGTAGAAGAATAGAGGAGTTGCTATGATGATTCTAGTGTGGGTCACACCTAACATACTCTTTCCCGATGAGGGATACTGTAATCTATTCCCAATATGTTTTCTAACAGCTAACCGCAATATATATATATATATATATATAAGCATTATATACAAGCAGCAGCTAATACAACACATGGAATCGTTATCTATATTCAAAAACATGGGTCATATCATATTACGAAGAGAATAACTTGTCAAAGGAATAAGCCTTAACATACCTCGAATGACGATTTTTATTCACTCCAACTGTTTCCAACATGAAGCCAATAATTCCATTTAATTGTAGTCTCTACGCTGAGGAAACAAGGCTATTTCAATAGTAGGAATAGGTGAATAAAAATATCGTTCAATAGGTTTAACTATAACTTCAACTTCATTTCATTCGGCCGAAAACTCACAATTTCTAGAGAGTTTAGAAGGAGGAAATACTTTTCTATTTCCTGTGGCCATTTAGGAATCAATTTAAAGTAATTATGACAACCTTTACTCGGCGGGGTTCCGATATCCCGAGCAAATTTTCAAGAAATAACGTCGCAGAGATGCTTCCCCTAGGACCACAATTTGTCATCCAATATGAATTTGCATTTGGATGAGTTTAACGATGTAATTTGATTAAAAAATGGAAGAAAAATTGAGAGAATTTCATCGTAGGGCCGAGGGTTTATTTTTGAAATGTTTTCAAGCGAATTAAACTTTACACTTAAAACATATATATATGGGAGGCAGTGGCAGGGGGAGTGCGGCGCGCCTCCCATCGCGCCAAGATAGGGGCTCGACGGCCACCCCTTATGGAGGAGGGAGGTCCGCAACGCGCCGGCCATTGCAGCCTACCTCTGACCTCTTTCCTCCCGCTCACTTAATCACGCACTCATGTGTTTGTTCCCCAAGCCATTTTCCATATGTGTCATACTCCAAAACTCTCAACATACTATGCACACAATGATTAAATGATTGGAACTTTTGGGGTGTAACATCACCTACCTCTCATCGAGTTCACATACAATAATAGTTACCACTCCTGGATCCAAATGGCACCGTTTGAGGCATTATATGGTAGGAGGTGTAGGTATCCTATAGGGTGGTTTGAGGTTGGTGAAGCTACCCTGATAGGGCCAAACTTAGTTCATGAAGTAATGCAGAAGGTGCAACTTATTAGGGAGAGGTTGAAAACAACGCAAAGCCGACAGAAATCCTATGTTGATATGAGGAGAAGAGAGTTTGAGTTTGCAGTGGATGATTGGGTTTATCTTAAAATTTCACCCATGAAAGGGGTGATGAGGTTTGGGAAGAAAGGAAAACTCAGTCCGAGATATGTAGGACCCTATAGAATTCTGAAGCGAATTAGTAGTGTGGCATATGAGTTAGATCTACCTCTAGAGTTAGCATCTATGCACCCAGTCTTCCATGTGTCACTATTGAAGAGGTATATCGATGATACAACTTTAGTTGTGCCATTAGATAGTGTGGGAATAAAAGATAGTCTCTTTAACAAAGAATTCCCAGTTAAGATCCTTGACCGTCAGGTTCGTAAGCTGAGAAACAAGAAAGTCGCTTCAATGAAAGTCTTGTGGAGGAACCAGCTAGTTAAGGGAGACACATAGAGGCAGAAGCAGACATGATGGCCAGATAGCCTCACTTATACCCTTCTAGTTCAATTCCAATATTAGGTATTAAATCCCTTCTCAGTACTCTATTCAGTTCCGTACTCATCAGCTCTATTCAAATGTTCTCTATGCATTCTAGTTGCATCAGCTTTGTTAACATGATTAAGTCAGTTTAGAGTCGGTTACTCCTTTAGAATCCAGCTCATAGTCTCATTCTGGGAATTGCAGCTCTTTTTCTTATTTTTCAGCAGTTTTAGCCTTCATTCGAGGACAAATGATCCCAAGGGGGAGATATTGTAACACCCTGAAACTTTCCTAGACCAAACTTATACCTTGCAAGCAAAATCCAGAAAAGTTACCTCAGAATGACTGAGACAATGAGTCGTGGTCAGCCCCAACAACTCGTTGTGCCAGTCGTGGTTAGCCCTGTTGGTCCTTCACGAACCAATGGGACATGGAACAACCCATTGTGAGGAAAAATGAGTCATCCTATCACTCATTGGTCCCCATCTCAGAAATCCTCCTTCCAGGACCCCACGACTCAATAAACGAGTCATCATTTGATACAACGACTCATGGTGTGAGTCGTTGGTTGAGAGTCGAGAGTCCCTAAAACCCTCTTTAGTGACAACGACTGGTAGCAATGACCCGTTGTATCACATAATGAGTCGCTGTGACCACCCATCGTGTCAAGTTAGGGATTTTTACAATTTTTCCAATGAAGGTAATGACTGGACATAATGAACTGTTGGGTCCACCAACGAGTCATTGTGTTGCCCATTGTCAGTCCTCCCGGATTTTCCATTTAGTGACAACGGGAGAAACCAACGACCCGTTGGTTCATTCAACTAGTCATGGTATCTCGCGTTATCAAATCCAATGAACCCTGAACCCAGGAAGTAGGACCAACGACTAGTCCCAACGAGTCATGGTCTCCACCAACGACTCGTTGAGTGACCCGTTGGTCCCCTGTCGGGCAGTTTTTCAGATTTTATTTCAGGGTTATTTTTGTAACTTCCTAGCCTTTTTATCTAAAAACCCTGTCATTTTGGTCTTGTTTAGGAGGTATTTAAAAGGGTAGAATGGCATTCCCCCTTCATTTCACCCAGTCCCTCAAGTCTAAAGCACAGAAACAATCAAGAAGCACAGAGCAGAGCTAGGGCATTCGACTACTTCTTCTTATAAATTCTCAATGATTTCCTCAAGAATTCTTCACCAGGTATGTGGAAATTCAATAAGGAAATTGTTCTTCCTTTGTGTCCCCAAAACCCTTCTCTAATTCTTCTATCATTTACAGTCCCGTGGATTCAAAATGTAGAAAGTTTTTAGACCAAATTCTTTAAATTTCTAGTGGAATATTATTCATTATATTAGCTTCTTTAATATTCTCAATTTCGAGAAACTTTGTGGAAATAGCATCAAGTAGAATAATTTAGCCCTAGTTTCTCAATTCGGTAAATAGAATCTTGCATGTTGAACTAGTTTTCCCTGTGGCTTGATTCTATTTGTTTTGGGATTCCCATATTGTTAGAATATGTTGAAATTTCAGTCAGATGTATGTTAGTCCAGTCTCAGTCAGATTATTACCATACTTAGTATTGTTTAGAAATGATAGCTGATCATTTTGTCTACATAATTTTCTTGAGGTGTCAGTGGTGCCTCCAAGTTATCAGTTATTAGACTCGGATATAAGATTTTAGTGGTTCTTTAGACAGTTATGAAACTTCTAGATAAGCAGCTCTGACCATTCTAAGAACTCCCAGCTTCAAATTTAAGTTTGTTCTTTAGATGGTTACAATGCTTCAAGATAAGAAGCTCAGACCAGTCTTAAAACACAATTCACAGAATTCGGTTTGATAAGACTCTTAGGGTACTTCCAGATAAGTATCCCTGACTTAGTCGTTGGCCCCAGTTTTGAGCTATCAGCTTAGTAGTCAGTCTAGGACTATCTAGTGGGAGTAGGACTTAGCACCGAGTAGTCCGAGGTTCCAACGCATCTAGGTTCCCATAACTACGTTGCCACCGTAGGTTATCTTATTGGTCTTATGGCCTAGACTTGTGATCACCCAGTTCATGCCTTTATACCCTGGCAAGGTATAATGGGTTGTAATACCTCAGAAGTGCCTAAGACTAGACCCGGGATTTAAAAATAGAGGTTGGAAAAAATCTAAAAAACACATCACAGAACGGGTCATGTAATGGATCGTTGGTAGACCGTTGGAAGTGTCCGTGGTGAGGTATATCTAGGTTGAAGTTGGAAGTAAGGGGTCACGGAATGACCCGCAGTTGGAGGTCATGAGTCATTGTTGGTGGTCATGGTGGGTTTATCCTTAGCCTAGGAGGAAGTAACGCGTCGTAGGATGACTTGTTGTGAGCAACAAAGGATCATGGTGAGCAACCGTGGGAAGGAGAAGGGAAAACCTCCAGTTGAGGTGACAGATGGAAACCATGACTTATTGGAAGGAGGCACGAGTCATGGTATGGCTCTTGGGAAGGCCTAGGTGCAGTTCATTAGGGCAAAACAATGGAGGATACAACGTACCGTCGTCTTATGTAACGACTCGACTTATCAAGTCATGGGATTGAATTTGAGAAGTGAAGTTTGGGCAGTGGATGCAACAGGAAGATACCACGAGTCGTGATATCCTAGTACGACTCGTAGGATCGCCCGTGGTCACTAGTAATGCAGAATTTTTAGGAAATTCATTAAGGGTATTGTCATCATTGCTAAGTCCTAGGGTCCTAAACTATGTCGTTTAAGGATCGAAATGCAGTGTTTATGAGGGGAAAATCTATCCTAGGCTAATTCATATCAATGTATTCATATTGAAGGGGTTTAGGAGGTGATCAAGTAAGAGCTCTTCAAGCTTTCCTTCAATCTTTTATTGGGCTTTCAGGGAGTGGTAAAATCTTATCTTCCCTAGGTATGTAAGGTAATAAATGGGTGAATCCGTTCACACTCATGTCCAATCTCTCTTTAAATCATTGAAATTCCTATATTGATTCTATGGGGTTTTTAACCCAATGCATGAAATTCCTAATTCTCTACATGGGTATGATTTAAATGAGTTTTTATTATTGAATTACGAATCAAGGGCAAGTTTTATGTTGTTTTCCATTAAAATCATGTTTCAAGCTTTTTAAATCTAAATTCCCATTTATGAGAAGTTCATGAAAGTTAAGATTTATGATGAATGTTCGTGTATGATGAAGTACTAATGAAAAAAACCATGTTTTCAAGTTACCCATGTTTATAATCATGTTTTCAAGTGAATTAAGTATTTTCAAGTATGTTAAAGTATTGGGAAATGCCCACATGTTCAAGTATGATTTACGATTTATGATATAAATTTCATGATTGATCGATTTATGATGTTGGCCAATTAATAGGCCCTTGATTCATGGTTAAACATGTATGTGAATGGGGATCAATGATGTTAATGTTTATTTGGCCATGAATCTCATTAATAATGTTTATGATTTACGTGCGAGCCTAATGTGTATGATTTTAGGAGCATTGTCTAGCACCGAGTAGCCCGTTCAAAGGACTACGACGGTGTCTCATAACTACGTGCCACCATAGGTTCATGATGATACATTACAATGTTAATGGATCCCCTCTTTCATGATATCAAATAATGCACTTCCCTTTCCTGGCATGCCTGGGACAACTCTGCCCACTTGAGTGATATAGTTGGGGCATGATGTAAGGCTCTACTATAATGGTGTCGGTTATGACGAGTCCTCCCATTGTTCCGCATGTTTTTTTATGCATTGTTATTTTTTTGTCTCAAGTTATGTTTTATAAAGTTTCTCTTATGACTATGATAATGAATGGATTACAAATGTTTTGAAAACCTTAAGGCTTATGCGATATTATAATATTTATGTTATGAGCATGTTATCCTAAACTTATGATCTCTTATAAACTTTTATGTATTTTAAAAGTCCATTTTACTTACCTGGCATACTCGGTACATTCCACGTACTGACCGCATACTCTATACTATATCGTTTCATGATACAGGCTCAAATCTTCAGATCCAGCACCATCATTAGCTCATTCGTGGAGTTAGCATCCAACTCATTAGTGAGTCCTCATTCTCTGAGGACCAGTTGACATCAGTTATCTCTTTAAGTTCATTTTTCCATACTTGTCGGGTTAGTCGGGGGTGTTGTCCCATCAACCCATCTGATATGTTAGAGGTTTTTAGAATATGTGTAGTATTTAGTTGTCATGTATGAAGTGTGTTTCTCTTTCCATGTTATGTTATGATTATTCTTCCACTATGTTATCAAGTTGAGTATTCCGCTTTACAAAATTGAGATAGATGTATGTTCATGCCATGGGTCAACTTGGAGTCTCTTGGGGCTCCTTGTCCCGTGTTGCGATCTGGGTCTACGTTCGGGTCGTGAAAAACTTGGTATTAGAGCAATAGGTTTGGAGTGTCCTAGGGTTTTTGAAGCCACATTAAGTAGAGTCTGTTCATGGGTGTGAAGCGTGGCACACTTATGAAGAAGAGGATACAAGATGTTTAGGAAATATTCCCTTCTTTCATGATCTATATCATGTGATGAAATGCCTCCCTATCCTTCTAACTCATGCTATTCGCGATTGCAGAATCATGGCTCCCCACAAAGTTATACGTAGAAGGAATGGGAATGGAAATGGCCACGAGGATGGCAACGTAGACGGGCACCGACAAGGCCCACCAGTCCAGGAGAATCATACACCGGAGCCATTAGCCCATGCTAAATTTTGGGCATCTATTCAGATGTTATAGTAGGCCTTGATCGCTCAGGTCAACCAGCAGGCAGTGGTGTATATTCTGCAAAATGGAAATATGGTGGCAGCTCGAGTCGGAGATTTTTTAGAATGAACCCGGCAGAGTTCCTTGGGTCAAAAGTAGATTTAGGACTTGCATGAGTTCATTGATGAGATTGTGAAGATCACCAAGGTCATGGGGGTGAATGGAGTTGAGTGTGTTGAATTGGCCTCATATCAGTTGAAAGGGGTCGCACACATTTGGTTTCGACAATGGAAAGATAGTAGGGTCGCTAGAGCAGGCCCTGTCACTTGGGAGGAGTTCCATGTTGCGTTCCTAGATCTGTTATTCCCTCGTGAGATGAGGGAGTTGAAGGCACCGGAAAGCGGAACCATTTTCAATTTCTACCCCTGTCAGAACCATTTTCAGTTTCTGCCCCTGTTAGATCCATTCTCAGTCTCTACTCCTGTTGGTGATTCAGTTGTAGCTAGGCGGGTGTATAGAAGTTGCCCAATCATGGTATTGCAGAAAGTCACCTTCGCAGACCTAGTAGAACTAGCCATGACTGACTTTGATATTATTCTCGACATGGATTGGTTGTATTCATGTTATGCTTCTGTTAATTGTAGAACCTATGTAGTGGAGTTCCATTGTCTGAGTGAGTCAGTCTTAGAGTGGAAGGGTAGTTCGGTTGTGCCTGTAGGTCATTTTCTTTCCTATCTTAAGGCCATGAAGATGATTTCTAAGGGCTGTTGTATACCATTTAGTTAGGGTTAAGGATGTTGAGTCTGAGATTCCGACTATCCAATCAGTCCTAGTGGTATGTGAGTATCCAGAAGTGTTCCATGATTATTTAACAAGTATTCCTCCCGAGAGGGAAATCGATTTTGGTATTGACCTTCTTCTCGACACACAACCTATATCTATTCCTCCCTACATAATGGCTACAACTGAGCTAAAAGAGTTGAAGGAGCAGTTGAAGGATCTATTTGAAAAGGGTTTCATCAGACCAAGCAAGTCTACATGGAGTGCACCAATTCTCTTTTTTCGAAAGAATAATGGTTCTCTTCGTATGTGTATTGATTATCGGCAATGGAACAAGGTCACCGTCAAGAACAGATATCCACTACCCAGGATTGATGATTTATTTGACCATCTCTAGGGTTCCAAGTGTTTTTCAAAGATAGATCTCTGATCCAGGTACCATCAGCTTAGAGTTTGGGAGAGCGACATCCCGAAGACAACCTTCAGGACGCGGTATGGTCATTATGAGTTTGTAGTTATGTATTTCGGACTAACGAATGCTCCTGCAACTTTTATGGACTTGATGAATAGGATGTTCAAGCCATACCTGAATATGTTTGTGATTGTGTTTATTGATGACATCATGATATACTCTCAGAGCGAGGAGGAGCATGCTGCTCATTTGAGGGTGGTGCTACAGACTCTCAATGATCGCCATCTATATGTTAAATTCAGCAAGTGCGACTTTTGGTTGAAGTCAGTGGCTTTTTGGGCCATGTGGTATAAAGTGAGGGCATACAAATGGACTCTCAGAAAATAAAAGCGGTGAAGAGTTGGCCTAGACCGGTGAATCCTTCAGATATTCGAAGCTTTTTGGGCTTAGTAGGCTACTATCGGATATATTTTAAAGATTTCTCATCTATTGCAGCACCTTTCACCAAATTGACCCAAAAGAAGGTGAAATTCCAATGGTCGGAGGCTTATAAGAAGAGCTTCTAAGAGCTGAAGGCTCGACGTACCTCAGCACTGGTGTTAACTCTACCCGAGGATACCGATGGTTTCTGGTGTATTGTGATGCTTCAA
Organism: Datura wrightii; assembly: GCA_035772735.1. NCBI lineage: Eukaryota > Viridiplantae > Streptophyta > Magnoliopsida > Solanales > Solanaceae > Datura > Datura wrightii. The sequence goes on from JASDFA010000016.1 coordinate 119,541,838, forward strand.
GGATCGGACTTGGGTGTGTATCGATGCAGCACGGAAAAGTTATAGCATATGCCTCCAGATAGCTGAAAGTTCATAAGAAGAACTACCTGACCCATGATCTTGAATTGGCCGTGGTGGTATTCACCTTGAAGATATGGAGGAATTATTTTTACGGGGTCCATGTAGATGTGTTTACAAAACATAAGAGTTTACAATATGTGTTTACTCAGAAGGATCTTAATCTTCGGAAAAGGAGGTGGTTAGAGCTACTTATGGACTATGTTATGAGTGTGTTTTACCATCTAGAAAAGGCCAATGTAGTAGCATATGCACTTAGTAGACTCCTTATGGAAAGTGTGTCCCATGTGGATGAGGGAAGAACGGAGCTGGTGAAACACGTGCATCGACTTGTATGGTTAGGAATTTGGTTGGTTGACTCGACCGATGGCGGTGTTATTGTTCAGAAAAGATCTGAATCATCCTTGGTAACTGATGTAAAATCTAGACAAGAAGAGGACCCGATCTTGGTAAAGTAAAAGGAAGTCGTTCAAAATCAGAAGGTAGAGGTCTTCTCCAAGGGGGGTGATAGTGTGCTTCGATACCAAGGTCGCTTATGTGTTCCGAATGTTGATGATTTGAGGAACCGAATGTTGCACGAGGCTCATGAATCAAGGTATCCAATCCATCCAGGTGCCACCAAGATGTATCATGACTTACGAGAAGTCTATTGGTGGAATGGCATGAAGAAGGATATCGCAGAATTTGTGGCTAAGTGACCAAACTATCAGCAAGTGAAGGTCAAGCATCAGATACCAGGAGGTGTGCTTCAAGATATTAGTATTCCTACTTAGAAGTGGGAAGAAATAAATATGGACTTTGTAACAGGTTTGCCTCGCACTCGTCGACAGTATGACTCCATTTGGGTGGTTATGGATAGGTTAACCAAGGCCGCCTATTTTCTATCAGTCAAAACCACGGATTCAGTGGAGGATTATGCCAAACTATACCTTCGAGAGTTTGTTTGGCTGCATGGAGTTCCCTTGTCCATCATATCAGACATAGGTACCGAATTTATCACTCAGTTTTGGAGGTCGTTTCAAAAAGGACTGGGTACTCAGGTTAAGCTCAGCTCAACATTTCACCTGCAAATGGATGGTCAAGAGGAGAGGACAATTCAGACTCTCAAGTACATGTTGAGAGCATATGTGATTGACTTCAAGGGTCGCTGGGATGATCATTTGCCTCTTATCGAGTTTGCATACAATAATAGCTACCATTTCAGTATTCAGATGACTCCGTTTGAGGCTCTCTATGGGTGGAGATGAAGATCACTTATTGGTTGGTTCGAATTTAGTGAAGCTATGATAATAGGACCAGATTCATTCCATGAGGCCATGGAGAAAGTTTAGTCAAATAGGACAGGTTGAAAACAGCTCAAAGTCGCCAAAAGTCCTACGCCGATTTGAGAAGGAGAGAACTCGAGTTTGAAGTGGATAATTGGGTGTTTCTGTAGGTGTCTCCCATGAAGGGAGTGATGCAGTTTTGAGAGAAAGGAAAACTCGGCCCTTGTTATGTTGGCCCCTACCGGATTGTGAAACAGGTTGGCAAAGTGGCATATGAATTGGAGTTGCCTTCAGAATTAGCTTTCGTGCATCCTGTTTTCTATGTATTTCTCTTAAAGAGGTGTTTAGGTGATCCAGCTCTAGTTGTTCTGGTGGATAGTGTTGGTGTGAAAAATAGCCTTGGTTATGAGAAGGTTCCGGTGGAAATACTGGATCTTCAGGTTCGAAGGCTAAGGAACAAGGAAGTAGCTTCAGTCAAAGTTTTATGGAGGAATCAGCATGTTGAAGGAGCTACTTGGGAAGCCTAAGAAGACATGATGGCTAGATACTCACATTTATTCTCTACCGGCTTAGTTCCAACTTGAGGTATCAGTTTTTTCCCTAAGACTCTATTTAGTTTTCATGTTCAGTTCATGTGCCACAGTTTTTTTCATGTATGTGGATGTGTATATGATTCATGAATTCAGTTCCGCAATATAGTTTGAATCAGAGTTGGTCATTCAGTCAGTTTTCAGCTTAAATGATCAGTACTTGAGTATGATGATTGCATTTCTTTATTTTCTGTATGTTTTCCCACATTTGAGGATGAATGTTCCCAAGGGGGAGATATTATAATACCTCAAAAGTGCAAAAGACTAGAACCGGGATTTAAAAATGAAAGTTGGCAGAAATCTAGAAGAAAAAACATCACAGAACGAATCATGTAACGGATAGAGCTTATGTGGTCCCGACTATTATACTCAAGTGGGCAGAGCTGTCCATAACCTTGTCAGGGCTACAGACGATACCATGATATCGATATCAAGCTCAAAGGGCCAACCAGGCTGGGGATATCTCAAAAGGGAGGTCCCAATAATATAATAGAATCAACCTACGTTGGCGCGTAGTTCTGGGGCATAGGGTAGTCGACCCTTAGCCCGCTTGGTGCTAGACTCTTCTCCCAAAACATGCAATGCTCTACATCGTATAAATATGAAGCTCAACATTGTCTATTGAAAAAGCTCATTATGAAATCGTGCATACACTAGAAATCATATAGATATGAAGCTCAACAATGTCACCTCGATGAAGCTTAGAATAGAATCATGCTTAAACTCAACATCACGTGAAATGAAGCTTAATGGCAACATACATCTCAATTATGAATTCATGCATATGAGAAGCTTTACTACGACACATACCACAAGCTCAAAGAATAGTGGGAGACTTTACTCCAAATCATGTGGTAAGCCTACTTAGAAATATCACTTCATCATCATCAATATAAGGGCCTTGCCCAAAACCTTATCATGCTTGAACTCATACAATTCATTTGAAAACATTGTAATTTTAGATTTCACTCCAAAATGAAGTAAATAAGTCAATTCAAAAAATTGTCATTCATGCTCAACATTGGACACTACCCAAAGCTTCATCATACATGGGTCTACTTAATCTTCTTTGAAAACATCATCAAAATCATGGGTAAGGTTTGAAACATGCTTTTCGTTATCTACTCCATCATCATCACATTCTACCATGAACTACCCATACATGGACGTTTTAGATTCAATTTTAGAAAAAATAATTTTTTAAAAGAAATTAAGATAGAATCCGTCCAAGCTCAGTAAATCACCGATATCAACTCAATTTAATTATACCCATGAGTGGAAATGTAAGAATCATGCAATTAAATGAAGACCCATACTTGATCATCACAAACCAATCATAAATTGATAGGGAATGGGCATGGGTGTGGAAGGAAGCACCCACTCATAGCCTTACATACCTGGGATTGAAGAATTCTAACCCTTCCCAATTACCCAACTGAGATTCCCCTTGGAAACCTTGAAATTCTCCTCAATTTCCTACCCTTAAGCCTTCAACCTTGCATGCATGAAGAAATGGCCTAAGATGGGTTTTCCTCAACTTAAAACCCTCTATTACGAGCTTAAAATGACGTAGTATAAGCCCTTAGAACTTAGGAATTACGAAAAAGCCCTTACTGAAATCGCTGAAAATAACTGTCAAGGGGTCCTAACGGACGACCTGACGACTAGTTACTAGGGCACATGATCTGTTGGTTCACCCTTCAAGTACACTGCCTGTCATTCTTGAAAACTCAAATGGCTTGGTAATGGCCTAAATAACGGGTCGTTAGGACTAACGACGACTCGTTAGGTGCCATCTGTCAAGTACACTAGATAAGCTTCACCATCTTTCTCTAAGACCTCTCCACGGCTGACATGACGATTTGTGGTGACTGACCACGAGTCATTACATCACCCGTGAGGATCTCAAGTCCTCCATCATCCCAGGTCTTCCCTACGGGTCACTTGACGACTTGTTTGGCCTCTTCACGAGTCGTTAAGTGACCCACTCTGCAACTACTGCAACATTTTTTAGTTTTTCTCCTGATTCACTTTTGGGTCTAATTCTTGAATTATCGTTTAAAAATATGCATATATATAATAATATGCAGCTTAAATGGGGTGTAGGGAGGTTAAAATTGGGTATCAACACCCGTAATTCTATCCAGGTTTGGATTTAAAGACCTATTTCCATAAGGTTTGGTGTTAAAAATGCCTAAAATAAAAGTTAGGATTTATAACAAGGAAGGAAAGCAAGGAGGCTAGAGAGGGCAGGAATTCACCATCTGCTACAAAAATTCCTTGCAAGATCCCAGAACTCAAGGCAGGCACACAACTCGTGGTTTTCTAGGCGACAACTTGGCGCCCAGGTAGGCTATGGGTAACCTTCGTGTTAGACTTTGATTAGCAAATCTTATATGTGTGTATGGTTAATGTCTATTTGATAAGTAAAGTACAAGTTATCATGCTAATCACAACTAGTCAGATTATGGTAGTAATTAATAAGAGAAGGAAGTAATCTGGAAAAGATAGAAGGAAGATATGGAGTTATTGTATTATGAAAATACGTGGGTATGAATTGGCTTAAATCTAGACTTTTAGATTCCGTGTTAGGTGGAAAGATCATAAGGGCTACTTCTAATGTATTCTCCCGAATAAGGTGACTAGAGTAAGGTCATGGATGTAGGCGTTTGGATTTGTCATGCATTCATGTTGGTTAATGAGTTAATAGTTCTCTTGTGATAGTCTATGTGTTTGTAATTCATGTGTTACATGTTGAATTGATTGTCGCTCCATGTGAAAGAAGGGTAGTTTGACAGTAGAGTTTGGTTAATATGCATTTTTTTAGTAGATGAGATGACTGCAGAGAACCATTATAAGGGAAATCTAAGAGAGGGAGCTTGGTCGAAGTACTGCCTATGTAGTACCGCTGTAGCGGTACTATAACCATCGTAGAGAGACCGTCGCCGCGGTAGTAACCCCACTGCAGCAAGTAGGCCAGTTTAAACACTGCACTGAATAATTCTAAGAATAGGGTGACACCATGAATAATTAATTTAGCTAAATGATCTTTAGACAATGATTGTGTTATAATTTATATTAATTAATTCTCATTGTTAAATGTATTTCTTTTAAGTGAACTGAACTGTGATATACTGACCTGAAAATATCATGGACTCGGTGGTAAACAATTGAGAGAATAAGGAAACAGGTTGAGGCAGAAGAATGAGACATCCTTATTCTGAGATGAGAGGCTCATGTCTGAGGTGAATATCCGGATGAGCAATTGGTATGATCAAGCATGTGTGAGTACTTGGATATGAGTGGCTCGTGCTCTATGTGAGTATCTGGGTGAGAAATATGAAATGAGTACACAGACAGGACTCGATGCTCATATGGCTGGGTGTATGAATATGAGTACATAGACAAGTATGATGAGATGTTCATACGGCTGGGTGTATAGTTCATGGATTTCTAGAGTTCCCTGTACGTTATGACTAGAAGGGCAGAAATAAGACCCTTTGGCATGTATGTACAGGTATGCAGATAAGTGAGTGACAATAGATATATAGATGTGATGCGTGATATACCGATACAATTCAGGCAGGATGTGAGCACAAAGATGAGATGATACAAGTATAGTACTGAGCGATGCAGTGTTGGTATCGAATTATACAGTGTGAAATTGTGGAGGTGTAAGTATATGTTTGTTCCCTTAATTTTGGAGATCGTAACTCCAATGGTATGGCTTGATGTTTTCCTTTTTGAGTACTTAAAAGTTTATTATTTGATGTTGTGGTTGAATGCTTGTTTAATGTGGTTACCGTGAGTTGTGAGGGAATGCCCAATTAGGTAGGGTCTAAAATAGATTAGTTAATTTACTTGTGGGTTATTAGTTTGGGTATAGGATGGTTCTTTTAAGGAATGTAGAGTTGAGAGTTGTAAAAGGTAACATGATGGTTTTAATGATGGTAGTGATTAACTATGAGATAGCTGATCCAGGTATAATATCGGGGAGTGGGTGAATAAGTAGAAAATGAATTAAAAAGGGTCAGATAATTATGTTGAGTCAATAAATGAGCCTTGATAGAGGAAATAGACTTGGTAATAGTAATTGGTGTAGGAATGATAAAGTGCTTTCATAGGGTTTAAATAATGGGTTGAAAAAGAGAATGGCCGGTAAAACCGAGCTACTGCTAAGGTAGGGCATCACTGTAGCGAACTTAATTCCGCAGCTGTGAGACCGCTATAGTGGGTCAGTGACCGTAGCGAGATAAGGAAACAGAATAGAGGCTTGGGATTGATGACTAAGATCTTAAGGGAAAGGGATATGAATATTGTTGAGTTATATGAATTAATAAATTGGTTGACGAACTTGGTAGGATATAATTATAAGTCAGAATTGTAATTAGAATTGGTTAATCGATTGCATGTTGATTATATACTATTGCGTGAACTAATCCTAGTTGGTCGATGATACCTACCAGTATGTGTGGTGTACTGATACTACCTTGCTATATCTTTTTGGGTGTAGGTTGTGGAAGGTTTGAAGTTTCATGATTGACAATGCGATACTCAGCATCAGCTCCCACATTTCATCCGTCGGTGAAGATGTGTCTTTTAATTATCGGTATTTCATGTAGAGCTCTTATACATGTCTAGCCTAGTATCACGACTTGAGTCTATACCCTAGACGATATGCGGTACTTGGTGCCATAAGTGACCCCAAGCCAACCCATGGTCTATCATTACACTGGTAAACTGAGTAAACATAAGAAAAAGCTTTAAATAAATAAAACCATTTAAGAAAACTTATTTGACAAGAGTCAATACATCTGAAAAAACAATACTGAATATCTATGTCTATTTCTGAAAGCTAACTAATAAATGATGAGTTGCTAGGACAAGCCCCCAACTAACCCAAAAATCTAACTGTAAAGAATTAACTGAAAGTAAATATCATCCTTGGAAGATGAGGACCCACCCAATGCTGCTGCTGATATCGTCTGAGGGAACTACTGTCGATGCTAGAACTAAGAACATGCACTAGTATCATGATACAATACAACATTGAAGGTATGCGTCAATATTTTGAATGTACTGAGTAAGTGAGAGATATAATAAGCATGAAAAAAATAAGTAGTTGAACTGAAATGACATGAAATGACCAACTAAAATACTGAAAACTTCTACAACTGAAATATAACTGATATGGTCAATAATAACCCTAGTTGGTGGTCATAGACATGTCCTGGATCTGAGATACTGAGTTGAGCTAAACTGAACTGAAATGAACTGAATTGAACTGACTGAATTGAGACTGTACTGACTAGTGGGAGAGTCTATAATCAACATATAACTACGTGAGCTAAACATGGAGTTCGACGTATACGCCCCATCGATAGGACCCAATATACCTTACTAGGGTATAAAGGCATGAACTAGGTGATCACAAATCTGGGGCCTGATAGTCCAATAACCTACGGTGGTAATGTAGTTCTGGGAACCTGGGTAAGCTAGAACCCCGGTCCACTTGGTGCTAAGTACTACTCCTACTGGATAATTCTAAATTGTCTACTAAGCTGATAGCTCAAAGCTGGGACCCAAGACTAAGTCAAAAATACTTATCTAGAAGTACCCTGAGAGTCTTATCGGACTAGATAGCTGTAACTAGTGTTCTAGGACTGGCCAGAGATGCTTATCTAGAAGCGTTGTAACTGTCTATAGAACTAACTGATATCTAATAACTAATAACTGAGATCTGATAACTAGGAGGCTTTACTGACACCTCAAGAACTGACTATAGTCAAACTGATTAGCTGACATTACTGAAAGATACTGAAAATATTAACATCATGACTGAAACTTAGATAGCATGCAACTGACTGAGCATTTAATTGATAATAATAGCATGGAATTTGCAACACTGATAGAGTCAAGCAACATCATGTCTATACAATTATGCGGGACCCTAGTTATGTTATACCCCGTAAGGTTTCCAACACCTAGATGGCCTATTCGCATGATGGTTAGGCATATTTGAAAGCCATACGTGCTAGAGAAAGGCCCGGGAAAGGATCGGACGGATAACCTATCGAACCATCGTGGAAGGAGCCGAGGCAGAGCCCTACCGCGATGGCAACGTGTCATGGAGGTGGAGCCTCCGCGTTGGCTCTGTGACACGTTGGGCCTGTCCAGGCCCAAGTATATAAAGCCCCCACTTCGGTTGTGAGGTTATATTTCTCATTTAAATTCCATAAAACGCAGAGAAACAGAGAGAGACGAAGGGGGGTAATATATTACTGTTCGATTACGCTGTCAAATGTAGTCTAAACTCAAATTAACTCCAGATACCGAAGTATTTAGCAGCAGGGAGCATTCCTACAAATTTAATTTCGTGAGATATGGCCGACAAATCGTCGTGCTACCGGGCTAAGGTAAGTGGAATTGCTCCAAACTAGTCTCTATGTGTTCCTAGCTGTGAAGTGAATACTTCTCCCTTCTGGACTTCTGGAAAATAGTGAGTTTTCGATCATCTTTCGATAAGCCTAAGTTTAGGCTATAATTACATCGAAAGTGATGTCGTCCTTCAGAATAAAGTTGTATTTAGTACTGATTGACGTATATATGAATGCAGTTGGGAGAAATAGCTGGAATACTGACCAAGCTACGCCGGTTAGTCGGGAAATAAGAAGCGAAGGTATGTAAAGCTAGTTTCCTCGGCAAGTTAGTAGTCTCGGTATGGTAAAATAGTTTAAAGGCCAGTAGAATATTCAGAAGTCGTGTGTTATGTTTATTATGAATATTGGTACGATATTAGAAGCATCATGTCATGTATAGTGTGGAACTTGCTAGCACGATATAAATTCTAATACAAAGTGTTAGGAACTGTATAGCATGCCCAGTATGTGATTTAGTAAAGAATGTTAGGATATTATCGTATTCAGTTGAAACTTAGTAAAGGAATATAAGTATCTGCAAGGTATCTCAGAAGTAGAATGATAGATTAAAATGATGTTTAGAAAGAATGTTAGAAATAGTAAATCATGTTACTATAGAAACTCAGTTATACAGCATGATTCCCAGCAGAAAAACTATATCTTGTTCAACATTAGACTCAGTACAATATGGAAGAAGATTATATATTTATATATACCATTATTAGTCTCCGCATGTATTAAATACATACATATCACTATCACTAGTTCAGCATACAGTATGTACAGATACATTATCATCATTAGCTTCAGTATGTGGTATATGCAGATAGTATTACTAGTGGAGACCACTCTATTGTCTTGGGGTTGGATTACCTAGCATCCACGACCGCCCCAGGGTTAATAGCTGTATCGACTCATCCGCCAGAGGGCGAGGATGCGTCGATCTACGGAGTGGCATGCCGTCCCACAAGGGATGAAGATGGGATGCCGGTTTCCCCATATTGTGCCTTGGTCGGCCTTTATACACCCCCGTCGAGCGGGTATGCCTGGGGTGTTGATTCAGGAGTCCTCCGAACTCAGGTACAGTTATATTCAGGGGCTCAGTGAGCCCAAGTGCATACCCAGGGGATCGGCAGGATGCTTATAGTTATTATAGGAGATGGGACGACCGGGGTAGGGTTATAGATTGCGTGTTGATTGTACCTCTCGGCTTATGGGGGTCGGGTAAGGTTTGTGTGTGCTATGCTATGTTATGTTATGCTATTCCATGTTCACTAGATACGAGTAGATCGACAATAGAGCGATACATCTCCAGGTATGACTCCTACTCCTTCCAGTATAATTGAGAGTAGGCTTAACATTACATTTTCAGTCAGTTAGTCTATTCCTTGTATTTCAGTTCCATCAGTTGTATTGTTGTTTTCGGATATTTTTCAGTTGTTGTTTTTCATACTCGGTACCAGTGGTACTGACGCCCGGTGGGGCGCTGCATTACTTGCCTGCAGGTACTCATAGACGAGGAGGCGATCCCTCGTGATCCTAGCCAGCGCAGAATTATCAGCTACTGTCATTTGGAGCTTGATATTTCAGAGGTTTACATCATTTCCTTTTGTTGTATAGTACGGGTAGGTCGGGGCCCTGTCCTGACCATCTTGTCAGTATTCCTAGAGGCTTGTAGACTGTATATATTTCCCTGTGGTCAGTTGAGCCGGTCGTGTGAGGCCGTGTAGTTTGTTATAGCTGTTTAGCATTTCAGTTTATGTTGGTCGTGTGAGGCCTTATCCAATCAGTAGTGGTGACCTTGCCGGTCACGTAGTTATTTAGTATTCCATTGTTGAGTTGCAGATAACTAGACAACATGGTGGCCCTGTCAGCCCGCATAGGTTCCTTGTTACGAGTGTGTTTCTGGTAAGCTGCTATTACAGGTATAGGTGGCTATAGGCCTAGTCGGACGGAGGCTGTATTTACAGTCGTTATATAGCCCGTTGTTTCCCTGAATTTGAGTTAGAGCCAGTGCTCGATGCTGTGGTAGGGGTTAAAAACCGACACGCAAGTGCACGTGGTCAAACAAGTAATAAAGTGGCTAAGTAAGCCAAGTATCGATCCAAGGAGACTCTGGATAAGTAAAATTGCTTAAGTATACTATATTCTAGTTTACTTCTAATTATGTTGACAACAATGTAACCAAAAGTTAAATAATTTTGTTTATAAACTATATACTAAAACTATTAACAAATATTTACTTGAATTGAAACTATGGATAAGAGCATGCCAAGGTTAAGAACAAGTAATGAATTCGATAGTAATCATAATTCGGTTATTCTTCTCTTCATGTTGCTAGCCAAGAACATTAGCCTAGAGATTAAAACTCTCATATTTAATCTCACTTTAGAATCATAAACCATTCGTCTACATTTCTGTGATCAAATGCAATTTATGACCTAGCAATACAATTCCGGTTCCTAAATTGACTAATACGGCTTTCAAGTATATTTCTATCAGGAAAGCACATCAAAACCCAATTTTCCCAAATCAAGTTAAGAACAATACCCTATTAATTCACAACTTTCCAATTTCTTGCTCTCTCGAGTGAAATTGGACTTTTTAGATGTACATTAATGTTGGCCACACACTAATGCAGTAAGAACAAGAATTAATAGAACAACATGAAAGAAGAAGATGAAAAACCATATAATTCACAATCAAAATTCAATACACATGTTCAAAACCTTAGCAAGGAAGAGAATTAGCCACTCATTTGTGGATTGATCATCCTCAAATGAGTGTAAATCATACGTACAATTGATTGAAAGAAGAAAGAAAGAGAGAAAAACCCTTAGCTTTTTCGTCCCTCAACTGCTCCTAACCCACGTCCTTGCTCCACCAAGTCTTCATTATGAAAAATAAACCTAAGTGTGCTATTTATATTAGTAGGAATCTTTCCCGGATTAACAAGCAACGTGTCACGGAGTGCATCGCGGAGCACGGACTCCGTGACACGCTACGAACGCGGAGGCTCTCTGGAAAATCACCCGAAATCGGCCCAGGCAGCACCTTGCCGCGTTGGCAACGTGTCACGCTGCCTGGGCAGCGCGTTACAGCCCCATGGTCGCGGAGTCCACCTGCCGTGGCACGTTGCCAACGCGCAGGTGGGCTGTTTTGTGCCTCTTCCTTGCCGACGTTCGCGTGTTAATTCCGTTTCCAAGCTTCTACTTCACCAACTCATGGATTAGTTACTCAAACATCATCAAAACCTACAAAACAAAGGCTAATCATGTTGGTTAGCACATATCTCCACATAATATAAAATTACATGAAAATGTATACAATAACTTAGATAAACAAGACTAATTGAAGTAATAAAGAGTATCTCGGGCATATATTTTTGCCCGTTATCACAACCCCACACTTAAAGCCTTGTTCGTCCTCGAACAACTTTTTTACATATCATGCAAATGGAGACTCCTACATAACTAATTTAGCAAGATAATTCAGGTTACGGCTATAATGATTACGTAAGATACAAGCTAAAAATAGAGCATGCCTGATTTGATCATTGAAATGAAGTACAACCATGTTAAGACTTCTTAACCTCAAGAATCGACTCTCAATTTTAGCAAATTCATGCAAATCATCTGATTAAGAAATCCCACATGAAATATATCCTTCTTTCAACATGTGCCCCTCACGGAAAGAGAGTTACCCAATCACACGCAAAAATAATTTTTTACATCACAACATGTGTGGGTACATGAATAGAATTACGCTCACTCTCACAAAGAATTCACATGCATTATGTAATGACCCATAAGCTTGCCCTTAGTGTTTTATTCCACTAATATAAGGATGTGTGAATGTAAGATCAAGTAGGACTTTTTAGGTTGTAATGTAACTCAGGTGCGGGTAGGTACTATTATGATCAGTAATAGTGACTATCTTTCCTAAGCGCTTTTAATACATCACGCCTTCATTACAAACTTCCCTTCCTTCACTTCACCTTTTCCTCTTTTCATCATTCTTTTTCCTCTTTTGTTCCCCCTTTCTTGAGGCACTTTTAGCTTATTAGCAAGGAGTTCTATAAGTAACTTTTTCATTTATTTATTTTCTTACTCCCTACTAATACTCACCCATATTCAAAAAAAGTGCACCCTTGACCTTTCTCAACTCTTACAATTGCTACTTTCCCTTTCTTTTCATTCTTATCACTCCTTTACTCTTCCGGATTTTTCCTTTAAGCGCTTAGGAGTTTTGGATCAAATTCAAGGCTAATGAAAGAAAAAGGATTAAGCTTATGTTGCAGCTGTCAAAGAATAGGCTCAAGGCTCAATGGGGTTAACTAGGATTAATTTTTCAAGGTAGGTATAATGAGGGATAAAAAGTTGGTTCATTCAAAGAAATGCCTATATCATTTCCTCCAATTCACATCCTTCATTTCGTTTTATAAACACACCAGGCAAGTTCTAGACAATCCACAATAGCACGGAATACTTAAAAACCTTACACTCATGGCACATGCTCAAATCAAGACACAATCAGTAGACTCTTACTCAGCTAATCACAAGAATTCAGAATTAAGCTTCCGTCATATTGAGTCAAATTCAAGAGCCTAAGTGTCTCAAACAAAGTTATACAATTGCATGCTTCATACTGAACATACTTGAATCTTACAACCATGTATAGCACATAACAAGAACATCCAGCACCAATTAGTTATGGTTTCAAAACCCAAAACCTATCGACTAATTTTCCTCAAGACGGTCGTCATCCATCCATCGTCGGAAACAGTCCCTAACTATGACTAAAAACACTATATACAGACAAAGAAAATTTTTTTTATTCTTCGGTTCAAAGACCCCCCGTCGGAAAAGAACCGAAAAGAAAAACCAACGGGTGATGAAGTCATGCTTAATTCACAAAAAATTTTCAAATTTTTCAAATTTCTCACCAACTTTTGCACAAGCATTACATTCACCAAAATCGTTAAGCACAGAAAATTTTGAAATTTCCCTTGAAATTTCCCTCACCCCACACTTAAATCATGCTATGTCCACATAGCATCAAACTAAAGGTTATAAAGGGTGAGAAATACTCCCTGAGGCCTTTAGGCCTAGCTGACAGCATGGTTTTCTTCAACTATGGACAAGTGGGTGTTCGACCCCACACTTTTTCTTTTCCATGCTTGTTAGCTTCCTCCTCCACGGGTACTCAGACTTCCCCTCCATCTGTGATTAACTTTCCACCAAAACAACACAAGATGAAAATAAACAAAAATCAACTCAATTGCAAGAAATTAAAATGGTACCTGTGGTACCCTTGGGTTGCCTCCCAAGCAGCGCCTAATTTTACGTCGCGGCACGACGTACCAAGTTTCACCACTTTTTCCTCCACCTTGAGGATATGAATCTCACCCCTAATTTCTTTTCTAATTTCCTCTTATGCTCTAGGGGTGGTGGTGAAAAATTGTAAGTACCAAACAGTAGATGTTGCCTTTTGCATTTATTGGTCCTTAAGTAAGCGAAGTCATTTTGTCTTTCTGAGTTAGCAAATTTCAAAATATATGGTGCTTGGTCCTCCTCTAGACATTTCTCTACAAACTTGGAAGACTCTATTTCTATGTTGTCAACCAAATTTAATGTTGAAAAATGCGTAGAGTGTGGTCCAGTACACCTCAACTCTGAAACTGCATTTTGCTTGACCTCCTTACTTGTATATACCTTCTCGACATCGACATCTATTTCTCCATTAAGGTCAAATGGGAGATATTCTTTTTCTTCTTCCATGAATGGAATTTCTATAGGTATGAGCCCATCACAGGGACACTCAAGAGATTCGAATTGTTGGGCTTCATCCAAAAATTCACCCTTGTCGTCCTCTTGTAGTTCCTCTTGAATATCGGCTAAAACTGTTGTCTGTGATTTATCACACGCTTCAGCTTCAGCGATCATCTCCGTGAATTTGATGGTCATCCTTTCTAGAGCCTCTACATTCTCTTCTTGCTGATTTCTCAATACTGCCATCGCCTCCTTCATTGCTTCTGATTGCTCCAAGAGTTGTTTCAACATGTCTTCTATTCGAGCTTGGCGTCCCAAGTCCTCATTTTCAGCATGCCTATATTGAGAAAAAACAACAGAAGGATCATAGTAGGGGCTTGGGGGAGGGGAATATGCCTTTGGACAATCACCCCAATGGCCATATTGACACCCACATATATTGCACGTGTTACAGTTTTGCCACAAGTGGGGTCCTCCACAGTTCAGACAAGATTCACTAAAATATGAGTATCCACCATTGAAACCATTTATATTCCACGATGTCATGTCAATAAGGGTATACGCACAAAAAGAAAAATAAAATAAAATAAAGAAGAACTAAAACAAACACTAGACCAAGTTGTCAACACTTAAGAAAATAAAGCAAAAATACAGTAAATTTATACTTAAAACAATTTCACCAATTGCCAAGTCTCCCCGGCAACGGCGCCAAAAACTTGCTCGGCTGGTTCGGTAGGGGTTAAAAACCGACACGCAAGTGCACGTGGTCAAACAAGTAATAAAGTGGCTAAGTAAGCCAAGTATCGATCCAAGGAGACTCTGGATAAGTAAAATTGCTTAAGTATACTATATTCTAGTTTACTTCTAATTATGTTGACAACAATGTAACCAAAAGTTAAATAATTTTGTTTATAAACTATATACTAAAACTATTAACAAATATTTACTTGAATTGAAACTATGGATAAGAGCATGCCAAGGTTAAGAACAAGTAATGAATTCGATAGTAATCATAATTCGGTTATTCTTCTCTTCATGTTGCTAGCCAAGAACATTAGCCTAGAGATTAAAACTCTCGTATTTAATCTCACTTTAGAATCATAAACCATTCGTCTACATTTCTGTGATCAAATGCAATTTATGACCTAGCAATACAATTCCGGTTCCTAAATTGACTAATACGGCTTTCAAGTATATTTCTATCAGGAAAGCACATCAAAACCCAATTTTCCCAAATCAAGTTAAGAACAATACCCTATTAATTCACAACTTTCCAATTTCTTGCTCTCTCGAGTGAAATTGGACTTTTTAGATGTACATTAATGTTGGCCACACACTAATGCAGTAAGAACAAGAATTAATAGAACAACATGAAAGAAGAAGATGAAAAACCATATAATTCACAATCAAAATTCAATACACATGTTCAAAACCTTAGCAAGGAAGAGAATTAGCCACTCATTTGTGGATTGATCATCCTCAAATGAGTGTAAATCATACGTACAATTGATTGAAAGAAGAAAGAAAGAGAGAAAAACCCTTAGCTTTTTCGTCCCTCAACTGCTCCTAACCCACGTCCTTGCTCCACCAAGTCTTCATTATGAAAAATAAACCTAAGTGTGCTATTTATATTAGTAGGAATCTTTCCCGGATTAACAAGCAATGTGTCACGGAGTGCATCGCGGAGCACGGACTCCGTGACACGCTACGAACGCGGAGGCTCTCTGGAAAATCACCCGAAATCGGCCCAGGCAGCACCTTGCCGCGTTGGCAACGTGTCACGCTGCCTGGGCAGCGCGTTACAGCCCCATGGTCGCGGAGTCCACCTGCCGTGGCACGTTGCCAACGCGCAGGTGGGCTGTTTTGTGCCTCTTCCTTGCCGACGTTCGCGTGTTTATTCCGTTTCCAAGCTTCTACTTCACCAACTCATGGATTAGTTACTCAAACATCATCAAAACCTACAAAACAAAGGCTAATCATGTTGGTTAGCACATATCTCCCCATTATATAAAATTACATGAAAATGTATACAATAACTTAGATAAACAAGACTAATTGAAGTAATAAAGAGTATCTCGGGCATATATTTTTGCCCGTTATCAGCCAGCCAGGCACCAGATGTGCTTAGGCTCAGTAGTCTAGCAGTTCAGGTCCTAGTAGGGCACCAGGTGCCTGTCATACCCCCCAAGGCGGGGTGTGACAAACTTGGTATCAGAGTCGGTCGTATCCCAGGGAGTCTGCAAGCCGTGCTAAGTAGAGTACTGCCTATGGATGTGTTGTGCACCACATACTATGGGTAGTGGGCTGCAAGGCATGATAGAATGGTTGTCTTTTATTCTTATTCAGTCGTGTTGTAGAGCGGTACAGTATAGGGTTGAGTCCCTAGAGCTTACTGTATTCTTTGGTTACAGATAATGTCAAACCAGCGACATCCTATCATAGACCGGAGCTTAGATATTGCAGCAGGGGAAGGCACCAGCAGGATGCCTCACCCTCGTTTAGAAACAGCCCGACCAGAGGGCACTACAAAGGCATCGTCCCAGCCTTCTCAGCAGTCTCCACCACATCATGAGCCACTTGGGGCGACACTATCTCCAGTAGTCCCTATACCGATACCTTCCGACCAGGAGGTTAGGAGTGCGGTAGTCATGTTAGCACAGATGATGGCTGCTCAGCGTCAGCCTATGCCGTCTATAGTTGCGGAGTCGTCAGGAGGGCCTGGTAGTTCGAGGGTCCAAGAGTTCTTGGCTCTGAATCCCCCACAGTTTACATGTATGGACCGGACGGAGGACCCTCAGGATTTTTTAGATCAGATGCAGAGAATTTTCAGGGTTATGCATGCCACGCCTACAGAATCGGTTGAGTTGGCAACATTCCGATTACGGGACATCGTCGTATTGTGGTATGAAAGCTGGGAAAGGTCCCGAGGGAGAGATGTTTCCCCTCCGACCTGGTCCAGCTTCTCAGGAGCTTTTCTAGATCACTATTTGCCATGGGAGATTCGACAGGCCCTGGTGGACCAGTTCCTACATCTAGAGCAGGGGGCGATGAGTGTTCGGGAATACGCCTTGCGGTTTGACTCTTTGGCCCGGTACGCACCGGCCTTTGTTGATACCATGGCATCCAAAGTACACCGCTTCATCATAGGGTTGAATCCAGAATATGTTGAGACTTGTATTACAGCCACACTGCGAGAGGACATGGATATTGCCCGAGTTTAGGCATTTGCCCAGAATATTGAGGGCATCAGGCAGCGGCATTGGGAGATCAGGAGGACCAATCAGGAACAGCGCCGCAGGGACAGGCCAGTTGAGTTACAGAGGGAGGCTCTGGGAGGACCTAGGCCACGATTGTTAGATAGGCCGCCCAGGCCCCCACCTCCACCACAGCCGCAGAGGGGTAGATTTAGCCACAGGGGGCAGTCAGAGACCAGCAGAGGCTCACAGATTGCAGATTCATCATTACAGAGGAGGGCGGAGCAGAGTACGTATACCCTACCACTTTTCCCTATATGCAGCCGACGCCATCCTAGAGTATGCAGGTATGGCTCCACCGGATGTTATATTTGTGGCCAAGAGGGCCATTTGATGAGAGATTTCCCAGCCAGAGGTCAGGAGGATCAGGATAGACAGGACAGGGCATCCGCAGGGTCACGAGCTACAACATCCTCGGCAGGGCGCAGGCCCTCAGTTTCAGCAGGCAGGGGTCGGGGCAGATCAGGGGCCTCCAGTGTATGTGCGGGTCCAAGCCGCACATATGCGTTACCAGGGAGGCAAGATTCAGAAGCGTCACCAGATGTTGTAGGGCCCGGTAGTTTGAGGGTCCGAGAGTTCTTGGCTCTAAATCCCCCACAGTTTACAGGTACGAACCGGATGGAGGACCCTCAGGACTTTCTAGATCAGATGTAGAGAATTTTCAGGGTTATGCATGCCACGCCTACAGAATCGGTTGAATTGGCAGCATTCCGATTACGGGACATTGCCGTGTTGCTGTATGAAAGCTGGGAAAGGTCCCGAGGGAGAGATGTTTCCCTTCCGACCTGGTCTAGCTTCTCAGGAGCTTTTCTGGATCACTATTTGCCGCAGGAGATTTGACAGGCCTGGGTGGACCAGTTCCTACATCTAGAGCAGGGGGCCATGAGTGTTCGGGAATACGCCTTGCGGTTTGAATCTTTGGCCCGGTACGCACTGGCCTTTGTTGATACCATGGCATCCAGAGTACACCGCTTCATCATGGGGTTGAATCCAGAATATGTTGAGACTTGTATTACGGCCACACTACGAGAGGACATGGATATTCCTCGAGTTCAGGCATTTGCCCAGAATATTGAGGGCATTAGGCAGCAGCATCGGGAGATCAGGAGCACCAATCAGGAACAGCGTCGTAGGGACAGGCCAGTTGAGTTATAGAGGGAGGCTCGGGGAGGACCTAGGCCACGATTGTTAGATAGGCCGCCCAGGCCCCCGCCTCCACCACAGCCGCAGAGGGGTAGATTTAGCCGCAGGGGGCAGTCAGAGACCGGTAGAGGCTCACAGATTGCAGATTCATCATTACAGAGGAGGGCGGAGCAGAGTAGGTATACCCTACCACTTTGCCCTATATGCAGCCGATGCCATCCTGGAGCATACAGGTATGGCTCCACCGGATGTTATATTTGTGGCCAAAAGGGCCATTTGATAAAAGATTGCCCAGCTAGAGGTTAGGAGGATCGGGATAGACAGGACAGGGCATCCGCAGGGTGACGATCTACAGCATCCTCGGCAGGGCGCAGGCCCTCAGTTTCAACAGGCAGGGGTCGAGGCAGATCAGGGGACTCTAGTGTAGGTGCGGGACCAAGCCGCACATATGCGTTACCAGGGAGGCAAGATTCAGAAGCGTCACCTGATGTTGTGACAGGTATGCTAACTATCTGCTCACACCCTGCTTATGTATTGATTGATCCAGGATCTACTTTGTCCTACATTACTCCATTTGTGGCATGAAAGTTCAATATTGCCCCAGAATTATTGCAACAGCCCTTTTCAGTATCCACGCCCGTCGGTGACTCTATTGTAGCTAGCAGAATTTACCGAGGGTGTACAGTAGAGGTTGTTGATCATCAAACCACAGTAGATCTGGTCGAGTTAGAAATGATAGACTTCGATGCCATAATGGGTATGGATTGGTTAGTGTCGTGCTTTGCCAATGTTGAATGTTGGACCAAGACGGTCCGATTCCACTTTCCAGGAGAAGTAGTGCGGGAGTGGAAGGGCAGCACTGCTACGCCAAAAGGTAGGTTTATTTCCTACCTTCAGGCGAGGAAATTGATATCTAAGGGATGTATTTACCATCTAGTTAGAGTTCAAGATGTCCGAGCAGAATCTCCGATGCTCCAGTCTGTTCTGATGGTGAATGAGTTCCCTGATGTGTTTCCCGATGAGTTACCTGGTATTCCCCCCAGAAAGGGAAATAGATTTTTCTATTGACTTGTTACCAGGCACTCAGCCGATATCAATTCCTCCCTATCATATGGCTCCTGCAGAACTCAGAGAATTAAAGGAGCAGCTGAAAGACTTGTTGGATAAAGGTTTTATTAGGCCGAGTACTTCACCATGGGGTGCGCCAGTTCTATTTGTGAGGAAGAAAAATGGCTCGCTCCGTATGTGCATAGATTATCGGCAGTTGAACAAAGTTACAGTGAAAAACAAGTATCCGCTTCCCAGAATAGATGATTTGTTTGATCACCTACAAGGGGCCAGATACTTTTCCAAGATTGACTTGCGGTCCGGATATCACCAGGTTCGAGTTCGTGAAAGAGATATCCCCAAAACGGCGTTCAGGACCCAATATGGGCACTTTGAATTTCTAGTTATGTCCTATGGGTTGACGAATGTCCCAGCAATATTCATGGACCTAATGAACAGTATTTTCAGACCTTTCCTGGACTTGTTTGTACTAGTGTTTATTGATGACATTTTGGTGTATTCTCGCTCTAAAGCAGATCATCGGACTGACTTACGGACAGTACTCCAGATCCTCAGGGACCGCCAATTATATGCTAAGTTTTTCAAGTGTGAATTCTGGCTTAACTCAGTAGCCTTCCTAGGGCATGTTGTGTCGGATACGGGTATACAAGTTGACAAGCGGAAAATAGAAGCAGTCAAATCATGGCCTAGGCCTACCACTCCAACTGAAGTCCGTAGCTTTTTGGGATTAGCGGGATATTATAGGAGATTTGTTGAGGGATTTTTACTATAGCGGCACCCCTGACCCAACTGACACAGAAAGAAGCGAAGTTTCAGTGGACAGAGGCATGCGAGCAGAGCTTCCAGGAGCTAAAAGACAGATTAACCTCCGCCCCAGTGTTAGGATTACCGGAAGGTACAGAAGGTTATTCAGTGTATTGCGATGCATCAGGCGTTGGGTTAGGTTGTGTGTTGATGCAGCATGGTAAAGTGATTGTGTATGCTTCCAGACAGCTGAGGAAACACGAAAAGGATTACCCTACCCACGACCTGGAATTAGCCGTAGTGATCCACGCCTTGAAAATGTGGAGGTATTACCTGTATGGCATCCATGTTGATATTTTCACAGATCACAAGAGCCTACAGTATATCTTCACTCAGAGGGAGTTGAATCTGCGGCAACGTCGCTGGTTGGAGCTGTTAAAGGATTATGATGTGAATATCCTGTACCACCCGGGGAAAGCCAATGTTGTAGCAAATGCGCTCAGTCGTAAGTCTATGGGGAGTTTGGTGAATTTGCAGCCCGAGCAGCGGGAATTGGTCAGGGAGATACATCAGTTAGCTAGCCTAGCCGTTCGTGTAGCAGAAACAGAGGACGGTAGTCCGGTAATGCAGAACACCGTCGTGTCATCATTAGTTGTGGAAGTGAAAGAATGGCAATATGAGGATCCTGACCTGATCCATCTCAAAGACAGAATCCAGCAGGGTAAAGCACTAGATTTTCAAGTAACTGAGGAAGAAGTGTTGTTATGCAAAGGTCGCCTATGTGTTCCAGATGTTTCAGGGATCCGTCAGCAGATTATGAATGAGGTACATTACACCCGTTATTCTCTTCACCCCGGTGCGACAAAAATGTACCACGATATCAAAGAAAACTACTGGTGGCCAGGTATGAAAAGAGAAATTGCTGAATTTGTAGCTCGGTGCCCTAACTGCCAACAGGTGAAAGCAGAACATCAGAAATCAGGTGATTTGACTCAGGACATAGTTGTGCCTCTCTGGAAATGGGAAGCAGTGAATATGGATTTTGTGTCAGGATTACCTCATACCAGACGCAGATATGACTCTATATGGGTGATAGTTGATAGATTGACAAAATCAGCTCATTTCCTGCCAGTAAGAGCTACTTTCTCGGCCGAAGATTATGCAGAGTTGTATATCCGAGAAATAGTCAGATTGCATGGAGTATCGGTATCCATTATTTCAGACAGAGAAGCATAGTTTACGGCTAGATTTTGGCAATCATTTCAGAGGGGTCTGGGAACGTAGATTAACTTGAGCATAGCATTCCACCCTCAGACAGATGGACAGGCTCAGCGCACTATTCAGACGCTCGAGGACATGCTACGAGCGTGTGTGCTAGATTTTGGAGGTAGCTGGGATGAGCATTTGCCCCTAATCGAGTTTGCTTATAATAATAGCTATCACTCAGCTATTCAGATGGCACCCTTCGAGGCGTTATACGGACGGAAGTGCAGATCGTCGGTTGGCTGGTTTGAAATAGGAGAATCGGAGATGGTTGGGCCAGACATCATTCAGCAGTTAGAAGAGAAAGTAAAGCTTATCAGAGAACGCTTATTGACTGCACAGAGTCGCCAAAAATCATATGCAGATGTACGGCACAGGAACCTGGAGTTCGATTTAAATGACTGGGTATTTCTGGAAGTATCTCCGATAAAAGAGGTGATGAGATTCGGCAAGAAAGGTAAGCTCAGCCCGAGGTTTGTTGGGCCTTATCAGATTCATCGAAGGATAGGCCGAGTAGCATATGAGTTGAACTTGCCTCCAGAATTGGAATCCATTCATCCAGTCTTCCATGTATCTATGCTGAGGAAATGCATAGGAGACCCATCCAGAGTAGTCCTAGTCCAAGACATCCAGGTTACAGAAGAGCTGGCCTATGAAGAGGTTCCAGTAGCCATCTTAGACAGACAAATTCGTAGATTGAGAACTAAGGATATTGCATCTGTCAAGGTATTGTGGCGTAACAGGAACCGAGAGGAGATGACATGGGAGGCTGAGGAAGATATGAAAGCTAGATATCCTCACTTATTCTAGGCCTAGTCAGGCAATAGGTATGTCCGTATTACTACTTATGTAGTACTTTGTAGTTGTGTATATATAAATGAGAAAGATTGATGTTTAGCTATCCAGTGAATCTTAAAGTATTGTGTGCAGCACCTGTATTGGACTTTTCTGCATTTCAGGTTTTTGGTATAGTCCATATTACAAGGGAAACTCTGCCGAAATTTTTCTAAATAAGTAAGATAAGAAGTCCTCTAGATAGCAGTTTCCATTCGAGGATGAATGTTCTTAAGGGGGGAGAATGTTATACCCCGTAAGATTTCCGACACCTAGATGGCCTATTTGCACGATGGTTAGGCATATTTGAAAGTCATACGTGCTAGATAAAGGCCCGGGAAAGGATCGGACGGATAACCTGTCGAACCATCGCGGAAGGAGCCGAGGCAGAGCCCCTCCGCGATGGCAACGTGTCACAGAGGTGGAGCCTCCGTGTTGGCTCCGTGGCACGTTGGGCCTGTCTAGGCCCAAGTATATAAAGCCCCCACTTCGGTTGTGAGGTTATATTTCTCATTTAAATTCCATAAAACGTAGAGAAACAGAGAGAGACGAAGGGAGGTAATATATTATTGTTCGATTACGCTGTCAAACGTACTCTAAACTCAAATTAACTCCAGATACCGAAGTATTTAGCAGCAGGGAGCATTCCTATGGATTTAGTTTGGCGAGATACGGCCGACAAATCATCGTGCTACCGGGCTAAGGTAAGTGGAATTGCTCCAAACTAGTGTCTATGTGTTCCTAGCTGTGAAGTGAATACTTCTCCCGTCTGGACTTCTGGAAAATAGCGAGTTTTCGACCGTCTTTCGATAAGCCTAAGTTTAGGCTATAATTACATCGAAAGTGATGTCGTCCTTCAGAATAAAGCTGTATTTAGTACTGATTGACGTATATATGAATGCAGTTGGGAGAAATAGCTGGAATACTGACCAAGCTACGCCGGTTAGTCGGGAAATCAGAAGCGAAGGTATGTAAAGCTAGCTTCCTCGGCAAGTTAGTAGTCTCGGTATGGTAAAATAGTTTAAAGGCTAGTAGAATGTTCAGAAGTCATGTGTTATGTTTATTATGAATATTGGTATGATATTGGAAGCATCATGTCATGTATAGCGTAGAAATTGCTAGCACGATATAAATTCTAATACAAAGTGTTAGGAACTGTATAGCATGCCCAGTATGTGATTTAGTAAAGAATGTTAGGATATTATCGTATTCAGTTGAAACTTAGTAAAGGAATATAAGTATCTGCAAGGTATCTCAGAAGTAGAATGATAGATTAAGATGAAGTTTAGAAAGCATGTTAGAAATAGTAAATCATGTTACTATAGAAACTCAGTTATACAGCATGATTCCCAGCAGAAAAACTATATCTTGTTCAACATTAGACTCAGTACAGTATGGCAGAAGATTATATATTTATATATACCATTATCAGTCTCCGCATGTATTAAATACATACATATCACTATCACTAGTTCAGCATACAGTATGTACAGATACATTATCATCATTAGCTTCAGTATGTGGTATATGCAGATAGTATTACTAGTGGAGACCACTCTATTGTCTTGGGGTTGGATTACCTAGCATCCACGACCGCCCTAGGGTTAATAGCCGTATCGACTCGTCCGCCAGAGGGCGAGGATGCATCGCTCTATGGAGTGGCATGCCGTCCCACAAGGGACGAAGATGGGATGTCGGTTTTCACATATTGTGCCTTGGTCGGCCTTTATACACCCCCGTCGAGCGGGTACACCCGGGGTGTTGATTCAGGAGTCCTCCGGACTCAGGTACAGTTATAGTCAGGGGCTCAGCGAGCCCAAGTGCATACCCAGGGGATCGGCAGGATGCTTATAGTTATTATAGGAGATGGGACGACCGGGGTAGGGGTATAGATTGCGTGTTGATTGTACCTCCCGGCTTATGGGGGCCGGGTAAGGTTTGTGTGTGCTATGCTATGTTATGTTATGCTATGCCATGTTCACTAGATACGAGTAGATCGACAATAGAGTGATACATCTCCAGGTATGACTCCTACTCCTTCCAGTATAATTGAGAGTAGGCCTAACTTTATATTTTCAGTCAGTTAGTCTATTCCTTGTATTTCAGTTCCATCAGTTGTATTGTTGTTTTCAGATATTTTTCAGTTGTTGTTTTGCATACTCGATACCAGTGGTACTGACGCCCGGTGGGCGCTGCATTACTTGCCTGCAGGTACTCATAGACGAGGAGGCGATCCCTCGTGATCCTAGCCAGCGCAGAGTCATCAGCTCCTATCATCCGGAGCTTGATATTTCAGAGGTTTACATCATTTCCTTTTGTTGTACAGTACGGGTAGGTCGGGGCCCTGTCCTGACCATCTTGTCAGTATTCCTAGAGGCTTGCTGATTGTATATATTTCCCTGTGGTCAGTTGAGCCGGTCGTGTGAGGCCGTGCAGTTTGTTCTAGCTGTTTAGCATTTCAGTTTATGTTGGTCGTGTGAGGCCTTATCCAGTCAGTAGTGGTGACCTTGCCAGTCATGTAGTTATTCAGTATTCCATTATTGAGTTGCAGATAACTAGACAGCATGTTGGCCTTGTCGACCCGCATAGGTTCCTTGTTACGAGTGTGTTTCTGGTTAGCTGCTATTATAGGTACAGGAGGCTATAGGCCTAGTGGGCCGGAGGCTGTATTTACAGCCGTTATATAGCCCGTTGTTTCCCTGAATCTGAGTTAGAGCCAGCCAGGCACCAGATGTGCTTAGGCTTAGTAGTCTAGCAGTTCAGGTCCTAGTAGGGCACCAGGTGCCAGTCATACCCCCTAAGGCGGGGTGTGACAAGTTACTACTACACTTATCGAATTAGGGATAAATTCATTTTTCAGGAGAACAAGTATCAACACGATTACTAGATAGTGGAAAAATATAGAAACAGACAATATGAACAGCATTTCACATGATATAATTGGGACATGCTCGAAAAATTCCTCTAATTCAAAACTCTCGGAGCTTAGAACTGATGAGGAAATTTAGATGGATTTTGGGGCACAAGGGAAAAATAATTCCCTTGCTAAATTCTCACATACCTGGTGAATGATGTCGAAGAAAATTCTTGAGAAAATCTGAGAAGAAAAGTCAAAACCCTTCCCCTGCTCTGTGCTTCCTAACTGAACCTTTACGTTCTGACTTTGAGAGAATGAGAGGAATGAAGAGGGAACGTCATTCAACCCCTTCTCTCTAAAGCATGCCCAAAACTATAGGGTTTAGAGATAAAAAGCTGGGAAGTTACTAAAATAACCTTGGGAGAAAAATCTAGAAAAATGCCCCGTTAGGGACCAACGGGTCACACAATGAGTCGTTGGTTGATACCATGACTCGTTGGGACCAGTCATCGGTCCTAGCTTTAATCTTGGGTCTGGAAACTGGCAATGAGGGGAACCACAACTTTTTGGATGAACCAACGGGTCATTGTTACCTACCGTGGTCACTGGCAGGGACTTGAACAAAACACAGGCCCCCCTTCTCTAGCATGTGACACCACGACTCGTTGGTTGATCCAATGAGTTGTTATCTGATCTCGTCCTGGTTACTGGAATCCATGAAGAATTTTGGGACTTGTCACCATAGGTGAACACAACGGCTCATTGTGTGAAACAACAGGTCATTATTGCCACTCGTTGTCACTGAAAGAGTTGGTCAAAAATACCTGGGAGCCCCAACTAACGAGTCACACCACGAATCATTATATCAAGCGATGACTCGTCATTTGACTCGTGGTTTCTTAGAAAGGGATTAACTGGGTTCTGAGCTGGGAATGCAATGAGTGATAGGACAACTCGTTGCTTCTCACAGTGGGTCATTCCATGTCTCGTTGATTCCTGAAGAACATCTGACAGTGTTGACCACGACCCGGGGAACGGGTTGTTGCTACTGACAATGACACGTTTTCTCGGTCGTTCTGAGAAAAAATTTTTGGTTTTCCCCTGGTTTTCATGCAATGACTGAGTTTGTTATAGTAATGTTTCAAGGTGTTATAATTTCTACCCCTTGGGATCATTCATCCTCGAATGACGGTTAAAACTGCTGGGAAATTGGAAAAAGAGCTTCAATATCCAGATTGAGACTATGAACTGATTTCTGAAGGAATGACTAACTCCAAACTTATTTAACCTTGCTAACTGAGTTCATGCAACTTGGATGCATATTGAAAATCCGAATAGAGCTTATGAGTACGAAACTGAACAATAGAGCTGATAAGTATGAAACTGAACAGAGTATTGAGGAGGAATTTAATACCTGATGCTAGAACTGAACTGGAAGGGAATAAATGAGGGTATTTGGATATCATGTATGCCTCTGCCTCCCATATGGCTCCCTTAACTAGCTGGTTCCTCCACAAGACTTTTATTGAAGCGACTTTCTTATTTCTCAACTTATGAACTTGATGGTCTAGGGTCTGAACTTGAACCTCTTCGTAAGAAAGACTATCCTTCACTCCAACACTGTCTAGTGGCACAACTGAGGTTGGATCACTGATGCACTTCTTCAATAGTGACACATGGAAGGCTGGGTGCACATATGCTAACTCTGAAGGTAATTCTAACTCATATGTCGTACTGCCAATTCGCCAAAGAATCCTATAGGGTCCTACATACCTTGGACTGAGTTTCCCTTTCTTTCCAAAACTAATCACCCCTTTCATAGGAAATATTTTTAGGTAAACCTAACCATCTACAACAAATTCTAACTCTCTCCTCCTCACATATGCATATTCTTTTTGTTGGCTTTGAGCTATTTTCAACCTTTCTCTAATCAATTGCACTTGATTCATTACTTCATGAAATCGAGCTTGGTCCTATCAAGGTAGCTTCGCCAAATTCAAACCACCCTATAGGAGACCTAACCTCCTACCATGTAATGCCTCAAACGGGGCCGTCTGAATACTAGAGTGGTAGTTGTTGCTGTACAAAAAATCGGTGAGAGGCAAGTGATCATCCCAACTGCCCTTGAAGTTGATCATACAAGCTCTAAGTATATCCTCTAGGTTCTGAATTGTCTGCTCAGCTTGTCCATCGGTCTAGGGATAAAAAGTTGTGTTGATCTTGACTTGAGTACCGAGCCCTTCCTAAAATGACTTCCAGAAATGCAAGGTGAACTGAGTACCTATATCTAAGATGATTGACAAGGGCACCCCATGTAGTCTGACAAGGGAACCCAAATTGAGTCATGCTGCCGGCGAGTATGAGGTAGACCTGTAATAAAGTTCATAGTTGATCTTGGGCAAAATGGCATGCCCAAGGGATACTTTATAACTTAGTTTTCGTCTTGTTTATCTACTTATTTATATACATTCTCATGTAATTTTATGTAAATGTGAAGATATATACTAACAGATATGATTAGTTCTTGTTTTTGTAGGTTTAAAATGAATTTGAGGAACTAATCCATGAGTTGGTGAAGTGGAGGCATGGAATCGGAAGTAAAACGCGAACGTCGGCAAGGGGGACACGCAAAACAGCCCACCTGCGCATTGGCAACATGCCACGGCAGGCAGGCTGCGCGACTAGTGGCGTGTCACGGCCACTAACACGTGCACAAGAAGCATGCCACGCTGCCATCGCGGCAAGGGGCTGCCTGGCGTGTATTTTATGCAAATTCTAGTGTGCCTACGCGATGCCTCCGTATCACGGAGGTAAATTGGCGCGATAACCTCCGTGACCCGGAGCTATTTCATGCCGAGAATAATTTTATACACCTCACATTTACTATAAATAGGTCCCTTAGCTCCTAAAAATATTTTGTCACGTAATATTTCTGAAAAACTACCAAGGAGTGAAGGCAGAAGTGGGAGAACTCACCTAGGGTTCTTAAATTTCATCTTCTCTTCTACCAATTCTTGTAAGTATGTTACTTTAATTATGTTTTCTTGTAATTATACGAACTTGAGTGGCTAGAACCCTTCCTCTAGGGTTGAAGCCACAAGGTATGATTGTGACTATGTGAATTTGTTTTGGTTTTAAGTTATTAATTGTTGTTTTGTCTTACATTCTTAATTATGGTTATTTTTATGATTAATCACCATGAAAACACACACGTTACACCTAGGTAAAAATCTTGAGAAAGTAAACCTAGGCAAGAACAAAGAATATAGGGAGCAAGTTTGCATCTTACGATATAATTCGCGGTTAGGATAAGATACCTAATTTGCCTTGCTTGGTTACTAAAACGGGATGAGCTAGACACCAACTTAGAATTATCACATCACCACTCATAGAAATAGTTGTGAAGCTAAGTTGAGTTAAATGATTAGAGGTACGAAAGTCCCTAATCAAGAGCATAAACCCCATACACCACACTCCCATAATTGAATTACCCATGAACTAGAATGTCACATCCCCGCTCAATGATGTAGTTGTGAGGCTAGTTTGTCGTGTTTAGAGGCTCGAAAGACCATGAACATGCAATTGTAATTATGTGAGACGACAATTGATAATTCCATACTTAAACCATTACAATGCAAAGTATCACAGGATTATCCGGCTTTAGGTCTAGTTACTTCTTGAATGAGTTCAGAGTATTTCAGTGACCACCCCTAGATTTGAATATAATTTATCGAAAACTTTTATAATCAACACTTGTGAAAGTTAATATCACACTTGAACATGATAGTCAGCTGAATTGGTCCAGTCCCTGTGGGTTTGACATCCAGCTCTTAAAAAGGGCCACTGTATTACTTGTAAGACCACGTACACTTGCGTGTGCGCTCTGACAGTCGTCAACAAGTTTTTGGCGCCGTTGCCGGGGACTCAGCGAAGTTTAGTGAATTTGTCTATTTTTTTGTGATTTTTAATTTCTTTAAGTGTTGAGAAACTTGGTCTTAGTCTGACTTATTGGTGACAGGTTGTCTTGCGAGCTGGCTAGGAATAGAGAGCTTGTGGAACCGGTGCTTGAACCAGAACGTCAAATTCATTTGCGAAGGAGAGTAGCTCTTTAGAAAAATATAAAAAGACTTCAAGAAAAGGTACAACAACAACCACCCGCAGGACAAGCACAATTGTCACCGAAAGCAATGGAAGCTAGACGAGTTTGCGAAGTGGCAATCCCACAAGCGACGAATGTGAACTCTAGTATCCGTAAACTGAAACCTTGAGGGAACTTTGAATTGAAATAGAATATGGTGCAGCTGTTACATTCTAGTGGTAAATTCACTAGGATTGCACATGAGGACCCGCAGCAGCACTTACAGAATGTTTTAGTGATTAGTGACACTTTCATCCCCACCGGAGTGTCCACAGACTATGTCCGACTTACCCTCTTCCCATTTTCATTGTTGGGAGAGGTCAAAAGGTGGTTGAAAGCTAAGCCACCAAACTCCATAACTTCTTGGGATGATTTGGCGAAGAAGTTCTTGATCAGATTCTTTCCTTCAGGCAAGACTGCAAAATTGAGAAGTGAAATACTGAGTTTCAAGCAGAGGCCTGATGAGAATTTATATTTGGCTTGGGAGAGATTTAAGTCATTACTGAGAGACTGTCCCCATCACCAGCAATCGAATAAAGTGCTGGCCTATACCTTTGTAGAAAGTCTAGACCCACACACGAAAATTTTTCTAGACTCTGCATCGGGTGGGCAAGCCTTAGAGAAGACATATGATAAGTTGTACACTTTGTTGAATAGAATTTCTCAAGGAAATCCAGAATGGCACAGCGAGTCATCGAGAGGGGCAAGAAGGAGCAGGGTTGATAGAGGTAGATGCATGAATGCCTTGGCGGCACAGTTATCTTCATTCCAGCATCAGATTCTGACTCAGTTCAATAAACTGAGTATGAACCAACAGCAGGGTCAGGTTAATGTAGTTCAGCAAGCTCTAAGTTGGTGTGAAATTTTCGGAAACAATGGGCACAATGCAGAATCTTGTGGAGCCAATCCGGAATCAGTCAATTTTGTTGGGAATGTGCAAAGGAACACTCAGAATTTTGGAAACAACTACAATAAAAATTGGCAGAGCCACCCGAATTTTTCTTGGGGTGGAAATCAGAAGCAAAGTTATCAGAAACCTCAACAGCAGCAGTATCAGCAGAATGGGCAGAATGATGGCCATTTGAGCAGCAACATTGAGGAAATGTTGCAGAAAATCATGTAGACCCAGACTCAATTAGCAAAAAATCAAGCGAGGATGGCATCAGACTTGAAGAATCAGCAATTGGCCACCCGCAATCTAGAAAAGCAGATGGGTCAGATAGCAGCTGCTCAAAATATGAGATCGCAGGGAGGACTACCAAGTGACACAAATCCTAACCCCCGTCAAGTCAACGCCATCAGTCTGAGGAGCGGCAAACAAGTAGCTGATGCAGTGCCAAAAGAGAAAAGAAATGAGGTGCAGCCGGAGTTGGTGAGACAAAGACCATCCACTGACAAGAGAGAGAATCATAGTGTTGTGCAAAAAAATGCACAATCATCATTGCAGCCAGCACAGAGACTAACCCCACCATTTCCGCAGAGATTCAGAAAGAGCAAGGAGGAGGAATGCTTCAAAAAGTTCTTTGAGATTTTCAAAGAACTTCACATAAATTTTCCTCTTATTGATGTTTTGCAAGGAATGCCCAAGTATGCTAAATACTTGAAGGATGTGATGGCCAATAAAGTCAGATTGGTGGA
This sequence comes from Datura wrightii, assembly GCA_035772735.1. Taxonomy (NCBI): domain Eukaryota; kingdom Viridiplantae; phylum Streptophyta; class Magnoliopsida; order Solanales; family Solanaceae; genus Datura; species Datura wrightii. The sequence continues at coordinate 119,572,879 of JASDFA010000016.1, forward strand.
TGTCCAGACAGTAGCACTGACGGAGGAGTGCAGTCACAGGGTATTGAGCAAAATTTCGAAGAAGCTCAAAGACTCAGGGAGTTTTACCCTCCCCATATAAATTGGTAAAGTTGGAGTGCTACGAGCCCCATGTGATTTATGGGCAGCAGTGAATCTAATGCCCCTATCTTTATTTAACACCTTGGGGTTGGGTAAACCACGACCAACAAGATTGATGCTGCAGCTGGCGGACAAGTCGCGAGTGGCACCGGATGGAATCATAGAGGACCTTCTCATCAAAGTGGGTAAGTTTATTATACCTGTTGATTTTATTATCTTAGATTTTCATGTTGATGACTAGGTACCCTTAATCTTGGGATGGCCATTCTTGGCCACCGGAGGAGTGGTAATTGACTTAAGAGTAGGGACCCTAAAAATGGGGGTCGAGGATGAAGAAGAACTCTTCTGAGTATACCAAGAAATGAACCCACCCACACACTACAGAAACCTGTGTAAGGTCAGTGTGTTGTTAGAGGATAAGTGTGGGGTGGTAGTTCCACAGGTCCACAGCCAAAGGTAATGATAAGTGTTCAGCCCGAGTCTGATAAAGGGCTTCAGTTTGATAAGAAGTTGGAGGAAGAGAGGAACAGAGTAGAGGCTGTTTCCTCTAAAAATCAAAAGAAAAGAAGATGGTTCTCGAAAGGGAACCCGGGTATGAGGATATCCTAAGAAGGATAGTCCACGTCGGGCCACGACGTAAAATAAGGCGCTGCTTGGGAGGCAACCCAAGGGTACCACAGGTACAATTTGTGATTTAATTTTGCTTAGTTGATTTTGTTTATTTTCAACTTGTGCTGTTTTTGGTCTAAAGATAGGCACAGAAAGAGGGGAAGTCTGAGTACCCGTGGAAGAGGAAGCTAAACATCATCGAAGAGAAAAAGTGTGGGGTCAAACACCCACTTGTGCAATAATGAAGAAAAACATGTTGTTAGCTAGGCCTAGAGGCCTCAGGGAGTACTTATAACCCTTTTAAATTTTAATTAGATGCTTTGGGGACATAGCATGATTCCAGTATGGGGTGAGGAAAATTTAAAATTTTTTTTTGTGTGTGCTTAATGATTTTTGGTGAATTAGTGCTTGGGAGAAATATTGGAACAAAATTTTTGAATTAAGCATGACTTCATCACCCATTGATTTTTCTTTTTGGTTCTTTTCCGACGGGGGGTCTTTGAACCGAATAATAAAAAAAAATTGTCTGTATATAATGTTTTTAGTCATAGTCAGAGACTATTTCCGACGATGGATGGATGACGACCGTCTTGAGGAAAATTAGTCAATAGGTTTTGGTTTTTGAACCCGTAGCTAATTGATGGCTTGATGTTCTTGTTATGTGCTATACATTATTTTAAGATACAAGTGTGGTTAGTGTTGAAGCATGTAAGAAGTGTATAACTTTGTTTGAGACACTTAGGCTCTTGAATTTGACTTGATGTGATTGAAGCTTAATTTTGAATTCTTGTGATTAGCTGAGTAAGAGTCTACTGAATGTGTCTTGAATTGAGCATGTGTTGTGAGTGTAAGTTTTTCGAATATTCCGTGTTATTGTGGAATGTCTAGAACTTTCCTGGTGTGTATATAAAATGAAATGAAGGATGTGAACTGTAGGAGATGATTTAGGCATTTCTTTGAATGAACCAAATTTTTATCCCTCACTTTACCTACCTTGAATGTTGAATCCTAGTGAGCCCCATTGAGCTTTAAGCCTATTGTTTGATAGCTACAACATAATCTTAATCCTTTTTCTTTCATTAGCCTTGAATTTGATCCAAAACTCCTAAGCGCTTAAGGAAAAAATCCGAAAGAGTGAAGGAGTGAGAAGCATGAAAAAGAAGGAAAAGTAGCAGTTGTAAAAGTTGAGAAAGGTCAAGGGTGCACTTGTTTGAAAATGCCTGAGTATTGGTAGGGAGTAAGAAATAAATGAATGAAAAAGTGCTTAAGTACCCCTTACTAATAAGATGAGTGTGCTTAAAGAAATGGAAACAAGAAGAGAAAATTCAAGAGTGAAAAGAATGAGGAGGAAGTAAGAAAAGAGATGTCCTAATGAAGGTTGAAGTTATTAAAAGCGCTTGGGGAAGATAGCCATTGTTATTATCCATAATATTACCTACCCGTCCCTTGACTTACATTACAACTCATTAAGTCCTACTTGATCTTATGTTCATACATCCTTAAATTAGTGGAGTAAAACACTAAAGGAAAGCTTATGGTTCACTACATGATACATGTGAATTCTTTGAGAGAGTGAGCGTAATTCTATCCATATACCCATACATATTGTGTTTTAAAAACTTACGAACTCTCTTGTTGTGAGGGAACATGTTCAATGAGAGATAACATTCATGTCGGATTTCTTGATCGGTTAATTTGCATGAGTTTGCTAAGATTGAGAGTCAATTCTTGAGGTTAGGAAGTCTTAACATAGTTATATTTCATTTTAATGATCAAATCGTGCATGCTCTATTGTTAACTTGTTATCTTAAATAATCATTATAGTCGTAGCTTGAATTATCTTGTTAAATTAACTATGTGTGAGTCTTCATTTACATGAGATGTAAAAGGGTTGTTCGAGGACGAACAAGGCTTGAAGTGTGGGGTGGTTGATCTTGGGAAAAATGGCATGCCCAAGGGATACTTTATAACTTAATTTTTGTCTTGTTTATCTATTTATTTATATATATTCTCATTTAATTTTATGTAAATGTGAAGATATATACTAACCAACATGATTAGTTCTTGTTTTTGTAGGTTTAAAATGAATTTGAGGAACTAATCCATGAGTTGGTGAAGTGGAGGCATGGAATCGGAAGTAAAACACGAACGTCGGCAAGGGGGACACGTGAAACAGCCCACCTGCGTGTTGGCAACGTGCCACGACAGGCAGGCTGTGCGACCAGTGGCATTTCACAGCTACTAACACGCTGCACAAGTAGCGTGCCACGCTGCCATCGCGGCAAGGGGCTGCCTGGCGTGTATTTTGTGCAAATTCCAGTGTGCCTACGTGATGCCTTTGTGTCACAGAGGCAAATTGACGCGATAACCTCCATGACACGGAGCTATTTCATGTCGGGAATAATTTTATACACCTCACATTTACTATAAATATGTCCCTTAGCTCCTAAAAACATTTTGTCACGTAATATTTCTGAAAAACTACCAAGGAGTGAAGGGAGAAGTGGGAGAACTCACCTAGGGTTCTTAAATTTCATCTTCTCTTCTACCAATTCTTGTAAGTATGTTACTTTAATTATGTTTTCTTGTAATTATACGAACTTGAGTGGCTAGAACCCTTCCTCTAGGGTTGAAGCCACAAGGTATGATTGTGACTATGTGAATTTGTTTTGGTTTTTAAGTTATTAATTGTTGTTTTGTCTTACGTTCTTAATTATGGTTGTTTTTATGATTGATCACCATGAAAACACACACGTTATACCTAGGTAAAATCTTGAGAAAGTAAACCTAGGCAAGAACAAATAATGTAGGGAGCAAGTTTGTATCTTACGATATAATTCGCGTTTAGGATAAGAAATTATACCTAATTTGCCTTGCTTGGTTACTAAAACGGGATGAGACGGACACCAACTTAGAATTATCACATCACCACTCATAGAAATAGTTGTGAAGCTAAGTTGAGTTAAATGATTAGAGGTACGAAAGTCCCAAATCAAGAGCATAAACCCCGTAAACAACACTCCCATAATTGAATTGCCCACGAACTAGAATGTCACATCCCCGCTCAACGATGTAGTTGTGAGGCTAGTTTGTCATGTTTACAGGCTCGAAAGACCATGAACATGCAATTGAAATTATGTAAGATGACAATTGATAATTCCATACTTAAACCATTACAACGCATAGTATCACAGGATTATCCGGCTTTAGCTCTAGTTGCTTCTTGAATAAGTTCAGAGTATTTCAGTGACCACCCCTAGATTTGAATATAATTTATCGAGAACTTTTATAATCAACACTTGTGAAAGTTAATATCACACTTGAACATGATAGTCAGCTGAATTGGTCCAGTCCCTGTGGGTTCGATATCCGGCTCTTAAAAAGGGCCGCTGTATTACTTGTAAGACCACGTACACTTATGTGTACGCTCGGGCAGTCGTCAACAATATTCACTTCTTCCCACTTCCGTATGGGTATATTGATATCCTGAATCATACCCCCAGGTCTCTGATGTTCCACCTTAACCTACTGGTAGTTCGGACACTTAGCCACAAATTCTACAATATCTCTTTTCATGTCGTTCCACCAGTAGATTTCCCGTAGGTCATGATACATCTTAGTGGTACCTGGGTGGATAGAAATATCTGGAGATGTGCACTTTCTCCTATATTTTCAATCTGAAGTCACCTACATCCAGTACACATAGTCTACCCTGGTAACGAAGCACACCATCTTCCCCTTGGAGAAAGCCTCCACTTATATTTTGAGAACTGCATCTTTCAGCTTAAGAAGTATGGGATCTTCATCCTGCTTTGACTTAACTTCAACAACTAATGAGAAATCTGACCCACTTTGCAGTACTACTCAGCCATCAGCTAAATCAATCAACTGAACTCCCAATGGAACTGCCCTGTGAATATCTTTTGCTAACTCCTTTCTGCCCTCTTCTACATGAGCAACGCTCTCCATAGAAATCCTGCTTAGGGCATCACCCACCATATTTTCCTTGCCCGGGTGGTACAGCACACTCATGTCATAATCCTTCAATAGCTCCAAGAACTTTCTCTGACAATGATTCAAGTGTGTCTAACATAACACATACTGAAGACTCTTGTGGTCAGTGAAAATATCCACGGGAACCCCATAGAGGTAATATCTCCATATCTTCAAAGCAAACACTATTGCTGCCAATTCAAGGTCATAAGTCCAATAGTTCTTCTCATTCACCTTGAGTTGTCTGGAGGCATACCTTATCACCTTACCCCGCTGCATCATAACACAATCGAGGCCAACTCTGGAAGCATCATAATAGACTACAAACCCATCCGTTCCTTCAGTAAGGTCAAACTGGAGCTGTAGTGATTCGAGTCTTCAACTCTTGGAAGCTCTTCTCACATGCATCTGACCATTAAAACTTTACCTTTTTCTAAGTTAGTTTAGTCAGAGGAGACAAAATATATGAAAATCCTTCTACAAATCATCGATAATAACTGGCTAGACCCAGGAAACATCTGATATCTGTTGGGGAAGTAGGTCTTGGCTAGTCTCTCACTGCTACTATCTTTTGAGGATCTACCTGGATACCCTCACCTGAGACCACATGACCAAGGAAAGCCACAGAATTCAACCAGAATTTTCATTTACTAAATTTAGCGTACAACTGGTGGTCTCTAAGATTCTGCAACACTATTCTTAGATGGTTAGCATGCTCCTCCTCATTTTTGGAGAACACCAGAATGTCATCAATGAATACAATGACGAACATATCTAGATAGTGTTTGAAAACCCTATTCATTCGATCCATGAAAGCTGCAGGGGCATTGGTTAGTCCAAAGGACATAACCACAAATTCATAGTGACCATACCGAGTTCTGAAGGTTGTTTTTGGTATGTCACATTCTCTGACTCTAAGTTGATGATACCCCGACCTGAGATCTACTTTGCAAAAACAACTGGCTTCTTGAAGCCGATCAAATAAGTCGTCAATCCTATGTAGGGGATACCTATTCTTAACTGTAACTTTGTTCAATTGACGGTAGTCGATACACATTCTAAGAGTACCGTCTTTCTTTCATACGAAAAACACAAAGCACCCCATGTAGAGATGCTAGGCCTAATGAAACCCTTATCAAGTAGGTTTTTTAGTTGTTCCTTAAACTCCTTAAGATTAGCTAGAGAAATTCTATAAGGAGGAATGGAATGGGCTGAGTGTCTGGAAGAAGGTCTATGCCGAAGTCTATTTCCCGCTCGGGAGGGACTCCGAGGAGATCTTCGAGAAATACGTCGGGGAATTTGTTGATAACTAGAACTGACTGGATAGTTAGGGTCTTAGAGCTAAAATCCTTGACTCGAACTAGGTGAAAGATGCACCCTTTTCAAAACGAGCTTCTTTTCCTTAAGGTAGGAAATGAACCGACCCTTAGGCGCTGAAATACTACCCATCTATTCTAAGACTGGTTCATTTGGAAACTTAAATATGACGACTCTAGTTCTGCAATTGACTAAGGCATAACCGAAGTGTAACCAATCCATGCCAAGAATGAGGTCGAAATCGACCATGTCTAGCTCTACTAGATCAACTGGAATGACTTTATTCATCACTAAGACTGGGCAGTTTCTATATACCAGACTGGCTCTAACTGACTCGCCAACTGGGGTAGAGAATGAGAATGATTCTGAGAGGACTTATAGACTGATTTCAAACTGGACAACTACATAGGGAGTCACAAATGATAAGGTGTCTCCTGGATCTAGTAGGGCATACATATCTATATGAAAGAGACGTAACATACCCGTGACCACGTTAGGTGAACTCTCCTAATCCTGACGAGAAGACAAAGCATAAAAGTGGTTTTGGCGCTGACTGCCATCTGTACCTAAAGTGTTACCCTGCTGAGCTGGACAGCCTGTTGGAGTTGCTAAAGTGGTAGACTACAATTTCCCCCGTCCTGTTGACGAACACTCCCCTAGTCTATGACCTAGATGCCCACAACCAAAGCAACCCCTTTTTCCCTGAAGGCATTCATCTGGATGATTTTTGCCACACTTAGGACAAGCTAGGTAGCGGTTGCTGGTAATGTAACTCTGGAACTGAGAGCCAGATGCTCACCCTTCTGATCTTTGAGGGACCGGAAAAAAGAAGCACTGGCTGAGGTGGGGGCTGAGGTCCTCTGTTGCTGCTACTATGACAGCTACTGCCACTAGACCTCTAGTGTCCATGATTTAAATGACCCGTTCTAGCCCGCTTGTTCTCCCCCTCCATATCTTTCAACTTTTCTACCTCAATCTGTTAGGCATGAACGATGAGGATGGAGAGGTCAATGTCCTTGATGAGCATCACGGTCCTGCACTCCTTAAGCACCAGGTTTGATACCCTGTTAACGAATTTAAGCATGCAAGCCCTTAGCTCGGCTACCATCTCTGGAGCATACCTCGACAACCAAGTGAACTCTAACGCATATTCCTCCACGGTCCTGTTACCCTGCTTTAAGTTTATGAACTCTGCGACCTTAGTCTCCCTCAATTCCCGGGGGAAGAATTTGTCTAGAAATGTTGTGGTGAACTCTTCCCACTCTACTGGTTCTGCTCCTGCTGGTCTCCCTTCCTTCCACTGATTGTACCAAATTTGAGCCACCCCTTTTAACTAGTAGACGGCTAGATCAACACTCTCTGTGGAACTAATACTCATAATCTAGGTGATCTTCCGCTCCTCATCTACAAACTCATGTGGGTCCTCTCCCACCTTGGATCCCTGAAAAACTGGCGGATTCATTCGGGTGAAATTCCAAACCGTAACAGCTGTTGCGGATCTATTTGTATTCACCGGAACCACTTGTTGGTTCACTTGTTTAGTCACTGTCTGAGCCAGCAGCTGGATTGCCGCTCAGTATTTTACTGAGGACACTTGGTCGTCCTGAGGGACTGCTGGAGCTGGTGGGGCAGGTTAGTTGGCGTTGTCAGCCCTCCTTCCGTTTCCTCATTTTGGAGGTATAGTTTCACTGAAACCAATAAAGCACAAGTTAGAAGAAAATTTCTGGAATTGAACTTCAGTGCACGATAAAGAGTATGAATAAAAGGGAATTTTCCTAATAACGTCTTGTAGCCTCTCCATCATAAGTGTGGCGCGCTTCACACCCATGAAAAAGACTCTACTTAACGCGGCTTTAAAACATTCTAGGATACTCAAAACCTAGTTCTCTGATACCAAGTTTGTCACGACCTGAATCTATACCCTGGATGAGACACGGTACTTGGTGCCACAAGTGACCCCAAGCCAACCCATGGTCTATCATTACACTGGTAAACTGAGTAAACATAAGCGGAAGCTTTAAATAAATAAAACCATTTAAGAAAACTGATTTGACAAGAGTCAATACATCTGAAAAAAATAATATTGAATATCTATGTCTATGTCTGAAAGCCAACTAATAAATGATGAGTTGTTGGGACAAGCTTCCAGCTAACTCAAAAATCTAACTGTAAAGAATTAACTGAAAATAAATATCATCCTCAGAAAATAAGGACTCACCCAATGTTGTTGCTAATATCGTTTGAGGGAACTACTATGATGCTGGGACTGAGAACCTGCCCCTATATCATGATACGATACAGCATAGAAGGTATGCGCCGGTACTTTGAATGTACTGACTAAATGAGATATATAATAAGCATGAAAGAACAAGTGGCTGAACTAAAATGACATGAAATGACCAACTAAAATACTGAAAACTGCTACAACTGAAATATAACTGATATGGTCAATAATAACCTTGGTTGGTGGTCATAGACATGTCCTGGATCTGAAATATTGAGCTGAGCTAAACTAAACTGAACTAAGCTGAACTGACTGAACTGAGATAATACTGACTAGTGGAAGAATCCATAACCGACATAACTACGTGAGCTAAACATGGAGTTCGATGTATATGCCTCATCGATAGGACCCAATATACCATGCCAAGGTATAAAGGCATGCTGGGTGATCACAAATCTGGGGTCTGATGGGCCAATAACCTACGGTGTCAATGTAGTTCTAGGAGCCTGGGTGCGCTGGAACCCCGATCCGCTCCGTGCTAAGTACTACTCCCACTGGATAATCCTAAATTGTCTACTAAGCTGATAGCTCGAAGGTGGGGCATAATACTAAGTCAGGAATACTTATCTGGAAGTACCCTGAGAGTCTTATCTGACAGATAACTGTAACTGGTGTTCTAAGACTGGCCAGAGCTGGTTATCTGGAAGCGTCGTAACCGTCTATAGAACTAACTGATATCTGATAATAGATAACTAAGATCTGATAACTGGGAGGCATTACTGACACCTCAAGAACTTACTATAGTCAAACTGATTAGCTGACATTACTGAAAGATACTTAAGATATTAACATCATGACTGAAACTGAGCTAGCATGCAATTGACTGAGCATTTTAACTGATAATAATAGCATAGAATTTCCAACACTAATAGAGTCAAGAAATATCATGTCTATACAATTATGCAGAACCATAGTTACTACACTTATCGAATTAGGGCTAAAGTCACTTTTCAAAAAAACAAGTATCAACATGATTACTAGATAGTGGAAATATAGCAACATACAATATGAACAACATTTCACATGATATAATCGAAACATGCCCAAAAACTTTCTCTAATTCAAAAGTCTCAGGGCCTAAAATTGATGAGAAAATTTAGATGGATTTGTGGGTACAAGGGAAGGATAATTCCCTTGCAAAATTCTCACATACCCAGTGAAGGATTTTGGCAAAAATTTTTAAGAAAATCTTAGAAGAAAAGTCGAAACCCTTGCCCTGCTCTATGCTTCTTGACTGAACCTTTACGTTCTGACTTTGAGAGAATGAGAGGAATGAAGAGGAACATCGTTCAACCCCTTTATTTCTCTCTAAAACATGCTCAAAATGATAGGGTTTAGAGATAAAAAGCTGGAAAGTTACTAAAATAACTCTGGGAGAAAAATCTGAAAAACTGCCCCGTCAGGGACCAATGGATCACACAACGAGTCGTTGGTTTATACCACGACTCGTTGGGACCAGTTGTCGGTCTTGGGCTTGACTCTTGGGCTTACTGGAAACTGGCAACGAGGGGGACCACGACTTGTGGGATGAACCAACTGGCCGTTGGTACCTTCCGTGGTCACTGGCAGGGACTTGAATAAAACACTGGACCCCCTTCTCTAACGGGTGACACCACGACTCGTTGGGTGATCCAACGAGTCGTTATCCTTCTCTCATCCTGGCTACTGGAATCCATGAAGGATTTTGGGACTTGTCACCACGGGTGGACACAACGACTCGTTGTGTGAAACAACAAGTTGTTCTTACCACTCGTTGTCACTGAAGGAGTTGGTTGAAAATACCTAGGAGCCCCAACTAACGAGTTACACCACGAGTAGTTATACGAAGTGACGACTCGTTCTTTGACTCGTGGGTTCCTGGAAAGAGATTAACTGGGTTCTGAGCTGGGAATACAATGAGTGACAGGACGACTCGTTGCTTCTCACAATGGGTCGTTACATATCCCGTTGGTTCCCGAAGAACATCTGACAGGGATGACCACGACCCAGACAACGGGTCGTTACTGCTGACAACGACTTGTTGTCTCGGCCATTCTGAGAAAAAATTTCTAGTTTTCTCCTGATTTTTCATGCAATGTCTGAATTTGGTCTAGGAAAGTTTCGAAGTGTTACACCTAGATCTTGAGAGAGTCAAGGTTTTTGAAAAATATTTTTTTATTTATATTTCATGGAAAATGTTGATTTGTTCGAGTTAATGAGAATTGTTAGTATTTAATTTCTTACTTTAAAAAGAATTTCTCCTGTCGAGTTAGAGTTAATGTAGATATCCGCACAACTCACCCATTTGGATCGTGCCACACCACTTCTTCAAAAATATTTTTTTATCTTGCAACAAGATAATGACCATCATTTTGTAACTATAATTTAAAGTTCTCCTGAATTCATGAGAGAATTTTTTTTTTTTTCAAAAAAGTTGAATTGAAAAGTTTTCTTTAGATAGCAATTAAACAGAGGATGCATACTCTATAACACAAAATGCACAAAGAGGCCAGAGAAGAAAGAATGTTTCAATAATAGAGTCATTTTCTAGAATATGTAAAATATAATAGATGATATTAAAATCATGTAGTTACATCATTAATATGTCTAATCTTTTCACTCAGAAAATCTTGAGTTCTTGATAAACATCAATATACCCAAAAAAACCATTATGGCAGCAAGAATTTTTCATTAACATCAATACATTCAAAAACATTATGAATATAAAATATATTGAACAAAATAACTTATAAAGATCATGAAAATTTATCAGTTCAATAGGAAAAAATAGCTATTTGGGTGAAAATGAGAGGGAGAGCTATCCGAAAAGAGAAGCGGGAGGCGTGATATTTTTATGGAATAAATTTTATGAAGTGAGTATGAATATTATTAAGACTCTACTATAAATATGATTCATTTAGATTATTCAGGTCCATTAAGAGGCTTTAAAAAGGTACTTAATAGCTGAATCTAAATGATTAAAACTCAGAACTCTATTAATTGCAAACAAATTAAATTTTTATTTCCAAAGCTATGGAAATACCATCCACTTAAAGTACAAAGATAAGAAGATATTGAATATTTTATTATTGTTTTTCTTATTTATTTTCTCTATTACCAAAATAATTATAAAAATGAGAACTCTTATTGCCAAAAATTTATTATTATCTAACTTTATTACTTTTTATTTTATTATAAAATATAAAAGAGTTAATTCTTCTTTTTTTTTATTTTAATAAAGATGAGAGATATGACGATTTATAATCTTTCATAATCCATGAGAGAGGAATATTTACAATTTCTTAAATTGAATTAACTATGATTAAGTATATATTTCAAATAAAATAGATGGCCAAAAAAGAAGCAACATAAAATAACTCGTGGACCAAATAAGTAAAATGACGATTTTGAAGAATTGGCAAACCACATGGGCAATTTTGAATTTTTAAGTTATTTTTTTTCATAATCTTATAATGATTTTGTTAACCGAGTTGGCAAATAAGGAAAAATCTGTCTCTTTCTTTAACGGAGGACAAAAACAAATCATATTGCAATTTTAAGGGCAATTTTAGCTGTTTTTCCTTATTATTTTGTCACTCTCCCAAAAACACTAGAGTTCCTTTTTGCTTAGTTTTTCATTGTTAGGAAATATAGTATTAAAACATTCTTCTATTGATCCAACGCAGATCAATGTGAATCCTTCTAGTTTGAAGAAAATGGATAAATGTGGTGTAAGAAGCATATTAGGAGGAGATATGAAAAGAAAAAGAATGTTGTAAGTTTAAAAAAGTGAGAAAATTGAACAGATGAGGTCCAATAACTCAGCAAATCTCAAAGTTAATAGCGTGTCAAAATTTAATACTAGTATATGGTAATACTAACTGATGGGAAAAAATTTGAAGAAAAAGAGTCAACTTAAAATCCTATTACCTAGATATACACAAGAAAAAATTTCACATCAGCAAGCCATCCCTTGCTCTTCAAATTCAGTTTCTTTGTTGACATCAGCAGGTGGCAAAAAGCAGTCCATTGACAAACCAGATATATTAAAATCAATCTCTTCTATCATCCAAGTCTCCTCAATCTTTGCACTATAATCTATGTTCTTTCCATATCTAGAAATCGTTGCTGCAGTCTTCCCACTATGAGCAACGTTGATACCTTCAATATATCTATAATCTTCAAGCATAGATTCCATGCTTGTTTCCCAGAAGACATTGCTATCCCCCTTTAGTGACTTCAATCTTACTAATTTTGTGTCTTCGAATTGAACGAGAAGACCTGTCCTTTGGCTGAAGTATCCCCATATTGTGTGATGGACAACTTCAGTATTGGCCGTACTTTGTGCCTTGAGCATTTCTATGCTTGATTCTAGTTTTAGAATAAAACATTCTTCATTCTTAATAGTCTTCTCTCCAACACAAATAGCATTCAAGAACAAATTGGCCGTTGATCTAGGGTCCAAACCCTGTTCATCATGATACATAAAACTCACTCTTAATCCCAATTTAAGTAGATAATTTTTGTTGGATGAGAATGCAAAAAGTCATAAATATGAGTGGCCAGGCACTAAAAGGAACATGATTGGTTTTCCATCATGATAATGCAATTATATTCTAGAGAGGCAATAAAAAGATGTTTAAAAAAATATCATTTTATTGCATCTTATTATGCCAATTTTGTCGTCATTGGCATCAAAATATTCTATTAAAGCAAAGGAGTACATTAGAAACCTCCTAAGCGGTCTAGGAGGACCTTTAATTTCCAAGTCATGGAACACCCAAAGATTTATGCAGTCTACATAAGTAATCAAAATATATTAAATATTCTCATTTATATACAAAGTATGTAATCATTGTAGCATCCATATATGCTATAGAAGCAAAAGGGTACCTGAAAAAACCTTCTAAGGGGTCTTGGAGGACCTTTTGAAGCACTAGAGCTAGAGGAAGACTGACTCCAAGCAACCTTACCATTACTTCCTGCACTTATCTTGCAACCTGAAACAACCAATTCTAAAATCCACAGGTCAGGATTCTTCTGCCAAAGCACAAAAGCTCCAACCTCACAGTGGCACTTGGAGTTGGTGTTACCACCACTTTGATGCATATCTGATGTAGACATCTTTACTTGCCCTACTGCACACATGCTATTAAGTAAATTTAACGCAGTTTGGCCCCCACATGCTGCCACATATTGTTGGACTATGTATTTAGCAGTAGAATCCTCCTGATAATCATAACAAGTTAGAGTTCAATGTAGTTTTTGAAACTCAAATCTAGGCAACACAATCAATTAAAAGACTTTTATAACATTTGTTTTGATCATCTTTTTTATTTGGAAAAAAATTCACATATGCCATTGAACTTTAGGAAAAAGCCCGTTCATGTCATTAGTTAAAAGTTGGGGTCATTTATGCCACTACCGTTATTTAAAGAGGTCATTTATACTATTATTTTTTAATAGACTCGATATCTGATTTTTGAAAACCAGATTGAACACGTGAAAAAATTTTAATGGGTCATGTCGATTTTAAAATCCACCTATTAAACTACCCATCCAATCTAATCTACCTGACTTATGACCCTTTCCCCCATTAAAACCCACAAACTTTTAACCCGACCCATTAATATCAAATAAAACCCCATTTTCACCCAACTTCACTGTCAGTTTATACTCCTCCAAAGATCTAAACCCGATCATCTTCTTCTTCTATCATAATATGTCTCTTAAATACAAATTTCACGGCTGATGAAGTATCCTTTGCATCCTCGACATTTGCCTTTTCGGCAGATATTATTTTCGCTTCGTCCATGTATTTCTTTTCACACCTACACCATGGTGTAGTTGATTAAATAATGAAGCTAACTACCAGAGTGAATAAAAAGAAATACATGTTCCAACTATTTGTATCTGTAATGGCAAATGCAGGGTTGGTTAAAATTAGGAACAGTGAACAAATGCTCTCAACCAGTAGACTATGTGCGCAACTACCCTCAGAAGAAGACACATAATGTTCGAAGAAGAAATTGATGGGGTTTAGGTCTTTGGAGGAGTATAAACAAACAGTGAAATTAGAAGGAAATGGGGTTTTATTTGGCATTATGGGTTAGGTTAAAAGTTTGTAGGTTTTAACAGGGGAAAGAATCATAGGTCAGATAGATTAGGTTGGATAGATAGTTTAATAGGTGAATTTTTTAATTGACATGGTCCATTAAAATTTTGTCACATTTCCAATTTGGTTTTCAAAAATCAGATATTCGGTCTGTTAAAAATAATGGCATAAATGACTCCTTTGAGTAATGATAGTGGCATAAACGAGCCCAACTTTTAACGGATGACATGGATCAGCCTTTTTCAAAAATTTGATGGCATATCTGAGCTTTTTTCTATTTTATTTTGAGCTAAATAGATCTTATTCATATCTAAGGAGTTGAATTGATTGCCATAAGAGCATCTAGCAAGGAGAAAAAAAGCTTTACAAAAGCATAGCACAAGAAAATGGTATTCAACATTGAACATAGAAATTAGATATTGTTTGTCTTAACTATCTTACAATAATATATACAACAAAAACCAAATGTAAAGGCTATAACTGGCAAAATGATTAACCAAAAATAAGTGGTTATGTAGCAAGATTCAATCACATTCAAGTTTCTCTATTCTATATTAAATTATTTTAGTCCAATATAAAAGAAATAAAGAATGGAGTAGTTACCATAGATTCATCCCTAAGAGGCAATTTAACAGCAGGGTCCAATTGAACTTGAAAAGGGACGAGAGCAGAACCCACGATTTTAAATAAGAACATGAATTGATCAACAGCGACATGATGAGATGAATATTTGTCTGCACTTTGAGCCCTCATAAGGTTACGCATATTCTTCCATTGCAAGGCAGCATTGCCATTGCTTCCCATTTTCTCAAACATCTCCTCTGGTATTGGGACCTCCAAGACTGTCTCCAACCCATTTTTCTTGTCTAAATTTGGACATAATGTTCTCATAGGGTATGGGGTTGATCTTTTAGTTATTGATATAAATGGACCCAACCAGACCCCAACTAGTTTGTAATTGAAAGGTAAACCAAGAGAAAAAAGAAGCAAGATTTTTTTACACTCAAGAAAGAGAGAATTTTCAGGAAAGATTCATTAGACCTGCAAGAATTAGAAGAAAAGAGTCTTCATCTTTCTTGCGTGTTGGAATGAAGCTGGTGATTTTTGTTTTTTCAGAAGTGAGAAAGATGAAGAGGAATAAGAGGAGAGGCCAGTCTCTACCTTCCCTGCCATAGGTCTTCCTTGCTCCTAGCAATCGTGGGCAACGATATTGGCGGAGAATAATATTACTTTTGTTCATTTTCACTTTTTTTCCTCACATAAGAAATGACAAGTTTTCGTAAATTAAAATCCAATTTCAAAATAGACTTTCAAGCCTTGTTTATTTAATTTTCTCCTTCCACCTCTCTTATAGTTTGTAATATTTCAATTACTTTCCTTATTTTAATTTATTTATTTATAATAAATTTTAACTTATTTATCGATACAAATTAATTATAATTTTTCAATTCTAATATTACACTCGTTTTAAATAATTTATTTTTTTTATTATATATTATTTCTTTAATCCCATCAATTAATCCTAACATAACCCTACTTTGTTGTAAAAAGGCAAAATTTCTTCAACAAGTCAAGAGCTTTGCCTTTGCATGTAATGCAAGATAGAATTTGAGCTGAGAATTAAAGAAGAAAGCTAGAACTACTGCTAAGCATTCTAAGGAAAATAAAGGCAATTTCATTGATAAAACACAAAAATGTTCACAACTAGAACATAAAGAAGAAACCCCAGTTCGCTTATGAGATTTAAAAGAAGTATTACTGCAAAAAATTGATCAAAAAATGAGGGCCTATTCCGACGGATAGCATTGATTTTTTGTCCAAAAATGATGAAAAACTGATGGACGAAGGATCGTTGGAATTAGAAAGTTGACGGTCAGTATCAGTTATTACCGACTGTCAGTATCGGTTATTACCAACGGATATCCATTGGTTTCGTAAATTTTAATTTCGTCAGTTATTTAATTGTTACTCGACAGGAAGAAAAAAAATACCAACAGACACCATCGTTATTTTTCCATTAAATATTATTTATTAAATTTTTTTAATTATATCGACATCGTCCGTCGGTATGTTCTTCATAACTAAGAATATACCAACGGACAATATCGTTTGTCTGTCAGTTTTTTGGGTTTTTGCCGGTGGTTTATTTGCAAAAAACTGACAGACTTATCTACGATGTCCGTCGATTTTCTGCAAATGCACCAGCAACAAAAAGCTGTAATTTTTGCATTCGCACCAGCCAAATTAAAATTCAATTCAATTTTAGCTAATATCCAGCACTAATTTCTTCCAAAACAATTCTAAATCAACAACAACATCAATAACATAGTAATTATCGAATTAAAACATAGAAAACAACACTAAGTATCCACTAAAATTATCAACAATGTTTAAAAATATCAAAATATATATATACGAAATTTATTTTCAATGTTCAATAATCCTAATAACTAAGGTATCTCTTCGATATTTTCATCATCTGTCGAGTACTCTTCGTCATCTGAGGAAGGAGGAGAACGGGCACATCCTCTCCGCACTCCACTAGATAGGCTGTTCACTTGTGCCTTAAGAGCCTCGGCGGTATGACACATTGTCCTACTCTCTGCAATGCGTCTTGCCTCAGCATTTGTCAAGTCACGTGTAAGTTGTTCGATCTTTTGCGACATAGCAGCGATCTAAACACCATCAACCGCCTCGGCCTGGCTAGAAGAGCCGATATCTTTCAGTCCGGACTGAATCTGTTGAACTGGATTTTTAGATCTTAGGCTATAGCTCTCCCCTTTTACCTCGCCCTGGTCACTTTTTCAGTCCCAATCTGGGTTGCGACATCCAGCGGAGGCTGGGTCGGCCCATCTAGGGCTTCCTGAGTCTAGTTATACTCAGACAAGAGCCATTGATGATCCATCTACATAATTAAAAAAAGTTAGTATAATATGGTTGTTCAAATTAAACTTAATATATTACTATTTATATATAAGATGTATGAACTTACATAGGCTTGTTCAGCTCTTTGTTCGACTCATGTGTTCGCATTAGACTCGTTCTTCTTCTTCTTTACATGGGTAACCCAAAATAGCTCCTCCGGAGTCCGGTCGCGACCCAATTTTTTGACCTGCAAACAAAATGTAATCAAAGTTAGACAAAATATAAGATTTAATTAAATTTATATAAGTATTGAATATAATAATTACTTACCAATTCTCTAGCTATCATCCCTTGACTCTTTGCACCCCCAGTGTGCAGGGAGCCACCTTTCCCTTCACTCCTGACCTTCTTCGCCTGTTCACACTTTGCCTAAAATTTAGGCGTACTCCAATATCTCTGAAGCCCCTAAAAAAGATGAGGTAGTATCCATTTAGGCCTCTTGTTCTTTAATCTTGCATCCTTAAACCAATCCGACATCCTTGAAATGCTCTTCCTCTCGAAATTCGTGGCTATCTTTTTATTGTGCTGAGGAAGATAAGTACACAATGTCTATAATCAATGATCAATAAGCGTTAGATGATATATAATAATCACGGGTCAAAGAAGAATTTTATCAAGTAATAATTCATTTATATAGCTTAAACTGATTAAACATTCCTTGTCGAACCCAATATGGTATTTCAGTCCAACTCGGATAAGGTCGATCATATAGCCTCCAAATGCTCTCCCTTAGAGCATTTTTAGCCTCTTTTCCTGGATGGAACCTGTAAAAATGACAATAAACACGTCAAGTAATAAATATAATATTAATGATTAAATCAAACTTACCAGATCCATCAGGCATGATCACCAGTCTATCAAAATATTTGTATCTCCTGGCTGTGGCTCTCCAGCTATTGGTGCTTGTGCCAGTGCTCCATATGACTAGATTAAGGGTGGAGTACTAAAAGCACCCTATGAGTCTGACTCAGAGTTGCTATCTCTGAGTCGCAAACTGAAAATGTCAGGAGATGATCCAATAGGGAAGAAGTATCGAATAATGAATACGTTGAGTTTTTCCGTAGTGGATGAATGTTAGGTTGTCACGACCTGAAGATAGGCTCGGATCGACACACGGGACAAGGAACCTCGAGAAGCTTTAAGTCAACCCATGGCATGATCATAACATAAAACAATTAGAATAACAACTAATAGAAATCATAACCAAGCGGAAGCTACTGAATGAGTCGAATTAAAAACCATAAGAACAAATGTAATAACACCTTGATACAAAGTTGAATCTATCTAGACAAGTTTGAAAGCCTCTACTAAACTGATAAGTTGCTGGGACAAGCCCTCAGCTAACTTATAAAATCTGAAAACTGAAACATAATGAAAATATAAATCGCGTCCCCAAGAGATAAGGACTCATCACAAGCAGCCGAGAGGGGAAAGAAGTGTATCCAATCACGTGGCTGAGTCTAAAAATCAGAATCTATATCATTATATGATATAGCACATAAACGCGTGCGGTTAGTACTTGGAATGTACTGAGTATGCGGGAAGCGTAAATAAAGTAAAACATACAAGTATGCAAAAAAAAGAAAGTAAACTAAACACATTAACGGTAATATAATTAAAAGGAGATACAACAACCTTGTCTGAGATACACATATACATATTAACATAACGATTTTATAAGGAATATTTACTGAAATATGATTAACTGATGCGCAAAGGTTATATACTAAACAAATACTGAGGACCGAAGTCGTGACTGATATCATAAAGAGTCCTTGACTGTCGAAGGGAAATGTTCTCAGCTGTGGAGAGTCCCTGACTGTTGAAGGGAAACGTTCTTGGCAGTGCAGAGTCCCTGACTGCCTAAGGGAGAGTCCCTGACTATCGAAGGGAAATGTTCTCGGCCGTGGAGAGTCCCTAATTGTCTAAGGGAGAGTCTCTGACTATCTAAGGGGGAGCATTCTCTGATATAGAGAGTCAGTGACTGACTAGGAAAAACATTCTCAGCTGATGAGAGTCCCGACAGACTAAGGGAAGCATTCTCAGCCAAATGAGGGTCGCGATAGACTAAGGGAAACATTCTTAGCTGATGAGAGTCGCGACAGACTAAAACTATTCTAAATTACTACAGCTAATCAGAGACATGAGCATTCAACAAATTACATCATACTTTACACACATCCACAATATTCAAATCCTGAGTTCATAGCATACGACGTATATCTTAGATTCATGTAAGATCCATAGGTACAAATCGTACTTTAATTAATGTACAATGAGATCATGGTGAAAGCACGTGATTATTTCATGAAACCCCTATTTCAAATTTGCTCTAATTCATGATGAAAATTTGATAATCATGCCATTACCATAGGTTCAACCCATGCCCAATACATTTACATTGTAATCATAGTGAAAACATGCACATACTTCACATTGGTCAAAGCCCATAAGTTCTAATCATGTTCCAACACATACAATGTGACATATGTTCTAGATTTTCGAAACCCATGTGATTTACATATATTTTAAACAGGGATATAACTTCATGATAAGAGCATATGATTAATTTATGAAATCCCATTTGAAATTCTAGACTAATTCATGGTAAAAATCTCATATTCATGTTAATCACATATCACACACTTATTTTAGGAAAGATAAAAGTAACCTCATGAACATGAACTACTATTAATCGTGCAAGTTTTTAAAATTTAGGGAAAACATATGAGAGTTTATGCATAAATTGAAACCCTAGAACATGCTTTTCTAGAATTATGGATTTAGGTTTTTAAAATAAAAGTATGGGGCACAAGGATGAAAGGATGTCCTTTTGGAAAGCCCACATACCTGCTTCAAAGAAATCCCCACTTGAACTTAAGCCTTGAAGCCTTTAAAGAAATCCCAACTGTATCTTTAGGCTTGAGAGAGAAGAGGAAGAAGAAGAAGAATTTGAGGGGATATCTTGAGGGAATGAGGGATTAGGCTAGAAAAATCCTTAAAAACATCCCATACAATGCTCAAAACGACGTAGTTTAGGAGAAGCATAGAATTTTATGAAAATACCCATGGAAATTACAGGAAAAGTCCACCCTGGTAGTCCCCACGAGGCACTCCACGAGTCATGGGGTTGGCAACGACTCGTGCAGACCTATCGTTGAGTACATTGGATTTGCTAAATTTTCTGCTCTTCTCTCCCCACGAGTCACTTGACGAGTCGTCAAGTGCATGATGACTCATCCCCTCTTCTGTGATCACCACTATCTCAGGACCCTATCCTTAATCTCTAGCCTCCACCCAACGGCTGACCTAACGAGTTATCGCCTGTCTAATGACTCGTTGGGTCGTCCGTTGCCACTGAACCTCACTATTCCTGCTCCTTGTTCGGCTTGTTGGGTATAACTACACACAAGTGCACGTGGTCGAACAAGTAGTAAAGTGGCTCAAGTAAGCCAAGTATCAATGCCACAGGGACTGGTCTAAGGTAACAATCTACTCAAGTGTCAAGAAACTTTAACTCTAAATTGCAGACAATAGTGTGAAGATAATTTTTATGTTTTGTTTCCTAATTTTATACTAAGTCTAAAACGAATATATAATTTGAGTCTGAACTATAAGTATGAGCATGCTGAGGCTAAATGAACATGTAGAGAAATAAATTATCGATACAATTTGATTAATATTTCCTCCGGTTGCTAGTCAAGAATTATTGCCTATGGACTAAAATTCTCGTATTTAACCCAACTTAAGAATCATGAACCTTCCACCTACATTTCTGTGATAAAACAAAATTCATGTTCTAGCCATACAAAACTGATTCCTTAATTGACTAATACGACTTTCAAGTATATCTCTATCCTGAAGGTAAATCAATTCTCAATTTTCCCAAACTAAGAAAAGATCATATCCTATCAATTCACAACTTTATAATTTCTTGCTCTCTCGAGTGAAACCGGACTTTTTAGATATACATTAACGTTGGCCACACATCAATGCAGCAAGAACAAGAATCAATAGAACAACCATGGAAGAAAAGATGAAAAACCAATTTATCAATAATTACATTTCAATACAACTGTTCTTAACCTCAGCAAGAAGGGAATCTAGCCACTCATTTGTGGATTAAACATCGTTAAATGAGTGTTAATCATACAAGCAATTGAAATAAAGAAGAAGGAGATAGAGAAAAATCCTAAGATTTCGTCCCCTCAACTGCCTGTAACCCACGTTCTTGCTCCACCAAGTCAGAATTCTTAAAAATGAACCTAAGTGTTCTATTTATACTAGTGGGAATTTTTCCCGGAATAACAAGCAACGTGTCATGGAGTGCATCGCGGAGCACTGCCTCCGTGACATGCCACTAATGCGGACCCTCACTGGAATCCGGTCGTCCAAGTATTTACACCCAACGTGGCACGGCGTGCAACGCGGGGCTAGGCCAACGTGCCACGGCCCCAACGCGCACCTTCACTGGAATTTGGCAAAATTTTCGCCTCCAGGAAACATGCATCCGCGATGGCAGCGTGTCATGGCTCCATCGCGGAGCCCCTTTACTTCGTGCTTTCCTTGTGCTTTTTCCTTGCTGTCTTCCGAGTCCAATCCCGATTTCTCCCAACATGCATCTGAGCTTCATAAAATTATATTTTTCCTGCAAAATCACGCTAATCATGTTGGTTAGTATAAATTCACATTTTATTATAATTCGCATGAGAATATACAAACATCGATAGATAAACAAGACAAAACGACACAATTGAGTATCACTTGGGCATATAAATCTGCCCAAGATCACTCCACCTTCCCATGACTGCCCTGACGAGTCATTAACTAACACGATGACTCATCAAGTCGCCCGTGGTCACTATACCTTGTTGCACCTCCTGAATGCTCCTCACGGGTCTGACCACGACCCGCTAGGTCACCTAACGTGTCGTTCAACGGCTTGTTATTAGGTAAATATTTCCACCTTCCGACTGATTTCTTCCTTTAAGTATGGGGCCTGTTCTTAGAAACTTTTAGGTTGTTACAATACCTCCCCCTTGGGAACATTCATCCTCGAATGTTTGCTAAACATACTGAAAAGGATAGGGACAGATCTGAAAGCCCAAAATTAATCATTTACAGCTTAAACTAATGGATTATCTAACCTCGGGCTGATCTTATATCTCTGAACTGAATATCCAAATCGCACATGCATGATAAGGCGTAAGAGGAATTGAAAAACAAGGAAACAGACATGGGACTAAATAGAACACTGAGAAAGATTCTTTCCCTATAACTGACACTGAGCTGATATGGACTAAGTCTTCATTCTCAATCGCTTTTTGACACTAAACTAGGATTCATGATATCTGGACTAACTGGGAGTAAGGAATTCATATGCATGAGTCATTCATGACATCTAAAAATGAGCACATACAAGAGGTACCTTCATCTACTAGGCTACTAAGCAACTTCTAAATATTGAATTCGAGTTAAACATACTGGAAGGCATGAGTCAACACACATAACTAGTTCATAACATGAAGATGAGCCCTAAGAATTTATAGAGTAAAACTGGCATCGTTGTCTGAAGCGACTACTAAGGAATTCTGGAAGTTTGCTTATAGCGATAGGTAGAGCCTAGCTTCAACCAAAATATAAGAGAAATTACCGGAACCTGAAGGGATCGACATACCACAACCGTTAGGGCTGGAACTCCCCTACTAGCATACTCAAGATCCGGCTTGTCTCACATACTTACCATCTCCCCCTTATCTTAAAGCCATCATTCTAAGGCTCCTAGATCCTTCTTAAGGTCGGGCTAAATTACTAACTCCTAGCTCCTCCTTCACCTCTAACATTCACTGCAAGCCTTATACTCACAACTATTCACATCACACATCGACAATCTCTTCTCAACAACCTCATAGAGCTTCTTATTCAATATTGGGATTCTGGGGCTAGCAACATACAAAAAGGTAACACAGGGAATTCACAACATACCTGGGACTACTTCTGGCGAGTTTCCCTTATCCTGATGTGTTGCCAAGGCATAGGAGCGATTCTGACACTATCCACCTCCTGTGCTAGATGATGTACTTTGCTGAAATGGTCAAGCTATTGGAGCTACTGAAAAGGTGGCTAAGGCTCTACTCTCGCCTTACTTAGCTACTGCACAATCTCGGTGCTTATGACCCAACTTGTCGTACCAGAAAAGAGAATCTCTGGCCATGCATTCTCCCAAATGGTGTTTCCCAAAGCTCATACAAAAGGGTACATAATCTCCCTTACCTTGGTTTATATGGAACACTGGCTATTGAAGGTATTGGGTCCAATGATTTCTGCTGGTAGCGTGAGTGGTGTCCACCTCTCGTCCTTTGCAAGGAGAACTCTAAATCTCCGGTTCTAGCTCTTTTAGTCTCTCTCTCTTTTTCCTTCACCTGTTCCACTTTTATTTGTTGAGCGAATATCACCAAACGTGGAAAGTCTATATCCTTGTGCAACATGGCAGTCCTGCACTCTTTGACCAAGGAGTCCGACACTCCGTTCACGAACCTGCTCACTCGAGTCCTCTGGTCGGCTACCATCTCCGGTGCATACTTGGATAGCCGCATAAACTCCAACGCATACTCCTGGATAGTCATGTCATTTTGTCTCAAGTTAATAAACTCTGTCGCCTTAGCCTCCCTCAACTCCCTAGGGAAAAACCTATCCAGCAACGCAGTCATAAACTCATGCCAAGTTACGGGGGCTGCTCCAACTCCCTGACTGTCTCTCCACTAGCAAAACCATATATAAGTGACTCCTTTCAGCTGGTAGGAGGCTAATTCTGCGGTCTCAGTTCCCGTCACCCCCATGATTTGGGTGATCTTCTAGATCTCTTCCAAGAACTCATAGGGGTCCTCATCTACCTTTGAACCTAAGAATTCGGGTAGATTCATTTGGAGGAAGTCTCTTACTCTCGCTGCTGCTATGTTCCCATTCTGGGGAACACGAACCATCACTTACTGATTAATCTAGGCGGTCATGGCCTGTACCAACATATGAAAGGCTGTCTGGAACTCGGCATGAGTAACATGATCGTCCATCGGGTTCACCGGGGTTGGTGGTGTTTGCTCGCCCCCATTACCATTTCTTCTTCCATTCGCTCTTATGGGAGGCATTATCTGCGAGCGCGTAAAGCATAAGTCAGGAAAAGAACTATTAGAGTTTCATACTCTACGCACGATAAGAATCATGAAGAAAAGGGAACATTCCTAAACATCTCATAGCCTCTTCGTCATAAGTGTGGTGTGCTTTACACCCATGAAGAAGACTCTACTTAACACGGCTTTCAGACACCCTAGGACACTCTAAACCTAATTCTCTGATACTAACTTTGTCACGATTCAAACATAGGTTCGGATCGAGACACGGGACTAGAAACCTTGAGAGGCTTCAAGTCGACCCATGGCATGATCATAACATAACACTATCAGAGTAACAACTAACAGAAATCATAACCAAGCGGAAGCTAACTAAATGAGTCTAATTAAAAACTATAAGTACAAATGTAACAACACCTTGATACAAAGCTGAATCTATCTGGACAAGTCTGAAAGCCTCTACTAAACTAATAAGTTGATGGGACAAGCCCCCAGCTAACTCCTAAAATCTAAAAACTGAAACATAATGAAAATATAAATCACGTCCCCGAGAGATGAGGACTCATCACAAGCAGCGGAGAGGGGAATAAAGCGTATCTGATCACGTGGTTGAGTCTGAAAATCTGAATCTATATCATAAAATTATATAGCACATAAAGGCGTGCTGTTAGTACTTGAAATGTATTGAGTATGCGAGAAGCGTAAATAAAGTAAAACATACAAGTATGCAAAAGAAAGAAAGCAAACTAAACACATTAGCAGTAATATAATTGAAAGGAGATACAACAACCTTGTCTGAGATACACTACATATTAACATAACGATTTTATAAGGAACATTAATAGAAATGTGATTAACTGATGTGCAAAGGTTATATACTAAACTAATACTAAGGATGAAAGCCGTGATTGATATCATAGGAAGTCCCTGACAGTCGAAAGGAAACGTTCTCAGTTGTGGAGAGTCTGTGACAATCTAAGGGAGAGTCCCTGATTATCAAAGGGAAACGTTCTAGGTTGTTGAGAGTCCCTAACTGTGTAAAGGAGAGTCCCTAACTGTCTAAGGGAGAGGCCCTGACTGTCGAAAGGAAACGTTTTAGGCTGTGGAGAGTCCTTGACTGTCTAAGGGAGCGTCCCTCGCTTTCTAACGGAGAGCATTCTCTGATATAAAGAGTCACTCACTGACTAGGGGAAATATTCTCAGCTGATGAGAGTCCTGATAGACTAAGGAAAAAATTCCGAGCTAATGAGAGTCCCGACTGACTAAGGGAAACATTCTCAGCTGATGAGAGTCCCGACAGACTAAGGAAAATATTCTCAGCTGATGAGAGTCCCAAAAGAAGGGAAACATTCTTAGCTGATGAGATTCCCGACAGACTAGAACTAGTCTAAATTACTACAGCTAATTAGAGACATGAGCATTCAACAATTACATCATACTTTACACACATCCACAACATTCAAATCCCGAGTTCATAGCATACAACGTACTTAGATTCATGTAAGATCCGTAGGTCCAAATCATACTTCAATTAATGTACAATATGATCATGGTGAAAGTACATGAATATTTCATGAAACCCCATTTCAAATTTACTCAAATTCATGATGAAAATTAGATAATCATTCCATTACCATAGGTTCAACTCATGCCCAATACATTTACATTGTAATCATAGTGAAAACATGCACATACTTCATATTCGTCAAAGCCCATAAGTTCTAATCATGTTCCAACACATACAATGTGACATATGTTGTAGATTTACAGAACCCATGTGATTTACATATGCATTAAACAAGGATATAGCTTTATGATAACAACATATGATTAATTTATGAAATCTCATTTAAAATTCTAGACTAATTCATGGTGAAAATCCCACATTCATGTTAATCACATATCACACACTTATTTTAGGAAAGATATAAGTAACCTCACGAACATGCACTACTATTAATCGTGAGAGTTTTTAAAATTTAGGGAAAATATATTAGAGTTTATGCATAAATTGGAACCCTAAAACATGTTTTTCTAGAATAATAGATTTAGATTTTTAAAATAAAAGTTTGGGGCACAAAAATGAAAGGATCTCCTTGTTGAAAGCCCATATACCTGCTTCGAAGAAATCCCCACTTGAACTTAACCCTTGAAGTTTTAAAGAAATCCCAACTGAATCTTTAGGCTTGAGAGAGAAGAGGAAGAAGAATTTGAGGAAATATCTTGAGGGAATGAGAGGTTTGGCTAGAAAAACCCTTAAAAACGTCCCATACAATGCTGAAAACAACGTAGTTTAGGAGTTAGAAGCATAGAATTTTATGAAAACACCCTTGGAAATTCGCAAAAAAAGTCCACTTGCCAGTCTCCACGAGGCACTCTATGAGTCACGGGGTTGGAAATGACTCATGGGGCCCTGTCATGGAGTACACTAGATTTGCTAAATTTTCTGCTCTTCTCTCCCCACGGGTCACTTGACGAGTCGTCAAGTGCACGATGACTCGTCCTCTCTTCCGTGATCACCACTCTCTTGAGACCCTATCCTTAATCTCTAGCCTCCACCCAATGGCCGATCTAATGAGTCGTCGCCTGCCTAACGACTCGTTGGGTCGTCCATTGCCACTGAACCTCACTACTGCTCCTCCTCCTTCCCATGACTGTCGTGACGAGTCGTTACCTGACACGACAACTAGTCAGGTCGCCCGTGGTCATTGGACCTTGCTGCACCTCCTGACTTCTCCTCGCGGGTTTGACCATGACCCGTTAGGTCACCTAACGAGTCGTTCTTGTACTCATTTTAAGGAAAAATTTTCCACCTTCTGAATGATTTCTTTTTTTAAGTCTGGGGTCTGTTCTTAGAAACTTTCGGGTTGTTACACAGGTGTAGGCATGAAAGTGTGAGAAGTAGTATGAAATGGAGGCATATATGAATGTTCTGGATGTCCAGTGCTATAGGGGACATAGGACAGAGGTGGAAAAGAATGTGTATGTGGAGCATATGAAAGGCCACCCGAAGCAGCACTAGAATCTAATGGTTTCCTATGTGTTTTCTTACTATTCTTACTCGATTTACTATTCCTACTAGTTTTGACCTTGATCAGCATCACCTAACGACATTTGCATACAAGTTTCTATTATAATATCTAATTAAAAAATAATATAAGTTTAGATATAATAATTACTTAAAAGAATTAATTAAGTTACTTGCTAATCATCACTCTCCCATTCTTCCTCCTTGCTTGTTTCATTTCCATCATTCTCCCATTCTTCCTCTTCACTTGTTTTGTAATCATCATTTGATTCTTTTCCCTCACTTGGTTTATTTTCACTATCTGATTCATTTTCAACATTTGCAATTTCAATTATTACATCATCATCAGAAATTTCTTCTAATATGTGTTCAAGATGTTCTAAACTTTGTTCTAACTTAGCATCCACGGTTTGATGAACAACTGTCAAATCATTTTGGTACGCCACATACAACACATTATCAATCTCTATCTGACCCATGAGCTTAGTCTTTATAACCACCCACCAATCAGCCTTGTCTCTACGCAGAGGATATGGAGCATAATACACCTCCTTAGCATTTTGTGCAATGATGAAAGAATCATAACGGTTATACTGTCTGGTGTACTTAACTTCAATTATATTATGTTTTTGATTCACCCTAGTACTCTGTGCGATGGATGAAACCACTTATACCGAAATAGTACTATCTTTTTCCTTGGCCATCCAGCATACCTTTCTATCATTATCTCTTGTACCACATCATAATAATCAACAGTTTGGCGATTACTGTGTACATCACATTTAACACACACTCTGATGTTGTTGGTTTTCTTATACTTAGAAGTTTCCTCTGTTTGAAACTTAAAAGCATTGACATAATATTTATGTATCAACTGAATTTGACTATCAGGCCCGTGTGCAATATCACTCACAATTTGCAAATGTTCAATAGTGCTATTTTCATCATGAACCTACATAGTGTTTAAAAATATATTGTTTAAACAAATGATTATATTGTACTTATATCGTTAACATGTTATTGAACACTTACATAGTCTTTCAGTCAATCAAAGAACCTCATATATATGGCATCATTACCCCACTGTCCTACAAAGTAACTATTCAATAAATTGAGATTTTTTGTTAGTTTAAACCTTAGTATTTAAATAATATTATTTAATAACATCATTTAGAACTTACTCAAGATATAGTTGTATGGGGCAATTAAGCAAAATGTGTCACAATAAATTGCATTTTCATACTACGCGAGCCTCATCTGGTTCATTTTTTAGAACCTCGACCTGGTTGATTAAAAATTAAAATTAGCGAGTGGCTGGGATCAATATCACCGTCATCACTGCGGGTAGGCCTATTTCTTAAAGTTGGCACTTATTGCTCAAAATAATAAGAACAAAAATGAGCAGTTTTCCTTGAAAGATAAGCTTCACAAATAGATCCTTCAATCTTATACCTCTGCATAACAGTTCTTTTCCATTTGCCAAAAGTTCTGTATAAATTTTTAATGTTAGTGATTTGGTTAAACCAACTTAAAAAACGAATTCATTATGTATAAAGTCATAGTTTTAACACCTTTCGAATGGATACATCTATCTGTATTGAACTGGGCCTCCAAGGCATGCCTCATGTAGGAGGTAAATCGGTAAATGTTCCATCACATCAAAGAATCCGCAGGGAAGAGCTTTTCCAACTTAGTAGTAGTTACAGGAATATTCTCATCCATTCTTTTTAAGTTATCCTCGTATTACTACACAAATCTTTGAAGAACAAACTCACCTCTGTGATTGACTTCCATATTCTATCACGTAGCTGGTTAAATGCGATAGGAATTAAAGTTTCCATGAATAAATAACAATCATGGCTTTTCATACCCCACAATTTTCCTTCGTTCATATCTGCACGCTTCCCCAAATTTAAAGCATAGTCCTAAGGCATCTTCAAATTCTTAACTCACTCACAAATCTCACTTTTTTCATCCAATGTGAATGAAAAGCTAGCCTTGGGCTTTAATAGTTTATTATTGTGTGTTTCTTGCAGCTTTAGTTCCTTCCTTCTGCAATATTCTTTTAAGTCCACTCTAGCCTTTGGATTATCTTTTGTCTTACTCTTAACATCCATCACAGTGTTGAACAAATTATCAAAATAATTTTTTTAATGTGCATCACATCAAGATTGTATTATAGAAGGTTGTCCTTCCAATACGGCAACTCCCAAAATATGCTCTTTTTTGTCCAATTATGTCCAACACCATATCCAGGAAGTCTAGAAGGTGTATCTTGTGTAACCTTTGGCAAGTGACAAACTCTCTCCCAAATTTCACTTGCTGACAATAATGGAGGTGGCGGATCATTTTCAACTGTATTCTTTCAGAAAACATGTTTCATTATTCTAAACTCATAATCCACTGGCCATAACCAATGACGACAATCAAACCATGAATTTTTACGATCATATTTTAATGTGAATGCTTTAATATTTTTCATGCAATACGGAAAAGCTAATTTTTCAGCTATCATCTAACCAGGCAGCATCCCATACGCTGGAAAATCATTTATAATCCACATTAAATAAGCACACAAAAGAAAATTCTGCTTAGTTGATATGTTATAAGTCACTACACCTTCACATCACAATTGTTTTAACTCGTCTATCAAAGGTTGTAAATAAACATCAATCAAACTTTTTTGAATTACGGGAATCTGGGATAATACAACTTAGAAATATATAGGGACTTTTCATATACATTTCAGGTGGAAGATTATACGGAGTAAAGCATACAGGCCAGCAAGAGTAGGATACAGCAGAAATAGAGAATAGTGTGAAACCATCTGAACACATGCTTAATCTAACATTTCTTGGTTCACTAGCAAAATCAGGATAAGTTCTATCAAAATATTTCCAAGCTTCTCCATCTGATGGATGAGACATAACACCAGGAGCCCTTCTATTCTCATGGTGCCATCACATATGAGGAGCAGAACTCATCGACATATACAACCTCTTTAACCGACGTATAAGAGGTAAATAATGCATCGCCTTAACTGGACTATCTTCCCACTAGGAGTCCTTTTAAAACGAGCATGTCCACAAAACTTACAATTTTCTAGATCCCTATCATTCTTATAGAACAACAACTATTTTCACAATAATGAATTCTATCATATAACAATCCTAACTTAGAAACCAATTTCTTTGCCTGATAGAAATTCTTAGGTATGTTCAACTCAGGGTTAACGAGTTCCTCCAAAAGTCGAACCATAGAGTCCATAGCAGCTTGAAGAACACTCTAATCTGATTTGATATTGATTAGTCTAACTGCAGCGAATAACTCCGAATGCGGACTCCCTGCATATAAGACGACTAGCCTCTTCTAGTTGTTTGTAGAAACGCATTGCTTCTTCATTGGGAGTTTCTTTGAATTATTGGGGTTTCATCCCATATTGTATCCCGAACACATCATTGACCATTTCATGCACTCTCTCATGTTGAACACTACTTTGATCATGTGCAAACCTACTACTTTCACTAATGAAATTATAAAATATACCATTCTCTCCATTAATCTCACCATGATGAATCCACATAAAATATCTAGGTTTAAACTCATAACGATAAATAAAAACTACAACTTTATCATATTTAAAAAACTTCATGCAATTGCATGCTTACAATGACACCTAATCAACCCATCAGTTTGAAAAGGGTATAGTGACATTGCATGGTTGATAAATCCTCTAACACCTTCAACAAATTCATCTTTCATGCCCCCACGATTTGCATTAGTTTTATCATACATCCACATACGATAATTCATCTAAAAGAATAAAGATATTTTAGATTACACATATAAATTTAAATTAATTAATTTGTAGTGATTATTAAATTTTATTATTTAATGGTCACTAATTATCCGACAAATATCCTCCAAAAGTAAGTCAAGTTTTAATGAAATTATTGAATTGATATTTAATAATTAATTACTAAAATTATATGTGGTTAAGAAATTTGAGTATTTAATAATAAATTTTTGTAATTATTGAATTATGAATATGAAATTTTAATAATTATTAACTTTGAATTATTATATTATTAATCTACATTTTAATAATTATTAAATTTAAATTATTAATCTACATAACAATATCAAGAACCTAAATTAAACTAAATTTTTGTAATTATTAAATTATGAATATTAAGTTTTAATAATTATTAACTTTGGATTATTATATTATTAATCTATTTTAAATAATTATTAAATTTAAATTATTAATCTACTTGACAATATCAAGAACCTAAATTAAGTTAAATTTTTGTAATTATTAAATTATGAATATAAAATATTAATAATTATTACATTTGAATTATTATCTATATATTAATAATTATTAAATTTAAATTGTCGATCTACATAACAATATCAAGAAACTAAATTAAACTAATATATCAACAAACAAAAAAAAATATCAAGAACCGAAATTAAACTAAAATTATAAATTCTAAATTAACTAAATATCAAGAACCAAAATTAAACTAAATTTATAAATTCTAAATTAATTAACGCATTCATATTAACAATGAACAACAAATACAATCATTTCAATAAAAAAAGATATCACTACACATACTTAGGTTAATAAATCTCTACTTTTCTCACGAATTCAAGTTAATACACATCAATTACTTGATAAATCACTAAATTAATGGATAAAAACTAATCTAAGTAGACTAATATATTAATATTTAACATAAAATTTAACAATAATAATGTAATTAAAAATTTTAAAAATCATAACCTTGAAATTGAAGAGGAGGGGCAGTAGTTGTGGAGGTATGCAAGGTGGTGGGAGGTTCGCCGGTGATCTGGGAGGGACACCAGTGACAAGGGAGATCCGACAATGGGGTTTGGGGGTGGGAATCGCCGCAGTGAAATGAGAGAAGGGAGAAATAGGAGAAGAAAGGGTCTGTTCAACCGAATTAAATGACAAACCGACGGACAGGGTCGGTCCTTTCGTCGATTTGTCTATTTAATGAGTTTACCCAGATCTTGACCACAAAATTGAAGGACAAATCGACGCTGTCCTTCGGTTTATAGAAATTATTTTAAATAAAAATCTATTTGTATATTATTATTTTTATTTTTATTTAAAAAATAATAATTAATTCATATACCGACTTTGTCCGTCGGGTAAATAAATTAATTTTTTATTAAATTATACACGACTCTGTCCGTTGAATTATAAAATTATATCCCGATAAAAAATATTCGCGCAAAATTACTGACGGTGTATCCGACGAACACTGTAGGTGTATTAAATAATTATATAAAAATTAAATAAAAAATGAAGGAAACGACGAACAAATTCGATTTTCCCTCGATTTTTATCGATCGATCCTATCTGTCGGTACCTGTCCCTTGGTATTTACACAGTTTTAGTAGTGAAATACAAATAGGATAGGATATTGTATAATTAAAGAAACTAAACTTAATGACCCAAGGGCAACCATTGAAACTTGTGCCCTTCTCTTGTAAACCAACTCACCAACGGTTGTAAACCCATCACAAGAAGTAACTCATCTTTAGTATTATATTATAGTTTCGCAATTCAGATTATATCAGATTCTTCCCCTCAAAGTCACCCTTGTCCTCGAAGGTGGTAAAGACCCCGGAAACAAATGAAGATTTTGGTGAATCATAAAAAGTAGAACACTTTGAACTTTAGCTGCAATATACCATAATTGTCCTTCAGAAGGAACTAACTACAAGCATTGAACAAAATTGACAAGTTGAAAACTTTTTTGTACCATACCCTTTCAATAATGTTTCAGCACCCAATGGAATACAAGATTTTTCATAATTTTGACATGCTAACTTAACAATGAGAGAAGCAACCTCAATTTCTTGGTATTAGCACCATCAACTGTAATTTCAGTGACATTATCATGAAACAACTAGGCAACATTACCTAGTAACACAGCTTCCATGAAAGTAATTGAAGGCTGGTACTTAGATAGTAATAAAATGAAAGAGACCAAAATTTTTGTTACATTCACTTCCCATTCGAAAGCTCTCAGAAAGTTTCAACTAGTGAGACAACCACGTTAATGGCATTGGCATCAATTTTGCTAGCTGTTTTAATAACTTTCGGCACACTAATCTCTGAAATTTTGGTTTCAAACTCACGATACAATAATTTTGACTCAACCTTGAAGTGAACATTTGGAAGAGCGTAGTTACTGGTCAAATAAGATAGCTCCTCAATTGTATTTAAAATTATGTTGAACCTCAATGGCCAATCCAATAATTTATCCTTGCAATTGTTGTAACAATGCACCCAAACATCTTGCTAAAACAGCACCACCACCTCATAATATTCTTGTACCTCATTTTACCAAGATTTTCAAACTCAAGAGCACTATAAAGATTCATCGCGACAATTGCTCCATTTACTTGACAATGCAAATCCCATTGTACCTAATCTACCAAATTTCAGCCATTTCCTTGAAAATTTTTACTTTTATAGTATTCAGCATACCACATTCTGTGTTGGCATACTCCAATAATAATTATGACATTTTAAAATTTTTGCTCTGTTAACTCTATCCTCTTGGGAGAGAAATCCAGCTTTAGCTTCCCTATTCCACTCTCCGATATTGAATTCAAACCTTCCAATGCCAACTTAATATTTGTAAAAATGGATACATCGGGTTGCTTATTTTTTTCAATCTCATTTTTCAGAAAATCACATCAACAATTAGTTAGTGAAAATGAGAAATTATTGCTTGACAATGGAAAGTGCTGGGCAATGGGCCGGGACGGACAAATGGGACATGACGGGGGACTGGGACCAACCGATAGTTTCATCCTGTCCCACTATATTAACGGGAGGGGACGGTATAAAGGAACAAATGAAACCAAAAATAATTTTTTTGAATTTTTTTTAAATATTATAATTTAAATATCTTTTAAATTTTTATGGTCTTATACTTTAAATTCGTATAGTTAGAAATAAGAATTTAAATTTAAAGTCTTATAGTTAGAATTTATGAATAAGAACTTGAAATTTAAATTTGAAATATAAATTTAAGGCTAAATATTCAAATAAAGTCTAAAACTCTAAAGTTTGTTAAAGTCTTAAAGTCTAAAGACTTAAAGTTTGAAATTTGAAATATGAAGTAATTATTTATTTGAAATTTGAAAATTGAAATTAAGAATTAAGGCTAAAATAAATTCTAAAGTTTGTTAAAGTCTTAAAGACTTAAAGTTTGAGATTTTAATTTTTTAAATTTGAAATTTCAAATATGAAGTAATTATTGAATATTTATTTGGATCTATAAATTTATTTAAATTTTTGTAAATAATTTAAATATAATAAAACAGATAATGAAATTGAAAATCAAGGATAAAAGCCTTTAAATTTATTCAGATAAAAATTAAAATAATATCATACAAATTTGTATTATAATTTACAAATATTAGTATAGCGCCTAATCTACGCAACCACCTTCTAGAAATGGTTCTGTTTGAATTAAGCATCGAATATAATACTAATATCTGTACATTCCCACGAAACTTCTTTCTAAATCTTCTATTTGTTGAGCCAAAATATTTTTCAGCGCATGCATAGATTGTTGTCGGTCCTATGCTTCTATGTCATCATCACTATGTATTGCTGACTCCAAAAAAGCTTCTTGTTGAGAATTTAATTTTGGTTGCCCATGATTTCTCTGCTCCGTGTTGATCCAATCTTTGAAAGTTATCGATACCTCCAAGTTGTCTTCTGCTAGTGAATATCGATGATCTCCAAGTTGAAATCTTGTCACGCTGAAATCGGCCTCTGAAACAACAGATGATGCTTAAATAGTTAGCACATCCCAAATCATCTTGCTAAGCATTGGAAATACGCTGCCACGAGCCCTCCGCAAACTCAAAATGTCTGGCGTGCCGTCACTGGCATTTGTAATATTTTCCCTAGCTGAAGAAAGATAGTCATCAAAATCACAATTGTCATAAAAATCAAGTCCAATAGAACTTTGCACATACCCATGGGTAGTATCTACTCGAACCCTAGAAGTTGCAAAAACATTAACTAAATTACTATTACGTAAACTGGCAATAAGTCTTATACATTAATTTAGCTTGCACTCTAATACTATTTTACAAGTTTTCATACTTGAAATTTCATGATCTTCTATTTCTAAATTTTTATAAATTTTTTGAGTGACTCCTCTTGTACCTCGTTCTTTATATTCTGGGTTAAAAAGCATAGCAGTTAAATAAATTTGAGGGATAAGAAAATAATATTTTTTAAACTTTTGAACCAAGGCCTCAACAACCAGTGCAAACTTTTCATTTTTTTTATATTCTTAGAATCTAGTTATAACAATACATACATTCATTAAAACTTCAGAAATAGTTGAAAAATACACGCCAGAAAATATTTTTGTTGCTCGATAAAATAATTTCAAAAATTGATTAAGTTAATTTATTTCCTCCCAGTCATCATCATCAAGTTCCAAATCAGGCTCAGAATTATGATCATTATACAACATAGTAATAGTCTTTCTACAAATATATGCAACTTCAAACATTTCATATAATGAATTCCACCTAGCTTTTACATATTTTGGAGTTTTTCTATATGGAAGTTCACATATTCTATAAAGTTCTTTAAATTCACGAATTCTAGAACTTTTATTCATTCAAAAAATTCAAAAACATGCTAACTCAACTTTAGTACACCCAGTATCAAATAATTTAATGTCATCCTGTACAACCAAATTAAATATATGAGCAACACATCTAACATGAAAAACATTATTAATAATTGGAAATAATCGAGCTCTTAGCATACTAACAACACTGGTATTAGAAGAAACATTATCTTATGTAACACTTAATATTTTATAACAAAAGTCAAAAGATTGTAAAACTTCAAGTAAATTAGCAGCTATATTTGTAGTAGTGTTTCTCTGCTCGCAAATTTTATAACCTATTATTCTTTTTTGTAAATTTCAGTTATGATCAATCCAATGTGCAGTAACAGTTAAATAATCAATGACATTGACACTATGATCCATATCAAATGTAATAGAAAATCTAGCATTAAAATAACTAAATAAATAGCGAAGATAATGACAATGTTTTTCTTGAAATTCAAAAATGTCACATTTAATCATGGTTAACGAAAAACTTTAAAAGAAGGATTATAAGTTTATTGAATATACATAATAAATTCGGGATGGAAGGAAAAACTAAAAGGAAAATCATAGACCGCAACCATTTTAGCAATGTTTTCACGGTCTCTATCTCTATTATATTTCCGTTGTGTAACAGGGCCACTTGAGTTTGAAAGGTTTAACTGGCCCTGAACCATATTGGAACCCCCTTTCATTCCAACGGGGATAGAATTACAACCGACGGCTTTGGAGGATTCTTTAGCCGCCATATATTCAAATTACAATATTATAATAAATGTCTATCCTCCCCCCCGTTCCACCTTCACTTCCACCACATTCATGCTTAAATACCTTTTTACACTTATTACAAATAGCTTTCATTTGTTCCTCATTCTAATGCATAAATTTCCAAACAATGGAAGTTTTAGCACGTTGAACCTTTGTCTTACCCCTAGTAGGAGGCATAGGGGGAAGTTGAGCTTCATACTGAGGAGTATCCTGAGTTGGAGCTTTGGTAGAGGGACTAGTAGGTGTATCATCTAATTCTTCTTATTCTACTTCTACTTCTTCATCTAATTCTTCATCTAATAAATTACCATAACGCATTTCCATAATTTCATTATCCAATGGAGTATCCAAAGTGATATTAATAGGAGTACTACCAAATTGTGTAAAATCTTCGTTATTAATTCTAACGCACTAAAGATGAACCACCAATTTTTTTAGAAGTAGAACTCGAACCTTCACCTTTTTTACCAGTACTAATACCGAACCCACCTGCAACCGTGCGTAGAACACCCTTTCCTTTTTTTAAATTTTTTTTCCAGAATTCATATTAACTAAATTTATGACTAAATAAATATAACACAACTAAATTTATGACTAAATAAATATAAAACAACTAAATTTATGACTAAATAAATATAACACAAGTATATTTAATAAATAAGAAATGCCAAAAATAAATAAATAACAGAAGTAACTATGAAACGAATGTACCAAATGTCTACATAAAAATAGAAGATTATAATCAATAGTCGGAATTTTGAAATTGATGTCGAAACTAACAAGTAGCAACTTGAAACTTGAAATCAAAATAACTAAGACAATTTGAATTTTGACAATTATAAATTTTGAAATTTGGAGAATTAGAGAATGTAGATTGTTGAGAGAGGAGAGAATGAGAATTGATAATTAAGAGAGCGAGTGTGTAGTAGAGAGTATAGATTAGAGAAGAGATGAATTACAAATTTGTAAATAAATTTGAGAGGGGGGGGGGGATTTATAATTTTTAAAAAAGGACCAAAGTATAAATTTTAAAATATGAGGGTGTAAATTTAATTAAAGGGGGTGGGGGTGGGGTGGGGGTGGGGTCTTTTGGGAGCTTAAAATAGGGAATATAGCTATTGGGCCCCCCACCCTAATGGATGAAAATGACTAAAAAAAATTTTACAAAATTAAAATTTCACCGGTCCAAACCAGCCCGATACCGGGGCGAATCAGGCTGGGACACCTGGTAAAAAAATTTATCCTTTCACATTCTCCGTCCCGTTCCCTCTATCCCATCTCCTAAGCCGGGCCAACCGGAATCGAAACTACCGGTATCCGAATTAGGGACGATAACGGATCGGGCCGGGATGTCGTGTTCTGTTCACCAGCCCTATTGGAAACTCAACCTTCTTTTGTAATGATCAACCCTTGAACAATAACTATAATGATATCAAAGATTTTTCAAAAGAATTATTGATCAATCTTTCTGCAAGTGAGCCACCTCCAAGTGGCATAAAATGCTTTTTAAAAGTAGATGCTAATTCTCCTATACTAGTGACACCATATCTAATAAATAAAATAGGTGGAGATTTTAGTCCAACAAGGAGTTGAGAAACCTCTTTCTATGTAAGTATTGCAACTTGTTTGCATTTTTCGCCAAAGAAAATAGCAATAGTATTAAAAACTCTAGGCTGGGTAAGAACCATGCTAAGTTCTTTACCATAACAATTCTTCCACAAATATCTTGTGATCAGAGAAACTCGACAACCAAGGTATCCCTGACTTATACTTACACTATTGAAAATACTAGAGACTTAAATAAGTTTACATAAATTTATCCCTAGTGTCGTGGTGGTCCATGTTTGTTGTTCAGAAGAACGACAAATTGACACCTTCTTCCTCTAACAGTTTAAGCAATGAATGATGCAACTCTTATCCCTAAGATAGTCTCTCGCTTGCATGTCGTAAGAGTTTCCTTTTCAAAAATTTGGCCTCCTTCGCAGATAGATTACTTAGAAGAGAATATTTACCTAGGATAAGACAGAAACCTCCACAACAACGTGCAAGTTTCTTTGCTGGTAACCTAAGTTCTATTTTAACTCCAGCAAGAATAAAGTTCACCTTGACCCCAACACCAACAATGACCTTAAGACTCTGAGTATGCCTAGAAGATCTCCATATTTTCCATCATACCAAATGGACTAATCAATTACATGTTCCCCATCATTAAGTCGCTAGTAGAAAACATCAATTATATGTTGAAGGTTCTCACCGACCCTTTTTAATTGCATATTTTCAATGTATCTTTTATCAAGTTTAACAACTTATTTCGCCATACAAGCTGCTACTTTTAAATCAAAATATCTATTTCTCTATCAGTTTTTGTTTACTCGAGAAGTCAAACTAACAGTTAATAGCTTATACATCAATTTGTAAGAAACATATTTGTTGAAGTACTGTGATCTCTGAATCTATATTCAAGATCATGTAGTATTTTGATGATTAACAAACTATTTACAAGAAATAATATATATGAAGAACAAACTGAAGAATCGAGATTGAAGATCCAAGAACCAGGTCCTCACAGGTCTCCAAGAAGCAATGAAGAAGTTAACAATACTACTAGAGGAACTCATTAGAGAACTGTTAGCAATACTACTAGAGGAACTCATTAGAGAACTGTTTCTTTGAGTAGAATAAGAGACTATCAAGATAAAGTTATTTCACGTGTGCACTAGGAATCCTTGGAGAATTACAATAGAGAATTCAATTCGACAAGGAACTGAAAATATATAAAAGGAAAGTTTCCATATATAATGCACATGGAATTACCTTAGAATATGAAGAACAAGAAGCCAACACATGAAGAAGTAGAAGACCAAGTCAAGTTTGAATTGGAGTCATAGAAAGGCTTTAACTAATTCTAAGCTGGATTAGAGAGCTAGAAGGAAGTTGTTTACTCCTATATATACAACATGATTTATATTTTGAGGTTGGACCATTCCCAAAGAAAGAGGTAGAGTGTTCCCTGTTCTACATAAAGAGTCTCGAAGTAAAAGATGATGCCACATTAAAGAATTTATTCCTATCAAGTTTTATTTATACAGTTCTCTAGTTGTGATAGTTAGTTTTTTTAGAGCAGTTCCAAAATAATATCTTGATTACTTTTTTAGCTGATTGTAATAGATGTTGTTTTGTATTATGAGGGTAGAGGATGGGATTATTGATAACAATTCCATAGGTGTTACAAGGGAGCTCGTAAATCTAAAGTTGATGTACTTGATTTTAGTGGGAGAGAGCTTGGATAAAAGTCTTACTAGGTTGATACAATAAAAAAAAAAGAAATATAGGGAAGCTAGACACATGATTAGAAGTAAAACCAACATTTACTAAATACAAAGACCTCAATTATCAATTTAATAAGTACCTAACCTATTAGGAAAACCTCTAGGGAATGAATTCCCAAGCAACTGTCCTTTCTTATCAAGTAACAAATAAAAGCTTAAGCAAGCACATAAGCTCTCAAAAATGTTGAGACTAATGTCATAAAAATTTGCCAAATAAAATAATAAAAGCTACTATTTATACTAAGATACAAAATGGAAGACCTAACTATTACAACTATACCCTTAATGAAATAAGGGCTTTTTTGGTTGTCTTTCTTTCCTTGAACTCAAGAAATAACCATTTGCAAATCTAGTCCTCTTCTTCACTAACATAGACACCTTGTGCTTGCATCTTCCCTTATCTTTCCAAGCTATCATCCACACATAGAATCCTTGGATGGCTCCATCATGTATTCAAGTGCATCCCTTTTCATGAGAAGAGCCCGTAGCACTTGGAGCTCGCGTATTTGGCTCCTTGTGAAATATCTTAAAGGGCCTTGGGTTATCAACCACCAGTATAGCGGAAGGATCACACACATTGAATATGTTGTATACATGGTAATCCAAAGGGAGAAAAATCTTGTAGGAATTATAATTCAACCTCTCAAGCACCTCAAATGGACTATTATCTCTAGGCATAAACTTTGTCTTTCTTTTGCTGGGAAACATTTTCTTGTAGAAATGGACCCAAACCCAACCGCCCGATTCAAAGACAACTCTTTTGCTTGCTTTCTTGGCCATCTTTTATTTTTTCTTTTCACATTGGAGTCACACCTTCTCACATAAAGCTTTCATGGCCTCAACCCTTTTGTTGTCAACTAAACTCTAAACAATATTTCGAGACAAAGAGTTTAGATCAAGAGAGGTTGGGGTTAAAAATATAAATAAACTCAAACGGAGACATGCCAATAGTTCTATGAATCACACGATTGTAAGAAACTTTGGGTCCCTAACACTCTCTATGATTTTAGGAATGCCATGCAATTTAACTATATTCTCAACAAATAAATATGCAACATAAGAAGTTTCTCACACTTATGACATGCAATAAAATGATCCATATTTGAGAATCGATCAAGAAGCACAAAAATTCTATCTTTAACCTTTCTAGTCCTCGACAATCCCAATGCAAAATCCATAGAAATGTCAATCCAAGGCCTTTGGGGAGTGAGGAGAAGGGTATACAATCCATGGAAAAGTAGTCTAGATATTGCACTATGACATTTACCACAATAACCATAAAGTTTAGCAATATGACTACGCCTCCTAGGCCAATAGAATTATCCTTTAAGAATCTACAATATTTTATCAATGCCAAAATGGCCTATCAAACCCCCATCATGTGCCTCTATCACAAGGATCTCCCTCCAAGAGCACATGCACAAACTTAGTTGCTTATTTTTAAATAAATAACCATTCAAACCTAGAAAAAAGGGTAAAAAGTTTATCCTTAATCCCATGGTGCCTTTCCCATGCTTCATAATCTTTGTAGATTTGAGCAAATTTAGGATCCTCGAATACAAAGATTTTAAGCTTTCAAAACCTATCAATTTTGAAGTTAATGTAGTAACAAAAACATGCTTCCTATATAAGACATCTGCCACCACATTATCCTTTCCCCTTCTGTATTGGCTTACATAAGAGAAAGCTTCAAAAAATTCAATCCATTTGGCATGTCTCTTGTTCATCCAGCCTTAGTCCTTAAGATATTTCAAGGACTTATGATTGGTCCTAATGACAAACTCTTTAGGCCACAAGTAGTGTTGCCAATTACTCAAAGATCTAATCAAATCATAAAGATCAAGATCATAGGTAGATTAATTTAAGGTCGCACATTTGAGATTCTCACTAAAATAAGCAATGGGCTTCAAATCTTGCATACTTTACTAGTATCACATTCAATTTCAAAAGTTTTATCAAATCAAGCAATTGCAATAATGATGCAGAGCTAAGCATTTGTTTTGAGGTTTTAAAGGACCTTGCTTTCTCCTCAACCCAAATAAAAGATGTATCTTTTCAGATTACCTTGGTCAAGAGAGCGGCCATGGTGCTAAAATCCTTAACAAACCGCCTTTAAAAATTAGCCAATCCATTAAACTACAAACATCACAAATGAATCTAGGAGTTGGTCAATTCGTAATAGTGTCTTTTTTGGATTCATCAACCTCAACACCCTTGATCTCATAATAAATCCCAAGAAAACAACTTCATTAACACCAAAAGAGCATTTAGCAACATCAACATAAAGTTGTTCTTGTCTAAGAACATCAAAGAAACATCTCATATGATCAACATGTTCACATGAAAGTAACAATCATATCATCAAAGTATATAACCATAATATACCAATAGAAGGTTTCATCACATGATTCATTAGGCACATGAAAGTACTAGGAGTGTTAGCGAGACCAAAAGGCATCACCAACCATTCATATAGACCAAATTTGGTCTTGAAATTCATTTTTCATTCATCACCAGATTTGATGGTAACCGCTCATAAGATCAATCTTAGATAATATGCAAGAACCATTCAATTCATTTTACATGTTATCAAGACTAAGAATGGAATGACAATAATTTACCGTATTTAATTGACGGTGCGATGATCTATACATATCCTCTATGTGCCATCTTTCTTTGTAACTAAGATCACTGAAACTGCACACGGACTCATGCTTTTCCTCACCACCCCTTTTTCAAGAAGTTCATTCACTTGTTTTTAGAG
This sequence comes from Datura wrightii, assembly GCA_035772735.1. Taxonomy (NCBI): domain Eukaryota; kingdom Viridiplantae; phylum Streptophyta; class Magnoliopsida; order Solanales; family Solanaceae; genus Datura; species Datura wrightii. The sequence continues at coordinate 119,615,912 of JASDFA010000016.1, forward strand.
TTCTTTAGTGTCTACTGTATTGGACTGGTAAGTTGGTTTGTTTGGAAATTGTGACCCTAGAATGAAATTAATTTAATGCTCAACCCCTCAAAGGAGGCAATCCTTTTGGATGTTTTGGGGGAAACACATCTTAATGATCCTGCAAAAGAGAAGAAATAGGACTAGACAAAGAAGACGTTAGTTCATTAGTAAGTAAAGAATAGTCACTATGCATGATAGGGACTATCGATTGTCTCTTCTTCAACTCCTCTCTGGCCTCTATAACACTTGCCAAAAGATCTACATTCCCTTTCCCCTTAGGGTTCACCACCCTTTCACTCTCCTCCCTAGCACAAACTCTACTCTACCAACAACTCCCTTGCCTTTATCCTTTAACTCCTTCATTTTGTTGTACATGTCACTCACTTGCACTGGGGTCAAGGGGTAGAGAATATATTTGTGCACTTCATGTACAAATGAATACCGATTGGTTCTACTATCATCATTTGTAGCTCTATCATATTACCAAGGCCTCCCAAATAGGTTATGATAAGCTTGCATAGGTACCACATCAAAAAGAATTTTATCTTGATATTTACCAATCTTGAACTTGATCATAACTTGTCGATGCACCCTTAATTCCCCACGCTCACTCAACTATTGAATTTGTAAGGATTAGAGTGTTTGGTGGTGGGAAGGTGATGAAATTACACGAAAGAAGTACTTGCAACATTGGCACAACTACCACCATTAAAAATTAAAGATCACATATTCCCCTTGATGAGGCATTTAGAATGGAATAGATTTTCCATTTGACTAAAGTAGTCCATAGCCTTATCATGGTTTGTGTCACCACATGATTTTGGATAGTGAGCTCCCCTTCTTGATGCATATATCCTTAATAACCAAGTCCCACTTGGGTAATCCACAAGGAACACCAACATCTTAATTTCACAAAATGAGCATAGATCCCCGACGCGATACGGGACCTAGAACCACGAATAGCTCTAAGATAACCCATGGTACATACATAAAAGAAGTATAAATATACACTAAGTAGAAATAAATCATAAGAGGTAGAATAAGTGAAATTCTAAGATATCATAAAGCATAAATAGAGACAGCAGGTCAATACTGCTGAGTTTCTATACGTTATAGTCCAAAAAGCCTATAAAACATAAGATGAGCTGATGGGAAAACCCCCCAACTAGATCTACTAAGTCTGTAACTAAAATGACATAAGAGGGACTGATAATATCCAAATTCACTCCTCGCTCAGAGAGAGTGTATACGGTTGTTTGCAAAATAATATACCCGATGGGTGTCAGGGTTGAATCCCACAAGGAATTGAGTCGATAATTCAAAAGTTATAAACTAACTCAAACTAGAATGCATCATTGTTCAACATTTGAAACGTGAAAATGGGGGAAAAAGGTAAACAATATCAAATTCAAAATTAGAACTAAGTGAGGGAAATTTCAATTGTTGCAATTACAAGTGAGATGGCTAGGGGCATCCTATTGATGGGCTAACAACTAGAATGAGATTTACTTTATTTACTTAGAGTCAAATTTATATAAATAGAAGTGGATAAAAAATATTCTCTCATTTCTCAACCACAAGAATGTTTATGCCTTGGGATTTATCAAACCCCAAGGCCAAATTCAAATTATCAACCATAAAAGCTTGAAGAAGGATCATGCTATCTATAGCCTTGAACCTTTAATGGAGTGAGAATGTGTGTTTTTACTATCTCTAGCTCAACCCCATATATCAACACTCCAAATCCTCCTTTACCCAATTCTAACCCTTCTTTCTCAAGCAAAATCAAGAAAGTAAATAAAATTCAAGTTTGCAACCGTCAATTTTTACAATTAAAACTTAGAAAAAACATAGGTCTATACTTTCAATTATAATCCAAGAACAATTAATCAATACCCATTCATATTTACAAATCCACCATGCACACACTCTAAATAGTAAAATTAGCTATGTATATTTAGAGAGAGAGAGAGTGAGAGAGAGAAGATACCAAGAGGATTTTCATTAACATTCATCATATTGCTTCACAAAATTTCTTCACAAGGTCTTACAACAATGGTGGAATTTCCCCAAAATAGGTTAAAGAAAAATAAGAAGAAAAGTACTTTCTATCACTACAATTCTATGGTGTCAAAAACTTCTCTCTAAAATTGAATTTGTGAATGAATTGATAATGTGTGGTGTACAATTTTGGGTAATAAATGCCTGTACTTTCTTGTGTATAACTTTTCATAATTTCTCTTGGAGTCTTCTAGGTGCTTTAGGACCCTTTCTTGATATTTTTACCCTTCCATCGGCGAAATGGGTCACTTGCCCTTCTGTGGTTAGCAGGTGTCAATCTTTCACAGTTGTTTAGCAAGTGCTTAGTAGTTTCAACTATGTTTGACCTGCATTTCACCTGCATCTTGCAGGTTTCTATCCACTAAACGCAAGTGCAAGACAGTAGCAATTGCATTTCACCTACATTTCGCAAGTCTGGATCCGTGTTTCGCAGGTTAAAAACATGTCTTTAGCAGTTCCTTTTGAGTTCAAATATTCCATTACCTTTGCTTCCTTCAGATTCTTGCATAGAAAAGAAAAAACGCATAAAACCTTCCTAAGTGAGTTGAAAACCAAGCAAAAGCTCATGCTTAAAAGCTGAATGAGTTGGTAAATTTACCAACTCATCGAACCCCCAAACTTGAACCGTTGCTTGTCCTCAAGCAAGGCATCTTCTCATAAGAACAATGTACTTAAGCTTAAAGAATCATGGAAGTTGCACACAAACCATTAAGTCTCAATACAGCCCAAGAATCACACACCAACTCAAGATAAGAAACAACTCTAAATATGTTGCATAATCTAGAATAGGTAATTATGACTATTACGCATATCTTGCATGCATTCCTTTCATTCAAACAAGGGACATAATTCATCAAAACAAGTTCAAAAATCATCTCAAGTCATTGATAATTCATATTTGAAGCTGCCTTAAAGTTCATTATACACTTGTCTCATTCATACCGCTCACTTGGAAACACTTTAAGCATGTACCCCAAGGAAGTGATGCCACTCACAAAAAGAGAGAATCCCATACATTTTTAAGCATTTCACACATAGGGATTATATGATAAGAAAAATATGCTCACTCTTACAAAGAATTTCAAGTGCATACAAATTGACCCATAGGCTTGCTCTTCGTATAATTCACCACTGATGTAGAGTTGCTACACTCAAAATCACTAAGGACTTGCGAATTATCATGAAGGCTAGGGGTAAGGGTAGGACAAATATTTAGCTCTAGTGACTAGAATATCCGTAGTGCCTTTTTGTGAACACTTTTAACATCCCATCAAACTATTAAAATCACTTCACCTTATCTCTCCTTGTTAATCATCTTCATCTTTTGCTTAGCAAGAGCCACCATTATAACACCTTTGGATTCCACATTTAGCTTCATCTAAGAAAGAGGTAGCACCTTTCAACTATTATTTCTCTTTTGATGATTCGATGTTTTTCAACCAATCATTTCATTTATTTCATCATAATTTGGTGCTATATCACATTGAAGCTCTTATATTTCTCCCTTCTCTTGCAAATCTCGAAACTTAGGCTTTTACCTCATTCAATTCATTTCCTTATCTCTCCCCATCTCTTGGGCTTTAAGATCCATTTTTCATTCTTTCGTCACTAGCAACTAGGGAGGACGGGTGCCAAAGAAGAGGATTAAAAAGGGTCATTAGGTTTGTATTGTGGTTTCCAAAAAAGGATCCAAGGCTCAAACATTGACTATCAAAGATTAATATTCAAGGAGGTCATTTTTGGTGAAGTGACTTTCAAAAGAAAGTCTAAGATCATGTTCTAAGTACATCCTTGTCTAAAATTACAACACTTAAGGTAAGTTCTAGACAATCATGTATACACAAGAATTAAGCCAAAGGACTCACCACAGAAGGCATCACAACCCAAGGAGTTCACACACTTTCTAAATCACATTAAGAGTATGACTTTAGACAAGCTAGTTTATGAACCAAAATTCCAAGTAAGGAATGTATAACCCATGACAAGAGGGTTCTAATTTTCAAATTTAAGTTCCCCCCTTTCTTTTCAAACCTCATGTGCAATGCCAAGTTAGAAATTTTGGTGGTACCTGTTTAAAAACGTGCACAAAAGACTCAAAAAGACTCAAGACTTGATATTTTCCCTTAAGAAAGTCGCCTCTCAATCTGTCATAGGGAAGTGCCACCCGGTTCGATAATAAAAATAGAGAAAAGAAAAAGTTTCTCCTTGAGAAAGAACCATGGTATAAAGAAAACCCTTGGAGTATATTCATTGACTACTATCTAAAAAGGCGATACTAACTAGTAAGTAATGAAGATTTTCCCTTAAGAATGACATCACCCAATCTATCATAGGGTCGTATCGTGTATCACTAACAAGTGGGTTACTCAGACGTCACCCTAATGAAAAAAAATATTGTCCTTGATGCACAGGGTTGGACAAAATAAGAGAGGAATGGGTGAAAGAATTCCCTGGTATGATAGAGGCATCTGCATTAGAACTGTGTGCAATATCGCTGAACCTGTATTTTGCAGGTTGACACCTGCGTTTCGTGGATGGAGCATAGAGCCACTTCTTCTAAACCTTCTCCTGCCAGGCATTCTGGACATAAACTGTTCCAGACTTGTGTTTCGTGCATTTGGACCTGCATTTTGTAGGTCTAGCACAGATGTGATAATGTTGAGCACTTTTTCTTCCAGGTATTCTGGTTGGCACATGCACTAGACCCCCATTTAGTGCATTAGTATCTGCGTTTTGTAGGTTTAAAGTAGGTTTCTCATTTTTTCTCCTTCCGCTCTTTGTCACATTCCATACCTTATTCAACCTTGCAACAACTAAAACAAACAAAAATAACAAGTCAAAAGAAGTAAAGTAAAAAGAAATGTAAAAGCATTTGGTTGCCTCCCAAGAAGCACCTTAGTTAACATCATGGCTCGATGGCTCCAACTTTCACCACTTTTCTCTCCACTTTGAGCTTTTAAATCACACCCCTAGTTTCTTTTCCGTTCTTCTACTTTGCTTAAAGGATGATGGTGTAGAATTAAAGGTACCAAGTAATATATGTCGCATCTTGCATCTCTTGGCCCTTAAGGGAGGACTGCTCTTTGGTGTTTATGGCATGATAAACTTTAAGATTGAGCTATTTGATCTTCCTCTTCAACTTCCTCCATAGACTTGGTTGCCTTAATTTCTACATTGTCAACAAAGTTCAATATTGAAAAATGATTGGAGGGCGGTCTAGGTCGTTCCATCCTCAAGCATGCTTCTTGCTTGACATCTTCCTTCTCAAGTGCACTAGAGTCCTCAAAAATAATTTGAAGGATTTGTCTTTGGAGCTCTAATGTCACTCCTTCACATATGGCATCTTGCATTATAGTTGGTTTGGTTGGTTGACAAACCACCTTGACCTCTTCAAAGTCCTTCTTGACCTCATTTTCATCATCATGTTGAGCTTCTTTCCATGAGTCAATTTAGACTAGGTCCCATTGTTCACTCCTCCTTGTTAAGCTTCTCTATATCTCCTCGGCTTCTTCTTTCATAGAAATATAATTTTCTTCATGAGGGGATAATTCCTTAGGCATTGAGGAGTCTACATCCTTCTCCGAACTAGACTCCCGCTCCCAAAAAGCTTGAAGCATGACTTTCATGCAGCCACATGTATTGCTTCCTGCCTCACATGACATGGCTTCATTCCTATCAAACTCAAGAGCACAACCTCTATCGTAGCCACTATAATGAGAAATGAACTTATTTGGGCATCCACCCCAATCGCTATCATGACCACCTAATAAAGTGCATCTACACCCATCATAGGAGAAAGAAGGTGCACACATCTCTCTTCAAGGGGCATATTTACAATCTTGCCACAAGTGGGGTCCTCCACAATAGGGACACGGCTCATCACAATAAGGGTTGAAACCACCAAACCTTTTTTCATTCCATGATGCCATAATACAAATAAAGTTTAACAAAAATAAAAATAAAACAAGGTGCAAAATAAATTGCAAAATAAGTTTGAATCAATAAATAACTAATGGCTATCACAACTCAATTCTCCGGCAATGGTGCCATTTTTGATAACGTCCAAATTCAGTCCTTGCTAGGAGAGAGCGTACACGGCCATTTGCAAAATAAATATATCCGATGGGTGTCGAGGTCGAATTCCACAAGGAATTGAGTCGGTAATCCAAAAGTTATAACGTAACTCAAACTAGAATGCATCATTGTTCAACATTTGAAAAGTAAAAAAGGGGAAATAGGTATACACTATTAATTCAAATTTGGAACTAAGAGAAGGGAATTCTTATTGTTGCAATTACAAGTGAAATGGATAGGTGTGTGCTATTGAGGGGCTAACAACTAGAATGAAATTTACTTTAATGCCTTAGATTCAAATTTAGCATAGATAGCAGTGGATAAAATACATTCTCTCATTTCTCAATCACAAGAATGTTTATGCCTTGGGTTTTCTCAAACCTCAAGGCCAAATTAGAATTATCAACCATAATAGCATGAGGAATAATCAAGCTTATCTCTAGCCTTGAACCTTTAATGGAGTGAGAATGTGAGTTTTGACTATCTCTAGCTCAACCCCACATGTCAACACTCCAAATCCTCACTATTGTTTTCTCACCAAATTCTCACCCTTCTTTCTCAAGCAAAAGCAAGAAAGTAAACAAAATTCATTTTTGCAACCATCAATTTTTACAATTAAAACTTAGAAAAAACACAATAGATCTATTACTTACAATTCTAATACAAGAACAGTTAATCAATATCCATTCATATTTATATCAAGACCCGAATGGAGGCCCGGATCGTAACACAGGATAAGGAACCCCGAGAGGCCCCAAGTCGACCCATGGCATAGGCATACACCTAACTTCATTCATTATAAGCATAAGACAATCACAAGGCATAGAGAAAACATAATCATAATCATAAAATATCATAACCTAAGGAAATCTCTAGACATACACGCAAGATGAGTATTACATACTGTCTGAAAGCCTCTACTACATACGATGGATTGATGGGACAACACCCCAACTAACCCGGACAAGTATTGAAACATAAAAGTAGCATGAACGTCTGTCAAATGACCCTTGGAGCATGAGGAGTCACCAATAAGCTGAAAGTGCACTCTGATATGATCTAGATATGAGGATGAGCCTGAGAGCCGGAACCTGTATCATAAGACAATGCAACATAGAAAGTATGCGATCAGTACGTGGAATGTACCGATTATTCAAGGTAAGTAGAAAGTACATTAAAATGTGTGAAAGCTCATAAAACAACGTAAGAGTAGGACATCATGCTCATATCATAAATGCCATAACATAACATATCATAGGGGTCAAGGTTTTCAAGACCTTTTTAATACAATTAAAATCGTAATCATGACAAGAAAACTGTATTGAACATAACTTGAGCCAATATACATAATCATAGACATGCATAAATCATGAGGAATAGTGAGAGATTATCTTAACTGACATACCCCATATTAGCATACATGAAGCGCGACTTGTAACCCTAGTTGGGAGGGTGTCCGTACCTTGCCAAGGGTAGGACCATGAAAGTGTGATATCACCATGAAAAGGGCCATTTGGGTCGGGTACAGTCACAAAGAAGGTCCCATCATACCTACGGTGGCACGTAGTTTATGAGATCCGGGGTAGAACCTAGGCCCCGAACCTACTCGGTGTTTGATACTACTCCCAAAATATATATAGTGCTCATAGTATAACATGCATGTGTAATACCTCAAAAGTTCCTAATACTAGATTTGATATTTGAAGTGTGATGAACGGGAAAAGTTGGAAAAAATTATTTCAGTATGACTTAACCTACGAGTCATAGGTTTGTAGTATGGGTCGTAGGAAGACCTATGGTCCAGATCAGTTAAGTTGTTTCCCAACCATGAGCCCCCACTATGAGCCGTAGTATGTGGGTATGAACTGTGGCCATAAGTCATAGCAAGTCTTTGGAGTTATCATGTGAATGATTGTACGGGCAATAGTACGACTCGTAGGGTGGAGTTACGGATCATTGTACAAGTCGTGGAAATATTCAGAAAGTTGGGGAAGAATGGACTCATTAGTCATTGGAGGAAACCATAGGTTGGTGGTACAACTCATGAAATGAGTCATAATATGAAGGTGTGAATCGTTGGTACAGTCGTGAGTTGATATATTATAATGCCTCGGACTTTCAGGCTAAGTTAGGAACCCTTCTAGGTAGGCCCGATGAATTTATGAAAACAAGGTGTTAAGATTAATTCCAAAGTGTAATAAGTTCATTGGATTAAATTAAGGTCATAATGAACCTCTAGCATGAAGTTGAGTTGAGAGCCTTCTTACTGATTGGGTTTTTCATATTGGTTCATATAAGGGTAAACTTCAACCGATCATAGATCTCATGTTACAAAATATTTTAGGGTGATTCAGCATATCAAATTGAAGCACTTTGAGTCTTATTTCCAACTCATCCGACTTTGCATAAATCGAAGCTCATAGTAAAAAGTTATGAGTGATTTAATGAAGCTGCAGAAGGCATGGTATGACTCTCAGTACGAGTCGTACAAGCAACCTACGACCCGTACTGTTGGTCGTGGTAACTGCCAGTTACAGGTTTTATTTCATTAGTTTTGGGGAATTTTGGTAAACTCTTATGCTTCTAACTCCTAAATGATGACGTTTTGGGCTTTCTTAAGGTCAAATTAAAGGGGTTAAGCTAGCCTAAATCCTTGCTCTCTTCAACATGCTTAGATTAGATTTACTCCCAAGAAGGAGCTAGGGTTCATCACCTCCAACTTCCCAATTCCTCTTGGATCTTCAAGACAAGTCAAAGAATCATCGAACCAGGTATGTAGGGTTATGAGTGGGTGTTTTCTTCCACACCCATGCCCAATTTCTATCAAATCATGAAAATCACCTATGATCAAGTATGAGGTTTTTATTCAATTGCATAATTTTTCAATCTCTATACATGGGTATGATTAGATTATATTTATATTGATGAATTGTGAAGCTTGAGCATATTTTAAATTATTTTTAATCCAAATTATGTTTCTAAATTATGAAATTAAATGCCCATGGATGAGAAGTTCATGAAAGAAGAGAATGATGATGAATGTATGATGATGATGAGATTTGATGATGAAAATGCATGTTTCTAAAGCTACCCATGATTATAATATTATTTTCAAAATGAATTGAGTAAATCCAAATATGATAAAACTTTGGGCAATTCCCACATGTAGATTTAAAATGATGATTTTTTCCGAAATAAGTTTACCACATTGTTTGGAGCAAAGTCTCTCAAATTTTCATATTATTAGCTTGTGGTATGTTTGAGTTAGATATTCCTACGTAAAGCTTACCACATGATTTGGAGTAGATGGTCCCACTTATATGTGAGCTTGTAGTATGTTTCAAAATAAAGCTTCTCATATGCATGAATTCATAATTGAGATGTATGTTATCATTGAGCTTTGTCAAAGGAAAATGTTGAGCTTCATTTTCATATGATGTCGAGTCTATGCATGATTTTATTATTGAGCTTTGTCAAAGTGTAATGTTGAGCTTCATTTTCATATGATGTCGAGTCTATGCATGATTTCATTATTGAGCTTTGTAAAGGGCAATGTTGAGCTTCATTTTCATATGATGTCGAGTCCATAGATGATTGAGCTTTGTCAATAGACAATGTTGAGCTTCGTTTCATACGATGTTGAGTTATGCATGAGTTCATCTTGAGCTTCGTCAATAGATGATGTTGAGCTTCGTTATATACGATGCTGAGCATTGCATGTTTTTGGCAGAAGAGTCTAGCACCAAGCGGGTTAAGGGTCGATCTCCGTATGCCCCAGAACTACATGCCAATGTAGGTTGATACTATTATATTATCGGGACCTCCCTTGTGAGCTATCCCCAACCCTATTGGCCCTTGAGCTTGATATCGATATCATGGTATTGTCCATAGCCCTGACAAGGTTATGGAAGGCTCTACCCACTTGCGTGTGATAGTTGGCACCATGTAAGCTCTATCGTGCTATGTCAGTTAAGTGACGAGTCTCCCATTGTCTATATGAATCAGATTTGCATATTCATTACTCATGGAGGTTATTATACACATGCACATTCTAAAGGAAAGGTTTGACTCATTGTTCAACTTTTCTTATAAATGTTATGTTTCATCTTTTAGTCATTTGAGTCAGTCATGATGTTATAAAGCTATGCATGGTCATGTCATAAAACATTACGATTTCAGAATGAATGCATGTATCCCTTCTTCTCAGACTTGAAGGCTTATGATATGTTATGAATTATTTTAAATAATTTATTTTATTTAAGCGGTTTTCCTTACCTTGCATACTCGGTACATTCCATGTACTGACCACATACTTCCTATGCTGTATCATTTCATGATAATGGATCCGGCTCTCAGGTTCAGCCCCACTCTTAGAAAGTTCATCAGAGTTAGTGTCTGGTTATTGGCGAGTCCTCATCTTCCAAGGACTAGAAAGTTTATATTTCTTTATGTATTTTAGTTTTCATCTTATTGAGTTAGCTAGGGTCTTGTCCCATTAGCTCGTTATGTTTAGAGGCTATTCAGACATATGTATGTACCCAACTTCGGATTGTATATTCGTATGTTATATCTGAATTAGACTTCCACTATGATGGTATTGTTGGTTGTTCAGTTCTTGATTGAGTTAGATGTATGCTTATGCCATGGGTCGATTTGGGGTCTCTCGAGGTCTCTTGTCCCGTGTCTACGATCCGGGCCTCCGTTCGGGTCGTGACAACATGAATTCATGGGCTAGTTAAATCATGATAATCATAAACATAATCATGCACACATGAACTATCCATGACATAAGGCCCGTGAGTTGACCAAAACATAATTTATGAATTGTAGGTTTCATGCATACTTGAAGATCACACATATAGCTTGAGAATCATCAAATCATGATGGGTAATTGAATAAATCCATATTTAAAATTATAAATCATGTTGGGCTCATAAATATCAACAATTGAAGTGAAGATCATAAATCAATTCATCATAGATCCTACATAATTAGGCTTAATTTAGTAGAAATCGATATCAATAACTTGATAATCAAAATAGTTGTACAATCTGATCAAAATTCATAAAATATAATTTAAATCATAATTTAAAACAACCCATTGGTAAATCATTAAAATTCCACAAGATTTGAATTAAAACCCAATGTGACTTTGATCGATTTTCATGAATCAATGGAGAGTGGGCATGAGTGTGAATGGAAACACCCATTTGTAACCCTACATTCCTGAAGATAGCTGAATATTACTCTTCCTTGAATTCCCAAAACGGAATTGAAGAAGAAAACCTTGAATCACCCTTTGATGACCTCTCTATTTTCTTGCATGCATAAATGAAGACTTAAGATAGTTTTTCCCCTTTAAAACCCACCTTTCATAGGCTAGAACGACGTAGTTTAGTCTTTAGGAAATTAGGAGTTACGAAAAGGCCCTTACTAATTCGAAGAAAATTAACTGCTAGGGGGTCCCAACGAGGGACCCAATGATTCGTCCCCACTGGCCACGACTCGTGGCTTTGAGTCGTGATTTGCACTGCCCAAAAAATCATCAGGGGACCCCATGAATCGTGATGGATGACCACAACTCGTGGTCACCACCAGTGATCCTCACTAACCAACACTACTAGCCAAGCACCCAGTCCAGGCCACGGGTGCTTCACGAGTCGTGTGGTCCATGACTTGTGGTCACACCCGTGGTCTTCCCCAGCGCATGCCAATTCCTTGCTTGACCACAATTCACTTCACGACTCGTGGTCTCTCCTCATGGGTCACCTAAAGACCTGTTATGTGACCTGGTGCAGAATTTCAGTTTTTCTCCGTTTCAACTCCCGGCTATGACCTTTGGGCTTCCGGGGTATAACAATTTATAAACCCACAATGCACACACCCCTAGTTAGCAAATTAGCTATGCATATTTAGAGAGAGAGAGAGAGAGAGAGAGAGAGAACATAGCAAGAGGATTTCCCTTAACATTCATCATATTGCTTCACAAGTCTTAAAACAATGGTGGAATTCTCTGAAAATGGGTTAAAGAAAAAAGAAAAAGAAAAATAGTTTCTATAACAACAATTCTACGGTGTCTAAAACTTTTCCCTAAAATTGAATGTATGAATGAATTGATGATGTGTGGTGTATAATTTTCGGTGATAAATATCTATACTTTCTTGTATATCTTTTCATAATTGCCTTTGGAGGCTTCAAGCTGCTTTGGGAGCCTTTTTGGACATTTTTACCCTTCTATCAGTGAAATGGGTCACTTACCCTTCAACTGTGGTTAGCAGGTGCCAATCTGTGGTTCACAGTTGTTTTGCAGTTGCACCTACACTTCACCTACGTTTTGTAGGTGCCAATCCACTAAACGCAGGCGCAAGGTAGTAGAAACTGCGTTCCACATGCATTTTGCAAGTCCGGATCCGCATTTTGCAGGTTAAAAGCATGTCTTTAGTAGCACTTTTTAAGTTCAAATCTTCTGATGCCTTTGCTTCCTTCAAATTCCCGCATAGAGAAGAAAAAGGCATAAAACCTTTCTAAATGAGTTGAAAACTAAACAAAAGCTCATTCTTAAAGCCGAATGAGTTGGTAAATTTACCAACTCATCAGAGACATAAACCAAAAACTAACGTCCTCAGATAATTAGGACTAACCAAGAGCTGGGCTGAATCGAAGCAAGAGTGAATCTAACAGTGGGGCTAAGACGGATCACCCAAACGTAAATCGTGAGATGATATAGCATAAAAGTATACGATCAGTAGTTTGAATGTACTGAGTATATAGGATAAGTAAAACATGAGAGTAAGGACAATATGTTTTGAATCATGATCGTGATATAGTCATAAAACACGAACTGTTCATCATAATCTAAAGTATAATGACCTAATATTTTGAAAATGAAATCATAAAGATTAATAGGTTTGAAATCATAAATAAAACTTAAAAACTAATCAATGGGTCAAAATACATCCTAAAACATGATATCATAAGTCCTACACACGAAGAAACATGAAACATGAGGAAAGGACATTCTCTTAACTGACATACTCCAAGTGAGCATCATGTAGCCCAACATGTACCCTTGGTTGGGAGGGTGTCCATACCTTACTGTAACACCCCGAAACTTTCCTAGACCAGACTCAGACCTTGCAAGAAGAGCCAGGGGAAACCAAAAATTTTATTACAAAATGACCCAGACAACAGGTTGTAGTAAGCTCAAATGGGCCGTTGTTTGAGCCGTTGTCAGCATAGCAGATTTCCTTAGTGGGAAAACAACGAGGCATATGACGACCCATTGATGGAAACAACGATTCATCCTATCATCTATTGGATCCCAAGTTCAGAAGCCTATCAGACTCTTCCCTGAGGCAACAAGAAGAACTAACGGCTCGTGGTTCCTGCCAACGAGTTGTTGCTACCACTCGTCGCCCAGTCCTAGGCCCTAACAGTGTAGACCATGAGTCGATGATACCAATGAGTCATTGTGTTCACCGTTGTCTTAGGGCCTAGTTTCCCTACCTATATTAACAAGAGGTACCAACGACTCGTCTGTTGTTCCAATGAGTCCTGGTATTCTCCCGTGGTCCCTTTCCAGTGAGCATGGTTTTTGGACCCAGGACCAACAATGGGTCTCAACGGGTCGTGATTTCCACCAACGACCTATTCTGAGGCCCTTTGGTCCATGTCGGCCAATTTTCAGTTCTTTCTTCCAGGGTTATGTTGGTAATTCCCACCTTTTTAATGCTTAAACCCCGTCGTTTTAGGCTTGTTTAGGAGGGAGTTAAAGGGGTAGAATGATATTTTCCCTTTCACTCTCACTCTTCCCCTCAAAGTCTAAGCGTAGAACAGTCAGGAAGTTTAGAGCAGAAGCTAAGGCAGACGAATGTCTTCTCAGAATTTTCTCTGGGATCTTCTCTAGTAATTCTTAGCCAGGTATGTGGGAATTCAACAAGGGAATAGTTCTTCCCATGTGTCCCTAAAAATTTTCTCTGTCTTTTCTATCAGTTCTAACCCTGAAACTTTTGGATGTGAAGAAATTACATGTCAGACTTTATTTAATTCATGTGGAATATTATTTATGTTGATTGTAGATATTTTTCCACCAGTTTGTGACTATGTTGTTGCTTGTCCCTGTAAAGTGAATTCTAGCCCTAACTCTTGAATGCAGAAAAACTTGAGTCTTTCATAATTGATTTATTTATCGAAATTGCTTGATTCTTTCAATGTTGGGGGTTCCCATATTGTTAGTTTGTATTGAAACATCAGTCAGATGTATGTCAGTTTAGTGTCAGTCAGAATGTTAGAATACTCAGTGTTAGTAAGAAATGTCATCTGATCAACTTGACTATAAAAATTCTTGAGGTGTCAATAGTGCCTCCCAGTTATCAATATTAGACTTAGTATTAGGTTTTACTGGTTCTTTAGGTGGTCATGACACTTCCAGATAAGCAACTCTGACAAGCCTTAGGACCCCAGCTTCATATTACAGTTTTTTCTTTAGACGGTTACGGCGGTTCCAGATAAGCAGTTCTGACCAGTCTTAGAACCCAGTTAAAGAATCTGGTCCGATAAGACTTTCAGGGTACTCTCAAATAGTATCCCTGACTCAGTTGAAGTCTTGGGCCCAAGTTTCGAGATATCAGCTTAGTAGTCAGTCTAGGACTATCCAGTGGGAGTAGGACTTAGCACCAAACGGGCCGGGGTTCCAGCACACCCAGGTTCCCGGAACTACATTGGTTATATTTATTGGCCTTATGTCCCAAACCTCTGATCACTCAGTTCATGCCTTTATACCCTGGCAAGGTATATCGGGTCCTATCGATGGAGTGTATACATCAGACTCCATGTCTAGCTCACGTGGTTATATGTCGGTTATAGACTCTCCCACTTGTCAGATCAGTTCTATACGATACTCTAAATTAGTCTCTCAGATTTAGAGCACATCTTTGACTATTATACAGGGTCATTTTGATCACCTCAGTATATTACAATTATTCAGTTTCAGTATTTTCAGTTGGTCATTGCTTGTCTTTTCAGTTTAGTTTTTTTATTCCTTATGTATGTTTCTCTCACTTACTCAGTATATTCAAAGTATTGACGCATACCTTTTATGCTTTTTCATTTTATGATACAGTTGTAGGATCTCGGTCACAGCCTCATTAGCGGATTACTCTCAGAAGATTTCAATTGCACCATTGGTGAGTCCTCATTTTTCGAGGACAAGGATTATTTTATTCAGTTCTATTGTCTTTTATTTAGACTTGAAGTTAGCTGGGGCTTATCCCAACAACTCATTAGTTGTAGTTGGCTTTCATACACAGACATGGTTTCAGACTTTCAGCTTTGTTTCAGTTGATTTAAACTTTATGATTCAACTTTCTTTTCATAAATGTTTTATATTATTATGTGAAAGCTTCCGCTATAATTTCTTAGAATGCCAGTGTTATGATAGACAATGGGTTGACTTGGAGTTACTTGTGACTCCAAGTACTGTGTCTCATCCATGGTGTAGACTCGGGGCATGACAAACTTGGTATCGGAGCACTAAGTTTTGAGTCTCCTCGGATGTCTAAAATCCGCATCGAGTTGAGTCCTTTTCATGGGTGTGAAATGCGCCACACTTATGATAGGGAGGCTACGAGATATTATTAGGAAAACTACCTTTTGTTCATACTCTTTATCGTGCGTTGAAATTCAATTCCAGAGTCGTTCTCCTAACTCGTGCTCTGTTTTGTTTTAGGGAATCATGCCTTCGCGATGTGGTAAAGGAACAAGGGCCGATAGCGCTCACCAACCTGCCCCACCAGCTCCAACTGCCTCTTAGGATGACTCAGTGTCCACCACATAGTTCAGGGCAGCTATCCAGCTGCTCGCACAGACAGTTACCAACCAAGTGAACCAGCAAGTGGTTCCGATCAACAATAATGGGTCTGCAGCAGCTGCCCGAGTTTGGGACCTCACTAGGATAAAACCTCCAATTTTCCACGGATCTAATATGGGAGAGGACCCACAGGAGTTCGCAGATGAGATTAGAAAGACCACCCGAATCATGGGTGTCAGTTCCTCCGAGAGTGCCGACTTGGCTACCTATCAACTGAAAGGGGTAGCCCAGATCTGGTATGAACAGTGGAAGGAGGGAAGACCAGTGGGAGCAGGACCTATGGAATGGGAGGAGTTCACTACAGCCTTCCTAGACAGATTCTTTCCCCGGGAGCTCCGCGAGGCTAAGGTGGCAGAATTCATGAACCAGAAGCAGGGAAACATGATAGTAGAAGAATATGCACTGGAGACTACCAGCTTGTCTAAATATGCTCCAGAGATGGTAGCCGAGCCAAGGGCTCGCATGATGATGTTTTTGAATGGAGTTTCGAATTTGGTCCTTAAGGAGTGTAGGATAGCATTGCTTATCAAGGACATCGATCTCTCCAGCCTCATAGTTCATGCTCAACAAATTGAGGTAGAAAAAGTAAAAGATTTGGAGCGGGAGAGCAAACGGGCAAGAACCAATCAGTCAGATTATAGCCATTAGAGATCTGACAATAGTAGCCACCCACAGCAGCAACAACAGCGAGCTCCAACACCTAGTTCATCCAGCACCCCTACCTTTTGGTCTCGCAAGGATCGGAGGGGTGGAGCATCTGGGTCTCAATCCCAGGGCTACAGCACTAGCAATCTCTACCAGCTTTCACTAAGTGTGGCAAGAACCATCCAAAGTAGTTTCTTCATGGTCAAGAGGACTATTTTGGTTGTGGACAACTTGGTTATCTCCTTAAAGAATGTTCGTATGTGTTCAGTCAGAAAGACCTCAATCTTCGTCAGAGAAGGTGGTTCAAACTACTGAAGGACTTGAAATAAGCGTACTTTATCACCTGGGAAAAGCCAATGTGGTGGCTGACGCCCTAAGAAGAGTGTCTATGGGGAGCATGGCTCATGTTGAGAAAGATAAAAATGAGCTGGCAAAGGATATCCACAGATCAGCTCAATTGGGAATACAGTTGGTTGATACAACTGAGGGTGAAGTAGTGGTGTAGAGTGGATCAGATTCCTCATTGGTAGTTGAAGTTAAGTCAAGGCAGGATGAAGATCCCATACTTCTTAAACTGAAGGAGGCAGTTCTCAGAAAAGAAGTGGAGGCTTTCTCCTGAGGGGAAGATGGTGTACTCTGTTACTAGGGTAGATTGTGCGTACCAGATGTGGGTGATTTGAGATAGAAGATATTGGCTGAAGCACACATTTTGATATATTCCATCCACCAAGGGGCTACTAAGATGTATAGGGATTTATAGGATATTTACTGGTAGAATGAAATGAAGAGAGACATCGCTGAATTTATAGCTAAGTTCCCGAACATCCAGCAAGTCAAAGTAGAACACCAGAGATCGGGAGGTATGACTTAGGATATCGGCATACCCACATGGAACTGGGAAAAAATAAATATGGATTTTATTACAGGTTTACCTCGGACTCGTCGGCAACATGATTCAATTTGGGTGATAGTAGACCGGATGACTAAGCACACTTTCTCCCATTTAAAACTATAGATTCAGCTGAGGACTATGCTAGGCTTTATATCCGGGAGTTAGTCAGACTTCATGAGGTTCCCTTGTCCATTATCTCAGACAGAGGTACCCAGTTCACCTCTCACTTCTAGAAGTCCTTTCAGAAGGGACTTGGCACCCAGGTTAAGCTCAGCACAACTTTTTACTCACAGATAGATGGACAAGTTGAGCAGACTATTCAAACCCTATAAACTATGTTGAGGGCATGCATGATAGATTTCAAGGGAAGTTGGGATGATCACTTGCGTCTCATTGAGTTTGCGTACAACAACAACTACCACTCCGGTATCCAGATGGCCCAGCTTGAGGCATTGTATGGTAGGAGGTGTAGATCTCCTATCGGGTGGTTTGAGGTTGGTGAAGCTACTTTAATCAGGCCAGACTCAGTTTATGAAGCTATGCAGAAAGTACAAATCATCATAGAACGATTGAAAATAGCTCAGAGCCGTCAGAAATCTTATGCTGATGTGAGGAGTAGAGAATTGGAGTTTGTAGTGGATGACTAGGTTAATCTAAAAATATCACCCATGAAAGAGGTGATGAGATTTGGGAAGAAAGGAAAGCTCAGTCTGAGATATGTGAGACCCTACAAAATTCTGAAGCGAATTGGCCAGGTAGCCTATGAGCTGGAATTACCTTTAGAGTTGGCATCCGTGCACCAAGTATTCCATGTGTCACTATTGAAGAAGTGCATTGGTGATCCAACTTCCGTTGTGTCATTGGACAGTGTGGGAGTGAGAGATAGTATCTCTTTCAAAGAGGTCCCAGTTCAAATCTTTGACTGTTCGGTTCGTAAGCATAGGAACAAGGAGGTAGCTTCAGTCAAAGTCTTGTGGAGAAATCAGCAGGTAGAAAGAGCTATGCAGGAAGTTGAAGCAGATATGATGGCTAGATACCCACACTTATTCCCTTCCAATTCAGCTCCAGCTTCAGGTACTAAAATCCTCCTTAGTACTCTATTCAGTTCCGTACTCACCAGCTTTATTTAGATTTTCTATGTGCATTCTAGTTGCATCAGCTCTGTTAGTATGGTTAAGTCAGTTCGGAGTTAGTTACTCCTTCAGAAACTAGCTCATAGTCTCAGTCTAGAAATCTCAGCTCTTTTCCTAGTTTTCCTGCAGTTTCAGTCTTCATTCGAGGAAGAATGATCAGGATATATTGTAACACCCCGAAACTTTCCTGGACCACACTCAGACCTTGCAAGAAGAACCAGGGGAAACCAAAACTTTTATTGCAGAACGACCCGGACAATGGGTCGCGGTAAGCTCAAATGGGTCGTTGTCTGAGTCGTTGTCAGCATAGCATATTTCCTTCGGGGGAAAACAACGATGCATAGGATGACCCGTTGGTGGAAACAATGAGCCGTCTTGTCGTTCGTTGGATCCTAAGTTCAGAAGCCTATCAGACTCTTCCCTGAGGCAACGATAGGAACTAATGGCTTATGGTTCCTACTAACGAGCCATTGCTACCACCCGTCGCCCAGCCCCAGGCCCTAACAGCGTAGACCACAAGTCGATGTGATGACTTGTTAGTTCTACCAACATGTCGTTGTTTTAGCCGTTGTCTTAGGGCCCAGTTTCCCTACCTGTATTAACGAGAGGTACCAAAGACCCGTCTGTTGTTTCAATGAGTCATGGTATTCTCTCGTGGTCCCTTTCCAGTGAGCATGGTTTTTGGACCCAGGACCAACGGTGGGTTTAACTGGTTCATGATTTTCACAAACGACCCATTCTAAGGCCCATTGGTCTGTGCCAGCTAATTTTCAGTTCTTTCTTCCAGGGGTATGTTGGTAATTTCCCACCTTTTTAATATGTAAACCCTGTTATTTTGGGCTCGTTTAGGAGGGATTTAAAGGGATAGAACAACCTTTCCCCTTCATTTTCACTCTTTCCCTCAAAGTCTAAGCGTAGAACAATCAGGAAGTTCAGAGTAGAAGCTAAGGTAGACGATTATCTTCTCAGAATTTTCTCTAGGATCTTCTCCAGAAATTCTTAGCCAGGTATGTGGGAATTCAACAAGGGAATAGTTCTTCCCTTGTGTCCCCAAAAATCTTCTCTGTCTTATATATCAGTTTTGCCTTAAAACTTTGCGGCTTTCAGACTTTCCGAGGATACTCTGAACCAAATGCTCTGATACCAAGTTTTCTCACACCCCGAGCCTACATCCTGGATGTAACACGGTACTTGAGGTCACAAGTGACCCCAAGTCAACCCCTGGTCTATCATACACTGATATTCTGCATAATCATGCACAGTAGAAATTTGAAATAATACATAATAGCATTTATGAAAATTAAAAACTGAATTTAGAGATTCAAAATATCTGAGTATCTGAAATCAAGTATGGTCTAAAAGCCATCTAACTGAGGAGTTGCTGGAACAAGCCCTCAGCAAACTCTAAGTCTAATTGAAAATAGTAAAGAAAACTGAAATGAAAGAAATAATGCCCTGGGAATATGAAGACTCACACTTCTGCCGCTGATAGAGAGATCCAGATGAAATCGGCTAACGGCTCAATGTCTGAGAACCTGCGGTTGTATCATGAAATGATATAACATAAAAGTATGTGTCAATACTTTGAATTTACTAAGTAAGTTAGAGAAGCAAAATGATAAATATATAGATGAATGAACTGAAGAATCTGAAGTAAACTGAGATGGTCAAGATGACCCTCTCTGGTGGACAAAAACATGCCCTAAGTCTGAAAGTTCTGAGTCTGAGATACTGTACTAAATTGAGCTAAGCTGATAGAGATGAAACTAGAATGGACAGACTAGTGGGAGAGTCTATAACCAACATATAACCACGTGAGCTAGACGTGGAGTCCGATGTATACACCCCACCGGTAGGACCCAATATACCTTGCCAGAGTGTAAAGCATGAAATGGGTGATCACAAAAATTTGGGGCCAATCAGGACAAGTAATACTGTATCCTACACTGGTAACGTAGTTCTGAGAACCTATGTATGCTGGACCTCTAGCTCTCTCGGTGCTATGTCCTACTCCCATTGGAAAACCTATACTGAACTGCTAGGCCGATAGCTTAAAATTGGGGCCCAAGACTAGTAAGGTGTATATAACTAGAAATACCCTTAGAGTCTTATCGGACCAGATTCTGAAA
Source organism: Datura wrightii (assembly GCA_035772735.1). NCBI lineage: Eukaryota > Viridiplantae > Streptophyta > Magnoliopsida > Solanales > Solanaceae > Datura > Datura wrightii. The sequence goes on from JASDFA010000016.1 coordinate 119,636,735, forward strand.
CTGGGTTCTAGACTGGTCAGAGATGCTTATCTGAAAGCGTCGTAGCCGTCTAAGAATAAACTGTAAACTGAACTGGGGTCCTGGGGCTAGTCAAAGCTATAAATGTATATAAAATGTCATGATGGCCTAATGGACCAATAATAATCTGAGCTGATTCTGATAACTAAGAGGCACCATTGACACCTCGAGAAATTCTATAGTCAAACTGATTAGTTGATATTTCTGACTAACACTGGATATTCTAGTGTTTTGACCGAAAATGAACTGACAATTCTGAGTAATACAGAGTATATAAACTTTCTTACTGAATCTGATTAACATACATATAACTGAGTTTCTAACACATACAATTATTATAGAAGCCCCTATCTTTGACAGATGCAAGCAATTTCCAAGAATTCAATGCTTAAACAGGATTCTAGTTTCTGACTTTTCAAGAGCTTGGGTAAATTTTTAATTCTCTGGAACAAGCATCATTTTAGTTACAAACTGATGGAACATAGCTACAATTAACAGAGGATAGGATTCCACATGAATTAATCAAAGAATGATAACAATATCTTCAAATTCACAATCTCAGGGCTAGGACTGAACATGAACAGAGAGAGAGTTTTGGGGGACGCAAGGGGAGAACAATCTCATTGCTGAATTCCCACATACATGTAGAAGAAACCTTGGTGAAAATCCCTGAGAAGAACTGAGAAGAATATCAAACCCTTGCTCCTGCTCTATGCTTTTAAAGAAGTTCTTACGTTCTGTTCTTGAGGGGGTTGAGAGGAATGAATGGAAAAGGTCATTCTAACCCTTTAATTCCCTCCTATACGAACCCAAAACGACGTTGTTTCAAGTTTGTAAATCTGGAAAAATACTGAAATACCCCTGGCAAAAAGAACTGAAAACTTCCCGACCCTGAACAACGGATCTCAGAATGGGTCGTTGGTAGATACCACGGCCCATTGAAAGATATAGTTGGTTTTGGTTCAGAAATTGACTTCACTGGAATGTCCCACGGGAGGATACAACGGTCCGTTGGATCAAAGAACGGGCTGTTGACACCTTCCGTTAGAACAGGTCGGGAAAACTAGGCATAGAGGCAACAGTCATTACAATGATTCGTTGGAAGAACCAATGAGTCGTTGTATCCACTCGTGGTCCATACTGCTGGGGTTTGGAACTGGACGAAGGTTGGTAGAAATGGCTCATTGGTAGTAACCACGGGCCGTTGTTCCCTCTTGTTGTCTCAGGGAAAGGTCCGGTAACCCTCTGAACTCGGGATTCAATGGATGACAGGATGGCTCGTTGTTAGGTTCAATGGGCCATCCTATGTTTCATTGTTTCTCCCTGGAAGGAACCTGCTACAACCCATGACCCTCTACAACGATCCGTTGGTGGATCATTTGAGACAGAAAAATTTTCTGATTTTTCTATGGTTTTCATGCAATGTCTGAATTTGGTCTAGGAAAGTTTCGGGGTGTTACAATATAAGTATTAATTTCTTTCATAATTTAAGTGGATTAAATATGGTAAAAATTTAATATTATCATTATATTTAACACAATATATATCCTAAATATGCTAAATATGTATTATTATATTTTTTAAAAGTAAAAATTATTATATTATCCTCATATTCATTATCCATAAATTTTCCTTTTCCTTTAGTAAAAGATTATAAATATAATATATATTAGACACCATATTTTATATTATGCACATGTATATCGATATATTATATTATATAATTAAAGTATATATGTGCATCTATTTTTTATATTATGCACAATTTTTATACTAAAAATTTAACACAATACATATACTAAGTATGCATTATTATATATTTAAAATAAAAATTGTTCATATTATTCTCATATTCTTAATCCATAAATTTTTCTTTTACTTTAGTTTTTCACATATAAAGATTATGAATATAATATATATTAGACACCATGCACTATATATTATATTATGCATATATATATATATATATATTATATTACATAATTGAAGCATATATATGCATCTATTTTCTATATTATGCATAAGTTTTATTAATATATAAATACCTTTGATGAACCTTTGGATGAATTCATACTTTGTTCACGTATCTTAAAATATTTCGACGAAGTAAAAATAATTTTTTAATAAATCATAACTGATTGATAAAAATAAAAGGAGAAGAAAGGGATTCTTGAAAAATTAAATAAAAAAGGAGAAGAAAGAGGAATTTTAGAATTTTTTGAAAAAATAAAAATGGAGAAGATAGAGAGATTTTTGGGAAAACAAAAAATGGAGAAGAGAGAGGGATTATAGGAATTTTTGAAAAAAAAATATGGAGAAGATTGAGGGATTTTGGAGGATTTTTAAAATTTCTGCAAAAAAAAAAAGATAAGAAAAGGGGAGTATTTTATATTATTTTGTGTATTTAAATTGTTATATTATGTATATAATTTTTATATTTAATTAGAATATATATTTTAGGAAAGTAAAAGTTGTACAAAATATAATTAAAAAGACAAAACTTTAAATAGTTTGTTTTTATGTAATTTTATTAAAGAAGTTGTAACTTCTATAATTATCATTTTTAAAATTGGTATTTGTGTAAGAAATCTAAAATTAAAGTTATCATAGTTCAAAAATTTAACTGAAAGACTAAGAGAGTAAAATATGAGAGTAGAAAGAAAATCTATTCTTGCTATTACTTATATTATTTATTACATGTAACAATACTGGTACTAAGAACTTACCCAAATGTTGTGTGAGAAAATCTATCCTTGCTAACTAAATAGCCACGCTGTTAGATTTTTTTCCATCAAAATGATTGCTATTTTAATCATTTTGATATCTCACAAATGTCAGGCTCTTCTCAGATAATGTTATCTGGATTGTGAGACAACTTTTTCTTTGTAAAAAAATATAATTATGAAAAATTATTTATGGAACATGTTGTTTTGTTCCTAATTGTCATTCACTATTGAGTTAATGTCTACAATAAAAGATGGAGTTACAAAAGCATACTCAATATATTTATTTATGGTAATAAAATGTTAGTAATAGAATTTTTGAATGTTAGAAACTTTGAGCTTCTTCTATAAAGTTTATTTAGATGCAATAAATATAATAAATTATATTTTAATTATTAAATAAATTACTAACAAAAAGAATGAAGGAACAAATTCAAAAAAATGAGATAAAAGATGAATAATTTTCTAGGTTATAGAGAAGTACCACATCACCCTGTCTATACCTAACTTTATTATATATATAGATAAGTAGAGTTAAAAATGGACATAATACATACTTAGATTTCATCTTAATCTTAATCGTTGAATAGATTTCATTCGAATCTCAACCTTCAGATGGATTTCATCCTTATCTCAAATTTATCTTTAGATAAAATATCTCTACACATTCTTCAATGCATAGATAAAATAGACACAATAATCGGTTAATAATAGAATATATTTTATCTTGATCTCAACTGTCGGACGAATTTCATTCTAATCTCAATCGTCGGATGAACTTCATCTTTATCTCAAATTTATCTTTAGGTAAAATATCTCTATACATTCTTCAAATCTATAAAACTGAACATCATTTAGGAAAATAACTCAGGATTTTAATTCATTTCAAAACCAAATAAAATATTCTTATTTGTCTTCTGAAAATGAATTTCTATATTGAAGGTTCATCTAATAATAATGATGAAAATTCTTCATCATCATCATCATCTTTAGATTTAGATGATACTATTGCAGAAGATCATCAAGTAATCTTGCAAAATATTTGCATGAACAAATATATGTTGCAGCATTTGCAAGAACATTAAATAATGAAGTTTTTAGAGTTGGCTCTGCTCCAGGTCATTTGATAACCAGTCGAGATTGTGAAGCAGTTGATAATAATTTATTTATCAATTATTTTTCAGATAATCCATGCTTTAATGATTGTATGTTTCATCGTTAATATCGAATGTCTCAAAATTTGTTCCATTGTATTGCTTATGCTATTAAAACTCATGATACGTACTTCGAGCAACGTGCTGATATGATGGGAGATTTGGATTCTACTTTAGAAAAAATCACAATTGTATTAGAATGTTGGCATATGATTTGTAATGGATGCCACTGATGAATATGTGAAAATTGGAGAGTCAATTGTAATAGAAGCATGAAGCAATTTTGTCGAGCTATCGTAGAGATTTTTTGCGAACAGTATTTAAGATCACCAATAGCTAATTATGTTGCAAGGATTCTTCACGTCAGTGAGCAGCGTGATTTTCTAGGTATGCTAGGTAGTCTAGATCGCATGCATAAGAGAAGAAAAATTTGTCCAACAACATGGGCTGGACAATATGCAGGTCTTAGTGGATCTCCAACAATTATTCTTGATGCTATAGCTGATTATAACATTTGAATATGGCATACATATTTTGATATGTCCGACACCGATAATGACATTAATGTTTTAGATTCATCACATTTATTTTTCAATCTTGGTAAAGGTATTGTTATTCAAGAAAAAGAATATAATGTGGGTTATTATTTATAGCCAGCAATATATATTCAAAATGTCTATTATAGTGTAAACTATTCATGAGTCACATTTCTCAAAAGAAGAAATATTTCGCGGTGAAATAAGAATCATGTCGAAAAAATGTTGAATGTGCATTTGGAGTTTTTCAATTTTATTTTGTAATTATTGCAAGGCCATCATGTATTTGTAGAAAAGAAGTGCTACATGATATATTAACTACATGTATTATACTGCACAATGTGATAATTGAGGATGACTGTGATCTTATTGCACCAATTCAAAATTTTTGAGAAAGTTCAAATCCAACAGTAGAAATGGTAGTAGCGTAAAATTACCGATTTGAATAATTTTTAGCTCGACAAAAAAATATTAAGGACAAAGATGCTCATTTTCACTTTGGATTGCATTAATAAAGCATTTGTGGGAGCAACATATTAATCCTGAAAGTCGAATATTTATGTACAAATTAAAATAAATTTCATAATGTAACATTTATTTAATTAAATTTTATCAATGATTTTACTTTTATTTAAATTATCCATTAATATGTATAATGTATAATATTTGATTACAATTTATATTTTTTTAAAATTTATGATATAAATTAATTTTATATTAAATCATATTAATTTATAAGTGGGAAGCACTAAGTTGAAAGTTAAATTATTAAAATATTCTTAAAAAATTAAAGAACTATTTTATCCTTCATTATTAAAAAAAACATATTAAATATTACATTGTAGCTATAATAAACACGATTATCTGATTTTCTATTAAATAACAATAATAGTTGCATTGAATATGGCATCTCACAAGAAATGTTATCTATCTTTTCAGTCATTTTTCTTGATGTGTTCCTCTCCATTTTCTTAAGTTATGAATTAAATTGCAGACTTCTAATCTTCCTTATTTATTCCACCAAGATAAGTTAGACATGTAAAGAGAATTCTAGGCCTTTTATTTTCTCTTCATTATTATTTCCTCATTTATTGTATTTATTTGGGGTGTTAAGAATAACAATAAATAAACAATTTAAATGCACTATATATGATGGAATAAAATTCTTGGAAAAGAGAGAAATAAATCATATTATATTATATTATTATATAAGTAGGAAGCGAAAAACTAAAAGTTAAAATATTAAAATACTCTCCAAACATTAAAAGACTAATATACTTTTTAAATAATAATAAATAAAAATAAATAGTAAATGAAATAAAAAGTTATAATACTAAATACTGAATATTGAATGTTATAATACTGAATATTGAATGCTAGTAATATCTATAATAAAAGATAGAAAATAATATATTTTATTATAAAATTTTACACATTTTCAATGAATTATAGGTATTTTAAAGAACAATACATGTTTATTATGTTGCTAATTACTATAAATATCATAATTATTTCATATCATATTTTATTTTAAAAATGAAAAAGATTCTATCTTCAAATTTAATTATGATCATATTCTTTAAATTTTTGAGTTGTCATGAAAAGAAACCTTTAATTAAATTAATTTTTAGCTATATTAGAAGTGAACCAGTGAAATAAAAATAAAGCAGTAACACTTTAATATTTCACAACATGAAAATTCAATAAATTCAATGGGAGGATTGAGGACATTAATTTTCCTTTATTTAATTTTTAAAGCATTTCTCATCTTAATTGTTATAAAAAAAAGTTTATCTTTTTTCTTGAATTCTTAATTCAAAAATAATTTAAAAATAAAGATTTTTATCTTTTAGGGTAAGTTTAATTTATTTAGGAAATTAAAATTATATAATCCTACTATTCTTTTAAATATGCTTATGAAATTTAATTATATAATCATATTATTATACAAGTGAAAAGTTTCAAGTCAAAATATTAAAAAATTAAAATAATCTTATAGAATTACGAAACTATATTTCTCTTAAAAAAATAGAAACTATTTCTTTATTTTATAAATCAATGCATTAGTTATATTTTAATAAGCCATTTACCAACCTTTTCATTGATAGAATTTAAGGCATACATTAAAACGTTGTAGGTATATTATTTCAATTAATGCATACATGAAAGGGAAGCTAAAGAGACAATAATTTAAAAAATATATATATATATATATATATATATATATATATATATATATAAAGAGAAGAAATAATTCATTTTCCTCAAGTCTTGCTCTTCATCTTTATGGATTCTATACTAAATCTTTCTTTGGGTTATCAAATATTCTCAAAGAATTATTAGTTTGTGTAACTGAAAAGATGTACATGGCACAAATTCTTTCTAGAGTTTAAGAAGTCAAGTATAGCATTACTTTTGAGGATATACATACACACACACACACACATATATACATATATATATACATACACACATATATACATATATATATACATACATACATATATATATATATATATGTATATATATATATATATATGTATGTATATATATATATATATATATATATATATATGTATGTATATATATATGTATATATATATATATATGTATGTATGTATATATATATTACACACACATATATATATACATATATGTATGTATATATATATGTATGTATATATATGATAAATGAAAAGGGGGAGGGGTGAATTCTTTTTGAAATACTTTAAGTAACGTTCAGTCGACTCTACTGGACGTTTAGTCAACTGAGTTCCTGCAAAAAAAAGGTTAGTGCAATAATAAATAGAAAAATATAAAGAGTGGGAAAGTAAATGATACAATTCGTTTATACTAGTTAGGATCACCAGGGTGGTGCCTGGTCCAGTCCCCTTGGGTTACAAGGGTTTCCTTAGAGCTTGAGAAGCGTTGGATTACAGTGTAGTTCGCCAACTGCTGATGTGACACAACCTCTACCTGTATATCTACCTAACTATTTCTCTCTTTTAAGGTCACTGATATCTTTTTTTTTTCAGAATACAATGAGTAAGTAAGACAAGAAGTTGCTAGGTTGATCAAGTGAAGTTGCGTGGTCTTCATGATGTCTTCAGAGTCCTTTTAAAGGAGAGTTCGTCTGGAAAGAGGTAGAAGATCAATCCTTTTGATCTTGAGTGATTTGCTCTAAGGTAACCCAAGGGACTTATCTATCTCAATCACGTTAAGATAGGTCCATGATTGAGATTTTGAAGATTGATGATTGGAGATATCGAGCATCTCTTTTCTTCCAGATGGATAGATATTCCTTTTGTGGAATCCTTGAATCTTTCTTCGATCTGATTGAGATCTTGAAGATTGATGATTTGTATATCTCTTTTCTTCCAATTGGATAGATGTTCCTTTTGTGGGATCCTTGAATCTTTCTTCAGCCTTCAGTTTCACTAATGATTGACATTTCTATGGGCTGATTTGTGGCTGATTGATTCTAATAATCTGCTTGCTTCTTCACTAATTAATAGCCGATTGGTTTTGCTTCCTTTTTGCTTCTTTGATGATTTGGTTTCCTTGTGAGTGATGGATCCATATTTCGAAGGATGTTTTGTCTTCTGTTGATTTGATTTATGAATGTCTTCTTGGTCATTGCAACTACTTGACTTGGAATTCTTTCTTTTCTCCTGCATAAATAGAATTGATTAGTCATCATTAAAATAATACAATCTAATTTCTAGTTCAACAAGCTCCCCCTTTTTGATGATGACAAATCTGGGAATGTGATTTAGAAATACTTCCCTGAAGAAACAATTTTCTTTTGGTTTTTTCCCCCTTACCTGCTGCATGGGTGTTTGAAATGTTCTCCTCCTTACTTGATGCATGTCATTCCATTCTGCAAATGTTTTTCTAAACGGGACTCGATAGAGTATGTTACAAGCAAATCATTCATAAAGCATTTAAGCACAAACAATGGATTAATAACAATGACTCATAAGAAAATATTACATAGAGATATCATTCATAACAAAATATTAGGGGCACCACTGAATCACATGAAAAAACATTAGGGACATTAATCACAATCACCAAAACATTAGGGGCACTAATTACAATCACCCAATTCTCCCCCTTCATCACAAAAAGGGACATAGAGACAAAGAGACAGAGAGAGAGAGCCCACGCAGGGGTAGAATCAGACAGGAACCACAAAGAGTTAACAACGTCCAAGAAAGCACTTCAGCGTATTTATAATATGCACAGAAAATGAGTGATATGATTTTTCAATGCGCGTGGAGAGGGAGGAGTAAGAGTTCTGAACAACAACAACTAACTCATTAGTAGAGACTTCGACACGAGCTGCAACAGAGTCGACTTACATGAGCACCAGGTTGAAGGATTTTACCCCTTCTTTTTGAATGATAGAGATTTGAGCTTGCAAATTTGATACATCAGCGGGCAATTTTCCAAGAAGTTTAGTGCACTTGTGCAAGTCACCTACCACTGCCACAAGTGACTGTTTGATATCTTGGGCTTCAGACAAAAGAGAGTTGAGGAAAACATCTTGGGAACCATCGATCTTGACACCACTTGGACCTTTAGGAGACGCATGCTTGATCTTGGGCTTGTAGCTGGCTTTCATTACCCAGACTCCTTCATCTAGAATGTAACCCATACTAGAGAAGGCTCGATTATTGTAGGTTGAGGAGATTTCTTTCACAGGGAAGCTTGATATATCCACACCCATTGCTTTGATAATCCGAGTCACAATCATCCCATAGGAAAGACTTGTGTGTCACGCCCCGAGTCTACACCCTAGAGGGGACACGACACTTAGAGTCATAAGTAATCCTACGTCAACCCCTGGTCTATCATACATTGACATTCTGAGTAGAAATAAATAGCGGAAGCTTTAAAATACTATTATAACACTTATGAAAATAAAGTTGAATCATAAAGTTTAAAATCATCTGAAAGTCTGCTACAAAGTTTGAAAATCATGTCTATGTCTGAAAGCCACTACAACTGATGAGTTGTTAAGACAAACCCCCAGCTAACTCCAAGTCTAAGTAAAAGAAATATAACAGAGTGAAATGATCTTCGTTCTCGAAGGATGAGGACTCACCAATGGATACAACTGAAAACTCCTGGATAAGTCTGCTAACGGTGCTGAGACTGAGAACCTGTGGATGTATCATAAAATGATATAACATAAAAGGTATCCGTCAGTACTTTGAATGTACTGAGTAAGCAAGAGAAAACATAATACTGGACATAAATAACCAAACTGAAATGACATGCAATGACCAACTGATATACTGGACTCAAATAGTTGAAACATACTGAGATGGTCAAGATGACCCTGTCTGATGGTCAAATACATGCCCTAAATCTGAAATATTGAATCTGAAATACTATACTGAACTGATCTGAACTAACTAACCTAAGACTGAATTGAGCTGACTAGTGGGAGAGTCTATAACCGACATATAACCACATGAGCTAGACGTGGAGTCCGATGTATATACCCCATCAGTAAGACCCAATATATCTTGTCAGGGTATAAAGGTATGAACTAGGTAATCATAAGTCTAAGACCATGAGGCCAATAAAAATACAATCTACGGTGGCAACGTAGTTCTAGAAACCTGGGTGCGCTAGAACTCTAGTCCACTCGGTGCTAAGTCCTACTCCCACTGGATATTTCTAGACTGACTAATAAGCTGATAGCTCGAAACTATAGCCCAAGACTAAGTCAGGGATACCTATCCAAAAACACTCTGAGAGTCTTATTGAACTGGATTCTGTAACTGGGTCTAAGACTAGTCAAAACTGCTTATCTGGAAGCATCATAATCGTCTAAAGATCAAAGTGTAATATGAAACTGGGGTCCTAAGGCTGGTCAGAGCTGCTTATCTAAAAGTGTCATGACCGCCTAAAGGACCACTAAAATCTGATACTGGGTCTAATTTTCATAACTTGAAGGCACCACTGACACCTAAAGAATATACTAAAGTCAAACTGATCAGCTGATAATTCTAAATAACATTGAGGATTCTAACATTCTGACTGAAACTGAACTATCATGCAGCTAACTGAGATTTCAATTCATACTAACAATATGGGAATCCACAACATTGATAGAATCAAGCAACAAAGAATACTAACCCAACAGGCAAGATTCTAGGTGATCTTATTCAACGTTAGGGCTAAAATCATCCTTACAAGAAAGAGCATTTATACGATATCTAGATAATGGAGAATATCCAACAATCCACTTAAGTAATATTCCATAAACTATAGCAGAATCTAAGCATATAATTCATCCACATTCAAAAGTTCAAGGCTAGAATTCATAGAGAAACTAGGAGGAATTTTGGGAACACAAGGGAAGAACTATTCCCTTGTTGAATTCTCACATACCTAGCTACGAATTCCTTGGAGAAGAAAACTTGAATCGCTGCAATAGATGAGAAAACCTACTCTTGCTTGAGAGTTCTCGGGAGGAAAGCTTACGTTATTTTCTAAAAAATCTGAGTGGAAATGAGGGAAAAATCATTTAACCCCTCTAAATCCCCTTAAAATAAATCAAAATGACATAGTTTAGAGTCTATGAGGTTAGAAAATTATGGAAACACCCTTAGGAAATTTGCAGGAAAAACTGACTACTAGTCCCTATGAGGGACCCAACGGCTCGAGCCCAGTGACCATGACTCGTGGTCATGGTGGGCGGGTGCACTACCAAAAACCTCCTGTTGGTCACCACGAGGGACACCATGACTCGTGGTGACACACTCGTAAACTACACCACCAAATTCTTAACTACTCAAGCTATCCTAGACCATGGGTCACTTAACGGGTCGTGGCATGGACCACGACTCGTGGTGACTAGTTGTTAAGTTCACTACCTAATTTTCCCTGATGTTCAATCAATTACTGACCACAGATCACCTCACGACTCTTGGTGTTGACCACGACTCGTGGTCACACCCGTGGTCACCCCATTTTTCCAAATTTTTCCACCAAGTTCGGACCCTTCCCCACGAGTCACTTCACGACTCATGGCCTACCCCATGGGTCACAGGACAACTCGTTCTATGATCTGGTGTGGCACCATTCCTATTTTCTTCATTTAAACTCCCGGGTCTAGTCTTAGAGTTTCCGGGGCATTACAATATCTCCCCCTTGAGAACATTCATCCTCAAATGTTGGGAAACACACAAAAAAGCATATTATTGCAATCATTATACTCAAATATTGATCATGGAAGCTGAAAACTAATGGAATGACTATCTCCAAATTGAACCACAAGTTTGAACTGAATTCACTAATCATACACATATTCATTTACATGGAAGAAACTAGGACAGACGAACTAGATATGTAACTGAATAGAGTTCTAGGGAAAGAATTGGTACCTTAAACTAAAACTGAGCTGGTAGAGAACAAATGTGGGTATCTAGCCATCATATCTGCTTTGGCTTCCCATGTAGCTCCCTCAACCTGCTGATTTCTCCAAAAGACTTTGACTGAAGCTACCTCCTTGTTCCTCAGCTTACGTACCTAACGGTCAAGGATCTGAACTGGGACCTTTTTGTACGAGAGACTATCTTTCACTCCCACACTATCCAATGGCACAACTGAAGTTGGATCTCTGATGCACTTCTTTAATATTGGCACATGGAATACTGGGTGCACAGATGCCAACTCTGATGGTAACTCTAGCTCATAGGCTACCTTGCCAATTTTCTTTAGAATTCTGTAGGGTCCCACATATCTCGGACATGAGTTTTCCTTTCTTCCCAAATCTCATCACCCCTTTCATGGGTGAAATTTTCAGATAAAACCAATCATCTACCACAAACTCTAACTCTCTTCTCCTCATATCAACATAGGATTTCTGACGACTTTGTGCTATTTTCAACCTATCTCGGATGAGCTGTACTTTCTACATTGCCTCGTGAACTGTGTCTGGCCCTATCAAGGTAGCTTCGCCAACCTCAAACCACACTATATGTGACCTACACCTCCTACCATACAATGCCTCAAATGGGGCCATCTGGATACTGGAGTGATAACTGTTGTTGTATGAAAACTCGATGAGAGGTAAGTGATCATCCCAACTTCCCTTGAAATCAATCGCGCACGCTCTCAGCATATCTTCTAGGGTCTGAATAGTCCGCTCAGCTTGTCCATCTATCTGCGGGTGAAAAGCTGTGCTGAGCTTGACCTGGGTAACCAAGTCCTTATTGAAAGGACTTCCAGAAGTGAGATGTGAACTGGGTACCTCTGTCTGAGATAATGGATAAGGGAACCCAATGAAGTTTGACCAAGTCTTGGATATAAAGCCTAGCATAGTCCTCAGCTGAGTTTATAGTTTTAACTAGGAGGAAGTGTGCTGACTTATTCATCAGGTCTACTATCACCCAGATTGAATCATGTTGCCGAAGAGTCTAAGGTAGACCTATAATAAAGTCCATATTTACTTCTTCCCACTTCCATGTGGGTATGCTGATATATTGAGTCATACCTCCCGGTCTCTGGTGTTCTACTTTGACTTGCTGGCAGTTCGGGCACTTAGCTACGAATTCAGCGATGTCTCTTTTTATGCCGTTCCACCAGTAAATATCTCATAGATCATGGTATATCTTTGTAGCACCTGGGTGGATAGAATATCTCGAACTATGCGCTTCAGCCAGTATCTGCAATCTCAAATCACCGACGTCTGGTACACACAATCTGCCCTAGTAACGGAGCACACCATCTCCCTCTTTGGAGAAAGCCTCAACTTCTTTTCTGAGAACTGCTTCCTTCAGCTTAAGTAAGATGGGATCTTCATCCTATCTAGACTTAACTTCAACAACCAAAGAAGAATCTGACCCACTTTGCATTCCCACTCTACCCTCAGCTGAATCAACTAACTGCACTCCTAACTGAGCTAGTCTGTGAATATCCTTCGCTAGTTCCTTTCTGCCCTCTTCAACATGGGCCATGCTCCCCATAGACAACCTGCTTAGGGCATCAGCCACCACATTGGCTTTGCATGGATGGTCAACACACTCATGTCATAATCCTTTAGTAATTCTAACCATCTTCTCTGATAAAGATTCAAGTCTTTCTGGCTGAGCACATGTTGGAGGCTCTCTTGATCGATGAAAACATCCACATAAGCCCCGTAAAGGTAGTGTCTCCATATTTTTAACGCAAACACCACCACTGCCAACTCCAAGTCATAAGTCAGATAATTCTTTTCATGAACCTTGAGCTGTCTAGAGACATAGGCTATCACCTTGCCCCACTGCATCAAAATGCAATCGAGTCTAACTCTGGAAGCGTCACAAAACACAACCAGCCCATCTGTTCCTTCTGGTAAGGTCAAAACTGGAGAGGTAGTGAGTCGAGTCTTTAACTCCTGGAAACTCTTCTCACACGCATCTAACCACTGAAATTTATCCTTTTTCTGAGTCAGTCTAGTCAGGGGGATGCTATAGAGGAAAAGCCTTCCATAAAACGTCGGTAGTAACCAGCTAGACTCAGAAAACTCCTGATTTCGATTGGGGAGGTAGGTCTTAGCCAGCCTTTCACTACTACTACCTTTTGAGGATCTACCTGAATACCCTTACCCGAGACCATGTAATCGAGGAAAGTCACAAGCTTCAACCAGAGTTTGCATTTGTTGAACTTAGCGAACAACTAGCGGTCTCTGAGCATCTGAAGCACTTATTCTTAGGTGATTAGCATGTTCTTCCTCATTCTTGGAGTATACCATAATGTCGTCGATAAATACAATGACGAACATATCCAAATACTGCTTGAAGACTCTATTCATCAGGTCTATGAAAGCTGCGGGGACATTAGTTAGTCCAAAGGACATAACCATGAACTCGTACTGACCATACCAAGTTCTAAAAGTTGTTTTCGGTATGTCACATTCTTTAACTCTTAGCTGATGATACCTCGACCTGAGATCTATTTTGGAGAAACAGCTTGCTCCCTGAAGCTGATCGAACAAGTCGTCAATCCTGGGTAGGGAATACCTGTTCTAGACTGTGATTATGTTCAACTAACGTCGATGCACATCCTGAGGGTACCGTCTTACTTTCACATGAATAGTACTAGAGCACCCTAGGGAGAGATGTTGGGTCTAATAAAACCTTTATCAAGAAGGTCCTTTAGCTGCTCCTTCAACTCCTTAAGCTCAGCTAGAGCCATTCTGTAAGGAGGGATGGAGATGGGCTTAGTGTCTGGAAGAAGATCTATACTGAAATCTATTTCCCGCTCAGTAGGGACTCTGGGAAGATCTTCGGGAGACACATCAGCGAACTTGCTGACAACTGGGACTGACTGGATAGTTGGGGTCTTAGAGCTAGAATCTTTGACCTGAACTAAATGGTAAATGCACCCTTTGGAAATAAGCTTTCTGGCCTTAAGGTAGGAAATAAACCGACCCTTACACGCTGAACTACTACCCGTCCACTCTAAAATAGGCTCATTAGGGAACTGAAATCTAACAGTTCTAGTTCTGTAGCCGACTGAGACATAACCGGAGTGTAACCAATTAATGCCGAGGATAAGGTCAAAGTCAACCATGTATAACTCTACAAGATCAACTGTAATGACCTTATTGAAGACCGAGACTGGGAAATTTCTATACACCCGACTGGCTCTAACTGACTTGCCAACTGGGGTAAAGAATGAGAATGGTTCTGGGAGGACCTGTGGACTGATATTAAACTAAACAGCTATGTAGGGAATCACGAATGATAGTGTAGATACTGGATCTAGTAGGGCATATACATCTAGATGGAAAAGACGTAACATACCCGTAACCACATTAGGTGAGCTCTCCTGATCCTGACGAGATGATAATGCATAAAAATAGTTTTGGCGCTGACCGTCATCTGTACCAGAAGTGTTGGCTTGCTGAGCTGGTCAGTTTGTTGGAGCTGTTGAAGTGGTGGATTGTGCTCTCCCCCATACTACTGACGAGCATTCTTTGAGCCGATGATCTAGTTGTCCACACCTGAAGCAACCCTCTCAGCCATGAAGGAATTCCCCTGGATAATTCTTTCCATACTTAGGGCAAGCTAGATATCGATTGCTGGCACTATAACTCTGGGAATGAGAGCCAGATGCTCCACCCTTCTGATCCGGGCGAGACCGAAAGGTAGGGGCGCTAGCTGAGCTGGGTGTTGGAACCCTCTACTGTTGCTACTGCTGTTGTGGGTGGCTAATACCGCCGGACCTCTGGTGGACATAATCTGATTGGCCAGTCCTTCCCCATTTGTTCTTCCGCTCCATGTCCTTCAGTTTCTCCACCTCAATCTACTGAGCATGAACGATGAGGCTGGAGAGGTGAATATCCTTAATCAACATTGTTGTCTTGCACTCCTTAAGGACCAGGTTCGACACCCCATTAACAAATTTCAGCATACGAGCCCTTGGCTCGGCTACCATCTCTGGAGCATATTTAAACAGTCTGGTGAACTCCAATGTATACTCCTCCACCGTATGATTTCCCTATTTCAAATTCATGAACTCCACCACTTTTGCCTCCCTGAGCTCCCGAGGGAAGAATCTCTCTAGGAAGGCTGTAGTGAACTCCTCCCACTCCACCAATCCTGCTCCGCTGGCCTCCCCTCCTTCCACTATTTGTACCAGACCTGGACTACCCTTTTCAGCTGGTAGGTAGCCAAGTCGGCACTCTCCGAGGAACTGACACCCATGATCCGGGTGATCTTTTTAATATTATCGACGAACTCTTGTGGGTCCTCTCCCACCTTAGATTCATGGAAATCTGGAGGGTTCATTCGAGTGAAGTCCCGCACTTGGGAAGCTACTACGTACCCATTATTATTGATTGGAACCACCTTCTGGTTCACTTGGTTGGCAACTGTCTGTGCGAGCAGCTAGATAGCCGCCGTGAACTCTATTATAGACACTGAGTCGTCCTGAGGGGCTACTGGAGCTAGTGGGGCAGGTCGATGAGCGTTACTGGCCCTTCTTCTATTACCACGTCACAGAGGCATAATTCACTGAAACGAAAAAAGTACGAGTTAGGGGAATGATTCCAGAATTGAATTTCAATGCACGATAAAGAGTATGAACAAAAGTGAGTTTTTCTAATAACATCTCGTAGCCTCCCTTCATAAGTGTGCTACGCTTCACACCCATGAAAGGGACTCTAGTCAATGCGGCTTTCGAAAACCCAAGAATACTCTAAACCTAGTACTCTGATACAAAGTTTGTCATGCCTCGAGTCTACACCCTAGAGGGGACACGACACTTAGAGTCACAAGTAATCCCAATCAACCCCTGGTCTATCATACACTGCCATTCTGAGTAAACATAAATAACGGAAGCTTTAAAATACTATTATAAAATACTTATGAAAATAAAGTTGAATTATAAAGTTTAAAATCATCTAAAAGTCTGCTAAAAGTCTGAAAATCATGTCTATGTCTGAAAGCCACTACAACTAATGAGTTGTTGAGACAAACCCCCAGCTAACTCCAAGTCTAAGTAAAAGAAAATATAACAGAATGAAATGATTTTCATTCTTGAAGGATGAGGACTCACCAATGGATACAACTGAAAACTCTTTGATAAGTCTGCTAGCGGTGCTGAGACTGAGAACCTGTGGATGTATCATAAAATGATACAACATAAAAGGTATCCGTCAATACTTTGAATGTACTGAGTAAGCATGAGAAAACATAATAGTGGTCATAAATAACCGAACTGAAATGACATGCAATGACCAACTTATATACTGGACTAAAATAGCTGAAACATATTGAGATGGTCAAGATGACCTTGTCTGATGGTCAAATAGATGCCCTAAGTCTGAAATACTAAATCTAAAATACTGTACTGAACCGATCTGAACTGAATAACCTGAGACTGAATTGAGCTGACTAGTGGGAGAGTCTATAACCGACATATAACCACATGATCTAGACATGGAGTCTGACGTATACACCCCATCGGTAGGACCTAATATATCTTGTCAGGGTATAAAGGCATGAATTGGGTGATCATAAGTCTGGGATCGTGAGGCCAATAAAAATATAACCCATGGTGGCAACATAGTTCCCGGAACCTGGGTGCGCTGGAACCCCGGTCTACTCGGTGCTTAGTCCTACTCCCACTGGATATTTCTAGACTGACTAATAAGCTGATAGCTTGAAATTGGGGCCCAAGACTAAGTCAGGGATACCTATCTGGAAGCACCCTGAGAGTCTTAGCAGACCGGATTCTGTAACTGGGTTCTAAGACTGGTCAGAGCTGTTTATCCGGAAGTGTCATAACCGTCTAAAGATAAAAACGGTAATATAAAACTGGGGTCCTAAGGATGGTCAGAGCTGCTTATTTGAAAGTGTCATGACCTTCTAAAGAACCACTAAAATCTGATACTGGGTCTAATTTTCATAACTGGGAGACACCACTGACACCTCAAGAATATATTGAAGTCAAACTAATCAGCTGACAATTCTGAATAACATTGAGGATTCTAACATTCTGACTGAAACTAAACTATCATGCAGCTAACTGAGATTTCAATTCATACTAACAATATGGGAATCCACAACATTGATAGAATCAAGCAACAAGGAAGACTAACCCAACAGGAAAGATTCTAGTTGATCTCATTCAATTTAGGGCTAAAATCATCCTTACAAGAAAGAACATTTATATGATATCTAGATAATGGAGAATATCTAACAATCAACTTAAGTTATATTCCACAATTTATAACGGAATCTGGCGTATAATTCATCCATATTCGAAAGCTCAGGGCTAGAATTCATGGAGAAACTAGGAGGGACTTTGACGGCACAAGGGAAGAACTATTCCCTTGTTGAATTCCCACGTACCTAGCTACGAATTCTTTGGAGAAGAAAACTTGAATCGCTGCAATAAATGAGAAGCCCTTGTCTTTCTTGAGAGTTCTTAGGAGGAAAGCTTACGTTATTTTTGAAAAATCTGAGTGGGAATGAGGGGAAAACCATTTAACCCCTCTAAATACCCTTAAAATAAACCAAAACGATGTAGTTTAGAGTCTAGGAGGTTAAAAAATTACAGAAACACCCTTAGGAAATTGACAGGAAAAAATGACTGCTAGTCCTCATGAGGGACCCAACGGCTCATGATCACGGTCGTCGTGTGCACTGCCAAAAACCTCTTGTTGGTCACCACGAGAGACACCACGACTCGTAGTGTACCCAACGGCTCGTTGTGACCCACTCATCAACTACACTACCAAATTCTTAACTCCTCAAGATATCCTGGACCATGGGTCACCTAACGGGTTGTGGCATGGATCACGACTCGTGGCGACTAGTCATTAAGTTCACTACCTAATTTTCCTCGATCATCAATCAATTACTGACCACGGATCACCTAAAGACTCATGGTGTTGACCATGACTCATGGTCACACCTGTGGTCACCCCATTTTTCCAATTTTTTCCACCAAGTCTAGACCCTTCCCCACGAGTCACAAGACGACTCATTCTATGATCTGATGAAGAAAATTCTGTTTTCTTCGTTTCAACTCCCGGGTCTGGTCTTAGAGTTTCCGGGGCATTACATGGTGTTACCGCCAAGGTCTTGAGAACTTTCTAGAATGAAACCCAGAATCCAATCCGGCCAATTTATCTTTAGCTTCTTTAAGACACAGTAGACAACGAACACATCTCTTGTAGAAAGAGTGCTCAACGATCCTTTCCTGGGAAGAAGAGTTGCGGCCACAATATGAGCGATAATTCAATTTTCAAAACAAATAGTGGCAGGTCCAAAATTAGCAAGCATAGTATCATCATCTGCTAGAAAGGTTTTTGACTCATTAAGAGAAACATCAAAGTTATCTAGCCAGGAGCCCGAGAAAAATGGAATGTACCTGGAGAGATGAGAATCAAAAGCCTTTTCAAGGAGACTGTGACTGAGAATGATTCTTTTTCCCAGCACCAGATTTTCTAGATCACCAGAGTCAGCACTAATTCGAAGAATTGCATAAAACATCCTGATGGGTTCTTCCACTGCTTCATTAGCGCACTGTAGGAACAGACAGTCCAATCCTAAGAAGATGAAAAGATGACTTATTTAGCAGTGAGATTCTTCAAGATGTTCCAAACATATGACTCATCCATGAGCGAACATACGATTGTTGAAGACAATGAATTTTTCTTTCTAAAAAATGCTGCAGAACTTTTGCATGTCATCCTAGTCAAACGAGATAGAAGAATCGGTTTTTCCTTTCTTAGGAACAGAGGATGAGGGTTTTATGAGCGAGGAGGCAAATTCAGGACAGTGTTCGGAGGAAAATTCTGAAATCTCAACACGGGATGGAGAAGGAGTAGAACTTTTCAATCTTTTGCTGGAAGTATGAGATCCTTTAGGAGGGATTTTATCCATTGAAGAGTTTTAGAGCAGAGAGGGATGAGAAGGGAACAAAAGGATGAGGGTTTCAAAGAGAGAAGAAACGACGGTTCAAGAGGTGTGAAGGGGTGAAAGACTTGAAGGGACGTGAGCGAAGGGTCGGGTAATAATGGCCTAGGGAAAGGCAAAAGATGCAGGTAATTATGGAAGGTAAATATCATTTAATTAAAAATGGTAGGAAAAATTATTTTTACTTTGGGAAAAAGAAATCACGCCGAGGCTTTTCCTTAAAAAACAAAATCTATTTTCCAAAAGTGGTTTAGTAAAAATATCAGCTAATTGATTTTCAGAGTCAACAAATTCTAATGAAACTATCTCCATTTTTGACATGATCACAAATAAAATGATGTTTTATATCAATATGCTTAGCTCTAGAATGATTCATAGTATATTTAGACAGACTAATAGCACTAGTGTTATCACACAAAATAGGAATGCTTTCACAAATGAGATTATAGTCTAACAATTGATATTTCATCCATAATAATTGAGCACCACAGCTTCCAAGGGCCAAGTATTCGGCTTCTATAGTTGAGAGAGCGATTGAATTTTATTTCTTGCATTGCCAGGAAGTAAGAGCTTTACTAAGAATTTGACATGATCCACTGGTACTTTTTTTTGTCAGACTTATCACCTGGAAAATCTGCATCTGAGTAACCAATTAGATCAAAATTTGTTGAATGAGGATACCATAGCCCGAATTCTTGGGTCTCAATTACATAACAGATGATTCCTTTTACAGTAGTCAAATGGGATTCCTTGGGAGTCGATTGAAATCTGGCACATTTGCATACACTAAACATGATATCCGGTCGACTAGCTGTAAGGTAGAGCAATGAACCAATCATTCCACAATAGAGTTTTTCATCAACACTCTTCCTGAGGTATCAGCATCCAAACATGTTGAGGGACTCATAGGGGTTCCATCATCCTTTCCTTTTTCCAATCCAAACTTTTTGATCAGCTCCTTGGTGTATTTTGTTTGGAAGATAAAGATTCCTTTAGTCGACTGATGAATTTGAAATCCTAATAAGAATTTTAGTTCTCCCATCACACTCATCTCAAATTCTCCTATCATAAGATCTATGAAATTCTTACAAAGAGAAGCATCAGAGCTGCCAAAGATGATATCGTCTACATAAATTTGTATAATTAAAATGTTAGAGGAGGAATGCTGAATAAAGAGAGTATTGTCAATTTTTCCTCGATGAAAATCATTTTCAATAAGAAAAGAGCTCAATCGCTCATACCAAGCTTTTGGAGCTTGCTTCAGACCATAGAGGGCTTTAGAGAGTTTGAAAACATGGTCATGGCAAGAGGGATTTCAAAACCAGGAGGTTGTTTGACAAATACCTCTTCCTTAATAAAACCATTCAAAAAAAACTCTTGACGTCCATTTGAAAAAGTTTAAAATATTCGGAGGCAACATATGCTAATAAAATACGTATAGATATCAACCTGGCTATGGGAGAAAAAGTTTCATTGTAATCAATACCTTCTTGTTGAGAGTAACCTTGAGCAACTAACCTTGCCTTGTTTCTGACTGCTTTACCTTCTTCGTTCAGTTTATTTCTGAAGATCCACTTTATTCCGATCACGGATGCCTTGTTAGGTCTGGGTACGAGAGTCCATACTTGCTTTTCTCATACTGTTTCAGTTCATCTTGCATATCTTTTGTCACACCCCGCCTTGGGGGGTATGACTGGCACCTGGTGCCCTACTAAGACCTGACCTGCTGGACTGTTAAGCCTGGGCACATATGGTGCCTGGCTGGCTCTGACTCACATTTCTGGAAACAAAGGGCTATATAACGGCTGTAAACACAGCCCCCCGGCCCATTGGCCTATAGCCTTCTGTACCTGTACTAACAGCTGACCAGAAACCTATCAATTCAGGGAAACCTATGCGGGCCGACAAGGCCACCATGCTGTCTAGTTATCTGCAACTCAATCATGAAGTACTAAAAGCTACGTGACCGGAAAGGTCACCACTACTGGCGAACTATGGCCCCACACGGCCAACATAAAAGAAAGAAGGAATACTAACAGCTATACAACTACACGGCCTCACACGACCGGCTCATCTGACCACAGGGAGTATATATACAGACTGCAAGCCTCTAGGAATAGCAATAGAACTGGTCGGGACAGGGCCCCGACCTACCCGTACTGTACAACAAAAGGGAACTGAAATACACCTCTAAAATTCAGCCTCCGGAGGACAGGAGCTGAATACCCGATCGCTGACAGGAATCACGTAGTATTGCCTGCTCGTCTATGAGTACCTGCAGGCAAGTAACGCAGCGCCCCACCGGGCGTCAGTACCGCTGGTACTGAGTATGTAAAGCAATAACTGAAAGAGATATCTGAAATCAATAACATAACTGATGAAACTGCAATAGGAAGAACTAAATTAACTGTCTGATGATGTAAGTCGTACCTGTTCTTAATCATACTGGGAGGAGTAGAAGTCATATCTGGAGACGTATCATTCTACTACTAATCTACTCATGTCTAATGTAACATAGCATAACATACATAACACAACATGGCACACACAAACCTTACCCGGCCCCCATAAGCCGGGAGGTACAACCAGCACAGAATCTACACCCCTACCCCGGTCATCCCATCTCCTATAGTGGCTATAAGCATCCTGCCGGTCCCTTGGGTATACACTTGGGCTCGCTGAGCCCCTAACTATAACTGTACCTGAGTCCGAAGGACTCCTGAATCAACACCCGGGCGTATCCGCTCGACGGGGGTGTATAAAAGCCGACCAAGGCAAAATATGGGGAAACTGGCATCCCATCTTCGTCCCCTTGCGGGACGACATGCCACTCCGTAGAGTGACGTATCCTCGTCCTCTGGCGGACGAGTCGATACAGCTATTAACCCTGGGGCGGTCGTGGATGCTAGGTAGTCCAACCCCAAACAATACAACGGTCTCAACTAGTAATGCTGTCTGTGTATCTCACATGCTGAGGCTAACAGGGGTAAGGTATCGTATACATTACATGCTAAACTAATAATAATAATCTGTACGTATTCGATACGTGCTGAGGCTGGTAAATATATATATGTGAATATAGTCTCCTGCTAAACTGTACTGGGGCAAAGGCCATACAAGATAGTGTTTCTGCTGAAAACTATATTGTTTACTAAGTTTCTGTATTAACATGATTTCCTATTCCTAGCATGCTTTCTAAACTCCATTTTAGCCTGCTATTCTGTATCTGAAGTGCTTTACGGATATTGCATTGCGAGGTTTCAACTGAATACAACAATATCTTAACATTTCGTATTACATCACATACTGAGCATGCTGTGCAGTTTCTAACACTTATACTGGAATCTATATTGTACTAGTAAGTCTTACATAAGTTGTAATTAATGCTTCTAAGTATCAACATTCACAATAATGCAACACTTAACTTCTGAACATTCTCCTGACCGGTGAATTACTATACTGTCAATATTACTTAACTTGCCGAGGGAACGAACTTTACATACCTTATCCTTAAACTATTCGTCCGTCGGATGAAGCTCGGCCGGTACTTCAACTATTTTCTCCCAACTGTATTCATAAACATGTCAATTAATACTAAATATAGCTTTGTTGTAAAGAGCAACGTCACTTTCGATATAATTTATAGCCTAAACTTAGGCTTATCGAAAGACGATCGAAAACTCGCTATTTTACAGCGGCCCAGAAGGGAGAAATATTCACTTCTCAGCTACGAACACATAGACACTAATTTAGAGCAATTCCACTTACCTTAGCTCGGTGGCTCGACGATTCGTCGGCCGTATTTTATGAAACTGAATCCGTAGGAATGCTCTCTGCTGCTAAATACTTCGGTATCTAGGATTAATTTGAGTTTGGGCAGCGTTTAGCAGCGTAATCAGATGAAAATTATTTAATTTTCTTCGTTCTTCCTCCTTTTCTGACTTTTCTCTCTGTTTCCTGGAAATTTCTTAAGGATTAAATGATTTAAACCCGAAGTGGGCTTTATATACTTGAGCCTGAACCTGGGCAACGTGTCACGGAGCCATCGCGGAGGCCTCACCTCCGTGACACGCTGCTATCGCGGAGGGGCTCTGCCTCGGCTCCTCCCGCGATGGTTCGACGGGTTTCTCATCCGATCTTTTTCTCGGCCTTTCTCTAGCACGTATGGCCTTCTAATATGCTTAACCAACGTGCAAATAGGTCGTCTAGGTGCCGGGAGTTCTACGGGGTATAACATTCTCCCCCCCTTAAGAACATTCATCCTCGAATGTACACTGTTATCTAGAGGACTACTTACTTTACTTTCTAGAAAAAATTTCGGCAGAGTTTCCCCTGTAATATGGACTATCGCCAAAAACCTGAAATGCAGAAAAGTCCAACACAGGCACTACACACAATATTCTAAGATCCACTGGATAACTAAATATCACTTTTTCTTTATCATTTAGAAACATACAACCATACCTGTATAAGTAATGATACGGACATACCTGTCGCCTGACTAGGCCTGAAATAGGTGAGGGTATCTGGCTTTCATTTCTTCTTCTGCTTCCCACGTCATTTCCTCACGATTTCTGTTACGCCACAATACTTTCACAGATGCAACATCTTTAGTTCTCAGCCTGCGAATCTGTCTGTCTAAGATAGCTACGGGAACCTCTTCATATGCTAACTCTTCTGTGACCTGGACATCTTGAACTGGAACTACTGTAGAAGGGTCCCCTACGAACTTCCTTAACATAGATACATGGAATACTGGGTGAACAGATGCTAATTCTGGAGGCATGTTCAACTCGTATGCAACTCGGCCTATTCTTCGCCGAATCTGGTATGGCCCAATGAATCTTGGGCTAAGCTTGCCTTTCTTGCCAAACCTCATTACTCCTTTCATCGGGGACACTTTCAGATATACCCAGTCATTTACTGAAAATTCTAGATTTCTGCGCCGCCTATCTGCATAAGACTTCTGGCGGCTCTGAGCGGTCAGTAAACATTCTCGAATAAGCTTTATCTTTTCCTCGGACTGCCGAACAATGTCTGGGCCAACTAATGCTGATTCTCCTATTTCAAACCAGCCCACCGGTGATCTACATTTTCGCTCGTATAATGCCTCGAAAGGCGCCATCTGAATAGCTGAAAGGTAGCTGTTATTATAAGCAAATTCAATTAACGAGAGGTGTTCATCCCAGCTACCTCCAAAATCTAACACACACGCTCGTAGCATATCCTCGAGCGTCTGAATTGTACGTTCAGCCTGCCCATCTGTCTGAGGATGGAATGTTGTGCTCAAGTTAATCTGCGTCCCCAAACCTTTCTGAAATGACTGCCAGAATCTAGCTGTAAACTGTGCTCCCCTGTCTGAAATGATAGATACCGGCACTCCATGCAATCTAACTATTTCTCTGATATATAATTCGGCATAATCCTCAGCAGAGAAGGTAGCCCTCACTGGTAGGAAATGAGCTGATTTTGTCAGCCTATCAACTATTACCCAAATGGAATCATTTCTGCATCTAGTACGGGGTAACCCTGTTACGAAATCCATGTTTATCGCTTCCCATTTCCACATAGGTATCGTTATATCTTGCGTCAAACCGCCCTGCTTCTGGTTCTCTGCTTTCACCTGCTGACAATTAGCACATCTAGATACAAATTCAGCTATCTCAGTTTTCATACCTGGCCACCAGTAAATGTCTCTGATGTCGTGGTACATTTTCGTCGCCCCTGGGTGAAGGGAATAGCGAGCGTAGTGTACCTCATGCATAATCTTCCCACGAAGTCCTGAAACATTCGGGACACAGAGGCGGCCCTTACAGCGTAGCACATCACCCCCGGTTATCTGAAAATCTGGCTCCTTACCTTTCTGAATTCTATCTTTAAGCTGGGCTAAATCGGGATCCTCGTACTGTCGTTCCTTTACCTCTGTAACCAATGATGACACAGCAGAATTCTGAATTACTGCTTTATTATTTCCTGTTTCCATTACTCGAACGGCTAGACCAGCTAACTGATGAATTTCTTTAGCTAACTTCTGCTTCTCAGGTCGCAAATACGCTAAACTCCCCATTGACTTTCGGCTCAGGGCATCTGCTACAACATTAGCTTTTCCGGGGTGGTATAGAATATTCACATCATAATCTTTTAACAGCTCCAACCAGCGGCGTTGCCGTAGATTCAACTCCCTCTGAGTGAAAATGTACTGTAGGCTCTTATGATCTGTGTAAATATCAACATGGACGCCGTACAGGTAATGCCTCCACATTTTTAAGGCGTGGATTACTGCGGCCAATTCCAGGTCGTGGGTAGGATAATTCTTTTCGTGTTTCCTCAGCTGTCTGGAAGCATATGCAATCACTCTACCATGCTGCATCAACACACAACCTAACCCAACACCTGACGCGTCACAATAAACTGAATAACCTTCTGTGCCTTCCGGTAATGTCAACACTGGAGCGGAGGTTAATCTGTCTTTTAATTCCTGGAAGCTCTGCTCGCATGCCTCTGTCCATTGAAACTTTGCTGCTTTCTGTGTCAATTTGGTTAGAGGTGCCGCAATGGTCAAAAACCCTTCAACGAACCTCCTGTAATATCCTGCCAACCCCAGAAAGCTACGAACTTCAGTCAGAGTGGTAGGCCTAGGCCATGATTTAACTGCTTCTATCTTCTTCTTGTCTACCTGTATACCAGCGTCTGAGACAATATGCCCTAAAAAGGCCACGGAGTTAAGCAAGAATTCACACATCGAAAATTTAGCATACAACTGGCGGTCCCTGAGAATCTGGAGCACTATCCGCAAATGAGTCCGGTGATCTGCTTCAGAGCATGAATACACCAGAATATCATCAATGAATACTATCACGAACAAGTCCAGGAAAGGTCTGAAAATACTATTCATCAGGTCCATAAAGACTGCTGGGGCATTCATTAACCCGAAGGACATAACTAGAAATTCAAAATGTCCATATCGGGTCCTGAACGCTGTCTTAGGAATATCTCTCTCACGGACTCGGACCTGGTGATATCCGGACCGCAAGTCAATCTTAGAAAAGTATCTGGCTCCCTGCAACTGATCAAATAAGTCATCAATTCTGGGAAGCGGGTACTTGTTCTTCACTGTAACTTTGTTTAGCTGCCGATAATCTATGCACATTCGGAGCGAGCCATCTTTCTTTCTTACGAATAAAACTGGCGCACCCCACGGTGAAGTACTCGGCCTGATAAAACCTTTATCTAACAAATCTTTCAACTACTCCTTTAATTCTCTGAGTTCTGCAGGAGCCATACGATAGGGAGGTATTGATATTGGATGAATGCCTGGCAACAAGTCGATAGCAAAGTCTATTTCCCTTTCTGGGGGAATACCAGGTAACTCATCAGGAAATACATCTGGGAATTCATTCACCACTGGGACAGACTGGAGTGTCGGAGATTCTGCTTGGACATCCTGAACTCTGACCAGATGATAAATACACCCCTTAGATATCAACTTTCTCGCCTGAAGGTAGGAAATAAACCTACCTTTTGGCGTAGCGGTGCTGCCCTTCCACTCCCGTACTGCTTCTCCTGGGAAGTGGAATCGGACCGTCTTGGTCCAACATTCAACATTGGCAAAGCATGGCACTAACCAGTCCATACCCATTATGGCATCGAAGTCTATCATTTCTAACTCGACCAGATCTACTGTGGTCTGACGGTCAACAATCTCTCCTATACACCCGCGGTAGATTCGGCTAGCTGTGATAGAGTCACCGACGGGCGTAGATACTAAGAAGGGCTGCTGTAATGATTCTGGTACAATACTAAACTTCCATGCCACAAATGGAGTAATATAGGACAAAGTAGACCCTGGATCAATTAACACATAAGCAGGGTGTGAGCAGATAGTTAGCATACCTGTCACAATATCAGGCGACGCTTCTAAATCTTGCCTCCCTGGTAAGGCATATGTGCGGCTTGGGCCCGCACCTGTACTGGAGGCCCCTGATCTGCCCCGACCCCTGCCTCCTAAAACTGAGGGCCTGCGCCCAGTCGAGGATGCTGTGGCTCGTGACCCTGCTGATGCCCTATCCTGTCTATCACGGTCCTCTCGACCTCTGGCTAGGCAATCTTTCATCAAATGGCCTTCTTGGCCACAAATATAACATGCGGTGGAGCCATATCTGCATGCTCCAGGATGGCGTCGACTGCATATAGGGCAAAGTGGTAGGGTATACCTGCTCTGCTCTGCCCTCCTCTGTAATGATGAATCTGCCACCTGCGAGCCTCTCCCAGTCTCTGGCTGCCCCCTGTGGCTGAATCTACCCCCCTGCGACTGTGGCTGAGGCGGGGGCCTGGGCGGCCCGTCGGACAATCGTGGCCTGGGTCCTCCCCAGGCCTCTCTCTGTAACTCAACTGGCCTATCCCGGCGACGCTGCTCCTGACCGACCCTTCTGATCTCCCGTTGTCGCTGTCTGATGCCCTCAATATTTTGGGCAAATGCCTGAACTCGAGCAATGTCCATGTCCTCTCGCAGTGTGGCTGTAAGACAAGTCTCAACATATTCTGGATTCAGCCCCATAATAAAACGGTGCACTCTAGATGCCATGGTATCAACAAAGGCCGGTGCAGATCGAGCCAAAGAATCAAACCGCAAGGAATATTCCCGAACACTCATGGCCCCCTGTTCTAGATGTAGGAACTGGTCTACCCGGGCCTGTCGAATCTCCCGCGGCAAATAGTGATCCAGAAAGGCTCCTGAAAAGCTGGACCAGGTGGGAGGGGACACATCTCTCCCTCGGGACCTCTCCCAGCTTTCATACCATAACACCGCAATATCCCGTAACCGGAATGCTGCCAATTCAACTGATTCAGTAGGCGTAGCATGCATAACCCTGAAGATTCTCTGCATTTGATCCAGAAAATCTTGGGGGTCCTCTGTTCGGTCCGTGCCTGTAAACTGTGGGGGATTCAGGGCTAAGAACTCTCGGACCCTCGAACTACCGGGCCCTCCTGATGATTCTGCAACTATGGATGGCATTTGCTGACGCTGAGCAGCCATCATCTGTGCTAACATAACCACAACACTCCTAACCTCCTGGTCGGAAGGTGTCGGTATAGGAACTGCTGAAGGTACTGTCGCCCCAAGTGGCTCCTGGCGTGGTGGAGACTGCTGAGGAGGCTGGGATGATGCCTCTGTAGTGCCCTCTGATCGGGCTGTCTCCAAATGAGGGGGAGGCATCCTGCTGGTGCCTTCCCCTGCTGCAATATCTAAGCTCCGACCTGTGATAGGATGTTGCTGGTCTGACATTATCTGTAACCAAAGAATATAATAAGCTTTCAGAGACTCAACCCTATACTGTACCGCTCTACAGCACGACTGAATAAGAATAAAAGACAACCATCCTATCATGCCTTGCAGCCTCCTACCCATAGTATGTGGTGCACAACACATCCATGGACAGGACTCTACTTAGCACGGCTTGCAGACTCCCTGGGATACGACCTGCTCTGATACCAAGTTTGTCACACCCCGCCTTGGGGGGTATGACTGGCACCTGGTGCCCTACTAGGACCTGACCTACTGGACTGTTAAGCCTGGGCACATCTGGTGCCTGGCTGGCTCTGACTCACATTTCTGGAAACAAAGGGCTATATAACGGCTGTAAACACAGCCCCCCGGCCCATTGGCCTATAGCCTTCTGTACCTGTACTAACAGCTGACCAGAAACCTATCAATTCAGGGAAACCTATGCGGGCCGACAAGGCCACCATGTTGTCTAGTTATCTGCAACTCAATCATGAAGTACTAAAAGCTACGTGACCGGCAAGGTCACCACTACTGGCGAACTATGGCCCCACACGGCCAACATAAAAGAAAGAAGGAATACTAACAGCTATACAACTGCACGGCCTCACACGACTGGCTCATCTGACCACAGGGAGTATATATACAGACTGCAAGCCTCTAGGAATAGCAATAGAACTGGTCGGGACAGGGCCCCGACCTACCCGTACTGTACAACAAAAGGGAACTGAAATACACCTCTGAAATTCAGCCTCCGGAGGACAGGAGCTGAATACCCGATCGTTGACAGGAATCACGTAGTATCGCCTGCTCGTCTATGAGTACCTGCAGGCAAGTAACGCAGCGCCCCACCGGGCGTCAGTACCGCTGGTACTGAGTATGTAAAGCAATAACTGAAAGAGATATCTGAAATCAATAACATAACTGACGAAACTGTAATAGGAAGAACTAAATTAACTGTCTGATGATGTAAGTCATACCTGTTCTTAATCATACTGGGAGGAGTAGAAGTCATATCTGGAGACGTATCATTCTACTACTAATCTACTCATGTCTAATGTAACATAGCATAACATACATAACACAACATGGCACACACAAACCTTACCCGGCCCCCATAAGCCGGGAGGTACAACCAGCACAGAATCTACACCCCTACCCCGGTCATCCCATCTCCTATAGTGGCTATAAGCATCCTGCCGGTCCCTTGGGTATACACTTGGGCTCGCTGAGCCCCTGACTATAACTGTACCTGAGTCCGAAGGACTCCTGAATCAACACCCGGGCGTATCCGCTCGACGGGGGTGTATAAAAGCCGACCAAGGCAAAATATAGGGAAACTGGCATCCCATCTTCGTCCCCTTGCGGGACGGCATGCCACTCCGTAGAGTGACGTATCCTCGTCCTCTGGCGGACGAGTCGATACAGCTATTAACCCTGGGGCGGTCGTGGATGCTAGGTAGTCCAACCCCAAACAATACAACGGTCTCAACTAGTAATGCTGTCTGTGTATCTCACATGCTGAGGCTAACAGGGGTAAGGTATCGTATACATTACATGCTAAACTAATAATAATAATCTGTACGTATTCGATACGTGCTGAGGCTGGTAAATATATATATATGAATATAGTCTCTTGCTAAACTGTACTGGGGCAAAGGCCATACAAGATAGTGTTTCTGCTGAAAACTATACTGTTTACTAAGTTTCTGTATTAACATGATTTCCTATTCCTAGCATGCTTTCTAAACTCCATTTTAGCCTGCTATTCTGTATCCGAAGTGCTTTACGGATATTGCATTGCGAGGTTTCAACTGAATACAACAATATCTTAACATTTCGTATTACATCACATACTGAGCATGCTGTGCAGTTTCTAACACTTATACTGGAATCTATATCATACTAGTAAGTCTTACATAAGTTGTAATTAATGCTTCTAAGTATCAACATTCACAATAACGCAACACTTAACTTCTGAACATTCTCCTGACCGGTGAATTACTATACTATCAATATTACTTAACTTGCCGAGGGAACGAACTTTACATACCTTATCCTTAAACTATTCGTCCGTCGGACGAAGCTCGGCCGGTACTTCAGCTATTTTCTCCCAATTGTATTCATAAACATGTCAATTAATACTAAATATAGCTTTATTGTAAAGAGCAACATCACTTTCGATATAATTTATAGCCTAAACTTAGGCTTATCGAAAGACGATCGAAAACTCGCTATTTTATAGCGGCCCAGAAGGGAGAAAATATTCACTTCTCAGCTAGGAACACATAGACACTAATTTAGAGCAATTCCACTTACCTTAGCTCGGTGGCTCGATGATTCGTCGGCCGTATTTTACGAAACTGAATCCGTAGGAATGCTCTCTGCTGCTAAATACTTTGGTATCTAGGATTAATTTGAGTTTGGGCAGCGTTTAGCAGCGTAATCGGACGAAAATTATTTAATTTTCTTCGTTCTTCCTCCTTTTCTGACTTTTCTCTCTGTTTCCTGGAAATTTCTTAAGGATTAAATGATTTAAACCCGAAGTGGGCTTTATATACTTGAGCCTGAACCTGGGCAACATGTCACGGAGCCATCGCGGAGGCCTCACCTCCGTGACACGCTGCCATCGCGGAGGGGCTCTGCCTCGGCTCCTCCCGCGATGGTTTGACGGGTTTCTCGTCCGATCTTTTTCCCGGCCTTTCTCTAGCACGTATGGCCTTCTAATATGCTTAAGCAACGTGCGAATAGGTCGTCTAGGTGCCGGGAATTCTACGGGGTATAACATCTTTCAACCAAGATTAGTCAACAAGAGCTTCTTCAATTCTTTTTGGTTCAATTTGAGACACTAGAGCCAATGAATATTGATTTCTAAGAGAAGATCTAGTTTGTCGTTGAGCATTTGGATGACCAATGATAAAATCATTTGGATAGCTTGCTTCATATCTCCATTCCCGTGGAATCTTTGTTACTTTCATGGACTCAGTGGCTTCTGTTTCACTTTGATTCAATGTTGTAGAAGATTCCAAATTTGATGTTTCACCAGTAGGCCATTCTTCAGGTTTTGATGTCTCAACAAGATGAGAGATGTTGTTGTCATCTTCTCCAACATCATTCTCAATAGTACTCATAGGAGGATGAGAATCATTAACTACAACATGAATTGATTCCTCCATAGACAAAGTACATTTATCAAAAATCCTAAAGGATCTACTAAGAGGAGCGTATCCAAGAAATATACCTTCATCACTTCTCGGATCGAATTTACCAAGATTGTCCTTACCATTGTTGTGAATAAAACATTTGCACCCAAAAGGGTGAAAGTAGTTGATATCTGGCTTTTTTCATTTCCATAGTTCATAAGGGGTCTTTTTCAAAACCGGGCGAATGATACATCTATTAAGAATATGACACACAGTACTTACAGCCTCAGCCCAAAAGTGATTTGAAAGATTTTATTCAATGAGCATTGTTCTGGTTGTTTCCTATAGAGAGCGATTCTTTCTTTCAACCACCCCATTCTGTTGAGAGGTGTGACGTGAGGAGAATGTCTAAGTATATCCCTACTTATTATATAATTCTTTAAAAGATTGATTTTCAAATTCTCGCCCATGATCACTGTGGATGAAAGTGATAAAGTAACCCTTTTATCGTTGAACCTTTTTGTAGAAGATTTCAAAACTTGTAAAGGCTTCATCTTTGTGAGCTAAGAACATGACCCGGGTAAAACGTGAGAAATCATCAATAATAACAAATGCATATTTCTTACCACCAATGCTTTCCGTTCTCGTAGGACCAAATAAGTCCATATGAAGAAGTTCAAGGGGTTTGGAGGTACTTACAAAGTCTTTGGATTTAAAGGATGATTTGGTTTGTTTACCCAGTTGACGTATATCACACAAATGTTCTTTTAAAAAATTTATTTTAGGTAAACCAAGAACCAAATCAAGTTTAGAAATCTTTTCAATAATGTGCATACTAGCATGACCAAGTTTTCGATGCCAAATACCTGGATCATTTGACACTGCTGCAAGACATGTTAGAGTTGGCAGGTCTACATTATTTAGAACATAAATGTTTTCCATAAGATCACCGATAAGAACAATATTTCTGGCAACATTGCTGATAATGCATTTGATAGCATTGAATAACACGTCAATCCCGCATCACACAGTTGACTTATGCTCAGAAGGTTGTGTTTTAAACCATTTACCAGGTAAACTTCAATCAGGTCACATAAGGGGCTTATGGTGATAGATCCCACTCCAATCACTTAACTTTTAGCATTATCTCCGAATCTGACATAACCTCCATCGATGTTCTTAACAGTTTTGAAATTTTCTTTTGTTTCAGTCAAATGTCAGGAGCATCCACTATCAATTACCCACATTCCCTTCTTATAGCTTACTTTTGGCTGCTCCTGCAAAATAAGATAGTAAATTTCTTTTAGGTACCGAAGTCTTCTTGGGTCCTGATGAGTTAGTGGGATGAGGATCATGAGATGGACCCTTTTTCTTCCAAATCCATCGGTCATAGGTTGGTCTATGAAACTTGCAGTTGAAGGATTTAAGATCGATTTTACCACAAGAGTAACATACAGGAGAGAAAGTAGCTCTAGATGAGTAAAAACTATTTGTTGATTAATCAGAACCCCTTTTATTTGAGTTGACTGAGCTGTGACTGGGTAATTTCTTGATGCTATTTAGTTGCATCTTTATATCACCTAGTTCTTCTTCAAGCAGATCTACTTCAATTTGAGTTGCTTCAAGAAGAATTTGCCAGTATTTCTTTTCTTTAGCGAGTTTATTGTATTCATCAATAATTTTTGAAGTTTATCTGTGACAAGATCCAAGGAGTCCTGAAGATCTTGAAACTTAGCACAAGAGTTAGAAGTTACCTCACTAGATCCTTCAAGGGCCATGAAACAGATGTTTGCTATTTCCTCATTTTCTTCATCTGTGGCTTCTTCATCATTCCATGCTCCCATGGATTTTGAATTGTTGCCTCTTTTGAAATTTCTCTTTTTCAACTCAGGACAATTTTGCTTGATATGTCCTAATTTTCCACAATAATAACAGCGGTCTTCACCTTTTCCATTATTTCGGTATCCAGCTTGAGGCCTCTATCGTCTTTGTCTGAGAGTATGTCGAACTCCTCGGTTCATTAGAGCCAATCCTTCACTGTCCTCTTCTTCTTCTTCTTTCTCATCATCATTTGGTATAGCGTTGAATGCCACTAACTTCTTCTTTTCTTCCTTGGTATATCTGTTGAGATGATTCTGCTTGTACGCTATAAGATTTCCTCGAAGTTTATCATATGTGAGTTTTTCAAGATCTCCATCTTCTAGAATTATAGATTTTGTTTCCCAAGCTTTTGGAAGACTCCTGAGGAGTTTTCCTACTTGCATACTATTTGGTTACACCATTCCAAAGGATTTTAGTTCTCTAACTATTTTGCTGAACCGTGTGAACATGGATTCAACGTTCTCTTCATCTGTTATTTTGAATAGTTCATATTTATTGACCAGTGCATTTATTCTTGCTTCCTTCACCTTCATGGTGCCTGCATAAGTTACTTCGAGTTTGTCCCACATCTCCTTGGAGGTATCACATGTGGAGATTTTTATCGTATTCCATTCCACTAACTGCATAATAAAACAAACTGATAGCTCTAGAATTAGTTTGTATTACCTCTTGTTGTTCTTTAGTCACTTCAAAAGTTTCCATATCATTCTTAATAGTATTTGTTACTCTGGGAATGGGTTTGGGACTTTTCTTGATTATTACCCAAGCCTGAAAATCATTTGCTTGAACAAATAACTTGAAATGTTCTTTCCAGTGGGAGTAGTGTTGACCATTGAAGTAAGGTGGTCTTGATTATTAATGTCCATCTTGTAGAATTGCTCCAGGGATTTGGTAGGAAGCCATGGGATCTTTTTTCTCACTTTGCGGTTAAGCAATATGAGTGAGACCTGCTCTGATACCAATTGACAAATGAAGAGGGGGGGGGGGTAAATTCTTTTTAATATACATTAAGTAACGTTTAGTCGACTGAGTTCCTATAAAAAAAGATTAGTGCAATAATAAATAGAAAACTATAAAGAGCAGGAAAGTAAATAACACAATTCGTTTATAATGGTTCGGATCACCAGGGTGGTGCCTAGTTTAGGCCCCTTGGGTTACAAGAGTTTTCTTAGATCTTGAGAAGGGTTGGATTATAGTGTAGTTCACCAACTGCTGATGTGACACAGCCTCTACCTGTATATCTACCTAACTATTTCTGTCTTTTAAAGTCACTGATATCTTTTCTTTTCAGAATACAATGAGTAAGCAAGACAAGAAGTTTCTAGGTTGATCAAGTGAAGTCGTGTGGTCTTCATGATGTCTTCAGTGTTCTTCTATAGGAGAGTTCGTCTGGAAGGAGGTAGAAGATCAATCCTTTTAATCTTGAGTGATTTTCTCTAAGGTAACCCAAGGGATTTGTCTATCTCAATCACGTTAAGATAGACCCATGATTGAGATCTTGAAGATTGATGATTGGAGATATCGACAATCTCTTTTTTTCCAGATGGATAGATGTTCCTTTTGTGGAATCCTTGAATCTTTCTTCGGTCTAATTGAGATCTTGAAGATTGATAATTCGTATATCTCTTTTCTTCCAATTGGATAGGTGTTCCTTTTGTGGGATCTCTGAATCTTTCTTCGACCTTCAATTTCGTTGATGATTGTTATTCCTCTGAGCTGATTTGTGGCTGATTGATTTTGATAATCTACTTACTCCTCCGCTAATTAATAGCTGATTGGTGTTGCTTCCTTTTTTCTTCTTTGATGATTTAGTTTCCTATAAGTGATGGATCCATATTTCGAAGAGATATTTTGTCTTCTGTTGATTAGATTTGTGAATGTCTTCTTGGTCATTGCAGCTAGTTGACTTCGAATCTTTCCTTTTGTCCTATGTAAATGGAATTTATTAGTCATCATTAAAATAATACAATCCAATTTCTAATTTAATATATATATATATATATTGTATTTGTATACTAGTTAATTATTTTTACTTTATTGTATTTGTACATTAGTTCATATATATGACTATTATCTTATTTTAATTTTTTTCATCAAATATTTTGGATGCTTATATATTTATGATCGTTGTTGTATTTTCTATTTTACTATACACAAACTCATCTAAGGCTTGTTTTGCCTTTAATTGTACCAAACTAGCGCAACATCAGTGTGCTTGTAATTTTTGAAGGAAAGTGTGTTGATATTGTAAGAACCATTATTAGGCCTCTAAAAAAATATTTGTTGATATGAAGTTTTTATTGCATATATCACATTAAGGAGGTTGGTTAACTACAATGATGCACATATAAAAAATTATTGAAAGAGTAAAAAAAATCATCTAATAACGACAAATAAAGACGTTGAGTTTAATAGAAATAAAGTAGAAATATATTTTGGAGTGAAAATGACAGAGGATTTTCTTTGGGATATCCTCATGCTTAATTTCTTTCTACGCTATAAACTTTTATTCTTTTTTACTTAAATTCAATTTTCAATCGTTTAAAAAAATTATTTCAATTATGAAGGTGGTATCGTATAACTTTAAATATTATATTGGCCTTCATTATCTTCTTTTACATATATTTTTTTAATATGACTTGCCTGTTAATTATAATAAAGTTTGTTTAAAAATATAATTTTGTTTTATTATACATACTCTTATATGCAAAGTAATAAAAACATTGAGAATTTAATATAAAATTATTTTGGGACAGTTGAATTTTAGTTTAGATTTTTTAATATGAAATTTTATGATAAATAAATAGCAAAGCCAAGTATCTCCGTCAAAATATATGTTAAAATCTTTTGAAAACCAAGAGTTAAAATTTTGTATTTTCTTTTCATAATTGCAAATCTTCTTTTACGAAAATAAAGCATATCCTTTAAATTCAATCTGCTAATTTTTTGTGTATTACATTTGAATTTTATAATATCACTAAATGAAAATTTTTGATTATTCTATGACGACTGAAGTAGTATAAGAAAAAATATATATTAATAAATAATAAGTTAATTTATAAGGAAATATGTGCAAGATAAAATTTAAAAATATGTTTGTAATTCATAAAATAGAAAGTAATTATTAGCTCCCTTAACTTAATTTTTCGTCTTTGTTAGCTTCATATGAGAACGAAACAATTTGGTTCACATAAATAGCATAAAAATTTATAAGATATTTTGAACTTCAAATGAATAACGCTGTTTTTTACTATGAACTAAATATTTTCTAATGTAAAATTTTGTAATACTTGATATATATGACACACGTGCAAAACACGTGTCCAGAAACTAGTGATTACATAAGAAAGGAATATGAATTATATGGGATGAATATGTAAAATATAAAAAAAAAAAATAAAGGATTTATTTTATGAAATAAAAATAAAAGAAAATAATATAGTATAGAAGTTAGAATAATATAAAAGGGATTTTTTTGGTGTAAAAAGTAGTGTATTGTATTAGAATAATTTTTATCATTTTGGTATTTACAATATTTTTGTTATGACCCAAAATTTTATCGAGCCATGAAGGCATCTGTCATTCTCGTAGGCAAATATGGTTCCTTTATTAATCATTTAATAGTGTAAATGATGCAGAAGTAATGTAAAAGAAGCAACCAACTTCTATAAATATGGAATAAATGAGTCAAAAATCAAAACAACCCTAAGAGCAGGAGAGACTAGTACAAGAACATCTAGGAGGACCGAACATGTTTGAAAAACTAAAGCCACTTTCTAGAAAGAATAAGACAACAAATAAAACAAGTAGTTTCTAGAATTTTGTACTGCCAAAGAGAAAGCAACTCACCCTATACTCTAACCACAACAAGTCTCAAGTCATGTAGCAATTTAAGTACCATTAGTACTTAATTTAGTTCATGCATGCAAAAAGGTACAACAAATATAGATTAAGTATGAAAAACACGTGTATTTAGCAAGTTTTGATAATTGACCCTTCCTAGAAGTGATGACGATATATAATCCTAACAATTTCTTTTCAACAATTATAAGTATACAGTAATAATAATTCACCCCAACAAGAGTTTATAGATTTAACATCAAATAATGAAGCAAATAAAACCCCTGTTATTCGAAGTCAGCTAGACCATTGATGATATCACAATATACCTCAATATAGTCACCACATCAACTACACCACTGATTCTATCACAATTACCCTCAAATATACTGAGTCAAATCAATATCACAACCATCTCAGCACTTTAACACTCAACTTAATATGAAATGCAATCAAGATGAAATGTACTGCAATATAATGCACTGGCCAAGAACCTGTATACACCCGCTTCCTATGTTGGATAGTCACGATTCATGAGAGACTCGTGAGGTTCATATGCCTGTCGGAACTATTTCTCATAAGCAACAACACACACCAAAATTATTTTTCAGTGGCAATAGCAAACGTCGGAACCATTTTTCATTGATAATAACATATGTCGGAATAATTTTTCATCTGTAAAAACATATGCCGGAACCATTTCTTATCGACAAAAATATACACCAAAATTTTTTTTTGTTGGCCAAAATACACGCTGGAATAATTTTCTATCGGCATTACAAAAATATGAATTTTCACAAGATAACTCAATAGACACTATTAGTTAATAATCATAAAAGCTACAATAAGGTGACATGAATATGTAACAAATATATAACACAAGCTCATTAATCAACCATACCATAGGATCATTAAGTCACCATCAAGTATAAGATAGTGCATAAGTTTCAGTAAGTCAAACACATCACAAGTCGTAGGATACCATTAATAATACCATATATATATATATATATATTTCGTATAAATTTACCCATATCATGACACTGGTACTCGCATAAATGCTCATCATCTCATTTATAAGGGATCCCCTTATTATCCATTACCTTTAAATTTATTTAATATATTAAACTAACACCTCAAATAATTAAGAAATCTCTACTTTCCTTAAATCAAAGGCCAAACATCAAATTACAAACTTTTTCTCTTGTAACACTTTTGAATAATTAAAATCTGTTCAAGTATATAAGAACCATAAAATTATGAATTCAATGACATCCATATTGCTATATTTATTTCAGCTCAAAAAATCGGGTCAAAAAGTCACCCCAAGCCCCCGAGCCAAATCTGAATTTTTTTTAGATTATGTTAACTCATAATGAAATAAAATCTCACGTTAAATTTCAGCTAAAATAGATCGTTATTCAACCCCAAAGTAAGAATTTTTACTCTAAAAACCCTAAGCCTAAAATTTTCTTAATTCCTCATAATTTCTCTATAGTTCTGCCAAAAAATTTACCCATAATCACGAAATAAACTCATAGAAAATATTAAAATCAATACCTTTATGCTTTGAAACTAAAAGTTCTTATTTTTCTCTTCTCTTTTTCTCTCTTTTTTCCCGTTCTTTTCTTTTCTTTCTCTGTGTTTTCTCTTCTTGTACAATATTTTTTCCTTTTGTTCTTCTCCATTAATCTTTCTTGTTCTTTTGTTGTTTTTCTTTCCTTTTTCTTTTTTTCCTTGTCCCACATTTCTTTATATAAAAAGATTTTTTGAAAATCCTTATTTATTTATTTAGAAAATTATCAAATAATGTCTAATTAAATTCGGGTCATTCCATCATCCACCACCAAAACACACATTCTTCCTTGAATGAAAAAAGAAATGAAATACTTGAACTGTCAAAAATCTAAGAATATCTGCTCCGCCTGTCAGACTCAAAATCTCAAGTAATCTCCTTCGCAGGATGATGCCTTTACTTCACCTTCACAGATGAGATTGGATCTCAACTTTCCAACCTTCTTATCTAGAATTGCTATAGGTTCTTTCTCAAATGCCAAATTTTGATCTAACTTTATCGAGTCTCATTGAATCACATGTGAATCATCATCGTGGTATTTATTCAACATCAAAACATGAAGTATTGGATGAACACCTTACAAAATCTAATGGCATAGCCAGCTCATAAGCTACCTCACCAATATGTTGAAATACCTTAAACGAACTAATGAACATAGGACTGAGCTTGCCCTTCTTTCCAAATCTCATAACTCCCTTCATGGGTGAAACTT
Organism: Datura wrightii; assembly: GCA_035772735.1. Taxonomy (NCBI): domain Eukaryota; kingdom Viridiplantae; phylum Streptophyta; class Magnoliopsida; order Solanales; family Solanaceae; genus Datura; species Datura wrightii. The sequence goes on from JASDFA010000016.1 coordinate 119,677,035, forward strand.
TTAGCAAAGCCATCTCTCCAACCTTGAATTCTAGATCCCGAACCTTCCAATTCACGTAACTCTTTTATCTACTCAGGAATGTGAGAATTTTGTCCTAGATTGACTTGACCTTGTCTAATAAATCACTCAACAGAATAATACCCCAAGGCTTGACCTCAAATGCATCGAATCAATCCACCGGAAAATGATAGCTCCTATTATACAAAGCCTAAAATGGGGTCATCTGGATACTGGAACGGTCACCTATTATTATAAGAAAACTCCGCTAATGAAAATAATTGGTTTCAGTGACCACCGAAATTGATTACACACGCCTATAAAATATCCTCCAACGCCTTAATAGTCCGTTTAAACTGGCCATCCTCTATGGATGAAATATTGTATTAAGTTCAAATAGAGTACCCAACTCCTTCTGCATTTACTTCCAAAAAGATGGGATGTGAAATGAGTACATCAACCTAAAATGATGGAACTAGGCACACTATAAAGACACACTATCTCTTAGATGTAAATTGTAGTCAACCTTTCTGAATTATAGGTAGTCTGAACTGGCACAAAGTGAGCTGATTTGGTTAATCTACAATGATTCAAATAACATCAAATTTTCTCAAAGTCTATGGCAATTCTACCGTGAAATCCATAACTATATGCTCTCATTTTCACTCAAGTATAGACATCCATTGAGTTATACCACCTCATCTCTAGTGCTCATATGTTACTTGTTGGAAGTTCAAACATTGAGAGACATACTCTACAATGTCCCTCTTCATTTGGCTTTACCAATAATACTACTTCAGATCATAATATTTTTTATTACTCCCGAATGAATAGAATATCTAAATCTATGACTAATTTTCATAATCAATTTGGTCAAGTCACCTACTCTAGAAACATGATGTTGGGCATATTTTCATGCTCATTTGATGGATCCTGTTTTTGGTTCATAATCCTTAATTTATGCTTAAATTCATATATGTGTATGTTTTATGCGCTAACAAATGATTTGAGTTGATTTGAGTAGGAAACTAAGCAAAATGGGCTCAAAATGATGCAAGAAATGAAGATATGAGGACTTGACAGGGCTGGTGTTATGGATGGTGCCTCGCACCAAGTCCCAAACTTTAGAGAAAAAAATCGCAGTCTGGTGCTATGGCTGGGGCAGCGCGCCAGACCCTATCTGGAGCGAAAATTGCTGGAAATTTGACTAAGTCTATAGCGAGATAGGAGGGGCGGCATGCTAGGGTTATTCTAGGGTGAAAAATGTTGATTATAAAACCATGTCTTGAAGGGAAGAAGCATCATTTGAAGGATCATCTATAAATATAAGTCTTAGATTGTTTGTTACATAGTTTTTGACTTCTTAGAGTTGTTTTGGACGTTTTTCAGCAGTCTTTACTCATATTTATTCCATAGTTCATTTATGAAAGCTTGTAAGCCGTTTGGAAGGAAGAAAAGGTTTTACAACTAGGTTTTCTCTTCTTTACTTCGTATTTTATCATGATTGATGACTAAGTATTTATTTTTCCGCTTGTCTATGAGTGGCTAAACTCATATTCTAGGGTTCTGGCCATGGTGAATGGTTGATCATTTGACAGACTAAATAAACTTATTTTTGATTCTTCTTTTATGATTGTTTGTATTTATTTGTGTTAATTTATTCATTTATGAGATTGATCACCTTGTAAGTAATCCGTTGGATTTCGATTGAACTTGGGAAAGGGAATTGAAAGGGTTAAAAATAAATATAGAATGGGAATTCAAAGACCCTTGAACCCATTGGTGATAGGATAGAAGTTGTTGTTGAGGATAGGGATATGCCCTTCAACCCCATTTAGTTGAAATACAAGTTGGCATAATCGTGTTTCATTTTTCTCCTACGACCATAGGGATATAGGTGTTAGAGTTCATGAAATAGTTCTTGGATGCTAGGGATAGTGACAATAAATAAGATAGTAACTTGCACAAACAACCGTAGGAAGAATCATACTAGTTTAATTATGTACAAAAAACTCAACTTTAAACCAACCAAGTGTCATTGCCTAGTCTGTCATCATCATTGAAATACAACCAAGCTTGCATTTGTTTTAGTTAATATTTTAATTTGAAGCTTTAGTAGTTTAATTTTCCAAACCAATCTTTATTGTACTTGTTTCATAGATTAGTGACATCAAAGTGACAAACTTATAACAATTAATTGACAAGTCCCTGTTGGTATAAAATTTGGACTTAAGAATCCTATTACTTGACGACCACGTGCACTTGGGCGACATCAAGTTTTTGGCGCCATTGTCGGGGACTTAAATATTTTTTAATCATTTCTAGGTTAGAATTTTATTTCGCTAGTCTGTATTTTATGTTTGTTTCTTGTTTTTGTTAAAGTTCACAGGGTTATTTTCCTCAGTGTATTCCAAGCATGAGAAGTCAAGGACCAACCTTAGCTTCTCTTGATCCTGAAATAGAGAGAACCTTTTGAAGGTTAGCAATGGAAAATATCGGGCAAGCAGCAGGTGGAGAGAATGAGCGAGTTCCAGTAATGTAGATTGTTAGGCCGAATGTGGAAAATGCTTCTAAAGTAATTGTCAAACCGGCCATCACTGGGAACTTTAAGCTGAAAGAAGGGACTGTGTGGTTGGTCTAAAACACTTGCCAATTTCAAGGAAAGCTGCATGAAGATCCTCACAAGCATTTGATAACGTTTGTAGAGTTGAGTAAAAACTTCCACTACCAGAACGTGTTAGATGAATATGTCAAGTTGACCTGTTTCCATTCTTACTAATCGGAGAGGCCAAGGAGTGGCTTCACAATGAGCCTGCAGGATCCATCACCACTTGGGAGATCCTCTCCAATAAGTTCATCAATCGATGTTTCTCTTCAAGAAGAACTAAAGAACTGAGGGGAAAGATCTCTATATTCATACAAAAAGATGGAGAAACACTAGCTCAAGCATGGAAATGTTACAAGGGTTACTTGAGGGATTGTCTACACCACATGCAACCTAAGGAGATAAGTGGGTACAACTTCATTGAGGGTTTGAAGCCTAAATCTAAGATACTCCTTGATGCAACTACACAAGGATAGATTTTGTCCAAAATCTATGATGAAATTGAGGCTCTCTTGAACCTCATTTCTACGGGGATTCAGGATTATCAAGATTTAGGCAGAGTATTTGTAGTAGCAAAGGTGTCGGGAAAGCTTGAAGTTGATGGGGTAGTGAAAATTAGGGTAGACTTTAGCTATTTGGTGAATGTGATCAGTAAGTTGGTGACCACACCAACAGGAGGCCAAGGGTAGCAGTTATAGCAGGTACAAATCCCACCACCATCATGTGAGGCATGTGGAAAAGGCCACACCTATTCAGGTTATCCTCTTAATCCTGAGTCTGTACATTTTGTGGGATAATAAGGTCGTGGTGGAGGTTTTACAGGTAATGGCTATAATCAGGGGTACCGGAATGGAGAAAATTCTCCATAGGTAGGGAATCAAACTTCCAAAGGCCCCAAAACACTTATCAAAGGCCACAAGGCCAACAACAGAACAGTTCTCTTGAGGAGACAATGAAGCAATGGATGGTGCAGCAAACGAAAGTGGCAAATGAAATGCAAAAATCCATCCATAATCTTGAAAGGAAAATGGGGAAATTGGTCCTACAGTCGAATAACAGACCACAGGGGGCACCCCCGAGTAATACCAAGAAGAACCCCAAGGAAAATGTAAATGCTATTTTCTTGCACAATGGAAAGGATCTGGATGAGGTTATCCCCAGAAAAGAAAAAGTTAATGAGGAACAGGCCGTGAAATCCAAGACTTAGGTTGGGGATTCTAGCAACCCACAACCAAAAATTGCAGTAGCTAGACCACCTCCCCTATTTCCTCAAAGGTTGAAGAAAAAGACATAGGAAACAACCTGTAGTAAATTTCTTGAGTTGTTGAAGCAGGTTCATGTGAATATTCTGTTGGTGGAGCTTTTGCAGGAAGTTCTAAAGTACGCCAGGTATCTCAGGGATATTGTGGACAATAAGAGGAGGCATACAGAGTTTGAAACTATGGTTCTTATGAAAGAGTGTACTTCCAGAATCAAGAACAAAATTCCTAAAAAGTTAAAGGATCCTGGGAGTTTCACTATTCTTGTCACTATTGGAAGCAAGGAAGTTGGTTTAGCTTTGTGTGATTTGGTGCGAGCATCAATTTGATGTCTGTATCCCTATTCAAAACACTGAGATTAGGTGAACCACATCCCATCACAGTGACGTTGCAGCTTACAAATCGGTCTCTAGCCTATCCTGAGGGAATCATTGTAGATGTATTGATTCAGGTAGGACCTTTCATCCTGCCGATGGTCGTGATAATTTTTTACTATGAGGCAGATATAGCAGTTCCCTCATTATGGGTAGAGGATTTTTATCCATCATCGATGCAGTCATACATGTTCAATCGGGCAAGATGTCTATGAGAGTAGATGGTTCGGAGGTAGTGTTTGAAGTATTCAGAGCAGCACGAATGCCACCTCATTATGAGGACTTCAAGGTGAAGCCGACGGGAGAACCTGAAGGTCGTAATTAGTTAATGGAGCAGCAAGTGTTGCATGAAAGTTTAGCAGATCCTTGGTATGGTCACAAGTCCACTCGGATGAAGGAGTAACGGGGACTATAGTCATGCCGCGATATTAAATCAGGCGTTGCATGGTAGGCAACCCATGAATGTCTTGCCACGATGTTAAATAAGGCGCTTGATGGGAGGCAACCCATTCTTCTTTTTTTTTAACATTTTTTATGTTTTTATTTGTTTTGTAGAGACGAAGAAGGCGTAAGAGGAAAGAACAAGATGGGACATTGAGCTAAAAAATGTAAGTCTAGAGTGAGATGCCTGGCATGGGACGCTAGGAGTTAAATCCTAGAAGAAGAAAATTTTGTCTGGTGAGGCTATAGGGCTGGCGAGGCCTATAGAAATTTTTTTTCTAAGTTTGTGGTGAGATAGAGGGGAGACACACCAGAGGCTTGATTGACTCAAATTATTTGTCAATTTGAGTCAATATTGACTCAAAAGATCTTAAAATTACATAAAAGCCCATGCCCCACCTTTTATTTAAAGTCTCATTCATCCTTTTCCCTCAAAAAGTTGAAAAAAACAAAAAAAGAAAATTTCTCTCTGTCTCCCATAGGCGGTAACTCCCATTCTCTCTCTCCTCCATTTTTGTCTTCTCCAACAAGTTGGTGAAGCTCTCATCTTCAACTCAAGTAAGTATATTCCTTCTCTCTTGTTTGATTAATGATGCAAGCATGCTCCTACACCCTTCTTTCCCAAGATTTAGAACCTAAAATCACCATTGTTGGTAAAAACCTTGAATTTCATACTTTAGGTTTTATGAGATTAAAGTCTTAAATTATTCCATGATTGTATGTTATCTTTGTTGGGTAGCTTGATTCTTCGTTGAATATGGTGATTTGAACTTGTGGGGATGATGAGGTAGGTGAATTGAATTCTTGAATGTTGGTGGGTAGGTGCACTAATTATAGAGAGAGAAAGTACATGAAGCTTTGAATTCTTGAATGTGATAATGTAATACCCCGGAAGTGCCTAAGACTAGACCTGGGATTTAAAAATTAAAAGTAGCAGAATCTAGAAAATTTTCTCAAAATGGGTCATTGCACGAGTCGTTGGAGGGGCTAACAACTCGTTGGATGTGCCCGTGAGGAGATATTGCAAGTTTGGAGTTGGCAGTAACGGGTCAAGGAACGACCCATTGTTTGATGTAACGGGTCGTTGGATGTGAGCCGTTGTGAGGTGGGTCTAGTCTAGGGAGGAAGTAACGAGTCACGTGACGACTTATCGTTAGAAGCAACGAGTCATTTTAAGTGCCCGTTAGGAGGAATCCCGGGAGATAGGCAGTAGGGTCAACAGATTGTTACCACTAGTCATTGGAGCTGCGTACGACTCGTGGGACCTATCATGGTATCAAGTTTAGGGTCCGGTGTTCAGGGTGTAACAGACCATTGGAACCAGTAATGGTCCGCTCTAACGCCTGTTGTCACTGATGGAGCAATTTTTCCAAGAAATTCATTAAGGGTATTTTCGTCATTTCTAAGTCCTACAATCCTAAACTACGTTGTTTTGAGCTCAAAATAGAGTATTTTAAGAGGGGTTATGTCATTCTAAACCTATTCTAATTCATGCATGCAAGCTTAGGGGTTTTGAGAGGTGATTAAGTCTAGTTTTCTACAAGTTCTTCCTCAATTCTCTTTGGGATATCAAAGAAGTGTGAGAATCAGATCACTTCGGGTATGTAAGGCTATGAATGTGTGCAATTATCCACACCCATGCCCAATTTCCCTCTCGATTCGTGATGTTTTAATTGATGATTCCATGGGGTTCTTACCCAATGCATGAATTCTTAAGTTTTATTCATGGGTATGATCTAAGAAAGTTTTAAATGATGAATTATGATTAATGGGGAGATTTTACAATGTTTTAAATTATAAAATATGTTTTTCAAGTTTTCTCAATTATGATGCCCATCCATGAATGTCCATGAAAGTTGAGATATATATTTAAGTATGATGAGATGTTTATGAATAACGTATGATTTCGATATACCCATGTTTGTGTTCATGTTTTCAAAGTGAATCAAGTTGATTTTAAGCATGTTAAAATATTGGGCAAGCCCATATGATGAAGTATGTTTTATGATTTTATGAATTAGCTTACCACATGGTTTTGGAGTCATAACTCCCACTATTTTCAACTTGTGGTATGGTTTGAGCCAAGACTCCTTATGTTATGATTTCCAATTATGCATGTATGTTATTTATTAAACTTCATCACTAGACAACGATCATCTTTGTTGAAAACTGATGAAGAGCATATGCATGTTTTTGGGAGTAGAGTCTAGCATCGAGTAGGCTAAGGGTCAGTCAACCCTGTGCCTCAGAACTACACACCAACGAAGGTTTATTTTTTATATTTCTTAGACCTACCTTGGAGCTTTCTCGTGCCCCCAAGGGGCCTTGAGCTTGATATCGATATCATGATAGCGTCCTTAGCCCTGACAAGGCTTTAGACGACTCTGCCCACTTGAGTGTGATAGTCGGGACCACGTAAGCTTTATTGTGGTAATGTTGGTTATATGCTGAGTCTCGCATTGTTCCACATGATTTCAGTTATGCGTGTGCATCAGTCATGATATTATGTTTTCAGCAGGATTGACCCAATGTTCAGTTTTACTTATGATTATCAGTTTTCAACTTTGGGTCAATCGATTCAGTTAAGATGTTCAGTTATGTTCAGATCATGATCTTAGAAAATAGCATGCAAGCCCTACTCTAAGAATCTTATCTTGATTATGTTTTATATTATGCATGATTTAATTATTTTACTTACCTTGCATACTCAGTGCATTCCACGTACTAAACGCATACTCTATGCTGTATCATTTCATGATACAAACTCTGATATTTAGACTCAGCCTTGTTGCTAGCCAGCTTTCTAGAGTTAGCTATTATCAGTATTAGTTGGTGAGTCCTCATCTTGCGAGGGCCCTTTTTATCACTTATGTTTTGCCTTTTCAGTTTTCAGACTTAGAGAGTTAGTTAGGGTCTTGTTCCATCAACTCATCAATAATAGAGGCTTCTCAGACATAGATTATATTCAACTTTAGACTCGTGTTGTATGTTCTGATGTTATGCTATGTTTATTATGATTGATCTTCCGCTTTATTTGATTGAGTTAGAAGTTTTGTTCATGCCATGGGTCGACTTGGAGCCTCTTGGGGTTCCTTGTTCTTTGTCTCGATCTGGGCTTATGTTTGAATCTTGACAAACTTGGTATTAGAGTAATAGATTTTAAAATGTCCTAGGGTATCTGAAAGTAGCATTAAGTAGACTCTTTTTCATGGGTGGGAAGCGCACCAAACTTATGATGAAGAGGCTACGAGACGTTAGGACATGTTCCCTTCTTTCATGATCTTTGTCGTGCGATAAGATGTCTCTCTATCTTTATAATTCGCGCTATATGCATTTGCAAAATCATGCCTCCACACAGAGTTAACGGCAGAAGAAATCGAAAAGGAAACGTCCACAAGGATGGAAATGGGGACAAGCACCAACAGGCCCCACCAGCCCATGAGGATCATGCACCGGAGTTGGTTGCTCACACTAAATTTAGGGCAGCCCTTCAGATGCTAGCACAGGCCTTGACCGCTCAAGTCAATCAGTAGGTGGTAGCGCACGTCCCTCAGAATGGGAATGCGGCGGTAGCACGAGTCAAAGATTTTCTAAGGATGAACCCTCCAGAGTTTCTTGGGCAAAGGTAGATGAGGATCCACATGAGTTTATCGACGAGATTCTAAAGATCACCCAGGTCATGGGGTTGACTAGAGAAGAGTTTGCTGATTTGGCCTCATATCAATTGAAAGGGGTTGCACATATTTGGTTTAAATAGTGGAAGGATAGAAGGACAGTGAGAGCAGGCCCTATTGGTTGGGATGAGTTTCATGCCGCATTTTTGGAGCAGTTCTTCCCTCATGAGATAAGGGAGATCAAAGAATATGAATATGTGAATCTAAGACAAGGGAAGATGATAGTGCAGGAGTATTCCTTAGAGTTCACTCGTCTGTCCAAGTACGTATAGAATTAGTGGTTGAACAGAGAGCTCAAGTGAGCAGGTTTGTTCATGGAGTGGTGGACTACCTAGATAAGGATTTCCATACTTTGATGCTTCATCGGGATATGGACTTTCCTAGGATAGTCATATATGCACAGAAGATAGAGGTGGTGCATGTGAGAGAGAGGGAGGACAAGAGGGCTAGGACAGACAGTTGTGGGTTCTCTCAGCAGAGACCAAGTAGTAGACACCGTCAGTAGTCCCACCAGAGACCTTCAACCCCAACACCTTCAGCCATGAGTATGCCATCCAGGTCCACTCGCGATTAGAGGGAACGAGCATCAGGCTCGAGAGGTCATAGTAGTAGACCCAACAAGACTAGCCCTCTAGGGTGTAGCAGATGTGGCCGAGATACACATGCCAGTGTTTGGTGAGTACAAGTGCTTGCTTCGGGTGCGGAAAGCCCAGACATATGCTTAGATATTGTCCAGAAGCCAGACAGGGTCATGATAGGGGCCGAGGTCAGCTTCCAGTTCAGCAGCTCCTCCATCACGCCCAACTCATCAGGAGGCATCTACTAGCACAGGTGGCGGACAGCGCGAAAATAGATTTTATGCCCTAGCATCCCATCAGGAGCAGGAGGTCTCCCCAGATGTAGTCACTAGTATGTTACGAGTTTTCCTCCTTGATGTATATGCTTTTTTAGATCCAGGGTCTAATTTGTCTTTTGTGATTCCCTATGTTACTAGTAGCTTCAGATTTAGTCCCGAAGTCCTATCAAAATCCTTCTCAGTCTCTACTCCAGTCGATGATTCAGTTATAGCTCTGCGGGTGTATAGAAATTGCCCTGTCACAATCCTTCAGAAAGTCACCTCAGCAGATTTAGTAGGGTTAGCCATGATCGATTTTTATGTTATCCTCAGCATGGACTGGCTATGTGCATGCTATGCCTCAGTTAATTGTAGAACCTGTGCAGTAGAATTCCAATTTTCGGGTGAGCCAGTCCTAGAGTGGAAGGGTAGTTCAGTTGTGCCTGTAGGCAAGTTCATTTCCTACCTTAAGGCCAGAAAGATGATCTCCAAGGGTTGCATGCACCACCTAGTTAGGGTTAAGGATGTTAAGTTCGAGACCCTGACTATCCAGTCAGTTCTAGTAGTATGTGAGTATCCAGAAAAGTTCTCAGATGATCTACCGGGAATCCCTTATGAGATGAAAATTGATTTGGTATTGAAATTCTTCCCAATACGCAACCTATATCCATTCCTCCTTACAAAACGGCTCCAGTTGAGCTAAAAAGGAATTGAAGGAGCAATTGAAAGCCCTTTTAGACAAGGGTTTCATCAGACCTAGCAAATCCCCGTGGGGTGCACCAATTCTCTTTGTCCGAAAGAAAGTTGGTTCTCTTCATATGGGTATTGATTATCGGCAATTGAATAAGGTCACCATCAAGAACAGATATCCTCTTCCTAGGATTGATGATTTGTTTGACCAGCTCCAGGGTACTAAGTGCTTTTCGAAGATAGACCTCAGATCCGGATACCATCAGCTCAGGGTTCGGGAGAGTAATATCTCGAAGACAGTCTTCAAAACGCGGTATGGTCATTATGAGTTTGTAGTTATGTCTTTTGGACTAACGAATGCTCCTGCAACTTTTATGGATTTGATGAATAGGGTGTTCAAGCCATACTTGGATATGTTCGTGATTGTGTTCATAGATAACATCCTTATATACTCTCGGAGCAAGGAGGAGCATGCCTCTTATTTGAAGGTGGTGCTACAGACTCTCAAGGATCGCCAATTATATGCTAAATCCAGCAAGTATGAATTTTGGTTGAACTCATTGGTATTATTGGGCCATGTGGTGTCAAGTAAGGGTATAAAGGTGGACTCTCAAAAGATAGAAGCGGTGAAGAATTGGCCTAGACCGGTGAATCCTTAGGATTTCAGGAGTTTCTTAGGCTTAGCTGGTTATTATCGGAGGTTTGTTGAGGGGTTTTCAGCTATTGCAGCGCCATTGACCAAATTGACCCAAAAGAAAGTGAAGTTCCAATGCTTGGAGGCTTGTGAGACGAGATTTCAAGAGTTGACGACTCAACTCACCTCGACACCGGTGTTAACCCTACCTTAGGGTACCGATGGGTTTGTGGTATACTGTGATGCTTGAAGGATCGTCTTTTGTTGTGTATCGATACAACATGGTAAGGTTATAGCATATGCTTCCAGGCAGCTAAAGATTCATGAAAAGAATTATTCGACCCATGATTTTGAATTGGCGGCGGTAGTATTTTCCTTGAAGATTTGGAGACACTATTTGTACAGGTCCATATAGATGTGTTTACAGGCCACAAGAGCATACGATATGTGTTTACATAGAAGGATCTAAATCTGCTTTAAAGAAGGTGATTGGAGCTACTCAAGGATTATGATATGAGTGTACTTTACCATCCGGGCAAGGCTAATGTAGTAGAAGACGCTCTTAGTAGGCTCTTTATGGAGAGTGTGTCCCATGTAGATGAGGGGAGGAAGGAGCTGGTGAAGGATGTGCATCGGCTTACACGGTTGGGAGTTTGTTTGGTTGACTCGATCAATGGTGGAGTTATTATTCAGAATGGATCAAAATCATCCTTGGTGACTGATGTGAAAGCTAGACAAGAAGAGGATCCTATTTTGATGAAGTTGAAGGAAGCCATTCAGAATCAGAAGGTAGAGGTCTTCTCCAAAGGGGGAGATAGTGTGCTTTGATATTAGGGTTGCTTGTGTGTTTCAAATGTTGATGATTTGAGAGATCAGATATTGCACGAGGCTCATGGTTCCAGATATTCCATACATCCAGTTGCCACCAAGATATACCGTGACCTATGGTAAGTCTATCGATGGAATGGCATAAAGAAGGACATTGCAGAATTTGTGGCTAAGTGTCCAAATTGTCAACAAGTGAAGGTTGAGCACTAGATATTAGGAGGTGAGCTTCAAGATATCAATATTCCTACTTGGAAATGGGAGGAGATCAATATGGACTTTATCACAGGGTTGTCTCGCACTCGTCGATAGTACGACTCCATTTGGGTGGTCGTGGACAGGTTGACCAAAGCCGCTCATATTCTACCAGTCAAAACTACTGATTCAGCGGAGGATTATGCCAAACTATACATTCAAAATCTAGTTCAGTTGCATGGAGTTCCTTTGTCCATCATATCAGAAAAAGGTACTCAGTTTACCTCCCAGTTTGGAGATCATTTCAAAAGGGACTACATACCCAGTTCAAGCTCAGTACAACATTTCACCCCCAAACTGATGGTTAGGCAGAGCGTACTATTCAGACTCTCGAAGACATGTTGAGATCCTGTGTGATTGCCTTCAAGGGTAGTTGGGATGATCATTTTCCTCTCATTGAGTTTGCATATATCAATAACTACCATTCCAGCATTCAGATGGCTCCGTTAGAGGCTCTCTATGGGTGGAGATATAGATCACCTATTGGTTGGTTTAAAGTCAATAAAGCTACGATGATAGGACCAGATTCAGTCCATGAGGTCATGGAGAAAGTTCAGCTTATAAGGGACAAGCTAAAAATATCTCAGAGTCGCCAAAAGTCCTATAAGGATTAGAGAAGGAGAGAACTTGAGTACAAAGTTGATGATTGGGTGTTTCTAAAGGTATCTCCCATGAAGGCAGTGATGAGATTCGGAAAGAAAGGAAAAATCAGTCCCCGTTACATTGGCCCATATCGGTTGTGAAACGGGTTGGCAAGGTAGCATATGAATTGGAGTTTCCCTCGGAACTAGCCTCAGTCCATCCAGTTTTCCATATATCGCTCTTAAAGAAGTGTTTGGGTGATCCAGCTCTAGTTTTTCCGGTGGACAGTGTCTGTATGATAGACAGCCTTAGTTATGAGGAGGTACCAGTGGAGATATTGGATAGTCAGGTTTGTAAGCTAAGGAACAATGAAGTAGGTTCAATCAAGATTTTATGGAGGAATCAACATGTTGAGGGAGCTCCAACTTGAGGTATCAATTTTTTCCCTAGAACTCTATTTAATTTCATGTTCAGTTCATGTATCCCAGTTTCTTTTATGTCAAAGCATGTATGTATGATTTGTGAATCCAGTTTAGTCATGTAGTTCAAATCAGAGTCAGTCACTCGGTCAGTTTTCAGTATGTATGTTCAGTATTTCAATATGGTGATTGCATTTCTCTTTTTCGTATGTTTACCCATATTCGAGGATGAATTTTTCCAAGGGGAGATATTGTAATACCCTAAAAATTCCTAAAATTAGACCTGGAATTTAAAAATGAAAAGTAGCAGAATCTAGAAAATTTTCTCAAAACGGGTCATTGCACGAGTCGTTGAGGGACTAACGACTCATTGGATGCGTCCATGAGGAGATACTACAGGTTTGGAGTTGGGAGTAACGGGTCAAGGAATGACCTGTTATCTGATGTAACAGATCGTTGGATGTGAGCCGTTGTGAAGTGGGCCTGGTCCAGGGAGGAAGTAAGGAGTCACTAACGACTCGTCGTTGTAAGTGCCCTTTGGGAGGAATCCCGGGAGATAGGCAGTGGTGTCAATGGATTGTTACCATGAGTCGTTGGCTGGGTATAACTCGTGGGACCTATCGTGGTATCAGGTTTGGCATCCGATGTTCAGGGTGTAACAACGAGGGTTGTAACGGACCGTTGAAGCCAGTAACGGTCTGTTCTGATGCCTGTTGTCACTGGCGGAGCAGTTTTTTCAGGAAATTCATTAAGGGTATTTCCGTTATTTCTAAGCCCTAGAGTCCTAAACTACATCGTTTTGAGCTTGAAATAGAGTGTTTTAAGACGAGTTATGTCATTCTAAACCTATTCTAATTCATGCATGCAAGCTTAGGGGTTTTGAGAGGTGATCAAGTCAAGTTTTCTACAAGTTCTTCCTCAATTCTCTTTGGGCTATCAAGGAAGTGTGAGAATCAGATCCCTTTAGGTATGTAAGGCTATGAATGGGTGCAATTATCCACACCCATGCCCAATTTCCCTCTCGATTCATGATGTTCTAATTGATGATTCCATGGGGTTCTTACCCAATGCATGAATTCTTAAGTTTTATTCATGGGTATGATCTAAGCATGTTTTAAATGATGAATTATGATTAATGCGCAGATTTTATAATGTTTTAAATTATAAATTATGTTTTCAAGTTTTCTCAATTGTGATGCCCATCCATGAATGTCCATGAAAGTTGAGATCTATGAGATATATGTTCAAGTATGATGAGATGTTTATAAATAACGTATGATTTCGATATACCCATGTTTGTGTTCATGTTTTCAAAGTGAATCAAGTTGATTTCAAGCATGTTAAAGTATTAGGCAAGCCCATATGATCAAGTATATTTTATGATTTTATGAATTAGCTTACCATATGGTTTTGGAGTCACGACTCCTACTATTTTCAGCTTGTGGTATGGTTTGAGCCAAGGCTCCTCATGTTATGATTTTCGATTATGCACGTATGTTATTTATTTAGCTTCATCACTAGACAATGGTCAGCTTCATTGAAAAATGATGGAGAGCATATGCATGTTCTTGGGAGTAGTGTCTAGCACCGATTAGGCTAAGGGACAATAAACCCTGTGCCTCAGAACGACGCGCCAATGTAGGTTTATTTTTATATTTTTGGGACCAACCTTGGAGCTTTTTCGTGCCCCCAAGAGGCTTTGAGCTTGATATTGATATCATGGTAGCGTCCTTAGCCCTAGCAAGGCTTTGGATGGCTCTGCCAACTTGAGTGTGATAGTCGGGACCACGTAAGCTTTATTGTGGTAATGACGACTATATGACGAGTCTCCCATTATTCTACATAATTTCAATTATGCATGTACATCAGTCATGATATTATGTTTTCAGTAGGTTTGACCCAATGTTCAATTTTACTTATGATTATCAATTTTCAGCTTTGGGTCAATCAATTCAGTTAAGATGTTCAGTTATGTTGAGATCATGATCTCATAAAATAGCATGCAAGCCCTACTCTCATAATCTTATCTTGATTATGTTTTATATTATGCATGATTTAATGATTTTACTTACCTTGCATACCTGGTACATTCCACGTACTGACCGCATACTCTATGTTGTATCTTTTAATTATATAGGCTCTGATATTCAGACTCAGTCTCGTCGCTAGCCAGCTTTCAGAGTTAGTTAGCTATTCTCAGTATTAGTTGGTGAGTCCTCATCTTGTGAGGGCCCTTTTTATCACTTATGTTTTGCCTTTTCAGTTTTTAGACTTAGAGAGTTAGTTGGAGTCTTGTCCCATCAACTCATCAGTAATAAAGGCTTTTCAGGCATAGATTGTATTCAGCTTCAGACTCGTGTTGTATGTTCTAATTTTATGCTATGTTCAGACTTCCGCTATTTTTATTATGGTTGATCTTCCTCTCTATTTTATTGAGAAGTTATGTTTATGCCATGGGTCGACTTGAAGCCTCTCGGGGTTCCTTGTCCTGTATCTTGATCCGGGCCTATGTTCTGGTCGTGACAGATAATTGCTTGAGTTGGTGAAATTCTTGATTAATTCATGTTGAATTGTAGTAAATTATTTATTGTGGTTGATTGAATTGAAGATTGTTACTCCATTACATGGATTACTTCAATTGTGAATTAGAGAAGGAAGTGAGAGGGAAAGTCTAGATAGTACACCCTTGATTAAAATTTAAAAGCTAGAGAAGAGTTGAAAAGAAAGAAAAATCATGAACTTGGTGTAGTATGAGTTAGTGAATTAAATTAGATTATTGAGATTTGATGATGATGGGGAAAGTCTTGAGTACCCTATTTGACAAATTCTCACATATACGCTAGCAAATTAAGTGTGGGGGTGAATTTTTGTAACACCCCGTAAGTTTATAACGTTTAATCGGCCTATCATATGTTGGTTAAGTGTCTTAGAGTGTCATAAGTACAAGGAAAGGGCCGGGGGAAAAGCCAAACGAGTGCAAAGTTGGGATTTCGCGGGAGGAGGCCAAACCAAGCTGCCCAGAGGAGCAAAGTGGCACGGATCTGCTCCTCCGCGTTAGCCAACGTGGCACGGAGCAGAATCAACGCGTTGGTTGTCTGCTGCCTCAAGTATATAAGGGTCTCACACTTAGAAGTTAGATATAATTCTTATAATCACGACCAACAGAGGGGAGGACGAAGGCAAACATTTAATTTTCATCCGATTACGCCGCTAAACGCCGTCCAAATCCGAATTAACTTCGGGTATCGAAGTATAAGGCTGGAGGGAGCATTTCTACGGAGTTAGTTTCATGAAATTCGCTCGGCGAATCATCATCCCGCTGAGCCAAATTTGTTGGAATTTCTCCAAACTAGTGTCAATACGATCCTAGGCTTAAAGTAAGCATTTCTCCCTTCTAGATTTTTGAGAAATAACAAGGTTTCGACCGTGTTCCGTGAAGTTGGAATATAGTTAATATTTGTATATAAAGTTTTCCTTTTTGCTGAATTTAGTGTTAAAACTAGTCCTATCTTTCCAGTAACACGATTTTAGTTGGGAAGAGATATTGAATACTAATTGGAACCTATCAGTTAATTAGAAATCGGCAATAGAGGTATGTTAAGGCATTTTCTTTCGGCAAGTTAGTTTCTTCAGCATAGTAATCCAGTATGAATCCCAGTAAAGCATGTCAGGAGTATGTTATCATGTTTAGTTGTTGTTGACAGTTGAGACTCATAAATTGTATTATTTCGGGCTGGATTATACCTGTATAGCTTCCGTGACCACCCTAGGGTTAATAGCTGTGTCGCTGCCCGCCAGGGGCGAGGATACGTCGCTCTACGGAGCGTCACGCCGTCCGCAAGGGACGAAGATAGGGATCCAGATCCTCATATTATCGTGGTTGGCCTTATACACACCCCGCCAAACGTTTATGCTTGGGGTGTAGATATCAGGAGTCCTCTGAACACAGACACAGCTACAGTCAGGGGCTAAGCGGGCCTAGTTGTAGACCCAGGGGATCGGTACGACGCTTATAGCTGGTAGTTGACTCAGTATGACCTGGATAGGGGTATGTAGATTGAGGTGTACTCACTAGGGCTAATAGGGGCCCAGGTGCGTTATTCTGTGCTGATACCTTCCGGCTTATGGGGGTCAGGTAAGGTTTTTGCTTGCTTTAGTTACTGATAGTTAGACAGTAAGACGCCTCCTTTGCAAGGATGAACCCTACCTTCCTTATTACATTTATGTTTAGTCCTAATCTCACTACCTCAGTCATCTTTAGTCCGTTTTCTTTACTTCAGTCATTGTTAGTTCTATCTCTTACTTTCAGTTATTTAAAGTTAATGCTTTACATACTCAGTACCTATGGTACTGACGCCCTCTTATGGGGCGCTTCATTACTTCCCTGCAGGTGCAGATAGACGATGAGCAGGTCTCTTGTAATTCCAGTTAGTTGTACAAAGCCGTCATCTCCCTTCTTCCGGAGCTTGTGTGATAGAGGTTTATTTCTTTTGTTTGTACAGTGTGGGTAGGTCAGGGCCCTGTTCCAACCATCTTATTACTCCTAGAGACTTGTAGATTGCATTACTTCCCTGTGGTTAGATGATATCGGCCGTGTGGGGCCCATATATGTTTAGACTATGTGTGTTGGCCGTGTGGGGCCCTGTTTAGCTGTTGATTGGTGGCCTTGTCGGTCATAGTTCAGTTTAGCATCTGATTTTACTTTCCAGTTAAAACTAGATATCATGGTGGCCTTGTCGGCCCGCGTAGGACTCCCTATGTTTGTTTCTCTCTGGTTAGTTGTTTGTTTTCATAGGTGGCTATAGGCCTTGTCGGCCAGGAGTTGTATTTACAGCCGCTATATAGCCTGTTGTTTTCTTGATTCCAGAATTAGAGTCAGCCCTTCACCAGAGGTGCTTAGACTTAATCAGCTCAGTAGTTCAGGTCATAGTATGGCACCAGGTGCCTGTCATGCCTCCCAAGGTGGGGCGTGACAAACTTGGTATCAGAGCAGGTCGTATCCCAGGGAATCTGCAAGCCGTGCTAAGTAGAGTCTTGTCTATGGATGTGTTGCGCACCACATACTATAGGCAGGAGGCGGCAAGGCATGATAGGATGGTTACTCTTTCTTCTTATTCAGTCGTGCTATAGAGTGGTACAGTATAGGGTTGAGTCCCTAAGCTCATTATACTCTTTTGTTTACAGAGAAATGTCAGACCAGCGACACCCTAGACAGGCAGAAGGTTAGATGTAGCAGTAGGAGAGGGCACCAGCAGGGTGCCTCAGCCTCGGCCAGAACTGGCCTGATATGAGGATGATACGGAGGTATCATCTCGACCTCCCCAGCAATCTCCACCATGTCAGGAGCCACTTGGGACGGTCGGTGTGACGGCACCGCCTCCGGTAGTTTCTATACCCGTACCATCTGACCAGGAGGTCAGGAGCGCGGTGGTTATGCTAGCACAGATGATGGATGCTCAGCGCCAGCCAGTGCCACCTACAGTTGCAGAATCCGTAGGAGGGCCTGGTAGCTTGAGGGTCCGAGAGTTCCTAGCACTAAGTCCCCTACAATTCACAGGGACAGATCGGATCGAGGACCCTCAGGACTTCTTAGACCAGATGCAGAGGATTTTCAGGGTGATGCATGTTACACCCACAGAGTCAGTTGAGTTAGCAGTATTCCGACTATGGGACATTGTTGTACTGTGGTATGAGAGTTGGGAGAGGTCCCGAGGGAGAGATGTTTCCCCTCCGACCTGGCCTAGCTTCTCAGAGGCTTTCTTGGATCATTACCTACCGCGGGAGATTCAACAGGCTAGGGTTGATCAATTCCTATACTTGGAGCAGGGGTCGATGATTGTTCGGGAATATGCCATGCGGTTTGATTCCTTAGCTCGATATGTGCCAGCCTTTGTGGACACAATGCCGACTAAGGTACACCACTTTATTATGGGGTTGAACCCAGAATATGTTAAGACCTGCATCATATCCACACTATGAGAGGATATGGATATTGCTCGTGTGTAGGCTTTTGCTCAGGATATTGAGGGTATCAGACAGTAGTAATGGGAGATTAGGAGGACAAGTAAGGAGCAGCATCGCAGGGACAGACTGGGTGAATTACAAGAGGAGTTTCGGAGAGGACCTAGGCCACAGTTATCAGATAGGCCGCCTAGACCCCGCCTCCACCGCAGCGGCAGAGGAGCAGGTTTATTCACCGAGGGCAGCCCCAGCCCGGTGAAGGATCGCGAGCAGTAGGTTCACAGTAGGTGAGGGGAGTGGAGAAGAGTGGGTTTACAATACCACTTTGCCTATTTGCAGTCGACGCCACTCTGGAGCATGCAGGTATGGTTCTACCGCATGCTACATTTGTGGACAGGAGGGTCACCAAATGAGGAGTTGTCCAGCTAGGGGTCAGGGTGACCGGGATCGATAGGATAGGTCCTCGGCAGGATCACGAGCTCCAGCATCCCTGGCAGGGCATAGGCCCTCAGTTTCAGCCGGCAGAGGCCGAGGCAGATTAAGGGCCTCCAGTTCAGGTGTCAGCCCAGACCGTACTTATGCACTAGCGGGGCGACAAGAGTCAGAGTCATCACCAGATGTTGTGACAGGTATGCTGAACATTTGCTCTCATCCTGCTTATGTGTTGATAGATCCAGGATCTACGTTGTCCTATGTTACACCGTTAGTGGCTTGGAAGTTTAGTATTATGCCGAAATTGCTTCGGCGACCTTTCTAAGTGTCTACACCCGTTGGTGACTCTATTATAGCCAGAAGGGTCTATGGGGGGTGTACAGTAGAGGTTTCCAGTCGTTAAACTAATCTCAGTGTCTACACCCGTTGGTGACTCTATTATAGTGAGAAGGGTCTATGGGGGGTGTACAATAGAGATTGCCAGTCGTCAAACTACGGCAGACTTGATGAACTAGAAATGGTTGATTTTGATGTTATTATGGGTATGGACTGGCTAGCTCCATGTTATGCCAATGTCAAATGTTGGACCAAGATTGTCCGATTCCACTTTCTAGGGGAGGCAGTACGGGAGTGGAAAGGTAGTATAGCCACGCCAAAAGGTAGGTTTATTTCCTATCTTCAGGTGAGAAATATGATAGCAGAAGGGTGCATTTATCATATTGTCAAAGTTCAGGATGTTCGGCCAGAGCCTCCGACCCTTCAGTCTATTCCAGTGGTTAATGAATTTCCCGACGTATTTCCAGATGAGCTTCCTGGTATTCCCCCCAAAAGAGAAATTGATTTTGCAATCGATCTATTACCAGGCATTCAGCCTATATCTATTCCTCCATATTGGATGGCTCCTGTTGAACTCAGAGAATTAAAGGAACAATTGAAGGATTTGCTAGACAAGAGCTTTATCAAGCCGAGTACCTCACCATGGGGTGCGCCAGTTCTGTTTGTAAGGAAGAAGGATGGCTCCCTCCGTATGTGTGTAGATTATCAGTAGCTGAATAAAGTCACTATCAAAAATAAGTACCCGCTTTGCAGAATAGACGACCTGTTTGATCAGCTACAGGGAGCGAGGTATTTTTCAAAGATTGACTTAAGGTCAGGATATCATCAGGTTCGGGTTTGTGAAAGAGATATTCCAAAGACTGCCTTCAGGACCAGATATGGCCACTTTTAATTTCTAGTCATGTCCTTCAGACTGACAAATGCCCCAGCAGTGTTCATAGACCTGATGAACAATATTTTCAGACCATACCTGGACTTGTTCGTGATAGTATTTATCGATGATATTCTGGTGTATTCCCGCTCAGAGGAAGATCACCAGGATCATCTACGGACAGTACTCCAAATTCTTAGAGATCGCCAGCTATATGCAAAATTTTCTAAATGTGAATTTTGGCTGAATTCAGTAACCTTCTTGGGCCATATTATGTCAGATGCTGGTATACAGGTAGATACGCAGAAGATAGAGGCAGTGAAAACATGGCCTAGACCTACCACTCCAACTGAGGTACGTAGTTTCCTAGGGTTAGCCGGGTATTACAGAAGGTTAGTATACCCCGTAAAATTCCCAACACATAGATGGTCTATTCGCGTGTTGGTTAAGAGTATTTGAAAACCATACATGCTAGGAAAAGGCCCGAAAAAAGACCGGATGAGAAACCTATCGAACCATCGTGGAAGGAGCCGGGGCAGAGCCCCTCTGCGATGGCAACGTGTCACGGAGGTGGAGCCTCCGCGTTGGCTCCGTGAAACGTTGGCCCTGTCTAGCCCCAAGTATATAAAGCCTCCACTTC
The DNA here is from genome assembly GCA_035772735.1 of Datura wrightii. Lineage (NCBI taxonomy): Eukaryota > Viridiplantae > Streptophyta > Magnoliopsida > Solanales > Solanaceae > Datura > Datura wrightii. The sequence goes on from JASDFA010000016.1 coordinate 119,697,865, forward strand.
GGTTCATTTCATAAATATATCAAATAATTTCCAGAAGCTCGAAGAGAAATAGAGGGTGCGAGGTTTGTTGATAAATTATCGCTCGATTACGCCGTCAAACGCGGTCCAAACTCAAATTAATTCCAGATACCGAGGTATTAAGCAGTAAGGAGCATTCCTACGGATTTAGTTTCGCGAAATTCGGTCGACGAATCATCGTGCTACCAAACTAAGGTAAGTGGAATTGCTCCAAATTAGTGTCAATATATTTCTATCCTTAAAGTGAGTATTTCTCCCTTCTGGACTTTCGAGAAATAGCGAGTTTTTGACCGTCTTTCGGTAAGCCAAAATTTAGGCTATAAATATATCGAAAGTGACGTTTTCTTTCAGAATATTGGTGTATTTGTTTCTAATGGACATGTATATTAATGTAGTTGGGAGAAACAACAGAAGTACCGACGGAAATCACATCGGTCAGTCGGGTACTCAGAAATCAGGTATGTAAAGCTATTCTTTCGGCAAACCAGGAAGTACAGTCTAGTAAATAAATAGATTAAAGGCTATTATGTCACACCTCGCCTTGGGGGGTATGACTGGCACCTGGTGACCTAGTAGGACCCAGATTGCTAACTGGTGAGCCTAAGCACACCTGGTGCTTGGCTAGCTCTAACTCAGATTCATGGAATCAACGGGCTATATAACGGCTGTAAATACAACCTCCGGCCGGCTGGGCCTATAGCCACCTATATTGTAATATCAGCTAACCAGAATCATACTTATGTAGGGAGACCTATGCGGGCTGACAAGGCCACCATGCTGACTAGTCATCGGAAACTTCAACACAAGACTACTATAAGACTACGTGACCGGCAAGGTCACCACTACTGTCCAACTAAGTCCTCACACGGCCAACATAAACTGAAATGCTAAACAGCTATAACAAACTGCACGATCTCACACGACCGGCTCAGCTGACCTCAGGGAAATATATACAGACTGCAAGCCTCTAGGAATACTGATAAGATGGTCGGGACAGGGCCCTGACCTACCCGTATTGTACAACAAAAGGGAAATGATATAAACCTCTGAAATATCAAGCTCCGGATGACAGGAGCTGATGACTCTGCGCTGGCTAGGATCACGAGAGATCGCCTCCTCGTTTGTGAGTACCTGCAGGCAAGTAATACAGCGCCCCACTGGGCATCAGTACCACTGGTACCGAGTATGCAAAGCAACTGAATAGAAATAACATAACTAGCAGTTCTAAACAGCAGGAGACAACTAAATCTGAAGAGCTGATAGGAGCTAGATCAAACCTTTCTACACTGATAGGTAGGAGCGTGTCTGTAGTCATGGCGGCCTGTTGTCTATTAACTAGTATAGATAAGAACATAAGTACATATACATTTAGCAAGCAATATCCAATACCAACCCCCATAAGCCGGATGGCGCCAAGCAAGCAAACAATCTATATACCCCTACCCGGGTCAAAACTAGCCAAAAATAAGTCACTCCCCTCATCTGCTCAATCGGAGCTCCTCGACCGGCCCCCTGAGTCTCCGGTTTGGGCCATAGATTCCGATATAAATAACCATGTCTGACTCCAAAGGACTCCTGCGCAGACAGTAATAGATAGGGTCTGGTTCCTCGGAACTCTCCTCAGGGCTATCTGAAACCGGAGCTACACCTGTAATAAGATCTGTAACTGTAACTGTATTTGTATCTGTTCCTTATGCGCTTGCGCACAACAGGGCTATCTGTACTGTAATGCTGATCAACCTGATATGGGGAAAGCTTCATCCCATCTTCGTCCTAACTGGGGATGGCATGCCACTCTTTGGAGTGACGTACACCCACCCGCTTAGTGGGCGACACGATTACCAACCCAGGGGCGGCGAGGACGCTCAATAAGGTGCCCTCACGCCACATCAAGTCTCAACAAACAAATATCACATACAAATAGCAAGCATGTATAACTGAAAAAAAACTATCTGAAAGTCTGATTTCTTATTCTGATCTCTTTCTATATTATATTGATTCTTTACTGATTATACTGATTCTGAAATCTCTATTTAACTGTTTGGCTAATCTACAGCCGGGATACTATCTGTCTGAATGGCTAATCTGTAGCCATAAAACTATCTGTCTATCTGATTTTACTTTATTAGCTTTTATTTTGAAAATCTGTATCTTTTTATTCTACAACATGCTTGCTAATCATACAATAAGCTACACTGAATCTAGAATGCTAACTCGCCCTTTGGCGCATGCTTTACTAACTTTTAGACTGAATACGATACGGCAACACAACTCAGAATCTACTAGACTTACTTAATTCTCAACATTCAACTCCGAGAGTTTCAAATACGAAGTTTACTATGATTTACCAAGCTAAGGCTTACTAACTTGCCGAAGAACAACTTCACATACCTTAACTTTGAGTTATTTGATTATCGGACGAGGCTCGGTCGGTATTCCAGCTATTTCTCTCAACTACATTCATATACACGTTAATTAGTGCTAAATACAACACTATTCTGAAAGACGATGTCACTTTCGATATAATTGTAGCTTAAACTTAGGCTTATCGAAAGACGGTTGAAAACTTACTATTTTTCAAAAGTCCAGAAGGGAGAAGTATTCACTTCACAGCTAGGAGCACATAGACACTAGTTTGGAGCAATTCTACTTACCTTAGTCCGGTAGTTTGACGATTCGTCGGCTGTATTTCGCGAAACTAAATCCGTAGGAATGCTCCCTGCTGCTAAATACCTCGATACCTGAGATTAATTTAAGTTTGGACTACGTTTGGCAGCATAATCGGATGATAATATATTAACCCTCTTCGTCTCTCTCTATTTTCTACGTTTTTCTGGAAATAAAATAAAGGTTATAACATCACAAACCGAAGTGGGGGTTTTATATACTTGGGCCTAGACAGGCCCAACGTGTCACGGAGCCAACGCGGAGGCTCCACCTCCGTGACACAGTGCCATCGCAGAGGGGCTCTGCCCCGACTCCTTCCATGATGGTTCGACAGGTTTCTTGTCCGATCTTTTCCCGAGCCTTTCTCAAGCACGTATGGATTTAAAATATGCTTAACCAAAGCGCGAATAGGCCATCTAGGTGCCGAGAATCTTACGGGGTATAACATTCTCCCCCCTTAAGAATATTCATCCTCGAATGTAAACTTCTATCTAGAGGACTTCTCAACTTGTTTCTAAGAAAATTTCGGCAGAGTTTCCCCTGTAATATGGACTACCCCAAAAACTTGAAACGCAGAAAAGTCCAATACAGGTACTAACTGGACACAATACTTTAAGATTCACTTGATAGCTAAATATCCATCTTTCTCATTATACATATACAACCATAAAGTACTGCATAAGTGATAATACGAACATACCTGTCGCCTTACTAGGCCTGGAATAAGTGAGGATATCTAATCTTCATATCTTCCTCTGCCTCCCAAGTCATCTCCTCCCAGTTCCTGTTACGCCACAATACCTTGACAGACGCAATATCTTTAGTTCTCAATCTACGAATCTATCTGTCTAAGATGGCTATTGGAACCTCTTCATAGGCCAGCTCCTCCATGACCTGGATATCCTGGATTGGGACTGCTCTGGATGGGTCTCCTATGCATTTCCTCAGCATAGACACATGAAAGACCGGATGAATGAATTCTAGCTCTAGAGGCAAGTTCAACTCATATGCCACTTGGCCTATCCTTCGACGAATCTGATAAGGCCCAAAAAACCTCGGACTGAGCTTACCTTTCTTGCCGAATCTCATCACCCCTTTCATTGGAGATACTTTCAGAAATACCCAGTCATTCACATCAAATTCCAAGTTTCTGCACCGCACGTCAGCATATGATTTCTGGCGGCTATGTGCAGCCAGTAGGTGTTCTCTGATAAGCTTTACCTTTTCCTCCGACTGTTTAATGATGTCTTGCCCAATTAACGCTGATTCTCCCACTTAAAACCAGCCAACCGGTGATCTGCATTTTCGCCCATACAAGGCTTCAAAAGGCGCCATCTGGATGGCTGAGTGATAGCTATTATTATAAGAAAATTCAATTAACGGCAAATGCTCATCCCAGCTACCTCCAAAATCTAGCACACACACTCGTAGCATGTCCTCGAGTGTCTGAATAGTGCGCTCAGCCTGTCCATCTGTCTAAGGGTGGAATGTTGTGCTCAAATTAATCTGCATTCCCAGACCTCTCTGAAATGACTGCCAAAATCTAGCCGTAAACTGTGGTCCTCTGTCTGAAATAATGGATACTGGTACTCCATGCAACCTAACTATTTCTCGGATATACAACTCCGCATAATCTTCGGCCGAGAAAGTAGTTCTTACTAGCAGGAAATGAGCTGATTTTGTCAATCTGTCAACTATCACCCATATAGAGTCATGTCTGTGCCTGGTACGGGGTAATCCTGATACAAAATCCATATTCACGGCTTCCCATTTCCAGAGAGGCACAGCTATGTCCTGAGTTAACCCGCCTGGTTTCTGATGTTCTTCTTTCACCTGTTGACAGTTAGGACACTGGGCTACAAATTCAGCAATTTCTCTTTTCATACCTGGCCACCAGTAGTTTTCCTTGATATCATGGTACATTTTCGTCGCACTGGGGTGAAGAGAATAACGGGCGTGATGTACCTCGTTCATAATCTGCTGGCGGAGTCCTAAAACATCTGGAACACATAGGCGACCTTTACATAACAGCACTTCTCCCTTAGTTATCTGAAAATCTAGCGCTTTACCCTACTGGATTCTGTCTTTGAGCCGGATTAGGTCAGGATCCTCACACTGCCGTTCTTTTACTTCCACAACTAATGATGACATGGCAGTGTTCTGAATTACCGCTCTGTTGTCCTCTGTGTCTACTATACGAACGGCTAAGCTGGCTAATTGATGTATTTCTCTGACCAACTCCCGCTTCTCGGGCTACAAATGAGCCAAACTTCCCATTGATTTACGGCTGAGAGCATCTGCTACTACATTGGCTTTTCCCGGATGATACAGAATGTCCACGTCATAATCTTTCAATAACTCCAACCAGCGACGCTGTCGCAAATTCAGTTCCCTCTGAGTGAAGATATATTGTAGGCTCTTATGATCTGTGAAAATATCCACATGGACGCCATACAAGTAATGTCTCCGTATCTTTAAGGCGTGGATCACTGCGGCTAATTCCAGGTCATGGGTAGGGTGTTCTTCTCGTGCTTCCTCAGCTGTCTGGAAGCATACGCAATCACCTTACCATGCTGCATCAACACACAACCCAACCCAACGCCTGATGCGTCGCAATACACTGAATAACCTTCTGTACCTTCCGGCAATGCTAACACTGGGGCGGAGGTTAATCTGTCTTTTAACTCCTGGAAACTCTGCTCGCATGCCTCTGTCCACTGAAACTTCGCTACCTTCTGTGTCAGTTTGGTCAGAGGTGCCGCTATAGTAGGGAATCCCTCAACAAATCTGATGTAATATCCCGCTAACCCCAGAAAACTGCGGACTTCGGTCGGAGTGGTAGGCCTAGGCCATGATTTGACTGCTTCTATCTTCTGCGTGTCAACTTGTATACCAGCATCCGACACAATATGCCCCAAAAAGGCTACTGAATTAAGCCAAAATTCGCACTTGGAGAACTTAGCATATAACTGGCGGTCCCTGAGAATCTTGAGCACTGTCCGTAAATGAGTCTGGTGATCTGCTTCGGAGCTAGAATACACCAGAATATCATCAATAAACACGATCACAAAAAGGTTGAGGTATGGTCTGAAAATACTATTCATCAGGTCGATGAATACTGCTGGGGAATTCGTTAACCCAAAGGACATAACTAGAAATTCAAAGTGTCCATATCGGGTCCTGAACGCCGTTTTGGGAATATCTCTTTCACGAACTCAAACTTGGTGATATTTGGACTGCAAGTCAATCTTGGAAAAGTATCTGGCCCCTTGTAGTTGATCAAACAAATCATCTATTCTGGGAAGCGGATACTTATTCTTTACTGTAACTTTGTTCAACTGCCGATAATTTATGCACATACGGAGCGAGCCATCTTTCTTCCTCACAAATAGAATTGGCGCACCCCATGGTGAAGTACTCGTCCTGATGAAACCTTTAGCTAGCAAATCTTTTAACCGCTCCTTCAACTCTCTGAGTTCTGCAGGAGCCATACGATAAGGAGGAATTGATATAGGATGAGTGCCTGGTAATAAATCAATAGCGAAATCTATTTCCCTCTCTGGTGGAATACCAGGTAACTCATCTAGAAACACATCAGGGAACTCGTTCACCACCGGAACAGATTGGAGTGTCGAAGATTCTACTCGGACATCCTGGACCCTGACTAGGTGGTAGATACATCCCTTAGTTATCAATTTCCTCGCCTGAAGGTAGGAAATAAACCTACCTTTTGCAGTAGCTGTGCTGCCTTTCCACTCTTGCACTACCTCTCCTGGAAAGTGGAATCGGACTATCTTGGTCCAACATTCTACGTTAGCATAGCATGGCACCAACAAATCCATACCCATAATGGCATCGAAATCAATCATTTCTAACTCTACCAAATCTACTGTAGTCTGGTGATCAACAACCTCTACTGTACACCCTCGGTAAATTCTACTAGCTATACTAGAGTCACCGATGGACGTGGATACTGCAAAGGGCTTCTGTAATAATTCTGGTGCAATATTGAACTTTCGTTCCACAAATGGGGTAATATACGATAGAGTGGATCCTGGATCAATCAATACGTAAGCAGGGAATGAACAGATAGTCATCGTACCTGTTATTACATCCGGAGACGCCTCTGAATCATGTCTCCCTGGAAGTGCATAAGTATGGTTTGAACCCGTACCTGAACTAGAGGCTCCTGATCTACCTCGGCCTCTGCCTACTGAACCCGAAGGCCCACGCCCCGCTGAGGCTGCTGGGGCTCGTGTCCCTGCAGATCCCCTGTCCTGACTATCTCTACTCCCCTGACCTCTGGTCGGACAATCTCTCATCCGATGCCCCTCCTGTCCGCAAATATAACACCCAGTGGAGCCATATTTACAAGCTCCAGAGTGTGGTCGATTACAATAGGGGCAGGGTGAGGGTGCAAATCTGCTCTGTTCTCCCCTTCTCTGCTGTGGGGACTCTACTGTTTTGGAACTGCCACTGGGCTCTGACTGCCCCCCATCGCACATATCTACCTCGCTGCTGCTGCTGCTGTGGTGGAGGTGGGGGTCTAGGGGGTCTATCTGATAGTCAAGGCCTGGGTCCTCTCTGAACTTCTCTTTGCATTTTCTTCAATCTATCTCTGCGGTGCTGTTCCTGACTGGTCTGTCTACTACTCTGTTGCCGCTATCTAAGACCCTCAATGGTCTGAGCAAAGGCCTACACTCGGGCAATATCCATATCTTTTCGTAATGTAGCCGTCATAAAAGCTTCAATATATTCCGGGTTCAGACCCATAATGAACCGGTGGACTCTGGATGGCATAGTGTCCACAAAGGCTGGAGCATAGCGGGCTAAGGAGTCAAACTGTAGGGCATATTCTCGTACACTCCTCGCCCCCTGCTCCAAATGCAAAAACTGATCCATTCGGGCCTGCCGGGTCTCCCGTGGGATGTAACGGTCCAGGAAAGCCTTCGAGAAGCTGGACCAGGTCGGAGGGGCAACATCTCTCCCTCGAGACCTTTCCTAACTCTCGTACCATAACACAGCTATGTCCCACAACCGAAACACTGCCAGCTCAACTGATTTTGTAGGGGTCACATGCATAACCCGAAAAATCCTCTGCATCTGATCTAGGAAGTCCTGGGGGTCCTCTGCCTGATCTGACCCAGTGAACTGTGGGGGACCTAGTGCCAAAAACTCCCTGACCTTGGAACTACCTGACCCACCTGAAGACTCTGCTGCTACAGGTGGCACTGACTGGCGCTGTGAGGCCATCATTTGTGCCAACATAACTACAGCGCTACGAACCTCCTGATTTGATGGCGAAGGCACATGAGCCATCGGGGGCGGTGTAGTTCCCAACGGCTCCTAATGTGAGGGGGACTGCTGAGAGGGCTGTGATGAAGCCTCTATATCGCCCTCAGATCGGGCTGACTCTACATGAAACTGTGGCATCCCGCTGGTGCCTTCTCCTGCTGCTGTGTCTAATCTCCTGCCTATGGCAGGGTGTCGCTGATCTGCCATTCTTATCTGTAGACAAAGAATACGATAAGTTTTAGGGACTCAACCCTATACTGTACCGCTCTATAGCACGACTGACTGAGAAAGAAGAGTAACCATCCTATCATGCCTCGCAGCCTCCTGCCTATAGTATATGGTGCACAACACATCCATAGACAAGACTCTACTTAGCACGGCTTGCAGACTCCCTGGGACACGACCTGCTATGATACCAAGTTTGTCACACCCCGCCTTGGGGGGTATGACTGGCACCTGGTGCCCTAGTAGGACCTAGATTGCTAACTGGTGAGCCTAAGCACACCTGGTGCTTGGCTAGCTCTAACTCAGATTCATGGATTCAACGGGCTATATAACGACTGTAAATACAGCCTCCGGCCGGCTGGGCCTATAGCCACCTGTATTGTAATATCAGCTAACCAGAATCATACTTATGTAGGGAGACCTATGCGGGCCGACAAGGCCACCGTGCTGACTAGTCATCGGAAACTTCAACACAGGACTACTGTAAGACTACGTGACCGGCAAGGTCACCACTACTCTCCAACTAAGGCCTCACACAGCCAACATAAACTGAAATGCTAAACAGCTATAACAAACTGCACGGCCTCACACGACTGGCTCAGCTGACCTCAGGGAAATATATACAGATTGCAAGCCTCTAGGAATACTGATAAGATGGTCGGGATAGGGCCCCGACCTACCCGTATTGTACAACAAAAGGGAAATGATATAAACGTCTTAAATATCAAGCTCCGGATGACAGGAGCTGATGACTCTGCGCTGGCTAGGATCACGAGGGATCGCCTTCTCGTCTATGAGTACCTGCAGGCAAGTAATGCAGCGCCACACTAGGCGTCAGTACCACTGGTACCGTGTATGCAAAGCAACTGAATACAAATAACAGAACTAGCAGTTCTGAATAGCAGGAGACAACTGAATCTGAAGAGCTGATAGGAACTAGATCAAACCTTTCTGCACTGATAGGCAGGAGCATGTCTGTAGTCACGGCGGCCTGCTGTCTATTAACTAGTATAGATAAGCACATAAGTACATACATATTTAGCAAGCAATAGCCAATACCAACCCCCATAAGCCAGATGGCGCCAAGCAAGCAAACAATCTATATACCCCTACCCGGGTCAAAACCAACCAAAAATAAGTCACTCCCCTCATCTGCTCACTCGAAGCTCCTCTACCGGCCCCCTGGGTCTTTGGCTCGGGCCATAGCCTCCGATATAAATAACCGTGTCTGAGTCTGGAGGAGTCTTGTGTAGACAGTAACAGATAGGGTCTGGTTCCCTGGAACTCTCCTTAGGGCTATCTGAAACCGGAGCTGCACCTATAATAAGATATGTAACTGTAATTGTATCTGTATCTGTTCCCTGGGCGCTTGCACACAACAGGGCTATCTGTACTGTAATGCTGATCAGCCTGATATGGGGAAAGCTTCATCCCATCTTCGTCCAAACTGGGGACGGCATGCCACTCCTTGGAGTGACGTACACCCACCCGCTTAGTGGGCGACACGATTACCAACCCAGGGGCGGTGAGGACGCTTAATAAGGTTCCCTCACGCCACATCAAGTCTCAACAAACAAATAGCACATACAAATAGCAAGAATGTATAACTGAAAAAAAACTATCTGAAAGTCTAATTTCTTATTCTGATCTCTTTCTGTATTATACTGATTCTTTACTGATTATACTGATTCTGAAATCTCTATTTAACTGTTTGGCTAATCTGTGGCCGGGATACTATCTGTCTGAATGGCTAATCTGTAGCCATAAAACTGTCTGTCTATCTGATTTTACTTTAGTAGCTTTTATTCTGAAAATCTGTATCTTTTTATTCTACAACATGCTTGCTAATCATACAATAAGCTATGTTGAATCTGGAATGCTAACTCGCCCTTTGGCGCATGCTTTACTAACTTTCGGACTGAATACGATACGGCAACACAACTCAGAATCTATTAGACTTACTTAATTCTCAACATTCAACTCCGAGAGTTTCAAATATGGAGTTTACTATGATTTACCAAGCTAAGGCTTACTAACTTGCTGAAGAACAACTTCACATACCTTAACCTCGAGTTATTCGATTATCGGATGAGGCTCGGTTGGTATTCCAGCTATTTCTCCCAATTGCATTCATATACACGTTAATTAGTGCTAAATACAACACTATTCTGAAAGACGATGTCACTTCTGATATAATTGTAGCCTAAACATAGGCTTATCGTAAGACGGTTAAAAACTTACTATTTTTCAGAAGTCCAGAAGGGAGAAGTATTCACTTCACAGCTAGGAGCACATAGACACTAGTTTGGAGCAATTCTACTTATCTTAGTCCGGTAGTTCGACGATTCGTCGGCCGTATGTCCTGTTAAAGGATTATGATATGAATATTTTATATCACCCAGGAAGGGCCAATGTTGTAGCGGATGCCCTTATCCGCAAATCCATGGGAAGCCTGGCATATTTACAGCTCAAGCGGCAGGAATTGGCCCGAGAATTGCATCATCTAGCCAGTTTAGCTATTCAAATAGTGGAATCAGGAGACAATGGAGCAATAATCCAATATTCCACAGTGTCATCATTGGTTGTGGAAGTGAAAGAACAACAGTATGAAGATCCTAGACTGGTTCAGCTCAGAAATAGGGTCCAGCGAGGGGAAGTGATAGATTTCCAAGTAACTGAGGATGGAGTTTTGAGATATAGGGATCGCCTCTGCATTCCATACGTGGCAGGGCTTCGCCAGCAAATTATGGGCGAGGTACACTATGCGCATTACTCTCTCCATCTAGGTTCGACAAAGATGTACCATGATGTAAAAGAGATTTACTGGTGACCAAGAATGAAAAAGGGGATAGCAGAATTCGTAGCTCAATGTCCCAATTGCCAACAGGTGAAAGCTGAACATCAGAAACTAGGTGGACTGACACAGGATATAGCCGTGCCTTTATGGAAATGGGAGGTAGTTAATATGGATTTCGTAGTAGGGTTACCTCGTACCAGGCGTAAATATGATTCTATCTGGGTAATTGTTGACAGTTTGACAAAATCAGCTCACTTTCTGCCAGTAAGGACTACCTTTTCAGCCGAAGATTATGCTGGGTTGTATATTAGGGAATAGTCTGATTTCATGGTGTTTCGTTGTCAATTATCTCTGACAGAGGGATGCAGTTTACAGCTAAATTTTGGCAATCTTTTTAGAGAGGCCTGGGGACGCAGGTGAACCTGAGCACAGGCTTCCATCCTCAAACAGACAGGCAGGCAGAACGTACAATCCAGATGATCAAGGATATGTTATGGGCGTGTGTGCTAGATTTTGGAGGCAGCTGGGATGAACATCTACCGCTTATTGAATTTGCCTATAATAACAGTTATCATTCAGCAATTTAGATGGCGCCTTATGAAGCGTTATATGGACGAAGGTGTAGGTCTCCAGCTGGTTGGTTTGAAGTAGGAGAATCGGCATTGATTGGGCCAGATATTATTCATCAGTCAGAAGAGAAAGTAAAGCTTATCAGGGAACGTCTGTTGACTGCTCAGAGCCGCCAGAAATCTTATGCTGATATACGGCGGAGAAACCTAGAATTTAATGTGGGTGACTTGGTATTCCTGAAGGTTTCACCAATGAAGGGTATGATGAGATTTGGTAAGAAAGGCAAGCTCAGCCCAAGGTTTATTGGACCTTATCAGATTCGCCGAAGGATAGGCCAGGTGGCTTATGAATTGGATTTACCTCCGAAATTAAAATCCGTTCACTCAGTTTTTCACGTATCAATGTTAAGGAAGTTTGTAGGAGATCCCTCCCGGATTGTCCCAGTTAAAAACATCCAAATCACTGAGGACCTAGCTTATGAAGAAGCTCTAGTAGCCATATTAGATCGATAGATTCGTAGACTGAGAACTAAATATGTTGCTTCGGTTAAGGTGTTATGGCGAAATAATAACCGAGAGGAGATGACCTGGGAGGTAGAAGATGATATGAAAACCAGATATTCTCAATTATTTCAGACTTAGTCAGATTGTGCAGCTAGAGGTATGTTGTTGTTGTTTCATAAGTTGCATTACATACATGTATATGTGAGATAATTGACTTCAGTCTATTGTGAAATGAATGCCATAGTATTTTGTGGACTACCTGTATTGGACTTTTCTATGTTTCAGGGTTTTTGGATAGTCCATATTACAAGGGAGACTCTGCCAAAATTTTTCCAGAGTAAGTAATTACAAGGTTAAGGTTCTTGCAAGTAGGAGTTAACATTCGAGGATGAATATTCTTAAGGGGTGGAGGATGTTACACCCCGTAAGTTTTTAACGTTTAATCGGCCTATTTGTATGGTTGTTAAGTGTTTTAGAGTGTCATACATACGAGGAAAGGGCCGAGGGAAAGGCCGAGCGAGTGCAAAGTCGGGATTTCATGGGAAGAGGCCGAACCAAGCTGCCCAGAGGGGCAAAGTGGCATGGAGCTGCTCCTCCGTGTTAGCCAACGTGGCATAGAGATGAATCAGCGTGTTGGGCAGCGTGCCACATTGCCTTGTCTGCTGCCTTAAGTATATAAGGGTCTCACACTTAAAAATTAGAATATAATTCTTATAATGACAACCAGCAGAGGGGAGGACGAAGGAAATAATTTAATTTTCATTCGATTACGCTGCTAAACACCGTCCAAATCCGAATTAACTTTGGGTATAGAAGTATAAGGCTTCAGGGAGAATTTTTACAGAGTTAGTTTTGTGAAATTCGCTCGGCGAATCGTCCTCCCGCCGAGCAAAAGTTGTTGGAATTGCTCCAAACTAGTGTCAATACGATCTCAGGCTTAAAGTAAGCATTTCTCCCTTCTAGATTTTTGAGAAATAATGAGATTTTGATCGTGTTCCGTGAAGTTGGAATATAGTTAATATTTATATATAAAGTTTTCTTTTTTGCCGAATTTAGTGGTAAAAGCAGTCCTATCTTTTCAGTAACACGATTTCGGTTTGGAAGAGCTATTGAATACTAATTGGAACCTATCAGTTAATCAGAAACCGGCAATCGAGGTATGTTAAGGCATTTTCTTTCGGCAAGTTAGTTTCTTCATCATAGTAATCTAGTATGAATCCCAGTAAATCTTGTCAGGACTATGTTATCATGTTTAGTTGTTGTTGTCAGTTGAGACTCGTAAATTGTATTGTTTTGGGCTGGATTATACCTGTATAGCTTCCGTGACCACCCCAGGGTTAATAGCTGTGTCGCTGCCCGCCAGGGGCAAGGATACGTCGCTCTACGGAGCGGCATGCTATCCGCAAGGGACGAATATGGGGATCCAGATCCTCATATTGTCGTGGTTGGCCTTACACACACCCCCGCCGAGCGTTTACCCCCAGGGTGTAGATATCAGGAGTCCTCCGAACTCAGACACAACTACAGTCAGGGGCTGAGCGGGCCAGTTGCAGACCCAAGGAATCGGTAGGACGCTTATAGCTGGTAGTTGACTCAGTATGACCTAGATAGGGGTATATAGGTTGAGGTGTACTCACTAGGGATAATGGGGACCAGGTGGGTTATTCTGTGCTAATTGTACCTTCCGGCTTATGGGGGCCAGGTAAGGTTTATGCTTGCTTTAGTTACTGATAGTTAGACAGTAAGACGCCTCCTTTGCAAGGATGAACCCTACCTTCCTTATTACATTTATGTTTAGTCCTAATTTCACTACCTCAGTCATCTTTAGTCCGTTTTCTTTACTTCAGTCATTGTTAGTTCTATCTCTTACTTTCAGTTATTTAAAGTTAATGCTTTACATTCTCAGTACCTGTGGTACTGACACCCTCTTCTGGGGTGCTGCATTACTTGCCTGCAGTTGTAGATAGACGAGGAGTAGGTCCCTCATAATTCTAGTCAACTGTACAGAGCTGTCAGCTCCCTTCTTCTGGAGCTTGTGTGATAGAGGTTTACTTCTTTTGTTTGTACAGTATGGGTAGGTCGGGGCCCTGTCCCAACCATCTCATTACTCCTAGAGGCTTGCAGATTGCATTACTTCCCTGTGGTTAGATGATATCGGCCGTGTGGGGCCCATATATGTTTTAGGCTATGTGTGTTGGCCGTGTGGGGCCCTGTTTAGCTGTTGATTTGTGGCCTTGTCGGTCATAGTTCAGTTTAGCATCTGAGTTTACTTTCTAGTTAAAACTAGATATCATGGTGGCCTTGTTGGCCCGCATAGGACTCCCTATGTTTGTTTGTCTCTGGTCAGCTGTTTGTTTTCAAAGGTGGCTATAGCTCTTGTCGGCCGAGAGTTGTATTTACAGCCGCTATATAGCCCGTTATTTTCTTGATTCCAAAATTAGTCATCCCTACACGAGAGGTGCTTAGGCTTAATCAGCTCAGTAGTTCAGGTCCTAGTAGGGCACCAGGTGCCAGTCATGCCTCCCAAGGTGGGGCGTGACAAGTTTTCACCTTCCACACTTAGTTAGTTAGCCATTTGGTTCACAAACTAATTTTGTAAAGTTATTGATTTTTTTCTTTCTAGGAACCATGGCACCAAAAATAAAGGTGATTGCAGATGAGAAGAGCCAAAAGAGGGGTAGACCAAGAAAAACGGAAGCTAGTTCTTTGGCTTCTAAAGAAGGCCCCGCAACGAGATTCGGAGCAAAAGTAGTAGAGCCTCATGGATTTACTTGGTTTAACACTCAAAAAGAAGCCAAGTATGCACCTGAGAACTAGATAGACAAGGGTCGATTGGAACTTAAGTTCTCAGCTATTCGGGACAAGATACATGAGTTGGGAGCTGGCTATATCTTCAATGAGCCGGAGAGGTGCAACCTCACATTGGTGAGGGAATTCTATGCAATTTGGGACACCTCATTCGGAGAGAGCACAAAGGTCAAGATCAGAGGAGGTGGTGTGATTCACAGCTAAAAGGTCCAATGTCTTCTTAGAGACACCTTCAGTAGACCCTTCGAAGTATTTCATCTTGTTGGAGAAGCCGCCATACAGAGACATCCGCGCACTTTGTGCAGTAAGCACTCATCCGCTCGATGGGCAACGGATCATAATGGCACCCATTCCTCACTTACGTTTGCCTATTTGAATAGGGAGCCAAAAGTGTGGGTGAAGTTGGTATGTGCTGTCCTTCTCCTTGGGACACATTTGACAAAGGTGACTCACGAGTGGATTGTCTTGGTATACATCTTGATGAAGAGGATACCTGTTAATTTTGGTGTTGTGATTCGTCATAATATGAGGAGATCAAGAGACAATTATAGATGAAAATATTGTCATAGCAGTCTCTGGACCATGTACTTGAGGCTATCGAGAAGGAGGATGTAGACCTTGTTTTACCTTTGGCAAGATAATTTGGTTGGACAGATGATAGACGTTACAAAGGTAAAGGAGACTACACCTTCCGCAGGCCCCTCTCTTACAATAACTGACCGGCAAGCCCGAGATGAGGGTTGGCAGGGTCATATGTTTGGTATGTTAGAATTACAGCTGAAGATAGGAGGTCGATCAGCCATTGCAGAAGAGATGACGGCTTTAGAGGCACAGTACCCGCTTATAGATAGTGTTATGTTGATGTGCCGAGTGGGCCTGGCTTTTGAGAAGTCAATTGATGATGATCAGGCTACTGTCCTTACTGATGGTGTTGATGATTTAGACATGGAGGAGGATCAGGATGATGCTTAGCAACCAGGAAGTTTCTTTTCTCTCCCTTTATGATGTGATTGTGTATGCACTGAGGACAGTGCACCTTTTTAGTGTGGTGTGTAGGAAAGTTAGAATCCTGTTGTTCTTTAATTTCTATATTTGTAGGTAGTAGCATTATTATGTCATTCCTAGGGGTGGGCGTTCGATCGGTTCGGTTTGGTTTGAGAAATTTGGTTCGATTTTTTCAGTTTTTGGTTTGTAAAATTAATAACCAAATCCGAACTGAAATAATTTCGGTTCGGTTCAATTTTTACAATTTCGGTTCAGTTAATTTATTTTTGATTTTCAGTTTTACAAATCTAATAGCAACACATGTACATGGAGGCTGGAGTAGCTATCAAGCTACCAACTGGCCAGTGGCCCTGCCAAAGTGCCAATTTTCTCCTTCACTTCAAAATTCCTGATACAATATCTCCAGCTAAACTAAATGGCACGACACAGTTGCACACTGCCAAACTGCCCATACGGTCACACATCACAATTCACACAACACACTTAGTGACACACTAACACACAGTCACACATAGGCCATAAGACACACATATTTAGGCAAAAAAAAATACTAATAGCATAGGCAACAATAACATATATTCCCACACAGCAAGGTTACACACTAACACATACAGGCCTGAGGCCACAAGCCATTCCAAACAGTCCATTCAAATACACAAAGTATCCAATTCAAGTACATATAACATAATACTTAAATTCATCCATAATCAAAAGAGTATTTAGATACTTCACTAATTAACCAACTGCATAGTTTAAACTTTAAAATAAGAACAACATCATAGTAAATCAAAATCACAACTGCAACATCAATGGCCTTCTTTGTTGTTTTTCAAGGCACTTGTTAACATGTTTTCGTAGATGATAAGTCCCAGTTGACTTTGGATGATAACGGTAACTTCGACCACGATGAATACATTTCACTATGCGCACTCCTCCAATTTCCTCCACTATTTCAAAGTGATTCCAAATAGGCGACATGATCAAATCTTAACAACAAAATAAAACAAAGTTATAAGTCAAATACAAGTTATAATAAAAGAAATCTACGATATATAAAATTGCTAAACAAGTTATTATATATAGAAGTTTTCTACTTACCACACATGTCACTAGTTGGTAGTTGCAACTAAATATCAATAATACTAGATGCATTTCCACTACTAGCCATATCTAAAAAAATATAAAAGAACTTGTTATGCAACATAGCTAGAAAATTATTTTTAATGTATGAACACAAAATACAAAATTCTTACCAAGTTCAAGTTGCTCAAGAAACTCTAAATCTTCCTCAAGTTTAATAGGAATAGGTTCACTTCTAAGCCAATCTTGAAGACAGATAAGAGATTGAACTAGCTTAGGAGTCAATGAACCTCTAAAGGGATCAAGAACACGAACTTCTGTGCTGAATGCACATTCTGATGCAACACTTGAAATGGGAATGGCTAACACATCACGAGCCATCTCAGCAAGCATGGGAAATCTCGGCTCATTAACTTTCCACCACATCATATATCAAAATCATCTGCCTCTGGCTCAACATCTTCACCAAGATATTTATCCAACTCTGATTTACTATTTGTACCTCCACAAACATCCTTAGGCCTCTCAAAGTGTCATTTTGTTCTCATTGTTCCTCTTTTTTGAAAGTTGTCATAACCACTCATACTAGATGTATTTAATGAGTCGCTAGACGGTGTAGGTGAAGATGTTGCAATCAAATAGCTTTTTGATCCTTTCTTAACATAATAATCAAACAAAGATCTCATATATGCATTCACTTCACCAATTAGGTTCTTCCCAGGACCTTCCCAAACATATCAACTATTGCAAAAGGAACACAGTCAAGCTTGTTATGGGGATCCAATACATACACAATAAAGATCATTTTGTTCATTTTTTCTGGTTCACCCCAATACTTCTTGAACTTTTCTTTTATTTTTTCAGCCAATGATTTCAAGCTAGCAACCTCATTTTTTATCAACTCTTTCAAAATAAGATCAAGTTCAGCAATTTCCACAAAGTGCACATTGCAAGTGACATAATTTGAACCAGAGACCTTCAAAGTAAGTTGATAAAAAGTTTCAAGAAACTTTACCATTGTCCTCACATTATCCCAATAAACACTTGTGAGGACACCTGCATGAGTTCCATCTTCACAAAGACAAGTACGAAGATAATCTAAGAATCCATTATCATAAAAACTATATCTTTCAAATGCAAGCTCAAAATGTTGTGTTGTTTATAGAATCAAGTATGTAGAGTTCCGTCGAGTAGAAATATCTAAGCATAAAGATTTCTTGCAAGTTATCAACTGAGATTCACAAAAATCTTTAAACTTTTTGATTCTTGTAGGAGATTGTCTAACGTATCTCACAGCTTGCCTCACTCGCTTGATAGAATCACCAATTTCCTTCAACCCATCTTGCACAATAAAATTAAGGATATGTTCCATACACCTCACATGAAGGTGTTTACCCTCCATTATATTAGTTCCCCAATTACTCGATTGTTTAGACATTTCTTTCACTGTAACATCATTGGAACTAGCATTATCAACAATAATAGTAAACACATTATCCAAACCCCATTCAAGCAAACAATTAGTAATGCAAGCAACCATATCACTACCCTTATGAATACAAATAGAAAAAAAGTTTATTATTCTTTTATGCAAAGTCCAGCTTCTATCAATAAAGTGAGCGGTTAGCAACATGTTGTTGATTCTTTGTATAGATGTCCAAGTATCTGTCATAAGACAAACTTTTGGACGTGCTTCTTTGAAAACCCTCTTCAAAACTTGTCTTTGTTCATGATAGAGTTCATAACAATCGCTTGTCAAGGTTTTATGAGAAGGAATCTGAAATTGTGGCACTGTGACTCTCATAAAATTCTTAAAACCTTCCTTCTCAACAAAACTAAATGACAACTCATCATCAATTATCATTCGGGCTAAATCTCTCTTACTTAATGCTTGATCAAACTTCCAAGTACTAATCACCCCTTCTTTTGCTTCCGTTGAAGATGGTTGAAAACTTATTAGTGTTTGACTACCATCTACGGGACAGGAAAGTTTTGGACACTTCTTCAAATGGTTATTCATTGACGAAGTACTATTACCTTTTGTAGCGGCTGCATAACTTCTTCAACAATACTTACATTTGCTTTACAATCTCCACTTTCATCAATGAACTTCTCAAAATGCTTCCAACAATCAGCCCTAGGTTCCATGACTTTTCTTTTCTTTGAAGCTTCAACTTCAACTTCACTTGGAGAGAAAGTGTTAGGTATGCTTTGATTGCTTTCATTTGAAGCTCCACCTTCACTCACTCTACTTTCATTTTCGGCCATCTATGAAAAATTTAAGGGGGCAATTAACATAAGGTTGGTAAGAGGAGAGATATTTACTCATGAGAATGACATGTAAGGAGTTAATGACTTAATGCTATATATACAGAGAATCAAAACACGATTAAAAAAAACTAACATCAAATAGAAAATCAAATGGATTCAAGAACCAGAACCAGAACAATGATAAAAGAACACCTAACATCATATAGAAAATAGAATCAATTCAAGAATAAAGAGTTCAAGACAATAGACGTGATGGTCTGCTAGTGAATGGCTCACTGCCTCACTGGTGTAAATCAACCTCACAACCAAACTACCAATAACTCAAAAAAATGAAAGCAAGAATGAAGTTAATAAATAATCAAATAATTCAAATCAGATCGAACTCAGTGATAAAATACTCTCAACTCTCAAGTGACAACTGACAAGTCTGAAGTCTCAACTCTCAACATATAAAACTAGTAAACAACAACTAATATAAAAGGAATTGCCGAAACTCGAATATCGAACTGCAGTTCTTAATGGGAATGGATATTCATATACTTACTTGAGATTTGAGAAAAAGAGAAATAGAGAATCAGAGGAAGACAAACTGCAGTCTGCAGTTCTTCTTCAATTCCTCAAGATCGTCAGATCGAGTCGTCGCCTCGTCGTTGTTGGTGCCACACTGCCACTACAGAATGTCGCCGCTGCATGCGTGAAAGCGTGAGTTTTCTCTTCTAGCCTTTAATAAATTAGGGAATTAGAAAATAGAAATCGTGAATTTGAGAATTCAGATTATCAGATGTCACGACCTGAACATACGCCCGGATCGTAGACACGGGACAAGGGACCCCGAGAGACCCTAAGTCGACCCATGGACATGCATACAGCTAATCTCATTTAATAAAGTGTAATACTTAGCATAAAACATAGCGGAAATGTAACCATAGTGTAACATCTGAAAATACTAGAAATACCATAAGTTGAGCACTTCATACTCTTTGAAAAACTCTACTACATATAATGGGTTGATGGGACAACATCCCCAACTAACACGACCAATACTGAAACACAAGATAACATAGAAGTCTGTCAAACGGCCCTCGAAACTTGAGGACTCACCAATAATCTCAGAGTGAGAACTAAGATGGACTGAGGATGAGGATGAGCCTGAGATCCAGACCTTGTATCATGAAACGATACAGCACAGAAAGTATGTGGTCAGTACGTGGAATTTACCAAGTATGCAAGGTAAGTAAAATGGACATTTAAAAGTAAAATAAACTCATAAATAAAAATAGGAGAAGGACATCATGCTTGTATCATAAACTTCATAAGAAAACACAAGTCTCAAGGCTTTCAAGTCATTCATAAAATGTTCATGATCATGATCGTAAGTAAACTTTATCAAAACATAACTTGAGCCAATGACATAAAAATAATAACGCATAAGACATGTAGAACAATGAGAGGACTCGCCATAATCGACACCATCATGGTAGACCCTTTCATGATGCCCCAACTATCTCGCTCAAGTGGGCAGAGCCAACCCTGGCTTGCCAGGCGAGGGTCGTGCATTAGGCGTGATATCACATTTGAGGGGATCATTATCAATACAATGTATCATTAGAAACCCATGGTGGCACGTGGTTATGAGACACCGGCGTAGTGCTTTGAATGCTGGGCTGCTCAGTGCTAGACACGGCTCCAAAAAAAATGCATATAGGCTCATACGTAAATCAATAACGTCATGCATTAAGATTCATTGGCTAAAATATAACATTTATCATCATTCATCCCCTTTAGAACATGCTTAGCCAAGAATCAAGGCCCTTCTCATCGGCCAATATCATAAATCGATAAATCAAGTAATTCGTTCCTTTAATCATAAATCATTCTTCAACATATGGCATTGCCCAATGCTTTAACATACTCAATTCTTTCAAAATATGCTCATAACACGGGAACTTGAAATCATGCTTTTTCATCATCAATAAACTCAAAATATTGAATATTCATCATAAATCATAACTTTCATGAACCTTTATCAATGGGAATTTTAGATTTAAAAAGTTTGAAACATGATTTTAAAGAAAATAATATAAAACATGCCCATAATTCATAATTCAATAATTAAAACTCAATTAAATCATACCCATAAAGAGAAATCATATTTTCATGCATATGGGTAAAACCCCATAGAACTTGAATAGGAGAACTCATGATTTAATCGAAATTTGGGCATGGGTGCGAAAGAATTCACTCATCCTTAACCCTACATACCTGGGAATGGACTGATTTCAAAGCTCCTTGAAAACACACAAAGAAATTGATAAACTTAGAGAAAAAGACCTTGAATCTCCCTAAAACCTCTCTCAAAGCTCTTGCATGGGAATGGGTATGCATTAGGGACTTAACCCATCATATCACACTCAGAAAAATACACAAATGACGTAGTTTAGGGTCTCAAAGCATGGAAAAGTTGAAATTGCCCTTAACGAAATTTCCTGAAAACTTATCTGGACGGACCGACCACCAATACCACGGGTCGGTGCACCATACCACGACTCATGGTATCGAGTCGTTGGGTCCACTGCCTCACCACATACTTCAGGATCTCCCACGACTCGACAAGATGAGTCGTTGCTTCTATCCATGGGTCGTGGATCTACCGTTGTCAACTCCCTGACAATTCTTAACTTCCCTTACAAGGAACCTCACCACGACTCATGGTTGCTTCCAATGAGTCATGGTCTCAATCCGTTATATGCACTGGAAATCTCAACCCATAAGCAACAGCTAGAAACCTCGGGCTACCACTTCTCACCACAAATCGTGGGATGCCCCGTGGTGTCCCCATCTACCTAAGTTCAGCCCTTCCTACTACCGTTAATGACTTGTTTTTCCGGACATCGATTCATTACTTCGTCTGTTGCCATCACTTCCATCCTGAACCCCCATACGACAATGGCTTACGACGACTTGTGGTAGCCAACCACGAGTCATTGAGTCGCCCGTCCTGTGATATTTTTGCCAGTTTTCTGCACTTTCCAAATTCAACTCTCGGGTCCATTCTTAGGCCTTTCCTGGGATATTACAATATCTCTCCCCTTGGAAACATTCGTCCTAGAATGTAGGAAACAAGAAGCAAGCAAAAACATATAATTTATCATATTCAATACTAATCATTTTAAATCGAAAATTGACGGAATGACTACCTCCGAAAAGATCCACATACTGCTCCGAATTCAAATCTCACATACATTCATCATAACAAAAGCAAACTTGCGCACATGAACAGAATCATGAAAGCTAAATAGATTCATAGGGCAAAACTGATACCTCAAGTCAGAACTGAGCTGGTAGAGAACAAATGTGGGTATCTAGCCATCATATCTGCTTCGGCTTCCCACGTAGCTCCCTCAACATGTTGATTTCTCCATAAAACCTTAACTGAAACTACTTCTTTGTTTCTCAACTTTCGAATCTAACGATACAAGATTTCAATGGGAATTTCTTCATAACTGAGGCTGTCTTTTACCCCAACGCTGTCTACTGGGACTACCAAGGCTAGGTCACCCAAACACTTCTTCAAAAGCGATACATGAAAGATGGGATGAACTAAATATAGATCCAATGGAAAGTCCAACTCATATGACACCTTACCAACTCCTCTCACAACCCGGTAGGGACCAACATAGTGGGGACTGAGTTTCCCTTTCTTTTCGAACTGAATGACTCCCTTCATGGGAGATACCTTTAGAAATACCCAATCATCCACATCAAACTCCAGATCCCTTATCCTCACATCAGCATACGATTTATGATGACTCTGGGCGGTCTTTAACTGGTCCCTTATCAATTGGACCTTTACCATGGTCTCATGAACCAAATCAGGTCCTATCATGGCTGCCTCACCAACCTCAAACCATCCGATGGGCGATGTACATCTTTGCCCGTAAAGAGCCTCGAACAGTGCCATCTAGATGCTAGAGTGATAGCTGTTGTTGTAAGCAAACTCAATCAAGGGAAAATGATCATCCCAAATACCTTTGAAATCCATAACACATGCCCTCAACATATCCTCAAGGGTCTGAATTTTTCGTTCTGCCTGGCCGTCTGTTTGCGGATGGAAAACTGTGCTGAGCTTAACTTGAGTCCCAAGTCCCTTTTGAAAAGAACGCCAGAATTGGGAGGTAAACTGAGTACCTCAGTTTGAAATAATAGACAAGGGCACTCCATGAAGTCGAACCAACTCCCGAATATAAAATTTAGCATAATCATCCGTTGAATCCGTGGTTTTGACCAGTAGGAAGTGTGCAGCCTTAGTTAACCTGTCGAGCACCACCCAAATGGAGTCGTATTGCCAACGAGTATGATGTAGACCTGTAATGAAATCCATATTTATCTCTTCCCACTTCCAAGTGGAAATGCTAATATCCTGAAGTACACCTCCCAACCTTTAATGATCGACCTTCACTTGCTGACAGTTTGGACATTTGGCTACAAACTCTGCAATATCCCTCTTCATGCCATCCCATCAATAGATTTCCCGCAAATCCTGATACATCTTCGTGGATACTAGATGGATAGAATATCGGGTACCATGTGCCTCATGCAATATCCGAACTCTCAAATCATCAATATCTGGACACATAGATAACCCTGGTATCGTAGCACACCATCTCCCCCTTGGGAGAAAACCTCCACTTTTTGACTCCACACTGCCTCCTTCAGCTTCCTCGAAATTGGATCCTCATCTTGCCTGGATTTAACATCAGCTACCAAGGACGATTCTATTCTTTTATACACAACAATGCCGCCATTGGCCGAGTCGATCAATCTAACCCCCAACCTTGAAAGTCGATGGACCTCTCTCACCAACTCCTTCTTTTCCTCATCCACGTGGGACACACTCTCCATAGAGAGCTTACTAAGAGCATCTACAACCACATTAGCCTTGCCCGGGTGGTAGAGGACACTCATGTCGTAGTCATTTAGTAACTCCAACCACCTCCTTTGTCGAAGATTTAGGTCTTTCTTCATGAACACATATTGCAAGATCTTGTGATCTGTGAATACGTCCATGTGGACCCCATACAAGTCCATATCTTTAATGCAAACACCACCGCGGCCAACTCAAGATCATGGGTCAGATAATTCTTTTCATGAAGTTTCAGCTGTCTCGAGGCATATGCTATTACCTTCCCATGCTGCATCAACACACATCCCAATCTGACTCTCGAAGAATCACAATACACTACAAAGCCATCAGCACCCTCGGGTAAAGTCAACACTGGTGCTGAAGTGAGTCGGGTCTTTAACTCTTGGAAGCTTTTCTCACAAGCATCCGACAACTTCACCTTCTTCTGAGTCAACTTAGTCAAAGGTGCCGCAATAGATGAGAAACCCTCAAAAAACCTCCGATAGTAGCCAGCTAAACCCAAGAAAATCCAAATTTTTGAAGGGTTCACCGGTCTGGGCCAATTCTTCACCGCTTCAATTTTCTGTGAATCCACCTTATGCCTTCGCCTGACACCACATGACCCAAAAATACCACCGAGTCCAACCAAAATTCACACTTACTAAACTTGGTGTATAGATGATGATCCTTGAGGGTTTGAAGTACTACTCTCAGGTAAGCGGCATGCTCCTCCTCGCTTCGTGAGTATATCAAGATGTCATCGATGAACACGACCACGAGCATATCCAAATATGGCCCGAACACCCTATTCATCAAGTCCATAAAAGCTACAGGAGAATTTGTTAGTCCAAAAGACATAACCACAAACTCATAATGGCCATACCGTGTCCTGAAGGCTGTCTTCGAGATATCACTCTCCCGAACTCGGAGCTGATGGCACCCGGACCTAAGGTCTATCTTCGAGAAACATTTGGCACCCTGAAGTTGGACAAATAAATCATCAATCCTAGGTAAGGGGTACCTGTTCTTGATGATGACCTTGTTCAATTGCCGATAGTCAATGCATATACGAAGGGAACCATCCTTCTTCTGAACAAATAGAACTAGTGCACCCCATGGAGACTGGCTCGGTCTAATGAAGCCCTTATCCAATAGGTCCTTTAACTGATCCTTCAATTCCTTTAGCTCAGCTGGATCCATCCTGTAGGGAGGAATAGAGATAGGTTGCGTATCGGGTAAGAGATCAATGTCGAAGTCAATTTCCCCCTCAGGAGGAACACTTGGAAAATCATCGGGAAAAACATTTGGATACTCACTCACCACCGGAACTGATTGGATAGTCGGGGTATTGGACTTAACATCCTTAACCCTAGCTAGATAATACATGCAGCCCTTAAAAATCATCTTCCTAGCCTTAAAATAGGAAATAAATCGACATGCTGGTACCGCTGGACTACCCTTCCACTCCAAAACTAACTCACCCGGAAAATGAAATTCCACCGTACGGGTCCTACAATTAATCGAAGAATAACATGAAAACAACCAATCCATGCCAAGAATAATATCAAAGTCAGTCATGGCTAACTCTACAAGGTCTGCGGGGGTAACCTTATGCAACACAGTGATCGGGCATTCTCTATATACTCGTCTAGCTACGACTGAATCACCAATATGGATTGAAACTGAAAATGGTTTTGAAAAGGTCTTGGGACTAACTCCAAGGCTACTAGCAATGTAAGGAGTCACGAAAGACAAGGTAGCCCCCGGATCTAGCAAGGCATAAACATCAATATGAAAGACGCGCAACATACAGTGACCACATCTAGTGAAGTCTCCTGCTCTTGGAGCGAGAATCGGTTTTGGCGTTGTCCGCCACCCCCACTAATTGATTCTCCCTGCAGAACGGAACGAGCTGGAGCTGCTGTTGTCCAGGTGGTCTGTGCACGACCCCTATCATCACCCTGTCTAGTATATGGGCACACTCGATGCATGTTCCCAAACCTACCACACCCATAGCAAACATCTGAGCCGAGCAAGAACTTCCCGGCATGACTCTTGTCGCACTTCCCGCAGGCCAAAGAGGTATACTCTAACTGGGTGCCCCTATGATCCCTCAACCCTGAGGCCCTGCTCCTTTGATCACCCCTGGGTCTGGATGGAACACTAGCTGATGATGGTGCTGGGGCTGGTGATCTCTGCTAAAACTGTGGACGGTAGCCACCGCCAGACTTCTGATGCATAAACCCACGGTTATCCGTCCGAGCCCTCTTTGCCTATCTCTCCCTTGCATGAGTCGCCTCCATTTGCTGGGCGTACAACACTATGTGAGGAAGGTCATATCCTAGTGAAGCATGCCAGTCCTGCAATCCTTTCCTAAATAACCAACCACACCATGAACGAATCGGCTCACCCGTGCCCTTTGATCCATCACTAACTCTGGGGTGTACTTTGACAAACGAGTGAAATCAAGCGAATACTCCAGCACTGTCATCTTTCCCTACTTGAGGTTCACAAACTCAGCTTCTTTCAACTCCCTCATCTCCCGAGGGAAGAACCTATTGAGGAAGGCCATGTGGAACTCATCCCAGCTGATAGGGCTTGCTCCCGCTGCCCTACTTCCCTTCCATTGCTTGTACCAAATATGAGCGACCTCTTTTAGCTGATAAGAGGCCAAGTCAACACACTCCCCATTTGTCACTCCCATAACCTGAATGACCTTCAAGATCCCTTCAATAACTCGTGTGGATCCTCGTCCACCTTTGATCCTTTGAACTCAGGAGGGTTCATCCTCAAGAAGTCTCTAATTCGAGCCACTGCTGCATTGCCATTCTGTGGAACATGCGCAATAGCCTGCTGGTTAACCTGAGCAGTCAAGGCCTGCGCCAACATCTGAATAGCTGCTCGAAACTCAGTGTGGGTAGTTGGCTCTGGTTCTTGGGGCTCCTGAACAGGTGGGGCTTGCTGACGCCCCTGGTCATTGCCACCTCTGTGGCCTTCATCATTTCCATTCCTCCTTCCATTCATTCTTCTAGGAGCCATAATTCTGCAATCGCGAATAACACGAATTAGAAGGATGGAGAGACTTTTCATCGCACGACATAGAACATGAAAGAGGCAATATTTCCTAAGTGTTTAGTAGCCTCTTCATCATAAGTGTGGTACACTTCACACCCATGAAAAAGACTCTACTTAACGTGGCTTTCATACACCTTAGGACACTTCGAACCTATGGCTCTAATACCAAGTTTTGCACGACCAGAATGTACACCCGGATCATAGACACGGGACAAGGGACCCCGAGAGACCCCAAGTCAACCCATGGCACAAGCATACAGATAATCTCATTTAATAAAGTGGAATACTTAGCATAAAACATAGCAGAAACGTAACCATAGTGTAACATCTGAAAATACTAGACATACACATAAGCTAAGCACTTCATACTGTCTGAAAACCTCTACTACATACGATGGATTGACGGGACAATATCCCCAACTAACCCGACCAATACCGAAACACAAGATAACATAGAAGTCTGTCAAACGACCCTCGGAACATGAGGACTCACCAATAATCTAATATCGAGTACTAAGATGGACTAAGGATGAGGATGAGCCTGAGATTCGGACCTTGTATCATGAAACGATACAACATATAAAGTAAACGGTCAGTACGTGGAATGTATCGAGTATGCAAGGTAAGTAAAATGGACATTTAAAATTAAAATAAACTCATAAATAAACATAGGAGAAGGACATCATGCTGGAATCATAAACTTTGTCAGAAAACACAAGGCTCAAGGCTTTCAAGTCATTCATAAAATGTTCGTGATCGTGATCGTAACTAAACTTTATCAAAACATAACTTGAGCCAATGACATAATCATAAAGATGCATAATACATGCGGAACAATGGGAGAACTCTTCATAACCGACACCATCATGGTAGACCATTTTATGATGCCCCAACTATCTCGCTCAAGTGGGCAGAGCCGACCCTGGCTTGCCAGGAAAGGGTCGTGCATTAGGCGTGATATCATATTTGAGGGGATCATTAACAATACAATTATCATTAGAAACCCACGGTGGCACGTTGTTATGAGACACCAGCGTAGTCCTTTGAATGTCGGGATGCTCGGTGCTAGACACGGCTCCCAAAAAAATGCATATAGGCTCATACGTAATCAATAACATCATGCATCAAGATTCATTGGCTAAAATATAACATTTATCATCATTCATCCCCTTTAGAACATGCTTAGCCAAGAATCAAGGCCCTTCTCATCGGCCAACATCATAAATCGCTAAATCAAGTAATTCATTCCTTAAATCATAAATCATTCTTCAACACATGGGCATTGCCCAATATTTTAACATACTCAATTCTTTCAAAATATGCTCATAACATGGGAACTTGAAATCATGTTTTTCCATCATCAATAAACTCAAAATATTAAATATTCATCATAAATAATAACTTTCATGAACCTTCATCAATGGGCATTTTAGATTTAGAAATCTTGAAACATGATTTTAAAGAAAATAATATAAAACCTGCCAATCATTCATAATTCAATAATTAAAACTCAATTAAATCATACCTATAAAGAGAAATCACATTTTCATGCATATGGGTAAAATCTCATAGAACTTGAATAGGAGAATTCATGATTTAATCGAAATTTTGGCATGGGTGTGGAAGAATTCACCCATTCTAAACCCTACATACCTGGGAATGGACCGATTTACAAGATCCTTAAAAACTCACAATGAAATTGATGAAAACTTGGAGAAGAAGACCTTGAATCTCCCTAAAACCTCTCTCAAAGATCTTGCGTAGGAATGGGTATGCATTAGGGACTTAACCCATCTTATAACACTCAGAAAAAGACATAGTTTAGGGTCTCAAAGCATGGGAAAGTTTAAATTTCCCTTAATGAAATTTCCCTGAAAACTGATCTGGACGGACTGACAACCGATCCCACGAGTCGTTGCACGATACCACGACTCGTGGTATCAATTCATTGGGTCCACCACCTTACCGCATACTTCAGGTTCTCCCCACGACTTGACAGGACGAGTCGTTGCTTCTATCCATGGGTCGTGGGATCGACCGTGTCAACTCCTTGACCATTCTGAACTTCCCTTACCACGAGCCTCACTACAACTTGTGGTTGCTCCAACGAGTTATGGTCGCAATCCCTTATATGCACTGGAAATCTCAACCCACAAGCAATGACTAGAAACCATGGGTTGTCACTTCTCACCACGAATTGTGGGATGCCCCGTGGTGTTGCCATCTGCCTAAGTTCATCCCTTTTTACAACCGCTAACAACGACTTATTATTCCTAACAATGAGTCGTTGCTTCGTCCATTGCCACCACTGCCACCCTGAACCCCTATACCACGACAGCTTACGACAACTCGTGGTATCCAACCACAAGTTGTTGAGTCGCCCGTCCTTTGATATTTTTACCAGTTTTTCACACTTTTCAAATTCAACTCTCGGGTCCATCCTTAGGCTATTTTGGGGTATTACATCAGATTAGGACATTAGGCCATTAGGTATTTAGGTTGCCGATTATTTGACCCTGTATGTATTGGACTATTAAACTTTAGTTATAGTGCTTAGTGGGCTTGGGAAATAGTGGGTTGATGTGTTTTATAATTAGTGAATTAGGCCTGGGGTCGGCGGGTGACTGGGTATTGGGTTATATTAGTGGGTAGTATATTCGGTTACTTTGGTTAACCGAATTACAATATTCTCAAACCAAAAACTGAACTGAAAAACTAAAATTTTACAATTTAAAATCGAAACCAATCGAACAAACCAAAACCCAAATTTAAAAAAAAATCAATTTGGTCGATTTTTCGGTTTGAACCAAAATATGCCCAGGCCAAGTCATTCCTTATAGAAGTAGCTTGATGATTCATAGGTCATGGGCTGTAATAGCTAGTATGGTGATGTTGATTTTATGCCTGGGATGTTTGACTTGTTGTTCGTCTTGATATGTTATGTTTGGTTGCTTTATTTTAGAGTAAATTTTAAATTTTTTTTTTATGTATTGTGTGAGTCTTTATAGTCATAGAATAATGATGTTTCCCTATGATAGATGGATGACGACCATCTTAAGGAAAGTTTCATCTCATTTTTTTTAGGATTGAGTCGTAGGTCATCCACTTGTATTCTTGTTGATATTCTACTTAGACGCTATTCTAGAGTAAATAGAGTGGTCATCTTGATTGCATGAGTTAGGATCCTTGAGAGACGCACATATCTCTTTAATTTGAATCAACATATCCTTAGGGATTAATTATGAAATTAACTTGTCATTCAATATGATTGTGTGAATGTGTAGTTGTAGAAACAGATTAGATTCTTGTTGCCATGAGAGATGAGCTGAATTATTTTGCATGTATATATTGTAGCATCTAAAACTTGACTTAGTGTATGTAGGATAACTAGTGTATGGAGTTGAGAGATGATCAAGGCATTTCTTTGAAAATCCATGTTTCCCACATTTGTTTTTCCTTCCTAATCATTCTCCCTAGTTAACACCTTTTGAGCCTAAAAGCCTTATTCTTTCTTAGCCTCAATAGTGGCTTAATCCCTCTTTTTGTGAGACCTCAGACTTATTGATCCAAAGTAGTCTTAGGAACTTTGAGACTTGAAAGTTAAGGTCCATCGAAGTATATGTTTAGGGAAAAAGAAAAATTGTGGTGAGGAAGGAAAAGTGAGAAGAAGGGGTGCCCATAAAAATTGTGTTGTCTACTTTTTGCTAGGGAACTGAAAAAAGAGAACTTCAAGTACAAAATTCTTAGTTATTCTGTGATTAAAAAACTAGCAGCCAAGTAATGAAAAAATGGGGCATGAAAGAAGAGACAAGGATGAGTAGGTGAAAAGTGAACAAGCAAGGAAAGAGGTGGTGGAAGTGTAAAGCAAAATATGTCTTAAAAGTGCTTAGGGTGGTAGTCACTATAAAATGAAATATCAATCCTACTCGTCCCTTAGCCGAAATTACAACCAAGAAAAGTCCTTGTGATCTTAATCTCTTGAAGCAATTAGGTACTTTTAACGTACATAAAGGGAAATCCTATGGTATGTTGCATATGTGCATTACATCATTTGTGAGTGTGAGTGTGTCTTACTTATTGTGTTGTCTTATATTGATGAAGTTGAGAGAGGAACACCACTAAAAGTGAGTGGCACAAGAGGTCTAGTTCGGTGTACTACTTGTTGCATGTGTCACACTTAATCATGTCGGCCCTTTGTGTTGAAACGATGAGTCATTTATAAAGGTTGTATGTTCTTGATTGTGAAATCTTTCTATGTGTTTTGTTGAGAATTGTTGTATGATGATAAACCACTTTATGTTTGCTCCATGCTAGTTGGTTGAGTATGATTTGATGGAGGTGTCAAGTGTGATGGTGAAGCTTGATTTTAGGTATGTTTTAAGGACTGTCCGAGGACAAACAATGGTTTAAGTGTGGGGTGGTTATGTTGGGCATATTTTCATGCCCATTTTCCATGTTTTTACCCATATTTGATCACGTTTTGAGTTCATAATCCTTAATTTATGCTTAAATTTATATATGTATGTGTTTTATGCGCTAACAAATGATTTGAGTTGATTTGAGAAAGAAACTAAGCAAAATGGGCTCAAAATGATGTAAGAAATGAAGATTTGAGGATCTGGTGGGGTTGGTGCTATGGCTGGAACCTCACACCAAGTCCCGAACTTCAGAGAAAAAATCTCAGTCTGGTGCTATGGCTGGAGCGGCGCACCAAACCTTATTTGGAGCTGAAATTGCTGGAAATTTGAGTTTGTGGTGAGATAGGAGGGGCGGAGTGCCAGGATCATTCCGAGGCAAAAAATGTTGATTTTAAAGCCAAGTCATGAAGGGCAAAAGCATCATTTGAAGGCTCATCTATAAATATAAGACTTAGGTCGTCTATTACATAGTTTTTGACTTCTTGGAGTAGTTTTGGACTTCTTTGAGCATTCTTTACTCATTTTTATTCTGTAGTTCATTCATGAAAGCTAGTAAGCCATTTGGAAGGAATACAGGGTTCTACAACTAGGTTTTCTTTTCTTTACTTCGTATTTTCGCATGATGATGACTAAGTATTTTTTTTTTCCACTTGTCTATGAGTGGCTAAACTCATATTCTAGGGTTGTGGCCATGGTGAATGGTTTGACAGACTAAATAAACTTAGTTTTGATTCTTCTTTTAGGGTTGTTTGTATTTATTTGTGTTAATTTAGTTATTTATGAGATTGATCACCTAGTAAGTAATCCGTTGGCTTTCGATTGAACTTGGAAAAGGGAATCGAAAGGGTTAAAATTAAATATGGAACGGGAATTCAAAGACCCTTGAACCCATTGGTGATAGGATAGAAGTTGTTGTTGAGGATAGCGATATACCTTTCAGCCCTGTTTAGTTGAAATACAAGTAGGCATAATCGTGTTTCATTCTCCTGCGACCATAGGGATATAGGCGTTAGGGTTCATGAAATAGTTCTTGGATGCTAGGGATAGTGACAAGAAATGGGATAATAACTTGCAACTAACAACCGTGGGAAGAATCATGCTAGTTTAAATGTCTGAAAAACTCAACTTGAGACCAATTTAATAGCTCCCATAGCTCACCCATTTCAGCAGGGTGCATCTTCTAGTGCAGGTGGCAGCTAGCACTAGAACAGGTCCTATGCACTATCATCTCAATAGGAGCAGGAGGTCTCACCTGATATGGTCACTGGTATGATACGAGTATTCCATCTTGATATGTATGCATTTTTAGATCCAGGGGTTACATTGTCTTTTGTGACTCCTTATGTTGCTGTTAGTTTTGAGTCAATCTCAAAATCCTTCTCAGTCTCTACTCCTATTGGTGAGTCAATTTTAGCTCGACGGGTATACAAAAATTGCCCTGTCATGATTCTTCAGAAAGTCACCTTAGCTGACTTAGTGGAGTTAGATATGACCTATTTAAATGTTATATTTGGTATGAATTGGTTACATGCTTGTTATGCTTCAGTCTTTTGTAGAACCCGTATAATAGAGTTCTGGTTTCCGAATGAACCAGTCTAGAAAGATGATCTCCGAGGGTTGTGTGTGCCATCTAGCTCAGGTTAAGGATGCACTTCTGACACCCCTACTCTTTAGTCAGTTCCTGCTGTATTTTAGTATCCCAAGGTGTTTCTAGAGGATATACCCGGAGTCCCTCCCCAGCGGGAGATTGACTTTGGTATTGACCTTCTACCTAATACGCAGCCCATATCCATTCCTTCTTACAAAATGGCTCTAACAGAGCTAAAAGAGTTGAAAAGATCTCCTAGATAAGGGTTTCATTAGGCCTAGTAAGTCCCCATAGGGGGCTCCAATTCTCTTTGTTCGAAAAAAGGATGGTTCCCTTAGGATGTGCATTGATTATCGGTAGTTGAACAAGGTCACAATCAAGAATAAGTTTTCCTTCCCCAAGATTGATGACCTGTTTGACCAGCTTTAGGGTGCTAAGTGATTTTTGAAGATAGACCTCAAACTCGACTATCACCAGCTCAGAGTTAGGGGGAGTGACATTCTGAAGACAATCTTCAGGACTTGGTATGGTCACTATGAGTTTGTAGTTATGTCTTTTGGACTAACAGATGCTCTTGCAGCGTTTATGAACTTGATGAATAGAGTGTTCAAGTAGTATTTGGATATGTTCATGATTGTCTTCATAGATAATATCCTCATATACTCTCGGATCAAGGAGTATCATGTCGCTCATTTGAGGATTGTGTGTCAAACTCTAAAGGATCGCCAGTTGTTTTCTAAATTCAGCAAGTGTGAGTTTTGGCTGAACTCAGTAGCATTCTTGGGTTATGTGGTGTCTACTGAGGGTATTTAGGTGGACTCTCAAAACATAGAGGTAGTGAAGAATTGGCCTAAACCTGTCAGTCTTAAGGATATTAGGAGCTTTTTTGGTTTAGCTGACTACTCAAGAGTTTCATAGAAGGATTTTCATCCATTGCAAAACCATTGACTAAGTTGACCTAGAAGAAGTTCAAATTTCAGCAGTCAGATGCTTGTGAGAAGATTTTTCAGTAGTTAAAGACTCGACTCACTTCAACCCCAATATTGACCCTAGAGGTGGGTGCGGATGGCTTCATTGTGTATTGTGATGCCTCTAGGGTTGGTCTTGGTTGTGTGTTGATGCAGCATGGTAGGGTCATTGCATATGCCTCTAGGTAGCTTAAGACTCATGAGAAGAATTATCTGAGGCATGACCTAGAGTTGATAGTTGTGGTGTTTGCTTTGAAGATTTAGAGGCACTATTTATATGGGGTACATGTGGATGTGTTCATGGACCACAAGAGCCTTCAGTATATGTTTACCCAGAAGGACCTGAATTTACGGAAAAAAAGATGGCTAGATCTTCTCAAGGAGTATGAAATGAGCATTCTTTATTATCCAGGCAAGGCCATTGTAGTGGCAGATGCTCTTTACCATACTGTCTTTGAAGTGTGTGTCTCATGTCGAGAATGGGAGGAAGGAGTTGGTGAAGGTTGTCCACAGGCTTGCCTGTTTAGGGGTTCGCCTTATAGATTCGATGGATGGTGGTGTTATTATTCAAAATAGGTTAGAATCCTCATTCTTCGTGGAGGTTAAAGTAAGGAAAGATAAGGATCCTATCCTAGTGAAGCTAAAGAAAGTTATTCATAATCAGAAAATAGAGGTTTTCTCTCAAGGTGGAGATGGTGTACTCCGATATAAGGGTCGATTGTGTGTTCCGGCTATGGATGACTTAAGAGAGCGGATGTTGAGCAAGGCTCATGGCTCTCATACTCTATCCATCCAGGTGCCACCAAGATGTACCATGATCTATGGGAATTCTATTGGTGGAATGGTATGAAGAAGGACATAGTGGAATTTGTGGCTAAGTATT
Organism: Datura wrightii; assembly: GCA_035772735.1. Lineage (NCBI taxonomy): Eukaryota > Viridiplantae > Streptophyta > Magnoliopsida > Solanales > Solanaceae > Datura > Datura wrightii. Next base: position 119,732,939 of record JASDFA010000016.1, read on the forward strand.
CGAATTGCTAACAAGTGAAGGTTGAGCACCAGAGACTTGGAGGTATGCTTCAGGACATATACATTCCTACTTGAATATGGGAAGAGATCAATATAGACTTCATTATAGTCTTTCCTCGTACACGCCGACAGTACGACACTATATGGGTGATCGTGGATAGATTGACTAAATCGGCCCATTTTCTACTGGTTAAAACTACCGATTCAGCTGAGGCTTATGCTAGATTGTACATTCAGAAGTTAGTTTGATTTCATGGAGTTTCTTTATCCATCATCTCGGATAGAGGTACTCAGTTTTGGAGGTCATTTCAGAATGGACTTGGTACTCAAGTGAGGCTTAGCACAACTTTTCACCCGAGACAGATGGTCAGGCCGAGTGGACCATTCAGACTCTTGGGTACATGTTGAGGGCGTATGTATTTAATTTCAAGGATAGTTGGGATGATCACTGGCCTCTCATCAAGTTTGTCTACAAGAATAGTTATCACTCCAGCATTCAGATGGGTTCCTTTGAGGCTCTTTACGAGTGGAAATGTAGGTCACCTATTGGATCGTTTGAGGTAGGTGAAGCTATGTTGATAGGGCTAGATTCATTTCATGATGCTAGGGAGAAAGTTCAGCTTATCAGAGAAGGGTTGAAAACAGCTTAGAGTCATCAAAAATCTTATACGGATATTAGGAGAAGAGAGCTTGAGTTTGAAGTCGATGATTGGGTGTTTTTGAAGGTGTCTCCCATGAAGGGAGTCATGAGGTTCAGTCAAAAGGGGAAGCTTAGTCCCCGATATGTTGGTCCTTATAGGATTCGATGGCAAGTTGGCAAGGTGGCATATGAGTTGGAATTACTAGCAGAGTTAGCTATGGTACGTCCAGTTTACATGTATCTCTGTTGAAAAAGTGTATTGACAACCTAGCCTTAGTTATGCCAATAGAGAGCATTGGGGTGAAGGATAGCCTTACCTATGAAGAGGTTTCGATTCAGATGCTTGATTTGTCATGTTCGAAAGTTGAGGAATAAGGAAGTAGCTTCAGTGAAAGTTTTATGGAGGAATCAACTTGTTGAGCGAGCTACTTGGGAAGCCAAAGCAGATATGATGGCTAAATACTCGTATCTTTTTCCTTCTGGCTCAGTTCCAGCATGAGGTATCAGTTTCCTCCTTAGTACTCTAATAAGTTTCATGTGGAGTTCATGTCTCTCATTTCCTTTCATGTCATAGCATGCATGTTTTTTTAATGAATTCAGTTCACTCATGTATTTCAGTATGGAGTCAGTAACTTCGTTAGTTTTTATCTTTGGTCATTAAGTTTTGGAATTGCAGTTCTTTCTCTAATCCCTCTAGTGGGCTTAAGCCAATTCGAGGATGAATGTTCCTAAGGGGGAGATTTTGTAACACCTCGAGTCTCAAAATGGCTCCTCGAAGGAAAAAGAATTAAAGTTGTAGATCTGGTGCTGGAGGTGATAGAGGAGCCAACGGCTCATCATCCAAGTGACAGAACGTCACTGTGGCGTCATGGCTTTGACAGAGGGAATGATGGCCCTCATACCTACAACTGACCATTATGCGTAGCATCGTGAATTGATGGTGAGGGTGACGGCCCGTCAGTCTAACAACAGACTATCGTATGTACCATCATGTCTTGGCCTCAGTGTTCCCAAATGACAGAGGACCTTACTGACCATCGAGGAAGTGACGACCCATCACAGCTACCATTGTTAGGGGATAGTCAGGACCCTCCTTGGGTTAAAGTTTGAAGGTAAGGGCAACGGACTGTCGGGTGAGTGATGGCATGTCATGACCATTGTCGAGACATTCAGCTGTTAAATTCAGCCCGATTTCTAGGGACAATTTCATAATTTTTTAAGCTCCTAATCCCTTAGTGATGTCGTTTTGGGATTCTTAAAGAGTGTACTAAGAGGTTTAACCTAGCCAAAGCCCTCATTCTTTTAAAAACAACAGTGAATTGAAGATCCTCCCTCAAGATCAAGGCTAGGGTTCTTCCTCAAATTCTCTTCTAATCTTCTTGGATTTTCAAGGACAAGTTTAAAATTCAATTACACAGGTATGTAGGGTCATTCATAGGGGAATTCTTCCACCCTCATACCTAATTTCATCCCTAATCTATGATTTTAAGACTCGAATCATGGTATGTTGAAATTCTAGGGTTTTACCTAATTTTCATGAAATCTTCCATGCTATCTCTATGGGTTTAATCCTCTCATATTTCGATTGATGTTTTATGGCTATTAGGGAAAATTTAACCATAAATTTACTTCCTAATACATGATTTTAATTTTATGAGGATTATGTCCTATTATGCATGATATATGAATTTCAATCTTATGAGTCCATGATTCCAAGTATGACAAATTAAATTATATTTTATGATCACAATGCATGATATCCAAAAGAATCCTTCATGAATTTATGAATTTTAGAGTATGATTCTTTCCTCAAGTATGCATGGCTTTTATGAATATCAAACATATGATCACGGCCGACTCATGGGTCTATTTCATGGCTAGTTCATGTATATCACGCATATTGATGAATCTCGTGATCTCAACTAGCCCATGTACTTCAAGTATATTTATGACTACGATATGGGAACTATATATGTTTTGGGAGTAGTATTTAACACTGAGTATATTAGAGTTCCAGCACACCCAGGTCTCAGAACTATGTGTCAACATAGCCATGATGGGATCCTCCACGAGAGTGTCTCCCATGCCTGAATGGGATACCCATGAGTGATATCATTCCTTTTTCATGGTTATACCCCTGGCAAGGTATGAACACCCTCCCAACTAGCGTTTTATAGGTCGGGCTCCATGTATGCTCACGTGGGGTATGTTAGTTATAAGAATCTCCCGTTGTTCCTTATGTTTTCAATTACTCATGTTCATGACTTATGGTATTATGTCTTATAGAATATTTGACCCATTGATCAGTTTATGAGTTTTCACTTATATTTTCAAGTATGACATGCTATATTTTTTCTATTTCTAAAACCTTGGGCCATTATGTCCAGCTTATGATGAGTATCTTATGATTATGTATATTTCATAAATATGGTTTTTAGCATGTTGTCCTTACTCTCATGTTCTATCTTGATTTATGATTATCTTTTCAAACTATCATTTTACTAGCATGTTTTACTCTCTCTACATACTCAGTACATTTCAAGTACTAACTGCATATTCTGTGCTATATTATTTCATGATATAGATTCGAGCGATCAGTTTCAGTCTCGTTGTTAAGCCTACTCCCGATTCAGTGCAGCTCTATTCCCGTCTGTGTGAGTCCTCATTTTTCGAGGACATTAGCAGTTTTATATTATTGGCATGTCTCTTCAGTTTCAAACATAGTGATCTAGTTAAGGGTGTTGTCCCATAAGTTTATCATAGTAGTAGAGGCTTTTCAGATAATCATGTATAGAGAGTTCAGCATTGTTGACTTGTGTTTGCGCTTATGTATTTTATGTTGATATATTATGCAGACTTCCGCTTATGTCATGTTCATGTGTTATTTTCCACTAAATTATGCTCTTAAATTAGGCTATGTATGTGTGATGGGTTAGCTTAGAGCCATTCGTGGTTCTAGGTCCCGTGTCTTGATCCGGGGTCCCAGCTTGGGCCGTGACACTAACTTCCTTAAACAGCTTTGACCATCTTCTTTGCCTCAAATTTAGATCTATCTGACTGAAAATGTTTTGAAGACTATAATGATCCATGAACACCTCACAATGCAGTCCATATAGGTAATGCATTCAAAGAAAGAATCATTATTGTCAGCTCTAAATCACGAACATGATAATTTCCCTCGTGAGTCAACTTTTCAAAGCATACACTATTATCTTATCTTTCTGCATCAGCATACACCCAAGACTCGTGAAGCATCACATTAGACCCTGAAGCCTTCACCTTCCACTAGTAAAGTCAAAATCAGGGTTGAAGTCAATAATATCTTAAACTTTTGGAAGCTTGTATCACACTCCTCATATCACTGGAAAATCATGTTCTTTTGAGTTAGTTTTGTCAATGGAGATGCAATGGGATAGAATCCTTTCACAAACAGTCTATAGATTGAGTCAAGCCCATAAAATTCTGAATCTCAGTAGGTGAAGTAGTCCTAATCCAATTTCTAACAACTTCAATCTTCTTCGAATCTACCAAAATACCATCTTTGGCCACTAATAATGCTCAAATTACACTTTTTGTTTAGATAAAATATAATCGATCATTGTATCAAAACAAATAACTCAATGGGTATCGAGGTCGAATCCCACAAAGAATCGAGTCAATAGTCCAAAAGTTATAAACTAACTCAAACTATAATGCATCATTGTTCAACATTTGAAAAGTAAATTAGGGGGAAAATGGAAAACACTATCTAATTCTAATTTAGAACTAAATGAGGGGAATTACAATTATTGCATTCTCAAGTGAATTATCTAGGGGTGTGTTATGCCTGGTTTAATAACTAGCATCGGCTACTTCATTGCCTTAAATTCAAATTCAACTTAGATAGTTGTGGATAAATCACATTCTCTTGTTTCTAAACCATAAGAATGTTTATGCCTTGGGTTTTCTCAAATCTCAAAGCTAAATTCAACTATCTACCAAAAAAGCTTGAGGAAGGATTAAGCTATATCTAGCCTTGACCTTTAATGGAGCGAAGATGTGTGTTTTGACTATCTCTACCTCAATCCCACACACCAACACTCCAATTTCCCACTATTATCTTCTCTCAATTCTTACCTTTCTCTCTCAAGCAAAAGCAAGAAAAGTAAAGCAAAATTCATTTTTGCAACCACTAATTTTTACAATTAAAAACTTGGGAGAAGACAATAGATCTAAGTTACAATGAGAATTTAAGATCAAATCATCAATAACCATTCATGCATTCAAACCCACCATGCATACACCCTAACTAGCAAATTAGATCTACATATTTAGAGAGAGAGAGAGAGAGAGAGAGGATACCCAAATAACTTTTCTCAACATTCGTAATATGGGTTCATCCAATTGCTTCACAAGGTTTGCAACAATGGTAAAATTCCCCCACAAAGGGGATTCCTCAAAAAAAGAACTTTCTACTTTATGTTGAGAGAAATCTACAATTTCTATTGTTCTTTCAATGAAAAGATGATGAATGAATAAATGGTGTATAATGGAGGTCATAAATATCTGTACTTTTGTGTGCACAACCTTCCAAAAGTTCCTTGGATGCTTCTAGGTGCTTAGCGACCCTTTTCGAATGCTTTTACCCTTATAAAGACGGCCTCACTTGCGAAGTACTGGTGTTTCGCTAGTGCCAATCTGCGGAGCACTGGCTGTTTGCCGAATGAAAGACAGTGGGCTGGCAGTCACCACCAGTAGTTCACCGGCAGTTCGCCACTGTCCAACTGTGAAACGCCGGTGAGTAGCCGGTCTAGAGTAGTGGCTCTGGTGTTTTGCCTGCGTTTCGCCCTTTTAGATCCACGTTTAGCCGATTCAAAGCATGTCCTTACACCTCTTTTTGAGCTCAAATCTTCCATTATCTTTGGTTCCTTTTCTTCATATGCTAACTCATCAAATTTCATCTCGGACCTTATGCGTTTTTCTCAATTTTATGTTTTCTCTACTCGAGTGAAGTAACTACTAAGAATCAAAGAGAAAGAGCATAAAATCCACATAAACGGCTCAAAAACTAAGCAAGAACTCATGCTTAGGAGCCTAATGAGTTGGTAACTTTCCAATTCATTAAATCCCCAAACATGAACCATTGCTTATCCTCAAGTAATGCAATTCCTTATGGTTGAGCAAATGGACAGCATGCTATATATGAGTATATGCACCAAGGATAAAGCAAGACATTCTTTCACAAGAGGACATTGCTAAATCTTAGAGCATTATGAGAGTTTCACACAAAACTATCAAGCCTCAAGACACCCGAACATTATATACCAACTCAAGAAAAAGAAAAGACTCAAATCATATTGTAAAAGCTTTAATAGCTGACCACAATCATTAAGCATATCTTTCATGCATTCCTTTCATTCAAACAAGTGGCATAGTTCATCAAAACAAGTTCAAGGAGCATCTCAAGTCTTTGACAATTCACATTCAAAATTTGTCTCAAAGTTCGCTACACACTTGCCTCATTCATACACCTCTTTTGCAAACAATTTTTAGCAGGTACCCCAAAGTAAGTGATGTCACTCACAAAAAGAGAGAATCCTAGTCATTTTTTAGCATTTCACGCATAGGGATTACAATATAAGATAAAGGCGCTTACTCTCGTAAAGAAATTCAAGTGTATACAAATTGACTCATAGGCTTGCCCTTCATGTAACTCACCACTAATGTAGAGTTGCTATACCCAAAATCAGTAAGGACTTCCAGGGTATCATGAAGGCTAGGGGTAAGGGTAGAACAAATATTTAGCTTTAGTGACTAGAGCCTCCTTACTACATTTATAAATACTTGTAACATCGCACCATCTTATTGGGATTCTCTTGTATTCGATTATGGCTCAATTATTTTTATGTTTTAAATATTATTTTAAGACTTATGGGCAGATTTTATATTTAAATTGATTATAATTTTTATAATTTCAAATCCAAGTCAATCTATGCCCAATTATGCAAAGTTTCATGAAAAGTCAAGTTATGATTTTGATCTTACTAAGCCTAAATTATGATTTATGATTCATGTTATGATTTTTCTTCAAGTACTCTTCATGGATTTATGAATGTCAAGTACATGAATTTTCACAATTATGCATGTTCTTCATGATTTATGAATTTATGACTTTTGGCCGACTCACGGGCCCTTATTCATGGCCAATTATATATTTCAAGTATGATCAAACATGTTATGATTTATTGGCCACGAACTTCACGAATGATTCCACGATCACTATATGAGCCTCATGTGCATATTTTTGGGAGCAGTGTCTAGCACAGAGTAGACCCGATGTTCAGGTAAATCCCATAATCTCAGAACTACGTGCCATCATAAATATATGTATTCATGGATTTCCCCTTGTGATATCACATCATGCACGTCCCTTTCTTGGCAAGCCTGGGACGGCTCTGCCCGCTTGAGCGAGATATTTAGAGCATCATGTAAGCTCTATCATGAGGGTGTCGGTTAAGACGTGTTCTCCCATTATTCCTCATGATTTATGCATTGTCATGTTGATGTTACTTTGGCTCAAGTTATGTTTTTATAAGGTTTCTTTTATGACTATGATTATGACTAGATTATAAATGGTTTGAAAACCTTGAGCCCTCATGTTTATATTATGATATTCACTTTATATTCATACTGTCCTACTCTTATGAACTCTTATGTATTTTGACTATCTGTTTTTACTTACCTTGAATACTCAATACATTCCAAGTACTGACCGCATACTCTATGTTGTATCGTTTCATGATACAGGTCTGACAGATCAGTCTCAGCCGCATCATTAGTCCTGCTTTTCCCTCAGTCTTGTTTAGCCAGTGGTGGTGAGTCCTCATCCTTCGAGGACATTTAGTTTAATCATTGTTATGTTATTTTAGTCATAGACTTTTATCGAGCTAGTTGGGGGTACTGTCCCATCAGCTCATTAGTTATGTTAAAGGCTTTTCAGACAAAATGTAGAATATCAGCTTGTCACTGTTGACTCTATTTTATATTGATGTGTATGCAGACTTCCGCTTAAGCATATTTTATTTTATCAGTTTCCACTTGTTGTATGCTCTTAGCCTCTATATTCATGCCATGGGTCGACTTGGAGCCTCTTGGGGTTCCGAGCCTATGTTCGGGTCGTGAAAAACTTGGTATCAGAGCATTATACTTTGAAGTGTCCTAGGGTTTCTGAAAGTCACATTAAGTAGAGTCTTTTTCATGGGTGTGAAGCGCGCCACACTTATGACGAAGAGGCTAAGAAACATTTTAGGAAATTTTCCTTCTTTCATGATCTATATCGTGCGATGAAATGTCTCTCTATCCTTCTAACTCGTGCTGCACACATTTGCAGAATCATGCCTCCTCGCCGAATTAATGGAAGAAGGAACGAAAATAGAAATGTACATGAGAATAGCAGTAGAGATAGGCACCAGCAAGCCCCACTAGCCCCGAGGATCATGTGCCCGAGCAGGTTACCCATGTAGAGTTTAGGGAAGCGATCCAGATGTTGGCATAGGCATTGACCGCCCAGGTCAACCAATAGGCGATAGCGCATGTTCCCTAGAATGGGAATGCGGTAGCAGCAAGAGTTGGAGACTTTCTTAGGATGAACCCTTTTGAGTTCCTCGGATCGAAGGTGGACGAGGATCCACACGAGTTTATTGATGAAATCAAGAAAATCACCCAAAGTGTGGGGGTGACAAGGGAGGAGTGCACAGACCTAGCCTCTTATCAGTTTAAAGGGGTTGCCCATATCTGGTTCACATAGTGGAAGGATAGAAGAGTAATTAGAGCGAGTCCCATTGGTTGGGATGAGATCCTCATCGCATTCCTGGATCGATTCTTTCCCCGTGAGATGAGGGAGATCAAGGAAGTTGAGTTTGTGAACCTAATGCAAAATAATATGACAGTCTAGGAGTATTCTTTAGAGTTCACCCACTTGTACAGATATGCACCAGAGATGGTGGCTGATAGAGAGCTCGGATGAGCAGGTTTGTGCATGGAGTAGCGGACTACCTGGTCAAGGATTATAGGACCACTATGCTTCATCAGGATATCGACTTTCCTCGATTGGTTTTGTATGCCCAGCAGATGGAGGTAGTGCATTTGAGAGGTCGAGAGGTGGACATCATCAGCAATCCCATCAGAGGTCATTAGCTCCAGCGCCATCATCGGCTAGTGCTCCATCTAGATCGCGGGATGATTAGAAGAGCAGAGCATCAAGTTCGAAGGGATAGAGGAGCATACAGGTGGAGTATACCTTTTCGGTATATGGAAATTGTGGAAAGAATCACATAGGGGAGTTCTTGATTTAATCTGATATTTGCTTTGGGTGTTGTAGACCCGGGCACAGGCATCGGGAGTGTCCGTTGGCCAGGCAAGGTGATGGTAGGGGTCGTACTCAGGCTACCAGTTCAGCAGCAGAAGTAGCACCAGTATGCCCAGTTTAGCAGGGTAAGTCCACCAGTGCAGGTGGTGGTCAGCGCCAGAACAGGTTTTATTCCCTCGCATCTCGTCAAGAGCAGGAGACTTCACCAGATATGGTCACTGGTATGTCATGAGTATTCTACTTTGGTGAATATGCATTATTAGACCCATGGGCTACTTTATCTTTTGTGATGTCCTATGTTGCTAGTAGTTTCAGAGTCAGTCCCCAAGTCCTATCAGAACCCTTCTCAATCTCTACTCCAGTAGGTTATTCAGTTATAGCTTGACGGGTATACAGAAATTGCCCTATCACAATCCTTCAGAAAGTCACCTCAGTAGATTTAGTAAAGCTAGCCATGATAGATTTGATGTTATCTTTAGCATGGATTGGCTACATGCATGTTATGCCTTAGTGAATTGTAGAACCCGAGCAGTAGAGTTTCGATTTCTGGGTGAGCCGGTCCTAGAGTGAAGGATAGTTCAGTTGTGCCTGTAGGTCGCTTCATTTCCTACCTTAAGGCCAGAAAGATGATCTCTAAAGGTTGCGTGTACCATCTAGCTAGGGTTAAGGATGCTATCTCTGAAACCCCCAACTATCCTATCAGTCTTTTTAGTGTGCGAATATCCAGAAGTGTTTTCGGATGAGCTACCAGGAATTCCTCCCGAGGGGGAGATCGACTTCACCATTGACCTTCTTCCTGATGCGCAGCCCATATCTATTCCACCTTACAGAATGGCTCTAGTTGAGCAAAAGGAGTTGAAGGAGCAGTTGAAGGATCTCTTAGACAAGGGTTTCATTAGACCTAGCAAATCCCCATGGGGTGTACCACTACTCTTTGTCCAAAAGAAGGATGTTTCCCTCCGGATGTACATTGACTATCGGCAGTTGAATAAGCTCACCATCAAGAACAGATATCCCCTCCCCAGAATTGATGACTTGTTTGACCAGCTTCAGGGTGCCAAGTGTTTTTCAATGATAGACCTCGGATCTTAGGGTTAGAGAGAGTGACATTCTGAAGACAGCCTTTAGGACTCAATATGGTCACTATGAGTTTGTAGTTATGTCTTTTGGACTAACAAATGCTCCGACAACTTTAATGGATTTGATGAACAGGGTGTTCAAGTCATATTTGGACATGTTCGCGATTGTGTTCATAGATGACATTCTCATATACTCTCGGAGAAAGGAGAAGCATGCCACTCACTTTAGGGTGGTGCTGCATGCTCTTAAGGATCGCCAACTGTATGCTAAATTTAGCAAGTGTGAGTTTTGGTTAAACCCAGTAGCATTTTTGGGTCATGTGGTGTCAAGTGAGAGTGTACAGATGGACTCTCAAAAGATAGAAGCTGTAAAGAATTGGCCTAGACAAGTTATTCCTTCAGATATTAGGAGTTTCTTGGGCTTAGCTAGTTACTACTGGAGGTTTGTTGAAGGGTTTTCATCCATGCAGCGCCATTGACTAAGTTGACCGAGAAGAAAGTAAAGTTTCAATGGTTGGAGGCCTATGAGAAGAGCTTCCAAGAGTTGAAGACTTGAATCACCTCAGCACCAGTGTTGACTTTACCTGAAGGTACTGATGGGTTTGTGGTATATTGTGACATCTCAAGGATCGACCTTGGTAATGTACTAATGCGGCACGGTAAGGTTATAGCCTATGCTTCCAGGTAGCTGAAAGTCTATGAAAAGAACTATCCAACTCACAAGCTCGAGTTGGCAGCTGTAGTATTTTTCTTGAAGATTTGGAGATACTATCTATAAGGGGTCCATGTGGATGTGTTTACGACCACAAAAGCCTACAGTACGTGTTTACCCAGAAGGATCTAAATCTACGCCAAAGAAGGTGGTTGGAGCTTATTAAAGATTATGATATGAGTGTCCTTTATCATCCAGGCAAGGCCAATGTGGTGGTAGATGATCTTAGCAGGATTTCTATGGAGAGTGTGTCCCACGTAGATGAGTAGAGGAAAGAGTTAGTGAAGGATGTGCATCGGCTTGCACGACTAGGAATTCATCTTGTTGACTCGGCAGATGGTGATGTCATTGTTCAGAATGGATCAGAATCTTCCTTGGTGACCGATGTCAAGGCTAGGCAAGATGAGCATCCTATTTCGGTAAAGCTGAAGGAGTCAGTTCAGAATCAGAAGGAGGAGGTTTTCTCCTAAGGGGAAGATGGTGTACTACGATATCAGGGTCATTTGTGTGTTTAGAGTGTTGATGACCTAAGGGAGCATATGTTGCATGAAGCTCATGGTTCTAGATATTCTATACATCCAGGTGCCACCAAGATATGTCGTGACCTACGAGAAGTCTATGGGTGGAATGGCATGAAGAAGGACATAGCAGAGTTTGTGGCAAGGTGTCGGAATTATCAATAAAAGTTGAGCATCAAAGACCTAGAGTGTGCTTCAAGACATTAGTATCCCTACTTGGAAGTGGGAGAAAATCAATACAGACTTCAATACAGGGTTTCCTCATACTCATCGACAGTATGAATCTATTTGAGTGGTTGTAGATAGGTTGACTAAAGCAGCTCTTTTCTACCAGTCAAGACTACCGACTCAGCGGAGGATTATGCTAAATTGTATATTTGCGATTTAGTTCGGTTGCATGGAGTGCCCTTGTCCATCATATCAGATAGAGGTACTCAATTTACCTCCCAGTTTTGGAGATCATTTTAGAAGGGACTTGGTACTCATGTCAAGCTTAGTACAGCTTTTCACCCACAAACAGATGGTCAGGCTGAATGGACCATTCAAACTCTTGAGGATATGTTGAGAGCATGTGTGATTGATTTTAAGGGTAGTTGGGATGATCATTTACCTCTCATTGAATTTTTGTATAACAACAGTTATCATTCTAGCATTCAAATGGCTTCATTTGAGGCTCTTTATAGGCGAAGATGTAGATAGCCTATTGGTTGATTCGAAGTCGGTGAAGCTATGATGATAGGACCAGATTCAGTTCATGAGGCTATGGAGAAAGTTCAGTTTATAAGGGAAAGCTTGAGAACAGCTCAGAGTTGCCAAAAGTTCTATGTGGATGTGAGGAGGAGAGAACTTAAGTTCGAAGTTGATGATTGGGTGTTTTTGAAGGTGTCTCCCATGAAGGGAGTGATGAGGTTTGGAAAGAAGGGGAAACTTAGTCCCCGTTATGTTGGCCCGTACAGGATCCTGAGATGTATTAGCAAGGTAGCTTATGAGTTAGAGTTACCCTTAGAATTGGCTTCAGTACATCCAGTTTTCTATATGTCGCTTTTAAAGAAGTGCATGGGTGATCCGGCTTTGGTTATTTCGGTGGAGAGTGTGGGTGTCAGGGATAGCCTTAGCTAAGAAGAGGTCTCAATTGAAATACATGATCATTAGGTTAATGAGTTAAGGAACAAAGAATAAGCTTCAGTAAAGGTTTTATGAAGAAATCAGCATATTGAGGGAGCTACGCGGGAAGCCGATGCAAATATGATGGCTAAATACCTACATCTATTCCCTTCCAGTTCAATATCAACTTGAGGTATCAGTTTCCTCCTTAGTACTCTATTCAGTTTCATGATCATTTCATGTGTTCCAATTTCTTTCATGGAAATGTATGTTTGTGTGATTCATGAATTCAGTCCAGTCATGCATTTCAGTTTTGAGTCAGTCACTCTGTCAGTTTTCAGCTTTAGATGTTCAGTATTTGGGATAATAGTCTATTCCCCAGCTTTTCAGTATGTTCTTTCACATTTGAGGGTGTATGTTCCCACGGGGAAGATATTGTAATACCCCAAAAGTCCATAAGATTAGACCTGAGGGTTCAAGCGAAAAAAGCAAGAAAATATATCCTAGGTTACAGGACGAGTCATCCAGTGACCCGTGGGGAGACATCACGAGTTGTTAGGTGACTCGTGAGGTAAGGAAAGGTTGGTGAAGACACGTGCTCTAGGGTTGACCACGAAAGATAGCCACAAGTCATGAAGTGACTCCACGACTCGTGGAGTTGGTCGTGGTCAGGGACAGATTTGTATGATTGATTATGGCAGTGATCCCAACAAGTGGGTCACCACTAGTCGTTAGGTACACTACGAGTCATGGTGTCCCTCGTAGTGACTAGCATATTCCCTACATTTTAGTAAGGGTATTTTTATAATTTATAAGCTCCTAAGTCCTAAACTACGTCATTTTAAACTCGGTTAGGGGAGTTTTAAGAGGATTAAATCTATTTTAACCCAATCCCTCCCCATGCATGCAAACTAGAGGATTTCTTAAGGAAGATCAAGCCTCGAACTACCCAATTTCTTCTCCAATTCCTTTGGGCTTTCAAGGAGGGGTGTAAGATCATATTACCAAGGTATGTAGGATTGTGAATGAGAGTCCCTCTTCACTCGCATTCCCTAATTTCCCTCTATGTTCATGAATTCAAGTATTAAAGTAAATTTAGTGATCTTATGGGGTTAAACCCCAATTGCATGGGATTCTCTTGGATTTGATTATGGGCCAATTCTCCTTATGTTTTAAATGTTGTTTTAAGATTTATGGGAGATTTTATATTTAAATTGATTATAATTTATATGATTTTATATCCAAGTCAATCTATGCCTATTATGCAAAGTTTCATGAAATGTCAAGTTATGATTCTATTATGATTTTGATCTTACTAAGCCTAAATTATGATTTATGATTCATGTTATGATTTTTCTTCAAGTAGTCTTCATGGATTTATGAATGTCAAGTACATGAATTTCCACAATTATGCATGTTCTTCATGATTTATGAATTTATGACTTTTTGCCGACTCACGAGCCCTTGTTCATGGCTAATTATGTATTTCAAGTATGATCAAACATGTTATGATTTATTGGCCACGAACTTCATGAATTATTCCACGATCACTATATGAGCCTCATGTACATGTTTTTGGGAGCAGTGTTTAGCACCGAGTAGACCCAGCATTTAGGTAAACCCCGTGGTCTCAGAACTGCGTGTCACCGTAGGTATATGTATTCATGGATTTCCCCTTGTGATATAACATCATTCACGTCCCTTTCTTGGAAAACCTGGGATGGCTCTGGCCACTTGAGCGAGATAGTTGGGGCATCATGTAAGCTCTATCATGATGGTGTCGGTTAAGAAGAGTTCTCTCATTGTTCCTCATGATTTATGCATTGTCATGTTTATGTTACTTTGGCTCAAGTTATGTTTTTATACGGTTTCTTTTATGACTATGATTATGACTAGATTATGAATGGTTTGAAAATCTTGAGCCCTCATGTTTATATTATGATATTTACGTCATGTTCATACTGTCCTACTCTTACCAACTCTTATGTATTTTAAATGTCAGTTTTTACTTACCTTGCATACTTAGTACATTCCAAGTACTGACCGCATACTCTATGATGTATCGTGTCATGATATAGGTCCGACGGATCAGTCTTAGCCACATTATTAGTCCTGTTTTTCCCTCAGTCCTGTTTAGCCAGTGGTGCTAAGTCCTCATCCTTCAAGGATATTCAGTTTGATCATTCTTATGTTATTTCAGTTACAAACTTTTGTCGAGCTAGTTGGAGGTGTTATCCCATCAATTATGTTAAAGGCTTTTCAGACAATATGTAGAACACCAGCTTGTCTGTGTTGACTCTATTTTAGATTGATGTGTATACAAACATCCACTTAAGCATATTTTATTTTATTAGTTTCTGCTTGTTGTATGCTCTTAGCCGCTATGTTCATACCATGGGTCGACTTGGAGCCTCTCGGGATTTCTTGTCTCGTGTCGTGCTCCGGGCCTATGTTCGGGGGTCGCGACAATCACAATCTAAGGAGTTCATACACATCCTTCTTCACATTAATAGAATGACTTTTGACAATCTAGTTACGAATCAAAAATCCAAGCAAGGAATGTATAATTCATGACAAGAGAGTGCTCATTTTCATATTTAAATGCCTCCTTCTCTTTTCAAAACTCATGCACAATTCCAAGCAAGAAATATTGGTGGTACCTCTCCAAGCAAGTGCACAAAAGACTCAGCAAGACTCTAGACTTGACATTTTCCCTTAAGAAAGTCGCTTCTCAATCTATCATTGGAAAATGTCAATCCGGTTCGACAACAAAGAGAAAATAAAAAGTAATCGCTCCTTGGGAAAGAACCGAAGCATAAAGAAAACCCTTGGAGTTTATTCAAATACTACTACCTACAAAGGCAATACTAATTTGCAAGTAATGATGATTTTCCCTTTAAAATGCCGCTACCCAATCTGTCATAGGGCCATATCATATATCACTCACAAGGGGAGTACTCAGACTTCATCCCTCAATAAAACATCCACAATCACATAAAATAAAAATGAAACAAACATTATCTTTGAGGCAAAAAGTTTCACACAGTAAGGGTGGAATGGGTGCAAGAACTTCCTGGCATGATGGAGGCATTTGCATTGGAGTTTTTGCTTTCCATGTATCCTGGTTATAACCTGTGGTCGACTTGCACTTCGCATCTTTCTACCTACATTTTGCATGTCTAAAGTCGGTTCCTCAATTTTTCTACTTCCACTTGTCATCACATTCCATACCTTATTCAACCTTGCAACACTTAAACACAACATCATGTGAATTAAAAAAGAAATAAGACAAACATGATGCAAAATAAAATGCAAAACAAGTTTGAATTAATAAACAACTAATAACTTATTACAACTCAATTCCCTGGCAACGACGCCATTTTTTATAATGCTTAAATTATGCTTCTCGTTTTGAGAAAATATAAGCGATCGTTATAAATAGGTCAAATCCCACAGAGAATTGAGTCGATAGTCCAAAAATTATAAACTAACTCAAATTAGAATGCATCATTGTTCAATATTTGAAAAGTAAATTAGGGGGAAAAGGGAAAACACTATCTAATTTTGATTTAGAACTAAGTGGGGAAATTTCAATTATTGCATTCTCAAGTGAATTAGTTAGGGGTGTGTTATGCCTGGTTTAACAACTAGCATGGGCTACTTCATTGCCTTAAAATTCACATTCAAACTAGATAGCTGTGGTTATATCACATTCTCTTATTTCTCAACCATAAGAATGTTTATGCCTTGGGTTCTCTCAAATCTCAAGGCTAAATTCAACTGTCGACCACAAAAGCTTAAGGAAGAATTAAGATACTTCTAGCCTTGACCTTTAATGGAGTGAAGATGTGGGTTTTGACTATCTCTAGCTCAATCCCACATATCAATACTCCAATTCCCCACTATTATCTTCTCACCCAAATCTCACTCTCTCAAGCAAAATCAAGAAAAGTAAAGCAAAATTCATGTTTGTAATCATTAATTTTTACAATTAAAATTTGAGAGAAGATAATAGATATAAGTTACAATGAGAATTTAAGATCAATCATCAATACCCATTCATACATTCAAACCCACCATGCATACAACCCTAACTAGCAAATTAGATCTACATATTTAGAGAAAGAGAGAGAAGATACCCAAATAACTTTTCTCAACATTCACAATATGGATTCATCCAATTTCTTCACAAGGTTTGCAACAATGGTGAAATTCCCCCCACAAAGGGAATTCCTCAAAAAGAACTTTCTATTTTATATTGAGAGAAATCTACAATTTCTATTGTTCTTTTAATGAAAAGATGATGAATGAATAAATGGTGTACAATGGAGGTCATAAATATCCGTACTTTTGTGTGCACAACCTTCCAAAAGTGCCCTTGGATGCTTTTAGGTGCTTAAGGACTCTTTTCGGATGCTTTTACCCTTCTAAAGACGGCCTTACTGCGAAGCACCGGCGTTTCGCCTGGTGCCAATCCATGGAGCATCGACTGTTCTCCGAATGAAAGACAGTAGGCTGGTAGTCACCACCGGCAGTTCACCGGTGGTTCGCCGCTGCCCAACCGTGAAATGCCGGTGAGTAGCCGATCTGGAGCTGTGGCTCTGGCATTTTGCCTACGGTTCGCCCTTCCAGATCCGCGTTTAGCCGATTCAAAGCATGTCCTTACACCTTTTTTTGAGGTCAAATCTTCCATTATCTTTGTCTCCTTTTCTTCATATGCTAACTCATCAAATTTCATCTCAAACCTCATGTGTTTTGCTCAATTTCATGTTTTCTCTACTCAAGTAAAGTACCTACTAAGAATCAAAGAGAAAGAGCGGAAAATCCACATATACGACTCGAAAACTAAGCAAAAACCCATGCTTAGGAGCTTAATGAGTTGGTGACTTTCCAACTCGTCATCCAACACATGCCCCATGAATGTCACATAATTGAGTCAGAACTCACACTTAATTTTTTGCGTAAAGTTGCTCCTTCAAAGTATGAAGTACTCTTCTCAAATGCTACTCATGCTCCTTTCTACTACAAATACATAAAATATCGTCAATGATAACTATAATGAAGGAATTCAAATAAGGTCTGAACACCCCATTTATCAACTCCATGAATATTGTTGGGTGTTGGTCAGCCCAAAAGACATAACCAAGAACTCATAGTGGCCATATTGGGTCCTAAAAGCTATTTAGGGATATCCTCCACCCTAATCCTCAGGTGATGGTAGCTCGACCTCTAATCAATCTTAGAGAATATCAGAATGCCCTGAAGCTGATCAATAAGTCATCAATATGTGGTGTAGAATACTTATTCTTAAGGGTCAATTTGTTCAATTATATGTAGTCAAAGCACACCCTCATGGTGTCATCCTTCTTTTTCACTAATAGAACTAGAGCACCCCAAGGGAAAACACTTGGCCTAATAAAGTCCTTACTCAATAAATCTTAAAACTATTCCTTCAATTCTTTTAATTCTGTTAAATCCATCTTATAATATAATGGGTTGAGTGCCCGATCTAAATCAATACTAAAAGAAAAATTAATATTGGGCGGAATGCTCGGAAGATTAGTTGGTAATACCTCTAGAAATTATTTCACCATTAGTATCGATTTCAAAGAGAGTTATAACACTAGTATCACGAATATAAGCCAAATATAGAGAGACCTCTTATCAACCATATGATGAACCTTTAGAAACTAAACTTACCATTATAATACCCCAGAAGTGCCTAAGCCTAGACTTGGGATTTGAAATGAAAACTAGAAATCTAAGATTTCTTCTCAGAACGACTCGTTGTACGGGTTGTTGGTGGGTCTAACGACCTGTTGGATGTGCCCGTGGTGAGAAGCTGCAGAATTGGACTTGGGAGTAACGGGTCTAGGAACGACCCGTTGTTTGGTGTAATGGGTCGTTGTAAGTGGGTTGTTGTGAAGGTGTTCTTGGTCAAAGAAGGCTGGCACAATTCATGGGATGACTCGTTGTTCTAAACAATGAGTCGTTGTATGTGCCTGTTGGGAGGATTTTCAAGATGGAAGCAGTGGTGACAACGGCTGGCAATGATGAGTCGTTGGAGCTGGTAACGACTTGTCCTGTTCGATCATGGTAGAATACCTGAAACAGGAAACAGGGATGAGACAACGAGCGAAGTACCGGGTCGTGGGAGCAAGGGACGACCCGTTGCATTGGTCGTTGCTTCGAACAGTGGCTAATTTTCTACAAGTTTAGTTAGGGAAAATCCTTAACTTCAAAGCCCCTAAGTCCTATACTACGTCATTTTAAGCTCAGAAAAGGGTGTTTTAAGAGGGTTAAACATATTCAAAACCCATCCTCTCCCATGCATGCAACCTAGAGGTTTTTAAGGGTGATCAAGCTAGGGATTCATCAAGTTCTTCCCCAAAATCCATTGGTCTTTCAAGAGGGTTTGTGAAATTAGATTCTTCCAGGTATGTAGGGTTATGAACGGGTGTAATCATCCACACCCATGCCCATCCCTCTTTAATTCATGAAATTCTAGTTGATGAATCTATTGGGTTTTAAACCAACATGTGAATTCTCTAAGTATCAATCATGGGTATGATCTAAGCATGTTTCTAATGTTGAATTATGGCTAATAGGAATATTTTACAATGTTTTCAATTACAAGTTATGTTTTTAAATTTTACAAATTATAATGCCCATCCATGGAAGTTCATGAAAGTTGAAATCTATGATATAGGTTTTCAAGCATGATGAAGTATACATGATGAAAGTATGATTTTGAATTACCCATGTCCATGTTCGTGTTTTCGAACGATCAAGTCTATGTCAAACATTTTTAAATATTGGGCAAGACCATATAATTGAGTATGTTTCATGATTTACCTAAATATCATGTTATTAGCTTACCACATGGTTTTGGAGTCTACACTCCCACTCTTTTCAGCTTGTGGTATGGTTTAAGACAAAGCTCCTCATGTTATGATTTCATAATTTTCCACGTTTGTTATGAGTTAGCTTCGTCACTAGATAATGGTCAGCTTCATTCAAAAACGATGGAGAGCATATGCATATGTTTGGGAGTAATGTCTAGCACCGGATAGGCTAAGGGTCACTCAACCCTGTGCCTCAGAACTACGGGCCAACGTAGGTTTATATATATAATTTGGGACCTCCCTTGTGAGCTTCCCCTGCCCCAAGGGATCTTGAGCTTGATATCGATATCATAGTAGCGTTCTTAGCCCTAGAAAGGCTTTGAACGGCTCTATACACTTGAGTGTAATACTTAGGACCATGTAAGCTCTATCGTGGTAATGTCGGTTATATGACGAGTCTCCCATTGTTCCTCATGATTTCAGTTATGCATGTTCATCAGTCATGATATTATGTTTTCAGCAGGTTTGACCCAATGTTTAGTTTTACTTATGATTATTAGTTTTCTAGCTTTGGGTCATTCGATTCAGTCATGATATTTAGTCATTTTTATATCATGATTTCAGAAAATAGCATGCAAGCTTTACTCTCAGAATCTTATCTTGATTATATTTTTATGATATGCATGATTTATGATTTTATTTACTTAGCGGTTTTACTTACCTTACCTACTCGGTACATTCCACGTACTGACCGCATACTCTATGTTGTATCATTTCATGATACAGGCTCGGATATTCAGGCTCAGTCCCACCAATAGACAGACTCTCAATATTAGCATCTTCCAGTCTCAATTGATGAGTCCCCATCTTCCGAGGGCCCTTTATCAGTTGCATTGAGTATTTTCAATTTCAGATTATAGTGAGTTAGTTGGGGTCTTGTCCCATCAACTCGTCAGTAGTAAAGGCTTTTCAGACATAGCATGTATTCAGTTTCAGCCTTGTGTTATGTATTCAAATGTTATGATATTTTTAGACTTCCGCTTTATTATGCATGTTAGACTTTCGTTTGATTATGTTGATTTTAGATATCATGCTCATGCCATGGATCGATTTGAAGCCTCTCGGGATTCTTTGTCCCGTATCTCGATCTAAGCCTATGTTCGGGTCATGACAACCTTCCTCAAATAAAGATTGAGAGTACCCTGCCACTTCAATTTTGGAATACTTGGCATAGCTAAGGTCACTATCTAGACATAATAGCCTAGAACCACATGATAGGGAGAAAATCAATCCATACTCAATATGATGTTGAAATCTACCATATCCGATATAATTAAGTCTATCCATGTGTCCTGTACTACCAATTCAACTGCATAAGATCGATGGTAATCCACCACTAAGAATCATCTATGGTTGTAGGAACACAAATATGCATAAAATGGGAATCACAAAGCACATACAAATCTGAAACAAGTACATAGGTATATAAAAGGAAATAGATCCACAGTCGAATAAAACTATAGCATGTCGAGAGCATAATGAAACAATACTTAGGATAACCATATGGAGGCCTCATTGTCCTTAATCTGTAGGGAGATCCTTAAATAATATATACTTATTTCATGAACATTTCCATTTAACATCATACAAGTACCCTTGCCTAAATTCTTTACCTAAAGAATCCTCTTTCCCTATCAGTTTATGAGTTTACCTATCCAACATAAATACCCGAAAGTCCTTAGTGAATTCGCTTCTCTTAATTTCAACTAACATTACTGATTCTCACATCTGATCAATTGATCCTCTCAAGCTTACACTTTTATTCAAGACATAGTCATTATACCATTTCATTACTGAATTGTTGACTTGTCATTGATACAACTGTGCCATAAGGCTGTCGTAATAAATCCAAATGAAGTTAAAAAATTCTTCCAAAATCACCCCTCAAGCAAACCATCCTTGTTATTCCCAACCTCCTCAATTGAATTATTCAAAATTGCAGTGCTTATACCTGGTTATCTTGCTAACCACATCACAAAATCTCACACTATACCGCGCGACGCTATCTCACATCGTTGGTGTACAAATTTGAGAACATGTCCTTACCATTGGTGATGGAATGAAACAAAAAAAAATTATATCTTATATGGAATCACATAAAAATGAAAGGAATGAAAGAAGGAAAGTTTTCTAAAGTCAGATAGCCTCTCGAAGATAAGTAACAGACGTCTCCACAGCGATCCGCAAAACTCTACTAAACTTTGCTCTTATACTTAGTGAGATCTATGAACCATGCTCTAATACCATGTTGTCATGACCCAAAATCCCATTGAGCCATGAAGGCACCAACCATCCTCGTTTCTTTATTAATTATTTAACAATATATGTGATGCAAAAGTAATGGAAAAGAAGAACTCAACTTCTATAAGTATGGAATAAACGATTCAAAAATTAAAACAACCCAAAGGCCTATGAAACTAGTACAAGAGCATTTACGAGTACCAAATAAGTCTGAAAAACTAAAGCCACTATCTAGAAAGAAATAAGACAAGAAATAAAATGAGAAGTCTGTAGAATTCAATACTACCGATGAGAAAGCAGCTCACTCTAAACTCTAATTGAAACAAATCTCGAATAGTGTAGAAACTCAAGTACCATTAGTACTTGATTTAGTCCCTGCAAGCAAAAAGGTGCAGTAAATATAGAGTGAGTACGAAAAATACGTGTACTCAACAAGTTTTGATAACTGACCTTTTCTAGAAGTGATAACGAGATATAATAAGAATTCCTTTTTAACAGTTATAAATATACAATAATAATAATTCAAACCAAGAAGAGTTTATAGATTAATATCAAATAATGAAGTAAATAAAACACGTATTATTCGAAGTCAGCTACGCCACTAATGATATCATAATATTCCTGAATATAGTCACCACTGATTATATCACAATAGCCTCAAATGTGAAGAGTCAAATCAATATCACAACTATCTCAACACTTCAATACTCAACTCAATATGAAATATAATGCAATGCAATGCACTACCCAAGAACCTGTATACACTCGCTTTCTATGTCGAATAGTCGGGATCTATAGGGGACTCGCAAGGTCCATATACCAACCGAAATTATTTTCCATTAGCAATAATACACGTCGGCACCATTTTCGATCAACAAAAAAACATGCTAAGACTATTTCTCATCAGCAAAAATACACGCCGGAACTATTTTTCATAAACAAAAATATATGTCGGAACCATTTGCCATCTGTGTCATAAGAATATAAACTTTCGCGAGATAACTCAATGGACACTATTAGTTAATAATCATAAAAGCTACAATAAGAGTGACATGAATATATATGCACAAATATATAACACAAACTCATCAATCAACCCTACCATAAGGATCATTAAGTCACCATCAAGTATCACATAATACATAAGTTTCAATAAGTCAAGCACATCACAAGTCGTGGAATACCATCAACACATATATATCAATTTCGTATAAATTTACCCATATTATGACACCGATACACACATAAGTGTTCGTCATCTCATTTATAAGGGACCCCCTTATTACCCATTACCTTAAATTTATTTAACACATTAAAGCTAACACTTCAAATAATCAAAAAATCTCTGCCCTTGCCTCAAACTGAAGTCCAAGTATCAAATTACAAATTTTCCTCTCGTAACGCTTTCGAACAATCAAAATATGTTCAAATATATAATCTCCATAAGAATATGAATCCAATGACACCCATATTACTTTATTTTTTCGGTTCGAAAATTCGGGTCAAAAAGTCACCCTGAACTCCGGAGCCGAATCTGAAATTTTCTTTCGGATTATGTCAACTCATAATGAACTCACACATCAAATTTCAACTAAAATTATTCTACCCCCAAATCAAGAATTTTTACTCTAAGAACCTTAAGCGTAAAACTTTCTTAATTCCTCGTAATTTCTCTATAGTTCTACGAAAAATTTTACCCATAATTATAAAATAAACTCATTAAAAAATTAAAATCATTACATTAATGCTTTGAAATAAATAATTCTTATTTTTCTATTCTCTTTTTCTCTCTCTTTCTCCCTTCCTTTCCTTTTCTTTTCTTTCTTCGTGTTTTCCCTTCTGGTACAGCTTTTTTATTCTTTTGTTCTCCTTTGTTTCGGCTTCTAATCTTTCTCGTTCTTTTGTTTCTTTTCCTTTGCTTTTTCTTTTTGGGCTTGGCCCTCCTTTTAGAAAATTATCAAATAATTTCTAAGTAAATTCGGTTCACTATAATTTTAATGTAAAATATAGTGCTTAATGTTCCATTGGTGCATCAACAGGAACGACTTTTATATCGAGGTCGTCCATCGTTAGAAAGAAAATTAGAAAATAAAATAATTGACATTTTCGAGAGGTTCTCACACAAAGTATCACGATAGGTTGATAAAGATTTTGTCGGTTGATACCTTCTCGCGGCATAAAGCGAGTTTCAAGTAGTGTTTAATTAGGTGGCAATTTAAATGTGTGACGTAAAAGTATTTTATTTGTGCAGATCACTCATTTTTAGGGGTGTATAAAAAATATCAATAAATTACATTAATTTAATAATTCGAGTTAATTTAAGGAAAAAAATCTGATTATTAGTTTGATTCGATTTGATTTTGTGTTAAGAAAAAAAGATTATAATTGATTTGGTTTGATTTGATCTTAATTTAAAAAGTCAAATCGAACCAAACTAATCAGAAATGTATGTATATTTATAAGTATTTTACGTAATTTATAAATATTTCTTAAACTTTTTCATAGTTTTTATCTTTTAACATATTATTTCAAGTTTGGACTTAGAATTTTGAATGATCCAATAAGTCTCATAACTCATAGATGTATGTTATTAACTCAAATAAATCCCAAATCAAAACCAAATCAATATTAATGCTAATAAAAGAAATGATTTCAACACTAGGAATAACAATAATATTAAATTATTATTCTTTTATTTTGTATGAGTTAATTTACACAGTGAAAACGCATAACTTAATTTTTTAAAAATGTTTGGTTATGTAATAAATATTTATCAGCTGTACTTAGTTTGGCATGACTTAGTATTTTTAGAGTATGATCATTTTCATTAGGGAAAAAGCACAAATTTGTCATTGACTTTTAGAAATGGCTCGGCTATATCATCCGTTAATAGTTGGACTTATTTGTATTATCACCGTGACATATTTGGTTCATTCGTGCTACTAATTATTAATGGAGTCCTACTACTACCAGATTTTGCCATGTTGTATTATTTATACCCTTCATTACTTACAAGGCTCACCCTTTTTTATAAGTGACATATGTGAGTCATTTCATGAAGTTTAGTGGCATATTTGAGTCTTTTTTCAGTCTCTTATCATGTTCCAACCACTATTAATACCCCAATTTCACCATGAAAGACAGACATATTATTAACTTACACATTCATATGCACTTTCATGTCCTGCTATACCTCATTAGTGTATTTTCTTTTAAATTTTTCTTTTGTTTTTCTGAAATAAATATTAGGTCATTTTTCCAAGCTACCATCATGCCCCCGACCACTGTGATATCCTAAAACTCACCATGAAAACATATAAATACTCTTAATACACACTTTTATATGTAAATAAGTCCAACTACTAACGGATGGCATAGCTGAGCCACTTCTGAAAGTTTGATTGCATATTTGAGTTTTTTCCGTTTCATTAATTAACAATATTTATTTTATGAGATTTTATTAATTTTTTTATTGAATATTTTAGTACAATGTCAATACTCACATCATATTTTATGTTATTTTCTTAATTAAGAAACACCTTAATAGTTGTATGTTATTAGTATTAAAGAAATATTTCAAGTATAAGTTATATGTTTTACTTATCGAGAAAAAAAAATTGAGAACCCCGAGAAAACCAAAAGATCCGAGGTTGAAACATTCAACTTTTATTAGTTTTATTTTATTATAAATTTAAAAATGCGATACAATTGATTTGATTTGATATCTAAAAAACCTAAACAAATTCGAACTATGTACATCCCCGCCTATTTTTATGTCATAGTTAACATAAAAATAATTGAACAGTTGAATGGACATTTCTATTATATAGAAATTTTCTATTATATAGAAGAGCCATGATGGGATGACCAATGGTATAATTGTAATCTTACATTTAATTCATAAATACTTCAAGAGCATGTGTTAAAACTTAAAAATTGGCATTCTTTCATTTTAAAAAAAAATACAAAAATACTAGAATGTTCTATTTCTCTTGATTTTTTTTCTCTTTATTATATTGTATGATATATTTGATCTTTTTCTTATTTTACTACTATTTATCTTTAAACATGTGTAACATAATTAAATGATAATTATATTTTTGTTAGGTCCATTCTTTTTATATCATGTAGCTATCATAATCAATAACTTTTTTTTATATATAGACTTATTTAATCCCATAAAATTTAAAATATTCAACTATTATCAAGTTTTATTCATATTTTATTTTTCTTCACTTTTTTATAGAATTTCTATTTCACTTATAATTTATTACTGATAGAATATACATCTAATAAAAATATAACACCTTTAAACATCAAATCGGCTTATGAATTTCTCTAAATGTATTTTAAAAATTCAAAGTTTCTAAAATTATATTTTAGTCCAAAAATTATTGTCATAAACTTATATTAACAAACATATAAAGTGCATTAAAATTAATTTATATGTCATATATGGAGATTATATTATACGAATATTGATTCTTTATTTGAAATTTAGTACATTATATAAAATATAATTATGAATGAGTTAATTTTAAAATTTTAAAATAGGACTTTAAATTGTGATTATATTTAATTTAAGAAATAAAAAAAATATGACGGAATTGAACTAAAATGAAAACAATTGATATGTTTACAGTCATACTTAGAGAAAATAATTTAGTTAGTGTTTGAATCAGATATACTGAAATCCTCATAGGTAGTAAGTTGGATTTGCAAATACAGTATATTTTATTTTGTATTTCTTACATAAGATAATAAATACATACAATGATAAATAAATTTTCTTTTAAAGAGTGAACATAACTGATCAATACAATTGACTTCAAATTTCAGAAAAGTTATGATCATATCGATATCATCATCGGTTTCACAATTTTTTTGTTGAGTAATACGAGTATTATTGAAATCCATCAAAAAGTCATAAAATGAATGACCATGACTATGAAGAGTTGTACAAAGAGCAATTCAAATTGTACTATACTATACATTATCTTATTTTTTCACCACTTATCTCTAAATATGTGTAATATAAATGATTAATAATTATGTTTTTGTTGGGCTCATTCTTTTTATATCATGTAGCCATAGAAGTGAGAGCTTTTTTTTTAAAATTTATAAAAGACTTACTCAATTCCATGAAATTTAAATTATTCAACTATTATCAATTTTTATTCATGTTTTATTTTTTCTTCACTCTTTTATTTTTTTTATTTCATTAAATATTTATTATTGATGTAATGGTGCATTTATTAAAAATATAATACTTCTAAACATCCATCGTGATTTTGAATTTCTCCAAATATATTTCTAAAATTCAAAGCCTTTAAAGTTTTATCTCAATCCAAAAAAAATTGTAAGAAATTTGTACTAACAAACATATAAAATGCATTAAAATTAATCTATAAATCATATACGAAAATTATATTATACAAAAGTTAATTCTTAATTTGAAATTTAGTGCAGTATATAAATTATAATTATTAATGAGTTATTTTAAAATTTTAAAATATGAATTTAAATTGTGGTTATATTTCATTTAAAATTCATAATAAAATAAAAAATTATGATGGAATTGAACTAAATTGAAAACAAATGATATATTTACATTCATACTTAGATGAAATAATTTAGTCAGTTCTTAAATCAAATATATATATTGAGACTCTCCATATCCAGTAAGTTGGATTTGTAAATACAATATATTTTTTTGTGAGGATAAATATTTTCCGTAAAATAGATAATAAATAAATATAGAGAGATAAATGAATTTCTGTTTGAAGGTTGAATATAACTGATCAATAGAAAAATTACCATAATATCGCGATCACCACCAGTTACACGATTTTTTATTGCATAACACAAGCATTATTGAAATCTACAAAATTTGTGGGATAAATTTTTACGTAGTAATATATCGAAAGAATATCATATATATAATCATAATCTCCTTATGGAATAATACCCTTTATATCGCCACATGTTTTAAGGTTTAAAATTTTTTTTAAACCTGTTGGGTCTTTCTTTTAACCAATAAATTGGATTCTATTTAATTCTTAATTATTCAGGCACAACAAAGATCATATGATTTAATTAACAAAACTTTCTATAATGGAATTAATTTAAAATATTTGAATTAATTCTACAATAATAAATTACAAAATATTCTTTTAAGAATTCATAATTGCACCACTCAATTCAATTATACAATTCTCAATCAAGCCTTATTTAACTTTTCTTTTTAAGATTTAAATACTAATCAATCAAATGAACTTACTCACAATTTAATTTATTAATTATTTTATTTATTTTTGTTTAACTTATTTTATATGGCGAATACACAAGTATAATTTACACACAAAATTTATAAGCTTTTGTAAAAGTATTTGATCAATCTCTAGACCAAGACATGAACTTCATCAACTAACTATTACTGCGGCAATGTATATTACTATCATCCAATTTTTTAGGCATATTGACCCGCAAAAGAATTTATTATCTTAATATATCAAACTAATAAATAATATACATAATAAATAATAGTTATATCAGAATTAAAAGTATAAGCATATTTAATGGACTAGAGAATTATTTTATTAAGTCAATATAAAATATTTATCTCTACTTGTTGTATTGAAAACATATAAGATGTACTAGCACAAGAAGTTAAAATTATATCACTCTCACAATCAAGATAAATTATATCTAATTGTATCCTATAATCATTCTGAGGCTTATCCAGTCTCATCTTAGATTGTGAACATAATCTTTACAACTTATAAGAACCGATAATTTAATTTTTCTTGTACAAACTAAACTTTATACGCTATATCATCTATTATATAAGTAAAGAACATATGCAAATAAATATATGAGCTATTTTATTATTATTTTTTAATTAAATAAATTATTATTTTATAATAAATAATATATATAACCACATAATTAATAGCACATATTCTAATATATTTTTTAATTAAATATCATATATTATACAGCAATAAATTATGTATCAAAATAAAATATGTAATAATACAAATAATTGAGCTCGTGCAAGCTCATCTAGTCTATTATATAAAAATGTGAAGAGGTGGATGACCAAAGGCACTCTAGTCATTTTATCTATAGATTATTATCTCAAGTTTAATAATAAAATAACCAAGAAACTTTTCTAAATACCAAGTGTGTCCCTAATGATGGGACATCTCATGTGGACCCCATGTTTTTTCACCATAATTTTTTATGGGGTGAAATTTTAACTATTTATAAAAATATAAAATTAATTAATTTTTAGTAACATATTTAATTATTGCACAAAATAAATAAATATAAAAAATAATATTTTGAAATATTTAGAAGATACTCATTTACTCACACTATTTGACAATAATTATAAATTATAAAACTTCATATGTTTAAAGATAACTCTAAAACATGATTTGTTAAAACTCAAAAATTGATTTAAGCAATTATTTATTTATTTATTTATATTGTATTCGAATATTATGTTTTTCATTCTTAAATGATGTAATAAGTTAATTTAAATAATATACTCTATAAAATAATGAATTTCTTACTATTAGGTCTAAGATATTTCTGATAATTTCTCATAAAAAGAAATTTGTAATTTTAAAATAAAATAAATTACATATTGTCAAAAATAAATAAATTTAAGAATGTAACTTTTTAAACTTATATTATATACATACATATACTTTTTCCATGAGTAATTTCTTATTTGATTTTTCATTGGATGTATAGTATCTATATTAGAACTTGATTAATTCGAATATATGTTGCATATGATTCATCTGGGAAAAGCGGTCTCTATCACAGAAATAAACTTAATAATGTAACTTTTTTACACTAATATTATATATGACATACATTCACTTCTTTCATGAGTCATTTTTTATTTGATTTTTCATTCAATGTATCGTATATTTAATAGAGCCTAATTATTTCAAATACACGTCGCGTAAAGTCCATTTGGGGAAAGCTGTCTCTACCACAGGTTTTTCTATAACCAGAACTTGAAATCGAGATCTTTAGAAGAGCAGCCTCATCCATTACACTGTATCCTTTGGTGATCTATTAATAATTTTCAACTATTAATAAATTGTCTTAAAATTTATCTTTTGTAATTTTATGTTATTTCATTATGAAATTAATATATGACATATTATAAAACAAAAAACAATTCTTATCTCTTTATCATGCACTATTTTATTTACTTATTATCTAATAAATTAGTTAAAAAAGACTATAACTTTTTAATTAAAAAGAATAAAAATACATATTATTTATGAAATTATATGCAAATTTTTTATTATTTTATCAACAAGTGATGTCATTTAAAATTAGTATATGGAATATACCTTTAGCTACCTCATTAAATTACTACAACTTATATCACGTTAATCATTTTTAGTATTTTTGAAATTCTCTTTGTTTGAGATAGTACATTATCTCACCATGCAATGCAAATCCCTTTGAAAGCTCTCTTTGCTTATTGTACTAAATTTTTCTCTTGATTTTCGTATATAAGATCATTTGAATTAAATCTATATATTTTTCTCATGTTTTATCATGTTACAAAGAAATAATATGGTACTTTTAATTTTCATCAAGTAAGCAATACTTGCAAGATGAATTTATATGTATTCAAAATCAATTTAATAGATCGAAATACTTTTGCTTCATCTAACTCAATGAAATTTGTTAATGTAAATAAGACATATAATTTTAATCTATTTTTTATAAAAAAATTTAAATATAGTGCGAAAAAGATATCACTGAGGAATATTTCAAAAATAGAAGGCTATTTCGAATAGAAGAGAGAGAGCATAAAGCGATGCGTTGAAGTCCAGGCTTCTAGATGTAGATAAGAAGGAAATATTAATTAATTATTTGATAAAAAGTATTTATTTAAAAAAATGATAAAACGAATAGGACATTATTTGTGACAAATAAGTTATAAGTTATTATTTGATTTTTGTTGTCATTACGAGGGGAACGGACTTAGAACAGTCAAAAAGGCTAGAATCTGTAGAAATTGATTGCGAAAACATCTAAGTGTTAAACGATGAATTTTTGGGGGAGCTACTGGTTTCATAGGACCGTTGCAGGGGTAGGATATCCGTTGCAGCAAGACTGTGGTAATGGTTGGAGTCCCTCCATAACGAATTGGGAAATTAATCGTCGGATCCGCCATAGCGGTTTCCTGACCGCTGTAGCGAGTTCGCTGCAGCGGATGACGGGAATCAGAAGTGGGTTTAAGTGGAATTTCTGGGGTTCTACCCCATTATTTTCAAAAATACGATCAGAAGGGTTAGAAGGTGATTTTTTCCTCCAGAACAGTGAATTCCTCTCCAAATGTAAGATTCTTGATTCTCTATCTCGATAATGAGTATTGTTGATCCTAGAATTCTTATAGACCCTTTAATGGTGGAATTTTGAATTGATAAAACCCTAAGTTGATAGACTAGGGCTGGATCATAGGGAGTCAATAGGGTGGTTTGATTTGAAGTTTGAGGAGTATTGATCACTCCCCTAGGATTACTTGCTAGAGAGCGTGTGTTATGCGGGAATTGAGACCTAGAACTAGGTAGAATTGGGGTTTTACTTTTGAAAGTGCACTAAAGGGAAGGGTTTGAACTTCTACGACCCTTATTCGATGAGTAAATAATTAAATTACGCTATATTGTTGTTGAAGATTTCGAACTTTCCGAAGCATTGAGAAAGTGCAAGGCTCATGTGGAGTAACTAATGTTCTGTACCCAAAAATCAAGGTAGCTTATGGTTTCGAGGGATTAGACTCTATATAATAGCATGCATGTTTTGTGCAATGATGATATGTGATTGGTCTGTAGGCGTTACTTGTTATGAGAATTTCCTATTGAATACATTGTTCAAATGAAGTGGATATGATGCAGTATTTGAACGATTATGAAACTGTGTTAAGTTGTTAAGTAATGATATTTTGCATTATTGTCGAGATGTTTGTTGGTTTGTAATTATGCATGTGAAGGAGTAGATTGTAAACTCCTATATGTTTAAATAATGTGCCTTGTTGTATTCAGTTGATGAGAATGATTAAGGATAGAAATAATATCCTAAGATGAGAGGCTCGTGCCCGAGGGGAGCATCCGAGTGAGCGATATTGACTGAGTGGCTCGTGTCCGAGGGGAGCATCCGAACAAGCATATGAGTGGGAGGGGGTACCATGCCTATATAATACATGGATTTCTAGAGTCCTCTGCAGGTCGTGACTGAAAGGGCAGAAATAAGACTCTTTACATGTGTGTACACTGATATTGATGACAGAGTGTTTATGGGGACACGGAGGAGGCGTGTGCCTGTCATGTCACACTTTGTTCTATTTTCTGATGTTTTTGTAGCTTGTTAACAATTTTGGAATGAGCATGTGTTAAGTGGTAAGTTGAGTCTGTGAATCCTGTACTTATAACCTGAATTGAGGATGGTGGAAAAAGGTTAAGTGTGAATTGATTAAATAAGTATTGATGTTGATGTTATTATCCTTGTGATGAAATGCTTAAACCGTATGTGATGATTAGTAGATGTGAATTGGTATCAAAAGATCGTGTATATTCTGATTGAATATCTTAGTGTGTGAATTGTTGAAAATTGGTGAACTGATAAAAGGTGTAGCTAAGTTGATCTACTGCCTCGAGTAGTACCGCTGCAGTGGAAATACTTCCGTCTCGGCGAGACCACTGTAGCGGTGAAGTGACTGCTGCAGCAAAAGGCCTAATCAGTGAGTAGGCCAATTGTCACCTGTGTAGAGCTAGCATACTTGAAATGTTACTGTACTTATGTTTGATGTTTGAGACTGGCTATATTATTAATGCCTTAATTATATGTTATTATGTAAGATCGTCCGATGATGCCTACCACTACCGTTCTTGTACTGACCCTACTCCTACACTTCTTTTCTTAGTGCATAATTCAAAATAGAAAGTTCATCTGGTCCTCACCTATAAAGAAGCAACAGTTCTCGTGAAAGGTGAGCGGATTCTAGATGGACAATCCCACTCCTCCGTTGAAGATGTCTCTCCTCCAAACATTTTAATTCTTTTATGGCTTATACATATCATTCCTAGTTTTATACATAGATGCTTGGTGCAATGACTTTCGGATCTTGGGGAGTATTTTTTGTTTTGGTTTAGATGGTTGTTATAGTTTTCAGATATTTCTTTTCATTTTATTATAAATTGTTATTTCCTTATGAATTATTAATGTCGGGGTAGTGGTTAGGAATCGCTGGTTTGTCCACTGGAGGATTAAAGTGGGTGCCAATCACAACCATTTTAGTCATGACAAAGTTGGTATCAAATGTCGTTCATCTATCTCATTGCACTAAGACGGGTCTAGTAGAGTCTCGCGGATCAATGCGGAGACTTCCGTAACTTATTTTCGAGAGGCTATAGGACTTTAGGAAAACTCCCTTCATCTTTTCTTTCGTGCGATTACTTGATTCCAATTGGTATCTGATGATCCAAATTGTTATATGACAACTGTTATTTCTTTCCCCCGCAAATGGTGAGAACACGTGCTAATGGAGCCGGAGACGCAGCACCCAAGCCGAAAGCAACAATAGTCTGTGGTAGAGGAAACGGCCAAGGATGAAGGTGAAGGCATGCCGTAGTCATAGGAGGTACTCTCTCTCTTGATTCGGTCAAAGAGAGGTTGGCATTTCCAGTACCGCCCGCAATTCAAGAGCGGGTGGCAGTAGAGGTAGAGGTACCGACTCAAGGAGAGGTTCCTACTGCTCCAGCATCCTCCGAGATACTGGATCAGGTTCTAAATCTCCTAAGTGGCCTCATGGGTAGTGGGGCAGCGCCAGCAACTCTTGTCGGACAATAATTAGGGATCCAGCATACGACTACATTGGCTCCTCGTATTGATGTCATGTCTAAGACAGTCATGTTCCCCAGGCTAGTGGTTGGGCCTATGATGATAGGGGAAGAGCACGACTTGTTCTGGAGGTTCACCAAAATGAAGCCTCCAACATTCTTTGATATTGAGGCGGAGGACGTATATGAGGTTATTATCAACTGCCATGAGAGGCTTTACAAAATGGGGTAGTGGATAAGTATGGTGTGGATTTCATCACCTTCCAGCTGATGAGTGATGCAAATCTATGATAGAGAGCTTTTGTGGAGTGCATACCACCAGGGTCGCCACCGCTGACTTGGACCCAATTCTATTCGATGTTTCTAGAGAAATATGTACCCCGTACCTTGAGAGATAGGATACGGGATGAGTTTACCACCATTGAGAAGGGGAGCTCTTCTGTTGCAGCCTATGAGGCCCGATTTCATTCGTTATCCAGGTATGCTTTACCCCTTCTGCCCACGAAGGAAGAGAGGATCGGGCGGTTTGTTAAGGGCCTGAATATTGGTCTCTAGTTATCATCCCTTTAGAGGGTTTCCTCAGGTAAAACTTTTCATGAGGTGGTAGAATATGTGAAGAATATAGAGGGGGTGAAACAAGAAGAGTATGCCAAGAATGCCGAGAGGAAGGCTCGGAGGGTGGGTTCCTACAGTGGCCCTGTTGTTAGGACTCTAGTACCACAAGGTTCCTATGTGTATCCTCTTCAGTCGGCTATGCAAGTGTCAGCCGGAGGTCCGCCAAGGACAGCTTTGCGACCATCAAGTGCAGTCGGGGGTACTCAACTTGTTTGCTTAGACTTTGGGGCTCATCCTATTTCTGCTATTCCGACTCTGAGGCCCATGATAGAGAAGGTATGCAACGAGTGTAGGGAGTATGGACAAATTTATAGATGGTTTCCCACGTTTGGCCAGGGCGGATAGATCATTTGATACCCGGCTCCAGCCCCTGGCGGAAGGGGATGTAGTGCGTTCAACAGAGATCGTCCACAGCTTGGGTGAGGCAGTCAGCTAGTTGTCACAGGTGGTGCTCATCAGAGTAGAGAAGATGCTTAAGTGGGTAGGGGTGGCACCTAGTCCGGGCGATTCTCAGGCGGGTAATCAAGCCCATTTTTATGCTTTTCCTAGTAAGCTAGAGGCATAGGCTTCAGACGCCATCATAACAGGTACTATCCTTGTTTGTGACCGAATGGCTATTGGGGTGTTTGATTTGGGTTCTACATTTTCCTATATGTCTGCTTATTTTGTATTGGATTTGGATCTTGTTTATGATGTGCTTGATACTCCTAATCATGTGTCTACTCCTGTTGGGGATTCTGTGGTGGTGGATAGGGTTGTTCGTGATTGTATTATTGACTTCATGGGGTTTGATACTCTAGTAGACTTAGTGATCTTGGACATGGTTGATTTTGATGTGATTCTAGGAATAAGCTGGTTATCCCCTTACCATGCCATTCTAGATTGCCATGCTAAGACCGTCACTATATCAAGCCCAGGGTCATCCAGATTGGAGTTGAAAGGGAATTGTAGCCCTGCTCCTAAGAAACTCATCCCTTATATTCGTGCCCATAAGTTGATAGAGCCAGGATGTTTAGTGTATCTAGTGCATATTCAGAATACTAATTCCGAGGGTCCTTCCATAGAGTCAGTCCCGATCATTTGTGAGTTTTTAGAGGTGTTCCCTGCAGATCTGCCTGGCATATCGCTGGACTATGATATTGATTTCTATATAGATTTAGAGCTAGGGACTCAACCCATTTCTATTCCACCATATTGAATGGCACCTGCTGAGTTGAGAGAACTCAAGGAACAATTGCAAGATTTACATAGTAAAGGGTTTATTAGGCCGAGTGTCTCTCCATGGGACGCTCCAGTGTTGTTTGTGAAAAAAGAAAGATGGTAGCATGCGGATGTGCATTGATTATCGTCAGTTGAACAAGGTAACTATTCGAAACAAGTACCCTCTTCTTCGAATAGATGATTTATTTGATCAGTTGCAGGGAATGACTTGTTTTCAAAGACTTACTTGAGATCAGGTTATTATCAGCTAAAGATTCGGGCTAAGGATATTCCCAAAATAACCTTCCGAACCAAATATGGGCATTACGAGTTTCTGTTCATGTCGTTCGGACTCACTAATGCCCCAAACGCGTTCATGTGTCTGATGAATGGTATCTTCAAATCTTACCTAGACTCCTTTGTAATTGTGTTTATTAACGATATCTTAGTGTATTCTAAGACAAAGCAGGAGCATGAGAATCATTTGAGAATATTGTTGGGGTTGCTAAAGGAGAAGTAGTTGTATGCCAAATTCTCTAAGTGTGAGTTCTGGTTGGATTTGATGTCTTTTCTGGGGCATGTGGTCTTTAAGGATGGAATCAAACTGGACCTACAGAAGGTGGAGACGGTCAAAAATTGGAGTAGACCAACTACCGTGATAGAAATTTAGAGTTTTGTGGAACTAGCCAATTACTACCGTCGGTTCATGAAGGGTTTTGCATCCATTGCCTTGGTGCTGGCCAAGTTGACACAAAAGGATGTACCTTTCTAGTGGTTGGAGTAATGTGAAGCAAGTTTCTGGAAGCTCAAGACTCTATTAACCACGACACCTATCCTAGCATTATCGGTGGAAGGTAAAGATTTCGTTGTTTATTATGATGCCTCACGGTCTGGGTTGGGTGTTGTGTTAATGCAAGAAGGATAGGTCATTGCTTATGCTTGAAGGCAGCTGAAGGTGCGTGAAAAGAATTACCCCACGCATGACTTGGAGCTAGTAATAATGGTGTTCACTCTGAAAATCTAGAGGCACTATTTGTACAGGGCTCGTTGTAAGGTATTCACATATCATTGCAGCCTATAGTACGTGTTTTTTTAGAAGGATCTCAACTTGAGGTAGAGGAGGTGGATAGAACTGCTCAAGGACTATGATGTCACCATTATATACCACCCAAGGAAGGCTAATGTGGTGGTAGATGCATTGAGTCGGAAAGCAGTGAGTATGGGTAATCTAGCTTTCTTGAAAGCTACTTCACCACCGATGGCCAGGGATGTTTAAACACTGGCAAACAGTTTGGTGAGGCTATCTTTGACAGAAGCCGGTGGAATATTAGCTAGCGTGGAGGCTAAATCATCCTTGTTGGAAGAAATCAAAGTAAGGTAGTTTGAGGATGAGAAGCTGGGTAAGATCAGAGATAAAGTTCTGCAGGGAGAAGATAAGGAAGCGGTGCTAGATGGTGAAGGATCCTGAGAATAAAAGGACGCATGTGTGTTCCCCGAGTTAGTGAGCTAATTCAGACTCTCCTGGCAGAAGCTCACAACTCGAGGTACTCCATTCATCCTGGAGTTACCAAAATGTACTGTGACTTGAAGCAACACTATTGGTGGGGCAGGATGAAGAGAGATATTGTAGAGCATGTTTCCCAGTGTTTGAATCGCCAGCAGGTGAAATATGAATACTAGAAGTCTGGGGGAGTACTTCAGAGAATGTCTATCCCCGAGTGGAAATGGGAGAGGATAGCTATGGATTTCATAGTTGGTCTTCCAAAGACTCTGGGAAAGTTTGACTCCATTTGGGTCACTGTGGACAGATTGACCAAGTCTGCTCACTTCTTACTTTCCAAGTGACTTACAATGTCGAGAAGCTGGCCAAGCTGTACGTGAAGGAAGTGATTCAATCACACAGGGTGCCAGTGTCGATTGTATCTAAAAGGGGTACTCAGTTCACCTCTCATTTTTGGAGGACCTTGCAGGCAGAGTTGGGCACCAGGTTGGACTTGAGCACAACCTTCCATCCTTAGATAGATGGACAGTCAGAAAGGACTATTCAAGTGTTGGAGGATATGCTCCGGGCCTGTTATAGATTTTGGGAGGCTGTTGGGGTAAATTTCTACCCTTAGTAGAGTTTTCTTACAACAACAGCTATCACTCAAGCATTGACATAACGCCATTTGAAGCTCTATATAGGAGGAAATGTAGGTCTCCAATCGGTTGGTTTGATGCATTTGAGGTGACGCCCTGGAGAACTGACTTGTTAAAAGAATCTTAAGAAAAAGTTCACACAATTCAAGAGCATTTAGTGGTGGCTCAAAGTATACAAAAGCAATATGAGCACAAGAAGGTGTGGGATATGGAGTTTATGGAGAGAGAACAAGTTCTGCTCAAGGTATCCCCTATGAAGGGGGTGATGAGATTTGGTATGTGGGTCAAGCTTAGCCCAAGGTACATCAGATCATTTGAGATCCTACGACGAGTGGGGGAAGTAGCTTATGAGCTAGTGTTGCCGCCAGGATTGTCTTGGGTACATCCAACATTCTATGTTACAATGTTGAAAAAGTATCATAGAGATGGGACTTACATTATTAAATGGGACTCTATACTGCTTGATGAGAACTTGTCCTATGAGGAGGAGCCGGTGGTGATTTTGGATAGAGAGGTTTGAAAGTTGAGGTTAAAGGAGATTCCAACGGTAAAGGTCTAGTGGAAGGATAGTCCTATAGAGGAAGTCACATGGGAGACCAAAGTTGATATGCTGGAAAAATATCCTCAGTTGTTTGTGGAATCTAGTATGTTCTCTCCCTTGATTTTATTGTAGGACATTTGGGGACGAATGGTGTTTTAATTGGTATTTGATGTAACGACCCGCATGTCCTTACGAGGGGAACGAACATAGAACACTCAAAAAAACTAGAATATGTAGAAATTGGTTGCAAAAATAGCTAAGTGTTAAAAGATGACTTTTTGGGAGAGTTACTAGTTTCGAAAAACCGCTGCAGCGGTAGGATATCCGCTGCAGTGAGACCGAGTGACTATTGGAGTCCTGTCGTAATGGATCGGGGAATTAACCATTAGATTCGCCATAGCGATTTTCTGACCACTATAGCAGGTCCGCTGTAACAAAAATGTGACCGCTGCAGTGGACGAAAAAAATCATAAAGTGGTGTTTAAGTAGAATTTCTGAGATTCTACGCCATTATTTCCAAAAACATGATCAGAAGGTTTAGAAGGCGATTTTTTCCTCCAAATTAGTGAATTCCTCTCCCAAGGTAAGATTCTTGATTTCCTATCTCGATAATAAGTATCGTTGATCCTAGAATTCTTATAGAACTTTTAATGGTGGAATTTTGAATTGAGAAAACCCTAGGTTGATAGACTAGGGTTGGATCATGGGGAGTCAATGGGGTGGTTTAATTTGAAGTTTGAGGAGTATTGATCACTCCCCTGGGATTACTTGCTAGAGAACGTGGGTTATGCGGGAACTGAGACTTAGAACTAGGTGGAATTGGGGTTTTACTTTTGAAAGTGCCCTAAAGGGAAGGGTATGAACTTCTATGACCTTTATTCAAAGAGTAAATAATTAAATTATTCTATATTATTGTTGTACATTTTTGAACTTTTCGAAGCATTGAGAAAGGATAAGGCTCCTATGGAGTAGCTGATGTTCCGTACCGAAAAATCAAGGTAGGTTATGATTTTGAGGGATTAGACTCTATATAATAGCATGTATATTTTGTGCAATGATGATATGTGATTGTTCTGCAGGCATTACTTATTATGAGAATTTCCTATTGAATACACTATTAAAATAATGTAGATATGATGTAGTATTTGAACCGTTATGAAACTGTATTAAATTGTTAAGTAATGATATTTTGTATTGTTGTCGAGATGTTTGTTGGTTTGTAATTATGCACGTAAAGGAGTAAATTGTAAACTCCTGTATGTTTAAATAATGTGCCTTGTTGTATTCAGTTGATAAGAATGGTTAAGGATAGAAATAATATCCTTAGATGAGAGGCTCATGCCCGAGGGGAGCATCCGGACGAGCGATATTGGTTGAGTGGCCCGTGTCCTAGGGGAGCATTCGGACGAGCATATAAGTGGGAGCAGGTATCACACCGGTACATTACATGGAGTCCCCTATAGGTCATGACTAAAAGGGTAGAAACAAGATCCTTTAGCATCTGTGTATATTGATATTGATGACATAGTGTTTATGGGGACATGGCAGAGGCATGTGCCTGACATGTCACCCTTTGTTATATTTTATGATATTTTTGTAGCTTGTTTACAATTTTGGAATGAGCATGTGTTAAATGGTAGATTTGAGTTTATGAATCCTGTACTTGTAACCTGAATTGACGATGGTGGAAAAAGGTTAAGTGTGAATTGATTAAACGAATATTGAGGTTGATGTTGTTATCCTTGTGATGAAATGCTTAAACCATATGTGATGATGAGTATATGTGAATTGGTGTCAAAAGCTCTTGTGTCCTCTGATTGAATATCTGAGTGTGAGAATTGTTGAAAACTGGTGAATTGATGAAAGGTGCAGCTAAGTTGATTTACTGCCTCGAGTAGAACCGCTGCAACAGAACTATATAACGACCCATTCGCTCGTTATAGCAACCACCTTGCCCGAGTCCGAGGGAGAATTTAAAACTTTGTATTAAGGTGGCATTTGGGGATAAAGTTTAGAAAAATACGCTCCAAAAGGACCGCGACGAAAATAGGTGGGCCAGGCATGAGACCTCCGCAGCATGTTCATGGCCCGCCATAGTGGAACCGCTACAGTGGTTGAATGCGAAGCAGAAGGTGCGGAATCCTGTTCTAATTTGGATTTAAAAACCTAGTCCTTGCAAGGGTTGAATAAAAACGCCCAAAAATAGAGAGCAGACTTTTAGAACAAGAAAAGGAGCTTGAGTGGAGAGAATTATCCTCCATAGCTGGGAGACTTTGCAAGAACCCAAGGAATTGAGGTGAAGACGCGATTGGGAAACGACTTGACAAGAGCTTGGCTCTCAGGTAGGCTATGTCTTACTCACTTTTGTGATGGACAACAATTAGCTAAACATATACGTGCAAGTGATTGATACGCTTCACATGTAGTTATAAATTAACCCTAAAATAAAGAGGAGGGAACGTGAAATTATATGTCTCGCATGTGAGGAATTGAATGAGAGAATTTAGTGTAGATATAACAACTTCGCCAGAAGATTAGGGGAGTGAATTTGAGTGATACATGTAAGTCCAATATTTAATAGAATTTATTTGATTGACTAAAACGAGCAAGATAACTGTAATTAATATATGATTTGGATGGTTTATGAGAACCACATAGCTTGTGCTGAAGAACCTGAGTTAGGAGATTAGAAATTCAATTTACGAAATTGTAGAAGAATAAATGGTAATATGCCGATTAATTATAGATGATAGAATTTATGATAAATTTCTTGTTTGAACATAAGCTATATCCTTGAAATTGTTGAACTCATGTAAATTGGTGTTAACATGATGTTAACGAAGAGGCGAATGGTTGTGTTATGTTATTGCGGTATGAGGTTTGATACGATGAGATCTTATGGCAAGATGTACTAACAATGTGAATCATGATATTCATGATGAAAAGGTCTGTAAGAAAAGGCTGGAAGGGGACTGGTCGAAGTACTGCTAACACAGTACCGCCGTAGTGGAGCCCAATCTACTGAGCGGGCCAGATCGCGACTCTTCATGATCCACAAGGTATAACTAGTATTTAACCTCTTAAAATATAAAAGAGAAGATGGGAAGTAGAAAATGCATGTTTGGTTTGAAAGTTTGCAGTACGTAAGTCTTTCTATGCATATGGAGATTGCTAACAGTATTATAACCCATTATGTTAATTTCTTACCATTATGTTAATTTCTCAACTGTGATCTACGTGTGAATTTCAGCTGCGAAGTTCTAAGTGTTATTATCTGCATTTTTATGTGAATAAACCTATGGATATGATGTGTGATGAGTGTGTTTCAAGGGTGTGAATGTGGTTCTTGATAAATGGTATCAGTGGACCGAGATGTTATGTAATAAGGAAAGGAAGAATTGTGTAATATCGATGGGAGAGGTATGAACTGGGGCCAGGAGGAGGTACTCTGTACGGTATTAGATCAGTGTGGTCGAATTCTGATTGAGGTTTGTAGATATGAGAGGCTCGTGCCCGTGGTGAGCATCCGAGCAAGCGTTATGAGAGAGTGCATTGACAGGTATAGTTAAATCACCATGCGGCTGGATGTACGAAATGAGTACACTAACGGGTATGAATAGAAAACTCATACAGTCGGGTGTACGGTATATAGATTTTTAGAATCCCCTGCAGGTCATGAACAGAATGGAAAAAGCAAGACCCTTCTGGCATGTGTGTACAGTGATGTGATGGAGGCGTGTGCTCGGCACATTACCGCTGGTATGATTGAGTTCACATAGATCTTGGTAAGGCATGACGCCTATGTTTATTGGTGGTGATGGTACCGGGAAAGTGACGATATACTTGTTGTTGACACCCAGTTTTGACCTCCCTATGCCCCGTCTAAGCTGCGTATTAATATAGATATGCATATTTAAAATTACCTTTTTAACGAAATTATTTAATTTGTATTCGTAATGTTCTAGCATTAATTAGCATATATATTTGTTTTTTACATAATTATTGTAAATTATACTTATAAAATATTTTTATTACATTAATTTTAAGTTTTTAATTTTCCACTATTATATGTAATTACGTTATATATAATATATTGAATAATAATATACGCCTACATATTTTCAATTAAACAAGGTTTATTTACAAAACATAATTTACTTAGTTTTATAAATTATTTATATTTTATTTCATAATAAAAATATTTATATTATTTTATCATAAATAAAACTATTATGTTATTTATCAAATCATTTGCAAATGTAGTATTTTTATTAATTTGATAGCAGCTAATTCAATTTTCCTCAAATTTATTTAAAATTTAGCCACTTTTTATCTAATTTATGGCAATTCTAGCTATTTTGATTAAATTTTGGCCATATTTTAAACCCAATTAAATTCAATTCAATTCAGTTAACCCATATAACTCATAACCCGACATAGAGATTAACTTTCAATC
This sequence comes from Datura wrightii, assembly GCA_035772735.1. NCBI lineage: Eukaryota > Viridiplantae > Streptophyta > Magnoliopsida > Solanales > Solanaceae > Datura > Datura wrightii. The sequence continues at coordinate 119,775,314 of JASDFA010000016.1, forward strand.
TCGATCGTCCATCTTGTCTAATCTAGGGCCCCATATTAATTCATTTTTTTATTTCTTATTTTAATTATCCAACCCTACAGAACCAAAATTCTTCCTCATTACACTCCCTCACAAGAAAAAGTAGCCGCACACCCTCACCCCTCTCAGCCTCACCTTCATCTCCGATAGTTATCGGCGAAACCCAAAATGCCGCACCTCCCTTCTTCTCGGCCAAAATCTCACTAGATCCACAGCCACCAGACGCACCTCTATCGGTGTCTTCCCTCTGTCGCGTCACTGCTTCGGCGAGGCACAACCGAACTGATGCAAAACCAACCACAGTGGCCTCCATTTTCCCAACCACTGCTCACCAACCCTTCCTCCCCATTCCACTCATTCTCCCATGAAATGGAGACAAAAACAGTCACTAGTTCTTCCTCCGTCTCTCCGTCCTCTCCTCCCTCTCTTCGTCTTCTCCGGTGAACTACCTACAGTGAACCACCATGAAAAACCAGACAGACGAGCTGTCTCCTCCGCCTCTCTCTTCTCTTTCCTGTAGCCTACCAGAACCTCCAACACCGCCTCCACTATCTCCAGTCGAAATCCGACGCAGCAGCAAACCAGTGACACCACCAGTCTCTGACCAATGTCCCCAATAATTTTGTTCCTAACTCGAACATAGATCCGTGTCCGATTTGGCCTCTGTCACCTATTATTACTATTGATTCTTAATTGTTTCTCATGATAAGGTTCAAATTTTAATCTATGCATGTTAGGTGTTGATTTACGTCTGAAACTCTGCTGACAATTGCTCCTCCATCTCCCATATATAAAATCCATATTCGTTCGACAGTCTAGATTCGAGATTGTTATATATGAAACATATCTTTCCTAATATGTATCATTATAGTACTCAGCATTCTGCATGCCTAAAATTATATAAGTTTTACCAAATTATCTAGTTATGGGAAATCTGTTGAAACGGATGCTTATATTCATGTATTGTGAGTCTTTATCAATCTTGTATGGTGTATTTTATTTAGTTCTTGATATTTTCATATCATATACTTTCCTTTTTTACTTTAAATTGATCTTAGACAGCCTATAACGCCTTATTCACAGCCATGGAAATTCATTTACTGAGGGTATGTTGTTGTCTACAACTTTGATAGTTATTTATTTCGGGTAGATGTTGTAGCCTTGACCAATTTGCCTTCCTCTTCCTTCTTGAAGTTAAGTCTAGACAACCTATTACTTTTTAATCATCTCCATGAAATCTCTCACTGAGCATAATTTGCTGTTGAAAATTTTGATTATTTTTCTATTTGGTAAATTCTGATAGACTTGAATAATTCATTTTCTTTCCTTGTTAAGTTCAATCGGTAGCAGCATATGGAAACCTAAGATCTCGTATTTATATAATTAGTGTGTCACTTTTCGTAAGTTTGAATAAGTTTTACTCCGAAATTAATCCTACCTTCTTTGAACAATATAATTGGTATCCCCTTCCAATTATTTCTCTAGTTGGAATATGATCAAGCTTGATTTTTATTTATTTATTTAGTTTATTTAAAGAAGGCTGATGTGGTTAATTATTTTCTTGTCTTTAGCTGATTTAGCATATTTTTCACTTAATTGATTCAATTATGATAATTAAGGAGAAACTCTCCCACAATTAGTCATTCCACACGCCTATTTTTTCTTTAATATGAGGCGTGTATTTATTTATGGTAAGTTATTATTATTTTCTGATTCAATTTATGTCCGATTAAGGTAAAGTTAAATATCTAGACTTAATTGATTCAATTATGCTGCTTAAGAATAGAATTTTCTTAACAGATTTTCCTTATTTCTTCTTCCCTTTTGCTCCCTAGTTGATTAGTATGTGTTAATTAAGGAAAAGATTCTCTTTAATTGATTTTTAATATTTTCTTCTTCATTAAAACCTTCTCACCTATTAGCTATAAAGAAAGGGGTCTTTTCCTCTCTTTTGAACTAACGGGGAACATTGCTATCCTTTAGTCAGATGTCATCCAAGAATTCTTACTCTCTATCTAGTTTTTTTGTCTCCTTCTCTTTCATACATGAAAAAAAAACTAAAAGTCTCTCTCCAGCTTTGCAAAATTGCTCTTCGGTATTAAATGCTAAAGTTTTTTTCTATTGGTTATTCAATCTGATCATACAATTCTCAATTATTTTATTAGTAAAATCTTTGTGATTCATGTGTGCAACTTTATTTAATTTACTACTAGACTTTTATGTCTACATGAACTGTATTAATCTTCGAATTTTATTTATCACTGCAATATCACACTTTCACACACACACACTCTGTCGTCTGTATCTATATGCGTGTTGCTTTTATTTAGTCTTTGAAAAGCAGGTATCTTTAGTTTATTGCGGGACCCATCGGAGAGTCGCTGGGACGAGGGAAAGTTGAAACTAATTAAATTTATCTTTTCTTATGTATTTTATTTATTTATCTATCAATTTTCATTAGTTGTAATAATTGTAATAATGTTGATAATAATGAAAAGGAGATGTTCAAAGGGGCGCCGGGAATTACATGTTGTTTGCTTAAATTTTTATTTATATTTTTATTTTTATTTTTTTTGTTCAACTTGCAATATTCTTACAGAATCCTTTTGTTACATATTAGTCAAAGTCATTGCCTATTTTCTCCTTTCAACTAATAAATAGATAATATGCTTTATAAATTATTAATTATATGTGAATACTATCACTTAGCATATAGTTATTGAAAACGTAAAAGAAATTATGAGGTCTAATTCTGAATTTTTAAAAGACTAAGCCGACCCTTTCCTCGGAAGTAACATCAACCTAAGATTTTTAAAGAAATTATGTGTATTTATATATACATATTTATGTGTTTATATTTCAAAATTCAAATCTTTATTCAAATCTTTTTAAAATATACTATTATTATATTTTTAACGTAAAACCGACCTTAAATCAACTTGTTGCTAAGGTTGAAGATCATGATTTACAATATCATGTTCTCATCCCTAAAAGAAAACAAATATTTTAAACTTTCAAAATTTCTTTTATATCTTGTTTAAATTTAAATCGTTACAAATTTATTTGTAATATTTTGATTTATTAATTTCCTTTTCTTTACTCTTTGGGTAGTTATATTTATATGTCTTTAGTTATTGTGAATAAAATTTGGTTGATATATTTTATTATTATCTGTAACATGTTGTGTTTAACTTTTTAAATTAGCAAGTGCCTTTAGTATGATGTGTAATAAATAAATTGGTGAATCAAATTTGCTTTATCACTAAAATTTGTACTAATTGAGATACTTGTTCGCCCTAAAAATAATTTTACATATCTGATTAGAAAATAGCTTAATCATTATTTTATCACATTATTTAAATTAACTGGTGAATGACTTAATTTATGCTTAATTTATTTATGTTGCTACATGATAATTGATTTAATTATTTTATGTAATTTGTAAATATTTTAAAATATTGCCTTTCCGTTTTGATAAGTTCGCATGCCTAAATTATCTTTTTACTTAGGTCTCATGTTAGTTATAAATTAATTCATGCTTAGCTATTTATTTGAGTTGAAATAAGTCTTATATCTGTTGCTTAGTTTTTGCATGAAGTAGTAATTGACTTAATTTTTATTAACTTATTTATTTATCTATTTATAAAAAAAAGATTTATTTGTCCAATCATGTACTTAAGTTAGTTTTAATAAATTAATAGACCTTTTTGATCACTTAATTTCCCCACATATTAACGAATTTGAAAGGGACCTACATTTGTTGACCTCGAAAGGTGTCTAACACCTTTCTTTCGAGGTAACTTGAATCCTTACCCGACTCTGGCGACCTAGAATAGTAAAACAAACCCTTAGCTTAATACGGTGCCCTAACGCACCATAATTCGTCAGGTGGAGACTCTTCATTCATATAATCCTAAAAGAGTTGTCACATGTCGAGTTTCTCTTTTCGCGAGGAAAATGGGAGAGAAAGCATGATAATTCTCTTGGGGATTTTAAGCTCTAACTATTACGGATATTTATTATGTGGATTTTATTTTATGTGTTTTCTTTATTTTTGTTTTGTTCGGAATTATTCTTTGAGTTATCATAAGCATTCCTTTCACTTTTTTTTTGTTTTACTCCTTATTATTTGTCTAAATCTATTCATCTTTACATAAGCTATGTTATTTCTTTTCTTAATTAATAAGTATTCCTTCCATAGTTTAGATATATTTCTTAATGGGTTGCTTTTTTATTTTAGAAAGAATCATTTTTCTTCCATTATTAATCCACCCTCCTTAATTAGTTATTGTTAACTGATTTAGTTTCCTTTCATGATCACATCTTTTCCTTACTTCCCAATTTTTTGTTTCCTTTTGCATGTTATTTTTTTCTTTTCCAGAAAATTTTACATGTTGGATTTTATGACTAATAAGTTTACTTATTTTGTTTCTTCATTACTTGTGTATATTTTCTTGTAAATTGTATATTTTGTTTACAATTCTGTGTACATGCTATAGGTTTATGTTTTATTTATAAGGTGTTATTTTATTCTTTTCCTTCTCTCTGAATTTCTCACTCACACACTTGATAACGGTTGCGTGATTTCACGACCATTCACTATTAAAATCCTTATCGAGGAAAGCATTATAATTTGGTCGATCGGTGCGTCGACGGTCATGAGTTTCCTCACTCTCAAGTTGTTTGTTTGAGAGTATCATGTCTATACCCACTTTTATAAGTTAAATCCTGAAAATGGTGCCTGCATAATTTGTTGCGCTTTTCGTATTTATTCCTAGAATAGGTTATTTTCTCCCATGACTAACCTTTTTCCTTATTGCCTTTATCTATTTCCTTATTTAAAATATTTATTTACATAATTAATATGCTTGGTTAATCCATTTATACGTTTCTATGTTAATGTTCAATTCATTTCAATTATTTCTTTATCTATTTCCTTGAATAAGTTATTTCCTCCCATGTTTAACTTTTTCTTATTTTCTTTATTTATTTTCGTATTACTTCTTTTACATGATTAATCCGTTTACTTATTATCTTTATATGTTTCTTTATTCATGTTTAATTTTCTCGGTTATTTTATATTCATTGATTTTTTAATTGCTTACGCGTTACCGCTTTTCATTATCTACTAATTATTACATAGCTGCATCTAATTATCATTCCGCTCATACGTCCCCCATTTGAGAAATTCTCACAATCACATACTATGCACGCGAGTTGTGTTTTGCACTTCTCCGAATTTCTTTCAAAAATCCATTTAGAGAGTTGGCATATATGTGGGATGAATGGATAGTTTTACTACTGTGTGACCACGTGCCTTCTCGCATAAGAAATCTTTCAGTCCGTGTCTACCCAACTCTTAGAAATTTATGTTTGTTATACCCCGTAGAATTCCCGGCACTTAGATGACCTGTTCGCATGTTGGTTAAGCGTATTTGAAAGCCATACGTGCTAGGGAAAGGCCCGGGAAAAGATCGGACGAGAAACCTGTCGAACCATCGCGGGAGGAGCCGAGGCAGAGCCCCTCCGCGATGGCAGCGTGTCACAGAGGTGAGGCCTCCGCGATGGCTCCGTGACACGTTGCCCGTGTCCAGGCCCAAGTATATAAAGCCCCCACTACGGGTTAAATTCATTTCCATTACCTAATAAATTCCAGAAGCGTACTGAACAGAGGGAAATCAAAGGGAGATTAAATAAATTCATCCGATTACGCTGTCAAACGCTGCCCAAACCCAAATTAATCCTAGATACCAAGGTATTTAGCAGCAGAGAGCATTTCTACGAAATTAGTTTCGCGAAATACGGCCGACGAATCGGCGAGCCGCCGAACTAAAGTAAGTAGAATTGCTATAAATTAATGTCTATGTGTTCCTAGCTGAGAAGTAAATATTTCTCCCTTCTGGGCCGCTGAAAAATAGCGAGTTTTCGACCGTCTTTCGATAAGCCTAAGTTTAGGCTATAAACTATATTGAAAGTGACGTTGCCTTTTGAAATAACGTTGTATTTAGTATTGATTGACGTATTTATGAATGCAGTTGGGAGAAAATAGTTGAAGTACCAGTCGAGCCTCGTCCGACGGACAGATATTCAAAGATAAGGTATGTAAAGTTAAGTTTCCTCGGCAAGTTGAGTAACCTCGAAGCAGTATAGTAATTTACAGACCAGTTGAATGTTTAGAAATCGATTATCGTGTTATTTTGAATATTGGTGCAATATGAGAAGTTTTGGGTTGTAACGTGTATGATACCTATCCGTATGATATAGATTCGGGCGTAAGTGATTAAGATTGCCCAGTATATTCAGTATATGATGTAATATGCCATGTTAAGATATCGTTGTGTTTAGCTGAAACTTCGCAAGGTAGTACAGTATTAGTAAAGCATTCCCGATATAGAATAGTAACTGTATATGGTTTAGAAAGCATGTTAGAAATAGGAAATCATGTTAATACAGAAACTCAGTAAACAGTATAGCTTTCAGCAGAAACACCTTCTTGTATAACCTTTGCCCCAGTACAGTTTGACAGGAGGCTATATTCATATTTATACTTACCTGTCTCAGCATGTATCAGACACCTATAGATTGCTATTATTAGCTCAGTATGTGATTTATATGATACCTTACGCCTATTAGTTTTGGCTTATGAGATACACAGACAACATGATTAGTCGAGACCATTGTATTGATTGGGGTTGGATTACCTAGCATTCCTGACCGCCCAGGGTTAATAGCTGTATCGAATCATCCGCCAGAGGACGAGGATACGTCACTCTACGGAGTGATATGCCATCCCGCAAGGGGACGAAGATGGGATGCCAGTTTCCCCATGTTGTGCCTTGGTCGGCCCTTATACACCCCCGTCGAGCGGGTACGCCCGGGGTGTTGATTTAGAGTCCTTCGGACTCAGATACAGTTATAGTCAGGGGCTCAGCGAGCCCAAGTGCATACCCAGGGACCGACAGGATGCTTACAGCCACTATAGGAGATGAGATGATCGGGGTAGGGGCATAGATTCTGTGTTGATTGTACCTCCCGGCTTATGGGGGCCGGGTAAGGTTTGTATGTGCTGTGTTATGTTATGTATGCTATGCTATGTTATATTAGACGCGAGTGGGTTGGTAGTAGAATGATACGCCTCCAGGTATGATTCCTACTTCCTTCGGTATCAGTAAGAGCAGGTACGATCTACTTCATCAGACAGTTAAGTTATTCCTCCTACTTCAGCTTCATCAGTCATATTATTGCTTTCAGATGTTGTTTTCAGTTATATTATTTCAGTTGCTTTACATACTCAGTACCAGTGGTACTGACGCCCAGTGGGGCACTGCATTACTTGCCTGCAGGTACTCCTAGACGAGCAGGCGATTCTACGTGACTCCCTGTCTGCGGTTGAGTATTCAGCTCCAGTCATCCGGAGGCTGAATTTCAGAGGTGTAGTTCAGTTCCTTTTGTTGTATATAGCATGGGTAGGTCGGGGCCCTGTCCCGACCAGTTCTATTACTATTCCTAGAGGCTTGCATTCTGTATGAAATCCCTGTGGTCAGATGAGCCGGTCGTGTGGGGCCGTGCAGTTGTATAGTTGTCTTTACTCTTTCTTACTTCTGTGATGGTCATGTGAGGCCATAGTTGTCAGTAGTGGTGACCTTGCCGGTCACGTAGCTTCTTTTTGTGCTTTTTGATTAAGCAGCAGATAACTAGACAGCATGGTGGCCTTGTCGGCCCGTATAGGTTTCCCTGAGTTACTATATTTCTAGTTAGCTGCCAAGACAGGTACAACAGGCGATAGGCCAATGGGCCGGGGGCTATATTTACAGCCGTTATATAGCCCTTTGTTTCCAGAAATCTGAGTTAGAGCCAGCCAGGCGCCAGACGCGCCCAGGATTAACAGTTTAGCAGGTCAGATCTTAGTAGGGCACCAGGTGCCAGTCGTACCCCCCCCCCAAGGCGGGGTGTGACAAACTTGGTATCAGAGCAGGTCGTATCCCAAGGAGTCTGCAAGCCGTGCTAAGTAGAGTCCTGTCCATGGATGTGTTGTGCACCACATACTATGGGTAGGAGGCTACAAGGCATGATAGGATGGTTGTCTCTTATTCTGATTCAGTCGTGCTATAGAGCTGTACAGTATAGGGTTGAATTTCTAAAATCTTACCATATTCTTTGGCTACAGATAATGTCAGACCAGCGCCATCCCATCACAGGTCGGAGCTTAGACATTGCAGCAGGGGAAGGAACCAGCAGGATGCCTCCCCCTCATTTGGAGACAGCCTGATCAAAGGGCCCTACAGAGGCTTCATCTCAGCCTCCTCAGCAGTCTCCACCACGTCAGGAGCCGTTTGGAGCGACAGTATCTTCAGCAATCCCTATACCAACACATTCTGACTAGGAGGTTAGGAGTGCGGTATTTATGATAGCACAGATGATGGCTGCTCTGCGTCAGCAAATGCCATCCACAGTTGCAGAAGCATCAGGAGGGCCCGGTAGTTCGAGGGTCCGAGAGTTCTTAGCCTTGAATCCCCCACAGTTTACAGGCACGGACCGCACCGAGGACCCCCAGGATTTTCTGGATCAGATGCAGAGAATCTTCAGGGTTATGCATGCTACACCTACTGAGTCAGTTGAATTGGCCGCATTTCGGTTGCGAGATATTGCGGTGTTATGGCATGAAAGCTGGGAGAGGTCCCGAGGGAGAGATGTTCCCCCTCCTACCTGGTCCAGCTTTTCAGGAGCCTTTCTGGATCACTATTTGCCGCGGGAGATCCGACAGGCCCGGGTAGACCAGTTCCTACATCTGGAACAGGGGGCCATGAGTGTTCGGGAATATTCCTTGCGGTTTGACTCCTTGGCTCGATATGCACCGGCTTTCGTGGATACCATGGCATCCAGAGTGCACCATTTTATTATGGGGTTGAACCCAGAGTATGTCGAGACTTGTATCACGGCCACACTGTGAGAAGATATGGATATTTCCCAAATCCAGGCATTTGCCCAGAATATTGAGGGCATCAGACAGCGACATCGGGAAATCAGAAGGGTTAATCAGGAGCAGCGTCGCCGGGATAGGCCAGCTGAGTTACAAAGAGAGGCCCGGGGAGGACCCAGGCCACGATTGTCAGACAGGCCGCCCAGGCCCCCGCCTCCGCCACAATCACAGGGAGGTAGATTCAGCCGCAGGGGGCAGTCAGAGGCTGGTAGAGGTTCGCAGACGGCAGATTCACCGTCACAGAGGAGGGCGGAGCAGAGTAGGTATACCCTACCACTTTGCCCTATATGCAGTCGACGCCATTCTGGAGCATGCAGGTATGGTTCCACCGCATGCTATATTTGTGGCCAAGAAGGCCATTTGATGAGAGATTGCCCAGCCAGAGGTCGTGAGGACCGGGACAGACAGGATAGGGCATCAACCGGATCACGAGCTACAGCATCCTCGACTGGGCTCAGGCCCCCAGTTTCAGCAGGCAGGGGTCGAGGCAGATCAGGGGCCTCCAGTACAGGTGCGGGTCCAAGCCGCACATATGCCTTACCAGGGAGGCAAGATTCAGAGGCATCGCCTGATGTTGTGACAGGTATGCTAACTATCTGCTCACACCCTGCTTATGTGCTAATTGATCCAGGGTCTACTTTGTCCTATATTACTCCATTTGTGGCACGGAAGTTTAGTATTGTACCAGAATCATTACAGCAGCCCTTCTTAGTATCTACGCCCGTCGGTGACTCTATCACAGCTAGCCGAATTTACCGCGGGTGTACAGTAGAGGTTGCTGATCGTCAGACCACCGTAGATCTGGTCGAGTTAGAAATGATAGACTTCGATGCCATAATGGGTATGGATTGGTTAGTGCCATGTTTTGCTAATGTTGAATGTTGGACCAAAACGGTCCGATTCCACTTCCCGGGGGAGGCAGTACGGGAATGGAAGGGCAGCACCGCGACGCCAAAAGGTAGGTTTATTTCCTACCTTCGGGCAAGAAAGTTGATATCTAAGGGATGCATTTACCATCTTGTCAGAGTTCAGGATGTCCAAGCAGAATCTCCGACACTCCAGTCTGTCCCAGTGGTAAATGAATTCCCAGATGTATTTCCTGATGAGTTACCTGGTATTCCCCCAGAAAGGGAAATAGACTTCGCTATTGATTTGCTACCAGGCACTCAGCCAATATCAATACCTCCTTATCGTATGGCTCCTGCAGAACTCAGAGAATTAAAGGAGCAGTTGAAAGACTTGTTAGACAAAGGATTTATCAGGCCGAGTACTTCCCCGTGGGGTGCGCCAGTCTTGTTCGTGAGAAAGAAAGATGGCTCGCTCCAGATGTGTATAGATTATCGGCAGCTCAACAAAGTTACAGTAAAGAACAAGTACCCGCTTCCCAGAATTGATGACTTATTTGATCAGTTGCAGGGAGCCAGATACTTTTCTAAGATTGACTTGCGGTCCGGATATCACCAGGTCCGAGTACGTGAGAGAGATATTCCTAAGACAGCGTTTAGGACCCGATATGGACATTTTGAATTTCTAGTTATGTCCTTCGAGTTAACGAACGCCCCAGCAGTCTTTATGGACCTGATGAACAGTATTTTCAGACCTTTCCTGGACTTGTTCGTGATAGTATTCATTGATGATATTCTGGTGTATTCTCGCTCTGAAGCTGATCACCGGACTCATTTGCGGACAGTGCTCCAGATTCTCAGGGACCGCCAGTTGTATGCTAAATTCTCGAAATGTGAATTCTGGCTTAACTCAGTGGCCTTTTTAGGGCATATTGTTTCAGATGATGGTATACAGGTAGACAAGCAGAAGATAGAAGCAGTTAAGTCATGGCCCAGGCCTACCACCCCGACTGAAGTTCGTAGCTTTCTGGGATTAGCAGGGTATTACAGAAGGTTCGTTGAAGGGTTCTCAACCATTGCAGCACCTTTAACTAAATTGACACAGAAAGCAACAAAGTTTCAGTGGACGGAGGCATGTGAGCAGAGTTTCCAGGAACTGAAAGACAGATTAACCTCCGCCCCAGTACTAGCACTGCCGGAAGGCACAGAAGGTTATTCAGTCTATTGCGACGCGTCAGGTGTCATATTGGGCTGTGTGTTGATGCAGCATGGTAGAGTAATTGCATATGCTTCCAGACAGCTGAGGAAACATGAAAAGAATTACCCTACCCATGACCTAGAATTGGCCGCAGTAATTCATGCCTTGAAGATGTGGAGGCATTATCTGTACGGAGTTCATGTTGATATTTACACAGATCATAAGAGCCTACAGTACATTTTCACTCAGAGGGAGCTGAATCTGCGGCAACGCCACTGGTTGGAGTTGTTAAAAGACTATGATGTGAATATTCTATACCACCCCGGAAAAGCTAATGTTGTAGCAGATGCCCTGAAGCATAAGTCAATGGGGAGTTTAGCGTATTTGCGACCTGAGAAGCAGAAGTTAGCCAAAGAAATTCATCAGTTAGCTGGGCTAGCCATTCGGGTAATGGAAACAGGAGATAATGGGGCCATAATTCAAAATTCAGCAGTGTCGTCATTAGTTGCAGAGGTAAAGGAACGACAGTATGAGGATCCCGATTTAGTCCAGCTCAGAGATAGAGTTCAGAAGGGTAAGGAACCAGATTTTCAGATAACCGAGGATGGTGTGCTACGCTGTAAGGGCCGCCTTTGTGTCCCGAACGTCTCAGGCCTTCGTGGGCAGATTATGCACGAGGTACATTACGCTCGCTATTCCCTTCATCCAGGGGCGACGAAAATGTACCACGACATCAGAGACATTTACTGGTGGCCAGGTATGAAAACTGAGGTAGCTGAATTTGTATCTAGATGTGCTAATTGTCAGCAGGTAAAAGCAGAGCACCAGAAGCCGGGTGGTTTGACGCAAGAGATAATGATACCTATGTGGAAATGGGAAGCAATAAATATGGATTTCGTAACAGGGTTACCCCGTACTATACGCAGAAATGATTCCATTTGGGTAATAGTTGATAGGCTGACAAAATCAGCTCATTTCCTGCCAGTAAGGGCTACCTTCTCAGCTGAGGATTATGCCGAATTGTATATCAGAGAAATAGTTAGATTACATGGAGTGCCGGCATCTATCATTTCAGACAGAGGGGCACAGTTTACAGCTAGGTTCTGGCAGTCATTTCAGAAAGGTCTGGGGACGCAGATTAATCTGAGTACAGCATTCCATCCTCAGACAGACGGGCAAGCTGAACGTACAATTCAGACGCTCGAAGATATGCTACGAGCGTGTGTGTTAGATTTTAGGGGTATCTGGGATGAACATCTTTCGTTAATCGAATTTTCTTATAATAACAGCTACCATTCAGCTATCCAGATGGCGCCTTTCGAGGCATTATACAGGCGAAAGTGTAGATCGCCGGTGGGCTGGTTTGAGGTAGGAAAATCAGCATTAGTTGGCCCAGATATCGTTCGGCAGTCCGAAGAAAAGATAAAGCTTATCCGGGAACGTTTACTGACCGCTCAAAGCCGCCATAAGTCATACGCAGATAGGCGGCGCAGAAATCTAGAATTTTCGGTAAACGATTGGGTATATCTGAAAGTGTCCCCGATGAAAGGGGTAATGAGGTTTGGCAAGAAGGGAAAGCTTAGCCCAAGATTTATTGGGCCATATCAGATTCGGCGAAAAATAGGCCGCGTGGCATACGAGTTGAACTTGCCTCCAGAATTAGCGTCAGTACACCCAGTATTCCACGTTTCCATGTTAAGAAAGTTCGTAGGGGACCCTTCTACAGTAGTTCCAGTCCAGGATATACAGGTCACAGAGGAGTTAGCCTATGAAGAGGTTCCCGTAGCCATTTTAGACAGACAGATTCGCAGGTTGAGAACTAAAGATGTTGCATCTGTCAAGGTATTGTGGCGTAACAGAAATCGGGAGGAAATGACGTGGGAGGCTGAAGAAGATATGAAAACCAGATACCCTCACTTATTTCAGGCCTAGTCAGACGACAGGTATGTCCGTATCATTATTTACACAGTACTTTATGGTATGTATGTTGTAAATGATAAAGAAAGGAGTGATATTTAGTTGTACAGTGGATTGTAGAATATTGTGTGCAGTGCCTGTGTTGGACTTTTTCTGCGTTTCAGGTCATTGCGATAGTCCATATTACAGGGGAAACTCTGTTAAAATTTTCCCAGAAACTAGAGTGAACAGCTCTCTAGACAGCAGTATACATTCGGGGACGAATGTTCCTAAGGGGGGGAGAATGTTATACCCCGTAGAATTCCCGGCACTTAGATGACCTGTTCGCACGTTGGTTAAGCGTATTTGAAAGCCATACGTGCTAGGGAAAGGCCCGGGAAAAGATCGGACGAGAAACCTGTCGAACCATCGCGGGAGGAGCCGAGGCAGAGCCCCTCCGCGATGGCAGCGTGTCACGGAGGTGAGGCCTCCGCGATGGCTCCGTGACACGTTGCCCGTGTCCAGGCCCAAGTATATAAAGCCCCCACTTCGGGTTAAATTCATTTCCATTACCTAATAAATTCCAGAAGCGTACTGAACAGAGGGAAATCGAAGGGAGATTAAATAAATTCATCCGATTACGCTGCCAAACGCTGCCCAAACCCAAATTAATCCTAGATACCAAGGTATTTAGCAGCAGAGAGCATTTCTACGGAATTAGTTTCGCGAAATACGGCCGACGAATCGGCGAGCCGCCGAACTAAAGTAAGTAGAATTGCTATAAATTAATGTCTATGTGTTCCTAGCTGAGAAGTAAATATTTCTCCCTTCTGGGCCGCTGAAAAATAGCGAGTTTTCGACCGTCTTTCGATAAGCCTAAGTTTAGGCTATAAACTATATCGAAAGTGACGTTGCCTTTTGAAATAACGTTGTATTTAGTATTGATTGACGTATTTATGAATGCAGTTGGGAGAAAATAGTTGAAGTACCAGTCGAGCCTCGTCCGACGGACAGATATTCAAAGATAAGGTATGTAAAGTTAAGTTTCCTCAGCAAGTTGAGTAACCTCGAAGCAGTATAGTAATTTACAGACCAGTTGCATGTTTAGAAATCGATTATCGTGTTATTTTGAATATTGGTGCAATATGAGAAGTTTTGGGTTGTAACGTGTACGATACCTATCCGTACGATATAGATTCGGGCGTAAGTGATTAAGATTGCCCAGTATATTCAGTATATGATGTAATATGCCATGTTAAGATATCGTTGTGTTTAGCTGAAACTTCGCAAGGTAGTACAGTATCAGTAAAGCATTCCCGATATAGAATAGTAACTGTATATGGTTTAGAAAGCATGTTAGAAATAGGAAATCATGTTAATACAGAAACTCAGTAAACAGTATAGCTTTCAGCAGAAACACCTTCTTGTATAACCTTTGCCCCAGTACAGTTTGACAGGAGGCTATATTCATATTTATACTTACCTGTCTCAGTATGTATCAGACACCTATAGATTGCTATTATTAGCTCAGTATGTGATTTATATGATACCTTACGCCTATTAGTTTTGGCTTATGAGATACACAGACAGCATGATTAGTCGAGACCATTGTATTGATTGGGGTTGGATTACCTAGCACTCCTGACCGCCCAGGGTTAGTAGCTGTATCGACTCGTCCGCCAGAGGACGAGGATACGTCACTCTACGGAGTGATATGCCGTCCCGCAAGGGGACTAAGATGGGATGCCAGTTTCCCCATGTTGTGCCTTGGTCGGCCCTTATACACCCCCGTCGAGCGGGTACGCCCGGGGTGTTGATTTAGAGTCCTTCGGACTCAGATACAGTTATAGTCAGGGGCTCAGTGAGCCCAAGTGCATACCCAGGGACCGGCAGGATGCTTACAACCACTATAGGAGATGGGATGACCGGGGTAGGGGCATAGATTCTGTGTTGATTGTACCTCCCGGCTTATGGGGGCCGGGTAAGGTTTGTATGTGCTGTGTTATGTTATGTATGCTATGCTATGTTATATTAGACGCGAGTGGGTTGGTAGTAGAATGATACGCCTCCAGGTATGATTCCTACTTCCTTCGGTATCTGTAAGAGCAGGTACGATCTACTTCATCAGACAGTTAAGTTATTCCTCCTACTTCAGTTTCATCAGTCATATTATTGCTTTCAGATGTTGTTTTCAGTTATATTATTTCAGTTGCTTTACATACTCAGTACCAGTGGTACTGAGTCCCAGTGGGGCGCTGCATTACTTGCATGCAGGTACTCCTAGACGAGTAGGCGATTCTACGTGACTCCCTGTTAGCGGTTGAGTATTCAGCTCCAGTCATCCGGAGGCTGAATTTCAGAGGTGTAGTTCAGTTCCTTTTGTTGTATATAGCATGGGTAGGTCGGGGCCCTGTCCCGATCAGTTCTATTACTATTCCTAGAGGCTTGCATTCTGTATGAAATCCCTGTGGTCAGATGAGCCGGTCGTGTGGGGCCGTGCAGTTGTATAGTTGTCTTTACTCTTTCTTACTTCTGTGATGGTCGTGTGAGGCCATAGTTGTCAGTAGTGGTGACCTTGCCGGTCACGTAGCTTCTTTTTGTGCTTTTTGATTAAGCAGCAGATAACTAGACAGCATGGTGGCCTTGTCGGCCCGTATAGGTTTCCCTGAGTTACTATATTTCTGGTTAGCTGCCAAGACAGGTACAGCAGGCGATAGGCCAATGGGCCGGGGGCTATATTTACAGCCGTTATATAGCCCTTTGTTTCCAGAAATCTGAGTTAGAGCCATCCAGGCGCCAGACGCGCCCAGGCTTAACAGTCTAGCAGGTCAGATCTTAGTAGGGCACCAGGTGCCAGTCGTACCCCCCCCCCCAAGGCGGGGTGTGACAATGTTAAGTCACACATGCATTTTTCCTAGGAGGTCCCGATGTTCTTGGGGTATTGAGGCTATTAGTTTGACTTTGTCCAAAGTCCAAAGAGATTTACGATCTCGAAAAGGACATTATCGTATCTATTTGCATTTCTTTTGAGAGGTTAATATGCCTAAAAATGTAGACTATTTACTCCTTAGGTAAAAAAGGTAAAACTAGTATTTTTATCATGCAGGTTGTTAAGCACCAATTCATGTCGTGTAAGTTAGGAAGAAGCCCCCCCCCCCCCCAAAAAAAAAAAAAAAGAAGAGCATTTCCATTTAGGCTATAGCTTTATTTTTGTAATATATTTCTTTTAATATTTCATTATGTAAAATAAGAAATAATTTATTTATGTATTTGGGGATTTTAGTGGAGCAAATGGAATGATACATTATGACATATTCGACTCTCAAAATGCTCTAGGCCTACCTTTGGCACAAAAGAGGCCCCAAAATTAGGAAACGTATTAATGTGTTTACTTCCTTTAATCTTTTATCTATAACATGTTATGTTCGAGTTTGTTTTTACTGATTTTTTTTTATTGATTATCTTGATTATCCTCCTACCTAAGGTTGATTTGTTTATAACTGTCCGACATACCTTTCTCCTAGTAGGGTCACCAAAGTAAGAGGGAAAATGAATGACATTAGCAGTTCAGCAGTCAGAATTGATACGACCACTCCAAGAGATTCCACAGAGAGTTCCAGAGAGGAGGTATCCACCTGAGTATAATGACCTGATACTAAGGACGGAACAAAGAATTTTGGAACTTCAAGAGGAATTATCCCGAGTTCGTAGAACAACCAACCTTTCGGTCCCACGGGAAACTTCGTTGGAACCGAAATTGAAGTTCATGCTCCTACCAAGCCTCACGTCGCTTTTACAAGTCCTCCTCCGTCATCCCATCAAGTCTTATATCCTCGAAACAATTCTATTCACACGTGCTCGCTTCCTCAAAATCATATACATTTTCCGCATAATGAATACCCAACGTCATCAAATGTATATCAAAACCAAGAGGCCCCACAAGGATCACACACCATATATCATATTCATTACTTACCTCTAACATCTACATCCAACATGTCTTATGCCCATGCTCCCGGAAATAATACCTTAAACCCCATTTATATTGAGACTGCCCCGCTCACTCATCACCTTGGAGAATCTAGACTCTTTGAGAAAGATAGGTTGTTAAAGACTATGGCTGAGGAGCTCAAGAAGATGAACAACTAAATACAAAATATTGAAGGGGACAAGGGGATAGAAGGCTTAAGTTATGAAGACCTATGCATACATCTTGATGTCGAGCTATCGGTGGGGTACAAACCTCCAAAGTTTGAAATGTTCACTGGCACCGATGATCCGAAAGCCCACTTAAGAATGTACAACAACAATTTGATTGGAGTAGGAAGAGATGAAAAAATCCGAATGAAGTTGTTTATCAGAAGTTTGACAGGAGATGCTCTCCATTGGTACGTAGAGAAAAATCCGAGAAAATAAATTAATTGAACTGAGTGGTTGTAGCTTTCGTAGAGCGGTTCAATTTCAATACAGAGAATGCATCAGATTTGCACTACATTCAGAACTTAAAAACAAAGCCTACAAAAATACTCAGGGAATACGCCACCCATTGGAAGTCCGAGGCCTCCAGAGTGCGACCTCCAATGGAGGAAGTTCAAATGAAGGATATCTTCACGCGGAATCTGGATCCTCAAGTATATGATAGATTGATGTTGGATAGTGAGAAGAGCTTCGCCGAAATCATCAAATTAGGCAAAAAGATTGAGGACGGTATCAAGAATGGTACCATTATAGATTGGGAAGCACTGCGAGCAGCTAACAAGACTTTGCAGCCTGGTAAGATTCCTGAGAACAAGAACATGGAAGAGGTGAATGTTGTATCACCTACAGAAGGGCCGAATACTCTTTGGAGCTACCAAGCACCTCCACTCCAATACCAAGTTCCTCCATTTTTCGCACCAATATGCAATCACCCAATGTTGTTCTACAACCCTGCTACTTATCCTGTTTAAAATGTGCAACCAACATATTTCCACCTCCCTCCACCTACATTTCAAAGGCCCCCAGTTTATCAAAATCCATCGAATCAATGATCTCACCAGCCTGTGAGATCCCCAGTGAATACATACAAGCAGTACACTCCTTTGGGTGAGCCTATAACCCAATTGTATGAAAGATTAAAGGTTGCCGGCTATGCCACTCCAATTCCTGCAATAGTGATGGATACACATGCGAAATGGCTCAATCATAATAAAATTTGTGACTATCATTCAGGGATAAGAGGACACACCACAGAAGAGTGTCGAGCTTTGAAAGATAATATTCAAGCATTGATTGATGCCAAGGTGATACACCCGAAATGAATGTTGATGTCTACTTAGGATATTGAAATTGAGAGCTACCCTCAGTTTATTCCCTCATTTAAAGGTCTTTTTACTACTTATAATATGAACTACGTTGGACATGATTCCTATTTAAGAGGGATACGTAGGCATCCTTATAGGTTCGGTCTATTATCTTAATAAAATTTCTTTTCCCCTTTCTGAATACCAACTGTGGCAGAATTTTTGAGAGGATCTCAAAAATTTCATAGATCAAGATTTTCTACAGAACTGGGGCAGAATTTTTGATGCAACCTCAAAAATTCCTTTTTGTAAAGAAGTGTAAGAATTTCCTGAGTTAATAACTAGGCAGAAATTTTGAGATCCTTCTCAAAATTTCATCAGGAAAAAGTCAAAGACAAGGGATTGATTATTCAAGACGACGTCTATGGAAGGACGTGATATCCAGCCTGATCATAAGTTCGAATCTCGTGAATTGGAATAGTAATAGATGAATAAAGGCACAAATCAACCTTTCCATTTTTTTTAATCTTATAATTTTCTTTGAGCACAGGAACGACAGGTACAAATTTGCAGTCGTCAGGATCTAAGAAGTATCCATTATCAACAGTAAAACTAAACTACTTGAAACTCGTCAATGCCTTGCGAATCATGAACGGGGTTAAGCACTACCCTCTTAATAAGTTACTCCAAGCTGAACACTATTGTATTTAAAGCTAAGTATTATTATTTTTAATTTCTCTATGGGTTAAGCACTACCCTAAATTTTAAGAGCTAAGCATTGCCCTATGGGTTAAGCACTACCCTCCAATTTTTAAGGGCTGAGCATTGTTCTATGGGTTAAACACTACCCTAAATATTCTTTTTAGGGCTAAGTACTGCCCTGTGGGTTAAGCACTACCCTCAATTTTTAAGGGCTAAGCACTAACCTATGGGTTAAGCACTACCCTCAATTTTTAAGGACTAAGCATTGTCCTATGGGTTAAGCACTACCCTCCATTTTTAAAGGCTAAGAATTATCCTATGGGTTAAGAACTACCCTAAATTTTAAGGGCTAAGCATTATCCTATGGGTTAAGAACTACCCTCCAATTTTTAAGGGCTAAGCATTGTCCTATGGGTTAAACACTACCCTAAATATTTTTTTAGGGCTAAGCACTGACCTATGGGTTAAGCACTACCCTCAATTTTTAAGGGCTAAGAACTGCCCTATGGGTCAAGCACTACTCTCAATTTTTAAGGACTAAGCATTGTCCTATGGGTTAAGCACTACCCTCAATTTTTAAGGGTTACGCATTGTCCTGTGGGTTAAGAAGTACCCTCAATTTTTAAGGGCTAAGCATTGTACTATGGTTTAAGATCTACCCTAAATATTTCTTTAAGAGCTAAGCATTGTGCTATGGGTTAAGCACTATCCTAGATGTTTCTTTAAGGGATAAGCATTGTCCTATGGGTTAAGCACTACCCTCCAATTTTTAAGGGCTAAGCATTGTCCTATGGGTTAAATACTACCCTAAATGTTCTTTTTAGGGCTAAGTTGTAGCAGCCCAGGCAACCACTTGTAGAAATTGTCCGCTTTGAAACCTTCGCCCCTCACGGTTTTAAAATGCGTCTACAAAGAAAAGGTATCCAAGCACTTATAAATCACTTTTCGTTCTCCTCCCCAACCGATGTGGGATTCGCCTAAATCAATGTGGGATTCACCTAAATCAATATGGGATTCACCTAAGACAAGCCTTACACTCACCCCTCCCCCGGGACTCAGCGTCCTTACCGAGGTTTTCTCCACCATCGATTTTGCCCCACCACCGGCTCGACACTGGCTCTGATACCATCTGTAACGACACTGGCCCAATACTGTGAAGTATTGTCCGCTTTTGAGCCTCGGCCCAGCAAGGTTTTGTCCCCTTGGATTTTCAACCCAAAATGCGCCTTGCAGTATTAAGTCCAGTCCTTTACTAAATAGCCCAGGACTCTCCCCTCTTTTCCGATGTGGGATTTACCTAAGTGAGCCAGACGTTACGTATCGCTGTCCCTGCACTCACCCCCCATAGGAACTCAGCATACTCGTTGAGGTTTGCCCCATCATCGTACTAGTCGAGAGTCGGTTCTAATACCATCTGTAATGACCCTGGCCCAACACTGTGAAGTATTGTCCTCTTTTGAGCCTCGTCCCAACACGGTTTTGTCGCCTTGGATTTTCAACCCAAAAGGCACCTCGCAGTATTAAGTCCAGTCCTTTACTAAATAGCCCAGGACTCTCCCTCTCTTTTCTGATGTGGGATTTTTCTAAGTGAGCCAGGTGTTACGTATCGTCGTCCCTACACTACGAGGGGTGAGTGCAGGGACAGTGATACGTAACGCCTGGATCACTTAGGCAAATTAAACATCGAAAAAGAGAGGGAGAGTCCTAGGCTATTTAGTAAAGGACTGGACTTAATACTACGAGGTGCCTTTTGGGTTGAAAATCCAAGGGGACAAAACCGTGATACTTCACAGTGTTAGGCCAGGATCGTTACAGATGGTATCAGATCTGACACTCGACTAGTACGGTGATGGGGCAAACCTCAGCGAGGACGCTGAGTCCCTACGGGGGGTGAGTGCAGGGACGACGATACGTAACGCCTGGCTCACTTAGGCAAATCCCACATCGGAAAAGAGAGGGAGAGTCCTAGGCTATCTAGTAAAGGATTGGACTTAATACTGCGAGGCGCCTTTTGGATTGAAAGGACAAAATCGTGCTGGGCCGAGGCTCAAAAGCAGACAATACTTCACAGTGTTGGGCCAGGATCGTTACATAAGCATTATCCTATGGGTTAAGCACTACCCTAAATTTTTAAGGGCTAAGCATTGCTTTCTAAATTTTGATTGGGTTAAGCACTATCCTTTCAAATTTATTCAAGCTAATCGTTAATTTTGCAAAATATTATCTTATGCTTATTGACTAATCATTTTTATCCAGTATTTTAAGGTTTGCAGGCTACTATTGTGTTATTTCAAGTTACTCTTATGACTTTGAATCAAGCTACTATCATGCTACTTTCAAACTCGTATGTTGTTTTGCCACTCTTACGCCACTCTCAAACTTTCAAGCTACTTTTGAGTATTTTATTTCTTCAAGCCATTATTTTACTACTTTTGAGCTACTATTATTGTGCTACTTTCATTTTTCTGATTTCTGGATGGGTTAAGCGCTACCATCCAAATTTTAAGGGCTAAGCATGGTCTTACTGTTTTGACGTTGTTCAGGATAAGCATCACCCTGTCAAAGTTATCCAAGTATGCTTTAATTTTGCAAATTTAAACGTTATTGTCTTTTTCCATCATCATTTATTTATTCATTTAGTTATTCTTAAACTCTACCACTTTCATCGCTTATTACTTAGAAGCAATTTTCGTTTTCATCTCGTCTTTCAATCTTTTACCTTTCAAATTATCCCTCGGTTTGATATTACCACATTTTGATGCGAAACTAACAATGTCATCTATCTGACCTTATCATTTCATACTCCTTTAATTCCTTATTCAAAAATCTCATATTATCGATTTCTTTAGGAATTTTGTTCATCCCTAAATCTAGAACTACACACGGCCTGATTCTCGTGAAACCCGAGATATGTAGGCGACTTGGAACTGAAGTCTCGACCGCAATATCTTTATAACTCCATTTTTGTTTATCCGGTCCCACCGAAAATTTTTCTTTCAATCGGATAAAATTGGCTACTAAGTCAATGTTCTTTGTTCGACAATTCATCCTTCATTCCCGAGAAAAGAAGGGGGAGTTGTTGAAACCCAATTTTGACTTCCCTATGCCCCGTCTAAGCTGCGTATTAATATAGATATGCATATTTAAAATTACCTTTTTAGGAAACTATTTAATTCGTATTCGTAATATTCTAGCATTAATTAGCACATATTTTTAATTTTTTTTTACATAATTATTTTAAATTATACTTCTAAAATATTTTTATTACATTAATTTCAAGTTTTTAATTTTTCACTATTATATGTAATTACGTTATATATAATATATTGAATAATAATATACATGCCTATATATATTTAATTAAATAAGGTTTATTTACAAAACATAATTTACTTAGTTTTATAAATTATTTATATTTAATTTCGTAATAATAATATTTATATTATTTAATCATAAATAAAATTATTATATTACTTATTTATTAAATCATTTGCAAAAGTAGTATTTTTATTAATTTAATAGCAGCTAATTCAATTTTTCTCCAGGTCATTTAAAATTAGCCACATTTATCTTATTTATGCCACTTCTAGCCATTTGATTAAATTTTGGTCATACTTTAAACCAAATTCAATTTAGTTAACCCATTTAACTCATAACCTGACCTAGAGATCAACTTTCAATCTCGACCGTCCATCTGGTCTAATCTATGACCCCAGATTAATTCATTTTTTTATTTCTTATTTTTAATTATCCAACCTTCCAGAACCAAAAATTCTTCCTCATTACACTCCCTCGCAAAAAAAGTAGCCGCACACCCTCACCCCTCTCGGCCTCACCTTCATCTCCGACAGTTACTGGCGAAGCCCAAAACGCCGCACCTCCCTTCTTCTCGGCCAAAATCTCACCAAATCCATAGCCACCAGACACACCTCTGTTGGCGTCTCCCCTCCGTCGCGTCACTGCTTCGGCGAGGCACAACCGAAACAATGCAAAACCAACCACAAATGCCTCCATTTTTCCCAACCACTGCTCACCAGCCCTTTCTCCCCATTCAACTCGTTCTCCGGCAAAATGGAGACAAAAACAGTCACCAGTTCTTCCTCCGTCTCTCCGTCGTCCCCTCCCTCTCTTCGTCTTCTCCGATGAACTACCTACAGCGAACCACCATGAACAACCAGATAGACAAGCTCTCTCTTCCTCCTCTCTCTTCTCTTACCTGTAGCCTACCAGAACCTCCAGCGCCGCCTCCACTATCTCCAGTCAAAATCTGACGCAGCAGCAACTAGTGACACCACCAGTCTCCAACCAATGTCACCAATAATTTTGTTCTTAACTTGAACATAGATCCATGTCCGATTTGGCCTCTGTCACCTATTATTACTATTGATTCTTAATTGTTTCTCATGATAAGGTTCAGATTTTAATCTATGCGTGTTAGGTGTTGATTTGTGTCTGAAACTCTACTGACAATTGGTCCTCCATCTCCCATATATAAAATTCATATTCATTCGACAGTTTACATTCGAAATTGTTATATGTGAAACCTATCTATCCTAATATGTATCATTATAATACTCAGCATTCTGCATGCCTAAAATTATATAAGTTTTACCAAATTATTTAGTTCTGGAAAATCTGTTGAAAAAGATGTTTATATTCATGTATTGTGAGGCTTTGTCAATCTCGTATGGTGTATTTTGTTTAGTTCTTGATATTTTCATATCGTATACTTTCCTTTTCACTTTAAATTGTTCTTAGACAACCTATTACGCTTTATTCGCAACCATGAAAATTCTTTTACTCAGGGTATGTTGCTGTCTACAACTTTGATATTTATTTATTTCGGGTAGATGTTGGTAGCCTTGACCAATTTGCCTTCCTCTTTCTTCTTGAAGTTAAGTCTAGACAACCTATTACTTTTTAATCATCTCCATGAAATCTCTCACTGAGCGTAATTTGCTGTCAAAAATTTTGATTATTTCTCTATTTGGTAAATTCTGATAGACTTGAATAATTCATTTTCTTTCCTTGTTAAGTTCAATCGGTAGCAGCATATGGAAACCTAAGATCTCGTATTTATATAATTAGTGTGTCACTTTTCGTAAGTTTGAATAAGTTTTACTCCGAAATTAATCCTACCTTCTTTGAACAATATGATTGGTATCCCCTTCCAATTATTTCTCTAGTTGGAATATGATGAAGCTTGATTTTTATTTATTTATTTAATTTATTTAAAGAAGGTTGATGTGGTTAATTATTTTCTTGTGTTTAGCCGATTTAGCATATTTTTCACTTAATTGATTCAATTATGATAATTAAGGAGAAACTCTCCCACAATTAGTCATTCCACACGCCTATTTTTTCTTTAATATGAGGCGTGTATTTATTTATGGTAAGTTATTATTATTTTCTGATTCAATTTATGCCCAATTAAGGTAAAGTTAAAATATCTAAACTTAATTGATGCAATTATGCTACTTAAGGATAGAATTTTCTTAACAGATTTTCCTTATTTTTTTCCCCTTTTACTCCCTAGTTGATAATTATGTGTTAATTAAGGATAATATTTTCTTTAATTGATTTTTAATATTTTCTTTTCCATTAAAACCTTCTCACCTATTAGAAATAAAAAAGGGGTCTTTTCCTCTCTTTTGAACTAACGGGGAATACTGCTATCCCTTAGCTAGATGTCATCCAAGAATTCTTGCTCTCTATCTAGTTTTTTTGTCTCCTTCTCTTTTCATACTTGAAAAAAAACTAAAAGTTTCTCTCCTGCTTTGCAAAATCGCTCTTCGGTATTAAATGCTAAAGTTTTTTTAACTGGTTAGTCAATCTGATCATACAATTCTCAATTATTTTTTTAGTAAAATCTTTGTGATTCATGTATGCAACTTTATTTAATTTACTACTAGACTTTTATGTCTACATGAACCGTATTAATCTTCAAATATTATTTATCACTGCAATATCACACTTTCACACACACACACACACACACACTCTGTCGTCCGTATCTATATGCGTGTTGCTTTTATTTAGTCTTTGAAAAATAGGTATTTTTAGTTTATTGCGGGACCCATCGAAGAGTCGCTGGGAAGAGGGAAAGCTGAAACTAATTAAATTTATCTTTTCTTATGTATTTTATTTATTTATTCATTTATCAATTTTTATTAGTTGTAATAATTGTAATAATGCTGATAATAATGAAAAGGGAATGTTCAAACGGCGGCGGGGAATTGCATGTTGTTTGCTTAAATTTTTATTTTTATTTTTTTTGTTCAACTTGCAATATTCTTACAGAATCCTTTTGTTACATTTTTATCAAAGTCATTGCCTATTTTCTCCTTTCAACTAATAAATAGATAATATGTTTTATAAATTATTAATTATATGTGAATACTATCCCTTAACATATAGTTATTGGGAAAATAAAAGGAATTATGAGGTCGAATTCTGAACTTTTAAAAGACTAAGCCGATCCTTTTCCCGGAAGTAACATCAACCTAAGATTTTAAAAGAGATTATGTGTATTTATATGTAGATATTTATGTGTTTATATTTCAAAATTTAAATCTTTATTCAAATCTTTTTTAAATATACTATTATTATATTTTTAACGTAAAACCGACCTTAAATCAATTTGTTGTTAAGGTTGAAGATCATGATTTATAATATCACGTTCTCATCCCTAAAATGCAACAAACATTTTAAACTTTCAAAATTTCTTTTATATCTTGTTTAAATTTAAATCATCACAAATTTATTTACAATTTGATTTATTAACTTCCTTTTCTTTACTCTTTGAGTAGTTAGATTTATATATGTATTTAGTTATTGTGAATAAAATTTGGTTGCTATATTTTATTATTGTCTGTAACATGTTGTGTTTAACTTTTTAAATTAGCAAGTGCCCTTAGTATGATGTGTAATAAATAAATTGGTGAATCAAATTTGCTTTATCACTAAAGTTTGTACTAATTGAGATACTTGTTCGCCCTAAAAATAATTTTACATGTCTGATTAGAAAATAACTTAATCATTATTTTATCACATAATTTATATTAAGGTGAATGACTTAATTTACGCTTAATTTATTTATGTTGCTACATAATAATTGATTTAATTATTTTATGTAATTTATAAATATTTTGGAATATTACCTTTCCGTTTTGATAAGTTCGCATGCCTAAATTATCTTTTTACTTAGGTCTCATGTTAGCTATAAATTAATTCATGCTTAGCTATTTATTTGAGTTGAAATAAGTCTTTTATCTATTGCTTAGTTTTTGTATTAAGTAGTAATTGACTTAATTTTTATTAACTTATTTATTTATCTATTTATAAAAAAAAGAATTTATTTGTCCAATCATGTACTTAAGTTAGTTTTAATAAATTAATAGACCTTTTTGATCACTTAATTTCACCACATATTAACGAATCCCGAAGGGACCCACATTTATGGACCTCGAAAGGTGCCTAACACCTTCCTTTCGAGGTAACTTGAACCCTTACCTGACTCTGACGACCTAGGCTAGTAAAACAAACCCTTAGCTTAATACGGTGCCCTAACGCACCATAATTCGTTAGGTGGAGACTCTTCATTCATATAATCCTAAAAGAGTTGTCACATGTCGAGTTCCGCTTTTCGCGAGGAAAATGGGGTGAGACACTTGTGTGATCCAAAGGATGTATATTGTGATGTGAGACTAGAATGAGGTGAGGTATAATTATGGTATGTATGACAGGTATGTGTGCATGGTAGATTTCTGAATTAAGATACAATGTATGATTTGCATGATATATGATACTTGTTTGATGATATTCTCGAGATAATTGACATGGTATATGTTCATGCAGGTGGAATGTATGTCACACTTATTGTTATGTGTTATTCGATAGGGTATGACTGTCATAAATGATATTTGTAATGAATATAGTATAATATGTTAGAAGCCTTGTGAGGAGGTTATCCGGATAATAAAAGGTTAGGTACCATTGATTGTGATTATTAAATAAATAAAAGGTAGTATCCAGGTTAAGGGGTAGAATGCATGTGCATGAAATGCATCTAGATAAATTTAGAGTGCGGTTACTGATCAGTGATGCCACTGCAACGGGTAAATCACCGCGGTAGCGGGATCGCGACAACGGTAGTATCTGCGCTGCAGCAGAAACGGAGGGACAAAATTGTAGGCTAATAATGTGCCAAGATTGTAAAATGAGTAGTCGTATTTGTAAAATTGCATGACTTAATTGGTTATGGTAATTTATAAAAATGGCTAGTTTAGAGCAATAGAGACGTGAGAATTAGTTTTATTTTGTGTCGATGCTTATTAATTATTTTTCTGTTATGTGAACTAACTGTAGTCAGCCAATGATGCCTACCAGTACGTGTGGTGTACTGATACTACTCTTGCTATGCCTTTTTGGTGTAGGTCGTGGCAGGTTGAGGTTTGTCTTAGAGTGGTAGTCATTCAACAACAACTTCTGCATTCTTCTGCGAATGGAGTTGTGTCTTTTATTTATCGGTACTCAATTGTAGAGCTTTTTTACTTGTTTAGACTAGATCTTGGAAAAAGTTGTGTTAGTTGGGAGGTTCATTTATGTTTATCTTGGTTGAGTTGTAAAAATTAATGTAAATAAAGAAAGATTTTGACTTATGAATCATGAAATGACTATGCTTTATGGATATGTTTGTTGTCTAGGGAAAAGGGTTTCTCCTATCGAGTAGAGTCGAGTAGGTGTTCGCACGACCTATTTTGTTGGGTCGTGACAAACTACTTCCTCCATGCCGAGATCGTTATAGCGATCAAGTGACCTCCGCAGCGAAAGGCCCAATCTAATGAAAAGGCCGGTTGTCACCTGTGTAGAGCTAGCATACTTGAAATGTTACTATACTTATGTTTGATGTTTGAGACCGGTTATATTATTGTTGCCTTAATTATATGTTATTATATAAGATCGATCGATGATGCCTACCAATACCGTGCTTGTACTCACCCTACTCCTGCACTTCTTTTCCGAGTGCAGAACTCGAACTGGGAAGCTCATCTCGTCCTTACCTATAAAGCAACAACAATTCTCGTGAAAGGTGAGCGGATGCTAGATGAGCAGTCCCACTCCTCCATTGAAGATGTCTCTCCTCTGGACATTTTAATTCTTTTATTGTTTAGACTTATCATTCCTAGTTTTATACATAGACACTTGGTGCAATGACTTCGAATTTTAGGGAGTATTGTTCGCTTTGGTTTAGATGGTTGTTATAGTTTTCGGATATTTCATTTCATTTTATTATAAAGTGTTATTTCCTTGTAAATGATTGATGTCAAGGTAGTGATTGGGAAGCTTTGATTCGCTCACCGGGGGGGGGGGGGGGGGGGGGGAGGTTAGCGTGGGTGTTAATCACGACCATTTCAATCGTGACAATTTTATAGAAATAAAAAATAATTTGTTATTAAGTGTAATTCTATTACCATTCTCAATCGTGCTTAGCTAAAAATAATTATAATTATTTTATTTTTTAAAAAATAATTAAACACCCACAAATACAATTTAATATTGTAATCACCTATGTAACAAAAGCTAAAATTTCCGTCTCTTGAAGTTTTCATCTTTCTGAATTGTCACGTTCATAATTATTTTGTTTAAAATAGTTCAAGACTTTTATGAAGTCAATATTTTCTTATGTATTTTATCAAGCTTGAAAGTAGTTGAAAGATTCAGAGAAATGAGATATTTTGTTAAGATTTTTATGAGTTAACAATACAAGCCAGGTCAAGGGTGACATTGTGAAAATGTCACGATATTTGATTTTCTAGCCATAAGCCATGCCAGCAAGGGAGAGGAGTTAGTTTCAATTGCTATAGATGTACAAAAAAAATATAAATAGGGCACTTTAAACATTTATAGGGAAAAACATATTGTCTTGGCTACATTCAGTTGCAAAATAGGATTGAAGGTGATGATCACTCTTTTCTTTAATTAAGTTTTTGGCTAACATAGTCATGTTGCGTTAATTTTCAAGGTAGAAGATTATTTTTTCATAACTTGAATAGCAGCCTAGGTGCAACTTGAATATCAGTCTAGGTGCATATTTATCATCGTAAATTTTTTTATTTCTAATATGATATTATTTTTTTGACGTAGAATTACTTTAACTTTACATCTCATAATTTTTTTATTAATTATTAATTGCAGACATTAATATAAAATAAAAATTATATTAAATTTTAAATTATTAGAATATAATATACACAGCTGAACAATGAATGAGCTAATAATACACGTTAAGATATAAGATAATGTAAATAGTATTTTTTACATTAACAAGTTATCATATCAAGTCATTATTAACACATGCTACAATTAACAGTCCAACAGGCACTGGAATCAAATAGTGGAGCTAGCTTCAAATTTGTTAAGACACAATATAGTGAAATGTCGACCTAATGATTGAGCTTCGATCAACTTGTCAGACAGTACTGAGGAAAGTCTCTTCAGAAATTTATTATTATTAAAGTAATAATAAAAAGGTTAGCCTCATAAAAGAATATCACAATTGAGTCAAAATTACTTGTTGATAAAGAAAAGTCAAAGTCGATGAAAAAGAGATAAAATGGTGCAACCGCACTCGGTATTTGCAAAATTTAACAAATACTACATGATACGTGTTTCTTTAGAATTAAAAAAAATAAAAAAGCACTCCCCCCCATTTTTACTTATCTTATATTTCTATTATATAAAAGAGTTTTGAAAAAAAAATTATAGCTATAAAAAGTTGTTCAAGAAATAATATAAATTATATTATGTACTTAGCTTTATCTTATTTTCTCACCAATAATCTCTAAACACATGTATATTGCATTTTTTATGAACTCATTCTTTTTATATCATGTAATTATAATAACTTAATACTTTGTTTTATAGACATATTTAACTTCATAAAATTTAACATGTATAACCGTTATCAACTTTCATTCATGTTATGTTTTTTCACATTTTTTTAAAGAATTTTTATTTCACTCATTAGTTATTATTAATATAATGATGCATTCACTTAAAATACAACATTTTTAAATATCAAACTGTACTTCTAAATTTATATTTTCAAAATTCAAAGCTTTTAAAACTATATTTTAGCTCAAAAATTATTGTCATGAACTTCTACTAACAACCATATAAAATTCACCGGAACTATTTTATAGACCATATAAAAAAATTATATTAAACAAAAGGTGATTTTTTATTTGAAATGTACTGTACTATATAAGATATGGTTATTGATGAGTTAAATTTTAAACATTAAGATATGACTTTGAATTGAAATTATATTTAATTAAAAAATTATAATAAGATAAGTAATTATGATGGAATTGAATTTTTTATTATATTATTTTTTTATATAGAAAGATGAAGTGGGAATGTTCAAGGGTAGTTTTGACATTTCACTAAAATCTGTGCTATACACTTTTGAAATGAGAATTGAATACTTTAGCCAAATAACAAAATCAGAATATTCTCTTTTAATCCAAGACTATTTCTTTTACCCAATTTTAGAAGATCCATCATATATTTGGGCCTTTCTTGTTTGATCTACCCATTATATTTTGGTAAATAAAATTATATTTCAGTCTTATTTTATAATGTGGTTATATCACATTTTTGAACATAAGTTTTCTATATCTACTTGGTAAAAATAACATTTATATAAGTACAATATTTAAATTAATATATATATAAAAGAAAATACATGTTATTTGATACGATATTAGATTCTCATGTAAATAGAATTTTTCGTAAAATATTTAATAAACTAAAACAATTTTAAAAATTATCTTAATGATATAAAATTGGTAAAATGTTATTATGATAGAGTGTTGGTCAGAGTTAAAATGTATCATACTAGATGTTTAAACTAAATCATATTAATTTATCATGGTTAAATCATATATTAATGAAAAAAATGTACATTGTTTAATCGTGATTTAGTGATAAAAACATATATGGAAAATATATTTCACATATTCATTAGTTTGACGTAAATATTGAATGCAAGTAATTTCAATTGTAACCGATTATGATTGCGAGTATAAAAATGAATATAATATATAGCAATAAATACTATGATACAGAATCATACGATATTTTAATAAAATGTATATTAGATGTGTGAGATGATTTTTTAAATATTTATTGAGAATATAAAATTAATAAAATATACCATAAATTAAAAATGATGTTCAATAATGATGCTATAAGTATAAACAAAACATATTATTTATATGTCAAAATAAGATATAAAAATAGAGAAAGTTATAATGAAAATAACTTATGTAATTTGTTTAAAAAAATAAGTATAAACTAATTTTTTGGTAAGAAAAGATCATCTAAAGTATTAAGCACCATAAGTAGTTCTATTTAAGAGAAATGACATTTTAATTAGCTTAACTTTCTTTTAGTCATATTATTTTAAAATAATACTTTATAAAATTTCAATAATTAATCATCCAAAATTAAAAAATCTCTTTTACTTCAATTTAAAGGAGATATGTTATATGATTGCCTCACATACTTTTTCATAATAATAAAACCCAATTATTTATTCAACATTAAAATACATAATATGATTTAATTTTCTAACATATTTTTCTATTATAAGATGTTGAATATTTTTTATATAAGAGAAAATAAAGAAAATGATAATTAAAGTTTTACTAAAGTTATGTATACAAAATGATGAATCAATGATAAATTTGTTTGGATTACATTTGAAATATGAAGAAAAAAAATTAAAATTTACATCGAATTAAAATAAAATTTAAATTAATTAATGTTAAAATGAGATTAAAAAAACAGGAGAACAAACCTTTCTATCAAAAGAAGAAAATCTTTTAACCTTTGCTCGAGTGAAAAAAAATTATTTAACTTTTAGAATTTAATTTGAAAAAGCGAATAAGAAATTTATGACTGTCATTTTATTTAAAAAAAAAATTAAAAAAATTTGATTAAGAGTTAGATTTTAAAACTTTTTATGTGTTGGGCCCGTGTATGCATGGGCTATACTTATATAGTACTAAAAATAAATATTCTTTTTATCTGTTCGTTTTAGAAAATTAAAAGATAATTTATCACTTAATTTTTAATTTACTCTTATTATTAACTTTAATTATTTTTAATATATTTCTCAATGCATTAAATTTATTGTATCTAAATAATAATATTAATAAACTGATTATTCTATTTATTATTTTTTATGAAGTGTGCCAAACTACTGCCGAATAAATAAAAATGAACTAAAAAAATATTATTTAACTACAGTTAATAAAAGTGTATTGTTATTATTGTGACTACTTAAATCTCATTAATCAGTCACACTTTACTCGAGAACAAGAGAGCAAGTGAGGTATGAAGAGGAAAAATGTGCCGGAACAAATTGAAACTGCTTCTTCTCATTAACAAACTTTTATTTTTAAAAACATATTCTCATCAACAAACTTAAGTTAACTAATCAAACTGATAAGTTATACTCGCTATGTTTCAAATTTATATGTCTTGAAAAATTTATTTGGTAGAGCCACCAAAATTCCCTATATATCTATATTTATATATACATGTAAAAGAGGGTCTTTAATCTAGTGACGTGACATTTTATTATCTTATTTATTTAATTTTTTAGATTTTTTTTCTCAAGCAGTTATTTGCTGCATCTTTTGAAAACAGTAAACATAATGTGAACAGTTGCAACTTTTAGTCCATATATTTTTCGAACAGTTGCATTAATTTATTTTCAACAATAGTTACTTATTGACTTCTTGTGATTACATCAATTCCTAAAATAATATACTTGAATTCCTGGTTCTTTCTTCTCCTGTTTTTGCTCTATCCTCTTCCATTTTCCCAATTTCTTCACTTTAAAATGTTCACAAGCATTAAATATTTTGGTTCTTTTTTCTTTTCATGTCTTTACTTATTTATGACAAAACTCTTTAATTCATTCACGTTATGCAGGTACTTTTCCAAATTTAAGGACAAATTAATAACCCATGTCAATAAAAAAGATGAAAAAAAAATTTGCATCCCTCGTGTTAGACCACTCATCTTCTTCATATTATCCCTCTACACCAAATCTTAAACTAAATCTTATCCTCTAAACTCAAGTTCACAATTAGAACCAAAAGAAAGTATATTTTTTTAATCAATATGAAATATTTTTCAAGATTTTTCCCGTGCTACAGGGGATTAATTTTTTGAGAAGTGAGGCTCCTTTCTAGTTGAAGTCTTGAAGTACTTGTGAGATGAATTCTCTTTTCTTTTTTTTTTCTTTATGCAACATTGAATATATTCTTTTATAGTATAATATTAACTATTCTAAATGTGCATTTATGTTTTTCCTTAATACTATTTTTCTTTATTTAGTAATGAGTTTCTATTTTAGAATCTATTAATATAATATTTTGGTGAACTTGGATATTGTTAGATTCATCAAGTTGCTATAAAATGAAAGTGTTACACCCCATAAGATGTAGCGGCTAGTGTGCGTGCGCATAGGCTTGTGACGAGTAATGAGAGTTTAACGCGTACAGAAAGAGCCTCGGAAGCAAGGTCAGACGAGGCTAGGCCGTGAGGGGCCAGGGCGACGCGCCAGCCGGTCGGTGCATTGGGCACGCGGCGTGCTAGGCGCATCAGCGCCCTGGGAGGCGCTGCGCGGCAAGTCCCTTAGCGCGATGGCCAGCGCGAGGCACGGTCCTCTTGGCGCTTTGGCCAGCACGGGGCGCCGCCCAAGCCACCGCCCTACGCCTATATATATGTCTCATTGTTGAATTTAATTCATTCTTCAAAATACCCCTCAACCAAGAACAGAGAGAATACGTAAACTTTGCCCAATTTTCATCAAGTTACGCTATCAAACGCCGTCCAAACGAAAATTAACTTCGGGTAACAAGTCCTAGGCCTATGGAGAGCATTACTATGGAGTTATTTCTCAAAAATTCGCTTGGTGTACCGGAATTCCACCGAGTAAAGGTTGTCAAAATCACTTTAAATTGAATCCAAAATGGCCACATGCATTAGGTAAGCATTTCTCCCTTTTGAACTCTCAAGAAATTGTGGGTTTTCGGCCGAGTTATGCGGAGTTGAATTGTAGTTAATATTAATATCGAAAGATATTGTTATTTGCTGAATTTAGTATTGAAATTAGCCCTATTCTCTACGAACAAGGGCTGCAGTTGGGTGGAATTGCCGGTTATAAGTTGAACTTCACCAGTTAAATGAAAATCGACATTCGAGGTATGTCAAGGCTTATTCCTTCGTCAAGTTATTCTCATCATATATTGATACGACCTATGCTTTTGAACATAGATAACAATCCCATGTGTTGTATTAGCAGCTGCTTTTGGATAATGCCTATATATGTAATGGTTAGCTGTTAGAAAATGTATTGAGAATAGATTATAGTATCCCTCATCGAAAAAGAGCATGTTAGGTGTGATCCACACTAGAAACGTCATAGTGAGCCCTCTGTCCTTCTGTTCACTGTGTTAGTAGAATTCTGATATGTTACCGCCATGCCAAGGCCTTAGAAGCTTAGGGTTAGCTATTGGGCCTGATTCGGTAAGTTGGAAAGTATAGGGCGTAGACAGACGATATAACTTTTAGTTTAACGCCCGTATAGATAGTAAAAGCTCGCCAGAGGCTATTAGCGTACCTTAACACCTCCAGGGCCAGAATTTGAATAAGACAGTCCTACCTTTGAGTTAGCAGCACCAGGGTTTCCCAATGGAAAAGGTGACAACCTATTATATAGTTAGCCACTGCTAGTAATATTAGCTGCAGTCGACTTAGTACCTCACCCACGGGTCGCTAGGAGGTCACTCTAGTCATACGAGTTAGATAGACCCATGGATACCCTAAGGATGAAATCTTATCAGTAGTGAAATGCAGGGCCAACAACCCAGCCCACTCTTATAGGTACTCAAATACAGGTTACCGCGTATGGCTAGGACCAAGTAAACCCACCTACAAGTTAGGGATCACTTAGAGAAGTTATATGGAATCTGAACAGACCAAGTTAGTGTTCAATGGACTAGAATCATAGTAGCACAAAATTACCTTTAGGCTAGGAAGTATAGCAAACCGCCTGAGGAAGCGTAGGGGCTGACTGCTCAGGAGCATGTCCGATTAAGTAGCAGCCCTACAATTGTCCTAAGTAAAGGAATTAGACAGTTGACCGTTCACGACATTAAGATTCTCTTACGAGCTACCACTGTCCTAGCATGACATTCAGAGATCTTTAGGCCACTCTAGACCTCGCCCTATTCGATCCAGACCGCTAGAGATTATGATCACTATCAAGATCCTTTGATCAGATATAGGCGCATGGGGTGTGCCTGTTAGCAGCTATGCAAATTATTCTAGGGGCGAGTAGTAGTCGTGTTAGGCTTTAAGAGCCAGATACGCCTTCTGAGTGGCTAGGTTGAGACTACGAAGTAGTATATCAGTTAGGATTGACCCCACCTAGGATAGCCTTCCGTTGACTAGCCTCGGGTTACTAGCTATGTCGTTGCCTACGAGGCTTAGATCGCTCCAAGGAGCCAGATGTTGTCCCAAGGGAATATGCAGAGCCCCAAGGGCCATATTACAGTTCATTCTATGGCTGGACTATTATTTTATGCCGTATCGGCATCATTGACCCTCGTCGAGCCTGGTGCCCAAGGTGCAGTTACAGGAGTCCACTGGACTAAGACACAACTGCAGGAGCCAAGCAAGTTCAGTTGCAGACCCAGGGGACAGGTAGGTTGGCTGTAGCACCAGTAGAGTCATAGGAACCCGGATAGGGGTATATAGATTGAAGTGTACTTGTCCGAGCTTATGGGGGCCCCAATAGGTTATTTCTGTGTTTCTTGTACCTTCTAGGCTTATAGGGGCCAGGTTAGGTTCTTGTTTATATTTCTGCCTGCTAGTGATAGCTTATGAATATGTAATTGTACAGTCTTAGCTCATATACCTGTAGTGTTTTTCTAGGTGCAGGTTATGAATAAGCAAGCTTACAGGTTAATGCTTCTGCCCCTTCTTTCTACTTACTTTTAGTCTTTAACATCTTCTATTCAGCTTTTTATTACTGCCTTACATATTCGATACACATTGTACTGACGCCCATGGTGCGCTGCATTACTTGCCTGCAGGTTTAGACAGATAGAGTTCAGGATCCCCATTAGCAGCTGTTCAGAGTCAACAGTTTGGCAAGCTCCTTTCATTCGGAGT
Source organism: Datura wrightii (assembly GCA_035772735.1). NCBI lineage: Eukaryota > Viridiplantae > Streptophyta > Magnoliopsida > Solanales > Solanaceae > Datura > Datura wrightii. The sequence goes on from JASDFA010000016.1 coordinate 119,811,494, forward strand.
TTCCAGGTTGTAGAGATTATAGTCTTTTATTTATACAGCATTTGGGTAGGCCGGAGCCCTGTTCCGACCATTATCTATTCTTAGAGGCTTACAAGCTATGATTTTTAGTTAGTTGGTTGCCATTTGCCGTATGGGACCTATATATTTCTTATTCTATGTGTTGGCCGTGTGGGGACTTGTATAGCTATCTGTTTTCATTCCTGTTATAACTAGACAATATGGTGGTCTTGTCAGCCCGCATAGGATCCCTATTAAGGTTATGTTGGCTAGGTTAGCTATTTTCTTTTATAGGTGCTGCGTGGCCTTATCGGCCGAGGATGTGTTTACAGCTGTGATATAGCAGTTTATTTTCTTGATTTTGAGTCGCTAGTAGGCACTAGAGGTGCCTATTCCCAGCCAGGTCAGCCCAAATTCCAGTATGACATTAGGTGCCAGTCATGCCTCCTTAGGTGGGGCATGACAAACTTGGTTATCAGAGTCGATCGTATCCTAGGGAGTCTGCAAGCGTTGTCTAGTGTAGTCTTGCTTATAAATGTGTTGTGCACCACATTCTATAAGTAGGAGGGTATGAGGCATGATAGTATGATTACCCTTTCTTCTTCTTAGATCGTACTATAGAGCCGAGCTGTACAGGGTTGAGTCCCTAAGATTTCATTGCTATGCTTGTCTAGAATAAGATTTGATATAAGACAGACTCCAGCTAGCCACCAGTTAACTGCAGCAGTATGAAAGGGTACCAGTGTGATGCCACAGTTGGGGGATAGCTGGCCTGAGGACAAAGGAAAACGTTTTTTAATCTCCCAGTATCCTCTTGGGGCACTAGGAACCTCATAAGGTAATAGATATGCCAATACTGCCCCTAGTTTTCCTTAAGACCTCGGAATAGAAGCTCAGGAGTATAATATATAAATGGGTTGGCTTACTTAGTCGATATTTAGAATTATACTAGGACGACGGTTGACGTTGGGCTACTTGAAATACGCAAAGGATTGCGCATAGTTTGTACCTCCAGGCTTTAGAGTTGCTGGATTTCGTGCCCTAGCCCTGGTATAGAATGATAGGGTTAATTCCCACTTCCCAATTTATTCTTTCAGTACAACAGAAAGCATAGGTAGCAATACCATGTTGCCTAGAATAAAGAGTAAAGAAGGGCTAGAATTGTTGACTCTGAGAAGGGTTAGGAAGTGGTTAAGACCCCTAGTGTTTACAAAGTTACCTAGACCTGCACGGTTATAAATCAGGAAAGCAGATAAGATTGCCAGTAGTATTAGGGTACGTGTGAGACTCCGTAAATGATAAACCCTCGACAATAGCAAAGCTCAGGCCAGAAATAGGTTGATTCCACCACAGTATGCTAATGACAGTAGAACATACCTATATAATGATAGCCATAGCCCTAGTTTGTTATGTCAAAGGACAGAGAGACTATATGAACGAAATTGGCCCAAGTGTGGGTCAGAATGATACAAGTCGATAGACTTGGTCAGCAATATCCGTGTTAGTACAATGCAGGGGGGCATGAACCCCAGACCTCAGCTTATGGAAGTGAGGGAAAGGCACAAGTATCTAACTCTGGAGAAAAACAAAATCATCTCTAGTTTGTAGTAGGTTGGCAGAGCATGGGACCACCGGTGAATGTCGAGAAATAAGTATCGGGCGGACATTTAAGGGATAGTGAGGTTATAACCTAGAATTCCGCAATATCACCACCAGTTGTGGGGGTAAATGGGTGACGATATGGAGACCCTAACCTAATACAGCCTAGAGGCAAGGCCCAACAGAGAGTCATCGGCCTTTAAGGTAATAAGGTGGGGAGTCGTGAGACCTAGAGGTCGATTCTGCGTCCTAAAGATAGAAGGACTTTGTTAGTAGACTATAGCAAAGGTGCACCATTTCCGTTACTCCCTCAACCAAAGTTTAACAAAAACACATCAGATTGTAAAGAAAGACCTACTGATGGCATAGGAAGAGGGAAGATATTGTTGAGAGCACAGAGCTCCAATGACCAACCAGGGAAGGCTGGGCAGTAGGAACCGGGTAGGCTAATTCAGGGGATAGCCGCGCCTACATGGGAATGGAGATAGTCAATATGAATATAGTTATAGTGTTACCTCGTACCAGATGTGGATTGACCTTATTTGAGTCAGTATAGAAAGGCTAATGAGATCAACTCATGTTTCGCCGGATGGAATTATGTTTCAACCAAAGCTTATGCCGAGTTAAGTGTTTAAGAAGTAGTCTAGCTACGTGGAGCCCCAGTGTCTAATAAGCTCTAGTAGAGAGGCACAATTCCCAGCTAGGTTGTGGGAATCTATTAGAATAGATTGGGGCATATGTTAACTTAAGTACGGTTTCTCATTCCTAAGCAAATAGCCAGGCAAAGCACACAACTTAGCCCTTGGAGGTTTATTATGAGTGGAAATGGAGGCCCCTAAATGATGACCTAAAGCAGATAAATTAAGGGTAGTTGAACTGGGCATACTAATACATCAGCTAAACGAAGGAAGTTAAGCTTATCGAGGAGGATGTATCGGCAGCCCAGGATTATCGAAAGTCCTACCCTAACATATGGCGTAGGGGGTTAAGGATTGAAGCAGCAACTGAGTATTCCTGAAAACTTCACCAATAAAGGGCGTTATGAGATCTGATAAGAAGGGCAAGACCAACCCTAGATTCATTAAGCTTTATCGGATCCTCCGAAAGATCGGCCAAGTAGCCTATGAGATAGAGTTATCTTCAAAGCTAGGATCTATTCATCAACACTACGCAAGCGCGTAGAAGACCTTGTCTTAGATAGGACCAATTAGGGGTACTCAAGGTACAGAAGTACTGTCCCACAGAGAGACTCCAAAAGTTATAAGAGCCATCTTGAGAACCGAAGTTATAGCTTATTATAAGTGTCATGAAGGGGGGAGGGACAAAAATATAGAAGAAAGGAATTGGATAGCCACGGATGATGCGAAGTCTGGATAATTTTAGTTGTTCTAGGCTCTACGATGATGATATACAAACTCAGATAAATTTGAGTTAAAGCAAGATTATTTCAAATGTTATATAGTTGATTTTGTTGCTATTATTATTAGTTGATCTATTATGTTTTGGTTGCAAGTAGCGTCTTTGAGATGCTTCTATTGGACTTTTCTGCATGTTTCTGGTTAGTCCATAATACAGAGGAGACTCTACCAAAATTTTTCAAAATATTAGTTCAAAGAGTTAACTCCTTTAAACCTAAAGATTACATTTGAGGATGAATGTTCCTAAAGTGGGGAGGATGTTACACCCCGTAAGATGTTAGCGGCTAGTGTGCGTACGTGTGGGCTTGTGAAGAGTAATAAGAGTTTAACGTGTATGGGAAGACCCTCGAAAGCAAGGTCCGGCGAGGCTAGGCCGCGAGGGGCCAGAGCAACGCACCAGCCGGCCGGTGCGTTGGGCAGCACAGCGCGCCAGGCACATCAGAGCCCTAGGAGGCGCTACGCGGCAAGGCCCTTGGTGCGATAGCCAGCACGGGGAACTGGCCTCTTGGCACTTTGGCCAGCACAGGACGCCGCCCAGGCCACTGCCCTATGCCTATATTTATGTCTCATTGTTAAATTTAATTCATTCTTCAAAATACCCTTCGGCAAAGAACAGAGAGAATACGTAAACTTTGCCCAATTTTCATCAAATTACGCTATCAAATGCCATCCAAATGCAAATTAACTTCGGGTAACAAGTCTTAGGCCTACGAGGAGCATTTCTACGGAATTATTTCTCAAAAATTCGCTTGGCGTATTGGAACCCCACCGAGTAAAGGTTGTCAGAATCACTTCAAATTGAATCCTAAATTGGCCACAGGCATTAGGTAAGCATTTCTCCCTTCTGAACTCTCAAGAAATTGTTGGTTTTCAGTCGAGTTATGCGGAGTTGAATTGTAGTTAATATTAATATCGAAAGATATTGTTATTTGCCGAATTTAGTATTGAAATTAGCCCTATTCTCTCAGCTCAAGGACTGCAGTTGGGTGGAATTGCCGGTTATAAGTTTAACTTCACCAGTTAAATGAAAATCGGCATTCGAGGTATGTCAAGGCTTATTCCTTCAGCAAGTTATTCTCATTGTATAATGATACGACCTATGCTTTTGAACGTAGATAACAATCCCATGTGTTGTATTAGCAGCTTCTTTTGGATAATGCCTATATATGTTTTGGTTAGCTGTTAGAAAATGTATTGAGAATAGATTATAGTATCCCTCGTCGAGAAAGAACATGTTAGGTATGATCCACACTAGAAACATCATAGTGAGCCTTTTGTCCTTCTGTTCACTGTGTTAGTAGAATTCTGATATGTTGCCACCATGACAAGGACTTAGAAGCTTAGGGTTAGCTATTGGGCTTGATTTTGTAAATTGGATAGCATAGGGCGTAGACGGGCGATATAACTGTTAGTTTGATGCGCATACAGATAGTAAAAGCTCGCCAAAGGCTGTTAGTGAACCTTAACGCCTCCAGGGTCAGAATTTGAATAAGACAATCCTACCCTGGAGTCAGCAGCACCAAGGTTGCCAGTGGAAAAGGTGACAACCTATTATATAGTTAGCCACTGCTAGTAATTATTAGCTGTAGTTGACTTAGTGCCTCACCTACGGGTCGCCGGAGGTCACTCTAGTCATACGAGTCAGATATACCTGTGGATACCCTAAGGAGGAAATCTTATCAGTAGTGAAATGCGAGGCCAACGCCCCAGCCCGCTCTTATAGATACTCAGATATTGGTTGCCGCGTATGGATAGAACCAAGTAAACCCACCTACGAGTTTAGGGATTGCCCAGAGAAGTTATATGGAATCTAAATAGACCAAGTTTGTATTCAAGGGACTAGAATCATAGTAGCACAGTATTACCATCAGGTTAGGAATTATAGAAAACCGCTTGAGGAAGGTTAGGGGCTGACTGCTCAGGAGCATGTCTGATTAAGTAGAAGCCTACATTTTTCCTAAGTAAAAGAATTAGATAGTTGACTGTTCACGACATTATGATTCGCTTATGAGCTACCACTGTCCTAGAATGACATTTAGAGTACTGTTAGGCCACTATAAATCTCGCCCTATTTGGTCCAGATCGCTAGAGATTATGATCACTATCTGGATCCTCTAATCAGATATAAGCACAAAGGGTGTGCCTGTTAGCAGCTATGCAGATTATTCTATACCACAACTCGTGGTAAGTAACCATGGGCCATCATTTGTGGTCGTGGGTTCAGGAGTTCAGATGTCAGGGGGAAACAACAATTGATTCGATGACTCATTGTAAGAAACTACGAGCCGTCGTGGTGGTCGTGGTAAGGAGTCAACCCAGATGGCTGAAGTAAGAATGGTTGTTATAACGACCTGTTATGAGTAACAACAGTCTATTGTTAGCAGTCGTGCTAGGGCTGTGGACTGTCGTAGTGGAGACAATGGGTGGAAACCACGAGCCGTTGAAGCTTACAATTAGGTGTGGTGAGACTCGTGGAATGGGAGTGTAGAGTTTCAGAAGAAGGAAACAATGACCAAAGGAACGATCCGTTGAATCTTAGGACGAACCGTCCTGTGTGTCCGTGGTACGATTATGAGAATGGGTCTTCAGCAGTGCATTCAACGAGTAGACAGGACGGGCCATGGGTGGTTCCCACGACCCGTTGGTACCACTTGTGGGTTCCATCCGGCCAGATTTCAGGGCAGGTTAATTAAGGGTAATTTTGAATTTTTCACGATATAAGGACCTAAACTACGTCGTTTTGGCTTGGGAAATATGGGTCTTTAAGAAAATAGACCTTCCTAAATTCCCATTCATGCATGCAAGGTTTTGACAAGTGATCTAAGGGGAGATTTCAAGCTTTTCACCTTAATTCCTTCAATTTCATTCTTGGGCTTTTAAGGAGGGTTAGGATGTTACACCCCGTAAGTTTCTAACATTTAATTAGACTATTCGTATGTTGGTTAAGTGTTTTAGAGTGCCATACATACGAGAAAAGGTCTCGAGGAAAGGTCGAATGAGTACCAAGTTGGGATTTCATGAGAGGAGGCCGAACCAAGCTGCCTAGAGGGGCAAAGTGGCACGGAGCAGAATCAGCGCATTAGCCAACGTGGCATGGAGCAAAAACAGCGTGTTGGCCAGCGTGCCACGTTACCTTGTATCCTGCTTCAAGTATATATAGGACTCACCCTTAGAATTCATGTTAATTTTCATATATATCATGACCAGCAGAGTGAGAGACGAAGGAGAATTATAATCTTCATCCGATTACGCCGCTAAACGCCGTCCAAATTCAAATTAACTTTGTGTATCGAAGTATAAGGGCAGGGAGCATTTCTAAAGAGTTAGTTTCGTAAAATTCGCCCGGCGAATCATCGTCCCGCTGAGCCAAAGTTGTTGGAATTGCTCCAAACTAGTGTCAATACTATCATAGACTTAAATTAAGTATTTATCCCTTCTATATTCCTGAGAAATTACGAGTTTTTGATCATCTTTCGATAAGTTGAAGTATAGTCAGTATATATACATATAAGTTATTGTTTTCTTCGAATTCAGTAACAAAGTTGGCCCTATTCTTCTATGAATATGATTAAAGTTGAGAAGGAAAATTGAATACGAGCTGTTACTCATCAGTTAGCCAGAAAATGACGAAGGAGGTATGGAAGGCTTAACTCTCGGAGGGTATCCTAGTCGTACAGTGTTACGACTTATGTTCTCGAACAGAAATAACGATCTCAGATGCTGCAGATAGTTGCTACCATTAGATTGTAGTTGATATGTTGTAATTAGATGTTATTGATATACGTATATAAATATCAAATATGTTGCGATTAGCTGCTAACAGGGATTACAGTTACATAAATTCTGGTTAGCTATTAGAAAACATATACATATTGTACTACAGGACCCCTCACTAAAAGGAAGCAGGTTAAGTGTGATTCACGTTATGAACGCTATAGAAACTCTTTTATTCTCAGTTTATTGGGATGGTAGATTTATATGTTTGTTGCCAGGACTAGACTTCAGAAGCTCGTAAGAGTTAGTGTCCTGTATCAGTTGGCTAAATAGTACGGGTGCAGTTAGGCGGTCTAACGACCAGTTGGCGCTTGTATTGGCAGGAAAGCATCCTTAGAGGTCATTGATGTTATCGCACATTCCAGAACCAGAAATAGAGACAAAATAGGTATATTCCAGAGTTAGTGACACTAGGGTTGTCTAGTGTATTGAGTGATCGTCTGCCATTCCTTTAGCATTATTAGTGATTTTCAGTCCTAGTCGACTTAACAGTTATCATGTAGAATGTCCAGCAAGCCATCCCAGTCGTCCGAGTCAGATAAACCCGTGGGTACCCCAAGGAGGGGTCCACATCAGTAGTCGGTGACGGGCCAGCACCCTAGCCAGTTCTTGTAAGGTATTCAGGTACAGAGTGCCAGGAGAGGGCCAGCCCTATAGTTGATTAATTAGAAGAATAAAGTAGTTAGCTATCCACAACCCCACAGTTATTCATGAGTTATAGATGTCCGAGTAGGACATTCAGAGTATTGTTAGGCCACTTCAGACCTCGTTCAATTCAGTCCAGACTATTAGAGATCATGATCACTATCAGGATCCTCTGATCAAATATGGGCAAATGGCGTGCCTGCAAACAGCCATACAGATTATCCCAGAAGCCAGTAGCACCAACATGAGGCCCAGAATGCCAGATATGCTCTCTTTATATAGATATATTGATGTGTCAGTATAGCACCTGGGTTGGGGTTTCCCTCAGCTAGGAGCCTTCCATGACTTCCCCAAGGTTAATAGCTATGTCGACTCATCCGCCAGGGGCGAGGATACATCTCTCTATGGAGTGGCATGTCATCCGCAAGGGACAAAGATGGGGATCCAGATCCTCATATTTGCCATGGTTGGCCTTATACACACCCCCGCCTAGCGCTTACGCCCGGGGTATAGATATCAGGAGTCCTCCGGACTCAGACTCAGACACAGCTACAGTTCAGGGGCCAAGCGGGCCCAGTGGTAGACCCCAAGGGACCGGTAGGTTGGCTACAGTACCAGTAGAGTTGTAGACACCTGTGTAGGGGTATATATATTGAGATGTGCTCTCCAGGACTTATGGGGGCCTGAACGAGTTATTCTGTGTTGATTGTACCTCCTTGACTTATGGGGGCCAGGTGGGGTTCTTGTATGAATTCTTGTCTGCTAGCTGTAGTGTATAAATGTGTAAGTATGCAGTCTTAGCTTATGTACATCTAGTGTCAATTAGATGCAGATTACAAATCAACAGGCGTATAGGTTAATCTTTCGGCTCTTCTTTTATTTACTTCTAGTCCTATTCAGCTTATTTATTGCCTTACATACTCGGTACATATTGTACTGATGCCCTTCCCGGGGTGCTGCATTACTTGCCTACATGTTCAGATAGACGAGGAGCAAGTCCCTCGTAGTTCCACTCAGCCGTACAGAGCCATCAGCTCCCTTCTTCCGGAGCTTGTGTGATAGAGGTTTATTCCTTCTGTATGTACAGTATGGGTAGGTTGAGGCCCTGTCCCGACCATCTTATTACTCCTAGAGGCTTGCAGATTGTGTCACTTCCCTGTGGTTAGATGACAGCGGTCGTGTGGGACCCATATGTGCTTTAGATGATGTGTGTTAGCCATGTGGGGCCCTATTTAGCTGTTGATTAGTGGCCTTGTCGGTCATAGCGCAGTTTAGCATCGACTTTTACTTTCCACTATAACTAGATGTCATGGTGGCCTTGTCAGCCCGCATAGGAATCCCTATGTTTGTTTGTCTCTGGTCAGCTGTTTATTTTCACAGGTGGCTATAGGCCGTGTCGGCCGGGGGTTGTATTTACAGTCGCTATATAGCCCGTAGTTTTCTTGATTCCATAGTTAGAGTCGGCCCTACACCAGAGGTGCTTAGGCTCAGTCAGCTTAGCAGTTCAGGTCCTAGTAGGGCACCAGGTGCCTGTCAGGCCTCCCAAGGTGGGTTGTGACAGAGGAGTTGATAATCCCAGGTATTTAAGGTTTTCAATGGGTGGATTCTTCCACACCCATGCTCCTTCTATATTAATTACTCAAAATTTATTTGAAAACTCATGGGGTTTTATATTCGAATTGTATAAAATTTAATGATTTAATTATGGGTCTTGTGATTTCGAAACCCTATCATTATCTACTGATTTTGATCATCTTTTGAGCTCTAAATTGATATTATTATTTCTGATTTCGAATTCCTAATCATTTAAACCCGATTATGCATGCCCATGATAAACCGATTTATGATCCGTTGATCCATTGATGTTTTGATAAGCCCAGTATGTATTTTTAATTAAATCATGAATATATTATGTTATCTATTATGCTCTTATGGAAATTTAAACTATATGCATGATCTACAAGTATGTATGTATTTAATTAAGCATGAATTATGTTTTTGGCCGACCCACAGGCCTCAAGTTATGGCTAGTTCTTATATGTTCAAACATGTTTACGATTATCATGATTTGACTAGCCCATGAACTCATGTATGTATTATTATGAGCACTATATATGTTTTAGGAGTAGTATCAAATACCGAGTAGGTTCAGGGCTCAGGTTAAGCCCCGGATCTCATGAACTACGTGCCACCGCAGGTATGTGGGACCCTTTCATGTTTGTCCCTAGCCCAAATGGCCCTTTTTCATGTGTGATCACGCCCTTCATGGTTCCTACCCTTGGCAAGGTACGAACACCCTCCCGACTAGGGCTACAAGTCAGGCTTCATGTGTGCTCATATGAGGTATGTCGATTAAGAGAATCTCCCACTGTTACTCATGATTTATGCATGTTTATGATTACGTATGTTGGCTCAAGTTATGTTAAGTAAGGCCCTTCTATTATGATTATGACTATGTTTACGTTACGAATGTTTCAAAAACGTTGAGCCTTATGTTATATTACGATAATTATGTCATGAGCATGCCGTCCTACTCTTATGATCATTTATGAGTTTTATACATGTTTAAAATATCCGTTTTACTTACCTTGCATACTTGGTACATTCCACGTACTGACCGCATACTTTCTATGTTGTATCGTCTCATGATACAGGTCCCAGTTCTTAGGCGCATCCTCACCTGTAGATAGATTCGGACTTGATCTCTGCGTATCTGGTGAGTCCTCATGTTCCGAGGGCTACATGTTCACACTCTATCCTTCAATTTTTGGATGTTGGATTAGTTGGGGAGTTGTCCCATCAATCTGCCTTTCATGTTTAGAGGCTTATCAGACTAAAAAGTTGTATTCTGCCATATTGTATAAAAATTGTACTATTTTGCTTCATGTTATGTTATGATTACTTTCTCTATGTTAAATCTTCCGCTCATATAATTAAATTAGATGTATGCTCATGCCATGGGTCGACTTGGGGACTCTCGGGGCTCCTTTTCCCGTGTCTATGATCCGAGTGTAGGTTTGGGTCATGAAAGATGTAGTATATCAGTTGGGATTGACCCACGTAGGATAGCCTTCCGTTGACTAATCTCAGGGTTACTAGCTGTGTCGTTGCCTACGGGGCTATATAGATTGCTCCAAGGAGCCAAATATTGTCCCAAGGGATTATGCAGAGGCCCAAGGGCCATATTATAGTCCATTCCATGGCTGGACTATTATTTTATGCCATATCGGCATCACTGACCCTCATGGAGCCTGGTGCCCAGGGTAAAGTTATAGGAGTCCATCGGACTCAGACACAACTACAGGAGCCAAGAGGGTTCAGTTGCAAACTCAAGGGACAGGTAGGTTGTCTATAGCACCAGTAGAGTCATAGAAACCCGAAGAGGGGTATATAGATTGAAGTGTACTTTTCAGGGCTTATGGGGGCCCGGTAGGTTATTTTTGTATTGCTTGTACCTTCCAGGCTTATTGGGGCCAAGTTAGGTTTTTGTTTCTATTCCTACCTGCTAGTCATAGCTTATGAATATGTAATTATACAGTCTTAGCTCATATATGTGTAGTGTTTTTCTAGGTGCAGGTTATGAATAAGCAAGCTTACAGGTTAATGCTTCTTCCCCTTCTTTCTACTTACTTTCAGTCTTTAACAGCTTCTATTCAGCTTTTTATTACTGCCTTACATAATCGGTACACATTGTATTGACACCCAACTATGGGGCACTGCATTACTTGCCTGCAGGTTTAGACAGATAGAGTTCAGGATCCCCATTAGCAGTTGTTCAGAGTCAGCAGTTCAGCTAGATGCTTTCATTTGGAGTTTCCAGGTTGTAGAGATTACAATCTTTTATTTACATAGCATTTGGGTAGGCCGACGCCTTGTCCCGACCATTATTTCTATTCTTAGAGGCTTGCAGGCTACATTTAGTTAGCTGGTTGTCGTTGGCCGTGTGGGACCTATGTATTTCTTATTCTATGTGTTGGCCGTGTGGGGCTTAGTATAACTGTCTGTTTTCATTTGTGTTATAACTAGACAACATGGTGGTCTTGTCGGCCTGCGTAGGATCCCTATTAAGGTTATGTTGGCTGGGTTAGCTGTTTTCTTTTACGCATGCTGCGTGGCCTTGTCGGCCCGAGGCTATGTTTACAGCCGAGATATCGTAGTTTGTTTTCTTGATTTTGAGCCGCTAGTGGGCACCAGAGGTACCTATTCCCCGCCAGGTCAGCCCAGATTCCAATATGACATTAGATTTCAGTAATGCCTCCCAAAGTGGGGCATGGCAGAAAAGTTTTTGTAATACTTATAATTGGATCACATGTTAATTGTGCTTTATGAACTTACACATAATTGTTTTATTTATCCAGTTTGATATTTTAAAAAAGATGAAAAAAATATTACATTCCTCATGTTAGATCACTCATTTTCTTCATATTATCCTTCTATACCACTCTTAAACTAAAGCTTAGCCTCTAAGCTCAAGTTTAGACTTAACCAAATGAAAGTATTTTTTGTTTTCATAAATATCAAATATTTTAAAAGATTTTTTCCCGTGTTATAGAGAATTATTTTTTAAGAACTGAAGCTCCTTTCTAGTTGAAGGTTTGAAGTAATTGTGAGATGAATTCTCTTTTTTTTCCAGTGTTGAATACATTTTTTTTATAATATAATATGAACTTTACTCGATATGTATTCTATGTTTTTTCTTAATACTAATTTTCTTTATGTAGTAATGAGTTTCTATTTTACAATCCATTAGTATATTATTTTGGTGAACTTGGATGTTGTTAGATTCATCAAGTTGCTATAAAATGAAAGCTTTCTGTAATATTTATAATTGGATCATATGTTGATTTGTGCTTTATGCACTTACGTATAATTATTCTATTTATCCAGTTTGATATTTTAAAAATATGAGTGATATCTTCCAAGCACACGCAAGCGAGCGTGGTTGTCAAATAATATAGGCCAGTGAAGTAGTGGTTATCGATCTCCCAGAGACTTGTCAGGTTAATCATTTAAGGTTAATACTTTGTTTCACTACATTAATAAACACAGATAAAAATGGGGAATGGTTTGAATATTATACTACTAAACTTGAAATGTAAATTAACTAATGAGCTAAAATCGTTTCAAAAGTATTTGTACTTCAAATGATGATGAGAATCCAGGGTAATGGATACTTCAAATGATGATGAGAATCCAGGGTAATGGCACTTTCACTTTAGGTTGAGTTTTCAAGACTTGAATACACTAGATTAATTCTTTCTAAGGTTGCTAGTTGCGAGCTACTATTCTATTTCTCGCCATTCTCTCGAACATCCAAGAACTATCTCATGAACCCTAATGCCTATATCCCTATAGTAGAAGGAGAAGCATGAGACGATGGTTGTGGCTACTTTTATTCAACTAGACAAGGTTGAAGGGTATATTCCTATCCTCAACAACGGCTTCTATCTTGAGCTTATTCGAACAAGAGTCTTTGAATACCTATTCTATCCTTAATTTTAACCCTTTTAGTTCCCTCTACCGAGTTCAACCAAAAGCCAATAGATTTAATCGAAAGGTGATCTATCAAATGAATAAGCAATTAACATAAGTAAGAATAAACAACCTTTAAGAAGAATCAATAGTAGCATAAACAAACTATCAAACGTCAACCATTAGCTATGGACAAAACCCTAGAATAGGAATTTAGCTACTCATGTTCAAGTGGAAAACCAAGACATAATCATCAATCGAAATATAAATGATAAGAAAAGAAGAAAAACCTATGTAATAAACTTCTTGTTTCTCCACCCAAAAGTTGTGTGCAATGATCAATATGATAAAAATATGATGTAAGATATCTAGATGTTATATTTATAAGAAAGGCCTCAAATGACGCTTCCCTCAAGTAATTATCTTCAAAATAAGCAAAATCCATCCCGAAATAGGTCTCACGTGTCGCGCCATCCAATGAGCTAGGTTCGGCTCCAAATTCTTCTGAAGTTTTGCTCGGGGCGCCCCATGCCAGCCAATGCACCAAGGTGTTAGTCAAATTTCTAAGCCTCTGGACCCTTTTGGAGCACCACGCCACTCAAAGCACCATAGTGTTGGAAAAAATTCCTAAGTCCAAAATCCTCCTGGCACGCCACGCCACTCATCTTGCCAAGGGTTGATCAAATTTTATTTTGATGTTAAGGACCTGGCGTGCCACGCAACCCATAATACTAACTTTGGTGCAAATTTCTCTAAAGTTTGGAGGTTGGCGCGCCACACAAGCCATCTCACCAGGCCAATTTTCGAGAATTCTTCTTTCTTTACATCTTGGGTCATTTTTGAGTCCTTTTTTCTTGGTTTTATGCTCAAAACATCTAAAAATATTGTTAGTTCACAAGACACACCTAAACATGAATTTATGCATTTCATAAGGATTATGAACTCAAAACAAGGTAAAAGATGGGTAAAAACATGTCAAATGAGCATAAGAATATACCCAACATCACCACCCCACACTTAAATCATTGTTTGTCGTCGAACAATCCTCTATTCCATGCATAAACGCATTCTTCTAACCACTTTTCACCTTTATCAATTCACACTTGACCAACTAGCATAGAGCATATGATTAAGTGGTTTATCAGCTTATAGCAATTCAAATCAAGCACATAAAGAGTTTTCACATTCAACACTACATAACTTCAATAACTGACTCATCTTTTCAAAACAGGGCCAACATAATTAAATATGAAATATGCAACATATAGTATACTAACATAGACATCTTGTGCCCCTCATTTTTAGTGATGCTTTTCCCTCAGATTATCAATGCAAAACATGGAACATAGTAAGCAAGGCACACTCATGCTCACAAACTATGTATCATACATATGTTACATACCATAAGCTTGCCTCTCATGTACATTTAGACTACTTAGTTTCTTTAAAGAGATTAAGATTAAGGACTTTTCTTGATTGTAATGCCGTCTACGGGATAGGTAGGAATGATTCTCTTTGATAGTGGCTAACAATCCTGAGCACTTGTGTTAAGATATTTTTCATCTTTCTTGTCCACCACTTTCTCCTTTATTGTTCACCCTTCATTTCACTAATCCTTTTTCTTTTCTTTTCTCATGTCCCTCTTTATACTACTTGATTGCTAGTTTCTGCTTATAAGTTCAACAAGAATAATCAACCATTAAAGATCTTTCATTTATGTTGTAGAAGCAAGTAGACAATATCTTTTTATGGGTACCCCTCTTCTATTTTCTCTTCTTACTATTCACACAATTTTCTTTCTTTCCCTTCCCCTATCATTGATAAAATGGTGGACCTTTACTCTCAAGTCTCAAAGTGCCTAAGACTATATTTTTGTATTAACAATTCTGGAGGTCACATAACAAAAGGGAATAGGCTACTTTTGTGGCTAAGAAAAGAATAAGACTTATGACTCAAGGGGGTTAACTAGGAAAAATGTTCAGGAAGGTAAAACAAATATGGAAAACATGATTTTTTCAAAGAAATGCCTTAATCATATCTTGACTCTTTAACAACTAGCCATCCTACATATACTAAGGCAAGTTCTGAATGCTACATTATGTACAAAACACAATAATTAAGCTCACCTCTCATGGAATCAAGAATCTAGTCGGTTTCCTATAGCTACACATTCATACAATCACATTGAATGATATGTTTCATTATTAAGCCCTAAGAGTGTCTTGAATCGAGTTAAAGAATTTTATGTATCTCTCATGGAATTCTCACTTATGCAATTAAGATGACCACTTTATTGCCTCTAGCTTAGCTTCTAAGTGAAATATCAAAGAGCACACAAGTGGGTGATGTCTGACTCAATCCTAAAAATTAAAAAATGTGACTATTTTTCCCTTAAGACGGTCATCATCCATCCATCATTGGGAAGGGTAACTACTCTATGACAATACTAAAAAAATTTGATGTCGCCCAAGTGCACGCGGTTCACCTAAATCCAAGATTCTGAACAAGGATGCATGCTTCAGATTAATGCTTGCACCCAAGTCACACAGTGCTGAACCAACTTCTATGCTCCTAATAACCACTGGAATTGTGAAGCTCCCGGGGTCTTTCAACATTTTTGGAATTTTTTTATGTACCTAGGAACTGCACTCTTTCGTGAGAGCCACAGTCTCAAACTCCATAAGCCTCCTCTTGTTTTCCATAATATCCTTCAAATACTTGGCATATTTAGGAACTTCCTGCAAAAGCTCCACCTATAGTAAGTTAATATGTACCTTCTTTAACACATCAAGAAATTTCTTGCAAGTTGTGTCCTCCTTCTGGTTCTTAAACCTTTATGGAAATGGAGGGGGTCGTCTGGCTTCTACCAATTTCGGCTGTGAGTTACTTGACTCACCAACCTCCTTCCGAGATGTCACAACCTGCTCTATATGAACTTTCTTATCTCTGGGTATCACCTCACCCAACTCTTTTTCACTGTGCAAAGAAATTGTGCTCACATTTTCCTTAGGGTTCTTCTCGGTATTACTTGAAAGTGCCCCTTGCGGTCTGTTAGTCTGCTGAAGGACCAATTGCCTAATCTATCTTTCTAGCTCATGGATGAACTTCTGCATCTCATTAACCACCTGAGCCTGCTGAATCATCCACTTCTTCATTTTATCCTCTAGTGAACTACCAGGCCGCTGACCCTGAGGTCTTGGATAGTTGTTCTGAGGTCTTTGGAAGTTTTGATTCCCTCCCCATGAGGGATTTGCTGCATTCTTGTACCCCTGGTTGTAATTGTTACCTGAAAAACCTCCACCACGACCTTATTGTCCCACAAAACAAACAGGTTCTGGGTTGATATTTTACACCGTAAGAAGTTAGCGGCTAGTGTATGTGCACGTTGGCTTGTAGTGAGCATTGAGAGCATGACGCGTACGAGAGAAGTCTCAATGGCAGGATGAGCGAGGACATCATCAAGTGGGTCAGCAGGGTCGGGCGACACCAGGCCGCGAGGGCCTACATGACATGGCAGCCCTGCTGCGTGATGCGACAGCCACTCAGCGCAGTGGGCAGTGCGGTGCGGCAGCCCTGTGGCACGATGGCCCATGCGGCGCGCCCGACCCCCACCCCCTATATATATAAATATAAGTCAAGTCAAGTTGATTTCATTAATTATAATTTCCAAGATCAGAGCATAGCTCCATGAAAGTCCTATCTATTCTCCTCCCGTTTCTTGTTGAATTACACCGCTAAACTCCATCCAAATGTAAATTCACCTTGATAACGAGTTCTAGGACTATGAGAAGCATCTCTGCAGCGTTATTTCGTGAAAATTCACTCAGTGTATCGAAACTCTAGCGAGTAAAGGTTGTCGGAATTACTTCAAATTGAGTCCTAAGTGACTACAGGCGATAGGTAAGCATTTCTCTCTTCTAAACTCTCGAGAAATTGTGAGTTTTTGGCTGAATTAAACAGAGTTGAATTACAGTTAATATTATCATCGAAAGATATCATTGTTTACCGAGTTTTAGTATTGAAAATAGCCCTATTCTCTCAGCGTAGGGGATGTAGTTGAGTGGAATCGCTGGCTATAGGTTGGAACTAATTGCATAAGCGAGGATCAACATTTGAGGTATGTTAAGGCTAATCTCTTCGGCAAGTTATTCTTGTCATATAGTAGTACAACCTATATCCTTGTAAGAAAACCAAAAGCAGGTATGTTGTGATTAGCTACTACTGTTAGTTTGAGATTAACATTGACTATTTTGGTTGGGACTGACCCTACCCTATATAGCCTTCCATTGACCAACCTCAGGGTTACTAGCCATGTCATCACCTACGGGGCTATATAGATCGCTCCAAGGAGCTATATGTTGTCCGACGGGACTCTATTTAGGCCCAAGGGCCATATTACAGTCCATGCACGAATGGGCTTATATTTTTATGCCGTACCGACATCATTGACCCTCCATTGAGCCTTTACCAGGGTGCAGTTACAGGAGCCCATCGGGCTCAAACATAGCTACAAGAGCCCAGCAGGCTCCGTTGCAGACCTAGAGGCCAGGTAGGTTAGCTATAGTTACATGTTGACTCATATTGACTATGCTAGGGGTATATAGATTGAAGTGTACTCGCCAGGGCTTATGGGGGCCCCTGGTGGGTTCTTCTATGCTAGTTGTACCTTCCAGGCTTATGGGGGCCAGGTAAGGTTCTTTTTTGTATTACTTACTTGTTAGTTGTATAGCAGGTCGTGAGGCTATTCAGGTTGTAACTCTTCCTTTCCATTGATCATTTTTAGTTCAATTATTAGTTTTACTCAGCCATTTTCAGTACTGCCTTACTTATTTGGTATATATTCTACTGACGCCCACTTTTAGGACGCTGCATTACTTGCCTACATGTGCGGATATACATGGTTCAGGACCTTCCTAGCTGCCAGCCAGAGTCAGCAGTCCAGTCAGCTCCTTTTCTCCGGAGTTGATAGTTAGAGAAGGTTTTTTCTTTTTTTGTACAACTTTTGGGTAGGTCGGGGCCCTGTCCCGACCATTATTCCACTCCTAGAGGCTTGCAGGCTATAGTTTCTCTATTGTTGGTTGTTACTGGTCAAGTGGGGCCTATGTATGTCTTATTTTGTGTATGTTGGCCATGTAGGGCCTAGTTTAGCTAGTTAAGTTATCAGCCTGGTCGGCATCAGTGTGGATGTGATCACCTATTTTCATTCTGCTATAACTAGACAACATGGTGGTCTTGTCGCCCTGCATAGGATCCATTTTATCGCCTTGTTGTTGGGTTAGCTGTTTTCCTTTATAGGTGTTGCTGGCCTTGTCGGCCCGAGACTATATTTACAGCTAAGATATAACTCTTTGTTTTCTTGATTTGTATTGCTAGCATGCACCAGAGGCGCATAAGCCCAGTTAGGTCAACCCAGGTCCCAGTATGGCATTAGGTGCCAGTCATTCCTCCCAAGTTGGGGCGTGAAAAACTTGGTATGAGAGCATGTTGTATCCTAAGGAGTCTGCAAGCCATGTCTAGTTGAGTCTTATTTATGGGCGTGTTATGCAACACATTCTATAGGCAGGAGGCTACGAGGCATAATAGCGTGGTTACCCTCCTTTCTCCTACAATCGTGCTATAGAGCTATGTTGTATAGGGTAACTCCCTAAGCTTACATCACTCTGCTTATTTTCATAGGAAGTGTTTGACGCACGATAGACCATGACTGGTTGGGAGCTGGATGTTGCGGCAGGAGAAGGAACTAGCAGAGCGCCACAGTCAGATCTGGCCTGATCTGAGGGCGATAGGGAGACTTCATCCCAGTCTGCCCAACACTTTCTGCCTTGCCAGTAGCCCCCAGGGCAGCCAATATGTCAGCACCACCACCAACGCTCCCTATACCTATACCATCGGATCAGGAGGTTAGGAGCATTATCTATATGCTAGCTCTGATGATGGCCGCTCAGCGCCAGCCAATGGTACCAGTTTTTGATGAATCTATGGGAGGGCTTGGAAGTTCGAGGGTATGGGAGTTTCTTGCTATGAGCCCTCTAAAATTCACGGGGACAAACCGTGGGGAGGACCTTCAGGATTTTCTGGATCAGTTACAATGGATTTTTAGAGTGATGCATGCTACACCTATCGAGAAAGTCTAGTTGGCAGTATTCCGACTATGAGACATAGTGGTGTTATGGTATGAGAGTTGGGAAAGGTCACGAGGCAGAGACGTACCCCTTCCGACTTGGTCCTGCTTTTCAGAAGCCTTCACAGATCATTACTTGCCATGAGAAATCTGACAGGCCCAAGTGGATCAATTTTTACACCTGGAACAGGGTTCGATGAGTGTTCAGGAGTATGCAGTGAGATTTGACTCCTTAGCCAGATATGTGCCAGCCTTTGTGGATACCATGCCAGCCAAGGTATATCGGTTTATTATGGGGCTACTCCAAGAGTATATGGAAACTTGCGTTATAGCTACCTGACGGGAGGATATGGACATTGCTCGCATTCAGGCTTTCACTTAGAATATAGAAGGGATTAGGCGATGTCAGCAAGAGGTAGAAAGGGAAAATCAGGAGCAGCATAGGAGGGCTAGGCCCAGTGACATGCAGGTAGAATTTCAGGGCGGACCCAGGCCACGAATATCAGGTAGGCCATCCAGACTCCCACCTCTGTAGTAGCAGGGTGGTAGGTCAGATCGTCGGGGATAGTCAGGACCCGGCGAGAGCTCGCGAGCATTAGGCTCCTAGCAGTAGAAGGGATTAGCCAGAGTAGGTCCACCGTACCATGTTGTACCATTTGCAACTGACGTCATTTTGGGACATGCAGGTACGGTTCTAGTGCTTGTTATACCTGCGGACAAGAGAGTCATATGATGAGGGATTGTCAAACTAGAGGTTAGGGTGATCGGGATCGGCAGGAAAGGTCTTCAGCAGGGTCACATGCTCCAGCACCTTTAGCAGGGTGTAGGCCCTCAGCTCCAGTCAGAGGCCGAGGTAGATTAGGGGCATCTAGTTATGACAGTGGTCCGAATTGCACTTATGCTTTACCAGGATGAAGGAGTCAGAGTCGTCACCAAATGTTGTAGTATGCTGGACATATGCTCTCACTCAGGTTATGCTTTGATACACCCTGGTTCTACTTTGTCCTATGTTACTCCATTAGTGGCTCGAAAGTTTGGTATAACGCCAGAATTGCTTCAACGACCCTTCTTGGTATCTATACCCGTCGGTGACTCTATTGTTGCTAAGAGAATTTATCAGAGTTGTACAGTAGAGATTATCGATCGCCAAACTTTAGCAGATTTAGTGGAGTTAGAAATGATTGATTTTGATGTAATTATGAGTATGGATTGGCTAGCACCATGTTATGCCAATGTGGAATGTTGGACCAAGACTGTCTGATTTCACTTTCCAGGGGAGGTAGTGCGAGAGTGGAAAGGCAATGCAGCTACACCAAAAGGTAGGTTCATATCCTATCTTCGGGCAAGAAAGTTGATAGCAAAGGGATGTATTTACCTTATTGTTAGCATTCGGGATATGAAAGAAGAATCCCCGACTCTTCAGTCCATCCTAGTGGTCAGTGAGTTTCCAGATTTGTTCCCATATGAGCTCCTAGGTATTCCCCAGCGCGTGAGATCGATTTTTCTATCGACTTTCTACTAGGTGCACAACCTATATCCATCCCTCCGTATCTAATGGCTCCCTCCGAATTGAAATAGTTGAAAGAACAGTTGAAAGACTTGTTAGATAAAGGTTTTATCAGGACTAGTACTTCACCGTGGGGTGTGCCGATTCTGTTTGTAAGAAAGAAAGATAGCTCCCTACGCATGTGTATAGATTATTGATAGTTGAATAAAGTTACTATTAAGAATAAATACCCTCTTCCAAGGATAGACGATTTGTATGATCAACTACAAGGAGCAAAATATTTCTATAAGATTGACGCAAGGTCCGGGTATCATCAAGTGCGAGTTCGGGAGAAAGATATCCTGAAGACAACTTTCAGGACCAAGTATGGTCATTTTGAATTCCTAGTTATGTCCTTCGGATTGACGAATGCCCCAACAATGTTTATGGATTTGATGATCAACATGTTCAGAACGTATCTAGATTTGTTTGTGATAGTGTTCATTGATGATATCTTGGTATACTCCCGCTTAGAAGCTGAACACAGAGATCATCTACGAATGGTACTCCAGATTCTCAGAGATGGCCAGTTATATGTGAAATTCTCCAAATGCAAGTTCTGGTTGAATTGCGTAGCTTTCTTAGGCCATATTGTATCAGATGCCGGAATCCAAGTTGACTCACAAAAAATCGAGGAAGTCAAGACATGGTCTAGACCCACAACTCCAACTGAAGATCATAGCTTTCTAGGGTTGGCAGGGTATTATAGAAGGTTCATGGAAGGATTTTCTGCCCTATCAGCGCCTTTGACCAGGTTGACTCAGAAAGTAGCCAAGTTCCACTAGACCGAGGCCTGTGAGTAGAGTTTCAAGGAGCTGAAAAATAGGTTGACATCTATACCAATGTTAGCCTTGTTGGAAGGTTCAGAGAGTTATAATGTATATTGTGACGCTTCAGGCGTTGGGTTACGGTATGTTCTGATGCAACATGGTTAGGTGATTGCTTATGCTTCGAGGCAGCTAAGAAAGCATGAAAAGAACTACCCCACCCATGATTTGGAATTAGTTGTAGTGGTTCATGCGCTAAAAACATGGATGCATTACTTGTATGGTGTCCATGTGGACATTTTTACTGACCATAAGAGCTTCCGGTATATGTTCACGTAGAAGGAGTTGAATTTGCGGCAGCGTTGCTGGTTAGAATTGCTAAAAGACTATGCCGTGAACATCCTGTATCACCCAGGGAAAGATAATATTGTAGCTGATGCTCTTAGCCATAGATCAATGGGCAATTTAGCATATTTGAGGCCAAAACAGCGGGAAATGGATCGAGAGCTGCACCGGTTAGCCAATTTAGTAGTCCGGGTAGTAGATTCAGAGGATAATGGGATTGTGATTCAGAATACAACAGTATCCTCTATGGTTGTGGAGGTAAAAGAGCGACAGTACGAGGACCCAAATCTTGTACAGCTCAGCGACAAGGTTCAGTAGGGTGATTATCGGCCTTTGAGTTAATGAAAGACGGGGTCTTGAGATTTAGAGGCCGACTCTGCATTCTAGACGTAGCAGGACTCTGCCCTGCAGATTATGGAAGAGGTACATTATTCTCATTACTCTTTTCATCCAGGTTCGACGAAGATGTACCATGATATACAAGAGATATACTGGTGGCCTGGAATGAAGAAAGGCATAGCTGAGTTTGTCGCACAGTGTCCCAATTGCCAGTAGGTAAAAGAGGAACATCAGAAACTTGGCAGATTGATAGGAGATAGTGGTGCCTATGCGGAAATGGGAAGCAATTAATATGGACTTTATGATAGGGTTACCTCACACCAGGCGTAAATTCGACTCCATTTGGGTCATTGTCGATAGACTGACGAAGTTAGCCCATTTCTTGCTAGCCAGGACTACCTTTTTAGCTAAAGACTATGCTGAGTTTATATTAAGGAGATAGTACGACTACATGGTGTTCCAACATCCATTATTTCTGATAGAAAGGAATAATTCACAATTAGATTCTGGCAGTCATTTCAGAAAGATTTGGGGACACAGGTTAGTCTGCGTACAACTTTCCATCCCCAGACAGACGGTCAGGCAGAGCACACCATTCAGACACTCGAGGACATGTTTACGGGCGTGTGTACTAGACTTTGGAGGAAGTTGGGGTGAGCATCTACCCCTTATCGAATTTGCATCCAATAACAATTATCATTCTGCTATCCAGATGGCGCCTTATGAGGCCTTATATTGGAGGAAATGTAGGTCCCCCATAGGATGGTTCAAAGTAGGGGAGTCAGGGTTAATCGGACCTGATATGATCCACTAGTCAGAAGAGAAAGTGAAACTCATTAGAGAACGGTTACTAACAGCCCAAAGTCATCAAAAGTCATATTTCGATGTGCGGCATAGGGACCTGGAATTTAATGTTAACGAATGGGTGTTTCTCAAAGTTTCACCGATGAACAATGTGATGAGATTTGGAAATATGGGCAAGCTTAGCCCTAGGTTCATTAGGCCGTATCAGATCCTCCAAAGGATAGGCTAGGTGGCATATGAACTAGAACTGCCTTCAGAACTAGAATCTATTAATCCAGTCTTCACGTGTCAATGCTACGGAAGTGCATAGGGGATCCGTCTCGAGTTGTCCCAGCTGCGGACATTCAAGTTTTTGATGAGTTGTCCTATGAAGTGACTCTAGTTGCCATACTAGATCGGTAGGTTCGTAGATTGACGACTACAGATGTAGCCTTTGTTAAAGTCTTGTGGAGAAACAGAAATGTAGAAAATATGACTTCAGAAGCCGAGGATGACATGAGGTCCAGATATCCTCACTTATTCCAGGCTTAACCCAGACAATACAGTGAGGTGAGATGGTTGTTCAGATGTTGTTCTATTGCTTATATTACTAGTACTGTTCAGTTGTTCACTTCTATGTTGTGGAGTAGTTGTTTATAGCATCCTGTGAGGCACCTATGTTGGACTTTTCTGCATTTCAGGTTTTTAGATAGTCCATATTACAGGGGAGACTCTATTGAAAATTTTCTAGCAGTAGTTAAAGGAGTTGAGCCTTTTACGTCTAAAGATTACATTCAAGGACGAATGTTCCTAAGGGGGGGTGATGTTACACCCCATAAAATGTTAGCGGCTAGTGTACGTGCACGTGGGCTTGCAGTAAGAATTGAGAGCATGCATGTGGGAGAAGTCTCAGGGCAGGACGAGCGAGGACATCATCGATTGCGTTAGCAGGGTCGGGCAAGGGCAGACCGCGAGGGCCTGCATGATGCGGCAGCCACTCATCATAGTGGGTAGCATGGCGCGGCAGCCCTATGGCACGATGGCCCATGTGGCACGCCCAACCCCCACTGCCCTATATATATAAATATAAGTCAAGTCAAGTTTATTTCATTAATTATAATTTCCAAGATCAGAGCATAGCTCCACGAAGGTCCTCTCCATCCTCCTTCTGTTTCTTGTCGAATTATGCCGCTAATCTCTGTCCAAATGTAAATTCACCTTGGATAATGAGTTCAAAGGCCTACGAGAAGCATCTCTACGGAGTTATTTCTTGAAAAATTCACTCGGTGTATCGGAACCCCACTGAGTAAAGATTGTTGTACTTCAAACTGAGTCCTAAGCGGCTACAGCTGATAGGCAAGCATTTCTCCCTTCTAAACTCATGAGAAATTTTGAGTTTTCGGTCGAATTAAACAGAATTGCATTATAGTTAATTTTATCATCGAAAGTGTCACATCCCACCATGGGAGGCATGACTGGCATCTAATGCAACATTAGGATCTAGGCTGACTTGGCTGGGTATATGCACCTCTAGTGCCTACCAGCGACTCAAAACCAAGAAAAAGAACTACTATATCTCTACTGTAAATACAACCTTGGGCCAACAAGGCTACACAACATCTGTAACAGAAAATAGCTAACCCAGCAACACAATAGTAAAGGGATCTTATGCGGGCAGTCAAGACCACCATACTGTCTAGTTATAATAGAATGAAAATAGACAGTTATATTTGTACTATAGCCGACAAGGCTGCTAGCTAACTAGCTAAACTAGGGCCCACACGACAAACAAAAAGAATAAGACATACATAGGCCCCACACAACCAACAACAACAAACTAACTGAAGACTGTAGTCTGCAAGCCTCTAGGAGTGAAAATATTGGTCGGGACAGGGCCCCGACCTACCCAAATGCTATACAAATAAAAGACAGATAAACCTCTACAATCTGGAAATTCCGAATGAAAGGAGTTGGCCAATCTGCTGACTCTGAATAGCTGCTAGGAGACTTGGTAATCTTTCTATCTAAACCTGTAGGCAAGTATGCAATGTCCCATAGTTGGGCGTCAGTATAATATGTATCGAATATGTAAGGCATTAAATAAGGATGAATAGAAGCTAATAAAGAACTAAAAGTGAATAGCAAGAAGGGGTATAAGTTAACCTGTAAGCCTTCTTATCCATAACCTGCATCTAGTAAAACGCTACACGTATATGAGATGAAACTGTACAACTATACATTCATAGGCTACAACGAACTAGCAAGTATGTAAAAAAGAACCTAACCTGGCCCGTGTAAGCTTGGAAGGTGCAAGAAATACAGAAAAAACTTACCGGGGCCCCATAAGCCCTGTCAAGTACACTTCAATCTATATAACTCTATCCAGGTTCTTATGATTCTACTGGTGCTATAGTCAACCTACCTGGCTTCTTGGTCTACATCTGGGCCCGTTGGGCTCCTGTAACTGCACCCTGGGCACACAAGGCTCGACGGAGGTTCAATGATGCCGATACGACATAAAAATAGAAGCCCATTCGTGGAAGGACTATAATATGGCCCTTGGGCCTACATATAGTCCCTTGGGACATCATATAGCTCCTTGGAGCAACATCATACAGCTCCTCTGAGAAACATCATATAGCCCCCTAGGCGATGACAAAGTTAGCAACCTTAAAGTTGGTCAACGAAAGGCTATCCTAGGTGAAGTCAATCCCAACCGATATACTGCAATTAAGTCTCACTCTAGCTACTCAAAAAGCGTATAAAGCTCTTAGGGGCCCTAGAATAGTCTGTATAGCTGCCAACAAGCACACCCCGTATGCCTATATTTGATTAGAGGACCCTGGCAGTGATCATTATCTCTAATGGTCTATACAAGATAGGGTGAGATCTGGAGTGTCCTAAACGATACTCTAAATTTCATGCTAGGACAGTGATAGCTCATAAGTGAACCATAAGGTTGCGGATGACCAACTATTTAGTTCCTTCAGTTAGAACAACTGTAGGGCTACTACTCTATTGGACATGCTCCTGAGCAGTCAGCCCTTAACCTTCCCTAGGCAGTTTATGATAATTCTTAGCCTGAAGGTAATACTGTACTACTGTGGTTCCAGTCCCTTAGACATTAACTTGGTCTGTTCAAATTTCATATGACTTCTCTGGATAATTCATAGCCTCGTAGGCAGGTTTATCTAGAAGTAGCCATTTGCAACAACCTGTACCTGAGTATCTATAAGAGCAGGCTAGGGCATTGGCCCCGCATCCAACTACTATTAAGGTTCCCTCCTTAGGGTACCCACGGGTCTATCTGACTTGTATAACTGGGATGACTGCCTGGGTGACCTATATGACAAGCACTAAGTCGACTGCAATTAATAGTCACTAGCAGTGGCTAACTACATGGCAGGCTGTCACTCATTTCACTAGGCAATCCTGGTGTCGCTGACTCTAGGATAAGACTATCCTATTCAAATTTTTGCCCTGGAGCCATCAAGGCATGCCAACGGCCTCTGGGCGAGCTTTACTGACAATACAGGTGCCAAGCTGAAAGTTATATCGCGCGATAGTGCCCTATTCTGTCCAAGTTACCAACTCAGGTCCAATAGCTAACCATAAACTTCTAAGGCCTTTTCATGACAACAAAAGATCAGAATTCTACTAACACACTGAATAAAAGAATAGAGGAGTTTGTATGATACTCCTAACGTGAGTCACACTTAACATACTCTTTCTCGATGAGGGATACCGTAATATACACTCAAAACGTCTTTTAACAGCTGACCACAATATATCTAATCATATTCTACTGACAACAACTAATCAGAACATGTATAATCCTTATCAACTAGCAGCAGCTAATTAGAACGTATAGGATCATTCGCTCTGTTCAAGAACACATAGGTCATATCATTATACGATGAGAATAACTTGCTGAAGGGATAAGCCTTAACATACCTCGAATGCCAACTTTCATTCACCCCGAACAGTTTTCAACCTGGAGCTAGTAATTCCACTTAATTGTAGCCTCCACGCTGAGAACATAAGGTTATTTCAATAGTGGGAATCGACGAATAACAATATCTTTCAATAGGGTTAACTATAGCTTCAACTTCATTTAATTCGGTCTAAAACTTACAATTTCTCAAGAGTTTAGAAGTTAGAGATGCTTACCTAACACCTGTAGCTGCTTAGGACTTAATTTGATGTAGTTTCGATAACCTTTACTCGGCGGGGATTCGGTAATCCGAGCGAATTTTCAAGAAAGAACTCTGCAGAGATGTTCCTCGTGGGCCTGGAACTTGTTATCTAAGATGCATTTGCATTTGGACGGAGTTTAGTGGCATAAATTGGCGAAAAACGAAAGAAAAGTAGAGAGAAAACATTGTAGGGACGAATTCTGAACATAGGGAAATGTTTATAATGTTTCCAACTTAACTATAACATATATATATAAGTAGGGTTGGTGGCAAGGGGGCGCCTCACGCTGGCTATCGTGCCAGGGGGCTACTACGCCGTGCTTCCCCTCACACAGGCAGGGCTGGCGCCTCGTGCTGCCCATTATGAAGGAAGGGTCTGTGCCTCGCGCTTCCCATTGCGCAGGTAGGGCCAGCGCCTCGCGCTGCCCATCGCGTAGGCAGGGTTGGCGCGTCCCGCAGGACCTCGCAGCCTGACCTCGCCCGACCTCGCCCGACCTTGCCAATCCACTCGACGATGTCCTCGTTCATCCTGTCTCTGAGGCTCTTCCCGCACGTGTCAAGCTCTCATTGCTCACCATAAGCCCATGCGCATGCACACTAGTCGCTAACTTCTTGTGGGTGTAATATCATCCCCTCCTTAGGAGCATTCATCCTCGAATGTAATCTTCAGGCTTAAAGGACTCAACTCTTTTAACTAATGACAGAAAAATTTTAGCAGAATCTCCTCTGTATTATGGACTACACAGAAAATTCCAACATAGGCGTCTCACCGGATGCTATCAACAACTACTCCACAACATTCAGTGAATAACTGAGCAGTACTGATAGTGTAAGCAGTCAAATAATAACTGAACAACAATCTTACCTCAATTGCTCAATCTGGTTTAGTTTTGGAATAAGCGAGGATATCTAGACCTGATGGCGTCCTCATATTCTCAAGTCATCTCTTCTACCTATTTTTTCCTCCATACGATTCTACTAGGCTACAATTTTAGTTCTCAAGATAGCCCGTATGGATCTGCCAATCTAGTATAACTATTGGAGTCTCTTCGTGGGATAGTTATTCTGTGACCCGAGCAGTCTCGACTGGGATAACCCAAGAAAGGTCTCTTACGCACTTGCGTAACATTGATGAATTGATCCTAGCCTTGAAGGAAACTTTACCTTATAGGCCACTTAGCCAATCTTCCGGAGGATCTTGTGTAGCTTAGTGAATCTAAGGCTGGGCTTTCCCTCCTTATCAAATCTCATAAGTCCCTTCTTTTGGCAAAGTTTTTAGGAATACCCAGTCGTTGCTTCTATCCTTAACTCCTTATGCCATATGTTAGAGTAGGACTTCCGAAAACTTTAGGCTACCAGTGCATATCTTCTAGTGAGTTTAACTTTTCCCCCAGATTGATGTAGTGTGGCTAGTTCAACTAACCTACTTCAGGTCATCATATAGGGGACCTGCATTTCTATCCGAACACATCTTCGAACATCTAAACCATATGGTCTGCTTGGTCGTTCGTCTGAGGACGAGAAGCTGTACTCAAATTAACTTGCATCCCAATCTATTCGGACACCTTTCCAAAACCTAGCTATGAGCTGTGCTCCTTTGTCGGAAGTTAACAGACACTGAGACACCACATAGCTGGAATATTTCTTTAGTATTTAATTAAGAATAATCTTTTGCTGAAACATAATTCCGATAAGCAAGAGGTGTGTTGATCTCCTTAGCCTTTCAACAATGAACCGAATGGTGTCAGGTTTACGCCTGGTATGAGGTAACCCTATGGTTATATTCATATTGTCTACTTTCCATTTTCACATAGGCATGGCTATATTTTGAATTAGACTGCTCAATTTCTAAGGTCTTACCTTTCCCTTGCTGGCCATTGGAGTTCTATGCTACAACTCGACAATTTCTTTCTTCTTCCTATTACCATCAGTAGATCTCCTTTATAACCTGATGGATTTTCGTCAAACTCTGGGTGGAGGGAATAACGGACAGGGTGTACCTTTACTACAATCTGCTAATGAAGCCCTGCCATACTCGGAACGCGGAGGCGACCTCTGGATCTCAAGGCTCTGCATCTCACAGGCCAATGACTCCTTACTGGCCTTGTCTTTGGGCTGTACTAGGCTAGAGTCTCCTTACCATCACTGTCTTCGCCTCCACAACTAGTGGTAATATTTCAACTTTCTAGGTCACAATCTTACTATCCTTTAAATATCAACCTAATGCTCCTTTCTTAATGTTTAGCGGTGATTCCGAGCTCTATTAGCC
This sequence comes from Datura wrightii, assembly GCA_035772735.1. Lineage (NCBI taxonomy): Eukaryota > Viridiplantae > Streptophyta > Magnoliopsida > Solanales > Solanaceae > Datura > Datura wrightii. The sequence continues at coordinate 119,840,765 of JASDFA010000016.1, forward strand.
TGCTACAATTTGGAGATGGTTCTGTTCTTCTCCCAAGCTTGATGCTCATGTCTTGCTCTTACTTCTATAAGCTGAAAATTGGGGTTCATGCCCCACACACCATACTGACAAGGATACTACTGGCTAAGTCTACCAACCTATATCGTCCTGACTCGTACTTGGGACAGTTCCCATCATATAGTCCCTCTATCCCTTAAAATGATAACCTCGGGGTTGTAGGCTCTGTTCTCCAGGTATCTCCTACCGCCATCCACACATTGCTTTGGGATTAGTCTATTTCTGATCTGAGCTTTACTGTTGTCTGGGGTTTATTGCTTATGGACTTCCACACATACTTGGGTGCTATTGACAATCTTATCTGCCCCACCTAAATTACTATCGCAGAGGTCTAGATGACTTATTTAAACACTAGGGGTCTCAACCACTTTCTAACACTTCCCAAGAGTCAATAGATCTAGCTCTCCTTGACAATTTACTCTAGGCAACATCACTTTAATACTTACGCTCTCTGTTATTTTGAGAACAAAGCTGGGAGGCAAAAATAGCCATATCTTACTACGGTAGGACTGAGGCATGGAACTTTACAACATCCGAAGGATTGGAGGTAAGAATCCCACAATTTTCCAACTTCGCTCGTACCTCTCAGGTAATCCAGCATTAACTATCACCCCTGTCTAATTCTAAATATCTACTAAGTAAGTCAACTCATACATATACTATATTACTGACCTTCTACTCTGAGGATGTATAAAGAACTGGGGATGGTGCTGGCATATCTATTACCTTATAAGGTTCCTGGTGCCCCGAGAGGATGCTGGGAAGATTAAAAAGGCATCACTTTCACCCTCAGGCTAATCTATCCCCCCTAACTATGGCACCTCGCTGGTACCTCTCCTGCGGCTGTAGCTAATTTGTAGTTGACTGAGGTCTGTCCCCTATCAAACCTTATTCAAGACAGACATAACAATAGAAGCCTAGGGACTCATCCCTATACAACTCGGCTCTATAGCACGATATGAGAAGAATGAGGGGTAACCATACTATCATGCCTCATAGACTCCATAAAATGTGGTGCACGATACATTTATAAACAAGACTCGACTAGACACAACTTGCAGACTCCCTTGGATACGACCTGCTCTGATATCAAGTTTGTCACGCCCTATCATGAGAGGCATGATTGGCACCTAATGCCACATTGGGATCTGGGCTGACCTGGCTGGGCATATGCACCTTTCGTGCCTACCAACGAATCAAAACCAAGAAAACAAACTGCTATATCTTGGCTGTAAACACAACCTCGGGCCTTTAAGGCCACGCAACACCTATAACAAAAAATAGCTAACCCAACAACATAATAGTGAAGGGATCCTATGTGGGCTGACAAGACCACCATGCTATCTGTTCGGTGGTTCGTTGGGTATCTAAACCGACACGCAAGTGCACGTGGTCGAACAAGTAGTAAGTGGCTTTAGTAAGCCAAGTATCGATCCCTCAGAGACTCGGATTAAGTGAAGTTTGCTTAAGTATATGATACTATATTTAACTTCTAAATATGCTAACAACAACGTAACCAAAAAGTGAATAATTTGTTTTATAAATTTTATTCTAAACTACAAACAATTATCTACTTTGAATTTGGACTATGAATAAGAGCATGCTGAGGTTAAAGAACATGTAATGAAACTGATTATCATCATAAATTGGTTAATCTTTTCTTCAAGTTGCTAGCCAAGAACATTAGCCAAGAGATTAAAACTCTCGTATTTAATCTCACTTAAGAATCATAAACCATTCGTCTACATTTCTGTGATCAAATGCAATTCATGACCTAGCAATACAATTCCGGTTCCTAAATTGACTAATACGGCTTTCAAGTATATTTCTATCAGGAAAGCACATCAAAACTCAATTTTCCCAAATCAAGTAAAGAACAATATCCTATTAATTCACAACTTTCCAATTTCGTGCTCTCTCGAGTGAAATCGGACTTTTTAGATGTACATTAATGTAGGCCACACACCAATGCAGTAGAAACAAGAATTAATAGAACAACATGGAAGAAAAAGATGAAAAACCATATAATTCAATAATCAAAATTCATCACAAGTGTTCATAACCTCAGCAAGGAAGGGAATTAGCCACTCATTTGTGGATTAATCATCCTAAAACAAGTGTTAATCATACAAACAATTGAATTAGAGAAGAAAGAAAGAGAGAAAAAACCCTGAACTTTTCGTCCCTCAACTGCCTGTAACCCACGTCCTTGCTCCACCAAGTCTGAATTATGAAAAATACACTTAAGTGTTCTATTTATACTAGTGGGAATTTTTCCCGGAATAATGAGCAACGTGTCACGGAGTGCATCGCGGAGCACTGCCTTCGTGACACGCCGTGGACGCGGACCCTCACTGGAATTGGGGGTCCGGGAATATAACACCAACGTGGCACGACATGCAACGCGGAGGCTAGCCACCGTGCCACGGAGCTGTCGCGAACCTCCACTGGAAATTGGTGAATTTTCACCCTCCAGGCAGAATGCCTCCGCGATGGCAGCGTGACACGGCTCCATCGCGGAGCCCCTTTAATTTGTGCAGTCCAATGCCTTTTTCCTTGCTCACATCCAAGTCTAACTCCGATATCATCCAACATGCATTTTAGCTCCTCGAAATCACATGTTACCTACAAAACAATGCTAATCATGTTGGTTAGTATAAATTCACATTTTATTACCAATTACATGAAAATGTATACACATTGCTAGATAAACAAGGCGAAAATGATACTTTTGAGTATCACTTGGGCATATAAATCTGCCCAAGATCACTGTCTAGTTATAATGGAATGAAAACAAGCAGTCATATTCGTACTATAGCCGACAAGGCCACTAACTAACTAGATAAACTAGGCTCCGCATGGCCAACACATAATATAAGACATACATAGGCCCCACATGACCAACAACAACCAACTAATTGAAGACTGTAGTGTGCAAGCCTCTAGGAGTGAAAATATTGGTCGGGATAGGGCCCCCGCCTACCCAAATGATATACAAATAAAATATAGATGAACCTCTACAACCTGGCAACTCCAAATGAAAGGAGATGGCCAATCCGCTGACTCTGAATAGCTGCTAGGAGACCCCACAATCTATTCTGCTGCGAGTTTATAGCACTTTTGATGCTCAAAACTAAGAAAATAGCATGGACTTAGGTATATTTATATGGATATGAGGCACTTTTTCTTTGGTTACAGGATAAATAGGTGTTGGAGAAAAAATGTGCAAAAGATAGCCTAATAGTGTAGAAAAAAGGCTTATCTCACAGTCCTTAGTATGAGCTGTAGGAAGGTGCTACGAGCCGTACTGCTGGTTGTGAGAAGTTTCAGAAGGCTAAGGATGAAGAGTTGCACCCTATGACTCTCAGCATGAGTCATACAAAGCTTGTACGGGTCGTTGTGAAGAAGTCATGGGAAGATTCAGAAGATTTGCACAAGAGGCTGACTGCTACGGATAGACAGTACGAGTTGTGGCAGCAAGGTACGAGTCATACAAAAGAACTCGTGATGAACTATAGAAAATTTTGAAGTCTAAGAGTCAACCCACGTAAGCATGATGTGCTGTGAGTTTACAACACTTTCGAAGCTCAAAACTAAGAAAATAACATAGACTTAGATATATTTATATGGATATAAGGCACTTTTTCTTTGGTTACAGGATAAATAGGTGTTGGAGAAAAAATGTTCAAAAGATAGCCTGAAAGTGCAGAAAATAGGCTTAACTCACAGTCCTTAATATGAGGCGTAGGAAGGTGCTACGAGTCATACTGTTGGTCATGAGAAGTTTCAGAAGGCTAAGGATGAAGAGGTGTATCAACCGACTCTCAGTACAAGTAGTAAAAATCTTGTTCGGGCCGTAGTGAAGAAGTCATGGGAAGATTCAGAAGATTTGCACAAGAGGCTGACTCCTGCTAGGGATAGACAGTATGAGTCGTGGTAGCAAGGTAAGAGTCATACCAAAGCACACGTGACGAACTTCAGAAAAATTTCAAAGTCTCAGAGTCATGCCACGGAAGCTCAGTTTGACTCCTAGGAAGCATGTACGAGTCGTACCAAGGTCCAACACTTAGCCAAAATTTCATCCATCCAATGACCTACGGGAAGCAGGTATGACTAGTACATACCTACTACGAGTCGTAGGACAAGTCATGACACAGGCAACTTTAGTTATGGAAATACACCCTGTTATCCTAGGAAAAGGATTTTTATGTCTGTATAGATACATTTTATGTTTTATTTTCAAATGGAAGGCAATTAGGATTGATTAGCAACGAAGTTAGGGAGACTTAGACATGAAAATTGAGTTGTTCAACTTGTGATCAACCTTTTCTTGGTTTTCTTTTGATCTTCATATTGTTCTTGAGGATTTTGCTGATTAATACAAAGAAGTTTTTCTCCCATCCATAATTGTAAGTATTGATTTATGTATCTAAATATGAATACAAATCATAATCTTGCTACTATGAGAGGCTAAAACCTCCATAGCTAGGGTTGTGGGAACCATGGTAGATTAACAAGATAGGGTTACATAAAAGTGATTCAAAACCAATGCAAAACACTTGTATTGTATTCTCTTCATGCTTAAATATTTCTTAATGGTGTACAACGTTAGGACATATTCGAATTCTTTACTTGCTTGAGCCTAGAGAGGTAGAGATTAGGAAAAGAGAACTACACCAAAGCCTTGATCTTGATGATCATTGTATTAACTTGAGTTGTAGTCGCAGGATAGTTAAATTTGGGATGTATTTATAATGGTTAATTTGCAATCGCTCATGAGACCTGACATGGTGATTGAGTATAGTCATTCAATAGGGAAGCATTGGTGATGATCACGTATGTATACCTGACGCAGTTCTGAACCTATGGGAAACAAAAAACCCTAGTTATCTTTTATTCTTTATTTCATCTAAAGCTTTAACCGTGCTTTTAATTATTGTTTTCTTTAGAACACCCCTATTTGGAGTAACTACCTAACAAGTTCACTTACCGGCTTTAGCCTAGCTCTTCCATATTCCCTGTCGGATCGACCCCAACCTCTAGTTGGGTTCTTTATTGACAACATCCGCTTCATACTTCAGTAGGAGGTATGGTTTGAGCGTTATCAAAACGTGGCGCTGTTGTCAGGGAATACGGCTAAAACTAGATTATTTGCTTGCATTTGACTTTTTTGGTAGTTATTTCCTTAATTACATTTTTTTGTTTTTGATACCCACAGGCTATTTTTCCAGTGAATGCGAAGCACTTGGAGTAGTGGAGATCCCCTGATTCCATTGAACCAAGAAATTGAATGAACACTGCACAAGATGGAGAACCAGGAACAAAGAGATGCTCACATAGTTGAAGAAGCTCGGCAAGTTGCACTTCAGGATGTGGAAGATGATAGAGAAGAAGTAGTTAATGTTGGTTAACAAGGGAGGGGCATCACAGGTTATAGACTTTCCCCTCAGTTCTTCAATGATAAGTACCCAAACATCGATGAAGTTGGGTCAACTGGAGCAATTATGCCACCACCACTGCCCGCTGGGGCCAAATTTGTCATCACGAGCACCATGATTTAATTGCTAGACATGAAAGGAGTGTTCAGTGGTCATGCAGTGGATGATGCCAACCTACACTTGATGAACTTCATAGGAACATGCAGGGCGTACAGGTTGCCTGGAGTTAGACAAGATGCCATTTGGCTCAGACTATTCCCCTTCCCTCTAGCAGGGGAAGCCACTTTATGGTTATCGGAGTTGTCCAATGACTCCATAACTAACTGGAGCGATCAAGCATGCCTTCTTGGAGAGATTCCTTCCTTCGTCTGGAATGTTGCAACTAAAGGATTAGATCTACAATTTCCGACAACTAAAGATAGAGGCAATTAGGAGTGATTAGAATTGATTAGCAACGAAGTTAGGGAGACTTAGATGTGAGAATTGAGTTGTTCAACTTGTGATCAACTTTTGCTTGGTTTTATTTTGATCTTCATATTGTTCTGGAGGATTTTGTGGATTAATACAAATAAGTTTTTCTCTCATCCATAATTGTAAGTATTAATTATGTATTTAAATATGAATGCAAATCACAATCTTGCTACTATGAGAGGCAAAACCTCCATAGCTAGGGTTGTGGGAACCATGGTGGATTAACAAGCTAGGGTTACATAAAAGTGATTCAAAACCAATGCAAAACACTTGTATTGTATTCTCTTCATTCTTAAATGTTTCTTAACGGTGTACAATGTTAGGATATGTCCGAATTCTTTACTTTCTTAAGCCTAGAGAGGTATAGATTAGGAAAAGAGAACTACACCAAAGCCTTGATCTTGATGATCATTGTATTAACTTGAGCTGTGGTCGCAGGATATTTAATTTGGGACATATTGATAACAGTTAATTTGCAATCTCTCATGAGACCTGACACGGTGATTGAGTATAGTCATTTAATAGGGAAGAACCAGTTGTTTGAATGAACCTAAGTTATCAGTTCTACAAGTAAGCATTGGTGATGATCACGTATGTATGCCCGAAATAGTTATGAACCCATGGGGAAAAAAAACCCTAATTATCTTTCATTCTTGATTTCATCTAAAGCTTTAATTGTGTTTTTAATTATTGTTTTTTTTAGAACCCCCCTATTTGGAGTAACTACCTAACAAGTTCACTTACCAACTTTAGTCTAGCTCTTCCATATTCCCTGTGGGATCGACCCCAACCTCTAGTTTGGCTCTTTATTGAAAACGTCTACTTCATACTTCAGTAGGAGGTACGGTTTGAGCGTTATCAAAAAGTAGTACCGTTGCCGGGGAATACGGCTAAGACTAGATTATTTGCTTGTATTTGACTTTTTTGGTAGTTATTTCCTTAATTACATTTTCTCTTTGTTTTTGATACCCACAGGATTTTTATTCGATGAATGCTAAGCACTCAGAGTAGTGGAGATCCCCTAATTCCGTTGAACCCTGAAATTGAACGAACACTGCACAGGATGGAGAACCAGGAACAAAGAGATGCCCGCATAGCTGAAGAAGCTCGGCAAGCTGCACTTTAGGATGCGGAAGATGATAGAGAAGAAGTAGTTAATGCTGGTCAACAGGGGAGAGGCAACAAAGGTTATAGACTTTCCTCTCAGTTCTTCGATGATAAGTACCCAAACATCGATGAAGTTGGGTCAAGTGGAGCAATTGTGCCACCACCACTGCCTGCTGGGGCCAAATTTGACATCACGAGCGCCATGATTCAATTGCTAAACGTGAAAGGGGTGTTCAGTGGTCATGCAGTGGATGACGCCAACCTTCACTTGATGAACTTTGTAGGAACATGCAGGGCGTACAGGTTTCCCGAAATTAGCCAAGATGCGATTTGGCTCAGACTTTTCCCCTTCTCTCTAGCAGGGAAAGCCACTTTATGGTTATCGAAGTTGGCCAACGATTCCATAACTAACTGGAGGGAACTCAAGCAGGCCTTCTTGGAGAGATTCTTTCCTCCTTCTAGAATGTTGCAGCTAAAGGATAAGATCTACAATTTCCGACAACTCAAGACAGAGGTAATTAGGAGTGATTAGAATTGATTAGCAACGAAGTTAGGGAGACTTAGACATGAGAATTGAGTTGTTCAACTTGTGATCAACCTTTTCTTTGTTTTCTTTTGATCTTCATATTGTTCTAGAGGATTTTACTGATTAATACAAAGAATATTTTCTCCCATCCATAATTGTAAGTATTGATTTATGTATTTAAATATGAATGCAAATCACAATCTTGCAACTATGAGAGGCTAAAACCTCCATAGCTAGGGTTGTGGGAACCATGGTGGATTAACAAGCTAGGGTTACATAAAAGTTATTCAAAACCAATGCAAAACACTTGTATTGTATTCTCTTCATGCTTAAATGTTTCTTAATGGTGTACAACATTAGGACATGCCTGAATTCTTTAATTGCTTGAGCCTAGAGAGGTAGAAATTAGGAAAAGAGAACTACAACAAAGCCTTGATCTTGATGATTATTGTATTAACTTGAGTTGTAGTCGCAGGAAAGTTAAATTTGGGACATATTGATAATGGTTAATTTGCAATCGCTCATGAGATCTGACCCGGTGATTGAGCATAGTCATTCAATAGGGACGAGCCAGCCGTTTAAATGAACTTAAGTTATCAGTTCTACAAGTAAGCATTGGTGATAATCACGTATGTATACCCGAAGCAGTTATGAACCCATGGAGAACACAAAATCCGAGTTATCTTTCTTTCTTAATTTCAACTAAAGCTTTAACTGTGTTTTTAATTATTATTTTCTTTAGAACCCCCTTATTTGGAGTAACTATCTAACAAGTTCACTTATCAGCTTTAGTCTAGCTCTTCCATATTCCCTGTGGGATCGACCCCAACCTCTAGTTGGGTTCTTTATTGACAACATCTGCTTCATACTACGGTAAGAGGTACGGTTTGAGCGTTATCAAAGAACAATATGACTTGTAAGAAGCACGTATGAGTCGTACCAAGGTCCAACACTTAGACAAATTTCAGCCAGCCCATGACATACAGGAAGCAAGTATGACCCGTACCTACCTGCTATGGGTTGTAGGACAAGTTGTGATGCAGACGGCTTCAGAAATGAAAATTCACCCTGTTAGCCTAGGAAAAGGATTTTTATGTTTGTATAAATACGTTTTATGTTTTATTTTCATGAGAGAGGTGATCAGAAACAATTAGAAGTGATTAGAAATCAAGTTAGACAGTTTTAGTCGTTAGAATTGAGTTGTTCAACTTGTGATCAACCTTTTCTTGGTTTTCTTTTAATCTTCATATTGTTTTTGAGGATTTTGCTGATTAATACAAAGAAGTTTTTCTCTCATTCATAATTGTAAGTATTGATTTATGTATTTAATTATGAATGCAAATCACAATCTTGCAACTATGAGAGGCTAAAACCTCCATAGCTAGGGTTGTGGGAACCATGGTGGATTAACAAGCTAGCGTTACATAAAAAGCGATTAAAAACCAATGCAAAACACTTTTATTGTCTTCTCTTCATGATTAAACATTTCTTAATGGTTTACAACGTTAGGACATGCCCGAATTCTTTACTTGATTGAGCCTAGAGAGGTAGAGATTAGGAAAATAGAATTACAACAAAGCTTGATCTTGATGATCATTGTATTAACTTGAGCTGTGGTTGCAGGATAGCTAAATTTGGGACATATTTATAATGGTTAATTTGCAATCGCTCATGAGACCTAACCTGGTGATTGAGTATAGTCATTCTATAGGGAAGAACCAGTCGTTTGAATGAACCTAAGTTATCAGTTTTACAAGAAAGCATTGGTGATAATCACGTATGTATACCCGAAGTAGTTATGAACCCATGGGGATAAGCACCCTAGTTATCCTTCATTCTTGATTTCAACTAAAGTTTTAACTGCATTTTAAGTATTGTTTTCTTTAGAATCCCCCTATTTGGAGTAACTACCTAACAAGTTCACTCACAGGCTTTAGTCTAGCTCTTCCATATTCCCTATGGGATCGACTCCAACTTCTAGTTGGATTCTTTATTAACAACGTCTGCTTCATACTTTTCTAGGAGGTATTGTTTGAGCGTAATCAAAAAGTGGCGCAGTTGCCGGGGAATACGGCTAAGACTAGTTTATTTGCTTGTATTTTACTTTTTTGGTAGTTATTTCCTTAATTACATTTTCTTTTTGTTTTCGATACCTACAGGCTATTTTCCAATGAATGCTAAGAACTCGGAGTAGTGGAGATCCCTTGATTCCTTTGAACCCAGAAATTGAATGAATAGTGCACAGGATGGAGAACCAGGAACAAAGAGATGCCTACATAGCTGAAGAAGCTAGGCAAGCTGCACTTCAGGATGCGGAAGATGTCAGAGAAAAGGTAGTTAATGATGGTTGACATGGTAGGGGAAACAAAGGTTATAGACTTACTCGTCAGTTCTTCGATGATGAGGACCCAGACATTGATGAAGTTGGGTCAATTGGAGCAATAGTGCCACTAGCACTGCCCGTTGGGGCCAAATTTGATATCACGAGCACCATGATTCAATTGTTAAACATGAAAGGGGTGTTCAGTGGTCATGTAGTGGATGACGCCAACCTGCACTTGATGAACTTCGTAGGAATATGCAAGGCATACAGGTTGCTCGGAGTTATCCTGTTATACTCAGGAAGCCCAAAGATCAGACCCGGGAGTTGAAATGGAGGAAAGTGTAAAAAACTAGCATCAGGCACAGAACGAGTCATGGGATGACTCGTTAGCGCAACCCCCAAGTCGTGATGTGACTCGTGGGGAGGCTAGTGAGGAGTTTGAAAATTTTTGGAAAAAGGATTCCCATGGACATGACCATGACTCGTGGTCAGACCCCCACGAGTCTTAGGTCAGTCATGGGGTGAGTGAGAGGTAGAAGAGAAGAGTGGAGGCAGAGTACATAACGGGTGGTGACCACGACTAACTGTCGTGAGGTTGCCAGTTAAGAGCCAAGGAGACCTATTGAGCAGTGAACCTCATGAGCTAAGCCATTAGTCGTGACCTGTCACCACGAGTCGTTAGGTCCCTCTTGGAACCACCTAACAATTTTTTCTCTGCGAATTTATTAAGGGCTTTTCCATAATTCTTAAGTTCCTAAGGTCTAAACTACGTCATTTTGAGTTATGAATAATGACTATTAAAGGGGTTAAGTTCATTTTAGGCCTCATTCATTCATGCATGCAAGGTAGAAGATTTGAGAGGGTGATCAAGCATAGAATTCATCAATTCCTTTTCAATTTCCTATTGGCCATCTAAAGAAGTATTAGAATCAGCTACCAACAGGTATGTAGTGTTATGAATGGGTAATTTCTTTCACATCCCTGCCAGATTTCTTTCTAAAGTATGAAATTCTTATGTCTAATCTATGAGGTTTTAACCCAAATGCATGAATCTTCTATTTCTATATATGGGTATGATTTGATTATGATTCTACTATTGAATTATGAAGCATGGGAAAATTTTATAATGTTTTAAATTTAAAATCATGATTCTAGTTCTATGAATTAAAAGCCCATAAATGAGATGTTCATGAAAGACGAGATTTGTGATGAATATATGATGATGATGAGATATTATGATGTAAGTATGTTTTGAAGCTTCCCATGTTTGCAATTATATTTTCGATAAGAATTGAGTACTCCTAAGTATGATAAAGCTTTGGGCAATGCCCACATGTTAAGTATGAATGATGATTTTCTGAATTAAGCTTACCACATTGTTTTGGAGCAAAGACTCCCAATTATATCTTCAACTTGTGGTATGTTTTGAGTTAAAGTTTTCCTATGCATAGCTTACCACATGGTTTTGGAGCGAAGGCTCCAAAATATAGTTTCAGCTTGTGGTATGTTTGAGCTAAAGCTTCTCATATGCATGATTTCATATTTGAGATGTATTAATTATTGAGCTTCGTCAATAGACGATGTTGAGCTTTGTTATAAAATGATGTAGAGCATATGAATATTTTTAGGAGTAATGTCTAACACTGAGCAGGCTAAGGGTCTATTACCCTGTTCCTCAGAACTACGCGCTAATGTAGGTTTATATATTATGACTTTGGGACCTCCCTTGTGAGCTTCCCCTTCCCGGATGGGCCTTTAGCTTGATATCGATATCATGGTATCGTACCTAGCCCTGGCAATGCTTTGGATGGCTCTACCCACTTAAGTGTGATAGTTGGGACCACGTAAGCTCTATCGAGTATGTCGGTTCAAAGATGAGTCTCCCATTGTTCCTCATAATTTTAGATATGCATATTTCATTACTCATGAGATTTATAAATATATGCATGTTCTAAAGCAGGTTTGACTTAATGTTCAGTTTTACTTATAAATGTCAGAATTCAGCTTTGAATTAATCAATTCAGTTATGATATGATGAAGTTATGTCATGTTATGTAATGAAGAGATCATGATTTCAGAAAGAATGCATGCAAGCCCTACTCCCAAATTCTTAATGTTTATGTTTACATTATGCATTAGTTTTAAATGATTTTATTTACTTAAGCGATTTTACTTACCTTGCATGCTTAGTACATTCCACTTACTGACCGCATATTCTATGTTGTATCATTTCACGATACATGACTCATCTCCTAGGTTTAGCCTTGCTCGTAGTCAGCTTATTAGAGTTTGCATTCTTATTGTGGGTGAGTCCTCATTTCCTAAGGACTAGATTATTCAGCTTTATGTATTTCAGTTTCAGTTTTGTTGAGTTAGTTGGGGTCTTGTCCCATCAACTCGTCATGTTTAGAGGCTTTTCAGACATGTGTATGTATTCAACTTCGGATTTTGTATTCTGATGTTGTGTTCAAGTTAGACTTCCGCTATGAGTATCTTATTAATTATTCAGTTGTTGATTGAGATTAGATGTATGCTTATGTCATGGGTCGACTTGAGGTCTCTCGGGGCTCTTTGTCCCTTGTACGATCCGATCCCCCGTTCGGGTCGTGACATAGCCAAGATGCCATTCGGCTCAGACTTTTCCCCTTCTCTCTATCAGGGGAAGCCACTTTATGGTTATCAGAGTTGCCCAATGACTCCATAACTAACTAGAGGGAACGCAAGCAGGCCTTCTTGGAGAGATTCTTTCCCCCCTCTAGAATGTTGCAGCTAAAGGATGAGATCTAAAATTTTCGACAACTCAAGACAGAGGCACTTCATGAAACTTGGCTAAGGTTCAAGAAGAAATTGACAGAGTGCACAAACCATAAAATCCCAGATGATAGTTTGTTGGAAATTTTTTATAGGTCTTTAATAATAGCACAAAAGTTGCTGCAGACATGGTGGCAGGAGGAGCATTGATGAGCACACCTGGGAGAAAGCTACTACAATCCTTGACAGAGTGGCTAAGACAAATAAGGCATGGCATACAAGGGAGGCTGATGCAACGGTCGGTACATATGTTGTTGGTTTGACTGCAGACCAACATAGGAAGGAAGAAGAACGCGACCCAGATTTGGCTCATATGTGCACATCATTGGATTTTCTTACAAAGCACATCATAGGAGCAGGAAACAAAAAGGTAAATGCAGTAGGGACACAAGGAATGGAGTCGGGAGTTGATCACTCTGATTCTGAGGAAGAGGCAAATTTCCTAGATATCCTAGTGGCGGGTTTACGAGTTAATGCCCAAGCATCTGGATAAGAAAATTGGCGTCAAGGTTTTGGAAACCAAGGTTGGAACCAATAAGAGACAACTACAACCGAAATGGGTACAGAGATAGGAGCCATATTCATGAGCGCAATGGAGAATGGAAAAGAAACGATGGCTACCACAATGACTGGGCTGGAGTTTATGTGCCTCCAAAGGCATGAGAGAGGGAGGCTGGGCAATCAAAGTTAGAGAGCATGATGGCCGAGATGTTGAAGAAGGTGAGGTCCACTGATGAGCAATTGAAGGAGATCCATGGTGACATATCAAGTATGGGTCAGAGAGTGGAATCTCATGCAACCGCCATCAAGCAAATTGAGCAGCAGCTTGAGCAATTGTCAGCATTGATCTTGGGCAAATTTATATGCCCAAGTGATACTCAAAAGTGTCATTTTAGCCTTGTTTATATATTAATGTGTATACATTCTCATGTAATTAGTAATAAAATGTGAATTTATACTAACCAACATGATTAGCATTGTTTTGCAGGTAAAATGTAATTTCGGGAAGCTAAAATGCATGTTGGAGGATATCGGGTTGGACTTGGATGCGAGCACGGGACAAGGCATTGGACAACATAAAATAAAGGGGCTCCGCGATGGAGCCGTGTCACGCTGCCATCGTGGAGGCCTTCTGCTTGGATGGGAATTTTTAGCCCAATTCTAGAGAGGGTACGCGATGGGTCCGTGGCACGGTGGCTTGGCTCCGCGTTGCACGCCGTGCCACGTTGGGCTTTATTTCCTGGGCCCCCAGTTCCAGTGAAGGTCCGCGTCCGTAGCGTGTCACCGAGGCAGTGCTCCGCGATGCACTCCGTGACACGTTGCTTGTTATTCCGGAAAAAATTCTCACTAGTATAAATAGAACACTTAGGTTCATTTTTTAATATTCTGACTTGGTGGAGCAAGAACGTGGGTTACAGGCAGTTGAGGGGACGAAATTATCAGGGTTTTTCTCTCTTTCCTTCTCCTTGTATTCAATTGCTTGTATGTTTAACACTCATTTAACGATGTTTAATCCACAAATGAGTGGCTAATTCATCTTCTTGCTGAGGTTATGAACAATTGTGATGAAATGTGATCATTGATTCTTTGGTTTTTCATCTTTTCTTCCATGGTTGTTCTATTAATTCTTGTTCTTACTGCATTAATGTGTGGCCTACGTTAAGGTACATCTAAAAAGTCTAGTTTCACTCGAGAGAGCACGAAATTGGAAAGTTGTGAATTAATAGGATATGATCTTTACTTGGTTTGGGAAAATTGAGAATTGATTTACTTTCAGGATAGAAATATACCTGAAAGTCGTATTAGTCAATTTAGGAACCGGGTTTGTATGGCTAGAACATGAATTGCATTTAATCACAGAAATGTAGGTGGATGGTTCATGATTCTTAAGTGAGGTTAAATACGAGAGTTTTAATCTCTTGGCAAATGTTCTTGGCTAGCAACCGGAGGAAAAGACTAACCAAATTACATTGATAATTAATTTCATTACATGTTCGTTTAACCTCAGCATGCTCTCATTCATAGTTCAGACTCAAATTAGATAATTGTTTTAGCTTTAGCATAAAAATAATAAAACAAAATATCAAACTCTTGGTTACACTGTTGTCTGCATTCTTAGAATCGAAATATAGTACACTTGAGCAGATTGCACTTCATCCCAGTCCCTGTGGGATCGATACTTGGCTTACTTAAGCCATTTTGCTACTTGTTCGACCACGTGCACTTGCGTGTGAGTTTTATACCCATATAACACCCCGAACAAGTTTTTGGCGCCGTTGCCGGGGACTGGCAATTGGTGAATTTGTCTTAAGTGTTAATTTAGTGTATTTTTATTTTCTTAGTGTTGACAACTTGGTCTTAGCCTGTATTTTGCAGATTTAATTTCTGTTGAACACTGGCAAGAGACAAGGAGCTGGTGGACTCGTATATAGAGCCAGAAAGAATATTTCATAGTAAGCGGAGAGAAGCTCTAGAAAGAAAGCTGCAGTTGCTCAGACAGACGATCATGGAGCAACAACAGAATCCACCGGTAGTACGGGCAGTGTTAGTGCCCGAAGAAGTAGCAGCTCGACTGGTTCGCGAGGTGGCAATCCCACATGCTAATAATGTCACATCTAGCATCCGCAAACCTAAGCCAGGAGGGAGGTTCGAACTTAAGCAAAATATGGTGCAATTGCTGCACACTAGCGGGCAGTTTACCGGTCTCCCTCATGAAGATCCACAGCAGCATCTCCAAAATATTTTGGAGATAAGTGACACTTATATCCCCGCTGGAGTGTCATCAGATTATGTCCGGCTTACATTGTTCCCATTTTCTCTATTGGAGAAGCCAAGAGGTGGTTGAAAGCTGAGCCACCGAATTCTATTTCTACGTGGGATGATCTTGCAAGGAAATTTTTGATACGGTTTTTTCCCTCCGGTAAAACAGCAAGACTTAGAAGTCAGATTCTAAGTTTCAAACAGAGAGAGGGAGAGAATTTATATCAGGCCTGGGAGAGATTCAAATCCATGTTGCGGGATTGTCCTCATCATCATCAGTCCAATAATGTGCTGGTGCACACTTTTATAGAGGGTTTGGAACCCCACACAAAAATATTGCTAGACTCAGCAGTTGGAGGACAAGCGCTGGAGAAAACTTATGAGGAGCTGTATACCTTGTTGAACCGTATTTCCCAGGGCAATCCGGAATGGAATGCTGATTCATCAAGAGGCGGGACAAGGAAAGCAGCAGGAGTGCTAGAAGTGGATGGGTTTACAGCTATTACTGCACAGATAGCTGCATTACAAAATCAACTTAGCACCCACTTCAGCAACATGACAATGAACCAGCCTCAAGCCCCAGTGAATGCTGTGCAGCAGATGTGGTGTGAAGTGTGTGGAAGCAGTGAGCACTCAGCTGAGTGTTGTGGAGCCAATCCTGACTCAGTAAACTTTGTGGGAAATGTGCAAAGGAATCACCAACAGTATGGTAATAGCTACAATTCCAATTGGAGGAATCACCCTAATTTCTCCTAGGGTAGCAACAACCATCAGGGGCAAAGTTCGGGTCAGGGTGTGCAAAGGAACCAAGGAGGGCAGCAGAATTATCAAGCACAATTCAGAAACAACAATGCACCTCCTCCACCACCATCACCCAGCATTGAGGAGATGTTCAAGACCATGATAGCTAACCAAGCTTAATTGCAGGCTGACTATGTGAAATTGGCAGCCGAAGTGAAAAACAACCAGTTAGCTACCAAGGCACTTGAATATAAATTTGGGCAATTTGCTGGAGCCCAAAACACAAGGCCTAGAGGAGGACTTCCAAGCGACACAGATCCCAATCCCAAGTAGGTGAATGCAGTGACCACAAGGAGTGGTTTGCAGCTGAAAGAGGTGGAACCAGAAAGACCACCTCAACAATCGGGAGCAGCAGAAGTTGAGAGGGAGCAAAGTACTGAAAGGGGGAAGACTAAGGAAGCTGAATCAGAAAGACCACCACCCCCGTTCCCTCAACTATTAAAGAAACACAAGGAGGAGGCGTGTTTCAAGAAATTCATGGAGGTGCTGAAACAGGTACATATTAACTTACCTCTTGTTGATGTTTTGCAGGGAGTGCCAAAATATGCTAAGTATATAAAGGACATCGTGGCAAACAAAAGTCGGTTGACTGAGTATGCTACGGTGGCTCTAAGGAGGAGTGCACTTCCCGGATTCAAAACAGACTGCCCTCAAAGCTCAAAGATCCTGGGAGCTTTACTATACAGATTACTATTGGGCAGAGCATCCAAGCTCGTGGATTGTGTGATTTGGGAGCGAGCATAAATTTGATGCCGTCATCGGTATTCAAAAAGTTGGGTCTAGGGAGTCCTAGACCCACAACAGTAATCTTGAAATTGGTGGATCGGTCCTTAGCCAGACCTGATGGCATTGTGGAGGACATTCTGGTGCAAGTTGGCTCCCTGATTTTCCCGGTAGATTTTGTCGTGCTGGATTTTGAACCAGACGCGGAAGTCCCATTTATTTTGGGACATCCTTTCTTGGCGACCGGGAAAGCACTAATTGACGTAGCTGCGGGGCAGCTAACAATGCGAGCACATGACAAGGTGGAGGTGTTCGATATGTACAAGGCACCCAAGCTCCCGATGGTGCACGAAGAACTCTCGGTGATCAATGTGATTGATCAAGGCGATAATAAGCAGAGTAAGGATTCATGAGAGTTAATGGGAAAACCACCAGAACAGTGTGAGCACTACTAGGGGGAGGGCGCTGATCGAGAGAAATCGTCCATCACCTTAGAGGACAACTGAGCTTAACGACGTTGAGCCGCGACAGCAAACCAGGCGCTGCACGGGAGGCAACCCGTGGAAAAATTTTTCTCTTTGTAAAGTGTAAATAGATTTTTCTTTTTCTTTTTCTTGATTTACAACAAAATTTTTTGTTTTAGTTTTAGTTTTTATTTTTAGTTAGAGTGAAACCTATAATTCTAACCAATTTTGTATAGTGAGATGAATTTCAGGTCAAATAGAGGAAAATATGCACAGAATCGCAAAGGAAAATTCGAGGTATGAAAATTAACAAAAAGTGGCAAAACAGTGAGCTAGGGCGATAGCTCCGTGTCACGGAGGGGGACCTCCGCGTTACCCTCCATGACACGTTGAGGTATAATCCTTTTTTTTTTTAAATTTCCAGAACAGGCTCGCGACGGCTCCGTGTCACGAAGGCAGTGCACCGCGATGCACTCCGTGACACGTTGCCGTGTATATCGCGACGGGTTACACCGGGTCGCCGGGTGACCCGCGTGATTTTTCTACTTTTTAACCCTAAAAACCCCTTCCTTTTCCTTATTTTTCACTCACTCCGCGACCAAACTCCCCAAAACCCATCCCCCTTCAACGTGACACGGAGTAGGCTAAGAAATCCATCAAGTTTGCTTCAATTCTTCAACTTCAAGGTATGTTCTTCGATTTCATCTCATTTCTTGTCGAATTTCTTCGATATTGAGCATGTGAGGTGAGCTAAGTTTGCCCTAAGTAGAAATTAATCATGGATTCAATGGAATTGTTGTTGATGAATGTTCGGAATTTCATTATGATTGCTTGCACTCGTTAATTGCATAATTCAATCGAATTTTCTTGATATCATCAATTCTAGGGCTTGTTTTTGAATTTGAAGTGGAAAATGTAGTGAACTTGTGAAATTCATGTCGAGATGTACATGTTGAATGAGATGAGTCGATGTACTAATTGTTAGGATGATTGATAGAACGACGGATTCTCGGGTTAGAGGAATATTGAAATTGCAAGAATTGGGTTGGTTATATAGGTTCGTGTAAATAAATTCTTGTTGTTGTTTTCGTTTCTTTGTTTTTTTTCCTTGCTAAGTGCGATGGATTAAAAGGTTATCGATGGTGATGATTGTGGTTTGCTGTACGAAGTCTGAGTAGTACATAGAATATATACCGTCGAATTCTTCGTATGCACTAAGCATGTCTGTAAGTTGGTTGTTTATTTGTGTAAATAAAGATAATCTTGCCTGTATGTTGTAACTGTAGCTAAGGACTAAGTGTGGGGTAGCTTAGCTTAACCCGACTTTAGTCGAAGTTAATATCCATTGGCTTAACATTGATCTTGTCTACTTGGGTTGACAGGTAAAATGGAGAGCAAGCAAGAAAAAGGGAAAGGCGCATCAACTTCTGGCGCCGGAAGGAAGCGAATCAGACTAGGCACAACAGTCCCAGCAGCACCAGTAGTTCCACACGGCCAACGCCGCCACTACGGAAAAAGATGGGTGACGGATGAGGGGAAGAAGTGGTACACAAAGCACAAAGAAAACAAATACTTCCCCGAGGAGCATATAGCACGGGAACCATTGGCACAGGAGTTCCCTAGGATTGTACACCGGATCGAGGCAGTTGGGCTCAAGTTCATCTTTGAAGAGCCCAAGGAATGCAACCTGCACCTGATTCGGGAATTTTATGCCAACTGGAACCCGACTATCAGTAGTCACACCATCAAAATCAGAGGGCAAATAGTCACATTTGAGCCTCACCACCTCAATGCCATCATAGGAGTGCGGGACACAGACGCCCACGTGCTCCGACAGCTGAACATTACCCCACCGTAGGCGGACATCAGACACACATTGTGTGGGACCCAATCGACAGCTAGATGGAGCAGACACAAAGAGAGGGGCTACCATCAGACTTTGCCCTATTCACAGATGAATAGGGAAGCCAGAATCTGGCTGAAGATTGTCTGTTCCTGCCTAATCCCAGGGGTACATATGACAGATGTAACCCGGGATCGAGTATGCCTGGTGTACGCCCTGATGAAAGGGCTGGAGATCAACGTGGGGGCGGTGATTATCTCCGCCATGAAGAGAGCCCGGCTGCATCAGGGGCACAGGTACGACTTTGGTGGACTACTCACCACCATCCTCAGGGGCCTAGATATCGAGGAAGAGGCCCTTGACTATATCCCGCAGATGGAGCGGCGGGCCTTAGATGTTACTAAAACTAAGGCACCCGACACCACCCACGGGCCAGTGCTTACACTTGGCGAGTGACACGCTCGTGATGATCAGTATATGGCTCGCATGTATGGGATGCAAATGCTCCAGCTGAGGATAGGTGGGAGGCCAGCGACAGAGGAGGAGCTATGGCAGCTCGAGCTAGACTACCCCTTCGGCGAGAACGCCAGGGCTCTATGTCGAGTGGGGCCAGCATTTGTAGAGCCCACGGATGATGACGTCCCCATAGACGAGGAGACACATCGGGAGGACTCCGATGTGGAGTCCGAGGATGACGACGAGGGTGATTCAGACATGGGAGATGAAGCAGCAGCACCTGACGAAGAAGTGGAGTACTTTGATTGATCAGGGACTTCCACCACCCAATTTTGTGCTATTTTAATTTTTGTGAACACTGGGGACAGTGTTCGAAGCTAAGTGTGGGGTGGGAGTAGTTAGGTGCTGGTTGTGCTGTTATGTATGTATGCTCTAATCTGTTGTCGTGCCTGTGAAATTTGGTTGTTCCCTGTGATTTGTGAATTGTTAAGTTGTTGTTCTGTATTGTAAATTTATGTGAAATTGTTGTGTGTTGCTGAATGTTGCTAGCTGATTTTTGTACATATTTTTGTTATCGAAATGATCGATATTTTCAATTTTTTTTACTTCTTGGGTTTCTCGGCGTTTGTTTTCGGTTCTTTTACCGAAAACAAACTCCGAGAAACCCAAAAATAAAAATCGGAAAATTTTTGCAAAACATCGATCATTTCGATGGAAAAATATTTACAAAATATTTTAATATGTACAAAATATTTTCGCAAAATTTTAAAAATATTGATCATTTCGATAGAGAAAAAATATAAGAAAATATTTACAAACAATTTTTTTTCTACAGACTTAGCTGGCAAACCACAACATTTCACACAACACACATCAATTACCACAATTATGTACAAATACAGACCAGTTTGCACTTCACAACCACAGGGAAACATAAACATGCAGAACAAAACAAAGGAAGAACATACAGCAAATCAGCCCAGCCCCCAGCACCTAACTACTTTCCACCCCACACTTAAATCGAACA
The DNA here is from genome assembly GCA_035772735.1 of Datura wrightii. Taxonomy (NCBI): domain Eukaryota; kingdom Viridiplantae; phylum Streptophyta; class Magnoliopsida; order Solanales; family Solanaceae; genus Datura; species Datura wrightii. Next base: position 119,861,572 of record JASDFA010000016.1, read on the forward strand.
CTGTCTCCAGTGTTCACAAAAATTAAAAATCACAAAATTTCGGGTGGTGGAACTCCCTGATCAGTCGAAATATTCGACTTCTTCATCCGGTGCTGCTGCCTCATCGCCCATGTCCGAGTCACCTCCATCATCATCATTGGACGCCACATCGGAGTCCTCCCGACGTGTCTCCTCGTCCGTGGGGACATCATCGTCAGTGGGCTCAATGAAGGCTGGCCCCACTCGGCACAAAGCTCTGGCGTTTTCGCCAAATGGGTAATCCAGCTCCAGCTGCCATAACTCCTCCTCTGTGGCTGGTCTCCCACCAATCCGAAGCTGAAGCATTTGCATCCCAAACATCCGTGCCATGTAATGGTCGTCGCGAGCATGTCGCTCGCCCAGTGTCAGCACTGGCCCGTGTGTGGTGTCGGGGGCCTTAGTTTTGGTCACATCAAGGGCCCTCCGCTCCAACTGCAGGATGTAGTCCAAAGCCTCTTCTTCGACATTGAGGCCCCGGAGGAAGGTGGTGAGAAGTCCGCCGAACCCATACCTGTGGCCCTGGTGTAGTCGGGCTCTCTTCATGGCGGATATGATGACCGCCCCAACATTAATCTCTAGCCCTTTCATCAGGGCATACACCAGGCAGACACAGTCCCGGGTCACATCTGTCATGTGCACCCCCGGGATCAGGCACGAACAAACTATCTTCAGCCATATTCTGGCCTCCCTGTTCATTTGAGAATACGGCAGAGTCTAGTGGTAACCCCTCTCCTTATGTCTGCTCCATCAGGCTATGGATCGAGCCCCACACAAAGTGCCTCTAATATAGGCGTATGGTGGGGTGATATTTAGCTGGCGGAGAACGTGGGCGTCTGTGTCCCGCGCTCCAATGATGGCATTTAATTGCTGGGGTTCCAGAGTGACAATCTGCCCTCTGATCTTTATTGTGTGGCTTCTGATGGCCGGGTTCCAATTTGCATAGAACTCCCGGACTAAATGAAGGTTGCATTCCCTGGGCTCCTGAAATATGAAGCTGAGCCCAGCTGCCTCGATCCTCTACACTATGCGGGGGAACTCCTGTGCTAGTGGTTCCCATGCAATATGCTCCTCAGGGAAGTATTTATTTTCCTTGTGTTTAGCGTACCATTTCTTCCCTTCATCGGTTACCCACCTCGTTCCGTATTGGCGGTGTTGGCTGCGCGGAACTGCTGGTGCAGCTGGGACTGCTGTGCCCAGTCTAAGTCGTTTTCTCCCGGTGCCTGAAGTAGATGCACCTTTACCCTTATCCTGCCTACTTGCCATTGTACCTGTCAACATAAATAAACAAGCGCAATGTCAAGCTAAATGCATATTTGCTTCGGCTAAGGTCGGGTTAAGCTAAGTTTACCCCACACTTAGTCCTTAGCTACGGTTACTATACTACGGCAAGGATCACTTTATTTACACCAAAAACAAAAAACTATACAATTTATGCTTAGTGCGTTCGCAAAAAAATTTCGACAGTATAACTTTTAGCGTACTACTCAGACTTCATACAGCTGATCCCAATCCTACCATCGCTAGCAATTCAACCATCGCACTTAGCAACGAAAACAACAAACAAAAACAACGACAAAAATTCTATGTACATATGAATCCGAATAACCAAACCAATTCGAACAATTTCACATTTTTCCCAAAAACCCGAGAATTCGTCGTCTATTACATTCAAACAATATTTACAACAACTTATCTCAATTTACAAGCACACCCCGGCATATAGTTCACACATTTACCAAGTTACCCATTTCAATTTCAACAACCCAAGCCCTAGAATTGAAATTTACAATCAAATTCGAATCATTCCCGCAATCGACAAGTTCAAACGCTCATGACAACATCCCGAACATTTATCAATCAAAGAATAATTCAATTTCATGCTAAATTTTTACTTAGGGTGATATATCTCACCTCCCATGCTCAAATTCGACTAAAATCGACAAAAACTTGAGTGAGTAGAGGAAAACATACCTTTAAGTTGAATACTCAAAGAAACTCGACAATTTGTTTGCTTAATACCGTGGCACGTTGGTTGGGGTGGGAAACTTGGGTGTTTCGTCGCGGAGAAGTAATAAAATGAGGGAAAAGGGCCTAAAATCGGGGTTTAAAATGAAGGAAATACGCGGGTCACCCGGCAACTCGGTGTGACCCGTCATAAAATATAGGGCAACGTGTCACAGAGGGTAACGCGGAGCCCCTCCTCCATGACACGGAGCCATCGCGATGGTCCTCTGGAATTTTTTTAAGAATTCCAGATTAAACCTCAACGTGTCACGGAGGGTAACACGGAGCCCCTCCTCCGTGACACGGAGCCATCGCCCCAGCTCACTGTCTCTTCATTTTATTCATTTTTTCATACCTTGCCTTTTCCTTCCCGATTCCATGCACATTTTTCTCCGTTTGACCTGAAAATCACCTTACTAAACAAAATTGGTTAGATTAATAGATTTCCCTAACTAAAATGAAAAATACTAACTAAAAAGAAAAATTTGTACCAAATCAAGAAAAAGAAAAAAAATTAAAATAAAATCTATTTACACTTTACAAAAGAAAAGAAAAAAATATATTTTTCATGGGTTGCCTCCCGTGCAGCGCCTGGTTTACCGTCGCGGCTCGACGTCCTTTATGCTTCACTTATCCACTAGGGTGATGGACGATTTCTCACGATCATTGTCCTCCCCCTAGTAATGCTCACCCTTATCTAGTGGTCTTCCTATCAACTCTCGGGAATCATTCATTCGATTAGCATTCCCATGATCAATTACATTGATCACCGAGAGTTCTTCATTTACCATCGGGAGCTTGGGTGCTTTGTACACATCGAACACCTCTACCTTGTCATGTGCTCGCATTGTAAGTTGACCCGCAGCCACGTCGATTAATGCTTTCCCGGTTGCCAAGAAGGGTCATCCCAAAATAAATGGGACTTCAGCGTCTGGTTCAAAATTAAGAACAATAAAATCAACCGGAAAAATGAGGGATCCCACTTGCACAAGCACATCCTCAACAATGCCATCGGGCCTAGCTAAGGATCTGTCTGCTAACTGCAAGATTACGGTTGTAGGTCTAGGACTCCCCAGACCTAACTTTCTGAATACCGAAGATGGCATCAGATTTATGCTCGCCCCCAAGTCACACAATCCACGAGCTCGGATACTCTGCCCAATAGTAAGTTGGATAGTAAAACTTCCAGGGTCTTTTAGCTTCGTAGGCAGTCTATTTTGGATCCGGGAAGTGCATTCCTCCGTCAAAGCCACCATGGCATACTCAGTCAAACGACTTTTGTTGGCCACGATGTCTTTAATATATTTGGCATATTTTGGCACTCCCTGCAAGACATCAACAAGAGGTAAATTAACATGTACCTGTTTAAGCACCTCCATAAATTTCTTGAAACACGCCTCCTCCTGGTGTTTCTTAAGTCGTTGAGGGAACGGGGGTGGAGGCCTTTCTGATTCTGCTTCTTTGGTCTTCCCCCTATCCGAACTTTGTTCTTCCTCAACATCTGCTGCTCCTGACTTTTGAGGCGGTCTCTCCGGTTCCACCTCCTTTAGCTGCAAACCACTCCGTGTGGTCACTGCGTTTACCTGCTTTGGATTAGGATCCGTGTCGCTAGGCAGTCCTCCTCTGGACCTTGTGTTTTGGGCACTAGCAAATTGCCCAAATTGATACTCAAGAGCCTTGGTCGCTAATTGATTGTTTTTCACTTCGGCTGCCAATTTAACATAGTCAGCCTGCAATTGCGCCTGATTAGCGATCATGGTCTTGAACATTTCCTCAATGGTAGGTGATGGTGGTGGAGGAGGGGCATTGTGATTTCTAAATTGAGATTGGTAGTTCTGTTGCCCTCCTTGATTCCTGTGCATACCCTGACCCGAACTTTGGCCTTGTTGGTTGTTGCTACCCCACGAAAAATTTGGATGGTTCCTCCAATTTGAGTTGTAGCCGCTACCAAACTGCTGCTGATTTCTTTGTGCATTGCCCACAAAGTTAACAGAATCTGGGTTTTCTCCACAGCACTCAGCTGAGTGCTTACTGCTTCCACACACTTCACACCACATTTGCTGGACCGCATTGACTGAAGCTGAAGGCTGGTTCAAATTCATGTTGCTGAAGTGGTTGTTCAACTAATTCTGCAAGGCAGCTATCTGTGCAGCGATAGCTGTAAATCCATCCACTTCAAGCACTCCTGCTGCTTTCCTTGCTCCACCTCGAGATAAATCAGCATTCCATTCTGGATTGCCCTGTGAAATCCAGTTGAGCAAAGTGTACAGCTCCTCATAAGTCTTTTCCAGCGCTTGCCTCCAGCTGCTGAATCTAGCAAAATTTTAGTATGGGGTTCCAAACCCTCAATAAATGTGTGTACCAACACCTCATTGGACTGATGATGATGAGGACAGTCCCGCAACATGGATTTAAATCTTTCCCAGGCTTGATATAAATTTTCTTCATCCCTCTGTTTGAAACTTAGAATTTGACTTCTAAGTCTGGCTGTTTTACCAGAGGGAAAAAATCTTATCAAGAACTTTCGTGCTAGATCATCCCACGTTGATATAGAATTTGGTGGTTCAGCTTTTGACCACCTCTTGGCTTCACCAAGTAAGGAAAACGGAAATAGTGTGAGCCGAACATAATCAGGTGACACTCCAGCGGGTATATAAGTGTCACTTATCTCCAAAAAGTTTTGGAGATGTTGTTGTGGGTCATCATGAGGGAGACCGGTAAATTGCCCGCTTGTGTGCAATAGTTGCATCATGTTCTGCTTTAATTCAAATCTCCCTCCAGGCTCTGGTTTTCGGATACTTGAATGTACATTGTTGGCATGTGGGATTGCCACCTCGCGAACCGGTCTTGCTGCTGCTTCGTCGGGCACTAACACTGCCCTCACAACCGGTGGATTTTGTTGCTCCATAATAGACTGTCTGAGCAACTGCAGCTTCTTTTGTAGAGCTTCTCTGCGTTTACTATGAAATTCACGTTCAGGCTCTATATAAGATTCCACCAGCTCTTTGTCCTTTGCCAGTGTTCACAGACATCAAGTCTGCAAAATACAGGCTAAGACCAAGTTGTCAACACTTAAGAAAATAAAATAAAAATACAGTAAATTTATACTTAACACAATTTCACCAATTGCCTAGTCTCCTCGGCAACGGCGCCAAAAACTTGTCCGGCTGGTTCGGTAGGGTTAAAAACCGACACGCAAGTGCACGTGGTCAAACAAGTAATAAAGTGGCTAAGTAAGCCAAGTATCGAACCAAGGAGACTCTGGATAAGTATAATTGCTCAAGTATACTATATTCTATCTTACTTCTATATATGCTGACAACAACGTAACCAAAAGTTAAATAATTTTGTTTATAAATTATATACTAAAACTATTAAGAAATATTTACTTTGAATTGAAACTATGGATATGAGCATGCTAAGGTTAAGAACAAGTAATGAACTTGATTATAATCATAACTTGGTTAATCTTCTCTTCCTGTTGCTAGCCAAGAACATTAGCCTAGAGATTAAAACTCTCGTATTTAATCTCACTTAAGAATCATAAACCATCCGTCTACATTTCTGTGATCAAATGCAATTTATGACCTAGCAATACAATTCCGGTTCCTAAATTGACTAATACGGCTTTCAAGTATATTTCTATCAGGAAAGCACATCAAAACCCAATTTTCCCAAATCAAGTTAAGAACAATACCCTATTAATTCACAACTTTCCAATTTCGTGCTCTCTCAAGTGAAATCGGACTTTTTAGATGTACATTAATGTCGGCCACACACTAATGCAGTAGAAACAAGAATTAATAGAACAACATGGAAGAAGAAGATGAAAAACCATATAATTCAACAATCAAAATTCATCACCATTGTTCATAACCTCAGCAAGGAAAAGAATTAGCCACTCATTTGTGGATTAATCATCCTAAAACAAGTGTTAATCATACAAACAATTGATTGAAAGAAGAAGGAAAGAGAGAAAAACCCTGAGCTTTTTCGTCCCTCGACTGCCTGTAGCCCACATCCTTGCTCCACCAAGTCTGAATTAATTAAAAATAAGCCTAAGTGTTCTATTTATACTAGTGGGAATTTTTTCCGGAATAACAAGCAATGTGTCACGGAGGCCAACGCGGAGCACTGCCTCTGTGACACGGCGTGGACGCGGACCCTCACTGGAAATCTGGGGTCCGGGAATAAAGCCTCAACGTGGCACGGCATGCAACGCGGAGGCTTGCCTCCGTGCCATGGAGCTGTCGCGAGGCTTCACTGGAAATTGCCAAATTAATTATCCTCCATGCAGTGTGCCTCCGCGATGGTAGCGTGGCACGACTCCATCGCGGAGCCCCTTTGCATTGTGCAGTCCAATGTCTTTTTCGTGCTCGCATCCAAGTCCAACTCCGATATTGTTCCAACATGCATTTTAGCTCCTCAAAATCATGTTTTACCTACAAAACAATGCTAATCATGTTGGTTAGTATAAATTCACATTTTGTTACCAATTACATGAAAATGTATACACATTGCACAATAAACAAGGCGAAAATGATACGTTTGAGTATCACTTGGGCATATAAATCTGCCCAAGATCAATAACCCTACTAAAATCATATGATTCCCTTGATCCCATTTTTGAGCCTTTAATAGACCATTTTTATTTGATTAACCGATTAACCGTACCCATTTCTTTATAATGAACTTGTTTTGGCCCTGGTCCTTCCTTGGATATTGTGAAACTCAACATAGGTAAAATTCCTAAGTTGAGGGTGGCTAGAGTAGGGGTGCAAAAATGATGGGAACGAGAAAACGGGTGAGAAAAGAGAAAAGGTTAAAAATGAGGTGTGGTGTGAAAGAAAAAAGAAGAGAGATGAAAAAATTTGAAAATCTTGAAAAAGAAAATTCAAAAGAGAAAAATGTTGGAAAAAGTTTAAAATACACCACACCCATTCAAATGTACATAAAAGAGGTGAAAAGGGAAGAAAAGGAATGAAAAGCATAAACGGTGAAATAGGTGAATGGTGTAGCTAATGTATGTAGTTCCAAGGAAGGGATAGTCACTTATAAAATCTTTCATATTTATCATTTCCAGCCCTAAATCCTACATTACAAGCCACAACAAGTCCTATAGTGATACTAATCTGACCATCTGATAAATCGAAGTAGAGAAAATAAGGGCAAGCCTATGGTATCTGATACATAATACTTGAAACTTCTTTGTGAGAGTGAGCGCCATGCTTGTTTAGTCTCATGTAATATTTGATACTATATATGTGAGTGGGGACTTCATTTGTGGTGAGGGTACATGGATTATGTTTACTTTTACTATTGGTCTGTGTGAAAAACATTGGTGATGACTTGATTGCCTGTTGATACCTAGATGACATGTCTTGATCCCTGTTTATCTTGTTTTTTGGTTGCTTGGTACATTAGCTGATGTTGGTTCATGGAAAAGGGTCAGAAATTTTTGAATGCATAGTGCAAGTTTTGTTTAGTATTGGCTGTTGTATCCTAGGTTTATTTTCTAGTTGAGCGTCATGTTTAGTTTTTCTTTTTCTTTTCCTGAGGACATGCAAAAGTCTTAAGTTGAGGGTGTTGATGTGCTGAGAGTTTACAACACTTTCGACGCTTAAAACTAAGAAAATAGCATGGACTTAGGTATATTTATAAGGATATGAGGCACTTTTTCTTTGGTTACAAGATAAATAGGTGTTGGAGAAAAAATGTGCAAAAGATAACCTAAAAGTGCAGAAAAAAGGCTTAACTCACAGTCCTTAATACGAGCCATAGGAAGGTGCTACGAGCCATACTGCTAGTCGTAAGAAGTTTCAGAAGGCTAAGGATGAAGAGGTGCACCCTACGACTCTCAGCACAAGTCGTGCAAAGCTTGTATAGGGCGTTGTGAAGAAGTCATGTAAAGATTCAGAAGATTTGCACAAGAGGCTGATTACTGCTATAGATAGATAGTACTGTTCGGCTGTTTGGTGACTACATGCAAGTGCACGTGGTCGAACAAGTAGTAAAGTGGCTTAAGTAAAGCCAAGTATCGATCCCACAGGGATTGAACAATGGTAATAATTAACTTAAGTGTTAATGAACTATATCTTTAAGAACGCAGACAACCAAATGAATAAGATTTTTAGAGTTTGAGTTACTAACTAATAAGAATCTAAAGCAAAATTATAAAGTGAGTATGAACAATAGTAATGAGCAAGCTGAGATTAAAACGAACATGCAGGGAATTAATTTATCGATACAATTCAGTTAATCTTTCCTTCAGTTGCTAGTCAAGAATTATTGCCTATGGATTGGAACTTTCGTCTCCTATCCAACTTAAGAATCATGAACCTTCAATCTACATTTCTGTGATAAAAGAATTTCATGTTCTAGCCATACAAAACCGATTCCTTAATTGACTAATAAGACTTTCAGATATATTTCTATTTTGAATGTAAATCAATTCTCAATTTTCCCAAACTAAGAAGAGATCATATCCTACCAATTCACATCTTTCTAATTTCTTTCCTTTTCAAAATAAAATTGGATTTTTAGATATACATTAACATTGGCCAAACATTAATGCAGTAAGAACAAGAATTGATAGAACAACCATTGAAGAAAAGATGAAAACTAAAATGATCAACAATTACATTCCACTACAATTGTTCTTAACCTCAGCAAGAAGTGAATTTAGCCACTCATTTATGGATTAACCATCATCAAATGAGTATAAATCATACAAACAATTGAGATAAAAGAGAAAGAGATAGAGAAGAACCCTAGAATTTTCGTCCCCTCAAATGCCTGTAACCCACGTTCTTGCTCAACCAAGTCAGAATGTTTTAAAATAAAACCTAAGTGTGCTACTTATACTAGTGGGAATTTTTCCCGGAATAACAAGCAACGTGGCACGGAGTGTATCGCAGAGCACTCCCTCCGTGCCACGGGGGTATCGTGGACCCTCTCTGGAATTTGGCTCCTCAGACTTTTCACCTCAGCGTGCCACGACCTGCATCGCAGAGCCTGGCCAGCGTGTCACGGTGCAATCGCGCACCTACACTGGAAATTGATGTCCCAGGTAATTATACTCAACATGCCATGGCTTGAATCGCGTGGCATTGCCTCCGTCTCACAGAGGTAACGCGAGACTTCACTGGAAATGGCCAAAATTAAATCACCCGAGGCAGAATGCCTCCGCGATGGCAGCGTGACATGGCTCCATCGCGGAGCCCTTATTTTTGCTGCTCTTCCTTGACCTTTTCCACTCCTTGCTTCCAAGTCCATTCCCGATTTTTACCAACATGTATCTTAGCTTCCTAAAATTCCATTTTACCTGCAAAACAACACTAATCATGTTGGTTAGTAAAAATTCACATTTTAACTACAAATCACGTAAGAATGCACAAATAACGATAGATAACAAAGACGAAATGAAGCATTTGAGTATCACTTGGGCATATAATTCTGCCCAAGATCGCTTACCCCACACTTAAAACCTTGTTTGTCCTCGAACAATACTTTCACATCTCATGCAATTGACACCCATGCATAGCTACTTTGGCTCGACAATTCAAGCTACGGCCATACCGATTATTTAATCTAGCAAATCATCAAGAAAACATGCATGGTCTCATCAATACAATGACATACCCCATATTAAGACCTCCTATACTCAAGAATCAAATCTCGATCTCAGCAAACTCATGCAAATCAACTGATCAAGACATCCGACATGAAATTTAATCTCTCGTCAAGCATGTGCCTTCACAACACAAGAGAATCTCCCCATTTGCAATCATACGATTTCCAAAGCATTACATATAGGGGTATAGGAACACGATTTCGGTCTCTCTCCCAAAGAATTCACATGCATCATGTCATGAACCAGAGGCTTGCCTCTAGTGTATTACTCCACTAACGTAAGGATGCATGATGTAAGATCACGTAGGATTTAACGGGTTGTAATGTAAGCTAAGGAACTAGTAAATACTAAGCTAACCAATAATAGCAACTAGCTTCCTTGAGCGCTTTTCAATACATCCACCATCATTATGAGCATTGTTTCTTCCTTCATCCTCTCATTCTTGAAATTTTTCTTTGTTTTTGTTCTAATTTCTTTAAGCACACTCGACTTAATAACCAAGATTAGTTATACATCTTTATTTTATTTAATTTCAACAAGTGCACCTTTGACCTTTTCTTTAATTTTTACCACTTCCGCTTTTCCTTTCTTTTCACACTTCTCACTTCTTTACACTGTGGGAAAATTGTTTTTCTTGAGCGCTTAAGAGTTTTGGATCAGATTCAAGGCTAATGAAAAGAAGGGATTAAGCTCGGTTTGTACCTCTTCAAAGAAAGAAAAAACAATAGGCTAAAGGCTCAATGGGGCTAACTAGGATGTACATTCAAGGTAGGTATGATAATGGAAAAACTTTCGGTTTAATCAAAGAAATGCCTACATCCTTTCCTACAATACACATCCTTCATTTCGTTTCGTACACACACCAGGCAAGTTCTAGACACTTCACAATAGCATGGAATAATCGAAAACTCACCTCACACTCGTTGCACATGCTCAACTCAAGACATATTCACAGACTCTTCAATCAGCTAATTACAAGAATTCAATATTAAGCCTCGATCACACCGAATCGAACTCTATGGCCTAGGTATCTAAATGTGTTTATGCATTTTCATGCTTTCATACGAATCACCTTTGCAACATAATCTCATGTACAACACGTAACGAGAATTCCGAACCATGAAATAGCGACACGTTTGGGAAACAAACAAAAGAAAAAAATAAAGAGAAACTACTCCTATCGACTACATTTCTCTTAAGACGGTTGTCATCCATCCATCATAGGGAACGGTCACTAATTACGACTTCAGTTCAATGGGACTAATCTCGGTAAAAGCACTGAAAACAAAGGCCGAGAAACCCAAAATAAAAGAAATTTAACGAAAAAATTTAAAAATTTCGATAGAAAACAAAAATATTAGAAAACAAAAATATTTACACAACAACCATTCAACAACAGCTCACCAACACACAACAACTTAACATTCATTACAACACCACTTAAATACAAAACACATCACAAAGAGTCACAGGGTCACATTTTTCACAGGCACAACAACACAACACATCCACATAAACAAAAACAAAAATGAAACATCTAGCACCTAACTACTCCCACCCCACACTTAAACCGAACACTATCCCCAGTGTTCACAAAATTCACATATCACAAAGGTGGGTGGTGAAACTCCCTAATCAATCGAAGTATTCCACTTCTTCATCAGGTGCCGTTGCCTCGTCTCCCATATCCGAATCGCCCCCGCTGTCCTCATCTGTCTCAACATCTAAGTCCTCACGGCGGGTCTCCTCATCAGTGGGGACATCATCATCTATAGGCTCCATAAAAGCTGGCCCCACTCGACATATAGCCCGGGCATTCTCGCCAAAGGGGTAATCTAAGTCGAGCTGGCACAACTCATCTTCTGTTGCTGGCCTCCCGCCTATGAGCAATTGCAGTATTTGCATCCAGTACATGTGGGCCATATACTAATCATCCCGAGCATGTCGTTCAGCTAGTGTGAGAATAGGTCCATGAGTAGTGTTAGGTGCCTTGGTTTTTGTGACATCCAGGGCGCGCCTGTCAATCTGTGGGATGTAATCTAGGGCCTCATCCTTGATATCATAGCCTCTCAGGAACGTGGTAAGCAGACCACCGAACCCGTACCTATGCCTCTCTTCATGAAGGAAATGATTACCGCCCCAACATTTATCTCAAGCCCTTTCATCAGGGCATACACCAAGCACACTCGATCCCGGGTGACATCTGTCATGTGCACCCCCGAGATCAGGTAGGAACACACAATTTTTTGCCAGATCCTGGCTTCCCTGTTCATCTGAGAGTAAGGTAGTGTCTGATGGTAGCCCCTCTCTTTGTGCCTGCTCCACCGTGCTGTTGCACGGGCTCCACATAGAGTGCGTCTAATGTCCGCATAAGGTGGAGTTATATTTAGCTGCCGGAGTACATGGGCGTCTGTGTCCTGCGCCCCCAATATAGCATTCAATTGATGGGGCTCAAACGTGACAACCTGCCCTCTTATCTTAATGGTGTGACTTCGGAGGGTGGGGTTCCAGTTGGCATAGAACTCCCTAATCAGATGGAGATTGCACTCCTTGGGCTCTTCGAAGATGAAGTTCATCCCGACAGTGTCAATCCGGTGTACAATCCTCAGAAATTCCTGTACCAGCGGCTCCCTAGCTATATGCTCTTCCGGGAAGTATTTGGTTTCTTTATGTTTTGCATACCATTTCTTCGCTTCATCCATCACTCATCGGGTTCCGTACTATCGGCGTTAGCCTCTCGGAACTGCTGGTGTTGCTGGAACTGCTGTTCCCAACCTTATTCTTTTTCTGCCGGCGCCCGATGTGGACGCTCCCTTTCATTTATCTTGTCTGCCCGACATTGTTCCTGCACATATAACCATACAATCCCACTGTTGTTCAAATCATAACTAGCTATGACTAAGGTTGGGTTTAATTGAATCAACCCATACTTAGTCTTTAGCCGCAATTTAAAACAATTCGGCAAGACATTCATGATTTCACAATCTTTAAAGTCAACATTCTTAGTGCCTTCATATAATTCGATGGAATAATTACTATGTACTACTCAGACTTCGTACAATGAATAACAATATCGCAATCGATTCCGTTATATCATCATAGCACTTAGCTAAGTTTTTGTTCTCAACAACCTATGCAATTCACCAATTTCATTTTTCCGAAATTTCCCTTGTCTACTTAGCATATTCAATATTGATCACGACATAATTCACATCACCCAACATGCACAACCCAATTTTTTTTACATTTCAAACAAGTTTAGTTTTCTTCCTATTCAAATTCCAACCCTAGCTACCAATTTCGCAAAAATTCATTAAAACATGCATTCATCGATTTCATATACTCACAACGATATTATGAACAATCAATCAATCATAACATAAATGAAATCAAGCTCAATTTTCACTTACGACAAGTTTCAATCACTACCCATGCTCAAAAATCGAAATTTCAAGCAAAAATGAGGTAAAGTTCAAGAACATACCTTTAATCCGATGTAATTGAAGAAAAATTGAAGAAATCTTGTGCCTAGGTCCGTGTCACATTGGGGGAGGAGGGTATTCGGGGTTTTGGTCACGGAGGAACTGAAAGAATAGGACAAAATGAAGGAATTTAGGGTTAAAAAGGAGGTTTTTCGCGCGGGTTACCCGGTGACCCGAGGTAACCCGACGCGAATTACACCTCAACGTGTCACGGAGGGTAACGCGGAGCACACCCTCCGTGACACGGAGCCATCGCATAGGTGTTCTGGAAATTTTAAAACAATCCAAAATACCTTCAACGTGTCACGGAGGGTAACGCGGAGGCCCTCCTCCGTGACACGGAGCCAACGCGTAGGCTCACTGTCATGCCATTTTTATTTTTCTCACCTCGATTTTTTTCCTTTGCGCTTTTTTTCATTTTTGCCCTCCGTTCCACCTGAAAATCATTTCACAACAAGAAATTGGTTAGAATTCATAGGTTTTAATGCAACAATAATATTTTTCTATTTATTTTTTTCTTTTTCTCTTTTTTTTTTCTTTTTTTTCTTTAATTTAAACTAATTCTACTCATCTATTACAACAATTTCACGGGTTGCCTCCCGTGCAGCGCTTGGTTTACCATTTTTGGCTCGACGTCATTTACGCTCAATCATCCTCTAGAGTGATGGACGTCTTCTCTCGAATAATGTTCTCACCCCAGTAATGTTTACAACGCTGCCCATTAACCAAGAACGTGGCACTTCGATCTTCTTTCCACAACTCCACTACCCCGTGCGGGGTCATTCTCACTACCTCAAACGACCCTGACCATTTGGACCGCAATTTTCCTGGAAACAGCCTCAATCTTGAATTGAAAAGCAACACTTTCTGCCCCGGCTCGAATATCCGATGCACCATATGCTTATCGTGCCACCTCTTTGTTTTCTCTTTTGTAGCACTTGGAACTTTCATAAGCATGCCAACGAAACTCATCAAGTTCGATGAGTTGCATCAGCCTCTTCTTACCAGCTAGCTCTAGATCCATGTTCAATTTCCTCACGGCCCAGAAAGCTCGGTGTTCTAGCTCCACCGGTAGATGACACGCCTTTCCATAGACCAATCTATACGGAGAAGTCTCAATTGGTGTCTTGTAAGCAGATCTATAAGCCCACAACGCATCGTCGAGTTTGCTTGACCAATCACTACGTTGTGCATTCACTGTTTTTTGGAGAATCTGCTTCACTTCTCTATTCGACACCTCCACTTGCCCACTAGTTTGGGGATGATATGTTGTTTCCACCTTGTGGTGCACCCCATACTTAGCTAGAAAGTTTTTGAAACTTGCATTTACAAAATGAGCCCCTCCATCACTGATAATGGCTCGGGGTGTTCTGAACCTTGTGAAAATGTGCTTTTTCACAAATTTCATTACCACCTTGTTGTCATTCCTGGGGCAAGCTGTTGCTTCAACCCACTTTGATACATAATCAACGGCCACCAAGATGTAACGATTACCAAATGACGGTGGGAACGGGCCCATGAAATCGATAATCCATACATCAAAGATCTCCACTTCTAATATATGCTGCAGCGACATCTCTTGCCTCCTACCAATTGTGCCTGTCCTTTGACATCTATCACATATTTTTACGTATGCCATAGAGTCTCTAAATAGTGTAGGCCAAAAGAAACCTGACTGTAGCACCTTGTGCGCTGTCCACTCGCCTCCGTGGTGCCCTCTATACAATGAAGAGTGACAACTCCTCAAAACTTCTGCAATCTGGCTCTCCCGGATGCATCTTCTCATAACCTGATCCGTCCCTCCTTAAACAAGTACGGCTCATCCCAAATAAAATACCGACAATCATGCCTCAATTTTTTTCTCTGCTGAGCCGTAGCCTCCGGTGGATAGACTCGATTCACTAGAAAATTCACTATGTCTGCATACCAAGGGATCTCAGCTTCCCTTATTGCCAAGAGCTGCTCATCCGGGAACTCCTCTTTGATGCTGTTGCTCGGTGCTTTGGTAGGGGTTAAAAACCGACACGCAAGTGCACGTGGTCAAACAAGTAATAAAGTGGCTAAGTAAGCCAAGTATCGATCCAAGGAGACTCTGGATAAGTAAAATTGCTTAAGTATACTATATTCTAGTTTACTTCTAATTATGTTGACAACAATGTAACCAAAAATTAAATAATTTTGTTTATAAACTATATACTAAAACTATTAACAAATATTTACTTGAATTGAAACTATGGATAAGAGCATGCCAAGGTTAAGAACAAGTAATGAATTCGATAGTAATCATAATTCGGTTATTCTTCTCTTCATGTTGCTAGCCAAGAACATTAGCCTAGAGATTAAAACTCTCGTATTTAATCTCACTTTAGAATCATAAACCATTCGTCTACATTTCTGTGATCAAATGCAATTTATGACCTAGCAATACAATTCCGGTTCCTCAATTGACTAATATGGCTTTCAAGTATATTTCTATCAGGAAAGCACATCAAAACCCAATTTTCCCAAATCAAGTTAAGAACAATACCCTATTAATTCACAACTTTCCAATTTCTTGCTCTCTCGAGTGAAATTGGACTTTTTAGATGTACATTAAATGTTGGCCACACACTAATGCAGTAAGAACAAGAATTAATAGAACAACATGAAAGAAGAAGATGAAAAACCATATAATTCACAATCAAAATTCAATATACATGTTCAAAACCTTAGCAAGGAAGAGAATTAGCCACTCATTTGTGGATTGATCATCCTCAAATGAGTGTAAATCATACGTACAATTGATTGAAAGAAGAAAGAAAGAGAGAAAAACCCTTAGCTTTTTCGTCCCTCAACAGCTCCTAACCCACGTCCTTGCTCCACCAAGTCTTCCTTATGAAAAATAAACCTAAGTGTGCTATTTATATTAGTAGAAATCTTTCCCGGATTAACAAGCACGTGTCACGGAGGCCAACGCGGAGCACGGCCTCCGTGACACGCTACGGACGCGGAGGCTTTCTGGAAAATCACCCGAAATCGGCCCAGGCAGCACCTTGCCGCGTTGGCAACGTGTCACGCTGCCTGGGCAGCGCGTTGCAGCCCCATGGTCGCGGAGTCCACCTGCCGTGGCACGTTGCCAACGCGCCGGTGGGCTGTTTTGAGCGGCCTGCCTGCCGTGGCACCTTGTCGACGCGCCGGTGGGCTGTTTTGTGCCTCTTCCTTGCCGACGTTCGCGTGTTAATTCCGTTTCCAAGCTTCTACTTCACCAACTCATGGATTAGTTACTCAAACATCATCAAAACCTACAAAACAAAGGCTAATCATGTTGGTTAGCACATATCTCCACATTATATAAAATTACATGCAAATGTATACAATAACTTAGATAAACAAGACTAATTGAAGTAATAAAGAGTATCTCGGGCATATATTTTTGCCCGTGATCACAACCCCACACTTAAAGCCTTGTTCGTCCTCGAACAACCTTTTACATATCATGCAAATGGAGACTCCCACATAACTAATTTAGCAAGATAATTCAAGTTACGGCTATAATGATTACGTAAGATACAAGCTAAAAATAGAGCATGCCTGATTTGATCATTAAAATGAAGTACAACTATGTTAAGACTTCTTAAAGTCAAGAGTCGACTCTCAATTTTAGCAAACTCATGTAAATCAACTGATTAAGAAATTCCACATGAATTTTATCCTTCATTCAACATGTGCCCCTCACGGAAAGAGAGTTACCCAATTTCACACGCAAAAACAATTTTTATATCACAACATGTGTGGGTATATGAATAGAATTACGCTCACTCTCACAAAGAATTCACATGCATCATGTAATGACCCATAAGCTTGCCCTTAGTGTTTTATTCCACTAAAATAAGGATGTATGAATGTAAGATCAAGTAGGACTTTTTAGGTTGTAATGTAACTCAGGTGCGGGTAGGTACTATTATGATCAGTAATAGTGACTATCTTTCCTAAGCGCTTTTAATACATCACGCCTTCATTACAAACTTCCCTTCCCTCACTTCACCTTTTTTTCTCCTTTTAGTTTTCTTTTTCCTCTTTTGTTCCCCCATTTCTTTCGACACTTTTAGCTTATTAGTAAGGAGTACTTAAGCAATATGTTTCATTCATTCCTTTTCTTACTCCCTACTAATAACCAACCATTTTCACACAAATGCACCTTTTTCCTTTTCTCAACTATTTACAACTTGCTATTTTTCCTTCTTTTCCATTCTTCTCACTCCTTTACCCTTTCGGATTTTTCCTTTAAGCGCTTCGGAGTTTTGGTTCAATTTCAAGGCTAATGAAAGAAAAAGGATTAAGCTTATGTTGCAGCTGTCAAAGAATAGGCTCAAGGCTCAATGGGGTTAACTAGGATTAATTTTTCAAGGTAGGTATAATGAGGGATAAAAAGTTGGTTCATTCAAAGAAATGCCTATATCATTTCCTCCAATTCACATCCTTCATTTCGTTTTATAAACACACCAGGCAAGTTCTAGACAATCCACAATAGCACGGAATACTCAAAAACCTTACACTCATGGCACATGCTCAAATCAAGACACAATCAGTAGACTCTTACTCAGCTAATCACAAGAATTCGGAATTAAGCTTCAAACATATTGAGTCAAATTCAAGAGCCTAAGTGTCTCAAACAAAGTTATACACTTGCATGCTTCCCACTGAACATACTTGCCTCTTACAATCACGTATAGCACATAACAAGAACATCAAGCACCAATTAGTTATGGTTTCAAAAACCCAAAACCTATCGACTAATTTTCCTCAAGACGGTCGTCATCCATCCATCGTCGAAAACAGTCCCTAGCTATGACTAAAAACTTTATATACAGACCAAGGAAAGAAAATTTTTTTTTTATTCTTCGGTTCAAATACCCCCCGTCGGAAAAGAACCGAAAAGAAAAACCAACGGGTGATGAAGTCATGCTTAATCCACAAAAATTTTTCAAAATTTTCAAAATTTCAAATTTCTCACCAACTTTTGTACAAGCATTACATTCACCAAAAATCATTAAGCACAGAAATTTTGAAATTTCCTAGAAATTTCCCTCACCCCACACTTAAATCATGCTATGTCCGCATAGCATCAAACTAAAGGTTACAAAGGGTGAGAAATACTCCCTGAGGCCTTTAGGCCTAGCTGACAGCATGGTTTTCTTCAACTATGGACAAGTGGGTGTTCGACCCCACACTTTTTCTTTTTCATGCTTGTTAGCTTCCTCCTCCACGGGTACTCAGACTTCCCCTCCAGCTGCGCTTAACTTTCCACCAAAACAACACAAGATGAAAATAAACAAAAATCAACTCAATTGCAAGAAATTAAAATGGTACCTGTGGTACCCTTGGGTTGCCTCCCAAGCAGCGCCTAATTTTACGTCGCGGCACGACGTACCAAGTTTCACCACTTTTTCCTCCACCTTGAAGATATGAATCTCACCCCTAATTTCTTCTCTAATTTCCTCTTATGCTCCAGGGGTGGTGGTGAAAAATTGTAAGGACCAAGCAGTAGATGTTTTCTTTTGAACCTATTGGCCCTTATGTAAGCGAAGTTATTTTGTCTTTCTGAGTTAGCAAATTTCAAAATATATGGTGCTTGGTCCTCCTCTAGACATTTCTCTACAAACTTGGAAGACTCTATTTCTATGTTGTCAACCAAATTTAATGTTGAAAAATGCGTAGAGTGTGGTCCAATACACCTCAACTCTGAAACTGCATTTTGCTTGACCTCCTTACTTGTATATACCTTCTCGACATCGACATCTATCTCACCATTAAAGTCGACTGGGGGATACGCTAACTCTTCTTCCAAGAATGGATTTTCCATAAGTGTGAGCCCATCACGGGGACACTCAAGAGATTCGAATTGTTGGGCTTCATCCAAAAATTCACCCTTGTCGTCCTCTTGTAGTTCCTCTTGAATATCGGCTAAAACTGTTGTCTGTGATTTATCACACGCTTCAGCTTCAGCGATCATCTCCGTGAATTTGATGGTCATCCTTTCTAGAGCCTCTGCATTCTCTTCTTGCTGATTTCTCAATACTGCCATCGCCTCCTTCATTGCTTCTGATTGCTCCAAGAGTTGTTTCAACATGTCTTCTATTCGAGCTTGGCGTCCCAAGTCCTCATTTTCCGCATGCCTATATTCAGAAAAAACAACAGAAGGATCATAGTAGGGGCTTGGGGGAGGGGAATATGCCTTTGGACAATCACCCCAATGGCCATATTGACACCCACATATATTGCACGTATTACAGTTTTGCCACAAGTGGGGTCCTCCACAATTCATGCAAGATTCGCCAAAATATGCGTATCCACCATTTATATTCCAAGACGTCATGTCAATGAGGGTATCCGAGAGAGAGAAAAATTAAAATGAACAGAGAATTAAAACAAATACTAAGACCAAGTTGTCAACAGTTAAGAAAATAAAACAAAAATATAGTAAATTTACACTTAACACAATTTCACAAATCGCCTAGCCTCCCCGGCAACGGCGCCAAAAACTTGCTCGGTGCTTTGGTAGGGGTTAAAAACCGACACGCAAGTGCACGTGGTCAAACAAGTAATAAAGTGGCTAAGTAAGCCAAGTATCGATCCAAGGAGACTCTGGATAAGTAAAATTGCTTAAGTATACTATATTCTAGTTTACTTCTAATTATGTTGACAACAATGTAACCAAAAATTAAATAATTTTGTTTATAAACTATATACTAAAACTATTAACAAATATTTACTTGAATTGAAACTATGGATAAGAGCATGCCAAGGTTAAGAACAAGTAATGAATTCGATAGTAATCATAATTCGGTTATTCTTCTCTTCATGTTGCTAGCCAAGAACATTAGCCTAGAGATTAAAACTCTCGTATTTAATCTCACTTTAGAATCATAAACCATTCGTCTACATTTCTGTGATCAAATGCAATTTATGACCTAGCAATACAATTCCGGTTCCTCAATTGACTAATATGGCTTTCAAGTATATTTCTATCAGGAAAGCACATCAAAACCCAATTTTCCCAAATCAAGTTAAGAACAATACCCTATTAATTCACAACTTTCCAATTTCTTGCTCTCTCGAGTGAAATTGGACTTTTTAGATGTACATTAATGTTGGCCACACACTAATGCAGTAAGAACAAGAATTAATAGAACAACATGAAAGAAGAAGATGAAAAACTATATAATTCACAATCAAAATTCAGTATACATGTTCAAAACCTGAGCAAGGAAGAGAATTAGCCACTCATTTGTGGATTGATCATCCTCAAATGAGTGTAAATCATACGTACAATTGATTGAAAGAAGAAAGAAAGAGAGAAAAACCCTTAGCTTTTTCGTCCCTCAACTGCTCCTAACCCACGTCCTTGCTCCACCAAGTCTTCCTTATGAAAAATAAACCTAAGTGTGCTATTTATATTAGTAGAAATCTTTCCCGGATTAACAAGGAACGTGTCACGGAGGCCAACGCGGAGCACGACCTCCGTGACACGCTACAGACGCGGAGGCTTTCTGGAAAATCACCCGAAATCGGCCCAGGCAGCACCTTGCCGCGTTGGCAACGTGTCACGCTGCCTGGGCAGCGCGTTGCAGCCCCATGGTCGCGGAGTCCACCTGCCGTGGCACGTTGCCAACACGCAGGTGGGCTGTTTTGAGCGGCCTGCCTGCCGTGGCACCTTGTCGACGCGCCGGTGGGCTGTTTTGTGCCTCTTCCTTGCCGACGTTCGCGTGTTAATTCCGTTTCCAAGCTTCTACTTCACCAACTCATGGATTAGTTACTCAAACATCATCAAAACCTACAAAACAAAGGCTAATCATGTTGGTTAGCACATATCTCCACATTATATAAAATTACATGCAAATGTATACAATAACTTAGATAAACAAGACTAATTGAAGTAATAAAGAGTATCTCGGGCATATATTTTTGCCCGTGATCAGCTGTTACCTTCCTTCACATGCGACCGACTTTCCAATCGCGATAGGTGATCTGCCACTTGATTCTCGCTCCCCTTTCTGTCCTTAATCTCTAGGTCAAACTCTTGCAACAACAAGATCTATCTGATCAACCTGGGCTTTGCATCCTTCTTGTTAAATAGATACCGAATCGCTGCATGATTGGTATACACCACTACTCTTGAACCCACCAAATAGGACCTGAATTTGTCAAACGCAAACACCAATGCTAGAATCTCCTTTTTTGTGACTGTATAATTAACTTGGGCAGCGTCTAGTGTTTTGCTTGCATAATGAATAGAATGAAAAATTCCATTCCTCCGTTGCCCCAATATAGCTCCCACAACTACATCGCTTGCATCACACATCAGTTCAAATGGTTGTTCCCAATCCAGAGAAATAAGGATAGGTGCTTCTATTAATTTCTACTTCAACTCCTCGAATTCTTTGACACAATCTTCATCAAACTCGAACTTCACCTCCTTTTCTGGCAACCTGCATATTGGTCTAGAAATTTGAGAGAAGTTCTTAATGAACCGTCTATAGAACCCTGCATGCCCGAGAAACCTGCAAACACCCTTCACTGACACAGGTGGTGGTAGCTTTTCAATAACTTCGATCCTAGCACGATTGACCTCCAACCCCTTGCAAGACACTTTATGGCCAAGGACGATACCCTCCTTGACTAAGAAATGACATTTCTCCCAGTTGAGTATAAGGTTGGATTATTCACAGCGAGCTATCACCCTGTCAAGATTCTGCAAACAAGTAGCAAACGAATTACCAAAAATAGAAAAATCATCCATAAATACCTCGATGAAATCTTCCACCATGTCGTGAAAGATCGCTATCATGTATCTCTGGAATGTGGCGGGTGCATTGCATAAACCAAATGGCATCCGCCTAAAAGCATATGTCCCATAAGGACATGCGAAAGTAGTCTTCTCCTGATCCTCCGGTGCTATGGCTATTTGGTTATAGACAGAGTACCTATCAAGGAAACAATAATTTTCTTGTCCAACCAATCTGTCCAATATCTGATCAATGAACGGGATAGGATAGTGATCTTTCCTCGTGGCTTCATTTAGCTTTCTGTAGTCCATGCAAATCCGCCAGCCTGTGACGGTGCATGTAGGGATCAGCTCATTTTTCTCATTGGTGACCATGGTCATCCCTCCTTTCTTTGGAACACACTGAACGGGACTGACCCATTCGCTATCCGAAATAGGATGGACCACACCTGCATCAAGCCACTTAATTACTTCTTTCCTAACCACATCCTTCATCATCGAATTCAACCTCCACTGAGGCTTTATAGTTGGCTTTGCTCCTTCCTCCATGAAAATTCTGTGTGTGCAAAAAGCTGGATTGATACCTCGAATATTTGACATTTGCCAGCCCATCGCTTTCTTCCTTCTTTTGAGAACCACCAATGCTTCCTTTACCTGTGCCTCTGTCAATTCTGCGGAGATGATGACTGGCAAAGTGTCATCTTCCCCCCAAAAAGATATATTTTAAATGGGGAGGCAATGTTTTCAACTCCAGTTTTGGTGCTTCCTCAATAGATGGTTTCGAAAATGGTTGTAGGGACCTCAGTAAGGGCTGAAAGTCATGCTTACTGAGATACCACTTTAGTTCATTCAACATTCGCACCATCTCATAGGTATCTATATCTCTGAAATGATCGGAGCTCATCAATGCTCTTTCCAATGGATCTCGAGAATCAACAATCTGAAGAATTTTTGCTTGGTCTAGCACATTGATTGCTGAAAGCTCCTCATATACGGGCGGAAGCTTCATGGCCTTATATACATCAAATACCTCCACTTTGTCATGCGCTCGCATAGTTAGCTTCCCTGCATCTACATCAATCAAAGCTCTCCCGGTTGCCAAGAAAGAACGTTCCAAAATAAATGGGACTTCCACATTCGGCTCAAAATCCAAGACAATGAAATCTACCGGGAAGATAAGGGAGCCCAGTTGCACCAGCACGTCCTCCACAATGCCATCTGGTCTAGCCAAGGAATGGTCCGCTAACTGCAAGATCACTGTAGTTGGTCTAGGACTGCCCAGCCCCAACTTCTTGAACACCGATGTCGGCATCAAGTTAATGCTCGCTCCCAAATCGCATGATCTGCGAACTTGGATACTTTGCCCAATTGTTATTTGAATTGTAAAGCTCCCAGGGTCCTTAAGCTTTGTTGGCAACCTATTCTGTATCCGGGAAGTGCACTCCTCAGTAAGTGCCACTGTAGCATACTCCGTCAATCTGCTTTTGTTAGCTACGATGTCCTTGATATACTTTGCATATTTAGGCACTCCCTGCAAAACATCAACCAAAGGTAAACTAATGTGTACCTGTTTAAGCACCTCCATGAACTTTTTGAAACAAGCTTCCTCCTTATGTTTCTTTAATCTTTGAGAGAACGGGGGTAGTGTTCTTTCTGCTTCAGCTGCCTTCTCCTTCCCCCTCTCATCATCATGTTCCCTATCTTTCTTCATTGCTCCTGACTGCTGAGGTGGTCTTTCTGGTTCCACCTCCTTGAGTTGTAAACCACTCCTTGTGGTCACTGCATTAACGTGCTTGGGATTCGGGTCAGTGTCACTCGATAGTCCTCCTCTTGGCCTGGTGTTTTGAGCTCCAGCTAGTTATCCAAACTGGTACTCCAACGCCTTCTTAGCTAACTGGTTGTTTTTTATGTCTGCTGCCAATTTCACATAATCAGCCTGCATTTGAGCTTGGTTAACTAACATTGTTTTAAACATTTCCTCAATGCTGGTGGGTGGTGGAGGAGGTGCATTGTTTCCTCTGTATTGAGATTGATAATTCTGTTGCCCTCCTTGATTTCTCTGCGCACCCTGATTCGAACTCTGCCCTTGATGACTGTTACTACCCCAAGAGAAATTCAGATGGTTCCTCCAATTCGAGTTGTAGTTGTTGCCATACTACTGGTGATTATTTCTCTGTACATTCCCAACAAAGTTCACTGAATCTGGATTTGCACCACAACACTCAGCTGAGTGTTCATTACTACCGCATATTTCACACCAAATCTGCTGCACTACATTAACTGGGGCTTGAGGTTGATTTAAGCTCATATTGTTGAAGTGGGTGTTGAGTTGATTTTGCTATGCAGCTATCTGTGCAGCGATTGCTGTAAAACCATCCATTTCAAAGACTCCTGTCGCTTTCCTTGTTCCTTCTCTAGACGAGTCAGCATTCCACTCTGGATTTCCCTGCGAAATATGATTTAACAAAGTATACAACTCCTCATAAGTCTTTTCTAATGCTTGTCCCCCAGCTGCTGAGTCTAGCAAAATTTTTGTGTGAGGTTCCAAATCCTCTATGAAAGTATGCACAAGCACATCATTGGACTGGTGATGGTGAGGACAATCCCTTAGCAATGATTTGAACCTTTCCCAAGCTTGATACAGATTCTCCCCCTCTCTTTGTTTAAAACTTTAGAATCTAACTTCTAAGTCTTGGTGTTTTCCCGGATGGAATAAACCGTATCAGAAATTTTCTTGCAAGATCATCCCACGTGGTGATAGAGTTAGGTGGTTCAGCTTTCAACCACCTCTTTGCTTCCCCCAATAATGAAAATGGGAATAATGTAAGCCTCACGTAGTCGGATGATACTCCAGCGGGGATGTAAGTATCACTTATCTCCAAAAAGTTTTGGAGATGTTGTTGTGGATGTTCGTGAGGGAGACCTGTGAATTACCCGCTGGTGTGCATCAATTGCACCATGTTCTGTTTAAGCTCAAACCTCCCTCCTAGCTCTGGTCTGCGAATACTTGATGTAACATTGTTAGCACGTGGGATTGCCACTTCGCGAACCGGCCTAGCTGCCAATTCGTCGGGCACTAACACTGCCCTCACAAGTGGTGGATTCTGTTGTTGCTCCAGGATTGTCTTTCTGAGCAACTGTAGCTTTTTCTCTAGAGCTTCCCTTCTTTGACGATGAAATTGTCTTTCCAGCTCTATGTATGAATCCACCAACTCCTTGTCTCTTGGCAGTGTTCAACAGAATTCAATATCTGCAAAATACAGGCTAAGATCAAGTTGTCAACACTTATATAGAAATTGTAAACTAACACTAAGAAAACAATTTTACCAATTGCCAGTCCCCGACAACGGCGCCAAAAACTTGTTCGGCTGTTTGGTGACTACACGCAAGTGCACGTGGTCGAACAAGTAGTAAAGTGGCTTAAGTAAAGCCAAGTATCGATCCCACAGGGATTGAACTACGGTAATAATTAACTTAAGTGTTAATGAACTATATCTTTAAGAATGCAGACTACCAAATGAATAAGATTTTTAGAGTTTGAGTTACTAACTAATAAGAATCTAAAGCAAAATTATAAAGTGAGTCTGAACAATAGTAATAAGCAAGCTGAGGTTAAAACGAACATGCAGGGAATTAATTTATCGATACAGTTTAGTTAATCTTTCCTTCGGTTGCTAGTCAAGGATTATTGCCTATGGATTGGAACTTTCATCTCCTATCCAACTTCAGAATCATGAACCTTCAATCAACATTTCAGTGATAAAAGAATTTCATGTTCTAGCCATACAAAACCGATTCCTTAATTGACTTATATGACTTTCAGATATATTTCTATTTTGAATGTAAATCAATTCTCAATTTTTCCAAAATAAGAAGAGATCATATCCTACCAATTCACATATTTCCAATTTCTTTCCTTTTCAAAATCAAAATTGGATTTTTAGATATACATTAACATTGGCCAAACATTAATGCAGTAAGAACAAGAATTGATAGAACAACCATTGAAGAAAAGATGAAAACTAAAATGATCAATAATTACATTCCACTACAATTGTTCTTAACCTCAGCAAGAAGTGAATTTAGCCACTCATTTGTATATTAAGCATCATCAAATGAGTATAAATCATACAAACAATTGAGATAAAAGAGAAAGAGATAGAGAAGAACCCTAGAATTTTCGTCCCCTCAACTGCCTGTAACCCACGTTCTTGCTCAACCAAGTCAGAATGTTTTAAAATAAAACCTAAGTTTGCTATTTATACTAGTGGGAATTTTTCCCGGAATAACAAGCAACGTGGCACGGAGTGTATCGCGGAGCACTCCCTACGTGCCACGGGGGTATTGCGGACACTCTCTGGAATTTGGCTCCTCAGACTTTTCACTTCGACGTGCCACGACCTGCATCGCGGAGCCTGGCCAACGTGTCACGGTGCAATCGCGCACCTACATTGGAAATTGATGTCCCAGGTAATTATACTCAACATGCCATGGCTTGCATCGCATGGCATTGCCTCCGTGTCACGGAGGTAACACGAGACTTAATTAGAAATGGCCAAAATTAAATCACCCGAGGCAGAATGCCTCCGCGATGGCAGCGTGACACGGCTCCATCGCGGAGCCCTTATTTTTGCTGCTCTTCCTTGACCTTTTCCACTCCTTGCTTCCAAGTCCGTTCCTGATTTTTACCAGCATGTATCTTAGCTTCCCAAAATTCCAGTTTACCTGCAAAACAACACTAATCATGTTGGTTAGTATAAATTCACATTTTAACTACAAATCACATGAGAATGCACAAATAACGATAGATAACAAAGATGAAATGAAGCATTTGAGTATCACTTGGGCATATAATTCTGCCCAAGATCAAGTACGAGTCGTACCAAAGCACTCGTGATGAACTTCAGAAAAATTTCAAAGTCTCAGAGTCAAGCCACAGAAGCATAGTACGACTCATAGGAAGCACATATGAGTCATACCAAGGTCCAACACTTAGCCAAATTTCAGCCAGCCCATGACATACGGAAGCAGGTACGAGCCGTACCTACCTGCTACGGGCCGTAGGACAAGTCGTGACGCAGGCGGCTTAAGTTATGGAAATTCACCCTGTTAACCTAGGAAAAGGATTTTTATGTCTCTATAAATATGTTTTATGTTTTATTTTCATGATATAGGTGATCAAAAGTGATTAGAAGTGATTAGCAATCAAGTTAGAGAGATTTAGATGTGAGAATTGAGTTGTTTAACTTGTGATCAACCTTTTCTTGGTTTTCTTTTGATCTTCATATTGTTCTTGAGGATTTTTCTGATTAATACAAAGAAGTTATTCTCTCATCCATAATTGTAAGAATTGATTTATGTATTTTATTATGAATGCAAATCACAATCTTGCAACTATGAGAGGCTAAAACCTCCATAGCTAGGATTGTGGGAACCATGGTGGATTAACAAGCTAGGGTTACATAAAAGTGATTTAAAACCAATGCAAAATACTTGTATTATATTCTCTTTATGCTTAAACATTTCTTGACGGTGTACAACATTAGGACATGCCCGAATTCTTTACTTGCTTGAGCCTAGAGAGGTAGAGATTAGGAAAAAAGAATTACAACAAAGCCTTGATCTTGATGATCATGGTATTAACTTGAGTTGTGGTCGCAGAATAGTTAAATTTGGGACATATTGATAACGGTTAATTTGCAATCGCTCATGAGACCCAACCCCAGTGATTGAGTATATTCATTCAATAGGGACGAACCAGTCATTTGAATGAACCTAAGTTATCAGTTCTACATGAAAGCATTGGTGATGATCACGTATGTATACCGAAAACAGTTATGAACCTATGGGGAACACAAAACCCTAGTTATACTTCATTCTTGATTTCAACTAAAGTTTTAACTATGTTTTTAATTATTTTTTTCTTTAGAACCCCACTATTTGGAGTAACTACCTAACAAGTTCACTTACTGGCTTTAGTCTAGCTCTTCCATATTCCCTGTGGGATCGACCCTAACCTCTAGTTGGGTTCTTTATTGACAACGTCTGCTTCATACTTCGGTAGGAGGTACGATTTGAGCATTATCACAATCTATCTATCTAAACCTGTAGACAAGTATGCAGCACCCCATAGTTGGGCGTTAGTACAATATGTACCGAATATGTAAGGCAGTAAATAAGGCTGAATAGAAGATGATAAAGAACTGAAACTGAATAGCAAGAAGGGGCTGAAGTTAACCTGTAAGCCTTCTTATCCAGAACCTGCGTCTAGTAAAATGCTACATGTATATGAGTTGAAACTGTATGACTATACATAGGCTACAACTAACAAGCAAGTATGCAAAGAAGAACCTAACTTGGCCCCCATAAGCCTGGAAGGTGCAAGCAACATAGAAAAAACCTACCGGGGCCCCCGATAATCCCTAAAATGTACACTTCAATCTATATATCCCTATCAAGGTTCCTATGATTCTATTGGTTCTATAGCCAACCTACCTGCCTTCTGGGTCTGCATTTGAGCTCGCTAGACTCCTGTAACTGTGTCTGAGCCCGGTTGGCTCTTGGAACTGCACCTTGGGCCCACAAGGCTCGATGGAGGTTCAGTGATGCCGATACAACATAAACATAGAAGCCTATTTGTGGATGGACTGTAATATGGTCCTTGGGCCTTCATATAGTCCCTTGGGATATCACATAGCTCCTTGGAGCAACATCATATAGCCCCATAGGCGATGACATAGTTAGCAACCCTGAAGTTGGTCAACGGAAGGCAATCCTAGGTGGGTTAAATCCCAACCAATATACTACAATTAAGTCTCACTCTAGCTACTCAAAAAACATATCTGGCTCTTAAGGCCTAACACGACCACTACTCGCCCCTAGAATAGTCTGTATAGTTGCCAACAAACGCACCCTATGTGCCTATAATTGATTAGAGGACCCTGGCAGTGATCATAATCTCTAATGGTCTAGACAAAATAGGGTGAGATCTGGAGTGTCCTAAATGATACTTTGAATTTCATGCTATGATAGTGATAGCTCATAAGTGAACCGTAAGGTCGTGGACGACCAACTATTTAGTTCCTTCGCGTAGAACAACTGTAGGGCTACTACTTAATTGGACATGCTCCTGAGCAGTCAGACCTTAACCTTCCTTAGGCACTTTATGATAATTCTTAGCCTGAAGGTAATACTGTACTACTATGGTTCCAGTCCCTTAGACATTAACTTGGTCTTTTCAGATTTCATATGATTTCTCTGGACGATTCATAGCCTCGTAGGCAGGTTTATCTAGAACTAGCCATTCGCGGCAACCTGTACCTGAGTATCTATAAGAGCAGGCTAGGGCGTTGGCCCCGCATCCAACTACTAATAAGGTTCCCTCCTTAGGGTACCCACGGGTCTATCTGACTTGTATAATTGGGATGACTTCCTGGGCGACCTGTATGACAAACACTAAGTCGACTGCACCTAATAGTCACTGGCAGTGGCTAATTACATGGAAGGCTGTCACTCATTTCACTGGGCAATCCTGGTGCTGCTGACTTTAGGGTAAGACTATCCTACTCAAATTTTGGCCCTGGAGGCATCAAGGCATGCCAACGGCCTCTAGGCGAGCTTTACTGATAATACAGGCGCCAAGCTAAGTTATATCACATCGCGGCGCCCTATGCTGTCCAACTTACCAACTTAGGCCCAATAGATAACCATAAACTTCTAAGGCCTTGGCATGTTACAAAACATTAGAATTCTACTACCATAGTGAATAAAAGAATAGAGAAATTTCTATGACACACCTAACATGGGTCACACTTAACATGCTCTTTCCCGACGAGGGATACCATAATATACACTCAAAACATCTTTTAACAGCTGACTACAATATATATACACTCATATTCTACTAACAGTAGCTAATCACAAAATATATAATCCTTATCTATTAGCATCAACTAATTACAACGTATAGGATTGTTGGCTCCATTCAAGAACATAGGTCGTATCATTATACGACAAGAATAACTTGCTAAAGGGATAAGCCTTAACATACCTCAAATGTCACGCCCCACCTTTGGGAGGCATGATTGGCACGTGATACCTTACTAAGACCTGAACTGCTGAACTGACTGAGCCTAAGCACCTCTGGTGCAGGGCTAACTCTAACTTTAGAATCAAGAAAACAACGAGCAATATAGAGGCTGTAAATACAACCGCCAGCCGACAAGGCTTATAGCCACCTGTGAAAATAAATAGCTAACTAGAGACAAACAATCATAGGGAGTCGTCCTATGTGGGCCGACAAGGCCACCATGATATCTAGTTATAACTGAAAAGTAAAATCAAATGATAAACTGAACTATGACCGATATGGCCGCCAATCAATAGCTAAACAAGGCCCCACACGGCCAACACCCATAATCTAAAACACATATGGGCCCCACATGGCCGATATCATCTAACCACAGGGAAGTAACACAATCTGCAAGCCTCTAGGAGTAATAAGATGGTCAGGACAGGGCTCGACCTAGACATACTGTACAAACAAAAAAAGTAAACCTCTATCACACAATCTCCGGAAGAATGGAGTTGACGGCTCTGTACGACTGACTGGAACTACGAGGGACCTGCTCCTCGTCTATTTGCACCTGTAGGCAAGTAATGCAGCACCCCAGAAGAGGGCGTTAGTACCACAGGTACTGAATATGTAAGGCAGTAACTTTAAATGACTGAAAGTAAGAAATAGAACTGACAATAACTGATGTAAAGAAAACGGACTGAAGATGACTGAGGTAGTGAAATCAGGACTAAACATAACATTAATGAGGAAGGTAGGGGTCATACCTTACAAGCGAGGCGTCTTACTGTCTAACTATCAGTAACTAAGGCAAACATAAACCTTACTTGGCCCTCATAAGCCGGAAGGTAGAATCAGCACAAAATAACCCACCTGGGCCCCCATTAGCCCTAGTGAGTACACCTCAATCTATATACCCCTATCCAGGTCATACTGAGTCAACTACCAGCTATAAGTGTCCTACTGATCCCCTGGGTTTGCAACTAGGCCCGCTCGACCCCTGACTGTAGTTGTGTCTGAGTTCAGAGGACTCTTGATATCTACACCCCGGGCATAAATGATCGGCGGGGTGTGTATAAGGCTAACCACAGCATATGAGGATCTAGATCCCCATCTTCGTCCCTTGTGGATGGCATGCCGCTCTGTAGAGCGACGTATCCTCGCCTCTGGCGGGCGGCGACACAGCTATTAACCCTGAGGTGGTCACGGAAGATATACAGGTGTAATCCAGCCCAAAGCAATACAAATTATGAGCCTCAACTGACAACAACAACTTGACATGATAGCATACTCCTAACATGCTTTACTGGGATTCATACTGGACTACTATGCTGAAGAAACTAACTTGCTGAAAGAAAATGCCTTAACATACCTCGTTCGCTGTTTACCGATTAACTAGCGAGTTTCGGCTCGTGTTCAACTGCCCTTCTTAACTGTAATCATATTAATTTAAGAATAGGGCTACTTTATTAATATATTCAAAGAAAATGGTAACTTAATATATATACTGATTATACTTCAACTTATCGAAAGAAGATCAAAAACTCGTAATTTCTCGGGAATCTAGAAGGGAGAAATACTTACTTTAGGCATGTGATCGTATTGACACTAGTTTGAAATAACTCCACTAACTTAGGCTCGGCGGGATGAAGATTAGCCGGGCATATTTTACGAAAATAACTCAGCAGCGATGCTCTCTGTAGCCTTATACTTCACTACCCGAAGTTAATTTAGATTTGGACGGCATTTAGCGGTGTAATCGGATGATTTCCAAATGTTTTCCTTGGTTTCCCTCTGTTTTGGCCGTGAATAAATGAATAATGATCTAACTTATAAGTGTGAGGCCTTTATATACTTGAGGTGGTAGACAAGGCAACGTGGCACTCTGCCAGTCGCGCTGATTTTGCTCCGTGCCACTTTGGGAAACGTGGAGGGGGCTGCTCCATGCCACTTTTCCCCTCTGGGCAACTTGGTTCGACCTCCTCCCATGAAATCCCAACTTTGCACTCGTTCGGCCTTTCCCCGGGCCCTTTCCTCATACGTATGATACTCTAAAACTCTCAACCAACATACGAATAGGCCGACTAAACGTTAGAAACTTACGGGCTGTAACATCCTCCCCCCCTTAAGAACATTCATCCTCGAATGTTAACTTCTGCTTGCAAGAACCTTAACCTTGCAATTACTTATTCTTGAAAAATTTTGGCAGAGTCTCCCCTGTAATATGGACTATCCAAAAACACTGAAACATAGAAAAGTCCAATACACGTACTTCACACAATACTATAGCATTCAATTCACAATAGACCGAAGTCAATTATCTCACATATACAGGTATGTAATGAAACTTATGAAACAACAACAACAATATACCTCTAGTTGCACAATTTGACTAAGTCTGAAATAACTGAGGACATCTGGTTTTCATATCGTCTTCTTCCTCCTAGGTCATCTCCTCTCGGTTATTCCGCCATAACACTTTAATAGAAGAAACATCTTTAGTTCTTAGCCAACGGATCTGCCGATCTAGTATGGCTACTGGAGCTTCTTCATAAGCTAACTCCTCAGTGATTTGGATGTATTTGACTGGGATAATCTGGGAGGGATCTCCTATGCACTTCCTCAGCATTGATACATGAAAAACTAGGTGAACGGATTCTAATTCTGGAGGTAAATCTAATTCATAAGCCACCTGGACTATCCTTCGACGAATCTAATAAGTCTCAATAAACCTCGGGCTAAGCTTTCCTTTCTTACCAAATCTTGTCACACCCTTCATCGGTGAACCTTCAGGAATACCCAGTCACCCACATTAAATTCTAGGTTTCTTTGCCGCACATCAGCATAAGATTTCTGGCGGCTCTGAGTAGTTAGCAGACATTCCCGAATAAGCTTTACTTTCTCTTTTGACTGATAAATAATATCTGGCCCAATCAATGATGATTCTCCTACCTCAAACCAACCAGCTGGAGACCTGCACTTCCGCCCATATAACACTTTATAAGGCGCCATCTGAATTGCTGAATGATAACTGTTGTTATGGGAAAATTCAATAAGTGGTAGATGTTCATCCCAACTGCCTTCAAAATCTTGCACACATGCCCGTAACATATCCTCAAGCATCTGGATTGTACGTTCGGCCTGCCCGTCTGTCTAAGGATGGAAGGCTATGCTCAAGTTAACCTGCGTCCCCAGGCCCCTCTGAAAGGACTGCCATAATTTAGCTATAAACTGCGCCCCTCTGTCAGAGATAATTGACAATGGAACACCATGCAATCGAACTATTTTTATAATATACAGCTCAGCATAATCTTCGGCTGAAAAGGTAGCCCTTACTGGCAGAAAGTGAGCTGATTTTGTCAACCTGTCAACAATTAACCAGATAGAATCATATTTACGCCTGGTATGAGGTAACCCTACTACGAAATCCATATTAACTGCCTCCCATTTCCATAAAGGCACGGCTATATCCTATGTCAGTTCGCCTGGTTTCTGATGTTCAGCTTTCACCCGTTGGAAATTGGTACATTGAGCTACGAATTCTGCTATCCTCTTTTTCATTCCCGGCCACCAGTAAATCTCTTTTATGTCATGGTACATTTTTGTCGAACCTTGATGGAGGGAGTAACGGGCATAGTGTACCTCGTCCATAATTTGCTGGCGAAGCCCTGCCACATCTGGAATGCAGAGGCGATCCCTATATCTCAAAACTCTATCCTTAGTTACCTGCAAATCTGTCACTTCCCCTCGCTGGACCCTATTTCTGAGTTGAACCAGGCTAGGATCTTCATACTTCCGTTCTTTTACTTCCACAACCAATGATGAAACTGCGGTATTCTGGATTACCATTCCATTGTCTCCTGATTCTACTATACAATTGGCTGGACTGGCTAGCTGATGTAATTCTCGAGCCAATTCCTGCAACTCGGGCTATAAATATGCCAGGCTTCCCATGGATTTGCGACTAAGGGCATCTTATACAACATTGGCCCTTCCTGGGTGATACAAAATATTTACATCATAATCCTTTAACAGCTCCAAGCAGCGACGCTGCAGCAGATTCAACTCCTTCTGGGTAAAAATATACTGCAGGCTTTTATGATCAGTGAAAATATCTACGTGGATGCCATACAGGTAGTGTCTCCATATTTTCAAGGCAAGAATCACCGCGGCTAACTCTAGGTCATGGGTAGGGTAGTTCTTCTCATGCTTCCTCAGCTGCCTGGAAGCATAGGCAATCACCTTACCATGCTGCATCAAAACACATCCTAACCCAACACCCGAAGAGTCACAATAGGCTGCATAACCCTCTGTTCCTTCTAGAAATGCTAGCACCGGTGTTGGTGTCAATCTGTCTTTCAATTCCTGAAAGCTCTGCTCACATTCCTCAGTCCAATGGAATTTTGCTGCCTTCTGCGTCAATTTGGTTAAAGGTGCTGCTAAAGTGGAAAATCCTTCCACGAACCTTCTGTATACCCGGCTAACCCCAGGAAACTGCGTACCTCGGTTGGGAGTGGTAGGTCTAGGCCATGTTTTCACTGCCTCTATCTTCTGTGTATCTACCTGTATACCAGCATCTGACACAATATGGCCCAAAAAGGCTACTGAATTTAGCTAAAATTCACATTTAGAAAATTTTACATATAGCTGGCGATCTTTGAGAATTTAGACCACTGTCCGTAGATGATGTGGTGATCTGCCTATGAGCCGGAATACACCAGAATATCATCGATAAATACTATCACGAACAAGTGTAGATATGGTCTGAAAATGTTGTTCATCAGGTCCATGAACACTGTTGGGGCATTTGCCAGTCCGAAGGACATGACTAGAAATTCAAAGTTGCCATATCTGGTCCTGAAAGCAGTCTCTGGAATATCTCTTTCATAAATCCGGACCTGATGATATCCTGACCTTAAGTCAATCTTTGAAAAATACCTCGCTCCCTGTAGCTGATCAAACAAATCGTCTATTCTGGGAAGTGGGCACTTATTCTTGATAGTGACTTTATTCAGCTGTTGATAATCTATACACATACGGAGGGAGCCGTCCTTCTTCCTCACGAACCGAACTGGTGCACCCCATGTGAGGTACTCGGCCTGATAAAGCCCTTTTCTAGCAAATCCTTTAATTGTTCCTTTAATTCTCTGAGTTCAGCAGGAGCCATCCGATATGGAGGAATAGATATAGGATGAGTGCCTGGTAATAGATCCGCTGCAAAATCAATTTCCCTTTCTGGAGGAATACCAGGAAGCTCATCTAGAAATACGTCAGGAAATTCATTAACCACTGGAATAGACTGAAGGGTCGGAGGCTCTGCCTGAACATCTTGAACTCTGACAATATGATAAATGCACCCTTTTGCTATCAATTTTCTCACCCGAAGATAGAAAATAAACCTACCTTTTGGCGTGGCTGTACTACCTTTCCACTCCCGTACTGCCTCCCCTGGAAAGTGAAATCAAACAATCTTGGTCCAACATTCGACATTGGCATAGCATGGAGCTAGCCATCCATACCCATAATGGCATCAAAATCAACCATGTCTAGTTCTATCAAGTCTGTCGTAGTTTGACAATTGGCAACCTCTATTGTGCACCCCCGACAGACCCTTCTAGCTATAATAGAGTTACCAACGGGTGTAGACACTAAGAAAGGTCGCGGAAGCAATTCCGGCATAATACTAAACTTCCGAGCCACTAATGGTGTAACATAGGACAAGGTGGATCCTGGATCTATCAACACATAAGAAGGAAGAGAGTAAATGTTCAACATACCTGTCACAACATCTGGTGACAACTCTGACTCCTGTCGCCCCGGTAGTGCATAAGTACGATCTGGGCTGGAACTTAAACTGGAGGCCCCTGATCTGCCTCGACCCCTACCGGCTGAAATTGAGGGCATATGCCCTGTCGGGGATGTTGGGCTCGTGATCCTACCGAGGACCTGTCTTGTCGATCCCGGTCACCCTGACCCCTAGCTGGAGAATTCCTCATCTGGTGACCCTCCTGTCCACAAATGTAGCATGCGGTGGAACCATACCTGCATGCTCCAGAGTGGCGTCGACTGCAAATAGGGAAAAGTGGTATTGTAAACCCACTCTGCTGCACTCCCCTCTACTGTGAACCTACTGCTTGTGAACCTTCACTGGGCTCTGGATGCCCTCGGTGACTAGACCCTCTCCTCTGCCGCTGTGGTGGAGGCGGGGGTCTAGGCGGCCTATCTGATAACCGTGGCCTAGGTCCTCCCCGGGGCTCCTCCTGTAATTCACCCGGTCTATCCCTGTGGCGCTGCTCCTGACTTATCCTCCTAATCTCCTGTTGCCGCTGTTTGATACCCTCAATATTTTGAGTAAAAGCCTGCACACGGGCGATATCCATATCCTCTTGTAGTGTGGCTATAATGCAGGTCTCAACATATTCCGGGTTCAGCCCCATAATAAAGCGGTGTACCCTAGCTGGCATTGTGTCCACAAAAGCTAGCACATAACGAGCCAAGGAATCAAACCGCATGGTATATTCCCGAACACTTATCGACCCCTGCTCCAAGTGTAGGAACTGATCGACCTGGGCCTATCGAATCTCTTGCGGTAGGCAATGATCCAAGAAAGCCTCTGAGAAGCTGGGACAGGTCGGAGGGGAAACATCTCTCCCTCGAGGCCTCTCCCAACTCTCATACCACAGTACGGAGATGTCCCGTAGCCGGAATACTGCTAACTCAGCGGACTCTGTGGGTGTAGCATGCATTACCCTGAAAATCCTCTGCACTTGGTCCAAGAAGTCCTGAGGGTCCTCTGTCCGATCTGTCCCTATGAATTGCGGGGGACTTAGTGCTAGGAACTCTCGGACCCTCGAGCTACCAGGCTCTCCTAAGGATTTTGCAACTGTAGATGGCATTGGCTAGCACTGAGCAGCCATCATCTGGGCTAACATAACCATCACACTCCTAACCTCTTGGTCGAATGGTACGGGTATAGAAACTGCCGGAGGTGGTGCCATGACACCGGTCGTCCTAAGCGGCTCCTGATGTGGTGGAGACTGCTGGGGAGGTTGAGTTGATACCTCCGTATCGTCCTCAAATCAGGCCGATTCTGACCGAGGCTGAGGCACCCTGCTGGTGCCTCTCCTGCTGCTACATCTAGCCTCCTGCCTATCACAGGGTGTCTCTAGTCCAACATTTCTCTGTAAGAAAAAGAATATAATGAGCATAGGGACTCAACCCTATACTATTCCGCTCTATAGCATGACTGAATAAGAAGAAAGAGTAACCATCCTATGATGCCTTGTAGCCTCCTGCCTATAGTATATGGTGCACAACACATCCACAGACAAGACTCTACTTAGCACGGCTTGCAGACTCCCTGGGATACGACCTGCTCTGATACCAAGTTTGTCATGCCCCACCTTGGGAGGCATGACTGGAACCTGGTGCCCTACTAGGACCTGAACTGCTGAACTGACTGAGCCTAAGCACCTCTGGTGCAGGGCTAACTCTAACTCTAGAATCAAGAAAACAACGGGCTATATAGAGGTTGTAAATACAACCTCCGGCCGACAAGGTCTATAGCCACCTATGAAAATAAATAGCTAACAAGAGACAAATAATCATAGGGAGTCCTATACGGGCCGACAAGGCCACCATGATATCTAGTTATAACTGGAAAGTAAAATTAGATGATAAACTGAACTATGATCGATAAGGCCGCCAATGAATAGCTAAAAAAGGCCTCACATGGCCAACACACATAATCTAAAACACAAATGGGCCCTACACGGCTGATGTCATCTAACCACAGGGTAGTAACACAATATGCAAGCCTCTAGGAGTAATAAGATGGTTGGGAAAGGGCCCTGACCTACCCATACTGTACAAACAAAAGAAGTAAACCTCTATCACACAAGCTCCAGAAGAAGGGAGCTGATGACTCTGTACGGCTGATTGGAACTACGAGGGACCTGCTCCTCGTCTATCTGCACCTGCAGGAAAGTAATGCAGCACCCCAGAAGAGGGCATCAGTACCACAGGTACTGAATATGTAAGGCAGTAACTTTAAATGACTGAAAGTAAGAAATAGAACTGACAATGACAGAAGTAAAGAAAATGGACTGAAGATGACTGAAGTAGTAAGATTAGGACTAAACATAAATATAGTAAAGAGTGTAGGGGTCATACCTGACAAGCGAGGCGTCTTACTGTCTAACAATCTGTAACTACAGCAAACATAAACCTTACCTGGCCCCCATAATCCAGAAGGTACAATCAGCACAAAATAACCCACCTGGGCCCCAATTAGCCCTAGTGAGTACACCTCAATCTATATACCCCTATCTAGGTCATACTGAGTCAACTACCAACTATAAGCGTCCTACCGATCCCCTGGGTCTGCAACTGGGCCCGCTTGGTCCTTGACTGTAGTTGTGTTTGAGTCCGGAGACTCCTGATATCTATACCCCGGGCGTAAACGCTCGATGGGATGTGTATAAGGCTAACCATGGCATATGAGGATCTGGATCCCCATCTTCGTCCCTTGCGGATGGCATGTCGCTCCGTAGAGCGACGTATCCTCGCCCCTGGCAAGAGGCGACGCAACTATTAACCCTGGGGTGGTCACGGAAGCTATACAGGATTAATCCATCCCAAAGCAATACAAATTACGAGCCTCAACTGACAACAACAACTAGACATGATAGGATACTCCTAACATGCTTTACTGGGATTCATATTGGACTACTATGTTGAAGAAACTAACTCACCGGAAGGAAATGCCTTAACATACCTCGTTCGCTATTTACCGATTAACTGGCGAGTTTCAGCTCGTGTTCAACTGCCCTTCTTAACTGTAATCATATTAATGGAATAATAGGGCTACTTTATTACTATATTCAAAGAAAATGATATCTTATATATATATATATATATATATATATATACTGACTATACTTCAACTTATCAAAAGACGATCAAAAACTCGTAATTTCTTGGGAATCTAGAAGGGAGAAATACTTACCTTAGGCACGTGATCGTATTGACACTAGTTTGAAATAATTCCACCAACTTAGGCTTGGCGGGATGACGATTCGCCGGGTGTATTTTAGGAAAATAACTCCGCAGCGATGCTCTCTACAGCCTTATACTTCACTACCCGGTGTTAATTTAGTGTTGGACGGCTTTTAGCGGCGTAATCGGATGATTTCCAAATGTTTTCCTGGGTTTCCCTCTGTTCTTGCTGTGAATATATGAATAATGATCTAACTTATAAGTGTAAGACCTTTATATACTTGTGGCGGCAGGCAAGGCAATGTGGCACTCTGCTGGTCACGCTGATTCTGCTCCGTGCCACTTTGGGTAACGTAGAGGGGGCTGCTCCGTGCCACTTTGCCCCTCTAGGCAACTTGGTTCGGCCTCCTCCCGTGAAATCCTGACTTTGCACTCGTTCGACCTTTCCCCGGGCCCTTTCCTTGTACGTATGACACTCTAAAACTCTCAACCAACATACGAATAGGCCGACTAAACATTAGAAACTTATGGGGTGTAACATCGATTGTCGACTTTCGTTCACCCCCAACAATTTTCAACCTGGAGCCAATAATTCCACTCAATTGTAGCCTCCACGCTGAAAAATAAAGGTTATTTCAATAGTAGGAATCGACGAATAGTAATATCATTCAATAGGGTTAACTATAACTTCAACTTCATTTAGTTCAGTCGAAACCTCACAATTTCTCGAGAGTTTAGAAGGTAGAGATGCCTACCTATCACCTGTAGTCTCTTAGGAATTAATTTGAAGTAATTCAAAACAACCTTTACTCGGTGGGTTTCTAGCACACTGAGCGAATTTTCAAGAAATAACTCCACAGAGATGTTCCTCGTGGGCCTAGAACTCGTTATCTAAGATGAATTTGCATTCGGACGGAGTTTAACAATGTAAATCAGCGAAAAACAAAGGAAAACTAGGGAGAAAATATTGTAGGGCCGAATTCTAAACTTAGGGAAATGTTTATAATGTTTCCAACTTCAACTATAAAATATATATATATAAGTGGGGCCGGTGGCAGGGGGCGCCTCGCATTGGCCATCACGCAAGCAGGGTCGGCGCCTCGCGCTGCTTATCGCACAGGCAAGGCTGGCGCATCGTGCAAGCCCTCGCAGCCTGGCCTTGCCCGACCTTGCCAATCCACTCGATGATGTCCTCGCTTGTCCTGACTCTGAGGCTCTTCCCGCTCACATTAACCTCTCATTGCTCACAACAAGCCCTCACACATGCACACTAGCCACTCATCTTGCAAGGTCTAACAGAAAGATATCATTGTTTGCTGAGTTTTAGTATTGAAAATAGCCCTATTTCTTCAGCATAGGGGCTGCAGTTGAGTAGAATCGCCGACTATAGGTTGGAACTAATCGGATAAGCAAGGATCAGCATTCAAGGTATGTTAAGGCTAATCTTTTCGGCAAGTAATTCATGTCGTATAGTAGTACGACCTTTATCCTTGTAAGAAAACCAGAAGTAGGTGTGTTGTGATTAGCTGCTACCGTTAGCTTGAGATTAGCGTTGACTATTTTGGTTGGGACTGACCCTATCCTATATAGCCTTCCATCGACCAACCTCAAGGTTACTAGCCGTGTCATCTCCTACGGGGTTATATAGATCGCTCTGAGGAGATATATGTTGTCCAACGGGACTATATTTAGGCCCAAGGGCCATATTATAGTCCATCCATGAATAGGCTTCTATTTTTATGTCGTATCGGCATCACTGACCCTCCGTCGAGCCTTGTCTGTCTAGGGTGTAATTATAGGAGCCCATCGAGCTCAAACACAAGCTACAGGAGCCCAGCGGGCTCAGTTGCAGATCCAGAGGCCACATAGGTTTGCTATAGTTACCTGTTGACTCATATTGACCATGCTAGGGGTATATAGATTGATGTGTACTCGCCAGGGTGTATGGGCCCCCCGGGTGGGTTATTCTGTGCTGGTTGTACCTTCTAGGCTTATGGGGGCTAGGTAAGGTTCTTGTTTGTATTACTTACTTGTTAGTTGTACAACAGGTTGTGAGGCTATTCAGGTTATAACTCTTATGCTTTTCATTGATCATTTTCAGTTCGGTTATCAGTTTTATTCTGTCATTTTTAGTACTGCCTTACATATTCGGTACATTTTGTACTGACGCCCATCTTTGGGGTGTAGCATTACTTGCCTGCAGGTTTGGATAGACGTGGTTCAGGACCTTCCTAGCTGCCAGCTAGAGTCAAAAGTCCAGTCAGCTCCTTTTCTCTAGAGTTCATAGTTAGAGAAGGTTTGTTCTTTTGTTGGACAACTTTTGGGTAGGTCAGGGCCCTGTCCCGACCATTATTCCACTCCTAGAGGCTTGTAGGCTATGGTTTCTCTATTGTTGGTTGTTTTGGCCATGTGGGGCCTATGTATGTCTTATTTTGTGTATGTTGATCGCGTTGGGCCTAGTTTAGCTAGTTAAGTTATCAGCCTGGTCGGCATCGGTGTGGATATGATCACCTGTATTCATTCTGCTATAACTTGAGAACATGGTAGTCTTGTCAGCCCGCATAGGATCCCTTTTATCGCCTTTTTGTTGGGTTAGCTATTTTCCTTTATGGATGCTGTGTGGCCTTGTCGGCTCGAGGCTGTATTTACAGCAGAGATATAGCTCGTTGTTTTCTTGATTTGTATTGCTAGCATGCACCAAAGGTGCATAAGCCCAGTCACGTCAGCCTAGGTTCCAGTATAGTATTAAGTTCCAGTCATGCCTCCCAAGTTGGGGCGTGACAGTTTAGTGGACAACCTGAGTAATTGTTTCCTTCTCCACACACCTCACATGATGATGGTGGAGTCTGGACCTGGTGAATATGCTGAGCCTGGCTTCCTGCTGGTGTGGTCACAAGCTTGCTGATCACATTTACTAGCTGGCTGATATCTTCTTGGATTGCTGCTACACCATCTACCTTGAGCTTTCTTGGCACCTTGGTAGCTATGAACCCTCTACCGGAGTCCTAATAGTCTTGAGTCACCGTTGACATGAGATTAAAAAAAACCTCTATCTTATCATAGATGTTAGGCAAAATTTGTCCCTGTGCGGTAGCATTAGGTAAGATCTTTGACTTTGGTTTCAGCCCCTCTATAAATTTTTTCATAATAATCTTCTTTGGCTGCATGTGGTACAAGCAATCTGTCAAGTAGCTCTTGTATCATTCCCATGCCTGAGCTA
Organism: Datura wrightii; assembly: GCA_035772735.1. NCBI lineage: Eukaryota > Viridiplantae > Streptophyta > Magnoliopsida > Solanales > Solanaceae > Datura > Datura wrightii. The sequence continues at coordinate 119,903,764 of JASDFA010000016.1, forward strand.
AGGTCTCACCATCTTTCTGCACAAAATCAGATATTTTCCCTCTCAACTCTTTTGTTCTTCTTGACAAGAAAAAACCTATTTATAAATTTGTTGGAAAGAACCTCCCAAGTGGTGATAGAACTTGCTGGCTCATTCTGAAGACACTCCTTGGCTTCACCAATCAATGAAAACAGAAATAAAAATCTTAACATACTCATCTGGCACATTCTGATTGTGAAAGTTCTCACTCAGCTCCACTAACTTCATCAGATGTCTGTGAGGATCCTCGTGTGGCTTTTCCTGATATTGACAAGTATTTTGGACCAACCACATAGTCCCTTCCTTCAACTTAAAGTTTTCAGTGATGGACATCTTAATGATCACTTTGTAAGTGTTCTCCAAGATTTACCTAGCAAAGTTAAGCACTGGAGCCCTCTCCTGGTTGTTTGCATGTGCTTGCTTGTTATTCTCCATAGCTAACCTGCGAAAGGTTCTCTCAATTTTTGGATCAAAATAAGCCAAGGGTGGTCTATGACTTCTTGTAGTTGGCATTCACTGAGTACAAGCACCTGTAATCTTCAACAACCAACAAACAAAATGTAAAATATAGAATAGCCAAATAAAAATCCTATCCTAAAAATGATTAATCAATCTATAAATCTACTGGCAACGGCGCCAAAAACTTGATGTCGCCCAAGTGCATGTAAGTGCACGTGGTCGCCAAGTAATATAGGACAGTGGAGTCCTGATTATTGATCCCTCAAAGACTTGTCAGATTAATCATTTAAGGTTAACACTTTATTTCACTTCTCTAATAAATAGGGGTGTTCACGATTTGGTGAAAAACCAAACCAAACCGCAAACTAAACCAAACAAAACCACAAACTAAACCAAACCGATTAAAAAAATTGACATTTGGTTTGGATTGGTTTGGTTTGGTTTTAAATTTTAAAAACCGATAATATTTTTTTTGATTTTGGTTTTACTAAAATCACCGAAGAAATAACCAAACTGAACCGACAAATTTTATATATAAATTTTATAATTATTTGAATATATGTTAATAGTTTTTCATAAATAATTATAAATATTTTATACCTTTTAATCATTAATTTGATTTTAGTATACTTTATTTCACATGCACTACAACACATTGAAATTCTATTACTTAAAAAATATGTCCAAATCCAACACTCTAAGTCTAATTATTTATATGTGATGTGACATATTGCCCATTTTTTTCAATTTTCTTTGCTAAGACATCCATCTAATCTTCAATTGTTTGCCTCTTTCATTTTTGAAGGGTTGACTAGTTTATTTAAAGTTGTATATTGTTTCTGTATGGATATTAGACATGTGAAGTGGAAGAACCTGTATAGTTATGCAACTTAAACATACTAAAATTTGGAATGGTGTTGAAAAATAATAGAAGATACAAATACATTCATCTCGTGATAGTAGAGAGAAATTTGTTGATTCCTAATGTTCACTTGAAATAATTATCTCATGTGTCTGTTGTTTTACTATTATTAATTTATCATTAGCTAGTTATAAACCAAAAAACCGAACCAAATTGAACCAAACCGACAAGAACCAAACTGATGATTATTTATTTTATTTGGTTTGATTTGGTTTTAGAAATTTAAAAACCAACTAAATTGATTTGGTTTTAGTTTTAATCAAAAACCGACCCAAGCCGAACTATGAACACCCCTACTAATAAATACAAATAAAAATGGGAGGTGGTTTGAATATTATACTACTAAACATGAAATGTAAATTAACTATTGAGCTAAAATCGTTTCAATAGTGTTTGTACTTCAATGATGATGAGAATCCAGGGTAATGACACTTTCACTTCAGGTTGAGTTTTCAAGACTTGAATAAGCTGGATTAATTCTTCCTATGGTTGATAGTTGCAAGTTACTATCCCATTTCTTTCCATTCTCCTGAACATCCCAGAACTATCCCATAACCCTAATGCCTATATCTCTATGGTCGCAGGAGAAGCATGAGACGACGGTCGTGGCTACTTCTATTCAAGTGAACAAGGTTGAAAGGTATATTCCTATCCCCAACAATGACTTCTATCTTGAGCTCAGTCGAACAAGAGTCTTTGAATAACTGTTCTATCCTTGATTTTAACCCTTTTAGTTTCCTTTACCGAGTTCAACCAAAAGCCAACAGATTTATTCAAAAGGTGATCAATCTAGCGAATAAGCAATTAACAGAAGTAAGAATAAACAACTTTAGAAGAATCAATACTAGCATAAAAACTATCAAACGTCAACCATTAGTTATGGAAAAAACCCCAGAATAGGAGTTTAGACACTCATGTTCAAGTGGAAAACCAAAGAAATAATTATCATTCAAAATATAAACGAAAAAGAAAAGAAGTAAAACCTAAGTAATGAACTTCTTGTCTCTCCACCCAAAAGTTGTGTACAATGATCAATACCATAAAAAGTATGATGTAATATAGCTTTAAAATGACCTAGATGTTATATTTATAAGAAATGCCTCAAATGGAGCTTTTTCCCTCAAGTAATTAGCTTCATAATCAGAAAAATCCATCCCAGAATAGGCCTCATGCGCCGCGCCATCCAATGCGGTAGGTTGGGCTCCAAATTCTTCTAAAGTTTTTCTCTAGGCGCCCCATGCCAGCCAATGCACCAAGTTGTTAATCAAATTTTTCTGAGCCTCTGGACCCTTCTAGCGCGGTGCGCCAATCCACTCAAAGCACTAGAGTGTTGGAAAAATTTCCTTAGTCCATAACCCTCCTACTGCACTACGCCACTCATCTCGCCAAGGTGTTGATCAAATTTTCTTCTGAAGTTAAGGACCTGGTGCACCATGCCACCCATAACAACAACTTTGGTGTAGATTTCTCTAAAGTTTGGAGGTTGGCGTGTCATGCTAGCCATCTCACCAGGCCAAAATTTTTGCACAATTATAATCTTGTTTTAATATTATTTTTTAAACCCCCCAATTTGGAGATAACTCACCAACAAGTTTAAGTACCAACATTAGTCTATCTTTTACCTTATTCCCTAAGGGTTCGACCCTAACCTCTTTGTTGGGTTCTTTAGTGACAACGTCCACTTCATATTTTGCCAGAAAGTGTGGGTTTGAGCGTTATCAAAAAGTGGCATCGTCGCCGGGGATTACGACTAAGATTAGATTAATCGCTTGTATTTAACTTTTGGTTGTTATTTCCTAAATTACATTTTCTCTTTGTTTTTTGATATCCATAGGTTATCACTTGGTGAATGTCAAGTATTCGTTCGGACTGGAAACCCCATGTTCCTTTGGATATCGAACTCGAAAGAACACTACGAAGGATAGGGAACCAAGAGTAGAGAGATGCCCATATTGTTGAAGAAGCTAGGCAAGCCGAGATAGTTAAGCAAGCTACATTTAGGACGCAGAGGATGCTCGAGATGAGGATGTCAATGCTGGTCACCATGGAAGGGGAAACAGAGTGCAAAGATATGCCCTTCAATTCTTTGATGAGGATGACCCGAACCTTGATGAAGTTAGGTTAATTGGAGCTATTGTACCACCACCATTGCCTTCTGGGGCAAAATTTGACATCACTAGCACCATGATCCAATTATTGAAACATGAAGGGGTGTTTAGTGGTCGCACAACTGATGATGCCAACCTGCACTTAATGAACTTTGTTGGAATATGCAAGGCGTACAGGTTTCCCAGAGTCAGCCAGGACGCAATAAGGGTAAGACTCTTCCTCTTTTCTCTGTTTGGGGAGGCCACTTTATGGTTATCGATGTTGCCTAATGACTCCATTACTAATTGGAGGGAGCTCAAATGAGCTTTTCTATAGAGATTCTTTCCACCCTCTAGGATGCTGCAACTTAAGGATTAGATATACAACTTTTGACAACTAAAGACTATGGAACTTAATGCATCCAGGTTGAGATTCAAGAAGAAGCTGACCAAGTGCCCAAACCACAAAATTTCTGATGACAGTTTGTTGGAGATTTTCTATAGATCACTGAATAACAAAACTAAAGCTATAGCATACACAGTGGGGGAAGGAGCACTGCTGAGCCACACCTAGGCGCAAGTTGCCACTATTCTAGACAGAGTGACGAAAACAAACAGAGCATGGCACACACAAAAAGTGGAAACGACAGCTAGTACATATGTTGTTGGTTTGACCGCAGACCAATGAAGGAAGGAAGAAGAACATGACTAGGAATTGGCCCATATGCACACATCATTAGACCTACTCACGAAGCATATCATGGGCGCTGGAGCCAGAAAAGTTAATGCAGTGGGGACACAAGGATAGGAGATAGGGCTTGAGCACTCAGATTCCAAGGGGGAGGCAAACTTCTTGGACAACTAGGTGGTAGGTATCCGAGCCAATGCCCAAGGGTTTGGACAAGACACTTGGCGCCAAGGTTCTAGAAACCAAGGCTGGAACCAATATAGAGACAATTACACTCGGAATAGGTACATACACAAAAGCCGAGGTCATGAGCATAAGGGAGAATAGAGAAGAAATGAAGGCTATCACAACGACCGAGCAGGATTATACATGCCTTCGAATGAACATGAGGGGGAGGTTGGACAGTCAAAGTTGTAGAGCATGATGACTGAGACGCTAAAGAAGGTTAGATCCACGGATGATAAGATGAAAGACATCCGTGGTGATCTATCAAGCATGGGTTAGAGAGTTGAGTCACATGCTACGGCTATCAAAAAGTTTGAACAACAGCTAGGGCAACTGTCAGCATCCATGAAAGCTAGGCAAAAGGGTACACAACCAAGGAACACCATCCAAAATCTGATGAATGATGGTCACTGTATGGATGTGATGACTAGTAGTGGAAAGACCACGGTTGATTCCCCTTCGTCGATTATAGTTGAGCTTTAAAGGAATAAAGGAAGCATAATTGATGATAAGGAAGAGGTTGCTGAGCATGAGCATGAGGAGGATGTTGAGTTGACTGAGGCTCCAGTTGTTGAGAAGGAGCCTAAAGCTAAACAATGAGAGAAACAAGGGGCCACATAGATTTATAAGGCTATCCCACGACCACCGCTACCATTCCCTCAAAGAATGAAGAAGAAGGCGAAGAATGGTAAGTTTAAGAAATTCTGTTCAATGCTAAGAAAATTATTTATAAACATACCATTGGTTGAGGCATTAGAGCAAATGCCGAGATACACCAAGTTTATGAAGGACCTTGTTACTAAGAAGAGGTCCATGAGCTATGAGCTTATGGATAAGTGCATCATTATAGCACTATAGCCTCACGGGTCCTTGACTAGAAGGAGGGTCCAGGTGCCTTCACCATTCCATGTATAATTGGTGATGTTATGTTCGCGGGGGCACTTTTGCGACTTAAGAGAAAGCATCAATATGATGCCATCAGCTGTGTTTAAGAAGCTGGGCTTGGGAGCCCCCATACCGACTACTATGCGGCTACTGATGGCCGACAAAACTATGAAGAAGCCTATGCGGATCCTATTTGATGTACTTGTTAAAGTGGACAGATTCATATTCCCAGTGGACTTTGTGATTATTGGTTGCGAGGTCAGTTTTGAGGTTCCCATCATTTTGGGGCGACCATTCCTTGCCACTAGGAGGGCTTTAGTAGATGAAGGCTGGCCAGTTAAAATTCGGACTCAATAAAGAAGAGTGACCTTGAATGTCTGTCAGTCAATGAAGCAACCAAAGGAGTACAGAGTGGTCTCAACAATCGAGGATGAGCCCAAGTTTCTTGACGAAGTCTAAGTAGTCAAGAGACTTATGTCATGCCACCACGTTAAATCAGGCATTTCTTGGGAGACAACCCGTGTGGTGGTTTGGTGAATTTAGAATAACTAAACCACCTGCATCATGCCGTGATGTTAAATCAAGTGCTTCTTGGGAGGCAATCCAAGTTTATTAACTTATGTGTGTTCAGTGTGTAGGAGAAATAAAAATAGGTGGCAGAAGAATTGCTCAACAGACTGGTGCTATGGTTCTCAGTACGACTCATAAGAGGATTGTACAGACCGTAGTATGAGTCATGGTGAGAAGCAGAGATGTATCTTAGTGCATGAGTTCAGGGTATGGTTGGTCAAATGACTAGTAACTTTATTGTACGGGTTGTAGCTCATTGTAGTTATGAACTATGCAAGGCATGGACCTCATAGTAAGAGAGACCTACGAGTCATAGTACGGGTCATACCTTCATAGTACAAGTCATAGGATGTACTCATAGGTCCATAGGTAAGTTTTCTTAACATCTCTATTATGAGTCCTAGGGACGAGTCGTAGGTCCTTCCTATGACTCGTGGTACGAGTCATGAGTGGTCAAAAAGATTAAAATTACCCGACTCAGCCTAGATTTTTCAAATTTTCCCTAAAATCTATTTAAACTTCAAACCTATCGGACCCTTCTCTCACGCACTCAAAATCAAAATCACGAAAGTACCCATGACTCCCTCATACCCGTAAGTCAAGGGCACGATCAATTGAGCAAGATTTTTGCTCAGATAACATTGTTAAATTCAAAGTACAACCCCAATCCCCGATTTTTAGTCGAAGTGAGCAAAGTATCGCATCACTGATGTGCTGTGGATTTACAACACTATTGACGTTCAAAAGTAAGAAAATAGCATGGACTTAGTGTATTTATGTGGACACGAGGCACTTTCCTTTGATTTCAGGATAAATGGGTGTTGGAACAATAAATTGCAAAAGGAAGCTAAAAGAGTGCAAAAAAGGGCAAAAAGTCCAATCCACAGTAAAATCTATAGGATGGACCTACGAGTCATACTGAGGGCCTTGATAAGAAGCTGAAAGTTTAACCTGGAAGACTGATACCATGAGACTTGTCATGAATCGTACCATGGTAGTACGAGTCGTGGTAAGTCAGTCGTGATGAAATCCAGAAGAATTTCATAGAAGGCTGATTCTCAGTACGAGAGTACCCTACGACCCGTGAGATGAAGGTACACGTCGTACCATACTGGTCCTGGTGAAGTTCAGACAAAGTTCAAAGTATCAGGATCAAGCCACGAGTGTAATGTACAAGTCGTAGGATGTTGGTACGAATTGTACCTTGGCCCAATACTTAGCCAAAATTCAGCCAATACTTCAAGCCACGAGTTGATGCCATGGTCCATGAGAAGCCCCTACGAGTTGTAGGTGGACCTGTGACGAGGTCGGCTATAGATATGGAAAGCAGTCCTATTAGTTTAGGAAAAGGATTCTTGTGTCTCTATAAATACTTTTTATGTTTTATTTTTTATGAAGGACAACGAATAGACTTAATTCTAGTAGGAAAACATTGTAGTAATCAATTTTACATCATTAAAAGAGAGAATTGAGTTGGTTCAACATTGTGATCAACCTTTTCTTGAACTCATATTGTTCTTGCTACTTGTTATTCAAGATTTTATGGTTTAATTGAAGGATTTGTTTTTCTCAATCATCTGTGTAAGTATTGTTGTATGTTCAATCATGAATCTAATTCACAACCTTGCAACTATGAGACGCTAAAACCTCCATAGCTAGGGTTGTGGGAACCATGGCGGATTAACAGGTTAGGGTTGCACAAAGTGAGTCTAAAACCAATTCTAATTACTTATTGTTATACCCCATAGAATTCCCGGCACCTAGACGACCTATTCGCACGTTGGTTAAGTATACTTGAAGGCCATATGTGCTAGAGAAAGGCCGGGAAAAAGATCGGATGAGAAACCCGTCGAACCATCGCGGGAGGAGCTGAGGCAGAGCCCCTCCGCGATGGCAGCGTGTCACGGAGGTGAGGCCTCCGCGATGGCTCCGTGACACGTTGCCCAGGTTCAGGCTCAAGTATATAAGCCCCACTTTGGTTTAATTTCATTTTAATCAAAGGAAATATCAGAAAACAGAGGCTACACGCAGAGAGAAAGGGGGGACGAAGGAAATTAAATAATTTTCATCCGATTATGCTGCTAAACGCTGCCCAAATTCAAATTAACTCTAGATACGGCGGTATTTAGCAACAGAGAGCATTCCTATGGATTCAGTTACGTAAAATATGGCCGACGGATCGTCGAGCCACCGAGCTAAGGTAAGTGGAATTGCTCTAAATTAGTGTCTATGTATTCCTAGCTGTGAAGTGAATATTTCTCCGTTCTGGACCGCTGAAAAATAGCGAGTTTCTGGCCGTCTTTCGATAAGCCTAAGTTTAGGCTATAAACTATATCGAAAGTGACGTTGACTTTTGAAATAAAGTTGTATTTAGTATTGATTGACATATTTATGAATGCAGTTGGGAGAAAACAGTTGAAGTACCGGCCGAGCCTCGTCCGACAGACGAATAGTTCAAGGATAAGGTATGTAAAGCTCGTTCCCTCGGCAAGTTAAGTAATATTGATACAGTATAGTAATTTACAGGCCAGTAGAATGTTCAGAAGTTAAGTATTGCGTTTATTGTAAATGTTGATACGATATTAGAAGCCTCAAGTTGTAACTTGCGTGAAACTTACTAGTATGACATAGATTCTAACACAAGTGTTAGAAACTGCTCAGCATGCTCAGTATGTGATGTAATACGAATGTTAAGATATTGTTGTATTCTGTTGAAACCCCACAAAGCAATGCAGTATCCGTAAAGCACTTCAGAAACAGAATAGCAGGCTAAAGTGAAGTTTAGAAAGCATGCTAGGAATAGGAAATCATGTTAATACAGAAACTTGGTAAACATCATAGTTTCCAGCAGAAACACTATTTTGTATAGCATGTGCCCCAGTACAGTCTGGCAGGAGACTATATTTGTATATTTACCTGCCTCAGCACGTATTAAATACATTAAAATTACTATCATTAGTTCAGCATGTAATGTACGTGATACCTTACCCCGTTAGCCTCAGCATGTGAGATATGCAGACCGTATTACTAGTTGAGACCATTGTATTGTTTGGGGTTGGATTACCTAGCATCCATGACCGCCCTAGGGTTATAGCTGTATCGACTCGTCCGCCAGAGGATGAGGATACGTCGCTCTACGGAGTGGCATGCCGTCCCACAGGGGACGAAGATGGGATGCCAGTTTCCCCATATTTTGCCTTGGTCGGCTTTTATACACCCCCGTCGAGCGGGTATGCCCGGGGTGTTGATTCAGGAGTCCTCCGTACTCAGATGCAGTTATAGTCATGGGCTCAGCGAGCCCAAGTGCATACCCAGGGAACCGGCAGGATGCTTACGGGGTTTATAGGAGATGGGATGACCGGGGTAGGGGTATAGATTTTGTGCTGGTTGTACCTCCCGGCTTATGGGGGCCGGGTAAGGTTTGTGTGTGCTATGTTATGTTATGATGTGTTATACCCTGTTACAGTAGATATGAGTAGATCGATAGTAGCACGATAAATTCTCAGGTACGATTCCTACTCCTTCCAGTATAATTAAAGAAAAGGTATGGCTTACATTATCAGACAGTTAATTCATTCCTTTCTATTTCAGTTTCATCAGTTATATCATTGTTTCTCAGATATTTCTTTCAGTTGTTGCTTTACATACTCAGTACCAGCGGTACTGACGCCCGGTGGGGCGCTGCATTACTTGCCTACAGGTACACATAGACGAGCAGGTGACACTACGTGATTCCTGTCAGCGATCGAGCATTCAGCTCCTGTCATCCGGAGACTGAATTTCAGAGGTGTATTTCAGTTTCTTTTGTTGTATAGTATGGGTAGGTCGGGGCCCTGTCCCGATCATTTCTATTGCTACTCCTAGAGGCTTGCAGTCTGTATATTTCCCTGTGGTCAGTTGAGCCGGTCGTGTGAGGCCGTGCAGTTGTTAGCTGTTAGTACTTTTGCTTCCTTTATGTTGGCCGTGTGGGGCCATAAGTTTGACAGTAGTGGTGACCTTGCCGGTCACGTAGCCTTCTAGTATTTTATTGCTGAGTTGCAGATAACTAGACAGCATGGTGGCCTTGTCGGCCCGCATAGGTTTCCCTATAGTTGCATGTTCTGGTTAGCTGTTATTACAGGTACAGGAGGCTATAGGCCAATGGACCGGGGGCTGTGTTTACAGGCGTTATATAGCCCTTTGTTTCCAGAAATGTGAGTTAGAGCCAGCCAGGCACCAGATGTGCCTAGGCTTAGCAGTCCAGTAGTTCAGGTCCTAGTAGGGCACCAGGTGCCAGTCATACCCCCAAGGTGTGGCTTGACAAACTTGGTATCAGAGCAGGTCGTATCCCAGGGAGTCTGCAAGCCGTGCTAAGTAGAGTCTTGTCTATGGATATGTTGTGCACCACATACTATAGGCAGGAGGCTGCGAGGCATGATATTATGGTTACCCTTCCTTCTCAGTCAGTCGTGCTTTAGAGCGGTACAGTATAGGGTTGAGTCCCTGAGAACTTACCGTATTCTTTGATTACAGATACAAAGGCAGATCAGCATTACCCTATCATAGGCAGAAGATCAGAGATAGTAACGGAAGAGAGCATTAGTCAGTTACATGATAACTACAGCAGCAGGAGGAGGTATCAGAGACCTCCCAGCGTGATACCTTTATGGGCACTATTCCCAGTATACGTTGATAACGTCAGAATAGGAAGTCAGAAGTATAATGTACATATGAGTTGATTTACTTATTAGTTATATAAGATCTGATTAAGATTATAGACATGGTCAGACCACCAGGTAAGTATGAAAAAGAGAGGAAAATGCAGGAATCCCAAATACATCTTTTTGGGTATGGTACAGTTAAATGCTTTTACTTGTTGCAATAAGAAAAGGGCTATTCCCACCTCTTGGTTTTGATGCCAGCATAGTAAAGGGGCATAAGACTTGAGAGGGGGTTGCCAAATCCAGCGGTAAGTAAGGATGGGCTGATTGATCCTAGTAAGTATTAGAAAATGTAAAGAGCCCCTAGGATTACGTAAGTTGTGCAGACCCTTATGACAATAAGCCTTTAAGCCAGTAGAGAAAGTAAGACCGTTAGCTTACCCGAAGCAGGGGTAAAAGACTTATTAGTGATAAATGCCGGGTAATAGTCAAGTTCGGGTCAGAAAAAGGCTAAGTCCGCCATATATGCTAACAGATAGCAAGACATACCTGTAAGATTATAGTTATGATCTAGTTGTGACATAGAAAGATATAGAGGTCATGTGAATCAGATGGGCTTGAGTATACGCCAGAAGAAGTATAGGCCGAGGCTTGATCAGTAAACTTATTAGCAACGAAAGACAGGTACCTTGAACCCCAGAGTCCAGCTTAAGCAAGATGAGAGGAAGAAGCAGGAATGCCAGATTTTGTGGGGAAATCAGGGTTACCCCCCCCCCCCCAGATTAATAGAGTATCGTTTTAAGGATTAAGCTTCGGGCTGACAGTAGGATTGCGGTTCAGAATACTGCAGTATGTCCGCTATGGAAAAGTTAAGAAGCTACCGATACAACAATTCTAATCTAGTGTAGCCTAGAGATAAGGCCCAGCAGACAGTCATGGGCTCTCAATATATGCCTAGTAAGGCTACAATATTTGAACGTCGACCGCACATCGCAAGAGTGGCGGAATTTCAAACAGCAAACAATAACTAAAGTGTTTATGTTTGTTACTTTCAGAATGGGGTGACAATACAATGAAATGATAAGTTAGGGCAGGAGATATTATTAGGCCGTAGAAGCGGTGTATCATGTACGGTATGAGACTCAGCAAAGCATGTAAGAGATTATGTATTACCGCAGAATTCAGTACATATCGTACGTAGCTATTGATATATATATATATATATATACAGATAATAGATATGCTGTGAGTAGCCGCCTATAAGGGGTACAGTTACAAATGTTGATTAGTAATAGAAAGCATGTACAATTGCATTGCAGGACCCCCCCCCCCCTTCCCAAAAAAAAAGGGGAGAAGAAAGAAAGAAAAGGAGAGAAGAAAGGAGAAAGGGAAAGGAGAAGAGAAGGGACAGATTAAGTGTGAATTACGTATGAAGTCATAGAAACTATCTCAGTTCTCAGTTATTAAGTTAATAGACTTATGTGTTGTTGCCAGATCTAGGCTCTAGGAGTTTATCAGAGTTAACGGCCTAAACCAAATGACTAGATGATAAGGGCGTAGTTAGACGGTCTACCGACCAGCTGGCGCCTGCATTAGCAGGGAAGCATTCCTGAAGATCGGTAACATTAGTGCACATGCTAGAACCAGGATTAGAGGCCGAATAGGCAAATTTCAGAGATTAGCAATACCAGAATTGTTCTAGTATGTTAAGTAGTCGTACGTCATTTTCCCAGCCTTGTAGGTGAGAGTCGGCCTTAGTCAACCTAGCAGTTATTATGTGAAACACCCCATAAGTCAGCCGGCCGCCCCAGTCAGAATACCCATGGGTACCCCAAAGAAGGGTCCACATCAGTAGTCAGCGACAGACTAGTACTTCAGCTGGTTCTCGTAAGATATTTAGATACAGAGCCCTAGCAAAAGGCTACTATTTACATAATAGCTCATAAGATCGGGAATTCCCCAGAATAGCAGTATAAATCCAAGTGGACACACACAAGGCGTAAGAAATTGATAGTACCCTGCTAGCATAGTGTTTATTAAGACCAGGGGATCAGTAGACTCCCCGTGAAGATCCAGAGATTGATCGCCTGGGAGTAAGTTTAATTAAGTCCAGCCTTACAGTGGTTTAAGCAAAATAACAGAGCAATTAGATGCCCACAAGTCTGCGGTTATGCATGAACTATAAGCACTCAAGTAGAACAGTTAGAGCATTGTTAGACTACAGCCACATTCGGGTCATTCAACCCGACTATTCAGTTATTTAAGGTTATGCAGCCAGATCGTTAGAGGTCATGATCAATATCAGGATCCTCTGATCAGACAAAGGCACAAGGCGCACAGACGGTCGTTCAGGTTACCTTAGCAACAGGTAGCCTTAGCATACGGCCAGAAAGCCAGATAAGCTCTAGCTATACCGGTAGATTACTTGTCAGATTCTCCGGTATAATAAACCAGTATAACTGTCAGTTATATGTCAACTTTTGTAAATGTGAATTTTAGTTGAGTTTAGTAGCCTTTTTGGTCACATTGTGTCGGAGGCTGGTGTACAGATAGATACACAGAAAATCGAAGTAATGAAGATCTAGCCTGGACCTACCACTCCGATCGAAGTACGCAGTCCCTGCGGTTAGCCGGGTACTGCAGAGGGTTTGTGGAAGGATTTTCCATTTTAGCAGCACCTCTGACTAAATTGACACAGGAGGTAGTAAAGTTCCAGTAGGTTGAGGCGTGTGAGCAGAACTTCCAAGAGTTAAAAGCCAGGTTAACATCAGCTCCAGTGTTAGTATCGCCAGGAGGTACAGAGGGTTGATGCAGCATGGTAAAGTAATAGCTTATGCTTTCAGGCAGTTGAAGAAACGTGAAGAGAATTATCTTACCCACGACCTGGAGTTAGCTGCAGTAGTTTATGCCTTTAAGAGTGAAAATTTTGTATCACCCAGGAAGGGCTAATATGGTAGCAGATGCCCTTAGCTGTAAATCTATGGGGAGTTGGCATACTTGCAACCTGAACAGCGAAAATATCCGAGAATTACACTAGTTAGCCGGTTTAGCCGTTCACGTACCATAAATAAAGGATAACAGAGCGATAATACAGAATGTCGCAGTGTTGTCGTTAGTGGTGGAAGTAAAGGAACGGCAGTATGGAGACCCTAGTCAGGTTCAACTTGAACACAAGGTTCAGTAAGGAGAGGTGACATATTTTCAGATAACCGGGAATGAAGTGTGGCGATGTAAAGGCCGCATTCGTGTTCCAGATATTTTGGGGCTTCGCCAGCAGATTATGAGCGAGACGCATTACGCCCGCTATTCTCTCCGCCAGGCGTGACGAAAATGTGCCATGATATCAAAGAAAACTACTGGTGGTCAGGTATAAAAAGAGAAATTGCTGAATTTGTAGCCCAGTGTCCTAACTGCCAATAGGTGAAAGCAGGACATCAGAAACCAAGCGAGTTAGCTTCGGACATAGCTGTGTCTCTCTGGAAATGAGAAGCAGTAAATATGGATTTTGTGGAAGGATTACCCTGTACTAGACTCGGAAATGATTCTATTTGGGTAATAGTTGACAGGCTGACAAAATCAGCTCATTTCCTACCAGTAGGGGCTACCTTCTCAGCTGAGGATTATGCCGAGTTATACATCAGAGGAATAGTTAGATTGCATGGAGTGCCGGTATCCATCATTTCAGATAGGGGAGCACCATTCACAGCTAGATTCTGGCAGTCGTTTCAGAAGGGTTTAGGAACGCAAATTAACTTGAGCATAGTGTTCCACCCTTAGACAGATGAGCAGGCTGAGCGCACAATTCAGACGCTCGAAGACACGTTGCGAGCGTGTGTGCTAGATTTCGGTAGTAGCCAAAGTGAACATTTACCGTTAATTGAATTTGCCTACAATAATAGCTATCATTCAGCCATCCAGATGGCACCTTTTGAGGCATTATACGAGTGAAAATGTAGATCACCGAACGGTGTTTGATATCGGAGAATCAGTATTGGTTGGCCCAGACATTGTTCAGCAGTCAGAGGAAAAGGTAAAGCTTATCCGAAGAATGCTTACTGACCGCATAGAGCCGCCAGAAATCATATGCATATGTGCGGCGCAGAAAATTGGAGTTTGATGGGTATGACTGGGTATTTCTGAAGTATCCCCAATGAAAGAGGTAGTGAGGTCCGCCAAGAAAGGTAAGCTCAGCCGAGGTTTGTGGGGCCTTGTCGGATTCCTTAAAGGACAGGCCGAGTAGCATATGAGTTGAATTTGCCTCCAGAATTAGAATCTGTTCGTCTGGTCTTTCATGAATCTATGCTGAGGAAATGCATAGGAGACCCGTCCAGAGCAGTCCCAGTCCAGAATATCCAGGTTACGTAAAAGCTGGCCTATGAAGAGGTTCCAATAACTATCTTAAACAGACAGATTCGCAGATTAAGGACTAAAGATATTACGTCTATCAAGGTATTGAGGCGTAACAAGAATCGAGAGGAGATGACTTGAGAAGCGGAGGAAGATATGAGGACCAGATATCCTCACCTATTTCAGGCCTAGTCAGGCGACAGGTATGCCCGTATTATTACTTATGCAGTACCTTATGGTTGTATGTCTATGAATGAGAAAGATTGATATTTAGTTATCCAGTGGATCCTAGAATATTATGTGCAGTGCCTGTGTTGGACTTTTCTGCATTTCAGGTTTTTGCTATAGTCCATATTACAGGGGAAACTCTGTCGAAATTTTTCTAAACAACTAAGTTAAGTAAGTCCTCTAGATGGCAGTATACATTCGAGGATGAATGTTCTTAAGGGGGGGAGAATGTTATACCCCGTAGAATTCCCGGCACCTAGACGACCTATTCGCACGTTGGTTAAGTATACTTGAAGGCCATACGTTCTAGAGAAAGGCCGGGAAAAAGGTCGAACGAGAAACCCGTCGAACCATCGCGGGAGGAGCCGAGGCAGAGCCCCTCCGCGATGGCAGCGTGTCACGGAGGTGAGGCCTCCGCGATGGCTCCGTGACACGTTGCCCAGGTTCAGGCTCAAGTATATAAGCCCCACTTCAGTTTAATTTCATTTTAATCAAAGGAAATATCAGAAAACAGAGGCTACACATAGAGAGAAAGGGGGGATGAAGGAAATTAAATAATTTTCGTCCGATTACGCTGCTAAACGCTGCCCAAATTCAAATTAACTCCAGATACGGCGGTATTTAGCAACAGAGAGCATTCATACGGATTCAGTTACGTAAAATACGGCCGACGGATCGTCGAGCCACCGAGCTAAGGTAAGTGGAATTGCTCTAAATTAGTGTCTATGTGTTCCTAGCTGTGAAGTGAATATTTCTCCGTTCTGGACCACTGAAAAATAGCGAGTTTCTGGCCATCTTTCGATAAGCCTAAGTTTAGGCTATAAACTATATCGAAAGTGACGTTGCCTTTTGAAATAAAGTTGTATTTAGTATTGATTGACATATTTATGAATGCAGTTGGGAGAAAACAGTTGAAGTACCGGCCGAGCCTCGTCCGACAGACGAATAGTTCAAGGATAAGGTATGTAAAGCTCGTTCCCTCGGCAAGTTAAGTAATATTGATACAGTATAGTAATTTACAGGCTAGTAGAATGTTCAGAAGTTAAGTATTGCGTTTATTGTAAATGTTGATACGATATTAGAAGCCTCAAGTTGTAACTTGCGTGAAACTTACTAGTATGACATAGATTCTAACACAAGTGTTAGAAACTGCTCAGCATGCTTAGTATGTGATGTAATACGAATGTTAAGATATTGTTGTATTCAGTTGAAACCCCGCAAAGCAATGCAGTATCCGTAAAGCACTTCAGAAATAAAATAGCAAGCTAAAGTGAAGTTTAGAAAGCATGCTAGGAATAGGAAATCATGTTAATACAGAAACTTGGTAAACAACATAGTTTCCAGCAGAAACACTATTTTGTATAGCATGTGCCCCAGTACAGTCTGGCAGGAGACTATATTTGTATATTTACCTGCCTCAGCACATATTAAATACATATAGATTACTATCATTAGTTCAGCATGTAATGTACGTGATACCTTACCCCGTTAGCCTCAGCATGTGAGATATGCAGACCGTATTATTAGTTGAGACCGTTGTATTGTTTGGGGTTGGATTACCTAGCATCCATGACCGCCCTAGGGTTATAGCTGTATCGACTCGTCCGCCAGAGGATGAGGATACGTCGCTCTACGGAGTGGCATGCCGTCCCACAGGGGATGAAGATGGGATGCCAGTTTCCCCATATTTTGCCTTGGTCGGCTTTTATACACCCCCGTCGAGCGGGTACGCCCGGGGTGTTGATTCAGGAGTCCTCCTGACTCAGATGCATTTATAGTCAGGGGCTCAGCGAGCCCAAGTGCATACCCAGGGAACCGGCAGGATGCTTACGGGGTTTATAGGAGATGGGATGACCGGGTAGGGGTATAGATTCTGTGCTGGTTGTACCTCCCGGCTTATGGGGGCCGGGTAAGGTTTATGTGTGTTATGTTATGTTATGATGTGTTATACCCTGTTACAGTAGATATGAGTAGATCGATAGTAGCACGATAAATTCTCAGGTACGATTCCTACTCCTTCCAGTATAATTAAAGAAAAGGTATGGCTTACATTATCAGACAGTTAATTCATTCCTTTCTATTTCAGTTTCATCAGTTATATCATTGTTTCTCAGATATTTCTTTCAGTTGTTGCTTTACATACTCAGTACCAGCGGTACTGACGCCCGGTGGGGCGCTGCATTACTTGCCTGCAGGTACACATAGACGAGCAAGTGACACTACGTGATTCCTGTCAGCGATCGAGCATTCAGCTCCTGTCATTCGGAGACTGAATTTCAGAGGTGTATTTCAGTTTCTTTTGTTGTATAGTATGGGTAGGTCGGGGCCCTGTCCCGATCATTTCTATTGCTACTCCTAGAGGCTTGCAGTCTGTATATTTCCCTGTGGTCAGTTGAGCCGGTCGTGTGAGGCCGTGCAGTTGTTAGTTGTTAGTACTTTTGCTTCCTTTATGTTGGCCGTGTGGGGCCATAAGTTTGACAGTGGTGGTGACCTTGCCGGTCACGTAGCCTTCTAGTATTTTATTGCTGAGTTGCAGATAACTAGACAGCATGGTAGCCTTGTCGGCCCGCATAGGTTTCCCTATAGTTGCATGTTCTGGTTAGCTGTTATTACAGGTACAGGAGGCTATAGGCCAATGGGCCGGGGACTGTTTTTACAGCCGTTATATAGCCCTTTGTTTCCAGAAATGTGAGTTAGAGCCAGCCAGGCACCAGATGTACCTAGGCTTAGCAGTCCAGTAGTTCAGGTCCTAGTAGGGCACCAGGTGCCAGTCATACCCCCCAAGGCGGGGCGTGACACTTATATTGTAGTCTCTTCATCTTTAATGATTCTTACCGGTGCGCAACATTAGGAAGTTCCTGAATTATTTACTTGCTTTTGTCAAAGAGGTAGATATTAGGAAAAGAGAATTACTATAGAGCCTTGATCTTGATGATCATTGTATTAACTTGAGTTGTGGTCGCAGGATAGTTATATCTGAAACTTAGATGTAATGTTTAGTTTGCAAAACTCATGAGACTTGGTTAATTAATTGGGGATAGTCATTCAATAGGGATTGGTCGATCGTTTGAATGAACCTAAGTTATCAGTTATGTAAGTAAGTATTTGTAAAGATCACGAGTGTATACCCAAAGCTGTTATGAATCCATGGGTAACATAAACCTTAGTTATTTCTTTAATTATTGATTCACAAATATAATCTTGACCGCTGCTTATTTATATTATTGATTTTTATTAGAATTCCCCCCTTTGTGATGTAATTACCAACAAGTTCATCTACCGGCTGTAATCTAGATCTTCCATATTCCCTGTGGCTTCAACCCCAACCTCTAAGTTTTGGTTCTATATTGACAACGTCCGCTTCATACTTCATTTGGAAGTGTGGTTTGAGCATTATCAATCACTTAAGTAAGTTGTTACACTTTAAATCGGGTAAAAAGACCTATTGTGCCTAAGAAAACTTCCTTATTCACTGGGAGTCCTCTAAATGCATGAAAAATCAAATAGGACAATGACCACTGATGTGAACAAGTAAATGTCTGACTAGGTAGAGATTGAACATGTTAAAAATTGCACATGAACTGCTAAAACTTGAGTTACGGTTTGTGAATACAAAGGGGAGCAAACGGTAATTGTTAAAACATGATGAATGCATGCCTAGACTTGAGGAATTCTTAGTACCCAACACAAAATATAATTCACATACAAACTGAATAAAAAATTAGGCAGGGACAGGCTTCACGAGCCTTCCTACAACTCGTGGTTTCACACTATGACTCATATTATGGCTCATTGGGACTAATCCAACCCAAACATGTAAACATTAATAGGTATGAAACCTACTACGACTTGTATTATCCTGCTACAAGTCATACCTAGTAATCGTACCAAGAGTCTAAAAAGGGTTGAGTCCAAAAGTGACAGTACAATCCTTCCTACAACTCGTGGAATCGACTTATCGGTCATACCATGTGTCATGGAAAAATATAGAACATTTATTATCAAGGGGAATCCTCATACGACTCGTGGTATAGATCATACCTTTGTGGTATGAATAATACCTCAAAGGCATAACATTGATTTGAGACATTATGAGTCTCAGTAAGAATCATACCTCCATTGTACGACTCTTATTGTAGACCCGTGATAAATTATAGAGGACTTCTTTCTTGCTTTCTTTTTCTTAGGTTTGGAATTATTACTCTTCTTCATTACAGGTACAATGACATAGAAAATAAAAGCATTTAAAGAAACTGCTCGGAGGGCATTGATCGATGAAACCTACAAATTCGAACAAGGGGGCAACACACCTAGTGGTTCAGTGGAGGAATACTGGGTTGACATATTTGACACTGATGGGACCCGAACCACTAGGGCAAAGCTAAAGCCCAGGCCGTGGCTGCCATCGCCACATTTGCTGGTGCTCCCTCGTCCGAGGAGGGAGTTGAGGAAAGAGCCCAAGATTCCGAAAGTGACTCTAGTGATGAACAAGGTCCGAGGAGGCCCAATCTGGCAATGGAAATAGTGAGTCCGAATCTAAGGAGGAGGCACCTAATATCGAGTAGGAGAAGACAATGCCTAGGGAGAATCATACCATTCAGTGGAAAGTACCAGGAGCCCAAGAGATTTATGAATAGGGTATTGCTCTCACCTCCAAGAACAAACATAGGCAGAGTATTCAGGAAGAACTGCGAATCCTCACTAATAGATAGAATGAGGTGGAGGAGATGAATTGGATATTCAACTTTTATGGGTTCGACTGGATGGCTAGATCCCCGGATTGATATGCTTCAGAGATAATGCGGGAGTTCTACGCTAATTATTTGGCAACCATGGAGCAGAAAGCAAAGGAGGGGAAAAAATTGAAAGATTAGCCCAACCTGAAGAGCGTCATGGTAAGAGGCCATAATGTTGATATATTCGAGTGCACTCTCGCTCGGGTGTTATATGGGCCCCAATTCATACCATTACACACTACATTGGATGATGACTAATGGGTGGACGCCATGAAAAAGATCAAGCATATGGGTTTTGATGAGAGACGGAGGTAGATTTGGTTGTTGTCCGGGGTTAATGCTAACGACAAAGAAGAAGCAGGATCGGTCACTAGCGGCAAGCAGTTCACGAAGAATTCCTTGCCTACTAGATGTTAGTTCGCCATCTATTGGCTCCAAAAATGAATGAAATACCCCTCAGTGCAGACAGAGCATCTTTGGTGTCATGTATCATGTCAGATACCCCATCAATATCTTGAGGGTCATTACAGAGGAGATCCGGGATCGGGCTATGGGATTGAGCACTACCATCCCATTCTTGAGTTTCATGTTTAGACTGTGCACAGAGGATAGTATTATGGTGTGTCATGGTGAGGAGCACTTGATCGGAGGATAGCATATCACACATATTGACTTAATCCTGGATGAAATTAACCTGGTAAGTCGGGCATGACTTTCTACCGCAGTCCCAGTATCATAGACAATTGGGAGTGAGCAGGTGAATGCACCTACCTCATAGGAGCAGGGCAAGACACTGGATACAGATGCTGGTCATTCAGAGGAAACTCCCAGCACATTCTCACCACCACCTATGGGCCTTCTGAGCCAGACTCTAGCTGGGTACATGCTAGTGCCTCAGGAATTTCTCTAGAAGCTGGCCAAAAGACTAAACGTAGCTGAGAAGAAGGTATAGTCTATGATGGAGAACATCAAGACTTAGGTAAAGGCTGAGATTGAGATAGTTGCATGGGTCCTACACGCCAGGCTAGATATTTTTGAAATAGATTCAATAAGCATATGGTCAAGCAAACTGACACGGGCAGCCTCTGTGAGGAGTTGGGGGCTCTTCGGAGCCAAGTGGTTAAGCTGTCATGATGAGAGATGGAAATTATAGCAGGCCCCCCTCTTCTTGACCTCGACGTTGGCATTGACGAGGAGCTTGATTTGGCAGCATATTGGGAGACTACAAGAGCTAAGAGGGAAAAAGAAGGTCTTTAAGGATGTTGGAGATGAGACCCTAAAGAAGAAGAGAAAGAGAGAAAAGAAAGAGCGCAAGTGGGAGAGATTGGAGAGCCAACAGATTCACGAAAAGCATAGGTCGGAGCTGCTTGAGAGAGCAAAAGGAGCGGGTAGCTCCACCACTGTCCATTCAAAGTTTGCAGGTGGAAAGGATCCTTCAGGCGAGCCACATTCAGTCCAAGTGATTTCGAAGGTCATAGAGGCGACCACTACTACTGACGGGGTAACCATTCCCCCTATTAATACCCCATTTAATGCACCGACCACCACCAGCGCCACGATTGCAATGAAGGTATCACCTTCGCAAGATGACAGGAGCGCTTAGTGTGCCACAGGTATGTTCCCTTCCTTCTGTTTTATATTCTATGCCTCAGGGACAAAGCATGCTTTTTAAAAAGGGAGGGGGTGTACTTGTGTTTTTGGGGTTTTATGAATTCGTCTGAGGGTTTTTATTGGTCATGTTTCTTTTCCCTCAGACATGCTATCTATTAGAACCGAAATATTTAGGTTTTTAATTTTTGTGTTCTTATTTAATTAGAAAGTAGCTTAGGAGTACTCAATCAATAAATTACACTAGTTTTGAAGTTTTGAAAAATTGACCCTGTTTAAAAAAATTTTTATGGTTAGCTATGTTGTCTCTAATTGCAAAGAATGATTTCTATGAATCTTTTTGTGTCATTTAGTGTATTAGCATGAGTAGTTCTTGTTAGCCATTTATAAACTAGATAGATAGAATGAATGCAAGACATGTACCATGAGTGAGTAAGGTCTAATACCTAGTTCCATACTGCGTAGAGGATTTAGAACTTGCCCGATTGGTCTTTATATAGGTATTAGGATAGTTGGTTAGAAGGATCATAGGTCATTTTTGTTTAGCCCATTTTTCGCTTAAATGACCCTACCAAAATAATATGATTTCCTTGATCTCGATTTTGAGCCTTAAATGAACCATTTTCTTTGATTAACCAATTAATTGTACCCATTTTTTTATGATGAACCTGTTTTGGCCCTGATCTCTCCTTGGACATTGTCTACCTCAACATAGGCAAAATACCTATATTGAGGGTGGCTAGAGTAGGGGTGCATAAATCTTGGGGAGGTGAAAAAGGAAGAAAAGAGAAAAAGGGTTTAAAATGAGGTGTGGTGTGACAAAAGAAGAAAAAGAAAAAGAAAAAGAAAAATTTAAAAAGAGAATGACGAGTGAAAATTTGTTAAAGCACACCACACCCATACAATTGCATAAAAAATGGTGAAAAGGAAGGAAAAAAGTTGAAAAAGCAAAAAGGGGTGAAAAAGTGAAAAATGGAGCCACGTGTATGGAGTGCCAAGGAGGGTCAGTCAGTAAGAAGATTCCATATCTACCATACTCAACCTGAAAGCCTACATTACAAGTTGAATTAAGTCCTATAGTGATCCTAGATTGACCATCTAACAAGCCGAAGTAGAGAAAATAAGGGCAAGTCTATAATATCCGACATGTAGTATTTGAAACTTCTTTGTAAGAGTGAGAGTCTTACTTGTTCAGTCCCATATTTCATATTTTCTATATCTATGAGGTGGGGACTTCATTTGCCGTGAGGGTACATGGTTTGTGTTTGATTCTGCCGATTGTCTGTGTGAAAAGCATTGGTGATGATTTGACTATCCGTTAATAGCTAGATAAAATATCTTGATCCATGTTTATCATGGTTTGTGGTTTCTTGATGTGCATATGCTGATTTGGTTTATGGGAAAAAGGGTCAAAAGTTGTTTGAGTTTATGGTGCAAATTTTGATTGATTGTTGGTTGTAGTATCCTAGGTTTATTTTCTAGTTAAGCATCGTTTTTAGTTTTTTTTTATTTTCTTTGCCTAAGGACATGCAAAAGTCTTGGACTAAGGTGCTGTAGATTCACAACATTTTTGACACTTAAAATTGAGAAAATAACATGGACTTAGGTATGCTTATATGGATATGAGGTGCTTTTACTTGATTTCAAAAAAAATAGGTGTCGGAGCAAAAATGTGCAAAAGATGCATAAAAAGTGCAGGATATTAGCCAAGTACTAATCTCAGTACGAGCAATACCTTGATTTTATGGGTTGTACTGAGACTCGTGGTAAAACTCAGAAGGATAAAACAAGGCAAAGGCAAAGTATGACTCTCAATATGAGCCATACCAAGATGGAACGAGCCATAACCGGAGTCGTGAAAATCTTCAGAGAAAATTGCACAAGGAAATCACTTGGTACGGGTGGAACCCACGGATCGTAACATCTAATTATGACCCATACGATGAGTTGCGGGGAGCTTCAATGATTGTTAAATACATGGAAGAACTCCATATGTAACAAGAAAGTACGAGGTGTAGGAGGAAGGTACGAGGCATACCACAACACTCATAGAAAACTTCGAAGGATGTTAAAGTTCTCAGGGCCAAGCCACGGATGAATTTAATGATTCGTAGGATAATGGTACGACCTGTACCAACTGACAATACTTAGTCAAATCTACAGCAGTTGTGGGATGTACGAGAGGTAGGTACAACCCATACAATCCTTTTATGGGTCGTATGATCAGTTGTGAGTTAAGTCGACACCAGATATGGAAAATTCCATGTTAGA
This sequence comes from Datura wrightii, assembly GCA_035772735.1. Lineage (NCBI taxonomy): Eukaryota > Viridiplantae > Streptophyta > Magnoliopsida > Solanales > Solanaceae > Datura > Datura wrightii. Next base: position 119,927,448 of record JASDFA010000016.1, read on the forward strand.
TTAGGAAAAGGTGTTAGATATCTGTATAAATACCTTTTATATTTTATTTTAGTAGGACAACATAGAGAGAAGGTAGTAGACGTGTGAAAAGTTTTATTTATGAATTATTATCAAGTTTTGGAGAGCAATTCTTAGGATCAACACTTGATTTTATCAATTGTTCTTGAGTTTATTCATTAATATTCAAAGTAAGTTTTCTTCCAATTATTGTTATAAGTATTTAATTATGTATTTGTCTATGAATGCTAATTATAATCTTACAATCATGAGAGGCTAAAACCTCCACAACTAGGGTTGTGGGAACCGTGGTAAATTAACAAAATAGGGTTACACCAAAGTGATTCAAAACCAATGCTAAACAATTGTATTGTATTTTCTTCATCTTTAAACGTTTCTTAACAGTGTGTAACATTAGGACTTGCTCAAATTCTTTGCTTGCTTGAACCTAGAGAAGTAGAGATTAGAAAAAGAGAATTACAACAAAACCTTAATTTTTATGATCACTGTATAACTTGAGCTGCGGTTGTAGAAAAGTTAATTTGGAACATATTGATAACGGTTGAAAATAAATCGCTCATGAGACCTGACCCGGTGATTGAGTATAGTCATCCAATAGGGATGAACCAGTCATTTGGATGAACCCTAGTTATCAGTTCTACAAGTAAGTATTGGGATTGATCGCGTGTGTATACCTTAAATAGTTATGAACCCATGGGGAACACTTACCCTAGTTATTTGCAGATCTTGATAACAGCCACAATTATAATCTTGTTTTATTATTGTTTTTCTTTAAGCCCCCCAATTCGGAGATAATTCACCTACAAGTTTAAGTACCAACGTTAGTCTAGATCTTACCTTATTCCCTATGGGTTCGACCCCAACCTCTTTGTTGGGTTATTTATTGACAACATTCGCTTCATACATCAGCCATGATATGTAAACTTGAGATTCATGAAATCATACATAATTGATAAAAATCATCATAACTTGAAAATCAAAGGTTCATGAGAGATACTTGTATAAAACATGCATTAATAATCATAAAACATAAATTGAATCATAAGAGAATAGAATCCATAAAAGATCATACAAGTTTTCATCTGGGTCTAACCCTAGAATTTTTATAAAAAATGATAATTCAAGAGTTGAATTCATGAAATTGAGATAAAATTGGGCATGAAGGTGGAAGAAATCCCTAATTCATGACTCTACATACACAAGCTTGATGAATTCTTAAGTTGATTTGAAGACCCAAGAGAAATCGACAAGAAGATGATTAAGAACCCTAGCTTTGCCTTGAGAGGATTTGATTTTCAGCTTGAGGTGATAGAAGTAGAATGAGGATTAGGAATGAATAAAACCCTAGAATATACCCTCTTAGTATCTTAAAATGACTTTGTTTGGGATTTAAATACATAGGAAGTACAAAAATATCCTTAGTGACCCGGCTGGAATATTTACTCTGGTAGACTTAGCGACTTACTTCATGACCCATTAAGTCACTCACGGGTTGTCACCTTGATCCATTGCCACTAGTACCAAAAATCAACTTTATGATGTTTTCTGGATTCCTTCACTTAAAGATTCTTCATGATACTAAATGGATCACTTCACCTGTCGTCAAAGACTTTGAAGCTCATGATTTTGAGAAAATTCCACACTTAACGGGTCACTTGATGGTTCATCTTGTGACCTAGTGCAGATTTTTCTATTTTTCTCCGTTTCATGCCTCAATATAATCTTAGGGACTCTTGGGGTGTTACATCATCTCCCACTTGGAACATTCATCCTCGAATGTAAATTAAGCAAACTGGAAGGATAGGGAAGGAACTACAATCCCAAAACTGAATAGCTATAATTGAAACTGATGGAGGGACTAACTTTGAACTAAGATACATGATTGAACTAAATTAATGAAACATACATGAATGCTAAAACATGAAAGGAATTGAGAGACATAAACTTGACATGAAACTGAATAGAGTACTAAGAAAAAAACTGGCACCTCATGCTGGAACTGAGCTGGAAGGGAAAAGATATAGGTATCTAGCCATTATATCTGCTTCAAATTTTCATGTAGCTCCCTCAACAAGTTGATCTTCACTGAATCTACCTCTTTGCTCCTCAACTTGCGAACCTAATAATCAAGGAACTCAACTGGAGCCTCCTCAAATGAGCGACATGCTCCTCCTCAGTCTGAGAGTATATGAAGATATCATCTATGAAGACAATAACAAACATATCCAAATACTGCTTGAACAACCTGTTTATCAAATCCATAAAAGCTGCAGGAGCATTCACTAGTCCAAAAGACATAACTACAAACTCATAGTGTCCATACCGAGTCCTGAAGGCTATTTCCAGGATGTCACTCTCCCTCATCCTGAGTTGGTGACTGCCAGATTTGAGGTCTACCTTAGAGAAGCACTTGGCACCCTGAAGATGGTCGAACAAGTCAACAATCCTAAGGAGGCGATACTTATTCTTGATTGTGACCTTATTCAACTGACGATAGTCAATGCACATCCTGAGAGAACCACCTTTCTTTCGAACAAATAGGATTAGAGAACCCCATGGGGAATTACTAGGCCTAATGAAACCTTTATCTAGGATATCTTTCAACTGTTCCTTCAAATCCTTAAGATCGGTTGGAGCCATTTTGTAAGGAGGAATAGATATGGGCTGCATATTAGGGAGAAGGTCAATACCAAAGTCAATCTCCCGCTCGGGAGGGTCTCATGGTAGATCATGTGGAAACACCTCTTGATAGTCACACACAATAGGAACTAACTGGAGAGTCGAGGTTTTAGACATAAAATTCTTAAATCGAACTGGTGATACACACAACCCTTGGAGATCATATTCTCGGCCTTAAGATAGGAGACAAAGAGACCTATAGGCACCACTGAACTGCCCTTCCATTAGGACTGGCTCACCTAGGAATCAAAATCCTACTAACCGGGTTCTACAATTACTGAAGCATAGCAAGCAGACAACCAATCCATATCAAGAATAACATCAAAATCTGTTATGTCTAACTCCACTAAGTCTGCTGAGGTGACCTTTGAAGAACTGTGACAGGACAATTTATGTATACCCGTCAAGCTATACCTAACTTACCGATAGGAGTAGAGACTGAGAAGGGCTCTGAAGGAATTTTGGGACTAACACCAAAACAAATAGAAATATAGGGATTCATGAAGGATAATTGGCCCCTAGGTCTAGCAATACATAATCATCAATATGGAAGACTCATAACATACCTGTGATCATATCAAGTGAACTCTCCTGCTCTTGGCATGATGAAAGGGAATAGAACCAATTCTTGAACTAGCCGCCACGTGCACTAAAAGATGCCCCCTACTGAGGTGGGTGAGCCGCTGGAGCTGCTGAAGTGATGGCTGGGGCATGGACTCTACCATCACCCTGTCTGGTAGAAGCGACAATCCTTAAGTCTATTTCTGGGTTTCCCACGCCCATAACAAGCGTCTGAGCTAACCAGGTACTCTCCTGGATGGTTCTTACCACACTTCCTGCAAGCTGGGAAAATGCGCTCCCCTTACATGCTCCTCTAACCCCTAGAGCCTGACGCCCTACTTCTCTGATGACCTCTGGGCCCAGATGGTACACTGGCTGATGATGGAGCTGGGGCTGATGACCTCTGATGGGACTGTGGATGATTTCCACTACCGGACCTCTGCTGAGAGTACCGAAAGTTCCCTGTCCTATCTTTTTTGGCCTCTCTCCCTATCCTTCTTATGCTCCTCCTCTATCTGCTGAGCATAAATCATCAATCAATAGAAATCCATGTCGATGATGAGCATAGCAGTCCTGCACTTCTTAATCAGCGAATATGAGACCCCATTCACTAACTTGCTCATGTGAGCGCTTGACTCCGCAATCATCTCCAGAGCATACTTGGACAACTGGGTGAACTTCAAGGCATACTCCTGAACAGTCATGTCATTCTGCTTCAAATCGACGAACTCCGCTATCTTGGATTCCCTGAACTCATGGGGAAAGAAACTGTTTAGGAATTCCATGACAAACTCATCCCAACTAATAGGAGCAGCACCTACTCCATGACCCTCCTTCCACTGACTGAACCAAATGTGAGCTAGCCCCTTCAGTTGATAGGAGGCCTAATTTGCACTCTCCTCTACTAAAACTCCCATAATCTAGGTAATCTTCTAGACCTCCTCAATGAACTCCTGTGGATCCTCATTCACCTTAGAACCATGAAACTCCAACGAGTTCATCCTGGTGAAGTCTCGCACTTTAGCCGCTGCCACATTCCCATTCATGTTTGTATGAGCCACAACCTACTGGTTGACTTGCGCTGTCATAGCCTGTGCCAACATCTAAAAGGCATCCCTGAACTTAGCATGTGTGAGTTTCTCATGCAAGAGATCCACTTGAGCTTGTGGGGCTGGCTAGTGCCCATCTTCATTGCCATTCCCATGGCCATTGCCGTTGCCATTTCTTTTCCGTTGACTCAGCGAGGAAGCTTATTTTTGCAAATTTGGATAGCACGAGTTAGAGGAATAGAGATACTCGAACTTCATTGCATGACATAGATCATGAAAGAAGAAATGTTTTGTAAAATGTATTTTAGCCTCTTCTTCATAAATGTGGTGATGTGCTGTGAGTTTACAGAACTTTTGACTCTTAAAATTGAGAAAATAGCATGTACTTAGGTATTTTTATATGGATACGAGGTGTTTTTACATTATTTTCAGGGAAAATATGTGCTGAAGCAAAACAGATCCAGAAAAGTGCAGAAAATCAGCGAGTACTAATCTTAGTACGAGCTGTACCTATATTGTATGAGTCGTACTGAGACTCGTGGAAAAGCTCAGAAGGATGGAACAATGCAAAGGCAAAGTACGACTCTCCATACGATCCATACAAAGATGGTACGAGCCGTAATTAGAGTCGTGGATAACTTTAGAGAAAATTTTCACAAGAATTCTCTTGGTACGGGTGGAACCTATGGATCTTAGCATCTACCTACGACCCGTACCAGGATCCTTGGGGAGATTCAGTGATTCTTAAAGATTTGGCAGAACTTAAGATGTAAGCAATTACGAGTCAAGGAGCATGGTACGAGGCGTACCACAACACTCATAGAAAACATCAGAAGATGTCAAAGTTCTCAGAGCCAACCCATGGATGGATTGTACAACTCGTAGGACTATGGTATGAGTCATACCTGTTGCCAGCAATTAGTCAATTCTACAGTATCCCAGGAACGTACGAGAGTAAGGTATGACCCGTACAATCCTGTTATGGGTCGTATGACTAGTCGTAGGATGAGTTGGCGCCAGATATGGAAATTTCCCTGTTAGCTTAGAAAAAGGATTCTAATGTCTGCATAAATATCTTTTATGTTTTTTCAGTAAGAAGAATGACCCGTGGACGTTTGATTACATTGAGAGAATGTTTTAGTTAATTGTTTGCGAATTATTATCATGTTTTGAGGAGCAATTGTTGAGATCAACACTTAGTTTTCTCAATTATTCTTGATTTTGTTCATCAATATTAAAAGCAGGTTTTCTTCCAATTATTGTGTAAGTATTTAATTATGTGTTTGTCTATGAATACTAATTATAATCTTAAAATCATGAGAGGCTAAAACCTCTACAATTAGGGTTGTGGGAACCATGGTGGATTAACAAAATAGGGTTACACAAAGTGATTCAAAATCAATGCTAAACGTTTGTATTGTATTCTCTTCATCTTTAAATGTTTCTTAACGGTGTTCAACATTAGGACTTTCCCGAATTCTTTACTTACTTGAACCTAGAGAAGTAGAGATTAGGAAAAGAAAATTACAACAAATCCTTGATTTTTATGATCATTGTATGACTTGAGCTGCAGTTGCAGGAAAGTTAATTTGGAGCGTATTGATAATGGTTAGTTTGAAATCATTCATACAGTGATTGAGTATAGTCATCAAATAGGGACGAACCAGTCGTTTGAATGAACCCTAATTATCAGTTCTACAAGTGAGCATTGGGATTGATCACACGTGTATACCCAGAGTATTTATGAACCCATGGGGAACACTTACCCTAGTTATTTCCAATTCTTGATAACGAGCACACTTGCAATCTTGTTTTATTATTGTTTTTCTTTAAACCCTCCCCCCAATGTGGAGATAACTCACCAACAAGTTTAAGTAACAACATTAGTCTAGTTCTTCCCTTATTCCCTATGGGTTCGACCCAAACCTCATTGTGGGGTTCTTTATTGACAAAGTATGCTTCATACTTTTCCAGGAAGTGCGAGTCTGAGCATTATCAAATAGTGGAGCATTAATTGCTTTTGTATTTAACGTTTGAGTTGTTATTTCCTTAATTACGTTTTCTATTTATTTTTGGACACCCATAGGTTGTCGCTTGGTGAATGCCATGTACTCGACAGAGTGGAAACCTCCTGATTCCTTTGGATCTCGAACTTGAAAGAACACTATGAAGGATGGAGAACCAAGAGCAGAGAGATGCCCGTCTTGCTGAAGAAGCTAGTCAAGCTGCACTTGAAGAAGCTGATGATACTCGAGAAGAGGCTGTCAACGCTGGTTTCCATGGAAGGGACAACAGAGGCCAGAGATATTCCCCTCAATTCTTTGATGAGGATAACCCAGATGTTGATGAATTCGGGCCAACCGTAGCTATTGTACCACCACCTTTTCCTGTTGGGGCAAAAGTTGACATCACTAGCACCATGATTCAATTATTGAACATGAAGGGGGTGTTTAGTGGTCACGCAACTGATGATGCCAACCTGAACTTAATGAACATCGTTGGAATAAGCAAGGTGTACAGGTTGCCCGGAGTCAGCTAGGACGCAATAAAGTTAAGACTCTTCCCATTCTCTCTGTTTGGGAAAGCCACTTTATGGTTATCAGAGTTTTCCAACGACTCCATTACCAACTAGAGGGAGCTCAAACAAACTTTTCTAGAGAGATTCTTTCCACCCTCCAAGATGATGTAGCTGAAGGATAAAATATATAATTTCTGACAACAGAAGACAGAGGAAATTCATGAAACCTGGTTGAAATTCATGAAGAAGCTAACCAAGCGCCCAAACAACAAATTTCCTGATGATAGTTTGTTGGAGATTTTCTATAGTTCATTGAACAACAGTACTAAAGCTATAGCATAAATAGTGGCAGAAGGATCATTGATGAGTCACATGTAGGAGAAAACTACCACTATTCTAGACAGAGTGATTAAAACAAACAGGGCATGGCATAGTCGAGAAGCGAAAGCAGCTGCTAGTACATATGTTGTTGGTTTGACTGCAGACCAACGAACGAAGGAGGAGGAATATGACTAGGAATTAGACTATATGAGCACATCATTAGACCTGCTCACAAAGCATATCATGGGCGTTGGAGCTAGAAAAACTGATGCGGTGGAAACACAGGGACAGGAACTAGGGCCAGAGCATTCAGATTCTGAGGAGGAGGCAAACTTCTTGGACAACCAGGTGGTGAGTTTTCGAGTCAACACCCAAGGGTCTGGATAAGACACTTAGTGCCAAGGTGTTGGAAATCAAGACCGCAACCAATACATAGACAACTATAATTGGAATGGCTACAGAGATAGAAGCCGAGGTCGTGAGCGTGAGGGAGAATGGAGAAGGAATGAAGGTTACCGCAATGATCAAGAAGGATTGTACGTGCCTCCTAATGCATGTGAGGGGGAGGCTGGATAGTTAAAGTTGGAGAGCATGATGGTTGAGATGCTAAAGAAGGTTAGATCCATAGATGAGCAGCTTAAAGACATCCATGGATATATATCTAGCATGGGTTAGAGAGTTGAGTCACATTCCACGACCATTAAGTAGATTGAATAGCAGCTGGGAAAGCAGTCAGCATCCATGAACCCTAAGAAAAAGGGTACACTACCTAACAACACAGTCCAAAATTCAAAGAATGATGGTTACTACATGGCTGTGATGACTAGAAGTGGAAAGCCCATGGTTGATCCCCCTCTGCCAATTGTAGTTGAGCTTCAAAAGAAGAAAGAGAGCATAATTGATGATAAGGAAGAGGTTGCTGAGCATGAGCATGAGGAGGATGCTGAGTTGACCGAGGCTCCAGTTGTTGAGAAGGAGCCTAAAGCTAAACAAGGAGAGAAACAAGGGGCCACATAGATTTATAAGGCTATCCCACGACCACCGCCACCGTTCCCTCAAAGAATGAAGAAGAAGGTGGAGAATGGTAAGTTTCAGAAATTCTGTTCAATGCTAAAAAAACTATTTATAAACATACCATTGGTCGAGGCATTAGAGCAGATGCCGAGATATGCCAAGTTTATGAAGGACCTTGTTACTAAGAAAAGGTCCATGAGTTATGAGCCCGTGGATAATGTGCATCATTGTAGCGCTATAGCTTTACGGGTCCTTACTAAAAAAAAGAGGATCCAGGTGCCTTCACCATTTCATGTACTATTGGTGATGTTAAGTTCGCGAGGGCACTCAGTGACTTGGGAGCAAGCATCAATCTGATGACATTAGTTGTGTTTAAGCGGCTGGGCTTGGGAGCCCCCACACTGACTACTATGCAGCTACTGATGGCCGACCAAACTATGAAAAATCTTGTGGGGATCCTGTTTGATGTGCTTGTTAAGGTGGACAGATTCATATTCCCAGTGGGCATCGTGATCCTTGACTGTGAGGTTGATTTTGAGGTCCCCATCATTTTGGGGAGACCATTACTTGCGACTAGAAGGGATTTAGTAGATGTGTAGGCTGGCCAGCTAAAATTTTGACTCTATAAAGAGGAGGTCACCTTCAATGTATGTCGGTCAATGAAGCAACCGAAGGAGTATGGAGTGGTCTCAGCAATCGAGGATGAGTTTGAGTTTCTTGACAAAGTCTGAGTAGTCAAGAGACTTGCGTCGTGCTGCGATGTTAAATCAGGCGCTTCATGGGAGGCAACCCATGAGGTGATTTGGTGAACTCTGAGTAACCGAACCACCTGCATTGTGCTGTGATGTTAAATCAAGTGCTTCTTGGGAGGCAACCCAAGTTTATTGACTTATGTGTTCTCAGTGTGCAGGTGAAACAAAAATAGGTGGCATAAAAATTACAGAGCAAACTAGTTCTATGAGTCTTAGTACGACCCATAAGACGATTGTATTGGCCGTAGTACAAGTCATGGTGAGAAGTAGAGATGTATCTTAGTGCATAAGTTCAAGGTACGGTTGGTCCTATGGCTCGTTTCTTCATTGTACGGGTCGTAGTATTCATTGTAGTTATTAACTACGCTTAGCATGGGCCTCCAATTAACAGTGACCTATGAGTTGTGGTACGGGTGATACCTTCATGGTATGAGTCGTATGATGTGCTTGTAGGTCCACAGGTAGGTTTTCATAACTACTCTGCTACAAGTCTTAGCGACAAGTTGTGATGGGCCAAATCACTTAGGATGACCCAACTCAACCCTGATTTTTTAAATCTGCCCTAGAAACTATTTAAACTTCAAAATTGACACACACGTCTCCCACACAATCAAAACTTGAAAATCACGAACACACAATGACGCCCTCACACCCATAACTCAAGATCACAATCGATTGAGCAAACATTTTGCTCAATTAACACTGCTCAAATCAAGTTCCAACCCTAGTCACTGATTCACACTCGAAGTTGATCTAGATTTACAAAAAATTCAAGTAAGTGGTTATGCTTTGAGTTGGGTAAAAAGACCTACATGCTTATGTGAACTTGTGCAGCAACTGTGAGTCCTCAAAATGAATGAAAAATAGATAAGGACAATGGCCAGTGATGTGCAAAATTAGATGTGTGACTGGGTAGGATTCGAATATGTTAAAAATTTGAATGTGAACTACTATAATTTGAGTTATGATGTCATGACCCGAACATGGGCCCGGACTGAGATACGAGACAAAGAACCCCAAGAGGCTCCAAGTCGACCCATGGCATGAACATGACATCTAAAGCTCAATATACTAGATGCGGAAATATAACATATGAAATAGGGGAAATCTGAGAATACAATAACATCTGATGCGTAATATTAATGTGATACTGATTATAAACTATATCTGATAAGCCTCTACATACGAATGAGTTGATGGGACAGGACCCCAACTAACTCATTAAAGACTGAAACAAAATACTGAACATAAGTTGATAAAAGGGACCTCGAGAGATGAGGACTCACCAACTTTGGCTGAGAAATGCTAACTCTGAGGATCTGGCTAACAGCGGGTCTGAACCTGAATGTTAGAGCCTGTATCATCAAACGATACAACATAGAGTATGCGGTCAATACGCTGAATGTACTGAGTATGCAAGGTAAGTAAAACCGCTAAGTAAAAATCAGAAATCATACATGTCCGGATGGTTCGGTATATGTAAAACCGACACGCAAGTGCACGTGGTCAAACAAGTACTAAAGTGGCTAAGTAAGCCAAGTATCGATCCAAGGAGACTCTGGATAAGTAAAATTGATTAAGTATACTCTATTCTAGCTTTACTTCTAATTATGCTGACAACAACGTAACCAACAGTTAAATAATTCTTTGTTTATAACTTATATACTAAAACTATTAACAAATATTTACTGTGAATTGAAACTATGGATATGATCATGCCAAGGTTAAGAAGAAGTAATGAATTTGCTTGTAATCATAATTCGGTTATTCTTCTCTTCATGTTGCTAGCCAAGAACATTATCCTAGAGATTAAAACTCTCGTATTTAATCTCACTTTAGAATCATAAACCATTCGTCTACATTTCTGTGATCAAATGCAATTTATGACCTATCAATCCAATTCCGGTTCCTAAATTGACTAACACGGCTTTCAAGTATATTTCTATCAGGAAAGCACATCAAAACCCAATTTTCCCAAATCAAGTTAAGAACAATACCCTATTAATTCACAACTTTCCAATTTCTTGCTCTCTCGAGTGAAATTGGACTTTTTAGATGTACATTAATGTCGGCCACACACTAATGCAGTAGAAACAAGAATTAACAGAACAACATAGAAGAAGAAGATGAAAAACCATATAATTAACAATCAAAATTCATCACCATTGTTCAAAACCTCAGCAAGGAAGAGAATTAGCCACTCATTTGTGGATTAATCATCCTAAAACGAGTGTAAATCATACATACATTTGATTGAAAGAAGAAAGGAAGAGAAGAAATCCCTTAGCTTTTTCGTCCCTCAACTGCCTCTAACCCACGTCCTTGCTCCACCAAGTCTGCATTATGAAAAATGAACCTAAGTGTTCTATTTATACTAGTGGGAATTTTTCCCAGAATAACAAGCAACGTGTCACGGAGGCCAACGCGGAGCACTGCCTCCGTGACACGGCGTGGACGCGGACCCTCACTGGAAATCCAGGGTCCGGGAATATAGCCTCAACGTGGCACGGAGGCCAACGCGGAGGCTTATCTCCGTGCCACGGAGCCGTCGCGAGGCCTTACTGGAATTTTCCATTTAAAGTACCCTCCAGGCAGTGTGCCTCCGCGATGGTAGCGTGGCACGGCTCCATCGCGGAGCCCCTTTACTTTGCGCATTCCAAGGTCTTTTCCATGCTCGCATCCAAGTCCAACTCCGATATAATTCCAACATGCATTTTAGCTCCTAAAAATCATATTTTCCTGCAAAACAAATGCTAATCATGTTGGTTAGTATAAATTCACATTTTATTACCAATTACATGAAAATGTATACACATTGCATAACAAACAAGGCGAAAATGATACGTTTGAGTATCACTTGGGCATATAAATCTGCCCAAGATCACTTACCCCACACTTAAATCCTTGTTTGTCCTCGAACAACACATACACAACTCATGCAAATTACATCCCAACCCTTGCCACTATGGTGCGACAATTTATGCTACGGTCATCCCGATTATTCAATTTTTGCAAATCATCAAGAAAACATGCATGGTCTTCATAATACAATGACCTTTCATACATGAAGACTTCCTAGACTTTAAGAATCGACTCTCGATATCGGCAAACTCATGCAAATCAGCTAATCAAGATATCCGACACGAAAATCAATTTTTCATCAAGCATGTGCCCTCACAACTCAAGAGAATCTTCCCCTTTATGTTCATGCAACACACAAACATTCTAGTAGGGGCATGTAAAAATTAATTTCACTCTCTCTCCCAAAAGAATTCACATGCTTCATGTCATGACCCATAGGCTTGCCCTTAGTGTATTACTCCACTAATATAAAGAAATGCAATGTAAGATCGCGTAGGACTTCAATGGGTTGTAATGGAGGCTATGGAACTAGTATATATTGGATTAGCCAATAATAGTCACTAGCATCCTTAAGCGCCTTTTCAACACATTCCCATCGACTCATGGACATTGTTTCTCTCTTTTTCTCTTTTTCATCATCCCATTCATGCTGGTTTACTTTCGTACGGCCCATTTCATCCAACACACTTGACACAACAACAAAGGGTTTTCATGCACCTTTATTATCATTTCATTATACCAAGTGCCTCTTCAACCTCTTCTTTTCTTTATTCACTCTGCTTTTCTTTTCTTTCCACTCTTCTCACTCTTTGACACTTCGGGAAAATTTTTCTTTTCTTAAGCGCTTAAGACTTTTGTATAGACTTTACGGCTAATGAAAAGAAGGAATAAAACTTAGTTTATACAATTTTGGACAAAAGAAAGAAATAATCGGCTAAAGGCTCAACGGGCTGACTAGGGTATACCGTCACATCAAAAGGTAGAGTATGACAAGAAAAAAAAATAGAAACTCTTGGTTAAAACAAAGAAATGCCTACATCCTTTCCAACACTACACCTCCTTCATTTCGTTTTGTACACACACCAGGCAAGTTCTAGACATTTCACAATAGCATGGAATAACAATACCTCACTTCACACTTTATGCACATGCTCGATTCAAGATGCATTCACAGACTCTTTAATTAACCAATTACATGAATTCAAAATTAAGCCTCAATCACACCGAATCGACTTCTACAGCCTAGGTAACTCAACATATTTATAAAATTGCATGCTTTCAAACGAATCACTTTTACATTTTGAATATCAATTACAACACGCAACCAAAATTTCACAACCATTTAGTAACTACAGGTTCAGTGATGCAATCTACCAAAGAAAAAAACTGAAAACAAATTAAAAATCCTACTCCTATCGACTACATTTCCCTTAAGACGGTCATCATCCATCCATCATAGGGAACGGTCACTAACTATGACATCGGTTCAATGGGACTATTCTCGGTAAAAGAACCGAAAACAAACTCCGAGAAACCCAAAATAAAAATCGAAATTTTTTTGCAAAACATCGATCATTTCGATAGAAAAATATTTACAAAATATTTTGATAAGTGCAAAATATTTTCGCAAAAATTTTGAAAAATATCGATCATTTCGATAGAGAAAAAAAAATATTTACAAATTTTACAAAATATTTACACTGGCAACCACAACCTTTCACAACACACATCATTTACCACAAAAATATATACAGATACAACACAAATCAGTTCACAACAGGGAAATATAAAAACATACATGCACAGCAAAGGAAAGAGCATACAGCAGATTAGCCTAAGTCCCAACACCTAGCTACTCCCCACCCCACACTTAAATCGAACACTGTCCCCAGTGTTCACAAAAATTAAGATCACAAAATTTCGGGTGGTGGAACTCCCTGATCAGTCGAAATATTAGACTTCTTCATCCGGTGCTACTGCCTCATCGCCCATGTCCGAGTCAGCTCCATCGTCGTCATCGGACTCCACATCGGAGTCCTCCCGACGTGTCTCCTCATCCGTGGGGACATCATCGTCAGTAGGCTCAACGAAGGCTGGTCCCACTCGGCACAAAGCTCTGGCGTTCTCGCCAAATGGGTAATCCAGCTCCAGCTGCCATAACTCTTCCTCTGTGGCTGGTCTCCCACCAATCCGAAGCTGAAGCATCTGCATACCAAACATTCGTGCCATGTACTGATCGTCACGAGCATGTCGCTCGCCCAGTGTCAGCACTGGCCCATGTGTGGTGTCGGCGGCCTTAGTTTTTGTCACATCAAGGGCCCTCCACTCCAACTGGGGGATGTAGTCCAAAGCCTCTTCCTCAATGTCGAGGCCCCCGAGAAAGGTGGTGATGAGTCCACCGAACCCATATCTGTGGCCCTGGTGTAGTCGGGCTCTCTTCATGGCGGATATGATAACCGCCCCAACATTAATCTCCATCCCTTTCATAAGGGCATACACCAATCAGACACGGTCCCGGGTCACATCCGTCATGTGAACCCCCGGGATCAAGCACGAACAAACTATTTTCAGCCAAATTCTTGCCTCCCTGTTCATCTGCGAATAAGGCAGAGTCTGGTGATAACCCCTCTCCTTATGTCTGCTCCATCGGGATGTGGATCGAGCCCAACACAAGGTGCGTCTAATGTTGGCGTATGGTGTAGTGATGTTCAGCTGGCGGAGAACGTGGGCATCTGTGTCCCGCGCTCCAACGATGGCATTAAATTGCTGGGGTTCCAGAGTGACAATCTGCCCTCTGATTTTTATTGTGTGGCTTCTGATGGCTGGGTTCCAATTTGCATAGAACTCCCGGACTAAATGTAGGTTGCACTCCTTGGGCTCCTGAAATATAAAGCTAAGCCCAGCTGCCTCAATCCTTTGCACAATACGGGGGAACTCCTGTGCTAGTGGTTCCCGTGCAATATGCTCCTCCGGGAAGTACTTGCTTTCCTTATGTTTAGCGTACCACTTCTTTCCTTCCTCGGTTACCCACCTCATTCTGTATTGGCGGCGTTGGCCACGCAGAACAGCTGGTGCAGCTGGGACTGCGGTGCCCAATCTCATTCGCTTTCTCCCGGTGCCTGAAGTAGAAGCACCTTTGCCCTTATCCTGCCTATTCGCCATTGTACCTGTCAATATACATAAACAAGCACAATGTCAAGCTAAATACATGTTAACTTATGCTAAGGTCGGGTTAAACTACATTTACCCTACACTTAGGCCTTAGCTACTTTTACGATACTACGGCAAGGATTACTTTATTTACAACCCAAACACAAACAACTATACAATTTATTGCTTAGTGCGTTCACAAAAAAATTTTGACAGTATAACTTTTAGCGTACTACTCAGACTTAATACAGCTAATCCCAATCCTACTATCGCTAGCAATTCAACCATCGCACTTAGCAACGAAAACAACAAATAAAAACAACAACAAAAATTCTATATACATACGAAAAAAATAACCTAACCAATTTGAACAATTTTCGCATTTTCCCAAAAATTCGAGAATTCGTCGTCTTTTACATTCAAACAATATTTACAACGACTTATCTCAATTCACAAACACACCGCGGCATATAATTCCCCAATTTATCAAGTTACCCTATTCGATTTCAACAACCCAAGCCCTAGAATTCAATTTTACAATCACATTCGAATCATTCATGTAATCGACAAGTTCAAACGCTAATTACAACATTCCGAACATCTATTAATCAAAGAATAATTCAATATCATGCTCAATTGCTACTTAGGATGATATATCTCACCTCACATACTCAAATTCGAGTAGAATCGACAAAAACTTGAGAGAAACGAGGAAAACATACCTTTACGTTGAATAACCGAAGAAACTTGGCAATTTCTTTGCTCAATACCGTGGCACGTTGGTTGGGAGAGGGAATTAGGATGTTTGGTGGCGGAGAACAGAAGAAATGGGGGAAAAAGGGGGTTTTTCGGGGGTTAAATTGAAGAAAAACACGCGGGTCACCCGGCAACCCGGTGTGACCCGGCACTAAATATAGGGCAACGTGTCACGGAGGGTAACGCGGAGCCCCTCCTCCATGACACGGAGCCAACGCGTTGGCTCACTGGAAATTTTTAAAAAATCCAGATTTAACTTCAACGTGTCACGGAGGGTAACGCGGTGCCCTTCCTCCGTGACACGGAGCCAACGCCCCAGTGCACTGTCTCTTCATTTTATTTAATTTTTTCATACCTTGCCTTTTCCTTCCCGACTCCATGCATATTTTTCTCCGTTTGACCTGAAAATCACCTCACTAAACAAAATTGGTTAGATTAATAGATTTTCCCTAACTAAAATGAAAAATACTAACTAAAACGAAAAATTTGTACTAAATCAAGAAAAAGAAAAATAACATAAAAACTATTTACACTTTACTAAACAAAAGAAAAAAATATATTTTTCACGGGTTGCCTCCCGTGCAGCGCCTGGTTTACCGTCGCGGCTCGACGTCCTTTATGCTCAATTATCCACTTGGGTGATGGACGATTTTTCACGATCCTTGTCCTCCCCCCAGTAGTGCTTACATCTCTGCCCATTTACCAAGAACGTAGCACTCCGATCTTCTTGCCACAGTTCTACGGCCCCGTGAAGGGTCATTCTCACCACTTCAAAAGGTCCCGACCATTTAGACCTTAGCTTACCAGGAAACAACTTTAATCTCGAATTAAAGAGCAAAACTTTCTGTCCCGGCTCGAAAATGCGATGCACCACATGCTTATCATGCCATCTTTTGGTTCTTTCCTTGTAGTACTTAGCACTCTCATAGGCATGCCAGCGGAACTCATCAAGTTCACTGAGCTGCATTAGTCTCTTTTTGCCCGCCAGCTCTGAGTCCATATTTAGCTTTCTGACAACCCAGAAAGCTCGGTGCTCTAATTCCACCGGGAGATGACATGCTTTGCCGTAGACCAATCGGTATGGTGACGTTCCTATTGGTGTCTTATAAGTAGTTCGGTAGGCCCACAACACATCATCGAGTTTGCTTGACCAATCATTCCGTTGTGTATTCACCGTTTTCTGAAGAATCTGCTTCACCTTCCTATTCGACACCTCTACTTGCCCACTAGTTTGAGGGTGGTATGCTGTTGCCACTTTATGGCACACCCCAAACTTGGCTAGTAATTTCTTGAAACTTGCATTGACAAAATGAGCCCCTCCGTCACTGATAATTGCTCGGGGTGTCCCAAACGTTGTGAGGATGTGTTTTTTCACAAACTTCGTTACTACCTTGTTGTCATTTCTGGGGCAAGCTATTGCTTCCACCCATTTTGATACATAATCTACAGCCACCAAAATGTAACGGTTACCAAATGACGGTGGGAATGGACCCATGAAGTCAATGCCCCATACATCAAAGGGCTCAACTTCCAGTATGTTCTGCAAAGGCATCTCTTGTCTTCTGCCAATTGATCCTGTACGCTGACATCTATCACACATTTTGACATACGCCATAGAGTCTCTGAACAGTGTTGGCCAAAAGAAACTTGACTGTAGAACCTTGTGCGCTGTTCTCTCACCTCCGTGATGCCCTCCATACAACGAAGAATGGCAGCCCCTTAACACTTCTGCTATCTGACTCTCTGGGATGCATCTTCTCATTACCTGGTCTGGTCCCTGCTTGAACAAATATGGCTCATCCCACACATAATGTCGGCTGTCATGCCTCAATTTCCTTCTTTGCTGGTCTGTTGTTTCAGGTGGGTAAACTCCGCTCACTAGCAAGTTGACTATGTCTGCATACCAGGGAACTTTAGCTTCTCCCACTGCCAAGAGTTGCTCATCTGGGAAGTCTTCATTTATGTCATCACTTTCCATCACATGCGATCCACTTTCCAGTCGTGATAGGTGATCTGCTACTTGGTTCTCACTCCCCTTTCTGTCTCTAATCTCAAGGTCGAACTCCTGTAACAATAAGATCCATCTAATCAATATGGGCTTAGCATCCTTCTTGTTGAATAGGTATCAAATAGCTGCATGATCAGTGTACACCACAACTTTCGAACCCACCAAATAGGACCTGAATTTATCAAATGCAAATACCAGAGCTAGCATTTCCTTTTCTGTGACTGTGTAATTTCTTTGAGCCGTATTCAGTGTTTTGCTTGCATAATAAATAGAATGAAAAACTCTATTTTTTCTTTGTCCCAATACGGCTCCCACAGCCACATCACTGGCATCACACATCAGCTCAAATGGTTGTTCCCAATCAGGAGAAGTAAGTATAGGTGCTTCTATCAATTTCTGCTTCAATTTTTCAAATGATGTAACACATTCATCGTTCAACTCAAACTTTACCTCCTTTTCTAGCAGTCTGCATAATGGTCTAGAAATGTTGGAAAAGTTTTTGATGAACCGTCTGTAGAATCCTGCATGCCCCAGAAAACTGCGTACACCTTTCACTGACATTGGTGGTGGAAATTTTTCAATGACCTCGATCTTAGCACGATCGACTTCCAACCCCTTTTTAGACACTTTGTGGCCCAGGACAATCCCCTCCTTCACTAAGAAGTGGTATTTCTCCCAGTTTAACACAAGGTTGGATTCTTCACATCGAGCCAGCACCCTATCAATATTCTGCAAACAAGTAGCAAACGAATTACCGAAAACAGAAAAATCATCCATAAATACCTCAACAAAATCCTCAACCATGTCATGGAAAATAGCCATCATGCATCTCTGGAATATGGCGGGTGCGTTGCATAACCCAAACGGCATCCGCCTGAAAGCATATGTCCCATAAGGACAGGTGAAAGTCGTCTTCTCTTGATCCTCAGGAGCTATGGCTATTTGGTTATAGCCAGAGTACCCATCAAGAAAGCAACAATGCTCCTGTCCTGCCAACCTATCAAGTATTTGATCAATAAAAGGGATGGGGTAATGATCTTTCCTCGTGGCTTCATTTAGCTTTCTGTAGTCTATACAAATCCGCCAGCCTGTGACGGTTCGAGTAGGGATCAACTCATTTTTCTCGTTGGTGACTACAGTCATACCCCCTTTCTTAGGAACACATTGAACGGGGCTGACCCACTCACTGTCTGAAATTGGGTAGACCACACCTGCATCAAGCCAGTTGATTATTTCTTTCCTTACCACATCCTTCATTGCTGGATTAAGTCTCCGTTGCGGCTGAACGGTTGGTTTGGCTCCTGTCTCCATGAATATCCTATGTGTGCAGAAAGCTGGATTGATACCCTGAATGTCAGACATTTGCCAACCCATTGCTTTCTTCCTCTTTCTGAGGACACCCAATGCTGCCTTTTCCTGTGCCTCTGTTAAGTCTGCAGAGTTGATAACTGGTAACGTCTCCCCTTCCCCCAAAAAGATATATTTTAGATGGGGAGGCAATTCTTTCAGCTCCAATTTCGGTGCCTCCTCAACAGACGGTTTCAGCAACGGCTCTAGTGATCTCATCAATGACTGGAATTCCTGTCTCCTCGGATGATTAGGTGCTCCATTCAACAATTGGACCATTCCACAAGCTTCTCTATCCCCAAAATGATCAGAATGCGTCAACGCTCTTTCCAATGGGTCTTGAGATTCAACAACCTGCCTAATTTCTCCATGTTCAACCACACTAATTTCCGAAAGCTCCTCATTTATAGCTGGCAGCTTCATGGATTTTAGCACATCAAATACCTCTACCTTGTCATGTGCTTGCATTGTAAGTTGACCCGCAGCCACGTCGATTAATGCTTTTCCGGTTGCCAAAAAGGGTCGTCCCAAAATAAATGGGACTTCAGCGTCTGGTTCAAAATCCAGAATAATAAAATCGATCGGAAAAATGAGGGATCCCACTTGCACTAGAACATCCTCAACAATGCCATCCGGCTTAGCTAAGGATCTGTCTACTAATTGCAAGATTATAGTTGTAGGTCTAAGACTCCCTAGACCTAACTTTCTGAATACCGAAGATGGCATTAGATTTATGCTCTCCCCCAAGTCACATAATCCACGAGCTCGGATACTCTGCCCAATAGTAAGCTGAATAGTAAAACTTCCAAGATCTTTCAGCTTCGTGGGCAGTCTATTTTGAATTCGGGAAGTGCATTCCTCCGTCAAAGCTACCGTGGCATACTCAGTCAAGCGACTTTTGTTAGCCACGATGTCTTTAATATATTTTGCATATTTGGGAACTCCCTGCAAGACATCAACAAGAGGTAAGTTAACATGTACCTGTTTAAGCACCTCCATAAATTTCTTGAAACACACCTCCTCTTTGTGTTTCTTGAGTCGTTGAGGGAATGGGGGTGGAGGCCTTTCTGATTCAGCTTCTTTGGACTTCCCCCTATCCGTAAGTTGCTCTCCCTCAACATCTGTTGCTCCTGACTTTTGAGGCGGTCTTTCCGGTTCCACCTCCTTCAACTGCAAACCACTCCTCGTGGTCACTGCATTCACCTGCTTCGGATTAGGATCCGTGTCGCTAGGCATTCCTTCTCTGGGCCTTGTATTTTGGGCACTAGCAAATTGCCCAAATTGATACTCAAGAGCCTTGGTCTCTAATTGATTGTTCTTCACTTCGGCTGCTAATTTAACATAGTCAGCCTGCAACTGCGCCTGATTAGCAATCATGGTCTTGAACATCTCCTCAATGGTAGGTGATGGTGGTGGAGGAGGGGCATTGTGATTTCTGAATTGGGATTGATAGTTCTGTTGCCCTCCTTGATTCCTCTGCATACCCTGACCCGAACTTTGGCCTTGTTGGTTGTTGCTACCCCACGAAAAATTTGGATGATTCCTCCAATTTGAGTTGTAGCCACTACCAAACTGCTGCTGATTTCTTTGTGCATTGCCCACAAAGTTAACCGAATCTGGGTTTGCTCCACAGCACTCAGCTGAATGCTCACTACTACCACACACTTCACACCACATCTGCTGGACCGCATTGACTGAAGCTGAAGGCTGGTTCAAGTTCATATTGCTGAGGTGGTTATTTAACTGATTCTGCAAGGCAGCTATCTGTGCAGCAATAGCTGTAAATCCATCCACTTCAAGCACTCCTGCTGCATTCCTTGCTCCACCTCGTGATGCATCAACATTCCATTCTGGATTGCCCTGTGAAATTCGGTTGAGCAAAGTGTACAGCTCCTCATAAGTCTTTTCCAACGCTTGCCCTCCAGCTGCTGAGTCTAACAACATTTTAGTATGGGGTTCCAAACCCTCAATAAATGTGTGTACCAACACCTCATTGGACTGATGATGATGAGGACAGTCCCGCAACATGGATTTAAATCTTTCCTAGGCTTGATACAAATTTTCTCCCTCCCTCTGTTTGAAACTTAGAATTTGACTTCTAAGTCTGGCTGTTTTACCAGAAGGGAAAAATCTGATCAAAAACTTCCGTGCAAGATCATCCCACGTTGATATAGAATTTGGTGGTTCAGCTTTTAACCACCTCTTGGCTTTACCAAGTAGGGAAAACGGAAATAAGGTGAGCCGAACATAATCAGGTGACACTCCAGCGGGTATATAAGTGTCACTTATCTCCAAAAAATTCTGGAGATGTTGTTGTGGGTCTTCATGAGGGAGACCGGTAAATTGCCCGCTTGTGTGCAATAGTTGCACCATATTCTGCTTTAATTCAAACCTCCCTCCAGGCTCTGGTTTGCGGATACTAGAATGTACATTGTTGGCATGTGGGATTGCCACCTCGCGAACCGGCCTTGCTGCTGCTTCATCGGGCACTAACACTGCCCTAACAACCGGTGGATTTTGTTGCTCCATAATAGACTTTCTGAGCAACCGCAGCTTCTTTTGTAGAGCTTCTCTACGTTGACTGTGAAATTCACGTACAGGCTCTAAGTAAGATTCCACCAGCTCTTTGTCCCTTGCCAGTGTTCACAGAAATCAAGTCTGCAAAATACAGGCAAAGACCAAGTTGTCAACACTTAAGAAAATAAAACAAAAATACAGTAAATTTACACTTAACACAATTTCACCAATTGCCTAGTCTCCCCGGCAACGGCGCCAAAAACTTGTCCGGCTGGTTCGGTATATGTAAAACCGACACGCAAGTGCACGTTGTCAAACAAGTAATATAGTGGCTAAGTAAGCCAAGTATCGATCCAAGGAGACTCTGGATAAGTAAAATTGATTAAGTATACTCTATTCTAGCTTTACTTCTAATTATGCTAACAACAACGTAACCAAAGTTAAATAATTCTTTGTTTATAACTTATATACTAAAACTATTAACAATTATTTACTGTGAATTGAAACTATGGATATGAGCATGCCAAGGTTAAGAACAAGTAATGAATTTGCTTGTAATCATAATTCGGTTATTCTTCTCTTCATGTTGCTAGCCAAGAACATTAGCCTAGAGATTAAAACTCTCGTATTTAATCTCACTTTAGAATCATAAATCATTCGTCTACATTTCTGTGATCAAATGCAATTTATGACCTATCAATCCAATTCCGGTTCCTAAATTGACTAATACGACTTTCAAGTATATTTCTATCAGGAAAGCACATCAAAACCCAATTTTCCCAAATCAAGTTAAGAACAATACCCTATTAATTCACAACTTTCCAATTTCTTGCTCTCTCGAGTGAAATTGGACTTTTTTGATGTACATTAATGTCGGCCACACACTAATGCAGTAGAAACAAGAATTAATAGAACAACATAGAAGAAGAAGATGAAAACCATATAATTAACAATCAAAATTCATCACCATTGTTCAAAACCTCAGCAAGGAATAGAATTAGCCACTCATTTGTGGATTAATCATCCTAAAAAGAGTGTAAATCATACATACAATTGATTGAAAGAAGAAAGGAAGAGAAGAAATCCCTTAGCTTTTTCGTCCCTCAGCTGCCTCTAACCCACGTCCTTGCTCCACCAAGTCTGCATTATGAAAAATGAACCTAAGTGTTCTATTTATACTAATGGGAATTTTTCCCGGAATAACAAGCAACGTGTCACGGAGGCCAACGCGGAGCGCTGCCTCCGTGACACGGCGTGGACGCGGACCCTCACTGGAAATCCAGGGTCCGGGAATATAGCCTCAACGTGGCACGGAGGCCAACGCGGAGGCTTATCTCCGTGCCACGGAGCCGTCGCGAGGCCTTACTCGAATTTGCCATTTAAAGTACCCTCCAGGCAGTGTGCCTCCACGATGGTAGCGTGGCACGGCTCCATCGCGGAGCCCCTTTACTTTGCGCATTCCAAGGTCTTTTCCATGCCCGCATCCAAGTCCAACTCCGATATAATTCCAACATGCATTTTAGCTCCTAAAAATCATATTTTCCTGCAAAACAAATGCTAATCATGTTGGTTAGTATAAATTCACATTTTATTACCAATTACATGAAAACCTATACACATTGCATAACAAATAAGGCGAAAATGATACGTTTGAGTATCACTTTGGCATACAAATCTGCCCAAGATCAATACATATCATAAAAAATTTCATCATAAGATTATAAGAGTAGGGCTTGCATGCTAGTATTTGAAAACATGACTTAAACATAACTGAATAACATAACTGAATCGAATGACCCAAAGCTGAAACTAATTATTCATAAGTAAGACTAAACATTGGGTCAAACTTGATAAAAACATAAGATCATGACTGATGAATATGCATAGCTGAAATCATGAGGAACAATAGGAGACTCTTCATATAACTGACATTACCACGATAGAGCTTACGTGGTCCCCACTATCACACTCAAGTGGGCAGAGCCGTCCAAAGGCTTGCCAGGGCTAAGGGCGGTACCATGATATTGATATCAAACTGAAGGCCCCTTGTGGGCAGGGAAAGCTCACAAGTGAGGTCCCAAATAATCTATGCCTACGCTGGCACGTAGTATTGAGGCATAGGGTTTACTAAACCCTTAGCCTACTCAATGCTAGACACTACTTTCAAAAACATGCATATGCTCTCCATCATTTTTCAACGAAACTAAATCATAATCATACATGCATAATCTGAAGACATATCATGAGGAGCCTTTGCTCAAACCATACCACAAGCTGAAAAGTGGGAGTCTTGACTCCAAAACCATGTGCTAAGCTAATAACATGAAATTGAATGTAAACCTTTAACATACTTATCATTGGGCTTGCCCAAACATAAACATTCTTTAGATAGTAAAAATCATGGATATAAACATGGGTAATTCGAAAACATACTTTCATCATATACATCTCATCATACTTGAAAACATAGATCATAATCTCAGTCTTTCATGAACTTTCATAATTGGGCATTATAATTGTAAGAATTTGAAAACATGAATTTTAATTGAAAACATGTTTAAACATGCCCATGAATTTGAATTCAATATTAGAAACATGAAGGACTTACCCATGACACATGCTTTAAGAATTTCACAAGTTGGGTTAAAACCCCATAGAGTATATGGTCAAAAGATCATATAATAAGGACCTAGGAAATTTCACCTCTGCTAGCAATTATGGAATAACTTCTTACTTGTTCATCAACTAAGAATTCCATGAATTTAGAAAAGGATTTGGACATGTGAGTGAAGGAATACTCCCATTCATAACCCTACATACCTGGGTACTTCTGATTTCACAACCTACTTGAATGCCCAAAGGAATTGGGGGAAGAACTTGATTAATTTCTAGACTTGATCACCATTAGGAACTTCCAGGCTTGTATGCATGGAGAGGAATAGGTTTAAAATGAGTTGAACCCTCTTAATACACACCTATCTGAGCTTAAAAACAACGTAGTTTTGGTCTTAGGAGCGTAGGAATTACGGAAAAACCCTAAATAAATTTGTAGGGAAACTACACTGCTAGTCCCAATAAGGGACTTGATGACTTATTACCTGTGGGGACGACTAGTCATCTACTCCCGTTGTCAGCACTGTACAACATACCTCTGCTGGTCACCACATGGAACACCACAACTCGTGGTGTACCTGACAACTCGTAGTGACTAGTCGTTGGGAACACTACCAATCATCCAATCATTCATGCCAGCTTCTTGACCAAGACCAACCTAATGGGTCACGACCCTAACCATGAGTCGTGGCTTCTCCCATGGTCAACCCTCAGAACACCATTCAGTGCCACTTTTCCTCCACTCCATGAGTCACTTAATGACTCGTGGGGTACTTCACGAGTCACTTGACAACTCGTCCTGTGACTTGGTGTAGCAATTTCTATTTCCTCCGTTTCAACCCTCGGGTCTTATCTTAGGGCTTTTGGGATATTACAATATCTCCCCCTTAGGAACATTCATCCTCGAATATGGATAAATATACTGAAAATCTAGGGAAAATAATTGTCATACCAAATACTGAACATCTAAGCTAAAAACTAACGGAGTGATTAACGTCAGATGAAAATACATGACTTAACTGAATTCATGAATCACATATACATGCATTGACATGAAAGAAACCAGGGCATATGAACTGAACATGAAACTCAATAGAGTACTAGGGGGGAAACTGATACCTCAAGCTAAAATTGAGCTGGAAGGGAATAGATGCGGGTATTTAGCCATCATATCTGCCTCAGCCTCTTATGTAGCTCCTTCAACATGCTGGTTCCACCACAAAACCTTTACTGAAGCTATTACTTTATTTCTTAGCCTTCGAACCTAACAATCAAGTATTTCAACCAGAACCTCTTCATAGCTAAGGCTATTCTTCACACCTACACTTTCCCCCGAAACAACCAATGCTGGATCACCCATGCACTTCTTTAAAAGCGATACATGAAAAACTGGATGTACTGAAGCCAACTCTAAGGCTAACTCCAACTCATAGGCCACCTTGCCAACACGTCTCACAATTCAGTACGAGCCAACATAATGGGGATTGAGTTTCCCTTTCTTTACAAACCTCATCACTCCCTTCATGCAAGACACCTTCAGAAACACCCAATGATCCACCTCAATCTCAAGTTCTCTCCTCCTCACATCCACATAGGACTTTTGACTAGTCTAAGCTGTTTTCAACATTTCCCTTATAAGTTGAACCTTCTCCATAGCCTCATGAACTGAATCTGGTCCTATCAACATAGCTTCACCGTCTTCGAACCAAACAATAGGCGATCTACACCTCCACCCATAAAGATCCTCAAATGGAGCCATCTGAATGTTGCAATGGTAACCGTTGTTATATGTAAACTCAATGAGAGGCAAATGATCATCCCAACTACCCTTGAAATAAATCACACATTAACATATCCTCAATAGTATGAATGGTTTGGTCAGCTTGACCATCTGTTTCCGAGTGAAAAGCTATACTAAGCTTAACATGGGTACCAAGTCCCTTCTAAAACGATCTCCAAAACTGGGAGGTAAATTGAGTACCTCCATCTGATATGATAGACAAGAGACTCCATGCAACTGAACTAACTCCCAAATATATAATTTAGCATAATCCTCCACTGAATCGATAGTTTTGACTGGTAGAAAATGAGCTACTTTAGTCGACCTGTCTACAACAACCCAAATAAAGTCATACTGTCGACAAGTATGAGGCAACCATGTAATTAAGTACATATTGATTTTCTCACACTTCTAATTAGGGATACTAATGTCCTGAAGCACACCTCCAGGTCTTTGATGCTCAACTTTCACCTTTTGACAATTCGGGCACTCTACCATAAACTCCGCTATGCCATTCTTCATGCCGTTCCACCAATAGACTTCCTATAGGTCACGGTACATCTTGGTGGCACCTGAATGTAAAGAATATCTGGAACCAGGAGCCTCATGCAAAATTCGCTCCCTCAGGTCGTCAACACTCCATACACACAAATGACCCTAATATCATAGTACTCTATCTCCCCCTTGGGATAAAACCTCCTCTTTCAAATTCTAAAACACCTCCTTTAGCTTTACAAAAATAGGATCCTCATCTTGCCTAGCCTTGATTTCGGTCACCAAGGAAGATTCTGATGCATTCTGAACAATGACCCCCCCATTTGTTGAGTCAACAAGCTGAACTCCTAATCGCACAAGCGGATGCACATCCTTTACTAACTCTCTCCTCTCCTCATCTACATGGGTCACACTCTCCATAGACAGCCTTCTAAGAGCATCTGCCACCATATTAGCCTTACTCGGATGATAAAGGACACTTATATCATAATAATTAAGAAGCTCCGACCACCTTCTTTGACGTAGAATTAGGTCCTTCTGGGTGAACATGTAATGTAGGATTTTTTGGTCTGTAAACACATCCACATGGACCTCGTATAGATAGTGTCTCCAAATATTCAAGCCAAATACTACTGCTGCCAACCCGAGGTGATGAGTCGAATAGTTCTTTCCATGGACTTTCAGCTGCTTGCAAGCATAGGCTATAACCTTACAGTGCTACATTAACACACAACCAAGGTTGATCCTTGAGGCATCAGAAAATACCACATACCCAATGGTACCCTCAGGTAGAGTCAAGACTGGTGCTGAGGTGAGTTGAGTCTTCAACTTTTGGAAACTCTTCTAACAGTCCTCTGACCATTGAATCTTCACTTTCTTTTGGGTTAACTTTGTCAATGGTGCGGCAATGGATGAAAATCCTTCCATGAACCTCCTATCGTAACCAGCTAAATCCAAGAAACTCCCGATATCCGAAGGACTAACTGGTCTAGGCAAATTCTTCATAGCTTCTATGTTTTGAGAGTCCACCTGTACACCCTCACTTGACACCACATGACCCAAAAATGATACTGAGTTTAACCAAAACTCACACTTTCTGAATTTGGCATACAACAGATGATCCTTAAGAATCTGTAGCACCACCCTCAAATGAGCGGCTGATGTGCCGTGATTTTATTGCACTTTCGACGCTTAAAACCAAGACAATATGCACATTCAGGGTATGTTTATGTAGGTATGATGCATTTTGTGTTTAATATTATATTTCAGAAGTGAAATGGGCGAAGTAAGTCCAGCTGAAAGGGAGGCTACTAGTTATGTCACGAGTCATTATCACTATGCACGACTCTTTGCCAAGGTCGTGGGATATGTTAAACATTTGAAGTTAAAAGAACAGTGCACTTCATGGATTGAAGGCACAACACGTTACATCTGGTAACAAGTTGTGAAGCCAGTTGTGAAGACTAGGAGAAGGATGCCCGAAGAAATAACTAGTGAAGTTAACGGACGACGTCACAAGTCATTGGCTGAATGAACGACTCGTTGGTAGATCAGTGGAAGGAATCGTAGGGTGCAATGGATAATCGAAGAAGCTAGACCACGAGAGTCCTAATGACTCGTGCCTAGAAACAATGAGTCATTAGGTAAACCGTTGCCACGACTGGGCCTAATGATGAGGACGACTGTGCTTGACTGATCACAACTTGTTTGAGGTCCTAACGAGCCGTTACTTAGCTCGTGACTATTGACGACCTGAGTTCTAGTTTTAATTAGGAAAAGGTTTTCTTAGAACTATAAATACCTTATTTAGGTTTATTTTCAGACGATAGTTTTATTATTACATGTTTTACATGGATTTTGGTGTTGTGTACTATTATTCTTGGATCAAGAAACAAAGTTTACAATTTTTTTCTTGAGTTTGAGGATCAAAAGCAACATTGGAATTTATTCATCGGTTTTGGAATATTATTCAATTCACTTGGTTTTCTTATAAAAATTTCTGTAAGTTGCAATTATGAATTATTCTTTATTTTGTGCTTGTGATCGTACAAACATGAGTAGCTAAACCTACAACTAGGGTTGTGGCAACCATGATGAATTAACATACATAGGTAAAAATACTTAGTGATTCTTGAACGGAGTTTAAGAATGTATTGTTCTCTCTTTGTTTTAATTGATTCTTAATGATTGCAAACGTTAGATATTGTCTTATTCTTATTCACCAGACCAAGGGGATAATGAATGGGAAAAAGTGTTTAACAACGGAGATTTGAGGCATCAACCCTCATCTAATAGCTACTCCTTGTCCAGGAATAGCTAATCCGATATTAAGGGTAAGGGTTAGTTAAGCATACACCCATATATGGACCAAGTTGCATGGTGATAATCATCTAGATAGAGGACCAATCATTTAGGTAAATTTAACTTACTAATATTGCATGCTAAACACCGGGATAGATAACTAGTATAAAACCTTGTGGTTATGAAGTCATGGGGAATACAATCCTAGCCACCTTGTTAATAGAATACAACCAAAATTGACGTAACCATCTTTTAGTTTCTACTTTTGTTCATTATTTTATTTTTCAAAACTTTCCCCATAGAAAATAAGTAAGCCGATAGTAATAGCTATTCACATGAACTTAAGTTCTTTCCATATTCCCTGTGGGATCGATCTCAACCTCTCAATTTGGTTCTATATTTGTCATCGACCGCTTTATATCTCAATTGCGAGGTGTAATTTGGGCGACATAAAATTTTGGCGTCATTTCCGGGGAATATGGTTAAGGCTTTCGTTAATTGTGTTTGCTTAACTATTGGTTCTTATTTCATTTTTATTTTTCTTTTGTTGTTTTTGTTTTAACAGGGCTTAGGTTTGTGCATGCCCAATACTAGGAGTCAAGGAAAATCCCTGGTTCCTATCGATCATGAACTTGAGCAGACACTAAGGAATCTAAGAAGAATGGACAACATACAAGAATATGAGACAGTGGACCAAGCCACAACGAGAATGTTGGTTGAGGAGCAAGCTCGGTCTAGAGATTGTGAGTTAGCTAGGGTTGCTGAAGAGCAATGTCTAATTGCCGAAGCAGAACGAGCTAGAAGGCATAAGATCCAGAATAGTATAGACACCGATATTTTGATGCGGAGGATGATGCTGATATAGACGAAGTCAGTGCCATTGGAGCTATTGTCCCTCCCCCTTTGCCTGCTGGGGCAAAGTTTGATATTACCAGTGTTATGATCCAACTTCTCAACTTGAAGGGAATATTTGCGGGTCATGCAACTGATGATGCCCATACTCATTTGACAAATTTCATAGGTATCTGCAAGGCATACAAACAACTGGGAGTAAGCCAGGATGCAATCAGACTGAGGTTATTTCCCTTTTCATTAGGGAGTGAGGTAAAGATGTGGTTGGCTGAGCTACCAAATGATTCCATCACTACTTGGGGGGAGCATAAGAGAGCTTTTCTTGAAAGATTCTTCCCACCTTTCAAAGCATTGCAGCTGAAAGATGAAATATATAACTTCAGGAAATTGAATTCAGAGGCACTTCAGGAGACATGGTTGTGTTTCAACAAGAAGTTCAAAAGGGTGCCCAACCACAGGATTCCAGATGATATATTATTGGAGATCTTCTATAGGTCTATGAATGCTAACACTAAGGCAGTGGCTGATGCCATCTCTGGTGGAACCTTTATGAGTCACACCTATACGGAAGCTGTTAAGTTACTTGACAGAATCACCAAAACCAACCACGCATGGCACACAAGAGAGTTAGAGATTCCGTGCTGGTTCTTATGCGGCAGGTATGTCTGCAGAACAGAGAAGAAAGGATAAAGAAAGAGATCAAGATATTGCTGATATAAAGATCACTATGGGGTCTCTTGCTAAGCATCTGATGGGAGCCGGAGTTGAGAAAGTTAATGTTGTGGGTTCTCAGGGCAAGGCCCCGGGAAATGATGGAGGTGAATCTGAATCTGAGGAGGAAGCTAACTACCTGAATGATCAAAGGGTGGGTTTCCGGACCAACACCCAAGGGTCTAACCAAGACTCATAGCGTCAAGGTCAAGGGAACCAAGGTCGAAACTTTTACAAGTGTAAAAATTACAACTGAGGTCAGTATAGAAACAATGGATACTGGAAGAAGTGCGAGGAGTACAAGAATAATAAAAGCGGTCTGTATATTCTTCCAAGGAACTGTGAGCCAAAGTCTAGTGGTTCAATGGTTTAAGACATATTATCCAAGGTACTTAAGCAGATGGAGACAATAGATAGCCACTTTAAGGAGCTCCGTGCGGACATCTCTGGTATGAATCAGAAGTTGGAATCACATGCCGTCCCCATCAAGCAGATTGAGCAGCAGCTAAGTCAGATGTTTGTTGCAGTTAATCAGAGGTAGAAAGGCACACTTCCTGCGTTGTTGGGGTTATAAAACCGACACCCAAGTGCACGTGGTCAAACAAGTAATAAAGTGGCTAAGTAAGCCAAGTATCGATCCAAGGAGGCTCAGGGTATGTAAAAATTGCCTAAGTATACTATATTCTTATTTTACTTCTAACTATACTAACAACAACGTAACCAACAGTTAATTGAGTTTTTGTTTATAAAATATATACTAAAACTATTAACAATTATTTACTATGAATTTAAACTATGGATATGAGCATGCCAAGGTTAAGAACAAGTAATGAATTCGATTGTAATAATAATTCGGTTAATCTCTTCTTCATGTTGCTAGCCAAGAACATTAGCCTAGAAATTAAAACTCTCGTATTTAATTTCACTTAAGAATCATAAACCATTCATCTACATTTCTGTGATCAAATGCAATTTACGACCTAGCAATACAATTCCGGTTCCTCAATTGACTAATACGGCTTTCAAGTATATTTCTATCAGGAAAGCACATCAAAACCCAATTTTCCCAAATCAAGTTAAGAACAATACCCTATTAATTCACAACTTTCCAATTTCTTGCTCTCTCGAGTGAAATTGGACTTTTTAGATGTACATTAATGTTGGCCAAGCACTAATGCAGTAAGAACAAGAATTAATAGAACAACATGAAAGAAGAAGAAGAAAACCACATCATTTACAATCAAAATTCACTACACATGTTCAAAACCTTAGCAAGGAAGAGAATTAGCCACTCATTTGTGGATTGATCATCCTAAAACAAGTGTAAATCATACATACAATTGATTGAAAGAAGAAAGGAAGAGAAGAAATCTCTTAGCTTTTTCGTCCCTCAACTGCTGCTAACCCACGTCCTAGCTCCACCAAGTCTGAACTAAAACTGAACTAATTAAAATAAACCTAAGTGTGCTATTTATACTAGAGGGAAATTTTTCCCGGAATAACAAGCAACGTGTCACGGAGGTCAACGCGGAGCACTGCCTCCGTAACACGACGTGGACGCGGACCTTCACTGGAAATCCAGGGTCCGGTAAATTAGCCTCAATGTGGCACGGAGGCCAACGCGGAGGCCTATCTCCGTGCCACGGAGCTGTCGTGAGGCCCCACTGGAATTTGCTATTTAATTCCCTCTCCAAGCAGTGTGCCTCCGCGATGGTAGCGTGGCACGGCTCCATCGCGGAGCCCCTATAATTTGTGCATTCCAATGTCTTTTCCATGCTCGTATCCAAGTCCAACTCCGATATAGTTCCAACATGCATTTTAGCTCCTAAAAATCATATTTACCTGCAAAACAAATGCTAATCATGTTGGTTAGTATAAATTCACATTTTATTACCAATTACATGAGAATATATACACATTGCACACAAACAAGGCGAAAATAATACGTTTGAGTATCACTTGGGCATATAAATCTGCCCAAGATCACTTACCCCACACTTAAATCCTTGTTCATCCTCGAACAACATATACACAACTCATGCAAATTACATCCCAACCTTCGTCACTATGGTGCGACCATTTACGCTACGGTCATACCGATTATTCAATTTTTGCAAATCATCACGAAAACATGTTTGGTCTTCCAATACAATGACCTTTAATACATCAAGACTTCCTAGACTTTAAGAATTGATTCTTGATATTGGCAAACTCATGCAAATCAGCTAATCAAGAAATCCGACCCGAAAAACAATCTTTCATCAAGCATGTGCCCTCACAACTCAAGAGAATCTTCCCATTTTTGTTCATGCAACACACAAACATTCCAGTAGGGGCATGTAAAAATTAATTTCACTCACTCTCCCAAAAGAATTCACATGCATCATGTCATGACCCATAGGCTTGCCCTTAGTGTATTACTCCACTAATATAAAGACATGCAATGTAAGATCACGTAGGACTTTAATGGGTTGTAACGGGGCTATGGATCTAGTATATATATTGGATTAGCCAATAATAGTCGCTAGCATCCTTAAGCGCCTTTTCGACACATTCCCATCGACTCATGGACATTGTTCCTCTCTTTTCTCTTTTTCTCCCATTCCTGCTGGTTTACTTTCGTACTGCCCATTTCATCAAACACACTTGACACAAAACAAAGGGTTTTCATGTACCCTCAATATCATTTAATTACAACAAGTGCCTCTTCAACATCATCTTTTCTTTCTTCACTCTGCTTTTCTTTTTCTTTTCACTCTTTAACACTTTGGGAAACATTTTCTTTTCTTTGTAAGCGCTTAAGAGCTTCGTATAGACTTTAAGGCTAATGAAAAGAAGGAATAAAGCTTAGTTTATACAATTTTGGACAAAAGAAAGAAAGAAATCGGCTAAAGGCTCAACGGGCTGACTAGGGTATACAACATATAAAAAAAGGTAGAATTTGACAAGAAAAAAAATGGAAACTATCGGTTAAAAACAAAGAAATGCCTACATCCTTTCCAACACTACACCTCCTTCATTTCGTTTTGTAAACACACCAGGCAAGTTCTAGACAATTCACAATGGCATGGAATAACAATACCTCACTTCACACTTCATGCACATGCTCGAATCAAGATGCATTCACAGACTCTCTAATTAGCCAACCACATGAATTCAAAATTAAGCCTCAATCATACTGAATCAAATTCTATAGCCTAGGTAACTCAACATATTTACCAAATTGCATGCTTTCAAACGAATCATTTTCACATTTTGAACATCAGTTACACACGCAACGAAATTTTTGCAACCATAAAGCAACTACAATTCATTGATGCAATCCACCAAAGAAAAATTAAAAACAAATTAAAATCCTACTCCTACCGACTACATTTCCCTTAAGACGGTCGTCATCCATCCATCATAGGGAACGGTCACTAACTATGACATTCGGTTCAATGGGACTATTCTCGGTAAAAGAACCAAAAACAAACTCCGAGAAACCCAAAAAAAAATAACCGAAATTTTTTGCAACACATCGATCATTTCGATAGAAAGAAAATATTTACAAGTGCAAAATATTCTCGAAAATTTTTGAAAAAAAAAAAATTGATCATCTCGATAGAAAAAATAAAAAATATTTACAAAATATTTACACTGGCAACC
This sequence comes from Datura wrightii, assembly GCA_035772735.1. Taxonomy (NCBI): domain Eukaryota; kingdom Viridiplantae; phylum Streptophyta; class Magnoliopsida; order Solanales; family Solanaceae; genus Datura; species Datura wrightii. The sequence goes on from JASDFA010000016.1 coordinate 119,961,400, forward strand.
ATAACTTTTCATACCACACATCATTAACCACACAAACAAATATATACAAATACACCCAAAATCAGCTCATAACAGGGAAAGCACAAACATACATACAAACCAAGGAAAAACATACAGCAAATTAGAGCCCAAGTCCCAGCACCTAGCTACTCCCCACCCCACACTTAAATCGAACACTGTCCCCAGTGTTCACAAAAATTACAAAACAAAATTTCGGGTGGTGGAACTCCCTGATTAGTCGAAATATTGGACTTCTTCATCTGGTGCTGCTGCCTCGTCGCCCATATCTGAGTCAGCTCCATCGTCTTCATCGGACTCCACATCGGAGTCCTCACGACGTGTCTCCTCATCACTAGGGACATCGTCATCCGTCGGCTCCACAAAGGCTGGTCCCACTCGGCATAAGGCTCTGGCATTCTCGCCAAATGGGTAATCCAGCTCCAGCTGCCATAATTCTTCCTCGGTGGCTGGTCTCCCACCAATCCGTAGCTGCAGCATCTGCATGCCGAACATACGTGCCATGTACTGATCGTCACGAGCATGTCGCTCGCCCAAAGTCAGCACTGGCCCGTGTTTGGTGTCGGGGGCCTTAGTTTTTATCACATCGAGGGACCTCCACTCCAACTGCGGAATATAGTCCAAAGCCTCTTCCTCAATGTCGAGGCCTCGGAGGAAGGTGGTGATGAGTCCGCCAAACCCGTATCTGTGGCCCTGGTGCTGTCTGGCTCTCTTCATGGCGGATATAATGACCGCCCCAACATTAATCTCAAGCCCTTTCATAAGGGCATACACCAAGCAGACACGGTCCCGGGTCACATCCGTCATGTGAACTCTCGGGATCAAGCACGAACACACAATCTTCAGCCATATTCTGGCCTCCCTGTTCATCTATGACTAAGGCAGAGTCTGGTGGTAACCCTTTCTCCTTATGTCTACTCCATCAGGCTGTGGATCGAGCCCCACACAACGTACGTCTGATGTCGGCATACGGTGGGGTGATGTTTAGCTGGCGAAGAATGTGGGCGTCTGTGTCCCGCGCTCCAACGATGGCATTAAATTGGTGGGGTTCCAGAGTGACAATCTGCCCTCTGATTTCTATTGTGTGGCTTCTGATGGCCGGGTTCCAGTTTGCATAGAATTCCCGGACCAAATGTAGGTTGCACTCCTTGGGCTCCTGAAAGATAAAGCTGAGCCTAGCTGCCTCGATTCTCTGCACAATACGTGGGAACTCCTGTGCATGTGGTTCCCGTGCAATATGTTCCTCGGGGAAGTACTTGTTTTCTTTATGTTTCGCGTACCACTTCTTCCCTTCATCGGTTACCCATCTTGTTCCGTATTGGCGGCGTTGGCCGCGCGGAACAGCTGGTGCAGCTGGGACTGCAGTGCCCAACCTCAATCTTTTCCGTCCGGTGCCTGAGGTAGAAGCACCCTTGCCCTTGTCCTGTCGACTTGCCATTGTACCTGTCAATATACATAAACAAGCACAAAGTTAAGCTAAATACAAGTTAACTTAGGCTAAGGTCGGGTTAAACTAAGTTTACCCCACACTTAGTCCCTAACTATATTTACAATACTTCGGCAAGGATTACTCTATTTACAACCTCAAACACAAGCAGCTATAAGGTATATTGCTTAGTGCGTTCACGAAAAATTTTGACAGCATAACGGTTAGCGTACTACTCATACTTCATACAACTACTCCCAATCCTACTATCGATAGCAATCCAATCATCGCATTTAGCAATAAAACAAAAAAAAACAAAAACAACAACGAAAATTCTATGTACATACAAATCTAAATAATCAAACAATTGACAAAATTTTCGCATTTTCCCCAACAATTCGAGAATTCGTCTTCTCTTAACATTCATACAATATTTACATCGACTTATCTCAATTTACAACCACACCCCGACATCTAATTCATCAAACTATCAATTTCCCCAATTCAATTTCAATAACTCAAGCCCTAGAATGCAATGTTTCAATCAAATTCGAATTATTCACATAATCGACAAGTTCAAACGCTAATTACAACAATCCGAACATAATCAATCACAAAATAATTCAACATCATGTTTAATTGCTACTTGGGGTGATATATTTCACCTCACATGCTCAAATTCAACTAAAATCGCCAAAAACTTGAGAGAAATGATGAAAACATACCTTTTAGTTGAAGAACCGAAGAAATTTGACGTTTTGCTTGCCTATTAGCGTGGCACGTTGGTTGGGGAGGGGGAATTGGGTGTTTTGGTCGCGGTGGAGGAGAGAAATGAGGCAAAATCGGGGTTAATTTAAAGAAAAACACGCGGGTCACCCGGTAACCCGGTGTGACCCGGCACTGAATAAAGGGCAACGTGTCACGGAGGGTAACGCGGAGCCCCTCCTCCGTGACACGGAGCCAACGCGTTGGCTCTCTGGAAATTTTTAAAAAATCTGATTTTGCCTTCAACGTGTCACGGAGGGTAACGCGAAGCCACTCCTCCGTGACACGGAGCCAATGCCCCAGTGCACTGTTTCTTCAATAAAAATTATTTTCATACCTTGCCTTATTATTCCCGCTTCCATGCATATTTTTCTCCGTTAGACCTGAAAATCACCTCACTAAACGAAATTGGTTAGATTAATAGATTTTCCTACTACCATGAAAAAAAATACTAACTAAAACGAAAAATTTGTACGAAATCAAGAAAAATAAAAATAAAATAAAAATACAAATTAATTACACTCTACTAAAAGAAGAAAAAAATAGAATATTTTTCTTTTCACGGGTTGCCTCCCGTGCAGCGCCTGGTTTACCGTCGCGGCTCGACGTCCTACGTTTCACCGCTTTTTCCTCCGCCTTGAGGATATGAATTTCACCCCTAATTTCTTCTCTAATTTCCTCTTATGCTCCTGGGGTGGTGGTGAAAAATTGTAAGGACCAAGTAGTAGATGTTGCCTTTTGCACTTGTTGGCCCTCAAGTAAGCGAAGTCATTTTGGCTCTCTGAGTTAGCGAATTTCAGAATATACAGGGCTTGATCCTCCTCTAGACACTTCTCTATAAGCTTGGAAGACTCTATTTCTATGTTGCCCACCAAACTTAATGTTGAAAAATGCTTCGAGTGTGGTCCAATCAACCTCAACTCTGAAATTGCATTGTGCTTTACTTCCTTACTTGTGTACACCTTTTCAACATCAACATCTATTTCTCCATTAAGGTCAAATGGGAGATATTCTTCCTCTTCTTCCATGAATGGATTTTCTATAGGTGTGAGCCGATCATGGGGACACTCAAGAGATTCTGATTGTCGGGCTTCATCCAAAAATTCACCGTTGTATTCCTCTTGTAGTTCCTCTTGAATATCGACTAAAACTGTCACCTGCAAATTATCACAAGCTTCAGCCTCAGCACACATCTCCGTGAGTTTGATGCTCATCCTGCTTACAGCCTCTGCATTCTCCTTTTGCTGAATTATCAATTTTGCCACCGACTCCTTCATTGCTTCTGATTGCTCCAGGAGTTGTTTCATCATGTCCTCTATTTGAACTTGGCATCCCAAGTCCTCATTTTCAGCATGCCTATATTCAGAAAAAACAACAGAAGGATCATAGTAGGGGCTTGGGGGAGGGGAATATGCATTCGGACAACCATCCCAATGGCCATCTTGACCACCACATATATTACACGTGTTACATTGTTGCCACAAGTGGTGTCCTCCGCAATTCAGACAAGATTCACTAAAATATGAGTATCCACCATTGAAACCATTTATATTCCACGATGTCATGTCAATAAGGGTATTCGAAAAAGAAAGATTAAAATGCAAAAGAATTAAAACAAACACTAAGACTAAGTTTTCAGCACTTGAGAAAAATAAGAATACAGTAAATTACACTTAAAACAAATTCACCTATTGCCAAGTCTCCCCGGCAACGGCGCCAAAAACTTGTTCGATGCGTTGTTGGGGTTATAAAACCGACACGCAAGTGCACGTGGTCAAACAAGTAATAAAGTTGCTAAGTAAGCCAAGTATCGATCCAAGGAGGCTCAGGGTATGTAAAAATTGCCTAAGTATACTATATTCTTATTTTAATTCTAACTATGCTAACAACAACGTAACCAACAGTTAATTGAGTTTTTGTTTATAAAATATATACTAAAACTATTAACAATTATTTACTATGAATTTAAACTATGGATATGAGCATGCCAAGGTTAAGAACAAGTAATAAATTCGATTGTAATAATAATTCGGTTAATCTCTTCTTCATGTTGCTAGCCAAGAACATTAGCCTAGAAATTAAAACTCTCGTATTTAATTTCACTTAAGAATCATAAACCATTCGTCTACATTTCTGTGATCAAATGCAATTTACGACCTAGCAATACAATTTCGGTTCCTCAATTGACTAATACGGCTTTCAAGTATATTTCTATCAGGAAAGCACATCGAAACACAATTTTCCCAAATTAAGTTAAGAACAATACCCTATTAATTCACAACTTTCCAATTTCTTGCTCTCTCGAGTGAAATTGGACTTTTTAGATGTACATTAATGTTGGCCAAGCACTAATGCAGTAAGAACAAGAATTAATAGAAAAACATGAAAGAAGAAGAAGAAAACCATATCATTTACAATCAAAATTCACTACACGTGTTCAAAACCTTAGCAAGGAAGAGAATTAGCCACTCATTTGTGGATTGATCATCCTAAAACAAGTGTAAATCATACATACAATTGATTGAAAGAAGAAAGGAAGAGAAGAAATCTCTTAGCTTTTTCGTCCCTCAACTGCTGCTAACCCACGTCCTAGCTCCACCAAGTCTGAACTAAAACTGAACTAATTAAAATAAACCTAAGTGTGTTATTTATACTAGAGGAAAATTTTTCCCGGAATAACAAGCAACGTGTCACGGAGGTCAACGCGGAGCACTGCCTCCGTGACACGGCGTGGACGCGGACCTTCACTGGAAATCCAGGGTCCGGTAAATTAGCCTCAACATGGCACGGAGGCCAACGCGGAGGCCTATCTCCGTGCCACGGAGCTGTCGCGAGGCCCCACTAGAATTTGCCATTTAATTCCCTCTCCAGGCAGTGTGCCTCCGCGATGGTAGCGTGGCACGGCTCCATTGCGGATCCCCTATAATTTGTGCATTCCAATGTCTTTTCCACGCTCGTATCCAAGTCCAACTCCGATATAGTTCCAACATGCATTTTAGCTCCTAAAAATCATATTTACCTGCAAAACAAATGCTAATCATGTTGGTTAGTATAAATTCACATTTTATTACCAATTACATGAGAATATATACACATTGCACACAAACAAGGCAAAAATAATACGTTTGAGTATCACTTGGGCATATAAATCTGCCCAAGATCACTTCCCAGCAACACAGTACAAAATTCGAAAAATGACAGTCACTGCATGGAGATCATTACTAGGGTGGGAAGGCGACAACTGATCCTCCGAGGATTGTTATGATTGATGAAACAGAAGATCCCATAGTGATTAATGATGACAAGATAGCAGATTCCTAGGAATCAACTTTGGTTGGAGATTCAGTGGTAAAGACGTCTCCTAATAATGCAAAGGAGCATGGATCTAGAAATGAGAAGGACAGGAGACACAATAAGAGTTCACACCCATCCCTAGACCTCCTCCTCCTTTTCCACAGCAGCTGAAGAAAAAGGTCAAAGATGGGAAGTATCACAAGTTCATCTCCATGTTGAAGCAATTGTCTATGAACATCCCATTAGTTGAGTCACTTGAGTAGATTCCTAGCTATGAAAAATTCATGAAGGACCTTGTCATTAGAAAGAGGACCATGAGTTTTGAACCTGTAGATAATTTGCACCATTGTAGTGCAATAGCATCTCGTTCTATTGTTTAGAAAAAGGAGGACCCTGGGGAATTCACCATACCATGCACTATTGGATCCTTTAATTTTTCTAAGGCATTATGTGATCTGGGTGCTAGTATTAATTTGATGCCATTAGCAGTTTTCAGATAGCTGGGCTTGGGAGCCCCCAAACCACGTACAATGCGTCTTTTGATGGCAGATCGTACGATGAAGAATCCGGTGGGAATTCTATATAATGTTCTAGTGAAGGTGGAGTCCTTTATATTTTCGGTCGATTTTGTCATCCTTGACTGTGAAGTTGATTTTGAGGTCCCCATTATCTTGGGGCGACTATTCCTTACCACCGGACGTGCTCTTGTAGATATGGAAACTGGACAACTTAAATTCTAATTGAACAATGAGGAAGTGACATTCAATGTATACAGATCCATGAAGCAACCAAATGATATGAGGGTGGTCTCCGTAATTGATATAGTGGAACCTAAGTTCCCAATTCTGCCTATGGAGGAGTTATTGACTTTTGATGACTTAGTAGCAGTTTTGATGGATATTGGTGCTGAGGAGATCCATGGGGGTGATGAGATTATAAATGCACTTGCTAGCATGGGGTCATACCCTTATGGTCCAAAGAAGATTGATCTAGACTTGAAGAATCGGGTGACCCCACCAGCCAAGCCATCTATTGAGGAGCCTCCGGTATTTGAGCTCAAAGCATTCCCTTCTCATTAGAAGTATGTATTTTTGGGAGTCGCTAATACTTACTAGTCATTGTTGCAGCTGACTTGGAGGACTGGCAAGTGGAGGCTTTGGTCTCCATTTTGAAGAGATATAAAAAAGCTATCAGGTGGACCATTGCAGATATAATTTGAATCCCAGCCGAAATTTGCACTCACAGGATCCAACTAGAGCCATATTGTATTTCGAGTATTGAGCATCAGCATAGGTTAAACCCACCTATGCAAGAGGCGGTCAAGAAGGAAATCATCAAGTGGTTGGATGCAAGTGTGGTTTATCCTATTGTAGACAACAAATGGGTGAGCCCAGTCCAGTATGTACCGAAAAAGGGAGGAATCACGGTGGTCCCAAATGATAGCAATGAGCTTATTCCTCTAAGACCAGTCACCAGTTGGAGATTATGCATGGATTACAGGAAGCTGAACCATTAGATGCAAAAAGATCACTTTCCGATGCCATTAATGGAGCAGATGATAGATAGACTTGCAGGCAGAGGATGGTACTATTTCCTTGATGGTTATTCGGGGAACAATCATCTTTCTATATCCCCCAAAGACCAAGAAAAGACCACGTTCACTTGCCCTTATGGTACATTTGCTTTTAAGAGGATGTCGTTTGGGTTATGTAATGCACCCGCCACTTTTCAGCATTGCATGATGTTGATATTTTCTGATATGGTGGAAGACATCATTGAAGTATTTATGGATGATTTTTCGGCCATTTCATGGTCAAGGAAGGTATAGTGCTAGGCCACAAGATTTCTGGTAAGGGTATTGAGGTGGATCGGGCCAAGATTGAGGTAATTGCTAGTCTTCCACCTCCAATTTCTATGAAAGGTGTTCGAAGCTTTTTGGGTCATGCAGGATTTTATAGAAGATTCATCAAGGAATTCTCCAAAATTGCACATCCATTGTGTAAACTACTTGAGAAGGAGGAGAAGTTTGTTTTTGACGAGGCATGTCTGAAGGCATTTGAATTCCTGAAAGAGAGATTGACCACTGCCCCAATAACATTAGCACCGAACTGGTCTTTGCCTTTTGAGGTTATGTGTGATGCTAGCGGTGCAACCCTAGGAGCTGTGTTGGGTCAAAGGCATGAAAAGATTTTCCATCTGATTTATTACGCTAGCAAGGCTCTAAATGTAGCTTAGAAAAATTATACCATGACAGAACAGGAGTTGTTGGCTGTAGTTTTTGCATTTGAGAAGTTTCGGGCATACTTTCTTGGAACTAAGGGGATAGTCCACACAGACCATACAACTCTAAGATATCTGATGGCAAAGAAGGATGCCAAGCCATGGTTAATATGATGGGTTCTTCTGCTACAAGAGTTTGAGTTTGAAGTAAAAGACCAGAAAGGGACTGAAAATCAGGTGGCAAATCACTTATTAAGATTAGAACCTAATTTAGCACTTTGAGATGAACATGACATAGATGATGCATTCCTAGACAAGCAAGTTCTAGCGGCCTCACAAAATCTCATCCCATGGTTTGCAGACTTTGCGAATTATCAGGTGAGCGATGTTGTACTGGAGCATTTATCTTTTCACCGTAGGAAAAAGTTTATGTTTGACGTTCAGAAATTTTTCTGAGATGAGCCCTACTTATTTCTCATATGTGCTGATGGGGTGATTCGGAGATGCGTACCTGAGATAAAGATGCTAAGTATATTGGAGGCCTACCACTCTTCCCCTGTTGGAGGCCACCACAGCGGGATTTGCACAACCCACAAAATTCTGCAATATAGGTATTATTGGCCAACCATTCACCAGGATGCGCATGATTTCGCAAAGGCATGTGATGCATGTTAAAGGCAAGAAGGCATATCATGGAGGCATGAGCTTCCTCTTACTCCCATCCTGGTCATTGAGCTATTTGATATATGGGGAATTGATTTCATGGGCCCATTTGTAAGCTCAAATGGGATGACGTACATACTTGTTGCTATTGACTATGTTTCGAAATTGGGGGAAGCAGTTGCGGTTCCAAATAATGAAGGGAAGAGTGTCACAACATTCTTGAAGAGGAATCTATTTGCTAGATTCGGGACTCCCAGAGCCATCATTAGTGATGGGGGTTCGCACTTTTGTAACCATTTTTTTCGCTCTTTATTGGAGAAATATGGGTAAAACACAGGGTGGAACACTCCATCATCTACAGTCTAGTGGGCAGGTTGAAGTCACAAACCGGGAGATAAAGACTATTTTGGGAAAGACTGTGAATCCAAACCGGACAGATTGGGCAAGAAAGCTAGATGATGCTTTATGGGCTTATCAGACCGCATTCAAGACTCCTATAGGTATGTCTCCGTATCAACATGTGTATGGAAAAGCATGCCATCTTCCAGTTGAACTTGAGCACAAAGCTGTGTGGGCACTCAAGAAGCTGAATTTGGACTGGAACGAAGCTGCAAACTTGAGGCTTGATCAATTAAATGAGCTTGTTGAATTTTGGTTGAAAGCCTATGAGAGTTCTGAAATTTACAAATTAAGGATGAAAATTCAACATGACCGAAAGATTGAGAAAAGGGAATTCAGTCTGGATGATATGGTGCTACTATTCAATTCTAGACATCGTTTGTTTCCTGGGAAGTTGAAGTCAAAATGGCTGGGTCCATTTTGAGTAGTCCAAGTATTCTCCCATGGGGAAATTGAACTAGAAAACCATGAAGGAAAGAGGTTTAAAGTGAATGGTCAGCGGGTGAAAGTTTATTTGGGGAAAAGTGAACTCAAACTGGTAGACCTTTGGACCCTGAGTGAAGTTTGAGTAACTTGGGGGAATTCTGTCGTGTCGCAACGTTAAATCAGGCACTGCTGGGAGGCAACCCATGGTGGTATTTTGGTAAAGTCTGAGTAATCAAAATACCTGCGTCATGTCGCGACGTTAAATCAAGTGCTTCTCGGGCGACAACCCAAGTTGTAAATGTAAGAAAAATATAGTGTTTACATGTCTTGATGTGTGTAGGTGATTAAGATGGGAAATTTGAAGTTAAGACCAAAAATCTGTACTTGAGTTGCTGGTGCCAAAAAGCACAGGACGAGTCGTCACTAGACTAAACGACTCATTAATTGAATCGTCATCAAAGCTGCATAAAACTGTGTAGACAACGGTTGACCAAACGAGTTGTTTCCAGTGGCAACGGATCGTGAGGTCCTCCATCATGTCTACTAGATCAAAGGAGGAATTAAATTGAGAAAGGTGATAACAACTCACTCAACGAATCGTTGGGAGACCAGATGATTCGTTAAGTGACCCGTCATAAAGATACAACAGTCTAAGTACCACGACTCAGGTCACGACTCATTGGGTGATACCACAAGTCGTTGCTTGAATCATTAGGTCCCAAGTAAGCTTTAAACTTAAGTCAATGCACGAAAAGGCCCAACAAGTCATCTCACCACGTAATGATTCATTAAGTGGGCTGTCATGTGCTTTTTTTTAAGTAGCATCAACTCGACTCGACCCACGCTCAAATAGGGAAAATCATTAATTTTAAACCCCTCACCTATTAAAACCGAGCATCACTCCAACTCAAAATTCCCTCTTCTCTTCTCATCACAGTCATTCACTCACTGAGAATCATTCGAACAAGCATTCAGAACTCACCACACGAAATTCATTGCACTCACAACATTCACATGCACACATGATCGCACTCAACTCTCTGCTCAAGCATTTAGTGCGTAATCTTCAGTAATTAATTGTGAGTATCTTTACATTTAAATAAGATTGTTGTGGACCCTTGCCTTGAATGAACTTGAAATTTTCCTGATTAATGTTGTACATATTTTGATTTTTGCTTCAATTTGATAGTGAACCCTAGGTGGCAAGAGATATTGGAAATTTGATTTAACTGGAATATAGTGAAATGCTAACTGAGTTATTGTGTGCTTGTGGGATTGAAAATAACAAGATAAAATGCAAGATGAGGGTGGATTACCTGAAACTGTTGAGCATGGGCCATGTAACGAGTCGTGGTATCATCTCACGACTTGTCATATGGCTCGTCCTAAGTGGAATCAAACTTGGTGACCAGTGTACCTAACGACCAATATAACGAGTAGCTGGTGTGGAGATCAACCAGTCGTTGTGTACACTGGCCCAAGATGAAGAAACTAAAGCCCGAGACAATGAATGACCTCACGAGTCATTGCCAGTGGCAATGACTCGTTAAGTCACTTGTTATGTCCACTAAGACTCAGTTTAAAAGTGATTATGTTTCATCTCTTCTGGTATACTAACAACTCTTCCACAAGTACAATTGCTCCGAGGGGTATACCAAAGAAAGGCCCGGCAAAGAAAAAAGTGCCGGAGAGGAGTAACCATCATACCACAGACTTCGGGATGAGCCATCCTCCTCCTATGAGTCAAGTGGCTCGGAGGAGGAATATGAAGTGTTAGAAGAGTAGCTGGTGCAGAGATGAACCAGGGCTAGGGATCCACGAACTACAAATCCGACAGCCCTAGTTGATGCTCCTATTCCACTGGCAAGGGATCCGCAAAGCCGTACTGATGAAAATGCCAGGGCTACAGCCGCAATTGCTCCTGAGGGCACCACAACTAGGCAAAAAGCATAGGTAGCTGATGAGTCACGCTCTCAGCAAGGGAACATCAGATGATGATTTGACTGAGACCTCATACACATCCAATGATCAACCAAGGAACGTGAGGAGATGGTGTGTTCATGTTATGAGGGATATCTATAACAGAGACATTGCTCAAAACGATAAAGGACATCCAAAAAGGAGCATCTACGAGGAGCCTAGGCTAGTCACCATGGGGCTTAAGGACCTTCCAGAGCTGCAGGCCTTGTTTGACAAGTACAGGTTTGGGTGGTTGACCGAGCCATCAGGAAGCTATAGCGCCTGCCTAGTTAGAGACTTCTATGCATCCTATGCAACCACACTACAGCTTCTGGCATTAGGTGGTCAGGATTGAAAAAAGAGGCCTACTTTGACACTGGTGTTGGTTCGGGAGACACCTATGGATATATCTGAGAGGACTATCTCCAGGCTATTTTATCGTCTAGATTATCATGCCCTGATGAACACAGGCGAGTTCAATCATAGACTATTCAAGCTAAAGAAAGTCAAGATGAAGAAGCTGAACAGTGAGGAGCGAATTAGGAAGTACACTTGGCTATATCAGTTCATTTCCACAAGAGGTCTGTTGGTTGAATGGTTTCATGGCACCGAGTATTAGATCAAGAAGGCCACACTCAATTTTCAAGCTAAATTTTGGTGGTCACTAGTGCGGCATAGGCTGGTACCAACCAGTAATGATAATATTCTCACACCTGATAGAGCGGCATTGGTAGCCAGCATTATGGAGGGATATGCCATCAATTTCCCGCAGTACATTGTTGAAGAGATTAGAGAGCAGGAGATAAATGACGGTACTATAATTCCCTTCCCATGTCTTATTGATAGACTCTGTCAGGAGTCAAAGGTGCCGAAGTTTCCATTAGATGACCAGAGGATAGTGGTACAAAAGATTACAGATATTGGATTGATCGGAGATGAGACAAACCCAGTATCGAGGGCGAGGAGTCAGTCCACTGGAGTGACCATATTAGCAGAGGCATTTGGCAGTGCAAAACGATGCTGCACAGTTCACTGATTTGGCGGCCTAGCCTACTAAGGGTAGAGAGATAGGTAGCAAGCCTGAGGCTACAAATTCAGCAGACACCTCCTCACCTGTTGATGTTCCCGAGTCATCATCCACTACAGAAGCTCCTACACCACCAGTTTCTCCTCCATGAGCTCCTACAGCCGGCCTAGTTACGATTTCTCAGGAATTTTTGGTTGACATGGCTAGGCGGATGGCTAAGGCCGAAAAGTAGCAGGCACACACGGCTCTACAGGTTAAAGTTTTAATGGAGTAGGTAAAGCCATGTGTGTTGAAGGAGTTGGAGGCATTATATAGTTCTGTGTATGGGCGGTTGGACATTTTTGAGAGATGCATGGACGAGCACCTTGCACAGTTACAAGAGCCTGAATTGGCAAAGTGGTATGCGGAAGTAGGAGCACAGAGCTGAGGTGTGGGATTTCCGCACGACAGGTAGCTGTTATACCCCTACCTATGCTTCCCGTGATAGAAGATGAAAGTGATGAAGATCTACCGTTGGTGTTTGATTTGAGTACTGAGGATCCGGTGGCACATAATAATGGAAAAAGGCCTCGTGATAAGGCAAATTTTGATGATGATGACTCTTTGCTCCATCAACAAAAGTGAGAGCGAAGTGAGATGGAGAGAGCACTGCATCTATCATAGAGAAGATGCTAGAAAGAGCGGCACAGTTGAGGCAGCGAGAGCTCGGGGAGAAGGCATGAGCTTAGTTGGGTCTGAAAATGCACCGGGTCAAGCCGGTGACATCAGAAAGGACACTGGAGGAGTATCTGCAGCCCCTATCGACCAGGTACTATACACCTAGGTCACACAGGTATGTTCCATATTTCCATGGTTTTGTTTTATATACATATGCATCGAGGATGACGCATGTTTTTCTTGATGAGAATGGGGAGAGATACCTGTGTATTTTTTGCTGAACATGACCCCAGGGTTTTTCTTGCTGGATTTCTTTTCCCTCGAGTGTTCCGTATCTAGTAGAACTGGCACATTTAGGATTTTATGATTGTTTGTGTCAGTTGAAAGAAAAAGTTAGGTGAACTTAAGGCAGTTAAGAGCTGAAATTGTTGATTTTTGTTAAACTGAGCTCAAATTGTTGATTTTTGTTGAACTAATAATTTGATACCCCTCCGAAATTTTTATGTGTGTGTTAAAATCGACAAGTATGACCTTTGTGAATCTTTGCATGGCATTGAAAATGTGAACATGTTTACCATTGTATGGTTGTGCCTAAACTAGCAGTTAGTAGAAGTGATGATCTTGACCTATGCTATGTGTGAGTGAGATCCAGTAGTTAAATTCAACTGAGTTTGTCAATCTAGAACTTGTTTGATCAGTTGTACCAGGATAGAGGATGGGAAACTAGGAAAGGAGAATACGCCATTTTTGATTAATGAGCCCATGTTAGCCTTAAAGACCTACCAAAAGAAAATAAATATCCCTTTGATCCAAATGTTTGAGCCTAAATTGACCTTTCTTTTTATTTACACCAATTCACCTTCATGCTTTGATTAAGAATGAACCTGTTTTGGCCTTGATCCCTCCTTGGACACTGTGAACTTCAACTCAGGAAAATCACCTAAGTTGAGGGTGGCATTGATAGGGTTGATTAAGAAATGTAGTGTGGAATAAAATTGGGTAATGAAAATAAAAAAACGGGTGTGGTGTGTGTAATGAAATAAAAGAAAGAAATAAAAATGTTGTCAAAGAGCAAGAAAAGAAAAGAAAAGAAAAATGTGACATCAATGAATTCTTGAAGGAAGATAAACTGCACTCGTAGTTACAAATGAAAATAAAAGAAGAAACAAGTAAAGGAAAAAAAAGGGGAGAAATTAGGAAAAAATATTAAAAGTGGAGTCAAACGTATGTAGTGCCAAGGAGGGTTAAGCTACTAATCCCATATGTACCATACCCAAACTTGAGCTTACGTTACAAGCTTAAAAATTCCTATAGTGATCGTAGTTACCTGTCTGAAAACCAAGGTATTGAAAGTAAAGGCAAGCCTATGGCATTGCATGCACACAGTTAGAATTTCTTTGTGATAGTGAGTGTGATCTTACCTAGTCCCAAGAGAAATACATTGAAATGATCATATACACATTAGTGAGTATGGGACTTCTTTGAGGTGAGAGCATTTGGACAAAAAAAAATCGCTCTGGGTCAGTGATATAGATTTATGTGCATGGTTGCAAGTGACAGTGTTTTGCCATGTTTTGATTCCCCTATGTCATGGTTGAAAATTTAGCATATGCATCGTGATGTGAGTTCGCATGATAAAGGAGGGTTTATAAAATTTGATTTGACGAATAATTGTGACTGCCGTAAGTTTCTTAGAGTCCTTTTGATTGAAACGTCGAAGTATTTTATTTTATTTTGTTTTCACCTGAGGACCTGAAAAAGTTCTAAGTTGAGGGTGTTGATGTGCCGTGATTTTATGGAACTTTTAACGCTTAAAACAAAAAAAACTATGCACATTCCGAGTATGTTTATGTAGGTATGACGCGTTTTGTGTTTAATATTGCAGGAAAATAGGTTAGGAAGTGAAATGGGTGAGGTAAGACTTAGAAAAACTAAAAGGGAGGATGCTAGTCATGTCACGATTTTTCGTCACTATGCACGAATTGTTTCCAAGGCCGTGGGATATGTTAAGTTAAAAGAACAGTGCACTTCACGGATTGAAGGCATGATCCGTTACATCTTGTAACGAGTCGTGAAGACTGGGAGAAGGATGCCTGAAGAAATAACCAGGATGCCTGAGAGTGAGTGTGATCTTACCTTGTCCCAAGAGAAATACATTGAAACAATCATATACAGATGAGTGAGTAAAGGACTTCTTTGAGGTGAGAGCATTTGGTCAAAAGAAAAATCATCTACAAATTGTCTGGGTTAGTGTTATAGATTTATGTGCATGGTTACAAGTGATAGTGTTTTTCCATGTTTTGATTTCCCTATTTCATGGTTGAAAATTTTGCATATGTGTCGTGATGTGATTTGGTATTATAAAGAAGGGGTTAGAAAATTTGATTTGACGAATAATCGTGACTGTCATAAGTTTCCTAGAGATCTTTTGATTGAAGCGTCGAAGTATTTTATTTTATTTATTTTTTTTACTGAGGACATGAGAAAGTTCTAAGTTGAGGGTGTTGATGTGCTGTGATTTTATGGCACTTTCGACGCTTAAAACCAAGAAACTACGCACATTCCGAGTATGTTTATGTAGGTATAATGCGTTTTGTGTTTAATATTGTAGGAAAATAGGTTTGGAAGGGAAATGGGCGAAGTAAGGCATAGAAAAACTAAAAGGGAGGCTGCTAGTCATGTCACGAGTCGTTTCCAAGGCCGTGGGATATGTTAAACTTTTGATGTTAAAAGAATAGTGCACTTCACGGATTGAAGGAACGACTCATTACATTTGATACCGAGTCGTGAAGCTTTTTGTCAAGACTGGGAGAAGGATGCCTGAAAAAATAACCAGTGAAGTTAACGGAAGACATCACGAGTCATTGGTTGATTGAACGACTCGTTGGAAGATCACTGGAAGGAATCGTAGGGTGCACTAGATAATTGAAGAAGCTAGACCACAAGAGGCTTAACGATTTGTGCCCAGACACAATGAGTCGTTAGGTGACTCATTGCCACGACTGGGCTTAATGTTGAGGACGACTCTACTTGACTGATCACGACTCGTTTGAGGTCTTAACGAGTCATTACATAGATTGCCACCACTGATGACCTGAGTTCCAGTTTTAAATAGGAAAAGGTTTTCTTAGAATTATAAATACCTTATTTAGGTTTATTTTCGTTTAAAAGTTGTATTATTACAACTTTTACATGGATTATGGTGTTGTGTACTATAATTCTTTGTTCAAGAAACAAAGTTTACAATTTTTTTCTTGAGTTTGAGGATCAAAAGCAACATTGGAATTTATTCATCGATTTTGGAATTTTATTCAATTCACTTGCTTTTCTTCTACAAATTTCTGTAAGTTGCAATTATGAATTATTCTTTATTTGTGATTGTGATCGTACAAACATGAGTAGCTAAACCTACAACTAGGGTTGTGGGAACCATGATGAATTAACACACATAGGTAAAAATACTTAGTGATTCTTGAACGGAGTTTATGCATGTATTGTTTCTCTCTTCGTTTTAATTGATTCTTAACGGTTGCAAATGTTAGATGTTGTCTTATTCTTATTCATCGGACCAAGTGGATAATGAATGGGAAAAAGAGTTTAACAATAGAGATTTGAGGCTATCAACCCTCATCTAATAGCTAGACCTTAACCGGGAATAGCTAATCCAATATTATGGGTGAGGGTTAGTTAATCATACACCGATATATGGACCAAGTTGTGTGATGATAATCACCTAGATTGGGGACCAGCCATTTAGGTGAATTTAACTTACCAATATTGCATGCTAAACACCGACATAGATCACTAGTATAAAACCTTGTGGTTATGAAGTCATGGGGAACACAATCCTAGCTACCTTGTTAATTGAATACAACAAAAATTGACATGACCATCTTTTAGTTTCTACTTTTGTTCATTATTTTATTTTCAAAGCTTCCCCCATAGGAAAGAAGTAAGCTATTAGTAATAGCTATTCACATTAACTTAAGTTCTTTCCATATTCCCTGTGGGATCGACCTCAACCTCTCAGTTGGGTTCTATATTTGACATCGACCGCCTTATATCTCAATTTCGAGGTGTAATTTAGGTGACATCAGTGGCATGCTCCTCTTCGCTGTGAGAGTATATAAGAATATCATTTATGAACACAGTTATGAACATGACCAGATATAGCTTGAACACCCTATTTATCAAATCCATAAAAGCTACAAGAGAATGGTTAGTCCGAAAGACATAACTTCAAACTCATAGTGACCATACCGAGTCTTGAAGGCTGTCTTCGAAATGTTACTCTCCTTGACCCTGAGATTATGATACAAGGATCTAAGGTCTATTTTTGAAAAACACTTGGCACCCTGAAGTTTGTCAAACAAGTCATCAATTCTAGGGAGAGGATACCTGTTCTTGACTATGACCTTGTTCAATTGCCGACAATCTATGCACATCCGGAGGGATCCATTCTTATTTTGGACAAAGAGAACTGGTGCACCCTACAGGGATTTTCTTAGTCAAATGAAACCCTTGTCTAAAATATCCTTCAACTGCTCCTTCAATTCCTTTAGCTAGGCTGGAGCCATTCTGTAAGGAGGACTAGATATAGGATGCATATCAAGAAGAAGGTCAATACCAAAAGCAATCTCTCGCTCGGGAGGAATTCCCAGTAAATCATCTGGAAACACTTCTGGATATTCCCATACTATAGGAATTGATTGGATAGTGGGGGTCTTGGATGTAGCATCCTTAACCCTAACTAGTTAGTACATGCAACCCTTAGAAATCATCTTTATGGCCTTAAGGTAGGATATGAAACGACCTACAGGCACAACTGAACTACCTTTCCATTCTAGGACTAGCTCACCCAAAAACCGAAACTCTACCGTATGGGTTCTACAATTTACTGAGGCATAAAAGATAACATTAAAATCTGTCATGGCTAGTTCTACTAAATCTGATGAGGTGACTTTTTTGAAGGACTATGACGGGGCAATTTCTATATATCGGTCGAGCTATAACTGAATACTGGAGTAGATACTGAGAAGGGCTCTGATAGGATTTCAGGACTGACTCTAGAACTACTAGAAACATAGGGCATCACAAAAGATAAAGTAGCCCCTGGATCTAACAAAGCATATACATCAAAGTGGATTACTCATAACATACCATTGACTACATCTAGAGAGCATCATGCTCCTAACGCGATGCAAGGGCATAGAATCTGTTTTGACGCTGATCACCACCTGCACTAGTAGAGGCTTCCTAATGAGCTGAGCATGCTGGTGGGGTTGCTGAACTAGTGGCTGGGTCTCAGCCTCTATCATGGCCCTCTCTAGCTGCTGGACAGTCTCTAAGCATATGTCG
Organism: Datura wrightii; assembly: GCA_035772735.1. NCBI lineage: Eukaryota > Viridiplantae > Streptophyta > Magnoliopsida > Solanales > Solanaceae > Datura > Datura wrightii. Next base: position 119,979,612 of record JASDFA010000016.1, read on the forward strand.
GGCTTCCCACACTGGAAAGACACACCTATCCCTGCTAAGCACTGACCAGTGTGTCTGGGCCACACCTATCACAAGCTGGAATACTGGGCTCCACAGATCTTCTCCCCTGACCTTTAGAGCTAGATGCTCATCTCGTCTAGTCATGCCTAGATTTGGATGGAACACTCGCTGCTGGCGGAGTTGCGGCTGATGATCTCTGGTGGGATTGCTGACGGTGCCCACCACTAGGTCTCTATTGGGAGAATCCAAAGTTATCAGCCCTTGCCCTCTTGACCTCTCTCTCCAACTCACTCACCTATACCACCTCTATCTATAAGGTATATAGAACTATCCATGAGAAGTCAATGTCCTGATGAAGCATTACGGTCCGATAATCTTTGACCAAATAGTCTGCTATCCCATGAATGAACCAATTCTTTCGAGCCCTCTGTTCTGCCACCATCTCAGGTGCATATTTGGATAGTCGGGTGAACTCTAAGGCATACTTCTGGACTGTCATATTGTTCTTCCTTAAGTTCACAAATTTAGCTGCTTTGATTTCCCTCATCTCTCACGGAAAGAACCGGTACAAGAATGCACTATGGAACTCATCCTATCAATGGGACTCGCTACGAGAATGCTGCCATTCTTCCACTGTCTAAACAAAATATATGAAACCCCTTTTAACAAATAAGAGGCTAAGTCTGCGCACTCCTCCCCTGTCCCCCTTGTAACCCCCTGGATAGTTTGAGCGATAAAATCATGCTTTTGAGGTAGGACTAAGACTACCAAATAGGCTAAGAATTAAGTGTTATGAGTTATTTGAGTTACTCAATGGTCGTATTTAAGTTTGGACGTCGATCAAGTTGTAAAACAAAATTTGGAAAAAGTTATCGCAAAATTTCTTTCTTGATATTTCCTTGAAATTTAGGTCAAATGTCTTGAGGCTTTTCTACCAATCTATAAGGAGTTAGGTGGTGTGGAACCTATCAAATTAAAATTATATGAGTATAGTTTTCATTACATTGAACTGTTTGTCAATCTGACTTCGAAATAGAGAGATATTCGCATTTTCGCGAGACCACGCAAGCAAGCACATCACAAAGGTCTAAGGCGGTGGTGGACTATTTAAGTCTATTTGGTCGGTTATTTCACTTCCAATTCTCATTTCTTGAAATTTACTCGACCATAACTATCCCTAGAGGTGTTCTAAGGTGTTTTTGATGGTTTTGAGGCTAGAATCCATGGGTCAACATGATTTTGGTGTCGGGAAGTCGGGAATCGCGTGTAGTCCGTGGTTTGGTGTCTTTGCCGGGCTGTTGGTGGCTGTTTCATGGTGAAACTTTTTGTAAGACTTCTTCCTTTTGTTCTCCTTAGTGTTTAAGGTTGGTTAGAGGGGTTTTAACCTCAGTAGGTTGTTTTCTAGGAGTTTCTACCATCGAATTCCTATGAATCTTGTCGTGCAAGCTTCGTTTGTCTTGTTTTTGTTATTGACTTGTATTGGCTGCATTTTTGCAGAATATTGGACTGTCTTTAGGAAGTAGGTTCATGGTGTTGAAGGATAAAGTTCTCCTAGGCTTGAGGCTAAGATATGTTAGGCTCATCCCTCCCTTTGTCGGCAAGAATTCCATAGTCGTTATCATCCGTGTTGACGTGTGTGTTGGCTGTTTTGTGATGTCTTGTGTTTTTCTATTATTGAACTCTGTTTAACAGTTTATATGGTAATAATGGTGTTTATAAGGTTCTATTTTTGTTGGTGGCTCAGGCTTGAGTGCAGAGAATCATAGTCATGGCAAATTGTTAGGCTCGGGTCGAGAGGCTGTGTGGTTGTTGTAGCAAGTTGTGGGATGTTTGAGTGAATGAGATTAGGTGATCATTTTGATAAGTTAATAAGGTATTATAGGGTTTAAGGTCGATGGTTGCGAAGACCTTTTGTTATATTTGAATCGGCGATCGTGTTGACCGTGTCGAGGGCACGTGACAGCCGTGGTGACACTTGGGCTGATTTGGTCGTGTCCCTTGATGTTAGTGGTAAGTAGTGTGACATGTGGGATGTTTGTAAATGTTGAGGATAGACTGGTTAGGATGGTGATCCTTAGTTTGGTTAATGGCTCGTCGGTGGACGGCTAGACATGAAAGAATAGTATTGTGTTGTAATAGTTGGGTTGTGGAGTTTGAGAGCCGATTGTGGGCTATTTGAGCATGTATTATTACTATTTTTTATTTTGTGTGTGATATGTTTGAGGCCTTGTTCCTTGTGGATACCCAATGCACGAGAGTTGTTCCGGGTAGGGGTCGAGCCCGAGGTGCCTTGTGGCTTGTGGATACACGACGCACGAGAGTGTTACGGGCTGCGGGGTTGAGCCCAAGGAGTGAAATGACCTACAGGATTAAGGATTATGTCCTCTGTAGTGTCAAGTTGAGGCATGATTAGGGAGTGGTCCGACATGTCTGAGCCTTCCTAGGATCGCGATTGGTTCTCCCAAATGTATTGAGCTCTGCTAACTTTGCACGACCGAGAGAGTGTCTGGCAAAGCTTGAATGATGATGTTGATTAACTGGTGTTTACTTTTGATGTGTTTGGCATTATATTTTGGTTTTTTCTTGTGTTATTTGTTATCTAATAGCAGTGGATGCTATATGTCGGCGGATGTTAGATAAGTCCATTGAGTGTTCTAGAGGTGATGACAGGTGATCTGTGTCAGCTAGGTGCCGCTGTGTTGTTATTTACTTTTGGATTGCCGGGCTTATGGGGCCAGGTAGGTTCTGTTTGTATGGTTGCTTGTGCTTTCCAGGCTTATGGGGGTGAGGTAGGTTTTATGTGTTTACTTCAGTTCAGTTCTTCTTCTGCGATATTTGCTATATTTGTTGATCTCTAATCTTAGTCTTCCATTTGTTTCTTCCTTTCATGCTAGGTACATTATTGTACTGATGCCCTAGTTGAGGCACTGCATTCATGCCTGCAGGTGATGGTGGGCTATTAGATCAGGTTCTTGGTTGTTGAGTAGAGTTCCAGCTGAGTCGGTGTGTTCCAGTTCTTTTGGAGTTGCCAGAGGTTGAGTTATGGGTAGTTCGGGGCCCTATACCGAGCAGTCGATTTCTATTACAGTTTTAGAGGCTCATAGACATTTGTTGTGGGTGTAGTGTCATTGTTATAGGCTAGGTGGGTCATGTTGAATAGTTTTTCTTCCATTCTGTGGCCTCGAAAGCATATTGTATTTAATTTTCTTGGTTGTTTAGGTAAGCCAGCTTCCCCTAAAGGCAATCGTCTCATTCTGATTGTATAGTTGTTGGGTTGTTGAACCTCATCGGTTCTAGCCTTTGTTTTATATTTTGGGCATCGGGTATGCTCATATCAGGGGTGGCACTAGGTGCCAGTCATGCCTCCCCAGGTTTGGGGTGTGATAGATTCGGTATCAGAGCAGTTCGTCCTAGGGAGTCTATGAGTCGTGTCTAGTAGAGTCTTGTTTATGTGTGCGTTGTGCAGTGTACTTATAAACAGGAGTTTATAGGGCATTTAGGATTGGTACCATTCTTTTTGGATTGAAATCTTGCGAGAATTCAGATATCATAAGAGTCGGGTCTAGACTCACGTTTGCTGACTTTTGCAGGGATGCTTGTAACATTATGAATTATAGCCGGCAAGTGGCTAAACATTGAAGCAGGTAAGATTCTTAATATAATTATGGTTATAGTTGTGTCGCGCCTTGGCATGGTGTAAGTTTTTGTTGTTTGGAGTTGTTTGTGGTAGGCTTTTTACGCGAGGCTATGTCATGCGATGTCGTGTGTGTCATCCAACATTCGAGGACGAATGTTTCTAAGTGGGGGGGATGTAACACCCTAGATAGTTTGAGAAATAAAATCGTACTTTCGAGGTAGGACTAAGAGCACCTAATAGGCTATAAAGTAAATGTTATGAGTTATTTGAGTCACTCTATGGTCGTATTTAAATTTGGACGTCGATCAAGTTGTAGAACAAAATGCAGAAAAAGTTATTGTAAAATTTCCTTGAAATTTAGGTCAAATGTCTCAAGCCTTTTCTCCCACTCTATAAGGAGTTAGGGGGGTGTACTACCTATCAAATTTAAACTCTATGAGTCTAGTTTTCATTGCATCAAACTGTTTGTCGACTTCAGAATAGAGAGATATTCGCATTTTCGCGAGACCACGCAAGCAAGCACGTCACAAAGGTCAAAGGCGGTGGTGGACTATTAAAGTCCATTTGGTCGGTTATTTCACTTCCAATTCTCATTTCTTGAAATTTACTTGACCAGAACTATCCCTATAGGTGTTCTAAAGTGTTCTTGATGGTTTTGAGGCTAGAATCCATGGGTCAACATGATTTTGGTGTCGGAAAGTCGAGAATCGCGTGTAGTCTGTGGTTTGGTGTCTTTGCCAGGCTGTTGGTGGCTGTTTCGTCGTGAAACTTTTGGTAAGACTTCTTCCTTTTGTTCTCCTTAGTGTTTAAGGTTAGTTATATGGGTTTTCACCTCATTAGGTTGTTGTCTAGGAGTTTCTACCGTCGAATTACTATGAATCTTGTCGTGCAAGCTTCGTTTGTTTTGTTTTTGTTATTGAGTTGTATTGGCTGCATTTTGGAAGAATATTGGACTGCCTTTAGGAAGTAGGTTCATGGTGTTGAAGGCTCAAGTTCGTCTATGCTTGAAGCTAAGGTATGTTAGGCTCGTCCTTCCCTTTGTCGGCATGAATTCCATAGTTGTTGTCGTCCGTGTTGACGTGTGTGTTGGCTGTTTTGCGATAGCCTTTATTTTGCTATTATTGAACTCTATTTGTCTGTTTATATGGTAATAATGGTGTGTATAAGGTTCTGGTTTGGTTGGTGGCTCAGGCTTGAGTACGGAGAATCATAGTCATGGAAAATTGTTAGGCTCAGGTCGAGAGGCCATATGTGAGGCGTGTAATTCTTGTAGAACGTTGTGGGATGTTTGAGTGAATGATATTAGGTGATCATTTTGACAAGTTAATAAGGTATTAGAGGGGTTAAGGTCGATGGTTGCGACAATCTTTCGTTATATTTGAATTGGCGATCGTGTCGACTGTGTCGAGGGCACGTGACAGCCGTGGTGACACTTGGGCTGATTTGGCCGTGTCCCTTGATGTTAGTGGTAAGTAGAGTGACATGTGGGTTGTTTTTAAATATTGAGGATATACTGGTTAGGATGGTGGTCCTTAGCTTGGTTAGTGGCTCGTCGGTGGATGGCTAGACGCGAAATAATAGTATTGTGTTGTAGTAGTTGGGTTGTGGGGTTCGAGAGCCGATTGTGGGATATTTGAGCATGTATTATTATTATTTTTGATTTTGTGTATGTTATTTTTGAAGCCTTGTGGCTTTTGGATACCCGTTTCACGAGAGTTGTTTTGGCTAAGGGTCGAGCCTGAGCTGCCTTGTGGCTTGTAGATACCCGACGCACGAGAGTGTTTTTGGCTGATGGGTTGAGCCCAAGGAGTGAAATGACCTACGGGGTTGAGGATGATATCCTTTGTAGTGTAAAGATGAGACATGATTCGAGAGTGGTCCGACATGTCTGAGCCTTCCTGGGATCGTGATTGGTTCTCCCAGATGGATTGAGCTCCAGTAACTATGCACAACTGAGAGAGTTTTCGACAGTTCTTGATTGATGATTTTGATTAACTGGTGAAAACTTGTGATTTGTTTGGCACTATATTGTGGTTGTTTCTTACGTTATTTGTTATCTAATAGAAGTGGATGCTAGATGTCGGCGGGTGTTAGCTAAGGCCATTGAGAGGTCTAGGGGCGATGACAGGTGATCTGTGTCAGCTAGGTGTCGTTGTGTTGTTATTTACTTTTGGACTTGTCGGGCTTATGGGGGCCAGGTAGGTTCTGTTTGTATGGTTGCTTGTGCTTTCCAGGCTTATGGGGGCGAGGTAGGTTTTATGTGTTCACTTAAGTTCAGCTCTTCTTCTGCAATATTTTGTATATTCGTTCTCTAATCTTAGTCTTCCAGTTGTTTCTGCCTTTCATGCTCGGTCCATTATTGTATTGACGCCCTAGTCAAGATGCTGCATTCATGCCTACAGGTGATGGTGGGCTATTAGATCAGGTTCTTGGTTGTTGAGTGGAGTTCCAGTTGAGTCAGTGTGCTCCAGTTCTTTTTGAGTTTCCAGAGGTTGAGTTATGGGTAGTTCGGGGCCCTATCCTGAGCAGTTGATTTCTATTACAGTTTTAGAGGCTCATAGACATTTGTTGTGGGTGTAGTGTCATTGTTATAGGCTAGGTGGGTCATGTTGTATCGTTTTTCTTCCATTCTGTGGCCTCGACGACATATTGTATTTATTTTTCTTGGTTGGTCAGGTAAGCCCGCTTCCGCTAAAGTCTATCTTCTCATTCTGATTGTATAGTTGTTGGGTTGTTGAACCTCATCAGTTCCAGCCTTTGTTTTATATTTTTGGCATCAGGTATGCTCATATCAGGGGTGGTACTAGGTGGCAGTCACACCTCCTCCGGTTTGGGGTGTGACAACCCCCATGATCTAGGTGATTTTCTAAATCTCATCAATAAACTCGTGTGGATCTTCGTCCACCTTCGATTCGAGAAACTCCGGAGGGATCATCCTCAGAAAGTCCCTGACTCTCGCTGCTGCCGCATTCCATTTTAGGGAACATGCGCTACTGCCATACTGGTTATCTTGGGCAGTTAGTTCCCGTGCTTACATCTCAATGGCGGCCCTAAACTCCACATGGGTTACCTCCTTGGGCATATGATCTTCGCGGGCTGGTGGGGCCTGTTGGTAGCCATCTCCATTGCCATTCTCATGGCCATTCCCATTTCCGTTTCTTGTTCCATTAACTCGGCGAGGAGGCAATTTCTACAAATGCGTACATCACGAGTTTCAAGGATAGAGAGACATTTCATCGCACGATATAGATCATGAAATAAGGGAAGTTTCCTAAAATATTTCGTAGCCTCTTCGTCATAAGTGTGGCGCGCTTCACACTCATGAAAAAGACTCTACTTAATGTGGCTTTTAGACACCCTAGGATACTTCAAAACATAATGCTCTGATACCAAGACCCGAACATAGGCCCGGACTGAGACACGGGACAAAGAACCCCAAGAGGCTCCAAGTGGACCCATGGCATGAACATGACATATAAAACTCAACATAACAAATGCGAAAATCTAACATATGAAATAGCGAAAGTTTGAGAATACAATAACATCTGAATGAGTAACACTGATCTGATACCGAATACATACTATGTCTGATAAACCTCTACATATTGATGAGTTGATGGGACAAGACTCAACTTACTCACTAAAGACTGAGACTAAAAATATTGAACATAAGCTTATAAAAGGGTCCTCGAAGGATGAGGACTCACCAACTATGGCGGAGAGATTCTAACTCTGAGGATCTGGCTAACAGGGAGTCTGAACATGAATAAATGAGCCTATATCATGAAACGATACAATATAGAATATGCGATAAGTACGTGGAATGTACCGAGTATGCAAGGTAAATAAAATTAATAAGTAAGTAAAAATAAGAAATCATGGATGTCATAAAACATTTCATCATAAGATTCTAAGAGTAGGGCTTGCATGCTAGTATCTGAAAACATGACTTAAACATAACTAAATACCATAACTGAATCAAATGACCAAAAGCTGAAACTGATTATTCATAAGTAAAACTTGATATTGGGTCAAACCTGTTGAAAACATAAGATCATGATTGTTGAATATGCATAACTGAAATCATGAGGAATAATGGAAGACTCATCATATAACCGACATTACCACGATAGAGCTTACATGGTCCTGGCAATCACACTCAACTGGGCAGAGCAGTCCAAATCCTTTCCAAGGCTAAGGGCGCTACCATAATATCAATATCAAGCTGAAGGTCCCTTGGGGTCAGGGAAAGCTCACAAGGGGGGTCCAAAATAATTTGAATATACCTACATTGGCACGTAGTTCTAAGGCAGAGGATTGACTAAACGCTTAGCCTACTCGGTGATAGACACTACTCTCAAAAAGATGCATATGCTCTCCATTATTTTTCAATGAAGCTAAACCATCGTCTTGTGATGAAGCTGAATTATAATAATACATGCATAATCTAAAGACATATCATGAGGCGCCTTGGCTCAAACCATACCATAATCTTAAAAGTAGGAGTCTAGACTCCAAAACCATGTGCTAAGATAATAACATGGAATTGAATGTAAACCATCAACATACTTGATCGTATGGGCTTGCCCAAACTTAAACATTCTTTAGATAGTCAAAATCGTGGATATAAACATGGGTAATTTGAAATCATACTTTCATCATATATATCTCATCATACTTGAAAACATAGATCATAATCTCAACCTTTCATGAACTTTCATAATTTGGCATTATAATTGTAAGACTTTGAAAACATGAATTGTAATTCAAAACATGTTTAAACATGCCCATGAATCTAAATTCAACATTAGAAAAATGAACAGGATTTACCAATGATAAATGCTTAGAGAATTTCACAAGTTGGGTTAAAACCCCATAAATTCATCAACTAAGAATTCCATGAATTTAGAAAAGGATTTTGGCATGGGAGTGAAGGGATTCGCCCATTTATAGGCCTACATACCTGGGTACTTCTAATTTCATAATCTTCTTGAATGCCCAAAGGAATTGGTGAAGAACTTGATGAATTTCTAGGCTTGATCACCCATAGGAAATTCTAGGCTTGCATGCATGGAGAGGGATAGGTTTAGAATGAGTTAAAACTCTTAAAACACACCTATCTGAGCTTAAAATGACGTAGTTTAGGTCTTAGGAGTTTGGAAATTATGAAAAATCCAATAATAAATTCGCAAGAAAATTACACTGCTAGTCCCAACGAGGGACTGGGCAACTCGTTACTGAGGGGACGACTCGTCGTCTGCTCTCATCGTCAGCATTGGACAACATACCTCGCTAGTCACCATGAGGGACACCACGACTTGTGGTGTACCTGACGACTCATGGTGACTAGTCATTGGGAAAATTGCCAATCCTACAATCATTCATGTGGGCTTCTTGACCATGGACAACCTAACGGCTCGTTGCCCTGACCACAAGTCGTGGCTTCTCCCCTGGTCAACCCCAAAATCACCATTCATAGCCATCTTTTCCTCCACTCCATAAGTCACTTAACAACTTTTGGGGTACTTCACGAGTCACGGGACGACTCATCCTATGACCTAGTGCACTCCATATATATGAAATAACTCCCAAATATACAATTTAGCATAATCCTCTGCTGAATCAGTAGTTTTGAGCGGTAGGAAATGAATTGCTTTAGTCAACCTATCTACAACAACCCAAATAGAGTCATCCTATCGAAAAGTAAAAGGAAACCCTGTAATGAAGTCCATATTGATTTCCTCCCACTTCCAAGTAGGGATACTAATGTCTTGAAGAACACCTCTGGGTCTTTGATGCTCAACTTTCACCCGTTGACAATTTGGGCACTCTGCCTCGAACTCCACTTTGTCCTTCTTAATTCCATTCCACTAATAGACTTCTCGTGGGTCACGGTACATCTTGGTGGCACATGGATGTATAGAATATCTAGAACCATGCACCTCATGCAACATCCTCTCCCTCAGGTCATCAACACCCGGTACACACAAACGACCCTGATATCGTAGTACTCCATCTCCCTCTTGGGACAAAACCTCCACTTTCTAATTCTGAACTGCCTCCTTCAGCTTTATCAAAATAGGATCCTCATCTTACTAGCCTTGACTTTGGTCAACAAGGAAGATTCTGATCCATTCTGAATAATGACACAACCATCTGTTGACTTAACAAGATGAACTCTTAATTGCGCAAGCAGATGCACATCCTTTACTAACTCTATGAACTCCTAATCATGCAAGTCGATGCACATCCTTTACTAACTATTTCCTCTCCTCATCTATATGTGTCACACACTCCATAGACAGCCTGCTAAGATCGTCTGCCATCACATTAGCCTTGCTCGGATGATAAAGGACACTTATATCATAATCCTTAAAAAGCTCCAACCACCTCTGTTGACATAGATTTAGGTCCTTCTGGGTGAACACATATTGTAGGGTTTTTTGTGGTCCGTAAACATATCCATATGGACGCCGTATAGATAGTATCTCCAAATCTTCAAGGAAAATACTACCGCTGCCAACTCGAGGTCATGAGTCGGATAATTCTATTCATGGACTTTTAGCTGCCTGGAAGCATAGGCTATAACCTTATCGTGCTGCATTAATACACAACCAAGGCCGATTCTTGAGGTGTCACAATATACCACATACCCATCGGTAACCTCAGGTAGAGTCAACACTGGTGCTGAGGTGAGTCGAGTCTTCAACTCCTGGACGCTCTTCTCACAGGCCTTCGACCATTGAAACTTCACTTTATTCTGGGTCACCTTAGTCAATGGTGCGGCAGTGGACGAAAATCCTTCCATGAACCTCTCGGTGTAACCAACTAAGCCCAAGAAACTCCTGATATCTGATGGACTAACTGGTCTAGGAAAATTCTTCACAACTTCTATCTTTTGAGAGTCCACCTATACACCCTCACTTGACACCACATGACCCAAAAATGCTATAGATTTTAACCAAAACTCACACTTGATAAATTTAGCATACAATTGATGATCCGTAAGAGTCTGTAGTAGCATTCTCAAATGAGCGGCATTCTCCTCTTCGATTCGAGAGTATGTGAGAATGTCATATAAGAACAAAATCATGAACATGTCCAGATACGACTTGAACACCCTGTTCATCAAATCCATAAAAGTTATAGGAGTATTGGTTAGTCCAAAAGACATAACTACAAACTTATAGTGACCATACCGAGTCCTGAAGGCTGTCTTCAGAATGTCACTCTCCCTGACCTTGAGCTGATGATACCCGGATCTGAGGTCTATCTTTGAAAAAAACTGGGAACCCTAATGTTGGTCAAACAAGTCATCAATTCTGGGGAGAGGATAGATGTTCTTGATTGTGACCTTGTTCAATTGCTGACAATCTGTGCACATCCGAAGAAATCCATCCTTCTTTTGGACAAACAGAACTGGTGCACTCCACGGGGATTATTTTGGTCTGATGAAACCCTTGTCTAAAAGATCCTTCAATTTCTCCTTGAACTCCTTTATCTCAGCTGGAGCCATTCTGTAAGGAGGAATAAACATAGGCTTCATATCGGGAAGAAGGTCAATACCAAAATCAATCTCCCGCTAAGGAGGAATTCCCGGTAAATCATCTGGAAACACTTCTAAATATTCACTCACTACGGGAATTGACTAGATAGTCGGGGTCTCGGACGTAGCATCTCTAATCCATATTAGATGGTACACGTAACCCTTAGAAATCATCTTTCTGCCTTAAGGTAGGAACATGGGTTTTCAAGGGGCATCCTTATCCGACTTATTGTATGGATTGTACCTTTGTGGTACGAGTCCTACCTTAGAGTTGTGACTTTGATCTGAGACATTACGAGTCTTAGTATGTATTCTACCTTCAAGGTACGACTCGTACTGTAGACTCATGAAAATTTACAGAGGAATTTTTCTTACTTTCTTTTTCTCAGATTTGGAATTCTAACCCTTCTTCTCCGCAGGTACAATGACTCAGAAGATGAAGGAATCCAAAGAAACTACTCTTAGGGTATTGATAGATTAAACCTCTGAATATAACCATGGAAACACACCTAGTGGTTCGTTGGAGGAATACAGGGTCGATGTATCTTACATCGATGGGTGATAACGTCCAAAATATATTCTTAAATCAAAGATTATACATGGTAGTTGTATCAAAACAAGTAACCCAACGAGTGTGGGGTCGAATCCCACAAGGACTAGGGAGTTATGAATTCGAGGTTGATAGAGAAGTTGATTTTAGCTTGCACCATATAGTTTTATCATAAAAACAAGGAAATGGGGGGAATATACATTGAAGAGAATTACACAAATTTCTTTAGTGACTTCAAACTAAATGGATCAACTAAGTTGTAGACAATATTTGTAAAATACTAGAGGTTTGGTGTAGATTAAATACTAATTAGATTGCGATGGACCAGGTTAACTTCATAAGTTCAATATAAGTAAATATCTTGGGAAATAAGTAGCCTCAGCTTCCCAGCCTGTTGACTACCTCTAACTAGAGTTTTCTCAAACTCTAGCTGCAAGTAACACACCCGAATTGATTTGGATCAGCAACTTCACTATTCCTAGCTATTAGTTGCTAATTAGGAAGGAGGAAGTAATTTCAGCTATTACTAGCTTAATTTTACAACCTCACATCCATACCCTGTACTAGATTCCCTTCCAATACTTAATTATTCTCTCCCAAGCAACAATTAAGCAAGTATAGATAGACCCATATCATCATCAATAGATCTTCATTAATAGATTGAAAGGAATCCAATAGACTTACACTTAATTGAACATTATGAAGCTAACTCTAGCAATACCCAATACAATAAAGTATTCATCATCACACACCTCTAGTTAATGATTTTAGCTACTCATAGTTAAGAAATTCAAAAATACAATTATCAAAAGCATCATTGAATTTAATAAGAAGAGTAGATAAATCAAAAGCACAATTATCCTTCAACTATAGTTGAAACTAAATAATACCAAAGAAGAAAAGAGAGCAGAGTATCTTTTAAAACTTTTAATCAAAATCCCCTTTCTTAGCTAAAAATTGGTCTTTAGCTAAAAAGGAAAGATGATGTGATGTGTACTTGCCTTCTCTCTTAATCTCTCTATCTTCTCCCTCTTTTTTCTCTCTTTTTCTGCAATGTACTTCTCATTATATTTATACCCTGAAAAGTACGGTACTTTTCCTTTCTTTTTCAGCAAAGGACCATTTTACCCTTAATAGCATCATTCTGGAACCAGCGAAGGCACTGGAAGTTCACCGATGAAATCCGTGAACCGCCGGCTACTTGCTCTTCTTCTTCTTCAGTCATTACTAATGAACTTTGGCGGTTCAACCGACGTTTCGTCGATGCCAATCCATGAACCGCCATACCTTAAATACCAATTCCAAATTTTTCTGAGTGTCATTTTGTTACACCCCGTAAGTTTCTAACATCCACTAGACCTATTCGTACGTTAGTTAAGAGTTTTAGAGTGCCATACATACGAGGAAAGGGCCCGGAGAAAGGCCGAACTAGTGGTATGTCGGGAATTCACGGGAGGAGGCCGAACCAAGTTGTCCAGAGGGGAAAAGTGGCATGGAGCAGCCCCCTCCGCATTACACAAAGTGGCACGGAGCAGACCCCTCCACGTTACCTAAAGTGGCACACCCGTAAATTGGCGCGACCGGCAAAGAGCCACGTTTCCTTGTCTGCCGCCTCAAGTATATAAAGGCCTCACACTTAGATGTTATGTTAATTTCCAATAACCTTGGCCAACAAAGATAAGAACGATGGAAAACTATTGAAAATCATCCGATTACGCCGCTAAACGCCGTCCAAATCTAAATTAACTCTAAGTAGTGAAGTATAAGGCTGTAGAGAGCATCGCTGCGGAGTTATTTTTGAAAAATATGCCTGGAGAACAGTTGTCCCGCCGAGCCTAAGTTGGTGGAATTATTTCAAACTAGTGTCAATACGATCACGTGCCGAAAGTAAGTATTTCTCCCTTCTAGATTCCCAAGAAATTATGAGTTTTTGATCGTCTTTTGATAAGTTGAAGTATAGTCAGTATATATATATATAAGTTATCATTTTCTTCGAATATAGTAATAAAGTAGACCTATTCTTCCGTTAATATGATTACAGTTGAGAAGGACAGTTGAACACGAGCCGAAACTCACCAGTTAATTGGTAAACAGCGAACGAGGTATGTTAAGGCATTTTCTTTTGGCAAGTTAGTTTCTTCAACATAGTAGTCTAGTATGAATCCCAGTAAAGCATGTTAGGAGTATGTTATCATGTCTAGTTGTTGTTGTTAGCTGAGGCTCGTAATTTGTTTTGTTTTGGGCTAGATTACACCTGTATAGCTTACGTAACCACCCCAGGGTTAATAGCTGTGTAGCCGCTCGCCAGGGGAGAGATTACGTTGCTCTACGGAGTGGCATGCTGTCCGCAAGGGACGAAGATGGGTATCCAGATACTCATATGATGTGGTTGGCCTTATACGCAACCCCGTCGAGCATTTACGCCCAGGGTATAGATATTAGGAGTCCTCCGAACTCAGACACAACTACAGTCAGGGGCCGAGCGGGCCCAATTGCAGACCCAGAGGATCAGTAGGACGCTTAAAGATGGTAGTTGACTCAGCACGACCTAGATAGGGGTATATAGATTGAGGTGTACTCACTAGGGCTAATGGGGGCCTAGGTGGGTTATTCTGTGCTGATTGTACCTTCTGGATTATGGGGGTCAGGTAAGGTTTATGTTTGCTGTAGTTACTGATTGTTAGACAGTAAGACGCCTCGCTTGTCAGGTATGACCCCTACACTCTTTATTACATTTATGTTTAGTCCTGATCTTACTACTTCAGTCATCTTCAGTCCATTTTCTTTACTTCAGTCATTGTCAATTCTATTTCTTACTTTCAGTCATTTAAAGTTACTGCCTTACATATTCAGTACCTGTGGTACTGACGCCGTCTTCTTGGGCGCTGCATTACTTTCCTGCAGGTGTGGATAGACGAGGAGCAGGTCCCTTGTAGTTCCAGTCAGCCGTACAGAGTCGTCAACTCCCTTCTTTCGGAGATTGTGTGATAGAGGTTTACTTCTTTTGTTTGTATAGTATGGGTAAGTCAGGGCCCTATCCCGACCATCTTATTACTCCTAGAGGCTTGCAGATTGTGTTACTTCCCTGTGGTTAGATGATATCGACCGTGTGGGGCCCATATCTGTTTTAGATTATATGTGTTGGTCGTGTGGGGCCCTGTTTAGCTGTTGATTGGTGGCCTTGTCGGTCATAGTTCAGCTTAGCATCTGATTTTACTTTCCAGTTATAACTAGATACCATGGTAGCCTTATCGTCCCGCATAGGACTCCCTAAGATTCTTTTTCTCTAGTTAGCTATTTATTTTCATAGGTGGCTATAGGCCTTGTTGGCCGGGGGTTGTATTTACAGCTGCTATATACCCCGTTGTTTTCTTGATTCTAGAGTTAGAGTCATCCCTACACCAGAGGTGCTTAGGCTTAGTCAGCTCAGCAATTCAGGTCCTAGTAGGGAACCAGGTGTCAGTCATGCCTCCCAAGGTGGGGCGTGACGCATTCGGCAATTGAACTGGTGTCCCGCCACAAGTGACTCGTGAACCGTTGGTGGCATTCTTCTGACAAGGCAGTGACCTTCATCTTTTTAACCGGCATTTTGCCGGTTAACACCTGCGTTTCGCCACTTCTGTTCATTTCCTCCATTTTACATCATTTAAGATATTTTCTTCAAACTTAGGCATTTGCACACAACAAAAGAAAAAAGGGAATAAAATACAAATAATCAAGTCGATAACTAAGCAAAAACTAAAACTTTAGAGTCTAATGAGTTGGTAAATTACCAACTCATCAAACCCTAAAACTTGAATCATTGCTTGTCCTCAAGTAATGCAATATTTCAACTATTGAGGAAGAGGTCACATTTCTTCACAATTAGACTTCGCCACCACCTGGACTATGACAACCCAAAAATACTCATCATGCTCACCGAAAAGAGAAGGAAATACCCCAAAAGAACAAAACAATGAAGGTGTTTCAAGAAGGCAACAACTTTATATCAAGTAAAGCTTTTTAAAAGGAATCATTAACCACACAACGGGAATTCTCAACCAAGTAACACACATAGCATCTCAAGTTGTAATCATTGAAAATTCACAGCTTGCCTTAGAGTTTGCACTCCTTTTTCTATGCCCATATGAACTCTAAATGATCTTGCATCCCTAAAAGGAATGATGCCATTCACCAAATATAAGGATAACTATTCTCTTGACTTTTTGATCATTTGAATGCATACTAGGGGTCAACTGGAAGAGACACTCACACTCAGTCTCCCAAAAGATATCTTCATGCACACACTTGACCCATAGGCTTGCGCAGCATGTAATTCGCCACTAATGTAGAGTAGCTGTACCTAGAATCATTTAGGACTTGCGGGCTATGATTTATGCTTAAGGTCAGGCTAGGATGAACATTTAGCTATAGTGACTAGATCCTCCCTAATGCTTTTCGTGCCAAGACTTACAACAATTTTGCTCACTCAACCTCCTTTTCCGTTCCTTTCTTATCGATGCCTTTCATTTCTTTCATAATCCCCCTTATAACCCCTCTTTATCTGCTACCACTAGCCTTATTACCTCAAGAGGGAACATCAATTCACACAATTAGTCTTTTTCTTTTTGGATTCATCTTTGTGTGCACTTTGACTAAAGGTGATGTTCCTTTTACACTATAGTTCTTATCTTCCACCTTTGTTTTGCATACCCCCAAACTTAGGCTCTTGCCTCATTTTTCACACTTTCTTTTCTCATTCCTTTCTTCTTAGGCATTGAGCCCTGCTTCAGCACTTATTTTGTCCTTAGCATTTAGGGAGAATAGGGCCAAAAGAGGTATTAAGAATGATATTAAGGCTTGTAATGTGGTTGTCAAGGAATGGTTTTAAGGCTCAAAAGTGGCCCACAAGGATTAATGATAATGGATGGCTTATGGTTGAAGTGGTTAAGCAACTGAGGGCATAAACTCATTTCCTTGGTGCAACTACATCTAGGATTTTGCCTTGAATCACATTTAGGGCAAGTTCTAGACAAGATGTAATGCACAAGATTTTATCAAAAATATCCTCTCCACACAACCCATCACCCTTAAAATGGTCTACAAGAGTCATTTTTCAAAACGAAACATCACATTAGGACGTCAAGCAGGAAACCATCATAAGTCAAGCAGGGAATTTTACAACGTACGACTAGGATTACTATGCTACGATATCAACACTTGCTCATTATCTTCATTTTCATTCCCTTGTTTTCACATTTTCATTCCACTCACAAGAAAAATTTTAGTTGATGCCTCTTAAAACTTCACAAAAAACTCAAAGTGACATGGCGTTTCCCTTAAGAATGTCACCACTCTATCCATCATCGGGAAAAGCCAACCAGGTTTGACAACAAAATTAACTAAAATAAAAGAATGCTCCTTGGAAAAGAATCGTGGTATAAAGAAAACCCTCAGAGTTTTAATTTCTATACTACTCTATTTACAATGGCGAAAAAGAAATTTGGGGTCATCTCATTCAAAATTTTCAAAATGCGATGCTTAAAATTGGAGACCCCATTGAGTCACTAATTACCACTCACAAAAACAAAAATCAATTCATCATTCATTCAAATAACAAAACACGCCCGACAAGGGAAATCATCAATCACAACAGCCCGTCAAAAGCTGGACTTACTAAAACTTAAGAAATAAAACAACTTAAAACACAAATACCCCCCCCCAATCAACAACGCTCATCCCTCCCCCCACATAAGATCATAAATTGTCCCCAATGTGTTATGCAAAAAGAACAACGGGAGAAGAGACAAGAAACTCCCTGAATGGGTCACTTGTCTTCATCATCAGCCTCATCACCACCATCACCACCGCTGGCATCACCAAGCCTAGAAAAATCGTTGCCTAGCCTTTCAAACAAGTCATCAATTGGCCCTCGAGCTGAGGATGGAGCAGCCATTGTAGCATCCAAAGCACTCATGTCGGGCACTTAAATTGAAGTCCGACTTTTCCATTCTTGCACCTCATGTCAGAGGGAAGTGACTACCCCTTCTACAATATCCACCAACTTACACAAAGTGGCGACATTCTCATATAGCAACTTGAGCTCCTTCTTGATAGTTTTGGAAATGAGTGCCGGAAGACTCTTGGCCAAGCGTTGAAGCTGGCTCTCGTGCGAGTTTGTCATCTCCACAAGATGATGTTGACCACTTGACTGAGAAGATTGAGGAGGTTGAGAAACTCTGGGCTAGGACATTTCACCCAATGCTTGGCCCAACAAGTTAGGTTGGGGCACATTGATTTCTAGGGTGGTGGGAGATTAGGCTGACCCGTGGGAGAGGGCTTCCTCTTGTACGCCGAAGGCTCGCTGACGCTTATGTTTCACTTCCAGTGCCTTCTAGTCTCTCTTCCTATTACTAGTGATAACTCCAAGAGTAGAGGAAGGAGTCTCGTCCGAAAAAAGAGGCACTCCAGCAGCTGCACAAAGTTGCGAGATCAACACAGCATATGTATCACGCCCCACCTTGGGAGGCATGACTGGCACCTGGTGCCCTACTAGGATATGAAATGATTAAGCTAAGATGTGCACTCCTGGTGTAGGCTTAGTTATCAATTCAAGAAAACAATGGGCTATATCTCAGCTGTAAATACAACCTCTGACCGACAAAGCCTTATAGCCACCTATAAATGAAAACTAGTTAGTAAGAAACAACAACAGGGAAATCCTATGCGGGCCAACAAGACCCCCATGATGTCTAGTTATGATTATAAAGTAAAACAAGTGATAAGCTAAACTATGGCCGACAAGGCCGCTAATTTGATAGCTAAGCAAGGCCCCACACGACCAACGTGTAAACTAAAATACATATGGGCCCACATGGCCAATAACAGCTAACCACAGGGAAATAGAAACAATCTGCAAGTCTCTAGGAGTAATATGATTGTCAGGACAAGGCCCCGACCTACCCATAAACTGTACAATAAAAAAGAAGTAAACCTTCTATCTACAAGCTCTGGAAGAAAGGAGCTAACTACTCTGATGATGTTGGCTGAAAGCTAGGAGGGACCTGCTCCTCGTCTAACTGTACCTGCAGACAAGTAATGTAGTGCCCCAGAAAGAGCGTCAGTATAATATGTTCGAATATGTAAGGTGATAACTGTAAATGACTGAAATAAAGAGATAGAACTGAAAATAACTAAAATAAAGGGGTAAAGATCATACCTGAGTAATAGAACTTCTTACTATCTAATTTATTAGTAACTTAAGAAAACAAAAACCTTACCTGGCTCCCATTAGTTGGAAGGTACAACCCGCATAGAATAACCCACCTGGGGCCCCCATAGGCCCTGGTGAGTGCACTTCAGTCTATATACCCTTATCAAGGTCGCACTGGGTCAACTAATAGCTATAGCTGACATACCGGCCCCTTAGGTCTGCAAATGAGCCTGCTCGGCCCCTGACTATAGCTGTGTCTGAGTCCAGTGGACTCCTAATATCTGCACCCTGGGCACCAAGCCCAACGGGAGTATATAGAGCAAACCACGACATATGAGGACCTGGGACCCCATCTTCATCCCTGGTGGACGGCATACCGCTCCGTAGAGTGACATCATCTCACCCCTGGCGGGCGTCAACATAGCTAGTAACCCTGGGGTCGGTCATGAAGGCTATACAACATAATCCATTCCAAACTAACATGGAATAAGGATTTTAGATAATGACAACAACTAATCATAATAGTCATGCTTCTGGTATTCTTACTGGGATTCAAACTGAGCTATCATGCTAAAGAAACTAACTTGCCAAAGGAAACTTCTTTAGCGTACCTTGTTCGCCGATTACTGATTAGCTGGCGAGTTTCAGTTTGTATTCAACTGTTCTTCTCAACTGCAATCATATTACTAGGGGAAAATGACTAGTTTTAGTACTAAATTTCATAAAAACGATAACTTTATATATAAATATTAACTATATTTTAACATAATGGAACACGGTTGAAAACTCATAATTTGTCGAAAGATACCTTAAGCCTGTGATCGTATTGACACTAGTTTGGAGCAATTTCAACAACTTTAGCTCGGAGGGATTACGACTTGCCAGGAAAATTTCATGAAAATAACTCCGTAGAATGCTCCCTGTAGCCTTAAACTTCAATACTCGAAGTTAATTTGAATTCAGGCAGCGTTTCGCAGTGTAAATGGATGAATTTAACTTGTTTTCTTCGTGGTTTCTCAAGTCTAGCCATATATGATATGAAATGAAATAAATTCAAAGGATGGAACATATATATACTTGAGGCAGTGGACAGGGGTCCGTGGCATGGACCCTATCGCTCCACTCAGGTCATGTCACGGAGCCTATTGCGGAGGGAATGGTCCATGCCATGCTGCCCCTTTGGGCAGCTAGCCAGGCCTCCTCCCGCGCGGTCCCAACTCCGTGCTCGTTCAACCTTTCCCCGGGCCCTTTTCTCGCACTTATTGCACTCTAAAACTCTTAATGAATGTACGAATAAGCCGTCTAAACATTAGAAGCTTACGGGGTGTAACATCCTTCCCCCCTTAGAAACATTCGTCTTTAAATGTTTTACTTTAGCTTATAGATACCTTAACTCTTATAGCTACTTATTCTGGAAAAATTTTGGTAGAGTCTCTTGTAATATGGACTATCCAAAAATACTGAAATGTAGAAAAGTCCAGTACACGCACTTCATTTAACACTGTAACAACTATTTCACAATAAGGCTGGAGTCAACTGAGCAATACATAACATAATCATGAAATAGCGACTGAATCAATAACTTACCTTAATTGCATAGTCTAGGCTAACCCTGGAACAAATTAGGATATCTCGATTTCATGTAGTCCTTAGTTTCCCAAGTCATTTCCTCTCTATTCTTGTTCCTCCACAGTACCTTAACAGAGGCAACATCTTTAGCCCTTCACCTGCAAACATGTCAGTCTAATATAGATACTGGAACCTCTTCATAGGCTAATTCCTCAATGACTTGGAAATCCTCAACTGGCACAACTCGAGATGGATCCCCTATGCACTTTCGTAGCATCCCCTATGAGCTTACCCTTTTTACCAAACCTCATCAGGCCTTTCATCAGTGAGACTTTAAGAAATACCCAATCACCTACATTGAACTCCTGGTTTTTACGCCTTACATCAGCATAAGATTTCTGGCGGTTCTGAGCTATCAACAGACATTCTCTGATAAGCTTTACTTTCTCTTTTGACTGATGAATTATATCTGGCCCAATTAACCCTGATTCTCCAACCTCGGACCAACCAACTGGGGACTTGTATTTCCGTCCATATAAGGCCTCATAAGGTGCCATCTAGATTGCCGAGTGATAACTATTATTGTAGGAAAACTCAATAAGGGGTAAATGTTCCTCCTAGATGCCCCTAAAATCTAGCACGCACACCCGTAACATATCCTTGAGTGTCTGAATTATACGTTCTGCCTACTCATCTGTCTGAGGGTGGAATGTCGTACGCAGATTAACTTGGGTTCCCAAAGCTCTCTGGAAAGATTGCCAGAACCTGGCTGTGAATTGTGCTCCCCTGTCAGAAATGATAGATACTAGGACACCATGTATTCTAACTACCTCCCTGATATAGAGCTCGGCATAACCCTCAACTGAGAAAGTGGTCCTTACTGGAAGAAAGTGAGCTGATTTCGTCAACCTGTCAACAATCACCTAGATAGCATCAAATTTTCATCTAGTAAGTGTTAATACTGTCACAAAATCCATGTTTACTACCTCCCATTTCCACATGGGTACCGCTATTTCCTACGTCAATCCGCCATTCTGATGTTCATCTTTCACCTGCTGGCAATTAGGACATTGAGCTACAAATTCTGCTATCTCCTTTTTCATTCTCGGTCACCAATAATTTTCTTTTATATCATGATACATCTTTGTTGAACCCGGATGAAGAGAGTAACGGGAATGATGCACCTCACCCATAATTTGCTGACGAAGTCCTGCCGCATCTGGAACACAGAGGCGGTCCCTATATCTCAAAACTCCATCTTCGGTTACCTAGAAATATGTAACTTCCCCTCGCTGAACCTTATCTCTGAGCTGAACCAGGTTAGGGTCTTCGTACTACCATTCTTTCACTTCCACAACTAATGATGATACTGTCGTGTTCTAAATTATTGCTCCACTTTCTCCTTAATATACTATACGAACGGCTAAACTGGCTAACTGATGCAATTCTCGGGCCAACTCCCACTGTTCTGGCTTCAGGTGTACTAAACTCCCCATGGATTTACGACTGAGGGCGTCTGCTACAACACTGGCTTTCCTTGGGTGGTATAAGATATTTACATCATAGTCTTTCAACAGCTCTAACCAGCGACGCTGGCGTAGATTCAACTCTTTCTGTGTGAAAATTTACTGGAGGCTTTTATGATCAGTGAAAATATCTACATGAACGCTATACAGATAGGGCCTCCATATTTTCAAGGCATGAATCATCACGGCTAATTCCAGGTCATGGGTGGGGTATTTCTTTTCATGCTTCCTTAGCTTCCTGGAAGTGTAAGCAATTACTTTACCATGCTAGATCATAACACATCCTAACCCAACGCTTGAAGCATCACAGTATACTGCATAACCCTCTGATCCTTCCAGCAAGGCTAATACTGGTGCTGATGTCAGTCTATTTTTCAACTCCTGAAAACTCTGTTCACATGCTTTAGTCTAGTGAAATTTATCTTCTTTTTGAGTTAACTTGGTCAAAGGTACTGCTAAGGTGGAAAATCCTTCCCCGAACCTTCTGTAATACCCGGCTAGCCCTAGGAAATTGCGTACCTCGATTGGAGGGGTAGGTCTAGGCCATGTATTTACTGCTTCAATTTTTTGCGAGTCTACCTGAATGCCAACATCTGAAACAATGTGGCCCAAAAAGGCCACTGAATTCAGCCAAAATTCACATTTGGAAAACTTCGCATATAGCTAGCGATTCTTGAGAGTTTGGAGCACTGTTCGTAGATGATCCCGATGATCTGCCTCTGAGTGGGAATATACCAGAATATGATCAATAAATACTATCACAAACAAGTCTAGATATGGCCTGGATATGCTATTCATCAAGTTCATGAACACTACTAGAGCATTCGTCAGCCCGTAGGACATGACTAGAAATTCAAAATGTCCATACCTAGTTCTGAAAGAGGTTTTCAAAATATTCCTCTCGCGAACCCGAACCTGATGGTACCCTGACCTTAAGTCAATTTTTGAGAAATACTTTTACCCCTGTAACTGGCCAAACAAGTCATCTATTTTGGAAAGCGGGTAGTTATTCATGATAGTGACCTTATTCAGCTGCCGGTAATCGATACACATATGGAGGGAGCCATCATTCTTTCTCACTAATAGAACTGGTGCTCCCCACGATGAGGTACTCGGCCTGATGAAGCCTTTATCTAACAAATCTTTCAACTATTCCTTCAACGCTTTAAGCTCAGCAAGAGCCATTCAGTATGGAGGAATAGATATGGGCTGAGTAACTGGTAATAAATCAATTGCAAAATCGATCTCCCATTCTGGGGGAATACTAGAAAGTTTATCTGGGAATACATTTGGGAATTCATTGGCTACTGGAATGGACTGAAGAGTCGGAGATTCTTCTTGAAGATCCTGAAATCTGAAAATATGATAAATACATCATTCTGCTATCAATTTTCTTGCCTGTAGATAGGAAATAAACCTACATTTTGGCATAGATGCACTAACTTTCCACTCCCGTACAACCTCCCCTAGAAAGTGGAATTAGACAGTCTTGATCCAACATTCAACATTGGCATAGCATGGCGCTAGCCAATCCATACCCATAATTGCATCAAAATCAATCATTTCTAGTTCGATCAAATCTGCTAAAGTCTGACGACCAGAAACTTCTACTGTGCACCCTCGGTAGACCCTCTTAGCTATGATGGAATCACCGAAAGGTATAGACACTGAAAAAGGTCGCCGAAGTAATTCCGGCGTGATATTGAACTTTCGAGCCACTAATGATGTAATATAAGACAAGCTGGATCCTAGATCTATCAATACATAAATAGAATGAGAGAAAATGTCCATCATACCTGTCACCACATCTGGTGACAACTCTGACCCCTACCGTCCCGGTAAGGCATAAGTGCGATCTGGACCGGTACCTAAGCTAGAGGCCCCTGGTCTGCCTCGGCCCTTGTCGGCTGGAGCTGAGGGTCTACACCCTGCTAGAGATACTGGGGCACGTGACCCTATGAAAGATCTATCTTGTCGGTCCTAATCATTCTGACCCCTAGCTAGATAATCCCTCATTTGATAACCCTCCTGTCCATAGGTATAACATGTTGTAGAACCATACCTGCATGCGCCGGAGTGACGTCGACTGCAAATAGGGCAAAAAAGCACGGTGAATCTACTCTGCTGCTGTGAACCTGCTGATCATGAACTCCCACCGTGTCCTGACTACCCCCGACGACCAGATCCACTCCCCTATTGCTGTTGTGAGGGCGGAGGTCTGGGTGGCCTGTCTGAAAATCATAGCCTGGGTCCATCCTGGGACTCCGCCTGCATGTCACTAGGTTTGTCCCAACGGCATTGCTCCTAATTTACCCTTCTTATTTCCCATTGTTGCTGTCTGATCCCTTCAATCTTTTGAGAAAAAAGCCTGAATGTGGGTAATATCCATGTCCTCTTGCAGAGTGGCCGTGATACTGGTCTCCACATATTCTGGATTTAGCCCCATAATAAATCGATGCACCCTAGCTGTCATGGTATCTACAAAAGATGGTGCATATCAGGCCAAGGACTCGAACCTCATAGCATACTTCCGGACACTCATCGACCTCTTCTCCAGATGTAGGGACTTCCCGTGGTAGGTAGTGATCCAAAAAATCTTCTAAAAAGCTGGGCCAAGTCGGAGGGGAAGCACCTCTCCCTCGGGACCTCTCCCAACTCTCGTACCACAGTACTGCGATGTCCCGTAGCTGGAATACCGCTAACTCAACCGAATCTACAGGTGTAGCATGCATCACCCTAAAAATCCGCTACATCTGATCTAAGAAATCCCGAGGGTCCTCCGCCCGATCTATCCCGGTGAACTGCGGGGGACTCAGTGTGAGAAACTCTCGGACCCTCGAACTACCAAGTCCTCCTAAGGACTCTGTGACTACAGGTGCCAATAGCTGATGCTGAGCAACCATCATCTGAGCTATAATAACAATAGCAATCCTAACCTCCTGATTTGATGGTACTGGTATAGAAACTGCTGACGGTAGTGCCGTCACATTTGCCTCTCCGAGCAGCTCCTGATGTGGTGGAGAGTTCTAGGGAGACCGAGATGAAGTGTCCCTGTCATCCTCAGATCGGTTTGACTCTAACTGAGGAACCCTGTTTGTGCCTTCCCCTACTGCAACATCCAATCTCCTACCAGTCATGATATGTCGCGGGTCTATCATTTCTCTATAGATAAAAGAATATGGTAGGCTTAGGGACTCAACCCTATACTGTATAGCTCTATAGCACGATTGGATAAGAAGAAAGAGTAACCATCCTATCATCCCTCGCAGCCTCATGCCTATAGAATGTGGTGCACTACACATCCATGGACAAGACTCTACTTAACACAACTTGCAGACTCTTTGGGATATCACCTGATCTGATACCAAGTTTGTCACGCCCTACCATGGGAGGCATGACTAGCACCTGGTGCCCTACTAGGATCTGAAATGACTAAGCTAAGTTGTGCATTCCTCGTGCAGGCTTACTTCTCAATTGAAGAAAACAACGGGCTATATCTCAGCTGTAAATACAACCTCCGGCCGACAAGGCCTTATAGCCACCTATAAAAGAAAACTAGCTAGACAGAAACAACAACAACAGGGAATCCTATGCTGGCTGAAAAGTCCACCATGATGTCTAGTTATGACTATAAAATAAAACTAGTGCTAAGCTAAAATATGGCTGACAAGGCCGCTAATATGCTAACTAAGCAAGGGCCCACGTGGCCAATATGTAAACTAAAACACATATGGGCCCACACGGCCAATAACAACTAATCATAGGGAAATAGAAACAATTTACAAGCCTCTAGTAGTAATATGATGCCCGGGTTAGGGCGCCAACCTACCCATAAACTATATAATCAAAAAGAAGTAAACCTTCTATCTACAAGCTCTGGAAGAAAGGAGCTAACTGCTCTGATGATGCTGGCTGAAAGCTATGAGGGACCTTCTCCTCATCTAACCATACCTGCAGGCAAGTAATATAGTGCCCCAGAAAGGGCGTCAGTATAATATATACTGAATATGTAAGGCGGTAACTGTAATGACTGAAATAAAGAGATAGAACTGAAAATAATTGAAATGAAGGGGAAGAGATCATACTTGAGTAATAGAACTTCTTACTATCTAATTTATTAGTATCCTTACATGGCCTCGTAAGCCGGAAGGTACAACCAGCACAGAATAACCCACCTGGGGCACCCATAAGCCCTGGTGAGTGAACTTTAGTCTATATACCCCTATCAAGGTCGCACTGGGTCAACTAATAGCTATAGCTTTCCTACCGGTCCCCTGAGTCTGCACCTATGCCCACTCGGCCGCTGAATGTAGCTATTTTTGAGTCCATTGGAACACAGTTGAAATATAGCTATTTAACTATAGCTATTTAACTATATTTCAACTTAACGGAACACAGTTGAAAACTTGTAATTTTTTGAAAGTACAGAAGGGAGAAATGCTTACCTTAAGCCTGTGATCGTGTTGACACTAGCTTGGAGAAATTCCAACAACTTTAGCTCGGTGGGATTATGACTCTTTGGGCAAATTTTGTGAAAATAACTCCGTAGAAATGCTCCCTGCAGCCGTAAACTTCAATAACCGAAGTTAATTTGAATTCGGGAAGCGTTTCGCAGCATAAACAGATGAATTTAACTTGTTTTCTTTGTGGTTTTTCAAGTCTGGCCGTATATGATATGAAATGAAATAAATTCAAAGGATGGAACATATATATAGTTGAGGCAGTGGACAGGGGTCCGTGGCACGGACCCTGTCACGCCAATCTAGGGTCGTGTCATGGAGCCCATCGCTGAGGGCATGGTCCGTGCCACGCTGCCCCTTTGGGCAGCTGGCCCGACCTCCTCCCGCACGATCCCGACTCCATGATCATTCGACCTTTGCTCGGGCAATTTTCTCCCCCGTATTGCACTATAAAACTCTTAACCAATGTACAAATAGGTTGTATAAATATTAGAAACTTATGGGGTGTAACAATATGGCATGAAAGTGCTGGATTGCTACGCCTTCTTCTTCATTTGCTGAGCAACATTTCGCCAAAGTTGATGGGGACCCCTGACATAATGCAAGCTATCAAAATAGTTGCTTCCATGGTGACCTGTTGCTCATTCTTCAATGGGATGATGCGAGGGAAAATAAAATCCAACCATAGCTCGGCCTCAAACGTCAAATCGTGGTGAGAGATTTCGCCACCCATGGATGCCCATACGGGAGTATCAACAGCAATAATGCTAGCCACCCACCTACATTGGTCTTTCATGTTGGCCACCAATGCTATGTATTCGTGGAGAAGTTTGTCTCATCTTCCTAAAACAGATATTGATGGTAGCCGAGGTGATAACCACTTCTACCCCACGAATCATCACCGAAGGAAGGCAGGGAAATTTATCCACTTTGCCTCGATGTTGCATGCTATCTTGGCGGTCCTGGTAGGATACATAAAACTCTGTGACAAGGCTGGGGTAGTACGGCGGCAAAGGGTTGGCAAATGCATGCCATTTGCGGTGGGTGAACTGCTCAGTTATATTTGGGAAGTCACCCTTCAACCCAGCCAAGTCGAACCTCTTCTCTACTGTGATAGAGCGTCCCTGGCAGATGACACAGTGCTCCTTCATGTTAGGAACATAGAGAATAATAGCTTCCTTAGTATTGGCACGTGGGGGAGAAGCCTTTGCTTTACCTTTGCCCTTGCTAGCAGATGAAGCAGGGGCCTTTCCTTTGCCGGAGGACCTAGAGGATGACATGATTTGTGTTTCTGCAAAAGGCTTGCTAGTGACAAGGCATTGAAATAGAAATTAAATTCAAAGAAACTAATACAAAGAAGAAATGAGAAGCAAGTGATGATCAAACAATCCTTGAAAAGTGGTACCGACAAACAACCGGCGGTTCATCGAAGGCAATTCGCGAACCGCCGACTAGATGCCGATATGTAATAGAGCACTGGGGGAATCTAGTCATTTTTGGTGGTTCAAGAAGCGTTTAGCCAGTCAAATTTCACGAACCACTGAGGTAACGCTGGATTCACTCAGTAGCTAAGACCTATTTAGAGTGAACCGACGCCCCAAGCGGCATTCGCAGAATATGACCAGTGAATGGCCGACTTCTCCTGTCCCAAATTCTGACCCATTGCAATAAAACACCCATTAACACATTCTCACCACAAATCTAAGACCAGCAATTATTCTCCATTTCCACACATATTTATGACGTTTTAGCCCTTAAGATTGGCGTCACCCGGTCTATCATCGGGCAAAACGTTGTGCTTTATGTAAATGGGTTACTCAGACTTCACTATTTTCATAATCTCATCATAAAAGCACATACCCACTTCAATCACAAGCATAACACATTCAAAATTTCAACAAAGAAGAGAAGGGAAATAGTACTCCTACATAATCATGAAACCATATTCAAATTAAAACAGGGACCAGAGAAATGTTACCGAATTGGAAGACTATTTGCACGCTCTTCTAGCCTCAAAAAGGAAAATAGCTCAAGATTGTAGGAGCACCTTCAAGTGAGAATAGAGTAGATAGTAAGAGTAGAGTGATTTTGATGGTGAAATATGGATGGGTATTTATAGGGGAAAAGTGGGAATGTGACAGGTTGAGAGGAAGGTGGGGAGTTTAATGTGGGTAAGTTGGTGGGGAGTTGGAAGATGAAAAGGTGGGAGAATGGAGAATGTGAAAATGTGGGGAATAGGAAATGTTGGATAACGGAGAGACGAAAATGGAAAGAAAAATGTTGGAAAAAGGGAAGCTATGGGAATATTTTCCGAATTAGGGTGGCTGGGAAAGTATTTAGGATTTTGTGGGCCAGTCTTTTTGAATTACACTTTTATATTTAGGACAAGCCCGACCGGAGCTCGACTGGCGATTCGACGGTCCAATTCGGTAGTTCTCCATTGCTTTTCATTTCAATTAGTTTTATACCCAGTGATCTAGTTCCATCCGGCGATGCACCGGCGGTCCACGAATTGAAACTGCAGCCCGCCGGTCATCCGTCGAATCTGGGCCTCGCTTCAGGTATGCTGCTTCAGACCGGGGATACACTAGTGACCCATGACTCAGATTTGGCTGTTTCCCAGTGGGCCGTTGATGCTTCAGTTCAACACTCATCTTTTATGCTTTGAGCTCCCTTATTTTCGGCGATCCACATTTCGGGACCGATTACTCGCCGGTCTCTCACTGATTCCCCACCATGATTTGCATCTCACTCTGCTTCTCATTTCTTAATTACCACACAAACAAAAACAACAAAAACATCAAATAATTTAATAAAAACGTGGGTTGCCTCTAAAGAAGCGCCTTATTTATCGTCGTGGCACGACGTAGTCATTTTTCAATTCTTCATTTCCGACGGGTCATCACTTGCTTCCATCTTGCTTAGCTTCAATATCTTATCCTCATCATCGTTTTTCAATACTCAAATTACCTTGCATTCGGGTGGAGTTCTAGCTGACAGACATACCTTGAAGGTGACTTCCTCACCACCAACCCAAAATTTTAACTCTCTAAGCTCCACATCCACCACTACTCTCCAGGTAGCCCATAAAGGTCTTCAAAAAATTATGGGAACTTCCACATCCATTTTGCAATCTAGAAAACAAAATCAGTCGGTAGAATGATCTTGTCAACTTGCACCAGTACATCTTCTAGCACCCCCACAGGTCTTTTGATTGACCTGTCTGCCATTAGTAGCCACATCGATGTTGGTTTCGTACTTTTGAGGCCTAATTTCTTAAAAATGAGCAGGGGCATCAGATTTATACTTGCACTGAGATCACATAGAGCTTTCTTAAACACATAAATCCCAATTGTGCATGGAATTGTAAAAGCTCCGGGGTCTTCCCTTTTTGGGGCAAGGTTGCTCATCATTACCGCACTATAATGGTGCATTTTCTCTTCATTTCCAGCATCAACCACCTTCTTCTTTTTCAACAAGTCTTTCATAAACTTGGTAGAACTAGGCATTTGGATCAAAGCATCAACTAATGGTATGTTTATGGAGAACTTGCTAAACATATCAACAAACTTCTTAAATTGATCTTCCTTCTTTTTCTTGGTAAGTCATTGTGGATATGGTGGTGGGATTCTTGCTTTAGCTCTATCATCAACTGGGGCCTTCATGCCTGCTTCTTCATCATCCACTTGAATGTGGGTCTTATCATCCTTTTCCGTTGTTTCACCTTCATCCTTTTCTTCATTCTCCGAAATCATTGGTATTTTATCAACCTCATCTTCGTCAACTACTTTCGGGTTCTCCACCTCACTAGGCTTTCCCGGTGCATCTCCAATCCTCTTACCACTTATAGTGACAATAGCCATACATTGACCATCTTTTTTTGGATTAGGCATTATGTCAGTAGGTAGTGTTCCTTTCATTCTCGAGTTCATTTGGGCTATGCTTCCAAATGGTTGATGGATGACGAGTGTGAACTCACTGTTTGAGAGAGGTTAGACACCTCCCTTCTTAATTCTTTCACTCCACTTTCGGTCGACTCCACCTTCTTCAAAACTCTTGAGAGCATGTCTTCGATTTTGGAGCTTCCCGCATGTTTTGAGGATTTCCAACCTTAGGAGGTGGAATGTATGGATTTGCACTTCGATGGTAATGATCACCTTCTTGGTTTGGCTCTCTATTGTTCCACCTCTCATTCCTTTTGGGCCATCCTTGTTGTTCATGATTTCTCCACCCTTGGTTATCATCCCTTGGGCGCCACGGCCAGTCACGACCCAAACGGAGGCCCGGATCGTAGACATGGGACAAGGAACCCCGAGAGACCAGAAGTGAAGCATTCGTCTAACTCATATTATAAACTGAAGCATAAATGATATAAGCATAGTAGAAGTCTAAGTCAACATAAAAACAAAATAAACATCCAAAACTGAATACACGTCTAAGTTTGAAAAGCTTCTAATCTGGACGAGCTGATGGGACAAAAACCCCAACTAGCTCAATAATACTGAAACTGAAAATACATCAGAGATAACTGAAAGTCTATTCCTTGAAAGATGAGGATTCACCAATCACGCAAGTGGTAACTCTGATAAGCGACTACGAATGGGGCTGAATTTTGAATCGGATCCTCCATCATGAAATGATGCAGCATAGAAAGTATGCGGTCAGTACGTGGAATGTACCAAGTATGCAAGGTAAGTAAAATCGCTTAAGTAAGGAAATCATTTAAAACATCTCATAACATATAATAAACTTTCAAATATAAGTAGATGGGTTACATGCATTCATTCTGAAATCGCAATCTTATCATAACATGACCATGCATAGCTTTATAACATCATGACTTATTCGAATGACTCAAAGATGAAACATAACATTTATATTGAAAAGCTGGAAAATGAGTCAAACCTTGATTATAGAACATGCATGCGTAAAGTAATCATTATAAGTAATGAATATGCAAATCTGAATGATATAAACAGTGGGAGACTCATCACTTAACCGATGCCATGATAGAGCTTACGTGGTCCCAACTATCGTACTCAAGTGGGTAGAGTCGTCATAACCTTGCCAGGGCGATGGATGATACCATGATATTGATATCAAGCTTAAGGGCCAATCGGGCTGGGGATAGCTCACACGGGAGGTCCCAATAATATAATAGTATCAACCAACATTGGCGTGTAGTTCTGGGGCATAGGGTGATCGACCCTTAACCCGCTCGGTGCTAGACTCTTCTCCCCAAAACATGCAATGCTCTAGATTGTATATTATGAAGCTCAACATCGTCAATTGACGAAGCTCAACATCGTCCAATGACGAAGCTCAATATGAAATCATGCATAACTCATCGTACAAAACAAAGCTCAACATTGTCTATTGAAAAAGCTCATTAATGAAATCATGCATAGACTCAACATCATATGAAAATGAAGCTCAACATTGTCCTTTGAAAAAGCTCAATAATGACATACATCTCAATTATGAGTTCATGCATATGAGAAGCTCTATTTTGAAACATACCACAAGCTCAAGTATAAATGGGAGCATCTACTCCAAATCATGTGGTAAGCTATATGTGGGAATATCTAACTCAACATACCATAAGCTAGAAATTTATGA
Source organism: Datura wrightii (assembly GCA_035772735.1). Taxonomy (NCBI): domain Eukaryota; kingdom Viridiplantae; phylum Streptophyta; class Magnoliopsida; order Solanales; family Solanaceae; genus Datura; species Datura wrightii. Next base: position 120,011,711 of record JASDFA010000016.1, read on the forward strand.
AATTTGGGAGGCTTCACTCTAAACCATGTAGTAAGCTTATTTCGGGAAAATCATCATTTTAGATCAACATGTGGGCATTGCCCAAAGCTTTATCAAATTTAGATCTACTCAATTCATTTTGAAAACAACATCATAGTCATGGGAAGCTTTAGAAACATGTTTTTCATCATCAAATCTCATCATCATCATACATTCAACATCATTCACTACTTTTATAAACTTCACATCCATGGGCATTTTAGATTCAAGATTTTTGGAAAACAATTTTTGTATTGAAAGTAATTTAGAATCTGCCCAAGCTTCATAATCCATCAATATAAATAAATCTAATCATACCCATGTATAGAGATTGAAGAGTCATGCAATTGGGTAAAGCCCCATACTTGATCATAGATAATTTTATCATGATTTGATAGAAATTTGGCATGGGTGTGGAAGGAGACACCCACTCATAGCCTTACATACCTGGGAATGGTGAATTCTAACACCCTCTAATTGCCCAAGCTAAGATTCCAATGGAAACCTTGAGATTTTGCCTTGAATCTCCTCTTCAAACCTTCAAACTCTCATCCATGGGAAGAAATACACTTAGAATAGATTTTCCCCTACTAAAATCCTCCAAAACGAGCCTTAAATGGCGTAGTATAGGGCCTTAGGACTAGGAAATAACAGAAATGCCCTTACTGAATTCACTGAAAACTGGTCACTGGACTGAATAATGGATGAACCAACGGGTCGTTGGAGGATACAACAACCCGTGGTGTCTGCCCATGTTATGCACTGCCCCAGCCATCTCTCGGATTCAAACCATGGACATATAGGATGACTCGCCCTAGGGTTCAATGGGTCATTCAATTGGTCGTTGTTTCCCTCTTCTAAAAATCTACACTTATATTCAATGATCCTCACCACGACTCGTTGTAAGCTACAACTCACCGTGGTTTCCATCCGTCGTCTCCATCGTGAAGGTCCACTGCCTTACCACAACTACAGACAACGAGCCGTCCTTTCTCACAATGGGTCATTGTAATGCTCATTGTTACCACTGCCATCAGTCCTGACTTCTTACCACGGCTGCCTACAACGGCTCGTGGTTACATACCATGAGTCATTATTCCTCTCATCCTGCAACCTTTTTCCCAAATTTCAGCAGTTTTGTGATTTAGCTTCTTGGGTCTACTCCTAGACACTCTCAGGGTATTACATGGGCCTTGGTTTTCTCCTTGAAAATCAGGTTGAGGCCCTCCTATTTGGCTACCCATATATTGGCATTCTTCTTCATATCTTGGTGGTGAAGCCTCTCTTTCATATTACAGGGGACCTTGCATTCCCAAAGCATTTACCACCTTCAGGCCTGCTCCCATCACATGCTTGGTCATCAATTCTAGTTGTGTCGTCATCTTGGCAAGATTCTTTTCTCTCTCATCATCCTTTTTCCACAACTCCACCGCCAATGCACTTGAGTTGATCTCATGAGTGGAGACACTCGTCTCCCTTTTGTGCCAAGCCCTGTTGGTTTTTTTCATTTGGTCAAAGAGAGCTTTGGCTAACCCATATGTTTTGTCCATAATTGATCCCACAGCTAAGTTGTTGGCAACGGATTTTTTTATTGAATCAAGGGCTCTATAGAAACTTTGGAGAAGCACTCCATCCACTAATCCATGATTTGGACAAAGAGCAACCTTCTTTTTAAACCTTAACCATGCCTCATGCAAAGGCTCTCCTTGTTCTTGGCAGAAGTTTGTGATATCATCCCTCAGTTGTAACATCTTTGAGGGAGGAAAAAACCGATCTAGGAAAGCCTCGGTTAACTCTTGCGACGAAGTAATACACCACGGAGGAAGTTCCTCCAGCCACATTGTTGCTTCCCTTATCAATGAAAAAGGGAAGAGTCTCAACCTGATTGACTCTTGACTGATATTTGTGATGTTGAAGGGCTGGCAAATTTCTAAGAAATTCCTCAAGTGATGGTTTGCATCTTCGCTTAGTTTGCCGCCAAAAAGCCCTTTCATTTGCAATAAGTGCAACATGGTGCTAGTAACATGGAACACCGCATTCCCTACTGTCAGTGGTAGGCGAATGGCACCTGCAACTTCCGACATCACCAGATTATCTTCGTCAAGTTCCATGCTCACCTCCACTAAGCTATCTCCTAGTTGGGAGTGATGGCTCATGAGGTGGTTAGATCCTAACAAAAAGGCAGAATATTAAATCAAGTAGCTATGATGCACACTAATTCAATTTAACAATCAATCAGAAGATCATCAAATGCCAGTCCCCGAAAACAATGCCATTTTTGATAACTTCCAAAATATATTCTTAAATCAAAGAATATACATTGTCATTGTATTAAAACAAGTAACCCGACGAGTGCCGAGGTCGAATCCCAAAAGGTCTAGGGAGTGATGAATTCAAGCATCGATTGAGAAGTTGATTTTAGCTTGCACCATATAGATTTAACATAAAAACAAGTAAATGGGGGGAGTAAACTTTGCAGAGAATTACACTACTTTCTTTAGTGAATTCAATCTAAAAGGATCAGCTAAGTTGTAGACCATATTTGTGAAATACTAGAGGTGCGGTGTAGATGAAATACTAATTAGATTGGGATGGACCAGGTAAACTTCATAAGTTCAATAAATGTAAATAATCTCAGGAAATAGGTAGCATCAGCTTCCCAGCCTATTGACTACCCCTAACTAGAGATTTCTCAAACTCTAGCTGCAATTTAACACACCCAAATTGATTTGGATCAAAAACTTCACTATTCCTAGCTATTAGTTGCTAATTAGGAAGGAGGAAGTAATTTTAGCTATTACTAGCTTAATTTTACAACGTCACATCCATACCCACTACTAGATTCCCTTTCAATACTTAATTATTTTCTCCCGAGCAACAATTAAACAAGTATAGATAGACCCATATCATCATCAATAGATCTTCATTAATAGATTGAAGGGAATCCAATAGATTTACACTTAATCGAACATTATGAAGTAAACTTTAGAAATTCCCATTCCAATTAAGTATTCATCATCACAAAACCTCTAGTTAGTGATTTTAGCTACTCATAGTTAAGAAATTCAAAAATAGAAATATCAAAAGCATCATTGAATTTAATAAGAAGAGTAGATAAATCAAAAGCACAATTATCCTTCAACTACAGATGAAACTAAATAATACCAAAGAAGAAAAGAGAGCAGAGTATCTTTTACAACTTTCAATCAAAATCCCCTCTCTCAGCTGAAAATTGGTCTTCAGCTAAAAGGGAAAGATGATGTGATGTGTACTTGGCTTCTCTCTTAATCTCTCTATCTTATCCCTCTTTTTTCTCTCTTTTTCTGCAATGTACTTCTCTTTCTATTTATACCCTGAAAAATAGGGTACTTTTCCTTCCTTTTTAGCAATGGAAAATTTTACCCTTAATAGCATCGTTCTAGAACCGACGAATGCACCGGCGGTTCGCTGATGAAAGTTGTGAATCGCCGACTACTTTCTCTTCTTCTTCATTCATTACCTGTGAACTTCGGCGGTTCACCCAGCATTTCGCCGGTGCCAATCCGTGAACCGCCGGACCTTAAATGCCAGTTCCAGACTTTTTTGAGTGTCATTCGAAGACTGAACTGGCATCCCGCCACAAGTGACTCGTGAACCGCCGGTGGCATTCTTCTGACAAGGCAGTGACCTTCATCTTTTTAACTGGAGTTTCGATGGTTAACACCTGTGTTTCGCCACTTCTGTTCATTTCCTCCATTTTACACCATTTTAGCTCTTTTCCTCAAACTTAAGGATCTGCACACAGCAAAAGCAAAAAGAGCATAAAATCCAAATAATCAACTCGAGAACTAAGAAAAAACCTCAAACTATAGTGTCTAATGAGTTGGTAAATTACCAACTCATCAATGGGACCTAGACCACTAGGGAAAAAGCTAAAGCCCAGGCCAAGGTAGCCACTACCACATCTGCTGGTGCTTCCCAGTCTGAGAAGTGAGCTGAGGAAAGAGTCCAAGAGTCCAGTAATGGCTCTAATGATGATGAGGGGTAAGACGAGGCCCAATCTAATGATGGAGACAGTGAGTCTGGATCCGAGGATGAGGTAGCCAGTGCCAAGCAAGAGTAGACACCACCTAGGGAGAATCGTACCATTCGGTGGAGAGTACCAAGTGCATAAAAGGTCTATGAACATAGTCTCGCTCTCACTGCCAAGAACAAACCTAGGGGAGTATTCAAGAAGAACCGCAGATCCTCACCAATGCAATGAATGAGGGGGGAGATGAAGTGGATATTCAATTACTATGGGTTAGATTGGATGGCTCGAACCCCAAATTGATACACTTTAAAGATCATCCTAGAGGTCTATGCCAATTTTTTGGTGACCATTGACGTGCCCCATTCGCGCGTCCGCAAGTGTACGGGTCGTGCAAGTAATATAGTGGCTCTTTTTAAGAACCGAATTGTCGGACCCACAGGGACTGGACCCATTCCTCTAACTATCCATTTCTAGTGTGATCTTGAATACCTCAAGTGTTGGTTATAGACATTTTCGATTGAGATTAATTAAGTCTAAGTTTGGGTCAACGAAGTATTCTGAAATTACTCTAGGAGCAACATAGAGTTAAAACCAATTAATCATGTGATAGTACGATTTACATTGGGTTAAGCATGGAATTATCAATTGTTATTTCACATAATTAGAATTGCATGTTTATGGTCTTTCGAGCCTCTAAACACGGCAATCTAGCCTCACTGCATCATTGTGAGCGAGGAGTTTAATTTTCTAGCCGCGGGCAATCAATTATGTTGTGGTTTACGGGGAAACGATTAGGGACTTTCGTACGTCTAACCATTTAACTCAACTTAGCCTCACAACTACTTCTTCGAGTGGTGATGTGACATCCCAAGTTGGTCTTACATAACCCCCGTGTGTCAACCAAGCAATGTGTGAGGTATATTTCTATCCTGACACAATATATCTCCCGAGATACAAACATGCTCCTTACATTCTCATATCCTGACCTAGGTAATGCTTTCTCAAGCTATTACTCAAGCTAACAAATATTCTTTCATGGTGATCAATCATAAAAACAACCAACAATCCAGAATGCAAGACGAAAACAACAATCAATAACTTAATTCCAAAACAATTTCATAAAACCACAATCATAATTCGTGGCTTCAACCCTAGAGGAAGGGTTCTTGCCATTCATGTTCGTAAAACTACAATTAACTAATACTAAACTAACATACATACATGAATTTGGTAGATGAGAAGGGAATTTGATAAACCCTAGATGAGTTCTCCCACTTCTCCCTTCACTGCTAGGTAGTTTTTCAGAATAAAATCGCGACCAAATGATTTTAGGAGCTAAGGGTCCTATTTATAGTAAATGGAAAACGTGCATAATTTAGCCTGAAATGGAACGGCTCCGTGTCACGGAGTGTATCGCAGAGCACTGCCTCCATGACACGGAGGCAACACGAAAGCTCTCTGGAAAGTGCCTCAGGAACCCAAGCTGCCGAGGGTCACCGCGCTGGCCAACGTGGCACGCTGCTCGTGCAGCGCGTTGCCATGCTGCTGTCGCGCAACTGGCCTAGCGTGGCACGGCGCTGGCGTGCTAGTTTTCTGCCTACTGCTGCCTGCTGCTGCCTTTCCTCGTGCGCTTGGCAAGAGCGTGGCACGGCGCTGGGTGCGGCACACGCACAGCGTGGCACGCTGCCTGGCGCGGCCAGCCTTGCCAAGGCATGCTCCTTGCCGACTTTCGCCACTTGCTCCCACTCCATTCCTTCCTTTCACCAACTTGTGAATTAGTTCTTCAAAATCCTTCAAACCTACAAAACAAGGACTAATCATGTTGGTTAGCACATATATTCACATTTATATAAAATCACATGAAAGTATGTAAAATTACTTAGATAAACAAGACTACATTAAGGTATAAAGTGTATCTCGGGCATGCTATTTTGCCCGTGATCACAACCCCACACTTTAAAGCCTTGTTCGTCCTTGAACAACCTTTTACATATCATACATATGGAGTCTCCCACATAACTAATGTGGCAAGATAATTCAAGCTACGGCTATAATGATTACGTAAGATAACAAGCTAAAGACAGAGCATACACAATTTAATCACCGAGATGAAATACAACGATGCTAAGACTTCTTAACCTCAAGAATCGACTCTCAATCTTAGCATACTCGTGCAAATCAACTAATTAAGAAATCCGACATGAATTATATCCTTCATTCAACATGTGCCCCTCACAGAAATAGAGTTACCCAATCACACGCAAAAATCATTTGTACATCATAACATATGTGGGTGAATAAATAAAATTTCCCTCACTCTCACAAAGAATTCACATGCATCATGTAATGACCCATAAGCTTGCCCTTAGTGTTTTATTCCACTCATTTAAGGATGTGTGAATGTAAGATCAAGTAGGACTTAATGGGTTGTAATGTAAGCTAAGGGACAGGTAGGTATTATTATGGCCAGTAATAGTGACTATCTTTCCTAAGCGCTTTTAATACATTACGCCCTCCTTATGAACTTCCCTTCCCTTACTTTACCTTTTTCTCCTTTCATCTTTCTTGTTCCTCTTATGTTCCCCCATGTCTTTAGGCACTTTTAACTTATTAGTAAGGAGTTCTATAAATAATTTTTCATTAATTTGTTTTCTTGCTCCTTACTAATAATCAACCATTTTCACACAAGGGCACCTTTGTCCTTTTCTCACTTCTACAACTTGCTACTTTTCCTTTCTTTTCATTCTTCTCACTCCTTTACTCCTTCGGATTTTTTTTCACTCAAGCGCTTAGGAGTTTTGGATCAAGTTCAAGGCTAATGAAAGAAAAAGGATTAAGCTTATGTTGCAGCTGTCAAAGAATAGGCTCACGGCTCAATGGGGCTAACTAGGATTAATTTTTCAAGGTAGGTAAAATGAGGGATAAAATTTGGTTCATTCAAAGAAATGCCTAAATCATCTCCTACAATTCACATCCTTCATTTCGTTTTATAAACACACCAGGCAAGTTCTAGATAATCCACAATAGCACAGAATACTCAAAAACCTTACACTCATGGCACATGCTCAATTCAAGACACATTCATCAGACTCTTACTCAGCTAATCACAAGAATTCAGAATTAAGCTTCAATCATATTGAGTCAATTCAAGAGCCTAAGTGTCTCAAACACAGTTATATATTTGCATACTTCACACCGAACATACTTGCATCTTACAATCATGTATAGCACATACAAGAACATCAAGCACCACTTAGTTATGGTTTCAAAAACCCATCACCTACCGATTAATTTTTCCTCAAGACGGTCGTCATACATCCATCGTCGGAAACAGTCCCTAACTATGACTAAAACACTATATACAGACAAAGGAAAGAAAAAGAAAATTTTTTTATTCTTCGGTTCAAAACCCCCCCCCCCCCCCCGCCGTCGGAAAAGAACCGAAAAGAAAAACCAACGGGTGATGAAGTCATGCTTACTTCAAAAAAAATTTCAAATTTTTCAAATTTTTCAAATTTCTGAAGCATTAGCATTACATTCACCACATACTTGTTAAGCACAATTCTTATTTTTTTTTAAAATTTCCCTTGAAATTTCCCTCACCCCACACTTAAATAATGCTATGCCCTCATAGCATCAAATCAAAATTTAAAAAGGGTGAGAAATACTCCCTGAGGCCTTTAGGCCTAGCTAATAGCATGATTTTCTTCAACTTTGCACAAGTGTGTATCGACCCCACACTTTTTCTCTTCCATGCTTGTTAGCTTCCGCCTCCACGGGTACTCAGACTTCCCCTCCATCTGTGCTTAACTTTCAACCAAAACAACACAAGATGAAAAATAAACAAAATCAATACAAATTCAAGAAATTAAAATGGTACCTGTGGTACCCTTGGGTTGCCTCCCAAGTAGCGCCTTATTTTACGTCGTGGCCCGACGTGGACTATACTTTTCAGGACATCCTCATACCTGGGTTCTCTTTCGAGAACCATCTCCTTTTCTTTTGCTGTTTAGAGGAAACAACCTCCACTCTGTTCCTCTCTTTCTCCAACTTCTTCTCAATTTGAAGCCCTTTATCAAACTCGGGCTAAACACTTGTAATTGAATTTGGCCCTGCACCTGTGGAATCCTCCACCCCACACTTATCCTCTGCCAACACACTAACCTGACAAAGGTTTCTATAGTGTGCAGATGGGTTCATTTCTTGGTAAACGCGGAAGATTTCTTCTTCATCCTCAACCCTCATTTTCAGGGTCCCTACTTTCAAATCAATCACCGCTCCTCCAGTGGCCAAGAATGGTCGTCCCAAGATCAGGGGTACCTGGTCATCAACCTGAAAATCCAAGACAATAAAATCAGCAGGTATAATGAACTTACCTACTTTGATGAGAAGGTCCTCTATTATTCCATCAGGTGTCACTCGCGACTTGTCAGCCAGCTGCAGCATCAACCTTGTCGGCCTCGGTTTTCCCAACCCCAGGGTGTTGAATAAGGATAGGGGCATTAGATTGACTGCTGCCCCTAAGTCACACAAAGCTCGTAGCACCTCAGCTTTACCAATTTGTATGGGGAGGGTAAAACTCCCTGGGTCTTTGAGCTTCTTCGGCATTTTGCTCAATACCCTGTGACTGCACTCCTCAGTCAGTGCTACAGTCTGGACATCCACCAATCTCACTTTGTTCGCCATCACATCCTTCAAGTATTTAGCATACTTGGGCATTCCCTGCAAGACATCAATAAGAGGCAAATTTTTGTGAAGTTCTTTGAAGCTCTCAAAGAACTTTTTGAAGCATTCCTCTTCCTTGCTCTTTCTGAATTTCTGAGGGAATGGTGGTGGTGGTCTTTGTGCTGGCTGCACTGGAAGTTGTGCATTTTGTTGCCCAGCACTCTGATTATCTCCCATGTTGATGGATGGTCCTGGTCTAACCAACTCCGGTTGCACCTCCTTTCTCAACTCTTTTGGCACTGCATCAGCTAATTGCTTACCGCTTCTCAGACTGATGGCATTGATCTGCCGGGGGTTAGATCAGTGTCGGTAGGTAATCCCCCTTGTGATCTCATGTTTTGAGCAGCTGCTATCTGACCCACTTGTTTTTCAATATTTCGGGTGGCTACTTGCTGATTCATTAAGTCTGTTGCCATCCTCGCCTGATTTTCCACTAACTGAGTCTGGGTCTCCATGATTTTCTGCAATGTTTCCTCAATGTTGCTACTCAACTGCCCATCACTCTGCCTATTCTGCTGATACTGCTGCTATTGAGGTTGCATATAATTTTGCTTTTGGTTACCACCCCAAAAACAATTCGGGTGGCCCTGCCAATTTCTGTTGTAACGGGTTTCAAAATTCTGATTGTTGCGCTGCACATTACTTACAAAATTGACTGACTCCGGATTGGCTCCACAAGATTCTACATAGTGCCCATTATTACCACAAATTCCACACCAACTCGGAGCTTGCTGATCTACATTAACCTGGCCCTGGTGTTGGTTCATACTCAGTTTATTGAACTGAGTCATCATTTGATGCTGGAACGAAGCTAACTGTGCTGCCCCCGATCTGTTTCCTGCCCCTCTCGATGACTCGCTGTGCCACTCTGGATTTCCTTGTGCAATTTTGTTCAACAAAGTGTACAACTCATCATATGTCTTATCCAAGGCTTGCCCACCCGATGCAGAGTCTAGTAATATTTTTGTGTGTGGGTCTAGACTTTCTACAAAGGTATGAGCCAGCACTTCATTTGATTGCTGGTGATGGGGGCAATCTCTTAACAATGACTTGAATCTTTCCCAAGCCATATATAAGTTCTCATCAGGCCTCTGCTTGAAACTGAGTATTTCACTTCTCAACCTTGCAGTTTTGCCTGAGGGGAAGAATCTGATAAGGAACTTCTTAGCCAAGTCATTCCATGAAGTTATGGAGTTCGGTGGCTCAACCTTCAGCCACTTTTTCGCCTCTCCCAACAGTGAAAATGGGAAGAGGGTCATTCGGACATAATCTGTGGACACGCCGGTGGGGACAAACGTGTCACTAATCTCTAAAAAGCTCTGTAGGTGCTGTTGCGGGTCCTCATGTGCCATCCCAGTGAATTGACCACTAGAATGTAACAGCTGCACCATGTTCTGTTCAAGCTCAAAGTGCCCTCCAGGCTCCGGTTTACGAATGCTTGAGGTCACATTTGTCGCTAGTGGGATTGCCACTTCGCGAACTGGTCTTGCTGCCATTGCTTAATATGACAATTCTACTTGTCCCGTGGGTGGTTGTTGTTGTACTTTTTCTTGAAGTCTCTTCAGCTTATGCTCTAGAGCTATTCTCCTTCGCAAATGGATTTGACGTTCAGGATCAAGCAACGGTTCCACAAGCTCTCTATTTCTAGCCAGCTCGGTAGGACAACCTGTCACCTGCAATAATCAGACTAAGACCAAGTTTCTCAACACTTAAGAGAATTTAAAAATCACACAAAAATAGATAAATTATCAAAACTTCGCCGAGTCCCCGGCAATGGCGCCAAAAACTTGACGTGCCCGATTCGCGCGTCCGTAAGTGTACGGGTCGTGCAAGTAATATAGTGGCTCTTTTTAAGAACCGAATTGTCGGACCCACAGGGACTGGACCCATTCCTCTAACTATCCATTTCTAGTGTGATCTTGAATACCTCAAGTGTTGGTTATAGACATTTTCGATTGAGATTAATTAAGTCTAAGTTTGGGTCAATGAGGTATTCTGAAATTACTCTAGGAGCAACATAGAGTTAAAAACAATTAATCATGCGATAGTACGATTTGCAATGGGTTAAGCATGGAATTATCAATTGTTATTTCACATAATTAGAATTGCATGTTTATGGTCTTTCGAGCCTCTAAACACGGCAATCTAGCCTCACTGCATCATTGTGAGCGAGGAGTTTAATTTTCTAGTCGCGGGCAATCAATTATGTTGTGGTTTACGGGGAAACGATTAGGGACTTTCGTACGTCTAACCATTTAACTCAACTTAGCCTCACAACTACTTCTTCGAGTGGTGATGTGACATCCCAAGTTGGTCTTACATAACCCCCGTGTGTCAACCAAGCAAGGTGTGAGGTATATTTCTATCCTGACACAATATATCTCCCGAGATATAAACATGCTCCTTACATTCTCATGTCCTGACCTAGGTAATGCTTTCTCAAGCTATTACTCAAGCTAAAAAATATGCTTTCATGGTGATCAATCATAAAAACAACCAACAATCCAGAATGCAAGACGAAAACAACAATCAATAACTTAATTCCAAAACAATTTCATAAAAGCACAATCATAATTCATGGCTTCAACCCTAGAGGAAGGGTTCTTGCCATTCATGTTCGTAAAACTACAATTAACTAATACTAAACTAACATACTTACATGAATTTGGTTGATGAGAAGGGAATTTGATAAACCCTAGATGAGTTCTCCCACTTCTCCCTTCACTCCTAGGTAATTTTTCAGAATAAAATCGTGACCAAATGATTTTAGGAGCTAAGGGTCCTATTTATAGTAAATGGAAAACGTGCATAATTTAGCCTGAAATGGAACGGCTCCGTGTCACGGAGTGTATCGCGGAGCACTGCCTCCGTGTCGAAAGCTCTCTGGAAAGTGCCTCAGGAACCCAAGCTGCCGAGGGTCACCGCGCTGGCCAACGTGGCACGCTGCTCATGCAGCGCGTTGCCATGCTGCTGTCGCGCAACTGGCCTAGCGTGGCACGGTGCTGGCGCGCTAGTTTTCTGCCTACTGCTGCCTGCTGCTGCCTTTCCTCGTGTGCTTGGCAAGAGCGTGGCACGGCGCTGGGCGCGACACACGCACAGCGTGGCACGCTGCCTGGCGCGGCCAGCCTTGCCAAGGCATGCTCCTTGCCGACTTTCGCCACTTCCTCCCACTCCATTCCTTCCTTTCACCAACTTGTGAATTAGTTCCTCAAAATCCTTGAAACCTAAAAAACAAGGACTAATCATGTTGGTTAGCACATATATTCACATTTATATAAAATCACATGAAAGTATGTAAAATAACTTAGATAAACAAGACTACATTAAGGTATAAAGTGTATCTCGGGCATGCTATTTTGCCCGTGATCAACCATGGAGTAGAAAGAAAAGGAAGAGTAGAAGTAGAAAGAACAACCCTTATTGGAGAGTGTCATGGTACGAGGCCGCACTATTGACATATCCGAGCGCACTATTGCTCGGGATTATATAGGCACCAGTTCATACCACCACACACTATACTAGAGTATGACTACCAGGTGGTTGAAATGAAAAAGATCAAGAAATTACACATTGATGAGAGGAGGAGGCAAGTTTAGTGGTTGTCTGGGGTTAATGCTGAGGACAAGGAGGAAGGAGAATAGGTCACTAGCGGAAACCAAGTCCCCAAAAACTCATTAAACTTCATAGAATAAGCCTGCTGGATGTTAGTTCGCCACCAGTTGGCCCTGACCGTGAATGACAATACCCTCATTGCAAACAAAGCATCATTGGTGGCATGTATCATGTGTAGATATTCTATCAACATCCCAAGGGTCATTGCGGAGGAGATCCGAGATTGGGATATGGGATTGAGTACTACCATCCCATTCTCGAGTCTCGTATTTAGGCTATGTAAGGAGGTAGGTATGCAGGTGCATCGTAGTGAGGAGTGATTAATTTGAGGATAGAAAACAACAGATATTAGCTTAATCTGGGATGAAATGAACCCAGTAAGCCGAGCACGACATTCTACCACAGTCCCGGTACCACAGAAAATTGGGGGCGAGCAGGTGAATTCCCCCACCTCACAGAGCAGGATGATACATTAGATACAAACACCGATCATTCAGAGGCAGCTCCCAACACCTCTAACACACCACCTATGGGTCTTCCAAGCAGGACTCTAGCCCGATACATGCTAGTGCCTCAAGAGTTCCTCCAAAAGATGGCTAAGAGACTGATCGTAGCTGAGAATAAGATATAGTCTATGATGGAGAGTGTGAAGCCTTGCGTGAAGGTTGATATTGAGGTGGCTGCATGGGTCCTACACGCTAGACTAGATAGCTTTGCGAGTCGCTTCAATGAGCATGGCGGAGCAGACTGACACTAACACCCTTCGTGAGGAGTTGGGGGCTCTTTGGAGCATGTAGCTGAGCTGTCATCTCAACAGTTGGCAATTCTAGCAGCCCCTACCCTTTTTGACCTCGACATGGGTATAGATGAGGGGCTTGATTTGGCGGGGTATTGGGAGCCAACAGGAGCTGCGGGAGGAAATAGGAAAAGAGGGTCTTTGAGGATGTTGGATACGAGACCGTAAAGAAAAAGAGAAAGAAAGAAAAGAAAGAGCACAAGCTGGAAATATTGGAGAGCCAACAAACTCACGACAAGCATAGGTCGGAGCTGCTTGAGAGAGCGAGAGAAGCTGGTAGCTCCACTGCTACCTATGTCGAGCTTGCAGGTGGGAAGGACGCTTTAGGAGAGCCACATTTAGCCCCAATGGTTTCAAAGGTCGTAGAAGCGACCATTATTGTTGAAGGGGTGACCATTCCCCCCATTGATATACCATTGAGTGCGTTGGCCATTGCTGATCTTGGGCAGAATTTCATGCCCAAGTGATACTCAGAAGCTTCATTTCAACTTGTTTGTATATCATTATTGTGTACATTCTCGTATGATTTGTAGTTAAATGTGAATTTATACTAGCCAACATGATTAGTGTTGTTTTGCAGGTAAAATGGAATTTTGGGAGGCTAAGATACATCTTGGTAAAAGCGGGAATGGACTTGGAAACATGGAGTGAAAAAGGACATGGAAGATCAGCAAAAACAAGGGCTCCGCGATGGAGTCGTGTCACGTTGCCATCGCGGAAGGACTCTGCCTCAAAGGAAATAAATTTGGCAATTTCCAGTGAAGGTGCGCGATAGCACCGTGTCACGTTGGCCAGGCTCTGCGATGCAGGTCGTGGCACGTTGAGGTTAAAATGCCAGGGGGCCGACTTCCAGTGAAGGTCCGCGATACCTTCGTGGCACGGAGGGAGTGCTCCGCGATACACTCCGTGCCACGTTGCTTGTTATTCCGGGAAAAATTCTCAATAGTATAAATAGCACACTTAGGTTTTATTTTAAACATTCTGACTGGGTTGAGCAAGAACGTGGGTTACAGGCAATTGAGGGGACGAAAATTCTCGGGTTCTTCTCTATCTCTTTCGCTTTTATCTCAATTGTTTATATGAATTACACTTATTTGATGATGTTTAATCCACAAATGAGTGGTTAAATTCACTTCTTGCTGAGGTTAAGAATAATTGTAGTGGAATGTAATTGTTAATCATTTCAGTTTTCATCTTTTCTTCAATGGTTGTTCTATCAATTCTTGTTCTTACTGCATTAATGTTTGGCCAATGTTAATGTATATCTAAAAAAATCCAATTTTGATTTTGAAAAGGAAAGAAATTGGAAAGATGTGAATTGGTAGGATATGATCTCTTCTTAGTTTGGTAAATTGAGAATTGATTACATTCAGAATAGAAATATATCTGAAAGTCTTATTAGTCAATTAAGGAATCGGGAATGAAAGCTAGAACATGAAATTCTTTTATCACAGAAACGTAGATTAAGACTCATGATTCTTAAGTTGGATAGGATTCGAAAGTTCCAATCCATAGGCAATAATTCTTGACTAACTATCGAAGGAAAGATTAACTGAATTGTATTGATAAATTAATTCCTTGCATGTTCGTTTTAACCTCAGCTTGCTCATTACTATTGTTCAGACTCACTTTATAATTTTTCCTTAGATTCTTATAAATTAGTAACTAAAATTCTCAAAACATTAGTTGTTTGGTTGTCTGCAATCTTAAATATATAGTTCATTAACACTCAAGTTAATTATTACCGTAGCTTAGTCCCTGTGGGATCGATACTTGGCTTTACTTAAGCCACTTTACTACTTGTTCGACCACGGGCACTTGCGTGTAGTTACCACAGAAGTCCGAACAAGTTTTTGGCGCCGTTGCTGTGGACTGGCAATTGGTAAAATTATTTTCTTAGTGTTAGTTTACAAATTCTATTTAAGTGCTGACAACTTGATCTTAGCCTTTCTCTTGCAGATATTGAATTCTTCTGAACACTGGCAAGAGACAAGGAGTTAGTGGATTCATACATAGAGCCGGAAAGACAATTTCATCGTCAAAGAAGGGAAGCTCTAGAGAAAAAGCTACAGTTGCTCAAACAGCCAATTCTTGAGCAACAACAGAATCCACCACTTGTGAGGGTAGTGTTAGTGCCGAGGAAATGGCAGCTAGGCCGGTTCGTGAAGTGGAAATCCCACATGCTAACAATGTTACATCAAGTATTCGCAGACCAGAGCCAGGAGGGAGGTTTGAGCTTAAATAGAACATGGTGCAATTGTTGCACACCAGCGGGCAATTCGCAGGTCTCCCTCATGAAGATCCACAAAAACATCTCCAAAACTTTTTGTAGATAAGTGACACTTACATTCCCGCTGGAGTATCATCCGACTACGTGAGACTTACATTATTCCCATTTTCATTATTGGGGGAAGCAAAGAGGTGGTTGAAAGCTGAACCACCTAACTCTATCACCACTTGGGATGATCTTGCAAGAAAGTTTTTGATAAGATTTTTTCCATCCGGGAAAACAGCAAGACTTAGAAGTCAGATTCTAAGTTTTAAACAAAGAGAGGAGGAGAATCTGTATCAAGCTTGGGAAAGGTTCAAATCATTGCTAAGGGATTATCCTCACCATCACCAGTCTAATGATGTGCTAGTGCATACTTTCATAGAGGGTTTGGAACTCCACACAAAAATTTTTCTAGACTCAACAGCTGGGGGACAAGCATTAGAAAAGACTTATGAGGAGCTGTATACTTTGTTAAATCGTATTTCACAGGGAAATCCAGAGTGGAATGCGGACTCTTCAAGAGGAGGAACAAGGAAAGCGGTAGGATTCTTTGAGGTGGATGGTTTTACAGCTATTGCTACACAAATAGCTGCATTGCAAAATCAACTCAACACCCACTTTAGCAGTATGAGCTTGAATCAACCACAACAGGTTGCCAACAAAGCTCAAGGACCCTGGGAGCTTTACAATTCAGATCACAATTGGGAAAAGTATCCGAGCTCGTGGACTATGTGATTTGGGAGAAAGCATAAACTTGATGCCGACCTCGGTGTTCAAGAAGTTGGGGCTGGGCAGTCCTAGACCAACTACAGTGATCTTGCAGTTAGCGGATCGTTCTTTGGCCAGACCAGATGGCATTGTGAAGGACATGCTGGTGCAAGTGGGCTCCCTCATCTTCCCGGTAGATTTTATTGTCTTGGATTTTGAGCCGGATGCAGAAGTCCCATTTATTTTGGGACATCCTTTCTTAGCAACCGGGAGAGCTTTGATTGATGTAGCTGCAGGCCTGCTAACCATGCGAGCGCATGACAAAGTGGAGGTTGATGTGTATAAGGCCATGAAGCTTCCGGCCATCTATGAGGAGCTTTCAGCAATCAATGTGCTAAACCAAGAAGAAATTCTTCAGATTGTTGATTCTCAAGATCCATTGGAGAGAGCGTTGATGAGCTCCGATCATTTCGGAGATAGAGATACTTATGAGATGGTGCAAATGTTGAATGAATCAAAATGGTTTCTTAGGAAGCAAGACTTTCAGCCATTGATGAGGTCCCTGGAACCATTGAAAAAACCATCTATTGAGGATGCACCAAAACTGGAGTTGAAGTCATTGCCTCCACATCTGAAATACGTCTTTTTGGGGGAAGATGACACTTTGCCAGTCATCATCTCCGCAGATTTGATGGAGGCACAGGTAAAGGATGCAGTGGTGGTTCTCAAGAGGAGGAAGAAAGCAATGGGCTGGCAAATGTCATACATTCAGGGTATCAATCCATCTTTTTGCACACACAGAATTTTCATGCAGGAAGGAGCAAAGCCAACTGTACAACATCAACAGAGGTTGAATTCGATGATGAAGGATGTGGTTAGGAAGGAAGTGATTAAATGGCTTGATGCAGGTGTGGTCTATCCTATTTCAGACAGCGAATGGGTCAGCCCCGTGTAGTGTGTTCCAAAGAAAGGAGGGATGACCGTGGTCACCAATGAGAAAAATGAGCTGATCCATACACCCACAGTCATAGGCTGGCGTATTTGCGTGGACTATAGAAAGCTCAATGAGGCCACAAGGAAAGATCACTATCCTATCCCGTTTATTGATCAAATATTGGACAGATTGGCTGGTCAAGAATATTATTGTTTCCTTGATGGCTATTCTGGCTATAACCAGATAGCCATAACACCGAAGGATCAGCAGAAGACTACGTTCACATGTCCTTATGGGACGTATGCTTTTAGGCGGATGCCATTTGGTTTATGCAATGCACCTGCCACATTCCAGAGATGCATGATAGCGATATTCCACGATATGGTGGAAGATTTTGTCGAGGTATTTATGGATGATTTTTGTGTTTTTGGTAATTCGTTTGCTACTTGTTTGCAGAATCTTGACAGGGTGCTAGCTCATTGTGAAGAATCCAACCTTGTACTCAACTGGGAGAAATGTCATTTCTTAGTCAAGGAGGGTATCGTCCTTGGCCATAAAGTGTCTTGCAAGGGGTTGTAATTCGATCGTGCAAAGATCGAGGTTATTGAAAAGCTACCACCACATGTGTCAGTGAAGGGTGTTCGCAGTTTTCTCGGACATGCAGGGTTCTACAGACAGTTCATCAAGAACTTCTCTAAAATTTCTCGACCAATATGCAGGTGGTAGAACTGGCTGCTGGGATACGAGCTCCACTGAACCCTGATCTGTATGAAGGGCAATCCCTGAGTCTATGTCTGGGTTTGCCACACCCGAAACAAGCATCGGAGCCGACTAGGCACCTCCCGAGATGATTCTTGCCACACTTCACACAAGCTAGGAAAGTGTGCTCTATATGCATGCCGCCCTAGTCTCTCAAATTTGGAGCCCTGCTCCTCCGATCCCCTCGGAATCTAGATGGCATATTGGCCAATGATGGTGCTGGAGCAATAGACCTATGTTGAGACTGCTGACACTGTCCACCCCCTGATCTGCCCTAAGAAGTCCCATAACTATCGGTCGTGGCCCTTTTGGCCTCTCTCTGCCTCCGATATACCATCTCCATCTACTGAGCATGTAGAACAATAAGGGGAAAATCGATATCTCGATGCAACATGGCGATCATGCAATCCTTATCTAGATAATTAGCCACCCCATGCACAAAATGACTCACCCGAGACCTCTGATCCGCCACCAACTCTGGGGCATACTTTAATAGATGGGTGAACTCCAATGCATACTCTTGAACAGACATGTCACCTTACTTCAAGTTAATAAACTCGGCTACCTTTTGCTCCCTCATCTCCCGAGGTAAGAATCAATCCAAGAATGTTGTGTGGAACTCCTCCCAACCGATAGGGCCTGCACCCACTGCCCTAGCTTCTTTCAACTATTTGAACCATATGTGGGACTCCCCCTTAAGCTGATAGGAGGACAAGTCAATGCAATCTCCATTGGCCACGCCAATAACCTGGGTAATCTTTAGAATCTCCTCAATGAAATCGTGCGGATCCTCATCCACCTTGGATCCAAGGAACTCTGGAGGGTTCATCCTCAAGAAGTCTCTAATCTGGGCCACTGCCACATTGCCATCCTGTGGGATATGCGCAACAGTCTATTGGTTGACTTGAGCGGTTAAAGCCTACGCCAATATCTGGATAGCCGCCAAAAACTCAGCGTGGGCAACTGGCTCTGGTTCCTGGGGCTCCTAAACTGGTAGAGCCTACTAATGCCCATGTTCGTTGCCATCTTCATGGCCTTCACCGTTCCTATTCCTCCTTTTGTTCATTCTTCGAGGAGTCATGATTCTGCAATCGCGAATAGCACGAATTAGACGGATAGAAAGACTTTTCATTGCATGACATAGATCATGAAAGAAGGGAATATTTCATAGACGTGTCGTAGCCTCTTCGTCATAAGTGTGGCACTTCACACCCATGAAAAAGGCTCTACTTAAAGCGGCTTTTAGACACCCTAGGACACTTTAAAACCTATAGCTCTGATACCAAGTTCGTCACGACTCGGATGTAGACCCGGATCGTACAACGGGACAAGGAACCCTGAGAGGCCCCAAGTAGACCCATGGCATAAGCGTACATCTAACTTCATTCATTATAAGAGGAAGACTAATCACAAGGCATAGCGGAAACATAAACATAATCATAACATATCATAACATAAGGAAATCTATAAACATACACGCAAGCTGAGTATTACATACTGTCTGAAAGCATCTATTACATACAATGGATTGATGGGACAACACCCCAACTAACCGGGACAAGTACTGAAACATAAAAGTAGAATAAATGTATGTCAAATGACCCTCAGAGCATGAGGACTCACCAATAAGCTGAAAGTGCACTCTGATATGAAATAGATATGAGGTTGAGCCTGAGAGCCGAAACCTATATTATAAGACAATACAACATAGAATGTATGCGGTCAGTATGTGGAATGTACCGAGTATGCAAGGTAAGTAAAACGGACATTAAAATATGTGAAAGCTCATAAAGTAGCATAAGAGTAGGACCAGCTCATAAAGTAGCATAAGAGTAGGACATCATGCTCATATCATAAATATCATAACATAACATATCCTAGGGCTCAAGGTTTTCAAAACATTCATAGTACATTCAAAATCATAATCATGAGAGGAAAAAAGTATTGAACATAACTATAGCCAATATACATAACCATAGACTTGCATAAATCATGAGGAACAACGGGAGATTCTCTTAAATAACATACCCCATATGAGCACACATGAAACCCGACTTGTAACCCTAGTCGGGAGGGTGTCCGTACCATGCCAAGGGTAGGACCATGAAAGTGTAATATCACCATGAAAAGGGACATTTGGGCCGGGGACAGTCAGAAAAGAGGTCCCAACATACCTACGGTGGCACGTAGTTTATGAGATCCAGGGCAGAACCTAGGCCCAGAACCTATTCAGTGTTCGATACTACTCCAAAACGTATATAGTGCTCATAGTATGACATGTATGAATTCATGGGCTAGTTAAATCATGATTATCATAAACATAATCATACATACATGAACGATCCATGACATAAGGCCCGTGAGTCGACCAAAACATAATTTATGAATCATAGGTTTCATGCATACTTGTAGATCATGCATATAACTTGTGAATCATCAAATCATGATGGGTAATTGGATAAATTCATATTTAAAATAATAAATCATGCTGGGCTTGAAAATATCATCAATTGAAGATAAGATCATAAATCAATTCATCATAAATCATGCATAAGTAGGCTTAATTTAGTAAAAACCGAAATCAATAATTTGATATTAAAAATAATTTTAAAATCTGATCAACTCGAAAAAATATAATTTGAGTCACAATTTAGAACATCCCATTGGTAAATCATTAAAATTCTACAAGATTTGAATTAAAATCCATGAGATTTTCTATAGATTATCATGAATCAATAGAGGATGGGCATGGGTGTGAACGGAAACACCCATTTGTGACCATGCATACCTGAAGATAGCTTAATCTTACTCTCCCTTGAATGCCCAGAATGGAATTGAAAGTAATTGAGTAAGAAAACCTTGAATCACCCTTTGATCACCTCTCTATTCTCTTGCATGCATGAATGAAGACTTAGGATAGTTTTTCCCTTCTAAGACCCACCTTTCATAGGCTAAAACAACATAGTTTAGGCTTTAGGAGCTTAGGAATTATGAAAAGGCCCTTCCTAATTCGCAAAAAATTAACTGCCAGGTGGTCCTAACGGAAAACCTGACGACTCGTGGTCCGGGGCAACAATTCCTTACCTCATTCTTCAAGTGCACTTCCTAACCTTGTCTCCTGGGCTCATAATGGGTGACTCCATGACTCCTTGGGGTGACAACGACTTATGGTCACCAGTCATTGGGTACATTGCCTTACTTCCTTCTCTCCCATACCACGACTGACCTATCGACTCGTAGGGTAGGACCATGAATCGTTGCCACGCCCATGGGGACCCTTTTTTTCAAACTTCACAAACTCCTGACTAGCCTCCCCACGAGTCACCTGACGACTCATGGACTATCATCACCGATCATCTCATGACTCGTCCTATGTCTGCAACATCAACTTTACATTTCCCTATTTCGACTCCTAGGTCCGACCTTTGAGCTCCCGGGGTATAACATAATGATAACTCTAGGAGTACCGAATCTAGCAAATATGTGCTTCTACAGAAATGCTATGGCACTTTTTCCTTCATTATTAAGGAGTGCAATGGCTACCACCTACTTTGATACATAGTACATAGCCACCAAAATATACTTCACCCCAT
The DNA here is from genome assembly GCA_035772735.1 of Datura wrightii. Taxonomy (NCBI): domain Eukaryota; kingdom Viridiplantae; phylum Streptophyta; class Magnoliopsida; order Solanales; family Solanaceae; genus Datura; species Datura wrightii. The sequence goes on from JASDFA010000016.1 coordinate 120,033,140, forward strand.
ATCAGCTCACAAATGGGCCCATGAAGTCAATACCCCACACATCAAGCAGCTCTACCTCTAAGATTGGAGTCAATGGTAGGTCATGCTTACAAATGATGCCTCCTTTTATTTGGTATTGATCACAGGACTTAGGAAAATCATAAGCATCCTGATGGATTCTGGGCCAAATAAACCCCAACCAGGGATGAGCGGCAGGCCTCTAGTATACTTAGCATCCAACCTCTGGAACAAATATGCAAATCATCCCATCTGCAAAAAAATGGAACACATATGGCTCATCCCAATAGAATCTTTGCACATCAAATAGGAATTTCATCCTTTGTCGTGAGGTCAGGTCTGCCAGAATCATGTCACTTACCAAATAATTTCCATAGTCAGCAAACAATAGGATCAAATCCTATGATGCAGACAAAACCTACTCATCTGTAAAAGCATCATCAATGTCAATCTCATCCTTCAATCATGACTCTGCCTCCAGCCTAGATAGGTGATCAGCCCCATAGTTTTCAGTACCCTTTAGGTCTTTTACCTCAAACTCAAATTCTTGTAGGAGAAACTTTCATATGATTAGCCTTGGTTTAGCATCCTTCTTTGACATCTGATACCACAATGATGTATGGTCAGTATGGACAATCACCGTAGTCCCGAGCAAGTATGCCCAACACTGTTTGAATGCAAAGACTACTGCTCGCAGTTTCTATTCGGTCATAGTATAATTCTTCTAAGATGCATTGAGTGTCTTTCTGGCACAATAGATGGCATGAAATATTTTTTCTCTCCGTTGACCCAAGACCGCACCTAGGGCAACTCCGCTTGCCTCGCACATCACCTCAAATAAAAGAGTCCAGTCTAGTGATAAAATAATGGGGGCTGAGTTGAGTCTTTCTCTCAGCCATTCAAACGCTTTCAAACATGTGTCTTCAAAGGAGAACTTCACCTCCTTCTCAAATAGTTTGCATTGTGGTTGTGCAATCTTTGAGAAATTCTTGATGAACCTCCTACAGAAACCTGCATGCCCCAAAGAGCTCCGAATACCTTTTGACAGAAATAGGTGGTGGCAATCAAGCTATCACCTCGATCTTAGCTTTTTCCATATCTATACCTTTTTCCAAAAATTCTATGGCCTAGAACAATTCCTTCTTTGACCATAAAATGGCATTTTTCCTAGTTGAGTGCCAGATTACTTTTCTTCACAATTGCTCAGCACTTTACTTTAATTCTCAAGGAAATCTTCAAAGGATTCAGCCACTATCAAGATGTTGTCCATGAATACTTCAATGATTTCCTCTAGCATGTCTGAAAGGTGGATATCCTACAGTGCGTAAATGTGGTTGGTTTGTTGCACAACCTAAAAGGCATTCTCCTAAAATAAAAAGTCCCATAAGGGTTGGTAAAGGTGGTTTTCTCTTGGTCCTACGGGGTTTTGGAGATTTGATTATACACCGATTAACCATCAAGAATGTAGTACCATCCTCTACCTACCAACCTATCAAGTATCTGGTCCATGAAAGGCATCGAAAAGTGGTCCTTCTACGTCCAATGATTGAGTTTCCGATAATCCATGCAAACATGTCATCCTATGACTGGTCATATCGATACTAGATTATTTTTCTTGTTTGGAACCATCATGATTCCACCTTTCTTTGGTACACACTACACTAGACTTACCCACTTAATATCAGCAATGGGATAGACAACACCAACATCTAACCATTTGATAATCTCCTTCTTCACCACCTCTTGCATGGGTCGATTCAGTTGCTGCTTATGCTCTATACTTGGTGCATAGTTTGGTTCAAGCTAAATTTTATAGGTGTATATGACTGGAGCAATACTGATGATGTTAGCAATGGTCCAATGAATTTCCTTTTTGATCCTTCTCAGCACTGACACCAAGGCCTCAACTTGCCACTCTACAAGGTCTGCAACAATAATCACTGGCAAGGTACTGTTCTCCCCAAAAATGCATATTTTAGATGGAGGTAGAGCTTTAATCTCCTAGACTTGTGGTACTTCAACTAAAAGTTTTGTTGGAGGGGTTGCACGGTTCTGTAGATCAAGGTCCAACTACTTTGGCTTGAAGGTGTAGGACCCCATTCCATCTAGTGCATTTAGTATATTTGTGTACCTCTGGACATCATCCCCATCAAAGTTCATAAGTATGGCTGCTAGTATCTTAATATTTAGCCTCTCCTCCAAAGGCATGAGCGACCTTTTATCCTCCATACGGCTAGTCATGGAGATTGCTCTTAAGTTAGGGTATCTGTACGGTAGCCTGAACAGAACAAAAACAAAAGAAATAACATAAACGAGGAAATAAAAGACTAAAAGTTAAAATAGGAGCAATTAATCTAATTCTAAGTCATATTCCCTGGCAATGGTGCTACTTTTGATAACGCTCAAATTACACCCCCGAAGAAGTATAACGCAGACATTTTCAATAAAGAACCTAATTGAGGTTGTTGTCGATCCCACTGGGAATGTGGTCAAATAAAGACTAACGCTATTATTCACACTTTTAGTTCAATTATTTCCTAAGGGTGGGATTTTAAATCAAGTAACAGTATTTTGAAATAGAGTTGTGATCAATCGTTATGCAATCAACTAGGGAAGTGTTCCCCATGGCTTCCTAACTAGATTAGATTATTCAACTCGTGACCTATCCATATACTTAGCCTATAGAACCAACAAATTATGCTCATCTAAACAACTGATTCATCTATATTAGATGGCTATACTCAATCACCGGCTCAGGGCTCATAAGGGATTTCACTTTAACCTTTATCAATAGTTCAAAATTAACTCTATTGCGACCACAACTCAAGCTATTTAATGAAACTCAATTTCAAGACTTTGTTGTTCTTTTATTTTTCTAATCTCTAGGTTCAATGAAGAAGAGTATTTATGTTATTCATAATTTTTTGCACCGTTAAGAAGAAATAAACATTAAGAAAACAATAATACATGCATTTGTATTGGTTTAGAATCACCCTATGTTAACCATATTTTGTTATTCCACCATGGTTCCCATAACCCTAGCTGTGGAGGGTTTAGCTGTTCATAATTGCAAGAATGAAATCAGATTTCATGAAAGAAAACATAATTGAAAACTTATAATGTTAATGAAAGAAGAACCCAAGAATCAATTGCACAATCACTTGTAAAAATTCCAAGAAGAATGATAAAATCTATCAAAGTAGTTGAGTATTTACTCTCCAAGAATGTAGGAAACGCAAAAACTACAAATACATGTAAGAAGTATCAGATCCTTCTAAGGAAAATAACTAAAAAGTATTTATACAACTAGTGAAAACCTTTCCTAATTTAACAGGGAATCTGCTGCCGCTTAGTTCTACGAGTCATAGCGTGATGTTATGAGTCGTAGGATGCTTCCATACCATAGGTCTAAAACTTTTATCTTATTAGGTATTGGAGGATGGTATGACTTGTACAATGATGCTACGAGTTGTAGGAGATTGTCATGGTATGGACTTCTGAAACTTGGCATCTTTGTTGTTCCTCATACGGGTCCTTATCACGGTTCATACCATGCTGGTACTACTCATACAACTTGCTCGTCCCCTGAATCTACCAAGTCCCAAACTCTCTGAATCTCACCATGAGTCTTTGATATTGTCTGTATGTTATCATCATGATTTGTGGCTTCCACTCGTACTAGGAACTTCTACTAGTGCACATTCCCTGAAGGTTTTCATGACTCCTTGCTATGGCCATACCATGATGGTAAGGATCGTACCACTGTTCATACTTAGGCTCAACACCTTGCAATTTCTTTGAAGTTTCAGCTACAGGTTCTAGGTATGACTCTTACCAGGATGGTAAAACTCGTATTGAGTCTTGTAGCAAACCATTTTTTGCATTGAGTCCCAAGGGCCATATTACAGTCCATTCCATGGATGGACTATTATTTTTATGTCATATCGGCATCACTGACCCTCGTCGAGCCTGTTGCCCCAGGTGCAGTTACAAGTGTCCACCGGACTCAAACACAGCTATAGGAGTCAAGAGGGTTCAGTTGCAGACCCAGGGAAAGGCAGATTGGCTATAGTTACCTGTTGATTCATTTTGAACTAGTTAGAGGTATATAGATTGAAGTGAAATCGTCAGAGTTGATGGGGGCCCCAAGCAGGTTATTTTGTGCTGGTTGTACCTTTCGGGATGATGGGGGCCAGGTAAGGTTCTTCTTTGCATTACTTATTGTTAGTTATACAGTAGGTTGTAAGGTTATTCAGGTTATCATTCTATCCCTCCTGTGAATTGCTTTCAGTTTCACTATCAGTATCATTCAGTCATTTTCATTACTGCCTTCAATATTCAATACATATTATACTGACGCCCATCTTTGTGCCGCTACATCACTTGCCTGCAGGTGCAGATAGATGTGGATTAGGAACTCCCTAGTCATCAACCGAGTCAACATTCTAATCAACTCCGTTACTTCGGAGTTGTTACTTAGAAGGTTTGTTCTTTTGTTGTACAATTTATGGGTAGGTCGGGCCCTATCCCGATCCTTATCACTCCTAGATGCTTGCAGGCTACAGATTCTCAGTTATTAGTTTTGTTGTTGGCTGTGTGGGGCTTATGTGTGCTTTCTTTTGCATGATGGTTGTGTGGGGCCTAGTTTAGCTATTAGTTAGCAGCCTTGTCAGCTATAGTCTTGTTCTGATTGCCAGTTTCCAGTATGATATGACTACACATCATGGTGGTCTTGTTGGCCCACATCGGATCCCTTTTTACTACTTGTTGTTGGTTAGTTGTTTTCTTTTTACAGGTGGCTTTGCAGACTTGTCGGTTGAAGGTTGTTTTTGTAGCCGAGTTATAGCTCAATCTTTTCTTGATTTGAAAAGAAGGAAAGCACTAGAAGTGCATAAGCCTAGTCAGGTAAGTTCAGACTTCAATATGGCACCGGGTGCCAATCATGCTTCCCAAGGTGGGGCATGACAAACTTGGTATCAGAGCAGGTTGCATCCTAGGCATTTTGCAAGCCGTGTCTAATAGAGTCTTGTCTATGGATGTATTGTGCACCACATTTCATAGGAAGGAGGCTACAAGCATAATAGAGTAATTACCCTTCTTTCTTCTTCAGTCGTGCTATAGAGCTATGTTGTATAGGGTTGAGTCCCTAAGCTTACCTTATTCTGCTCATCTGCAGAGAAATGTCGGACTCATGACAGACTACAACTGGAAGTTAGATGTTGCGGAAGGAGAGGACACTAGTAGGGTATCCCAGCAGAGCTAGCCTAATCTGAGGGCAATAGGGAGGCTTCATCTCGATCTCCTTAGCAGTCTCCGCCACACCAGGAGCCCTCCAGGGCAGCGTACATGTCGGCACTACCTCCAGTAGTTCCTATACCTATACCATTCGATTAGGATGTTAGGAGTTCTATCTATATATTAGCCTAGATGATGGCCACTTAGCGCTAGCCTATGGTACTAGTGGTTGCTGAATCTTCGGAGGACCTGCTAGTTCGAGGGTTCGATAGTTCCTAGCCCTGTGTTCCCCAAAGTTTATAGGGACGGACCAAGAAGAGGACCGTCAGTACTTCCTAGATCAGTTACAGTGGATTTTCAGGGTAATGCATGCTACGCCCGTGTAGTCGGATGAGTTAGTAGTATTCTGATTGAGGGACATAGCAGTATTATGGTATGAGAGCCAGGAGAGGTCCCGAGGTAGAGACGCTTCTCCTCCAACTTGGTCTAGCTTCTCACAGGCTTTTCTAGATCACTACTTGCTGCAAGAGATCCAACAGGCTTGGGCGAACCATTTTTGCACCTGGAGTAGGGTTCGATGAGTGTTCGGGAATATGCTATGAGATTTGATTCCTTGGCTTGATATGCACCAACTTTCATAGAAATTATGCCCGCTAGAATACATCGGTTTATTATAAGGTTGCTTCCAAAATACGTGGAAACTTGTGTGATAGCTACTCTGAGAGAGGACATGGACATTGCCTACATTTAGGCTTTCACTGAGAATATCGAGGGGATCAAGTAGTGACAGCAGGAGATAGAGAGAAAAAATCAAGAGCAATGTTGTAGGGCCAGAACCAGTGACATGCAGGCGGAACTTCAAAGTGGACCTAGGCCACGAATATTAGGTAGGCCACTTATACCCCCACATCCACATCAGTAGTAAGGTGGTAGATCAAACCGCCGAGGGCAGTCAGGACCCAATGAGAGTTCACGGGCATCAAGTTCTCAATAGTAGAGGTGGTCAGATCAGAGTAGGCCTACTGTGCCACATTGTGATATTTGCAGTCAACATCATTTTGGGGCATGCAGGTATGGTTCTACTGCTTGTTACACTTATGGAAAAGAGGTACACATGATGAGGGACTGTCCAGCTAGAGGTCAGGATGATTGGTACCGAAAGGATAAATCCTCATCAGGGTCATATGCCCCAGCACCTTCAGTAGGATGCAGGCCCTCAACTCCAACTGGTAGGGGTCGAGATAGGTTAGGGGCATCCAGTTCAGGCAGCGGTCCGAATCGCACTTATGCTTTACCGGGGCGACTGGAGTCAGAGACGTCGCCAGATGTTGTGACAGGTATGCTGGACATTTTCTCTCATTCAATTTATGTATTGATAGACCTAGGTTCCACTTTTTCCTATGTTACTCCACTAGTGGCTGAAAAATTTAGTTTTGATGCCAGAATTGGTTCAGAGACCCTTTTTAGTGTCTACGCCCGTCGTTGATTCTATTATAGCTAGCGGATCTACCGAGGGTGTACAGTAGAGGTCATCGGTCGCTAGACTTTAGCAGATTTTGTGGAGCAAGAAATGATCGATTTTGATGCAATTATGGGTATGGATTTTCTAGTGCCATGTTATGCCAATGTAGAGTGCTGGACCAACACAGTCCGATTCCACTTTCCAGGAGAGGTAGTGTGATAGTGGAAGGGCAGTGCAACTACACCAAAAGGTAGGTTCATATCCTATCTTCGGGTGAAAATTTTTATAACAAAGGGTTGTATGTATAATATTGTCCGGGTTCAGGATGTGCAAGCAGAATCCCCAACCCTTCAGTCCATTCCAGTGGTTAATGAGTTTTCAGACATGTTTCCATACAAACTTCCTAGTATTCCCCCAGAACAGGAAATCGATTTCTCTATCGACTTGCTACCAGGTACGTAACCTATATACATCCCTCTGCGCTGAATGACTCCTTCTGAATTGAGAGAACTAAAGGAACAGTTGAAAGATCTGTTAGATAAGAGCTTTATCAGGCCGAGTACATCACCGTGGGATGTGCCAGTTTTGTTTGTAAGAAAGAAAGATGGCTCCCTCCGCTTGTGCATAGATTATCGGCAATTGAACAAGCTTACTATTAAGAATAAATACCCTTTTTCTAGGATAGTCAATTTGTTTGACTAGTTGCAGGAGGCAAAAATTTTTTCCAAGATCGACTTAAGGCCGGGATATCACCAGGTATGAGTTCGGGAGAAAGATATACTGAAGACAACTTTCAGGAACCAGATATGGTCATTTTGAATTCCTAGTCATGTCCTTCAGGTTTATATATGCCCCAACAGTATTCATGGATCTGATGAGCAACATCTTCAGGCCATATTTAGATCTGTTTCTGATAGTATTCATCGATGACATGCCGGTGTATTCCCATTCAAAAGTAGAATATAAAGATCATTTACGAATGGTACTTCAGACTCTCAGAGATCGCCAGTTATATTTAAAATTTCTTAAATGTGAGTTCTGTCTAAATTTTGTGGCTTTCTTGGGCCATATTGTATCAGAGGTTGGTATTTAGGTTGATTCGCAGAAAATTGAGCCGGTAAAGACAAGGCCTAGACCTACAACTCCAACGGAAATTCGCAATTTCCTGGGATTAGATGGGTATTACAGAAGACTTATGGAAGGATTTTCTACTCTGTCAGCTCTCTTGACTAAATTGACTCAGAAAGTAGCCAAATTTTAGTGGACCAAGGCCTATTAGCGGAGTTTTGAAGAGTTAAAGAACAGATTGATGTCGGCACCAGTGTTAGCTTTGACAGAAGGTTCAGAGGGTTATGGTGTGTATTGTAATGCTCCAAGCATTGGATTAGGATGCATCCTGATGCAGTAGGGCTAGGTAATTGCTTATGCTTCAAGGAAACTCAGGAAGCACGAAAAGAGTTAGCCCAGCCACAATCTAGAGTTAGCTGCAGTAGTTCATGCATTAAAAATATGGAGACCTTACCCGTATGGGGTGCACGTGGATATTTTTACTAATCATAAGAGCCTCCAATACATTTCCACGTAGAAAGAGAATTTGCGATAGCGTCGTTGGCTAAAATTATTAAAAGACTATGACGTAAACATTTTGTATCACCCAGGGTAGGCCAATATTATGGTAGATGCACTCATCCAAAGATCCATGGGGAGTTTAGCACATTTGAGGCCAGAACAACGGGAAATGGCTCGAGTACTGCATCGGTTAGCCAGATTAGCCATCCAGATTGTAGATTTAGAGGATAATGGGGCTATGATTTAGAATACCATAGTATCATCCCTGATTGTGGAGGAAAAAGAGCGGAAGTATGAGAATCCCTACTTGGTACAACTCAGAATTAAGGTTCAATAAGGTGAATTAACAGCCTTTGAATTGGCAGAAGTGGGGACTTGAGATTTAGGAGTCGCCTCTATGTTCCATATGTGGCAGGACTTCGCTAGCAGATCATGGTAGAGGTACATTATTCTCGTTACTCTCTTCATCCAAGTTCAACAAAGATGTACCATGACATAAAAAAAATATATTGGTGGCCAGGAATGAAAAAAGGGGTAGCAAAACTTTAGCACAATGTCTTAACTGTCAGTAGGTAAAGGCCGAACATTAGAAACCTGACGTATTAACACAGGAAATAGCAATGCCTATGTGGATATAGGAAGCAATCAATATGGACTTTGTAACAGGACTGCCCTATTCCAGATGCAAATTTGACTCTATCTGGGTTATTATTGATAGGTTGACGAAATCAGCTCACTTCCTACCAGTTCGGACCATATTCTCAGCCTAAGATTACACCGAATTATATATTAAAGAGATAGTCCGATTGCATGGTGTCCCCGCATCTATTATATCGGATAGAGGAGCACAATTTACATCTTGATTCTGCCAGTCATTTCAGAAGGGCTTGGGGACACATGTTAATCTGAGTACAGCATTCCATCCTCAGATGGGCGGTCAGGCAGAGTGCACAATTCAGACGCTCGAAGATATGTTACGGGCATTGGTATAGATTTCGAAGGAAGTTGGGATGAGCATTTACCCCTTATCAAATTTACATACAATAACAGTTATAACTCCATAATTTAGATGGCACCTTATGAGGCCCTGTATGGGTGAAAATGCAAGTCCGCTATTGGGTGGGTCGAGGTAGGGGAGCCAGAGTTAGTTGGACCTGATATGATTCACCAGTCAGAAGAGAAAGTAAAACTCATTAGAGAGCGCTTGTTAACAGCCCAGAGTTGTCAGAAGTCCTATTCTGATGTGATACATAGAGACTTGGAATTTGAGGTTAATGATTGGGTATTTCTCAAAGTTTCTCTAATGAAGGGCGTGATGAGGTTTGGTAAGAAGGGAAATCTTAGCCCTAGGTTCATTGGTCCGTATCGAATCCTCCGGAGAATAGGACGAGTGGCGTATGAGCTAGAATTTCCTCTAGAGATGGAATCAGTCCATCAAGTCTTTCATGTGTCAATGTTGTGGAAATGCATAGGGGACCCATCCCAAGTTTTGCCAGTTGAGGATGTTCAAGTTACTGAGGAGTTAGCTTATGAAGAAGTTCTAGTTGCTATACTGGATCAGCAGGTTCGTAGTCTTAGGACTAAAGATGTGGCTTCCATTAAAGTGCTACGGAGGAACAGAAATAAAGAAGAGATGACCTAGGAAGTTGAGGATGACATGAGATCTAGGTAGTCTCACCTATTCTAGGATTGACCCAAAATATATAGTGAGGTGGGATTGTTATTGAGTTGTTATAAATCTCCTTATATTATTAGCACTATTTAGTTGGTTACCTTTATATGGTGGAGTAGCTGTTTATAGCATCCTGTGAGAGGCCTATGTTGGGTTTCTCTGTGTTTCAGGTTTTCGGATAGTCCATAATATAGAGGAGACTCTGCCAAAAGTTTTATAAGTATGGGTTAAAAGAGTTAACTCCGTTAAACCTGAAGATGACATTCGTGGATGAATGTTCTTAAGGGGGGAGGATGTTACACCCCGTAAAATGTTAACAGTTAGTAGGTGTACTGTTATACCTTAGGAACCCAAGGATCAGAGCCGGGAGTCAAAATGGTGAAAAACTAAAATTTCACACCAGGTCACAGGAAGAATCGTGAGGAGGCCCGTGAGGAGTGACCACGAGTCGTGAGGAGACTCGTGGTCTAGCAGGATTGGCAGGATTCGTAGAGGAGACCACGGGCATGACCACGAGTCATGGCCAGGCCTCAGGACTCGTGAAGTCATTCGTGGCCTATACTGGATATTGGGCTAGGATTTTTAGGCAGTGTTGACCACAGATGGTGACCACGAGTTGTGGTCACCCACCATGATTCTTGGTGTCCTCTCTGGGGTCCCAGGGTGAAAGTTTGGCAGTGTACCTCACGACTCAGGCCATAAGTAGTGGCACCTCATGACAAGTCATTGGGTCCTTCATTTGGAGCCACTGGCAGTTATTTTTCTGTGAATTAGTAAGGGCTTTTCCGTAGATTCCTAAAATACTAAGGCCTAAACTACAACGTTTTGGGTTATGAATAGGGAAATTTAAAGGGGTTAACTTCAGTTTTCACTTCATTTATTCATGCATGCAAGGTACGGGAAATGGGAGAGTGATTCAAGCTTAGAACTCATCAATTCATTGCAATTTCTTCTTGGGTTATAAAGAGAGGGTAAGAACTAGTTATTCCCAGGTATGTACGGTTGTTAATGAGTGATTTCTTCCACACCTATGCCCCTCCTCTATGATTTTTACAAATGTTTCGTTGAAAACTCATGGGGTTTTGAATTTGATTTACTTAAACTCTAATGATTTGGTTATGGGTTCTGTGAATTTAAAATCTTATCATAATCTATGGGTTTTAATTATCTTTTGCGATTTAAATCAATAATAATACTATTGATTTGGAAGTTCTATGTATTTAAGACTAATTATGCATGTCCCATGATGGATTGATTTATGATCTAATTACCCATTGATAATATTTATAAGTCCAACATGAAATATGATTTGAATAATGAATTTATTACGTTACCGATTATGATTTTATGAAATTCAAGCTATATGCATGATTTACGAGTATGCATGAGCCTTATGAATCATGAATTATGTTTTGGCCGACTCACGGGCCTTATGTCATGGCTAGTTCATGTATGTACAAGTATGTTTATGATTTTTCATGATTTAACTTGCCCATGAATTCATGCATGTTATACTATGAGCACTATATACATTTTGGGAGTAGTATCGAATACCAAGTAGGATCGGGGCCCAGGTTCTGCCCCGGATATCATAAACTACATGCCACCGTAGGTATATTGGGACCTCCTATGGACTATCCCCAGCCCAAGCGGCGTTTTCATGGTGATATCACACTTTCATGGTTCTATCCTTGGCAAGGTACGAAGACCCTCCAGACTAGGGTTACAAGCCGGCTTCATGTGTGCTCATATAGGGTATGTTAGTTAAGAGAATCTCCTACTGTTCCTCATGAATTATGCATGTTTATGATTATGTATATAGGCCCAAGTCATGTATAAATAAAGATTTTCTGTTATGATTATGATTATGATTGTATTATGAATGTTTTGAAAACGTTGAGCTTTATGTTATGTTACAATGTTTACGATATGTGCATGAGGTCCTACTCTTTTGATCATTTATGAGATTTTATATATTTTAGATATCCGTTTTACTTGCTTTTCATACTCAGTACATTCCAAGTACTGACCGCATACTTTCTATGTTGTATCCTATCATGATACAGGACCCGACTCTTAGGCTTACCCTCCTCACTAGTGTTTCAGAGATTGCCATCAGCGTACTTGGTGAGTCCTTATGTTCCAAGGGCCATATGCTTTGACTCTATGCTTTTCTTTCAGTTTCAGAAATGTTGGGTTAGTTGGGGTGTTGTCCTATCAACTCATCTTTCATGATTAGAGGCTTTTCAGACTACCAATTGTATTCAACCATCGTGTATGGATTACCTATTGTCCTTTCTCCGTATTTGTGACATGTTTACATTTTCTCTTGTTAACTCTTCCGCTTATGTGATGGTATTTGATGTATGCTCATGCCATGGGTTGACTTGGGGTCTCTCAGGGCTCCTTGTCTTGTATCTATGATCTGAGTGTACCTTCGGGTCGTGACAAACTTTGTTTCAGAGCCGTAGGTTTGCAGTGTTCTAGGGTGTCTGAAAGCCGCGTTAAGTAGTGTCTTTTTCATGGGTTTGATGTGCACTGTTCAGTGGGTTTGCTATAGGTTAAAAACCGACACGCAAGTGCACGTGGTCAAACAAGTAATAAAGTGGCTAAGTAAGCCAAGTATCGAATCAAGGAGACTCTGGATAAGTAAAATTGTTCAAGTATACTATATTCTATCTTACTTCTAAATATGCTGACAACAACGTAACCAAAAGTTAAACAATTTTGTTTATAAAGTCTATACTAAAACTATTAACAAATATTTACTTTGAATTGAAACTATGGATATGAGCATGCCAAGGTTAAGAACATGTAATGAACTAGATTATAATCATAATTTGGTTAATCTTCACTTCAAGTTGCTAGCCAAGAACATTAGCCTAGAGATTAAAACTCTCGTATTTAATCTCACTTTAGAATCATAAACCATTCGTCTATATTTCTGTGATCAAATGCAATTTATGACCTAGAAATACAATTCCGGTTCCTAAATTGACTAATATGGCTTTCAAGTATATTTCTATCAGGAAAGCACATCAAAACCCAATTTTCTCAAATCAAGCTAAGAACAATACCCTATTAATTCACAACTTTCCAATTTCTTGCTCTCTCGAGTGAAATTGGACTTTTTAGATGTACATTAATGTCGGCCACACACTAATGCAGTAGAAACAAGAATTAATAGAACAACATGGAAGAAGAAGATGAAAAACCATACAATTCAATAATCAAAATTCATCCCCATTGTTCATAACCTCAGCAAGGAAGAGAATTAGCCACTCATTTGTGGATTAATCATCCTAAAACAAGTGTTAATCATACATACAATTGATTGAAAGAAGGAAGGAAGAGAGAAAATCCCTTAGCTTTTTCGTCCCTCAACTGCCTCTAACCCACGTCCTTGCTCCACCAAGTCTGAATTATGAAAAATAAACCTAAGTGTGCTATTTATAGTAGTAGAACTCTTTTCCGGAATAACAAGCAACGTGTCACGGAGTGCATCGCGGTGCACGGCCTCCGTGACACGCTACGGACGCGGAGGCCCTCTGGAAATCACCCGAAATCGGCCCGGGCAGCACCCTGCCGCGTTGGCAGCGTGTCACGCTGCTTGGGCAGCACGTTGGCAGCCCTTGGTCGCGGAGGCCACCTGTCGTGGCACGTTACCAACGCGCAGGTGGGGTGTTGTGAGCGGCCTGCCTGCCGTGGCACATTGTCGACGCGCCGGTGGGCTGTTTTGTGCCTCCTCTTTGCCGACGTTCGCGTGTTGATTCCGTTTCCAAGACTCTACTTCACCAACTCATGGATTAGTTGCTCAAAAGTCATAAAAACCTACAAAAAAAAGGCTAATCATGTTGGTTAGCAGATATCTTTACTTTATCTAAAATTACATGAAAATGTATACAATAATCGTAGATAAACAAGACTAATTTAAGTCGTAAAGCATATCTCGGGCATATATTTTTGCCCGTGATCACAAACCCACACTTAAATCCTTGTTTGTCCTCGAACAACTTTTTACATATCATGCATATCGAGACTCCCACATAACTAATTTAGTAAGAGAATTCAAGTTACGGCTATAATGATTACATAAGATAACAAGCTACAAATAGAGCATGCATAATTTAATCACATAAATGAAATACAACGATGTTAAGACCTCTTAACCTCAAGAATTGACTCTCAATCTTAGCAAACTCATGCAAATCAACTAATTAAGAAATCCCACATGAATTATATCCTTCATTCAACATGTGCCCCTCACGGAAAGAGAGTTACCCAATTTCACACGCAAAAATAATTTTTATATCACAACATGCGTGGGTATATGAATAGAATTACGCTCACTCTCACAAAGAATTCACATGCATCATGTAATGACCCATAAGCTTGCCCGTAGTGTTTTATTCCACTAATTTAAGGATGTGTGAATGTAAGATCAAGTAGGACTTTTTAGGTTGTAATGTAACTCAGGTGTGGGTAAGTACTATTATGATCAGTAATAGTGACTATCTTTCCTAAGCGCTTTTAATACATCACGCCTTCATTACGAACTTCCCTTCCCTTACTTCACCTTTTTCTCCTTTTAGTTTTCTTTTTCCTCTTTTGTTCCCCCATTTCTTTCGACACTTGTAGCTTATTAGTAAGGAGTACTTAAGCAATATGTTTCATTCATTCCTTTTCTTACTCCCTACTAATAACCAACCATTTTCACACAAATGCACCTTTTTCCTTTTCTCAACTATTTACAACTTGCTATTTTTCCTTCTTTTCCATTCTTCTCACTCCTTTACCCTTTCGGATTTTTCCTTTAAGCGCTTCAAAGTTTTGGTTCAATTTCAAGGCTAATGAAAGAAAAAGGATTAAACTTATGTTGTAGCTGTCAAAGAATAGGCTCAAGGCTCAATGGGGTTAACTTGGATTAATATTTCAAGGTAGGTATAATGAGGGATAGAAGTTTGATTCATTCAAAGAAATGCCTAAATCATCTCCTACAATTCACATCCTTCATTTCGTTTTATATACACACCAGGCAAGTTCTAGACATCCATAATAGCACGGAATACTCAAAAACCTTACACTCATGGCACATGCTCAAATCAAGATACAATCAGTAGACTCTTACTCAGCTAATCACAAGAATTCAGAATTAAGCTTCCATCATATTGAGTCAAATTCAAGAGCCTAAGTGTCTCAAACAAAGTTACACACTTGCATGGTTCACACTGAACATACTTGCATCTTACAAACATGTATAGCACATAAAAAGAACATCAAGCACCAATTAGTTATGGTTTCAAAAACTATCCTACTGACTAATTTTCCTCAAGACGGTCGTCATCCATCCATCGTCGGAAACAGTCCCTAACTATGACTAAAAACACTATATACAGACAAAGAAAAAATTTTTATTCTTCGGTTCAAAGACCCCCCGTCGGAAAAGAACCGAAAAGAAAAACCAACGGGTGATGAAGTCATGCTTAATTCACAAAAAAATTTCAAATTTTTCAAATTTCTCACAAGCATTACATTCACCAAAATCGTTAAGCACAGAAAATTTTGAAATTTCCCTTGAAATTTCCCTCACCCCACACTTAAATCATGCTATGTCCTCATAGCATCAAATTAAAATTTACAAAGGGTGAGAAATACTCCCTGAGGCCTTTAGGCCTAGCTAACAACATGCCTTTCTTCAACTTTGCACAAGTGGGTGTTCGACCCCACACTTTTTCTCTTCCATGCTTGTTAGCTTCCTCCTCCACGGGTACTCAGACTTCCCCTCCATCTGAGCTTAACTTTCCACCAAAACAACACAAGATGAAAATAAACAAAAATTAACTCAATTGCAAGAAATTAAAATGGTACCTGTGGTACCCTTGGGTTGCCTCCCAAGCAGCGCCTAATTTTACGTCGCGGCACGACGTACCAAGTTTCACCACTTTTTCCTCCAACTTGAGGATATGAATCTCACCCCTAATTTATTTTCTAATTTCCTCTTATGCTCCAGGGGTGGTGGTGAAAAATTGTAAGGACCAAGCAGTAGATGTTGCCTTTTGAACTTATTGGCCCTTAAGTAAGCGAAGTCATTTTGTCTCTCCGCGTTGGCAAATTTCAAAATATATGGTGCTTTGTCCTCCTCTAGACATTTCTCTATAAGCTTGGAAGACTCTCTTTCTATGTTGTCAACCAAATTTAACGTCGAAAAATGTGTAGAGTGTGGTCCAATACACCTCAACTCTGAAACTGCATTTTGCTTGAGCTCCTTACTTGTATACTCCTTCTCAGCATCGACATCTATCTCTTCATTAATGTCAAATGGGGGATACTCTATCTCGTCTTCCATGAATGGATTTACCATAAGTGTGAGCCCGTCACGGGGAAACTCAAGAGATTCTAATTGTTGGGCTTCATCCAAAAATTCACCCATGTCTTCCTCTTGTAGTTCCTCTTGAATATCGGCTAAAGTTGTTACCTGCAATTTATCACAAGCTTCAGCTTCAGCGATCATCTCCGTGAATTTGATGCTCATCCTTTCTAGAGCCTCTGCATTCTCTTCTTACTGAATTCTCAATACTGCCATCGCCTCCTTCATTGCTTCTGATTGCTCCACGAGTTGTTTCAGCATGTCTTCTATTTGAGCTTGGCATCCCAAGTCCTCATTTTCAGCATTCCTATATTCAGGAAAAACAACAGAAGGATCATAGGAGGGGCTTGAGGGAGGGGAATATGCATTCGGACAGCTATCCCAATGGCCATCTTGACCACCACATATATTACACGTGTTCCATTGTTGCCACAAGTGGTGTCCTCCGCAATTCAGACAAGATTCATTAAAATATGAGTATTCACCATTGAAACCATTTATATTCCACGATGTCATGTCAATAAGGGTATACGAAAAAGAAAAAAAATAAAATGAAAAAGAATTAAAACAAACACTAAGACTAAGTTGTCAGCACTTGAAAAGAAATAAAAATACAGTAAATTACACTTAAAACAAATTCACCTATTGCCAAGTCTCCCCAGCAACGGCGCCAAAAACTTGTTCGGTGGGTTTGCTATAGGTTAAAAACCGGCACGCAAGTGCACGTGGTCAAACAAGTAATAAAGTGGCTAAGTAAGCCAAGTATCGAACCAAGGAGACTCTGGATAAGTAAAATTGCTCAAGTATACTATATTCTATCTTACTTCTAAATATGCTGACAACAACGTAACCAAAAGTTAAACAATTTTGTTTATAAAGTCTATACTAAAACTATTAACAAATATTTACTTTGAATTGAAACTATGGATATGAGCAAGCCAAGGTTAAGAACATGTAATGAACTTGATTATAATCATAATTTGGTTAATCTTCTCTTCCAGTTGCTAGCCAAGAACATTAGCCTAGAGATTAAAACTCTCGTATTTAATCTCACTTTAGAATCATAAACCATTCGTCTACATTTCTGTGATCAAATGCAATTTATGACCTAGCAATACAATTCCGGTTCCTAAATTGACTAATACGGCTTTCAAGTATATTTCTATCAGGAAAGCACATCAAAACCCAATTTTCCCAAATCAAGCTAAGAACAATACCCTATAAATTCACAACTTTCCAATTTCTTGCTCTCTCGAGTGAAATTGGACTTTTTAGATGTACATTAATGTCGGCCACACACTAATGCAGTAGAAACAAGAATTAATAAAACAACATGGAAGAAGAAGATGAAAACCCATACAATTCAATAATCAAAATTCATCACCATTGTTCATAACCTCAGCAAGGAAGAGAATTAGCCACTCATTTGTGGATTAATCATCCTAAAACAAGTGTTAATCATACATACAATTGATTGAAAGAAGGAAGGAAGAGAGAAAATCCCTTAGCTTTTTCGTCCCTCAGCTGCCTCTAACCCACGTCCTTGCTCCACCAAGTTTGAATTATGAAAAATAAACCTAAGTGTGCTATTTATAGTAGTACGACTCTTTCCCGGAATAACAAGCAACGTGTCACAGAGTGCATCGCAGAGCACGGCCTCCGTGACACGCTACGGACGCGGAGGCCCTCTGGAAATCACCCGAAATCGGCCCGGGCAGCACCCTGCCGCGTTGGCAGCGTGTCACGCAGCTTGTGCAGCGCGTTGGCAGCCCTTGGTCGCGGAGGCCACCTGTCGTGGCACGTTGCCAACGCGCAGGTGGGCTGTTGTGAGCGGCCTGCCTGCCGTGGCACGTTGTCGACGCGCCGGTGGGCTGTTTTGTGCCTCCTCTTTGCCGACGTTCGCGTGTTGATTCCGTTTCCAAGCCTCTACCTCACCAAATCTTGGATTAGTTGCTCAAAAGTCATCAAAACCTACAAAACAAAGGCTAATCATGTTTGTTAGCACATATCTTTACTTTATCTAAAATTACATGAAAATGTATATAATAATCGTAGATAAACAAGACTAATTTAAGTCGTAAAGCATATCTCGGGCATATATTTTTGCCCGTGATCATGCACAACATCTATGAAGAAGAGGCTACTAGAAATTTAGAAAATGTTCCCTTCTTTCATGATCTATATCGTGCGATGAAAGTCCTCTACCCTTCTAATTTGTGCTATTCACGTTTGCAGAATCATGCCTCCAAGTAGAGTGAATGCCAAAAGAAATGGTAATGGTAATGATCATGAGGGTGCCAATAGTGAGGAGCATCAGCCAGCCCCACCCGTTTGCGAGTAGCACGCACCAGAGCCAGCTGTCCATACTGAGTTTAAGGCAATGATTCAAATGCTGGCACAGGCCATGACAGCCTAGGTTCAAAATTAGACAGTAGCGCATTACCCTCAGAATGGGAATGTGGCGGCATCCAGGGTGAGGGATTTTTTGAGGATGAGCCCTCCTGAGTTCACGGGGTCGAGAGTGGAAGAGGAGCCCCATGATTTCATTGAGGAGATTCTGAAGATCACCCAGGTTATGGGGATGAACAATGGAGAGTGTGTCGACTTGACCTCCAATCGGCTCAAGGGGGTGGATCATATTAGGTATAAGTAGTGGAGACAGGGCAGTGGGTGCAGGCCTGATATGTTGGGAAGAGTTTCATGCAACATTTTTGGATTGGTTCTTTCCCCGACAGATAAGGGAGCTCAAACTGGCAGAGTTTGTTAATTTGAAGCATGTCCGTTTAGGAGTATGAATTAGAGTTCACTTGATTATCCAATTATGCTCCAGAGTTGGTGGTGGATCAGAGGGCTTAGGTGAGTCGTTTTGTGCATAGGGTTGAAGATTACATGGACAAGGATTGCAAGATCACCATGCTTCATCGAGATATTGACTTTCCCCGTATTGTATTGCGTGCACAGCAGATGGAGTCGGTCTACCAGAAGTAGAGGGAGGCTAAGAGGGCCAGGACTGACAGCTATAGGGTTTCTCTTGTCAGGTCAGGGGGTGGACAGCGTCAGCAATCCCAGAACAGGTCTATCACTCCAGCTCCATCATCGGCCAGCATGCCATCTATATTCCTAGGAGATCGGAGGATTAGGGCTTCAGGTTGAAGGGATCAGGGTAGCATGCAGGTGGAGCACACTTTTCTAGCTTGTGTGAAGTGTGGAAAGAATCATCCTGGGAGGTGCTTAGTTGGCTCAGAGGCATGTTTCCGTTGTTGCAAACCCAGGAACAGACTTAGTGATTTCCCCTCAACAAGATCAGGGGTCGGTGGGACCCGTGTGACAGCATCTAGTTCTACTGCTCCAGCAACACATCCCCCTTAGCAGGGTGCCTCTACTAGTTCAGCAGGAGGTCAATGCCAAAATAGGTTTTATGCTTTAGTACCCCACCATGAGTAGGAGGCTTCGCTAGATATGGTCATTTGTATGTTTCAAGTATTCCATATTAATGCTTATGTCTTGTTATATCTAGGAGCTACATTGTCTTTTGTGACCCCTTATATTGCTAGTAGCTTTGGATTTAGCCCTAAAATTCTGTCAGAACCGTTCTCAGTCTCTTCTTTAATTGGTGATTCAGTTATAGCTAGGCAGGTGTATAGAGATTGCCCCATCACAGTGTTACATAAGGTTACCTGCGCAGACTTAGTAGAGTTAGCTATGACTGACTTTGACCTCATTTTGGGCATGGATTGGTTGTTTGCATGTTATGCTTTGATTAATTGTAGAACCCGGTCAGTAGAGTTCAGGTTTCTGGGTGAGCCGATCTTGGAGTGGAAGGGTAAGTCAGCTGTACTAGCTGGTCGGTTTATTTCATATCTTAAGGCCAGAAATATAATTTCTAAGGCCTGCATTATCACCTCATTAGGGTTAAGGATTTTGAGTCTGAGACCCTGACTATCCAGTCAGTTCCAGTAGTATGTGAGTATCCGGAGGTTTTTCCTGATGATTTTCCAGGTGTCCTCCGGAGAGGGAAATTAATTTAGGCATTGATCTCTTACCCGATATGCAACCCATCTCTATTCCTACCTACAGGATGGATCTAGCCGAGCTAAAGGAGTTGAAGGATCAGTTGAAGGACTTACTAGATAAGGGCTTTATTAGACCAAGCAAGTCTCTATGGGGTGCACCGGTGTTATTTGTTCGGAAGAAGGATGGTTCCCTTCGCATGTGTATTGATTACCAGCAATTGAACAAGGTCACCGTCAAGAATAGGTACCCCTTACCCAGGATCAATGTCTTGTTTGACCAGCTTTCGGGTTCCAGATGCTTCTCCAAGATAGATCTCAGGTTCGGGTATCACCAGTTCAGCGTTCGGGAGAATGACATTTCGAAAACCGCTTTCAGGACTCGGCACGGTCACTAGGAATTTGTTATTATGTCTTTTGTACTAACCAATGCCCCTGCAGCCTTTATGGACTTGATGAAAAGGGTGTTCAAGCAATATCTAGACATGTTTGTGGTTATGTTCATCGATGATATTCTTATATATTCTCGGAGCGAGGAGGAGCATGCTGCTCACATAAAAATAGTGCTTCAGACCCTCAGGGATCATCAGTTGTATGAAAGTTCACCAAGTGTGAATTTTGGTCGGACTCTGTGGCATTCTTAGGCCATGTGGTATCGAGTGAGGGCATAAGGGTTGATTATCAAAAGATCAAAGCGGTAAAGAATTGGCCCAGACCGGTGAATCCTTTAGAAATTTGGAGTTTCTTAGGCCTAGCAGGCTACTATTGGAGATTCGTAGAGGGTTTTTCATCAATTGCAGCACCATTGACTAGGTTGACCTATAAAAAGATAAAGTTCTAGTGGTCGGAGGTTTGTGAGAAAAGCTTCCAAGAGTTGAAGACTCGACTCACTTCAGCACCAGCATTGACCCTACCCAAGGGTACTGATGGTTTTGTAGTATATTGCGATGCTTCGAGAATGGTACTTGGGTGTGTGTTGATGCAGCATGGGAAACTGATAGCATATTCCTCAAGATAGTTGAAAATCCATGAGAAGAATTACCCGACCCATGATCTTGAGTTGGCCACGGTGGTGTGCGCTTTGAAGATATGGCAGCATTGCTTGTATGGGGTCCATGTGGATGTGTTTGCGGACCACAAGAGCTTTTAGTATGTGTTCACGCAGAAATATCTCAATCTTCGACAAAAAAGGTGGTTGGAGCTACTTATGGACTACGATATGAGTGTTCTTTACCACCTGGGTAAGGCTAATGTGGTGGCAGACGCACTTAGTAGGTTCTCTATGGAGACTGTGTCCCACATGGATGAGGGAAGGAAGGAGTTGGTGAATGATATCCATCGACTGGCAAGGTTAGGAGTTGGTTGGTAGACTCGACTAATGGTGTTGTTGTTGTGGAAAACAGATCAGAATCGTCCTTGGTAGTGGATGTGAAAGCTAGGCAAGATGATGATTCGATGTTGGTAAAGCTGAAGGAAGCTGTTAGGAGTCAAAAGGTGTAGGTATTCTCCCAAGGGGAGATGGGGTGCTGTGGTACCAGGGCCATCTATGTGTTCTAGATGTTGATAATTTGAGGGATCAGATATTGCATGAGACACATGAATCCAGGTATTCTATCCATTCGGGTTCCACCAATATGTATCATGATTCGCAAGAAATATATTGGTGGAACGACATGAAGAAGGATATTGAAGAATTTGTAGCAAAGTTCCTGAACAGTCAGCAAGTGAAAGTCAAGCATTAAAGGTCGGGAGGTGTACTTCAGGATATTAGCATTCCCACTTGGAAGTGGGAAGAGATTAATATGGATTTTATTACAGGCCTACCTCGTACTCGTTGACACTATGATTCCATTTGGGTTGTGGTCGATAGGTTAACCAAGGCTGAACACTTCCTACAGGTCAAAACGATAGATTCAACGGATTCTTATGCCAAATTGTATATTCTGGAGTTGGTTCTATTTTATGGAGTGCCCTTGTCTATTATTTCAGACTGAGCTACTGAGTTTACCTCTTAGTTTTGGTGATCTTTTCAAAAAAGGCTTGGGACTCAAGTTAAGCTCAGCACAGCTTTTCATCCGCAAACGGATGGCCAAGCTGAACGAACAATCCACAATTTCGAGGATATGTTGAGGGCATGTGTGATGGATTTCAAAGGTAACTGGGATGATCATTTGCCCTTGATCGAGTTTTCTTATAATAACAACTATCACTCTAGTATCCAGATGGCACCATTCGAGGTTCTTTAAGGGCAGAGGTGTAGATCGCCCATAGGATGGTTCGAGGTTGGTGAGGCAGCAATGATAGGACCTGATTTGTTTCATGAGACCATGGTGAAGGTTCAAATGATAAGGGACAGGCTGAAAACTGGTCAGAGTCATCAAAACTCATATGCAGATGTGAGAAGGAGATATTTGGAGTTTGAGGTAGACGATTGGGTATTTCTATAGGTATCTCCTATGAAGGGAGTCATGCGGTTTGGGAAGAAAGGAAAACTTAGTCCCTGCTAAGTTGGTCCCTACCGGGTTTTGAAAAGAGTTGGTAAGGTTGCATTTGAGTTGGACTTGCCATTTGAGTTATCTTCAGTTCACCCCGTCTTTCATGTATTGCTCTTGAAGAAGTGTTTGGGTGATCCAGATTTAGTTGTCCCGGTGGAAAGCGTCTGTGGGAGATAGCCTCAGTTATGAGGAAATTCCAGTTGCAATCTTGGATCATCGGGTTCAGAGGCTGAGGAACAAAGAAGTAGCTTTGGTGAAGGTGTTATGGAGACACCAGCATGTTGAGGGAGCTACGTGGGAAGCCGAAGTAGCTAAGATGGATAAATACCCTCACCTATTCCCTATCGGCTCAGTTTAACTTTAAGGTATCATTTTTGATCTAATTCTCTAATCAGTTTCCATGTTCAATTCATGTGTGCAAGTTTGATTTGTGTTATGATGGATTTATGTGATGTCTAAATTCAGTTAAGCTATGTATTTCTTTTTGGAGGTAGTCATTCCATCAATTTTCAATTTAAATGATCAGTATTTGCATATGATGAATGTTTGATTCTGAGTTTCTGTGTGTTTCTAACATTCAAGGAGGAATGTTCCCAAGGGAGAGATATTGTTATACCCCGGGAACCCAAGGATCAAACCCAGGAGTCAAAACGGTGAAAAACTGAAATTTTACACTAGGTCACAGGACGAACCATGAGGAGTGACCACGAGTTGTGAGGTGACTCGTGGTCCAACAGGGTTGGCAGGATTTGTAGAGGAGGCCACGGGCATGAACACTAGTCGTGGCCAAGCCTCTCGACTCGTGAAGTTACCCATGTCCTAGACTAGATGCTGGGCTAGGATTTTTGGGCAATGTTGACCACGGATGATGACCACAAGTCATGGTCATCCACCACGATTGGTGGTGTCCTCTATGGGGCCCCAAGGTGAAATTTTGGCAGTTTACCTCATGACTCAGGCCAAGAGTCGTGGCACCTCATGACGAGTCATTGGGTCCTTCATTGGGACCCCCTGGCAGTTATTTTTCTGCTAATTAGTAAGGGCTTATTTGTAAATTCTTAAGATCCTAAGGCCCAAACTACGACGTTTTGGGTTATGAATAGGGAAGTTTAAAGGGGTTAAGTTCAGTTTTCACTTCATTCATTCACGGATGCAAGGTATGGGAAATGGGAGAGTGATTCAAGCTTAGAACTCATCAATTCATTGCAATTTCTTCTTGGGTTATCAAGAGAGGTTAAGAACTAGTTATTCCCAGGTATGTAAGGTTGTAAATGGGTGATTTCTTCCACACCCATGCCCCTCCTCTATGATTTTTACAAATGTTTCATTGAAAACTCATGGGGTTTTGAATTGTATTTACTTAAAATCTAATGATTTGGTTATGGGTTTTGTGAATTTAAAATCTTATCATAAGCTATGGGTTTTAATCAGCTTTTGTGATTTAAATTAATTATAATACTATTGATTTGGAAGTTCTATGTATTTAAGCCTAATTATGCATGCCCCATGATGGATTGATTTATGATCTAATTACCCATTGATGATATCTATAAGCCCAACAAGAATTATGATTTAAATCATGAATTTATTATGTTACCCATTATGATTTTATGAATTCAAGTTATATTCATGATTTACAAGTGTGTATGAGCCTTACGAATCGTGAATTATGTTTTTTCTGACTCACGGGCCTTATGTCATGGCTTGTTCATGTATGTACAAGTATGTTTATGATTTTCATTATTTAACTATCCCATGAATTCATGCATATTACACTATGAGCACCATATACGTTTTGGGAGTAGTATTGAACACCGAGAAGGTTCGGGGCCAAAGTTCTGCCCCGGATCTTATAAACTACGTGCCACCGTAGGTATGTTGGGACCTCCTATGGACTGTCCCCGGCCCAAACAGCCTTTTCATGGTGATATCACACTTTCATAGCTCTACCCATGGCAAGGTACCAACACCCTCCTGCTAGGGTTACAAGTTGGGTTTCATGTGTGTTCATATGGGGTATAACGGTTAAGAGAATCTTCCACTGTTCCTCATGATTTATACATGATTATGATTAAGTATATTGGCCCAAGTCATGTTAAATAAAGATTTCTCTTATGATTATGATTATGATTGTATTACGAATGTTTTGGAAACCCTGAGCCTTATGTTATGTTACAATGTTTACGATATGAGCATGAGGTCTTACTCTTTTGATAATTTATGAGATTTTATATATTTTAACTGTCCATTTTATTTACCTTGCATACTCATTACATTTCAAGTACTGACTGCATACTTTCTATGCTGTATCGTTTCATGTTACAGGACCGTCCTCTCAGGTTCACCCTCCTCCGTAGTGTTTTAGAGATTGCCATCAGCATACTTGGTGAGTACTCATGTTCTGAGGGCCATATGCTCAGACTCTATGCTTTTCTTTCAGTTTAAGAAATGTTGGGTTAGTTGGGGAGTTGTCCTTTCAACCCATCTTTCATGATTAGAGGCTTTTCAGACTACCGGTTGTATTCAACCGTCGTGTATGGATTATGTATTGTGCTTTCTCTGTAATTATGACATGTTTACGTTTTCTCTTATGTGATGGTATTAGATGTATGATCATGGCATGGGTTGACTTAGGGTCTCTCGGGGCTCCTTGTCCCGTGTCTATGATTTCGGGTATATGTTCGGATCGTGACACGTATGCATGGATATATGATGAGTAAGAAGAGCTTGATGCGTGTGGGAAGAGCCTCGGAAGCAGGGTTGGGTGAGGCTATGCCGCGAGGTCCAGCGCGACACGCCAGCCAGTAGTGCACTGGGCAGCGTGGTGCGCCAAGCCTACTGGTGCCCTGGAAGGCGCAACACAATAGGAATTGTGGTGCCTCGGGGCGCAAAGAGCCCCTAGGCCACCACCCGTGCTTATATATAGCTTCTAGTTCATTTCAAATAAATTGTACAATATCTCTCTAGGACAAAATTAAGAGTAGGCGCAACTTTCATTGAATTTTCACCAAATTACACTACCAAATGCTGTCCAAATGCAAAATAACTTCAGGTAACGAGTTCTAGGCCTACGAGAAGCATTACTAAGGAGTTATTTCTCAAAATTTTGCTCAGTGTACTGGAACTCCACCGAGTAAAAGTTATCGGAATTTCTCTAGATTGAATCCTAAACGGCCACAGGAATTAGGTAAGCATTTCCCCCTTCTGAACTTTCGGTAAATCATAGGTTTTCGGTTGAGTTATTTGGAGTTAAATTATTGTTGCTATTATTATCAAAAGTTATTGCTATTTGCTGAATTTAGTATTGAAATTAGTCCTATTTTCTCAGCATAAAGGTTACAGTTGGAAAGAACCCCTGATTACAAGTTGAAACTCGCCAGTTAAATCTGAAATCGGCATTTGAGGTATGTTAAGGAGAATTCTTTCGACAATTTATTTCTGTCGTATTGTAATACCACCTAGATCCTTGTACGAAAGCTAGAAGCATGATTATTGTATTTAGCTACTTTTATTAGTTGGAGGCCAGCGTTTTCTGTTAGATTGGGACTAACTCTGCCCTATATAGCCTTCCGTTGTCCAACCCCAACGTTACTAGCTGTGTTGTTTCCTGCGGGGCTATATAGATTGCTCCAAGGAGCTAGATGTTGTCCCAAGGGACTACACATAGGCCCAAGGTCCATATTACCGTCCATTCCATGGTTGTACTATTATTTTTATGCCATATTGGTATCACTGACCCTCGTCGAGCCTGGTGCCCAAGGTGCAGTTACAGGAGTCCACCAGACTCAGATACAACTACAGGAGCTGAGCGGGTTCAGTTGCAGACCCAGGAGATAGGCAGGTTGGCTATAGTTACTTGTTGATTCATTTTGATCTAGTTAGGGGTATATAGATTGAAGTGAACTTGCTAGGGCTTATGGGGGCCTGGGCGGGTTATTCTGTGTTGGTTTTACCTTTTGAGCTTATGGGGGCTAGGTAAGGTTCTTGTTTGCATTACTTATTGTTAGTTATACAATAGGTTGTATGGTTATTCAGGTTATCTCTCTATCCCTCCTATTGAATTTCTTTCAGTTTCATTATCTGTATCATTTAGTCATTTTCATTACTGCCTTCCATATTCGGTACATATTGTATTGACACCCATCTTTGGGGCACTTCATTACTTGCCTCCAGGTGCATATAGACGCGGATCAAGACCTCCCAAGTCATCAGCCGAGTCAGCGGTCTATTCAACTCCGTTACTATGGGGTTGTTAGTTAGAAGGTTTGTTCTTTTGTTGTATAGTTTATGGATAGGTCGGGGCCCTGTCCCAACCATTATTTCACTCCTTGAGGCTTGCAGGCTACAGATTCTCAGTTATTAGTTTTTGTTGTTGGGCGTGTGGGGCCTATGTATTCTTTCTTTTGCGTGATGGCCGTGTGGGGCCTAGTTTAACTATTAGTTAGTAGCCTTGTTGTCTATAGTATAGTTTTGATTGCCTATTTCCATTATGATATAATTAAAAAACATGGTGGTCTTGTCTACCCGTATTGGATCAATTTTTACTGATTGTTGTTAGTTAGATGTTTTCTTTGTACAAGTAGCTATGCGGCCTTGTTGGTCGGAGGCTGTGTTTGAAACCGAGGTATAGCTCATTATTTTCTCTATTTGAAGACCAGGCAAGCACCAGAAGTGCATAAGCCTAGTCAGGTCAGTTCAGATCCCAGTATAGCACCAGGTACCAGTCATGTTTCCCAAGGTGGGGCGTGATAATATGCTAAATTTGAAACGTTTCTATATAATTTTTTCATATAATTTTGTTAGAAAAGGAGACATGAAATGTTTATTATTACGTACATGAAAAAAAATTTATTAAGCGTAAAATTAAAATTGAATTTAAATATCTAAATATTCGAATTATCTACATAGTTCAAATAAGAAAGATTTAACAATCTAAATATTAGTTGATTTCAAATTTTAAAATATTAAAAAATAATTAATTGATAATTATGTCATAGTTTGGGTAGGAACCGCAAGAAAGCAAACCCCGCACATTAATTCTTTTTTAATTGAAGTTGGCGTAAGGCCAAAAAATACAAAATAAATAAAAGAGTTACACTGCCTTTAGACTATGCGAAATTGAATAAAAATATTCTTCATTAATAGTATGGTCCAAAAATTGCCCCTGTTGTTAATAGCTTGCTCGAAAAATGTCCTTCCTACTACTTTTGGGCCAAAAACGCGCTCTTTCTAATAAACATATTATTTTTTAAGCACATTAGTTTTTCTAATATTTTTCAAGCTTATGAGCCTATGGTTTCAAGTTATGACAATTTATTCAAGTATGCATGAATTTCATCAATCTAAAGCTTATGCATTATGGTCAAGTTAGCAACATTATTTTCATGGCTAGTTCATGTATGATAAGTATGATTATGATTTTCATGTTTTCAACTAGCCCATACAAAACGATGTATGTTTTATAACTATGACTATGAGCAAAATGCGTGTTTTGGGAGTAGTATCTAGCATCGAGTAGTCCGGGGTTCAGCACATTCAGGTCTCAAAACTACGTGCCTTCATAGGTATATAATCATGCTTGGGGCCTCGCCAGAGAGTGTCTCCCCCAGCCTGACTAGACTCACAAGTGATATCATGCCTTTATTATTCTTTTCCCTAGCAAGGCTTAGGACAGCTCAGCCCACTTGAGCAAGATGGTTTGGGCATCATGTGCTCATTCATGATGGAGTCGGTTATGATAAAACCTCCCGCTGTTCCTCATGTTTTAAGTTATTCATGTACAGGATTTATGATATCATGTTTTATTATATAATTGACCCTCTAATAAGATTATGAGCTTTTACTTACGTTTTCAGACATGTTAACCCATATTATTTTACTTTTGAAATCTTGATTCATTATGTTTCAATTTATGATGAATAACTCATGTTTATGATTATGATCGTGATTTTAGCATATTATCCTTACTCTCATGTCGACGCTTATTTTATACTCATGATATCAAACTATCATTTTACTAGCATATTTTACTTAACCTACATACTTAGTATATTTAAGATATTGACCACATACCTCTATGTTATATCTTCTTATGCTATAGATTTGGGTGATCAGTCTCAGCCCCAATGTTAGCTTCACTCCCACATCGAATCAGTCTAGTTTAACTTTCGCTGAGTCCACATGATCCGAGGACATTCATTTTGTCATATGCTTTCTTTCGTTTATGTCTTTTAATTTTCAGATATTAGTAGAGTTAGTTCGGGGTGTTGTTTCATCATCTCATAATATGATTAGAGGCTTTTCAGATAGCTATACATAGATGGTTCAACGTTGTTGACTTGTTGTCTACGCTTATACTTTATGATATTCGGTCTTCCGCTTATATTATGCTCATAATTCCTTTCCACTTAGTTTATTCTCAAGAATATGCTATGTATGTGCCATGGGTTAGCTTAGAGCAATTCGTGGTTCTAGGTCTCATGTTGCGGTCTAGGGTCTATACTCTAATCGTGACAAATTTTGTATCGGAGTTACAGGTTTAGGTATGTCCTAGGGTGTTTGAAAGATGCGTTAAGTAGAGTCTTTTCATGTGTGTGAAGTGCGCCACACCTATAAGGAAGAGGCTACTAGACATTTTAGGAAACATCCCTTATTTCATGATCTATATAGTGTGATAAAGTTCAACTCTCTCTATTCCTCTAACTCGTCCTATACGCATTTGCGGAAATATGCCTTGCAGCCCCTCTAGCTCCAGCAGATTCTTTGCTTAAGCAGCTGACTCATGCTGAGTTCAGGGATGCTATCCAGCTGTTGCCACAGGCTATGATAGCCCAAGTCAACCAGCAGGCAGTGGCTCATGTGCACATGAATGGGAATGTTGCCACGGCTAGGGTGCCAGACCTCACTAGGATGAACCCGCTAGAGTTTTATGGTTTTAAGATGCACGAGGATCCATAGGAGTTCATTGAGGAGATCCAAAAGATTACCCAGATTATGGGGATTTCAGGATAGGAGAGTGCAAACTTGGCTTCCTATCAACTAAAAGGGGTAGCTCATATTTGGTTTTGACAATGGAAGGAGATTCATGTAGTAGGTGTTGCTCCTTTTGGTTGGTTAGAGTTCATCATGGTGTTCTTGGATAGGTTCTTTCCTTGAGAGTTGGGGGAAGAAAAGGTAGTAAAGTTCATTAATTTGAAAAAGAATAACATGACTGTTCAGGAGTATGCCTTGAAGTTCACCCAGCTATCCAAGTTCTAGAGATGGTTGTTGAGCCGAAGGATCGTATGAGCATGTTTGTATCAGGGGTTGCAGATTCATTGGTCAAGGAGTGCAGGACCACCATGCTCATCAGTGACATGGATATATCTCGATTGATGATATATGCTTAGCAGATAAAGGAGGAGCAGATGAAGGAGAGGGAAAGAGAGGCCAAGAGGGTTAGGATATGGATCTTTGGGTATTGTTTGTAGATGTCCAGTGGTGGAAATCGCCCAGAGTCTTATCAGATGTCATCAGCTCCAGCTCCACCGTTAGCCAGTGTTTCATCCTAGCCTAAGGGTGATGAGAGAGGTAGAGCACCTACCTTTAGGGGTCAGAGGAGCATGTCAAGGGAGCACACTTTCCCAGCTTGCAGGAAGTGTGGTAAGAATTACCTACGATAGTGCTTGGTTGGCCCAGATGTTTGCTTCGGCTGTGGGAAGCCCAGGCACATACGGAAGGATTGCCTTTAGCCAGACAGGGTGATGATAAAGGTCGTGCCCCAACCACCACTTCAACAGCTCTAGTAGCTCGCCTACCTCAATAAGGTGCATCTTCTAGTGCAGGTGGCGGTCAGTGCTAGAACAGGTTCTATGCATTATCATCTCGCCAGGAGCAGGAAAGCTCACTAGATGTGGTCAAGGTATATTATGAGTCTTTCATATTGATATTTATAAGGGGCCATATTATCCTTCGTGACCTCTTATGTTGCTATTAGTTTTGGTGTTAGATCTAGAATCCTTTCAAAACCCTTCTCAGTCTCTTCTCCTATCGATGATTGAGTTCTAACTCGACGGGTATACAAAACTTACCCTATCACCATTCTTAAGAAGGTCACCTCAGTAGACTTAGTGGAGTTAGATATGAAAGATTTTGATGTTATCTTTAATATGGAATGGTTGTATGCTTGGTATACTTTAGTTAATTGTAGAATCCGGTCAGTAGAGTTTGGATTCCCGGATGAGCTAGTCCTAGAGTGGAAAGGTAGTCCAATTGTGTCTGTAGGTTAGTTTATCTCCTATATTAAGGCTAGAAAGATGATCTTTAAGGGTTGTGTATACTATCTAGTTTGGGTTAAGAATTCTAAGTCCGAAACCCTAACTCTCTAGTTCGTTCCTATTGTATATGAGTATTTCGAGGTGTTTCCAGATGATCTACCGGGAGTTCCTCCCTAATGAGAGATTGACTTTGGTATTGACCTTCTCCCTGATAGGCAGCCTGTATCCTTTCCTCCTTACAGAAGAGCCCCAGTGGAGCTTAAGGAGTTGAAGGAACAGTTGAAAGATCTCCTATACAAGGGTTTTATCAGGCCTAGTAAGTCCCCGTGGAGTGTTCCAGTCCTCTTTGTTTGTAACAAAAATGATTCGCTCATGATATGCATCAATTATCGTCAGTTGAACAAGGTCATGATCAAGAATAAGTATCCCCTCTCCAGGATTCATGACTTGTTTTACCATCTTCAAGGTGTTGTGTGCTTTTTGAAGATAGACCTCAGATCCGGCTATCACTAGCTCAGGTTTAGGGAGAGTGACATTCTGAAGATAGCCTTCAAGACTCGGTACGATCACTATGAATTTGTAGTTATGTCCTTTGGACAAATGAATGCTCCTGCATCTTTCATGGATTTGATGAACAAGGTATTCAAGAAAGTACCTAGATATGTTTATCATTGTCTTCATAGATGATATCTTCATTGATAACGCTCAAATCACACTCCTAAAAAAGTATGGCGAGGACGTTGTCAATATATAACCCAACAAATATTGGGGTCGATCCCACTAGGAATATGGACAATATGTAGAATAACACTATTATTTAAGCTTTTAATATTGTTATCTCCTAAAGGGGAGTTTTGTAAAAGCAAATAAGTAATAATTGTGAGAATTTATTGTTGTTTATGAAAATAACTAGGATAAGTGTTCCCTATGGATTCATAACTACTTCAGGTTTTACACTCGTGATCTATCCCAATATTTACTTGTAGAACTGATAACTAGGATTCATCCAAACGACTGATTCGTCCCTATGTTATGACTATACACAATCACTAGTTTAGGTATCATGAGTGATTTCACTTCAACTGTTATCACCTTGTTCCTAATTAACTATCCTGCGACCGCAGCACAAGTTATACAATGATCATAAAGATCAAGGCTTTGTTGTAGTTCTCTTTTTCTAATCTCTACTTCTCTAGATTCAAGAAAATAGTGAATTCAGGAAAGTCTTAGCGTTGCGCTCCATTAAGAAACGTAAAGCTGAAAAGAATATAATACAAATGTTTAGCATTAGTTTAGAATCACTTTGTGCAACCCTAGTTTGTTAATTCACCATGGTTCCCACAATCATAGTTTTGGAGGTTTTAGCCTCTCATGGTTGTAAGACAATTATAAATATTTATTTGACAACACATAATTTAATACTTACAAAGATTGTTGAAAGAAAACCCACTTGATTATTGCAGGAATTAAGGAAGAAAAATTCAAAGAACAATGAAGAAATCAAATCAAGAAAATCTCCAAAGCTTGAATAGAAAGTCAACAAAAATTGTTTCTACAAATTCTAACTTGTCTCTGATTTTTTATGACCGAAAATAACATAAAAAGTATTTATAAAAATATTTAGAGCCCTTTCATAAGTAAACAGGGAAAACTACTGAATCTGCCGCTGACTTCACTTATGACTTGTAACAAGATTGTACGGGTCATACCTTCACTAGTACATTGGCTGGCAGCTTCTAATTTCAACTATGTTTTGGATATTAGTATGACTCGTACCATGAAATTACGAGTCGTATGATCCTGTCATGGTTTGATATTGTCAGTTCTGGCATCCTCTGAATATTTTTACGGGTGTACAATTCGTACCTGCATCCTACAATTCGTGACTTCCAGTCGTACCTTGAGATTTGTCATTCTTCTCTTCTTCTTCATCTTTCTAGGGCTCCTTGTTATGGGTCTTAGATTGATATCACGATCCGTGGCTTCTACCCATACCAGGAGACTTGCCCTATGAAAAATCTTCTGAATTTTTCTACGACTACTGTGGTACGGCTCGTACCGTGAGTTGTGCTTTGCATTTGCCTCATCACATTTAGTCTGGAATTTTCCACGACTCTTAATATGAATCATACCAGGATGGTATGACTCGTTTGAGGTTCATACTTAGCCATTATTCTGCAATTTTTCCATCTTTCGCACAATTCAACTCCCATATCTATTTTCCCTGAAAATAAAGGTAAAGTGCATCATATCCATATAAACACACCTAAGTCCATGCTTATTATCCCAGTTTTAAGTGTCTAAAGTGTTGTAAATCCATAGCACATGAACACCCTCAGCTGAAGGCTTTTGCATGTCTTTACGCAAAGAAAACAAAACTAAAAACGATGCTTAACTAGAAAGTAAACTACGAATACCTACAGCCAACACAACCAAAATTTGCACTATGAATCATTACAACTATTGACCCATTTTCCATTCAAATCAATTCAGCTATTCACACATGTAACCACAAACTATGTCATGCAGGGATCAAGATATAACATCCAACGATTAGCAGATAATCGAGCTATCACCAATTCTAATTACACAGACAATTGGCAAAATGCAACACAAATCATGTACCTTCACCACAAATGAAGTCCCCAACACTCACAGATATATAGATTTATGAAAGTTGGGACTAAACAAATGAGAATCTTACTCTTACAAAAAAGTTCCAAATACTGCACATTGGATACCATAGGCTTGCTATTATTTTCTCTGCATTGGCTTTTTAGACAATTAATCTAGGATCACTATAGGACTTTTTCAGGCTTCTACTGTAGGCTTCGTGCTGGGTATGGTAGATATGGATTTTAGTGACTAACCCTCCATGGCATTACACAACTTTTCTCCACTTTTCACTTTTCACCCCATTTTTCAATTTTCAACTTTTTCCTCCCTTTTTCTCTATTTAAATGCAATGCGTGAGTATGGTATGTTTTATTCGTATTTTTAAACACTTTTTCTTTTCTTTTCATTTCATTTTTTGTTTTCTTTCTTTTCACTTTTTCTTTTCACACCGCACCTCACTTTTGACTTTTTCTCTTTCTTCTTCACCCTCACATAATTTACGCACCCCTACTACAAACATCCTCAACTTAGGAATTTTGCCTGAGTTGAGGTTCACAATGTCCAAGGAAGAACCAGGGCCAAAATAGGTTCATTGTATACTTGGTCAAGGTGAATAGGTAATCAAAGAAAATGGGTCAGCTTTCAAGATCTAATACGAGATCAAGGGAGTCAATTCACTTGATAGGATCATTTAAGCTAAAGTGGGCTATGACAATAACGGCCTATGATCCTTTCGTAACTTACTATCCTAAAATCTATGTAAAGACCAATCGGGCAAGTTGTAGATCCTTAATGCAGTATTGAACCAAGTATGAATCCTCACTCACTCATGGTACATGTTTGTAATGATTCTACCTATCCGATTCATGCATGCTAAGCTGCAACTACACATGCTAATAATATAAATACCATACAAAGATCCATAGAAATCATACTTTGCAGTCAACATACACAACTAACACCAAAATTTTAAACAGGGTCATTTTTTCCAAAAACATCAAAACTAGTTGGTTGTAAAATAATAATAAGCTACTTAAAATTAAACAATTAAAAAAAATAACCTAAACATGTCGGTTCTACTAGATAGCATATTCGAGGGAAAAGAAATATGGAAAGAAAAACTTTTAGACGAATGAAACACCCAAAAATAACAAGTACACCCCCTTTTCGAAAAACATGTTTTGTCCCCGAAGCATAGAATGTAGAAACAAGGGAAAGGGACATACCTGTGGCTACTCAGACTTCGCCATTCATGGGTTGCCTCCCATGCAACGCCTGATTTAATGTCACGGCAGGACACAAGTCTCTTGACTACTCAAAATTCATCAAGAAACTATGAATCATACTCGATTGCCGAGACAACCCTAAACTCATTGGGCCACTTCATTGACCGACATACATTAAAAGTGAGCTCCTCTTTATTCAGCTTGAATTTTAGTTGGCCAATGTCAACATCCAAGAAATCTCTCCTAGTGGCTAGGAATGGTCACCCCAAATTAATGGGGACCTCGAAATCAACCTCGCAATCTAGGATCACGAAGTCTACTTGGAAGATGAATCTATCCACTTTTATAAGAACATCAACTAAGATCTCCACTGGCTTTTTGACTATACGATCTGCCATCAATAGCCGCATTAAAGTCGGTGTGGGGGCTTCCAAGCCCAGATATTGGAACACAGCCACGAACATCGAGTTGATGCTAGCTTCCAAGTCAAACAGTGCCTTTGCAAACTCAAAGTCACTCATAGTACACAGAATAGTAAAGGCACCTGGATCCTCCTTCTTTTGTGCAAGTATCACTGAAGCTACGGCACTGCAATGATGCAAGTTATCAACTGGGTCGTAGCTCATAGACCTCTTCTTGGTCACAAGATCCTTCATGAACTTGGAATATCTAGGCATCTACTCCAATGCTTCAGCCAATGGTATATTCATAGATAACTGCTTAAGCATAGAGAGAAATTTTTGGAACATAACATCTTCCACCTTTTTCTTCATTCTTTAAGGAAACGATGGCGGTGGTCGAGGGATAGCCTTATAAATTTGCGTGACCCTTTGTTTCTTACCTTCACCATTTTTGAACACCTTTGCACCACTTGGAGACTCAGTCAATTTTAGCCTCACCTGTAAGATTATGCTTAGCAACCTCATCTTCCTCACCAATCTTAATCTCCTTCTATCTTGCCATCTCAACTACAACTGGTAAAGGGGGATTAACTATTGCCTTTCCACTTTTAGTCATCACAACCGTACGGTGAGTATCATTCTTTAGATTTTGTGTTGTGTTGCTAGGAAGTGTTATCTTCTGTCTCTGGTTTAGGGACGCCGATATTTGACCTAGCTGCTGCTTTATTTGTTTGATTGCTATGGCATAGGACTCAACTTTCTAGCTCATGCTAGATATATCTCCCCGAATGTCCCTTAGCTGATCATCGGTGGATTTTACCTTCATGAGAATCTCAGCCATCATGTTCTCCAATTTTGAGGGTCCAGTCTCAATCTCATGAGCATTAGGAGGAACATACAAACCTATGCAGTCGTCGCGATTGATCTTGGG
The DNA here is from genome assembly GCA_035772735.1 of Datura wrightii. Lineage (NCBI taxonomy): Eukaryota > Viridiplantae > Streptophyta > Magnoliopsida > Solanales > Solanaceae > Datura > Datura wrightii. The sequence goes on from JASDFA010000016.1 coordinate 120,069,376, forward strand.
CAGATTTATATGCCCAAGTGATACTCAAACGTATCATTTTCGCCTTGTTTATTGTGCAATGTGTATACATTTTCATGTAATTGGCAATAAAATGTGAATTTATACTAACCAACATGATTAGCATTGTTTTGCAAGTAAAACATGATTTTGAGGAGCTAAAATGCATGTTGGAACAAAATCGGAGTTGGACTTGGATGCGAGCACGAAAAAGACATTGGACTGCACAATGTAAAGGAGCTCCGCGATGGAGCCGAGCCACGCTACCATCGTGGAGGCACACTTCCTGGAGGGTGATTTGATTGTCAATTTCCAGTGGAGCCTCGCGACAGCCCCGTGGCACGGAGGCAAGCCTCCGCCGTTGCATGCCGTGCCACGTTGAGGCTATATTCCCGGACCCCAGATTTCCAGTGAGGGTCCGCGTCCACGCCGTGTCACGGACACGCCGTGTCACGGAGGCAATGCTCCGCGTTACCCTCCGTGACACGTTGCTTGTTATTCCGGGAAAAATTCCCACTAGCATAAATAGAACACTTAGTCTTATTTTAAATAAATTCAGACTTGGTGGAGCAAGGACGTGGGTTACAGGCAGTTGAGGGACGAAAAAGCTCAGGGTTTTTCTCTCTTTCTTTCTTCTTTCAATCAATTGTTTGTATGATTAACACTTGTTTTAGGATGATTAATCCACAAATGAGTGGCTAATTCTCTTCCTTGCTGAGGTTGTGAACAATGGTGATGAATTTTGATTATTGAATTGTATGGTTTTTCATCTTCTTCTTCCATGTTGGTCTATTAATTCTTGTTTCTACTGCATTAGTGTGTGGCCGACATTAATGTACATCTAAAAAGTCCGATTTCACTCGAGAGAGCACGAAATTGGAAAGTTGTGAATTAATAGGATATTGTTCTTAACTTGATTTGGGAAAATTGGGTTTTGATGTGCTTTCCTGATAGAAATATACTTGAAAGCCGTATTAGTCAATTTAGGAACTGGAATTGTATTGCTAGGTCATAAATTGCATTTGATCACAGAAATGTAGACGGATGGTTTATGATTCTTAAGTGAGATTAAATACAAGAGTTTTAATCTCTAGGCTAATGTTCTTGGCTAGCAACAGGAAGAGAAGAATAACCAAATTATGATTATAATCAAGTTCCTTACTTGTTCTTAACCTTGGCATGCTCATATCCATAGTTTCAATTCAAAGTAAATATTTGTTAATAGTTTTAGTATATAATTTATAAACAAAAATTATTTAACTTTTGGTTACGTTGTTGTCAGCATATTTAGAAGTAAGATAGAATATAGTATACTTGAGCAATTTTACTTATCCAGAGTCTCCTTGGTTCGATACTTGGCTTACTTAGCCACTTTATTACTTGTTTGACCACGTGCACTTGCGTGTCGGTTTTTAACCCTATAGCAAACACCCGAACAAGTTTTTGGCACCGTTGCCGGGGAGACTAGGCAATTGGTGAAATTGTGTTAAGTGTAAATTTACGGTTTTTTTATTTTATTTTCTTAAGTGTTGACAACTTGGTCTTAGCCTGTATTTTGCAGACTTGATTTTTGTGAACACTGGCAAAGGACAAAGAGCTGGTGGAATCTTATATAGAGCCTGAACGTGAATTTCAAAGTAAACGCAGAGAAGCTCTACAAAAGAAGCTGCAGTTGCTCAGACAGTCTATTATGGAGCAACAAAATCCACCGGTTTGTGAGGGCAGTGTTAGTGCCCGATGAAGTAGCAGCAAGGCCGGTTCGCGAGGTGGGAATCCCACATACCAATAATGTACATTCAAGTATCCGCAAACCATAGCTTGGAGGGAGATTTGAACTTAAACAGAACATGGTGCAACTATTGCACACAAGCGGGCAATTTACCGGTCTCCCTCATGAAGACCCACAACAACATCTCTAGAATTTTTTGGAGATAAGTGACACTTATATACCCGCTGGAGTGTCACCTGATTATGTTCGGCTCACACTATTTCCGTTTTCCTTACTTGGTGAAGCCAAGAGGTGGTTAAAAGCTGAACCACCAAATTCTATATCAACGTGGGATGATCTAGCACGAAAGTTCTTGATAAGATTTTTTCCCTCTGGTAAAACAGCCAGACTTAGAAGTCAAATTCTAAGTTTCAAACAGAGGGAGGGAGAAAATTTATATCAAGCCTGGGAAAGATTTAAATCCATGTTGCGGGACTGTCCTCATCATCATCAGTTCAATGAGGTGTTGGTGCGCACATTTATTGAGGGTTTGGAACCCCATACTAAAATTTTGTTAGACTCAGCAGCTGGAGGGCAACCGCTGGAAAAGACTTATGAGGAGCTGTACACTTTGATCAACCGGATTTCACAGGGCAATCCAGAATAGAATGCTGATTCATCACGAGGTGGAGCAAGGAAAGCAGCAGGAGTGCTTGAAGTGGATGGATTTACAGCTATCGCTGCACAGATAGCTGCCTTGCAGAATCAATTGAACAACCACTTCAACAACATGAATTTAAACCAGCCTTCAGCTTCAGTAAATGCGGTCCAGCAAATGTGGTGTGAAGTGTGTGGAAGCAGTGAGCACTCAGCTGAGTGCTGTGGAGCAAACCTAGATTCGGTTAACTTTGTGGGCAATGCACAAAGAAATCAGCAGCAGTTTGGTAGCGGCTACAACTCAAATCGGAGGAACCATCCAAATTTTTCGTGGGGTAGCAACAACCAACAAGGCCAAAGTTCGGGTCAGGGTATGCACAGGAATCAAGGAGGGCAACAGAACTACCAATCTCAATTCAGAAATCACAATGCCCCTCCTCCACCACCATCACCTACCATTGAGGAAATGTTCAAGACCATGATCGCTAATCAGGCGCAATTGCAGGCTGACTATGTTAAATTGGAAGCCGAAGTGAAAAATAATCAATTAGCGACCAAGGCTCTTGAGTATCAATTTGGGCAATTTGCTAGTGCCCAAAACACAAGGCCCACAGGAGGACTGCCTAGCGACACGGATCCTAATCCGAAGAAGGTAAATGCAGTGACCACAAGGAGTGGTTTGCAGCTGAAGGAGGTGGAACCGGAGAGACCACCTCAAAAGTCAGGAGCAGCAGATGTTGAGGAAGAACAAAGTTCGGATAGAGGGAAAATCAAAGAAGCAGAATCAGAAAGACCTCCACCCCCGTTCCCTCAACGACTCAAGAAACACAAGGAGGAGGCGTGTTTCAAGAAATTTATGGAGGTGCTTAAACAGGTACATGTTAATTTACCTATTGTTGATGTCTTGCAGGGAGTGCCAAAATATGCCAAATATATTAAAGACATCGTGGCCAACAAAAGCCGTTTGACTAAGTATGCCACGGTAGCTTTGACGGAGGAATGCACTTCCCCGATCCAAAATAGACTGCCTACGAAGCTAAAAGACCCTGAAAGTTTTACTATCCAGCTTACTATTGGGCAGAGTATCCGAGCTCGTGGATTGTGTGACTTGGGGGCTAGCATAAATCTGATGCCATCTTCGGTATTCAGAAAGTTAGGTCTGGGGAGTCGTAGACCTACAACCGTAATCTTGCAGTTAGCAGACAGATCCTTAGCTAGGCCATATGGCATTGTTGAAGATGTGCTTGTGCAAGTGGGATCCCTCATTTTTCCAGTTGATTTTATTGTTCTGGATTTTGAACCAGACGCTGAAGTCCCATTTATTTTGGGACGACCCTTCTTGGCAACCGGGAAAGCATTAATCGACGTGGCTGCGGGTCAACTTACAATGCGAGCACATGAAAAGGTAGAGGTGTTCGATGTGTACAAAGCACCCAAGCTCCCAATGGTAAATGAAGAACTCTCGGTGATCAATGTAATTGATCATGGGAATGCTAATCGAATGAATGATTCCCGAGAGTTGATAGGAAGACCACCAGATAAGGGTGAGCACTACTGGGGGGAGGACAAGGATCATGAGAAATCGTCCATCACCCTTGTGGATATTTGAGCATAAAGGACGTCGAGCCGCGACGGTAAACCAGGCGCTGCACGGGAGGCAACCCGTGAAAATTATTTTTTTCTTTTGTTTTGTAAAGTGTAAATAGATTTTATTTTCTTTTTCTTTTTCTTTATTGGGTACAAAATTTTTTCGTTTTAGTTAGTATTTTTCATTTTAGTTAGGGAAATCTATTAATCTAACCAATTTTGTTTAGTAAGGTGATTTTCAGGTCAACCGGAGAAAAATATGCATGGAACTGGGAAGGAAAAGGCAAGGTATGAAAAAATGAATAAAATGAAGAGATAGTGAGCTGGGGCAATGGCTCCATGTCACGGAGGAGGACCTCCGCGTAACCCTCCGTGACATGTTGAGGTTTAATCTGGAATTTTTAAAAAAATTCCAGAGGACCATCGCGATAGCTCCGTGTCACGGAGGAGGGGCTCCGCGTTACCCTCCGTGACACGTTGCCCTATATTTTGTGACGGGTCACACTGGGTTGCCGGGTGACCCGCGTGTTTTCCTTCATTTTAAACCCCGATTTTAGGCCCTTTTTCCTCATTTTCTCTCTTCTCCGCGACCAAACACCCAAATTTCCCACCCTAACCAACGTGCCACGGTATTAAGCAAAGGAATTACCGAGTTTCTTTGATTATTCAACTTAAAGGTATATTTTCCTCTTCTCTCTCAAGTTTTTGTCGATTTTAGTCGAATTTGAGCATGGGAGGTGAGATAAATCACCCTAAGTAGAAATTTAGCATGAAATTGAGTTATTCTTTGATTGATAAATGTTCGGAATGTTGTAATACGCGTTTGAACTTGTCGATTGCATGAATGATTCGAATTTGATTGTGAATTCAATTCTAGGGCTTGGGTTGTTGAAATTGAAATGGGTAACTTGGTAAATGTGTGAATTAGATGTCGGGGTGTGCTTGTGGATTGAGATAAGTCGTCGTAAATATTGTTTGAATGTAATAAACGACGAATTCTCGGGTTGTTGGGAAAAATGTGAAAATTGTTCGAATTGGTTGATTATATAGGTTCATGTGTATATAGAATTTTTGTTGTTGTTTTTGTTTGTTGTTTTCTTTGCTAAGTGCGATGGTTGAATTGCTAGCGATGGTAGGATTGGGATTAGCTGTATGAAGTCTGAGTAGTACGCTGAAGTTATACTGTCGAAATTTTTTTGCGAACGCACTAAGCATAAATTGTATAGTTGTTTGTTTTTGGTGTAAATAAAGTGATCCTTGCCGTAGTATAGTAACCGTAGCTAAGGACTAAGTGTGGGGTGAACTTAGCTTAACCCGACCTTAGCCGAAGCTAATATGCATTAGCTTGACATTGCGCTTGTTTATTTGTATTGACAGGTACAATGGCAAGTAGGCAGGATAAGGGTAAAGGTGCATCTACTTCAGGCACCGAGAGAAAACGACTTAGACTGGGCACTGCAGTCCCAGCTGCACCAGCAGTTCCGCGCGGCCAACGCCGCCAGTACGGAACGAGGTGGGTAACCGATGAAGGGAAGAAGTGGTATGCTAAACATAAGGAAAACAAATACTTCCCTGAGGAACATATTGCACGGGAACCGCTAGCACAGGAGTTCCCCCGCATAGTGTAGAGGATCGAGGCAGCTGGGCTCAGCTTCATATTTCAGGAGCCCAAGGAGTGCAACTTACATCTAGTCCGGGAGTTCTATGCAAATTAGAACCCGGCAATCAGAAGCCACACAATAAAGATCAGAGGGCAGATTGTCACTCTGGAACCCCAGCAATTAAATGCCATCATTGGAGCGCGGGACACAGACGCCCACGTTCTCCGCCAGCTGAACATCACCCCACCATATGCCAATATTAGACGCACTTTGTGTGGGGCTCGATCCACAGCCAGATGGAGCAGACATAAGGAGAGGGGTTACCACCAGACTCTGCCGTATTCTCAAATGCACAGGGAGGCAAGAATATGGCTGAAAATAGTTTGTTCGTGCCTGATCCCGGGGGTGCACATGACGGATGTGACCCGGGACCATGTGTGCCTGGTGTATGCCCTGATGAAAGGGCTAGAGATTAATGTTGGGGCGGTCATCATATCCGCCATGAAGAGAGCCCGACTACACCAGGGCCATAGGTATGGGTTCGGCGGACTTATCACTACCTTTCTCCGGGGCCTCGATGTCGAGGAAGAGGCTTTGGACTATATCCTGCAGTTGGAGCGGAGGGCCCTTGATGTGACCAAAACTGAGGCCCCGACACCACACACGGGCCAGTGCTGACACTGGGCGAGCGACATGCTCGCGACGACCAGTACATGGCACGAATGTTTGGGATGCAAATGCTTCAACTTCGGATTGGTGGGAGACCAGCCACAGAGAAGGAGTTATGGCAGCTGGAGCTGGATTACCCATTTGGCGAAAACGCCAGAGCTTTGTGCCGAGTGGGGCCAGCCTTCATTGAGCCCACTGACGATGATGTCCCCACGGACGAGGAGACACGTCGGGAGGACTCCGAGGTGGAGTCCGATGACGACGATGGAGGTGACTCGGACATGGGCGATAAGGCAGCAGCACCGGATGAAGAAGTCAAATATTTTGACTGATCAGGGAGTTCCACCACCCAAAATTTTGTGATTTTTAATTTTTGTGAACACTGGGGACAGTGTTCGATTTAAGTGTGGGGTGGGGAGTAGCTAGGTGCTGGGGGCTGGGCTGATTTGCTGTATGTTCTTCCTTTGTTTTGTTCTGTATGTTTATGTTTCCCTGTGGTTGTGAGTGCAAACTGGTTTGTATCTGTATATGTACATATTTGTGGTAATTGATGTGCGTTGTGAAATGTTGTGGTTGCCAGTTGGTACAAATTTTGTAAATTTTTGTAAATATTTTTTTGTCTCTATCGAAATGATCGATATTTTTAAAATTTTGCGAAAATATTTTGTACATATTAAAATATTTTTTAAATATTTTTCCATCGAAATGATCGATGTTTTGCATAAATTTTCCGATTTTTATTTTTCGGTTTCTCGGAGTTTGTTTTTGGTTCTTTTACCGAGAATAGTCCCATTGAACCGATGTCATAGTTAGTGACTGTTCCCTATGATGGATGGATGACGACAATCTTAAGGGAAGTGTAGTCGGTAGGAGTAGTGATTTTAATTTATTTTCAGTTTTTTCTTTGGTGGATTGCATCACGGAACTTGTAGTTACTATATGGTTGTGAAATTATGGTTGCGTGTTGTAACTGATATTCAAAATGTAAAAGTGATTCGTATGAAAGCATGCAATTTTGTAAATATGTTGAGTTACCTTGACTGTAGAATTCGATTCGGTGTGATTGAGGCTTAATTTTTGAATTCATGTAATTGGTTAATTAAAGAGTCTGTGAATGCATCTTGAATCGAGCATGTGCATAAAAGTGTGAAGTGAGGTATTGTTATTCCATGCTATTGTGAAGTGTCTAGAACTTGCCTGGTGTGTGTACAAAACGAAATGAAGGAGGTGTAGTGTTGGAAAGGATGTAGGCATTTCTTTGTTTCAACCTAGAGTTTCTATTTTTTTCTTGTCATACTCTCCTTTTTATGTGATTGTATACCCTAGTCAGCCCGTTGAGCCTTTAGCCGATTATTTCTTTCTTTTGTCCAAAATTGTATAAACTGAGCTTAATTCTTTCTTTTCATTAGCCGTAAAGTCTATACAAAACTCTTAAGCGCTTAAGAAAAGAAAATTTTTTTCCCAAAGTGTCAAAGAGTGAGAAGGGTGAAAAGAAAAACAAAAGCAGAGTGAGGAAAGAAAAGAAAAGGTTGAAGAGGCACTTGTTATAATGAAATGATAATGAAGGTGCATGAAAAACCTTTGTGTCATGTCAAGTGTGTTTGATGAAATGGGCCATATGGAAGTAAACCAGCATGAATGGGATGATGAAAAAAAGAAAAGAGAGAAACAATGTCATGAGTTGAGGGGATTGTGTTGAAAAGGCGCTTAAGGATGCTTGTCCCGCTGGTTCGGTATGTGTTAAAAACTGACACGCAAGTGTATGTGGTCAAACAAGTAATAAAGTGGCTAAGTAGCCAAGTATCGATCCAAGGAGGCTGCTCTGGATATGCAAAATTTCCTAGTTCACTATATTTCTATTCTATTTCTAACTATGCTAACAACTATCCAATCAAGAATTTAGGGAGTTTTTGTTTCTAAACTAATTATATACTAAACTTAACAACTATTATTTATGTTGAATTCAGACAATGGATATGCTCATGCCAAGGTTAAGAACGAGTAATGGAGTTGATAATTATGATAATTTGGTCATCCTCTTCTTCATATTGCGAGTCAAGAACGTTTGCCTAGAAATTAAAACTTCCGTATTTAATTTCACTTTAGAATCATAAACCATTCGTCTACATTTCTGTGATCAAATGAAATTCATGACCTAACACTACAATTCCGGTTCCTAAATTGACTAATACGGCTTTCAAGTATATTTCTATCAAGAAAGCACATCAAAACCCAATTTTCCCAAATCAAGTTAAGAACAATACCCTATTAATTCACAACTTTCCAATTTCATGCTCTCTCGAGTGAAATTGGACTTTTTAGATATACATTAATGGTGGCCAATCAAGAATGTACTAAGCACAAGAATTAATAGAACAATATGCAAGAAGAAGAAGAAACCATATCAATTATTACCAATAATCATTACACAAGTTCAAAACCTCAGCAAGAAAGGAATTAGCCACTCATTCTTGGATTAATCGTCCTAGAATGAGTGTAAATCATGCATACAATTGAAGGAAAAGAAGAAGGGAAGAGAAGAAAACTCTTATCTTTTCTATTCTTCAACTGCCACAAAACCACGTTCCTCTCTCCACTCCTGAACTCTGCTAAAAAAACTAGAACTAAAAAAAAAGACTTCTTTAAAAATAACCTAAGTGTGCTATTTATACTAGTGGGAAATTTTTCCCGGAATAACAAGCAACGTGTCACGGAGGCTAACGCGGAGCACTGCCTCCGTGACACGGCGTGGACGCGGACCCTCTCTGGAAATTGCAGGGTCCGGATAATTGGTCTCAACGTGGCACGGAGGCCATCGCGGAGGCCTATCTCCGTGCCACGGAACTGACGCGCAGGCACACTGGAAATTGCCTAATTAATTCCTGCCCAGGCAGTGTGCTACCGCGATGGCAGCGTGGCACGGCTCCATCGCGGAGCCAGTGTAAAATGTGCCATCCAAGGTCTTGTCCACGCTCGCATCCAAGTCCAACTCCGACATAGTTCCAACACGCATTTTAGCTCCTAAAAATCACATTATCTTGCAAAACAAATGCTAATCATGTTGGTTAGTATAAATTCGCATTTTATTACCAAATACATGATATTATATACACATTGCACAACAAACAAGGTAAAAATGATACGTTTGAGTATCACTTGGGCATATAAATTTGCCAAAGATCACTTACCCTACACTTAAATCCTTGTTCGTCCTCGAACAACACATACACAACTCATGCAAATTACATCCCAGCCTTCGTCACTATGGTGCAACATTTTACGCTACGGTCATACCGATTATTCAATTCTTGCAAATCATCAAGAAAACATGCTTGGTCGTACAAGACAATGACCTTAATACATCGAGGCTTCCTAAACTTTTAAGAATTGATTCTTGATATCGGCAAACTCATGCAAATCAACTAATCAAGAAATCCGACACGAAAATCAATCTTTCATCAAGCATGTACCCTCACAACTCGAGAGAAACTTCCCCTTTTATGTTCGTGCAGCACACAAACATGCAAGTAGGGGCATATAAAAATTAATTTCACTCTCTCCCAAAAGAATTCGCATGCATCATGTCATGACCCATAGGCTTGCCCTTAGTGTATTACTCCACTAATATAAAGAAATGCAATGTAGGATCAAATAGGACTTTTAATGGGTTGTAACTGGGCTATGGATCTAGTATATATATATTGGATTAGCCAATAATAGTCGCTAGCATCCTTAAGCGCCTTTTCAACTCATTCCCATCGACTCATGGACATTGTTCCTCTCTTTTCTCTTTTTATCCCATTCATGCTGGTTTACTTTCATATAGCCCATTTCATTAGGCACACTTGACACAAAATAGAGGGTTTTCATGTACCCTCACTATCATTTAATTACAACTAGTGCCTCTTCAACATCATCTTTTCTTTCCTCACTTTGCTTTTCTTTTCTTTTCACTCTTTTCACTCTTTAACACTTTGGGAAACATTTTCTATTCTTTGTAAGCGCTTAAGAGCTTCTTATAGACTTTAAGGCTAATGAAAAGAAGGAATAAAGCTTAGTTCATACAATTCTGGACAAAAGAAAGAAATCGGCTAAAGGCTCAACGGGCTGACTAGGGTACACAACATATAAAAAGGTAGAATTTGACAAGAAAAAAATGGAAACTAACGGTTAAAACAAAGAAATGCCTACATCCTTTCCGACACTACACCTCCTTCATTTCGTTTTGTATACACACCAGGCAAGTTCTAGACAATTCACAATGACATGGAATAGCAAAACCTCACTCACACTTCATGCACATGCTCGAATCAAGATGCATTCACAGACTCTTTAATTAGTCAACTACATGAATTCAAGATTAAGCCTCAATCATAATGAACCAAATTCTCTAGCCTAGGTAACTCAACATATTTACAAAATTGCATGCTTTCAAACGAATCATTTTCACGTTTTGAACATCAATTACAACACGCAACGAAATTTTAGCAACCATAAGCAACTACAGTTTATTGATGCAATCCACCAAAGAAACTAAAAACAAAACATCTACTCCTATCGACTACATTTCCCTTAAGACGGTCGTCATCCATCCATCATAGGGAATGGTCACTAACTATGACATCGGTTCAATAGGACTATTCTCGGTAAAAGAACCGAAAACAAACTCTGAGAAACCCAAAATTAAAACTTCAAAATTTTTGCAACACATCGATCATTTCGATAGAAAATATTTGCAAACTATGTTGATAAATGCAAAATCTTTTCGCAAAAATTTTGAAAAATATCGATCATATCGATAGAGAGAAAAAAAAATATTTATAAAATTTACAAAATATTTACAAGTGCAACCATAACTTTCAAAACACTACAAGTGCAACCATAACTTTCAAAACACACATCATTAGCCACAACACAAATATATACACATACATCACAAATCATTTCACAACAATAGGGAAAACACAGGCATACATAACGTCAACGAAGAATTATACAGCAAGTTTAGAGCCTATGACCCAGCACCTAACTACTCCCCACCCCACACTTAAATCGAACACTGTCCCCAGTGTTCACAAAAATACAAAGCACAAAATTTTGGGTGGTGGAACTCCCTGCTTAGTCGAAATATTCGACTTCCTCATCCGGTGCTGCGGCCTCGTCGCCCATATCTGAATCAGCTCCATCGCCGTCATCGGACTCTACATCAGAGTCCTCACGATGCACCACATAAAAAGAAAAACTTTCTGTCCTGGTTCGAAAATGCGATGCACCACATGCTTGTCGTGCCATCTTTTGGTTCTTTCCTTGTAGTACTTCGCACTTTCATAGGCATGCCAGCGAAATTCGTCAAGCTCGCTGAGCTGCATCAATCTCTTTTTACCCGCCAGCTCTAAGTCCATATTTAGCTTTCTGACAGCCCAGAAAGCTCGATGCTCAAGTTCAACCGGGAGATGACATGCTTTGCCATAGACCAATCGGTATGGTGACGTTCCGATCGGTGTCTTATAAGCTGTTCGGTAGGCCCACAACGCATCATCAAGTTTACCAGACCAATCATTCCGTTGTGTGTTCACCGTTTTCTGAAGAATCTGTTTTACCTCCCTATTTGACACCTCCACTTGCCCACTAGTTTGAGGGTGGTATGTCGTGGCCACCTTATGGCGCACCCCATACTTAGCCAATAATTTCTTGAAGCTTGCATTGACAAAATGAGCTCCTCCGTCACTGATAATTGCTCGGGGTGTCCCAAACCTTGTGAGAATGTGTTTCTTCACAAACTTCGTTACTACCTTGTTATCATTCCTGGGGCAAGCTATTGCTTCCACCCATTTTGATACATAATCTACAGCTACCAAGATGTAACGATTTCCAAATGACGGTGGGAATGGACCCATGAAATCAATACCCCATACATCAAAGGGCTCAACTTCCAGTATGTTCTGCAAAGGCATCTCTTGTCTTCTGCCAATTGTTCCTGTCCGCTGACATCTATCACACATTTTGACATAATCCATAGAATCTCTGAACAGGGTCGGCCAAAAGAAACCTGACTGAAGAACCTTATGTGCTGTTCTCTCACCTCCATGATGCCCTCCATACAATGAAGAATGGCAGCCCCTTAGCACCTCTGCTATCTGACTCTCTGGGATGCATCTTCTCATCACCTGGTCTGGTCCCTGCTTGAACAAATATGGCTCGTCCCATACATAATATCGGCTGTCATGCCTCAATTTTCTTCTTTGCTGGTCTGTTGCTTCAGGGGGGTAAACTCCGCTCACTAGCAAGTTGACTATGTCAGCATACCAGGGAACTTCTGCTTCTCCCACTGCCAATAGTTGCTCATCTGGGAAGTCCTCATTAATGTCATCACTTTCCATCACATGCGACCGACTCTCCAGTCGTGATAGGTGATCTGCTACCTGATTTTCACTCCCCTTTCTGTCTCTAATCTCAAGGTCAAACTCTTGTAGCAATAAGATCCATCTGATCAATCTGGGCTTAGCATCTTTCTTGTTGAATAGGTATCGAATAGCTGCATGATCAGTGTACACCACCACTTTTGTACCCACAAAATACGACCGGAACTTGTCAAATGCAAACACCAGAGCTAGCATTTCTTTTTCTGTGACTGTGTAATTGCTCTGAGCCGCATTCAGCGTCTTGCTTGCATAATAAATAGAATGAAAAACTCTATTCTTCATTTGTCCCAAAACAGCTCCCACAGCCACATCACTGGCATCACACATCAACTCAAATGGTTGTTCCCAGTCAGGAGAAGTAAGTATGGGTGCTTCTATCAACTTCTGCTTCAACTTTTCGAATGCTACAACACACTCATCATTTAATTCAAACTTGACCTCCTTTTCTAGCAGCCTGCATAGCGGTCTAGAAATGTTGGAAAAGTTTTTTATGAATCGTCTCTAGAATCCTGCATGTCCCAGAAAACTTCGTACACCTTTCACGGATACTGGTGGTGGCAATTTCTCAATCACCTCTATTTTAGCACGATCGACTTCCAACCCCTTTTTAGACACCTTGTGGCCTAGGACAATCCCCTCCTTTACTAAGAAGTGGCATTTCTCCCAGTTTAACACCAGGTTGGATTCTTCACATCGAGCCAGTACCCTGTCAAGATTCTGCAAGCAAGTAGCAAACGAATTACCAAAAACAGAAAAATCATCCATAAATACCTCAACAAAATCTTCAACCATGTCATGGAATATAGCCATCATGCATCTCTGAAATGTGGCGGGTGCATTGCATAACCCAAACGACATTCGCCTGAAAGCATATGTCCCATAAGGACAGGTGAACGTCGTCTTCTCTTGATCCTCAGGAGCGATGGCTATTTGGTTATAGCCGGAGTACCCATCAAGAAAGCAGTAATATTCCTGCCCTGCCAACCTGTCAAGTATTTGGTCAATAAAAGGAATGGGGTAATGGTCTTTCCTCGTGGCTTCATTCAGCTTTCGGTAGTCCATACAAATTCGCCATCCTGTGACGGTTCGTGTGGGGATTAACTCATTTTTCTCATTGGTGATTACAGTCATCCCCCCTTTCTTAGGAACACATTGAACGGGACTGACCCACTCACTGTCTGAAATTGGGTAGACTACACCTGCATCAAGCCACTTAATTATTTCCTTTCTTACCACATCTTTCATTGCTGGATTAAGTCTCCTCTGTGGCTGAACTATCGGCTTGGCTCCTGTCTCCATAAATATCCTGTGCGTGCAGAAAGCTGGATTTATACCCTGAATGTCGGACATTTGCCAACCCATTGCTTTCTTTCTCTTCCTTAAGACCCCCAAAGCTGCCTGTTCCTGTTCCTCTGTCAAGTCTGCAGAGATGATAACTGGTAAAGTCTCTCCCTCCCCCAAAAAGATATATTTTAAATGGGGAGGCAATTCTTTCAGCTCCAATTTCGGTGCCTTCTCAACAGACGGTTTCGGCAATGGCTCTAGTGATCTCATCAAGGACTGAAATTCCTGTCTTCTCGGGTATTGAGGTGCTCCATCTAATAATTGAACCATTCCACAAGCTTCTCCATCCCCAAAATGATCAGAGTGCGTAAGCGCTCTCTCCAAGGGGTCTTGAGCTTCAACAGCCTGCTTACTTCCTACATGTTCAACCACGTTGATTTCCGAAAGCTCCTCATGTATAGCCGGCAGCTTCATGGATTTTAACACATCAAATACCTCTACCTTGTCATGTGCTTGCATTGTAAGTTTACCCGCAGCTACATCGATCAATGCCTTTCCGGTTGCCAAAAATGGTCGTCCCAAAATAAATGGGACTTCTGCATCTGGTTCAAAATCCAGAACAATGAAATCTACCGGAAAAATGAGGGAGCCTACCTGCACTAGCACATCCTCAACAATGCCATCCGGCTTAGCTAAGGACCTGTCTGCTAGCTGCAAGATCACTGTTGTGGGTCTAGGACTCCCTAGCCCTAACTTTCTGAATACCGAAGATGGCATCAGATTTATACTTGCCCCCAAGTCGCATAACCCACGAGCTCGGATACTTTGCCCAATCGTCAGCTGGATGGTAAAACTTCTAGGATCGATTAGTTTAGTGGGCAACCTGTTCTGAATACGGGATGTGCATTCCTCTGTTAAAGCCATCGTGGCATACTCAGTTAAGCGACTTTTGTTGGCCACGATGTCTTTGATATACTTTGCATATTTCGGCACACCCTGCAAGACATCAACAAGAGGTAAGTTAACATGTACCTGTTTGAGTACCTCCATGAATTTCTGGAAACACGCCTCCTCCTTGTGTTTCTTAAGTCGTTGAGGGAACGGGGGTGGAGGCCTTGCTGGTTCAGCTTCTTTGGTCTTCCCCGTATCTGAGGTTTGTTCTCCCTCAACATCTACTGCTCCTGACTTCTGAGGCGGTCTTTCAGGTTCCACCTCCTTTAATTGTAAACCACTCCTCGTGGTCACTGCATTTACCTGCTTAGGATTTGGATCCGTGTCGCTATGTAGTCCTCCCCTGGGTCTAGTATTTTGGGCACTAGCAAATTGCCCAAACTGATATTCAAGAGCCTTGGTTGCCAATTGATTGTTCTTTACTTTGGCTGCCAGTTTGACGTAGTCAGCCTGCAATTGTGCCTGGTTGGCAATCATGGTCTTGAACATTTCCTCAATAGTCGGTGATGGTGGTGGAGGAGGGGCATTGTGATTTCTGAACTGATTCTGATAGCCTTGTTGCCCTCCTTGGTTTCTGTGCATACCCTGCCCTGAACCTTGGCCTTGTTGATTGTTGCTACCCCACGAAAAATTCGGATGATTCCTCCAATTCGAGTTGTAGCTACCACCAAACTGCTGTTGATTCCTCTGTGCATTGCCCACAAAGTTGACAGAATCAGGATTTGCACCACAGCACTCAGCTGAATGCTCACTACTACCACACACTTCACACCACATCTGTTGGACTGCATTAACTGAGGCTGAAGGCTGGTTCAAATTCATAGTGCTGAAGTGAGTGTTTAACTGATTTTGCAAAGCAGCTATCTGTGCAGCGATAGCTGTGAATCCATCCACTTCGAACACTCCCGCTGCTTTCCTTGCTCCACCCCTTGAAGAATCTGCATTCCATTTCGGATTGGCTTGTGAGATTCGGTTGAGCAAAGTGTACAACTCTTCATAAGTCTTCTCCAGCGCTTGCCCTCCAGCTGCTGAGTCTAACAAAATTTTAGTGTGGGGTTCCAAACCCTCAATAAAAGTGTGTACCAACACCTCATTTGACTGATGATGATGAGGACAGTCCCGCAACATGGACTTGAATCTTTCCCAGGCTTGATAAAGATTTTCTCCTTCCCTCTGTTTAAAACTTAGAATCTGACTTCTAAGTTTAGCTGTTTTACCTGAAGGGAAAAATCTGATCAAGAACTTCTTTGCAAGATCATCCCACGTTGATATAGAGTTGGGTGGTTCAGCTTTTAACCACCTCTTGGCTTCACCCAATAAGGAAAATGGAAATAAGGTGAGCCGAACATAATCAGGTGACACTCCAGCGGGTATGTACGTGTCACTTATCTCCAAAAAGTTCTGGAGATGTTGTTGCGGATCTTCGTGAGGGAGACCGGTGAACTGCCCGCTCGTGTGCAAAAGTTGCACCATATTTTGCTTTAACTCAAATCTCCCCCCAGGCTCTGGTTTGTGGATGCTGGAATGTACATTATTAGCGTGTGGGATTGCCACCTCGCGAACCGGCCTGGCTGCTACTTCCTCGGGCACTAACACTGCCCGTACAACTGGTGGATTGGGTTGCTCCATCGTAGACTGTTTGAGCAACTGCAGCTTCTTCCGAAGAGCTTCTCTACGTTGACTATGCAATTCACGTTCAGGCTCTAAGTAAGATTCCACCAACTCCTTGTCCCTTGCCAGTGTTCACAGAAATAAAAATCTGCAAAATACAGGCTAAGACCAAGTTGTTAACACTTAAGAAAATAAAATACAAATACAGTAAATTTACACTAAACAAAATTTTACAAATCGCCTAGCCTCCCCGACAACGGCGCCAAAAACTTGTCCCGCTGGTTCGGTATGTGTTAAAAACCGACACGCAAGTGTACGTGGTCAAACAAGTAATAAAGTGGCTAAGTAGCCAAGTATCGATCCAAGGAGGCTGCTCTGGATATGCAAAATTTCCTAGTTCACTATATTTCTATTCTATTTCTAACTATGCTAACAACTATCCAATCAAGAATTTAGGGAGTTTTTGTTTCTAAACTAATTAAATACTAAACTTAACAACTATTATTTACGTTGAATTCAGACAATGGATATGCTCATGCCAAGGTTAAGAACGAGTAATGGAGTTGATAATTATGATAATTTGGTCATCCTCTTCTTCATATTGCTAGTCAAGAACGTTTGCCTAGAAATTAAAACTTCCGTATTTAATTTCACTTTAGAATCATAAACCATTCGTCTACATTTCTGTGATCAAATGAAATTCATGACCTAACACTACAATTCCGGTTCCTAAATTGACTAATACGGATTTCAAGTATATTTCTATCAAGAAAGCACATCAAAACCCAATTTTCCCAAATCAAGTTAAGAACAATGCCCTATTAATTCACAACTTTCCAATTTCTTGCTCTCTCGAGTGAAATTGGACTTTTTAGATATGCATTAATGGTGGCCAATCAAGAATGTACTAAGCACAAGAATTAATATAACAATATGCAAGAAGAAGAAGAAACCATATCAATTATTATCAATAATCATTACACAAGTTCAAAACCTCAGCAAGAAAGGAATTAGCCACTCATTCTTGGATTAATCGTCCTAGAATGAGTGTAAATCATGCATACAATTGAAGGAAAAGAAGAAGGGAAGAGAAGAAAACTCTTATCTTTTCTATTCTTCAACTGCCACAAAACCACGTTCCTCTCTCCACTCCTGAACTCTGCTTAAAAAACTAGAACTAAAAATAAAGACTTCTTTAAAAATAACCTAAGTGTGCTATTTATACTAGTGGGAAATTTTTCCCGGAATAACAAGCAACGTGTCACGGAGGCCAACGCAGAGCACTTCCTCCGTGACACGGCGTGGACGCGGACCCTCTCTGGAAATTGCAGGGTCCGGATAATTGGTCTCAACGTGGCACGGAGGCCATCGCGGAGGCCTATCTCCGTGCCACGGAACTGACGCGCAGGCACACTGGAAATTGCCTAATTAATTCCTGCCCAGGCAGTGTGCTACCGCGATGGCAGCGTGGCACGGCTCCATCGCGGAGCCAGTGTAAAATGTGCCATCCAAGGTCTTTTCCACGCTCGCATCCAAGTCCAACTTCGACATAGTTCCAACCCGCATTTTAGCTCCTAAAAATCACATTATCCTGCAAAACAAATGCTAATCATGTTGGTTAGTATAAATTCGCATTTTATTACCAAATACATGATATTATATACACATTGCACAACAAACAAGGTAAAAATGATACGTTTGAGTATCACTTGGGCATATAAATTTGCCCAAGATCAATGCTAGTGACTATTAGTGGCTAATCCAATATGTACAAGTTCCATAGCTTCCATTACAACCCATTAAAGTCCTACGTGATCTTACATTGCATTTCTTTATATTAGTGGAGTAATACACTAAGGGCAAGCTTATGGGTCATGACATGATGCATGTGAATTCTTTTGGGAGAGAGAGTGAAATTAATCTTTACATGCCCCTACTTGAATGTTTGTGTGTCACATGAACAAAAAGGGGAAGATTCTCTTGAGTTGTGAGGGCACATGCTTGATGAAAGATTGATTTTCGTGTGGAATATCTTGATTAGCTGATTAGCATGAGTTTGCCGATATCGAGAGTCGATTCTTGTAGTCTAGGAAGTCTTGATGTATTAAAGGTCATTGCATTGTTAAGACCATGCATGTTTTCTTGATGATTTACAATATTGAATGATCGGTATGACCGTAGCATAAATTGTCGCACCATAGTGGCGAAGGTTGGGATGTAATTTGCATGAATTGTGTATATGTTGTTCGAGGACGAACAAGGATTTAAGTGTGGGGTAAGTGATCTTGGGCAGATTTATATGCCCAAGTGATACTCAAACGTATCATTTTCGCCTTGTTTATTGTGCAATGTGTATACATTTTCATGTAATTGGCAATAAAATGTGAATTTATACTAACCAACATGATTAGCATTGTTTTGCAGGTAAAACATGATTTTGAGGAGCTAAAATGCATGTTGGAACAATATCGGAGTTGGACTTGGATGCGAGCACGAAAAAGACATTGGACTGCACAATGTAAAGGAGCTCCGCGATGGAGCCGTGCCACGCTACCATCGCGGAGGCACACTGCCTGGAGGGTGATTTAATTGTCAATTTCCAGTGGAGCCTCGCGACAGCTCCGTGGCACGGAGGCAAGCCTCCGCGTTGCATGCCGTGCCACGTTGAGGCTATATTCCCGGACCCCAGATTTCCAGTGAGGGTCCGCGTCCATGCCGTGTCACGGAGGCAATGCTCCGCGTTACCCTCCGTGACACGTTGCTTGTTATTCCGGGAAAAATTCCCACTAGTATAAATAGAACACTTAGGCTTATTTTTAATAAATTCAGACTTGGTGGAGCAAGGACGTGGGTTACAGGCAGTTGAGGGACGAAAAAGCTCAGGGTTTTTCTCTCTTTCTTTCTTCTTTCAATCAATTGTTTGTATGATTAACACTTGTTTTAGGATGATTAATCCACAAATGAGTGGCTAATTCTCTTCCTTGCCGAGGTTGTGAACAATGGTGATGAATTTTGATTATTGAATTGTATGGTTTTTCATCTTCTTCTTCCATGTTGTTCTATTAATTCTTGTTTCTACTGCATTAGTGTCACACCCCGCCTTGGGGGGTATGACTGGCACCTGGTGCCCTACTGGGAATTGAACTGCTAGACTGCTAAGACTGGGCACATCTGGTGCCTGGCTGGCTCTAACTCATATTTCTGGAAACGAAGGGCTATATAACGGCTGTAAACAAAGCCCCCCGGCCTATTGGCCTATAGTCTCCTGTACCTGTACTAACAGCTGACCAAAAACATATCAATTCAGGGAAACCTATGCGGGCCGACAAGGCCACCATGCTGTCTAGTTATCTATTACTCAATCATGAAGTACTAGAAAGCTACGTGACCGGCAAGGTCACCACTACTGGCAAACTATGGCCCCACACGGCCAACATAAAGAAAGAAAGAGTATTAATAGCTATACAACTGCACGGCCTCACACGACCGGCTCATCTGACCACAGGGAAATATATACAGACTGCAAGCCTCTAGGAATAGCAATAGAAATGATCGGGAAAGGGCCCCGACCTACCCGTACTATACAACAAAAGGAACTGAAATACACCTCTGGAGTTCAGTCTCCGGATGACAGGAGCTAAATACTCGATCGCTGACAGGAATCACGTAGTATCGCCTGCTCGTCTATGAGTACCTGCAGGCAAGTAATGCAGTGCCCCGCCGGGCGTCATTACCGCTGGTACTGAGTATGTAAAGCAATAACTGAAAGCAAAATCTGAAAACAACAATGTAACTGATGAAACTGAAGTAACAAGAATTAGATTAACTGTCTGATAATATAAGTCATACCTTCTCTCATTTATACTGAAAGGAAATAGGGGTCGTACTTGGAGACGTGTCACTCAACTGCTGATCTACTCGTATCTAACGTGACATGACATAACATAACATAACATACATAGAACACACAAACCTTACCCGGCCCCCATAAGCCGAGAGGTACAACCAGCACAGAATCTACACCCCTACCCCGGTCATCCCATCTCCTATAATAGCTATAAGCATCCCGCCTGTCCCCTAGGTATGCACTTGGGCTCGCTGAGCCTCTGACTATAACTGCACCTGAGTCCGAAGGATTCCTGAATCAACACCCGGGCGTATCCGCTCGACAGGGGTGTGTAAAAGCCGACCAAGGCATAATATGCGGAAAACTGGCATCCCATCTTCGTCCCCTATGGGACGGCATGCCACTCCGTAGAGTAACGTATCCTCATCCTCTGGTGGATGAGTTGATACAGCTATCAACCCTGGGGCGGTCATGGATGCTAGGTAGTCCAACCCCAAACAATACGACGGTCTCAACTAGTAATACTATCTGCATATCTCACATGCTGAGGCTAATAGGGGTAAAGTATCGTATATATTACATGCTGAGCTAGTGATAGTAATCTGTACGTATTTAATACGTGCTGAGGCTGGTAAAGATATATGTATATGAATATAGTCTCCTGCCAGACTGTTCTGGGGCTAATACTGAACAGGATATAGTATTTCTGCTGAAAACCATGTTGTATACTGAGTTTCTGTATTAACGTGATTTACTATTCTAATGTGCTTTCTAGCTTCACTTTAACTTGTTGTTCTACTTCTGAGATGTCTTACAGATATTACATTGCTTTACTGGGTTCCAACTGAATACAATGACACCCTAACATTTCGTATTACATCACATACTGAGCATGCTGTGCAGTTCCTAACACTTATATTAAAATCTATATCGTGCTAGCAAGTCTCGCGCTGATCATAACATGATGTTTCTACTGTCGTACCAACATTTGTAATACACATCATACATGGCTTCTGAATATTCTACTGGCCTTTAAATTACTGTACTTAACCAAGGTTACTAAATTGCCGAGGAAACTAGCTTTACATACCTTATCCTTGAACTATTCGTCTGTCGAACGAGACTCGGCCGGTACTTCAGCTATTTTCTCCCAACTGCATTCATAAATGTGTCAATTAATATTAAATACAGCTTTACTTTAAAAGGCAACGTCACTTTCGATATCGTTTATAGCCTAAACTTAGGCTTATCGAAAGACAGCCAAAAACTCGCTATTTTTCAGAGGTCCAGAAGGGAGAAATATTCACTTCACAGCTAGGAACACATAGACACTAATTTAGAGCAATTCCACTTACCTTAGCTCGGTGGCTCGACGATTCGTCAGCCGTATCTCACGAAACTGAATCCGTAGAAATGCTCTCTGCTGCTAAATACCTCAGTATCTGGAGTTAATTTGAGTTTGGACAACGTTTAGCAGCGTAATCGGTCGAAAATTATAATCCCTCCTTCGTTCTTCTCCTTTCTCTGATTTCTCTCTCTGTTTCCTGGAAATTTCTTAAGTGTTTAAATGATTTAAACCCGAAGTGGGCTTTATATACTTGGGCCTGGACAAGGCCAATGTGTCACGGAGCCAACGCGGAGGCCTCTCCTCCGTGACACGCTGCCATCGCGGAGGGGCTCCGCCTCGGCTCCTTCCGCGATGGTTCGACAGGTTTCTCGTCCGATCTTTTCCCGGGCCTTTCTCCAGCACATATGGCCCTCAAATATGCTTAACCATCATGCGAATAGGTCATCTAGGTGCCGGGAATGCTACGGGGTATAACATTCTCCCCCCCTTAAGAACATTCGTCCTCGAATGTACACTGTTATCTAGAGGACTACTTAACTTACTTTCTAGAAATATTTCGGCAGAGTTTCCCCTGTAATATGGACTATAGCAAAAAACCTAAAATGCAGAAAAGTCCAACACAGGCACTGCACATAATATTTTAGGATCCACTGGATAACTAAATATCAATCTTTCTCATTCACACACATACAACTATAAGGTACTGCATAAGTAACAATATGGACATACCTGTCGCCTGACTAGGCCTGGAATAGGTGAGGGTATCTGGCTTTCATATCTTCTTCAGCTTCCCACGTCATTTCCTCACGGTTCCTGTTACGCCCCAATACTTTGACAAACGCCACATCTTTAGTTCTCAGACTGCGAATCTGTCTGTCTAAGATAGCTACTGGAACCTCTTCATATGCTAACTCTTCTGTGACCTGGACATCCTGAGCTGAGACTACTGTAGAAGGGTCCCCTACGAACTTCCTCAACATAGAGACATGGAATACTGGGTGAACAGATGCTAACTCTGGAGGCAAGTTCAATTCATATGCAACTCGGCCTATTCTTCGCCGAATCTGATATGGCCCAATGAATCTCGGGCTAAGCTTGCCTTTCTTGCCAAACCTCATTACCCCTTTCATCGGAGAGACTTTCAGATATACCCAGTCATTTACCGCAAATTCTAGATTTCTACGCCGCATATCTGCATAAGACTTCTGGCGGCTCTGAGCAGTCAGTAGACGTTCTCAGATAAGCTTTATCTTTTCCTCTGAGTACCGAACAATGTCTGGACCAACCAATGATGATTCTCCTATTTCAAACCAACCAATCGGCGATCTACATTTTCGCCCATATAATGCTTCAAAGGGCGCCATCTGAATAGCTGAATGGTAGCTGTTATTATAAGCAAATTCAATTAACGAAAGATTCTCATCCCAGCTACCCCCAAAATCTAGCACACACGTTCGTAGCATATCTTCGAGCGTCTGAATTGTACGTTCAGCCTGCCCATCTGTCTGAGGATGGAATTTTGTGCTCAAGTTAATCTGCGTTCCCAAACCTTTCTGAAACGACTGCCAGAATCTAGCTGTGAATTGTGCTCCCCTATCTGAAATGATGGATACCGGCACTCCATGCAATCTAACTATTTCTCTGATATATAATTCGGCGTAATCCTCAGCTGAGAAGGTAGCCCTTACTGGCAGGAAATGAGCTGATTTTGTCAGCCTGTCAACTATTACCCAAATGGAATCATTTCTGCGTCTAGTATGGGGTAACCCTGTTACAAAATCCATGTTTATCGCTTCCCATTTCCACATAGGCACCGGTATATCTTGCATCAAACCGCCCGGTTTCTGGTGCTCTGCTTTCACCTGCTGACAGTTAGAACATCTAGATACAAATTCGGCTATCTCAGCTTTCATACCTGGCCACCAGTAGATGTCTCTAATGTCGTGGTACATTTTGGTCGCTCCTGGATGGAGGGAATAACGAGCGTAATGTACCTCATGCATGATCCGCCCGCAAAGCCCTGAAACATTCGGGACACAGAGGCGGCCCTTACAGCGTAGCACATTATCCTCCGTCATTTGGAAATCTGACTCCTTACCTTCCTGAATTCTATCTCTGAGCTGGACTAAATCAGGATCCTCGTACTGTCGTTCTTTTACCTCTGTAACTAATGATGACACAGCAGAATTCTGAATTACTGCTCTATTATTTTCTGTTTCCATTACTCGAACGGCTAAACCAGCTAACTGATGAATTTCTTTGGCTAACTTCCGCTTCTCAGGTCGTAAATACGTCAAACTTCCCATTGACTTACGGCTCAGGGCATCTGCTACAACATTAGCTTTTCCAGGGTGGTATAGAATATTCACATCATAATCTTTTAATAGCTCCAACCAGCGGCGTTGCCGTAGATTCAACTCCCTCTGAGTGAAAATGTACTGTGAGCTCTTATGATCTGTGTAAATATCAACATGGACGCCGTACAGGTAATGCCTCCACATTTTTAAGGCGTGGATTACCGCGGCCAATTCCAGGTCGTGGGTAGGGTAATTCTTTTCGTGTTTCCTCAGTTGTCTGGAAGCATATGCAATTACTCTACCATGCTGCATCAACACACAACCTAACCCGACGCCTGACGCGTCGCAATAGACTGAATAACCTTCGGTGCCTTTCGGCAATGCCAGTACTGGGGCGGAGGTTAATCTGTCTTTCAGTTCCTGGAAGCTCTGCTCACATGCCTCTGTCCATTGAAACTTTGCTGCTTTCTGTGTTAATTTGGTTAGAGGTGCTGCAATAGTTGAGAACCCTTCAACGAACCTCCTGTAATATCCTGCCAACCCCAGAAAGCTACGGACTTCAGTTGGAGTGGTAGGCCTAGGCCAGGACTTAACTGCTTCTATCTTCTGCTTGTCTACCTGTATACCAGCGTCTGAGACGATATGCCCTAAGAAGGCCACTGAGTTAAGCCAAAATTCACACTTAGAAAATTTAGCATATAGCTGACGGTCCCTGAGAA
This sequence comes from Datura wrightii, assembly GCA_035772735.1. Lineage (NCBI taxonomy): Eukaryota > Viridiplantae > Streptophyta > Magnoliopsida > Solanales > Solanaceae > Datura > Datura wrightii. The sequence continues at coordinate 120,094,074 of JASDFA010000016.1, forward strand.
TCTGGAGCACTGTCCGCAAATGAGTCCGGTGATCTGCTTCAGAGCGAGAATACACCAGAATGTCATCAATGAATACTATCATGAACAAGTCCAGGAAAGGTTTGAAAATACTGTTCATCAGGTCCATGAAGACTGCTGGGGCATTCGTTAACCCGAAGGACATAACTAGAAATTCAAAATGTCCATATCGGGTCCTGAACGCTATCTTAGGAATATCTCTCTCACGTACTCGGACCTGGTGATATCCAGACCGCAAGTCAATCTTAGAAAAGTATCTGGCTCCCTGTAACTAATCAAATAAGTCATCAATTCTGGGGAGCGGGTACATGTTCTTTACTGTAACTTTGTTTAGTTGCCGGTAATCTATACACATTCGGAGCGAGCCATCTTTCTTCCTCACCAATAAAACTGGCGCACCCCACGGTGAAGTACTCGGCCTAATGAAACCTTTATCCAACAAATCATTCAACTACTCCTTTAATTCTCTGAGTTCTGCAGGAGCCATGCGATAAGGAGGAATCGATATCGGCTGGGTGCCTGGTAATAAATCAATAGCAAAGTCTATTTCCCTTTCTGGGGGAATACCAGGTAACTCGTCTGGGAACACATCAGGGAATTCATTCACCACTGGAATAGACTGGAGTGTCGGAGATTCTGCTTGAACATCCTGAACTCTGACCAGATGGTAAATACATCCCTTAGATATCAACTTTCTCGCCTAAAGGTAGGAAATAAACCTACCCTTTGGCGTAGCAGTGCCGCCCTTCCACTCCCGCACTGCTTCTCCCGGGAAGTGGAACCGGACCGTCTTGGTCCAACATTCAACATTTGCAAAACACGGTACTAACCAGCCATACCCATTATGGCATCGAAGTCTATCATTTCTAACTCGACCAAATCTGTTGTGGTCTGACGGTCAGCAACCTCTACTGTACACCCGCGGTAGATTCGGCTAGCTGTGATAGAGTCACCGACGGGCGTGGATACTGAAAAGGGCTGCTGCAATAATTCTGGTGCAATACTAAACTTTCGTGCCACAAATGGAGTAATATAGGACAAAGTAGACCCTGGATCAATCAACACATAAGCAGGGTGTGAGCAGATAGTTAGCATACCTGTCACAACATCAGGCGATGCTTCTGAATCTTGCCTCCCTAGTAAGGCATATGTGCGGCTTGGACCCGCACCTGTGCTGGAGGCCCCTGATCTGCCCCGACCCCTGCCTGCTGAAACTGAGGGCCTGCGCCCAGTCGAGGATGCTGTGACTCGTGACCCTGCAGATGCCCTATCCTGTCTATCCCGGTCCTCTCGACCTCTGGCTGGGCAATCTTTCATCAAATGGCCTTCTTGGCCACAAATATAACATGCGGTGGAGCCATATCTGCATGCTCCAGGATGGCGTCGACTGCATATTGGGCAAAGTGGTAGGGTATACCTACTCTGCTCCGCCCTCCTCTATAATGGTGACTCTGCCATCTGCGAGCCTCTACCAGTCTCTGACTGCCCCTGCGGCTGAATCTACCTCCCTGTGACTGCGGCAGAGGCGGAGGCCTGGGCGACCTGTCTAACAATTGTGGCCTGGGTCTTCCTCGGGCCTCCCTCTGTAACTCAACTGGCCAGTCCCGGCGACGCTGTTCCTGATTAACCCTTCTGATCTCCCGTTGACGCTGTTTGATGCCCTCAATATTCTGGGCAAATGCTTGAACTCAAGCAATGTCCATGTCCTCTCGTAGTGTGGCTGTAATGCAAGTCTTAACATATTCTGGATTCGACCCCATAATAAAGCGGTGCACTCTGGATGCCATGGTATCCACAATGGCCGGTGCATACCGGGATAAGGAATCAAACCGCAAGGAATATTCCCGAACACCCATGGCCCCCTGCTCTAGATGCAGAAACTGGTCTACCCGAGCCTGTCGAATCTCCCGCGGCAAATAGTGATCCAGAAAAGCTCCTGAAAAGCTGGACCAGGTGGGAGGGGAAACATCTCTCCCTCGGGACCTTTCCCAACTTTCATACCATAACACGGCAATATCCCGTAACCGGAATGCTGCCAACTCAACTGATTCTGTAGGCGTGGCATGCATAACCCGGAAGATTCTCTGCATTTGATCCAGAAAATCCTGAGGGTCCTCTGCCCGATCCGTACCTGTAAACTGTGGGGGATTCAGGGCTAAGAACTCTCGGACCCTCGAACTACTGGGCCCTCCTGATAATTCTGCAGCTGTAGACGGCATTGGCTGACGCTGAGCAGCCATCATATGTGCTAACATAACTACAGCACTCCTAACCTCCTGGTCGAAAGGTGTCGGTACAGGGACTGCTGAAGGTAATGTCGCCCCAAGTGGCTCCTGACGTAGTGGAGACTGCTGAGGAGGCTGGGACGATGCCTCTGTAGTGCCCTCTGATCGGGCTGTTTCTAAACGAGGGTGAGGCATCCTGCTGGTGCCTTCCCCTACTGCAACATCTAAGCTCCGACCTGTGATAGGATGGCGCTGTTCCGACATTATCTATAACCAAAGAATATAGTAAGCTTTTAGGGACTCAACCCTATACTGTACCGCTCTACAGCACGACTGAATAAGAATAAAAGACAACCATCCTATCATGCCTTGCAGCCTCCTACCCATAGTATGTGGTGCACAACACATCCATGGACAGGACTCTACTTAGCACGGCTTGCAGACTCCATGGGATATGTTCGGGTGTTCCGGTAGGGGTTAAAAACCGACACGCAAGTGCACGTGGTCAAACAAGTAATAAAGTGGCTAAGTAGCCAAGTATCGATCCAAGGAGGCTCAAGATATGTAAAGTTGCCTAGTTTACTATATTCTATTTCACTTCTAATTATGCTAACAACAATGTAACCAACAGTTACTTGAGTTTTTGTTTCTAAACTATATATACTAAAATTAATAACAACTATTTACTGTGAATTTAGACAATGGATATGAACATGCCAAGGTTAAGAACAAGTAATGAACTTGATAATCATGATAATTTGGTTAATCTCTTCTTCATGTTGCTAGCCAAGAACATTCGCCTAGAAATTAAAACTCTCGTATTTAATTTCACTTTAGAATCATAAACCATCCGTCTACATTTCAGTGATCAAATGCAATTTATGACCTAGCAATACAATTTCGGTTCCTAAATTGACTAATACGGCTTTCAAGTATATTTCTATCAGGAAAGCACATCAAAACCCAATTTTCCCAAATCAAGTTAAGAACAATACCCTATTAATTCACAACTTTCCAATTTCTTGCTCTTTCGAGTGAAATTGGACTTTTTAGATGTACATTAATGTCGGCCACACACTAATGCAGTAAGAACAAGAATTAATAGAACAACATGGAAGAAGAAGAAGAAAACCATATCAATTATAATCAAAATTCATTACAAGTGACAAAACCTCAGCAAGGAAGAGAATTAGCCACTCATTTGTGGATTGATCATCCTAAAATGAGTGTAAATCATACGTACAATTGATAGAAAGAAGAAAAGAAGAGAAGAAATCCCTTAGCTTTTTCGTTCCTCAACTGCTCCTAACCCACGTCCTTGCTCTCCACTTCTGAACTCAGTCTAAAAACTAAAAACTGCTTAAAATAAACCTAAGTGTGCTATTTATACTAGTGGGAAATTTTTCCCGAAATAACAAGCAACGTGTCACGGAGGCCAACGCGGAGCACTGCCTCCGTGACACGGCGTGGACGCGGACCTTCACTGGAATTTCAGGGTCCGGTAAATTAGCCTCAATGTGGCACGGAGGCCAACGCGGAGGCCTCTCTCCATGCCACGGAGCTGACGCGATGGCACATTGGAAATTGCCATTTTAATTCCTGTTCAGGCAGTGTGCTACCGCGATGGTAGCGTGGCACGGCTCTAGCGCGGAGCCCCTATAAAATGTGCATTCCAATGTCTTTTCAACGCTCGCATCCAAGTCCAACTCCAATATAGTTCCAACATGCATTTTAGCTCCTAAAAATCACAATACCTGCAAAACAAATGCTAATCATGTTGGTTAGTATAAATTCGCATTTTATTACCAATTACATTATATTATATACACATTCCACAACAAACAAGGTAAAAATGATACGTTTGAGTATCACTTGGGCATATAAATCTGCCCAAGATCACTTACCCCACACTTAAATCCTTGTTCGTCCTCGAACAACATATACACAAATCATGCAAATTACATCCCAACCTTCGTCACTATGGTGCGACCATTTACGCTACGGTCATACCGATTATTCAATTTTTTGCAAATCATCACGAAAACATGCTTGGTCTTACAATACAATGACCTTTAATACATCAAGACTTCCTAGACCTTTTAGAATTGATTCTTGATATCGGCAAACTCATGCAAATCAGCTAATCAAGAAATCCGACACGAAAATCAATCTTTCCTCAAGCATGTGCCCTCACAACTCGAGAGAATCTTCCCCTTTATGTTCATGCAGCACACAAACATTCAATTAGGGGCATACAAAAATTAATTTCACTCACTCTCCCAAAAGAATTCACATGCCTCATGTCATGACCCATAAGCTTGCCCTTAGTGTATTACTCCACTAATATAAAGAAATGCAATGTAAGATCACGTAGGACTTTAATGGGTTGTAACGGGGCTATGGATCTAGTATATATATATATATTGGATTAGCCAATAATAGTCGCTAGCATCCTTAAGCGCCTTTTCAACTCATTCCCATCGACTTATGGACATTGTTCCTCTCTTTCCTCTTTTTCTCCCATTCATGCTGGTTTCCTTTCGTACAACCCATTTCATCAAACACACTTGACACAAAACAAAGGGTTGTCATGTACCCTCACTATCATTTAATTATAGCAAGTGCCTCTTCAACATCATCTTTTCTTTCTTCACTCTACTTTTCTTTTTCTTTTCACTTTTTAACACTTTGGGAAACATTGTCTTTTCTTTGTAAGCGCTTAAGAGTTTCTATAGACTTTAAGGCTAATGAAAATAAGGAATAAAGCTTAGTTTATACAAGTTTGGACAAAAGAAAGAAAGAAATCGGCTAAAGGCTCAACGGGCTGACTAGGGTATACAACATATAAAAAGGTAGAATTTGACAAGAAAAAAATGGAATCTATTCGTTAAAACAAAGAAATGCCTACATCCTTTCCAACACAACACTTCCTTCATTTCGTTTTGTATACACACCAGGCAAGTTCTAGACAATTCACAATGGCATGGAATAACAATACCTCACTTCACACTTCGTGCACATGCTCGAATCAAGATGCATTCACAGACTCTCTAATTAGCCAATCACATGAATTCAAAATTAAGCCTCAATCATACTGAATCAAATTCTATAGCCTAGGTAACTCAACATGTTTATCAAATTGCATGCTTTCAAATGAATCATTTTCACATTTTGAACATCAGTTACACACGCAACGAAATTTTAGCAACCATAAGCAACTACAGTTTATTGATGCAATCCACCAAAGAAAAACTAAAAACAAATAAAAATCCTACTCCTACCGACTACATTTCCCTTAAGACGGTCTTCATCCATCCATCATAGGGAACGGTCACTAACTATGACATCGGTTCAATGGGACTATTCTCGGTAAAAGAACCGAAAACAAACTCCGAGAAACCCAAAAAAATAAAAATCGAGAAATTTTGCAACACATCGATCATTTCGATAGAAAGAAAATATTTACAAGTGCAAAATATTTTCGCGCAAATTTGTGAAAAATATCGATCATCCCGACAGAAAAAAATATTTACAAACTATTTACAAAATATTTACACTGACAACCATAACTTTTCATAACACACATCATTAGCCACAAAACAAATATATACAGATACATCACCAAACAGTTCACAACAGGGAAAGCACAAACATTCATCCAAACCAAGGAAAAACATACAGCAAATTAGAGCCCAAGTCCCAGCACCTAGCTACTCCCCGCCCCACACTTAAATCGAACACTGTCCCCAGTTTTCACAAAAATTACAACACAAAAAATTCGGGTGGTGGAACTCCCTGATTAGTCGAAATATTCGACTTCCTCATCCGGTGCTGCGGCCTCGTCGCCCAAGTCTGAATCAGCTCCATCGTCGTCATCGGACTCTACATCGGAGTCCGCCCAGCGTGTCTCCTCATCAGTAGGGACATCGTCATCCGTCGGCTCCACGAAGGCTGGTCCCACCCGACATAAGGCTCTGGCGTTCTCGACAAAGGGGTAGTCCAGCTCCAGCTGCCATAATTCTTCCTCGGTGGCTGGTCTCCCACCAATCCGTAGCTGTAGCATCTGCATGCCAAACATACAGGCCATGTACTGATGGTCACGAGCATGTCGCTCGCCCAAAGTCAGTACTGGTCTGTGTGTAGTGTCGGGGGCCTTAGTCTTTGTCACATCGAGGGCCCTCCGCTCCAACTGCGGAATGTAGTCCAAGGCTTCTTCCTCAATGTCGAGGCCTCGGAGGAAGGTGGTGATGAGTCCGCCAAACCCATATCTGTGGCCCTGGTGCAGTCTGGCTCTCTTCATGGCGGATATTATTACCGCCCCAATATTAATCTCAAGCCCTTTCATAAGGGCATAAACCAAGCAGACACGGTCCCGGGTCACGTCCGTCATATGAACTCCCGGGATCAAACACGAACACACAATCTTCAGCCATAATCTGGCCTCCCTGTTCATCTGCGAATAAGGCAGCGTCTGGTGGTAACCCCTCTCCTTATGTCTACTCCATCGGGCTGTGGATCGAGCCCCACACAACGTACGTCTGATGTCGGCGTACGGTGGGGTGATGTTTAGCTGGCGGAGAACGTGGGCGTGTGTGTCCCGCGCTCCAACGATGGCATTCAGCTGCTGGGGTTCCAGAGTGACAATCTGCCCTCTGATTTTCACTGTGTGGCTTCTGATGGCCGGGTTCCAATTTGCATAGAACTCTCGGACCATGTGAAGGTTGCACTCCTTGGGCTCCTGAAAGATAAAGTTGAGCCCAGCTGCTTCAATTCTCTGTACAATGCGAGGGAACTCCTATGCGAGTGGTTCCCGTGCAATATGTTCTTCCGGGAAGTACTTGCTCTCCTTATGCTTATTATACCATTTCTTTCCTTCCTCGGTTACCCATCTTGTTCCGTATTAGCGGCGTTGGCCGCGCGGAACAGCGGGTGCAGCTGGGACTGCGGTGCCCAGTCTCATCCTTTTCCTACTGGTGCCTGAGGTAGAAGCACCCTTGCCTTTATCTTGTCTGCTCGCCATTGTACCTGTCAATTTACACAAACAAGCACAAAGTTAAGCTAAAAACTTCTTAACTTCGGCTAAGGTCGGGTTACACAACATTTACCCCACACTTAGGCCTTAGCTACTTCTACAAATTACGGCAACGATAACTCTAATTACACCACAGACAACACTATAAACTTCATGCTTAGTGCGTTCACAAAAAAATTTCGATAGCATAACGGTTAGCATACTACTCAGACTTCATACAGCTAATCCCAATCCTACTATCGCTAACAATTCACACATCGCACTTCGCAACAAAAACAACAACAAAATAAAAACAACGATAAAAACATTCTATATACAATCTAATCCAAACAATCTAACCAATTTACACACTTTTTGCATTTTCCCAAAAAAATTCGAGAATTTGTCGTCTTTTAACATTTACACAATATTTACCACGACTTCTCTCAAATTACAAACACACCCCGGCATCTAATTTGACGACTTATCAAGTCACTCAAGTTAAATTCAACAACTCATGCCCTAGAATACAATTCTATAATCAAATTCGAATTATTTACGCAATCGATAAGTTCAAACGCTAAATACAACAATCCAAACATATATCAATCACAAATAATCCAACATTCATGTTTAATTTCTACCTAGGGTGATATATCTCACCTCACATGCCCAAATTTGACTAAAATCGCCAAAAAATTGAGATAGACGATGAAAGCATACCTTTGAATTGAGAAACCGAAGAAACTTGACGTATTCCTTGCCTAGGAATGTGGCACGGTGCTTGGGGAGGGGAAATAGGTGTTTTGGTCGCGGAGGGAAGAGGGAATGGGAAGAAATGGGGCGAAATCGGGGGTTTTAATTTAAGAAAACACGCGGGTCACCCGGCAACCCGGTGTGACCCGGCACCAAATACACGACAACGTGTCACGGAGGGTAACGTGGAGCCCTTCCTCCGTGACACGGCGCCAACGCGCCAGTGCACTGTTTCTTCAATTAATTTAATTTTTCATACCTGGCCTCATTTTCTCGATTCCATGTATATTTCCTCCGTTATACCTGAAAATCACCTCACTAAATAAAAATTGGTTAGATTAATAGATTTCCCTAACTAAAATAAAAAATACTAACTAAAATGAAAATCTAAACCTAATCAAGAAAAGAAAAAGAAAAATAACAATTGGAAATAAAAAATAAAAACAAAAATAAAGATAAAAATTAACTACACTGTGCAAAAAGAAGAAAAAATAAAATATTTTTCTCATGGGTTGCCTCCCGTGCAGCGCCTGGTTTACCATCGCGGCTCGACGTCCTTTATGCTCACTTGTCTACTAGGGTGATGGACGATTTGTCCCGATCATGGTCATCCCCCCAGTAGTTCTTAACCTTATCCGGTGGCCTTCCTAGTAACTCTCGGGAATCACTCATTCCATTAGCATTCCCATGATCAATCACATTGATCACCGAGAGTTCCTTATAAACAGTCGGGAGCTTAGGTACCTTGTACACATCGAACACTTCGACCTTGTCATGTGCTCGCATCGTGAGTTGACCCGCAGCTACATCAATTAATGCTTTTCCGGTTGCCAAAAAGGGTCGTCCCAAAATAAATGGGACTTCAGCATCTTGTTCAAAATCCAGAACAATAAAATCGACCGGAAAAATGAGGGAGCCTACTTGCACTAACACATCCTCAACAATGCCATCCGTCTTAGCTAAAGACCTGTCTGCTAGCTGCAATCCCTAGACCTAACTTTCTGAATACCGAAGATGGCATCAGATTTATGCTTGCCCCCAAGTCGCATAATCCACGAGCTCGGATACTTTGCCCAATCGTAAGCAGGATAGTAAAACTTCCAGGGTCTTTCAGTTTTGTGGGCAACCTATTCTGAATACGGGAAGTGCATTCCTCCGTTAAAGCTACCGTGGCATACTCAGTCAAATGACTTTTGTTAGCCACGATGTCTTTAATATATTTCGCATATTTTGGCACTCCCTGCAAGACATCAACAAGAGGTAAGTTAACATGTACCTGTTTAAGTACCTCCATGAATTTCTGGAAACACGCCTCCTCCTTGTGTTTCTTCAGTCGTTGAGGGAACGGGGGTGGAGGCCTTTCTGGTTCAGCTTCTTTAGTCTTCCCCTTATCTGAGATTTGCTCTCCCTCAACATCTGCTGCTCCTGACTTTTGAGGCGGTCTTTCCGGTTCCACCTCCTTTAACTGCAAACCACTCCTTGTGGTCACTGCATTTACCTGCTTCGGATTAGGATCCGTGTCTCTAGGTAGTCCTCCTCTGGGTCTCGTATTTTGGGCACTAGCAAATTGCCCAAACTGATATTCAAGAGCCTTGGTCGCCAATTGGTTATTCTTCACTTCGGCTGCCAATTTAACATAGTCAGCCTGCAATTGCGCCTGATTAGCGATCATGGTTTTGAACATCTCCTCAATGGTAGGTGATGGGGGTGGAGGAGGGGCATTGTGATTTCTGAATTGAGCTTGATAATTTTGTTGCCCTCCTTGATTTCTCTGCATACCCTGACCAGAACTTTGGCCTTGTTGGTTGTTGCTACCCCATGAAAAATTCGGATGGTTTCTCCAATTTGAGTTGTAGCCACTACCAAACTGCTGCTGATTTCTCTGTGCATTGCCCACAAAGTTAACAGAATTAGGATCTGCACCACAGCATTCAGCTGAATGCTCACTACTACCACACACTTCACACCACATCTGTTGAACTGCATTGACTGAAGCTGAAGGCTGGTTCAAATTCATATTGTTGAAGTGAGTGTTTAACTGATTTTGCAAAGCGGCTATCTGTGCAGCGATAGCTGTAAACCCATCCACTTCGAGCACTCCCGCTGCTTTCCTTGCTCCACCTCTTGAAGAATCTGCATTCCATTCTGGATTGCTTTGTGAAATTCGGTTGAGCAAAGTGTACAGCTCCTCGTAAGTCTTTTCCAGCGCTTGCCCTCCAGCTGCTGAATCTAACAGAATTTTAGTGTGGGGTTCCAAACCCTCAATAAATGTGTGTACCAACACCTCATTGGACTGATGATGATGTGGACAGTCCCGCAACATGGATTTAAATCTTTCCTAGGCTTGATATACATTTTCTCCCTCCCTCTGTTTAAAACTTAGAATTTGACTTCTAAGTTTGGCTGTTTTACCAGAAGGGATAAATCTAATCAGAAACTTCCGTGCAAGATCATCCCACGTTGATATTGAATTGGGTGGTTCAGCTTTTAACCACCTCTTGGCTTCACCAAGTAAGGAAAACGGAAATAAGGTGAGCCGAACATAATCAGGTGACACTCCAGCGGGTATATAAGTGTCACTTATCTCCAAAAAGTTTTGGAGATGTTGTTGTGGATCTTCATGAGGGAGACCGGTAAATTGCCCGCTTGTGTGCAAAAGTTGCACCATATTCTGCTTTAATTCAAACCTCCCTCCAGGCTCTGGTTTGCGGATACTAGAATGTACATTGTTGGCGTGTGGGATTGCCACCTCGCGAACCGGCCTTGCTGCTGCTTCATCGGGCACTAACACTGCCCTCACAACTGGTGGATTTTGTTGCTCCATAATAGATTGTCGAAACAACTGCAGCTTCTTTTGTAGAGCTTCTCTACGTTGACTATGAAATTCACGTTCAGGCTCTAAGTAAGATTCCACCAGCTCCTTGTCCCTTGCCAGTGTTCACAGAAACAAAATCTGCAAAATACAGGCTAAGACCAAGTTGTTAACACTTAAGAAAATAAAGTATCTGTACGTATTTAATACGTCCTGAGGCTGGTAAAGATATATGTATATGAATATAGTCTCCTGCCAGACTGTTCTGGGCTAATACTGAACAGGATATAGTATTTCTGCTGAAAACCATGCTGTATACTGAGTTTCTGTATTAACGTGATTTACTATTCTAATGTGCTTTCTAGCTTCACTTTAACTTGTCGTTCTATTTCTGAGATGTCTTACAGATATTACATTGCTTTACTGGGTTCCAACTGAATACAATGACACCCTAACATTTCGTATTACATCACATACTGAGCATGCTGTGCAGTTCCTAACATTTATATTAAAATCTATATCGTGCTAGCAAGTCTCGCGCTGATCATAACATGATGTTTCTACTGTCGTACCAACATTCGTAATAAACATCATACATGGCTTCTGAATATTCTACTGGCCTTTAAATTACTGTACTGAACCAAGGTTACTAACTTGCCGAGGAAACTAGCTTTACATACCTTATCCTTGAACTATTCGTCTGCCGAACGAGACTCGGCCGATACTTCAGCTATTTTCTCCCAATTGGATTCATAAATATGTCAATTAATATTAAATACAGCTTTACTTTAAAAGGCAACGTCACTTTCGATATTGTTTATAGCCTAAACTTAGGCTTATGAAAGACGGCCAAAAACTCGCTATTTTTCAGAGGTCCAGAAGGGAGAAATATTCACTTCACAGCTAGGAACACATAGACACTAATTTAGAGCAATTCCACTTACCTTAGCTCGGTGGCTCGACGATTCATCGGCTGTATTTCACGAAACTGAATCCGTAGGAATGCTCTCTGCTGCTAAATACCTCAGTATCTGGAGTTAATTTGAGTTTGGACAACGTTTAGCAGCGTAATCGGTCGAAAATTATAATCCCTCCTTCGTTCTTCTCCTTTCTCTGATTTCTCTCTCTGTTTCCTAGAAATTTCATAAGTGTTTAAATGATTTAAACCCGAAGTGGGCTTTATATACTTGGGCCTGGACAAGGCCAACGTGTCACGAAGCCAACGCGGAGGCCTCTCCTCCGTGACACGCTGCCATGGCGGAGGGGCTCTGCCTCGGGTCCTTCCGCGATGGTTCGACAGGTTTCTCGTCTGATCTTTTCCCGGGCCTTTCTCCAGCACATATGGCCTTCAAATATGCTTAACCATCATGCGAATAGGTCGTCTAGGTGCCGGGAATTCTACGGGGTATAACAATTAGTGTGTGGCCGACATTAATGTACATCTAAAAAGTCTGATTTCACTCGAGAGAGCACGAAATTGGAAAGTTATGAATTAATAGGGTATTGTTCTTAACTTGATTTGGGAAAATTGGGTTTTGATGTGCTTTCCTGATAGAAATATACTTGAAAGCCGTATTAGTCAATTTAGGAACCGAAATTGTATTGCTAGGTCATAAATTGCATTTGATCACAGAAATGTAGACGGATGGTTTATGATTCTTAAGTGAGATTAAATACGAGAGTTTTAATCTCTAGGCTAATGTTCTTGGCTAGCAACAGGAAGAGAAGAATAACCAAATTATGATTATAATCAAGTTCATTACTTGTTCTTAACCTTGGCATGCTCATATCCATAGTTTCAATTCAAAGTAAATATTTGTTAATAGTTTTAGTATATAATTTATAAACAAAAATTATTTAACTTTTGGTTACGTTGTTGTCAGCATATTTAGAAGTAAGATAGAATATAGTATACTTGAGCAATTTTACTTATCCAGAGTCTCCTTGGTTCGATACTTGGCTTACTTAGCCACTTTATTACTTGTTTGACCACGTGCACTTGCGTGTCGGTTTTTAACCCTATAGCAAACACCCAAACAACGATATCCATCATTCTTTCTCCATTATCCCTCTCGCTCACGACCTTGTCTCCTATCCTTATACCCATTTCGGTTACAGTTGTCTCGATATTGGTTCCAACCTTAATTTTAGGAACTTTGGTGCCAAGTGTCCTGTCCAGACCCTTGGGCGTTGGCCTGAAAACCCACAACCTAGTTTTCCATGAAGTTTTCCTCCACCTCAGAATCTGAATTCTCTAACCCCGGTTCCTGACCGTGAGCTCCCACTGCATTTACCTTTCTCGTGCTAGAGCCCATGATACGCTTAGTGAGTTGGTCTAATGATGTCCATATATTGTCCAGCTTGTCATGACCCGAATATAGGCCCAGATTGAGACATGGGACGAAAACCCCCGAGAGGTTCCAAGTTGACCCATGGTATGAGCATAACAACTAATGCTCAATATAATAAATGCTGAAATCTAAAAATTTAAATAGCAGAAGTCTTAAATCTAATCACATCTGAATGACGAAAAACATAATACTAATCCGAAGATGAATACATTTTATGTCTGATAAGCCTTTACAACCTGACGAGTTTATGGAAAAAGACCCCAACTAACTCACTAATAAGTTGATAATGCAAGTACTGATAACAAGTTAATAAGAAGGTCCTCGAAGAGGACTCACCAACAAGCTAAGATATGCTAACTTTGACAATTTGGCTAACGGTAGGACAAAACCTAAACGTCCGAGCCTGTATCGTGAAATGATACAACATAGGGTATGTGGTCAGTACGTGGAATGTACTAAGTATGCAAGGTAAGTTATTATACCCCGTAAGATGTCAGCGGTTAATGTGCGTGCACGTGGATTTGTGACAAGTAATAGAAGCTTAATACATGAAGGAAAAGCCTCGAGAGCTGGGTCGGGCGAGTCTAGGGCACAAAAGGCCAGCACGATGTGCCAGCAGGCCTACATAAGGGGCAACGCGATGCGCCAGCACCATCAACGCACGGGGAAGCATGGGACGCCAGCCCCTTGGCGTGATGGGCAGCGCGGGGCTCCCCTGTTCCACCACATATGATTGTATATAAGTCACCTTTGTTTGATTTTAATTCATTTTATCATATTCCCTCTGCCAAAGAAGAGGAAAAACCGCAACATTCATCGAAATTTCATCAAATTACGCTACCAAACACCGTCCAAACAAAAATTAACTTTGGGTAACAAGTACTAGGCCTACAGGAAGCATTTTCTATGGAGTTATTTCTTGAAAATTCTCTCGGCATACCGAAACCCCTCCAAGTAAAGGTTGTCAGAATTACTCCAAATTGAATCCTAAAGGGCCATGAGCAATAAGTAAACATTTCTCCCTTCTGAACTCTTGAGAAATTGTGGGTTTTCGGTCGAGTTATTCAGTGTTGAATTATAGTTAATATTATTACAGAAAGTTACATTATTTGCCGAATTTAGTATTAAATTAGCCCTATTCTCTCAGTATAAGGGCTACAGTTGGGTAGAACCGCTGGTTGCAAGATGAAACTCGTCAGTTAATTGGAAGTCAGCATTCGATGTATCTTAAGGCGAATTCCTTTGGAAAGTTATTCCTGTCGTATTGTAACACGACCTAAATCCTTTTAAGAAAGCCAAAAGCATAATTATTATGGTTAGTTGCTACTATTAGTTTGAGATTAGCATTTTCTATTTAGATTGAGACTGAACCTGCCCTATATAGCCTTTCGTTGTCCTACCTTAGGGTTAGTAGAAGTGCCATCGCCTACGGGGCTATATGGATCGCTCCAAGGTGCTATATGTTGTCCCAAGGGACTATACTCAGGCCCAAGGGCCATATTACAGTCCATCAATGGTTGGACTATTACTTTTATGCTCTATCGGTTTCACTAGCCCTCATCGAGCCTATGCGCCCATGGTGCAGTTACAGGAGTCCACCAGACCCAGATACAACTACAGGAGCCGAGCGGGCTTAGTTGCAGACCTAGGCAACAGGAAGGTTTGTTATAGTTACCTACTAACTTATTTTGACCTTGTTAGGGGTATATATATTGAAGTGTGCTCGCCACGGCTTATGGGGGCCGCGGGTAGGTTATTTATCATGACCCAAACATACACTCGGATCGTAGACACTGGACAAGGGACCCCGGGAGATCCCAAGTCGACCCATGGCACATGCATACAACTACTCTCATTCAAATAAGCAGAATGATAATTATAAAAATATAGCGGAAACGTAATTATAGCATAACATCAGGAAATACTGGACGTATACATAGCTGAGTACTACATACTTGTTTGAAAGCCTCTGATACATAAGATGGGTTGATGGGACAACATCCCCAACTTACCCGACCAATACTAAAACATAAATAACATGAAATTCTATCAAACGGCCCTCAGAACATGTGGACTCACCAATAAGTTGAAAGCGTAAGCTGAGATGGACTAAGGGTGAGGATGAGCCTGAGATCTGGACCCTGTATGATGAAACAATACAACATAGAAAGTATATGGTCAGTACGTGGAATGTATCGAGTATGCAGGGAGAGTAAAACGAACATTTTAGAGTAAATAAAACTCATAAATAAATATAAGAGAAGGACATCATGCTTACATCAAAATCTTCATAATAAAATATAAGGCTCAAGACTTTCAAATCATTCATAATCATTCATTTTCATAATCATAAGTAAACTTTATAAAAACATAAATTGAGCCAATAACATAAACATAACAATGCATGAAACATGTGGAACAGTGGGAGGACTCATCATAACTGACACCATCATGGTAGAGCCTTTCATGATGCCCCACTATCTCGCTCAATTGGGCAGAGCCGACCCTGGTTTGCCAGGAGAAGTTCCTGCATTAGGCGTGATATCATATTATCAATACATCATATCATTTAGAAACCCACGGTGGTATGTAGTTATGAGACACCAGTGTAGTCCTTTGAACGTCGGGCTGCTCGGTGCTAGACACGGCTCCCAAAAACATGCACATAGGCTCATACTTAGTCAATATCATCATGCATTAAATTCATTGGATAAAATATAACATTTATCAACATTGATCCCCTTTAAACATTCTTATCCAAGAATGAAATTCCATTTTTCATTGGCCAACATTGTAAATTGATAAATCAAGTAATTCGCTTCATATTGATCAGTTTGATCAGTCACAAGGGGCAAAATATTTTTCCAAAAACGATTTAAGGTCAGGATATCATCAAGAGTGGGTTCGGGAGAAAGATATCCCGAAGACAACTTTCAGGACTAGGTATGGTCATTTTGAATTTTTAGTTATTTCCTTCTAGTTGATGAACACCCCAGTAGTATTCATGGATCTGATGAATAGCATCTTCAGGCCATATTTAGATCTATTTGTGATAGTGTTTATCGATGATACTCTGGTGTATTCCCGTTTAGAAGCGCAACACAGAGATAATTTGAGGATAGTACTCAAGATCCTCAGAGACCGCCAGTTATATGCAAAATTGTCTAAATGTGAGTTCTGGCTGAACTCCGTATCTCTTTTGGGCTATATTGTATCAAAGGCTGGTATTCAGGTTGATTCACAGAAAATTAAGGCAGTAAAGACCTGTCCTAGACTTACAACTCCAATTGAGTTTCGCAGTTTCCTAGGGTTAGCCAGGAATTACAGAAGTTTTGTGGAAGTATTTTATACCCTGTTAGTGCCTTTGACTAAATTGACTCAGAAAGCAGCCAAAGTTCATTAGACCGAGTCCTGTGAGCAGAGTTTCCAAGAATTGAAAAATAGATTGACATTGGCACCAATGCTACCCTTTCCGGAAGGTTCAGAGGGTTATGCTATATAATGTGATGCTTCATGCGTTAGGTTAGGGTGCGTTCTGATGCAACATGATAAGGTAATTGCTTATGCCTTGAGGCAGTTAAAAAAGCATGAAAAGAAATATCCCACCCCTAACCTGGAGTTAGCTGCGGTGATTCATGCCTTGAAAATATGGGGACATACCTATATAGGGTGCATGTGGATATTTTTACTGATTATAAGAGCCTCCAGTACATCTTCACATAGAAGGAATTGAATTTGCGCAGCGTCGTTGGCTAGAATTAATAAAAGACTACGACGTAAACATTTTGTATCACCCAGAGAAGGCTAATATTGTAGCAGATGCACTTAGCCGCAGATCTATGGGAAGTTTGGCATATTTAAAGCCAGTGAAGAGGGAGATGGCTCGAGAACTGCACCGATTAGCTAGCTTAGCCTTCAGAATAGTAGACTTAGAGGACAATGGGGCTGCGATTCAGAATATCGCAGTATCATCCCTGGTTGTGGAGGTAAAAGAGCGGCAGTATGAGGATCCTAACCTAGTACAACATAGAAGTAAAGTTCAGCAAGGCGAATTAATAGCCTTCTAATTGACAGAAGATGGGGTCTTGAGATTTATGGGACGCTCTGCGTTCAAGATGTAGCAAGAATTTGCTAGCAGATCATGGTAGAGGTACATTATTCTCGTTACTCCCTTCATGCAGGTTTGATAACGATGTACCATTTCATAAAGGATATATACTGGTGGCCTAGAATTAAAAAAGGGTGTAGCAGAATTTATAGTGCAATGTCCTGATTGTCAGCAGGTAAAGGCTGAATACCATAAACCCAACGGATTAATGCAGGAGATAGCGGTGCCTATGTGGAAATGGGAAGCAATCAACATGGACTTTGTGATAGGATTACCCCATACCAGGCGTAGATTCAATTCTATTTTGGTCATTGTCGATAGATTAATGAAATCAGCTCATTTCTTGCCGGTCAGGACTACCTTCTCTGCTGAAGAGTATGTTGAGTTGTATAATAAAGAGATAGTCCAACTACATGGTGTCCCCGCATCTATTATTTCTAACGGAGGGACATAATTTACATCTAGATTTTGACAGTCATTTTAGAAAGGCTCGGGGACACAGGTTAATCTAAGTACAACATTCCATCCTCAGACAGACAGTCAGGTAGAGAACACAATTCAAACACTCGAGAATATGTTAGGAGCGTGTGTTCTAGATTTCGGAGGATGTTGGGATAAGAATTTACCCTTATCAAATTGTCATATAATAACAGTTATCACTTTATAACTCAGATGGCACCTTATGAGGCCTTGTATGGGAGAAAATGCAGGTCCCCCATCAGATGGTTCGAAGTAGGGGAGCCAGGGTTAGTTGGACCTGATATGATTCACCAACCAGAAGAGAAAGTAAAACTCATCTGAGAACACTTGCTGACAACCCAGAGTTGTCTGAAATTCTATTCCGACATACGGAGTAGAGTCTTAGAATTTAATGTTGGTGATTGGGTATTTCTCAAAGTTTCACCAATGAATGGCGTGATGAGATTTGGTAAGAAGGGAAAGCTTAGCCTTAGGTTTATGGCTTATATCAGATCCTTCGGAGAATAGGCCAAGTGGCGTATGAGCTAGAATTGCCTCCAGTGCTAGAATCTGTTCATCCAGTCTTTCATGTGTCCATGTTGCGAAAGTGCATAAAGGACTTGGACCGAGTTGTACTAGTTGAGGACGTTCAAGTTACTGAGGAGTTAGCCGATAGAGAGGTGCTAGTTGCTATACAAGATCGGTAGGTTCGTAGGTTAAGAACTAAAGATGTGGCTTCTGTTAAAGTTTTATGGAGGAACAGAAATAAAGAAGAGATGACTTGGGAAGCTGAGGATGACATGAGATCTAGGTATCCTCACTTATTCTAGGTTTCACCTAGAGTGTGCAGTGAGGTGAGGTTGTTGTTTAGTTGTTATTTATCTGCTTATATTATTAGCATTTTTTAGTTGGTTATCTTTATATGGTGAAATAGCTGTGTATAGCATCCTGTGAGATGCCTATGTTGGACTTTTCTGCGTTTTAGGTTTTTGGATAGTCCATAATTCAGAGGAGACTCTGCCGAAATTCTTTTAAGTGTTGTTCAAAAAAGTTAACTCCTTTAAGCCTGAAGATGACATTCGAGGACGAATGTTTCTAGAGGGGGAGGATGTTATACCACGTAAGATGTTAGCGGTTAGTGTGTGTGCACGTTGATTTGTGACGAATAATAGAAGCTTGATGCGTGAAAGAAAATCCTCGGGAGTAGGGTCGGGCGATGCCAGGGAGGAAAGGGCTAGCGCGATGCGCCAGCCGGCCTGCGCAAGGGGCAGCGTGGCAAGCCAGCACCATCGATGCACGGGGCAGCGCAGGGCGCTGGCCACTTGGCACGATAGGCAGTGCGGGGCGCCCGTGTGCCACCGCCCATGGTTGTATATAAGGTACCATTGTTTGATTCTATCGGATCATCATTCATGGTCACCTCTCATGGTCTCCACAGTCCGAAAACCATTAACCCTTGACCAATCTTGACCACAACTGACTCAACGAATTGTGGGGACTGACCATGACTCATGGTCATGCCCGTGGTGTCTTTAGTTCACAATTTCTAGAACTTAAGACCATGACCTTACCACGAGTTACTTAACGACTCGTGGTTATCCCTATGGGTCCAGTAACGACCCGTTTTATGATCTGGTGCAGAACTTCCAGTTTTCTCTATTTTGACTCCCCGGTCTGATCTTAGGGATTTCGGGGCATTACAATATCTCCCCCTTGGGAAGATTGATCCTCGAATGTTGGAAAACATACAGAAAAGGAGAGAAATGCAATTACCATATTCGAATACTGATTATTCAAGCTGAAAACTGACAGAATGACTACCTCCGAACTGAACTACATGGCCGAACTGACTTACAAACCATACACACAAACCTTGACAAAAAAGAAACTTGGGAACATGAACTGAACATGAAAACTGAATAGAATTTTAGGGCAAAAACTGATACATCATGCTGAAACTGAGCCAAAAGGGAATAGATACGGGTATCTAGCCATCATATCTGCCTCGGCTTCGCACGTAGGCCCCTCAACATGTTGATTCCTCCATAAACCCTAAACTGAAGCTACTTCCTTATTTCTTAGCCTTCGAACCGGATGATCCAGTATTTCCACCGGAACCTCCTCATAACTAAGGCTGTCTTTCACACCTACGCTCTCAACTAGAACAATTAGAGTTGGATCCCCAAACACTTCTTTAAGAGCGAGACATAGAAAATTCGATGAACGGATGCTAATTATGAGGGCAACTCCAATTCATATGCCACCTTGCCAACCCATTTCACAATCTGGTATGGGCCAACATAACGGGGACTGAGTTTTCCTTTCTTTTCGAACCTCGTCACTCCCTTCATGGGAGACACCTTTAGAAACACTCAATCATCAACTTCAAACTCAAGTTCCCTCCTTCTCACATCTGGATAGGACTTTTGGAAACTTTGAGCTGTTTTCAACCTTTTTCTTATGAACTGAACTTTCTCCATAGCCTTATGGACTGAATCCGGACCTATCAAGGTATCCTCACCAACTTCAGACAACCCGATATATGACCTACATCTCCACCCATAGAGATCCTCGAGCGGAGCCATCTGAATGCTTGAATGGTAGCTGTTGTTGTATGCAAACTCAATGAGAGGCAAATGGTCATCCCAACTACCCTTGAAATCAATGACATAGGCTCTCAACATATCCTCAAGAGTCTGAATAGTCCACTCTGCCTGACCATCGGTTTGTAGGTAAAACGCAGTGCTAAGCTTAACTTGAGTACCAAGTCCCATTTGAAAAGATCTCCAAAACTGGGAGGTAAACTGAGTACCTCTATCTGATATGATGGACAAGGGCACTCCATCCAACTGAACCACCTCTCGAATGTATAACTTTAGCATAATTCTCCATGGAATTGGTAGTTTTGACCGGTAAGAAATGAGTTTCTTTGGTCAACCTATCCACAACAACCCAAATGGAATCATACTGTCTGCAAGTGCGAGGAAAACCTGTAATGAAGTCCATGTTGATCTCTTCGCACTTCCATGTAGGGATGCTAATATCTTGGAGCACACCTCTGGCTCTTTGATGCTCAACCATCATCGGTTGACAGTTTGGGCACTTAGCTACAAATTATGCTTGTCTTTCTTCATGTCATTCAACTAATAGACTTCCCGTAAGTCACGGTACATCATGGTGGCACCTAGATGGATTTAATACCTGGAATTGTGGACCTCATGCAACATCCGATTTCTTAATTCACCAACATCCGGGATGCACAAGCGACCCTGATATTGAAGCACCCCATCTCCACCTTTGGAGAAGACCTCTACCTTCTGATTTTGGATATCTTCCTTTAACTTTACCAAAATAGGGTTATCATCTTGTCTAGCTTTTACATCAGTCACCAAGATGATTCTGACCCATTCTGAATAATTATTCCACCATCTATCGAGTTGACCAAACGAACGCCCAACCGTACAAGTGTATGCACATCTTTCACCAATTCTTTCTTCTCCTTCTCTACATGGGACATACTCTCCATAGATAATCTATTAAGAGCGTCCGCTACTACATCATCTTTGCCCGAGTGGTATAGGACACTCATATCATAATCCTTGAGTAGTTCCAACCACCTCCTTTGACGCGAATTGATATACTTCTGAGTAAACACATATTGTAGGCTCTTGTGGTCCGTAAACACATCTACGTGGACCCTGTACAAGTAGTATCTCCACATTTTCAAGGCAAATACAATGCAGCCAATTCAAGATCATGAGTCGGGTAATTCTTTTCATGCACTTTCAGCTGGCTAGAGACATATGCTATGACCCTTCCGTGTTACATCAATACTCATCCAAGCCCGATCCTTGAAGCATCATGATAAACCAATAACCCATCCATGCTCTTGGGTAGGGTCACCACTAGTGCTGAGGTGAGTCAAGCCTTCAACTCTTGAAAGCTCTTCTCACAAGCCTCCGACCATTAGAGCTTTACCTTCTTCTGGGTTAGTTAAGTCAACGATGCTGCAATAGATGAAAAGCCCTCAATAAATCTCCAATAGTAGCCAGCTAAGCCCAAGAAACTCCTGATATCTGAAGGATTCACAGATCTGGGCCAATTCTTCACTGCTTCTATCTTCTGCGAGTCTACTTGTACACCCTCACTAGACACCACATGACCTAATAATGCCACATAATTTAACCAAAACTCACATTTGCTGAATTTTGCATACAATTGACGATCCTTCAAAGTCTGCAACACCACCCTCAAATGAGTGGCATGCTCCTCCTCGCTCCGAGAGTATATAAGGATGTCATCCATGAACACGATCAGGAACATGTCTAGATATGGCTTGAACACCCTGTTCATCAGGTCCATAAAAGCTGCAGGAGCATTTTTTAGCCCAAAAGACATAATTACAAAGTCATAGTGACCATACCGAGTTTTGAAAGGTGTTTTTGAAATTTCACTATCTCGAGCCCTGAACTAATGATACCCGGATCTGAGGTCTATCTTTGAAAAGCACTTGGCACCCTGAAGCTGGTCAAATAAATCTTTAATCCTTGGAAGAGGATACCTTTTCTTGATTGTGACCTTGTTCAATTATTGATAATCAATACACATACGAAGAGAACCATCTTTCTTTCGGACAAAGAGAATTGGTGCACCCCATGGAGACTTTCTAGGTCTAATGAAACCCTTGTCTAGAAGGTCCTTCAATTGATCTTTCAACTCCTTTAGCTCGGTTGGAGCCATTCTATATGGACGAATAGATATGGTTGTGTGTCGGGTAGAAGGTCAGTACCAAAATCAATTTCCTATCGGGAGGAATACTCGGTAGATAATCAGGGAACACTTCTAGATACTCACGTACTACTGGAATTGACTTGATAGTCAGGGTCTCAGATGTGGAATCCTTCAGCCTAACTAGTGGGGCACGCAACCTTTGGAAATCATCTTTCAGGCCTTGAGGTAGGAAATGAAACGACATATAGGCACAACTCAACTACCCTTCTATTCTAAGACTGGCTCACCCAAAAATTGAAACTCTACTTCACGGGTTCTACAATTAACTGAGGCATAACATGCAAATAGCCAATCCATGTTGAGGATAACATCAAAATCGATCATGGCTAACTTTACTAGTGTTTCTGAGGTTACTTTTTGAGGGATTGAGACCGAGCAATTAATATACACCCAGCTAGCTATAACTGAATCACCAACTGGAATAGGGACTTAGAAGGATTATGATAATATTCCGGGACTGACTCCAAAGCTACTAACAATAT
Organism: Datura wrightii; assembly: GCA_035772735.1. NCBI lineage: Eukaryota > Viridiplantae > Streptophyta > Magnoliopsida > Solanales > Solanaceae > Datura > Datura wrightii. Next base: position 120,117,087 of record JASDFA010000016.1, read on the forward strand.
AGGGCGTAACAAAGGACAAAGTAGCCCCTAGATATAAAAAAGCATAAACATCAAGGTGGAAAACTCGTAACATACCAGTAACCACGTATGAGGAGTCCTCTTGCTCCTAGCGGGATGCTAAGGCATAGGATATGTCTGGTGTTGTCTGCCACCCGCACTAGTAGATGCTCCCTGCTGAGATGGGCGTACTGGTGTAGCTGTTGAACTAGAAGCTGGGCCTCGGCCCCTATTATGGCCCTGTATAGCTACTGGGTAGTCTCTAAGCATGTGTACGGGCTTCCCACACCCGAAGCAAGCAATTGTACCCCCCAAGAACTGACCCGTGTGTCTCCAGCCACACCGGCCGCAAATTGGAATATTAGAATCTGTGGGCCTGCTGCTTTGACCCCTAGAGCCTGATGCTCGTCCCTTCTGATCGGGACTAGGCATGGATTGCACACTCATGGATGAAGATGCTAGGGACGATGATCTCGGATGGGACTGCTGACGGTGCCCACCACCTGGCCTCGGTTGAGAGAATCTATAGCTATATGTCCTGGCCCTCTTGGCCTCTCTCTCCTTCATGTTCACCGCCTTCATCTGCTGGGCATTTAGCACTATCTAAGGGAAATCCTTGTCCTGATAGAGCATAGTGGTCTTATAATCCTTGTCTAGATAGTCTACTCCATTCACCCCCATGACTTAGGTGATCTTCACAATCTTGTCGATAAACTCATATGGATCCTTGTCCATCTTGGATCTAAGAAACTATGGTGGGTTCATCCATAGGAAATCTCTGACTACTAATGTCGCCGCGTTCCCATTCTGCAGGATATGCGCCACTGCCTGCTAGTTGACCTGAACGGTCAAGGCCTGCGCTATCATCTAAATGCTGCCCTAAATTAAGTGTGGGAAACCGGTTCCGGTGCATGGTGCACTTAGACTGGTGGGGCTTTTTGGTGCCTGTCCCCATTTCCATCCTCGTGTCCATCTCCACTTCCATTTCTCCTACCGTTTACTCTACGGGGAGGCATGATTCTGCAATCATGAATAGCAGAGTTAGGAGGATAGAGAGACATTTCACTGCATGGCATAGATAATGAAAGAAGGAAACATTTCCTAAACATCTCATAGCCTCTTCATCATAAGTGTGGCGTGCTTCACACCCATAAAAAAACTATACTTAGCGCGACTTTCAGACACTCTATGATACTTCAAAACCTATTGCTCTGATATGAAGTTTGTCACGACTCGAACATAGGCCCGGATTGAGACACAGGACAAGGAACCCCGAGGGACTCCAAGTCGACCCATGGCATGAACATAACATCTAACTCACTCATAAAAGCGCAAGATCAACATGATAAACTTAACAAAAGTCTAAAATAAGCACAACATCAAAAATGCACATGAATTTGAAGCAGATTACATTTTATTGTCCAAAAAGCCTCTAATACTGATGAGTTGATGGGACAAGATCCCAACTAACTCTCTAGTCTGATATTGAATACATAAATAAAACTAATAAAGAATGGTCCTCGGGAGATGAGGACTCACCAACATATGTCGGATGCTAACTCCAAAGGCCTTCTAGGGACAAGATTGAGTCTAAGTACTGGGGCTTGTATCACGAAATGATACAGCATAGAGTATGTGGTCAGTACATGGAATGTTCCGAGTACGCAAAGTAAGTAAAACTGATTAAATAAGTAAAATCATTTAAACATGCATAATACAAATCATAATAAACAAGAATTTGAGAGTAGGGCTCACATTCTATTTTTTTGAATCATGATCTGAACATAACATAACATCATAATTGAATTGAATGACCCAAAGCTGAAATCAGATAATCAATACGTAAAACTGAAAATTGGGTCAAACCTGCTTTAGAACATATATATGTATATATCATGAATGATAAACATTCATAACTGAAATCAAGAGGAATAATGGGAGACTCATCTTGAACCTACTTTACCATGATAGATCTTATGTGGTCTTGGCTATTACATTCAAGTAGGCAGAGCCATCTAAAGCCTTAGCAGGGGCAAAGACGCTACCATAATACTGATATCAAGCTGAAGGCCCCTTTTGGGCAGGGGAAGGCTCCAAAGGCGGTCCCATAGTATATAAGTAAACCTGCATTGGTACGCAGTTCTGAGGCATCTGGTTGACTGACCCATAGCCTACTCGGTGCTAGACACTACTCCCAAAAACATGCATATGCTCTACATCATTTTTCAACGAAGCTGACCATCGTCTAGAGACGTAGCTGAATAATAAATCTGAAATCATACATGAGGAGCCTTGGCTAAAACCATACCACAATCTTAGTAAAATTGGGAGTCTAGACTCCAAAATCACGTGGTAAGCTAATTAACATGAATCATAAATCATACTTGAACATATGGCCTTGCCCAATACTGGACATGCTTGAAAATAACTAGATTCACTTGAAAACATGATTAATAACATGCGTAGCTTGAAAAGATGCTTTTCTCATCAATAATTCATCATTATTGAGCACACATCATAAATCCCAACTTCTCATAAATCCTTCATGAAGGAGCAACATAATTTGTAAAACTAGTAACAATTATCAGTAATTGAAAACATGATAAAACTTGGCAATGAATCATAATACATCAATTAAAATACTTAGCTCATACCCATGACATAGACTTAAGGAATTCATGCATTGGATTAAAACCCCATAGAATCAACATAGAAATTTTCATGATTTAGAGAGGGATTGGGAATGGGTGTGAAAAAATTCACCCATTCATAGCCCTACATACCTGAAGGGATTTGATTCTACAACTTCTCTGATTTCCCAACAAGAATTGGATGGATAACCTTGAAGAATTAGCCTTGATCACCTCTCTAGACTCCTACTCTTGCATGCATGAGTAGGAATGCCCTAAAATGAACTCACTCCTCTTAAAACTCTTCTTTCATAGCTTAAAACGACGTAGTTTAAACCTTAGGATCATAGGAATTATGGAAAAACTCTTATTAAACTCGCAGAAAATAACTGACTACTAGTCCCAACGAGGGACTAGACGAGTCGTCACCTTGGACCATGACTCGTGGCCTCAAGTCGTCGAGTGCACTGCCACTTCTTCCTGAAAGGGTCCCCACGAGAGACCTAATGGATCATCATTGGTGACCATGTCTCATGGTCTCCATTATCCAAAAACCATTGACCCTTTACCAATCTTGACCACGACTGACTCAACGAATCGTGGGGTCTGATCATGACCTTACCACGAGTCACTTAATGACTCTTGGTCATCCCTACTGGTCTAGTAATGACTCGTTCTGTGATTTGATGCAGAATATCAAAATTTCTCTATTTCAACTCCTGGGTCTAATCTTAGGGCTTCCAGGGCATTACAACTCATCCATCCCAGGCAATACAACTTATACTTACCCTCAATATCTTGGTACTCAAGCGATTTAGAGTCGATAATCCTCATGTCCTCAGCAATGCTGCATTTGAAATATCCTCTTAGTATTATAGTAAGGCCCTCTTGGATATACTTCTTAGCCCTTTTTACTTGCTAGCGCAGACTGTCCCTGAATCCTAGCAGTTTCCACTTTATAAAGTCCTTCCTTATTCGCATTGGGTCCCCTACAGGACTGCTAGTGGCCTCATCGCCACTCTCTTCATCTGAATCAGACTCGTTACCACTTGAACTAGATCCATCATCTGAAGAGTCATCTCCCTCATCAGATTGGGATTTACAAATTATTGTCTAGCTACAAATCTAGTTTGGTAACCCTGGGGTGATTCCTTAGTACCAACCTCCTGTACTTCTCCCTCAGATTCGGTGTTTTCATCTCGGAGGTGGTGAGCAACTTCAATTCTCTCAATCCTCTTTCTTGCACCCTCCTTGGTAGGTTGAAACTAGGTACCTGCAATAACTAAACCATTAGTGCCAAAGATAATCAAAGAAAGCATATGAAAATAATGAATGTTAACTGAAGGTAAGACTTCAATGATGGATTGGATGATGGGCCATAACGAAAGTGATAGTCGGTTAGTTCCTCCATCAAGTGCATCCAGTATGTGCACAATTTTACAAACAAGTGGCAGTGCTAGACGATGGTCCATCATGATGATGACGCTCCATCACCCCTTCCGTTTTAGGAAATTCATGCACAATTCAAAGCTGAAAGCACTATGGATGGTCCGTCGGACATGTGACAGCCTGGCAATAATCTCATCAAGTGACCAATTTGTGCTCAATTATGGTGGGTACTCAAACTTCTCCACTCCATGCATCCCCATGCTAAAACAACTAGTAAAATCAACAAAAAATTCAACTATTTCCCTTAGGAATGTCTTCACTTAATCCATCATAGGGCATAGCCATTTTATACAGATTTAGATTTCTATTTCATACCTCACTCGACACATATTCAATATGAATCTCCTACAGTTACAAACCTATCACAGATATTAAACATGACAGATCAATTTCATGGGAAATGCTCTGCTATAGTCCCATCACCACTTATATTATTCACCCCACACACAGTGAACAAGAATGAAACATATACGACATACCTCTGTGTTTTGGGGAAGATAAGCACAGAAATCGCACAAGGCTCGTTCACTACTATTCAGTGGACACTACAATTTAAGGAACAATTCAAATGGAGAATTGAAGAGATTAAATAGATGTTGGGATTGATCTTTTGGATGGAATTCATGGGATTGAAGAAGTGGGAGGAGCGAAAGGACAATAAAATGAACTAAGGAAAAAAAATTCAAATGGATCGGGGTAATTAGAAATGAAAGTGGGTCGGATCAAGGTTAGAAGGGTTTGATCAGATCGGGTAGGGCTTTTTAGGATTTTACTTAACTATTTACATGATGGAGATTCTAATGGTCCATCGAGTGTATGACGTTCTGTCAACTTGCTCATCATGTTGAAACAACTTATGCTTTTCACTTTCACAGGTGACGGAGATTCTGACGGTCCGTCACCAGGATGACATTCCATCAACTCTATCATCGCTCTTATCCAGATTTCATGTATTTGTAATCACTTCTGACGATGCAACTAATGGCTCATCAGATGCTTGACGGCTCGTCAACTCGTGCATCAGGATTATCTAGAATCCCCTTTTTTGTTTTAATGTTGATAGCCCGTCGAGTCTCTAATGGTCCGTCAAGTTTTGTCGTCACCTACTTCAGGAATACCTGCACCTGCACACTTAACACCCTTTTCAAACAAGTACAATATTAGATAAAACAAACATTACATTCAAAATACGACACCATTGGGTTGCCTCCCATGTAGCTCCTAATTTAACGTCGCGGCACGACTCGGGTACCTTGATTACTTAGATTTCATCAAGGTACACCAATTCCAACACCTTTACCTCCTCTGGTACTCCATAGTACTGCTTCACACATTGTTTGTTCACTCTGAAGTGATCCCTTTTTTGATTTTCAAGCTTAGTAGCTCCAGTACTTGTGTCACTTTGAATGAGCCAGACCATTTTGATCGAAGTTTTCCTGGAAATAGACCGAGTCTAGAATTTAAAAACAACACAAGGTATCCAGTTCTAAACACCCTCTTTTCAATCCTCTGTTCATGATACAACTTCATCTTTTCCTTGTACAAAGAAACCCTCTCATATGCACTCAGACGAAATCAATCCGTCTCATTAATCTGATCCAGCCTCAAATGTGCAGCCTCGCTCTAGCTCAATATAAGATTCTTGAGCGCCCACCTAGACATATATTCTAACTCAATTGGCAGATGTCAATCTTTCCCCAATACTAACTGGTATGCAGACATCAAAAGTAGGCATTTTGAATGTTGTTCAGTAGGCCCATAATGCATCATCATGTTTTTCAGACCAATCTACTTGATTGGCATTTATTGTTTTGGCCAGCAAGGTTTTAATCTCTCGGTTTGACACTTTCACTTGCCTACTAGACTGGTAATGATAGGGGATAGCCATTTTGTGTTGATTAACTCCATACTTTGTCAGCAACGCACGAAAAACTTCGTTGCAAAAATGGGACCCCCCATCGCTCATAATAGCTTTTCGAGTATCAATCCATGAGAAGATGTTCTTCTTTAAGAAGGTTGCAACACTTTTTCCATTATTATCTTCCAATGTCACATCTGCTTACATATTCCACTGCTACCAAAATCTACTTTTAACCATATGAGCTCGCAAACGGCCCCATGAAGTCTATGCCCCATACATCGAATAATTCCACTTCTAGAACAGGGGTCATAGGTAATTCATTCCTTCTAGATATATCCCTTATCTCTGGCATTGATCATATGCCTTCACATAATTATGGGCATCCCGATGTATTGTAGGTAAGTAGTACCCATACTATAAAATTTACTGGGCAATCCGAGCAACCCCATGGTGTCCCCCAACAGGAGATGAATAGCATGCCTCCAAGATACACAACATTTCTGCTTTCATACCTTATTAGGTTATTGATCTTGGGCAGATTTATATGCCCAAGTGATACTCAAACGTATCATTTTTGCCTTGTTTGTTGTGCAATGTGTATACATTTTCATGTAATTGGTAATAAAATGTGAATTTATACTAACCAACATGATTAGCATTGTTTTGCAGGTAAAACATGATTTTTAGGAGCTAAAAGGCATGTTGGAACAATATTGGAGTTGGACTTGGATGCGAGCATGGAAAAGACATTGGAATGCACAATGTAAAGGGGCTCCGCGATGGAGCCGTGCCACGCTACCATCGCGGAGGCACACTGCCTGCAGGGTGATTTTATTGGCAAATTCCAGTGGAGCCTCGCGACAACTCCGTGGCACGGAGGCAAGCCTCCGCGTTGCATGCCGTGCCACGTTGAGGCTATATTCCCGGACCCTGGATTTCCAGTGAGGGTCCGCGTCCATGCCGTGTCACGGAGGCAGTGCTCCGCATTGGCCTCCGTGACACGTTGCTTGTTATTCCGAGAAAAATTCCCAATAGTATAAATAGAACACTTATGCTTATTTTTAAAAAATTCAGACTTGGTGGAGCAAGGACGTGGGTTAGAGGCAGTTGAGGGACGAAAAAGCTAAGAGATTTTCTCTCTTCCTTTCTTCTTTCAATCAATTGTATGTATGATTAACACTTGTTTTAGGATGATTAATCCACAAATGAGTGGCTAATTCTCTTCCTCGCTGAGGTTGTGAACAATGGTGATGAATTTTGATTGTTAATTATATGGTTTTCTTCTTCTTCTTCCATGTTGTTCTATTAATTCTTGTTCTTACTGCATTAGTGTGTGGCCGACATTAATGTACATCTAAAAAGTCCAATTTCACTCGAGAGAGCACGAAATTGGAAATTTGTGAATTAATAGGGTATTGTTCTTAACTTGATTTGGGAAAATTGGGTTTTGATGTGCTTTCCTGATAGAAATATACTTGAAAGACGTATTAGTCAATTTAGGAACCGGAATAGTATTGCTAGGTCATAAATTGCATTTGATCACAGAAATGTAGACGAATGGTTTATGATTCTTAAGTGAGATTAAATACGAGAGTTTTAATCTCTAGGCTAATGTTCTTGGCTAGCAACAGGAAGAGAAGAATAACCAAATTATGATTATAATTAAGTTCATTACTTGTTCTTAACCTTGGTATGCTCATATCCATAGTTTCAATTCACAGTAAATAGTTGTTAATAGTTTAGTATATAATTTATAAACAAAAATTATTTAACTTTTGGTTACGTAGTTGTCAGCATAATTAGAAGTAAGCTAGAATATAGTATACTTAAGCAATTTTACTTATCCAGAGTCTCCTTGGTTCGATACTTGGCTTACTTAGCCACTTTATTACTTGTTTGACCACGTGCACTTGCGTGTCAGTTTTAACCCCTACCGAACCACCCGAACATGTTTTTGGCGTCGTTGCCGGGGAGACTAGGCAATTGATGAAATTGTGTTAAGTGTAAATTTACTGTATTTTTGTTTTATTTTCTTAAATGTTGACAACTTGGTCTTAGCCTGTACTTTGCAGACTTGATTTCTGTGAACACTGGCAAAGGACAAGGAGCTGGTGGAATCTTATACAGAGCCTGAACATGAATTTCATAGTAAACGCAGAGAAGCTCTACAAAAGAAGCTGCAGTTGCTCAGACAGTCTATTATGGAGCAACAAAATCCACCGGTTGTGAGGGCAGTGTTCGTGCCCGACGAAGCAGCAGCAAGGCCGGTTCGCGAGGTGGCAATCCCACATGCCAACAATGTACATTCTAGTATCCGCAAACAAGAGCCTGGAGGGAGATTTGAATTAAAGCAGAATATGGTGCAACTTTTGCACACAAGCGGGCAATTTACCGGTCTCCCTCATGAAGACCCACAACAACATCTCCAGAATTTTTTGGAGATAAGTGACACTTATATACCCGCTGGAGTGTCACCTGATTATGTTCGGCTCACCCTATTTTCGTTTCCTTACTTGGTGAAGCCAAGAGGTGGTTAAAAGCTGAACCACCAAATTCTATATCAACGTGGGATGATCTAGCACGGAAGTTTTTTATAAGATTTTTTCCCTCTGGTAAAACAGCCAGACTTAGAAGTCAAATTCTAAGTTTCAAACAGAGAGAGGGAGAAAATTTGTATCAAGCCTGGGAAAGATTTAAATCCATGTTGCGGGACTGTCCTCATTATCATCAGTCCAACGAGGTGTTGGTACACACATTTATTGAGGGTTTGGAACCCCATACTAAAATTTTGTTAGACTCAGCAGCTGGAGAGCAAGCGCTGGAAAAGACTTATGAGGAGTTGTACACTTTGCTCAACTGGATTTCACAGGGCAATCCAGAATGGAATGCTGATTCATCACGAGGTGGAGCAAGGAAAGCAGCAGGAGTGCTTGAAGTGGATGGATTTACAGCTATCGTTGCATAGATAGCTGCCTTGCAGAATCAGTTAAACAACTACTTCAGCAATATGAACCTGAACCAGCCTTCAGCTTCAGTCAATGCGGTCCAGCAAATGTGGTGTGAAGTGTGTGGTAGCAGTGAGCATTCAGCTGAGTGCTGTGGAGCAAACCCAGATTCGGTTAACTTTGTGGGCAATGCACAAAGAAATCAGCAGCAGTTTGGTAGAGGCTACAACTCAAATTGGAGGAACCATCCAAATTTTTCGTGGGGTAGCAACAACCAACAAGGCCAAAGTTCGGGTCAGGGTATGCAGAGGAATCAAGGAGGGCAACAGAACTACCAATCTCAATTCAGAAATCACAATGCCCCTCCTCCACCACCATCACCTACCATTGAGGAGATGTTCAAGACCATGATCGCTAATCAGGCGCAATTGCAGGCTGACTATGTTAAATTGGAAGCCGAAGTGAAAAACAATCAATTAGCGACCAAGGCTCTTGAGTATCAATTTGGGCAATTTGCTAGTGCCCAAAACACAAGGCCCAGAGGAGGACTGCCTAGCGACACGGATCCTAATCCGAAGCAGGTAAATGCAGTGACCACGAGGAGTGGTTTGCAGTTGAAGGAGGTGGAACCGGAAAGACCGCCTCAAAAGTCAGGAGCAGCAGAAGTTGAGGAGGAACAAAGTTCTGATAGGGGGAAGACCAAAGAAGCGGAATCAGAAAGACCTCCACCCCCGTTCCCTCAACGACTCAAGAAACACGAGGAGGCGTGTTTCAAGAAATTTATGGAGGTGCTTAAACAGGTACATGTTAATTTACCTCTTGTTGATGTCTTGCAGGGAGTGCCAAAATATGCCAAATATATTAAAGACATCGTGGCCAACAAAAGTCGTTTGACTGAGTATGCCATGGTAGCTTTGATGGAGGAATGCACTTCCCAGATCCAAAATAGACTGCCCACTAAGATGAAAGACCCTGGAAGCTTTACTATCCAGCTTACTATCGGGCAGAGTATCCGAGCTCGTGGATTATGTGATTTGGGGGCGAGCATAAACCTGATGCCATCTTCAGTATTCAGAAAGTTAGGTCTAGGGAGTCCTAGACCTACAACCGTAATCTTGCAACTAGCAGACAGATCCTTAGCTAGGCCGGATGGCATTGTTGAGGATGTGCTTGTGCAAGTGGGCTCCCTCATTTTTCCGGTCGATTTTATTGTTCTGGATTTTGAACCAGACGCTGAAGTCCCATTTATTTTGGGACGACCCTTCTTGGCAACCGGAAAAGCATTAATCGACGTGGCTGTGGGTCAACTTACAATGCGAGCACATGACAAGGTAGAAGTGTTCGATGTGTACAAAGCACCCAAGCTCCCGATTGTAAATGAGGAACTCTCGGTGATCAATGTGATTGATCATGGGAATACTAAACAAATGAATGATTCCCGGGAGTTGATAGGAAGGCCACCGGATAAGGTTGAGCACTACTGGGGGGAGGACAATGATCGTGAAAAATCGTCCATCACCCTAGTGGATAATTGAGCATAAAGGACGTCGAGCCGCGACGGTAAACCAAGCGCTGCACGGGAGGCAACCCGTGAAAAATATTTTTTTTTTCTTTTGTTCAGTAAAGTGTAAATAGTTTTATTTTATTTTTCTTTTCTTGATTTGGTAAAAAATTTTCGTTTTAGTTAGTATTTTTCATTTTAGTTAGGGAAATCTATTAATCTAACCAGTTTTGTTTAGTGAGGTGATTTCAGGTCAAACGGAGAAAGATATGCATGGAATCGGGAAGGAAAAGGCAAGGTATGAAAAAATGAATAAAATGAAAAGATAGTGCACTGGGGCGATGGCTCCGTGTCACGGAGGAAGGGCTCCGCGTTACCCTCCGTGACACGTTGAGGTTAAATCTGGATTTTTTAAAAATTCCAGAGAGCCATCGCGTTAGCTCCGTGTCACGGAGGAGGGGCTCCGCGTTACCCTCCGTGACACGTTGCCCTATATTTTGTGACGGGTCACACCGGGTTGCCGGGTGACCCGCGTATTTCTTTCATTTTAAACCCCGAATTTTTGCCCTTTCTCCCCATTTTCTCTCTTCTCCGTGACCAAACACCTAAGTTCCCTCTCCCAACCAACGTGCCACGGTACTAAGCAAACAATTTGTCAAGTCTCTTCGGTTATTCAACGTAAAGGTATGTTTTCCTCGTTTCTCTCAAGTTTTTGGCGATTTTAGTCGAATTTGAGCATGGGAGGTGAGATAAATCACCCTAAGTAGCAATTTAGCATGATGTTGAATTATTCTTTGATTGATAAATGTTCGGAATGTTGTAATTAGCGTTTGAACTTGTCGATTGCTTGAATGATTCTAATTTGATTGTAAAATTGAATTCTAGGACTTGGGTTGTTGAAATCGAATTGGGTAACTTGATAAATTGGTGAATTATATGCTGGGGTGTGTTTGTGAATTGAGATAAGTCGTTGTAAATATCGTTTGAGTGTAATAGACGACGAATTCTCTGTTTTTGGGAAAATGTAAAAATTGTTCAAATTGGTTTGATTATTTGGATTTGTATGTATATATAATTTTTGTCGTTGTTTTTGTTTGTTGTTTTCGTTGCTAAGTGCGATGGTTGAATTGCTAGCGATAGTAGGATTGGGATTAGCTGTATGAAGTCTGAGTAGTATGCTAAAAGTTATACTGTCGAATTTTTTTTTATGAACGCACTAAGCAATAAATTGTATAGTTGTTTATGTTTGGGTTGTAAATAAAGTAATCCTTGCCGGAGTATCGTAAACGTAGCTAAGGACTAAGTGTGGGGTAAACATAGTGTAACCCGACCTTAGCCGAAGTTAACATGTATTTAGCTTAACATTGTGCTTGTTTATTTATGTTGACAGGTACAATGGCGAGTAGGCAGGATAAGGGTAAAGGTGCATCTACTTCAGGCACCGGGAGAAAACGAATGAGATTGGGCACTGCAGTCCCAGCTGCACCAGCTGTTCCGCGCGGCCAATGCCGCCAATACGGAACGAGGTGGGTGACCGATGAAGGGAAGAAGTGGTATGCTAAACATAAGGAGAATAAGTACTTCCCTGAGGAGAATATTGCACGGGAACCACTAGCACAGGAGTTCCCCCGTATTGTGCAAAGGATCGAGGCAGCTGGGCTCAACTTCATATTTCAGGAGCCCAAGGAGTGCAACCTACACTTAGTCCGGGAGTTCTATGCAAATTGGAACCCGGCCATCAGAAGCCACACAATAAAAATCAAAGGGCAGAATACTTCGACTGATCAGGGAGTTCCACCACCCGAAATTTTTGTGATCTTTAATTCTTGTGAACACTGGGGACAGTGTTCGATTTAAGTGTGGGGTGGGAAGTAGTTAGGTGCTGGGGGCTGGGCTGATTGGCTATATGTTCTTCCTTTGTTTTGTATGTATGTTTATGTTTCCCTGTGGTTGTGAGTGCAAACTGGTTTGTATCTGTATAGGTACATATTTTTGTGGTAATTGATGTGTGTTGTGAAAGGTTGTGGTTGCCAGTGTAAATATTTTGTAAATTTTATAAATATTTTTTTCTTTATCGAAATGATCGATATTTTAAAAATTTTGCAAAACTATTTTGTACATATTAAAATATTTTGTAAATATTTTTCCATCGAAATGATCGATGTTTTGCAAATAATTTTCAATTTTTATTTTTGGGTTTCTCGGAGTTTGTTTTCGATTCTTTTACCGAGAATAGTCCCATTGAACCGAAGTCATAGTTAGTGACCGTTCCCTATGATGGATGGATGACGACCGTCTTAAGGGAAATGTAGTCGGTAGGAGTAGTGATTTTAATTTGTTTTCAGTTTTTTCTTTGGTGTATTGCATCACTGAACCTGTAGTTACTAAATGGTTGTGAAATTTTGGTTGCGTGTTGTAACTGATATTCAAAATGTAAAAGTGATTCGTTTGAAAGCATGCAATTTTGTAAATATGTTGAGTTACCTAGGCTGTAGAATTCGATTCGGTGTGATTGAGGCTTAATTTTTGAATTCATGTAATTGGCTATTTAGAGAGTCTGTGAATGCATCTTGAATCGAGCATGTGCATAAAGTGTGAAGTGAGGTATTGTTATTCCATGCTATTGTGAAGTGTCTAGAACTTGCCTGGTGTGTGTACAAAACGAAATGAAGGAGGTGTAGTGTTAGAAAGGATGTAGGCATTTCTTTGTTTTAACCGTGAGTTTCTATTTTTTTCTCGTCATAATCACCTTTTTATGTGTTTGTATACCCTAGTCAGCCCGTTGAGCCTTTAGCCGATTCTTTCTTTCTTTTGTCCAAAAATGTATAAACTAAGCTTTATTCCTTCTTTTCATTAGCCGTAAAGTCTATACAAAACTCTTAAGCGCTTAAGAAAAGAAAAATTTTCCCGAAGTGTCAAAGAGTGAGAAGAGTGGAAAGAAAAAGAAAAGCAGAGTGAGGAAAGAAAAGAAAAAGGTGGAGGGTGCACTCATCATAATTAAATGATATTGAGGGTACATGAAAACCGTTTGTATTGTGTCAAGTGTGTTGGATGAAATGGGCAGTACGAAAGTAAACCAGCATGATTGGGATGATGAAAAAAAAAAGAGAAAAGAGAGAAACAATGTTCATGAGTTGATGGGAATGTGTTGAAAAGGCGCTTAAGGATGCTAGTGACTATTATTGGCTAATCCAATATATACTAGTTCCATAGCTTCCATTACAACCCATTAAAGTCCTACGTGATCTTATATTGCATTTCTTTATATTAGTGGAGTAATACACTAAGGGCAAGCCTATGGGTCATGACATGATGCATGTGAATTCTTTTGGGAGAGAGAGTGAAATTAATTTCTACATGCCCCTACTTGAATGTTTGTGTGTTGCATGAACATAAAGGGGAAGATTCTCTTGAGTTGCGAGGGCACATGCTTGATAAAAGATTGATTTTCGTGTCGGATATCTTGATTAGCTGATTTGCATGAGTTTGCCGATATCAAGAGTCGGTTCTTAAAGTCTAGGAAGTCTTGATGTATTAAAGGTCATTGCATTGTTAAGACCATGCATGTTTTCTTGATGATTTGCAAAAATTGAATAATCGGTATGACCGTAGCATAAATTGTCGCACCATAGTGGCAAAGGTTGGGATGTAATTTGCATGAGTTGTGTATGTGTTGTTCGAGGACGAACAAGGGTTTAAGTGTGGGGTAAGTGATCTTGGGCAGATTTATATGCCCAAGTGATACTCAAACGTATCATTTTCGCCTTGTTTGTTGTGCAATGTGTATACATTTTCATGTAATTGGTAATAAAATGTGAATTTATACTAACCAACATGATTAGCATTGTTTTGCAGGTAAAACATGATTTTTAGGAGCTAAAATGCATGTTGGAACAATATTGGAGTTGGACTTGGATGCGAGCATGGAAAAGACATTGGAATGCACAATGTAAAGGGGCTCCGCGATGGAGCCGTGCCACGCTACCATCGCGGAGGCACACTGCCTGGAGGGTGATTTTATTGGAAAATTCCAGTGGAGCCTCGTGACAGCTCCGTGGCACGGAGGCAAGCCTCCGCGTTGCATGCCGTGACACGTTGAGGCTATATTCCCGGACCCTGGATTTCCAGTGAGGGTCCGCGTCCATGCCGTGTCACGGAGGCAGTTCTCCGCGTTGGCCTCCGTGACACGTTGCTTGTTATTCCGGGAAAAATTCCCAATAGTATAAATAGAACACTTACGCTTATTTTTAAAAAATTCAGACTTGGTGGAGCAAGGACGTGGGTTAGAGGCAGTTGAGGGATGAAAAAGCTAAGAGATTTTCTCTCTTCCTTTCTTCTTTCAATCAATTGTATGTATGATTAACACTTGTTTTAGGATGATTAATCCACAAATGAGTGGCTAATTCTCTTCCTCGCTGAGGTTGTGAATAATGGTGATGAATTTTGATTGTTAATTATATTGTTTTCTTCTTCTTCTTCCATGTTGTTCTATTAATTCTTGTTCTTACTGCATTAGTGTGTGGCCGACATTAATGTACATCTAAAAAGTCCAATTTCACTCGAGAGAGCACGAAATTGGAAAGTTGTGAATTAATAGGGTATTGTTCTTAACTTGATTTGGGAAAATTGGGTTTTGATGTGCTTTCCTGATAGAAATATACTTGAAAGCCGTATTAGTCAATTTAGGAACCGGAATTGTATTGCTAGGTCATAAATTGCATTTGATCACAGAAATGTAGACGAATGGTTTATGATTCTTAAGTGAGATTAAATACGAGAGTTTTAATCTCTAGGCTAATGTTCTTGGCTAGCAACAGGAAGAGAAGAATAACCAAATTATGATTGTAATTAAGTTCATTACTTGTTCTTAACCTTGGCATGCTCATATCCATAGTTTCAATTCACAGTAAATAGTTGTTAATAGTTTAGTATATAATTTATAAACAAAAATTATTTAACTTTTGGTTCCGTAGTTGTCAGCATAATTAGAAGTAAGCTAGAATATAGTATACTTAAGCAATTTTACTTATCCAGAGTCTCCTTGGTTCTATACTTGGCTTACTTAGCTACTTTATTACTTGTTTGACCACGTGCACTTGCGTGTCGGTTTTAACCCCTACCGAACCACCCGAACAGTTATCAGCACATACTCGGAACAAATATGGCTCATCCCATAAGTATTTGTTCATATCGTGAAGGAACATTTTCCGCTGGTGGAAGGTTAAATCCTCTGGCATCATATCAGTAATAACGTAATTAGCAAAATCAGGAAACCATCGAATGAGATTGACTGTTGTAGCTAATACCTATTCATCAAGGAATGAGTCATCAATCTCCTTATCATTTTTTACTCTTCCCTCATCTTCAAGTCTGGATAGATGATCCGCTACTTGATTTTCACATCCTTTACGGTCCTTGTCTTCAAAGTAAAATTCTTACAGTAGAAGGAGCCATCTTTTAAGCATTGGTTTTGCATCTTTCTTTTCCATGAGATATCTGAAGGCGACATGATCAGTGTGCACAATAACTCTGGTGCCAAGAAAATATGCCTTGAATTTTTCAAAGGCATATAGCGCTGCCAGCAGCTCATGCTCAATCACTGTGTTGTTCTTTTGTGCCCTAATAAATGCTTTGCTAGCATAATGAATGGAGTGGAAAATCTTTCCCTCATTTTCCCTAACACATCTTCAAGTGTAACCCACTAGCATCACACATCACTTCAAATGGTTTAGACCAATCTAGTGCAATTATTATTGGGGCAGCCACTAACCTTGCTTTCAAGTTTTTAAAAGCTTTTAGGCACTCTTCATCAAACACAAATTTGATCTCTTTCTCTAACAACGTGCACAATGGATTTGCTATTTTTGACAAGTCCTTTTATGAATCTTCTGTAAAATCCCTCATGACCCAAAAGATTCTCACTCCTTTCACCAAGATTGGTGGAGACAAATTTTTAATCACCTCAATATTTTCCCTGTCCACTTCTAATCCATTTTCTAATATCTTGTGGCCTAGAAGAATTCCTTCTTTCACAATAAAATGGCACTTCTGCCAATTCAACACCAAATTTTCTTCCTCGCATCACTCTAAAGCCTTGGTAAGATTGGCCAAACAGTGTGTTCAAAAGTATCACTTATGACTAATAGGTCATCCATAAAAACCTCCAAAGTATCATCCACCATAGCAGAGTATATCGACATCATACAACTCTGGAAAGTGGCAGGTGCATTACATAACCCAAATGGAATGCGTCAGAAAGCAAAGGTCCCATAAGTACAAGTGAACATTGTCTTCTCTTCATCTTTTGGTGCAACTGATATTTGGTTATATCCAGAATAACCATCTAGGAAGCAATAGCACCCTCTGCCTGCCAACCTATCCAGCATTTGATCAATAAATGGTATTGGAAAGTTATTCTTGAGTGTCCAAGTGTTTAATTTCTGAAATAGTCCATACAGACATGCCAACTCGTGATAGGTCTCAATGGAAGAAACCCATTTCGCTCATTTGCCACAATAGTCATGCCTCTGTTTTAGGGACGCATTTGTACGGACTCACTTGTTTGCTGTCAGAGAATGGGTATATGGCACATGCATCCAACCATTTAATTCTCTTTTTTACCACCTCTTACATTGGCGGATTGAGTCTGCGCTGGTGTTCTCTACTTGGGGCACAATCTTCTTCCAACTAAATTTTATGAGTACATAACCTGGGGGAATCCCCATAATGATAGAAATTGTCCATCTAATTGCTCTCTTATACCTTTTCATCATGGAAGCTAGAGCTTTAACCTGCCATTCTACTAGATAAGCTGCCATGATAACTGGGAGTGTGTTATTATCTCCCAAGAACACATACTGCAGATGACCAAAAAGTGCTTTCAACTCCAACACTGGTGGTAGTTCAATAAAGGGTTTTGCTGGAGGAGTGGTTCTATTCTTCAAGTCAAAATCCAGCTTCTTTGGAGCATAAAAATAAGACCCCATCCCTGCCAAAGCGTTCACTACCTCTTCCTACTCTCAAATTTGATCATCAGCAAAATTTATCATCACAGCCGCTAGAATGTTAACTGCATAGCTCTCTTCTCGGGGTGATTCAACTATCCCTTCATCAATGACATCAATAACAGAGACTATATTCATGTCTCTCTATTGTTTCATGGATTTATAGACACTAAACCTTACCATTTTGTTTTTCAGTCTGAACTTCTATTCTCTATTCTCCATATCAACCAATGCTCTTCCAGTTGCTAGGAATGACCTACAAAGAATTATAAGGACTTCAAATTCCACTTTGCAGTCCAAGATAATGAAGTCTGAGGAAATTTAAAGTGCTCCACCTTAACCTGCACATCACATAGGATACCAACAGGCCTCTTAACTGAACTGTCTACCATTAACAACCTCATAGTAGTCAATTTGGGGGCTCCCAAGCCCAACTATTTGTATATTTCCAGCGGCATCAAGTTGATGTTGGCACCCAAATCACATAGAGCTTTGACAAAGTTGAATGTTGTAATTGTGCATGGAATTGTGAATGCACCTGGATCTTCTTTTTTTTTCTGAACCAGGAAACATGAAGAGATCATGTTGCAATGATGAATGTTGTCCACTGGTTCATAACTGCAAGTCCTCTTTTTCATGGCCAAGTCCTTCATGAACTTGGCATAACCTCGTATCTACTCGAGGCCCTCCACTAATGGGATATTTACTAACAACCGCTTCAACATGGAGATGAATTGTGGAAATTGCCATCTTCCACCTTCTTTTTCAACCTCTAAGGGAATGGAGGTGGAGGTCTCAGAATTTTAGTCAAAGGCTCAACCACCTCCTCTTCTTTCACTTTACTTTCATCTCCCTAACTGCTCTCTATCACTTTTGGCTCTATAGGCATAGCGAGGTTTAGCGTCTCCTCCTCATCTTCAGCTACAAGCTTTGTTTCTAAGGCTAAATCTACTGCTTGCTCTACACTGAGTGATCTTAGATAACTTTCTACCTCTTCTTGTTGTAGTAGCCATGCAGTGGCTCACTTTCCTCAGATTCTACACTATATCGCTTGCCAGGGCCCCACTCTTTCTTTGATTAAGGGCTGCAGACACTTGGCCCATTTGGTACTCCAGTTGTTTAATAGAATTTGGGTTTGAGTATAACACCCTGGAAAATTTTTGGTGATTATTTAATGTTTTTATGCTAGGTTAAGGAAATTACGGGTTGTATATTGGTCGTCGATGAAAAGGGAAATGTGTATGATCAAAAAATCAAAGAGTATGTGAAGTTCATAAGTAAGGGTCAACTTTAAACGATCATATCTCCCAATATATAATGTATTAGAAGCCTCACGATCTATAAAATTAAAGGTCTTTGAGTCTAGTTTTCAGAACATCAAACCACTTGTAAATCGGAGTTCGGAGTAAGAAGTTATGGGCATTTTACCAAACCATCACGAGCGGTGATGTGGACATGACGCCCTAGCGCCTCCACCGCCCTATTTGCTTAAAATCTGACTTTTAACTTGTAGAAAACATTTTCAGCTAAATATAAATCAAGAAGATTGCTAAGGATTCACTTTCTCCCTCAATTCCAGCTGCTAGGAAAAATAAAATCAAGGAGTAACATCAAGCAAAGTTCAAGAAAATCACAAGATAAGTTGAGATTACCTTGCCAAGTATGTTAGGGGCTGTTTTGGAGCTCGTTTTGGCAAGGTTTTGAAGAAGTTTTTCTGCATTTCGAAATCTATTTGGACTGCCTATATATCTGTCTTTGAGTAAATGTTGAAATCAGGAGAAAAGGTAAGGATTTTGCCCCTTTTAAATCTCTCAAATTGCAAAGCGGAAATCTGGAAATTGGCAGCTAAGTGAGCTGCCGATGGACTGTTTGCTAGCTTAGTTTTGCTCGTTTTCCTTAAGATTTTTATCTGTTTATTTTGATGGAATTATACTTCATATTGAGGGGTATAATTACAGAAAAAAAAGGTAAAATTTCCCTCTTTTTTCTCCCTCAAAAGTTAGTGAAAACTAGTTGAGAAAATGGCTAAATGTTGTTGATGCTGCGGTGTGTCGTTGTTGCTATTGTAACTGCCTCTGGTTAGTTATTTTGGTTGCATTTTTTTGATATAGATTAAGCTTGTCGTTGGCCTATAAACCAATGGATTAAGGAGGTTGAATGCTGATCATTGAGATAGGGAATCGGCTAGAGAAAAGTTCATCGGAGAAAGGTATGTAAGGCGCCCCCCGTCTATCATTCTTTTAAGCACGAGTTGTGTGTTGTGAATTGAATGAGACTGCAACCTATGTAAAAGTATTTAGGCATTATATTAAGATTCATTTAAGCTTTAAAGTTCCATGTTTTATTGAGGATAAATGTTAAGATTATGCCTAGCCGAAGTGAGACATCTAAAGTGTGATATTGTGTTGATTGTTGTCGTAGTTGTACAACGAGTTGGAGACCCCTAAGCGTGGGCATTGTTAGCTGGTCCTTACTGTATGTCATGTGTATATATATGTGATGTTAAATATGTTTAAAGTTCTGGTCGCAAACTAAAATTGGTGAAAGAGCCAAGATGAGGACGTGTAAACAATTTTAAGCCACGTAAAGATGTCGCAAGCTATTGAGGGTAAACGAGCTTATCGAATTAGGATTACCTGGTTATGGTTGTCCTTTAACTTATGTGTATGTTATGAAATATCTTAGGCCAAGGGGAGATTTCATAATCCCTTTCCCTTAAGCCGAACGACAAGCTAGCGAGTTTCTGAGCTCTAATGTCCCTTGAACACGATGTATAAATTTTGTTGAAACTCTTAGGTCATCTGTAGTTCCATATGATTTATAACAGTTTTTAATACATTCATATGAGTTATATTTTCTAGCTTTACATGTTATATGTACTCAGTTCCCATTATGCATTACGAAGGAGGCCTATGCAGGCCACATGTTTAGTATACGTCATTTATATGTTGTACGTATTGAGCTGGTCCAGTATAAGCCATATCGGCTCCATTATGATTTTGTATAAGATTTATTGAGTTTACCCCGGTGTGGTATACCAGGTGGAGGTCTTGTTATTTTACCCCGGTGTGGTACACCGCTGGATGCATTTTTATTTTTACCCCGGTGTGGTACATTGGCTGGACGAATTGTATATAGATTTTATGGTCGGCTGTCTGCTGGCATTTCAGTTATAGGCTTTGTTGTGCATTAGATGGTTGCATTTACACTTCAATAATGAGTTATTCTCAGGTTTCTATTTTCAGGATTCCGGGTTTTTGCTACTCCTTATTTTTGGCCTAATTATTATTTCTATCTTACATGTTTACAGTTTTCAGCCTTACATACCAGTACATTTTATTTGTACTGACGTCCCTTCATCTTTGGACCCTTCCTACAATCGTGCTGCAGGTACAGGCCGTGGCTCAGATCATCGGACGTAGTAGGAGCCAGATTTATGCAGAATAGTGTCTCCTCTCTTCCAGGAGCCGTGTCCTAGTTTGGAATTTTCAATTTTATTTAAAGCATGGGTAGGCTGGGGCCCTGGCTCGTGCATTTCAGTTTGTTTACTCTGTAGAAGCTGATGTGGACTAGTTTGTATAGTAGTGTGGGTTGTGTAGTCATATTGGTTTTTCATTGCTTTGCTTAGCTTTATTGTAGCCTTGTTGGCTTTTTAGGTTGCATATTTATAATTGTCAAGGCATTATTGGCCCAGTACTTATCTTCGTTGGTTGTGACAGGTGGCTTGGTCAGCCTTAGTGTTACATTTATAGATGCTATATAACCGGCTTCTCGATCGACAATGAATCGAGTGCCAGTTGAGTCCTACCCTAGTTCAGGGGCATGACATACTTGGTATCAGAGCGAAGTCCTGTCCTAGGGAGTCCACAAAGCCGTGTCTAGTAGACTCTTGCTTATGGGTATGTTGTGCACCATACATATATTAGGAGGCTACAGGAAATTTAGGAATTCTTTCACTTCTTTTACTAATAGTTCGTGCTACTGGTCGAGTTCATAAGTACTGTGATATCTAAATCGTGTTGTTGTTTCCTAGTATGCCTGTGACAAGGAAGATGGCTACAAGGTTGATTGGCATAGCCATTGGGGAGGGTACTAGTCTCCCTCTAGTGAATCAGAGAGACAGGTCAGAGGCTCAGAGTGAATCTCCCGCCCCAAGTATTACAGTTCCTCCCGCACCGGCCAGAGCAATGGAAGATAGACCTCCATCTCCTCCCGCACCAGCAGTACTTGAGGGTAGTAGAGTGGCAGACCCTACCATGCCTGTGGTACCTCCAATTGTTCCAGAAGGACAGGGTCTTGAGGGAGCTGTTCAACTGATGGCTCGTACGGCCGTAGGTCAAGAGCGACAATTGGAGGCGATGGAGAGACATAGAGGCTAGACAACTGAGAGTTCCAGGTCCCGCGATTTTTTAAGTTTGAGCCCTCCTATATTCACCAGATCAGACCCGAGCGAGGATCCTCAGGACATTATCGATCAGACTTATGGGGTGTTAAAGGTGATGCGAGCTACAATGACTGAGGAAGTAGACTTGGCGGCCTTCAGACTACGTGATGTGGCCATATTGTGGTATGAGGCTTGGGCTCGATCCAAAGGAGCCGATGCACCACCAGCTGAGCGGGAATAGTTCTCCGAGGACTTTATGCACCACTATCTACCCCAGGAGCTTCGATAGGCTCGAGCTGAGCAGTTTTTGCACCTAGAGCAAGGACGTATGAGTGTGCGTGAGTATTGTCTTCAGTTTAATTCTCTTGTCAGGTATGCTCCTCATGGTTCAAACGATGGAGGACAGAGTTCATTGGTTAATATTAGGGTTGGGTCTTCATATAGCTCGAGATTTCTTGGGGTTATCTACTTAGGAGCACATGGACATTTCATGAATTCAGGCTTTCGCCCATAGGGTAGAGGATTTGGTTCATCAATTATAGGATACTCGGAGATAGCAGGAGCAACGAAAGAGAGCTAGGATTGTGGGTCCTTATAGAGGGCCGTAGGGTGACCTAGGGGCTCAGTCATCCAGGTAGTCAGTTAGGCCAATAGGGAGTGCCCCACCTAAGTTTCAGGGACAGAGAAGGGACCAAGGCCCAGCTCCATCTAGCTCTCGACGATAGGAGGGGGCAGGGGCAGAGCTGACCACCATTGCCGCCTTATCTAGTGTGGGAAATCTCACTCAGGTAAGTGGCGTCAGGGGCAAAATATATGTTATCGTTGTGGGCAGCCAGGGCACTTTATGAGGGATTTTTCAAATAGGGTCGAGGCGGATCAGGCATGATCAACGGTTGCTTCATCATCCTCCCAGACCTGATCCTCAACTAGAAACAGGCCGTGGCAGAGGCATAGGGACAGAGCCTTCTAGTTTTGGGGAAACCCAGAATCAATTTTATTCTTTGGGCGATCGACAGGACCGGGAGGCCTCACCTGATGTTGTTACAGATACTTTGATTATTTATTCTCGTGCAGTATATGTCTTACTTGATCCTAGTTCTACACTCTATTATGTCACACCATTGGTGTGAGTCAGTTTGAGATAGTCCATGAGTTATTATCTATACCATTTGTTGTTTCTACGCCAATTGGCGAATCTGTGTTAGCTAGATGAGTTTACCGAAACTGCATAGTATTGGTATATGATAGATCAACCTTTGCTGATCTAGTTGAGCTGAAATGGTTGATTTTGATGTCATTTTGGGTATGGATTTGTTGGCGGCATGTTATGCTAATGTTGATTGTAGAGCTAAGGTTGTGAGATTCAATTTTCCCAGCGAGCCAATTTGGGAATTTCAAAGTGATGCCGCTATTCCTAAAGGTAAGTTTATTTCATACCTTAAGGCTCAGAAGTTGATATCCAAAGGTTGTATTTCTCACTTGGTTCGGGTAAGAAACATGGAATGTGAGCCTACGACTCTCCAGTCAATTCCTATTGTAAATGAGTTCCCTGAGGTCTTTCTAGAGGATTTGCCTAGAATTCCTCCTAAAAGGGAGATAGATTTACTTCTAGGTACTAAGCCTATATCGATCCCTCCTTACAGAATGAATCCACAGAGCTAAGGGAATTAAAGGAGTAGTTGAGAGATCTTCTCGAGAAGGGATTCATTCTACCTAGTGTATCACCTTGGGGTGCATTAGTGCTCTTTGTGAGAAAGAAAGACGGGTCGTTAAGAATGTGTATCAACTATAGGAAGCTAAATAAGGTTACGATTAAGAATAAGTACCTACTTCCCAGGATTGATAACCTGTTTGATCAGTTACAGGGTGCCAGATTCTACTCAAAGATTGATTTGAGATCCGGGTACCATCAGTTATGGGTTAGGCAAGTTGATATCCCCAAGACTGCCTTTAAGACTAGATATGGCCATTATGAGTTCTTAGTGATGTCATTTGGGCTTACTAATTCCCCAGCAGCTTTTATGGACCTGATGAATCGGGTGTTTAGGCCTTTTCTTGATGTATTTGTGATCGTCTTCATTGATGATATTCTGATTTACTCACCATCCGAGGCCGAGCATGCAGGTCATTTGAGAGCAGTATTACAGACTCTACAGGAGCACAGGTTATATGCTAAATTTTTTAAATATGACTTTTGGCTAACATCTGTGGTTTTCCTTGGTCATGTAATTACAGATGAAGGTATAAGAGTTGAAGTCTTTCCAGAAAGGCCTAGGCACTCAGGTAAGCCTCAGTACCGCATTTCATCCTCAAACAGACGGATAGGCTAAATGCACCATTCAAATGCTTGAAGACATGTTGCGTGCCTGTGTTTTAGATTTTGGCAGAAGCTGGGATGACCATGTTTCCTTGATTGAGTTTGCCTATAATAACAAATACCAGGAAAGTATTCAGATGGCTCCATATGAAGATTTATATGGGCGAAAATGTAGGTCACCAATGGGCTGGTTTGAACTCAGTGAGGCAGAGTTACTGGGGCCTGACTTAGTGCAACAAGCTATTGAAAAGTTGAAACTTATTAGAGATCGGCTTCAAATAGCCCATAGCAGGCAGAAGTCTTATGCAGATGTACATCATCGCGTGCTGGAGTTTTTTTTAATGATTGGGTCTTCCTGAAAGTGTCACCTGTGAAAGGCGTTATGCGATTTGGCCGAAAAGGCAAGCTGAGTCCTAGATAAGTTGGGCCCTACAGAGTTATCCGCAGGATAGGAAAAGTGGCCTATGAGTTGGAGTTGCCACCAGAGTTAGCGGCTGCCACCTAGTATTTCACGTATCAATGTTACAGAAGTGTATAGGAGACCCAACTTGCGTTATGCCTATCGATGATGTCCGAATTTCTGAGGAGATAACCTACACCGAGGTTCCAGTTGCTATTCTTGACCGGCAAGTCAGGAAAATTTGAACCAAAGAAGTTGCCTCAGGTTAAAGTATTATGGCGAAGTAATAACATCAAGGATGTGACTTGGGAGGCTGAGGAGGAAATGAAGAATAAATATCCTCACCTATTTACGATGTCGACCTGATGTTAAGGTATGTTCTTTATACTTAAGTTACTGAGCATCTATTTTGATGCATATTAAGTGAAATTAAGTTTCATTTGGGGATCAGTGTTCCTATGGGGGGGGAGAATATAACACCCCAGAAAATTTTTGGTGATAATTTGATTTTTTATGCTAGGTTAAGAAAAGTACGGGTTGTATATTGGTCGTAGATGACAAGGGAAATGTGTACGATCAAAAAATCAAAAAGTATGTGAAGTTCATAAGTAAGGGTAAATGTTAAATGACATTATCTCTCAATATATAATGAATTAAAAGCCCCATGACCTATCAACTTAAAGGTATTTGCGGCTAGTTTTTAGAACATCAAGCCACTTGTCAATCAGAGTTCGGAGTAAGAAGTTATGGGCATTTTACCGAACCATCGTGAGCGGTGACGCGGGCATGACGCCCTAGCGCCTCCACCGCCCTATATACTTAAAATCTGATTTTTCACTTGTAGAAAACATTTTCAGCTAAATCTTAATCGACCAGCTTGCTAATGATTCCATTTCTCTCTGAATTCCAGCATCTAGGAAAAAGAAAATCAAGGTGGAACAACAAGCAAAGTTCAAGAAAATCACAAGATAAGTTGAGATTACCTTGCAAAGTATGTTAGGGGCTGTTTTGGAGCTCGTTTTGGCAAGGTTTTGAAGAGGTTTTTCTGCATTTCAAAATCTATTTGGACTGCCTATATATCCGTATTTGAGTAAATGTTGAAATAAGGAGAAAAGGTAAGGATTTTTCCCCTTTCAAATCTCTCAAATTGCAAAGCGAAAATCTGGAAATTGGCAGCTAAGTGAGCAGCCGATGGACTGTTTCTTAGCTTAGTTTTGCTCGTTTTCCTTAAGCTTTTTATCTGTTTATTTTAATGGAATTATACTTCATATTGAGGGGCATAATTACAGAAAAACTAAGGTAAAATTTCCCTCTTGTTTCTCCCTCAAAAGTTAGTGAAAACTTGTTGAGAAAATGGGTAAATATTGTTGATGTTGCGGTGTGTTGTTGTTGCTATTGTGACTGCCTCTGGTTAGTTATTTTGGTTGCATTTTTGGGTATAGATTGAGCTTGTCGTTGGCCTATAAACCAATGGATTAAGGAGGTTGAAAGCTGATCATTGAGATAGGGAATCGGCTAGAGAAAAGTTCATCAGAGAAAGGTATGTAAGGCACCCCATCTATCATTCTTTTAAGCACGAGTTGTGTGTTGTGAATTGAATGAGACCGCAACCTATCTAAAACTATTTAGGCATTATGTTAAGCTTCATTTAAGCTTTAAAGTTCCATGTTTATTGAGGATAAATGTTAAGATTATGCCTAGCCGAAGTGAGACATCTAAAGTGTGATATTGTGTTGATTGTTGTCGTAGTTGTATATTGAGTTGGAGACCCCTCAGCGTGGGCATTGTTATCTGGTCCTTACTATATGTCATGTTTATGTATATGTGATGTTAAATGTGTTTAAAGGTTGGCTTCTAACTGAAATTGGTGAAAGAGCCAAGATGAGGACGTGTAAACGATTTTAAGCCACGTAAAGACGTCGCAAGATAGGTAGGGTAAACGAGCTTATCAAATTAGGATTATCTAGTTATAGTTGTCCTTATCTTATGTGTATGTTATGAAATATTTCAGGCCAAGGGTAGATTTCATAATCCCTTTTCCTCAAGCCGAACGACAAGCTAGCGAGTTTCTGAGCTCTAATGACCCTTGAACATGATATATAAATTTTGTTGAAACTCTTAGGTCATCCATAGTTCCTTATGATTTATAAATGGTTTTAATACATGCATTTAAGTTCTATTTTCTAGATTTACATGTTACATGTACTCAGTTCCAATTATGCATTACAAAGGAGGCCTATGCAGGCCACATGTTTAGTATTCATCATTTCTATGTTGCACGTATTGAGCTGGTCCAGTATATGCCATATCGGCTACATTTATTATTCTGTCTAAGATTTATTTATTTTACCCCGGTGTGGTACACAGGATGGAGGTCTTGTTATTTTACCCCGGTTTGGTACACCGGCTGGATGGATTTTACCCCGATATGATACACCGGTTGGAGGCATTTTTATTTTTACCCCGGTGTGGTACACTGGCTGGATGAATTGTATATAGATTTTATGGTCGGCTGTTTGGTAGCATTTCAGTTATAGTCTTTATGGCGCATTAGATGGTTGCATTTACACTTCAATAATGAGTTATTGTCAGATTTCTGTTTTTAGGATTCTTGGTTGTTACTACTCCTTATTTCTGGCCTAGTTATCATTTTTATCTTACATGTTTATAGTTTTCAGCCTTACATACCAGTACATTTTATTCATACTGATGTCCCTTCATCTTGGGACCCTTCCTGCAATCGTGCTGCATGTACAGGCTGAGGCTCAGATCATCGGACGTAATAGGAGCCAGATTTCAGCAGAATAGTGGTATGCTCCTCTCTTCCAGGAGCCATGTCCTAGTTTGGGCTATTTTCAGTTTTGTGTACAACATGGGTAAGCCGGGGGCCTGTCCCGTGCATTTCATTTTTTTTACTCTATAGAGGCTGATGTGGACTAGTTTGTATAGTAGTGTGGGTTGTGTAGTCGTATTGGTTTTTCATTGCTTTGCTTAGCGTTATTGTAGCATTGTTGGCTTTTCAGGTTGCATATTTATAATTGTCAAGGCATTATTGACCTAATATTTATCTTGGTTGCTTGTGACAGGTGGCTTGGTAAGCTTAGTGTTACATTTATAAATGTTATATAGCCGGCTTCTCGATCGACCATGAATCGAGTGCTAGTTGCGCCCTACCCTAGTTCAGGGGCATGACAGTGAGTCTACAAGCTGACTCATATTAGAGACATCACTCTTCATCTCTTTAACTCCAGAGTCAGTAGATTCGAATCTTTGCATTACCTTGGCTAACATCTCTTCCATCTTTGAACTTCCTACATCATTACTGCTTCGTTCTCGGTTCCCAGAGGGCTTATATACTCCGCTGCAATCATTCCTGCAGATTTTTTTGTTTAACTAGCTGCCCTGTTCTCTATCCCTGTAACCAGCTTGGTCATAATAATTTTCCTTTGAATAGTTTCGACCTTGGTTTCCTTAGCCATTGGCCCGAAAACCCCCCATGTTATTCAAATACTTAGCTTTTTCTTTAGAGTCCAATCCATGTTCCTCTTGTTTGGTAGCCTTAGCTACAACATTAACTTTTACAACACCACCTGCAAGAAAATGCGTAGCAATAAACTCCAGTTGAGTTTTCATGTGCGCCATATCCTGATCTCTCTCTTTTTCCTTTCGGGTTGTTTAGTAGTTGACCCAACTACAAAGGTATTACTAGGGACTTCAGAGTCTCTAGTGTTCTAAGCTTGTTCATCTTGGTGACTCTATCTAACACAGCTGCAGCCTCAGTGTATGTTTGGGATATGAATGACCCTCCAATCACAATATCAACTATCAGGTTAGTCGCCGAATTTAAGAACCTATAAAAAGTCTCCATCAGATGCTCATTAGACAGTATATGATTGGGGTATGTTATACCCCGTAAGATTTCCGACACCTAGATGGCCTAATCGCACAGTGATTAAGCATATTTGAAAGCTATACGTGCTAGAGGAAGGCCCGAAACAGGATCGGACGGATAGCCTGTCGAACCATCACGGAAGGAGCCGAGGTAGAGCCCCTCCGCGATGGCAACGTGTCACGGAGGTGGAGCCTCCGCGTTGGCTCCGTGACACGTTGGCCCTGTCCAGGCTCAAGTATATAAAGCCCCACTTCGGTTTAATTTCACAAAACCTCATCAAAATTTCCAGAAAACGCAGGAGAACAAGGGGAGACGAAGAGGGTAAATATATTTTCATCCGATTACACTGCCAAACGTAGTCCAAACCCAAATTAACCTCAGATACCGAGGTATTTACCAGCAGAGAGCATTCCTACGGATTTAGTTTCGCGAAATACGGCCGACGAATCGTCGAGCTACCGGGCTAAGGTAAGTAGAATTGCTCCAAACTAGTGTCTATGTGTTCCTAGCTGTAAAGTGAGTACTTCTCTCTCTCTGGACTTCTGGAAAATAGTATGTTTTCGACCGTCTTTTGATAAGCCTAAGTTTAGGCTATAATTATATCAAAAGTGATGTCGTCCTTCAGAATAAAGTTGTATTTAGTACTGATTGATATATATATGAATGCAGTGGGAGGAATAGCTGAAATACTGACCAAGCTACGCCGGTTAGTCAGGAAATCAGAAGTGAAGGTATGTAAAGCTAGTTTCCTCGGCAAGTTAGTAGTCTCGGTATAGTAAAGTAGTTTAAAGGCCAGTAGAATGTTCAGAAGTCGTGTATTATGTTTATTACGAATGTTGGTATGATATTAGAAGCATCATGTTATGTATAGCGTGAAACTTGCTAGCACGATATAAATTCTAATACAAGTGTTAGGAACTGTACAACATGCCCAGTATGTGATTTAGTAAAGAATGTTAGGATATTATCGTATTCAGTTGAAACCTAGTAAAGCAATGTAAGTATCTGTAAGGCATCTCAGAAGTAGAATGATAGGTTAAAATGAAGTTTAGAAAGCATGTTAGAAATAGTAAATCATGTTACTATAGAAACTCAGTTATACGACATGGTTTCCAGCAGAAAAACTATATCCTGTTCAACATTAGACTCAGTACAGTATGGCAGAAGATTATATATATCTATACCATTATCAGTCTCAGCATATGTTAAATACATACATATCACTATCGCTAGTCAGCATATAGTACGTACATATACATTATTATCATTAGCTTCAGTATGTGGTATATGCAGATAGTATTACTAGTTGAGACCACTGTATTGTCTTGGGGTTGGATTACCTAGCATCCATGACCGCCCCAGGGTTAATAGCTATATCGACTCGTCCGCCAGAGGACGAGGATACGTCACTCTATGGAGTGGCATGCCGTCCCACAGAGGACGAAGATGGGATGCCAGTTTCCCCATATTGTGCCTTGGTCGGCCCTTATACACCCCCGTCGAGCGGGTATGCCCGGGGTGTTGATTCAGGAGTCCTCCGGACTCAGGTACAGTTATAGTCAGGGGCTCAGCGAGCCCAAGTGCATACCCAGGGGAGCGGCAGGATGCTTATAGTTATTGTAGGAGATGGGACGACTGGGGTAGGGGTATTGATTGCGTGTTGGTTGTACCTCCCGGCTTATGGGGGCCGGGCAAGGTTTGTGTGTGCTATGCTATGTTATGTTGTGTTATGCCATGTTACACTAGATACGAGTAGATCGATAGTAAAGCAATACATTTCCAGGTATGATTCACATTCCTTCCAGCAGAGTTGAGAGTAAACGTAGCTTTACATTTCCATCCAGTTAGTCTATTCCTTCCTATTTCAGTTCCATCAGTTGTATTGTTGTTTTTAGATATTTCTTTCAGTTATTGTTTTACATACTTAGTACCAGTGGTACTGACGCCCAGTGGGGTGCTGCATTACTTGCCTGCAGGTACTCATAGACGAGGAGGCGATCCCTCGTGATCCTAGCCAGCGCAGAGTCATCAGCTCCTGTCATCCGGAGCTTGATATTTCAGAGGTTTATATTATTTCTCTTTTGTTGTACAGTACGGGTAGGTAGGGGCCCTGTCCCAACCATCTTATCAGAATTCCTAAAGGCTTGCAGTCTATATATTTTTCCCTATGGTCAGCTGAGCCGGTCGTGTGTGGCCTTATCCAGTCAGTAGTGGTGACCTTGCCGGTCACGTAGTTATTCAGTATTTCATTGTTGAGTTGCAGATAACTAAACAGCATGGTGGCCTTGTCGGCCTGCATAGGTTCCTTGTTACGAGTGTGTTTCTGGTTAGCTGCTATACAGGTATAGGTGGCTATAGGCCTAGTCGGCCGGAGGCTGTATTTACAGCCGTTATATAGCCTGTTATTTCCCTAAATCTGAGTTAGAGCCAGCCAGGCACTAGATGTGCTTAGGCTTAGTAGTCTAGCAGTTCAGGCCCTAGTAGGGCACCAGGTGCCAGTCATACCCCCCAAGGCGGGGTGTTACAAATTGGTATCAGAGCAGGTCATGTCCCAGGGAGTCTACAAGCCGTGCTAAGTAGAGTCTTGTCTATGTATGTGTTGTGCACCACATACTATTGGTAGGAGGCTGCGAGGCATAATAGGATGGTTACCCTTCTTTCATACTCAGTCGTGCCATAGCACAATACAGTACAGGGTTGGTCCTTTTAAAACTTATCATATTCTTTGAATACAGATACAAGTCAGACCAGCGAAATCCTATTCCAGGTAGAAGATCAGATATAGTAATAGGAGAGAACATCAGCCAGTTACAAGGTAACTACAGCAGCAGGAGGAGGTAACAGGGACCTCCCAGTGTTATATTTTTATTGGTACCATCCCCAATATATGTCGATAACTTCAGAATAGGAAGTCATAAGCGTAACGTATAAATGAGTCGATTTATTTGTTAGATATATATATAAGACCTGATTAAGATAGTAGACAACATTAGATTATCAGATAAGTGTGAGAAAGAGAGGGAAAGGTAGGATTCCCACCTCCATTCCTTCAGGTGTGGTACAGTTCCATGTCTTCGTTTTGTTGCGGTAAGAAAAAGTCATTCCTACCCCTTAGTTTTGATCCCGGTGTAGCAAAGGGCATAAGGATTGAGACGATGTTTCCCAAAGCAGGCAGTAAGTGAGATGTGGATTGGTTGATTCCAGAAAGTGTTAGAAAGAGTAAGGAGCCCTTATGATTATGTAAGTTGTGCAGACCCTCACGGTAATAAGTCAGAAGAGCAAGTAAGACTACTAGCTTACTCGAAGTGGGTGTAGGAGATCCGTCAATGATGGACTCCCAGTAAGAGTCAAGTTCAAGTCAAGAAAGGGTTGAATCCGCCGTGGCATGCTTACGACGGCAGGGTATGTCTACAAGATAATAGTTATAATCTTAGCTGTGACATCAAAAGACGGGGAGATTATATGAATAATATGGGTCCGACTGCAAGTCAGAAGAAGTATAGAATGGAACTTGACTAGCAACCTTATTGGCAGTGTAAGGCAGGTACCTTGAACCCCATAGCCCAGTTTAAGGAAGACGAAGGTGAAGAGCATGAATACTAGACTTTGAGGGGAAATCAGAATCACCTCTAGATTGATAGAACACCGTGTATTAAGGACTAAACCTTTGATGAACAGCTAACAGACAGTAAGGTTCTAGTTTAGAATGTTGCAGTATGTCCGCCAAAGGAGAAGGTAAGAGGGTACCGAACCAATGACTCCAATCTAGTGTGGCCCAGAGATAAGGTCCAACAGACAGTCACGGGCCTTAATATAATGCCAAGTAAGGCCACAAGGTTCGGATGTTGACCCCACATTGTAAGAGTGGTGAAATTTCAAATAGCAGATCATAGCTAAAGTGCATGTGTGTGTTGCTTCCAGAATGGAATAAAAAAGATCCTATGAAATGATACGAGAGGATATGAGATATCATTTGACCGTAGGAGCGGTATATCATGTGCAGTATGAAATTCAGTAAGGCATGTTAGAGATTACGTATCACCACAAAATTCAGTATGTATTGTATATAGTTGTTGATATATATATATCTACAGATGATAGATATGATGTAAGTAGTTGGCAATGGGGGTTACAGTCATACAAATTTTGGTTAGCTGCTAGGAAATATATACAGATCGTACTGTAGGACCCCTCACCAAAAGAGAGGGGGGCATGTTAAGTGGTCATACATCGTTTTCCCAGCCTTGTAGGTGAGAGTCGGCCTTAGTCAACCTAGCAGCTATTATGCGGAACACCCCGCAAGTTAGCCGACCGTCTTAGTCAAACAAACCTGTGGGTACCTCAAGAAAGAGTCCGTATCAGTAGTCAGTGACGGACTAGTACTTTAGCTGGTTCTCTTAAGGTATTCAGATACAGAGCCCTAACAGAAGGCCAGTCTTTACAGAATGGCTCATAAGACCGAGAATTTCCAAGAACAGTAATATAAATACAAGGGGGTACGAATAAGGCGTAAGAAATTAGTAGTGCTCTGCTAGCACAGTGTTTACTAAGACAAGGAGATCGGTAGGTTTCCTATGAAGATCCAGGGATGGATCTCCTGAGAGTAGGTTGGACTAAGCACAACATCACAATTGTTCAATTAGGAGGACAAAACAGTTAGCTGTCCACAACCCCGCAGTTATGCATGAGCTACAAATGTCTGAGTAGGACATGTAGAGCATCGTTAGACTACTGCAGCATTCGAATCATTTAACCCAGCTACTTAGTTAGTCGAGGTTATTCAGCGAGACTATTAGAGATCATGATCACTGTCAGGATCCTCTGATCAGATACGGGCACATGGTGTGAAGATAGTCGTTCAGGTTATCTCAGTAACAAGTAGCCTTAGCATGCGGCCAGAAGGCCAGATGAGCTCTAGCTATACCAGTAGATTACTTGTCAAATTCTCCGGTATAATAAACCAGTATGACCGTCAGTTATATGTCAATTTTTCTAAATATGAATTTTGGCTGAGTTTAGTAGCCTTTTTGGTCACATTGTGTCGGAGGTTGGTGTACGGGTAGATACACAAAAAAAAATTGAAGCAGTGAAGACATAGCCCAGACCTACCACTCCGATCGAGTATGCAATCCCTGCGGTTAGCCAGGTACTACAGAGGGTTTGTGGAAGGATCTTCCACCTTAGCAGCACCTCTGACTAAATTGACACAGAAGGCAGCAAAGTTCAAGCAGACTAAGGCATGTGAGCAGAACTTCTACGAGTTAAAAGACAGGTTAACATCAGCCCCCAGTGTTAGTATCGCCAGAAGGTACAAAGGGTTGATGCAGCATGGTAAAGTAATAGCTTATGCTTTCAGGCTGTTGAAAGAAAACATGAAAAGAATTATCTTACCCATGACCTGGAGTTAGCTGCAGTAGTTTATGCCTTAAAAAGTGAATAATTTGTATCACCCAAGAAGGGCTAATGTGGTAGCAGATGCCCTTAGCCGTAAATCTATGGGGAGTTGGCATACTTGCAGCCTGAACAGCGAGAATTGGCTTGAGAATTACACTAGTTAGCTGGTTTAGCCGTTCACATAGTAGAAATAAAGGACAATGGAGCGGTAATACAGAATGTCACTGTGTTGTCTTTAGTGGTAGAAGTAAAGGAACGGCAGTATGAAGACCTTAGCCGGGTTCAACTTGAACACAAGGTTCAGCAAGGAGAGGTGACATATTTTCAGATAACCGGGGATGAAGTGTGCGATGTAAAGGCCGCATTTGTGTTCCATATATTTTGGGGCTTCGCCAGCTGATTATGAGCGAGGCGCATTACGCCAGCTATTCTCTCTACCCAGGCGCGACTAAAATGTACCATGATATCAAAGAAAACTACTGGTGGCCAGGTATGAAAAGAGAAATTGCTAAATTTGTAGCTCAGTGTCCTAACTGCCAATAGGTGAAAGTAGAACATTAGAAACCAGGCGGCTTGACTCAGGACATAGCTGTGCCTCTCTGGAAATAGGAAGCAGTAAACATGGACTTTGTAGCAGGATTACCCCGTACCAGGCATAGACATGATTCAATCTGAGTAATTTTTGATAGACTGACGAAATCAGCCCATTTCCTGCTAGTAAAAGCTACTTCTCTGCCGAAGATTACGCCGAATTGTATATCAGAGAAGTAGTTAGATTACACGGTGTTACAGTATCTATTATCTATGATAGAGGAGCACAGTTTACGGCTAGATTTTGGCAGTCATTTCAGAGAGGTCTGGGGACGCAGATTAATTTGAGCACATAATTCCACCCTCAGACAGATGGACAGGCTGAGCGCACTATTCGGACGCTCGAGGACATGCTACGAGCATGTGTGCTAGATTTTGGAGGTAGCTGGGATGAGCATTTGCCGTTAATTGAATTTGCTTATAATAACAGCTATCACTCAGCCATCCAGATGGCGCCTTTCGAGGCATTATACGGGCGAAAATGCAGATCGCCGATTGGTTGGGTTGAAATGGGAGAATCAGCGTTGGTCGGGCCAGACATTGTTCAGCAGTCAGAGGAAAAGGTAAAGCTTATCCGAGAATGCTTACTGACTGCACAGAGCCGCTAGAAATCATATGCAGATGTGCGGTGAAGAGACTTGGAATTTGATGTAAATGACTGGGTATTTCTGAAAGTATCTCCGATGAAAGAGGTGATGAGATTCGGCAAGAAAGGTAAGCTCAGCCCGAGGTTTGTTGGGCCTTATCAGACTCATCGAAAGATAGGCCGAGTAACATATGAGTTGAACTTGCCGCCAGAATTAGAATCCGTTCATTCGGTCTTCAATGTATCTATGCTGAGGAATGCATAGGAGACCATTCAGAGCAGTCCCAGTCCCGGATATCCAGGTTACAGAAGAGCTAGCCTATGAAGAAGTTCCAGTGGCTATCCTAGATAGACAGATTCGCAGATTAAGAAGTAAAGATATGAAAGCTAGATATCCTCACTTATTCCAGGCCTATTCAGGCGACAGGTATGTCCATATCATTACTTATGCAATACCTTATAGTTGTGTATGAATAAATGAGAAAGATTGATGCTTAGCTATCCAGTGAATCGTAAAGTATTGTGTGCAGTACCTGTATTGGACTTTTCTGCATTTCAGGTTTTTGGTATAGTCCATATTACAGGGGAGACTCTGCCAAAATTTTTTCTAAACATGTAAGCTGAGAAGTCCTCTAGATAGCAGTTTCCATTCGAGGACGAATGTTTCTTAAGGGGGGGAGAATGTTATACCCCGTAAGATTTCCGACACCTAGATGGCCTTTTCACACGGTGATTAAGCATATTCGAAAGCTATACGTGCTAGAGGAAGGCCCGGAAAGAGGATCGGACGGATAGCCTGTCGAACCATCGCGGAAGGAGCCGAGGTAGAGCCCCTCCGCGATGGCAACGTGTCACGGAGGTGGAGCCTCCGTGTTGGCTCCGTGACACGTTGGCCCTGTCCAGGCTCAAGTATATAAAGCCCCACTTCGGTTTAATTTCACAAAACCTCATCATAATTTCTAGAAAACGCAGGAGAATAAGGGGAGACGAAGAGGGTAAATATATTTTCATCCGATTACGCTGCCAAACATAGTCCAAACCGAAATTAACCTCAGATACCAAGGTATTTAGTAGCAGAGAGGATTCCTACGGATTTAGTTTCGCAAAATACGTGTCAGACCCCACCTTGGGGGGGTACGACGGGCACCTGGTGCCCTAGTAGGGCCTGGACTGCTAACTGGTGAGCCTAAGCACATCTGGTGCCTGGCTAGCTCTAACTCAAATTTATGGAATCAACGGGCTATATAACGGCTGTAAATACAGCCTCCGGCCAACTGGGCCTATAGCCACCTGTACTATAACAATAGCTAACCAGAATCATGCCAATATAAGGAAGCCTATGCGGGCCGACAAGGCCACCATGCTGTCTAGTTATCTCTAAGTCAATATAACAAATGCGGAACAGCTACGTGATCGTCAAGGTCACCACTACTGACTGAATAAGGCCTCACACGACCAACATAAGCAACTAAACATATGCATGGCCCCACACGACCGGCACAACTAACCACACGGAAATATATACAGACTACAAGCCTCTAGGGAGTACTAATAGAATGGTCGGGACAGGGCCCCGGCCTACCCGTGCTATACAGCAAAAGATAATAAAATACACCTCTAAATATCAAGCTCCGGATGACAAGAGCTGATGACTCTGTAAGCTGGCTGGAATTACGAGGGATCGCCTCCTCGTCTGTGAGTACCTGCAGGCAAGCAATGCAACGCCCCTACAGGCGTCAGTACCACAGGTACTGAGCATGTAAAGCAAACTGAAATATACAACTGAAATGGGTAACAACAATAACATGACATATAAGCAGGAAGTAGCTGAATCTATCTGGCTGAGGATAACTGGGGAGAGTTTACTTATTTTGTAACTAAACTGAGCGTACCTGACGACTTGTCGTCCCACTGTCTATCAGTATCTAGTAGCACATATAAATATACATATAAATACACACAATACCTGACAGACCCCCATAAGCCGGAAGGTGCCAACAAACACACAATCTATTTACCCCTACCCGGGTCTAAACCAACAAAAAATAAGTCACTCCACTCATCTGATAACCGTGAGCTCCTCCTACCGGCCCCCTTGGGTACGTAGCTCAGGCCTTGGCCTCTGACAATAAACTATGTTTGAGTCTGAAGACTCTTGCTTCTGGGCGCAAGTGCGCAACGGGGTAATCTGCTGCTGTATCCGTGACTGAAACTGCCCCAGGGTGCAAGCACGCAATAGGGTAATTTTATAAAAATCTGTATCTGAAACTGCCCCCGTCCACAAGCGTGCACAGAGTAATCTGCCCCTGTGAACAGGGTAATCTGGCTCTGCACAGAGCAAACTGAATTGCCCCTGCAAGCAGGGTAATTTGGACCGTATTGTTATGGTGGTCGGCAGTCATCATCCTCTAGGCGGACGACATCGCCCAGCTGGTGGCTGTATCTTAATGTGGTATCAACACAGCTATAACCCAGGGGCGGTGGGGATGTTAAAGGGTGCCCACATGCCATAACAAGTCTCAACATACAAAACACATACACATCAAGCATGCTCAAATGAAAAATACTAATCATATTCTATTCTTTTATTTCAAGGCCAGTCCGTATTAAACAACTGATGCTATATTCTGTTCTACACTGTTTCTAATTGTTGGGCTAACTGCTACCTGGCCTTTATCTATTTCTGGAGCTATATCTATATCTGGAGCTATATCGGTGTCTGGAGCTATTTCTATATCTGATTACTGATCTTGTTATATCTGGGTATAACTCAATAACATAGAACATGCCATCTACAACTAGATATAGCTCAATAATGTAACATGTGCCATCTATTACCGGATACAGTCTCAACAATGCAATACATACTATCTGTAATCTTGCTAATTCATTATACTGCTTTTACAACTTCCACTCTGGATATTACGTAAGAACATGCTGAGCTACTAGCTGATACCACATTACTGTCTAAAATCATCTAACTATCCGTTATTCTGATTATCGCATGATACGTAATGATACACTAACATGCTTGCTGGAAACCGTACTAAAATTGTTCCTGTACGCTGGGTATTTGTCAATAGCCTTTATTCTATTTATTTTCTAGACTGTACTTCCTGGCTTGCCGAAAGAATAGCTTTACATACCTGGTTTCTGAGTACCCAACTACCCGATGTGATTTCCGTCGGTACTTCCGTTGTTTCTCCCAACTACATTCACATACATGTCAATTAGAACTAAATACACCAATAATCTGAAAGAAAACGCCACTTTCGATATATTTATAGCCTAAACTTTGGCTTATCGAAAGATAGTCAAAACCCGCTATTTCTCGAAAGTCCAAAAGGGAGAAATACTCACTTTAAGGCTAGGAGTATATTGACACTAATTTGGAGCAATTCCACTTACCTTAGTTCGGTAGCACAATGATTCGCCGGCCGAATTTTGCGAAACTAAATCCGTAGGAATGCTCCTTGCTGCTAAATACCTCAGTATCTGGAGTTAATTTGAGTTTGGACCGTGTTTGACGGCGTAATCGGACGATAATTTAGTAGTACTTTCGCACCCTCTCTGTTTTTCTCGATTTCTCTGGAAATTATATGAAATATAACATATAAAACCGAAGTGGAGGGCTTATATAGTTGGGCCTGGACAGGGCCAACGTGTCACGGAGCCAACGCAGAGGCTCCACCTCCGTGACACGTTGCCGTCGCGGAGGGGCTCTGCCCCGGCTCCTTCCGCGATGGTTCGACAGGTTTCTCGTCCGATCTTTTCCCGGGCCTTTTTCTAGCATGTATAACTTTCAAATATTGTTAACCAACATGCGAATAGGCCATCTATGTATTGGAAATTTTACGGGGTATAACAATACGACCGACGAATCGTCGAGCTACCGGGCTAAGGTAAGTAGAATTGCTCTAAACTAGTGTCTATGTGTTCCTAACTGTAAAGTGAGTACTTCTCTCTTATGGACTTCTGGAAAATAGCAAGTTTTCGACCGTCTTTCGATAAGCCTAAGTTTAGGCTATAATTATATCGAAAGTGATGTCGTCCTTTAGAATAAAGTTGTATTTAGTACTGATTGATATATATATATATATGAATGCAATGGGAGGAATAGCTGAAATACTGACCAAGCTATGCCGGTTAGTCGGGAAATCAGAAGTGAAGGTATGTAAAGCTAGTTTCCTCGGCAAGTTAGTAGTCTCGGTATAGTAAAGTAGTTTAAAGGCCAGTAGAACGTTCAGAAGTCGTGTGTTATGTTTATTACGAATGTTGGTACAATATTAGAAGCATCATGTTATGTATAGCGTGAAACTTGCTAGAATGATATAAATTCTAATACAAGTGTTAGGAACTGTACAGCATGCCCAGTATGTGATTTAGTAAAGAATGTTAGGATATTATCGTATTCAGTTGAAACCTAGTAAAGCAATGTAAGTATCTGTAAGGCATCTCAGAAGTAGAATGATCGGTTAAAATGAAGTTTAGAAAGCATGTTAGAAATAGTATATCATGTTACTATAGAAACTCAGTTATACAGCATGGTTTCCAGCAGAAAAACTATATCTTGTTCAACATTAGACTCAGTACAGTATGGCAGAAGATTATATATATATATATATATACCATTATCAGTCTCAGCATATGTTAAATACATACATATCACTATCGCTAGTCAGCATATAGTATGTACAGATACATTATTATCATTAGCTTCAGTATGTGGTATATTCAGATAGTATTACTAGTTGAGACCACTGTATTGACTTGGGGTTGGATTACCTAGCATCCTTGACCACCCCAGGGTTAATAGTTGTATCGACTCTTCTGCTAGAGGATGAGGATACGTCGTTCTACGGAGTGGCATGCCGTCCCACAGGGGATGAAGATGGGATGCCAGTTTCCCCATATTGTGCCTTGGTCGTCCCTTATACACCCCCGTTGAGCGGGTATGCCCGGGGTGTCGATTCAGGAGTCCTCCGGACTCAGGTACAGTTATAGTCAGGGGCTCAGCGAGCCCAAGTGCATACCTAGGGGACCGGCAGGATGCTTATAGTTATTGTAGGAGATGGGACGACTGGGGTAGGGGTATAGATTGCGTGTTGGTTGTACCTCCCGACTTATGGGGGCTGGGCAAGGTTTGTGTGTGCTATGCTATGTTATATTGTGTTATGCCATTTTACACTAGATATGAGTAGATCGACAGTAAAGTGATACATTTCCAGGTATGATTCCCATTCCTTCCAGCATAGTTGAGAGTAAACGTAGCTTTACATTTCCAGCCAGTTAGTCTATTCCTTCCTATTTCAGTTCCATCAGTTGTATTATTGTTTTTAGATATTTCTTTCAGTTATTGTTTTACATACTCAGTACCAGTGGTACTGACGCCCAGTGGGGCGGTTCATTACTTGCCTGCAGGTACTCATAGACGAGGAGGCGATCCCTCGTGATCCTAGCCAGCGCAGAGTCATCAGCTCCTGTCATCCGGAGCTTGATATTTCAGAGGTTTATATTATTTCTCTTTTGTTGTACAGTACGGGTAGGTCGGGGCCTTGTCCCGACCATCTTATCAGAATTCCTTGAGGCTTGCAGTCTGTATATTTTTCCCTATGGTCAGTTGAGCCGGTCGTGTGAGGCCTTATCCAGTCAGTAGTGGTGACCTTGCCGGTCACGTAGTTATTCAGTATTTCATTGTTGAGTTGCAGATAACTAAACAACATGGTGGCCTTATCGGCCCGCATAGGTTCCTTGTTACGAGTGTGTTTCTGGTTAGCTTCTATTACAGGTACAGGTGGCTATAGGCCTAGTCGGCCGGAGGCTGTATTTACAGCCGTTATATAGCCCGTTGTTTCCCTAAATCTGAGTTAGAGCCAGCCAGGCACCAGATGTGCTTAGGCTTAGTAGTCTAGCAGTTAAGGCCCTAGTAGGGCACTAGGTGCCAGTCATACCCCCCAAGGCGGGGTGTGACAGGGTACTACTTGATTTTCTTGTTGAATTGCAGACATGCCTCATGTAATGCCTCAGTAAGGAGCTGCCTGAAATTATTTATCTCATCTCTCAGTTACAACATTCTAGAAGGTGGGAAGAATCTCTCCATAAAAGCATCCTTCAACTCTCTCTAATTCATGATTGAGTCATGTGGAAACTCATTCAGCCATATCGTTGCCTCCCCAAAAAGAGACAACATAAACAACCTCAGTCAAATATCATTCTAACTAACCCCTGGCTTTTCAAATGATCTACAAATTTCCACAAAGTTTATTAAATACAATTTTAGGTCATCATCAGCTACTCCTCTAAACACGCCCTTCAAGTTCAACAATTGGAGCATAGTGCTTGTGATGTTGAACATAGCTCCTGGAGCTAATGGGGGAGGGACTATTGCTCCAGTGGCTCTAACTCCATCAAAATCAACATCATCTTCCTTTTAATAATCAAATGGAATTGCTTGCCTATGTTGCCCCTAGCTCTCAGAGGCTGGTGATGATTTCCAGGGGATATATCCTCAACATTTTGGTCATTCTCCTCATTTTTAATAATATTATCATTCTCATTATCGGTTACGTGTTGATTGTTTCCCATGGCTTGCGCATTAGCAAGCTGCAATAACCTTTCTTCTTCATGCTCTTGTGCATTCATAGCTCTTCCCAGTGTTCTTTCTAGTTCAGGATTATAAGGAGTTAATGGTTTGCCCCGATTCCTAGTATTTGGAATGCACTACTTTGTACCCTGTATAGACAAAAACAATAAATAAAAGTAAAATTAGGAAATAACAGTAAGAGTCAAATAAGCACACTTGACTTAATCTAAAACTGTACATCCCAGCAATGGCACCAAAATTTGATATGCCTAAATTACACCTCTATAATAAGAAGTATAATGCAGTCGATGTCAAATATAGAATCCAACAAGGATGGGGTCAAATACCATAGGGAATATGGTGAATACTAAGACTTATGTGAATATTTTCTTTTAGTCAAATATTTCCATAAAACTGGGGGTTTGGGAATTTGGTTTCTATCCACTATCAGTCAAATACAAGAAATAAAAACTATGATTTATTACTATTGAACTCAAGAAGAGAGTAAATGAGGGTTATGGTCATCATGGTTTTCCTAACAATATTTTGTGAATGAATCCAGTGGACTCGTTTAATGTTATGAGTGTAGGATGTTAACTTAATTATCCTATCCAAATGTTTCTCAACCTATTCAAACATGTATCACTCTTATCTTCTCAAATAAATGGTGATAATAAATGAGTTACAATAATTAACATAGGTTGATTAATCTTATTACAGCATTAATCATCAGTCAAGGGATAACTCCTTGAATCCCTATTATCAATACTTTCCATCCTGATTTATACACCTTACTCAAGTATGTCAGACCTAGGGTTTGTTCTAATGTTCGCAACCTTTAGAAATCATTAAAACAAAAGAACTAATAATACACACATTTTCACTAAACTCATCCCTACGTCATTCATCATCATTACGTCATTCTACCATGAATCACAAAACCCTAGTAATGGAACTTAGC
Organism: Datura wrightii; assembly: GCA_035772735.1. Classification (NCBI taxonomy): domain Eukaryota; kingdom Viridiplantae; phylum Streptophyta; class Magnoliopsida; order Solanales; family Solanaceae; genus Datura; species Datura wrightii. The sequence continues at coordinate 120,159,582 of JASDFA010000016.1, forward strand.
TATCCATGGTCATTGTGTTCATAATAGAAATCATGTTGATCAAAGAAGATTTAACTTGAAAAGAATAGATGAAATCTTGATTTTCAAAAACTCAACAATATTTTCTTTAAGACCCTTACGTGTGAGTCACTCTTTTCTCTCCTAAAAGATCTCATCCCAAAAATAAACCTAGCTAGTGCTATTTATAACTGAGAATAATTCAAAACTGTATTGAAAGTCGGAGCCCCACTTCTCAGGTGATAGTGAACTTGATGTCCTATTAGCAAGGTGACGGTCCATCACTTGGGCCATCGCGCCTTATCCGGTATTTCATCAAATCCGCATCTTGTAGATGGTGAACTTGACGGTTCATCAACTAAGTGATGGTCCGTCACCTAGGTCATCTCTCCTTGTATAGTGTGTCATGAAATCTTCATCTCGGTGATTGCGAACTTGACGGTCCGTCGAATAGGTGAACGTCCATCAACTGGAATATCACATTCACTTCTTCTTGTTGAACTCCTATTTAGGCCCGATGATTGGAGTGACGTTCCATCACGCTGTTGACAGCCCATCAGATAGGCCGTCAAGTTGGTATTTTAGCCTGCTTCACTGCATTTCTCTGCCTTGGTTTATCTTCCTGCACAATACACACAAAACCATCAAATATAACCAAAATTTGCTCAAGAACATGCCTCAATTCATAATTAAAAGCATCAAATGTGCATTCAAATACCAGTACATCAGTCCACCAAAATAGTAATGCATTGGCGACAAGAGTGCGAGACTTCCTCAAGATTAACCCTCATGAGTTTCTTGGGTCGAAGGTGGATGAGGACCCACATAGTTCATAGAGGAGGTTTAGAATATTACCTAGATTATGGGGTGACTGGAGAGGAGAGTGAAGATTTAGCCTAATATTAGCTGAAGGGCGTTGCTCATATATGATTCTGACAGTGGAAAGAAAGCATGGGAGTGTGTGCGCTTCCCATTGGTTGGGAGGAGTTTATACCGCTTTCTCAGATAGGTTCTTTCCTCGAGAATTGAGGGAAGCAAAGGTAGCTGAGTTCGTCAACCTAAATCAAAACAACATGACTGTTCAGGAGTATGCCTTGGAGTTTACCCGATTGTCCAAGTATGCACTAGAGATGGTTGTTGATCCAAGGGCTTGCATGAGCAGGTTTGTGAATAGGGTGGCAGATTCATTGGTCAAGGAGTACAGGACCACCATGCTGATTAATGATATAGATATCTCCTGACTGATCATATTTGCCCAACAGATAGAAGCTGAGTAGATAAAGGAGAAGGAGAGAGAGGCCTAAAGGGATAGGGTTGGAGCTATGGGTATTTCGAACAGAGATCCAATGGTGGAAATCTCCCTTAGTCCCACCAGAGGTTTTCAGCCCTAGCCCCATCATCAGCTAGTGTTTCGTCAAGACCTTGACATGACTATAGGGTTTGAGCATCTGGCTTTAGAGGCATAGGGAGCATGGTAGGGGAGCATACTTTTCAAGCTTGTGTAAGTGCGGTAAGAACCACCTTGGGTGATGCTTAGCTGGCTAAGATGCTTGTTTTGGCTGTGGTGAACCTAGAAATAGACTCAGGGATTACCCTTCATCCAAACAGGGCGACGGTGGGGTCTGCACCCCAGCCACCAGTTTAGCAGCTCTCGCAGCCTGCCCATTTTAGCAGGTCAACGACGCCATTTTTGATAACGTCAGATTCTTAAATCAAAGAATATACACGGTAATTGTATCAAAAAATAAATAACCCAACGAGTGTTGGGGTCAAATCCCATGAGGACTAGGGAGTGGTGAATTCAAGTGCCAATTGAGAAGTTGATTTTAGTTTGCACCATATAAAGTTAACATAAAACAAGGAAATGGGGGGAATAAACTTTGTAGACAAGTCCACAAATTTCTGTAGTGAATTCAAACTAAAAGGATCAGCTAAGTTGTAGACAATATTTGTAAAATAATAGAGGTGCGGTGTAGATGAAATACTAATTAGATTGGGATGCACCAGGTTAACTTCATAAGTTCAATAAATGTAAATAATCTCAAAAAATAGGTAGCCTCAGCTTCCCAGCCTATTTACTACCCCTAACTGGAATTTTCTCAAACACTAGCTGCAATTTAACACACCCAAATTTATTTGGATCAGTCCGTGAACCGCCGGTGCCTTCACCGGTTCCATAGTAATGCTATTAAGGGTAAAATTGTCCATTGCTGAAAAAGGAAGGAAAAGTATCCTACTTTTCAGGTATAAATAGAAAGAGAAGTACATTGAAGAAAGGAGGAGAAAGAAAAGGGAGAATATAGAGAGATTGATAGATAAGCTAAGTACACATCACTTCATCTTTCCTTTTTAGTTGAAGACCATTTTTAGCTGAGAAAAGGGGATTTTGATTGAAAGTTGTAAAAGATACTCTGCTTTCTTCTTTGGTATTATTTAGTTTCAGCTGTAGTTGAAGGATAATTGTTCTTTTGATTTATCTACTCTTGTTATTAAATTTAATGATGCTTTTGAAGATTGTGTGTTTGATTTCTTAACTATGAGTAGGTAGAATCATTAACTAGAGGTGTGTGATAATGAATACATAATTGGATTGGGTATTGCTAGAGTTAACTTCATAATTTTCAGTTTAAGTGTAAATCTGTTAGATTCCTTTCAATCTATTAATGAAGATACATTGATGATGATATGGGTCTATCAATACTTGCTTAATTGTTGCTCGGGAATGAATAATGAAGTATTGGAAGGGAATCTAGTTGTGGGTATGGATGTAAAGTTGTAAAATTAAGCTAGTAATAGCTGAAATTACTTCCTCCTTCCTAATTAGCAACTAATAGCTAAGAAGTTGCTTATCCAAATCAATTCGGCTATGTAAAAGTGCAGCTAGAGTTTGAGAAAATTCTAGTTAGGAGTAGTCAATAGGCTGGGAAGCTGAGGCTACCTATTTCCCGAGATTATTTACATTTATTGATCTTATGAAGTTAACCTGGTCCATCCCAATCTAATTAGTATTTCATCTACACCACACCTCTAGTATTTCTCAAATATTGCCTTACAACTTAGCTGATCCTTTTAGTTTGATTTCACTAAAGAAATTTGTGTACTTGTCTGCAAAGTTTATTCCCCTCATTTCCTTGTTTTATGTTAAATTTATATGGTGCAAGCTAAAATCAACTTCTCAATCGACACTTGAATTCATCACTACCTAGTCCTCGTGGGATTCGACCCCGACACTCCTCGGATTATTTGTTTTGATACAACGACCGTGTATATTCTTTGATTTAAAAATATATTTTGGATGTTATAAAAAATGGCGTCATTGTGGATATGGTGGTGGGAGTCTTTCTTAAGCTATATCATCAATCGGGGCCTTCATGCCCGCTATATCATCATCCACTTGAATGTGGGTCTTATCATCCTTTTCCTCTGTTTCTTCTTCATCTTTTTCTTCATTCTACGGAATCATTGGCATTTTATCACCCTCATCTTCATCAACTACTTTTGGGTTCTCCACCTCACTAGGGTTTCCTAGTACATCTCCAATCCTCTTACTACTTGTAGTGACAATAACAATACATTGACCATCTTTTTTCGGATTAGGCATTGTGTCACTAGGTAATGTTCCTTTCATTCTCAAGTTCATTTGGCCTGATAGGTGATTCATTTGAGCTACCAAATTCTTGATGGATCCCGAGTGTGAACTCACTATTTGAGCGAGGTTAGACACTTCCCCTCTTAATTCTTTCACTCCACTTTCGGTTGACTCCACCTTCTCAAAAACTCTTAAGAGCATGTCTTCGATTTTGGAGCTACCAGCATCACTTACTCCTAGTTGGTTTTGAGGATTTCCGACCTTAGGAGGTGGAATGTATGGATTTGCACTTCGATGGTAATGATCACCTTCTTGGTTTGGCTCTCTATTGTTCCACCTCTTATTTATTTTGGGCCATCCTTGTTATTCATGATTTCTCTAGCCTTGCTTATCATCTCTTAGGCACCACGAGCCTTGGTTTGCTCCTTGAAAGCCAGGTTGAGGCCCTTCCATTTGGTTACCCATATATTAGCATTCTTCATCATATTGTGATGGTGAAGGTTCTCTTTTATATTGCAAGGGACCTTGCATTCCCACAACATTTACTACCTTTGGACCTACTCCCATCACATTCTTGGTCATCAATTCTAATTGTGTCATTATCTTGTCTAGAGTCTCATCCTACTCATCGTCCCAATTCTGCAACTCTGCCACCAATGCACTTGAGCTGATCTCATGAGTGGACACACTCGTCTCCCTTGTGTGCCAAGCCCTGTTGGTTTTCGTCATTCGGTCAAGGAGAGCATTGGCTAACAAATAAGTTTAGTCCATGATTGACCTCCGGTGAAGTTGTTAGCAATGGATTTGTTGATTGAATCAAGGGCCCTATAAAAACATTGGAGAATCACCCCAACCAGTAATCCATGATTTGAGCAAAGAAAAATCTTCTTTTTAAACCATAACCATGCCTCATGGAAAGGCTCTCCTTGTTATTGGCGGAAGCCTGTGATATCATCCCTCAATTGTAGAATCTTTGAGGGAGGGAAAAACCAATCTAGGAAAGCCTCAATGAACCCTTTCCACGAAGTAATACACCCCGGAGAGAGTTCCTCCAATAACATTGTTGCTTCCCCCGTCAATGAGAAAGGGGAGAGTCTCAACCTGATTGACTCTTGACAGATGTTTGTGATGTTGAAGGGCTGGCAAATTTCTAAGAAATTCCTCAAATGTTGATTTGCATCTTCGCTTGGTTTGTCGCCAAAAAGCCCTTTCATTTGCAATAAGTGCAACATGGTGCTAGTAACATGGAACACCTCATTTACTATTGCCGGTGGTAGGCGAATGACACCTGCAACTCCCGGCATCACTAGATTATCTTCGTCAAGTTCCATGTTCCCCTCCACTGAGTTATCTCCTGCTTGGGAGTGATGGCTCGTCAGGTGGTTAGACCCACACAACAACGCAGAAAATCAAATCAAGTAGCTATGATGCACACTTAATTCAATTTAACAATCAATCACAAGATCATCAAACGCCAGTCCTCGGCAATGGTGCCATTTTTTATAACGTCCAAAATATATTCATAAATAAAAGAATATACACGATTGTAGTTTCAAAACAAATAACTCGACGAGTATCAAGGTAGAATCCCACGAGGACTAGGGAATGATGATTTCAAGTGTCGATTGAGAAGCTGATTTTAGCTTGCACCATATAAATTTAACATAAACAATGAAATGGGGGGATAAACATTGCATAGAAGTACACAAATTTATTTAGTGAATTCAAACTTGAAGGATCAGCTAAGACAATATTTGTAAAATACTAGAAGTGTGGTTTAGATGAAATACTAATTAGATTGGGATGGACCAGGTTAACTTCATAAGTTCAATAAATGTAAATAATCTCGGGAAATAGGTAGTCTCAGCTTCCCAACCTATTGACTACCCCTAACTAGAATTTTCTCAAACTCTCGCTGCAATTTAACACACCCGAATTGCTTTTGATCAGCAACTTCACTATTCCTAGCTATCAGTTCCTAATTAGGAAGGAGGAAGTAATTTCAGCTATTACTAGCTTAATTTTACAACCTTACATCCATACCCACTACTAGATTCTCTTCCAGTACTTAATTATTCTCTCCCGAGCAACAATTATGAAAGTATAGATAGACCCATATCATCGTCAATGGATCTTCATTAATAGATTGAAAAGAATCTAAGAGATTTACACTTAGTTGAACATTATGAAGTTAACTCTAGCAATACACAATCCAATTAAGTATTTATCACCACACACCTCTAGTTAATGATTTTAGCTACTCATACTTACGAAATTCAAAAACACAATCATCAAAAGCATAATTGAATTAAATAAGAAGAGTAGATAAATCAAAAGTAAAATTATCCTTCAACTACAGTTGAATCTAAATAATTCCAAAGAAGAAAAGAGAGCAGAGTATCTTTTACAACATTCAATCAAAATCCCCTTTTCTCAGCTAAAAAATGGTCTTCATCTAAAAAGGAAAGTTGATGTGATGTGTACTTGGCTTATCTCTCATTCTCTCTATCTTCTCCCTTTTCTTTCTCCTCCTTTTTTCAATGTAGTTCTCTTTCTATTTATACCCTGAAAACTAGGGTACTTTGCCTTCCTTTTTCAATAATGGACAATTTTACCCTTAATAGCATCGCTCTTTAACCGGCTAAGGTACCGGCGATTCACCGATGAAATCCGTGAACCATTTTCTACTTGATCTTCTTCTTCCATCATTATCAGTGAACTTTAGCGATTCACTTGGCGATTCACCGATGCCAATCTGTGAATAGGGGGACCTTAAATACTAATTTCAGACTTTTTTGAGTGTCATTCGGTGACTGAACCAGTGTCTCTCCACAGGTGACTCATGAACTGCTGGTGGCATTCCTTTGACAAGGTAGCGACCTTTCTCTTTTTAACTGATGTTTCGCCGGTTAACACCTGCGTTTTGCCACTTCTGCTCATTTCCTCCATTTTACCCCCATATTAGCTCTTTTCTTCAAACATAAGCATTTGTACACAATAAAAGCAAAAAGGGCATAAAATCCAAATAATCAACTCGAGAACTAAGCAAATACTCAAACTTTAGAGTCTAATGAGTTTGTAAATTACCAACTCATCAAACGCCCAAACTTGAATCATTGCTTGTCCTCAAGTAATGCAATACTTCAACTATTGAGGAAGAGCTCACATTTCTTCCCAATTAGACTTCGCCTACCACCTGGACTATGACAACCTAAAAATGCTCATCATGCTCACCGAAAAGAGAAGGAAATACCCCAAAAGACCAGAACACTGAAGGTGTTTCAACAAGGCAACAACTTTATATCAAGTAAAGCTCTTTGAAAGGAATCATTAACCTCACAACGGCAATTCTCAACCAAATAACACAAGTAGCATCTCAAATTGTAATCACTGAAAATTCAAAGCTAGCCTTAGAGTTTGCACTCCTTGTTTTATGCCCATATGAACTCTAAATGCTCTTGCATGCCTAAAAGGAATGATGCCACTAAACAAATATAAGGATCCCCATTCTCTTGAATTTTTGATGATTTGAATGCATACCAGGGATCAATTGGAAGAGATACTCACACTCACTCTCCCAAAAGATATCTTCATGCACACACTTGACCCGTAGGCTTACCCTGAATATAATTTGCCACTAATGTAGAGTAGCTGCACCTATAATCATTTAGGACTTGCAGGCTGTTATGTAGGCTTAAGGTCGGGGTAGGATGAACATTTGGATGTAGTGACTAGATCCTCCCTAATGCTTTTCGTTCCATGCCTTACAACACTTTTTCTCACTCAACCTCCTTTTTCTTTATTTTCTTGTTGATGCCTTTCATTTCTTTAATAATCTCCCTTATAACCCCCCTCTTTAGCTTCTACCACTAGCCTTATTACCTCAAGAGGGAACACCAATTCACACAATTAGTCTTTTTCATTTTCGATTCATGTTTGTGTGCACTTTTGACTGAAAGGAGATGTCCCCTTCACACTATAATTCTTGTCTTTCCCCTTTGTCTTGCATACCCCCAAACTTAGTCTCTTGCCTCATTTTTCACATTTGCCTTTTCTCATTCCTTTCTTTTAAGCATTGAGCCTTGCTTCAACACTTATTTTGTCCTTAGCATTTAGGGAGAATGGGGCCAAAAGAGGTATTAAGAATTGTCTTAATTCTTGTAATGTGGTTGCTAAGGGAAGGTTTTAAGGTTCAAAATTGGCTACAAGGATTAATGATCATGGAGGGCATATAGTTGAAGTGGCTCGACAACTGAGGGCCTAAACTCATTTTCTTGGGGAAACTATATATAGGATTTCTCCTTGAATCACATTCAGGGCAAGTTCTAGAAAAGATCTAATGCACAAGATTAACAAAAACATCCTCTCCACACAAAGCATCACCCTTAAAGGGACTACAAGAGTCATTTTCCAAAACAAAGCTTCACATTAGGACATCAAGCAGGCAAACATCATAAGTCAAGTAGGGAATTTTACAACATATGACAAAGATTACTATGCTACGGTGTCAACACTTGCTCATTATATCTTCATTTTCATGCCCTTGTTTTCACATTTTCATTCCCCTCACAAGAAAAAAATTTAGTCGATGCCTCTTAAAACAACTTCACAACAAACTCAAAGTGACATTGTGTTTCCCTTAAGAATGTCGCCACTCAATCCATCATTGGGAAAAACTAACCCGGTTCGACAACAAAATTAACTAAAATAAAAGAATGCTCCTTGGGAAAGAACCGTGGTATAAAGAAAACCCTCGGAGTTATAACTTCTACAGTACTCTATTTACAATGGTGAAAAACAAATTTGGGATGTACTCATTTGAATTTTTCAAAATACAATGCTTAAAATCGGTGACCCTAATGAGTCACTAATTACCACACACAAAAAAACAAATCAATTCATTCATTCATTCAAATAACAAAACATGCCCGTCAAGGGCAATCATCAATCACAATAGCACGACAAAGGCTTGATTTACTCAAACTTAAAAAAGAAAACAACTTAAAACACAAATATCCCCCACCCCCCAATAAAAAGCGCTCATCCCTCCCCCCACATAAGATCACACATTGTCCCCAATGTATTATTTAAAAAGAACAACGGGAGAAGAGATAAGAAACTCCCTAAACGGGTCACGCGTCTTCATCATTAGCCTCATCACCACCATCACCTCCGCTGGCATCACCAAGCCCAACAAAATCATCTCCCATCCCTTCAACCAAGTTATCAATTGGCCCCTGAGCTAAAGACGGAGCAGCCATTGCAGCATCCAATGCACTCATGTCGAGCACTTCGACTGAAGTCTGACTTTTCCATTCATGCACTTCAGTTCGAAGGGACGTGACTATCCCTTCTACATTATCCATCCTCTTGCACAAAGTGGCGACATTCTCATATAGCGACTTGAGCTCCTTCTTGAAAGATTTGGCAATGAGTGCCGGGAGACTCAGGGCCAAGCTCTGAAGTTGGCTCTCATGCGAGTTTGTCATCTCCATGAGATGATGGAGACCAATTGACTGAGAAGATTGAGGAGGTTGAGAAACTCTGGGATGGGACATATCACCTGATTCTTGGCCCGACAAGTCAGGCAGGGGTACATTGACTTCTAAAGCAGTGGGAGAGTGGGCTGACCCATGGGGGAGGGCTTCCTCTTGTACGTCGAAGGCTTGCAAGTTCTTCTGTTTCACTTTTGGTTCCTCTACATCTCTCTTCCTATCAATAGTGATCACTCCTGGAGCAGCGGAAGGAGTCTCCTTCGGAAAAAGAGGCACACCAGCTGCTGCATAAAGTTGCGACATATGGCATGGAAGTGCTGGACTGCTACTCCTTCTTCTTCATTTGTTAAGCAACAATCTTGCCAAATTTGATGGGGACCCCTGACATAATGCAAGCAATCAAGATAGCTGCTTTCATAGTCACCCGCTGCTCATTCTTCGATGGGAGCAAGAGAAAATAAAATCCAACCATAGCTTAGCCTCAAACTTCAAATTGTGGTGAGAGATTTTGCCACCCATAGAGGCCCATAGGGGAGTATCAGTAGCAATAATGCCAGCCACCCACCTATATTGGTCTTTCATATTGGCCACCAGTGTTATGTATTCCGTGATAGAGTCTATCTCATCTTCCCAAAATAGATAATTGATGGCAGCCGGGAGGATATCCTCTTCTACCCCACGAATCATCACCGATGAAAGGCAGGGAAATTCATCCACTTTTCCCCGATGTTGCATGCTATCTTGGCAGGCCTAGTAGGAGGCATATAACTCTATGAAAAGGCTGGGATAGTACGGCGAAAAAGGGTTGGCAAATGCATGCCATTGCCGGTGGGTGAACTGCTTCGTTATATTCGGGAAGTCACCCTTCAACCCAGCCAAGTCGAACCTCTTTTCTACCTTGATAGAGCGTCCTTGGTTGATGATGTAGTGCTCCTTCATGTTAGAAACACATATAATAATAGCCTCCTTAGTGTTGGCGCGTGGGGGAGCAACCTTTGCTTTTCCTTTTACCTTGTTAGCAGATGAAGCAGGGGCCTTTCCATTGCTGGATGACATGAATTTGTGTTTCTGCAAAAAGTATGTTAGTGACAAGATATTGAAATAGAAATTAGAGCAAAAGAAACTAATCTAAAGAAGAACTAAGAAGCAAGTGATGATCAAACAATCCTTGAAAAGTGGAACCGGCGAACAATCGACAGTTCGTCGAAGGCAATTCGCGAACCGCCGACTAGACGCCGGGGTTGAATCCCATGAGGACTAGGGAGTGATGAATTCAAGTGTCGATTGAGAAGTTGATTTTACCTTGCACCATATAAATTTAACATAAAAAAAGGAAATAAGGGGAATAAACTTTGCAGAGAAGTACACAAATTTCTTTAGTAAATTTAAACTAGAACGATCAGCTATGTCTTAGACTATATTTGTAAAATACTAGAGGTGCGGTGTAGATGAAATACTAATTAGATTGGGATGGACCAGGTTAACTTCATAAGTTCAATAAATGTAAATAATCTTGAGAAATAGGTAGCCTCAGCTTCCCATCCTATTGACTACCCCTAACTAGAATTTTCTCAAATTCTAGCTACAATTTAACACACCCGAATTGATTTGGATCAACAACTTCACTATTCCTTGCTATTAGTTGCCAATTAGGAAGGAGTAAGTAATTTCAGGTATTACTAGCTTAATTTTACAACCTTACATCCATACCCACTACTACATTCCCTTCGAATAATTAATTATTCTCTCCAGAGCAATAATTAAGAAAGTATAGATAGACCCATATCATCAACAATAGATCTTCATTAATAGATTGAAATGAATCTAATAGATTTACACTTAATTGAACATTATGAAGTTAACTCTAGCAATACCAAATCCAATTAAGTATTCATCATCACACCTCTAACTAATGGTTTTAGCTACACATAGTTAAGAAATTCAAAAACACAATCATCAAAAGCATCATTGAATTTAATAAGAAGAGTAGATATATCAATAGAAAAATTATCCTTCAACTATAGTTGAAACTAAATAATACCAAAGAAGATAAGAGAGCAGAGTATCTTTTACAACTTTATATCAAAATCCCCTTTTCGAAGTTAGGAAATGGTCTTTAGCCAAAAAGGAAAGATGATGTGATGTGTAATTGGCTTATCTCTCAATCTCTCTATCTTGTCCCTGTTCTATCTCCTCCTCTCTGCAATGTACTTCTCTTTCTATTTATACCCTAAAAAGTAGGGTACATTTCCTTCCTTTTTCAACAATGGACAGTTTTACCCTTAATAGCATTGCTCTGGAACTGACGAAGGCAACGGCGATTCGCTGATGAAATCCGTGAATCGTCGGCTACTGGTACTTCTTCTTTAGTCATTATCAGTGAACTTTGGCGGTTCACCCGGTGATTCACTGATGCCAATCCGTGAATCGTCGGACCTTAGATACCAATTCCAGAGTTTTCTAAGTGTCATCCAACGACTGAACCAGCGTCCCTCCATAGGTGACTCATGAACCACCGGTGGCATTCCTCTGACAAGGCAGCGACCTTCATTTTTTTAACCAACATTTCGCCGGTTAACACCTGTTATTCATCACTTCTGCTCATTTCCTCCATTTTACCCACATTTTATCTCTTTTTTTCAAACTTAAGCATCTGCACACAATAAAAGAAAAAGGGGCATAAAATCCAAATAATCAACTTGAGAATTAAGCAAATACTCAAACTTTAGAGTCTAATGAGTTGGTAAATTACAAACTCATCAAACCCCCAAACTTGAATCATTGCTTGTCCTCAAGTAATTCAATACTTCAACTATTGAGGAAGAGGTCACATTTCTTCACAATTAGACTTCGCCGACCATCTAAACTATGAAAACCCAAAAATTCTCATCATGTTCACCGAAAAAAGAAGGAAATACCCCAAAATACCAAAACATTGAAGGTATTTCAAGAAGGCAACAACTTTATATCAAGAAAAGATTTTTGAAAGGAATCATTAACCACAAAAGGGTAATTCTCAACTAAATAACAGAAGTACCATCTCAAGTTGTAATCACTGAAAATTCAAAGCTTGCCTTAGAGTTTGCACTCTTGTTCTATGCACTATGAACTCTAAATGCTCTTGGATCCCTAAAAGGAATGATGCCACTCACCAAATATAAGGATTCCTATTCTCTTGACTTTTTGATGATGGACACTCACACTCACTCTCCCAAAAGATATCTTCATGTACACACTTGACCCATAGCTTGCGCTGCATTTAATTCACTACTAATGTAGAGTAGCTGCATCTAGAATCATTTAGGACATTCGATCTGTGATGTAGGCTTAAGGTCAGGGTAGGATGAACATTTGGATGTAGTGACTAGATCCTCCCTAATGCTTTTCATGTCATGCCTTACAACAGTTTTTCTCACTCAACGTCCTTTTTCTTTCTTTTCTTGTTGATGCCTTTCATTTCTTTAATATTCTCCTTTACAACCCCTCTTTAGCTTCTACCACTAGCCTTATTACCTCAAGAGGGAACACCAATTCACAAAATTAGTTTTTTTCTTTTTGGATTCATCTTTGTGTGCACTTTTGACTAAAGATGATGTTCCCTTCACACTATAATTCTTGTATTTTTCCTTTGTTATACATAACCCCAAACTTAGGCTCTTGCCTTATTTTTCACATTTGCCTTTTCTCATTCCTTCTTTAAGAATTTAGCCTTGTTTCAGCACTTATTTTTTCCATACCATTTAGGGAGAATGAGGCCAAAAGAGGTATTAACAATGGTCTTAAGGCTTGTAATGTGGTTGCCAAGGAAAAGTTTTAAGGCTCAAAATGGCTCATAAGGATTAATGATCATGAAGGGCATATGGTTGAAGTGGCTCGACAACTGAGGGCCTAAACGCATTTTCTTGGTGCAATTACATCTAGGACTTCACGTTGAATAACATTTAGGTCAAGTTCTAGACACGATGTAATCAACAATATTAACAAAAACATCCTCGCCACTCAAAGAACCACCCTTAAAGGGTCTACAAGAGTCATTTTCCAAAATAAAACATCAAACTAGGAAATCAAGCAGGCAAACATCATAAGTCAAGCAGGGAACTTTACAACGTACGAACAAGATTACTATGCTATGGTGTCAACACTTGCTCATTATCTTTATTTTCATGCCCTTGTTTTCACATTTTCATTCCCCTCACAAGAAAAATTTTTATTTGATGCCTCTTAAAACAACTTCACAACAAACTCAAAGTAACATGGTGTTTCCCTTAAGAATGTCACCACTCAATCCATCATCGGGAAAAACGAACTCAGTTCGACAACAAAATTAACTGAAATAAAAGAATGCTCCTTGGGAAAGAACTATGGTATAAAGAAAACGCTCGTAGTTTTAATTTCTACACTACTCTATTTACAATGGAGAAAAACAAATTTAGGGTCATCTCATTTGAAATTTTCAAAATATAATGCTTAAAATTGGAGACCCCAATGAGTCACTAATTACCACTCACAAAAACATAAATCAATTCATTCATTCATTCAAATAACAGAACACAACTGTCAAGGGCAATCATCAATCACAACAGCCCGATAAAGGCTAGATTTACTCAAACATAAGAAACAAAACAACTTAAAACAAAAATACCCCCCCCATCAACAACGCTCATCCCTTCCCCCACTTAAGATCATACATTGTCCCTAATGTATTATGCAAAAAGAACAACGGGAGAAGAGAAAAGAAACTTCCTGAACGGGTCACTCGTCTTCATCATCAGCCTCATCACCACCATCACCTCTGCTGGCATCACCAAGCCTAGCAAAAGCATCGCCCAGCCCTTCAAACAAGTCATCAATTGTCCCTCGAGCTGAAGAAGGAGAAGCCATTGCAGCATCCAAAGCATTCATGTCGGGCACTTCGACTGAAGACTGACTTTTCCATTTCTGCACCTCAGTTCAAAGGGACGTGACTGCCCCTTCTATAACATCCACCCGCTTGCACAAAGTGGCGTCATTCTCGTATAGCGACTTGAGTTCCTTCTTGATAGTTTTGACAATGAGTGCTGGGAGACTCTTGTCCAAGCGTTGATGCTGGCTCTCATGCGAGTTTTTCATCTCCAAAAAACAATGGAGACCACTTCACTGAGAAGATTGAGGAGGTGGAGAAACTGTTGGCGGGGGCATGTCACCCGATGCTTGGCCAAACAAGGTAGGCTGGGGCACATTGACTTCTAGGGTGGTGGGAGATTTGATTGACCCGTGGGAGAGGGCTTCCTCTTGTACGCCAAAGGCTTGCAGGCGCATCCGTTTCACTGCCAATGCCTCTGCATCTCTGTTCCTGTCAATAGTGATTACTTCTAGAGTTGAGGAAGGAGTATTGTTTGGAAAAAGAGGCACTCAGGCTGCTGCACAGGTTGCGAGATCAACACAGTATATGGCATGGAAGTGTTGGACTGCTGCGCCTTCTTCTTTATTTGCTGAGCAACAATTTCGCCAAAGTTGATGGGGACCCATGACATAATGCAAGAGATCAAGATAGTTGCTTCCATATTTACCCGCTGCTCATTCTTCGATGGGATGATGCGAGAGCAAATAAAATCAAACCATAGCTTGTCCTCAAACTTCAAATTATGGTGACAGATTTTGCCACCCATGGAGGCCCATAGGGGAGTATCACCAACAATAATGGCTGCCACACACCTATATTGGTCTTTCATATTGGCCACCAGCGCTATGTATTTTGTGGTCGAGTCTATCTCATATTTGCAAAATAGATAATTGATGGCAGCCGGGGTGATATCCACTTCTACCCCACGAATCATCTCCAAAGGAAGGCAGGGAAATTCATCCACTTTGCCTCTATGTTGCATGCTATCTTGGCGGTCCTGGTAGGAGGCATAAAACTTTGTGACAAGGCTGGGATAGTACGGTGGTAAAGGGTTGGCAAATGCATGCCATTGTCGGTCGGTGAATTGCTCCATTATATTCAGGAAGTGAGCCTTCAACCCAGCCAAGTCGAACCTCTTCTCTACCGTTATAGAGCATCCTTTGTAAAGGACATAGTGCTCCTTCATGTTAGGAACACATAGAATAATAGCCACCTTAGTGTTGGCGCATAGGGGAGTAGCCTTTGCTTTTCCTTTGCCCTTGTTAGCAGATGAAGAAAGGGCCTTTGCTTTGCCGGATTACCTAGAGGATGACATGATTTGTGTTTCAGCAAAAAGTATGTTAGTGACAAGATATTGAAATAGAAATTAGAGTAAAAGAAACTAATCTAAAGAAGAACTGAGAAGCAAACGATGATCAAACAATCCTTGAAAAGTGGTAGCGGCGAATAATCAACAGTTCATCGACGGCAATTCGCGAACCGCCGACTAGACCTCGATATGTAACAGAGCATTGGGGAAATATCACCATTTTCGGCGGTTCAAGCGGCGTTTCACCGGTCACTCAGTAGCCAAGACCAATTTCAGAGTGAACCGGCGCCTCAAGCGTTGTTTCGTCAAATAGGACTAGCGAATGGTCGGGTTTGTCTATCCCCAATTATGACCCCCTTTCACACAAACACCCATTAACACATTTTCACCACAATCAAAAGACCAACAATTATACTCTTTTCTTAAACATATTCATGATGTTTAAGCCCTTAAGATTTGTGTCACCCAATCTATCATTGGGCAAAACATGGTGCTTAATGTAAATGGGTTATGCAGACTTCACCCTCTTCATAATCTCATCATAAAAGCGCATACCCACTTCAATCACAAGCACAACACATTCAAAATTTCAACAAAGAAGGGAAGGAAATAGTACTCCTACAAAATCATGTAACCATATTCAAATTAAAACAGGGGTCAAAGAAATGTTACCGAATTGGAAGACTATTTGCACACTCTTCTAGCCTCAAAAAGGCAAAATAGCTCAAGATTGTAGGAGCACCTTCAAGTGAGTATAAAGTATATAGTAAGAGTAGAGTATTTGATGGTGAAATATGGATGGGTATTTATAGTTGAAAAATGGGAATGTGATAGGTCGAGGGGAAGGTGGGGAGTTTAATGTGGATGAGTTGGTGGGGAATTGGAAGGTGAAAAGGTGGGAAAATGGAGAGGGTGAAAATGAGAAATTGTGGGGAATAGGGAATATTGGGTAATGGAGAGACAAAAATGGAAAGAAAAATGTTGGGAAAAGGGAAGCTATGGGAATATTTGCAGATTAGGGAGGCTGGGAAAGTATTTGAGATTTTGTCAGCTAGTCCTTTTAAATTCCTCATTTTAATTCAGGACGAGCCCAATCGACGATGAACTGGCGATTCGCCTCCACTTTGCATTTGAACTTGTTTTGTACCTAGTTATTTGGTTCCATTAGGCGATGCACCGGCAGTCCACGAATTGAGACTGCAGCCCGCCGGTCATCAGCTGAATCTAAGCCTCACTTCAGGTGTTCTACTTCAGACTGGCGATACATCGGCGACCTATGAATCAGATTCAGCAGTTCGTCGGTGTCCCGCCGATGCTTCAGTTCAATACTCAGATTTCTTCTTTGGGCTCCCTTATCTTCGGCGATCCATATTTAGAGACCGGCGGGCCGCCGGTCTCTCGCCGATGCTCCCATCATGATTTGTACCTCACTTTTCTTCTCATTTCTCAATTCCTACACAATCTAAAACAACAAAAACATCAAATAATTCAATAAAAACTTGGGTTGCCTCCCAAGAAGCGCCTTATTTATCGTTGTGGCACGACGTAGTCCTTTTTCAATTCTTCATTTCCAACGGGTCGTCATCTGCTTCTGTCTCGCTCAGCTTCACTCCCTTATCCTCATCATCATTTTGCAATACTCCAATTGCCTCGCATTTGGGTGCAGTTTCGGCTGACGAACATACCTTAAAGGTGACTTCCTCACCACCAACCCACAATTTTAACTCTCAAGCTCCACATCTACCACTGCTCTCCCGGTAGCCAACAAAGTTCTTCCCCAAATAATGGGAACTTCCACTTCCATGTCACAGTCCAAAATAACAAAATCATTCGGGAGAATGAACTTGTCAACTCGCACCAGTACATCTTCTACCACCCGCACAGGTCTTTTGATTGACCTATCTACCATTAGTAGCCGCATCGATGTTGGTTTCATACTTTCGAGGCCTAATTTCTTGAAAATGAGAAGGGGCATCAGATTTATACTTGTAACGAGATCACATAGAGCCTTCTTAAAAATACAAATTCCAATCGTGCATGGACTTGTAAAAGCTCTGGGTCTTCTCTTTTTGGGGCAAGGTTTCTCATCATTAATGCACTACAATGGTGGGTTTCGTTTGCATTTCCAGCATCAACCACCTTCTTCTTTTTCAACAAGTCTTTCATAAACTTGGCATAACTACGTATTGGGATCAAATCTTCCACTAATGGTATGTTTATAGACAACTTGCTAAACATGTCAACAAACTTCGTAAATTGATCTTCCTTCTTTTTCTTGGTAAGTCGTTTTGGATATGGTGGTGGGAGTCTTGCTTCAGCTATATCATCAATCGGGGCCTTCATGCATGCTTCTTCATCATCCACTTGAATGTGGGTCTCATCATCCTTTTCTTCATTCTCCGGAATCATTGGAATTTTATCACCCTCATCTTCATCAACTACTTTCGGGTTCTCCACCTCACTAGGCTTTCCTAGTACATCTCAAATCATCTTACCACTTCTAGTGACAATAGCCATACATTGACCATCTTTTTTCGGATTAGGCATTGTTTCGCTAGGTAATGTTCCTTTTATTCTTGGGTTCATTTGGGTTGATAGGTGATTCATTGGAGCCTTAAAATTCTTGATGGATGCCAAGTGTGAACTCACTATTTGAGCAAGGTTAGCACCTCCCCTCTTAATTCTTTCACTCCACTTTTGGTCGACTCCACCTTCTTCATAACTCTTGAGAGCATGTCTTCGATTTTGGAGCAACCAACATCACTTACTCCTGGCTAGTTTTGAGGATTTCCAACCTTAGGAGGTGTAATGTATGGATTTTCACTTCGATGTCAACGATCACATTCTTTGTTTGGCTCTCTATTGTTCCACCTCTCATTCCTTTCGGGCCATCCTTGTTGTTCATGATTTCTCCACCCTTAGTTATCATCCCTTGGGCACCACGGGCCTAGGTTTGCTCCTTGATATCCAGGTCGAGGCCCTACCATTTGGTTACCCATGTATTGGCATTCTTTGTAATATCTTGGGGTGAAGGCTCTCTTTCAATGGATGGAATTCAACGACTCATTGTCGGACCTAACGAGTTATTAGGTAAGTCATTGGGTCTGGCATTGTTAATTTCCTATCGGATCATTAAGGTTGTTTTCATAATTTCCTAAGTTCCTAACTCCTAAACTAAGTAATTGGGAGCATAATAATAAGGGTTTTAGAGGGTTTTATTCATCCTAAGCCCTCATTTTACTTCTAACAATCTCATTAAAAGATCAAGCTCTCAAGTGAAGTAAGGATTCCCCATCGTCATTTTCTTCAATCTCTCTTGGGAATCAAACTCTAGTGGGAATTCTTCAAGCCCAAGTATGTGGGGTTAAAAATGAGGAATTCCTTCCACCCTTATGCCCTTTTTAATTGAAAACATGATTTTACCAAATCCCCATGCCCTAATTCAAATTTCTAGGGTTGGGTTGATGTCGTTGAAATATCATTATGATCATTTATGAGATTAGCTGCTCCTTAATCCAATACATGTTTCTATGATTATGGTTTCATGTTTCTATCAAGTCTCTCTTGAAATTATGAATTCTATGTTTTAAGCATGGTTATGAACTCCTAGGGTTATATTCGAATTGAGTTAGATTCTATGACTCTCTTGTGAATTTCAGCCCCTCAAGTTTTAAATTATGATTTATGATCATGATGCATGATTTTCACACCAACCCTTTATGAATTTTAGGAATTACAAGATATGGTGATTTTCTCAAGTATGCATGGCTTTCATGAATATTAATCTTATATTTATGGCTGACTCGCGAGCCTTGTTCATGGCTACTTCACGTATTTCAAGCATGTTTATGTACTTCATGATTTCAACTAGCACATGTACTTCAAGTATTCTTTCATGACTATGATATGACCACTATATATGTTTTGGTAGAAGTATTTAACACTGAGTAGGTCGGGGTTCCAGCATACCTAAGTCTCAGAATTACGTGCCAGCATAACCACGATGGGGTCCTCCACCAGAGTGTCTCCTATGCTCGAATGGGCCAACCATGAGTGATGTCACCCCTTTTCATGGTCGTACCGTTGGCAAGGTATGGACACCATCTCGACTAGGGTTTTACAGGTCAGGCTCCATGTATGCTCACGTGGTGTATGTCGATTATAAGAACCTCCCATTGTTTCTTAATTTCTATATATTATTATGTTCATGCCTTAATATATTTCGGCTTATGGTATTTTGGCTCAAAACATACTTTATGATATTTTACTTATGAAAATAGTCATATTCAGCTTTATGTTACAGTCTTGGAAATTTTAAGCTCTCATGTTATATTTTATGATTGACATCTTATGTTTTATATTATCTTACTCTCATGACTTCTTTGTACTGTTTTACTAGCATGTTTTACTTACCTTATATACTCAGCATATTCAAAGTTCTAACCTTATACTCTATGCTATATGTCTCATTGATATAGGTCTTGGTGAACCTTCTCAGTCCCGCCATTAGCTTGCCCTGCCCAGACCAGTTCAGCCACCAGTCTTGGTGAGTCCTTATCATCCAAGGACATCTATTAGTTTTTATTTTCATGTCTTATTTTTGTTATAGACTTAGCAAGCTAGTTGGGGGTGTTGTCCCATCAACTCATCTTAAAACTAGAGGCTTTTCAAACATAAATATAGAAGATGACTCAGTGTTGTGATATTGTCACTCTTACTTATTCTCTATGTTGTACCGATTTCTATTTATCCATGTTTTTATATTTTAAATTCCACTTTAGTTCATGCTCTTGAGTTGCTATGCATGTTTCATGTGTTATCTTAGGGAAATTTTTGGTTTTAGGTCCCGTGTCTCGGTCTGAGGTCCTAGCTCAAGTCGTGACACATGAAGAATAATATTGCAGTATTTTTGCTAAGTGCCCAAATTGCCAATAGGTGAAGGTTGAGAATCAGACACCTGGAGGTGTGCTACAGGATATCAGTATTACTACTTGAAAGTGGGAAGAGATCAATATGGACTTTACTACTAGGTTGCCTCATACACGTCGACAGTATGACTCAATTGGGTTGTTGTAGATAGGTTGACCAAATCAACATATTTCTTATCGGTCAAAACTACAAATTTAGCTTAGGACTATGCTAGATTTTACATTTAGGACTTAGTCTGGTTGCATGGAGTTCCACTATCTATCATCTCAGATAGGGGTACTTACTTCACCTCTCAATTTTGGAGACCATTTGAGAAGGGTCTTGGCACTTAGGTGAAGCTTAGAACAACTTTTCACCCACACATGGATAGTCAGGCCAAGAGGACCATTCAAACTCTTGAGAACATGTTGATAGCTTGTGATGTCGCCCAAGAGAATGCAAATGCATGTGGTCGTCAAGTAATATAGGACTAGAAGCCCTGATTATCGTACCCATAGATACTTTTCATTTTAATCATTATAAGATTATTACTTTATTTTGCTATTCTAACAAAACAGTTGAAATGGAGAATGGTTTGGGAAATTAAACTACTAAAAGCTTTAAAAGTAAAATTAACTAAATCGGTTGCAAGCTTGGTTTTACTTCGATCATGATGAAAATTTAGCAAAATGGCACTTGTTTAGTTTCAAGTTATGTTTTCAAGACATGATTACAATAGAAAGAGTCTTCCTATGGTTGCTAGTTGCAAGTTACTTCCCCTTCCTTGCCACTATCCCTAGCATCCAAAAACTATCTTATGAACCCTAATGCCTATATCCCTATGGTTGCAGGAAAAACATAAACCGAAGATTATGCCTACATGCATTTCAACTAAACAGGGTTGAGGGGTATACCTCTTTCCTCAACAGCAACTTCTATCCTCTCACCAATGGGTTTAAGGGTCTTAGGATTTCTATTATGTATTTACCTTTAACCCTTTTGATTCCCCTTCTCAAGTTCAATCAAAAGCCAATTAATTTACTTATAAGATGATCAGTCTCATAAATAAGCAATTAAAACAAGTATGGGTTTAGCCACTTATAGACAAGTGGAAAAACAAATACTTAATCATCATCAATCAAAATAAAATTGTAAAGAAGAGAAGAAACATAGTTTAGAACTTTTTCTTCCTTCCAAACGGCTTACAAGCCTCCACAAATGAAATACGGAATGTAAAAATGATCCATAGATATGTAACAAATGATCTAGAGGTTCTATTTATAGTTGAGACTTCAAATGACGCTTATTCCCTCCAAAAATTTACTTTAACATTAGAAATTTCAGCCCGAAATAGTTCTGGCGCACCGCCTTCACCATCTCACCATAGAGTAAGTTAAATTTCAAGCAATTTCAGCTTTAGGATGGGCCTAGTACGGCACCCCTAACATCTAACCAAGGACTTAGCCAATTTTTCTGCACTTCTAGCACCTCTGGTGCGCCACTCTCACCATAGCACCAATGTGTTAGTTAAATTTATGCACATAAGGACCCTTCTAGCGCGCGACTTCCCCTATCTCACCAGAACTTCGGGAATTTTCTCTAAGTCTGGAATGCTTTTGGGCTCCATACCCACCATCTCACCAAGGTGTTCAATTAACATCCTCTAAAAATAAGGAGCTAGCGTGGGGTGCCAGCCATAGCACCAGAAATGATAAAATTCTCTCATGGAGTTGAGGGTCCAGCGCTAGGCGCCAGCCATAGCCCCCGAGCCTTCTTCTTAGCTTTTCAAACCTTCAACATTGGTTCATTTTGGGTCCTTTTTCCTTGTTTTCCTACTCAAAACACCTTAAATCATTCGTTACATACAAAATATGAAAACATCTAAATTTATGCATTTCTTAAACATTATGAACTCAAAACAAGGTTAAAGATGGGAAAAAACATGGCAAATAGGCATAGAAATATGCCCAACATCACCACCCCACACTTAAACCATTGTTCATCCTCGATCAATCCTTAATACATACATAAGCTCATGTTTTACCATCACACTTGGTACCTCTAACAATTCACACTCAACTAACTACAATAGAGCATAAACAAGTGGTACATCAACATACAACAATTCTCATCAAGCACATGTGAAGGTTTCATACTCAAGACTACAAAACCTCTATAAATGACTCATGTTTTATAAACACTGGGCCAACATGATTATGTATGAAATATGCAACAAATAGTACATCAATTTAGATATCTTGTGCCCCTCACTTTTATTGACATTCCTCTCTCAGATTTTCAATACAAATACATGAAACATAGAAAGCAAAGAACTCTCATGCTCAAAAATAATGTAATGCACATATGTCGCACACCATAAGCTTTCCATTCACGTACATTTGGCCTACTTGGTTGTTTCAAGAGATTCAGATCAAAAGGACTTTTCTTGGTTGTAATGTCGGCCAAGGGATGGGTAGGAATGATATTTCTTTAATAGTTACAACTACCCTTCTACACCCGAATAATGTTAGTGGCTGGTGTGCGTGCGCATGGGCTTGTGGTGAGCAATGAAATCTTTGCGCATGAAGAAAGAACCTCGGAGGCAGGACGAGCGAGAACATCCTCTAGTGAATTAGAAGAGTCAGGCTACGCCAAGAACGAGGGCCTTCGGAACGTGCTAGCCCTGGTCGCGCGATGGGCAGCACGGTGCGCCATCCTGCCTGCGCAGGGCGCCGGCCTGCCTGCGTGATGGGCAGCACTGGGTGCCGGTATCTTGGCATATTGACCAGCAGGGGGCGCGACCCCCTACTACCGCCTATGCCTATATAAAGTAATCCTTAGTGAATTTAAATCATTTCAACATAAACCTTGACCAAGAATAGAGAAGGCACAGGAAATTCATCAAATTACGCTATCAAACACCTTCCAAACGCAAATTAAATTCTGGTAACAAGTTCTAATCCTAGGGGAAGCATCTTTGCCGAGTTATTTCTTGGAATTTCCTCGGTATATCATAACCCCACCGAGTAAAGGTTGTCAAAATTACTCCAAATTGCATCCTTAACGGCAATAGGAAATAGGTAAGCATTTCTCCCTTCTAAATTCTCAAGAAAATGTGGGTTTTCGGACGAGTTAAATAGAGTTGAATTATAGTTGTTATTATTATCAAAAGATATCATTGTTTGCTGAATTTATTATTGAAAATAACCCTATTCTGTCAGCGTAAGGGCTGAAGTTGAGTGGAACCGCCGATTATAGGTTGAAACTCATCGGTTAAACGAGAATGACATTCGAGGTATGTTAAGGCTAGTTCCTTTGGTAAGTTATTCCTGTCGTATAATAATATGATCTATATCCTTCTAACAAAGCCAAAAGCATATATGTTGTGATTAGCTACTACCTTTAGTTTGAGATTAGCATTTTATATTTAGATTGGGACTGTCCCTACCCTATATAACCTTCCATTGACAAACCTCAGGGTTACTAGCTGTGTCTTTGCCTACAGGGCTATATGAATCTCTCCAAGGAGCTATATGTTTTCCTAAGGGACCATATTCAGGCCCAAGGGCCATATTACAGTCCATCCACAAATGGGCTTCTATTTTTATGTTGTATCGCATCACTGACCCTCTATCTAGACTTGTGTGCCAGGGTGTAGTTACAGGAGTCAACCGGACTCAGACATAGCTACAGTAGCCCAACAGGCTTGGTTGTAGACCCAGAGGCCTGGTCGGTTGGCGATAGCTACTCGTCGACTCATATTGGCAATGTTAGGGGTATATAGATTTGAGTGTGCTCGCCAAGGCTTATGAGGGCCCCGAGCGGGTTATTCTATGCTGGTTGTACCTTCCATACTTATGGAGGCTAGGTAAGGTTCTTGTTTGCATTACTTATTATTAGTTATACAGTAGG
Source organism: Datura wrightii (assembly GCA_035772735.1). NCBI lineage: Eukaryota > Viridiplantae > Streptophyta > Magnoliopsida > Solanales > Solanaceae > Datura > Datura wrightii. Next base: position 120,183,674 of record JASDFA010000016.1, read on the forward strand.
TTGTGAGGCTATTCAAGTTTTATCTGTTATCCTTCCTACTTGATCATTTTAGTTTTATTATCAGTATTATTCAGTTATTTCATTACTACCTTATATATTTGGTACACATTGTACTGACGCCCATATTTGGGGTGCTGCATTACTTGCCTGCAGGTGCGGATAGATGCGGTTTAGGACCTTCCTAGTCACCAGCTAGATCCTACAGTCTTGCAGGCTATAATTTCTCTATTGATGGTTGTTGTTGATAGCTATGTGGGGCCCATATATGTTTTACCTCATGTGACAGTCATGTGGGGCCTAGTTTAGCTATTAGTTAGAAGCCTTGTTGGCTATAGCATATTTGTGATTACCTATTTTTCATTCAGCTATAACTAGACAGCATGGTGGCCTCGTCGGCCCGCATAGGATCCCCTTATTGTCTTGTGGTTGGTTAGCTATTTTATTTTACAGGTGGCTATGCGTCCTTGTCAGCCGAGATATAGCTTGTTGTTTTCCTAATTTGAAGTGCAGGTAGGCATTAGGAGTGTATAAGCCCAGGCAAGCCAGCTCATTTCTCAGTATGGCATTAGCTGCCAGTCATGCCCCCTAAGGTGGGGCGTGACAAACGTGGTATTAGAGTAGGTCGTATCTTTAGAAGTCTGCAAGCCGTTTCTAGTAGATTCTTGTCTATGGGTGTGTCGTGCACCACATTCCATAGGCAGGAGGCTATGCGGCATAATAACGTGGTTACCCTCCTCTTCTTCAATCGTGCTAGAGAACTATGTTGTATAGGGTAAATCCCTAGGCTTACATTATTTTGCTTATTTTCATAGGAAATGTCAGACACACAACAGACCACGATGAGTCGGGAGTTGGAAGTCGTGGCAGGATAAGGCACCAACAGGGTTGCTTGATGAAAGTCGACCCGATTTGAGGGTGTTAGGGAGATTTAATCCCCGTCTCTCCAGCAGTCTCCGCCACGCCAGGAGCCCTCCAGGGTAGCAGGAATGTCAACACCACCTCCAGTGGTCCTATACCTATAACATCAGATCAGGAAGTTAGGAGCGCTGTCTATATGTTAGCTCAGATGATGGCCACTCAGCGCCAGCCCGTGTACTAGTGGTTGCTGAATTTTCGGGAGGACCTGGAAGTTCAAGGGTTTGAGGGTTCCTTTCCCTACGTCCCCCGTAGTTCACAGGGACGGACCATGGAGAGGACCCTCAGGACTTTTTGGACAAGTTACAGCAGATTTTTAGGGTGATGCATTCCACGCCCACAGAGTCGGTTGAGTTAGCAGTACTTCGATTATAGGACATAGCAGTGTTGTGGTATGAGAGATGGGAAAGGTCCCAAGGTAGAGATGCTCCCCCTCTGACTTGGTCTAGCTTTTCAAAGGCCTTCATAGATCAGCACTTGCCATGAGAAATCTGATAGGCCCGGGTGGATCAGTTTTTGCACCTGGAATAGGGCTCGATGAGTGTCTGGGAATATGCAATGAGGTTTGATTCCTTAGCTAGATACGTGCCAGCCTTTGTGGATACCATGCCATCTAGGGTACATCGGCTTATTATGAAGATGCTCCCAAAGTATGTGGAAACTTGTGTTACGTCTACTTTACGGGAGGACATGGACATTGCCCGCATTAAGGTTTTTTCTTAGAATATAGAAGGGATCAGGCAGCGAAAGTGGGAGGTTAAAAGGAAAAATCAAGAACAGTGCCAGAGGGCCAGGCCAAGTAACATGCAGGTAGAATTTCAAGGCAGACCTAGGCTGCAATTATCAGGTATGCTACTCAGAACCTTGCCTCCGTAGCGGTAGGGTGGTTGATCAGACTGTCAGGGCAGTCTGGACCCAGCGACAGCTCATAGGCATCAGACTGTCAGCAGTAGAGAGGATCAGGTCAGAGCAGGTCTACTGTGCCACGTTGTACTATTTGCAACTGCGGTCATTTTGGTGCATGTAGGTATGGTTCTACTACTTGTTATACCTGTGGACAAGAGGGTCATATGATGAGAGATTGTCTAGCTAGAGGTTAAGGTGATCGATACCGACAGGACAAATCTTCAACAGGGTCACATGCCCCAATATCTTCAGCAGGTCTAGGCCCTCAACTCCAGCCGGTAGAGGCCGATGTAGATCAGGGGCATCTAGCTCGAGCAGTGGTCCGTATCGCACTTATGCTTTACCAAGGCGATAGGAGTTAGAGTCATCGTAGTATGTTGTGACAGGTATGTTGGACATTTTCTCTCATTCAGTTAATGCTTTGATAGACCCAGGTTCCACTTTGTCCTAAGTTACTCCACTGGTGGCCCAAAAGTTTGGTATAATGTTGAAATCACTTCAGCGACCTTCTCAGTATCTACACCCATTGGTGATTCTATTATTGCTAAAAGGATTTACCGGGGTTGCATAGTAGAGGTTGTTGGTCACTAGACTTTAGAAGATTTATTGGAACTAGAAATGATTGATTTTGATGCAATTATATAGGTATGGATTGGCTAGTGCCATGTTATGCTAATTTGGAGTGTCGGACCAAGATCGTCCGATTTCACTTTCCAGGGGAGGTAGTGCGAGAATGGAAAGGTAGAGCATCTATGCCAATTGTAGGTTCATATCCTATCTTTGGGAAAAAAAGTTGATAGCAAAGGGTTGTATTTACCATATTGTTCGGGTTCGGTATGTGCAAGCAGAATCCCCTACATTTTAGTCCATCCCACTGGTTAATGAGTTTTAATATGTGTATCCAGACAAACTTCCTGGTACTCATCCGGAATGGAAAATCAATTTCTCTATCGACTTGTCACCAGGTACTCAGCCTTTATCCATCCCTCTGTATCAAATGGCTCCTGCTGAATTGAAAGAACAGTTGAAAGACTTGTTAGAGAAGGGCTTTCTCAGGCCGAGTACTTCACCGTAGAGCGCGCTAGTTCTATTTGAAAGAAAGAAAGATGGCTCCCTCCACTTATGTATAGATTATCGATAGTTAAACAAGGTTATAATTAAGTATAAATACGCTCTTCCCAGGATAGATGACTTGTTTGATCAGTTTCAAGGGGCAAAATATTTTTCCAAAATCGACTTAGGGTCAAGATATCATCAGGTGCGGGTTCGGGAGAAAGATATCCCGAAGATATATTTCAGGACCAGGTATAGTCATTTTGAATTTTTGGTTATTTCCTTTGGGTTGACGAACGCCCCAGCAGTGTTCATGGATCTGATGAACACCATCTTCAGGTCATATTTAGATCTATTTGTGATAGTGTTTATCGATGATATTCTAGTGTATTCCTGTTCAGAAGCGGAACATAGAGATCATTTGCGGATAGTACTCTAGATCCTCATAGACCGCCAGTTATATGCAAAATTTTCTAAATGTGAGTTCTAGCTGAATTTCATAGCTTTCTTGGGCCATATTGTATCAGAGGTTGGTATTCAGGTTGATTCACAAAAAACTAAGGCAGTAAAGACATGGCCTAGACCTACAACTCCAATTGAGGTTCGCAGTTTCCTGGGGTTAGCCAGGTATTATAGAATGTTTCTGGAAGGATTTTCTACCCTATTAGTTCCTTTGACAAAATTGACACAGAAGCAGCCAAGTTCCATTAGACCGAGGCCTGTGAGCAGAGTTTCCAGGAGTTGAAAAATAGATTGACATCAGTACTAGTGTTAGCCTTGCTAGAGGGTTCAGAGCGTTATGTTGTATACTCTTATACTTCAGGCACTGGGTTAGGGTGCGTTTTGATGCAACACGGTAAGGTAATTCTTATGCTCTAAGGCAGCTCAGAAAGCATGAGAAGAACTATCCCACCCACGATCTGGAGTTAGCTGTAGTGGTTCATGCCTTGAAAATATGGAGGCATTACTTGTATGTGGTGCATGTGGATATTTTTACTGATTATAAGAGCCTCCAATACATCTTCTCGCAGAAAGAGTTGAATTTGCGATAGCGTCGTTGGCTAGTATTACTAAAAGACTATGACGTGAACATTTTGTATCCTCCAAGGAAGGCTAATATTGTAGCAGATGCCCATAGTCACAGATCTATGGGAAGCTTAGCACATCTGAGGCCAGAACAGCGAGAAATGGCTCGAGAGCTGCACCAACTAGAAAATTTAGTAGTCCGGCTAGTAGATTCAGAGGAAAATAGGGCTTCGATTTAGAATACCACAGTATCATCCCTGGTTGTAGAGGTAAAAGAGTGGCAGTATCAGGACCCAAACTTAGTATAGCTCAGAGGTAAGGTGTAGCAAGGAGAACTAATGGCCTTTGAATTGACAAAAGATGGGGTCTTGAGATTCAGAGGTCGCCTCTATATTTCAAATGTAGCTGGGCTCCGCTAGCATATCATGGCAGAGGTACATTATTCTCGTTACTCTCTTCATCCAGGCTCGACAAAGATGTACCATGATGTAAAAGGGATATACTGGTGGCCGGGGATGAAAAAGGGTGTAGCTAAATTTGTAGCATGGTGTCCTAATTGCCAGTAAGTAAAGGCTGAACATCAGAAACTGGGCAGATTGAGCCAAGAGATAGTGGTGCCTACATGGAAGTGGGAAGCAATCAATATGGATTTTGTGACAGGGTTGACTCTCACCAAATGTAAATTCGATTCTATTTAGGTCATTGTCGATAGATTAATGAAGTCAGCCCATTTCTTGCCTTCTCCGCTGAAGACTACGTTGAGTTATATATTAAGGAGATAATCTGATGACATGGTGTCCCTGCATCTATTATTTTTGATAGAGGAGCACAATTTACAACTAAATTCTGGTAGTCATTTCAAAAAGGCTTGGGGACACAGGTTAATCTAAGTACAACATTCCATCCTTAGACAGACAGTCAAGCAGAGCATACCATTTAGATTCTCAAGTATATGTTACGGGTGTTTGTTAGACTTCGGAGGAAGTTGGAACGAGCATCTACCCCATATCTAATTTTCATATAATAACAGTTATCATTCTACAGTCCAGATGGCACCTTATGAGGCCTTGTATGGGCGGAAGTGCAGGTCCACCATCGGATGATCTGAAGTAGGAGAGTCAAGGTTAATTGGACCTGATATGATCCACCAGTTTGAAGAGAAAGTAAAACTCATCAGAGAGCATTTGTTGACAGTGCAGAGTCATCAGAAGTCCTATTCAGATGTGCAGTGTAGAGACTTGGAATTTGAGGTTGATGATTGGGTATTCCTCAAAGTTTTGCCGATGAAGGGCGTGAAGATATTTGGTAAGAAGGGAAAGCTTAGCCCTAGGTGCATTGGCCCGTATCGGATCCTCCGAAGGATAGTTCGAGTGATATATGAGCTAGAACTACCTCCAAAGCTAGAATCCGTTCATCCAGTCTTTCACGTGTCCATGTTGCAAAAGTGCATAAGGGACCCGTCCCGAGTTGTTCCAATTTAGGATGTTCAGGTTACAAAGAAGTTAGCCTATGAAGAGATTCCAATTTCTGTACTAGATCGGCAGGTACATAGGTTAAGGAATAAAGATGTAGCCACCATTAAAGTTCTGTGGAAGAATATAAATAAAGAAGAGATGACTTGGGAAGCTAAGGACGACATGAGTTCAAGATATCCCTATTTATTCAACGATTGACCCAGATTATGCGGTTGAGGTGAGGTTTTTGTTTAAGTGTTATTTTACTTCTAATGTTATTAGTACTGTTTGGTTGATTACCTCTATATGATGCAATAGTTGTTTATAGCATCTTGTAAGGCGCCTATGTTGGAGTTTTCTACTTTTCAGGTTTCCAAATAGTCAAAAATACAGAGGAGACTCTGCCAAAATTTTTCTGAAATTATTTAAAAGAGTTGAGTCTTTTAAGAATAAGGATTACATTAGACAAATGTTCCTAAGGGGGAGAGGATGTAACACCCTATAAGATGTTAGAGGCTAGTGTGTGTACGCGTGGACGTGTGGTGAGCAATGAAAGCTTGACGCATGTGCGAAGAGCCTCAGAGGCAGGACGAGCGAGGACATTGTCGAGTGGTTTAGCAGGGTCAGGCTAGGCCAGGCCGTGAGGGCTTGCATGATAGGTAGCGAGGAGCGTCGGCCTGCTAATCTTGGGCAAATTTATATGCCCAAGTGATACTTAAATATGTCATTTTAGCCTTGTTTATCTAGCAATGTTGATACATTCTCATGTGATTGTTAATAAAATCTGACTTTATACTAACCAACATGATTAACATTGTTTTGCAGGTAAAATGTAATTTTGGGAAGCTAAAATGCGTGTTGGGAGAGATCGGGGTTGGACTCGGGTGTTAGCAAAGGACAAGGCATTGGAAGGCAAAAAATAAAGAGGATCCTCGATGGAGCCGTGTCACGCTGCCATCGCGGAGGCCTTCTGCCAGGCTAGGGAATTTTTGGCAATTTCCAGTGAGGGTGCGCGTTGGGTCCGTGGCACGGTGGCCTAGCTCTACGTTGCACTTCGTGCCACGTTGGGCCTTATTACCCGGACACCCAGTTTCCAGTGAGGGTCCGCGTCAGTGGCGTGTCACGGAGGCAGTGCTCCGCGATGCACTCCGTGACACGTTGCTTGTTATTCCGGGAAAAATTCCTACTAGTATAAATAGAACACTTAGGTTCATTTTCAATAATTCTGACTTGGTGGAGAAAGAACGTGGGTCCCAGGCAGTTGAGGGGATGAAATTATCAGGGTTTTTTCTCTATCTCCTTCTTCTTTAATTCAATTGCTTGTATGTTTAACACTCATTTAACGATGTTTAATCCACAAATGAGTGGCTAATTCCTCTTCTTGCTGAGGTTAAGAACAATTGTATTGAAATGTGATTGTTGATCAATTTGGTTTTAAATCTTTTCTTCCATGGTTGTTCTATTGATTCTTTTTCTTACTGCATTAATGTGTGGCCTATGTTAATGTATATCTAAAAAGTCTGGTTTCACTCGAGAGAGCAAGAAATTGGAAAGTTGTGAATCAATAGGATATGATCATTTCTTGGTTTGGGAAAATTGAGAATTGATTTACCTTCAGGATAGAAATATACCTGAAGGTCGTATTAGTCCATTTAGGAACCGGATTTGTATGACTAGAACATGAATTTCGTTTAATCACAGAAATGTAGGTGGACGGTTCATGATTCTTAAGTTGGGTTAAATACGAGAGTTTTAATCCATTGGCAATAGTTCTTGACTAGCAACCGGAGGAAAGGTTAACCAATTTATATCGATAATTAATTTCTTTACATGTTCAGTTAACCTCAGTATGCTCACATTCATAGTTCAGACTCACATTAGATATTTGTTTTAGACTTAGCATAAAAATTAGAACCCAAAATATCTAACTCTTTGTTACACTGTTGTCTTCATTGTTAGAATTAAAATATAGTACACTTGAGCAGATTGTTACCTTATCCCAGTCCCTGTGGGATCAATACTTGGCTTACTTGAGCCACTTTACTACTTGTTCGACCACGTGCACTTGCGTGTAGTTATATACCCATATAACAAACAGCCCGAACAAGTTTTTGGTGCCGTTGCCGGGGACTGGCAATTGGTGAATTTTTCTTAAGTGTTAATTTACTATATTTTTATTTTCTTAGTGTTGACAACTTGGTCTTAGCCTGTATTTTGCAGATTTAATTTCTGTTGAACACTGGCAAGAGACAAGGAGCTGGTGGACTCGTATTTAGAGCCAGAAAGATTATTTCATCGTCAGCGGAGAGAAGCTCTAGAAAGAAAGCTGCAGTTGCTCAGACAAACAATCATGGAGCAACAACAGGTCCCACCAGTAGTACGGGCAATGTTAGTGCCCGAGGAAGTAGCAGCTCGGCCGATTCGCGAGGTGGCAATCCCACATGCTAACAATGTTACATCTAGCATTCGCAAACCTGAGCTAGGAGGGAGGTTCGAGCTCAAGAAAAACATGGTGCAATTGCTGCACACCAGCGGGCAGTTCACAGGTCTCCCTCATGAAGATCCACAGCAGCATCTCCAAAATTTTTTGGAGATAAGTGACACTTACATCCCCGCTGGAGTGTCATCAGATTATGTCAGGCTTACATCGTTCCCATTTTCACTATTGGGAGAAGCCAAGAGGTGGTTTAAAGCTGAGCCACCAAATTCTATTACTACTTGGGATGATCTTGCAAGGAAATTCTTGATATGATTTTTTCCATCCGGTAAAATAGCAAGACTTAGAAGTCAAATTCTAAGTTTCAAATAGAGAGAGGGAGAGAATCTATATCAGGCTTGGGAGAGATTCAAGTCCGTGTTGCGGGATTGTCCTCATCATCATCAATCCAATGATGTGCTGGTGCACACTTTTATAGAGGGTTTGGAACCCCATACAAAAATATTGCTAGACTCAGCAGCTGGGGGACAAGCGCTGGAGAAAACTTATGAGGAGCTGTATACCTTGTTGAACCGTATTTCGCAGGGCAATCTGGAGTGGAATGCTGAGTCATCAAGAGGAGGGACAAGGAAAGCAGCAGGAGTTCTAGAAGTGGATGGTTTTACAGCTATTGTTGCACGGATAGCTTCCTTAAAGAATCAACTCAACACCCACTTCAGTAACATGACAATGAACCAGCCTCAAGCCCCAGTGAATGCAGTGCAGCAGATTTGGTGTGAAGTGTGTGGGAGCAGCGAGCACTCAGCTGAGTGTTGTGGAGAAAATCCTGACTTGGTGAACTTTATGGGAAATGTACAGAGGAACAACCACCAGCAGTATGGCAACAGCTACAATTCCAACTGGAGGAATCACCCGAATTTCTCTTGGGGTAGCAACAACCATCAGGGGCAAAGTTCAAGTCAGGGGGCGCAGAGGAATCAAGGAGGGCAGCAGAACTATCAGGAACAATATAGAAACAACAATGCACCTCCTCCACCACCATCACCCAGCATTGAGGAGATGTTCAAGACGATGATAGCTAACCAAGCTCAATTGCAGGCTGACTATGTGAAATTGGCAGCCGAGGTGAAAAACAACCAGTTAGCTACTAAGGCACTTGAATATCAATTTGGGAAATTTGCTGGAGCCCAAAATTCCAGACCTAGAGGAGGACTTCCGAGCGACACGGATCCCAACCCCAAACAGGTGAATGCGGTGACCACAAGGAGTGGTTTGCAGCTGAAAGAGGTGGAACCAGAGAAACCACCTCAACAATCGGGAGCATCATAAGTTGAGAGGGAGCAAAGTGATGAGAGGGGGAAGAAAAAGGAAGCTGTATCAGAAAGACCACCACCCCCGTTCCCTCAAAGATTAAAGAAACACAAGGAGGAGGCGTGTTTCAAGAAATTCATGGAGGTGCTGAAACAGGTACATATTAACTTACCTCTTGTTGATGTTTTGCAGGGAGTGCCGAAATATGCAAAGTACATAAAGGACATCGTGGCAAACAAAAGTCGGTTAACTGAGTATGCTACGGTGGCTCTCACGGAGGAGTGCACTTCCCGGATACAAAACCGACTGCCCACAAAGCTCAAAGATCCTGGGAGCTTTACCGTACAAATTACTATTGGGCAGAGTATCTGAGCTCGTGGATTATGTGATTTGGGAGCGAGCATTAATTTGATGCCGTCATTGGTATTCAAAAAGCTGGGTCTAGGGAGTCCTAGACCCACAACAGTGATCTTGAAATTAGCGGATCGGTCCTTAGCCAGAATTGATGGCATTGTGGAGGACGTTCTGGTGCAAGTTAGCTCCCTGATCTTCCCGGTAGATTTCGTTGTGCTGGTTTTTGAGCCAGACGCGAAAGTCCCATTTATTTTGGGACGTCCTTTCTTGGCGACCGGGAAAGCACTGATTGATGTAGCTGCAGGGTAGCTAACCATGCGAGCACACGATAAGGTGGAAGTGTTCGATGTATACAAGGCCACCAAGCTCCCGACTGTGTACGAGGAACTCTCGGTGATCAATGTGATTGATCGAGTTGATGATGCGCAGATAGTGGAATCAAGAGAGTTAATGGGAAAACCACCGGAGCAATGTAAGCACTACTGGGGTGAGGATGGTGGTCGAGAAAAAACGTCTGTCACCCTAGAGGACAACTGAGCTGAATGACGTCGAGCCGCGATGGTAAACCAGGCGCTGCACAGGAGGCAACCCGTGAAATTTTTCTTTGTAAATTGTGAATAGATTTCTTTTTCTTTTTTTTCTTGATTAACAACAAAAATTTTAGTTTTATTTTTGTTTTTATTTTTATTTTGGGTGAAACCTATAATTCTAACCAATTTCTTTCCGTAAGATGAATTTCAGGTTGAACGGAGGATAAATGTGCAAGAGATCGCAAAGGAAAATTCGAGGCATGAAAATCAATAAAAAGTGGCAAAACAGTGAGCTAGGGTGATAGCTCTGTGTCACGGAGGAGGACCTCCGCGTTACCCTCCATGACACGTTGAGGTTTAAATCTGGAATTTTAAAAAATTCCAGAATGCCCTCGCGATAGCTCCGTGACACGTTGATATTTATATCGTGACGGGTTACACCGGGTCGCCGGGTGACCTGCGCGATTTTCCCCCTTTTTAACCCCGATTCTCCCTGTTTTTCCCTCATTTCTCACACACTCCATGACCCACCTCCCAAAAACCCATCCCCCTTCGACGTGACACGGACTTAGGACAAGAATTTCATCGAGTTTTCATCAATTCTTCAAATTTAAGGTATGTTCTTCAACTCTATTTCAATTCTTGTCGAAATTTTTCGATATTGAACTTGTGATATGAGCTAAACTTTCCCTAAGTAGAAATTGAGCTTAAATTCTATTGAATTATTGTTGATTGATGTTCGGAGTATCATTGTGATTGCTTGAACGCGATAATGACATAGCTTAATCGAATTTGTGATAAATCATAGCTAGGGCTTGCCTTTGTGTTTGAAATGGAAAAATTTAATTGAACTAGTGAAATTCATGTTGGGTTACACATGTTGAGTGAGATGAGTCGATGGTGCTAGCTGTTACTATGCTCAAAAACCGACGGATTCTCGGGTTAGGGTAATATCGAAAATTGCAAGAATTGGTTGAATTGTATAGGATCACGTAGTTAATTTTTTTTTTTTCTTTTGTTTTGTTTCTCCTTTCTAAGTGCTATGAGATAAAATGTTGTCGATGGTAAGGATTGTGGTTAGCTGTACGAAGTCTGAGTAGTACATAGAATATAAACCGTCGAATTCTTCGAATGCACTAAGCGTGTTTGTTATATTTGGTTGTTTGTTTGTGTAAATAAGTATGATCTTGCCGTAAGGTTGTAATTTTAGCTAAGGACTAATGTGGGGTAGCCTTGCTTAACCCAACCTTAGTCGAAGCTAATATTCATTGGCTTAACATTGAACTTGTCTGTTTGGGTTGACAGGAACAATGGCAAGCAGGCAAGACAAGGGAAAAGGCGCATCAACATCTGGCGCCGGCAGAAAAAGAATCAGATTGGGCACAGCGGTCCCAACAGCACCAGCGGTTCCATGCGGCTAACGCCGCCTATACGGAACCAGGTGGGTGACAGAAGAGGGGAAGAAGTGGTATGTAAAGAACAAGGAGAGCAAGTACTTCCCCGAGGAACACATAGCACAGGAACCCTTGGCACAGGAGTTCCCTAGGATCGTCCACAGGATCGAGGCAGCTGGGCTAAACTTCATCTTTGAAGAGCCCAAGGAATGCAAGTTGCACTTGATTCGGGAATTCTATGCCAATTGGAACCCGACTCTCAGAAGTCACACCATCAAAATAAGAGGGCAAATACTCACCTTTGAGCCCCACCACCTCAATGCTATCCTAGGGGCGCGAGACACAGACACCCACCTGCTTCGACAGCTGAACATCACTCCACAATATGCGGACATCAGACGCACTTTGTGTGGAACCCGATCGACGGCTAGATGGAGCAGACACAAGGAGAGGGGCTACCATCAGACTTTGCCCTACTCACAGATGCACAGGGAAGCCAGAATATGTCTTAAGATCATGTGTTCCTGCCTAATCCCGGGGGTACATATGACGGATCTAACCCGGGATCGTGTATGCCTGGTGTACGCCCTGATGAAAGGGCTGGAGATCAATGTGGGGGCGGTGATTATCTCCGCCGTGAAGAGAGCCCGGTTACATCAGGGGCACAAATATGGATTTGGTGGACTACTCACCACATTCCTGAGGGGCCTGGATGTCGAGGAAGAGGCCCTTGACTACATCCCGCAGATGGAGCGGCGGGCCTTAGATGTCACTAAAACTAAGGCACCCAACACCACCCACGGGCCTGTTCTTACACTTGCCGAGCGACATGCTCGAGATGATCAGTACATGGCTCGCATGTACGGGATGCAGATGCTCCAGCTGAGGATAGGCGGGAGGCTGGCAACAGAGGAGGAGTTATGGCAGCTCAAGCTAGACTACCCTTTTGGCGAAAATGCCAGGGCTCTATGCCGAGTGGGGCCAGCTTTTGTAGAGCCCACGGATGATGATGTCCCCAGATGAGGAGACACGTTGGGAGGACTCCGATGTGGAGTCTGATGATGACGATGGGGGTGATTTAGACATGGGAGATGAAGCAGCAGCACCTGATGAAGAAGTGGAGTATTTTGATTGATCAGGGAGTTCCACCACCCAATTTTTGTGCTATTTTAATCTCTGTGAACACTGGGGATAGTGTTCGATATAAGTGTGGGGTGGGAGTAGTTAGGTGTTGGTTATGTTGTTGTGTATGTTTTGTTCTGTTGTTGTGCCTGTGGAAAAAATTTTGTGACCCTGTGATTTGTTGAAGTTGTTGTTCTGTATTGTAATTATATGTGAAATGTGAAACTGTTGTGTGTTACTGAATGTTACTAGCTAATTTTGTACATATTTTTGTTTATCGAAATGATCGATATTTTTAAAAATTTTCTTTTTTTTCTTCAATTCTTGGGTTTCTCGGCGTTTGTTTTCGGTTCTTTTACCGAGAATGGTCCCATTGAATCGAAGTCTTAGTTAGTGACCGTTCCCTATGATGGATGGATGACGACCGTCTTAAGGGAAATGTAGTCGTTAGGAGTAGATTTTTTTTTTATTTTATTTTTTAGTTTTTTTTCTTTTGTGGGTTGCATCCCAAAACCTGTAGTTACTTTATGGTTGCGAAATTCTAGTTGCGGGTTGTACATGATATTTGAAATGCATAGGTGATTTGTATGGAAGCATGCAACTTTGTAAATATGTTGAGATACCTAGGCCATAGAGTCGATTCAGTGTAATTGAGGCTTAATGTTTGAATTCTTGTAATTAGTTGATTGAAGAGTCCATGAATATGTCTTGAATTGAGAATGTGCAATAAGGGTGAAGTGAGGTTTTGTTATTCCATGCTATTTTGAAGTGTCTAGAACTTGCCTGGTGTGTATACAAAATGAAATGAAGGAGGTGTATTGTAGGAAAGGATGTAGGCATTTCTTTGTTTTTAACCGAAAGTTTCTCTTTTTCATTATAGTACCCACCTTGATTGTACACCCTAGTTAGCCCGTTGATCCTTTAGCCTATTATTTTCTTCTTTTGTCAAAAAGTTGTAAACCGAGCTTAATCCCTTCTTTTCATTAGCTGTAAATTTGATCCAAAACTCTTAAGCGCTGAAGAAGAGAAAATAATTTTCCCAAAGAGTCAAAGAGTGAGAATGGTGAAAAGAAAAGAAAAGCAGAGTGATGGAAGGAAAGAAAAGGTTGAAGGTGCACTTGTTATAAATAAACTATCATGAAGGTGTATGAACAATCTTTGTTGTTGTGTCAAGTTTGCTTAATAAGATGGGCCAAACTAAAGACAAACTTCAAGAATGGGAGGACGAAGAAAGAAACAATGCCCACGAGTTGGATGGGATGTATTGAAAAGGCGCTTAAGGATGCTAGTGACTATTATTGGCTAGCCCAATATTTACTAGTTCCGTAGCTTACATTACAACCCGTTAAAGTCCTACGTGATCTTACATCACACTTCTTTATATTAGTGGAGTAATACACTAAAGGCAAGTTTATGGGTCGTGACATGATGCATGTGAATTCTTTTGGGGGAGAGAGCGAAATTGTATTTATATGCCCCTGCATGTAATCGTTTGAGTTCGTATGATCAAAAAGGAGAAAATTCTCTTGTGATTGTGAGGGCACATGCTTGATGAGAGATTAATTTTCGTGTCGGACGTCTTGATCAGTTGATTTGCATGAGTTTGCCAATATCGAGAGTCGATTCTTAAGTCTAGGAGGCCTTGATATATTGAAGGTCCTTGCATTGATTGGACCATGCATATTTTCTTGATGATTTGCTATATTGAATAATCGGTATGACTGTAGCCTAAATTGTCGAACCAAAGTAGCGAGGTTGGGGACTAAATTGCATGAGGTGTAAGATTTTTGTTCGAGGACGAACAAGGATTTAAGTGTGGGGTAAGTGATCTTGGGAAAATTTCTATGCCCAAGTGATACTTAAATATGTCATTTTAGCCTTGTTTATCTAGCAATGTTGATACATTCTCATGTGATTGTTAATAAAATGTGAATTTATACTAGCCAACATGATTAGCATTGTTTTGTAGGTAAAATGTAAATTTGGGAAGATAAAATGCGTGTTGGAAGAGATCGGGGTTGGACTCGGATGTTAGCAAAGGACAAGGCATTGGAAGGCACAAAATAAAGAGGCTCCGCGATGGAGCCGTGTCACGCTGCCATCGTGGAGGCCTTCTGCTTGGCTAGGGAATTTTTGGCAATTTCTAGTGAGGGTGCATGTTGGGTCCGTGGCACGGTGGCCTAGCTCTGTGTTGCACGTCGTGCCACGTTGGGCCTTATTACCTGGACACCCAGTTTCCAGTGAGGGTCCGCGTCAGTGGCGTGTCACGGAGGCAGTGCTCTGCGATGCACTCCGTGACACATTGCTTGTTATTCCGGGAAAAATTCTCACTAGTATAAATAGAACACTTAGGTTCATTTTTAATAATTCTAACTTGGTGGAGCAAGAACGTGGGTTACAGGCAGTTGAGGGGACGAAATTATTAGGGTTTTTTCTCTATCTCCTTCTTCTTTAATTCAATTGCTCGTATGTTTAACACTCATTTAACGATGTTTAATCCACAAATGAGTGGCTAATTCCTCTTCTTGCTGAGGTTAAGAACAATCGTATTGAAATGTGATTGTTGATCAATTTGGTTTTTAATCTTTTGTTCCACGGTTGTTCTATTGATTCTTGTTCTTACTGCATTAATGTGTGGCCTATGTTAATGTATATCTAAAAAGTCCAATTTCACTCGAGAGAGCAAGAAATTGGGAAGTTGTGAATCAATAGGATATGATCGTTTCTTGGTGTGGGAAAATTGAGAATTGATTTACCTTCAGGATAGAAATATACCTGAAGGTCGTATTAGTCCATATAGGAACCGGGTTTGTATGGCTAGAACATGAATTTTGTTTAATCACAGAAATGTAGGTGGACGGTTCATGATTCTTAAGTTGGGTTAAATACGAGAGTTTTAATCCATTGGCAATAGTTCTTGACAAGCAACCGGAGGAAAGGTTAACCAATTTTTATCGATAATTAATTTCTTTACATGTTCAGTTAACCTCAGTATGCTCACATTCATAGTTCAGACTCACATTAGATATTTGTTTTAGACTTAGCATAAAAATTAGAACCCAAAATATCTAACTCTTGGTTACACTGTTGTCTTCATTGTTAGAATTAAAATATAGTACACTTGAGCAGATTGTTACCTTATCCCAGTCCCTGTGGGATCGATACTTGGCTTGCTTGATCCACTTTACTACTTGTTCGACCACGTGCACTTGCGTGTAGTTATATACCCATATAACAAATAGCTCGAACACCTGCCTGCGCATTGGGCAGCGCGGGGTGCCACACCCTGCAACCTCCTATGCCTATATAAAATCATCCTTAGTGAATTTAAATCATTTCATCATAAACATTGACCAAGAACAGAGAAGACACGGGAAGTTCATCAAATTTTCATCAAATTACGCTATAAAACGCCGTCCAAAAGCAAATTAACTCCGGTTAACAAGTTCTAAGCCTATGGGAAGCATTTCTGCGGAGTTATTTCTTGGAAATTAAATCGATATACCGGAACCCCATAGAGTAAAGGTTGTCAGAATTACTCCAAATTTAATCCTAAATGGCTATAGGCAATAGGTAAGCATTTCTCCCTTCTAAACTCTCGAGAAATTGAGGTTTTTGGTCGAGTTAAACAGAGTTGAATTATAGTTGTTATTACTATCGAAAGATATCATTGTTTTCCGAATTTAGTATTGAAAATAGGGCTATTCTCTCAGCGTAAGGGCTGTAGTTGAGTGGAACCGCCAGTTATAGGTTGAAACTCATCAATAAAATTAGAATAAACATTCGAGGAATGTTAAGGATAGTTTCTTCGGCAAGTTATTCCTATCGTATAGTAATATGATCTATATCCTTGTAAGAAAGCCAGAAGAATGTATGTTGTGATTAGATGCTACCATTGTTCGAAATTAGAGTTTTCTATTTAGATTGGGACTGACCCTACCCTATACAGCCTTCTATCGACCAACCTCAGGGTTACTAGTTGTTTCATTGCCTACGGGTCTATATAAATCTCTCCGAGGAGCTATATATTGTCGTAAGGGACTTTATTCAGGCCCATGGGCAATATTACAGTCCATCCATGAATGGGCTTCTATTTTTATACCGTATCAGCATCACTAACCCTCCATTGAGCCTTGTATGCCCAGGGTACAGTTACAAGAATCTACTATACTCAGACACAGCTACAGGAGCCCAGCAGGCTCGGTTGCAGACCCAGAGTCCTGGTAGGTTGGCTATAGCTACCCGTCAACTCATATTTACAATTTTAGGGGTCTATAGATTTGAATGTGCTTGCTAGGACTTATGGGGACCCCGAGCGGGTTATTTTGTGTTGGTTGTACCTTCTAGGCTTATGGAGGCCAGGTAAGGTTCTTGTTTGCATTACTTATTGTTAGTTATAGCAGGTTGTGAGGCTATACAGGTTGTATCTCTTATCCTTCCTGTTTGATCGTTTCAGTTTTAGTATCAGTATTATTCAGTTATTTCATTACTACCTTACATATTTAGTACATATTATACTGACGCCCATCTTTTTGGCGCTGTATTACTTGCTTGCAAGTGTGGATAGATATGGTTCAGGACCTTCCTAGTCACTGGCCAGAGCCTATAGTCCCGTCAGCTCCTTTTCTCCAAAGTTGATAGTTAGAGAAGGTTTGTTGTTTTGTTGTATAGCTTTGGGTAGATCGGGGCCCTATCCAAACCAATATTCCACTCTTAAAGACTTTCAGGCTACAGTTTCTCTGTTGATGGTTGTTTTTGTTGTTGGCCTTATGGGGCCCATGTATGTTTTACCTCGTGTGACTGCCATGTGGGGCCTAGTTTAGCTTTTAGTTAGCAGCCTTGTGGACTATAGCATGTTTGTGATTGCCTATTTTTCATTTAGCTATAACTAGATAGCATGGTGGCCTCGTTGGCCCTCATAGGATCCCCTTATCATCTTGTGGTTGGTTAGTTGTTTTCTTTTACAGGTGCATATACGGCGTTGTTAGTCGGAGGCTGTGTTTACAGCTGAGATATAGCTAGTTGTTTTCCTGATATGAAGAGCAGGTAGGCACTAAGAGTGCATAAGCCTAACTAGGTCAGCTTAAATCTCAGTATAGCATCAGGTTCTAGTCATGCCCCCCAAGGTGGCGCGTGAAACAGCTCAGGTGCTAGTCGTGCCCCCCAGCGCCATAGCTGGCACATCACTTTCGTGTCCTGGTGTGATGAGCGGCGTGCCACACCCCTTCCCATGGCATATTATATATGAATGTTTTATGTTTAAGTCCCATTTCATTCAAACATTTCTCAAAATTAAACCAACGACCCAATGATATTTCCTCTCAACTCTTCAATCGATTTTTCCAAATTACGCTGTTAAACTTTGTTCGAATGCCAATTCATCTTGGATAATAAGTTTTAGGCCTACGAGAAACGTCCCTACGGAGATAATTATTGAAATCTCACTCAAAGTACCAGAACTCCTCCGAGTAAAAGTTGTAGAAATCACTTCTAGTTGAGTCTTAAGTGGCTATCGGTGATAGGAAAGTGTTTCTACCTTCTAAACTCTTGGGAATTCATAAGTTTTTGGCCGAATTGGATGAAGTTTAGGTTGTAGTCAATGTTTTTGAAAGATATTGTATTTAGCCATTCCTATTATTGAAAATATCCTTATTCTCTCAACGTAAGGGCTGCAATGAGAGGAATTATCGACTTTAGGTTGGAACTGTTTGGGTGAACAGTGATCGGCATCTGAGGTATGTTAAGGATAACCTCTTCACCAAGTTATTCCCGTTGTATAGTGCTACGAACTATGACTTGTAGGTAAGTTGTGAGCATGTATGTTCTGATTAGCTGCCACAGATAGATTTTAGACTAAAGTGTAGTACTTCGCTTGGGATTGACCCCACCTAATATAGCCTTACGTTGACCAACCTCAGGGTTGCTAGCTTTGTCATCTCCTATAGGGCTATAGATTGCTCAAAGGAGCTATATAATGTATGAAAGGACTATATTCAGGACTATAAGGTCTTATTAAAGTCCATCCACAAATGGACTTCTTTTATGCCATAATGGTATTACTAACCCTCCGTCGAGACTTGTGGGCCCAGAGCGCAGTCATAGGAGCCAGAGGGCTCAGAGATAGTTACAAGAACCCATCGGGCTCAACTGCAAACCCAGAGGCCCAGTAGGTTGGCTATAGTTACCTGTGAACCACACTGACCATGTTAGGGGTATATAGATGAACTGTACTTGCCAGGGCTTATGGGGGCCCCAGTAGGTTATTTTGTGTTGATTGTACCTTCCAGTCTTATGGCGGCCAGTTAAGGTTCATGTTTGTATACTTACTTGTTAGCTATACTTCAAGTTGTGAGGCTATCCAGGTTATAACTCTTATCCTTTTTATTGATTACTTCTAGTTCTGTTATCAGTTCTATTCAGTCATTTTTATTGTTGCGTTACATATTCAGTACATATTGTATTGATGCCCATCTATGGGGCGCTGCATACTTGCATGCAGGTGCAGATAGATGTGTTTGAGGACCTCCTTAGCAGCCATCCAGGGTTAGCAGATCAGTCAGCTCCTTTTCTCCGCTCCTTTTCTCCGGAATTGATAGTTAGAGAGGTTTGCTATTTTTGTTCTACAACCTTTGGGTAGGTCGGGGCCCTGTAACAATCATTATTCCACTATTAGAGGCTTGCGGACTATAGGTTTTAGTTGTTGGTTATTGTTGGCCGTGTGGGGCCTCTGTATGCTATGTTTTGTGTGTTAGCCATATGGGACCTAGTTTAGCTATCAATTAGCAGACTTTTCAACTATAGTTTATATATGACTGCCTGTTTTCCTTTTGTTATGACTTAGACAACATGGTGGTCTTGTTGGCCCGTATATGATAAAATTAATATTGTGATTGTTGGGTTAGTTGTTTCTTTACAGGTTTGCTATGTGACCTTGCCGGCCTGCGACTGTGTTTACAGCCGAGATATAGCTGTTTGTTTTCTTGATTTAAGTTGTTGGCAGGCACCAGAGGTGAGTATGCCCAACTAGGTCATCCCAGGTCATGGTGTGGCACTAGGTGCTAATTACACCTCCCAAGGTGGGGCATTACAAACTTGGTATCAGAGCAATTTCATATCCTATAGAGTCTACAAGTCCTGTCTATGGGTGTGTTGTGCACCACATTCTATAGGTAGGAGGCTGTGAGGCATAATAGTGTGGTTACCTTTCTTCTTTCTCAAATCTTGCTATAGCTAAGATGTATAGGGTTGAGTTCCTAAGCTTACGTTGTTCTACTTATCTATAGAGAAAATGTCCAACGCAAGATAGATACGACTGGTCAGGAGTTGGATACTACGGCAGGAGTGGTCAATAGCATAGTGATATTGGGTGTATTTATATGACCAAACTCCATATTTTCAACCCGTTGTGAGTCTGAATAGGGAGAATATTGATGTATTTGCGCATGTTACAGTTAAATAAGGTTATTTTTCTTTGTTGTTTCGGATTGATAATTATGTGGTGACTAATTGCAGGTGGAGAAGAAAGTGGCGTAAACTGGAGGAGAAAGCCAAACTCTGAGGGATAATAGTCTAATATCTGGAGGGCGTAAAGAGAGAATTGAAAGTTTCCCCACCTTGTCACGCTAAGGATGGTCTGCGTCGAACAACGTGCCACATTACATGGGGGGAAGACTAAAATTATGAAAAATTGGAAGGCACAAAACAGTGAAGCAGCGCGATGGCTCCGTGACACGGAGCCTGACCTCCGCGATGGCCTCCCTGCCACGTTGAGGGGAAATTAGTGCCTTGCCCAAATTCCAGTGAGCCCTCGCGATGGCTCCGTGGCACGGAGCCTGACATCCACGATGGCCTCTGTGCCACGTTGAGGGAATTATTATTGTACCCGGATTCCAGTGAGGCCTCGCAATGGCTCCTTGGAACGGAGCTTGAGCTCTGTGTTCGGTCTGTTCGGTTGGTATTATATATTATAAACCGACACGCAAGTGCACGTGGTCAAACAAGTAATAAAGTGGCTAAGTAAGCCAAGTATCGATCCAAGGAGGCTCAGGGTATGTAAAATTTGCCTAAGTATACTATATTCTTATCTTACTTCTAACTATGCTAACAACAATGTAACCAACAGTTAATTGAGTTTTTGTTTATAAAATATATACTAAAACTATTAACAATTATTTACCGTGAATTTAAACTATGGATAAGAGCATGCCAAGGTTAAGAACAAGTAATGAATTCGATTGTAATAATAATTCGGTTAATCTCTTCTTCATGTTGCTAGCCAAGAACTTTAGCCTAGAAATTAAAAATCTCGTATTTATTTTCACTTAAGAATCATAAACCATTCGTCTACATTTCTGTGATCAAATGCAATTTACGACCTAGGAATACAATTCCGGTTCCTAAATTGACTAATACGGCTTTCAAGTATATTTCTATCAGGAAAACACATCAAAACCCAATTTTTCCAAATCAAGTTAAGAACAATACCCTATTAATTCACAACTTTCCAATTTCTTGCTCTCTCGAGTGAAATTGGACTTTTTAGATGTACATTAATGTCGGCCAAGCACTAATGCAGTAAGAACAAGAATTAATAGAACAACATGAAAGAAGAAGAAGAAAACCATATCATTTACAATCAAAATTCACTACACATGTTCAAAACCTTAGCAAGGAAGAAAATTAGCCACTCATTTGTGGATTGATCATCCTAAAACAAGTGTAAATCATACATACAATTGATTGAAAGAAGAAAGGAAGAGAAGAAATCTCTTAGCTTTTTCGTCCCTCAACTGCTGCTAACCCACGTCCTTGCTCCACCAAGTCTGAACTCATTAAAATAAACCTAAGTGTGCTATTTATACTAGTGGGAAATTTTTCCCGGAATAACAAGCAACGTGTCACGGAGGTCAACGCGGAGCACTGCCTCCGTGACACGGCGTGGACGCAGACCTTCACTGGAAATCCAGGGTCCGGTAAAATAGCATCAACGTGGCACGGAGGCCAACGCGGAGGCCTATCTCCATGCCACGGAGCTGTCGCGAGGCCTCACTGGAATTTTGCCATTTAATTTCCTCTCCAGGCAGTGTGCCTCCGCGATGGTAGCGTGGCACGGCTCCATCGCGGAGCCCTTATAATTTGTGCATTCCAATGTCTTTTCCACGCTCGTATTCATGTCCAACTTCGATATAGTTCCAACATGCATTTTAGCTCCTAAAAATCATATTTTCCTGCAAAACAAATGCTAATCATGTTGGTTAGTATAAATTCACATTTTATTACCAATTACATGAGAATATATACATATTGCACACAAACAAGGCGAAAATAATACGTTTGAGTATCACTTGGGCATATAAATCTGCCCAAGATCGCTTACCCCACACTTAAACCCTTGTTAGTCCTCGAACAACACATACACAACTCATGTAAATTACATCCCAACCTTCGTCACTATGGTGCGACCATTTACGCTACGGTCATACCGATTATTCAATTTTTGCAAATCATCACGAAAACATGCTTGCTCTTACAATACAATGACCTTTAATACATCAAGACTTCCTAGACTTTAAGAATTTATTCTTGATATCGGCAAACTCATGCAAATCAGCTAATCAAGAAATCCGACACGAAAATCAATCTTTCATCAAGCATGTGCCCTCACACTCGAGAGAATCTTCCCCTTTTTTTTCATGCAACACACAAACATTCAAGTAGGGCATATAAAAATTAATTTCACTCACTCTCCCAAAAGAATTCACATGCATCATGTCGTGACCCATAGGCTTGCCCTTAGTGTATTACTCCACTAATATAAAGAAATGCAATGTAGGATCAAGTAGGACTTCAATGGGTTGTAACGGGGCTATGGATCTAGTATATATATTGGATTAGCCAATAATAGTCGCTAGCATCCTTAAGCGCCTTTTCAACACATTCCCATCGACTCATGGACATTGTTCCTCTCTTTTCTCTTTTTCTCCCATTCATGCTGGTTTACTTTCGTACTGCCCATTTCATCAAACACACTTGACACAAAACAAAGTGTTTTCATGTACCCTCAATATCATTTAATTATAACAAGTGCCTCTTCAACATCATCTTTTCTTTCCTCACTCTGCTTTTCTTTTCCTTTTCACTTTTTTCACTCTTTAACACTTTGGGAAACATTTTCTTTTCTTTGTAAGCGCTTAAGAGTTTTGTCTAGACTTTAAGGCTAATGAAAAGAAGGAATAAAGCTTAGTTTATACAATTTTGGACAAAAGAAAGAAAGAAATCGACTAAAGGCTCAACGGGATGACTAGGGTATACAACATATAAAAAGGTAGAATTTGACAAGAAAAAAAATGGAAACTATCGGTTAAAAACAAAGAAATGCCTACATCCTTTCCAACACTACACCTCCTTCATTTCGTTTTGTAAACACACCAGGCAAGTTCTAGACAATTCACAATGGCATGGAATAACAATACCTCACTTCACACTTCATGCACATGCTCGAATCAAGATGCATTCACAGACTCTCTAATTAGCCAATCACATGAATTCAAAATTAAGCCTCAATCATGCTGAATCAAATTCTATAGCCTAGGTAACTCAACATATTTACCAAAATTGCATGCTTTCAAACGAATCATTTTCACATTTTGAACATCGGTTACACACGCAACGAAATTTTTGCAACCATAAAGAAACTACAGTTCATTGATGCAATCCACCAAAGAAAAATTAAAAACAAATTAAAATCCTACTCCTACCGACTACATTTCCCTTAAGACGGTCGTCATCCATCCATCATAGGGAACGGTCACTAACTATGACATCGGTTCAATGGGACTATTCTCGGTAAAAGAACCGAAAACAAACTCCGAGAAACCCAAACAAAATAAAAACCGAAAATTTTTGCAACACATCGATCATTTCGATAGAAAGAAAATATTTACAAGTGCAAAATATTTTCGCGAAAATTTTTGAAAAATATCGATCATCTCGATAGGAAAAAAAAATATTTACAAAATATTTACACTGGCAACCATAACTTTAAAAAAAATAACACACACATCATTAACCACACAAACAAATATATACAGATACAACACAAATTAGTTCATAACAGGGAAAGCACAAACATACATACAAACCAAGGAAAAGCATACTGCAGATTAGAGCCCAAGTCCCAGCACCTAGCTACTCCCCACCCCACACTTAAATCGAACACTGTCCCCAGTGTTCACAAAAATTACAAAACAGAATTTCGGGTAGTGGAACTCCCTGATCAGTCGAAATATTCGACTTCTTCATCTGGTGTTGCTGCCTCGTCGCCCATATCTGAGTCAGCTCCATCGTCGTCATCAGACTCCACATCGGAGTCCTCCCGACGTGTCTCCTCATCAGTAGGGACATCGTCATCCGTCGGCTCCACGATGGCTGGTCCCACTCGGCATAAGGCTCTGGCATTCTCGCCAAATGGGTAATCCAGCTCCAGCTGCCATAATTCTTCCTCGGTGGCTGGTCTCCCACCAATCCGTAGCTGAAGCATCTGCATGCCGAACATACGTGCCATGTACTGATCGTCACGAGCATGTCGCTCGCCCAAAGTCAACACTGGTCCGTGTGTGGTGTCGGGGGCCTTAGTTTTTGTCACATCGAGGGCCCTCCGCTCCAACTGTGGAATGTAATCCAAGGCTTCTTCCTCGACATCGAGGCCTCGGAGGAAGGTGGTGATGAGTCCGCCAAACCCGTATATATGGCCCTGGTGTAGTCTGGCTCTCTTCATGGCGGATATAATTACCGCCCCAACATTAATCTCAAGCCCTTTCATAAGGGCATACACCAAGCAGACACGGTCCTGGGTCACATCCGTCATATGAACTCCCGGGATCAAGCACGAACATACAATTTTTAGCCATATTCTGGCCTCCCTATTCATCTGCGAATAAGGCAGAGTCTGGTGGTAACCCCTCTCCTTATGTCTACTCCATCGGGCTGTGGATCGAGCCCCACACAACGTACGTCTGATGTCGACGTACGGTGGGGTGATGTTTAGCTGGCAGAGAACGTGAGCGTCTGTGTCCCGCGCTCCAACGATGGCATTGAACTGCTGGGGTTCCAGAGTAACAATCTGCCCTTTGATTTTTATTGTGTGGCTTCTGATGGCCGGGTTCCAATTTGCGTAGAACTCTCGGACCAAATGAAGGTTGCACTCCTTGGGCTCCTGAAAGATAAAGCTGAGCCCAGCTGCTTCAATCCTTTGCACAATACGGGGGAACTCCTGTGCTAGTGGTTCCCGTGCAATATGTTCCTCCGGGAAGTACTTGCTCTCCTTATGCTTAGCATACCATTTCTTTCCTTCCTCGGTTACCCACCTTGTTCCGTATTGGCGGCGTTGGCCGTGCGGAACAGCTGGGGCAGCTGGGACTGCGGTGCCCAATCTCATTCTTTTCCTGCCGGTGCCTGAGGTAGAAGCACCCTTGCCCTTATCCTGTCTGCTAGCCATTGTACCTGTCAATATAAATTAACAAGCACAACGTTAAGCTATAAAGATGTTAACTTAGGCTAAGGTCAGGTTACACAACGTTTACCCCACACTTAGGCCTTAGCTACTTTTACAAAACTACGACAAGGATAACTCTATTTACACCAAAGACAACAAGTATACACTTTATTCTTAGTGCGTTTACAAAAAAAATTTCGACATCATAACGGTTAGCGTACTACTCAGACTTCATACAGCTAATCCCAATCCTACTATCGCTAACAGTTCAACCATCGCACAAGCAATAAAAACAAAAACTAAAAACAACGACAAAAACATTCTATATACAAACGAATCCAATTAATCAAACCAATTTACACAATTTTCACATTTTCCCAAAAATTCGAGACTTCGTCGTATTTTAACATTCCTACAATATTTACAACGACTTATCTCAATTTACAAACACTCCCCGGCATCTAATGTATCGAATTATCAAGTCACCCAAGTCAAATTCAACAACCCATGCCCTAGAATACAATGCTACAATCAAATTCGAATTATTTATGTAATCGATAAGTTCAAACGCTAATTACAACAATCCGAACATATATCAATCACAAATAACTCAACATCATGTTAAATTGCTACTTGGGGTGATATATCTCACCTCACATGCCCAAATTCGACTAAAATCGCCAAATATTTGAGAGAAACGAGGAAAACGTACCTTTGAGTTGAAGAACCGAAGAAACTTGACGTATTCCTTGCCTAATAGCGTGGCACATTGGTTGGGGAGGGGGATTTGGGTGTTTTGGTCGCGGAGAGTAGAAGAAATGGGGAAAAATTGGGCAAAATCGGGGTTAATTTAAAGAAAAACACACGGGTCACCCGGCAACCCGGTGTGACTCGGCACTGAATAAAGGGCAACGTGTCACGGAGGGTAACGCGGAGCCCCTCCTCCGTGACACGGAGCCAACGCGTTGGCTCTCTGGAAATTTTAAAAAAAATCTGATTTTGCCTTCAACGTGTCACGGAGGGTAACGCGGAGCCACTCCTCCGTGACACGGAGCCAACGCCCCAGTGCACTATTTCTTCAATAAAAATTATTTTCATATCTTGCCTTATTTTTCCCGCTTCCATGCATATTTTTCTCCGTTAAACCTGAAAATCACCTCACTAAACGAAATTGGTTAGATTAATAGATTTCCCTAACTAAAACGAAAAATATTAACTAAAACAAGAATCTAAACCTAATCAAGAAAAGAAAAATAAAAAATAAAAAATTATTTACACTAAGAAAAGAAAGAAAGAAAATATTTTTCACGGGTTGCCTCCCGTGCAGCGCCTGGTTTACCGTCGCGGCTCGACGTCCATTATGCTCAATTATCTACTAGGGTGAGGGACGATTTTTCACGATCCTTGTCCTCCCCCCAGTAGTTCTCATCCTCATCTGGTGGCATTCCTGTTAATTCTCGGGAATCATTCATTATATTAGCATTCCCATGATCAATCACATTGATCACCGAGAGTTCCTCATTTACAATCGGGAGCTTGGGTACGTTGTACACGTCAAACACTTCTATCTTGTCATGTGCCCGCATTGTAAGTTGACCCGCAGCTACATCAATTAATGCTTTTCCGGTTGCCAAAAAGGGTCGTCCCAAAATAAATGGGACTTCAGCATCTGGTTCAAAGTCCAGAACAATAAAATCGACCGGAAAAATGAGGGAGCCCACTTTCACTAACACATCCTCAACAATGCCATCCGGCTTAGCTAAGGACCTATCCGCTAGCTGCAAGATTACCGTTGTAGGTCTAGGACTCCCTAGACCTAACTTTCTGAATACCGAAGATGGCATCAGATTTATACTTGCCCCCAAGTCGCATAATCCACGAGCTCGGATACTTTGCCCAATAGTCAGCTGGATAGTAAAACTTCCAGGGTCTTTCAGTTTCGTGGGCAGTCTATTCTGAATCCGAGAAGTGCATTCCTCCGTTAAAGCCACCGTGGCATACTCAGTCAAACGACTTTTGTTAGCCACGATGTCTTTAATATATTTTGCATACTTTGGCACTCCCTGCAAGACATCAACAAGAGGTAAGTTAACATGTACCTGTTTAAGCACCTCCATGAATTTCTTGAAACACGCCTCCTCCTTGTGTTTCTTGAGTCGTTGAGGGAACGGGGGTGGAGGCCTTTCTGATTCTGCTACTTTAGTCTTCCCCCTATCAGAACTTTGTTCCTCCTCAACATCTGCTGCTCCTGACTTTTGAGGCGGTCTTTCCAGTTCCACCTCCTTCAACTGTAAACCACTCCCAGTGGTCACCGCATTAACCTGCTTCGGATTAGGATCCGTGTCGCTAGGTAGTCCTCCTCTGGGTCTTGTATTTTGGGCACTAGCAAATTGCCCAAACTGATATTCAAGAGCCTTGGTCGCCAACTGATTGTTCTTCACTTCGGCTGCCAATTTAACATAGTCAGCCTGCAATTGTGCCTGATTAGCGATCATGGTTTTGAACATCTCCTCAATGGTCGGTGATGGTGGTGGAGGAGGGGCATTGTGATTTCTGAATTGAGCTTGATAGTTTTGTTGCCCTCCTTGATTTCTCTACATACCCTGACCAGAACCTTGTCCTTGTTGGTTGTTGCTACCCTATGAAAAATTCGGATGGTTCCTCCAATTTGAGTTGTAGCCACTACCAAACTGCTGCTGATTTCTCTGTGCATTACCCACAAAGTTAACAGAATCAGGATTTGCACCACAGCATTCAGCTGAATGCTCACTACTACCACACACTTCAAGCACTCCCGCTGCTTTCCTTGCTCCACCTCGAGATGAATCTGCATTCCATTCTAGATTGCCCTGTGAAATTCAGTTGAGCAAAGTGTACAGCTCCTCGTAAGTCTTTTCCAGCGCTTGCCCTCAAGCTGCTGAATCTAACAGAATTTTAGTGTGGGGTTCCAAACCCTCAATAAATGTGTGTACCAACACCTCATTGGACTGATGATGATGAGGACAGTCCCGTAACATGGATTTAAATCTTTCCCAGGCTTGATATAGATTTTCTCCCTCCCTCTGTTTAAAACTTAGAATTTGACTTCTAAGTCTGGCTGTTTTACCAGAAGGGAAAAATCTAATCAAAAACTTTCGTGCAAGATCATCCCACGTTGATATAGAATTGGGTGGTTCAGCTTTTAACCACCTCTTGGCTTCACCAAGTAAGGAAAACGGAAATAAGGTGAGCCGAACATAATCAGGTGACACTCCAGCGGGTATATAAGTGTCACTTATCTCCAAAAAGTTTTGGAGATGTTGTTGTGGGTCTTCATGAGGGAGACCGGTAAATTGCCTGCTTGTGTGCAAGAGTTGCACCATATTCTGCTTTAATTCAAACCTCCCTCCAGGCTCTGGTTTGCAGATGCTAGAATGTACATTGTTAGCGTGTGGGATTGCCACCTCGCGAACCGGCCTTGCTGCTGCTTCATCGGGCACTAACACTGCCCTCACAACTGGTGGATTTTGTTGCTCCATAATAGATTGTCGGAACAACTGCAACTTCTTTTGTAGAGCTTCTCTACGTTGACTATGAAATTCACGTTCAGGCTCTAAGTAAGATTCCACCAGCTCCTTGTCCCTTGCTAGTGTTCACAGAAACAAAATCTGCAAAATACAGGCTAAGACCAAGTTGTTAACACTTAAGAAAATAAAAATAAAAATACAG
This sequence comes from Datura wrightii, assembly GCA_035772735.1. NCBI lineage: Eukaryota > Viridiplantae > Streptophyta > Magnoliopsida > Solanales > Solanaceae > Datura > Datura wrightii. The sequence continues at coordinate 120,212,377 of JASDFA010000016.1, forward strand.
TAAATATACACTAAACACAATTTTACAAATCTGCCTAGCCTCCCCGGCAATGGCGCCAAAAACTTGTTCGGTCTATTCGGTTGGTATTATATATTATAAACCGACACGCAGGTGCACGTGGTCAAACAAGTAATAAAGTGGCTAAGTAAGCCAAGTATCGATCCAAGGAGGCTCAGGGTATGTAAAATTTGCCTAAGTATACTATATTCTTATCTTACTTCTAACTATGCTAACAACAACGTAACCAACAGTTAATTGAGTTTTTGTTTATAAAATATATACTAAAACTATTAACAATTATTTATCGTGAATTTAAACTATGGATAAGAGCATGCCAAGGTTAAGAACAAGTAATGAATTCGATTGTAATAATAATTCGGTTAATCTCTTCTTCATGTTGCTAGCCAAGAACTTTAGCCTAGAAATTAAAACTCTCGTACTTAATTTCACTTAAGAATCATAAACCATTCGTCTACATTTCCGTGATCAAATGCAATTTACGACCTAGCAATACGATTCCGGTTCCTAAATTGACTAATACGGCTTTCAAGTATATTTCTATCAGGAAAGCACATCAAAACCCAATTTTCCCAAATCAAGTTAAGAACAATACCCTATTAATTCACAACTTTCCAATTTCTTGCTCTCTCGAGTGAAATTGGACTTTTTAGATGTACATTAATGTCGGCCAAGCACTAATGCAGTAAGAACAAGAATTAATAGAACAACATGAAAGAAGAAGAAGAAAACCATATCATTTACAATCAAAATTCACTACACATGTTCAAAACCTTAGCAAGGAAGAAAATTAGCCACTCATTTGTGGATTGATCATCCTAAAACAAGTGTAAATCATACATACAATTGATTGAAAGAAGAAAGAAAGAGAAGAAAACTCTTAGCTTTTTCGTCCCTCAACTGCTGCTAACCCACGTCCTTGCTCCACCAAGTCTGAACTCATTAAAATAAACCTAAGTGTGCTATTTATACTAGTGGTAAATTTTTCCCGGAATAACAAGCAACGTGTCACGGAGGTCAACGCGGAGCACAACCTCTGTGACACGCGTGGACGCGGACCTTCACTGGAAATCCAGGGTCCGGTAAAATAGCATCAACGTGGCACGGAGGCCAACGCAGAGGCCTATCTCCGTGCCACGGAGCTGTCGCGAGGCCTCACTGGAATTTTGCCATTTAATTTCCTCTCCAGGCAGTGTGCCTCTGCGATGGTAGCGTGGCACGGCTCCATCGTGGAGCCCTTATAATTTGTGTATTCCAATGTCTTTTCCACGCTCGTATTCAAGTCCAACTCCGATATAGTTCCAACATGCATTTTAGCTCCTAAAAATCATATTTTCCTGCAAAACAAATGCTAATCATGTTGGTTAGTATAAATTCACATTTTATTACCAATTACATGAGAATATATACATATTGCACACAAACAAGGCGAAAATAATACGTTTGAGTATCACTTGGGCATATAAATCTGCCCAAGATCACTCTGCGATGGCCTCCGTGCCACGTTGCCAGTTTATTTCGGGAAATTTTCCACTTGTATAAATAGAAAACTTAGGCGTTTATTTTGGTTATCTGACAATTTATGCACGAACATGGGAGGCAAGCAGTTGAGCTGAAGAAAATCCTAGGGTTATTTTTCTTCTCTTTTCTTCCAAATTTCAATTGTTTGTATGATTACTACTTGTTTGAAGATGTTTAATCAACAAATGAGTGGCTAAATTACCTCCGTCTGAGGTTGAGGCAAATTGCAGAATTGTGTAATTTATTATTAATTCAGCTTAATTCTTTTCTCTTAAGAAAGGTTGTTCTGCTATTCTTGCTTTTCATTGCGTTAATGTTTGCCCATCATTAATATACAAACTAGAATATTAATTTTGTTTTTGAGAGGAAAATTATTAGGATAGATGTGGAATAGGGGAATATGTTCTTGCCTTTGTTGTGAATTAAAGGTAAGATTCGCTTGCAGGATAGACATATACCTGTAACGTCATATTCGGTTATCTAGGGAAACTATTGTGATTCATTAGAAGATGAGCACTTGCATCATAGAAATGTGTTGTGTAAGGCTCATACTTCTATAGTTGGCTAGAGGTTCGAAATACCCGATCCATAGATTATCCATCCCCGACCATCAACCTAAGAGAAGGGTTAGCTGAAATATAATATACATTATATATACCAGCATGTTTCGCCTTAACCTAAGATTGCTCGTGCTATTGTTTAAATCACATTTTTTCATTTTAATTAGCGTTACATTAACTATTAATCTTTCACAAATTCTCATTCGGTGTTCTCCATATACTTGTATAAAGACGTTGTGACTACTTAAGTAAGAAATTTACTGCCACGCTACAGTCCTTGTGGGTTTGATATCTAGCTTGAAAAAAGCCACTATATTACTTGTACGACCATGTGCACTTGCATGCATTGGGGAGTGAACACATAGTGCCACAGTCAGAGTTGGTCCGACCTGAGGGTGAGAGGGAGACATCACCTAAATCTCCCGGGCATTCTCCGCCACACCAGGAGCCCCCCAGTGCAGTAGATTCGAATTAGGAGGTTAGAAGTGTGGTTTATATACTAGCTCAGATGATGGCCGCTCAGCGCCAGCCAGTAGCACCTATTGTCTCTAAATCTATGGGAGGACCCCGAAGTTCGAGAGTCCGAGAGTTTCTTTCCTTGAGTCCTCTGCAGTTTACAGGGATAGACCGCGGAGAGGGTCCTAAAGATTTCCTGGATCAATTAGAAAGAATATTTAGGGTGATGCATGCTATGGCCGCAAAGTCAGTCGAGTGTGCTATATTCCAGCTATGAGACACAGCGGTGTTTTTGTATGAGAGTTGGGAGAGGTCCAGAGGTAGAGACGTACCCCCTCCGACTTGGTCAAGCTTTTCAGAGGCCTTCATAGATCACTATTTGTCTCAAGAAATCCGATAGGCTCGAGTGGATCAGTTCCTGCACCTAGGGCAAGGTACAATGAGTGTTCGAGAATATGCGATGAGTTTTGACTCTTTGTCAAGATATGCGCCAGCACTTGTGGACACCATGCCAGCCAATGTATATCCATTCATCATGGGGCTTGTTCTAGAATATGTTGAAACCTGTGTTACAGCTGTTGACACCCAATTTTGACCTCCCTATGCCCAGTCTAACTAGCATATCAACATATATGTTTATTTTGAAATTACCCTTTTAATTATTTAATTCGTATTCATAATATTCTAGAATTTAATTAGTGCACATATTTGAATTATTTGCATAATTACTTTAATTTATTTTTTAAAAACATTTTATTACATTTATTTCAAGTTTTTAATTTTTGATTATTATATGTAATTACGTCATATATAATATATTGCAAAATAATATAATATACATACGTACATAGTTTCAATTAAATAATCTTCTTTTTTAAAATGTATAATTTTACTTAAATGTTATAAACTATATATAATGATATGTGTATAATTTTTAATTAAATTTTATAAATTTTTGTCAGTAATAATATTTATATAATTTTATCATAAATTAAACTATTATGTTACCCATTTACTAAATTATTTAAAAGTGTAGTGTTTTTATTAATTATATAGCAGCTTATTCCAATTTTCGTCCAATTTATTTAAATTCTAGCCACTTCTATCAAATTCATACCAATTTTGGCCACTTTCTACCAAAATTTTTCCAATTGTAACCATTTTGATAAGATTTTGGGCCACATTTTAAATGACAATTCAATTTCATTTGAATACAACCCATTTAATTACCCGCTACCCAATTAATTATCCGCAACCCGCAAAATGACCCATAATCCGACCCATTTCTTATTTTTAATCTTAACCCTCCATCTAATATAATCTAACGGTTAGAATAAAAACCTACCACTTTTCTTTGATATCTAAAATACCCAAACCCTAATCCCATTTCATTTTTCAACCCCTCTTTCTTCCTCCTCTCCAGCCGACCTCCCTCTTCCTCTTTCCTCTCCGAAGAGACCACCACAACTGGATCGCCATCGTTGCCCTCCTATTTCAGCCACCTGCTCCAACCAGCACCACCAAAGAACCGACAACCACCTAAAACACTCTCACCCTTCAGCAGCCATACCTTCTCTCTCCCTTCCCCCAGCTCCAGATCGCTGCCTCACCAGCCTCTCTAGTCCCGCTCTAGCGAAAAACAACTACAGCAGCATACCTTCTCCCCTCTACCATATTTTTCAGCCAACCTTGGCCGGAGAACTGCCAAACCATTAATGACACCACCTCCAAACAGCAACCAAAATAGCGTCGCCTCCACTGCTCCGTTTCTCCGGCAATTCTCGTCCGACCACCAACCGAAAAACAACAAAACCACCGGACCACTTCACCCCTCTCCCTTTCATTCCTCATCTCTGACTAGTAGGTTGACACCAGTGAACAGAATACCGGTAGCAGCAGACCCTCGACTTCCTTCTCTCCTCTTTTTTGACGAGTCACCGATCTTTGAAAACCTTAGTGACAGATTTTTACAGTCCGTCTTTGGTACATTTAACATTCCCCTCTCTCATTAACCTTTTTCTCTATGAATAGATCCGCAAATCTGAAATTCACAAAGCTTTGAGTATTAATTTTATTCAGCTTATTCATATTATGAATATTGTATCAGTCTCACTATTCTTTGTGCATTTGTTGTTTTCTGAAATGTCTGCCTCTTTGTATTTGTATGCATGCTTCTTTGTGATTATGTTTCCTTTAAAAAGTTTGTTTCCTTTGTTTATCCTGGATTTTCAAAATTGTGCAAAAAACGACTTAAAATTCCTTTGAGTGATTGTCTTTACTTTCCTCTTGAAATTACCTTACTACTTACATGCAATCTTGTAGTTTAATAAAAAAATTTACTTCATCTTTTCTACCTTTTTAAGTTCAATTCCGAATAACCTAAATATTTGCTATTTAATGCAAACTTGATTGATTTTCCTACTAAGTTAATGGGACGATTCAATTATGCTCTTAATTGACTATTATGATAATACTAAATTTTCTTTCATGATATTTTATCTTAATTAGAGAACGTTGTGACTGGTTATCTCTTTTTCATCTAGTACGTGTATAATTAGAGTAAAATTGATCATGTTTTATGTACTCTGGTTTGATTGCATTAATTACGGTAACTTTTCCTTTTGATTGATTCTATTAGTTTTCTCTCCATCCCTTAGCGTGGCAGATAATATTGTGTATAGTAAGACATGATGTTTATGCCTAATTGAGTAAACTATTCCTCTAAAGAAGAAATTACGGTAATCTAGTTTTTATTTTTCGGGTTCAGTTACTAAGAGATTTTAATGAATTTCTCATAAGGTTTGCATTCCATATATATTGTATCTTAATTTAAGGTAAATTTCCTCAAATGATTCTTTCCTTTCTTTCAGCATTTGTAATTATGGTGAAAAGAAATTATTCTTGAAAGATCTTGATTTGATTTTATTAGTTAAGGAAATAATCTCCTAATTGACTCTTTTATAAGGAATTTAATTTCTCTAATTGATTGGTTTTTATTATACCCTTCCCTTTACTTCTTTGGATGGATTACAATTTTTGTGCTATATAAGCATGTCTTCTCGACCTCAATGGTTTGGGGTAATACAACTTTGACTTTACCTTTTCTCATTCAAACATCATTTTATTCTTAGCAAGACAACTTTGCCCTCTTTTAACATATGAACACGGCTATTTCTCTACTCCTTCTCTAGACATTTGAATATCGGTTTTTTCAACCCAAAAGTTACTTTGATTGTAAGTACCTTTGTTTCTTTTGTTCCTCTATCCCTCCTTAACACAAGAACTACTCGGAATCCTTGAGATTCTTGTTATCTTGATGTGTTGAGTTTGGGTAACAATTAAGGCATTTGGTGACTTTATTGATTCATGCATTCCTTTTCGATTTTTCTCATCTACTAGTTAGTTTATTTACCTCCGCGAGACGTCATATGATAAATCTTGATTTAGTCTCTTCAATTTCTCTTTCATTATGGCTATGTGTTTGATATTGTTACTTAACATAAATTATTAAGTCTAACTGAAATAATTAAGTTACAGTCATGGGTTTATCTCTATGTGTATACTATTGTACTAACCTTTAAGTAGGTTTTATTTCGGGATTTATCGTAGAGTCACCGGGACAAGGGAGGACTATGGGAGTGTAATTATGAAGCATTATGTATTTCCTCAGTGTATTTTGTCTATCTATTTCTTTTGTTTACATGTAATAATTGTGATAAACATTGATAATAGTGGAAAGGGGTGTATGGGGGCGGGTATTGCATGTTTCTTTAGTATTCCATCTAAATGCTAATTTCACTTAGAAATCATGACCATAGGATTAAATACACACAATATTAGAAATCATGCCTATAGGACTTTAATCCAAGCCTATTGTAATGTTAGACACCATGCCTACAAGATAAAATGACTTGCAATATCAATACTATGCTTTGTTTAATGACCTACTGCGTCTCATAATTCTTCTTCCTAAAAACCATGTCTATAAAAATTAAAATAATTTGATTCAAAGTATGCCATATTTAAATAAATAAAGGCTTATTGGAAGTTTTCCTATTTTGTCTACCAGTCAAAGTGTTAGTATGTTTAACATCTATATGCTTTTGATGTCATGCTTATAAGGTTTAATTAAATTCATAAATAGGTTGTTTAAATCAGTGTGATAATCAATAGGCATATGTTGCATTCATAAGGACAACTATAATAGAGATCATGTTAAAAGACCCAACATTTGTTTACATCTGATTTCTTGTAAATTTTATGTTTGAACCTGTTTTTTACCTTCATTGTTAATTAGACAACATGCTCACTTGTGTTCATTAAAACACCGTATGTGCTACATGTTTAAATATAGTAGTTGTGTCCTAGAAATCATGTTGAGACCTATTTAAACCCATACTTTCTATCTTTTTAATTTGCTTGTTTGATGCTAGTCACCCTTCACAACCCAAAGAACTTTAGACCCAAAATCCAATGTAGAAGTCCAGCGCCTCTTAGACACTAAGCTCGGGACGGGTAAGCAAATGTTTAGGGAGTTAGTGTCCCTTCACCTAGAATAATTTAAGACTAATAAGTAATTCATTAGGCGGGTAGTTGGGATATGATAGTCTGTGCTCGCTGAATAATACGAGCAATCTTAAACGATCGCGAATGATTATTTTAGTTGCACGAGGTGATCCCGTAAGGTTAAAATACCCTTCTTCTTAGCAGAACTATGTTTGACCTGATTCCCTTTAGGGATACGTAGGCTCCTCTTTGAGTTTAGGTCCAATTCTTAAAGTTTCATTATATTTGTTTTGATCTCGTCTCTTTCCATTGTTTATTTGTTATTTTATTGTTTGCTCTATTACATCTTTTGTCTCAATTTTCTTTCTTGTTTGATCTTCTTTATTTGCAAAGCTATTTGAATATTTTATGATTTGTTAAATCAATTAGTTCGTTTTATTTATTTTACTTAAAATCAATTTCTTTGCTCATTAGTTAACCCCACATATTAATGAATTTGGCCGGGACACCTCGAAAAGTGTTTAACACCTTCCTTTCAAGGTAAGTTGATGCCTTTACCCAATTTCTGGTGACGTAGGCTTTTATATAGACTTTTTGTGTAATTAGTCTAGTAAGGTGTCCTAACGCACCATAATTCGTTAGGTGACAACATTCATTTAGAAAATCCTTTAAGAGTTGTCACGTGTCGAGTTCCGCTTTCTACGAGGAAAATGGGGTGCGACAGCATGACAACTCTGCTGGGATTTTAGGTTTTCTAACCATAACGGTTTCATTTATTATGTGGGGTTTGTTACGTTTAATCTATTTCTGTTCTATGGGACTCCCTTCCCCTTTTCCATATCTTATTTTATTATATTCTTACCATTTTGCAATGTTGTCATTTCATTCTTTATGTGCATTTAATGTAGAATCCTCTTTCTTTATTTGTTTATTTTCATTCTATATATGATTTTGTGTTTTATTTGCTTCCTAATATAGTTGATTTCCTTACATATCAAATGTTGCTTGCATTTCTAATCATCTTACTCACACACTTTATAACGGTTGCGTGGTTTCACGACTATTCACTTTTTACTCCCTTGTCGAGGAATATCTCTTGATTTGGTCGATCAGCGGTGCGTCGACAGTCATGAGCTTTCTCACTCTCGAGTTTTCTGCTTGAGGGAACCTTGTCTAAAACCAACCTTTTTTGTCTTCATTTTGTTGTTTTTTAAATTAGTTTCATGCATATCCCTTTTCCCTTATTCCCATTATTTTGTTATTTGAGATATATATAACTCATTGTGTTATTTCTTTTATGTATTATCTATTATAGCTTTATAACTTGTTATACTATTCATGTTCTCCTCCATTTGGAACTTCTTTTCTTTTTCTTTTGGAACGATTGTGTGGTCACACAGACGTTTATTCCTAAACTCTCATGTCAGGAAATATCTTGTGGATTGGTCGATCAGCGATGCGACGACAGCCATGAGCTTTCCCACTATCAAGTTGTCCGCTTGAGAGAACCGTGTCTAAACCCACTCTTATTCTTAGGTCTTGGTCGTGTGTCCTTTACTAAGGAATACACATCATGTTATACCTAGGAAGTCGCAACTCCATGGTGTGTCAAGACTGATACCAATCTTATCTTGTGTCTTAAAGATATTTTTTAAATCCTGAAAAGGATGCTTTCTTTATTTATGTGAATTTTAAGTGCATATGACCATTTGGATTTGTTACTCTCTTAAGTTAATTTATTTCCTTCTATGTAAACCCTTTTCCTTGTTCCCTCTATTTGCTTCCTTGTTTAAATTATTCCATATTATTCCCTTTATTTGTTTCCTTATTTAGATTATTTGATACACGTTTAATATCCTCTCTTATTTCCTTGTATGTTTATTGTTTAATGTTATTATTTAACGTTAATCCTTTCCAACTCTTTCTTTATGTGTTTATTTGAAATAACTATGACATGTTTATTTATTTATGTTTCTTTATTAAATTTCAATTGTTCTTCTTAACTTTTATTGTGCTAGCGTTTTTCATTATGTGTTAATTATTATTGATTAGCAAATTGTCATTCCGCTCATATATCCCCCACTTGGGACTTCTCACTATCACACACAGTACACGCGAGTTGTGCTTTGCACTTCTCCAAATCCTTTCAAACACCCATTTAGAGAGTTGGCATATACATGGTGTGAATGGATAGTTTTACTACCATATGACCATGTGCCTTCTCGCATAAGAAGACCTTTTAGTCCATGTCTACCCAACTCTTAGGAATTTGTCTTAAGTCATGCATGAATTATCCCTAGGAGGTCTTGGTACCCTTTGTGTATTAAAACCATTAGTTTGAATTTGACAAACTCCGAAGAGATTTATAATCTCGAAAAAGGCATTATCATATCTATTTGCATTTTTATTTGAGAGGCCAATATGTCTAAAATGTAGATTATTTGCTCCTTAGGTTGGAAGGGTAAAACTAACATTTTATGATGCAGGTGTTGAGCACAAATTCACATCGTGTAAGCTAGGAAGTAGCCAAAGAAGGAAGAGCATTTCCATAGCTTTAATTTTTTTGTAATTTTTCATTATGTAAAATAAAGCAATAATTTGTTATTTATGTATTTGGGATTTTAGCAGAGAAAATAGAATGATACATTATGTAATTATTGTCTCTCAAAATGTGCTAGGCCTACCTCTGGCACAAAAGAGGTCACAATATATTAGGATGCGCAATTTATCTGTCGCATGTATCATTTGTTTTACTTATAATTGTTTCTTGTTTGTTTACCTTCATTCTTCGAGCTCTAATCTTTAGATAATTCTACAATTATTTCGTGCTCACACTCTCTCAAACTTATAGTCCATACCTGTGAACCAAATCCCTACAACGAAATAGGTACAAGGAAAGAGAAATAGACCAGGCCAGCCTACAAAAACGAAATAGTCCCTCTATAACCAGTCATCCATAATATCAAATAAATAATTTTCGTCTTTGGTAAACTTACCAATGGCACCGAGATCATACAGTCCTGGAGTCTAATCCAAATTATCTACTCTTTCATCAATATTATTTTGTGTGTCTTACAAAATGTCATCTTTAGCATTTATTTTTGTGTAGTCGCATATTAATCATAGTTGTGCAAATTAAGTTCAAACTCTAGCTTAGCCAATCTTCTAGCCATTAAACTTTTATTTTTTTTACTGCACTGCATATCTCCTTTTCTTCAAATCAAGGATCTGATTGTTCATCATAAGTCAACCTTGCTCATTTCATTGACTTGCCAAATTAGTTAGCATTGTCGCCGTTTACTCATCCAAATTCTCTAGCATTTGTCAATATCACTAGTTTGAAATCACGGTTTTCATCACTTTTACTATTGCCATGCCTTGTATTTTGCATCATGTTGGAATTTAACATTTTGTTTATTTGGCTTTAAACTCTTTAACGAGCTCATCATTTTGGATGCTATTAATGTTATTATTATTACTTGATTGGTGTTAGCATTTGATTTGCTTATTTTTAAAAGTGTTCAGATATTTGAACATAAACCCAGCTGGAATCTGCAATTTGCAAAAATGTCCAACATCCCAAACAATTCTACTCTTATTCCTGAAACAAACATTGATTCTCTCCTGACACAAAGTCTCTTCTCGACGGTACCTCTCCGTCCAACCCCATGTCTTACACTTTCTCAACAAATTCCTTCATCGCATGCCCATCATGGCACTTTGCAAGACATGATAACATCCGAGGGGGAGATCATCACACTACAGAGAGAGTCCAATAACTCAAAAAAGATTTTGGATGAGAAACTACGCTCAAAAAATATTCCAGATCTAAGGTATGAGAAGTTGTGCCTACACCCAAGTGTTAAGTTGCCGCCGAGATACAAGATACCGAAACTCAAAATTTTCGATGGGCATGGAGACCCAATTGAGCATCTGAAAGACTATTGCGCCAGATTAATCGGAATTGGACATGATGAAGCTCTCTTAATGAGATTATTTATACAGAGTCTATCAGGAATGGCATTCACTTGGTATGTCAAGCAAGATTTCAACAAATGGCATACTTGGGAAGATATGGCTCGAGATTTTGTAGAGCAATACAAATTTAACACCAAGGATGATCCGACATTTCTAGATTTGCTTGAAATAAGGAAAATGACTCACGAATCTTTTGAGGAATATGTGGTACTATGGAGGGGAGAAGCTTGTATGATATATCACTCACTATTTGAAGAGGAAGTAGTCCAATATTTCATCAAGTCACTACACGGTATATACCGAAGATACTTGTACTTCACAATCATTCATAGCTTCACAAGTTTGATTTAAATTAGGAAAGAACTGGAATATGACATCCGAACAGGAAAAGTTATTGATATTGACACAACGCAGACAAGTTCTCAAGCACGAGAAAGCCCTCTGAATAGAAGCAAAAAGGGTATCTCAACCACTATTCCTCCACCATAATAGCATCAGGATACACAAAAAGTATGCGCCATCTTTAACTATGGCTCTGAGGGGAGTTCCCAATGCCAAGTTTATCAGACACTACTTGATTTAAGCCAACATGATTTTCGACACCAAGCTCATACGGTGCAATCCAATCAATCAAAAGAAGTAAGGTCTCGCAGGTTTACCCCTCTAACTGAACCTTTGACAAGCATATTTAAAAGGTTGAGAGCCCATGGATTTTTGAAACCAAGTAAAGGATGGATTCCCAAATATCCACCTTCAAATTTTGATCCATCCAAAAGATGTGCATACCATTCAAATATTCAAGGCCACGATATCGAAGAATGTACAGCCTTGAAGTACAAGATTCAGGATTTGATTGAGAAGAGAAAGATAATAGTGTATCAAGGACCAATGAATTATGAGTCCATTACTCCTGGAGAACTCGTTGTCCAAGGTGATCCAACGAAAATAGTTTCAAGACATTTGACAATAAAGCACAAAAGGAACTGACAAAGACGAGACTGTCATAGGCAAAATGCCCTCATTCTCCACTTCCCGCTCTTCAGCTTTTCCATCTTTATCCATTTCTTTGTAATCTGAACTACGTCTGACCTGATTCCTTTTGGATATGTAGGAAGCCCACTTTTGGGTTCGGTCTCAATCAAATAAAGCTTTCTTTCTCCTCATACCTAAATCAAATATCTTTCTCATATCCAAATATGAAATCTTTTACAATTTCGTTTGACCCTTAAAAGGAAAATGTGGATTCAAAAATTGAATTTTGATGTTCAAATATAAGACAGCCATTCCTTTTGCACTAATAAATTTGTTTGAGTGAAGCAGGAACACAAAGTCCTTAAGCCAAACTGGGGCAGAATTTTTAAGGAAACCTCAAAAATTTCACAGGTAGGCAACAAGGAGATTTGTGAAAACACTTCACATTCTAAACTGGGGTAGAAATTTTTGAGGATTCCTTAGAAATTTCACCAAAGTGCGAAGTCCACAAAGGTCGAAACAACGATAAGGAGCAAAGGTATGAACCAACCTTTCCTTTTAAAACTCATAACATTTCTTTGAGTGTAGGTGTAAAAGGCACACAGTTCTGTCACTTGCAAGTTAGTATTATGCCTCTAGATTCGAGTTTTTATCACGCCGCATCAAGCTACTATTGAGCTATTACTATGTATTTGGATTCAAGCTATCACTCCATCAAGTTAACCTACCATTACTTAGTGGTTATCATGATGTCATTATTCAATTGGGCCCATATTATGCTACCGTCAACCTGATATTCAAGCTATTGTGTTGCCTGCAAGCTACCATTATTATTATGCTACTTTAAGCTGCGGTTGTGCTACTGTTGTTATGCTACTTTTGAAGTACTAATATGCTACTCGAAGGCCACTATTTTATTACTTCAAGTTTCTATTATATTATTCGAACTACTATTAAGACATTATCATGCTACCTACCATGCTACTGTGAATTGAGGTACTATGATCTGAGCCACTAAAATTATGATACTGATAATTTGGTTAGTCCGCCCTAAAAATGGACAATTGGGCTCATTCGCCCTAAAAATGATTATTTTGGGTTAGTACATCCTAAAATAGGAAAATTGGGTTATTACACCCTAAAATAGGACAACTAGGTTCGTCCACCCTATAAATGGACATTTTCGGGTTATTCTACCCTAAAAAAGAGACAACTCGGTTAGTCCACCCTAAAATAGGACAACTGGGTTTGTCTGCCCTATAAATGGACATTTTCGAGTTAGTCTAACCTAAAAAAACAACTGGGTTAGTCCACCCTAAAATAGGAAAATTGGGTTAGTCCTCCCTAAAATCAGACAACTGGGTTCATCTGCTGTCACAACCCGAGAGTACACCCGGATAGCAGACACGGGACAAGGAACCCCGAGAGGCTCCAAGATGACCCATGGAATATTCCTCGCATACACTTAACATAAGAAAGGTCAAACATCATGAACGAGCGGAAGAACTGACTAGAAACTAATATAAATCAAAACAACAACTTAATAACATTTAAATACAACGTTGTCCTATCTGACAAGTCTGAAAGCCTTCGAATAAATTGATGAGTTGCTGGGACAAGCCCCAAGCTAACTCCAAAAGACTAAAAAATAAAGAAAAATAAAACAATAATGCTACTCATGTCCTCGGAGGATGAGGACTCACCACTGACAGCTGGGAGAATGGCGTAGCATATCTAATCACGCGGCGGAGCCTGGAGACTTGAATCTATATCATGAAATGATATAGCACAAGAGGCATGCTGTCAGTACTTGGAATGTACTGAGTATGCAGGAACCGTAAGTAAACTAACTCATAATATTAGCAAGAGATAAGTGTTCGGTGCTTTTGGGTATATAGCTACACGCAAGTGCACGTGGTCGAACAAGTAGTAAAGAGGCTTAAGTAAGCCAAGTATCGATCCCACAGGGACTGGGCTAGGGTAACAATCTACTCAAGTGTCACTATACTTTAACTCTAAAAATGCAGACAACAGTGTGAAGAAGAGTTTGATATTTTGGTTTCTAATTTTATGCTAAATCTAAAATGAATATATAATTTGAGTTTGAACTATGAATATGAGCATGCTTAGGTTAAATGAACATGTAAAGAAACAAATTATCGATACAATTTAGTTAATCTTTCCTCCGGTTGCTAGTCAAAAATTATTGCCAATGGATTAAAACTCTCGTATTTAACCCAACTTAAGAATCATGAACCGTCCACCTACATTTCTCTGATAAAATGAAATTCATGTTCTAGCCATAAAAAATCGATTCCTTAATAGACTAATACGACTTTCAAGTATATTTGTATCCTGAAGGTAAATCAATTCTCAATTTTCCCAAACTAAGAAAAGATCATATCCTATCAATTCACAACTTTCCAATTTCTTGCTCTCTCGAGTGAAATCGGACTTTTTAGATATGCATTAACATTGGCCACACATTAATGCAGTAAGAACAAGAATCAATAGAACAACCATGGAAGAAAAGATGAAAAACCAAATGATCAATAATTACATTACAATATAGTTGTTCTTAATCTCAGCAAGAAGAGGATTTAGCCACTCATTTGTGGATTAAACATTGTTAAATGAGTGTTAATCATACAAGCAATTGAATTAAAGAAGAAGGAGATAGCGAAAAACCCTAAGATTTTCGTCCCCTCAACTGCCTGTAACCCACGTTCTTGTTCCACCAAGTCAGAATAATTAAAAATAAACCTAAGTGTTCTATTTATACTAGTGGGAATTTTTCCCGGAATAACAAGCAACGTGTCACGGAGTGCATCGCGGAGCACTGCCTCCGTGACACACCACTGACGCGGACCCTTACTGGAATTTGGTTGTCCAAGTATTAAGGCCCAACGTGGCACGGCGTGCAACGCGGGGCAAGGCCAACGTGCCACGGCCCCAACGCGCACCTTCACTGGAATTTGGCAAAAATTCCATATCCAGGCAGAAGGCATCCGCGATGGCAGCGTGACACGGCTCCATTGCGGAGCCTCTTTAATTTGTGCCTTCAAGTGTTTTTTTCCTTGCTAGTGTCTGAGTCCAACCCCGATCTCTCCCAACATGCATTTTAGGTTCCCAAAATTATATTTCGCCTGCAAATCAATGCTAATCATGTTGGTTTGTATAAATTCACATTTTATTATTAATCACATGAGAATGTATAAACATCAATAGATAAACAAGGCAAAAATGACACATTTGAGTATCACTTGGGCATATAAATTTGCCCAAGATCACTTACCCCACACTTAAATCCTTCTTTGTCCCCGAACAACAATCTTACACCTCATGCAATTGACACCCCAACCTGGCTACTTTGGTTCAACAATTCAAGCTACGGTTATACCGATTATTTAATACAGCAAATCATCAGGAAAACATGCATGGTCTTATCAATACGATGGCCTTCAACACATTAAGACTTCCTAGACTCAAGAATCGACTCTCGATATCGGCAAACTCATGCAAATCAGCTTATCAAGATATCCGACACGAATTTTAATCTCTCGTCAAGCATGTACCCTCACAACACAAGAGAATTTTTCCCTTTTTAATCACATGAACTCAAAAGATTACATGCAGGAGCATATAAACACAATTTCACTCTTTCTCCCAAAGGAATTCACATGCATCATGTCATGAACCATAGGCTTGCCCTTAGTGTATTACTCCACTAATATAAGGACATGTGATGTAGGATCACGTAGGACTTAACGGGTTGTAATGTAAGCTACGGAACTAGTAAATATTGGGCTAACCAATAATAGCCACTAGCATCCTTAAGCGCTTTTCCAAAACATCCCATCACCCTCATGGGTATTGTTTCTTCCTTCATCCTCCCATTCTTGAAGTCTTTCTTTATTTAGACCCATATCTTTGAGCACGCTTGACTCAATAACAAAGATTATTCATACATCTTCATTATATTTAATTTATAACGAGTGCACCTTCAAGCTTGTCTTTCCTTTCCTCACTCTGCTTTTCTTTTCTTTTCACCATTCTCACTCTTTGACACTTTGGGAAAATTATTTTCTTTTCTTAAGCGCATAAGAGTTTTGGATCAAATTCGCGGATAATGAAAAGAAGGGGTTAAGCTCGGTTTACACCTTTTTGACAAAAGAAAAATAATAGGCTAAAGGCTCAATGGTCTAACTAGGGTGTACATTCAAAGTGGGTACAATAATGAAAAAGAGAAACTTTCGGTTAAAACAAAGAAATGACTACATTCTTTCCTACAATACACGTCCTTCATTTCATTTCGTACACACACCAGGAAAGTTCTAGACATTTCACAATAGCATGGAATAAACAAAACCTCACCATACACTTATTGCACATGCTCAATTCAAGACGTATTCACAGACTCTTCAACCAACTAACTACAAGAATTCAAACATTAAGCCTCAATAACATTGAATCGACTCTATGGCCTAGGGATCTCAACATATTTACACAGTTGCATGATTTCATACGAATCACATTTGCATTTCAAATATCATGTACAACACGCAACCAGAATTGCGCAACCATAAAGTAACTACAGGTTTTGGGATGCAACCCACAAAAGAAAAAAACTGAAAAATAAATGAAAAAAATCTACTCCTAACGACTACATTTCCCTTAAGACGGTCGTCATCCATCCATCATAGGGAACGGCCACTAACTAAGACTTCGGTTCAATGGGACCATTCTTGGTAAAAGAACCGAAAACAAACGCCGAGAAACCCAAAAATTTAAAAATTCATGAATGTTTTTTTAAAAATATCAATCATTTCGATAAAACAAAAATATGTACAAAGCCAGCTAACAACATTCAGTATCAACCAACAGCTTCACATTAATTACAATACAAAACATACCCATCACAATCACATGGTCACAATTTTATCACCTACACGACAACAGAACAGAAACATACACTAAAACAACATCAACCAACACCTAACTACTCCCACCCCACACTTAAATCGAACACTGTCCCCAGTGTTCACAAAAATTAGCATAGCACAAGAGTGGGTGGTGAAACTCCCTGATCAATCAAAGTATTCCACTTCTTCATCGGGTGTTGCTGCCTCGTCTTCCATGTCTAAATCATCCCCATCGTCATCATCTGACTCCACATCGGAGTCATCACGACGTGTCTCCTCATCTGTGGGGACATCATCATCCGTGGGCTCCACAAAAGCTGGCCCCACTCGGCATAGAGCCCTGGCATTTTCTCCAAAAGGGTAGTCTAGCTCGAGCTGCCACAACTCCTCTTCTGTTGCCGGCCTCCCGCCTATTCGCGGCTGGAGCATCTGCATCCCATACATGCGAGCCATGTACTGATCATCCCGAGCATGTCGCTCAGCTAGTGTAAGAACTGGACTGTGAGTGGTGTTGGGTGCCTTAGTTTTGGTGACATCTAAGGCCTGCCGCTCCATCTGCGGGATGTAGTCAAGGGCCTCCTCCTCAATATCCAGGCCCTTCAGGAATGTGGTGAGTAATCCACCAAACCCGTACCGGTGCCCTTGATGCAAACGGGCTCTCTTCATGGCAGAGATAATCACCGCCCCCATGTTGATCTCCAGCCCTTTGATCAGGGCGTATACCAAGCATAGACGATCCCGGGTAACATCTGTCATATGCACCCCCGGGATCAGGCAGGAACAAACAATCTTCAGCCATATCCTGGCTTCCCTATTCATCTGTGAGTAAGGCAAGGTCTGATGGTAGCCCCTCTCCTTATGCCTGCTCCACCGAGCTGTCAACCGGGTTCCACACAAAGTGTGTCTGATGTCCGCATATGGTGGAGTGATATTCAGTTGTCGAAGCACATGGGCGTCTGTGTCCCGCGCCCCTAAGATAGCATTAAGGTGGTGGGGCTCAAAAGTGACTATTTGCCCCCTTATCTTGATGGTGTGACTTCTGAGAGTTGGGTTCCAGTTGGCGTAGAATTCCCGAATCAAGTGCAAGTTGCATTTCTTGGCCTCTTCAAAGATGAGATTCAGCTCGGCTGCCTCGATCCTGTGGACAATCCTGGGGAACTCCTGTGCTAATGGTTCCCTGTCAATGTGTTCTTCGGGGAAGTATTTGCTTTCCTTGTGCTTCGCATACCATTTCTTCCCCTCCTCTATCACCCATCTGGTTCCGTATTGACGGCGTTGGCCGCGTGGAACCCCTGGTGCTACTGGGACTGCAGTTCCCAGCCTAATTCTTTTTCTTTCGGCGCCTGATGTTGATGCGCCTTTTCCTTTGTCTTGCCTGCTTGCCATTGTTCCTGTCAAACCAAACAGACAAGTTCAATGTTAAGCCAATGAAAATTAGCTTCAACTATGGTTGGGTTAAGCTAGGCTACCCCACACTTAGTCTTTAGCCAAAATCACAACATTATGGCAAGATCGTACTTATTTCCACAAACAAACAACAAACATAACAAATATGCTCAGTGCATTCAGAGAATTCGACGGTATACATTCTATGTACTACTCAAACTTCGTACAGCTAGTCACAATAATAACCACCGATAATATTTCATCACATCGCACTTAGCAAGGAGAACAAAGAAACAAGAAAAGAATTTATCTACATGAATCCATATAATTCATCCATTTCTTGCAATTTCCACAATTTCCTTAACCCAAAAATCCACCAGTCTTTTAGCATATTACAGTTAGCACAACCGACTCATCTCACCCATCATAAACAACCCAGCTAGAATTCCAAAGTTCAACTCAATTTTTCCGTTTCACACTCAAATTCAAGCCCTAGCTATGCTTTTATTAAAAATCCTATCAAGCTATGTAATTTTCAAGTTCATGCAATCAAAATGATTCTATGAACGTCAATCAATAATAACTCAATTGAATTTAAGATTAATTTCTACTTAGGGCAATTTTTCTTCACTTCCTATGCTAAAAATCGAAAAAATAAGGTATGAAATGAGATGAAGTTAACAAACATACCTTAAATTCGATGATATCGAAGAAAAGTTGATAAAATTGAACTTCTAGGCCGTGTCACATTGGGGAAGGGGGGAATTTTGGGTTGTTTGTCGCGGAGGAGGTGAGGAATGGGAAAAAATGAGGGAAAATCGGGGTTAAAAGGGGGGGTTTTCGCGCGGGTCACCCGGCGACCCGGTGTGACCCGTGCAATATACACCTCAACGTGTCACGGAGGGTAACGCGGAGCATGCCCTCCGTGACACGGAGCCATCGCGCAGGTGTTTTGGAATTTTTAAAAATTCCAGAATTACCTTCAATGTGTCACGGAGGGTAACGCGGAGGCCCTCCTCTATGACACGGAGCGATCGCATGTGCTCACTGTTTTGCCACTTTTGATTATTTTTCATACCTCAATTTTTCCTTTGTGATTCTTTGCATATTTATCCTCCGTTTAACCTGAAATTCATCTCACAACAAGAAATTTGTTAGAATTATAGGTTCCACTAAAAAATAAAAATTATCACAAATATAAAAATTTTGTTTTTAATTACTTTTTCCTCTTTTTTTTTCATTTTTTTTCTCTACGAAATCTATTCACATTTTACAAAGAAAATTTCACGGGTTGCCTCCCGTGCAGCGCCTGGTTTACCGTCGCGGCTCGACGTCCTTAAGCTCAGTCATCTTCTAGGGTGACGGACGTTTTCTCTCGACCACCTTCCTCACCCCAGTAATGCTTACATCGCTCCGGTGGTTTTCCCAATAACTCTCGTGACTCAACTATTTGTGCATCATCAGCTCGATCAATCACGTTGACCACCGAGAGTTCCTCGTACACAGACGGGAGCTTGGTGGCCTTGTATACATCAAACACTTCCACCTTGTCGTGTGCTCGCATGGTTAGCTGCCCTGCAGCTACATCAATCAGTGCTTTCCCGGTCGCCAAGAAAGGACGTCCCAAAATAAATAGGACTTCCGCGTCTGGCTCAAAATCAAACACGACGAAATCTACCGGGAAGATAAGGCAGCCCACTTGCACCAGCACGTCCTCCACAATGCCATCAAGTCTGGCTAAGGAATGATCCGCTAGTTGCAATATCACTGTTGTTGGTCTAGGACTCCCTAGACCCAACTTCTTGAATACCGATGACGGCATCAAATTAATGCTCGCTCCCAAATCACATAATCTGCGAGCTCGGATACTCTGCCCAATTGTAATTTGTATAGTAAAGCTCCCAGGGTCCTTCGGCTTTGTGGGCAACTGGTTTTGTATCCGGGAAGTGCACTCCTCCGTGAGAGATACCGTAGCATACTTAGTCAACCGACTTTAGTTCGCCACAATGTCCTTAATATACTTTGCGTACTTCGGCACTCCCTGCAAAACATCAACAAGTGGTAAGTTAATATGTACCTGTTTCAGTACCTCCATGAATTTCTTGAAGCACACCTCCTCCTTTTGTTTCTTTAATCTTTGAGGGAACGGGGGTGGTGGTCTTTCTGGTTCAGCCTTTTTTTTCTTCCCCCTCTCATCAATTTGCTCCCTCTCAACTTCTGCTGCTCCCGATTGTTGAGGTGGTCTTTCTGGTTCCACCTCTTTAAGCTTCAAACCACTCCGTGTGGTCACTGCATTCACTTGCTTGGGGTTGGGATCCATGTCGCTCGGGAGTCCTCCTCTAGGCCTGGTGTTTTGGGCTCCAGCAAATTGCCCAAATTGATACTCCAGTGTCTTAGTAGCTAATTGGTTGTTCTTTACCTCGGCTGCCAATTTCACATAGTCAGCCTGCAATTGAGCTTGGTTAGCTATCATTGTCTTGAACATCTCCTCAATGCTGGGTGATGGTGGTGGAGGAGGTGCATTGTTGTTTCTATATTGTGCCTGATAGTTTTGCTGCCCTCCTTGATTCCTCTGCGCCCCCTGACTCGAACTCTTCCCTTGATGGTTGTTGCTACCCCAAGAGAAATTCGGGTGATTCCTCCTGTTGGAATTGTAGTTGTTGCCATACTGTAGGTGGTTGTTCCTCTGTACATTTCCCACAAAGTTCACCGAATCAGGATTTGCTCCACAACCCTCAGCTGAGTGCTCACTACTCCCGCACACTTCACACCAAATCTGCTGCACTACATTCACTGGGGCTTGAGTCTGGTTCATTGTCATGTTACTGAAGTGGGTGTTGAGTTGATTTTGTAAAGCAGTTATCTGTGCAGCAATAGCTGTAAAACCATCCACTTCTAGGACTCCTGCTGCTTTCCTTGTTCCTCCTCT
The DNA here is from genome assembly GCA_035772735.1 of Datura wrightii. Taxonomy (NCBI): domain Eukaryota; kingdom Viridiplantae; phylum Streptophyta; class Magnoliopsida; order Solanales; family Solanaceae; genus Datura; species Datura wrightii. The sequence goes on from JASDFA010000016.1 coordinate 120,233,625, forward strand.
TGACGAATCAGCATTCCACTCCGGATTTCCCTGCGAAATACGATTTAACAGGGTATACAGCTCCTTATAAGTTTTCTCCAATGCTTGTTCCCCAGCTGCTGAGTCTAGCAAGATTTTTGTGTGGGGTTCCAAACCCTCTATAAAAGTGTGCACCAGCACATCATTGGATTGGTGATGATGAGGAAAATCCCGCAACATAGACTTGAATCTCTCCCAAGCCTAATACAGATTCTCTGCCTCTCTCTGTTTAAAACTTAGAATTTTACTTCTAAGTCTTGCTATTTTACCGAATGGAAAAAATCGTATCAAGAATTTCCTTGCAAGATAATCCCACGTAGTAATAGAATTAGGTAGCTCAGCTTTCAACCACCTCTTGGCTTCTCCCAACAGTGAAAATGGGAACAATGTAAGCTTGACATAATCTGATGACACTCCAGCGGGGATGTAAGTGTCACTTATCTCCAAAAAATTTTGGAGATGCTGATGTGGATCCTCATGAGGGAGACCTGTGAACTGCCCGCTGGTGTGCAGCAATTGCACCATGTTTTGTTTGAGCTCGAACTTCCCTCCTGGCTCAGGTTTGCGGATGCTAGATGTGACATTGTTAGCATGTGGGATTGCCACCTCGCGAACCGGCCTAGCTGCCATTTCCTCGGGCACTAACATTGCCCTTACAACTGGTGGATTCAGGCTCTAAATATGAGTCCACCTGCTCCTTGTCTCTTGCCAGTGTTCAACAGAGATTAGTATCTGCAAAATACAGGCTAAGACCAAGTTGTCAACACTACGAAGAAATAGTAAACTAACACTTAAGAAAAATTTACCAATTGCCAATCCCCGGCAAAGGTGCCAAAAACTTGTTCGGTGCTTTTGGGTATATAGCTACACGCAAGTGCATGTGGTAGAACAAGTAGTAAAGAGGCTTAAGTAAGCCAAGTATCGATCCCACATGGACTGGGCTGGGGTAACAATCTACTCAAGTGTCACTATACTTTAACTCTAAAAATGCAGACAACAGTGTGAAGAAGAGTTTGATATTTTGGTTTCTAATTTTATGCTAAATCTATAATGAATATACAATTTGAGTCTGAACTATGAATATGAGCATGCTGAGGTTAAATGAACATGTAAAGAAACAAATTATCGATACAATTTGGTTAATCTTTCCTCCGGTTGCTAGTCAAGAATTATTGCCAATGGATTAAAACTCTCGTATTTAACCCAACTTAAGAATCATGAACCGTCCACCTACATTTCTGTGATAAAATGAAATTCATGTTCTAGCCATACAAAAACGATTCCTTAATAGACTAATACGACTTTCAGGTATATTTCTATCCTGAAGGTAAATCAATTCTCAATTTTCCCAAACTAAGAAAAGATCATATCCTATCAATTCACAACTTTCCAATTTCTTGCTCTCTCGAGTGAAACCGGACTTTTTAGATATACATTTAACATTGGCCACACATTAATGCAGTAAGAACAAGAATCAATAGAACAACCATGGAAGTAAAAGATGAAAAACCAAATGATCAATAATTACATTGCAATACAATTGTTCTTAACCTCAGCAAGAAGAGGATTTAGCCACTCATTTGTGGATTAAACATCGTTAAATGAGTGTTAATCATACAAGCAATTGAATTAAAGAAGAAGGAGATAGAGAAAAACCCTGAGATTTTCATCCCCTCAACTGCCTGTAACCCACGTTCTTGCTCCACCAAATCAGAATAATTAAAAATGAACCTAAGTGTTCTATTTATACTAGTGGGAATTTTTCTCGGAATAACAAGCAACGTGTCATGGAGTGCATCGCGGAGCACTGCCTCCGTGACACGCCACTGACGCGGACCCTTACTGGAATTTGGTTGTCTAGGTATTAAGGCCCAACGTGGCACGGCGTGCAACGCGGGGCTAGGCCAACGTGCCACGGCCCCAACACGCACCTTTACTGGAATTTGGCAAAAATTCCATATCCAGGCAGAAGGCATCCGCGATGGCAGCGTGACACGGCTCCATCGCGGAGCCCCTTTAATTTGTGCCTTCAAGTGTTTTTTTCCTTTCTAGCGTCCAAGTCCAACCCCGATCTCTCCCAACATGCATTTTAGCTTCCCAAAATTATATTTCACCTGCAAAACAATGCTAATCATGTTCTTTAGTATAAATTCACATTTTATTATAAATAACATGAGAATGTATAAACATCGATAGATAAACAAGGCAAAAATGACACATTTGAGTATCACTTGGGCATATAAATTTGCCCAAGATCAAGAAGTAATATAAAAAATATTAATAGCAACATAATAGAAGTGAAGTACAACTATCTTACACGAGGTTCATGAATTCAATTAACATAACCATATTATAAAGACATGAATTACTGTAGCAACCGCTGACGTGAAAAAAGTAACAATCGGGAATAATACAGAGTGTGATGCCGTGACTGATATCAAGAGGGTCCCTGACGTCTAAGGGGGGGGGGGGAGTCCCTGACGGTCGAAGGGAGCGTCCCTGGCTATCAAAGGGGAAATATTCTCAACTAGAGAGAATCCCTGACTGTCATAAGGAGAGAGAAGGCTCTGATATAGAGAGTCACTGACTAAAAGAAGGTCCCGAACAACGCAAGGAAAATAAAATGCTCAACTGACTAGGGATGTGAGTCCCGACTAACTGCATGAAGACATTCTCCACTATCGTCTAGGTAATACATTCTCCACTAGTGTCTAAGTAAGACATTCTCCACAAGCGTCTAGGTAAGAAATTCTCTACTATTGTCTAGGTAAGACATTCTCCACTATCGTCTATTAATGCTATCTCTCAACTAAGCATGGATTCATAACTCAGCATGTTAATAACATGTTCAGTCATCGTGATTCACATTATTACAAAACCAACTTCCTCATTAGCTTTAACATCACATTATTAGCATGCTATAAATTCATACTAGCATTATTCTATCATGGCATCTTGATTCTGTATTCACCTCATTCAATAGGTAATTTAAGATCCAACATGATTTATAGAACTCGATTCATAATCTATCAAGGATGCATAACTTCATGTTATTAGGTCACAACCCTTTTCACACACTTGTCACAATCACTCCATTTATGAACTCTCTAGCCACGGGCATTTTAGATTCTAGGATTTTATAAAAACAATTTTAATAAGGAAAATAATATAGAATCCGCCTAAGCTTCATAGTTCAACAATGGAGAAGCAATCTATTCACACCTAATCAATATAATCTAAAACATGGTGATGGAACATAGTTTACTTCAATTACTCAAGTCCACAACTCTTACTCAATTTAGCATGGTCATCTTGTCATAATCACATCATTAGGGTTAATTAAGCAACATTCCCACACTTTCATCATGGTCAAGAATTTCTACGATAATCAAGGAAGGCATAACCAATTTACATTCATTTCTCAAGTTGACTTAGGAAGAACATGCTACACACATATATATATATTCAGCCCATATTTCTACCATTTCATCATTCTCATACGTGAATATGCAAATTAATCGAACAATAAGAAACACCCATTCATTACTCAAGCCAATTTCCGATCGACATTTTACCCTTATGCATTCCCAACATATAATCCACATCCCAACAACCCATCACATCAACATTTGAAACAAATTCCATAATTGCAGTAAATATTAACATTTTAGAAAAGGATGAGGAAGAAATTATTCATTATTAAAAACCCTAGCTCATGATATTCTAGATACTTTAAGTTGGGTTCTTATTGAAAATATTTTGGGGCACAAGGATGAAAAGATATCCTTGTTGAAGTCCCACATACCTAGTAGACGAAAACCCCACTTGATTATCTTCCTTGAAGCTTCAAGAACACCTTGGGAATTTCCTAAAATCTTTGGAGAAGAGAGGAGGAAGAAGGAGATTGAGAGAATGATGGTTTAGGCTTAGGAAAACCCTTAAAAACATCCCCAAACACACCCAAAATGACATCACTTTAAATCTGGGAGCATGGGACTTACCAACCTGCCCCTGAGAAAATCTGAAAAATTTCTCGAACTGATGCCACGACTCACCTAACGAGTCGTTGTCCCACCTAAAGACTCATTAGGTCCATTCTTCAGTTCTACTGGAATTTGTCAACCTTCAGGTCATGACCAACATCACGACTCGTTGCCACACCCAACAATTCATCCTTCCCTTTCGTTAAGTTCACTGTAGATTTCCTTAGAACCAAAGCTTCTCCCTCATAACGACTGATTAGACGAGTCATTGCCACTCCTAATGATTCGTCAGGTCATTCGTCGCCACTGCTTCCTGACCTCCACCCCACGACTGCACACGACGAATCGTGGTATCCCACCACGAGTTGTTGAGTCTCCCATCCTGAGATATTTTGTTAGTTTTTTCTGCACTTTTCCAATTATACTTTTCGTGTCTATTCTTGGTCCCTTCCAGGGTATTACAATATCTCCCCCTTGGGAACATTCTTCCTTGAATGTTGGCTGAACATACTGAAAAGATAAAGATGAAACCGATACCTAGATATCAGTCAATCACAGCTAACATCAACGGAGCATCTGACTACGGACCAACCTCTCACACCAAACCTAGAAATTCACATCTAACATGCACACCATAACTCAACGTAGACAGGATAACATGATACCTACATAGTATTAAACAAACACTGGAAGAAAGTTCCTTCCCCTTTTTATCTGGCATAGAACTAACACGAACTAGACCTTCGTTCTCAAATCGCCTTCCGATACTAAGCCAGAATACACGATATCTAATCTAACTGAGAACAAGGAATTTATGAGCACGAATTATCTCGACATCTAAAACTATGCACATACATGAGATAGCCTAGTTCTACTGAACTTACTAAGCAACTTCTATAGACTGAGTTCGAGCTGACCGCACTGGAAAAATAAAAATTAACACACATAACTGATTCATAACATGAAAATAAGAAATAAGCATATCATAGAGAAAAACTAGCTTTACTGACTGAAATGGTTACCTCTAACCTCGTAAATTTGCACATAGGTATAGACATAACTTAACTCTAACCAAGGTACAAGGAAAGTTATCTGAACTCAATAGAGATCGACATGCTACAACTGCTAAGGCTGAAATCCCTTTATGAGCATTCTTAAGGTTTGACTTTCTTCACATACTCACTATCTACCCTTTAGCTTAAAGTCATCATTCTAAGGCTCCCGAATCCTTTTTCAAGTCAAGATAAGATACCAACCCTTATCTCCTCTTTCACTTCTAACCTTTACCACAAGCCCTATACTACAACTATTTCAATCACACCCCAACAAACTTTTCCCACAATCACAACTTAACTTCTCATTCAATATAGAGGTTGGCATCACGTAAGGAATATCACAAGATCCACAACATACATGTGGCCACTACTGGCGCCTTGCCCTTATCTTGACGGGCTGCTACTGCATGAGAGCGGTTTTGACGTTGTCCGCTTCCTGGGTTAGAGGATGCCCGCTGCTTTAATGAGCAGGCTATCGGAGCTGCTGAAAAGGTGGCCGAAAATCTACCCTTGCCTCGCTTAGCTGCTGCGCAATCCCGGTGCTTATGGCCCACATTGCCGCACCAGAAACAAACATTTGAGGCAGCCATACATATTCCCAAATGGTGCCTTCTGCATCTCATATACAATCGTACGTAATCTCCCTCACTCTAGGCTGATACGAAGCACTGGCTGCAGAAGGTACTGGGGCTGATGATTTCTGCTGGTAGTGTGAGCGATATCCAATCTATTGGGAGAAATCTAGATCTCCAATCCTAGACCTCTTGGCCTCTCTCTCCTTTACTTTCTCCAGCTCCGCTTCCATTTGTTGAGCAAATATCACCAAGCGTGGGAATTCTATGTCCCTATGCAACATGGCAGTCCTGCATTCTTTGACTAAGGAGTCTAACACTCCATTCACAAACCGGCTTACTTGGGCCCGCTGGTCAGCTACTATCTCTGGCGCATACTTAGATAACCGAGTGAACTCTAGTGCATACTCCTGAACCGTCATGTCATTTTGTTTCAAATAAATAAACTCTGCCGCTTTTACCTCCCTCAGCTCCCGAGGGAAAAACCTGTCAAAGAATGCGGCCATAAATTCATCCCAACCTATGGGACCTGCTCCAACTCCCCGACTGTCTCTCCACTAATAGTACCAGATATAAGGAACTCCTTTTAACTGGTAGTAGGCTAAGTCTGCACTCTTGTTCCCTGTCACTCCCATAATGCGAGTAATCTTTTGAATCTCCTCCAAAAATTCATATGGGTCCTAATCCACCTTTGACCCCAAGAATTTGGGTGAGTGTCGCACCCCATTTTCCTCTCGGAAAGTGGAACTCAACATGTGACAACTCTTAAGGGTTATTTAAAGAGAAGAGTCGCCACCTAATGATTTGAGGTGTGTTAGGGCACCGTACTAACCTAAGGGTCTGTTATACTAGCCCAGGTCACCAGAGTCGGGTAAGGGTTCAAATTACCTCGAAAGAAAGGTGTTAGGCACCTTTCGAGGTCCACAACTGTGAGTCTCTTCCGGATTCATTTTTTGTGGGGAAAACTAAGTTGTCAAATAAGGACTAATTAATTGACTAAGTCATTAGAAAAAATAAGTTCAGATAATATTAAAATGAGTAAATAAATTAAACAAAAATTAAACACTTTTCAAATTAATGCATAAACTAAATGATAAGATAAAACTGAAATTTTATCGAGCAAATTTATTTCAACAAAAATAAATACTCAAGCAAAATTAAATTAATTCATGATTAATAAAATAATGCAAACTTATAAAAATAAAAAATACAACAAAATATTCAGTACACAAGACAATTAAATCACAACATAAATAAATTAAACAGAAAAATAAGTCATTTATTAAATTAATGCGGAAACTATGTGACAAAAATAATAATTAAACTATTTCCTAATTAGACTTATAAATTTTGTTTTCAAACAAATGAGTATCTCAACATAAATTAAATTATTACACTGATTTAATATAAAATTTAAATAACAAACAATTTCAACAAACTTATTTACTAAACATAAAATACATTTGTTCAAAAGGAAGAAGTTATGTATTTTAAACTTATTTCTTAAATGTGATACTAAGTGCTTAAGACAAATCATTATTTATTAAATACGCGATCAATAAAGAGGACAAAGACATTATTAATTAAAGGATCTAAATTATTCAGACAAGCAAAGAGGAAAAAATTTTGAAAAGATAAAAGAAATACCGTAAACAACATTTTATTTACTAACGCACCACACATAAAACTAAATTACCCCAAATAAAAATAAAAGAAGGACTATAATTCATTAGTATTTTTGTGACAATTTAAAACACATTTTTTTCCATATTTGATAAGCTTTAAAGAGTTGAAAGCCTAAAAGAATGTTTGTTGCTTTATAGGGATGGCCACACGATATTATGAATTGTGACCTTCAACCTTAGTAACAAGTTAATTGGAGGTCGGTGTTAAATTAAATATAAAAAAAATAATATATTTAAGAAAATCTTAATAAAGATTTGAATTTTGAAATATAAACACATAAATATCTACATATAAACTACACATAATCCCTTTGAAAATCTTAGGTTAATATTATGTTCGGGGAACGGGTTGGCTTAGTTTAAAAAATTACGGAATTAGATCTCGTAATTCCTTTTTACCTTCCCATTAACTATATGTTAAGGGATAATATTCATATATAGTTAATAATTTATAAAACACATTATCTACTTAAAAAAAAAAGAGGAATAGGCGATGAAAAATACGACAAAATAAATATGTAAGAAAAATGCAAAGTTGGAAGAGATTAAAAGAAAAGAAAAATCAACACATAATTCCCCGCCCCTTTCACAACGGTGAAACCCATTTTTTACTCTCATAAGCGTCATTACAATTATTACAACTGCTAAAAATAAATAATAAAATACACAAAAAAAGTTACATAACGTTAATTCCTAATTTCCACAGCCTTCTTTTATCCCGACGACTCTCCAATAGATCCCGAAATAGATTAAAATAACCTGCTTTTAAAAAACTAAACAAGTACCAACAATATACATATACAAAAAAAGATAACAATGCGTACACATAACTAACCAATGATTCACAGTTATTCAAAAATTTAGTAAGCAATAATTCAACCAATCAATATATCAAACGGGGAAGTAAAATGAAATCTTCATAATGGATTACTAACCAGTTAAAAAGATTCTATGAATTAATAACGGAACAGTTAAAAAGATTCTATGAATTAATAACGGAACTTGACTTTTGCAAAGCAAAGAAAACTTGAATTCTTCATCATCAAAAGAGAGAGACAATGTTTTATTATAGGGAAGGGCAAGAATGTTCGGATGTCCTCGAGAAAGCAAAATTGTGTTTCTAAAAAAATAGGCAAAGTTCACGTGTTTGTAAGAAAGAAGGGAGCATCCTTATATAGTAGAGAACACAACCCATCAATTAGAGAGTAAAGAGGAAGAAAATAATCTGTAGAATCAGTCAAGACATTCTTTCCATAACTAATAAAACAGATCAATATCTTTAAAGAAAAGATCTCGTATTACTAATAATGAAAGGAAGGAAAGAATCAATCAAGAAAAGTTTACCTTTAATTGAGACAAATTATATGGAACGAGAATCTTAGCAAAATTACCCAAACAAGTTATCATTAACTATATTCAAAAAATAAATAAATAACTAAATAAATAAATAAATAAATAAATAGATATTAAGTTGCCATATTTCAAATCAAGATACGCAATCACATATCATATATAATACTAATTACCATAAATTCCTTTTAAAGAGATACATCAATTAGATAAAGAATAAAGAACTTAACATAAATAAACATCTAATTAATTCTGTCAAATTCTTAATTGCAAGAAGACAACTAGGAGTATTAATCAATAATGATTTCTCTTAGATAGAAGCAATCAAATAACAAGTTTGTCAAAAAGTTTTGAAATTTCAACAAGTGGATTTCAAAACAGTCATATAGGTTAACAAACTACCAATTAGACTTGTTTAAAGGAAGGAGCTAGTCATTTGAGATATTGAAATTCGATGGACATTAAGAAGTACGGAAAATCGTCACTTGTAATCAAGTAAAGTAATAAGCGAATGCATATCATGAAAGACTAATCTAGCTAAAATGATTAAAATTTTAGTATATGCCAAGAGCTTCATAAATACTGAAAAAATATTATAATTCGCCTCTAGTCATGAATAAATAACATATGAAGATAGTGACTATGAACAAAACAACAAAAGCAGGGTAATCATATTGAAGAGAGATATGCTAAGGATTAAAGTATACAAAGAAAATCATACAGGATAGAAGTCCGAGATTACTAAAAACTGCATACAAATAGGTTATGGTTATAATAAATAGCATAATTACCATAAATTATGCAAGACATGCCAAGGACAGGCAGAAATCATATACCCAACTTGACAATTGTATATGAATATTCAATCTCAAACATATCGTTACAATAAGGGCGTAAAGGAATTTGGACTTTACCTAAAGTAATTTAAACAAGTGAACAAAAAACACTTAAACTAAATCTACAATTTGACTTAGCCTGACTTTTTAGATCTAACAATTTGTTAAAGGGCATAATGATAGTGAGCTTGCCAATATACCGAAAATTTAAAGAAACAAAGAAGATTTCGAGTTACACACATATAAATAAAGTCAATCAAGATAACAAAGCAGAAGAGAAGGGAGAGATGGTGGCTGTTGATTTTATGGTGGTTAGGATTTTTTCGGCAGTGGTCGGTTGCTGGGGCGACTGGTGTTCTCCAACCACGGTGGCCGGGAATAATGGTGAGAGGGGAAAATAAGAAGGGAGTGAGGTGGCGCCGCTGCTGGGTCATCGCCGAACGGAAGAAAAGGAGAAGGAGAGGCGATTAGAGGGAAGGAGGCGGTGGTCGGCGAGGGAGAGGAAGATGGTGGTGAGGGGGCCGGCAATGGCTGAGAGGAGGGTGGCCGCAGCTGAGGTTGGTGAAGGGAGAAAATGTAAAATTAGGTTAGGGTTTGGGGTGGGTGAAAATGGTAAATAAAGAAATAATGCGATTTTAATCGTGAACGTAGGATTAGATTAAAGAACGGTTGAGATGAAAAGTTGAGAAAAGGGTCGGATCTGAGTGAGTTAAATGGGTCGTGGGTAGTTATGGATGGGTTAATGGGTAGGGTTAAATTGAAATTGAATTAAAATTTAAAAATGTGGCCAGATTTTAATTAAAAATGGCTAAAATTGACATAAATAGATAGAATTGGTCAGAATTGGTAGGAATTAGACAGAAAGTGCCTAGAATTTAAATAAATTAGATGGAATTGAACTTAGCTGCTATTAAATTAATAATTGTACTACACTTGTAAATAATTTAATAAATAGATAATAAAATAATTTAAATGACAGGAAAATCATATAAATAATATTGTCAATATAAATGAGTTGTAAAATAAACTATGTAAATATTAATAAATATTATATTTTGTAAATAATGACTAGGAAATTAATTTATCAAAAAATATATAAATTTTATTATTAACATAAATAATTTATAAATTCAAGTAAAATTATTACGAAAATAATTTATAAAATCAAATTAAAATTATGTAAATATTACCATGTCAATAATTTATAAAAATTAAGTAAAATACATACTTTAAAATATGAAATATACTATATATGCCACAATTATTTAACATCAAAATTAATAAATTAAAATTGATGCAAATTATATACACATCTATGCATATATACATATATGTGTGTGTGTGTGTGTGTGTGTGTAATTTAAAACAATGTTTGCAAGAATTATGATAATTATTCATTTTAAAATATGGATGTAATTGCATAAAAAGGTAAACAAAATATACATATATAAGCAGCGTATACAGGGCGTAGGGAGGTCAAAATTGGGTGTCAACAGTGGGTTCATATAGAGAAAATCCCTTATCCTTGCCGCCGCCTCATTTCCATTCTAAGGGGCATGAGCCACCCCTTATTGGTTAATCTGAGTGGTCAGGGCCTGCGCCAACATTTGAAAGGCTACCCGAAACTCAGCATGTGTAACATGATCATCTATTCGTCCTGGCTGGGCTGGTGGCACCTGCTGACGGCCGTTACCGTGTCCTCTTCCATTTACTCGTCGGGGCAGCATTATCTGGGAGCGCGTAAATCATGAGTCAGGGGATGAAATACTTAGAGTTTCACACTCTGGACGCGATAAGAATCATGAAGAGAAGGGAGCATTCCTAAAATATCTCATAGCCTCTCCATCATAAGTGCGGCGCGCTTCACACCCATGAAGAAGACTAGACGTAACGCGGCTTTCAAATTCCCCAGGACACTCTAAACCTATGACTTTGATACCAAGATTGTCAAACCCAAAAGTACACCCGGATCATAGACACAGGACAAGGAACACCGAGAGGCTCCAAGTCGACCCATGGCATAGTCCTCGCATACACTTAATAAAAGAAATGTCAAACATCATGAACAAGCGGAAGAACTGACTAGAAATTGATATAAATTAAAATGACAACTTAATAACATTTAAATACAACGTTGATCCTGTCTAACAAGTCTGAAAGCCTTCTAATAAATTGATGAGTTGCTAGGACAGGCCCCCAGCTAACTCCAAAAAAGACTAAAAACTAAAGCAAAATAAAACAAGAATGCTACTCACGTCCTCGGAGGATGAGGACTCACCACTGACAGCTGGGAGAATGGGGTAGCATATCTAACCACGTGGCAGATCTTGGAGCACAAGAGGCATGCGGTCAGTACTTGGAATGTACTGAGTATGCAGGAAGCGTAAGCAAACTAACTCATAATATTAGCAAGAGAGAAGTAATATAAAACATATTAATAGCAACATAATAGAAGTGAAGTACAACTATCTTACACGGGGTTCAAGGATTCAATTAACATAACCACATTATAAATACATGCATTACTGTAGCAACCGCTGATGTGCAAAAAGTAATAATCGGGAATAATACAGAGTGTGATTCCATGAGTGATATCAAGAGGGTCCCTGACGTCTAAGGGGGAGTCCTTGACGGTCAAAGGGAGCGTCCCTGACTATCAAAGGGTAAACATTCTCAACTAGAGAGGATCCCTGACTGTCATAGGGAGAGAGAAGGCTCTAATATAGAGAATCACTGACTAAAAGAAGGTCCCGAACAATGCAGGAAAAATAAAATGCTCAACCAACTAGGGATGTGAGTCCATATGAAGACATTCTCCACTATCATCTAGGTAAGACATTCTTCACTAGCATCGAGGTAAGAAATTCTCCACTAGCATCTAGGTAAGACATTCTCCACTATCGTCTAGGTAAGACATTCTCCACTAGTGTCTAGGTAAGACATTCTCCACTATCATCTATTAAAGCTATCTCTCAAATAAGCATGGATTCACAACTCGACATGTTAATAAAAAGTTCAATCATCATGATTCACATTATTACAAAACCAACTTCCACATTAGCTTTAACATCATATTATTAGCATGCTATGAATTCATACTAGCATTATTCTATCATGGTATCTTGATTCCATATTCACCTCATTTAATAGGTAATTTAAGATCCTACATGATTTATAGAACTCGACTCATAATCTATCAAGGATGCATAACTTCCTGTAATAAGGTTACAACCCTTTTCACACACTTGTCACAATCACTCGATTTATGAACTCTCTAGCCACGGGCGTTTTAGATTCTAGGATTTTATAAAAACAATTTTAATAAGGAAAATAATATAGAATCCACCCAAGCTTCATAGTCAACAATTGAGATGCAATATATTCATACCCAATCGATTTAATCTAAAACATGGTGATGGCACTTAGTTTACTTCAATTACTCAAGCCCACATCTCTTACTCAATTTAGAATGGTCATCTACGTCATAATCACATCATTAGGGTTAATTAAGAAACACTCCCACACTTTCATCATGGTCAAGAATTTGTACGATAATCAAAGAAGGCATAACCAATTCACATTCATTTCTCAAGTTGACTTAGGAAGAACATGCTACACACATATATATATTTCAGCCCATATTTCCAACATTTCATCATTCTCATACGTGAATATGCAAATTAATCGGACAATAAGAAACACCCATTCATTACTCAAGCCAATTTAAGATCGACATGTTACCCTCATGCATTCCCAACATATAATCCACATCCCAATAGCCCATCACATCAACATTTGGAACAAATTCCATAAATGCAGTAAATATTAACACTTTAGAAACGGACGACAAAAAAATTATTCATTATTCAAAACCGTAGCTCATGATATTCTAAATAATTTAAGTTGGGTTCTTATTGAAAATATTTTGGGGCATAAGGATGAAAAGATATCCTTGTTGAATTCCCACATACCTAGTAGACGAATACCCCACTTGATTATCTTCCTTGAAGATTGAAGAACACCTTGGGAATTTCCTAAAATCTTTGGAGAAGAGAGGAGGAAGAAGGAGACTGAGAGAATGAGGGTTTAGGGCTAGGAAAACCCTTAAAATGTCCCCATACATACCCAAAATGACATCACTTTAAATATGGGAGTGTGGGATTTTACCAACCTGCCCCTGGAAAAATTTTAAAAATTTCTCGAACTGATGCCACGACTCACCTGACGAGTCGTTGTCCCACCCAATGACTCGTTAGGTCCATTCATCAGGTCTACTGGAATTTCTCAACCTCCAGGTCACAACCAACATCACGACTTGTCGCCACACCCAACGATTCGTCCTGCCCTTTCATTAAGTTCATTGGAAATTTCCTTAGAACCAAAGCTTCTCCCTCCTAACGACTGACTAGACGAGTTGTTGCCACTCCAAACGACTTGTCAGGTCATTCATCGCCACTGCCTCCTGACATCCACCCCACGACTGCACATGGCGACTCGTGGTATCCCACCACAAGTCATTAAGTCTCCCGTCCTGAGATATTTTTTCCAGTTTTTTCTGCACTTTTCCAATTATACTTTTCGTGTCTATTCTTTGTCGGGGTATTACATCCACCCTATAAATGGACATTTTTGGGTTAGTCTACCCTAAAAAATAAAGACAACTAGGTTAGTCCACCCTAAAATAGGACATTTTGGGTTATTCCACCCTAAAATAGGATATTTTGGGTTCGTTCGCCCTAACAATAGACAATTGGGCTCGTCCTCCCTAAAAATAGATAATTAGGTTAGTCCACCCTAAAATAGGATTGTTGGGATGGCGCACCTTAAAATAGGACAATTGGGTTCGTCCACTCTATAAATGGACATTTCGGGTTTGTCCGCCCTATAAAGGGTCATTTTGGGTTTGTCTGCCCTATAAATGGATATTTTGAGTTCGTCCACCCTAAAATAGGATATTTTGGGTTCATCCGCCCTATGAATGGACAATCGAGCTCGATATTGTATTTTGAGCCCTATAATTATGTTTGAGCCCTATGCTTAATATTTTTGAGCCCTATGATTTACATTTTTATCCCTACAATTTATATTTCGAGCCCGTTATTTATATTCGAGCCCGTCGGCTCTGAAATTACTGGTCATGTTTATTTGCCCTAAAAAGGGTTATATCAATTCTATGTAGTTTTACCTGTGTATTCAAGTACTAATAAGCTCATCTATGTTTTGCAGGTATCCTCTTTGAAAGACCGAAACAGGGGCAGATTTTTTAAGTGCAGGTATCCTCTTTGAAAGACCGAAACAGGGACAGATTTTCTAAGGTTTCCTTAGAAATTATATTTTTCCCTCGTTGCTATTTCTTTTGGCATTACTTTTATATTATTTCATATCTTATACATATTATTAACCATTTTATTTTATAGTGTTAAAGTCTGCAGGTGCAAATGCAACACTAGATCTTTAGTCAAAGGGAAAAAGTTTCGTTTCCATTCTGCTTTTATCCTTCTGTTCTCGAATAACTCTCATTCCGATATCATCACAAGATGAGTATTAATTCGTAAGACTCTCTCATCTCTCTATTCTTATCACCTCATTCTAATTCCGTCCTTATTCAAGCCTTGTATTGTAAATTTTCTTTAGGCATCTTGCTCTTCCCTAAATCTAGAACTACACATGGCCTGATTCTCGTGAAACCTGAGATATGTAGGCGACTTGAAACTGAAGTCTGGCCATATCCGGCCCCACCAAAATTTTTTCTTCGATCGGAAAAAATTGGCTACTAATTCAACGTTCTTTGCTCGACAATTCATCCTTCATTCTCAAGCAAAGAAGGGAAGTTGTTGACACCTAATTTTGACCTCCCACCGTCTAAGATTTGTATCAATATATATATGTGTATTTTGAAATTAGCCTTTTACTTATTTAATTCGTATTCGTAATATTCTATCATTAATTGGTGCACATATTTGAATTATTTGCATAATTATTTAAATTTATATTTCTAAAACATTTTATTACATTTATTTAAAGTCTTTAATTTTCGATTATAATATGTAATTACATCGTATATTATATATTACAAAATAATATAATATACATACATACATAGTTTCAATTAAACAAGCTTCTTTTTTAAAATGTATAATTTTACTTAGATGTTATAAACTATATATAATAATATGTGTATAATTTTTAATTAAATTTTATAAATTTATAGCAATAATAATATTTATATAATTTTATTGTAAATTAAACTATTCCCATTTACTAAATTATTTACAAGTGTAGTGTTTTTATTAATTATATAACAGCTTATTCCAGTTTTCCTCCAATTCATTTAAATTCTAGTCACTTTCTATCCAATTCATACCAATTTTGGCCACTTTCTACCTAAATTTTCCAATTGTAACCATTTTGATCAGATTTTGGGCCACATTTTAAATGTCGATTCAATTTCATTTGAATACAACCCATTTAATTACCTGCGACCCAATTAATTATCCGCGACCCGCGAAATGACCCATAACTCGACCCATTTCTTATTTTTAATCTTAACCCTCCATCCAATATAATCTAACGGTTAGAATAAAAACCTACCACTTTCCTTTGATATCTAAAATATCCAAACCCTAATCCCATTTCATTTTTAGCCCCTTTTTCCTCCTCTTCACCGCCCGACCTCCCTCTTCCTCTTTCTTCTCCGGAGAGACCACCATAACTTGACCTCCATCACCACCCTCCTATTTCAGCCACCTGCTCCAACCAGCACCAGAAAGAGCCGACCACCACCTGAAACACTCTCACCCTTCAGCAACACACCTTCTCTCTCCCTTCCCCTAGCTCCAAATCACTGCCACACCTCCCTCTCTAATCTCCCTCCGGCGAAAAATAACTACACCGGTATACCTTATCCCTCTACCATATTTTTTTGCCAACATTGGCCGGAGAACTGCCAAACCATTAACGACACCACCTCCAAATAGCAAGATAAATAGCGTCGCCTCCACTACTCCGTTTCTCCGGCGAAATCTCGTCCGACCACCAACCGGAAAACAACACAACCACTGGACCACTTCACCCCTCTCCCTTTAGTTTCTCATCTCCGACCAGTAGGCCGACACCAGTGAACAGAATACCAGAAACTGCAGAACCTCGACTTCCCCCTCTCCCCTTTTCCAACAGTCACCGATCTTTGAAAACCTTAGCGATGGATTTTTACGGTCCGTCTTTGGTACATTTAACTTTACCCTCTCTCATTAACCTTTTGCTCTATGAACAGATATGCAAATCTGAAATTCACAAAGCTTTGAGTATTAATTTTATTTAGTTTATTCATATAATGAATATTGTATCAGTCTCACTATTTTTTGTGCATTTGTTGTTTTCTAAAATTCCTACCTCATTGTATTCGTATGCTACTGTATGATTATGTTTCCTTTACAAAGTTTGATTCCTTTGTTTATCCTGGATTTTCAAAATTGTGCAGAAATCAACTTAAAATTCCTTTGAGTGATTGTCTTTACTTTCCTCTTGAAATTACCTTACTACTTACATGTAATCTGGTAGCTCAATAACATTTTGAATTCATCTTTCCTATCTTTTAAAGTTCAATTTCAGATAACCTAAACACTTTCTATTTAATGCAAACTTTATTGATTTTCTTACTAAGTTAATAGGACGATTAAATTATGCTCTTAATTGACTATTATGATAATATTAAATTTTCTTTCATGATATTTTATCTTAATTAGAGAACGTTGTGACTGGTTATCTCTTTTTCATCTAGTACGTGTATAATTAGAGTAAAATTGATCATGTTTTATGTACTCTGGTTTGATTGCGTTAATTACAGTAACTTTTCCTTTTGATTGATTCTATTAGTTTTCTCTCCATCCCTTAACGTGGCAGATAATTACTGTGTATAGTAAGACGTGATGTTTATGCCTAATTGAGTAAACTATTCCTTTAAAGAAGAAATTACGGTAATCTAGTTTTTATTTTTTGGGTTCAGTTACTAAGAGATTTTAATGAATTTCTCGTAAGGTTTGCATTCCATATATATTGTATCTTTATTTAAGGTAAATTTCCTCAAATGATTCTTTCCTTTCTTTCAGTATTTGTAATTATGGTGAAAAGAAATTATTCTTAAAAGATCTTGATTTGATTTTATTAGTTAAGGAAATAATCTCCTAATTGACTCTTTTATAAGGAATTTAATTCCTCTGATTGATTGGTTTTTATTATACCCTTCCCTTTACTTCTTTGGATGGATTACAATTTTTGTGCTATATAAGCATGTCTTCTCGACCTCACTGGTTTGGGGTAATACAACTTTGACTTTACCTTTTCTCATTCAAACATCATTTTATTCTTAGCAAGACAACTTTGCCCTCTTTTAACAAATGAACATGGCTATTTCTCTAGTCCTTCTCTAGACATTCGAATATTGGTTTGTTCAACCCAAAAATTTCTTTGTTTGTAAGTACCTTTGTTTCTTTCGTTCCTCTATCCCTCCTTAACACAAGCACTGCTCAGAATCATTGAGATTCTCGTGATCTTGATATGTTGAGTTTGGGTAACAATTAAGGCATTTTGTGACTTATTGATTCATTCATTCCTTTTTGATTCTTGTCGTCTACTAGTTAGTTTATTTACCTCAGCAAGATATCATATGATAAATCTTGATTTAGTCTCTTCAATTGCTCTTTCATTGTGGCGATGTGTTTGATATTGTTACTTAACATAAATTATTAAGTCTGAATGAAATAATTAAGTTAAGGTCATGAGTTTATCACTATGTGTATACTATTGTACTAACTTTTAAGAAGGTTTTATTTCCGGATTCATCGTAGAGTCGTCGGGACAAGGGAGGACTATGGGAGTGTAATTATGAAGCATTATGTATTTCCTCATTGTATTTTGTTTTTCTATTTCTTTCGTTTAAGTATAATAATTGTAATAAACATTGATAATAGTGGAAAGGGGTGTATGGGGGCAGGTATTGCATGTTTCTCTACTATTCCTTCTAATTGCTAATTTCACTTAGAAAGCATGCCTATAGGACTAAATACATACAACATTAGAAATCATGCCTATAGGATTTTAATGCAAGCCTATTGTAACGTTAGACACCATGCCTACAAGATAAAATGACTTGCAATATCAATACCCTTCTTTGTTTAATGACCTATTGCGTCTCATAATTCTTCTGCCCAAATATCATGTCTATAAGAATTAAAATAATTTGATTCAAAGTATGCCATATTTAAATAAATAAAGGCTTATTGGATGTTTTCTTATTTTGTCTGCCAGTCAAAGTGTTAGTATGTTTAACATGTCTATGCTTTTGATGTCATGCTTATAGGGTTTAATTAAATTCATAAATAGGTTGTTTAAATCAGTGTGATAATCAATAGTAATGTGTTACATTCATAAGGACAACTCTAATAGAGATCGTGTTAAAAGACCCAACATTTGTTTACATTTGATTTCTTGTAAATTTTATGTTTGAACCTATTTTTTACCTTCATTGTTAATCAGATAACATGCTCGCTTGTGTTCATTAAAACACCGTATGTGCTACATGTTAAAATATAGTAGTTGTGTCCTAGAAATCATGTTGAGGCCTATTTAAACCCATACTTGCTATCTTTTTAATTTGCTTGTTTGATGCTAGTCACCCTTAACAACCCTAAGAACTTTAGACCCAAAATCCAAAGTAGAAGTCCAGCGCCTCTTGGACACTAAGCTCCGGAAGGGTAGGCAAATGTTTAGGGAGTTAGTGTCCCTTCACCTAGAATAATTTAATACTAATAAATAATTAATTGGGCGGGTAGTTGGGATATAATAGTCTGTGCTCGCTAAATAATACGAGCAATCTTAAACGATCTCGAAGTATTATTCTAGTTGCACGAGGTGATCCCGATAGGTTAAAAATACCCCACTCTTCTAAGCAGAACTACGTTTGACCTGATTCCCTTTAGGGATACGTAGGTGCCTCTTTGAGTTTCGGTCCAATTTTTAAAGTTTCATTATATTTGTTCTGATCTCGTCCCTTTCCATTGTTTATTTGTTAATTTATTGTTTGCTCTATTACATCTTTTGTCTCAATTTTCTTTCTTGTTTGATCTTCTTTATTTGCAAAGCTATTTGAATACTTTATGATTTGTTAAATCAATTAGTTCATTTTATTTGTTTTACTTAAAATCAATTTCTTTGCTCATTAGTTAACCCCACATATTAATGAATTTGGTCGGCACCCACAGTTGTGGACCTCGAAAGATTCTTAACACCTTCCTTTCGAGGTAACTCGATACCCTTACCCAATTTCTTGTGACGTAGGCTTTTAAACAGATTTTTTGTATAATTAGTCTAGTAAGGTGCCCTAACACACCATAATTTGTTAGGTGACGACTCTTCATCTAGAAAATCCTTTAAGAGTTGTCACGTGTCGAGTTCCGCTTTCCACGAGGAAAATGGGGTGCGACAACAACTACCTTATGGGAGGACATGGACATTTTGCGCAATAAGTATTTTGCTTAAAACATTGAAGGGATTAGGTATCTTTAACATGAGGTAGAAAGAGCAAATCAGGAGCAGCGCCAGACGGCCAGGCCCACTGATATGCAGGTAGAATTTCAAAGTAGACCCAGGCCGCGGATATTAGGTAGGACACCTAGACCTTCACCTCAGGTGCGGTAGGGAGGTAGATCAGACCATCACGGGCAGTCAGGTCCCGATGAGAGTTCGCTAGCGTCGGGTTCCCAATAGTAGAGGGGATCGGATCAAAGTAGGCTCGTTGCACTACGTTGTAGCATTTGCAGTCGTCAGCATTTTGGAAGGTGAAGATATATCTCTACTACTTTCTAAACTTATGGGAAAAAGGGTCATATGATAAGGGATTGTCCGATTGGGATCTGGGTGATCGGGACCAGCTAAACAGGTCCTCAACAGGATCACATGCTCTAGCACCTTCGGTAGGGTGCAGACTCTCAGCTCCAGCCAGCAGAGCTAGAGGTAGATCAGGGGCATCCAGTTCTTGTAGTACCCCGGATCGCACTTACGCCCTATCAGGGCTACAGGAGATAGAGTCGTCACCAGATGTTGTGACTGGTATATTAGATGTTTTCTCTCACCCAATTTATGCTTTAATAGATCCCGGTTCTACCTTGTCTTATGTTACTCCGTCAGTGGCGTGGAAATTTGGTATAACACCAGAATTGCTTCAGCAACCATTTTCTGTATCCACAACTGTTAGTGACTCAATTATTGCTAAGAGAATTTATCGGGGCTGCACAGTAGAGGCTGTTAGTCATCAGACTTTAGCAGATTTAGTGGAGCTAGAAATGATTGACTTGTATATGATTATGGGTATGGATTGGCTAGCACCATGTTATTCCAATGTAGAGTGCTGGACCAAGACTGTCCGATTTCACTTTCTATGGGAGGTGGTGCCAGAATGGAAAGGCCATCCAGCTATGCCAAAAGGTAGGTTCATATCCTATCTTCGAGCGAGGAAGCTGATTGAGAAGGGATATATTTACCATATTATTAGGGTTTGGGATATGCAGTCAGAATCCTCGACTCTTCAGTCCATTCCTATGGTCAGTGACTTTCTAGATTATTCTCGAATGAGCTTCCTAGTATTCCCCCAAAGTGAGATCGATTTCTCTATCGACCTGCCGCGGGGTACACAATTTATATCCATCCCTCTGTATCGGATGGCTCCTGCTGAGCTAAAGGAATTGAAAGAACAGTTTAAAAGATATGCTAGAAAAAGGCTTTATCAGGCCTAGTGCTTCGCCGTGGGGTGCGCCAGTTTTATTTGTATGAAAGAAGGATGACTCCTACGAATGTGTATAGATTATCGGTAGTTGAATAAAGTTACAATAAAAAATAAATATCCCCTTCTAAGGATAGATGATTTATTTGATTAGCTACATGGGGCAAAATATTTCTCCAAAATTGACTTAAGGTCCGGGTATCATCAGGTGCGAGTCTGGGAGAAAGATATTTCGAAGACAACTTTCAGGACCAGATATGGTCATTTTGACTACTTGTTCATGTCCTTTGGATTAACAAATTTCCCAACAGTGTTCATGGAATTGATGAACAACATCTTTAGGCCATATTTAGATCAGTTTATGATAGTGTTTATTAATGATATTGTGGTATATTCTCGCTCAGAAGTTGAACACAAAGATTATTTGCAAATCGTACTCCAGATCTTCAGAGATCGCCAGTTGTATGCGAAGTTCTCAAAATGTGAGTTCGAGTTATATTCTGTAGCTTTCTTGGGCCATACTTTGTCAGATGCAGGTATCCAAGTTGACTCGCAGAAAATTGAGCTAGTAAAGACATAGCCTAGACCTACGACTCCAATTAAGGTTCGTAGTTTCCTAGGGCTAGCTGGGTATTACAGAAGGTTTGTGGGAGGATTCTCTGCCATATTAGCGTCGTTGACATGATTGACTTAGAAAGCAGCTAAATTCCATTGGACCAAAGTTTGTGCGTAGAGTTTCCAGGAGGTAAAAAATAGATTGACATCTGCACCAATATTAGCCTTCCTAGAAGGTTAGAGGGCTATGTCATATGCTGTGATGCTTCAGGCATTGGGTTAGGATGTGTTCTGATGCAGCATGGAAAGGTGATTGCGTATGCTTCGAGGTAGCTAAGGAAGCACGAAAATAATTACCCCACCCACAATTTGGAATTTGCTTCAATTGTTCATGCTTTGAAAATTTAGAGGACCTATTTATATGGTGTTCATGTAGATATCTTTACGGATCACAAAACCCTCCAGTATATATTTACATAGAAAGAGTTGAATTTGCGGCAATGTCGTTGGCTAGAGTTGTTGAAAGACTACGACGTGAATATCCTATATCACCCATGGAAGGCTAATATTGTAACCAAGGACCTTAGCCGTAGATATATGGGCAACCTAGCATATTTGAGGCCAGAACAATAGGAAATGGCTCGAGAGCTGCATCAGTTAGCCAATTTAGTAGTCTGGGTAGTGGATTCAGAAGGTAGCGGAGTTTTGATCCTAAATACATTAGTATCATCTCTAGTTATAGCGGTAAAGGAGCGATAGTACAAGGAACCTAGCCTAGTGCAGCTCAAAGACAAGGTTCAGCAGGGCGAACTATCGACATTTGAGTTAACGGGAGATGGTGTCCTGAGATTCAGAGGTCGACCCTGTGTTCTAGATATAGCAGGGCTTCACCAACAGATTATGGAAGAGGTACATTATTGTCATTACTCTCTTCACCCAGGTTTGACAAAGATGTACCATTATATAAAAGAGATATATTGGTGGCCTGGAATGAAGAAAGGTGTAGCTGAGTTTGTAGCACGGTGTCCTAGTTGCCAGCAGGTAAAAGTTGAACATCAGAAACCTGGTGGACTGACTCAGGTCATAGTCATACCTATGTGGAAATGTGAAGCAATTAATATGGATTTTGATATAGGGTTACCTCGCACCAGGAGTAAATTTGACTCCATTTGGGTCATCGTTGAAAGATTGATGAAATCAACCCATTTTTTACCAGTCTAGACTACGTTTTCGGATGAAGATTATGCTTAGTTATATATTAAGGAAATAGTCCAACTACATGGCATTCCAACATCCATTATTTCTGACAGAGAGGAACAATGCACAACTACATTTTTGAAGTCGTTTCAGAAAGTTTTGGGGATGCAAGTTAATTTGACTACATCTTTCCATCCCCAAAAAGATGGCCAGACAGAGCGCGTCATACAAATGTCGAGAACATGCTATGGGCATGTGTGCTAGACTTCGGAGGGAGTTGGGACGAGCATTTACCTCTTATTGAGTTTTCATAGAATAACAGTTATCATTCCATTATTCAGATGGCGCCTTAAGAGGCTTTATATAGGGGGAAATGTAGGTCCCCTATAGGATGGTTTGAAGTAGTGGAGTCAGGATTGATCACCTCGGATATGATAAATCAGTCGAAAGAGAAGGTCAAACTTGTTAGAGAGCATTGCCAACAGCCCAGAGTCATCAGTAGTCCTATTTCGATGTTCGATGTACAGACGTGGAGTTTAATGTTGATGATTGGGTATTTATTAATGTTTTGCCTATGAAGGGCGTGATGAGATTTGGCAGGAAGGGCAATGTCACGACCTGAACGGAGGCCCGGATTGTAACACGGGATAAGGAGCACCGAGAGACCCCAAGTCCGCCCATGACATAAGTATATATCTAATCTCAATCAAGAAACTGAATAATCAATAAAATACTCATAGAGAAAGTCTAAATCAACCATAACATCAGAATACGATATCTAAAGCTAAATACATACATATGTCTGAAAAGCCTCTAAACATGACGAGTTGATGGGAAAAGATCCAAACTAACTCAACAAAACTGAAACTGAAATACACTTAAGAATTCTGAATAGTCTAATCCTCGAGAGACAAGAACTCACCAACATTATGAATGCTAACTTTGATAAGCTGACTACGAGCAGGGCTGAACCTGTGAGCCGAGTCCTGTACATGAAACAATACAACATAGAAACTATGTGCTCAGTACATGAAATATTATACCCTAGGAACCCAAGCATCAAACCCAGGAGTCAAACGGGAAAAAAAATCTGAAAAATGTTGCAGCAGTGCAGAACGAGTAGTTAGACGACTCGTGAGGAGACCCCACGATTCATCAGGTGGCTCGTGGGAAGGTTGGACTGTAATAAGGAGTTGAGGTCCCCACGGGTATGGGAACGACTCATGGTTAGACACTATGAGTCATCAGGTCTCCAGTGGGGTAAGGTTAAGGGTTACCTGGGAGGTTTGACCAGTGTACCTAACGGATGGGACCCCACGAGTCGTGGCCATCCCCAACGACTTGTGAGATGGGTTGTAGGCAAGCATGTAGAAATTTGATTAAGGATGAGGCAGTATACTTGACGGAAGCTGGTAACGAGCCATTGCCTCGGGGGATGAGTCATCATGTCCTCCGTTAAGAGCCCAGGTGAAAAGTCTAGTGGACTCGATGAAATGACCCAACGACTCGTTGTCCCTGGTAACAAGTCATCAGGTCACCCGTTAGGGTCATCTAGCAGTTATTTCCTACAAATTAGTAAGGGCCTTCTAATAATTTCCTATGCTCCTAGGACCTAAACTACGTCCTTTTGAGGTTGGGACAGGGTCCATTTAGGAGGAAAACTCATGCTAAGTCTTATTTGGCATTTGCAAGATCAAGAGAAGGGAGTAAGAGGGGGTTCAAGTGTCTTCTTCAAGATTCTTCAAGTTTCCACCTAGGGTCTCAAGGGAGTTAAGAATCACATAATTTCAGGTATGTGGGGTTTTCAATGGGTAGTTTAGTCCCTACCCATGCCCAATTTCTCTCAAATACTTAGTTTAAATTACAAACTCTTGATGGGTCATAACCCAATTGCATGTTTCCTCAAAAATTGATATGAGCATATGGTAGTATTTCTAGAATTATGGGTTTGAATTATTGGGCTGTTTTCACTTATTTACTTCAATATTGATGATTTAGTCCCTAAAGGCACATATACCCTAATTCATGGGGTTTTTAGTGAAATTCATAATTATGGTGGTTTATAAAGCATGATATGAACTTTTGAATTTTAAGCATGTTTTCAATTACTCATGTTATTATGATCATGTTTTCCATAAATTTAAGAATTTCAAGTGTGATTGAAATTATGGGCAATGCCCACATGTTAGATATTATTCATGAACTATGATTTTGGCCGAACCATGGGCCCTATTTCCATGGCTAGTATCATGAATTCTCAAGCATGTTATGATTATCACAATTTAACTAGCCATGTATTTCATGTATAAATTTTATGAGCATGTTGCTTGTTTTGGGAGTAGTACTTAACACCGAGTAGGTTCGGCGCCTAGGTTACGCTCCGAATCTCAAAACTACGTGCCACCATAGGTTATGTTTGGGACCGCCTCAGCGTTTGTCCCTTATGCCCTATGGGGTCTTCATGAGTGATATCACACCTTTCATGGTTCATACCCTTGGCAAGGTATGAACGGCTTCCCAACTAGGCTTACACGTCGGGATCCATGTGTGCTCGTATGAGGTATGTCGATAATAGAAATCTCCCAGTGTTTCCGAATGTTTTAATACATGTATCATTATGTTCTTTAATACATGTATGATTATTTTCTTTTGGATCAAGTCGTGTTTATGAAATGTTTTCCCTCATGTTATGACTACGACAGGTTTATGGGTATTTTTGAAATCTTAAGCCTTACGATATATTTATGATTTCAGTATTTATGATCATGATGTCCCCACTCCTACAACTTTTATGTTTTCAAGTATTGTTTTGCATACCTCGCATACTCAGTACCTTCCAAGTACTAACCCATATATTTTAAGGATCCGGTTCACAGGTTCAACATCGTTCCTAGCTTGGTTTCAGTCCCACTCCCAACTTTCAGTGGTGAGTCCTCATGGTTCAAGGGCTTCATGTTCGGGCCATGTTTACCCTTTTGCTTTCAAAATGTTGGGGTTAGTTAGGGTCTTGTCCCTTCCACCCGTCTATTATGATGAGTGGCTTTCAGACTTAACTGTAGTATTACACTATTTATGCTTGGATTGGGTATTACTGTTACGTTTTCATTCTTGATTTCAAATATTTTAAGCTAAGTCTTCCGCCTTTTGTGAATAGATTAGATATATGCTCATGCCATGGTTTGAATTGGAGTCTTCGGGGCTCCTTGTCCCGTGTCTACTATCTGGGTGTACTCTCGGGTCTTGACAAACTTAGTCTCAGAACCATAGGTTTAGATGTGTCCTAGGGAGTCTGAAATATGCGTTAGGTAGAGTCGGTGTGAAGCGCGCCACACTTATGACGAAGAGCCTACTAAACGTTTTAGGAAATATCCCTTCTTTCATGATCTATGTCGTGTGGTGAAAACCTCTCCATCCTTCTAATTTTTTCATTTCGCGATTGCAGAACATTATGGCTCCTAGGAGGATGAAAGGAAGGAGGAATAGAAATGATGAAGGCCACGAAGGTGGCCATGATAATGGGCGTCAGCAAGCCCCACCTGTTCAGGAGCCCCAAGCACCAGAGTTAGCTGCCCAGGCCGACTTTCGGGCGGCCATTCAAATGTTGGTGCAGGCCTTGACTACTCAAGTCAACCAATAGGTTGTTGCGCACGTTCCACAGAACAATAATGCAGCGGAAGCCCAGATGAGGGACTTTCTAAGGATGAACCCTCCTGAGTTCACAGGGGAAAAGGTGGACCAGGATCCACATGAGTTTATTGAAGGGATCTTGAAGGCACTTGGGTTATGGGAGTGGCTAATGAGGAGTGTGTTGATTTGGCCTCTTATCAACTTAAGGAGGTCGCCTATATTTGGTTCAAGCAATGGAAGGACAGCTGGGCAGCGGAAGCAGGCCCTATCAGCTGGGACGAGTTCCACATGGCCTTTCTCGACAGGTTCTTCCCTAGGGAGATGAGGGAATTGAAAGCGGCTGAGTTTGTTAATCAAAAATAGGGAAAGATGACGGTGTTAGAATATTCACTTGAGTTCACTCGCCTGTCCAAGTATGCCTCTGAGTTAGTGATGGACCAGAGAGCGTGGGTGAGTAGATTCGTGTAGGGAGTAGCCGAGTATTTGGACAAGGACTACAGAACAACCATACTTCATCAGGATATGGACTACCCACGGATAGTCCTTTATGCCCAGCAGATGGAGGCAACTCATATGAGGAAGAGAGAGGCCAAGAGGGCCGGAACTGATAGCTACAGGTCCTCCTAGTCGAGTCCAAGAGGTGGGCCTCACCAGCAGTTCTAACACAAGTCTATTACACCAGCACCATCTTTATCCAGTACCCCATCCAAGCCACGAGGCGATCAGAGCAGTAGGGCCTAAGGTTCGAGGAGTCATAATAGCATGCGCACAGAGTGCAAATTTATTCTAGTTATGGCAAAAACCACTCAGGGAAGTGTTTGGTGGGCTCAGATGCTTGCTTCGTGTGTGGCAAACTCGGACACAGGCTCAGGAATTGACCCGCAACCAGGCCAGGAGGTGGTGGAGCCCACGCTCTGGCAGTTAGTTCAGCAGCTCCAGTGACACGTCCTATTCAGCAGGGTATTTCGACCGGCCTAGCTGGCAGTCAGCGCCAGAATCGGTTTTATGCACTTGGCTCTCGACAGGAGGAGGAGACTTCTCCCGATGTGGTTACAAATTTGTTACGAGTCTTTCGTATTGATGTTTATGCTTTGTTAGATACGGTAGCTACTCTGTCTTTTGTGACACCTTACATTGCTAGCAACTTTTGGGTCATTCCTGAAACATTGTTAGAACCATTTTCTATGTCTACTTCAGTTGGGGATTCAGTCGTAGCGAGGCGGGTGTATAGAGGTTTCCCCATTACCGTATTGCATAAGGTTACCTCTGCAGACTTAGTAGAATTGGCTATGACTGTTTTTGACATTATTTTGGGCATGGACTGGTTGTTTGCATGTTATGCTTCTATCAACTGTAGAACCCAAGCGGTGGAATTTCGATTTCTAGGTGAACCAGTTTTAGAATGGAGGGGTAGTTTAGCGGTACCTGTAGGCCTCTTTATCTCCTATATCAAGGCCTGAAAAATGATTGCTAAGGGTTGTATTTACCTTTTGTTAGGGATAAGGATGCCACGTCCGAGACCCCGACCATTCAGTCAGTCCCCGCGGTATGTGAGTATCCCCAGGTATTCCCAGATGACCTACCAGGTTCTCCTCCCTAGAGGGAGATTGATTTTGAGATTTATCTTTTGCCCGAAACGTAGCCCATATCGATTCCTCCCTACAGAATGGCCCAAGCTGATCTAAAAGAGTTAAGGGAGAAGTTGAAGGATTTGCTAGACAAGGGTTTCATTAGACCGAGCAAGTCCCCATGGGGTGCCCCAGTGTTGTTTGTCCGGAAGAAAGACGGTTCTCTTTGGATGTGTGATCTTGGGCAAATTTATATGCCCAAGTGATACTCAAACGTATCATTTTTACCTTGTTTGTTGTGCAATGTGTATATAATATCATGTATTTGGTAATAAAATGCGAATTTATACTAACCAACATGATTAGCATTTGTTTTGCAGGATAATGTGATTTTTAGGAGCTAAAATGCGTGTTGGAACTATGTCGGAGTTGGACTTGGATGCGAGCGTGGAAAAGACCTTGGATGGCACATTTTACACTGGCTCCGCGATGGAGCCGTGCCACGCTGCCATCGCGGTAGCACACTGCCTGGGCAGGAATTAATTAGGCAATTTCCAGTGTGCCTGCGCGTCAGTTCCGTGGCACGGAGATAAGCCTCCGCGATGGCCTCCGTGCCACGTTGAGACCAATTATCCGGACCCTGCAATTTCCAGAGAGGGTCCGCGTCCACGCCGTGTCACGGAGGCAGTGCTCCGCGTTGGCCTCCGTGACACGTTGCTTGTTATTCCGGGAAAAAATTTCCCACTAGTATAAATAGCACACTTAGGTTATTTTTAAAGAGTCTTCCTTTTAGTTCTAGTTTTTAGCAGAGTTCAGGAGTGGAGAGAGGAACGTGGTTTTGTGGCAGTTGAAGAATAGAAAAGATAAGAGTTTTCTTCTCTTCCCTTTTTCTTTTCCTTCAATTGTATGCATGATTTACACTCATTCTAGGACGATTAATCCAAGAATGAGTGGCTAATTCCTTTCTTGCTGAGGTTTTGAACTTGTGTAATGATTATTGGTAATAATTGATATGGTTTCTTCTTCTTCTTGCATATTGTTCTATTAATTCTTGTGCTTAGTACATTCTTGATTGGCCACCATTAATGTATATCTAAAAAGTCCAATTTCACTCGAGAGAGCATGAAATTGGAAAGTTGTGAATTAATAGGGTATTGTTCTTAACTTGATTTGGGAAAATTGGGTTTTGATGTGCTTTCTTGATAGAAATATACTTGAAAGCCGTATTAGTCAATTTAGGAACCGGAATTGTAGTGTTAGGTCATAAATTTCATTTGATCACAGAAATGTAGACGAATGGTTTATGATTCTAAAGTGAAATTAAATACGAGAGTTTTAATTTCTAGGCAAACGTTCTTGACTAGCAATATGAAGAAGAGGATGACCAAATTATCATAATTATCAACTCCATTACTCGTTCTTAACCTTGGCATGAGCATATCCATTGTCTGAATTCAACGTAAATAATAGTTGTTAAGTTTAGTATATAATTAGTTTAGAAACAAAACTCCCTAAATTCTTGATTGGATAGTTGTTAGCATAGTTAGAAATAGAATAGAAATATAGTGAATTAGGAAATTTTGCATATCCAGAGCAGCCTCCTTGGATCGATACTTGGCTACTTAGCCACTTTATTACTTGTTTGACCACGTACACTTGCGTGTCGGTTTTTAACACATACCGAGCAGCAGAGCGCGAACAAGTTTTTGGCGCCGTTGCCGGGGAGGCTAGGCGATTTGTAAAATTTTGTTTAGTGTAAATTTACTGTATTTGTATTTTATTTTCTTAAGTGTTAACAACTTGGTCTTAGCCTGTATTTTGCAGATTTTTTATTTCTGTGAACACTGGCAAGGGACAAGGAGTTGGTGGAATCTTACTTAGAGCCAGAACGTGAATTGCATAGTCAACGTAGAGAAGCTCTTCGGAAGAAGCTGCAGTTGCTCAAACAGTCTACGATGGAGCAACCCAATCCACCAGTTGTACGGGCAGTGTTAGTGCCCGAGGAAGTAGCAGCCAGGCCGGTTCGCGAGGTGGCAATCCCACAAGCTAATAATGTACATTCTAGCATCCGCAAACCAGAGCCTGGGGGGAGATTTGAGTTAAAGCAAAATATGGTGCAACTTTTGCACACGAGCGGGCAGTTTACCGGTCTCCCTCACGAAGATCTGCAACAACATCTCCAGAACTTTTTGGAGATAAGTGACACGTACATACCCGCTGGAGTGTCACCTGATTATGTTCGGCTCACCTTATTTCCATTTTCCTTATTGGGTGAAGCCAAGAGGTGGTTAAAAGATGAACCACCCAACTCTATATCAACGTGGGATGATCTTGCAAAGAAGTTCTTGATCAGATTTTTCCCTTCAGGTAAAACAGCTAAGCTTAGAAGTCAGATTCTAAGTTTTAAACAGAGGGAAGGAGAAAATCTTTATCAAGCCTGGGAAAGATTCAAGTCCATGTTGTGGGACTGTCCTCATCATCATCAGTCAAATGAGGTGTTGGTACACACTTTTATTGAGGGTTTGGAACCCCACACTAAAATTTTGTTAGACTCAGCAGCTGGAGGGCAAGCGCTGGAGAAGACTTATGAAGAGTTGTACACTTTGCTCAACTGAATCTCACAAGGCAATCCGGAATGGAATGCAGATTCTTCAAGGGGTGGAGCAAGGAAAGCAGCGGGAGTGTTCGAAGTGGATGGATTCACAGCTATTGCTGCACAGATAGCTGCTTTGCAAAATCAGTTAAACACTCACTTCAGCACTATGAATTTGAACCAGTCTTCAGCCTCAGTTAATGCAGTCCAACAGATGTGGTGTGAAGTGTGTGGTAGTAGTGAGCATTCAGCTGAGTGCTGTGGTGCAAATCCTGATTCTGTCAACTATGTGGGCAATGCACAGAGGAATCAACAGCAGTTTGGTGGTAGCTACAACTCGAATTGGAGGAATCATCCGAATTTTTCGTGGGGTAGCAACAATCAACAAGGCCAAGGTTCAGGGCATGGTATGCACAGAAACCAAGGAGAGCAACAAGGCTATCAGAATCAGTTCAGAAATCACAATGCCCCTCCTCCACCACCATCACCGACTATTGAGGAAATGTTCAAGACCATGATTGCCAACCAGGCACAATTGCAGGCTGACTACGTCAAACTGGCAGCCGAAGTAAAGAACAATCAATTGGCAACCAAGGCTCTTGAATATCAGTTTGGGCCATTTGCTAGTGCCCAAAATACTAGACCCAGGGGAGGACTACCTAGCGACACGGATCCAAATCCTAAGCAGGTAAATGCAGTGACCACGAGGAGTGGTTTACAATTAAAGGAGGTGGAACCTGAAAGACCGCCTCAGAAGTCAGGAGCAGTAGATGTTGAGGGAGAACAAACCTCAGATACGGGGAAGACCAAAGAAGCTGAACAAGCAAGGCCTCCACCCCCATTCCCTCAACGACTTAAGAAACACAAGGAGGAGGCGTGTTTCCAGAAATTCATGGAGGTACTCAAACAGGTACATGTTAACTTACCTCTTGTTGATGTCTTGCAGGGTGTGCCGAAATATGCAAAGTATATCAAAGACATTGTGGCCAACAAAAGTCATTTGACTGAGTATGCCACGGTGGCTTTAACAGAGGAATGCACATCCCGTATTCAGAACAGGTTGCCCACTAAACTAAAGGATCCTGGAAGTTTTACTATCCAGCTGACGATTGGGTAAAGTATCTGAGCTCGTGGGTTATGCGACTTGGGGGCAAGTATAAATCTGATGCCATCTTCGGTATTTAGAAAGTTAGGGCTAGGGAGTCCTAGACCCACAACAGTGATCTTGCAGCTAGCAGACAGGTCCTTAGCTAAGCCGGATGGCATTGTTGAGGATGTGTTAGTGCAGGTAGGCTCCCTCATTTTTCCGGTAGATTTCATTGTTCTGGATTTTGAACCAGATGCAGAAGTCCCATTTATTTTGGGACGACCATTTTTGGCAACCGGAAAGGCATTGATCGATGTAGCTGCGGGTCAACTCACAATGCGAGCACACGACAAGGTTGAGGTGTTCGACGTGTACAAGGCACCTAAGCTCCCGACTGTCTATAAGGAACTCTCGGTGATCAACGTGATTGATCATGGGAATGCAAATGGAGTGAGTGATTTCCGAGAGTTACGAGGTAGGCCACCAGACGAGGTTGAGAACTACTGGGGAGATGACCATGATCGAGACAAATCGTCCATCTCCCTAGTAGACACTTGAGCATAAAGGCTGTCGAGCCGCGACGTTAAACCAGGCGCTGCACGGGAGGCAACCCGTGAAAAATATTTTTTTTTTCTTTCCTTAGTGTAAAGTTTTTCTTTTATTCTATTTTCGTTCCTTTTTCTTGACTAGGCTTAGATTTGCATTTTAATTAGTAATTTTTATTTTATTTATTTTTTTAGTAGGGAATCTATGAATTTAACCAATTTTTGTTTAGTGAGGTGATTTTCAGGTATACTGGAGGAAAAATACTTGGAATCGAGGAAACGAGGCGAGGTATGAAAAATAAAATTTGATGGTGAAACAGAGCACTGGCGCGTTGGCGCCGTGTCACGGAGGCAATGCTCCGCGTTGACCTCCGTGACATGTTGAAGGCGAATCTGGAATTTTTAAAATTCCAGTAAGCCAACGCGTTGGCTCCGTGTCACGGAGGAGGGGCTCCGCGTTACCCTCCGTGACACGTTGCCCTTATTCCAGTGCCGGGTCACACCGGGTTTCTGGGTGACCCGCGTGTTTCTTTTAAATAAACCCCCGATTTTCGCCCAAATTTCCCCATTCCTTCTACCCTCCGCGACCAAACACCCATTCCCCTACCCCCAAGCTCCGTGCCACGTTGATAGGCAAGGAAAACGTCAAGTTTTTTCGGTTCTTCAAATACAAGGTATGTTTTCATCTTCGATCTCAAATTTCTGGCGAGTTTTGTCACTTTTGAGCATGTGAGGTGAGATATATCACCCTAGGTAAAAAAATTAAACATGATGTGAATTATTTTGTGATTGATTATGTTCGGATTATTGTAGTTGACGTTTGAACTTATCGATTGATTGAATAATTCAATATTGATTGTCGAATTGAGTTCTAGGGCTTGGGTTGTTGGATTTTAACGTGGGTAACTTGATAGTTTGATGAAATTGGTGCCTGGGTGTGTTTAGTAGTTGAGATAAGTCGTGGTAATTATTGTTTAATTGTGGAAAGACGACTAATTCTCAAATTTCTGTGGGGAAGTGCATACTATGTGAATGGGTTGAATTGCTTAGATTAGTTGTATATAATAGGGTTGTATTGTTGTTCTTATTTCTGTTGTGGTTATTGTTGCTAAGTGCTGTGGGTGAATAGCTGTCGATAGGAGGATTGGGTTAGCTGGATGAAGTCTGAGTAGTTCACTAGCCGTTATGCTATCGAAATTTTGTGAACGCACTAAGCAACATGTTTATAGTTGATTGTGTTTGGGGGTGTAAATAGAGTTATCCTTGCTAAAATGTTGTAAATATTGTTAAAGACTAAGTGTGGGGTAAATTTTGTTTAACCCGACCTTAGCCGAAGCTAACAAGTTTTTAGCTTAATATTGTGCTTGTCTGTGTAAATTGACAGGTACAATAGCTAGCCGACAAGATAAAGGCAAGGGTGCCTCAACCTCAGGCACCGACAGAAAGAGAATGAGACTGGGCACTGCTGTCCCAGCTGCACCTGCTGTTCCACGCGGTCAACACCGCCGATACGGAACACGATGGGTCACCGACGAAGGGAAGAAATGGTATAATAAGCACAAGGAAAGCAAATACTTCCCGGAGGAATATATTGTAAGGGAACCACTTGCACAGGAGTTCCCTCGCATGGTACAGAGGATTGAGGCAGCTGGGCTCAGTTTTATCTTTCAGGAGCCCAAGGAGTGCAACCTTCACTTGGTCCGGGAATTCTACGCCAACTGGAACCCGGCCATCAGGAGCCATACTATTAAAATCAGAGGGCAGATTGTCACCCTGGAACCCCAGCAGATGAATGCCATCGTTGGAGCGCGGGACACAGACGCCCACGTTCTCCGCCAGCTTAATATCACCCCACCGTACGCCGACATCAGACGTACGTTGTTTGGGGCTCGATCCACAACTCGATGGAGGAGACACAAAGAGAGGGGTTACCACCAGACTCTGCCTTATTCGCAGATGAACAAGGAGGCCAGAATCTGGCTAAAAATAGTATGTTCGTGTTTGATCCCGGGAGTGCATATGACAGACGTGACCCGGGACCGTGTCTGCCTGGTGTATGCCCTTATGAAAGGGCTTGAGATTAATGTGGGGGCGGTTATAATATCCGCCATGAAGAGAGCCAGACTACACCAGGGCCACATATACAGGTTTGGCGGACTCATCACCACCTTCCTCCGAGGCCTTGACATCGAGGAAGAAGCCTTGGATTACATTCTGCAGTTGGAGCGGAGGGCCCTTGATGTGACAAAAACCAAGGCCCCCGACACTACACACGGACCTGTGTTGAATCTGGGCGAGCGACATGCTCGTGACGACCAGTATATGGCCCGTATGTTCGGCATGCAGAGCTGCAGCTACGGATAGGTGGGAGACCAGCCACCGAGGATGAATTATGGCAGCTGGAGCTGGACTACCCCTTCGGCGAGAACGCCAGAGCTTTATGCAAGGTGGGGCCAGCCTTTGTGGAGCCGACTGACGAGGACGTCCCTACTGATGAGGAGACACGTCGTGAGGACTCTGATGTAGAGTCCGATGATGGCGATGGAGCTGATTCAGATATGGGCGACGAGGCCGCAGCACCGGATGAGGAAGTCGAATATTTTGACTAAGCAGGGAGTTCCACCACCCAAAATTTTGTGCTTTGTATTTTTGTGAACACTGGGGACAGTGTTCGATTTAAGTGTGGGGTGGGGAGTAGTTAGGTGCTGGGTCATAGGCTCTAAATCTGCTGTATATTCTTCCTTGACGTTTATGTATGTCTGTGCTTTCCCTGTTCTTGTGAACTGATTTGTGAATGATGTGTATATATTTGTTTGTGGCTAATGATGTGTGTCTTTAAAAAGTTATGGTTGCCTTTGTAAATATTTTGTAAATTTTGTAAATTTTTTCTTTTTCTATCGATATGATCGATATTTTTCAAAATTTTTGCGAAAAGATTTTGCATTTATCAACATAGTTTGCAAATATTTTCTATCGAAATGATCGATGTGTTGCAAAAATTTTGAAGTTTTAATTTTGGGTTTCTCGGAGTTTGTTTTCGGTTCTTTTACCGAGAATAGTCCCATTGAACCGATGTCATAGTTAGTGACCATTCCCTATGATGGATGGATGACGACCGTCTTAAGGGAAATGTAGTCGATAGGAGTAGATGTTTTGTTTTTAGTCTCTTTGGTGGATTGCATCAATAAACTGTAGTTGCTTATGGTTGCTAAAATTTCGTTGCGTGTTGTAATTGATGTTCAAAACGTGAAAATGATTCGTTTGAAAGCATGCAATTTTGTAAATATGTTGAGTTACCTAGGCTAGAGAATTTGGTTCATTATGATTGAGGCTTAATCTTGAATTCATGTAGTTGACTAATTAAAGAGTCTGTGAATGCATCTTGATTCGAGCATGTGCATGAAGTGTGAGTGAGGTTTTGCTATTCCATGTCATTGTGAATTGTCTAGAACTTGCCTGGCGTGTATACAAAACGAAATGAAGGAGGTGTAGTGTCGGAAAGGATGTAGGCATTTCTTTGTTTTAACCGTTAGTTTCCATTTTTTTTCTTGTCAAATTCTACCTTTTTATATGTTGTGTACCCTAGTCAGCCCGTTGAGCCTTTAGCCAATTTCTTTCTTTTGTCCAGAATTGTATGAACTAAGCTTTATTCCTTCTTTTCCTTAGCCTTAAAGTCTATAAGAAGCTTTTAAGCGCTTACAAAGAACAGAAAATGTTTCCCAAAGTGTTAAAGAGTGAAAAGAGTGAAAAGAAAAGAAAAGCAAAGTGAGGAAAGAAAAGATGATGTTGAAGAGGCACTAGTTGTAATTAAATGATAGTGAGGGTACATGAAAACCCTCTTTTTTGTGTCAAGTGTGCCGATGAAATGGGCTGTATGAAAGTAAACCAGCATGAATGGGAGAAAAAGAGAAAAGAGAGGAACAATGTCCATGAGTCGATGGGAATGAGTTGAAAAGGCGCTTAAGGATGCTAGCGACTATTATTGGCTAATCCAATATATATATACTAGATCCATAGCCCAGTTACAACCCATTAAAAGTCCTATTTGATCCTACATTGCATTTCTTTATATTAGTGGAGTAATACACTAAGGGCAAGCCTATGGGTCATGACATGATGCATGCGAATTCTTTTGGGAGAGAGAGTGAAATTAATTTTTATATGCCCCTACTTGCATGTTTGTGTGCTACACGAACATAAAAGGGGAAGTTTCTCTCGAGTTGTGAGGGTACATGCTTGGTGAAAGATTGATTTTCGTGTCGGATTTCTTGATTAGTTGATTTGCATGAGTTTGCCGATATCAAGAATCAATTCTTAAAAGTTTAGGAAGCCTCGATGTATTAAGGTCATTGTCTTGTACGACCAAGCATGTTTTCTTGATGATTTGCAAGAATTGAATAATCGGTATGACCCTAGCGTAAAATGTTGCACCATAGTGACGAAGGTTGGGATGTAATTTGCATGAGTTGTGTATGTGTTGTTCGAGGACGAACAAGGATTTAAGTGTGGGGTAAGTGATCTTGGGCAAATTTATATGCCCAAGTGATACTCAAACGTATCATTTTTACCTTGTTTGTTGTGCAATGTGTATATAATATCATGTATTTGGTAATAAAATGTGAATTTATACTAACCAACATGATTAGCATTTGTTTTGCAGGATAATGTGATTTTTAGGAGCTAAAATGCGTGTTGGAACTATGTCGGAGTTGGACTTGGATGCGAGCGTGGAAAAGACCTTGGATG
Source organism: Datura wrightii (assembly GCA_035772735.1). Lineage (NCBI taxonomy): Eukaryota > Viridiplantae > Streptophyta > Magnoliopsida > Solanales > Solanaceae > Datura > Datura wrightii. The sequence continues at coordinate 120,270,818 of JASDFA010000016.1, forward strand.
GCACATTTTACACTGGCTCCGCGATGGAGCCGTGCCACGCTGCCATCGCGGTAGCACACTGCCTGGGCAGGAATTAATTAGGCAATTTCCAGTGTGCCTGCGCGTCAGTTCCGTGGCATGGAGATAGGCCTCTGCGATGGCCTCCGTGCCACGTTGAGACCAATTATCTGGACCCTGTAATTTCTAGAGAGGGTCCGCGTCCACGCCGTGTCACGGAGGCAGTGCTCCGCGTTGGCCTCCGTGACACGTTGCTTGTTATTCCGGGAAAAAATTTCCCACTAGTATAAATAGCACACTTAGGTTATTTTTAAAGAGTCTTCCTTTTAGTTTTAGTTTTTAGCAGAGTTCAGGAGTGGAGAGAGGAACGTGGTTTTGTGGCAGTTGAAGAATAGAAAAGATAAGAGTTTTCTTCTCTTCCCTTTTTCTTTTCCTTCAATTGTATGCATGATTTACACTCATTCTAGGACGATTAATCCAAGAATGAGTGGCTAATTCCTTTCTTGCTGAGGTTTTGAACTTGTGTAATGATTATTGGTAATAATTGATATGGTTTCTTCTTCTTCTTGCATATTGTTCTATTAATTCTTGTGCTTAGTACATTCTTGATTGGCCACCATTAATGTATATCTAAAAAGTCCAATTTCACTCGAGAGAGCATGAAATTGGAAAGTTGTGAATTAATAGGGTATTGTTCTTAACTTGATTTGGGAAAATTGGGTTTTGATGTGCTTTCTTGATAAAAATATACTTGAAAGCCGTATTAGTCAATTTAGGAACCGGAATTGTAGTGTTAGGTCATAAATTTCATTTGATCACAGAAATGTAGACGAATGGTTTATGATTCTAAAGTGAAATTAAATACGAGAGTTTTAATTTCTAGGCAAACGTTCTTGACTAGCAATATGAAGAAGAGGATGACCAAATTATCATAATTATCAACTCCATTACTCGTTCTTAACCTTGGCATGAGCATATCCATTGTCTGAATTCAACGTAAATAATAGTTGTTAAGTTTAGTATATAATTAGTTTAGAAACAAAACTCCCTAAATTCTTGATTGGATAGTTGTTAGCATAGTTAGAAATAGAATAGAAATATAGTGAACTAGGAAATTTTGCATATCCAGAGCAGCCTCCTTGGATCGATACTTGGCTACTTAGCCACTTTATTACTTGTTTGACCACGTACACTTGCGTGTCGGTTTTTAACACATACCGAGCAGCAGAGCGCGAACAAGTTTTTGGCGCCGTTGCCGGGGAGGCTAGGCGATTTGTAAAATTTTGTTTAGTGTAAATTTACTGTATTTGTATTTTATTTTCTTAAGTGTTAACAACTTGGTCTTAGCCTGTATTTTGCAGATTTTTAATTTCTGTGAACACTGGCAAGGGACAAGGAGTTGGTGGAATCTTACTTAGAGCCAGAACGTGAATTGCATAGTCAACGTAGAGAAGCTCTTCGGAAGAAGCTGCAGTTGCTCAAACAGTCTACGATGGAGCAACCCAATCCACCAGTTGTACGGGCAGTGTTAGTGCCCGAGGAAGTAGCAGCCAGGCCGGTTCGCGAGGTGGCAATCCCACAAGCTAATAATGTACATTCTAGCATCCGCAAACCAGAGCCTGGGGGGAGATTTGAGTTAAAGCAAAATATGGTGCAACTTTTGCACACGAGCGGGCAGTTTACCGGTCTCCCTCACGAAGATCCGCAACAACATCTCCAGAACTTTTTGGAGATAAGTGACACGTACATACCCGCTGGAGTGTCACCTGATTATGTTCGGCTCACCTTATTTCCATTTTCCTTATTGGGTGAAGCCAAGAGGTGGTTAAAAGCTGAACCACCCAACTCTATATCAACGTGGGATGATCTTGCAAAGAAGTTCTTGATCAGATTTTTCCCTTCAGGTAAAACAGCTAAGCTTAGAAGTCAGATTCTAAGTTTTAAACAGAGGGAAGGAGAAAATCTTTATCAAGCCTGGGAAAGATTCAAGTCCATGTTGCGGGACTGTCCTCATCATCATCAGTCAAATGAGGTGTTGGTACACACTTTTATTGAGGGTTTGGAACCCCACACTAAAATTTTGTTAGACTCAGCAGCTGGAGGGCAAGCGCTGGAGAAGACTTATGAAGAGTTGTACACTTTGCTCAACCGAATCTCACAAGGCAATCCGGAATGGAATGCAGATTCTTCAAGGGGTGGAGCAAGGAAAGCAGCGGGAGTGTTCGAAGTGGATGGATTCACAGCTATTGCTGCACAGATAGCTGCTTTGCAAAATCAGTTAAACACTCACTTCAGCACTATGAATTTGAACCAGTCTTCAGCCTCAGTTAATGCAGTCCAACAGATGTGGTATGAAGTGTGTGGTAGTAGTGAGCATTCAGCTGAGTGCTGTGGTGCAAATCCTGATTCTGTCAACTATGTGGGCAATGCACAGAGGAATCAACAGCAGTTTGGTGGTAGCTACAACTCGAATTGGAGGAATCATCCGAATTTTTCGTGGGGTAGCAACAATCAACAAGGCCAAGGTTCAGGGCAGGGTATGCACAGAAACCAAGGAGGGCAACAAGGCTATCAGAATCAGTTCAGAAATCACAATGCCCCTCCTCCACCACCATCACCGACTATTGAGGAAATGTTCAAGACCATGATTGCCAACCAGGCACAATTGCAGGCTGACTACGTCAAACTGGCAGCCGAAGTAAAGAACAATCAATTGGCAACCAAGGCTCTTGAATATCAGTTTGGGCAATTTGCTAGTGCCCAAAATACTAGACCCAGGGGAGGACTACCTAGCGACACGGATCCAAATCCTAAGCAGGTAAATGCAGTGACCACGAGGAGTGGTTTACAATTAAAGGAGGTGGAACCTGAAAGACCGCCTCAGAAGTCAGGAGCAGTAGATGTTGAGGGAGAACAAACCTCAGATACGGGGAAGACCAAAGAAGCTGAACCAGCAAGGCCTCCACCCCCATTCCCTCAACGACTTAAGAAACACAAGGAGGAGGCGTGTTTCCAGAAATTCATGGAGGTACTCAAACAGGTACATGTTAACTTACCTCTTGTTGATGTCTTGCAGGGTGTGCCGAAATATGCAAAGTATATCAAAGACATTGTGGCCAACAAAAGTCATTTGACTGAGTATGCCACGGTGGCTTTAACAGAGGAATGCACATCCCGTATTCAGAACAGGTTGCCCACTAAACTAAAGGATCCTGGAAGTTTTACTATCCAGCTGACGATTGGGCAAAGTATCCGAGCTCGTGGGTTATGCGACTTGGGGGCAAGTATAAATCTGATGCCATCTTCGGTATTTAGAAAGTTAGGGCTAGGGAGTCCTAGACCCACAACAGTGATCTTGCAGCTAGCAGACAGGTCCTTAGCTAAGCCGGATGGCATTGTTGAGGATGTGTTAGTGCAGGTAGGCTCCCTCATTTTTCCGGTAGATTTCATTGTTCTGGATTTTGAACCAGATGCAGAAGTCCCATTTATTTTGGGACGACCATTTTTGGCAACCGGAAAGGCATTGATCGATGTAGCTGCGGGTCAACTCACAATGCGAGCACATGACAAGGTTGAGGTGTTCGACGTGTACAAGGCACCTAAGCTCCCGACTGTCTATAAGGAACTCTCGGTGATCAACGTGATTGATCATGGGAATGCAAATGGAGTGAGTGATTTCCGAGAGTTACGAGGTAGGCCACCAGACGAGGTTGAGAACTACTGGGGAGATGACCATGATCGAGACAAATCATCCATCTCCCTAGTAGACACTTGAGCATAAAGGCTGTCGAGCCGCGACGTTAAACCAGGCGCTGCACGGGAGGCAACCCGTGAAAAATATTTTTTTTTTCTTTCCTTAGTGTAAAGTTTTTCTTTTATTCTATTTTCTTTCCTTTTTCTTGACTAGGCTTAGATTTGCATTTTAATTAGTAATTTTTATTTTATTTATTTTTTTAGTAGGGAATCTATGAATTTAACCAATTTTTGTTTAGTGAGGTGATTTTCAGGTATACTGGAGGAAAAATACTTGGAATCGAGGAAACGAGGCGAGGTATGAAAAATAAAATTTGATGGTGAAACAGAGCACTGGCGCGTTGGCGCCGTGTCACGGAGGCAATGCTCCGCGTTGACCTCCGTGACACGTTGAAGGCGAATCTGGAATTTTTAAAATTCCAGTAAGCCAACGCGTTGGCTCCGTGTCACGGAGGAGGGGCTCCGCGTTACCCTCCGTGACACGTTGCCCTTATTCCAGTGCCGGGTCACACCGGGTTTCTGGGTGACCCGCGTGTTTCTTTTAAATAAACCCCCGATTTTCGCCCAAATTTCCCCATTCCTTCTACCCTCCGCGACCAAACACCCATTCCCCTACCCCCAAGCTCCGTGCCACGTTGATAGGCAAGGAAAACGTCAAGTTTTTTCGGTTCTTCAAATCCAAGGTATGTTTTCATCTTCGATCTCAAATTTCTGGCGAGTTTTGTCACTTTTGAGCATGTGAGGTGAGATATATCACCCTAGGTAAAAATATTAAACATGATGTGAATTATTTTGTGATTGATTATGTTCGGATTATTGTAGTTGACGTTTGAACTTATCGATTGATTGAATAATTCAATATTGATTGTCGAATTGAGTTCTAGGGCTTGGGTTGTTGGATTTTAACGTGGGTAACTTGATAGTTTGAAGAAATTGGTGCCTGGGTGTGTTTAGTAGTTGAGATAAGTCGTGGTAATTATTGTTTAATTGTGGAAAGACGACTAATTCTCAAATTTCTGTGGGGAAGTGCATACTATGTGAATGGGTTGAATTGCTTAGATTAGTTGTATATAATAGGGTTGTATTGTTGTTCTTATTTCTGTTGTGGTTATTGTTGCTAAGTGTTGTGGGTGAATAGCTCTCGATTGGAGGATTGGGTTAGCTGGATGAAGTCTGAGTAGTTCACTAGCCGTTATGCTATCGAAATTTTGTGAACGCACTAAGCAACATGTTTATAGTTGATTGTGTTTGGGGGTGTAAATAGAGTTATCCTTGCTAAAATATTGTAAATATTGTTAAAGACTAAGTGGGGTAAATTTTGTTTAACCCGACCTTAGCCGAAGCTAACAAGTTTTTAGCTTAATATTGTGCTTGTCTGTGTAAATTGACAGGTACAATAGCTAGCCGACAAGATAAAGGCAAGGGTGCCTCAACCTCAGGCACCGGCAGAAAGAGAATGAGACTGGGCACTGCTGTCCCAGCTGCACCTGCTGTTCCACGCGGTCAACACCGCCGATACGGAACACGATGGGTCACCGACGAAGGGAAGAAATGGTATAATAAGCACAAGGAAAGAAAATACTTCCCGGAGGAATATATTGCAAGGGAACCACTTGCACAGGAGTTCCCTCGCATGGTACAGAGGATTGAGGCAGCTGGGCTCAGTTTTATCTTTCAGGAGCCCAAGGAGTGCAACCTTCACTTGGTCCGGGAATTCTACGCCAACTGGAACCCGGCCATCAGGAGCCATACTATTAAAATCAGAGGGCAGATTGTCACCCTGGAACCCCAGCAGCTGAATGCCATCGTTGGAGCGCGGGACACAGACGCCCACGTTCTCCGCCAGCTCAATATCACCCCACCGTACGCCGACATCAGACGTACGTTGTGTGGGGCTCGATCCACAACCCGATGGAGGAGACACAAAGAGAGGGGTTACCACCAGACTCTACCTTATTCGCAGATGAACAAGGAGGCCAGAATCTAGCTAAAAATAGTATGTTCGTGTTTGATCCCGGGAGTGCATATGACAGACGTGACCCGGGACCGTGTCTGCCTGGTGTATGCCCTTATGAAAGGGCTTGAGATTAATGTGGGGGCGGTTATAATATCCGCCATGAAGAGAGCCAGACTACACCAGGGCCACAGATACGGGTTTGGCGGACTCATCACCACCTTCCTCCGAGGCCTTGACATCGAGGAAGAAGCCTTGGATTACATTCCGCAGTTGGAGCGGAGGGCCCTTGATGTGACAAAAACCAAGGCCCCCGACACTACACACAGACCTGTGCTGACTCTGGGCGAGCGACATGCTCGTGACGACCAGTATATGGCCCGTATGTTCGGCATGTAGAGCTGCAGCTACGGATAGGTGGGAGACCAGCCACCGAGGATGAATTATGGCAGCTGGAGCTGGACTACCCCTTCGGCGAGAACGCCAGAGCTTTATGCAAGGTGGGGCCAGCCTTTGTGGAGCCGACTGACGAGGACGTCCCTACTGATGAGGAGACACATTGTGAGGACTCTGATGTAGAGTCCGATGATGGCGATGGAGCTGATTCAGATATGGGCGACGAGGCCGCAGCACCGGATGAGGAAGTCGAATATTTCGACTAAGCAGGGAGTTCCACCACCCAAAATTTTGTGCTTTGTATTTTTGTGAACACTGGGGACAGTGTTCGATTTAAGTGTGGGGTGGGGAGTAGTTAGGTGCTGGGTCATAGGCTCTAAATCTGCTGTATATTCTTCCTTGACGTTTATGTATGTCTGTGCTTTCCCTGTTCTTGTGAACTGATTTGTGAATGATGTGTATATATTTGTTTGTGGCTAATGATGTGTGTCTTTAAAAAGTTATGGTTGCCTTTGTAAATATTTTGTAAATTTTGTAAATTTTTTCTTTTTCTATCGATATGATCGATATTTTTCAAAATTTTTGCGAAAAGATTTTGCATTTATCAACATAGTTTGCAAATATTTTCTATCGAAATGATCGATGTGTTGCAAAAATTTTGAAGTTTTAATTTTGGGTTTCTCGGAGTTTGTTTTCGGTTCTTTTACCGAGAATAGTCCCATTGAACCGATGTCATAGTTAGTGACCATTCCCTATGATGGATGGATGACGACCGTCTTAAGGGAAATGTAGTCGATAGGAGTAGATGTTTTGTTTTTAGTCTCTTTGGTGGATTGCATCAACAAACTGTAGTTGCTTATGGTTGCTAAAATTTCGTTGCGTGTTGTAATTGATGTTCAAAACGTGAAAATGATTCGTTTGAAAGCATGCAATTTTGTAAATATGTTGAGTTACCTAGGCTAGAGAATTTGGTTCATTATGATTGAGGCTTAATCTTGAATTCATGTAGTTGACTAATTAAAGAGTCTGTGAATGCATCTTGATTCGAGCATGTGCATGAAGTGTGAGTGAGGTTTTGCTATTCCATGTCATTGTGAATTGTCTAGAACTTGCCTGGCGTGTATACAAAACGAAATGAAGGAGGTGTAGTGTCGGAAAGGATGTAGGCATTTCTTTGTTTTAACCGTTAGTTTCCATTTTTTTTCTTGTCAAATTCTACCTTTTTATATGTTGTGTACCCTAGTCAGCCCGTTGAGCCTTTAGCCGATTTCTTTCTTTTGTCCAGAATTGTATGAACTAAGCTTTATTCCTTCTTTTCCTTAGCCTTAAAGTCTATAAGAAGCTCTTAAGCGCTTACAAAGAACAGAAAATGTTTCCCAAAGTGTTAAAGAGTGAAAAGAGTGAAAAGAAAAGAAAAGCAAAGTGAGGAAAGAAAAGATGATGTTGAAGAGGCACTAGTTGTAATTAAATGATAGTGAGGGTACATGAAAACCCTCTTTTTTGTGTCAAGTGTGCCGATGAAATGAGCTGTATGAAAGTAAACCAGCATGAATGGGAGAAAAAGAGAAAAGAGAGGAACAATGTCCATGAGTCGATGGGAATGAGTTGAAAAGGCGCTTAAGGATGCTAGCGACTATTATTGGCTAATCCAATATATATATACTAGATCCATAGCCCAGTTACAACCCATTAAAAGTCCTATTTGATCCTACATTGCATTTCTTTATATTAGTGGAGTAATACACTAAGGGCAAGCCTATGGGTCATGACATGATGCATGCGAATTCTTTTGGGAGAGAGAGTGAAATTAATTTTTATATGCCCCTACTTGCATGTTTTTGTGCTGCACGAACATAAAAGGGGAAGTTTCTCTCGAGTTGTGAGGGTACATGCTTGATGAAAGATTGATTTTCGTGTCGGATTTCTTGATTAGTTGATTTGCATGAGTTTGCCGATATCAAGAATCAATTCTTAAAAGTTTAGGAAGCCTCGATGTATTAAGGTCATTGTCTTGTACGACCAAGCATGTTTTCTTGATGATTTGCAAGAATTGAATAATCGGTATGACCCTAGCGTAAAATGTTGCACCATAGTGACGAAGGTTGGGATGTAATTTGCATGAGTTGTGTATGTGTTGTTCGAGGACGAACAAGGATTTAAGTGTGGGGTAAGTGATCTTGGGCAAATTTATATGCCCAAGTGATACTCAAACGTATCATTTTTACCTTGTTTGTTGTGCAATGTGTCTATAATATCATGTATTTGGTAATAAAATGTGAATTTATACTAACCAACATGATTAGCATTTGTTTTGCAGGATAATGTGATTTTTAGGAGCTAAAATGCGTGTTGGAACTATGTCGGAGTTGGACTTGGATGCGAGCGTGGAAAAGACCTTGGATGGCACATTTTACACTGGCTCCGCGATTGAGCCGTGCCACGCTGCCATCGCGGTAGCACACTGCCTGGGCAGGAATTAATTAGGTAATTTCCAGTGTGCCTGCGCGTCAGTTCCGTGGCATGGAGATAGGCCTCCGCGATGGCCTCCGTGCCACGTTGAGACCAATTATCCGGACCCTGCAATTTCCAGAGAGGGTCCGCGTCCACGCCGTGTCACGGAGGCAGTGCTCCGCGTTGGCCTCCGTGACACGTTGCTTGTTATTCCGGGAAAAAATTTCCCACTTGTATAAATAGCACACTTAGGTTATTTTTAAAGAGTCTTCCTTTTAGTTCTAGTTTTTAGCAGAGTTCAGGAGTGGAGAGAGGAACGTGGTTTTGTGGCAGTTGAAGAATAGAAAAGATAAGAGTTTTCTTCTCTTCCCTTTTTCTTTTCCTTCAATTGTATGCATGATTTACACTCATTCTAGGACGATTAATCCAAGAATGAGTGGCTAATTCCTTTCTTGCTGAGGTTTTGAACTTGTGTAATGATTATTGGTAATAATTGATATGGTTTCTTCTTCTTCTTGCATATTGTTCTATTAATTCTTGTGCTTAGTACATTCTTGATTGGCCACCATTAATGTATATCTAAAAAGTCCAATTTCACTCGAGAGAGCATGAAATTGGAAAGTTGTGAATTAATAGGGTATTGTTCTTAACTTGATTTGGGAAAATTGGGTTTTGATGTGCTTTCTTGATAAAAATATACTTGAAAGCCGTATTAGTCAATTTAGGAACCGGAATTGTAGTGTTAGGTCATAAATTTCATTTGATCACAGAAATGTAGACGAATGGTTTATGATTCTAAAGTGAAATTAAATACGAGAGTTTTAATTTCTAGGCAAACGTTCTTGACTAGCAATATGAAGAAGAGGATGACCAAATTATCATAATTATCAACTCCATTACTCGTTCTTAACCTTGGCATGAGCATATCCATTGTCTGAATTCAACGTAAATAATAGTTGTTAAGTTTAGTATATAATTAGTTTAGAAACAAAACTCCCTAAATTCTTGATTGGATAGTTGTTAGCATAGTTAGAAATAGAATAGAAATATAGTGAACTAGGAAATTTTGCATATCCAGAGCAGCCTCCTTGGATCGATACTTGGCTACTTAGCCACTTTATTACTTGTTTGACCACGTACACTTGCGTGTCGGTTTTTAACACATACCGAGCAGCAGAGCGCGAACAAGTTTTTGGCGCCGTTGCCGGGGAGGCTAGGCGATTTGTAAAATTTTGTTTAGTGTAAATTTACTGTATTTGTATTTTATTTTCTTAAGTGTTAACAACTTGGTCTTAGCCTGTATTTTGCAGATTTTTAATTTCTGTGAACACTGGCAAGGGACAAGGAGTTGGTGGAATCTTACTTAGAGCCAGAACGTGAATTGCATAGTCAACGTAGAGAAGCTCTTCGGAAGAAGCTGCAGTTGCTCAAACAGTCTACGATGGAGCAACCCAATCCACCAGTTGTACGGGCAGTGTTAGTGCTCGAGGAAGTAGCAGCCAGGCCGGTTCGCGAGGTGGCAATCCCACAAGCTAATAATGTACATTCTAGCATCCGCAAACCAGAGCCTGGGGGGAGATTTGAGTTAAAGCAAAATATGGTGCAACTTTTGCACACGAGCGGGCAGTTTACCGGTCTCCCTCACGAAGATCCGCAACAACATCTCCAGAACTTTTTGGAGATAAGTGACACGTACATACCCGCTGAAGTGTCACCTGATTATGTTCGGCTCACCTTATTTCCATTTTCCTTATTGGGTGAAGCCAAGAGGTGGTTAAAAGCTGAACCACCCAACTCTATATCAACGTGGGATGATCTTGCAAAGAAGTTCTTGATCAGATTTTTCCCTTCAGGTAAAACAGCTAAGCTTAGAAGTCAGATTCTAAGTTTTAAACAGAGGGAAGGAGAAAATCTTTATCAAGCCTGGGAAAGATTCAAGTCCATGTTGCGGGACTGTCCTCATCATCATCAGTCAAATGAGGTGTTGGTACACACTTTTATTGAGGGTTTGGAACCCCACACTAAAATTTTGTTAGACTCAGCAGCTGGAGGGCAAGCGCTGGAGAAGACTTATGAAGAGTTGTACACTTTGCTCAACCGAATCTCACAAGGCAATCCGGAATGGAATGCAGATTCTTCAAGGGGTGGAGCAAGGAAAGCAGCGGGAGTGTTCGAAGTGGATGGATTCACAGTTATTGCTGCACAGATAGCTGCTTTGCAAAATCAGTTAAACACTCACTTCAGCACTATGAATTTGAACCAGTCTTCAGCCTCAGTTAATGCAGTCCAACAGATGTGGTGTGAAGTGTGTGGTAGTAGTGAGCATTCAGCTGAGTGCTGTGGTGCAAATCCTGATTCTGTCAACTATGTGGGTAATGCACAGAGGAATCAACAGCAGTTTGGTGGTAGCTACAACTCGAATTGGAGGAATCATCCGAATTTTTCGTGGGGTAGCAACAATCAACAAGGCCAAGGTTCAGGGCAGGGTATGCACAGAAACCAAGGAGGGCAACAAGGCTATCAGAATCAGTTCAGAAATCACAATGCCCCTCCTCCACCACCATCACCGACTATTGAGGAAATGTTCAAGACCATGATTGCCAACCAGGCACAATTGCAGGCTGACTACGTCAAACTGGAAGCCGAAGTAAAGAACAATCAATTGGCAACCAAGGCTCTTGAATATCAGTTTGGGCAATTTGCTAGTGCCCAAAATACTAGACCCAGGGGAGGACTACCTAGCGACACGGATCCAAATCCTAAGCAGGTAAATGCAGTGACCACGAGGAGTGGTTTACAATTAAAGGAGGTGGAACCTGAAAGACCGCCTCAGAAGTCAGGAGCAGTAGATGTTGAGGGAGAACAAACCTCAGATACGGGGAAGACCAAAGAAGCTGAACCAGCAAGGCCTCCACCCCCATTCCCTCAACGACTTAAGAAACACAAGGAGGAGGCGTGTTTCCAGAAATTCATGGAGGTACTCAAACAGGTACATGTTAACTTACCTCTTGTTGATGTCTTGCAGGGTGTGCCGAAATATGCAAAGTATATCAAAGACATTGTGGCCAACAAAAGTCATTTGACTGAGTATGCCACGGTGGCTTTAACAGAGGAATGCACATCCCGTATTCAGAACAGGTTGCCCACTAAACTAAAGGATCCTGGAAGTTTTACTATCCAGCTGACGATTGGGCAAAGTATCCGAGCTCGTGGGTTATGCGACTTGGGGGCAAGTATAAATCTGATGCCATCTTCGGTATTTAGAAAGTTAGGGCTAGGGAGTCCTAGACCCACAACAGTGATCTTGCAGCTAGCAGACAGGTCCTTAGCTAAGCCGGATGGCATTGTTGAGGATGTGTTAGTGCAGGTAGGCTCCCTCATTTTTCCGGTAGATTTCATTGTTCTGGATTTTGAACCAGATGCAGAAGTCCCATTTATTTTGGGACGACCATTTTTGGCAACCGGAAAGGCATTGATCGATGTAGCTGCGGGTCAACTCACAATGCGAGCACACGACAAGGTTGAGGTGTTCGACGTGTACAAGGCACCTAAGCTCCCGACTGTCTATAAGGAACTCTCGGTGATCAACGTGATTGATCATGGGAATGCAAATGGAGTGAGTGATTTCCGAGAGTTACGAGGTAGGCCACCAGACGAGGTTGAGAACTACTGGGGAGATGACCATGATCGAGACAAATCGTCCATCTCCCTAGTAGACACTTGAGCATAAAGGCTGTCGAGCCGCGACGTTAAACCAGGTGCTGCACGGGAGGCAACCCGTGAAAAATATTTTTTTTTCCTTAGTGTAAAGTTTTTCTTTTATTCTATTTTCTTTCCTTTTTCTTGACTAGGCTTAGATTTGCATTTTAATTAGTAATTTTTATTTTATTTATTTTTTTAGTAGGGAATCTATGAATTTAACCAATTTTTGTTTAGTGAGGTGATTTTCAGGTATACTGGAGGAAAAATACTTGGAATCGAGGAAACGAGGCGAGGTATGAAAAATAAAATTTGATGGTGAAACAGAGCACTGGCGCGTTGGCGCCGTGTCACGGAGGCAATGCTCCGCGTTGACCTCCGTGACACGTTGAAGGCGAATCTGGAATTTTTAAAATTCCAGTAAGCCAACGCGTTGGCTCCGTGTCACGGAGGAGGGGCTCCGCGTTACCCTCCGTGACACGTTGCCCTTATTCCAGTGCCGGGTCACACCGGGTTTCTGGGTGACCCGCGTGTTTCTTTTAAATAAACCCCCGATTTTCGCCCAAATTTCCCCATTCCTTCTACCCTCCGCGACCAAACACCCATTCCCCTACCCCCAAGCTCCGTGCCACGTTGATAGGCAAGGAAAACGTCAAGTTTTTTCGGTTCTTCAAATCCAAGGTATGTTTTCATCTTCGATCTCAAATTTCTGGCGAGTTTTGTCACTTTTGAGCATGTGAGGTGAGATATATCACCCTAGGTAAAACAATTAAACATGATGTGAATTATTTTGTGATTGATTATGTTCGGATTATTGTAGTTGACGTTTGAACTTATCGATTGATTGAATAATTCAATATTGATTGTCGAATTGAGTTCTAGGGCTTGGGTTGTTGGATTTTAACGTGGGTAACTTGATAGTTTGATGAAATTGGTGCCTGGGTGTGTTTAGTAGTTGAGATAAGTCGTGGTAATTATTGTTTAATTGTGGAAAGACGACTAATTCTCAAATTTCTGTGGGGAAGTGCATACTATGTGAATGGGTTGAATTGCTTAGATTAGTTGTATATAATAGGGTTGTATTGTTGTTCTTATTTCTGTTGTGGTTATTGTTGCTAAGTGCTGTGGGTGAATAGCTGTCGATAGGAGGATTGGGTTAGCTGGATGAAGTCTGAGTAGTTCGCTAGCCGTTATGCTGTCGAAATTTTGTGAACGCACTAAGCAACATGTTTATAGTTGATTGTGTTTGGGGGTGTAAATAGAGTTATCCTTGCTAAAATGTTGTAAATATTGTTAAAGACTAAGTGTGGGGTAAATTTTGTTTAACCCGACCTTAGCCGAAGCTAACAAGTTTTTAGCTTAATATTGTGCTTGTCTGTGTAAATTGACAGGTACAATGGCTAGCCGACAAGATAAAGGCAAGGGTGCCTCAACCTCAGGCACCGGCAGAAAGAGAATGAGACTGGGCACTGCTGTCCCAGCTGCACCTGCTGTTCCACGCGGTCAACACCGCCGATACGGAACACGATGGGTCACCGAAGAAGGGAAGAAATGGTATAATAAGCACAAGGAAAACAAATACTTCCCGGAGGAATATATTGCAAGGGAACCACTTGCACAGGAGTTCCCTCGCATGGTACAGAGGATTGAGGCAGCTGGGCTCAGTTTTATCTTTCAGGAGCCCAAGGAGTGCAACCTTCACTTGGTCCTGGAATTCTACGCCAACTGGAACCCGACCATCATGAGCCATACTATTAAAATTAGAGGGCAGATTGTCACCGTGGAACCCCAGCAGCTGAATGCCATCGTTGGAGCGCGGGACACAGACGCCCACGTTCTCCGCCAGCTCAATATCACCCCACCGTACACCGACATCAGACGTATGTTTTGTGGGGCTCAATCCACAGCCCGATGGAGGAGACACAAAGAGAGGGGTTACCACCAGACTCTGCCTTATTCGCAGATGAACAAGGAGGCCAGAATCTGGCTAAAAATAGTATGTTCGTGTTTGATCCCGGGAGTGCATATGACAGACGTGACCCGGGACCGTGTCTGCCTGGTGTATGCCCTTATGAAAGGGCTTGAGATTAATGTGGGGGCGGTTATAATATCCACCATGAAGAGAGCCAGACTACACCAGGGCCACAGATACGGGTTTGGCGGACTCATCACCACCTTCCTCCGAGGCCTTGACATCGAGGAAGAAGCCTTGGATTACATTCCGCAGTTGGAGCGGAGGGCCCTTGATGTGACAAAAACCAAGGCCCCCGACACTACACACAGACCTGTGCTGACTCTGGGCGAGCGACATGCTCGTGACGACCAGTATATGGCCCGTATGTTCGGCATGCAGATGCTGCAGCTACGGATAGGTGGGAGACCAGCCACCGAGGATGAATTATGGCAGCTGGAGCTGGACTACCCCTTCGGCGAGAACGCCAGAGCTTTATGCAAGGTGGGGCCAGCCTTTGTGGAGCCGACTGACGACGACGTCCCTACTGATGAGGAGACACGTCGTGAGGACTCTGATGTAGAGTCCGATGACGGCGATGGAGCTGATTTAGATATGGGCGACGAGGCCACAGCACCGGATGAGGAAGTCGAATATTTCGACTAAGCAGGGAGTTCCACCACCCAAAATTTTGTGCTTTGTATTTTTGTGAACATTAGGGACAGTGTTCGATTTAAGTGTGGGGTGGGGAGTAGTTAGGTGCTGGGTCATAGGCTCTAAATCTGCTGTATATTCTTCCTTGACGTTTATGTATGTCTGTGCTTTCCCTGTTCTTGTGAACTGATTTGTGAATGATGTGTATATATTTGTTTGTGGCTAATGATGTGTGTCTTTAAAAAGTTATGGTTGCCTTTGTAAATATTTTGTAAATTTTGTAAATTTTTTCTTTTTCTATCGATATGATCGATATTCTTCAAAATTTTTGTGAAAAGATTTTGCATTTATCAACATAGTTTGCAAATATTTTCTATCGAAACGATCGATGTGTTGCAAAAATTTTGAAGTTTTAATTTTGGATTTCTCGGAGTTTGTTTTCGGTTCTTTTACCGAGAATAGTCCCATTGAACCGATGTCATAGTTAGTGACCATTCCCTATGATGGATGGATGACGACCGTCTTAAGGGAAATGTAGTCGATAGGAGTAGATGTTTTGTTTTTAGTCTCTTTGGTGGATTGCATCAATAAACTGTAGTTGCTTATGGTTGCTAAAATTTCGTTGCGTGTTGTAATTGATGTTCAAAACGTGAAAATGATTCGTTTGAAAGCATGCAATTTTGTAAATATGTTGAGTTACCTAGGCTAGAGAATTTGGTTCATTATGATTGAGGCTTAATCTTGAATTCATGTAGTTGACTAATTAAAGAGTCTGTGAATGCATCTTGATTCGAGCATGTGCATGAAGTGTGAGTGAGGTTTTGCTATTCCATGTCATTGTGAATTGTCTAGAACTTGCCTGGCGTGTATACAAAACGAAATGAAGGAGGTGTAGTGTCGGAAAGGATGTAGGCATTTCTTTGTTTTAACCGTTAGTTTCCATTTTTTTT
The DNA here is from genome assembly GCA_035772735.1 of Datura wrightii. NCBI lineage: Eukaryota > Viridiplantae > Streptophyta > Magnoliopsida > Solanales > Solanaceae > Datura > Datura wrightii. Next base: position 120,286,623 of record JASDFA010000016.1, read on the forward strand.
CTTGTCAAATTCTACCTTTTTATATGTTGTGTACCCTAGTCTGCCCGTTGAGCCTTTAGCCGATTTCTTTCTTTTGTCCAGAATTATATGAACTAAGCTTTATTCCTTCTTTTCCTTAGCCTTAAAGTCTATAAGAAGCTCTTAAGCGCTTACAAAGAACAGAAAATGTTTCCCAAAGTGTTAAAGAGTGAAAAGAGTGAAAAGAAAAGAAAAGCAAAGTGAGGAAAGAAAAGATGATGTTGAAGAGGCACTAGTTGTAATTAAATGATAGTGAGGGTACATGAAAACCCTCTTTTTTGTGTCAAGTGTGCCGATGAAATGAGCTGTATGAAAGTAAACCGACATGAATGGGAGAAAAAGAGAAAAGAGATGAACAATGTCCATGAGTCGATGGGAATGAGTTGAAAAGGCGCTTAAGGATGCTAGCGACTATTATTGGCTAATCCAATATATATATACTAGATCCATAGCCCAGTTACAACCCATTAAAAGTCCTATTTGATCCTACATTGCATTTCTTTATATTAGTGGAGTAATACCCTAAGGGCAAGCCTATGGGTCATGACATGATGCATGCGAATTCTTTTGGGAGAGAGAGTGAAATTAATTTTTATATGCCCCTACTTGCATGTTTGTGTGCTGCACGAACATAAAAGGGGAAGTTTCTCTCGAGTTGTGAGGGTACATGCTTGATGAAAGATTGATTTTCGTGTCGGATTTCTTGATTAGTTGATTTGCATGAGTTTGCCGATATCAAGAATCAATTCTTAAAAGTTTAGGAAGCCTCGATGTATTAAGGTCATTGTCTTGTACGACCAAGCATGTTTTCTTGATGATTTGCAAGAATTGAATAATCGGTATGACCGTAGCGTAAAATGTTGCACCATAGTGACGAAGGTTGGGATGTAATTTGCATGAGTTGTGTATGTGTTGTTCGAGGACGAACAAGGATTTAAGTGTGGGGTAAGTGGTCTTGGGCAAATTTATATGCCCAAGTGATACTCAAACGTATCATTTTTACCTTGTTTGTTGTGCAATGTGTATATAATATCATGTATTTGGTAATAAAATGCGAATTTATACTAACCAACATGATTAGCATTTGTATTGCAGGATAATGTGATTTTTAGGAGCTAAAATGCGTGTTGGAACTATGTCGGAGTTGGACTTGGATGCGAGCATGGAAAAGACCTTGGATGGCACATTTTACACTGGCTCCGCGATGGAGCCGTGCCACGCTGCCATCGCGGTAGCACACTGCCTGGGCAGGAATTAATTAGGCAATTTCCAGTGTGCCTGCGCGTCAGTTCCGTGGCACGGAGATAGGCCTCCGCGATGGCCTTCGTGCCACGTTGAGACCAATTATCCGGACCCTGCAATTTCCAGAGAGGGTCCGCGTCCACGCCATGTCACGGAGGCAGTGCTCCGCGTTGGCCTCCGTGACACGTTGCTTGTTATTCCGGGAAAAAATTTCCCACTAGTATAAATAGCACACTTAGGTTATTTTTAAAGAGTCTTCCTTTTAGTTCTAGTTTTTAGCAGAGTTCAGGAGTGGAGAGAGGAACGTGGTTTTGTGGCAGTTGAAGAATAGAAAAGATAAGAGTTTTCTTCTCTTCCCTTTTTCTTTTCCTTCAATTGTATGCATGATTTACACTCATTCTAGGACGATTAATCCAAGAATGAGTGGCTAATTCCTTTCTTGCTGAGGTTTTGAACTTGTGTAATGATTATTGGTAATAATTGATATGGTTTCTTCTTCTTCTTGCATATTGTTCTATTAATTCTTGTGCTTAGTACATTCTTGATTGGCCACCATTAATGTATATCTAAAAAGTCCAATTTCACTCGAGAGAGCATGAAATTGGAAAGTTGTGAATTAATAGGGTATTGTTCTTAACTTGATTTGGGAAAATTGGGTTTTGATGTGCTTTCTTGATAAAAATATACTTGAAAGCCGTATTAGTCAATTTAGGAACCGGAATTGTAGTGTTAGGTCATAAATTTCATTTGATCACAGAAATGTAGACGAATGGTTTATGATTCTAAAGTGAAATTAAATACGAGAGTTTTAATTTCTAGGCAAACGTTCTTGACTAGCAATATGAAGAAGAGGATGACCAAATTATCATAATTATCAACTCCATTACTCGTTCTTAACCTTGGCATGAGCATATCCATTGTCTGAATTCAACGTAAATAATAGTTGTTAAGTTTAGTATATAATTAGTTTAGAAACAAAACTCCCTAAATTCTTGATTGGATAGTTGTTAGCATAGTTAGAAATAGAATAGAAATATAGTGAACTAGGAAATTTTGCATATCCAGAGCAGCCTCCTTGGATCGATACTTGGCTACTTAGCCACTTTATTACTTGTTTGACCACGTACACTTGCGTGTCGGTTTTTAACACATACCGAGCAGCAGAGCGCGAACAATGTGTATTGACTATAGGCAGTTGAATAAGGTCACCATCAACAATAGGTACCCTTTACCAAGGATTGATGACCTATTCGATCAACTTCAGGGTGCTAAGTATTTCTCCAAGATAGATCTCAAGTCCGGGTATCACCAGCTCAGGGTTCAAGAGAGCGATATCCCAAAGACAGCTTTCAAAACCCGGTATGGCCATTATGAATTCATTGTTATGTCTTTTGGACAACCAATGCCCATGCATCTTTTATGGACCTGATGAACAAGGTATTCAAGGCGTATATGGATATGTTTGTGATTGTGTTCATTGATGACATATTAATATACTCCAGGAGGAGGAGGAGCTTGCCGCACGTCTGAGGGTAGCACTCCAGACCCTCAAGGATAACCAGCTATATGCCAAGTTAAGCAAATGTGAGTTTTGGTTGAACTCAACTACAATCTTGGGATATGTAGTGTCAAGCGAATATAATAAGGGTGGACTCCCAGAAAATAGAGGCGGTAAAGAATAGACCCAAACCGGTAAGCCCTTCAGAAATCAGGATCTTCTTGGGATTTGCGGGTTACTATCGGAGGTTCATAGAAGGTTTCTCATCCATTGCAGCCCCATTTACTAGATTGACTTAGAAAAAGGTGATGTTCCCATGGTCGGAGGCTTGTGAGAAGAGCTTCCATGAATTGAAGGCCAGACTCACTTCGACACTGGTGTTAACTTTACCAGAGGGCTCCGATGGTTTTTTTGTATACTGTGATGCTTCGAGGGTTGGACTGGGATGTGTATTGATGCAGCACGGGAAGGTCATAGCATATGCTTTTATACAAATGAAAATTCATGAGAAAAATTACCCGACCTATGATCTTGAGTTGACCGCAGTGGTGTTTGCATTAAAGATGTGGCGACACTATTTGTATGGGGTTCATGTAGATGTATTCATTGACCACTAAAGCTTATAATATGTTTTCACACAGAAGGATCTCAATCTTCGGCAATGAAGGTGGTTGGAGCTACTTAAGGACTATGACATGAGTGTTCTTTATAACCCGGGTAAGGCCAACGTGGTAGTGGATGCCCTTAGTAGACTCTCTATGGGGAGTGTGTCGCATGTGAGTGAGGGCAAGAAGGATCTGGTGAAGAAGATGCATCGTCTTGCATGGTTGGGGGTTAGATTGGTTAGCTCGGCTGATGGTGGTGTAGTTGTTCAGAACGGATCAGAGTCGTCCTTGCTGATGGAGGTGAAGGCTAAGCAAGATGAAGATCCAACATTGGTAAAGTTGAAAGAAATTGTTAAACAGTCAGAAGGTAGAAGTCTTCTCCAAGGGGGGAGATGGTGTACTCCAGTACCAGGGTCGCTTATGTGTTCGGAACGTGGATGATTTGAGGAGCTAGATATTGCATGAGGCTTAAGGATCCAGATATTTTATCCACCCAAGTGCCACCAAGATGTATCATGCCTTGCGGGAAATCTACTAGTGGAATGGCATGAAGAGGGACATTGCAGAATTTGTAGCCAAGTGTCCGAACTGCCAACAAGTGAAAATTGAGCAAAGACCGGGGGGTGTGCTCCAAAATATCAGCATTCCTACTTGGAAGTGGGAAAAAATCAACATGGACTTCATAACAGGTTTGCCCCGCACTCGTAGACAATATGACTCCATTTGGGTTGTGGTCGACAGGTTGACCGAGGCTGCTCATTTCTTACCAGTCAAAAGAACCAATTCAATGAAAGATTATGCTAAGTTATACATTCATTTGATGGATGCTCTTTAGCCGTTATGTTCTTGTCATGGGTCGATTTGGAGCTATTCGTGGTTCTAGGTTCTGTGTCTTGTTTCGGACCTATGTGCGGATCCTGATAAACTTGGTATCAGAGCTAAGGTTTAGAGTGTCCTAGGGTGTCTGAAAGACACATTGAGTAGAGTCTTTTCCATCGGTGTGAAGCACACCACACCTATAGGGGAGAGGTTCCCTTCTTTCATGATCTATGTCGTGCGATGATGTATCTCTCCATCCTTCTAACTCGTGCTATACGCATTTGCAGAATCATGCCTCCATGCTGAGTAAATGGGAGAAGAAACCAAAATGGAAATGGCCATGAAGATGGCAATAGAGATGGCCACCAGCAAGCCCCACCAGCACCAGCAGGTCCTTTGCCCGAGTAGGTCTCTCATGCCTAGTATAGAATGGCTTTTTAGATGTTGGCAAAGGCTTTGACCACTCAGGTCAACCAGCAGGCGTAGCCCATGTTCCTTAGAATGGGAACGCAGTGGCGACTCGAGTTAGGGACTTTCTCAGTATGAATCTACCTGAGTTCCTTAGATCAAGAGTAGATGAGGATCTGAATGAGTTTCTTGAGGAGATACAAAAGATCACCAAGATTATGGGGGTGACATGAGAAGAGAGCGCATACTTAGCTTCCTATCAGCTGAAGGGGGTTGCTTATATTTGGTAACTTCAGCGGAGGGATGGTAGAGCAGTGGGTGCACTTCCTGTGAGCTAGGATGAGTTCATGACTGCCTTCTTAGACAAGTTCTTCCTTAGGGATTGTAGGGAAGAAAAGGTGGTGGAGTTCATCAACTTTAGGCAGAACAATATGACTATACAAGAGTGTGCCTTGGAGTTCACCCAGCTGTCCAAGCATGCGCTGGAGATGGTTGCAAATTAGAGAGCCCGTATGAACAGATTTGTGTATGAAGTGTCAGACTGTAACACCCTAGAAGTTCTAAGACTAGACTCAAGATTTGAAATGGGAACAACAGAAAAATCTAAGATTTTGACTTCGAATGACTGATGGTATGAGCTATAAGAAGGACCTAGGACCCGCAGGAACCACTGTGGTTAGCAGTTATGAGGAAGGAGTTGGTAACAACGGGCCTTGTAATGACTCACTTGTTGAAGGTATTGCTCATAGGTAGGAATCATGGTTTGGTTCCGAAATAGTCAGAAGGGAAGGTACAACTCATGGTATGGCCCGTGGTAAGGAACCATGAATTGTTACTTCCACTCATAGGAAGGAGTAGGGGATTCCTCCCGATTGTGATAATGGATAGATTCCATGACTCGTTCGATAAGGATATGAGTCATGGTGTGACTGGTGGAAAAGTTTAGAACCCAGGATTTCACCAGAAGTTGTAACGAGAGGAAACCACGACCCATAAGATTGAGGTATGGTCCGTAGGAAGAGTTGTGGTACCTAACAGTGTGTAATTTTCCTACATTTTAATTGGGGAAATTTTGTAATTCCTAAATTCCTAATCTCTAAACTATATCGTTTTAAGCTCAGAATAGGGGAGTTTTAATGGGGTTTAATCTATTCTTACCTATTCCCTCTCCCATGCATGCAAACTAGAGGATTTCTAAAGGAAGATCAAGCCTAGCACTCCCCAATTTCTTCTCCAATTCCTTTGAGCTTTCAAGGGAGAGTGTAAGATTAGATTTCCCAAGTATGTAAAGTTGTGAATGAGAGACCCTCTGCACTCTCATGCCCCAATTTCCCTCCATGTTCATGAATTCAAGTATTAAAGTAAATTTGATGATCCTATGGGGTTTTAAGCCCAAATTTATGAAATTCTCTTTGATTTGATTATGGGTCATTTCCCTTCATGTTCCAAATGTTGTGTTAAGATCTATGGATAGATTATAAATTTAAATTGATTATATATTTTATGGTTTCAAATCTCAATCAATCTATGCCCAATTAGGCAAGGTTTCACGAAAAGTCAAATTATGATACTATTATGATTTTGATCTTACTAAGTCTAAATTATGATTTATGATTAATGTTGTGATTTCTCTTCAAGTACTCTTCATGGATTTATGAATATCAAGTATATGAATTTTCACAAGTATGCATGGTCTCCATGATTCATGAATTTATGACTTTTGGCCGACTCACGGGCCCTATTCATTGCTAATCATGTATTTCAAGTATAATCAAGTATGCTATGATTTATTTGTCCATGAACTTCATAAATGATTTCACGATTATGATATGAGCCTCATGTGCATGTTTTTAGGAGCAGTGTCTAGCACCGTTAGACCTGACGTTCAGGTAAATTCTGTGGTCTCAAAACTACGTGTCACCGTAGGTATATATGTATTTTTGGATCCCCTATGATATCACATCATGCACGTCCCTTGCCTGGTAAGCCTGGGACGGCTCTACCCACTTGAGCGAATTAGTTGCGGCATCATGTAAGCTCTATCGTGATGGTGTCTGTTAAGATGGCTTCTCCCATTGTTCCTCATGATTTATGCATTATCATGTTATGTTACTTTGGCTCAAGTTATGTTTTTCTAAAGTTTCTCTTATGACTATGATTATGATTGAATTATGAATGGTTTGAAAACCTTAAGCCCTCATGTTTATATTATGATATTTACTTCACGTTCATGATGTCCTATTCTTACAAACTCTTATGTATTTTTAACTATCCAGTTTTACTTACCTTGCATACTTAGTATATTCCAAGAACTGACCGCATACTCTATGTTGTATCATTTCATGATACAGGTCCGAAGGATTAGTCACAACTGTATCATAAGTCCTTCTTTCCCTTCAAGCCTATTTTTCCAATGTTGGTGAGTCCTCATCCTTTCAGGACATTCAGTTATCCATTGATATGTTATATTCAGCTAGTTGATTCAGTTTTAGCTTGATATGTATGTAGAATTTTCTTAAGCATGTTTTATTATTTCAGTTTTCGCTTGTTGTATGCACTTAGTTTCTATGTTCATGCCATGGATCGACTTGAATCCTCTCGGGGTTGTTTATCACGTGTCTCTATCCGGGCCTATGTTCGAGTCGTGACAAACTTTGTGTTGGAGCATTAGGTTTTGAAATGTCCTATGGAGTCTGAAAGTCGCGTTAAGTAGAGTATTTTTTATGGGTGTGAAGCACTTCATACTTATGATGAAGAGGCTATGAAACATTTTAGGAAAACTTCCCTTCTTTCATAATCTATGTCATGTGATGAAAGGTCTCTCTATCCTTCTAACTTGTGCTATATGCATTTGTAGAATCATGCCTCCTTGCTGAGTTAATGTAAGAAGAAACGAAAGTGGAAATGGCCATGAGAATGGCAATAGGGATGGGAACCAACCCCCGAGGATCATATGCCCAAGCATGTTGCCCACGCGGAGTTTAGGACAGCCATCCAGATGTTGGCCTAGGAATTGACCGCCCAGGTCAACCAGCAGGCGGTAGCGCATGTTCCTCGGAATGGGAATGCGGCAGCGGCAAGATTCAGGGACTTTCTTAGGATGAACCCTTCAGAATTCCTTGGATCGAGGGTGGAAAAGGATCCACATGAGCTTATTGATTAGATCCAGAAGATCACCCGGATTATGAGGGTGATAAGGGAGGAGTGTGCAGACCTAGCCTCTTATTAGTTAAAAGGGATTGCCCATATCTGGTTCAGACGGTGGAAGGATAGCAGAGCAGTTGGAGCGGATCCCATTGGTTTGGATGAGTTCTTCATCACATTCCTTGATCAGTTCTTTCCCCATGAGATGTGGGAGATCAAGGTAGCTGAGTTTTTGAACTTGAGGCAGAATAATATGATAGTCCAGGAGTATGCTTTAGAGTTCACCCATTGTCCAAATATGCACCAGAGATTGTAGCTAATCAGAGAGCTCAGGTGAGCATGTTTGTGCACGGAGTAGCGGACTACCTGGTCAAGGATTTTAGGACCGCTATGATTCATCAGGATATCGATTTACCTTAATTGATTTTGTACGCCCAATAGATGGAGGTGGTGCATTTGTAGAGAGAGAGAGAGGTCAAGAGGGACAGGACAGATAGTTATGGGTCCTCCCAACAGAGATCAGGAGGCAGACATCGTCAGCAGTCTCATTAATGGTCATTAGCTCCAGTGCCATTATCGGCTAGTGCTCTATCTAGGCATCAAGGTGATTAGATGGGTAGAGCATCAGTCTCGAGGGGACAGAGGAGCATGCAGGTAGAGCATACCTTTTCAGCCTGCAAAAAGTGTGGCAAGAATCATACAGGGGAGTGCTTGATTGAATCAGATATTTGCTTAGGGTGTGGTATACTCAGGCATAGGCGTTGGGAGTGTCTATTGGCTAGGAAGGATGATAGTAGAGGCCATACTTAGGGTACCAGTTCAACATCAGCAGTAACACGCCCAGCTTAGTAGGGTGCGTCTACCAGTGTAGGTGGTGGTCAGTGCCAGAATAGGTTTTATGCCCTCGCATCTCGTCAGAAATAGGAGACATCAGCAGATGTGGTCACTGGTATTTACAAGTATTCCACTTTGATGTATATACATTCTAGACCTAGGGGCTACTTTATCATTTGTGATGCCCTATGTTGCTAGTAGTTTCGGAGTCAGTCCCGAAATCTTATCAGAACCCTTCTCAGTCTCTACTCTAGTCAGTGATTCAGTTATAACTCGATGGGTGTACAGAAATTTCCCTGTCATAGTCTTTCAGAAAGTCACCTAAGCACATTTAGTAGAGCTAGCCATGACAGGTTTTGATGTTATCTTTGGCATGGAATGGCTACATGCATGCTATTCCTCAGTGACTTGTAGAACCCGTGCGGTAGAGTTCCAATTTCTTGGTGAGCCAGTCCTAGAGTGGAAAGGTAGTTTGGTTGTACCTGTAGGTCATTTCATTTCCTACCTTAAGGCCAGAAAGATGATTTCTAAGGGTTGCGTGTGCCACCTAGTTAGGGTTAAGGATGCTTCATCCGGAACCCCAACTATCTAGTTAGTTCCTATAGTGTGTGAATATCCAGAAGTGTTTCCATATGATCTACCAGGAATTCCTCCCGATCGGGAGATAGATTTTGGTATTGACCTTCTTCCGATACGCAACATATATATTTGTTCCTCCTTACAGAATAGCTACAACTGAGCTAAAGGAGTTGAAGGAGCAGTTGAAGGATCTCTCAGACAAGAATTTTATCAGACCTAGCAAATCCCCATGGGGTGCACCAGTACTCTTTGTCTGAAAGAATGACGGTTCCCTCTAGATGTGCATTGACTATCGGCAGTTGAATAAGGTCATCATCAAGAATAGGTATCCTATCCCTAGAATTGATGACTTGTTTGACCAACTTCAGGGTGCTAAGTGTTTTTCAAAGTTAGACCTCAAATCCGGATATCATCATCTCAAAGTTAGAGAGAGTGACATCCTGAAGACAGCCTTTTGGACTCCGTATGGTCACTATGAGTTTGTAGTTATGTCTTTTGTACTGACAAATGCTCCTGCAACTTTTGTGAATTTGATGAACAGGGTGTTCAAGCAGTATTTGGACATGTTCGTGATTGCGTTCATAGATGACATCCTTATATACTCTCGGAGTAAAGAGGAGCATGCCACTCATTTGAGGGTTGTGCTGCAGTCTCTTAAGGATCATCAGTTGTATGCTAAATTCAGAAAGTGTGACTTTTGGTTAAACTCGATAGCATTTTTGGGTTATGTGTTGTCAAGTGAGGGTGTACAAGTGGACCCTAAAAACATAGAAGCTATGAATAATTGGCCTAGACCAGTGATTCCTTCAGATATCAGGAGTTTCTTGGGCTTAGATGGCAAGTACCAGAGGTTGGTCAAAGGGTTTTCGTCCATTGCAGTATCATTTACTAAGTTGACCTAAAATAAAGTGAAGTTTCAGTGGGTGGAGGCCTGTGAGAAGAGCTTCCTAGAGTTAAAGACTCAACTCACCTCAGCACCAGTGTTGACTCTACCTGAGGGTACCGATGGGTTTGTGGTATATTGTGACGCCTCAAGGATTAGCCTTGGTTGTGTATTAATGCAGCACGGTAAGGTTATAGCCAATGCTTTCGAGAAGCTGAAAGTCCATGGAAAGAACTATTCGATCACAACCTCAAGTTGGCGGTTGTAGTATTTTCCTTGAAGATTTGGAGACACTATCTGTACGGGGTCCATGTGGATGTGTTTACGGACCACAAAAGCCTACAATACATGTTTACCAAGAAGGATCTAAACCTACGTCAAAGGAGGTGGTTGGAGTTTCTTAACGATTATGATATGACTTTCCTTTACAATCCAGGCAAGGCTAAAATGGTGGCAGATGCTATTAATGGGCTTTCTATTGAGAGTGTGTCCCATGTAGATGAGGAGAGGAAAGAGTTAGTGAAGGATGTGCATCGGCTTGCACGACTAGAAGTTTGCCTTGTTGACTTGATGGATAGTGGTGTCATTATTCAAAATGGATCAAAATCTTCCTTGGTGACCAAAGTAAAGGCTAGGCAAGATAAGGATCCTATTTTGGTAAAGCTGAAGGAGGTGGTTCAGAATCAGAAGGTGAAGGTTTTCTCCAAAGGAGGAGATAGTGTGCTACCATATCAGGGTCATTTGTGTATTCTAAGTGTTGATGAATTGAGGGAGAAGATGTTGTATGAGGCTCATGGTTCTAGTTATTCTAGACATCCAAGTGCCACCAAGATGATCGTGACCTAAAAGAAGTTTATTGGTGGAATGGAATGAAGAAGGACATAGCTGAGTTGTGGCAAAGTGTCCGAATTGTCAACAGGTGAATTTTGAGATTCAAAGACCTGGAGGTGTTCTTCAAGAAATTAGCATCCCTACTTGGAAGTGGGAGGAAATCAATATGGAATTCATTATATGGTCACCTCGTACTCATTGACAGTATGACTCCATATGGGTGATTATGGACAGGTTGACCAAAGCAGCTCATTTCCTATCAGTCAAGACTACCGACTCAGCGGAATATTATGCTAAATTGTATATTAGAGAGTTAGTTCAGTTGGATGGAGTTCCCTTTTCCATTATATCAGATAGAGGTACTCAGTTTACCTTCCAATTTTGGAGATCATTTCAAAAGAGACTTGGTACTCAGGTCAAGCTTAGTCCAGCATTTCACCTGCAAACAGATGATCAGGATGAACGGACCATTTAGAATCTTGAGGACATATTGAGAGCATGTGTGATTGATTTCAAGGGTAGTTGGGATGATCATTTACCTCTCATAAAATTTTCATATAACAACAGTTACCATTCCAGCATTCAGATGGATCCGTTTGAGGCTCTTTATGGACAGAGATTTAGACCGCCTATTGATTGGTTTGAAGCCGGTGAAGCTACTTTGATAGGACCAAATTATAGTTCATGAGGATATGAAGAAAGTTCAACTTATAAGGGAAAGGTTTAGAATAGCTCAGAGTCACCAAAAGTCCTATGCGGATGTGAGGAGGAGAGAACTTGAGTTCGAAGTTAATGATTGGGTGCTTTAGAAGGTGTCTCCCATGAAGGGAGCAATGAGGTTTGAGAAGAAGGAGAAACTTAGTTCCCGTTATGTTGACCTGTACCGGATCGTGAGATGTATTGGCAAGGTGGCCTATGAGTTAGAGTTTCCCTCAGAATTGGTTTCTGTACCTCCAGTTTTCCATGTGTCGCTTTAAAGAAGTGCATGGGTGATCCGTCTTTGGTTGTTCCAATGGAGAGCGTAGGTGTAAAGGATAACCTTAGCTACGAAGAGGTTCCGATTGAAATACTTGATCGTCAGGTTCAAAAGCTAAGAAACAAAGAAGTAGCTTCAGTAAAGGCTTTGTGGAGGAATCCACATGTTGAGGGAGCTACATGGGAAGCCAAAGTAGATATGATGGCTAAATACCCAAACCTCTTCCCTTTCGGTTCAGTTCTAGATTGAGGTATCAGTTTCCTCCTTAGTACTCTATTCAATTTCATGTTCAGTTCATGTGTCCCGGTTTCTTTCATGTCAATGTATGTATGTGTGATTCATGAATTTAGTTCAGCACCTATTTCAATCCGGGGCCAGTCACTTTGTCAGTTTTTGGCTCTAGATGTTCAGTATTTGGGATAACAGGTTGTCCCTAGTGATTCAGTATGTTCACCCCACATTCGAGGATGAATGTTCCCAAGGGGGAGATATTGTAATATCCCAGAAGTACCTAAGACTAGACTCGGGATTTGAATTGGGAACAATAGAAAAATATGAGATTTTGACTCATGATGACTGATGGTACGAGCCATAGTAAGGACCTACGACCCTTAGAAACCACCCATGGTTAGCAGTTATGGGAAAGGAGTTGGTAACAATGGGCCTCATAATGACTCATTGGTTGAAGGTACGACTCGTAGGTAGGAGTCGTTGTTTGGTTCTAGAATGGTCAGGAGGAAAGGTAAGACTCGTGGTATGGCCTGTGGTAGGGAACCATAGATCATTACTTCCACTCATAGGAAGGAGCAGGGGATTCATCCCAATTATGGCAAAGGATAGATTCCACGACTCGTTGGATGAAGTTACAAGTCGTGGTGTGACTCGTGGAAAAGTTCAGAACTCAGGATTTCACTAGAGGTTGTAATGAGAGGAAACCACGACCTGTAGGATGAGTCATGGTAAATGACAGTGTGTAATTTTCCTAAATTTTAATTGGGACAATTTTGTAATTTCTAAGTTCCTAAGATCTAAACTACTTTATTTTAATCTTAGAAAAGGGGAGATTTAAGGGGGTTTAATCTATTCTAACCTATTCCCTCCCCCATGCATGCAACCTAGAGGATTTCTAATGGAAGATCAAGCCTAGAACGCTCCAATTTCTTGTCCAATTCCTTTGGGCTTTCAAGGGAGAGTGTAAGATCACATTTTTCAAGTATGTACGGTTTTGAGAGAGTCCCTTTCCACTCTCATGTCCGAATTTACCTCTATGTTCATTAATTCAAATATTAAAGTAAATTTGATGATTCTATGGGGTTTTAAGCCCAAATTTATGAAATTCTCTTTGATTTTATTATGGGTCAATTCTCTTCATGTTCTAAATGTTGTTTTAAGATCTATGGAAATATTTTATATTTAAATTGATTATTTAGTTTATGGTTTCAAATCTCAATCAATCTATACCCAATTATGGAAGGTTTCACAAAAGTCAAGTTATGAATATATTATGATTTTTATCTTACTAAAGCTAAATTATGATTTATGATTCATGTTATGATTTCTCTTCAAGTACTCTTTATGGATTTATGAATATCAAGTATATGAATGTTCACAAGTATGCATGGTGTCCATGATATATAAATTTATGACTTTTGGTAGACTCACAGGCCTTATTCATGGCTAATCATGTATTTCAAGTATGATCAAGTATGTTATGATTTATTTGGCCATCAACTTCATGAATGATTTCAAGATTACGATATGAGCCTTATGTGCATGTTTTTGGAAGTAGTGTCTAGCACCGAGTAGACCCGACATTCAGGTAAATCCCAAGGTCTCAGAACTACATGCCACATAGGTGTATATATTTTTGGATCCCCTGTGATATCACATCATGCATGTCCTTTTCCTAGCAAGCCTAGGACGACTCTACCCACTTGAGCGAAATAGTTGGGGCATCATGTAAGCTCTATCATGATGGTGTCAGTAATGATGAGTTCTCCCATTGTTCCTCATGATTTAAGCATTGTCATGTTATGTTACTTTAGCTCAAGTTATATTTTTATAAAGTTTCTCTTATGACTACGATTATGATTGAATTATGAATATTTTGAAAACCTTGAGCCCTCATGTTTATATTATGATATTTACATCACATTCATGTTGTCCTATTATTATGAACTCTTATGTATTTTTAACTATCTATTTTTACTTACCTTGCATACTCAGTATATTCCAAGTACTGACCGTATACTCTATGCTATATCATTTCATGATACATGTCCGAGGGATCAGTCTCAGCTGCATCATTAGTCCTGCTTTCCCCTTAGGACTGTTTCGCTAGTGTTGGTGAGTCCAATCCTTCGAATAAATTCAGTTATCCATTGATATGTTACTTCAATTTTAGACTTTTATCGAGCTAGTGGGATGTTGTCCCATCAGCTTATCAGTTATGTTAGGCTTTTCAGACAATATGTAGAAAATTAGTTTGTCATTGTTGACTCTATTTTAGCTTGATATGTATGCAGACTTCCGCCTAAGCATGTTTTATTATTTCAGTTTCCGTTTGTTGTATGCACTTTATTTCTATCTTCATGTCATGGGTCGACTTGGATCCTCTCAGGTATCTTTGTTTCGTATCTATGTTCAGGCCTATGTTTGGGTCGTGACACAGACTCGCTAGTGAAGGATTGTAGGACCGCAATGCTAAATAGTGATCTAGACTTCTCTCGATTGGTTACACACACCTAGTAGATAGAGGCGGATCAAATAAAGGAAAGGGAAAGAGAGGCCAAGAGGGCGAGGACAGGCAGCTTTGGGTTTTCCCAGCAGAGGTCCGATGGCGAATCTTATCAGCAGTCCCACTAGAGATCATCAATTCAAGAACCGTCATCAGCCAGTGAGCCATCTAGATCTAGGTGTGATTCGAGGGGAAGGAAATTAGGCTCTCAAGGTCAGGGAACATGTCAATGGAACCCAGCATTCTAGTTTGTGGCAGGTGTGATAGGTAGCACATGGGTTTAGGTACATGTTTTGGGTGCAGGAAGCCTTGACACATGCTTAAAGATTGCCCTGCAGCCAGACAGGGTGATGGTAGAGGTCGTGACCCAGCTACCAGTTCAATAGCTCCACCAGCACGCTCAGCTCCGCAGGGTGCTTCCACTAGTGCAGGTGGTGGTCAACGTCATAACATATTTTACGCCCTCTCATCTCATCAGGAGCAAGATGTCCCTCCAGATGTGGTCATTGGTATATTATGAATATTTCATCTTGATGTGTATGCATTATTAGATCCAAAGACTACTTTATCTTTTGTGACTCCTTATATTGCTATTAGTTTTGTAGTCAGTTCAAAAATCCTATCAGAACCATTCTTAGTCTCTACTCCAGTCGATGACTCAGTTATAGCTCGATGGGTGTACAAAAATTGCCTTGTCACAGTCCTTTAGAAAGTCACGCCAGCCGATTTAGTAGAGTTAGACATGATTGAATTTGATGTTATCTTTGGTATGGATTGGTTGTACTCATGTTATGCCTCAATGAATTATAGAACCCATATGGTAGAGTTTTGATTTTCGGAGGAGCCAGTCCTAGAATGGAAAGGTAGTTCAGTCGTGCCTGTAGGTCGCTTTATTTCCTACATTAAGGCTGGAAAGATGATTTTCAAGGGTTGCATGTACCACCTAGTTTGGGTTAAGGATGGTACACCTGAGACCCCAACTCTTCAGTTTGTCCCTGTTGTATGTGAGTATCCGGAGGATTTTCCTAATGATCTACTAGGAGTCCTTCCCGAGCAGGAGATTGACTTTGATATCGACCTTCTTCCCACTATGCAGCCTATATCTATTCCTCCTTACAGAATGGCTCCATCTAATCTAAAGGAGTTGAAAGAATAGTTGAAGGATCTCTTGGATAAGGGCTTCATCAGACCTAGCAAATTCCTATGGGGTGCACCTGTTCTCTTTGTTCGAAAGAAAGATGGGTCTCTTCATATGTGCATAGACTATCGGCAGTTGAATAAGGTCACCATCAAGAACAGATATCCCCTTCCTAGAATTGATGATTTGTTTGACCAACTTCAGGGTTCTAAGTGCTTCTTAATGATAGATCTTAGATTCGGCTATCACCAGCTCAGAGTTAGGGAGAGTGACATCTGGAATATAACCTTCAGGACTCAGTATGGTCACTATGAGTTTGTAGTTATGTCTTTTGGACTAAAAAATGCTCCTGATGCTTTTATGGATTTGATGAACAGGGTGTTCATTTAGACCTATTCCTGATCATCTTCATCAATGACATTCTCATATACTCTCGAAGCGAGGAGGAGCATGCCACTCTTTTGAGGGTGGACTGACTCTTATAGATCACCAGTTGTTTGCTAAATTCAGCAAGTGTGAGTTTTTGCTGAACTCAGTAGCATTTTTGGGTCAAGTGGTGTCAAGTGAGGGTGTGTAGGTGGAATCTCAAAAGATATAAATGGTGAAGAATTAAAAGTTCGGATATCAGCAGTTTCTTGGGTTTAGCTAGCTATTATAGGAGGTTTGTTGAAGGATTTTCATCTATTGCAACCATCGTTGACTAAGTTGACCCAGAAGAAAGTCAAATTCCAATAGTTAGATGCTTGTGAGAAGAGTTTTTAGGAGTTAAAGATAAGACTTACTTTAGCTCCAGTATTGACCCTACCTGAGGGTACATGTGGATTCATTGTGTATTGTGATGCCTCTAGGGTAGGTCTTGGATGTGTGTTAATGCAACATGGTAAGGTCATTCCGTATGCCATTAGAAAGCTTAAGACTCATGAGAAGAATTACCCGACACATGATCTAGAATTGGCAGTGGTGGTGTTCGCGTTGAAGATTTGGAGACACTACCTATATGAGGTCTATATGGATGTGTTTATGGACCATAAGAGCCCACATTATGTGTTCACTCAGAAGAATTTGAATTTTCGACAAAGGAGATGGTTGAGCTGCTCAAGAACTATTACATGAGTGTCCTTTATCATCTGGTCATGGCCAATGTAGTGGTGGATTCCATTAGCGAACTATCCATGGAAAGTATCTCTCATGTGGAAGATGGAAGGAAAGCATTGGTTAAAGATATATATCGTTTTATGAGGGTCATTGTTGAAGAAGTGCATTGGTGATCTAGTTTTGGCTGTTCCGGTGGAGAGCATAAGTGTGAAGGATAGCCTTAGCTATGAGGAGGTCCCAGTTAAGATCCTTGATCACTAGGTTCAGAAGTTGAGGAATAAAGAAGTAGCTTTAGTGAAAGTCTTGTGGAGGAATTAGCTCATTGAGGAAGCTGTGTAGGAAGCTGAGGTAGATATCATGACTAGATACCCACATCTTTTCCCTTCTGACTCAGTTCTTTTATGAGGTATCAGTTTGTCCCTAATACTCTTTTCAATTTCATGTCAAGTTCATGTTTCTCAGTTCCTTTCATGTGCTAGTATGTATGCATGATTCATGAATGCAGTTCAGTCACCTGTATCAATCAAGAGTCAATCACTCCGTCAGTTTTCAAATTCAGATGTTTAGTATGTGGGATTGTAGCTTCTTTTACTAGTCTTTCAGTATGTTAACCCTGCATTTGAGGATGAATGTTTCCAAAGGAGAAATATTGTAATACGTCAAAAGTCCCTCAGATCAGACCCGTGAATTGAAGTGGAGAAAAGTAGGAAAAATGTTTGCAGTAGGTCATAGGACGACTTGTTAGGTCACTTGACGAATCATCCCGTGACGCATGGAACAGTGCCCTAATGAAGGAGAGTCATTTTTAGGGATTCATGAGGGTATAATGAGTCATTGGTACTCCCCACGAGTTGTAGGTCGACCTGTTGGTTGGGAAAGGTGGAAAATAATGTTGAAACCCGGTGATTAGGACGAATGAAGGGATGAGTCGTAGTGTCACTTCATGAATTGTCAAGTGAGCTGTGGTCAGGAGGGAAAGAATAAGGAGTATGGAATTGCAGTGGTGGCAATAGATCAGGGGACGACCGGTCAGGCCACTTCACGATTCGTCCAGTCCTTGACTGGCAGTGCCAGTTTTTCTGCGAATTCATTTAGGGTATTTCATAAATCCTAAGCTCCTATGCCCTAAATTATGTCATTTTAAGAATTGAAAAGAATGTTTTAAGGGAGTTTAACCAATTCTAAACTATTCCCTTCCCCTGCATACAAGATTAGAAATTTCCCATTGAAGGTCAAGCCTAGAATTCTTCAAGTTCTTCCCCAAACCTCTTGAGCTTTCAAGTGCAAGTGTAGATTCAATTTACCCAGGTATGTAAGGCTATGAATGAGGGTTCAAGTAGTGGAATGATAGTAGGGCGGTGGGAATAGGTCCTGTGGGTTGGGAGAAGTTTCATATTGCATTTCTGGATCGTTCTTCCATAATGAGATGAGAGAGATCAGAGCAGCGGATTTGTGAACCTAAAGCAAGGGAAGATGAAAGTCCAGAAGTATGGTTTGGAGTTTACCCATTTGTCCAGGTATGCTCCAGAACTAGTGGCTGATCAGAGGGCTTAGGTGAGTAGGTTTGTACATGGAGTGGCGGACTACCTAGACAAGGATTGTAGGATCGCCATTCTTCATTTGGATATTGACTTTCCCTAGATAATTTTGCATTCCCAGCAGATGGAGGCGATGCATCTGAGAAAGAGAGAGAGGCCAAGAGGGTTAGGACAGATAGTTATGGGTTCTCTCAGTAGCAATCAGGTGGTGGACATTGCCAGCAGTCGTATCATAGGTCATTTGCTCTAGTGTCATCATCAATTAGTGTCACATCCAGACCTAGAGGTGACTAGAGGAACAAGGCATCAGGTTTGAGGGACCAGAGGAGCATGTAGATAGAGCACACCTTTCCGACCTGCGGGAAGTGTGATAAGAGTCATACAAAAGAGTGCTTGTTGTGATCGAATATCTATTACGGGTGCGGTAGATCTGGCCACATGCGCCGAGAGTGTTCCTTGGCTAGACAGCGCGATGGTAGAGGCCGTGCTTAAACTACCAGATCAGTAGTAGCACCAGCACGCCTAGCCCAGTAGGGTGCATCCACCACTGGAGGTGGCGGCCAGTGCCAGAACAGGTTTTATTCCCTTTCCTCCCGCTAGGAGCGGGAGGCTTCACCAGATGTAGTTACTGATATGTTAGGAGTATTTCATCTTGATGTATATGCATTGTTAGATCTAGGGGCTACTTTGTCTTTTGTGATACCCTATATAACTAGTAGTTTCGAAGTCAATCCTGAAATCCTATCAGAACCCTTCTCGGTCTCTACTCTAATGGGTGGTTTAGTTGTAGCTAGATTGGTGTATAGAAATTGCCCATCACAGTCCTTCAGAAAGTCACCTCAGCGGATTTAGTAGAATTAGCCATGACCGATTTTGATGTTATTCTTAGCATGGATTGGTTGTTTGCATGCTACGCCTCAGTTTATTATAGAACCTGGGCAGTAGAGTTCAGATTTCTGGGTGAGCCAGTTCTAGAGTAGAAGGGTAGTTTAGCTATGCCTGTAGGTCATTTCATTTCCTACCTCAAGGCCAGAAAGATGATCTTCAGGTGTTGCGTGTACCATCTAGTTAGGGTTAAGGATGCTAAGTATGAGACCCCGACTATCCAGTCAGTTCCCGTAGTGTGTTAGTAGCCAGAGGTGTTTTAGACGATCTACCGGGAATCCCTCCTGAGCGGGAGATTAGTTTTGGTATTGACCTTCTTCTCGATACACAACCTATATCTACTCCTCCTTACATAATAGCTCCACCAAGCTAAAGGAGTTGAAGAGCAGTTGAAAGAACTTTTAGATAAGGAATCATCAGACCAAGAAAATCCCCCGGGGGTGCACCAGTTCTCTTTATCTGAAAGAATGATGGTTCTCCTCGTATGTGTATTGATTATCGGCAATTGAACAAGATCACCATCAAGAACAGGTATCCTATTCCCAAGATTTATGATTTGTTTGACCAACTTCAGGGTGCCAAGTGCTTTTCAAAGATAGATCTAAGATTTGGATACCATCAGCTCAGGGTTCGGGAGAGTGACATCCCGAAGATAGCCTTCAGGACTCAGTATGGATATTATGAGTTTGTAGTTATGTATTTTGGACTAACGAATGCTCCTGCAGCTTTTATGGATTTGATAAAAAAGGTGATCAAGCCATACTTGGATATGTTCGTTATCATGTTTATCGATGACATCCTGATTTACTCTCGGAGCGAGGAGGAGCATGTCGCTCATTTGAAGGTGGTGCTATAGACTCTCAAGGATCGCCAATTATATGCTAAATTCAGCAAGTGCAAGTTTTTGTTAAACTCAGTGGCATTTTTGGGCCATGTGGTGTCAAGTGAGGCTATAAAGGTGGACACTCAAAAGATAGAATCAGTGAAAAATTGGCCTAGACCAATGAATCGTTCATATATCAGGAGCTTCTTTCGTTTAGCTGGTTATTATTGGAGATTTATTGAGGGGTTTTCATCTATTGTATCTCCATTAACCAAATTGACCCAAAAAGAATTGAAGTTCTAATGGTCGGAGGCTTGTGAGAAGAGTTTCCAAGAGTTGAAGACTCGACTCATCTCAACACAGGTGTTGACCCTATCTGAGGGTAACGATGGGTTTGTGGTGTATTGTGATGCTTTGAGGATCGACCTTGGTTGTGTGTTGATGCAGCATGGCAAGGTTATAGCATATGCTTCTAGACACCTAAAGTTCATGAAAAATATTACCCAACTCATGATCTTGAATAGGCAGCGGTAGTATTTTCCTTGAAGATTTGGAGAAACTACTTGTACGGGGTCGATGTGGATGTGTTTACAGACCAAAAAAGCGTATAATATGTTTTTACCCCAAAGGATCTAAATCTACACCAAAGGAGATGGTTGGAGCTACTCAAGGATTATGATATGAGTGTCCTTCACCATCCGGGTAAGACTAATGTAGTAGCAAACGCACTTAGTAGGCTCTCCATGGGGAGTGTGTCCTATGTAGATGAGGGGAGGAAGGAGCTGGTGAAGGATGTGTATCAACTTGCACGGTTGGGAGTTTGTTTGGTTGAGTCGACTGATTGCGGTGTTATTGTTCAGGATGGATCAGAATCATCCTTGGTGAATGATGTAAAATCTAGATAGGACGAGGACCCTATTAGTACTGCTACTTGGAAGAGGGAGGAGGTCAATATGGACTTCATCACAGGGTTGCCTTGCTCTTGTCGACAGTACGACTCCATTTGGGTGGTGGTGGACAGGTTGACCAAAGCTGCTCATTTGCTACTGGTCAAAACTACCGACTCAGTGAAGGATTATGCTAGGTTGTATATTCGGGAGTTAGTTCAGGTGCATGGAGTGCCATTGTCCATCATACTAGATAGAGGTAGTCAGTTTACCTCTCAATTGTGGAGATCATTTCAAAAGGGACTTGGTACTCAAGTTAAACTTAGCTCAACATTTCACCCGCAAACGGATGGTCAGGAAGAGCGGACTACTCAAACTCTTGAGGACATGTTGAGAGCATGTGTAATTGACTTCAAGGGTAGTTGGGATGATCATTTGCCTCTCATTGAGTTTGCATATAATAATAACTATCATTCAAGCATTCAGATGGCTTTGTTTGAGGCTCCCTATAGGCGAAGATGTAGATCGCCTATTAATTGGTTTGAAGTCGGTGAAGCTGCGATGATAGGACCAGATTTAGTCCATAAGGCTATGGAGAAAGTTCAGCTTATACGGGACAGATTAAAAACAACTTAGAGTCGCCAAAAGTCTTATATGGATGTGAGAAGGAGAGAACTCGAGTTCAGAGTTGATGATTGGGTATTTCTGAAGGTATCTCCCATGAAGGGAGTGATGAGATTCGGAAAGAAAGGGAATCTTAGTCTCCATTATGTTGGCCCATACCGGATTGTAAGACGAGTTGGTAAGGTGGCCTATGAGTTGGAGTTACCCTCAGAATTAGCTTCAGTCCATCCATTTTTCCATGTGTCGCTCCTAAAGAAGTGTTTGGGTGATCCAGCTCTCGTTTTTCCGATGGAGAGTGTAGGTGTGAAGGACAGACTCAATTATGAAGAGGTTCCGGTAGAAATACTAGATCATCAGGTTCGAAGGCTATGGAAAAAGAAGTAGCTTCAGTTAAAGTTCTATGAAGGAATCAGCATGTTGAGGAAGCTACATGGGAAGACGAACCCGATATGATGGCTAAATACCCATATTTATTCTCTCCCGGCTCAGTTTCAGCCTAAGGTATCAGTTTCCTCCTTAATACTTTATTCAGTTTCATGTTCAACTCATGTACCTCAGTTTTTTCTTGTAAAGGGATATATGTGTGGTTCGGGAATTTAGTTTAGACATGTAGTTCCAATCGGAGTCAGTCATTCCGCTAGTTTTCTGCTTATAGGATCAATATTTGAGTATGGTGGTTGCATTTCCATGCTTTTATGTATTATTTTCCATAATCGAGGATGAATGTTCCCAAAGGAGAGATATTGTTGTACCCCAAAAGCCCTAAGATCAATCGAGAGTTAAAATAGAGAAAACATGAATTTCTGCACAAGGTCACAAGGCGAGTCTTCTAGTGACCAGTCAGGAACCCCACGAGTCGTTAAGTGACCCGTGGGGAGAGTCTAGGACTTGGTTGAAATTTCCTATGCAGAGTAACCAAGAGAGGAAACCAGGAGTCGTGGTCAACACCACGACCCATTAAGTCATTCGTGGTCAAGAGGGATTGGGGATCGAGGATTTTTGGGCAGTGAAGGCAACGGAAGGTGACCACAAGTCGTGGTCATCAATGATGAACCATTAGGTCCCTCATGAGGACCCTTTAAGGAAATATGGGCAGTGTACTTAACAACTCCTGACCACGAATCGATGTCCAGTCCCCCATTGGGACTAGCAGTCTGTTTTTCTCTGTGAGTTTATTAAGGGCTTTTTCATAATTCCTATGATCTTAAGGCCTAAACTACATCTTTTTAAGCTCTAAATAGTGAGTCTTAAGAAGGGTAAGTTCATTCTAAATTATTCCTAATTCATGCATGCAAGTTTAGAGGCTTTGTAGAAATGATCAAGTCTAGTTCTTCAAGTTCTTCATCAATTCTGCATTGGGCAATCAAGGGAGATGTAGAATCAGTCCTTTTCAGGTATACAGAGTTATGAATGGGTGAAATTATTCACTCCCATGCCCAACTCCTCTCTAATTCATAAAACTCTATTAAAAATTCTATGGGGTTTTATCCCAATTCTTATGAAATTCTTATGATCTATCTATGGGTTAATCCCTCTCATATATAAATTCGTGATTTATGAATCATGGGCAAATTTTATAGCAATTTAGATTTCAATTACTACAAACTATGCCAAATTATGCATATTTCATGAAAGTTCAAATTATGATTCCATTTTGATTTTGATGTTCATTAACCCATTATGATTTATGACTTTGATATGATTTCTGTCAAGTACTTACCATGGATTTATGAGATATCAAGTATATACATGCTTTACAAGTATGCATGGATTTCATGATTTACAGAATTATGACTCTTGGCCAATTCATGGGCCCTTTTTCATTGCTAAACATGACTCTTGGCCAATTCATGGGCCCTTTTTCATGGCTAAACATGACTCTTGGCCAATTCATGGGCATATTTTTGGGAGCAGTGTCTAGCACCGAGTAGTCCAATATTCAAAGGACTATGCCAGTGTCTCAGAACTATGTTCCACAGTATGTTTATTTATAAATATATCAATATTAATGGATCCTCTCTTCATGATGTCACAAACTGCACGTCCCTTGCCTGGCAAGCTTGGGACGACTCTGCCCACTTGAGTGAGATAGCTGGGGCATCATTCAAGGCTCTACCATGAAGGTGTCGGTTATGACAAGTCCTCCTACTGTTCCTCATGATTTATGTGTTGTTATTATTATATATATTGGCTCAAGTCATATTTAATAAAGCTTTTCTCTTATGATTATAATTATGAATGACTTATGAATGTTTTGAAAACCTTGAGCCTTATGTTTACATTATGATATTTATGTTATGATCATGTTGTACCACTCTTATGAACTTTTTTGTATTTTGACTATCCGTTTTACTTATCTTGCATACTCGGTACATTCCAAGTACTGACCGCATACTTTTGGCGATATCATCTTATGATACAGGCTCCGACATCCAAGCTCCAGTCTGGCTAGTCAGACTTCCAAAGTTAGCTACTCTGAGTATCTGCTGGTGATTCCTCATCTTGCGAGGGCCCTATCTCATCAGTTGTATTACGTCTTTCAGTTTTCAGACTATAGCGAGTTAGTTGGGGTCTTATCCCATCAACTCATCAGTTTAGAGGCTTGTCGTACTTAGTGTGTATTCAGCGTTGGATTCATGTATGTATTCAGATATTAAGTTTTGCTTATTGTTCTGCTATGTTATTTATGATGATTTTCCACTTATCTATGATTTAGTTAGATGTATGTTCATGTCATTGATCAACTTGGAGCGTCTAGGGGTTTCTTATCCCATTTATCAATCCGGACCTATGTTCAGGTCATGACAGAAATATTCTTCCACTTGCCAATGCAGTCGTTGATTCAACCAATGACGCATCTTGAGAATGGTTCTTCATGCAAATAAAGATTACTTTTTAGGTTTGAAAAGGAATGTGCATCATTTCAGATAGACATGAGAGCATCACGAATGAAACAACAACTATTTTTTTGCATCTACCATTTGTGGAACAAGATGAAAAGTTTACTAAAAAAATCATGATAAAGAAAAAGTGATCGCTTTCGCTTTGGCTAAACCTTACACTATTGAAAATTTTGAACATATATGGCATAAATGAATAGAATTAATCGAAGAGTGCAACCTTACTTATTTAGTGCTAGGTATGAAAGGTGGTCTAGCGCATTTTGTGGAGTGAAAAGGTCAATGATAATAACTTCCAATATTAGCTAAGTCAATAAATGCAGCGAAAAAAAGATGTCGGAGAGCTTTCAGCTAGGCATTTGATGGAGTACATGACAAATATGATGCAACAATAGAACTAAAAAAAATGACAAACGTGCAATGAAGTCCACAAAACATGGAGAAAAGTACATCAATGTATTAAAGGATAATATAGTTGCATCACAAAACATAATGGTAAAAAAATTTGAGTATAATATTTCATGATATTACTGAATTACAAAGAGTGTCATGGTGCTAAATTTAGCTACATGTTACAGTTTGTATAAGTTTATATAATTGTGTATAATGATGAAAATCCATACTAACTGTCTTCTATTTTCTCAAAAAACTGTAAGCGAGGTCTTCTATGGAGAATTTATATATTGTGGTTGAAGGGAAAGAGGTAAAAATAGTAGACCTCAGAGAGGGAACATGTAGATGTAGAAAATTTCAACTGGACGAATTGTCATGCCTGCATGTTTGGACAATTATAAAGCACACTGGATTAAACCCTATCCAACTCTGCTTTTTTTTACTACAAGAAAGATTATTAAAATATATGAAATTCTTGTAAACTCTATTCCAGATGAGAGAACGTGGGTTGTCTCTAGAGATGTCATGGAGAATATGGTTGTCACACCCCGCCTTGGGGGTAATGACTGGCACCTAGTGCCCTACTAGGACCTGAACTACTGGACTGCTAAGCCTAGGCACATCTGGTGCCTGGCTGGCTCTAACTCACATTTCTGGAAATAAAGGGCTATATAACGGCTGTAAACATAGCCCCCGGCCCATTGGCCTATAGCCTCCTGTACCTGTAATAACAGCTGACCAGAACATGCAACTATAGGGAAACCTATGCGGGCCGACAAGGCCACCATGCTGTCTAGTTATTTGCAACTCAGCAACAAAATACTAGAAGGCTACGTGACCGGCAAGGTCACCACTACTGTCAAACTTATGGCCCCACACGGCCAACATAAAAGAAGCAAAAGTACTAACAGCTAACAACTGCACGGCCTCACACGACTGGCTCAACTGACCACAGGAAAATATACAGACTGCAAGCCTCTAGGAATAGCAATAGAAATGATCGGGACAGGGCCCCGACCTACCCGTACTATACAACAAAAGAACTGAAATACACCTCTGGAATTCAGTCTCCGGATGACAGGAGCTGAATACTCGATCGCTGACAGGAATCACGTGGTGTCACCTGCTCGTCTATGAGTACCTGCAGGCAAGTAATGCAGCGCCCCCCGGGCGTCAGTACCGCTGGTACTGAGTATGTAAGGCAATAACTGAAAGAAACATCTGAAAACAATAATATAACTGATGAAACTGAAGTAGAAGGAATAGCTTAACTGTCTGATAATGTAAGTCATACCTTCTCTTAATCATACTGGAAGGAGTAGGAGTCATACCTGAGGATTGATCGTTCTACTGTCGATCTACTCGTATCTACTATAACACAGTATAACATATCATAACATACATAGCATACACAAACCTTACCCGGCCCCCATAAGCCGGGAGGTACAACCAGCACAGAATCTACACCCCTACCCCGGTCATCCCATCTCCTATAATGGCTGTAAGCATCCTGCCGGTCCCCGGGGTATGCACTTGGGCTTGCTGAGCCCCTTACTATAACTGTACCTGAGTCCGAAGGACTCCTGAATCAACACCCCGGGCGTACCCGCTCGACGGGGGTGTATAAGGGCCGACCAAGGCACAATATGGGGAAAACTGGCATCCCATCTTCGTCCCCTTGCGGGATGGCATACCACTCCGTAGAGTGACGTATCCTCGTCCTCTGGCGGACGAGTCGATACATCTATTAACCCTGGGGAGGTCATGGATGCTAGGTAGTCCAACCCCAAACAATACAACGGTCTCAACTAGTAATGTTGTCTGCGTATCTCACATGCCGAGGCTAATAGGGGTAAGGTATCGTATATATTACATGCTGAGCTAATGATAGTAATCTGTACGTATTTAATACGTGCTGAGGCAAGTAAATATATATAAATATGAATATAGTCTCCTGCTGGGCTGTACTGGGCAAATGCTATACAAGATAGTGTTTCTGCTGAAAACTATGTTGTTTACTGAGCTTCTATATTAACATGATTTCCTATTCCTAACATGCTTTCTAAACTTCATTTTAGCCTGCTATTCTGTTTCTGAAGTGCTTTACGGATATTGCATTGCTTTGCGGGGTTTCAACTGAATACAACAATATCTTAACATTTCGTATTACATCACATACTGAGTATGCTGTGCAGTTTCTAACACTTATACTGGAATCTATATCGTACTAGTAAATTTCACGCAAATTACAACTCGATGCTTCTCATATCGTATCAACATTCACAATAAATGTAACACTCGACTTCTGAACATTCTACTGGTCTGTAAATTACTACACTGTACCGATATTACTTAACTTGCCGAGGGAACTTAACTTTACATACCTTATCCTTGAACTATTCATCTGTCGAACGAGGCTCAGCAGGTACTTCAACTGTTTTCTCCCAACTGCATTCATAAATATGTCAATCAATACTAAATACAACTTTATTTCAAAAGGCAACGTCACTTTCGATATAGTTTATAGCCTAAACTTAGGCTTATCTAAAGACTGCCAGAAACTCGCTATTTTTCAGAGGTCCAGAAGGGAGAAATATTCACTTCACAGCTAGGAACACATAGACACTAGTTTAGAGCAATTCCACTTACCTTAGCTCGGTGGCTCGATGATTCGTCGGCCGTATTTTATGAAACTGAATCCGTAGGAATGCTCTTTGCTGCTAAATACCTCAGTATCTGGAGTTAATTTGAGTTTGGGCAACGTTTGGCAGCGTAATCGGACGATAATATATTACCTTCCTTCGTCCCTCTCTGCCCTCTGCGTTTTCTGGAAATTTTCATAAGTTTTTATCATTTAAAACCGAAGTGGGGCTTATATACTTGGGCCTGAACCTGGACAACGTGTCACGGAGCCATCGCGGAGGCCTCACCTCCGTGACACGCTGCCATCGCGGAGGGGCTCTGCCTCGGCTCCTCCCGCGATGGTTCGACGGGTTTCTCGTCCGATCTTTTTCCCGGCCTTTCTCTAGCACGTATGGCCTTCAAATATACTTAACCAACGTGTGAATAGGTCGTCTAGGTGCCGAGAATTCTACGGGGTATAACAATGGTCCTACCACCAAATGGAAGAACAAGTGCTGGAAGACCAAAAAAAGTTAGAATGAAACCATTTTTGGAGGTGAATAATAAGAGGGCTAAGCTTTCATGCAAGGTGTGTGGACAAGATGGTCACACTAGGAAAACATGAAAAAATATATCAAAAAAGATTAATTGAAACATTAGGCTTTACGTTGTCTTTCTTATCGTTGGAATTATGTTTAGTACTTCAATTTCATAGAAATAATTGAGTATTGCCTTTGAAATATAAATAAGTATTTCGCTTTATATTATATCATAATGTTGAAAATATATTTCATATTACATTTTTAGATATTCTAAAAATTGGAATATGATTTTAGTGGCCCTGAATATGTTAATATCAGCATATCAAGAACACTGAAGAAAAAAATTAGTTTTAATTGCCCATGTAGGATATTTGTACAATCATTGTTTAATAATGTATAAATTTATATTTTGATGTATAATAATGTATATGTGTCATAGCACAACCCCTTCAAACTCATTAGGCAGTGGACTTGAATCTCTAAAAAAACTCTATATGGGATTGGTAACTACTCAAAGTTATCAAAATATTTTTTTTAATATTCCATGATTATCAGAGAAGAGAAAATGTTAGATTACTAAATGTATAAACCTATATATGGAACTAATGATAAATTCCTTAAAGCATTATCAATGCAGATTACTAAAATAACACCACCAGATTGATCAAAGTATTGCTTGCTAATAATCATTTAGTATCCATCAAACAAATATAATTCATGCGTTTCATCAAAAGTACTACCAAACCGCAAAGCTAAGTTTTTTTTAAAGAGTCTATTCTCCAAATTCCTTAAAGAGTATTTCTTTTATAAAATAAAAATTCAAGTACTCCTACTACAACAAACTACTTACTTGACTGTCGCCCCCTTTTCTTCTTTTTAAAATATCCTCCAATTACATCATTGTCTCTCACGGCATCAAGCATCTATTCATTCCTTCCATATAGCCACAATAGTACTCCTATTCGTAGGTGATGTATCAATGTCAAAAGTGTTCTTTTTAATTTTTTTACCCAAGATGAAATCTCTACAAAGGCAGAAACAAAATGTCACGACCCGAACGTACACCCAGATCGTAGACACGGGACAAGGGACCCCGAGGGATCCCAAGTCGACCCATGGCACATGCATACAACTAATCTTATTCAAATAAGAAGAATGATAATCATAAAACATAGTGAAAACGTAATTATAGCATAACATCAAGAAATACTGTGCGTATACACCCCGGAGCACTACATACTTGTCTGAAAGCCTCTAATACATAAGATGGGTGGAATGGACAACATCCCCATGTAACCTGACTAAACCTGAACATAAACAACATAAAAGTCAATCAAACGGCCCTCAGAACATGAGGATTCACCAATAAGCTGAAAGCGTAGGCTGAGATGGACTAAGTATAAGGATGAGCTTAAGATCCAGACCCTGTATCATGAAATAATATAGCATAGAAAGTATGCAGTCAATACATGGAATGTACCAAGTATGTAAGGTAAGTAAAATGGACATTTGAAAGCAAAGTAAAGCTCATAAATAGTCACAGGAGAAGGACATCATGCTTGCATCAAAATCTTCGTGACAAAACATAGGGTGAAAGACTCTCAAATCATTCATAATCAATCATTATCATAATTATAAGTAACTTTATCAAAATATAACTTGAACCAATAACATAAACATGACAATGCATAAAACATACGGAACAATGGGAGGACTCGTCATAACCGACAACATCATGGTAGAGCCTTTCATGATGCCCCACTATCTTGCTCAAGTGGGCAAAGCCGACCCTAGCTTGCCAGGCGAGGGTCGTGCATAAGGCGTGATATCACATTTGAGGATTTCATTATCAATACAACGTATCATTAGAAATCTACAGTGGCATATGATTATGAGACACCGGCGTAGTCCTTTCAACGCCAAGCTGCTCGGTGCTAGACACGACTCCCAAAAACATGCATATAGGTTAAGACATAAATCAATAACATCATGTATTAAGATTCATTGCCTAAAACATAACATTTATCATCATTGATCCCCTTTAAACATACTTAACCAAGAATCAAATCTCTTTTCATCGGCCAACATCATAAATCAATAAATCATGTAATTCGTGTCATAAATCATAATTCATTCTTTAACATGTGGGCATTGCCCAATACTTCATCATATTCAATTCTTTCAAAACATGCCCATAAACATGGTAGCTTGAAAATCATGCTTTTCTATCATCAATAAACTCAAATTATAGAGTATTTATCATAAATCATAACTTCCATGAACTTTCATCAAATGGGAATTTTTAGATTTAAAAGATCGAAACATGATTTGAAGAAAATAATAATAGAACCTACCAGTCATTTGTAATTTAATAATTAAAACTCAATCAAATCAGACCCATATAGAGAATTCACAATTTAATGCATTTGAGTATAAACCCCATAGACTTGGATAGGAGGATTCATGATTTAAATAAAAATTGGGCATGGGCGAGGAAGAATTCCACCCATTTTGAAACCCTACATACCTGGGAATGGATGGACTCAAAGTTCCTTGAACACCCACAGAGAAATTGATGAAAATTTGGGGAAGAAGGCCTTGAATCTCCCAAAAACCCCTCTAAGCTTTTGCATGAGAATGGGCATGCATAAAGGGCTTAACCTATCTTATATTACTCAAAAAATATTTAAAACAACATATTTTAGGCCTTAGAAACTTAGAAAATTACGAAAACATCCTTATTAAAACGCAGGAAATTTTGGTCGCCAGTCCCCACGAGGGACCCAACGAGTCGTTGCCATAGGAAATGACTCGTGGCCATGGTCCATTGAGTCCACTGTCCAAACATTCAAGGGACCCTACGGGTGACTTCACGAGTCATGAGGTCAGACCACGACTCGTGGTCACCTTCCGTGGCCTACACTACCCATCCCGACTTGCCAAAACATCCAAGGTAGACCACTGGTGGTCTCACAAGTCGTGACGTCTGACCACGACTCATGGTCAGGACCGTGGCCTCCTCACACAGGCTTTGCCAAACCATGCTGACCACGAGTCACCTCATGACTCATGGTCACTCCTCACGACCAACCCCACGGGTCATTTTATGACCTGGTGTGAATTTTCAGTTTTTCTCCGTTTTCACTTATGGGACTAATCCTTGGGTTCCTAGGGTATAACAATATCTCCCTCTTGGGAACATTCATCCTCGAATGTTAGAAACATGAAAAAAATTCTGAAACAAGCCATCACCATATACAATTACCAGTCATTTAAGTCGAAAACGGACGGGATGACTACCTCTAAAAAGAACTACACGGCTGAACCGAATTTAGACATCACATGCATCTACCATATCATAAAACAAACTTGTACACATGAACTGAACCGGAAAAGCTGATTAAGGGTTTAGAGAAAAACTGATACGTCACACTGAAACTGAGCCGGTAGGGAACAAATGCGGGTATTTAGCTATAATATCTGCTTCGGCTTCCCACGTAGCTCCCTCAACATGCTGATTTCTCCATAATACTTTAACTGAAGCTATTTCTTTGTTCCTCAGCCTCCGAACCTGACGATCCAAGATATCCACCGCAATTTCCTCATAGCTGAGGCTATCCCTTACACCAACGCTGTCTACCGGGACTACTAAATCTGGATCACCCAAACACTTTTTCAAGAGAGATACATGAAAAGCGGGATGAATTCAAGCTAATTCTTAAGGAAAGTCCAACTGATATGCCACCTTACCAACGCTCCTCATAACCCGGTAAGGACTAATGTAGCGGGGACTGAGTTTCCTTTTCCTTCCGAACCGCATGACTCCCTTCATGGGAGATACCTTTAGAAATACCCAATCGTCCACATTAAACTCCAGGTCACTTCTCCTCACATCAACATACGATTTCTGATGACTCTGAGCGGTTTTTAACCGATCCCTTATAAACCGAACCTTCACCATCGCCTCGTGAACTGAATTTGGTCCTATCATAGCTGCCTCACCAATCTCAAACCATCCCACAAGAGATTTACACCTTCTCCCGTAAAGAGCCTTGATTGGTGCCATCTGGATAGTGGAGTGATAACTGTTATTATAGGCGAACTCATTCAAGGGAAAATAATCATACCAACTACCTTTGAAATCCATAACACATGCCCTCAACATATCCTCAAGGGTTTGAATGGTTCGTTCTGCCTGGCTGTCTGTTTGCAGATGGAAGGTTGTACTGAGCTTAACCTGCATCCCAAGTCCTTTTTGAAAAGAATGCCAAAATTGAGAGGTAAATTGAGTACCTCAGTCTGAGATAATAGACAAGGGCACTCCATGAAATCGAACCAACTCCCGAATATAAAACTTAGCATAATCATTCGCTGAATCTGTGGTCTTCACTGGTAGGAAATGTGCAACCTTAGTTAACCTATCTACCACTACTCAAATGGAGTCATAGTGTCGGCGAGTACGAGGTAGGCCTGTAGCAAAATCCATATTAATCTCTTCCCACTCTCAAGGGGGGATGTTGATATCCTGAAGTACACTTCCCGACCTCTGATGTTCAACTTTCACTTGCTGGCATTTTGGATATTTTTCTATGAACTCCGCAATATCTTTCTTCATACCATCCCACGAATAGATTTCTCACAAATCTTGATACATTTTTGTGGATCCTGGATGAATAGAATATCGGCTATCATGTGCCTCATGCAATATCCGAACTCTCACATTATCGATGTCCAAAACACATAGTCGACCCTGGTATCGTAGCGCACCATCTCCCCCTTGGGAGAAGACCTACACCTTCTGACTCCTCACCGCCTCCTTCAACTTCCTCAATATTGGATCCTCATCTTGCCTGGATTTAACATCAACCTCCAAGGATGATTCTGATCCGTTATGCACAACAACACCGCCATCAGTCGAGTTGATCAATCTAACTCCCAGTGTTGCAAGTCGGTGGACATCCTTCACAAACTCCTTCTTTCCCTCATCCATGTGGGACACACTTTCCATGTAGAGCCTACTAAGTGTGTCCGCAACCACATTATCCTTTCCAGGTGGTAGAGAACACTCATGTTGTAGTCATTAAGTAATTCCGACCACCTCCTTTTCCGAAGATTTAGATCTTTTTGTGTGAACACATATTGCATGCTCTTGTGATTTATAAATACATCCACGTGGACCCCATACAAGTAATGCCGCCATATCTTCAATGCAAACACCACCGCAGCCAGCTCAAGATCGTGGGTTGGATAATTCTTTTCATGGACCTTCAGTTGTCTCGAGGCATATGCTATTACCTTCCCACACTGCATCAACACACATCCCAGTTTGACTCTCGAGGCATCACTATACACTCCAAAGCCATCAGTACCTTTAGGTAAGGTTAACACTAGTGCTGAAGTGAGTCGGGTCTTTAACTCTTGGATGCTTTTCTTACAAGCATTCGACCATGGGAACTTCACCCTTTTCTGAGTAAACTTAGTCAAAGGTTTCTCAATAGATGAGAAACCCTCAACAAACCTCTAGTAGTAACCTGTTAGGCCTAAGAAACTTTGAATTTCTAAAGAATTCACCGGTCTAGGCCATTTCTTCACCGCTTTGATCTCCTGAGAATCTACCCTTATGCCTTCGCTTGATACCACATGTCCTAGAAATGCTACCGAGTTTAGCCAAAATTCACACTTGCTAAACATTGCATATAGCTGACGATCCTTGAGGGTTTGCAGCACTATTCTCAAATAAGAGGCATGCTCCTGCTCGCTCCGGGAGTATATAAGAATGTCATCGATGAACACGATCAAGAAGATATCCAGATATTCCTCAAACACCCTGTTCATTAAATCCATAAAAGCTGCAGGGGCATAGGTTAGTCCTAAAGGCATCACAACAAATTCGTAGTAACCATACCGAGTCTTGAAAGCTGTCTTCGGGATGTCACTCTCCCGCACTTTGAGCTGGTGATACCCGAACCTGAGATCAATTTTGGAGAAGCACTTGGCACCTTGAAGCTGGTCAAACAAATCATTGATCCTAGGTAAGGGGTACCTGTTCTTGACGGTAACCTTGTTCAACTGCCAATAGTCAATACATGTGCGAAGGAAACCGTCCTTCTTTTGAACAAATAGAACTGGCACACCCCATGGAGACTGGCTCGGTCTAATGAAGCCCTTATCCAATAGATCCTTTAACTGATCCTTCAATTCCTTTAGTTTGGCTGGGGCCATCCTGTAAGGAGGGATAGAAATAGGCTGCGTATCTGGAAATAGATCAATACCGAAGTCAATTTCCCTCTCCGGAGGGACACCAGGCAGATCATCAGGAAACACCTCTGGATATTTGCACACCATCAGAACTGACTGAATAGTCGAGGTCTCGGACTCCACACCCTTAACCCTAACTAGGTGGTACATGCAACCTTTATAGATCATCTTCCTAGCCTTAAGATAGGAAATAAACCGACCTTCTAGTACCGCCGAACTACCCTTCCACTCCAACACTGACTCACCCGAAAAATGAAATTCCACCATACAAGTCCTACAATTAGTCGAAGCATAACATGCAAACAACTAACCCATGTAAAGAATAATGTCAAAATCAGTCATGTCTAACTCTACAAGGTCTGCGGAGGTAACCTTATGCAACACAGTGACCGGGCATCCTCTATATACTCGTCTAGCTATGACCGAATCACCAACAGGGGTCAAAATTGAAAATGGTTCTGTCAAGGTTTCGGGACTAACTCCAATGCTACTAGCAATGTAAGGAGTCACAAAAGTCAATGTGGCTCCCGGATCTAGCAAGGCATAAACATCAATATGAAAGACAAGCACCAGTGACCACGTCTGGCAAAGTCTCCTACTCCTGGCGCGAGGCAAGGGCATAGGATCGATTTTGGTGCTGTCCTCCACCCCCACTAGTCCATGCTCCCTGCGAAGAAGAATGGGCTGGAGCTGCTGCTGTCGTAGTGGTCTGTGCACGACCCCTATCGTCACCCTATCTAGCATATGGGCATGCTCGAGGCATGTTCTCGGATCTGCCACACCCACAGCAGACATCTTAGCTGAGCAGGCACTCTCCGGTGTGACTCTTGCCGCACTTCCCGCAGGCTGGAGAGGTATACCCTAACTGGGTGCCCCTCTGATCCCTCAACCCTAAAGCCCTGCTCCACTTATCATCCCTGGACTTTATAGGACACTAGATGATGATGGTGCTGGGGCTAGTGACCTCTGCTAAAACTGTAGAAGATAGCCACTGCCGGACGTCTGATATGAAAACCTACGACTATCTGTCCAAGCCCTCTTTGCCTCCCTCTCCCTCGCATGATCCGCCTCCATCTGTTAGGCGAACAACACTATGTGAGGAAAGTCCATATCCTGGTGGAGCATAGAAGTCCTGCAACCCTTGCCTAAATAACCGGCCACTCCATGAACAAATTGGTTCACCCGCGCCCTCTGATCCATCACCAACTCTGGGGCGTATTTTGACAACCGAGTGAACTCAAGGGAATACTCTAGAACAATCATTTTGCCTTGCTTGAGGTTAACAAACTCAGCTGCGTTTCCCTCATCTCCCTAGGGAAGAATCTGTCAAGAAAAGCCATATGGAACTCATCCCAACTAATAGGGCCCGCTCCTGCTGCCCTGCTGTCCTTCCATTGCTTGTACCAAATATGAGCGACCTCTTTTAGCTAATATGAGGCCAAGCATACACACTCCCCATTTGTCACCCCCATAACCTGAGTGACCTTCAAGATCCCTTCAATGAACTCGTGTGGATCCTCATCCACCTTTGATCTCGTGAACTCAGGAGGGTTCATCCTTAAGAAGTCTTTAATTCGAGCCGCTGCTGCATTGCCATTCTGCGAGACCTGCGCAATAGCATTTTGGTTGACCTGAGCGGTCAAGGCCTGCGCTAACATCTGAATAGCTTCTCGAAATTCAGTGTGGGCAGCTGGCTCTGGTTCCTGGTGCTCCTGAACAAGTGGGGCTTGCTGATGCCCATGGTCATTGTCACCTCCGTGGCCTTCATCATTTCCATTCCTCCTTCTGTTCATTCTTCTAGGAGCCATAATTCTGCAATCGTGAATCGCACGAATTAGAAGGATGGAAAAGCTTTTCATCGCACGACATAGAACATGAAAGAAGGGAACATTTCTTAAAACATTTAGTATCCTCTTCGTTATAAGTGTGGCGCGCTTCAAACCCATGAAAAATGTGGCTTCCAGACTCCCTAGGACACATGTAAACCAATTGCTCTAATACCAAGTTTGTCACGACACGAAAGTACACTCGGATCGTAGACACGGGAAAAGGGACCCCGAGGGACCCCAAGTCGACCCATGGCACATGCATACAACTAATCTTACTCAAATATGCGGAATGATAATCATAAAACATAGCAAAAATGTAATTATAGCATAACATCAAGAAATATTGGGCGTATACACCACAGAACACTACATACTTTTTTGAAAGCCTCTAATACATAAGATGGGTTGATAGGACAATATCCCAAACTAACCCGACCAAAACTGAACATAAACAACATGAAAGTCAATCAAACAGCCCTCAGAAAATGAGGACTCACAAATAAGCTAAAAGTATAGGCTGAGATGGACTAAGGATGAGGATGAGTCTGAGATCCCGACCCTGTATCATGAAATGATACAACATAAAAAGTATGCGGTCAGTACGTGGAATGTACCGAGTATATAAGATAAGTAAAATGGACATTCTAAAGCAAAGTATAGCTCATAAATAGTCATAGGAGAAGGACATCATGCTTGCATCAAAATCGTCGTGACAAAATATAGGGTGAAAGACTTTCAAATCATTCATAATCAATCATTATCATAATTATAAGTATCTTTATCAAAATATAACTTGATACAATAACATAAACATTACAATGCATAAAACATGCAGAACAATGGGAGGACTCATCATAACCGATACCATCATGGTAGAGCCTTTCATGATACTCCACTATCTCGCTCAAGTGGGCAGAGCCGACCCTCGCTTGTTAGGCGAGGGTCATGCATAAGGCGTGATATCACATTTGAGGGGATCATTATCAATACAATGTATCATTAGAAACCCACGGTGGCACGTGGTTATGAGACACCGGCGTAGTCCTTTGAACACCGGGCTGCTTGGTGCTAGACACGGCTCCCAAAAACATGCATATAAGCTCATATATAAATCAATAACATCATGCATTAAGATTCATTGGCTAAAATATAACATTTATCATTATTGATCCCCTTTAAACATGCTTAGCCAAGAATCAAAGCTCTTTTAATCGGCCAACATCATAAATCGATAAATCATGTAATTCGTGTCATAAATCGTAATTCATTCTTCAACATGTGGGAATTGCCCAATACTTTGTCATATTCAATTCTTTCAAAACATGCCCATAAACATGGGTAGCTTGAAAATCATGCTTTTCTATCATCAATAAACTCAATTTATAGAGTATTTATCATAAATCATAACTTCGTTGAACTTTCATCAAATGAGAATTTTTAGATTTAAAAGATTGAAACATGATTTGAAGAAAATAATAATAGAACCTACCAGTCATTTGTAATTTGATAATTAAAACTCAATCAAATCAGACCTATAAAGAGAATTCACATTTTCATGCATTTGAGTAAAAACATCATAGACTTGGATAGGAGGATTCATGATTTAAATAAAATTGGGCATGGGCGAGGAAGAATTCCACCCATTTTGAAACCCTACATACCTAGGAATGGATGGACTCAAAGTTCCTTGAACACCCACAAAGAAATTGATGAAAATTTGGGGAAGAAGGCCTTGAATCTCCCAAAAACCCCTCTAAGCTTTTTCATAAGAATGGGCATGCATAAAGGGCTTAACCTATCTTATCTTACTCAAAAAATATCTAAAACAACGTATTTTAGGCCTTAGAAACTTAGAAAATTATGAAAACATCCTTATTAAAATGCAGGAAATTTCTGGTCGCTAGTGCCCACGAGGGACCCAACGGGTCATTGCCATAGGGAATGACTCGTGGCCATGGTCCATTGAGTCCACTGTCCAACATTCAGGGGACCCTACGGGTGACTTCCCGAGTCGTGAGGTCAGACCATGACTCGTGGTCACCTTCCGTGGCCTACATTGCCCATCCCGACTTGCCAAAACATCCAAGGTAGACCACAGGTGACCTCAAGGGTCGTGAGGTTTGACCACGACTTGTGGTCAGGCCCGTGGCCTCCTCACACAGGATTTGCCAAACCATGCTGACCACGAGTCACCTCACGACTCGTAGTCACTCCTTACGACCAACCTCACGGGTCGTTCTATGACCTGGAGTGAATTTTCAGT
Source organism: Datura wrightii (assembly GCA_035772735.1). Classification (NCBI taxonomy): domain Eukaryota; kingdom Viridiplantae; phylum Streptophyta; class Magnoliopsida; order Solanales; family Solanaceae; genus Datura; species Datura wrightii. The sequence continues at coordinate 120,324,994 of JASDFA010000016.1, forward strand.
TTTTCTCCGTTTTCACTTCCGAATCTGATCCTTGGGTTCCCGGGGTATAACACATAAGTACCGGCAATCCCTATAAGATCAAAAGAACCATGTATCTCTATGAGCCCGAAAAAAATTACTAATACTAAAATAATAAAATTTAAACCGAATAAAAAAACTTGCGTATTGGACTAATGTGGGAGCTCTGACCAAATTGTTATCCAAAGCATCAAATAGTGCTTTATCAACATATGCATCATTGTTACAGTATATATCATTCCTCTTTTGCATAGAATTCGGTACTTATTAGAAAATAAGGTATCATGAATACATGAGGTAACAAGGCTTGTGTGACCAAGGCATCAATCAACGCACCATGATTTGAGTCATAAACATAGATGCACCTATTCTTGAATGTAAGCACACCTAAAGCCCAATGACCTACATCTTTCCTTCCACGATAGACATGAATTAAACTTAACACATGATCAACTGTGTGCCATGGAATATTTGCATCATAGTAACATCCTTGGATGTACTCGAATATTTTATTTATATCTGAAATAATAGCAAGATCGTGATTCTTATTTATGAACTTTCCATAAAATCCATTGATGTTTTCACCAAAATTTCAATCAGTTGTTGTGAATCTCACAGAAAGATCGGGGTAGTATTTATCCTTTTACTCAAATAGTACAATGTGACATCAATTTGCTGACATAGAAGTGAAGTAACAATCATTAGTCACTCATTCCTATAAAAACTCTATTCAATATGCATTTTTATACAAGTTTATATAATTAGAAGTCACACTAGAGCATAATGAACTCATTCAAGGAGCACCGGTTTATATTATACATATTTATATCAGTTTATGCAAGTATAAGCACCAATAGAACAACATGAACTTATTTAAGGAGCAGCAGTTCATATATATATATATATATATATATATATATATATATATATATATATATATATATATATATATATATATGTATGTATGTATATATATATATATATATGTATGTATGTATGTATATGTATGTATATATATATATATATATATATACCAGTTTATACAAAATATAAGTCCCAATAGAACAGAATAAACTCATCCAAAGAGCAGCAGTCCAGATATACATATCTATACTAATTTATACAAGTATAAGTCCCATTAGAACAACATGAACTAATTTAAGGAGCAGCAACTCAGATATACATATTTATACAGATTTATACAAAATATAAGTCCCACTATAATAGAATAACCATTTCATTTTAACAGACTATCAATTTCGAACCACCTACTCAACAAAACTTCACATGTTTATACACCATATTAAAGGTTCTCTGACTCCTAATGAAATTCTATATATACATGGTTAAATATAGGAAAAAAGAACTACTTTCTCTAAACTTTCATCAATACGTATAGCTAATTAAATGAAAATTTCAAGAAAGTTGATACGGTGTATGCCATCTGATCTCTATGTATCTAACATAAACACAAAAAAATTTTAGCAGTAAATTAAGAACAAAAATTAATAGCATAGAAATCTATCACATACCCTGTTAGATAAAAATTGACCATCATATGCAAGTGAGTGAAGCCAATCCTTCTTGTCCACATGAATTAATCCATAAATGAAAGGTTGCGCCAAATTCATTTTATCTTCAGGTAGAAGTTCTTTGGAACATGAAAATTATTTAAAAAATCAATAGTTACGATAAATCATAAAACCTACAAAAATAAAATCTTAAAGCAATGAGACAATCTTTGTAATGAGTTCATTCCATCATCAACAAATTCATAATATGCTATTTCCTTGGGAGAATAGGGGTAAAACTCATCAATATTGTTTACAAAAGGATGTTTAACCTCAAAAATATATTTGGGCACGGATCTATATTTTCTGCTTATTGTAGAATCAAAGTTTAGCACAAAAGGCGATCTGCCATATTTTTTCAAATACTTTTTTCGAATCAATTCTTCACGAGTCATGTGTTTTCCTTCATCTTTGGTATGTTATTCACAAAGCACAATTAGAAGGACGTTTAACCTCCCACTGTTCCTCATGATTTATGTATTTTTATTTTCATATTCATTGGCTCAAGTCATGTTTAATAAATCTTTTCCCTTATGATTATGATTATGAATGATTTATGAATGTTTTTGAAAACCTTGAGCCTTATGTTTACATTATTATATTTACATTATGATCATGTTGTCCCACTCTTATGAATTTTTATGTATCTTAACTGTCTGTTTTACTTATCTTGCATACTCGGTACATTTCAAGTATTGACCACATACTTTATGTTGTATCATCTTATGATACATGCTCCGACATCCAAGATCAGTCTTGCTAGTAAGACTTTCGGAGTTAGCTACTTTGAGTATCTGTTGGTGAGTCCTCATCTTGCGAGGGCCCTATCTTATCGGTTGTATTACGTCTTTTAGTTTTCATATTATAGCAAGTTAGTTAGGGTCTTATCCCTTCAACTCATCAGGTTAGAGGTTTTTGGTACATTGTGTGTATTCAGCGCTGGATTCATGTATGTATTAAGATATTAAGTTTTGCTTATAGTTCTACTATGTTATTTGTGATGATCTTCCACTTGTCTATGATTGATTAGATGTATGTTCATTTCATGGGTTAACTTGGAGCCTCTCGGGGATTGTTGTCGCATTTCTCGATCCAGACCTTTGTTCGGATCGTGACAGAAGTATTCTTCCGCTTGCCTATGGACTCGTTGATTCAGATAATGACACATCTTGAGAATGGTTCTTCATGCCAATAGAGATTACTTTTTAGGTTCCAAAAGGAATGTGCATAATTTCAAATAGACATGATAGCATCGCGAACGCAACAACAACTGTTCTTTCAGAAGTTCCACATTGTTTTTTCATATACTATTTGTGGAACAACGTGAAAAGTTTATTAATAAAAAAATCATAATAAATCAAAAGTGATCTTTTTCGCTTTGGCTAAAGGATACACTATTGAAAAGTTTGAACTTAAAATGGCATAAATGAATAGAATTAATCGAAGAGTGCAACCTTACTTATTTAGTGTTGGGTATGAAAGGTGGTATAGGGAATTTTGTGAAGTGAAAAGGTCAATGATAAAGACTTTCAATATCGGCTAAGTCAATAAATGCAGCAAAAAAAAGATGTCGAAGAGCTTTCAGTTAGGCATTCGATGGAGTACATGACAAATATGATGCAACAATAGAACAAAAAAATGAAAAACGTACAATGAAGTCCACAAAACATGGAGAAACATACAACAATATATTAAAGGATAATATTCTTTGCATCACAGAACATAACGGTAAAAAAGCTTGAGTATAATATTTCATGATATTACTGAATTACAAAGAGTGTCATGGTGTTAAATTTAGCTACATGTTACAGTTTTTATAAGCTTATATAATTGTGTATAATGATGAAAATCCATACTGACTGTCTTCTATTTTCTCAAAAAACTATAAGCGAGGTCTTCTATGGAGCATTTATACATAGTGGTTGAAGGCAAAAAGGTAAATATAGTAGACCCCAGAGAGGAAACATGCAGATGTAGAAAATTTCAACTAGAAGAATTGTGATGCCCACATGTTTGAATAATTATAAAGCATACTGGATTAAACCCTATCCTACTCTGCTTTTTTTTTTCCTTCAAGAAAAATTATCTCATTAAAACATATGAAATTCTTGTAAATTCTATTCCAGATGAGAGAACGTGGGTTGTCCCTAGAGATGTCATGGAGAATATGGTCCTACCACCAAATGGAAGAACAAGTGCTGGAAGATCAAAAAAGTCGGAATGAAACCATTTTTGGAGGTGAATAATAAGAGGGCTAAGATTTCATGCAAGGTGTCTGGACAAGCAGGTCACACTAGGAAAACATGCAAAAATATATCAAAAGAGATTATTTGAAATATTAGGCTTTACGTTATCTTTCTTATCGTTGGAATTATATTTATTATTTCAATTTCATAGAAATAATTGAGTATTGCCTTTGAAGTATAAATAAGTATTTCACTTTATATTATATCATATTGTTGAAAATATATTTCATATTACATTTTTAGATATTCTAAAAATTGGGATATGATTGTAGTGGTCCTAAATATGTTAATATCAGCATATCAAGAATACTGAAGAAAAAAATTAGTTTTAATTGCCCATGTAGGATATTTGTATAATCATTGTATAATGATGTATAAATTAGTATTTCGATGTATAATGTATATGTGTCATAGCACAACCCCTTCAACTCATTACACTGTGGACCTGAATCTCAAAAAAAAACTGTATATGGGATTGGTAACTACTCAAAGTTAAAAAAGTATTTTTTTTTATATTCCATGATTAATAGCTCCAAAGAAAAGAAAATGTTAAATTACTAAATGTATAAACCTATATATGGAACTAATGAAAAATTCCTTAAAGCATTATCAATGCTGATTACTAAAATCACACCACCAAATTGATCCAAGAATTGCTCGCTAATAATCATTCAGTATCAATCAAACAAATACAATTCATGCGTTTCATCAAAAGTACTACCAAACCGCAAACCTCAGTTTTTTCTTAAAGAGTCTATTATCCAAATTCCTTAAAGAGTATTTCTTTCATAAAATAAAACTTCAATTACTCCTACTACAACAAACTACTTACTTGGATGTCGCCCTCTTTTCTTCTTTTTGAAAAATCATCCAGTTACATTATTGGCACTCACATCATCAAACATCTATTCATTCCTTCCATATTGCCACAATAGTACTCCTATCCTTTGGCGATATGTGTCAATGTCAAAAGTGTTCTTTTTAATTTTTTTACCCATGATGAAATCTCGACAAATGCAGAAACAAAAGTACCGGCAATCCCTGTAAGATCAAAAGAACCATACATCTCTATGAGCATGAAAAAAATCACTAACAATAAAATAATAATATTTAAACTAAATAAAAAAAACTTACGTTTTGGACTGATGTGGGAGCTCACTGACCAAATTGATACCCAAAGCATCAAGTAGTGCGTTCTCAACATATGCATCACTGTTACAGTCAATATCATTCCTCTTGCCATAGAATCCGGTTACTTATTAGAAAATAAGGTATCATGAATGCATGAGGTAACAAGGCTTGTGTGACCAAGACATCATTCAACACACCATGATTTAAGTCATAAACATAGATGCACCCATTCTTGAATGTAGGCACACCTAAAACCCAACGACCTACATCTTTCCTTCCACGATGGACATGAATTAAACTTAACACATGATCAATTGTGTGCCATGACATATTTGCATCATAGTAACATCCTTATATGTACTCGAATATTTTATTTATATCTGAAATAATAGCAAGTTCGTGATTCTTATTTATAAAGTTTTCATAAAATCCATTGATATTTTCACCAAAATTTCAATCAGTTGTTGTGAATCTCATAGAAACTTCAGCGTAATATTTATCCTTTTACTCAAATAGTACAATATGACATCAATTTGCTGACATAAAAGTGAAGTAACAATCATTAGTCACTCATTTCTATAAAAACTCTATTAAATACGCATATTTATACCAGTTTATATAATTATAAGTCACACTAGAACATAATGAACTCATTCAAGGAGCACCAATTTATATTATACATATTTATATCAAATTATGCAAGTATAAGCACCAATAGAAAACAATGAACTCTTTTGAGGAGCAACAGTTCATATATATATATATATAGATATGTATGTATGTATAAATGTATGTATGTATGTATGTATGTGTGTATATATATATATGTATATATATGTATATATATATACCAGTTTATACAAAATATAAGTCCCAGTAGAACACAATAAACTCATCCAAAGAGCAGTAGTTTAGATATACATATCTATACTAATTTATACAAGTATAAGTCCAATTAGAACAACATGAACTAATTTAAGATGCGGCAATTCAGATATATATATTTTTATGAATTTATACAAAATATAAGTCTCACTATAACACAATAAACTTATTTAAAAAGAAGCAGTTCAGATATACATATTTATACCAGTTTTTCCAAAATAAAAGTCCTTTCCATTTGCAATCAGTAACCATTTCATTTTGACAGGCTATCAATTTCGAACTATCTACTCAACCAAACTTCACATGTTTATACACCATATTTAAGGTTCTCTGACTCCTAATTTCTATCCCTTTTTACTCCCTCCCAAGACCCCAAAAAGACAAGGTTTGGGAATAAAAAAGCTAGGAAAGTACTAAAATACCTCTAGCAGAAAGAACTGAAAACTGCCTAACACTAAACAACAGATCTCAGAACGGGTCGTTGGTAGGAACGATGGCCCGTTGAATTTGGTCATGGTTTCTGGGTTCAAAAATAATGTTTACTAAAGGTGTCCCACGGTTAGGTACAATGGTCCGTTGGAACCAACAAGGGGTCGTTGATACCCCCCGTAGGAACTGGTAAGAAAACTGGCACGGGGACAACGGGTAATAAGAACGACTCGCTGGTAGGACCAACAGGCCATTGTATCCCTTCATGGTTCATTCTACTGGGTTCTGGAACTAATCGATGGGTGGTAACAATGGCTCATTTTTAATAACCACGGGCCGTTATTCCCTCTCGTTGCCTTAAGGAAATGTCGGATAATCCTCTGAACTTGGGATTCAACGAACAAAAGGACGTCTTATTGTTTGGAATAATGAGTCATCCTATGTCTTGTTGTTTCCCCTCAAAGGAAGGCTTCTACTAACCATGACCATTTACAACCGTCTGTTGGTTCCACCAACGGTCCGTTGTGGGGGTTGTCTGAGACAGAAAAAATTTCAGGTTTTCCTATGGTTTTTCATGCAATGTTTGAATTTGGTCTAGGAAGGATTTGGGGTGTTATATTTACCATCCGGGCAAGGAAAATGTAGTAGTAGATGCACTTAGACTCTCTATGGAAAGTGTTTCCTATGTGGATAAGGGGAAGAAGGAGACGGTGAAAGACGTGCATCGACTTGCAAGGCTGGGAGTTCGGTTGGTTGACTCGACTGATCGTAGTGTTATTGTTCATAACGGATCAGAATCATCATTGGTGACTGATGTAAAAGCTAGACAAGAAGAGGACCCGATTTTGGTAAAATTAAAGGAAGTTGTTCAGAATCAGAATGTAGAGGTCTTCTCCAGGGGGGGAGATGGTGTGGTTCGATACCAGGGTCACTTATGTATTCTGGATGTTGATGATTTGAGAGACAAGATGTTGCATGAGGCTCATGAATCCAGGTATTTTATACATTTAGGTTCCACCAAGATGTACCGTGACCTATGGGAAGTTTATTGGTGGAATGGCATGAAGAAGGACATAGCAGAATTTGTGGTTAAGTGTTCAAACTGCCAACAGGTGAAGGTTGAGTACCAAAGACCGGGAGGTAGGCTCCAAGATATTTGCATCCCTACTTAGAAGTGGGAAGAGATTAATATGGACTTTATAATAGGTTTTCCTCGCACTCGCAGATTGTATCACTCCATTTGGGTGATTGTAGACAGGTTGACCAAGGCGACTCATTTTCTACTAGTCAAAACTACTGATTCAGGTGAGGATTACACTAAATTATACATTTGGGAGTTCATTCAGTTGCATGGAGTACCCTTTTCCATCATATCAAATAGAGGTACTCAGTTTACATCTCAGTTTTGGAGATCTTTTAAAAAGGGACTTGGCACTCAGGTCAAGCTTAGCATAACATTTCACCCGCAAATAGATGTTAGGCGGAGAGGATTATTCAGACTCTTGAGGATATGTTGAGAGCCTATGTTATTATTTTCAGGGCTAGTTGGGATGATCATTGCATCTCATTGAGTTTGCATACAAAAACAACTACCACTCTAGCATTCAGATGACTCCATTTGAGGCTCCCTATGGGAGGAGATGTAGATCACCTATTGGTTGGTTTGAAGTTGGTGAGGCTACCTTGATAGGTACAGATTCAGTCTATGAGTCTATGGAGAAAGTTCAGTTGATATGGGAAAGGTTGAAAATAGCTCAACGTCATCAAAAGTCCTATACGGATGTGAAAAGAAGATAATTTGAGTTTGAAGTTGATGATTGAGTATTTATGAAGGTGTCTCCCATGAAGGGAGTGATAAGGTTCGGAACGAAGGGGAAACTTAGTCCCCGCTATGTCGGCCCGTATCAGATTGTGAAATGGGTTGGCAAGGTGGCATATGAGTTTGAGTTGCCCTCAGAATTAGCTTCTATGTTTCTTGTATTCCATGTATCGCTCTTAAAGAAGTGTTTGGGTGATCCAGCTCTAGTTGTCCCGATGGACAGTGTCGAGGTGAAAGACAGCCTTAGTAATGAGGAGGTTTTGGTGGAAATACTGGATCGTAAGGTTCGAAGGCTAAGGAACAAGGAAGTAGCTTCAGTCAAAATGTTATGGAGGAATCAACATGTTGAAGTAGCTACGTGGGAAGCCAAAACTGACATGATGACTAGATACCTACATTTATTCTCTAATGGCTCAGTTTCAGCTTGAGGTACTAGTTTTGCCTTAGTACCCTAATTTATTTTCATGTTCAATTCATGTGCCCAAGTTTATTTTATGTATATGGATGTATGAATGATTCGTGAATTCAGTTCAGCTATGTAGGTTGAATCGGATATAGTTATCCCATAAGTTTTCAGATTAAATGATCAGTATTTGAGTATGATGATTGCATTTTTCTACTTTTCTGTATGATTTTCAACATTCCAGGATGAATGTTCCGAAGGGGGAGATATTGTTATACCCCGAAAGCCCAAAGATCATACGCGGGAGTTCAAATGGAGAAAATTTGAAATCTGGCATCAGGTCACAAAACAGGTTGTGATGTGACTCATGAGGATATAGCACAAGTCATGAGATGAATCATGGTGAGGCTCAGGAGGTGTGTTTGAAATTTTGGATTTAAGGTCCCCACGGACATGACGACGAGTCGTGGTTAGACCCCACGACTTATTGAGTCAGTCGTGGGAAGGGGTGACTGAGAAGGAGAAGGGAGATGGCAGTTTACACCACAGAAGGATCCCATGACTCGTGGTCAGTCACCACGATTCATGGGATGTGTCGTTGTCAACAGAGGGAAATTATTTTAAATTTAGGGTAGTGCATGTGACGGATGATGTCACAAGTCGTGGCCTTGGGTAATGAGTCATTAGGTCCCTCATGGGGAGTGACGAGCAATTATTTTCTGTGAAATTATTAAGGGTATTCTCGTCATTCCTATGCTCTAAGGTCCTATACTACGCTATTTTAAGTTATATTCAGAGTGTGTTAAGATAGGTTAAGTCATTCTAACCTATTCAAAATCCATGCATGCAAGTTAGAGAGAGTTAGAGAGGAGATCAAACCTTAGCCCTTCCAATTCTTCTCAAATCCTTCTTGGGCAATTAGGGAAGTGTAAGAATCAACTATAATAAGGTCTGTAGGGTTATGAATGGGTGAGTCTATTCACACCCATGCCTAAACTCCTTCAACATCATGAAATTCCTATAATGATTCTAGGGGGTTTTAGCCCAATGCGTGAAATTTTGAATTCTCAAGATGGGCATGATCTGAATGAGTTATTATTATCGAATTATGAATTATGGGTAAGTTCTATGTTGTTTTCATTAAAATCATGTTTCAAGATTTTAAAATTTATAATGCCCATTTATAAAAAGTTCATGAAAGTTAAGATTTATGATGAATGTTCATGTATGATGAAGTAATGATGATGAGAAGCATGTTTTCAAGTTCCCCATTTTTATAATCATGATTTCAAGTGAATTAAGTATTTTTCAAGCATGTTAGAGTATTGGGCAATGCCCACATGTTCAAGTATGAGTTATGATTTATGAAATGGATTTCATGATTTATCGATTTATGATATTGGCCAATTAAAGAGCCCTTTATTTATGGCTAATCATGTATGAAAAGGGGATCAACAATGTTAAATGTTTATATAGCCACAAATCTTATGAATGATATTTATGATTTATGTATGAGCCTAATGTGCATGTTTTTGGGAGCAGTGTCTAGCATTGAGTAGTCCGTTGTTCAAAAGACTACGCTGGTGTCTCATAACTACGTGCCACCGTAGGTTCTTGTTGATACATTACAATGTTAATGGATCCCCTCTCTCATATCACATAATATATGTCCCTTGCCTAGCAAGCTAGGGACGACTTTTCCCGCTTAAGTGAGATAGTTGGGGCATCATGTAAGGCTTTGCCATGATGGTGTCGGTTATGACGAGTCCTCCCATTGGTCCGCATGTTTTACTGCATTATTATATTTATGTTATTTTCGCTCAAGTGATGATTTATAAAGTTTCTCTTACTATTATGATAATGAATGGATTATGAATGATTTGAAAACCTTGAGCCTTATGTTATCTTATGTTATTCATGTTATGAGAATGTTATTCCACTCTTATGATCTCTCATGAGCTTTTATGTATGTTAAATGTCCGTGTTACTTACCTTACATAATTGGTACATTCCACGTACTAACCGCATACTCTATGTTGTATCTTTTCATGATACAGGCTCTGATATTTAGTCCCAGCATCATCATTAGCCCGTATCGGAGATTAGCATCCAGCTCTTTGGTGAGTCCTCATTCTCCCACGACCGGTTTGATATCAATTATTTTTTCATGCTCAGTTTTTTCTAGACATGTCTGGTTAGTTGGGGGTGTTGTCCCATCAACCCATCAGATATGTTAGAGGCTTTTAGACCATATGTAGTATTTAGCTATTATATATGAATTACGTTCCGCTTTCTATGTAAGTCATGGTTATGCTTTCGCTATATTATTACGCCGAGTATTCTCTTTTATTGATTATGTTAGATGTATGCTCACGCCATGGGTCGACTTGGAGTCTCTCGGGGCTCCTTGTCCCGTGTTACAATCCGGGTCTACGTTCGGGTTGTGACACTATATATCATCAACTTGGCATGCATTTTATCCCTTATTGTCCTGAGCATGTCTTCAAATGCTTTTTTTCTCCATGCATAGTTCTTATATCAACTACTCTCAACTATATCAAAATCTTTTTTACATATGTTATGGTTATTGATAACGTCCAATCAATAAGGACTGGATGTTAGATTCACCAAACATAATAAATTAATTTACAAAAGCATACATCATGTATAAACAATAAAATTAAATTTGGGGGAATAGGTTGAACAACTTCAAAGGTAAACACAAATCAAAGTAAGGGGAGAAACAATTGTTTCTAGCAAGATGAAGGCTAGGGGTGTGCATTTGATGGGGCGTCAATTTGATAGGTATTGACTAAGAGTTTTAGATTCAATTAGTGCATGGATAGCCTTGGATTTGGGCTATATTCTAAGATTTTCAACCAAAAAAGTGTCTACTTTGGGTTTTTCAAACCCCAAAGCGAAAATCTACTACACAACCAAACAAAGTTTGAGGAAGGGTTTAGACTAATTTTAGCTCTAACCCTTTAATGGAGTTTGAATTAGGTTTATACTATCTCTAGCTCCAACCCTAGATCAAAAAGTCAAATTCCTCACTATTAAAGTCTTACCTAACTTCACTTTCCTTTTTCAAGCAAAAGCAAAGTTAGAGAGCTTAATTAATATTTTCCACCATTACTAATCAAATTATAACTTGAAGAATCAATAGATCCATGCTTTCTACTCAAATCTAAGATCAATTAATCAATACCCACTTAGATTTAAACACCCATCATCCACACACACCCCTAGAAGAGAATTTAGCCGCTCATATTTAATGAAAGAGAAATTACACCAAGGAAACTCCTCAATTCCATTCATCATTAGCAAATACAATCAATTCTCAACTTTTGAACCTTCAGATAGTGTTTCTCCCAAAATGAATAAAGAATAAAATTAGAAAATATACTATCTATATCACTCTTTGCTATATTCTCTATGTTATACTTTTTCTCTTCTCTAATGTGTTCTCTATTACAAATTGGGTAAAATTCCTTTATAAATTCCTTGAACAACTGTCCAAAAATATCCTTGGAAGCTTGTCAGGTACATGTTTGCCCTTCTGGAATGATTTTTCCCTTCAAAAGTGACGCGGGTCCCTTGTGCTGGACTTGCGTTTTGCAGGTGCCAATGTGCAACTCGCATATGCCTTTTCAGGCCCAAGCAATGCTCTTTCTAAATGTTGACACTTGTGGTCCGCAGATACCAATCTGCGGCACACATGTCTAGTTCCATCAAATTTCCAGATCTTCCTGAATGGCACCTCCTATACGCAGATGCAGACTTGTTGCACGCATGTCCTTGTTTTTTTCCAATAGATTACTCTCAGTTTAATCCCTTAATCTTGTTTGTTTCAACTAAATGCTTGCACAAAATAGGAGAAAAGGCATAAAACCTATATAAATTGTGTTAAAACAAAGCAATAACTCATGCTTAAGAACCATATGAGTTGGTAAATTACCAACTTATCAAACCCCCGAACTTGAACTATTGATGTTATGCCTCCAACGCATGTGGTCATACAAGTAATATAGTAATTCTTAGTTAGTCGAATGTCGAACACACAAGACTAGATTATCTGTGAATTATCGAGTTCAAGTATTAATCTTCAAATTTAGAAGTGCTATTTTCCAATATTTAAATGTTTTGTTTGTTGCTACAATCTAAGAGTGATCACAATTTAAATGGAAACAATAATGAGAAGAATTCGAGGTTAAGGGTAAACAATCACGTATAACTAACATTCATATTGGTTCAAGTATTTGTCTTCATTTATTGTCTCACAAAATAACTTCCATGTTCATGGTCTTTCGAGCCTCTAAACATATATTTTAATTAGCCTCACAACTACATCATTGAGCAGGGATGTGACAACCTAATTCATATGCATTAATCTAGTGGAGTGGTTCATGGGGTTGATGCCCTTGGTTATGGACTTTCAAACCTCTAACCATTTAACTTAAACTTGTCTTCATAACTACATCTAATGGCGGTGATGTGACATATCAAATTCAAGTGTCCATCTACCTTCCTGTTTAATAATCAAGTGAGGCGAATGAGGTATATTTCTATTCTAACAGCGAGTCAAGTCTTGATGACTTAATCTCACTTCTTGAATTTCTAATTCTATCCTAGGGTTTTCTCTTTCAAGTTTGCCTAAGATTAACACATGCATTTTCAATGGTGATCGAGCATTAAAATGATTAGAAACAAGAATACAAGAACTAACAACAATGAAGAACTTGATCCAAGTATGAAATAAACAAATATGTTCATGTTATGTGGCCTCGACCCTAGAGTGAGGCTTTTAGCCACTCATGCTAGTAAAAGAATCCAACATTGTGTTTGAATTCATGTGTTACAAGAATGTAAAAAGAAGGAAAATAAAAAGAACCCTAGAAGATGAAGTCCATAATGTTACTCCTCCTGAGCTCCATGGTTTTCCCAAAAATAATCCACGCTGTCTCAAAACAATTCCTAAGTGTTCTATTTATAATGTTGATATTTTTTCCATGGAAAAACCATCTCCATGTCACAGATCATTGCGCAGCTCAACCTCCATGACATAGAGACATTGCGTAGGTTTACTAGTTATGGTTATTGGCATGGCACCTCCTCAGCGTGGCATGCTACTTGCCCCGAGCATGACACGGTGTGGCATGGAGCCATCGGGCACAACTATTGGAAATTGGGTGTCGGTAGGGTATTGACATAGCCTAACCGGGCGTGGCATGGACTCAGTCACTCTACATGATCAACATGTCACACTGCCTGGTGCGGTGCCATGCCAGGTGTGGCATGGGCCTGTTGTGCTGGCACACTACTTTCCCTTCTCTGCGAGCACAAGTATGGGTGTGACACAGTTCCTAGCGTGCTGGTCTGCTGGCATGGCACGCTGGGCTGCGCGGCAGCTGATGTCACCCAAGTGCACGTAAGTGTACGTGGTCATCAAGTAATATAGGATTGGAAGTCTTGATTATCGATCCCTGAGAGATTTGTTAGATTAATAATTATAAGGTTATTACTTTATTTTACTATTCTAGAAAAACAGATAAAAGGGAGAATGATTTGAAGAATTAGACTACTAAATTTAAAATATAATATTAATTAAAGAATGTTCCAGACTTGTTTGTACTTCAAATGATGATGAAAATCTAGGGAATTGGTACTTTCATATCAGGTTGACTTTTAAAGACGTGATTACGCTAGATTGATTTCTTCTAAGGTTGCTAGTTGCAAGTTACTATCCTATTTCTTGCCACTCTCCCGAGCATCCAAAAACTATCTCATAAACCCTAATGCCTATGTCCCTATGGTTGCAGGAGAAACATGAAGCGATGGTTATGCCTACTTGTATTTCAGCTAAATAGGATTGAAGGGTATATCCCTTTCCTCAACAACAAATTCTAACCTTCAACCAATGGGCTGAAGGATCTTCAAATTCCTATTATATATTTACTCTTAACCCTTTCGGTTCCCTTTCCCAAGTTCAACCAAAAGCCAACGGATTTACTCACAAGTTGATCAGGCTAGTGAATAAGCAATTATAACAAGTAAATATAAACAACCTTTAGGAAAGAATCAAAACTAGTAATAAATAGTCTTTCAAGCTTCAACCATCAACTGTGGCCAAAATCCTAGAATGGGCATTTAGCCACTCATAGACAAGCAGAAACACAAAGATAACATCATCATTCTCAATCAAACAAGAACGAAAAGAAGAAACCTAAGTAGAACTTGTCTCTCCTCCAAAAGCTGCATTTACAACCTTCAAAATAAGGAACGATATGATAATCGATATGTTAGAAATGTCCTAGATGTTATATATATATATATATATATATATATATATATATATATATATATATATAGGTGAGCCTTTAAGTGAAGCTTTTTCCCTTAAGTATTTGGCTTAAAGATTAGCAAAATCTCATCCCGCATGGTCTGGAGCGCCGCCCCATGTATAGCATCACAGAGTTAGTCAAATTTCCTCTAAAGAATAGCTTCTGGTGCCCCACTCTCACCACAACACCAAGAACTTAGACAAATTTTTTCAATACTAACACCTCTGGTGCCCCACTCTCACCATAGCACCAAAGTGTTACTCAAATTTGTGAGCTTCAAGACCCATTTTGGAGCCCCACTCTCACCATAACACCAGAATGTTAGGAAAATTTTCTAATTCTGGAATGCTTCTGGGGCGACACTCCCTTAAGTATTTGGCTTAAAGATCAGCAAAATCTCATCCCGCAAGGTCTGGAGCGCCGCCCCATGTATAACATCACAGAGTTAGTCAAATTTCCTCTAAAGAATAGCTTCTGGCGCCCCACTCTCACCACAACACCAAGGACTTAGCCAAATTTTTTCACTACTAACACCTCTGGTGCCCCACTCTCACCATAGCACCAAAGTGTTAGTCAAATTTGTGAGCTTCAAGACCTGTTTTGGAGCCCCACTCTCACCATAACACCAGAATGTTAGGAAAATTTCCTAATTCTTGAATGCTTCTGGGGCTCCACATCATCCATCTTGCTAAGGTGTTAGTCAAATTCTCATCTTTGGAGCAGAGTACCTAGCGTTCCATGTCGTCCATAGCACCAACTTTGGAGCATTATCTCTAAAACACAAGTGTTCGGCGCGCCACGCCAGCTGTAGCCCCAGGCTGACTTTAGCAAACTCTTCTTCTTCACACCTTGAGTCATTTTTGGGTTCTTTTTCCTTGATTTCCTACTCAAAACATCTAGAAACATTTATTAGCTCACAATACACATGAAAACATGAATTCATACATTTCATAGATATTATGAACTTAAAACAAGGAAAAATATGGGTAAAAAGATAGAAAATAGGCATAAGATTATGCCCAACATCACCACCCCACACTTAAACCATTGTTTGTCCTCGAACAATCTTCAACTCCTTGTAAACTCATATTTTCTCATCACTTATCACCTCTATAAATTTACGCTCAAACAACTAGCAGAGAGCATATGATTAAGTGGTTCATCAACTCATGTAATTCAAATCAAGCACATGCAGAATTATTTACATTCGAGACTACACAACTTCTATAACTGACTCACATTCCTAATAGGGCCAACATGATTAAATACAAAACACACAACATATAGTACACCGACTTAGAATCTTATGCCCCTTACTTTTAGTGATGTTCCTCTCTCAAGTTATCAATGCAAAGCATGGAACATAATCAATAAGGCACACTCACACTCAAAAAAGATGTATCATACATATGCAACATACTATAAACTTTCCCTTCATGTACACTTAGACTACTTAGTTATTTCAAGAGTTTAAGATCATAAGGACTTTTCTTAGTTGTAATGTCAGCTAAGAGATGAGTAGGAATGATTTTCTTTTATAATGACTACTAATCCTAAGCACTTTTAAGACATTTTTTCTATCTTTCAAGTTCACCACTCTATTCCTTATTGTTCACCCTTCACTTTACTCACCCTTTTTCTTTCTTTTCATGCCCCTTTATTCATTTCTTGACTGCTACCCTTTCCTCATAAAATCACTTAGAATTTTTACTCTTAAAACTCTTTCTTTCATTTTTCCTAGGAGCAACCAAACAACACATTTTATGGGTAGCCCTTCTTTTGTTATACTCGAAAGCTTTAAGATCAGACCCGAGAGTTGAAACAAAGAAAATAGAATTTTTTGCACCAGGTCATAGGACGAGTCGTCTAGTGACCCGTCAGGATGATTACGAGTCATTAAGTGACTCGTGGTGAGGAGTTTGGCTTATTTGAAAATTTTCAAGTTTGGGGTGACCACGTGTGTGACCACGAGTTGTGATCAACCCCACGATCCATTAGGTCACCCGTGGTCAAGGATGGTCAAAGGAAAAAGAGAAGTTTGGACAGTGCACTTAACGAGTCCTCACCATGACTTGTTGGGTGCAACACGAGTTGTGGGGTTGCCCATGGTGACACTTAGGTAATTTTTCAACAGTAAGGGTGATGAAGGTGACCACGAGTCATGGTCACCAGTAATGGGTCGTTAAGTGCCTCGTGATGACAACCTTGATGTAATTTCCAATGGAGACAATGGATCCAGGCCACGAGTCGTGGCCAGTGATGACAACTCGTCCAGTCCCTTATAGGGAATGGTAGTCTATTTTTTCCTGTGAGTTTATTAAGGGATTTTACGTAATTCCTATGATTCTAAGGCCTAAACTATGTCATTTAAAGCTTAGAATAGTGAGTTTTAAGAAGGGTAAGTTCATTCTAAGCCATTCCCTATTCATGCATGCAAGCTTAGAGGTTTTGAGAGGGTGATCAAGTCTAGTCCATCCAAGTTCTTCCTCAATTCTTCTTTGGAAAATCAAGGAGATTGTAGAATCAGATCCTCTCAGGTATGTAAGGTTATGAATGGGTGAAATTGTTCACACCCATTCCCAATCCTCTCTAATTCATGAGACTCTACATGTTAATTCTATGGGGTTTTAACCCAATGCATGAATTCCCTAAATTTCTACCATGGGTATGATTTAAGCATGTTTCTATTGTTGAATTATGATTCATGGGAAAGTTTTACAATGTATTCAGTTATAAATCACGTTTTCAAATTTTATAAATTATGATGTCCTTACATGAAAGTTCATTAAAGTGGAGATCTATGATGTATGTTCAAGTATGTTGAGATATTTATTAGAAAAGCGTGTTTTCAAGTACCCATGTCTATGATCAGGTTTTCAAGTGAATCAAGTATTTTCAAGCATGTTTAAGCATTGGGAAAGTCCATATGTTCAAGTATGATTTATGATTTCATGTTAATTAGCTTACCACATGGTTTTGGAGTTTAGACTCCTAATTATATTCAACTTGTGGTATCGTTTGAGCCATGACTCCTCATGTATGATTTCAGATTTTATATGTATATGATTATTCAGCTTCATCACTAGACGATGGTTAGCTTCGTTGAAAAATGATGGAGAGAAAATGCATGTATTGGGGAGTGGTATTTAGCATCGAGTAGGTTAAGTGTCAGTCAACCCTATGCCTTTGAAATACCATCCAATTTAGGTATTTTCAGATTATTCAGTACCTCCTTTGTGAGCTTTCCCCTACCCCATGGGGCCTTCAGCTTGATATCGATATCATGGTAGCGTCCTTAGCCCTGGCAAGGCTTTGGATGGCTTTGCCCACTTGAGTGTGATAGTTGGTACCATATAAGCTCTATCATGGTAATGTCAGTCATATGAAAAGTTTCCCATTGTTCCTCATGATTTTAGTTATGCATGTACATCATTCATGATATTATCTTTCATCAGATTTGACCCAATGTCGAGTTTTACTTATGATTACCAATTTTCATCTTTGGGTCATTTGATTCAGTTATGATGTTCAAATAATGATTTTAGAAAATAACATGCAAGCCCTACTTTAAGAATCTTATCTTGATTATCTTTTATATTGTGCATGAATTAATGATTTTACTTACTTAAGCGGTTTTACTTATTTTGCACACTCGGTACATTCCATGTACTGACTTCATACTCTATGTTGTACATTTCATGATACATGCTCCGATATTCAGACTTAACCTCGTTGCTAGCTAGATTTACAGAGTAGCATATTCAGTCTCAGCTAGTGAATCCTCATCTCCCAAGGACTATTCTTTATTAGCGATCTTTACATTTTAAGTTTCAGACTTAGAGAGTTAGTTGGGGTCTTGACCCATCAACTCATCAATAGTAGAGGCTTTTTCAAATATAGATTTTAATCAGCTTCACATTCGGGTATTTATTCTAATATTATGTTATGCTTAGACTTCCGCTATGTTTATTATGATTGATCTTCCACTCTTATTGATTGAGTTAGATGTTATATTCATGCCATGGGTCGACTTGGAGCCTCTCGGGGTTCCTTGTCCCATGTCTTGATCCGAGCTATGTTCGGGTTGTGACAAACCTGGTATAGAGAAATAGGTTTTGAAATGTCCTAGGGTGTCTGAAGCTGCATTAAGTAAAATATTTTTCATAGGTGTGAAGGGTGCCACACTTATGATGAAGAGGCTATGAGACGTTTAGGAAATATTCCCTTCTTTCATTATCTGTGTCATGCAGTGACATGTCTCTCTATCCTTCTAACTCATGCTATACGTGTTTGCAGAATCATGACTCCCTGCAGAGTTAATGGAAGGAGAAACGTAAATGAAAATGGCCATAAGGATGGTAATGGAGATGGGCACCGACAAGCTCACTAGCCCATGCGGAGCACATACTCGAGCTAGTTACCCACGCAAAGTTTCGAGCAGCTATTCAGATGCTAGCATAGCCTTGACTTTCCAGGTCAATTAGCAGTCGGTAACACATGTCCCTCGAAACGGGAATGCGGCAGCAGCACGAGTCAGAGATTTTCTAAAGCTGAACCCTCCAGAGTTTCTTGGGTCAAACGTGAACGAGATCCACATAAGTTTGTTGATGAGATTCTAAAGATCACCCAATTCATGGGGGTAACTGGAGAGGAGTGTGCCGATTTGTCCTCATATCAGTTGAAGGGGGTTGCACACATTTAGTTTAAACAATGGAAGGATAGTAGGGCTGTGGGAGCAGGCCGTATTGGTTGGGATGAGTTTCATGCCGCATTTCTGGAGCGGTTCATCCCTTGTGAGATGAGGGAGATTAAAGCAACTAAATTTGTGAATCTGAGATAGGGGAAGATGAAAGTTTAGGAGTATGCCTTAGAGTTCACTCGTCTGTCCAAGTGCGCACAAGAGTTAGTGGTTGATCAGAGAGCTCGAGTAAGTAGGTTTGTTCATGGAGTGGTAGACTACCTAGTTAAGGATTGTCGGACTATGATGCTTCATCAGGATATGTATTTTTCTTGGATATTCTTGTATGCACAGCAGATGGTGGCGGTGCATGTGTGAGAGAGAGAGAGGCCAAGAGGGCCAGGATAGATCGTTATGGGTTCTCTCAGTAGAGACCAGGTGGTGGACACCGTCAGCAGTCCCACCATAGATCATTAGCCCCAACATCATCGGCTATGAGTGTGCCATCCAATTCTAGGCACGACCAGAAAGGACGAGCACTAGGCTCTAGAGGCTAGAGCAGTAGGCTCACAAATTTTAGTATCCCAGTTTGCGATAGGTGTGGCCGGAGACACATGGGTCAGTCTTTGGTACCCGATGCTTGCTTCGGGTGTGGGAAGCCTGGACATATTCTTAGAGATTGCCCAGTAGCTAGACAAGGCTATGATAGGGGTCGAGGCCTAGCTTCCATTTCAGTAGCTCCACCAGTATGCCCAGCTCAGCAGGCTGCACCTACGGCGGACAGCGCTAGAACGGATTTTATGCCCTAGCATCCCGTCAGGAGCAGGAGGTCTCCCCGAACATAGTCACTGGTATGTTATGAGTTTTCCAACTTGATGCATATGCTTTGTTAGATCCAGGGGCTACGTTGTCTTTTTTAATGCCCTATCTTGCTAGTAGCTTTGGAGTTAGTCTTGAAATCCTATTAGAACCCTTCTCAGTCTCTACTTCAGTGGGTGATTCAGTAATAGCTCGACGGGTGTATAGAAATTGCCCTGTCACAGTCCTTTAAAAAATCACCTCAGTATATTTAGTAGAGTTAGCCTTGACCAATTTTGATGTTATCCTCGGCATGGATTTGCTATTTGCATGTTATGCCTCAGTTAATTGTAGAACCTGTGCGGTAGAGCTCTGATTTTCGAGTGAGCCAGTCTTAGAGTGGAAGGGTAGTTCAGTTGTGCCAGTAGGTTGTTTCATTTCCTACCTTAAGGCAAAAAGGTGATTGCTAAGGGTTGTGTGTACCATCTAGTTAGGGTTAAGGATGCTACGTCTAATACCCTAACTATCGGATCAGTTCTAGTAGTATGTGAGCATCCATAAGTGTTCCCAAATGATCTATCGGGAATCCCTCTCGAGAGGGAAATTGATTTTGGTATTGACCTTCTTCCTTATATGTAGCCTACATCTATTCCTCCTTATAGAATATCTCCAGCCGAGATAAAGGAGTTGAAGGAGCAGTTTAAGGACCTCCTAGACAAAGGTTTCATCAGACCTAGCGAATCCCCGTTGGGTGCACCAGTTCTATTTGTTCGAAAGAAGGATGGTTCCCTTCGGATGTGCATTGATTATCGGCAATTGAACAAGGTCACCATCAAGAATAGGTATCCACTCCCCTTAATTAATGATTTATTTGACCAGCTTTAGGGTTCTAAGTCCTTTTCAAAGATAGACCTCATATCCATATATCATTAGCTCAGGGTTCGGGAGGATGACATCCCAAAGACAGCCTTCAAGATGCGATATGGTCATTATGAGTTTGTAGTTATATCTTTTGGACTAAAGAATGCTACTGCAGCTTTTATGGATTTGATGAACATGGCGTTCAATCCATACTTAGATATGTTCGTGATTGTGTTCATAGATGACGTTCTGATATACTATCGGAGAGAGGAGGAGCATGCCGCTCATTTAAGAATGGTGCTACAGACCTTGAAGGATCCTCAACTATATGGTAAATTCAACAAATGTGAGTTTTGGTTGAACTCGATGGAAATTTAAGATCATGTGGTGTCAAATGAGGATGTGCAGGTAGACTCTCAAAAGATAGAGGCAGTGAAGAATTGCCCAGACTAGTGAATCCTTCGAATATCAGGAGTTTCTTAGGTTTAGCTGGGTATTATCAGAGGTTTGTTGAGGGGTTCTCATCTATTGCAGTGCCGTTGACCAAATTGACACAAAAGAAAGTGAAATTCCAATGGTCGGATGCATGTGAGAGAAGCTTCCAGGAGTTGAAGACTCGACTCATCTCAGCACCAGTGTTAACCCTAACCGAGGGTACCGATGGGTTTGTGGTATATTGTGATGCTTCGAGGATTGGCCTGGGTTGTGTATTGCTGTAGCATGGTAAAGTTATAGCATCTGCTTTCAGGCAGCTAAAGGTTCATTAAAAGAATTACCCGACTCATGATCTCAAATTGGCGGCGATGGTATTTGCCTTGAAGATTTGGAGACACTTTTTGTACGGGGTCCATATAGATGTGTTCATGGACCACAAAAGCCTACAATATGTATTCACCCAAAAGGATTTGAACCTTCATCAAAGGAGGTGGTTGGAGTTACTCAAAGATTATGATATGAGTGTCCTTTACCACTCGGGCAAGGCTAATGTGGTATTAGATGCTCTTAGTAGGATTTCTATGGAGAGTGTGTCCAATGTAAATGAGGGGAGGAAGGAGCTGGTGAAGGATGTGTATTGGCTTGCCACAGCTGGGAGTTAGTTTGGTTAACTCGACCAATGGTGGAGTTATTGTTCAAAATGAATCAGAATCATCCTTGGTGACTAATGTGAAATCTAGGCAAGATGAGATCCTATTTTAGTAAATTTAAAGGAAGTCGTTCAGAATCAGAAGGTGGATGTCTTCTCCAAAGAAGGAGATGGTGTGCTTCGATATCAGGGTCCTTGTGTGTTCTTGATGTTAATGATTTGAGAGATTGGATGTTGCACGAGGGTCATGGTTCTAGATACTCTATACATCCAAGTTCCACCAAGATGTACCGTGATATATGGGAAGTTTATCGGTGGAATGACATGAAGAAAGACATTGCAAAATTTGTGGCTAAGTGCTCAAATTATCAACAGGTGAAAGTGGTGCATCAAAGACCGACAGATGTGCTTTAAGACATTAGTATTCCTACTTGGAAGTGGGAGGAGGTCAATATGGACTTCATCACAGGGTTACCTCACACTCACCGACAATATGACTCTATTTGGGTTGTTGTGGATAGGTTGACCAAAGCAGCTCATTTCCTATCGGTCAAAACTACCGATTAAGCGGAGGATTATGCTAAATTGTACATTCGAAAGTTAGTTCGATTTCATGGAGTGTCGGTGCCCATCATATCAGATAGAGGTACTCAATTTACCTCTTTGTTTTGGAGATCATTTCAAAAGGGCCTTGGTACTCAGGTCAAGCTTAGCATAGTGTTTCATCCGCAAATAGATGGTTAGGCAGAACAGACTATTAAGACTCTTGAGGACATGTTGAGGACATGTGTGATTGATTTCAAGGGTAGTTGGGATGACCATTTGCCTCTCATTGAGTTTGCATATAATAACAGCTACCATTCCAACATTCAGATGGCTCTGTTTGAGGCTCTCTATGGGCGGAGGTATAAATCCCCTATTGGTAGGTTTGAAGTCGGTGAAGTTGCAATGATAGGACCAGATTCAGTCCATGAGGCTATGGAGAAAGTTTAGCTTATAAGGGACAGGTTGAAAATAGCTTAGAGTCACCAAAAGTCCTATGCGAATGTGAGAAAGAAATAACTTGAGTTTTGAAGTTGGCGATTGGGTGTTTTTAAAGGTGTCTCCCATGAAGGGAGTGATGAGGTTCGGAAAGAAGGGGAAACTCAATCCCCATTATGTTGGCCTATACGAATTGTGAAACTAGTTGGCAAGGTAGCATATGAGTTGGAGTTGCCCTCAGAATTAGCTTAAGCCCATCCAGTTTTCCATGTATCGCTCTTAAAGAAGTGTTTGGGTGATCCAACTCTAGCTATTCCGGTGGACAGTGTCGGTGTGAAAGACAGCCTTAGTTATGAAAATATTTTGGTGTAAATATTGGATTGTCAGGTTCGAAGGATAAGAAACAAAGAAGTAGCTTCAGTTAAAGTTTAATGGAGGAATCCGCATGTTGAGGGAGCTACGTGGGTAGCCGAAGAATATATGATGGCTAGATACCCACATCTATTCCCTTCCAGCTCAGTTCCAGCTTGAGGTATCAGTTTTTTCCCTAAAACTCTGTTCAGTTTCATGTCCAGTTCATGTGTCCCAGTTTCTTTCATGTCAAAGCATGTATGTATGATTCGTAAATTCAGTTCAGTCATGTAGTGCAGTTCGGAGGCAGTCATTCCATCAGTTTGCAGCTTATATGATCAGTATTTGAATATAATGATTGCATTTTGATGCTTGTCTGTATGTTTTCCAACATTCGAGGACGAATGTTCCCAAGAGGGAGATATTGTTATACTCTGGAAGCCCTAAGATCAGACTCGGGAGTTAAAATGAAGAAAATAGGATTTTCTGCACCAGGTCACAGGACAAGTCGTCCAGTGACCTGTCAGGATGACCACGAGTTGTTAAGTGACTCATGTTGAGGAGTTTGGCTTAGTTGAAAATTTTCAAGTTTGGGGTAACCACGGGTGTGACCATGAGTCGTGGTCAACCCAACGATTCGTTATGTCACCCATGGTCAAGGATGGGCGTAGGAAGAAGAGAAGTTTGGACAGTGCACTTAATGGGTCCTCATCATGACTCGTTGGGTGCACCACGAGTTGTAGTGTCACCCGTGGTGACACCCAGGTGATTTTTTGGTAGTGAGGGTGACGGAAGGTGACCACGAGTCGTGGTCACCAGTAACGGGTCGTTAAGTGCCTCGTGATGACAACCTTGATGTAATTTCCAATGGAGATGATGAATCAAGGCCACGAGTCGTGGCCAGTGACGATGACTCGTCCAGTCCCTCGTTAGGACTGGCAGACTATTTTTCCTTGCGAGTTTCTTAAGGGCTTTTCCATAATTCCTATGATTCTAAGGCCTAAACTATGTCGTTTTAAGCTCTGAATAGTGAGTTTTAAGAAGAGAAAAGTTCATTCTAAGCCATTCCTAATTCATGCATGCAAGCTTAGAGGTTTTGAGAGGGTGATCAAGTCTACTCTATAACACCCCGAAATTTTTATTTGTAATTATTTGATGTTTTATGCTAGGTTAGGGAAAATACGGGTTGTATATTGGTCGTAGGTGTCAAGGGAAATGTGTGCGATCAAAAAACCAAAGAGTATGTGAAGTTCATAAGTAAGGGTCAACTTTAAAAATCCATATCTCCCAATATATAATCAATTATAAGCCCCACGACCTATCAAATTAAAGGTCTTTGAGTCTAGTTTTCAGAGTCAATCAGAGTTCGGAGTAAAAAGTTATGGGTATTTTACCGAGCCATCATGAGCTGTGACGCGGCATCACGCCATAGCGCCTCCACCGCCCTATTTACTTTAAAATCTAATTTTCCCTTGTAGAAAACATTTCCAGCTAAATCTAAATTGACCAGCTTGCTAAGGATTCAATTTCTCTCTCAATTCCATCAGCTAGGACTAAGGAACTCTTAGGTTATCCATAGTTCCTTATGATTCATTTAAGTTTTTACTACATGCATTTAAGTTCTATTTTTTTAGCTTTGCATGTTATATGTACTCAGTTCCCGTTATGCATTACGAAGGAGGCTTATGCAGGCCACATGTTTAGTCTTCGTCATTTCTATGTAGTATGTATTGAGTTGGTCCATTATTAAGCCATATCGACTCCATTTATGATTTTGTCTAAGCTTTATTGATTTTACCCCAGTGTGTTACACCGGCTGGAGGTCTTATTGATTTTACCTCGGTGTGGTACACCGGCTGGATGGAGTTTACCCCGGTATGGTACGCTGGCTGGAGGCATTTTTATTTTTACCCCGAATATAGTACACCGACTGGAGGCATTTTTATTTTTACCCCGGTGTGGTACACTGGCTAGGTGGACTGTATAGATTTTATGGTTGGCTGTCTGATGACATTTCAATTATAGTCTTTGTTGTGCATTAGATGGTTGCATTTATACTTCAATAATGAGTTATTGTCAGGTTTCTGTTTTTAGAATTTCAGGTTGTTACTACTCCTTATTTTAGGCCTAGATATTATTTTTATCTTACATGTTTACACTTTTCAGCCTTACATACCAGTACATTTTATTGGTACTAACGTCCCTTCATCTTGGGATCCTTCCCGCAATCGTGCTATAGGTACAGGACGAGGCTCAGATCATCGAATGTAGGAGGAGCCAGATTTCTGCAGAATAGTGGTATGCTCCTCTATTCTAGGAGCCATGTGCTGGTGTGGACTATTTTCAGTTTTGTGTACAGCATGGGTAGGCCGGGGCCCTATCCTGTGCATTTCAGTTTGTTTACTCTGTAGAGGCTGATGTGGACTAGTTTCTTTAGTATTATGGGTTATGTAGTCGTATTGATTTTTCATTGCTTTGTTTACCTTTGTTGTAGCCTTGTCGGCTTTTCAGGTTGCATATTTATATTTGTCAAGGCATTATTGACCTAGTATTTATCCTGGCTGGCTGTGAGAGGTTGCTTGGTCAGCCTTAGTGTTACATTTATAGATGTTATATAGCCGGCTTCTCAACCGACCATGAATCAAGTGCCAGTTGCGCCCTACCCTAGTTCTGGGGCGTGACAGACTTGGTATCAGAGCGAAGTAGTGTCCTAGGGAGTCCACAGAGCCGTGTCTAGTAGAGTCTTGCTTATGGGTATGTTGTGCACCATACTTATAATTAGGAGGCTACAGGACATTTAGGAATTGTTTCACTTCTTTTACTAATAGTTCGTGCTATAGGTCGAGCTCATAAGTACTGTGATATCTAAATAGTGTTATTGTTTTAGAGTATGCCTGTGACAAGGAAGATGACTACAAGGTTGATTCGCACATCCGTTAGGGAGGGTACTAGTCTCCCTCCAGTGGATTAGAGAGACAAGTCAGAGGCTCAGATTGAATCTCCTGCCCAGGTATTACAGTTCCTCCCCCACCGACCAGAGCAATAGCAGATAGACCTTCAGCTTCTCCCGCACCAGCAGTACTTGAGGGTAGTAGAGTGGCAGACCCTCCCACGTTTGTGGTACCTCCAATTGTTCTGGAAGGACAGGGTCTTGAGGGAGTTGTTCAGCTGATGGCTCATATAGCTGCAGGTCAAGAGCGACGGTTGGAGGCGATGGAGAGACATAGAGGCCAGACAATTGAGAGTTCCAGGGCCCACGAGTTCGTGAGTTTGAGCCCTCCTATATTCACAAGATCAGACCCGAGCGAGGATCCTTAGGACTTTATCGATCATACTTATAGGGTGTTAAAGGTGATGCGAGCTACAACGACTGAGGAAGTAGAGTTGGCGGCCTTTAGACTACGTGATATGGCCATATTGTGGTATGAGGCTTGGGCTCGATCCAGAGGAGCCAATGCACTACCAGCTGAGTGGGAAGAGTTTTCCAAGGCCTTTATGCACCACTATCTACCCCGGGAGCTTCGACAGGCTCGAGCTGAGCAGTTCTTGCACCTAGAGCAAGGAAGTATGAGTGTGAGTGAATATTGTCTTTGGTTTAAATCTCTTGCTAGGTATGCTCCTCACATGGTTCAGACGATGGAGGATAGAGTTCATCGGTTCGTGTTAGGGTTGGGGCTTCATATAGCTCAAGATTGCTTGGGGGTATCTACTCAGGAGCACATGGACATTTCACGAATTCAATCTTTCGCCCAGAGGGCAGAGGATTTGGTTCATCACTTACGGGATAATCAGAGACAACATGAATAATGGAAGAGAGCTAAGACTGTGGGTCCTTACAGAGGGCCACAGGGTGACCTAGGGGCTCAGTCATCCAGGCAGTCAGTTAGGCCAATAAGGAGTGCCCCAGCTCAGTTTCAGGGATAGAGAAGGGACCAAGGCCCAACTCCATCTTGTTCTCAACGACAAGCGTAGGCGGGGCAGAGGCGACCACCATTGCCTCCTTGTCCCAAGTGTGGGAAATCTCATTCAAGTCAGTGTCGTCAGGGGTAGAATGTATGTTATCATTGTGGGAAGCCAGGGCACTTTATGAGGGATTGTTCAGATAGGTTCGAGGCGAATCAGGAGCGATTAGCGGTTGCTTCTTCATCCTCCAATTGACCTCCCAGACCTGATCCTCAGTTAGAAATAGGCCATGGAAGAGGTAGAGGGAGAGATGCTTCTAGTTCTAGGGAAACCCGGAATAGATTTTATGCTTTGGGCGGTCGACAGGACCAGGAGGCCTCACCTGATGTTGTTTCAGGTACTTTAATTATTTATTCTCATGCAGTATATGTCTTACTTGATCCTGGTTCTGCACTCTCTTATGTCACACCATTGGTTGCGAGATAGTTTGAGACAGTCTTTGAGTTATTGTCTATACCATTTACTGTTTCTGCGCCAATTGGCGAATCTGTGTTAGCTAGATGAGTTTACTGAAACTGCACAGTATTTGTATGTGATAGATCAACCTAAGTTGATCTAGTTGAGCTTGAAATGGTTGATTTTGATGTAATTTTAGGTATGGATTGGTTGGCGGCATGTTATGCTAATGTTGATTGCAGAACTAAGGTGTTAGATTCAATTTTCCCGGCGAGCCAGTCTAGGAATGGCAAGGTGATGCCGCTATGCCTAAAGGTAAGTTTATTTCATACCTTAAGGCTCAGAAGTTGATATCTAAGGGTTGAATTTCTCACTTGGTTTGGGTAAGAAACTTTGAATGTGAGCCTACGACTCTCCAGTCAATTCCAATTGTAAATGAGTTCCCTGAGGTCTTTCCAGAGGATTTTCCTGGAATTCCTCCTGAAAGGGAGATAGATTTTGCTATTGATCTACTTCTAGGTACTCAGCCTATATCGATCCCTCCTTATAGAATGACTCTAGTAGAGCTAAAGGAATTAAAGGAGCAGCTGAGAGATCTGCTCGAGAAGGGATTCATTTGACCTAGTGTATCGCCTTGGGGTGCACCAGTGCTCTTTGTGCGAAAGAAAGATGGGTCGTTAAGAATGTGTGTCGACTATAGGCAGCTAAATAAGGTTACGATTAAGAATAAGTACCCACTTCCCAGGATTGATGACCTATTTGACCAGTTACAGGGTGCCAGATGCTTCTCAAATATAGATTTGAGATCTGGGTACCATCAGTTATGGGTTAGGGAAGTTGATATCCCCAAGACTGCCTTCAGGACTAGATATGGCCATTATGAGTTCTTAGTGATGTCATTTGGTCTTACTAATGCCCCAGCAGCTTTTATGGACCAGATGAATCGGGTGTTAGGCCTTTTCTTGATGTATTTGTGATCGTCTTCATTGATGATATTCTGATTTACTCGCGTTCTGAGGCCGAGCATGCAGGTCATTTGAGAGCAGTATTACAGACTCTACAGGAGCACAGGTTATATGCTAAATTTTCTAAATGTGAGTTTTAGCTAACATCTGTGACTTTCCTTGGTCATGTAATTACAATTGAAGGTATAAGAGTGGATAGTCTGAAGATAGAGGCAGTAAAGACTTGGCCCAGACCCTTGAATCCTACAGAGGTTCGCAGCTTTCTGGGGTTAGCAAGTTATTATCGCTGATTTGTGGAAGGTTTCTCTACTATCGCTGCACCATTGACAAAGTTGACTCATAAAGCAGCTAAGTTGCAGTGGACAGAGGCATGTGAGTGAAGTTTTTAGGAATTGAAGGATAGGTTGACTTCAGCACCTGTCCTGACTCTTCCATAGGGTGTCGAGGGTTATGTGGTCTATTGTGATGCTTTGAGAGTTGGGTTAGGTTGTGTTTTGATGCAACACAACAAGGTCATTGCTTATGCCTCTAGACAGCTGAGGAAGCATGAGCAAAATTATCCTACCCATGATCTTGAGTTGGCCACAGTGGTATTTGCATTGAAGATTTGGCGCCATTACTTATACAGAATACATGTTGATATCTTCATAGATCATAAGAGTCTGCAGTATTTGTTTCAGCAGAAGGAGTTGAATTTACGCCAGAGAAGGTGGTTAGAATTGCTGAAAGATTATGACGTTAGCATTCTGTATCATCCGCGCATAGCAAATGTTGTAGCTGATGCGCTAATTCGTAAGTTTATGGGTAGCTTGAGTCATATTCAGTTCGACAGGATTGAAATGATGAAGGCTCTACGACAGTTGGCTGACTTACAAATTCGGTTGCTGGATGCCGAAGATGGGGGTGTTATTGTCAAAAATACAGCAGAATCGTCTTTGGTAGCAGAAGTTAAGTAACGACAATATGACGATGCAGAGTTAGTCTTACTGAGATACAGTATACCGCAACAGAAGCAGAGCCTATTTGATTATGGACCCGATGGAGTTCTTAGATACCAGGGTCGTCTATGTGTACCTAATGTGGGTGAACTATGAGAACAAATTATGAGTAAAGCTCATTATTCTCGATATTCAGTACACCCTGGTGCCACAAAGATGTATAGTGACCTAAGGCAGCTATATTGGTGGAATGCATGAAAAAGGACATCACCGGTCTTGTGACTCGGTGTCCCAATAGCCAACAGGTAAAGGTTGAGCACCAGAGGCCTGGAGGTTTGGTACAGGATATAGAAATTCCATCCTGGAAGTGGGAGGTGATTAATATGGATTTTATTACAGGATTGCCCAGAACGAGTAGGAAGCATGATTCTATCTGGGTAATAGTTGATAGATTAACTAAATCAACTCACTTCTGGCCAGTTAAGACCACATATGCTGCAGAGGATTATGTTAGGCTTTATTTACGAGAGATAGTTCTTCTACATGGCATACCCTTGTCCATTATTTCTGACAGAGGTGCACAGTTCACGGCAAACTTCTGGAAGTCTTTCAAGAAAGGCCTGGGCACTTAGGTAAGCCTCAGTACTGCATTTCATCCTCAGACAGACGGACAGGATCAACGCACCATTCAAATGCTTGAAGACATGTTGCGTGCCTGTGTTTTAGATTTTGGCGGATGCTGGGATGATCATGTTTCCTTGATTGAGTTCGTCTATAATAACAGCTACCAGAAAAGTATTCAGATGGCTCCATATGAAGCTTTAAATGGGCGAAAATGCAGGTCACCAGTGGGCTGGTTTGAACTCAGTGAGGTAGAGTTATTGGGGCCATACTTAGTGCAGCAAGCTATTAACAAGGTGAAACTTATTAGAGATCGACTTCAGACAGCCCAGAGCAGGTAGAAGTCTTATACAGATGTACACCGTCAAGCACTGGAGTTTGTTGTTAATGATTGGGTCTTCCTGAAAGTGTCACCTATGAAAGACATCATGCGTCTTGGCCGAAAAGGTAAGCTGAGTCCTAAATATGTTGGACCCTACAGGTTATCCGCAGGATAGGAAAAGCGGCCTACAAGTTGGAGTTGCCACCAGAGTTAGCGGAAGTCTACCCAGTATTTCATGTACCGATGTTGAGGAACTGTATAGGAGACCCAACTCATGTTATGCCTATCGATGATGTCCGAATTTCTTAGGAGATGACCTACACCGAGGTTCCAGTTACTATTCTTGACCGGCAAGTCAGGAAACTTCGAACCAAAGAAGTCGCCTCAGTTAAAGTATTATGGCGAAGTAATAACATCGAGGAAGTGACTTGGGAGGCTGAGTAGGAAATGAAAAATAAATATCCTCACCTATTTACGATGTCAACGTGATGTTAAGGTATGTGTTTGATACTTATTTTGATTCATATTAAGTGAAATCAATTTCCATTCGGGGACGAATGTTCCTAAGGGGGGAGAATATAACACCCTAAAATTTTTATTGGTAATTATTTGATGTTTTATGCTAGGTTAGGGAAAGTACGGGTTTTATATTGGTCACAGGTGTCAAGGGAAATGTGTACTATCAAAAAACCAAAGAGTATGTAAAATTCATAAGTAAGGGTCAAATTCAAATGATCATATCTCCCCACGACCTATAAAATTAAAGTTCTTTGAGTCTAGTTTTCATAACATCAAACCGTTTGTCAATCGGAGTTCGGAGTAAACATTTATGGGCATTTTACCGAACCATCGCGAGCGGTGACGCAGGCATGATGCCCTAGCGCCTCCACCACCCTATTTACATAAAAATCTGATTTTCTCATTTTCAGCTAAATCTAAATTGACCAGCTTGCTAAGGATTCCATTTCTCTCTCAATTCAAGCAGCTAGGACAAAGGAAGTCAACGAGGAACATCAAGCAAAGTTCAAGAAAATCACAAGATAAGTTAAGATTACCTTGCAAAGTATGTTAGGGGCTGTTTTGGAGCTCGTTTGGGGGAGGTTTTGAAGAAATTTTTCCGCGTTTAAAAATATATTTGGACTTCCTATATATACATCTTTGAATAGGTGTCAAAATCAGGAGAAAAGGTAAGGATTCTCCCCTTTTAAACCTCTAAAATTGCTAAGCGAAAATCTGGAAATTGGCAGCTAAATGAGCTGCCAATGGACTGTTTCTTAGCTGAGTTTTTCCCGTTTTCCTTAGTATTTTTGGCTGTTTCGTTTTCTGAAATTATACTTCATATTGAGGAGTAGAATCACAGAAAACCTAAGGTAAAATTTCCTCTATTTTCTCCCTCAAAAGTTAGTGAAAAATTAGATGAGAAAATGGCTAAATGTTGTTGATATTGCTGTGTGTTGTTGTTGCTATTTTGACTGCCTCTTGTTAGTTATGTTGGCTGCATTTTTTTTTATATAGATTAAGCTTGTTGTTGGCCTATAAAACCACTGGATTAAGGAGGTTTAAGGCTGATCATTGAGATAGGAAATCGGCTAGAGAACAGTTCATCGGAGAAAGGTATGTAAGACGCCCTGTCTATCATTCTTTCAAGCACGATTCGTGTGATGTGAATCGAGTGAGACAGCAACCTTTTTAAAAGTCTTGAGGAAGTATGTTAAGCTTCATTTAAGCTTTAAATTCCCATGTTTTATTGAGGATAAATGTTAAGATTATGCCTAGCCGAAGGGAGATACCTAAAGTGTGATATTGTGTTGATTGTTGTTGTAGTTGTACATTGAGTTGGAGACCCCTCAGCGTGGGCATTGTTAGCTGGTCCTTACTGTATGTCATGTGTATATATATGTGATGTTAAATGTGTTTAAAGGTCTGGTTTCTATCTGAAATTGGTGAAAGAGCCGAGATGAGGACGTGTAAACAATTTTAAGCCACGTAAAGACGTCGCAAGCTATTAAGGGTAAACGAGCTTACCGAATTAGGATTACCTGGTTATGGTTGTCCCTTATATTATTTGTATGTTATGAAATATATCAGGCTAAGGGGAGATTTCATAATCCCTTTCCCTTAAGCCGAACGACAAGCTAGCGGGTTTCTGAGCTCTAATGTCCCGTGGAGACGATCCACAAATTTTGTTGAAACTCTTAGGTTATCCGTAGTTCCTTATGATTCATACAAGTTTTTACTACATGCATTTAAGTTCTATTTTTTTAGCTTTGCATGTTATATGTACTTAGTTCCAATTATGCATTACGAAGGAGGCTAATGTAGGCCACATATTTTGCATTCGTCATTTCTATGTTGTATGTATTGAGCTGGTCAAGTATTAAGTCATATCGGCTCCATTTATGATTTTGTCTAAGCTTTATTGATTTTACCTCGGTGTGTTACACCGGCTGGAGATCTTATTGATTTTACCCCGGTGTGGTACACCCGATGGACGGAGTTTTCCCCGGTATGGTACGCCGGCTGGAGGGATTTTTATTTTTACCCCGGTATAGTACACCGGCTGGAGGCATTTTTATTTTTAACCCAGTATGGTACACTGGCTGGACGGATTGTATAGATTTTATGGTCGACTGTCTGCTGACATTTCAGTTATAGACTTTGTTGTGCATTAGATGGTTACATTTATACTTCAATAAAGAGTTATTGTAAGGTTTCTGTTTTCAGAATTTTAGGTTGTTACTACTCCTTATTTCAGGCCTAGTTATCATTTTTATCTTACATGTTTACAGTTTTCAGCCTTACATAACAGTACATTTTATTCGTACTGACGTCCCTTCATCTTGGGATCCTTCCCGCAATCGTGCTACAGATACAGGCCGAGGCTTAGATCATCGAACGTAGTAGGAGCCAGATTTCTGCAGAATAGTGGTATGCTCCTCTCTTCCAGGAGCCATGTCCTGGTGTGGACTATTTACAGTTTTGTGTACATCATAGGTAGGCCGGGGCCCTGTCCCGTGCATTTTAGTTTGTTTACTCTGTAGAGGCTGATGTGGACTAGTTTGTTTCATAGTATGGGTTATGTAGTCGTATTCATTTTTCATTTCTTTGTTTATCTTTGTTGTAGCCTTGTCGGCTTTCTAGGTTGCATATTTATAATTTTCAAGGCATTATTGGTCCAGTATTTATCCTGGTTCGTTGTGACAGGTGACTTGGTCAGCCTTAGTGTTACATTTATAGATGTTATATAGCCGGCTTCTCGATCGACCATGAATCGAGTGCCAGTTGCGCCCTTCCCTAGTTCTGGGGTGTGACATAGTCCATCTAAGTTCTTCCTCAATTCTTCTTTCGGCAATCAAGGAGATTGTAGAATCAGATCCTTTCAAGTATCTGGGGTTATGAATGGGTGAAAGTGTTCACACCCTTGCCCTATCCCTCTCTAATTAATGAGAATATACATGTTAATTATATGGGGTTTTAACCCAATGCATGAATTCCTTAAGTTTCTACCATGGGTATGATTTAAGCATGTTTCTATGGTTGAATTATGATTCATGGGCAAGTTTTACAATGTTTTCAATTATAAATCAAGTTTTCAAGTTTTATAAATTATGATGCCCATCAATGAAAGTTCTTGAAAGTGGAGATCTATGATATATGTTCAAGTATGTTGATATGTTTATGAGAAAAGCATTTTTTCAAGCTACTCATATCTATGATCATGTTTTCAAGTGAATCAAGTATTTTCAAGCATGTTTAAGTATGATTTATGATTTCATGTCAATTAGCTTACCATATGATTTTGAAGTCTAGACTCCCAATTGTGTTCAGCCTGTGCTATGGTTTGATCCAAGGCTCCTCATGTATGATTTTAGATTTTATATGTATATGATTATTCAGCTTCGCCACTAGACGATGGTCAGCTTCAATGGAAAACGATGGAGAGCATATGCATGTTTTTTAAAGTAGTGTCTAGAACCGATTAAGCTAAGGGTCAGTCGACCCTATGCCTCATAACTATAAGCCAACGTAGGTATGTTCATATTATTCAAGACCTCCTTTGTGAGCTTTCCCCTGCCCCAAGGGCCTTCAACTTGATATCAATATCTTCCCACTTGAGTGCGATAGTCGGGACCACATAAGCTCAATTATGGTAATGTCGGTTATATGACGAGTCTCCATTGTTCCTCATGATTTTAGTTATGTATGTACATTAGTCATGATATTATGTTTTCAGCAGATTTGACCCAATGTCCAGTTTTACTTATGATTATCAATTTTCAGCTTTGGGTCATTCAATTCAGTTATGATGTTCAAATCATGATTTCATAAAATAGCATGCAAGCCCTACTATCAGAATCTTACATTGATTATGTTTTATATTATGCATGATTTAATGATTTTACTTACTTAAGTGGTTTTACTTACCTTGCATACTCGGTGTATTCCATGTACTGACTGCACATTGTATGTTGTATCATTTCATGATACAGGCTTCGATATGCAGACTCAGCCTCGTTACTAGCCAACCTTCCATAGTAGCATATTTAGTCTCAATTGGTGAATCCTCATCTCCCAAGGACCATTCCTCATCAGTTAATCTTTGCATTTTCAGTTTTTGACTTAGAGAGTTAGTTGGGGTCTTTCCCGATCAACTCATCAGAAGTAGAGGCTTTTTCAGATATAGATTGTAGTCATCTTCAAATTCACGTATTTATTCCGATGTTATTTTATGCTTAGACTTCCTCTATATTTATTGTGATTGATCTTCCGCTCTTATTGATTAAGTTATATGCTATGTTCATTACATGGATCGACTTGGAGTCTCTCAGGGTTTCTTGTCCCGTGTCTCGATCCGGGCCTATGTTCGGGTCGTGCCATCTTCCTACTTTCTCTTCTTACCTTTCCTCACATATTCTTTCTTTCTTTTCCCTTATCATTCATGCATTGGTGGACTATCACTTTCACGTGTCAAAGTGCCTAAGACTACTTTGGATCAACAATTCTGGAGGTCACACAATAAAAAAGGGAATCAACTACTTTTTTTGCTAAAAAAAGAATAAGGCTTAAGGCTCAAGGGGGTTAACTAGGGAAGATATTCAGAAAGGTACAACAACGTGGGAAACATGGCTTCTTGTTTCAGAGAAACGCCTTAATCATCTCTTAACTCTGTACACAACTAGCTATCCAACATACAAGTCCTAGATGCTACAATATGTACAAAACAAAGAAATTAATCTCACCTCACATGGCATTGGGACTCTTGTCAGTTTCCTATAGCTACACATTCATACAATCTCATTGAATAACATTTCTCATTATTAAGCCCTACAAGTATATTGAGCCGAATTAAAGAACTATGTGTGTCTATTATGGAATTCTCACTTAAGATGACCACTTCTTTGCCTCTATCTTAGCGTCTAAGTGGAATATCAAAGAGCACACAAGTGACTTATGTCTGACTCAAACCAAAAAATAAATTATGACTAACTTCCTTTAAGATGGTCGTCATCCATCTATCATAGGGAAGGGTCACTACTCTATAATGGCATTGACTCCTAAAAAATAAAAGATTACTTCAAAGGACTCTCCTTCGTAAAAGAACCGAGGCCATAAGAAAAATTAAAGGTTGGGTGAGATATGCTCA
This sequence comes from Datura wrightii, assembly GCA_035772735.1. Taxonomy (NCBI): domain Eukaryota; kingdom Viridiplantae; phylum Streptophyta; class Magnoliopsida; order Solanales; family Solanaceae; genus Datura; species Datura wrightii. The sequence goes on from JASDFA010000016.1 coordinate 120,361,439, forward strand.
TTTTCAAAAAATTTCAAATAAAACTCTTATGGCATACTTACCATCAACTAACAAAATTTAGACTCTAAAATTAAACTAATGAAAACTAACGAACTCTAACAATATCAACTACCAGAGACAAATAGATTATCCAACATCACAAGGCATCCAAATCAACAGTCATCATCAATACTAACTATTACAAACCAAGATCTAACAAATCATAGAGATAATACCACGGGGAATGACACTATGCTACAACCTACTACAAGTATATAAATCAAAGAAAAAATAGGAATCTTTCCTCCACCCCACACATAAATGGTTCACTGTCCTCAATGCACACACAATCATATTAAATAGGTAGAGAAAAGGAACTTCTTGGGCCACTATGCATTATTATCAGGATTGTACTCCTGATGATTGTCACTCTTATCATCATCGTTTCTATTAATCTGCATGGCTCTCTAGATGTATCATCCTTCTCCTCATCATTGTCCAGATCATCAACTCCATCAGTGAGCACTTGGCCTCATCATCATCAAGAAGTTCCTCAATGGCAGGTCCCACTCTACACATCTGCATAGCACTCTCCGTGAATGGGTATCTATCCTCTAAGACTGCCATCTCATTATTTGTGGTAGTTTGACCTCCAATCCTAAATTGAAAATCAAGCATGTTGAATATACGACCTCTCAAACTATCATCATGGGCCTGGCAATCAGGTATATTAAGACATGGAGCTGTGGAAGTGATGGGATCATTTACTTTTGTCACATCCATCATCTTGCCTGCTAGGGCCCTTGTTTTTTGTAGACGAAGGTCTACCTCTTCCTCCTCAATGCTTGTCTCTCTCAAAAACTAGGTCAGGAGGCTACCATAATAGTACTTCCATCTGTAATTAGCTCTGGATCTTCTCATATTATCCCGATGTTGTTATACCCCGGAAGCCCAAAGATTAGACACGAGAGTTGAAATAGAGAAAATATTAAAAACTAACACCAGGCACAGGACGTGTCATGAGGTGACCTGTGAGATCAACCCACGAGTTGTGATGTGACTCGTGGGGAGGCCAGGTGATGAGCTTAAGAATATTGGGAAATGAAATCCCCAAGGAGATGACCACGACTCGTGGTCAAGCCCCAAGAGTCGTTGGGTCAATCGTGGGGAGTGATGCTTGAGTAAAGAGGAAAAGGAAAATAGTTTACTTGACGAAAGGACCCCATGATTCATGGTCAGTCCCCATGATTTATGGGGAGGGTCGTGGTAAGCTAATGAGAAAATAATTGGCATGGAGGTAGTGTACATAACGGGTGGTGACCACGAGTCGTGGCCACCAGTAAGGATTCGTGAGGTTGCTCGTGATGATCCCAGACGATCAGATGAGCAGTGTACCTCATGGATCATGCCACGAGTCGTGGCTCAGGGTAATGAGTTGTTAGTTCCCTCATTGGGACCACCTGGAAGTTATTTTCTACGAATTTCGTAAGGGTTTTTCCATAATTCTTAAGTTCCTAAGGCCTAAACTACGTCGTTTTGAGTTATGAATAATGGATTTTAAAGGGGTTAAGTTCATTTTAGGCCTCATTCGTCCATGCATGCAAGGTAGAAAGGTTAGAAAGGGTGATCAAGCTAGTGTTTTTCAATTTCCCTTCAACTTCCTATTGGGCATTCAAAGAAGTGTAAGAATCAGCTACCAACAGGTATGTAGGGTTATGAATGGGTGTTTTCTTCCACACCCATGCCCAACCCTCTCTAAATCATGAATGATCTATGACTAATCTATGGGGTTTTAATCCAATGCATGAATTTCCTAATTCTTTACATTGGTATGATTTAAATATGCTTATACTATTGAATTATGAAGCATGGGTGAGTTTTATAATGTTTTCAATTAAAAATCATGTTTCTAGCTTTATTAATGAAAAAGCCTATGATGAGAAGTTCATAAAAGATTAAATTTGTGATGAATGTATGATGATGATGAGATATTATGATGAAAAGTATGTTTTTCAAGCTACCCAGGTTAAAAATCATGTTTTCGATATGAATTGAGTATTTTCAAGAATGAAAAAGCTTTGGGCAATGCCCACATGTTCAAAGTATGATTGATGATTTCTCGAATTAAGCTTACCACATGGTTTTAGAGTGAAGGATCCCACTTATATTTTCAGCTTGTGGATGTTTGAGTTAATGTTTTTCATATGCGTAGCTTACCATATGGTTTTGGTGCAAAGACTCCCAATTATCTTTCCGCTTGTGGTATGGTTTGAGTTAAAGCTTTTCGTATGCATGATTTCTGCTTTGAGATGTATTTGATTTATGAGCTTTATCAGTAGATGATGTTGTGCTTCATTGTATAACGATGTGAAGCATATGCATGTTTTTGGGAGTAATGTATAGCACCGAGCAGGCTAACGGTCGATCACCCTATGCCTCAGAACTACGCACAAATATAGGTTTATACATTATGATTTTGGGACCTCCCTTATGAGCTATCCTCGGCCCTACTGGCCCATGAGCTTGATATTTATATCATGCTATCATCCGTAGCCCTGGCAATGCTTTGGATGGCTCTAGCCACGTGAGTGTGATAGTTGGGACCATGTAAGGTCTATCGTCGTATGTCGGTTAAAAGACGAGTCTCCCATTGTTCCTCATGATTTCAGTTATGCATGTCCATTACTTATGAGATTTACATATGTAAGCATGTTCTAAAGCAGCTTTGACTCAATGTTCAGCTTTTCTTATGAATATCAGATTTCATCTTTTTGTCAATTGATTATGTTATGATATGTCATGATTATAAGTTATGTTATGATGAGATCACGATTTCAGAAAGAATGCATGTCATCCAGCCTGTTGGTGATCCACGCCATGCTGTTCAATGAAATCTTCTTGAAGGGCCCTACTCTCATATTTTTAATGTTTATGTTTTACAGCATGCATTGTCTTTAAATGATTTTAATTATTTAAGCAGTTTTGCTTACCTTGCATACTCAGTTCATTCCACATACTAATTGCATGCTCTATGTTGTATCGTTTCATGATACAAGATCCGGCTCTCAGGTTCAGCCCCCCTCGTAATCAGCCTATCAGAGTTAGTCCTTGCATTGTTGGTGAGTCCTTATCTCTCGAGGACTAGACTACTCAAATTTCCATATGTATTTTCAGTTTCAACTTGTTGAGTTAGTTGGAGGTCTTGTCCTAACAACTCGTCATGTTTATAGGCTTTTCAGACATATGGTTGTATTCAACTTCAGATTGTGTATTCTGATGTTATGTTTAAGTTTAGACTTCCCCTATGACTATATTGTGGATTCTTTAGTTTCTTTGATTAAGTTAGATGTATGCTTATGCCATTGGTTGACTTGGGGTCCCTTGGGGATCCTTGTCCCATGTTGCGATTCCAGTCTCCGTTCAGGTCGTGACATATGCACACACGAAAGTTGATCGGTATCCCTTTTCATCATCATGCATAGCAAGACAACCCGCTCTCTTGTAATTTTTTTCATGTGAGTCCTAGCGAGTAATACCACACAAACCAACTTCACGCAGACTTTCGCCTCCTTATTCAGGTAGGAGAATGCAAGTGTGGAGTGAGTTCCATTATGGTCCCTTGCCTAACGGGCTAAAGAAAAAGAATGCTCCCCACAAAGAGTATCGCGAATGTCTTGATATGGGGGCCTCTCTAGATGAATGAAGTACTCAAACAGGTCTACTATAGATGTCTCAAGGAAAGCATTGAATCTCTTATAAGTGAACCGAACAACCTGACCCCGTATTTTGAATTTGGTGCTCTCTGCAAAAGAAGTGTCCCAGTTTGCATAAAATCCCCTCACCAAAGTAAGGTTGCACTCCTCCGGCTGGGCAAAGATGTAGCCTAGTCCTAACTCACTGACTTTGTCCAGAATGGCGGGGAACTCAAGTGCGAGTCTTCCATCGTCAATCCAATTCTCAGGAGCATATTTGACCTCCTTTTGTGCGTTGAACCATGATAGTCCATGAGGCTCCATTGCTCTTTCTCCAAAACTCCTAGCAGGGGCTCCCTTAGCCGATGAACTCGACCTTTTGTTCCTTTTCGGAGGCGCTTGAAACCCTTGACAACTACCACTATCTCCTTTCCTATATTAGCGTTTGATGCCATGACACCTATCAAGAAAAATTAAAGAACCTCACAAGATTAGTTTGTGAATAAAACAACTAGCTAATTAGGTGTAACGGGTGCAATGTGACCCCACACTTAATTCGCTAGCATACTTGTGAGAATTTGTCAAATAGGTTACTCAAGACATCCCCCACTATCACCTAAATCTCAACCTCCATAATACTCACTAACTTCTTATTGCAATCAAGTTCATGAATTTCTCATATCTCTCCTCTAATAAATTTTTTCAAGAATGTCTCACTTAGGCCATTCCTTTCACCTTCCCTCCATTAATTCATCATTCAAGATACTCATACATGAAAGAAGCTGCATTCAATTCATTCAACAACCAACAAGAAATTTACTACAATCCATAATGAATTACATGAATTTCTCAACATCTCAAAATTCTTCACACTCAAGACTTTAAGAACAAAGTACTTTCTCTCTCCACAATCAATGTTTTACTCACCAAAATCATAAAATTCAGATTATCAATCTCCTCATTCCCACAACTTCAAATTACTATATTCAACAAAACTAAGCAACCCAACATGGATAAAATATTATCATGGAAGAATTTAAGAGAACAAAGCTCATAAAACCCACATTATGAAATTTAACATTTTCACTAACAATGATGATTTTGGGTCTTTAACTTGGAGAAGAAGGCTATCAGAGCATGTTTTTCGTACTACATAACCAAGAAAGAATAGAATTACTTACTTTAATTGAAGAAACAAGCTTCACCAAGCTTCTTTGAGAAGACAACAATGGGGGACAAGGGAGAGGGAGTTATGGTCTTCTAGAGGAGTGAGAGAGAATTTTATTTTGCTTTTTTATTTTGACTTTTAGTGAGAGAGAAAGAATAGGGATTTAAAATAAAGGTGTGGAGCATGGGTTTTTGGTAATTTTAAGGTCCTTGGGTCATCTTTGACCCATTGGACCAAAAAAATTTCGAACCACAACACCCTAGCGCGGCACGCCAGTCATCTCCGCACACACTTAGAGAAGAAATTTCTTCATGGACAGGGGCTAGCGCGGCGCGCCACCCATATCACCAACTTGAATTTTTTTATTTTTTGGAGCTAACACCTGGCTCCCCACGCCAGGTATCTCACCCCAGACTTAACCCTTTTTAGCTCATTTTCCCCTCTCTTTGTGCCTCTAAAGCCCAGTTCATCTCTGCAAAATTAAAAATGTGCAAAAAATGTGGGTTGCCTCCCACCAAGAACCTTAGTTATAGTCATGGCGTGGCATTCACGGGTTGCCTCCTATGCAATGCTCGAGTTAATGTTGCAGTATGACGAAAGTCACTCTCACTCCTTCAGCCGAGTGAGATAGTTCAGATCACCTGTTGAACTTGCTAAATTCTCATGCAGCACCTGCTGCTCAACTGTCCGCTCACATCCTTCAGGCTTTACCGCTAGCTTCACTGTGAAGTTCTCCTAATGAGGTGGCAACCTTGCCACTCGAAACACGTCAAAGACTACCTCCTGACCATCCACAATCATCAACATCTTACTCAACTTCACCTTTATGACTACATCTGCGGTTGCTAATAATCCTCTCCCCATAACAAGGGGAGCTGCTACATCTGCTTCGTAATCTAGGATTATGAAGTCCACAGGTAAAATGAAAGGTCTAACCTTAATCAATACGTCCTTTATGATTTTGTTAGGATAAGCAAGAGATCTGCGTTCCCAAACCCCTCTGGAACGACTGCCAAAATCTAGCTGTAAACTGTGCTCCCCTATCTGAAATGATGGATACCGGCACTCCATGCAATCTAACTATTTCTCTGATATATAATTCGGCATAATCCTCAGCCGAGAAGGTATCCTTCACTGGCAGGAAATGAGCTGATTTTGTCAGCCTGTCAACTATTACCCAAATAGAATCATTTCTGCGTCTGGTACAGGGTAACCCTGTCACAAAATCCATGTTTATCGTTTCCCATTTCCACGTAGGCACCGTTATATCATGCGTCAAACCTCCCGGCTTCTGGTGCTCTGCTTTCACCTGCTGACAGTTAAAACATCTAGATACAAATTCAGTTATCTCAGCTTTCATACCTGGCCACCAGTAGATGTCTCTGAGGTCGTGGTACATTTTCGTCGCTCCTGGATGGAGGGAATAGCGAGCGTAATGTACCTCATGCATGATCCGCCCACGAAGCCCTGAAACATTCGGGACACATAGGTGGCCCTTACAGCATAGCACATCATCCTCAGTCATTTGAAAATCTGTCTCCATACCTTCCTGAACTCTATCTCTGAGCTAGACTAAATTAGGGTCCTCGTACTGTCGTTCTTTTACCTCTGTAACTAATGATGACACAGCAGAATTCTGAATTACCGCTCCATTATTTTTTGTTTCCATTACTCGAACGGATAACCCAGCTAACTGATGAATTTCTTTGGCTAGCTCCCACTTCTCAGGTCGCAAATACGCCAAGCTCCCCATTGACTTACGGCTCAAGGCATCTGCCACTACATTAGCTTTTCCGGGGTGATAGAGAATATTCACATCATAATCTTTCAATAATTCTAACCAGCGACGCTGCCGCAGATTTAACTCTCTGTGTGTGAAAATATACTGCAAACTTTTATGATCTGTAAAGATGTCTACATGGACGCCATACAGATAATGCCTCCAAATTTTTAGGGCGTGGATCACTGCGGCCAATTCCAGGTCATGGGTCGGATAGTTCTTTTCGTGTTTCCTCAGCTGTCTGGAAGCATAAGCAATTACCCTACCATGCTGCATCAACACACAACCTAACCCGACGCCTGATGCGTCGCAGTACACTGAATAACCTTCTGTCCCCTCCGGCAACGCTAACACTAGGGCGGAGGTTAATCTGTCTTTCAGTTCTTGGAAGCTCTGCTCGCATGCCTCTATCCACTGAAACTTTGTTGCTTTCTATGTCAATTTGGTTAGAGGTGCCGCAATGGTCGAGAACCCTTCAATGAACCTCCTGTAATATCCTGCCAACCCCAGAAAACTACAAACTTCAGTCGGAGTGGTAGGCCTAGGCCATGACTTAACTGCTTCTATTTTCTGCTTGTCTACCTATATACCGGCATCCGACACGATATGCCCTAAAAAGGCCACTGAGTTAAGCCAGAATTCACACTTAGAAAATTTAGCATACAACTGGCGGTCCCTGAGGATCTGGAGCACTGTCCGCAAATGGGTCCGGTGATCTGCTTCAGAGCGAGAATACACCAGAATGTCATCAATGAATACTATCACGAACAAGTCCAGGAAGGGTCTGAAAATACTGTTCATCAGGTCCATGAAGATTGTCGGGGCATTCGTTAACTCGAAGGACATGACTAGAAATTCAAAATGTCCATATCGAGTCCTGAACGTTGTCTTCGGAATATCCCTCTCACGTACTTGAACCTGGTGATATCCGGACCGCAGGTCAATCTTAGAAAAGTATCTGGCTCCCTGTAACTGATCAAATAAGTCATCAATTCTGGGAAGCGGATACTTGTTCTTTACAGTAACTTTGTTCAGTTGCCGGTAATCTATGCACATACGGAGTGAACCATCTTTCTTTCTTACAAACAGAACTGGCGCACCCCACGGAGAAGTACTAGGCCGGATAAAACCTTTATCCAACAAGTCTTTCAGCTGCTCCTTTAATTCTCTGAGCTCTACAGGAGCCATGCGATAAGGAGGAATCGATATCGGTTGGGTGCCTGGTAATAAATCAATAGCAAAGTCTATTTCCCTTTTTGGGGGAATACCAGGTAACTCATCCGGAAACACATCAGGGAATTTATTCACTACCAGAACAGACTGGAGTGTCGGAGATTCTGCTCGGACATCCTGAACTCTGACCGGATGGTAAATGCATCCCTTAGATACCAATTTCCTCGCCTGAAGGTAGGAAATAAACCTACCTTTTGGCGTAGCGGTACTACCCTTCCACTCCCGCACTGCTTCTCCTGGGAAGTGGAATCGGACCGTCTTGGTCCAACATTCAACGTTGGCAAAGCACGGTACTAACCAATCCATACCCATTATGGCATCGAAGTCTATCATTTCTAACTCGACCAGATCTACTGTGGTCTGACGGTCAGCAACCTCTACTGTACACCCTTGGTAAATTCTACTAGCCACAATAGAGTCACCGATGGGCGTGGATACTAAAAAGGGCTGCTGCAATAATTCTGGTGCAATACTGAACTCTCGTGCCACAAATGGAGTAATGTAGGACAAAGTAGACCCTGGATCAATCAATACATAAGCAGGGTGTGAGCAGATAGTTAGCATACCTGTCACAACATCCGGTGACGCTTCTGAATCTTGCCTCCCTGCTAAAGCATATGTGCGGCTTGGACCCGCACCTGTACTGGAGGCCTCTGATCTACCCCGACCCCTGCCTGCTGAAACTGAGGGCCTTCGCCCTGCCGAGGATGCTGTGGCTCGTGACCCTGCAGATGCCCTATCCTGTCTATCCCGGTCCTCTCGACCTCTGGCTGGGCAATCTTTCATCAAATGGCCTTCTTGGCCACAAATATAACATGCAGTGGAGCCATACCTGCATGCTCCAGGATGGCGTCGACTGCATATAGGGAAAAGTGGTAGGGTATACCTACTCTGCTCCGCCCTCCTCTGTAATGGTGAATCTGCCATCTGCGAACCTCTACCAGTCTCTGACTGCCCTCTACGGCTGAATCTACCCCCCTGCAGCTGTGGCGGAGGCGGGGGCCTGGGCGGCCTGTCTAACAATCATGGCCTGGGTCCTCCCCAAACCTCTCTCTGTAACTCAACTGGCCTGTCCCGGCGACGCTGCTCCTGATTGGCCCTTCTGATCTCCCGATGCTGCTGTCTGATGCCCTCAATATTCTGGGCGAATGCCTGAACTCGAGCAATGTCCATGTCCTCTCGCAGTGTAGCCGTAATACAAGTCTCAACATATTCTGGATTCAACCCCATGATAAAGCGGTGTACTCTGGATGCCATGGTATCAACAAAGGCCGGTGCGTACCTGGCCAAAGAATCAAACCGCAAGGAATATTCCCGAACACTCATGGCCCCCTGCTCCAGATGTAGGAACTGGTCTAGCCGAGCCTGTCGAATCTCCCGTGGCAAATAGTGATCCAGAAAAGCTCCTGAGAAGCTGGACCAGGTTGGAGGGGAAACATCTCTCCCTCAGGACCTTTCCCAGCTTTCATACCACAACATAGCGATGTCCCGTAACCGAAATGCTGCCAACTCAACTGATTCTGTAGGCGTGGCATGCATAACCCTGAAAATTCTTTGCATTTGATCTAGAAAATCCTGAGGGTCCTCTGTCCGGTCCGTACCTGTAAACTTTGGGGGATTCAGAGCCAAGAACTCTCGGACCCTCAAACTACTGGGCCCTCCTGACGACTCCACAACCGTAGACGGCATCGGTTGTCGCTAAGCAGCCATCATCTGTGCTAACATAACTACCGCACTCCTAACCTCCTGTCAGAAGGTGTCGGTATGGGGACTGCTGGAGGTAGTGTCGCCCCAAGTGGCTCATGACGTGGTGGAGACTGCTGAGAAGGCTGGGACGATGCCTCTGTAGTGCCCTCTGATCGGGCTGTTTCTAAACGAGGGTGAGGCATCCTGCTGGTTCCTTCCCCTTCTGCAATATCTAAGCTCCGGCCTGTGATAGGATGTTGTTGGTCTGACATTATCTGTAACCAAAGAATACAGTAAGCTTTTAGGAACTCAACCCTATATTGTACCGCTCTACAGCACGACTGAATAAGAATAAAAGACAAGCATCCTATCATGCCTTGCAGCCCCCTACCCATAGTATGTGGTGCACAACACATCCATGGACAGGACTCTACTTAGCACGACTTGCAGACTCCCTGGGATACGACCTACTCTGATACCAAGTTTGTCACACCCCGCCTTGGGGGATATGACTGGCACCTGGTGCCCTACTGAGGACCTAAACTGCTAGACTGCTGAGCCTGAGCACATCTGGTGCCTGGCTGGCTCTATCTCAGATTCAGGGAAACAACGGGCTATATGACGGCTGTAAAAACAGCCTCCGGCCGACTAGGCCTATAGCCACCTGTACCTATGCTGACAGCTAACCAGAAACATATCAATATAAGGAAACCTATGTGGGCCGACAAGGCCACCATGCTGTCTAGTTATCTGTAACTCAACGATGAAATACTGGATAGCTACGTGACCGGCAAGGTCACCACTACTTGTCAAGCTATGGCCCCACACGTCCAACATAAAGGAAACAAAAGTACTAACAGCTATACAACTGCACGGCCCCACTCGACCGGCTCATCTGACCATAGGGAAATATATATAGACTGCATGCCTCTAGGAACAGCAATAGAAATGATCGGGACAGGGCCCCGACCTACCCGTACTGTACCACAAAGAAAAAGAAATACACCTCTGGGATTCAGTCTCCGAATGATAGGAGCTGAATACTCGATCGCTGGCAGTAATCACGAGGTATCGCCTGCTTGTCTATGAGTACCTGCAGGCAAGTAATGCAGCACCCCACCGGGCGTCAATACTACTGGTACTAAGTATGTAAAGCAATAACTGAAAGAAATATCTGAAAACAACAATACAACTGATGAAACTGAAGTAGGAAGGAATAGATTAACTGTCTGATAATGTAAATCATACCTTCTCTTAATTATACTAGAAGGAGTAGGAGTCATACCTGGAGACGTATCGTTCTACTGCCGATCTATTCGTGTCTAATGTAACATGGCATAACATAACATAACATAATATAGCACACACAAACCTTACCCGGCCCCATAAGCTGGCAGGTACAACCAGCACAAAATCTATACCCCTACCCCGGTCATCCCATCTCCTATAATCGCTATAAGCATCCTGCCGGTCCCCTGGGTATGCACTTGGGCTCGCTGAGCCCCTGACTATAACTGCATCTGAGTCTGAAGGACTCCTGAATCAACACCCGGGCGTATCCGCTCGACAGGGGTGTGTAAGGGCCGATCAAGGCACAATATGGGGAAAACTGGCATCCCATCTTCGTCCCCTGTGGGACGGCATGCCACTCCATAGAGCGACGTATCCTCGTCCTCTGGCGGATGAGTCGATACAGCTATTAACCCTGGGGCGGTCATGGATGCTAGGTAATCCAACCCCAAGACAATACAGTGGTCTCAACTAGTAATACTATCTGCATATCCCATATACTGAAGCTAATAGTAGTAAGGTATTTGTACATACTATATGTTGAACTAGTAATAGTAATATGTACGTACTTAATACATGTTGAGGCTGATAATAGCATATATGTATAAATATAATCTTCTGCCAGACTATACTGAGTCTAATGCTGAACAAGATATAGTCTTTCTGCTGAAAACTATGTTCTATGCTGAGTTTCTATAGTAACATGATTTATTATTTCTAACATGCTTTCTAAACTTAATTTTAACCTATCATTCTACTTCTGAGGTGCCTTACAGATATTACATTGCTTTACTGGGTTTCAACTGAATCCGATAATATCCTACATTTTGTATTACATCACCTACTGGGCATGCTGTACAGTTCCTAACACTTGTATTAGAATCTATATCGTGCTAGCAAGTTTCAGGCTAATTATAACATAATGCTTCTAATATCGTACCAACATTCGTAATAAACATAACACATGACTTCTGAATATTCTACTGGCTTTTAAATTACTTTACTATACCGAGCTTACTAACTTGCCGAGGAAACTAACTTTACATACCTTATCCTCGACTATCCGTCTGTCGGACGAGGCTCGACCAATACTTCAACTATTTTTCCCAACTGCATTCATAAATATGTCAATTAATACTAAATACAACTTTATTCTGAGGAACGACATTACTTTCGATATAATTATAGCCTAAACTTAGGCCTATCGAAAGACGGTCGAAAACTCGCTATTTTTCAGAAGTCCAGAAGGGAGAAATACTCACTTCACAGCTAGGAACACATAGACACTAGTTTGGAGCAATTCCACTTACCTTAGCTCGGTAGCTCGATGATTCGTCGGCCGTATTTCACGAAACTAAATTCGTAGGAATGCTCTCTGCTGCTAAATACCTCAGTATCTGAGGTTAATTTGAGTTTGGACAACGTTTAGCAGCGTAATCGGATGAAAATTATATTACCCCCTTCGTTCCCTTTCTCCGTCTGATCTTTCCCCTCTGTTTCACTGGAAATTATAAGTTTAAAATGATTTAAAATCGAAGTGGGGATTTATATACTTGGGCCTGGACAAGGCCAACGTGTCACGGGGCCAATGCGGAGGCCTCACCTCCGTGACACGCTTCCATCGCGGAGGGGCTCTGCCTCGGCTCCTTCCGCGATGGTTCGACAGGTTTCTCGTCCGATCTTTCTTTCCGGGCCTTTCATTAGCACGTATGGCCTTCAAATATGCGTAACCAACATGCGAATAGGTCATCTAGGTGTCGGAAATCCTACGGGGTATAATAGTGGGGCCTAACAACATGTCATGGTCTTGCCCGTGGGGTCTCATTTCTTCCATCCTTCTCACTAAATACCCAGGCCTTCCCCACAAGTCGAATCATAACTTGTGGGTAGTCCTCACGAGTCTCCTCACGACTCGTTCTGAGTCTGCTGCAAAATTTCAACTTTTTCTCCATTTCAACTCCCGGGTCTGATCTTTGGGCTTTCAGGATATAACAATATCTCACCCTTGGGAACATTTGTCCTCGAATGTTGGAAGACACATAGAAAAGTAGAGATATGCATTTATCATATTCAGATATTGATCACGAAGACTGATGGAATGGCTACCTCTGATTCAAGCTACACAGGTGAACTGAATTCACGAATTATACATACATCCACAAATATAAAATAAACTTGCGCACATAAACTGAACATGAAACTAAATAGAGTTTTAGGGAAAAACTGATACCTCAAGTTGAAATTGAGCCGATATAGAATAAATATTGGTATCTAGCCATCATATCCACTTCGACCTCCCACATAGCTCCTTCAACCAACTGATTCCTCCATAACACTTTAACTGAAGCTACTTCCTTGTTCCTTAACCTTCGAACCTGTCGATCCAGTATTTCCACCGGAACCTCCTTATAGCTAAGGCTGTCTTTTACACCAACATTGTCCACCGGGGAAACTAAAGCTGGATCACCCAAACGCTTCTTCAAAAGCGATACATGAAACACCGGTTGTACAGAAGCTAATTCTAAAGGAAACTCCAATTCAAAAGCCACCTTGCCAACATGTCTCACTATCTGGTACGGGCCGATATAGAGGGGACTAAGTTTCCCTTTCCTTCCAAATCGCATCACTCCCTTCATGGGAGACTCTCAGAAACATCTAGTCATCGACTTCAAATTCTAATTCTCTTCTTCTCAGGTCCGCCTAAGACTTTTGGTGACTCCATACAGTTTTCAACCTGTCTCTTATAAACTAAACCTTCTCCATTACTTCATGAACTGAATCTGGCCCTATCAGTGCTGCCTCACCAACCTTAAAACAACTGATGGGCGACCTATATCTCCGCCCATAGAGAGCCTCGAATGGCACCATCTAAATGCTAGAGTTATAGTTGTTATTGTAGACAAACTCGATCAGTGGCAAATGCTTATCCCAGCTACCTCTAAAGTTAATTACGCATGCTCTCAACATGTCTTCGAGGGTCTGAATTATCTGCTCTGCTTGACCATCCGTTTGTGGGTGAAATGCTATGCTGAGCTTAATTTGTGTACCCAATGCTTTTTTAAACGACTTCCATAACTGAGAGGTGAATTGAGTACATCAATCTAAAATGATGGATAAGGGTACTCCATGTAATCGGACCAACTCCCTGATATATAGTTTTGCATAATCCTCCATCGAATCTGTGGTTTTGACTGGTAGGACATGAGATGCCTTGGTTAACCTGTCTACCAAAACCCAAATGGAGTCATATTGTCGATGAGTACGAGGCAGACCTGTGATAAAATCCATATTAATTTCTTCCAACTTCCAAGTAGGAATGCTGATATCCTGAAATACACCTCCCGGTCTCTAATGCTCAACCTTTACTTGCTGACAGTTCGGACACTTGGCTACAAATTCTGCAATATCCTTCTTCATGCCATTCCACCAATAGATTTCCCATAAGTCACGGTACATCTTGGTAGCACCTAGATGGATAGAATACTTGGATCCACGAACCGCATGCAACATCCGGCTCCTCCAATCATCAAAATTTGGAATCGGAGCACACCATCTCCCCCTTGGGAGAAGACTTCTACCTTTTGATTTTAAACGACTTCCTTCAACTTTACCAAAATTGGGTCTTCATCTTGTCTATCTTTCACATGAGTCACCAAGGACAATTCTGATTCGTTCTGAACCACCACGCCACCATCGGTCAAGTCAACCAACCTAACTCCCAACCTTGCGAGTCGATGCAAATCCCTCACCATCTCCTTTTTCCCTTCATCCACATGGGATACACTCTCCATAGAGAGTCTACTAAGTGCGTCCGCTACCACATTAGCCTTACCTGGATTATAAAGAACACTCATATCATAGTCTTTGAGTAGTACCAACCACCTCCTTTGTCGAAGATTGAGATCTTTCCGCGTGAACACATATTCTACTCTTGTGGTCCGTAAACACATCCACGTGGACCCCATAAAAGTAATGTCGCCATATATTCAAGGAGAATACCACCACGGACAACTCAAGATCATGGGTCGGGTAATTCTTCTCATGAAATTCTAACTGTCTAGAGGAATATGCTATCACTTTCCCACACTGCATCAATACACACCCGAGTCTGATTCTCGAAGCATCGTAATACACCACAATCCATCGATACCCTCGAGCAGGGTCAACACCGGTGCTGAGGTAAGTCAGGTCATCAACTCTTGGAAGCTTTTCTCACAAGCCTTCAATCATGGAACTTCACCTTCTTTTGGGTCAATTTGGTCAAAGCTGCTGCAATAGATGAGAAACCCTCAACAAATCTTCGATAGTAGCCGGCTAAACCCAAGAAACTCCGAATATCTGAAGGATTCATAGGTCTAGGCTAATTCTTCACCACCTTGATTTTATGAGAATCTACCCTTATGCCCTCACTTGATACCACAGGGCCCTAAAAGGCTACAGAGTTCAACCAGAACTCGCACTTGCTGAACTTGGCGTATAATTGGTGATTCTTGTGAGGCTGAAGTACCACTCTCAAATGAGCGGCATGCTGCTTCTCGCTCCAAGAGTATATAAGGATGTTATCAATGAATGCGATCACGAACATGTCCAGGTATGACATTAGCACCCTGTTCATCAAGTCCATAAAAGATGCAGGAGCATTCGTTAGTCCAAAAGAAATAACTACAAACTTCATAATGACCATACTGGGTCCTGATGAAGAAGAATGTACTCACGCACTTCATAGACATATTTTTCCCGTACATTACTATGTTTTGAGAACAAATTTATGTGTGTTTTCATGTTTTTATGTTGTATATTTGTGAAATTAGCTAACATATGTTATTAGATGTTTTTAGGGATAAAAGGACGGATTTGAATGTATTTAAGGCTTATGGAATGAAGATGAAAAAGTAGGAGTGAATAATGCAAAGGTTGAAGTTTGGCACTAGGATGGCACATAGCCGAGCGGCAAGGCAGCAACTTGCGCATATTGCCAGGCGTGAGGCTCCTTCATCATAGCGGTACTGGCCAGGCGATGCAGTAGGAGAGTAGGCACAATGGCATGCTCGAGGCAGCCTTCGCCTGGCACTACAGCTTGCTCAACGCGACACAGTTCCAGCACATTGGCGCGCACGAGGCAGCCCTCTTCCTGCGCTACAGTAGGTGCGAGGTTCCCTCTTTGCTGCGAGAGTGCAGAGGCGGCGCACCAAGGGGTTGACAGCAGCCATAATCCAATTCCTACTTCAACTAGGAAAAGAAAATTTAAATCCCAAGACAAATTCATCAAGGAACAAGGAAAATAGAAATCTACTACTATAGATACCCCTTTATTATCATGTAATAGGCATGTCTTCAAGAGTTGAAGTGTCACAACAAATTTCTAGAGTAAATTTTAATACGTGTTAGAAGACATATTTGAGATACGATTGTAATGTTGTTCTTTCGAATTTTGCATTAATCAAGAGAATTCTTCCTATCATCGTTGTAAGTATTAATTTTTTATTTTATTTATGAATTCTATTAATTTACTTATAAACATGATAGGCTAAAACCACCACAACTAGGGTTGTGGGAACCATGACAAATTAAGACACATAGGTAAAATACTTAGTGATTCTTTAACGTAGTTTCTGCATGTATTGTTTCTTCCTTCATTTTAATTGATTTTTAACGGTTGCAAACGTCAGAACTTACCTTATTCTTACTTACCGGACCAAGAAGGTAATGAATGGGAAAAGGGATCAACAACGGAGATTTGAGGCTATCAATCCTCATCTAATAGCTTGAACTTGTCCGGGGATAGCTAATCCAATATCAAGGGTAATGGTTAGTAAAGCATACACCCGTAGACAAACCAAGTTGCGTGGTGATAATCATTCAAATAGGGGGCCAACCATTTAGGTGAAATTAACTTACCGATATTACAAGCTAAGCAGTGGAATAGATCACTAGTATAAAATGCCTTGTGGTTATGAATTCATGAGGAACATTTACCCTAGTTAGTTGCATTAATTTGGAAACAACAAACAATTTCTCAACATTGTTATTTATTACTTTTACAAATGCCCCTCTCTTAGGAAATAATTAACTAAAAAGCTTAAGCACTAGCGTTCTTCTACATCCTTCCAAATTCCTTGTGGGATTGACCCCAACCTCTAGTTGGGTTCTTTATTGACAATGTCTGCTTCATACTTTGTAAGGAGGTATGGTTTGAGCATTATCACCTGAAGGTTGTCTTCGGGATGTCACTCTCCCAAACTCTAAGATGGTGATACCCATATTTGAGATCTACATTTGAGAAACACTTGGCACCCTAAATATAGTCAAACAAATCATCGATCCTGGGTAAAGGATACCTATTCTTAATGGTGACTTTGTTCAATTGTCGATAATCAATGCACATGCGAAGGGAACCATCCTTCTTTCAAAAAATAAGACTGGTGCACCCCATGGAGACTTCCTCGATCTAATGAAACCATTATATAACATGTCCTTCAACTGCTCTTTCAACTCCTTTAGCTCGGCTAGAGCCATGTTATAGGGAGGAATAGATAAAAGTTGCGTGTCGGGAAGAAGGTTAATACCAATCTCCCGCTCGGGAAGAACACCTAGCAGATCATCCGAAAAGACCTCTGGATACTCACGTACTACTGGAACTGACTGGATAGTCGAGGCCTCGGACTCAACATCCTTAACCTTAAATAGATGGGACACACAATCCTTAGAAATAATCTTTCTGGCCTTAAGGTAGGAAATGAAACGACCTACAGGCATAACTGAACTACCTCTCCATTCTAAGACTGGCTTACCTAAAAATCTGAACTCTACTACCCGGGTTCTACAATTAACTGAAGCATAGCATGTAAATAGCCAATCCATGCTGAGAATAACATCAAAATCGGTCATGGATAACCCTATCAAATATACTGAGGTGACCTTCTGAAGGACTAAGACCGAGCAACATCTATACACATATCTAGCCATAACTGAGTCACCTACTAGAGTAGAAACTGAGAAGGGTTCTTACAAGACTTTGAGACTGACTCCGAAGCTACTGGCCACATAAGGTGTCATGAAAGATAAGGTAGCCCCCGGATCTAACAAAGCATAAACATCAATATGGAAAACTCATAACATACCAATGACCACATCCATGGTAACCTCTTGCTCCTGACACGATGCTAAAGCATAGAATCTATTCTGGCGCTGATCACCAGCTATGCTAGTAGATGACCCCTGATGTGCTAAGCATGTGAGAGGGGCTTCTGAACTAGAAGCTAGGCCTCGGTCCCCAACCTGATCCTATCTCGCTGCTGGACAATCTCTAAGCATATGTTCGGGATGCCCACACCTAAAACAAGAACCTGAACCTGCCAAGCACTGGCTTGTGTGCCCCCGAACATACTGCGACATGTTGGGATGCTAGAATCTGTGGGTCTGCTGCTCTAACCCCTCAAGCCTGATGCTTCTCACTCTGATAATGTCTAAGCCCGAATGGCACACTCAATGCCGAAGATGCTGGAGTTGATGATCGTTGGTGAGTCTGTAGTGGGTATCTACCATTTGACCTCGGCTAGGAGAATCTGTGGTCATCGGTCCTGGCCCTCTTTGCCTCCCTCTCTCTCAGATGTGCCGCCTCCATCTACTGGGTGTATAACACTACTCGTGGGAAATCCATATCCTGATGAAGCATGGTGGTCCTACAATCGTTGTCCAAATAAACCCGCTACTCCATGCACGAACATGCTCGCCCGTGCCCTCTGATCAACTACTAACTCTGGGGAATATTTCGATAAGCGAGTGAACTCAAGGGCATACTCTTGTACCGTCATCCTTACTTGCTTCAAATTCACGAACTCAGTTGCCTTCAGCTTCCTTATCTCACGAGGGAAGAACCAATCTAGAAAGGCAACATGGAACTCTTCCCAAGTGACAGGACCTACTCCGGCGACCCTGCTATCCTTCCATTGGCGGAACTAGATATGCGCAATCCCCTTCAACTGGTAAGAGGACAACTCTATGCACTCAACTCCATTCACCCCCATGACTTGGGTGATATTCACTATCTCATCTATGAACTCGTGCGGGTCCTCATCTACCTTTGACCCAAGGAACTCCGGCGGGTTCATCCTCAAGAAATATCTAACTCGAGCCGACATTGCATTGCCATTCTGCGGAACATGTGCAATGGCCTGCTGATTGACCTAAGCAGTCAAGGCCTGTTCAAGCATTTGAATAGCGGCTTGGAACTCAGCATGAGCGACTGGCTCCAGTGCCTAGTGCACCTGAACTAGTGGGGCTTGTTGGTGCCCATTACTATTGCCATCCTCGTGGCCTTCACCATTCCTATTTCTCCTACCATTCATTCTTCGAGGAGCCGTGATTCTTCAATCGCGAATAGCATGATTTAGAAGGATAGAAAGACTTTTCATCGTATGACATTTATCATGAAAGGAGGGAACATCTTCCTAAACGTCTCGTGGACTCTTCATCATAAGTGTGGCGTGCTTCACACCCATGAAAACACTCTACTTAACGCGGATTTCAGACACCCTAGGACACTTTGAACCTATTTCTCTGATACCAAGATTCTCACGACCCGAACAGA
Organism: Datura wrightii; assembly: GCA_035772735.1. Taxonomy (NCBI): domain Eukaryota; kingdom Viridiplantae; phylum Streptophyta; class Magnoliopsida; order Solanales; family Solanaceae; genus Datura; species Datura wrightii. Next base: position 120,380,857 of record JASDFA010000016.1, read on the forward strand.
GGCTCGGATCATAACATGGGACAAGGAGCCCTAAGAGACCCCAAGTCGACCCATGGCATAAGCATACATCTAATCTCAATCAAGAAAATGAATAGTCGATAAAATAATCATAGAGGAAGTCTAACTTGAACATAACATTAGAATAGAAATTCGAAGTTGAATACATACATATGTCTGAAAAGCCTCTAAACATGACTAGTTGATGGGACAAGACCCCAACTAACTTAACAAAACTGAAACTAAAATACATAAAGGAAAGTTGAGTAGTCTACTCCTCGAGAAATAAGCACTCACCCATAATAAGAGTGCTAACTCTGATAAGCTGACCACGAGCAGGACTAGATCTGAGAGTTGGGTCCTGTATCATGAAATGATATAGCATAGAATATGTTGTCAGTACGTGCAATGTACCAAGTATGCAAGATAAGTAAAACAGCTAAAGTAAATAAAATCATTTAAAGAAAATGCATAATGTAAACGTAAACATAAGAATCTGAGAGTAGGGCTTGCATGAATTCTTTCTAAAATCATGATATCTTCATAACATAACATAACATAACATAATTGATTGACTCAAAGCTGAATTCTGACATTTATAAGTAAAGCTGAAGATTGAGTCAAACCTTCTTTAGAACATGCATCTACATAAATCTCATGAGTAATGAAACATGTATATCTGAAATCATGAGGAATAATGGGACACTCGTCTTTTAACTAATATACCACGATAGAGCTTATGTGGTCCCAACTATCACACTCAAGTGGGTAGAGCCTTACAAAGCCTTTCCAGGGTTAGGGACGATACCATGATATCGATATCAAGCTAAAGTCCCATTTGGGCATGGGAAGCTTACAAGGGAGGTCCCAAAGTCATAATGTATAAACCTACATTGGTGCATAGTTCTGAGGCATAGGGTGATAGACCCTTAGCCTGCTCGGTGCTAGACATTACTCCCAAAACATGCATATGCTCTACATCATTTTATATTGAAGCTCAATATCGTCTATTTACGAAGCTTAATGATTAATTACATCTCAAATATGAAATCATGCATATGAGAAGCTTTAACTCAAGACATACCACAAGCTAAAAATATAATTGGGATCTTTCGCTCCAAAACCATGTGGTAAGCTATACATAGGAAAACTTTAACTCATACATACCACAAGATGAAAATATAATTAGGAACTTTTGCTCCAAAACAATGTCTTAAGCTTTATTCGGGAAAATCATCATTCATACTTAATATGTTGGCATAACCTAAAGCTTTATTATACATAGAAATACTCAATCCTTATCGAAAACATAATTGTAAATATGGGTAGCTTCAAATCATGCTTTTCATCATAATATCCAGTCATCATCACATATTTATCACAGATCTCATCTTTCATGAACATCTCATCCATGGCCTTTTAATTCATTAGACTAGAATCATGATTTTAAATTGAAAACATCATAAAATTTGCCCATGCTTCATAATTTAGTAGTAGAATCATAATCAAATCATACCCACATAAATAAATAGAAGATTCATGCATTTGGGTTAAAACCCCATAGATTATACATATAATTTCACACTTTAGAGAGGAATTGGGCATGGGTGTGAAAGGAATCACCCATTCATAACCTTACATACATGTTGGTAGCTGATTCTTACTCTCCCTTGAATGCCCAAAAGGAATTTTAAAGAATTTGAAGATCACAAGATTGATCACTTTCTCAATTCTCTTCTACTTTGCATGCATGGATGAATAATGTATAAAATTAACATAACCCCTTTAAAAGTCACTATTCATAACCCAAAACGTCGTAGTTTAGGACCTAGGAACTTAGGAATTACGGAAAAGCTCTTACTAAATTCGCAAAAAATAACTGCCAGGTGGCTCTAACGGGTGACCTGATGACTCGTTATGGGTGCACGACTCATGGTCACCATCCGTGATGTATACTACCTCGCCTCATCAAATTTTACTCCAATCTTGCTAACGACTCACCCCACGAATCGTGGGGACTGACCACGACTTGTGTGGACCTCCCGTCAAGTCTACTGCCCTCATTCTTTCCTTTTCCTAATTCCCCTACCCCACGGCTGACCTAACAACTCGTGGGGCCTGACCATGAGTTGTGGTCTTTTCCATGGGGTCTCATTTCTTCCAGCCTTCTCACTAAATACCTGGGCCTTTCCCATGAGTCACATCACGAATCGTGGGTAGTCCTCACGAATCTCCTCACGACTCATTCTGAATTTGCTACAAAATTTTAGCTTTTTCTCCATTTCAACTCCCAGGTTTGATCTTTGGGCTTCCGGGGTATAACATGAGTCCTTCTTATTGTTCTTAAATCTTTAAGGAAATGGAAGGGCTGGCCTGGTTTCTACCAACTTTCGCTTTGAGTTTCTTGACTCACCAACCTCCGATTTGGAAATCACTACCTTCTCCTCATCAATTTTGTTTTCTCTGGGGATTACCTCACCCAGCTCTTTACCACTGCACAAAGAGATTGCGCTCACATTTTCCTTGGGGTTCTTCTCAGTGTTACTCAGAAGTACTCATTGTGATCTATTGGTCTGCTGCAAGGCCAATTGTCCAATCTGTCTTTCAAGCTCATGGATGGACTTTTGCATCACATTCACCACCTGGGTCTGCTGCACCATCCATTGCTTTATTATTTCCTCAAGTGAACTACCAGGCTGCTGGTCCTGAGGTCTTGAATAATTGTTTTGGGGCCTTGTCAAATTTTGATTCCCTCCATATGAGGGATTGTCTGCATTCCTGTACCACTAGTTATAGCTATTACCTTGAAAACCTCCACCATGACCTTGTTGTCCCATAAAAAATATAGATTCAAAGTTAAGTGGACAACTTGAATAAGCGTGGGCTTCTCCACACACCTCACATGATCGTGGTGGAGTTTGGACCTGATGGACCTACTGTGCCTGACTTCCTGCTAGTGTGGTCATAATCTTGATAATCACATTCACCGGCTGACTTATATCTACTCTAATTGCTGCCACACCATCTACTTCGAGCTTCCCTGGCACATTGGCTACTATGAATCCTCCACCTGAGTCCTGATAGTCTTTACTCCCCCCTGACATAAGATTCAAAAAAGCTTCAATTTTATCATAGCTCTTAGAAAAGATTGGTCCCTGTGCAGTGGCATCAAGCAGGATTTTGGACTCTGGCTTCAGCCCTTCTATAAAGTTGTGCCCGATAATCGCTTTCAGCTACATGTGGTATAGGCAATATCTCAAGTAGCCCTTGTATCGATCCCATGCCTGAGCCAATGTCTTACCATCTCTTTGCACAAAACTAGATATCTTTCCTCTCAACTCTTTCATCCTTCTTGAAGAGAAGAACCTATTGATGAACTTGTTGGAAAGAACCTCCCAAGTACTGATGGAACCTAGTGGCTCATTTTGAATCCACTCCTTGGCGTCACCAGTCAACGAGAATGGAAACAACATGAGCTTTACATACTCATCTGACACGTTCTGATAGTGAAAGTTCTCATTCAGCTCCACAAACATCATTAGATACCTGTGGGGATCCTCGTGCGACTTGTTGTGATATAGGCAAGTGTTTTGGACCAACCGCATGGTCCTTTCCTTCAACTCAAAGTTCCTAATGATTGTCGGCTTAACGATCACTTTAGAAGCATTCTCCAAGTTCAGCCTTGAAAAATTCAACACTGGAACCCTCTCCTAGTTGTTGCCCTGTGCCTGCTCGTTATTCTCCATGATTAACCTTTGAAAGGTTCTCTTAATTTCAGGACCAAGAGAAGCCAAAAGTGATTAGCAAACAAACACCTGTAACTTTACAAACAAACAAAAAAAATTAAATATAGATTAGCATACACCTAGCACACAACACCTGTAACTTTACAAACAAACAAAAAAAAATTTAGATTAGCAAAATAAAAATCCTAACCTAAAAATGATTAATCAATATTTGAATCTCCGGCAACGGTGCCAAAAACTTGATGTTGGCCATGTGCACATGGTCATCAAGTTATATAGGACTGTAAGTCCTGATTACCAATCCCTCAAAGACTTGTCAGATCAATCGTTATAAGGATATTTCTTTATTTTGCAATTCTAAAAAAACAGATAAAATGGAGAATGGTTTGAAGAATTAAACTACTAAAAATAAAATATAAGATTAACTAAAGATTGTTGCAGACTTATTTGTACTTCAAATAATAATGGAAATCTAGGGAATTGAAACTTCCGTATCAGGTTGACTTTTCAAGACGTTATTATGCTAGATTGATTCCTCCCAAGGATACTAGTTGCAAGTTACTATCCCATTTTTTGCCACTCTCCCGAGCATCCAAGAACTATCTCATGAATCCTAACGCCTATATCCCTATGGTCGCAGGAGAAACATGAAACGATAGGTATGCCTACTTGTATTTCAACTAAACAGGGTTGAAGGGTATATCGTTATCCTCAACAACAACTTCTAACCTTTAACCTTCCAAAGGATCTTTGATTCCTGTTTTATATTTACTTTAAACCCTTTCGGTTTCCTTTCCCATGTTCAACCAAAAGCCAACAGATTTACCCACAAGTTGATTAGGCTATGATAAGCAATTATAATAAGTAAATATAAACAACCTTTAAGAAAGAATCTAAACTAGTAATCTATAGTCTTTCATTCAACCATCAACTATGGTAAAAACCCTAGAATAGGCGTTTAGCCACTCAGAGATAAGCGGAAAAATAAAGATAACATCATCATTCTCAGTCAAACAAGAAAGAAAAGAAGAAATCTAAATAGAACTTGTTTCTCCTCCAAAAGCTATATTTATAACCTTCAAAATAATGAACGATATGATAATCGATATCCTAGAAATTCCCTAGATGTTATATTTATAGGAGATCCTTCAAATGATGCTTTTAACCTCAAGTATTTGGCTAAAAAATCAGCAAAATCTCGTCCATCAAGTTCTGGAGCACCGCCCCATGTATAGCATCACAGAGTTAGTCAAATTTTCCTCTGAAGAATAGCTTATGGCGCTCCACTCTCACCATAGCACCAAGGACTTAGCCAAACTTCGGCACTTCAAAGACCTCTGGAGCCCTACTCTCACCATAGCACCGGAGTGAGTCAAATTTGTCAGCTTCAAACCCTTCTGGCGCCCTACTCTCACCATAGCACCAAAATGTTAGGAGAATTTCCTATGTCTGGAATGCTTCTAGGGCTCCACAGTTTCATCTCACCTAGGTGTTAGTCAATTTTTCATCTTCGAAGTTGAGATACCTGACCCCCCACGCCATCTATATCACCAACTTTGGTGCATTTTCTCTGAAACACAAGTTGAGTGCACCATGCCAGCCATAGCCCCAGGCTGACTTTCACAAACTCTTCTTCTTCACACCTTCAGTCATTTGTGAGTTCTTTTTCCTTGGTTTCCTGCTCAAAATATCTAGATACATTCATTAGCTCACAAGACACATGAAAATATGAATTCATACATTTCATAGGGATTATGAACCCAAACAAAAAACATGGCAAATGGGCTTAAGATTATGCCTAACATCAGCAACCTCCATTTCTTGCCATTTGATGTCATCACTTCGGGAATTTATCCTTATTGCTTCCTTGATCATGAATTTTCATTCCTTGCCCCATCCTTAGAATATTTCACCTACAACAATGGGCTAATCATATTTGTTAGTTCATGCATTCATTTATAATCAAAACACAAGAGAGTATGCTTAATGTAATCGACAAACATGACTCAAACTAAGGTATAAAATAACACCCAGTCTTGTAAATATTCCTAAGATCACTACCCCACACTTAAAATCTTGTTCATCCTCGAACAACTCCATTACATCTCATGCACATGGAATATGCACACATTATTAATTGACGCAAGACGACTCAAGTTAAGGCTATAATGATTGAATCAAATGGAAAGTTCAACTATATATGACACAATAAAATCAAATACAACCAAGTTAAGACCTCCTAGCCTAAAGAATTGACTCTACAACCACAGCAAACTCATGCACATTAGCCAATCAAGAAGTCCAATCTGAATCCTATCTTTCGTCAAATCTGAATCCTATCTTTCATCAAACATGTGCACTCACAACAAGAGAGATACCTATTTCCACTCACAAATTTACAAGTTATAGCACGTATGGATATCTGAATAATAATTATGATCACTCTCACAAAGAATTCACATGCAACATGCAATGATCCATATGTTTTCCCTTAGTGTATTACTCCGCTAATACAGAAACATCTAAAAGTAAGATCATGCCGGACTTTATGGATTGTAACGTAAGCTAAAGGACAGGTAGGTACTATTCTAGCTAGCAATGGTGACTATATTCCCTAAGTTCCTTTAATACATCACTTTTAATCATTAAGCACATTCTTTTCTTTTACATCCCCTCTTACTCTTTTCGTATATCACTTTCCTCTTTGTTACCCTGTTTCTTTAAGCATTCTTACACTATTAGTAGGGAGTAATCACACATTAAACACTTTGTCATTCTTTTGTTCTTTTCTAGTCCCTACCAACAATTAGGCATTTTGAACAATTGCACCATTTACACTTTTTCATCTATCTTCCTCAACCAACTATCTCCCCTCTTTTCAAGATTCCTATTCCTTCAACTCTTTTACATTTTTCACTTAAGCACTTAGGAACTTTAGATAAAATTCAAGTCTATTGAAAGAAAAGGATTAAGCTTCTCATGGGGCTAACAAAGAAGAGGATAAAGGCTCAATGGGATTAACTAGGATTACGCATTAAGGGTAGGTAAAGAAAAGGATGAAAATAAAATTATTCAAATAAATGCTTACATCATCTCCTACAATTAATATCCCTCATATCGATTTGCCAACACACCAGGAAAATTCTTGACATTGCATGATAGCATGGAATACACAAGAAACCTTACACACATTGCACATGTTTAATTCAAGATAAACCCATACAGACTCTCAATACAGCTAATCAAACAAATTCAACATTTAAGCATAAAGCATACATAGTCATATTCTTGAGCCTAGGTGTCTCAACAAAGTCGTACAATTTACTAAACATGCATCACAATTAACATTCACTTGTATCTTACAATCATGTACAGTACTCAACAATAGCATCCATCAATCAATTAGTTAAGGGTTCTGTCACGACCCGAGTTCACACCCTAGTCATAACACGGGACAAGGAACTCCGAAAGGCTCCAAGTCGACCCATCGCATAATCATAACATACACATAACTTTAGAAGGGACTAACAACATGAATAAGAAGAAGCTAATATCAAGAATTTAATATAAACCATAAGAACAATTTAACAACACTTACATACAACGGTGAATCTGTCTAGACAAGTCTTAAAGCCTTCTACTAAACTGATAAGTTGCTGGGTCAAACCCCCAGCTAACTCCTAAAATCTAAAAACTGAACATGATGAAAATGTACACGTAAATCATGCCCACGGAATATGAGGACTCACCACAAGCAGCTAAATAGGGATGGAGCGTGTCTAACCACGACGTTGAGTCCGGAAACCTGAATCTATATCATCAGACAATATAGCACCCAAAGGCGTGCGGTTAGTACTTGGAATGTACTAAGCATGCAGGATATCATAGATCAATAAACACACAAGTATACGATAAGGAAATAACCAAGTACATTAATAACTGATTTAACCTGCATCAATCCTCTTGAGAGCCACTTATACATACACATATATGGAACTTTTCTTAGGATCTCATTCCATGGAAACATTATCGAAATCAAGCATAAAGGTCATATACTAAACATCTACCGATGACTGAGATAGCCTCCTGCCACAACTGATTTAAACCGATAACATGAGCTAAGGGATCCATTCTCTACTAGGGAGAGTACCTAGCTCACTAAGGGACACATTATCAACTAGGGAGTGTCCCAATCTGCACAAGGAACACATTCTCAACTAAGGAGTGTCCCAATCTACACAAAGGAACACATTCTCAACTAAGGAGTGTTCCAGACTGACTAGGGGAAACGTTCTCGACTAAGAAAGTTCCCTGACTGACTAAGGGAAATGTTCCCAACTAAGGAAGTTCCCTGTTTGGACTAAAACATGAAGGCTATTAATATAACATCTGATCATATATATATACTAAACTACTGCAGCTTACTAGAGACATGAGCATTTACTAATTCCCATCATACAACATTCATTTCGAAAGGACTGGGGCTACTTTCTACTAACAACAAGCCCAATATTCTGAAATATCATTCTCATGGTTTTTCATCATAACACATATCGTCATGGAGCCATATCAATATTTCCTCAAAGGTCTTACATTAATGAGCATCTTTAGATTTACATCATGCATAATACATTCACTATTTAAGTTCCGGACTCATACCATTGGACATATATCATAGAGTCATTCATGATCCATAAATTCAATTCATACCTAAACACACATACATTGACTCATATAATTCTAGATTTACGGGAAACCATATACTTGACTCATAACTTATACATATTCAACGAGATCATGGAATAAGCATACATCTTCATTTCATAAGATCCATTTTCGAGATTTCTCCAATTCATGAGAAGGGGACATTAATTAGACCATTATCATGGATCTACCTAATGCCCAATCAATTCCATCGAAGACATAAGAGACATATATACTTTAATTTCAATTATTCAATCCTATAAACTCTAATTTCTTCACACATGTCTATTAATGGCACATTCAAGTTCTTAGGGATAATCATACGATCTTCACATAATTTAAACATGGGTGAAAGTAATTACAATAATTGAGTGAACAATAATAAAGTCTTATTAAAAATTTCCATCCATTTATGAAGAACATTCTATAACCCTACATTTTTCATCACCCAACCCATAATTCAAGGTAACCCACCTATTGTACATCGTAATCAACTTATAATCATAATAGGTCTTGGAATTTAGAGAATAGTAGAAGAATTCACCATCAATTTAAAAACCCTAGGTCATACTCTTCTAGAATAACTAAAATTGTGCATTTTGATAATGCATTTTGGGGTACAAGGATGGAAGAATATCCTTGCTGAAAAATCCACATACATGCTTCAAAGAATCCCCCACTTGAGCATTGTCTAGAAGCTTTGAGGAACACCTTGGTGAGGTCCTTGAATCTTGAGAGGAAAAGAGGAAGAAGGGCTTTGAGAGGTATCTTGAGAGAATGAAAGTTTAGGCTAAAAGAACCCTTAAAAACGTCCCAACTAGCAGTCAAAATGACAAGGTTTAGAAGTTAGGAGCATAGAATTTTACAAAAACACCCTTGGAAAAATGCAGGAAAAAGTCACCCTGCCAGACCCCACGAGGCACCCCACGAATCATGGGATCAGGTAACGACTCGTGGGGACCGAGCCGTCAAGTTCACTACCCCAAGTTCACCAAATTCCCAACTCCATCGACGACTCTCTTCACGAGTTATGCTCCCACACGATGACTTGTTGCTTGCACCTGTCACCTCCACTACTAGAGACCTTGCCCAAACACCTAGCCCACCCAACGACCAACCTGACGAGTCATGGCCTGCCCTGACGACTCATCAAGTCGCCCGTTACCACCTGCTATCTTGCAAACTTACCATTTTCTACTTTACCTCTCCCCCCTTAAGCCTGGAATATGATCTTAGAAACATTCGGGGTGTTATAGGTTCAACAGAAGATCCTATCGACTAATTTTCCCTCAAGATAGTCGACATCCATCCATTGTCGGGATATGCCCTTAAATATGACTGAAATCAACTATGTACAAACAAAAAACATTATTCTCGGGTCAAAGTGCCCCCTTCGAAAAAGATCTAAAAAGAAAAACTGAAGGTTGGATAAACTGTGTTCAACTCAGACTCTCTATTCAAACAATTTTCAAAAGAATATGATTCACACTCAATCAACATCAGAAAATTTTGAAATTTACCCCACACTTAAAATATGATATGTCCCCAAAGCATGAATTAAAAATCACATCAGGGTTAAAGATACTTCCTTAGGCCTCTAGGCCTAGCTAACAACATGCTTTCATCCATTTTTGACACACAGGTTAATGACCTCACACTCATCTTTTTTCATGCTCTTCAGCTTTCGCTTTCATGGGTACTCAGACTTTTCCTGAATTAACCCAAAAAAAACAAAGTGAACATAAACAAGATTAAAAACAAATAAAAAAATCATACGTATGGTACATTTGGGTTGCCTCCTTAGCAGCACCTGATTTAATGTCGTGGCACGACGTGAATCACCCTTTTCAGGTTGTTCTCAAACTCTTCTTCCCTTTTGGAAACCACCTTCTCTTTTTCTTAACTTTTGAGGCAAAATCCTCCACACATTCTCTCTTCTCTCCATCACTTTCTTCACCAAATTACTTTGCATCTTCTCAACAACAGGCTTGGGCTGTCCTTTTAGGAGATTCTTCAAAAGTGTACTTTTGCACTCCTCCACCCCAAAATCATTCTCTGTTAACACATTGATCTTACAAAGATCTTTGTAATGTGTTGGGTCATTGATTTCATGGTAAACTTTTGAAGGTCTCCTCCTCATCATTCACCCTCATATTCAGGTTGACTGCTTGGACATCTATCAATACTCCACATATGGCCAGGAACAGACATCCCAAGAAAAGGGTAACCCTATCATCCACTTCAAAATCTAGGATTATAAAATCAGCAGGTATTATGAACTTACCTACTTTAATGAGCACATCCTCGATTATCCCTTCTAGGATATCTTAGACTTATCAGTCAACTACATCATCTCTCTGGTGGGTCTTGGATTTCTCAAACCAAGTGTATTGAACAGTGATAGGGGCATCAAGTTCACAATTGCCCCTAAATCACACAAAGCATGTATCAACTCACTTTCACCTGTTTGTACAGGGAGAGTCAAATCCCCTGGGTCTTTAAGCTTCTTCGGCATCTTGCTCGTCATCCTAAAGTTGCACTCCATAGTGAGTGCTACAGTCTGTACATCCGCCAACCTCATTTTGTTGGCCACCACATCTTTCAAGAACTTAGTGTACTTGGGAATTCCTTGCAAAATATCAATTAATGGCAAATTTATGTGAAGTTCTTTGAAAATGTCAAAGAACTTTTAGACGCAAGCATCCTTCTTTCTTTTCCTGGGTCTTTGTAGGAATGGTGGTGTGGTCTATGTATTGGTTGCACTACTGATTGTGAATTATTTGCTACAGCCTTCTGTTCATTGCTCTTATCAGCTGATGGACTTGGCCTGACCAACTCTTGTTGCACCTCTTTTTCTTCTCTTTAGTTGGTGCATCAGCTAACTCTCTACCACTCCTCAAACTAATGGACATGACCTACCTGGGGCTTGGATCTGTGTCACTGGGTAAACTCCCCTCTGTGGTCTAATAGTTTGAGCTTTTTGTCACGACCCGAGCGGGGATCCTGTATCGAGACACGGGACCTAGAACTACGAATGACTCAAAGTCGACCCATAACATGAACATAACAACTAAAGAACATAAATTAAAGCAGAATCTAATAACTTAAACATGAATAAGCGGAATCTGAATAACATAACAAGAATAAACAAAGTTAACACCCGATAAAGCTGAATGTCGACATAATGTCTGATAAGCCTATAAACTGTCTGATGAGCTGATAGGACAACACCCCTAACTAGCTCGCTAAAGTCTAAAACTGAATCAACATAATCAAACACTAAACTAAATGTCCTCAAACGATGAGGATTCACCAACAATAAGAACTGAGGTAGACTGTAGGGGATAACTGGACCAAAGATGGAACTCAGTCTAATTGCACGGACCTGTTTCATGAAATGATATAGCATAGAGTATGTGGTCAGTACCTGGAATGTATTGAGTAATGCAAGTTAAGTAAAACATGATTAACAAATGTTAACTGAAATCATGCATATAACCATAAATCATCAGCTCATGAGAGTAGGAACTGCATGCTAAAATCTGAATCTGAAATATATATAGTCATAAGATGAATATCATGTCTAAATAGAATGACCTAAAGCTAAAATAAGAAATCATATGACTTGTCATAGCTAAAATTATAAATAAAATCTCATTAACTGATCATTGGGTCAAACCTGATACAAAACATAGCATCATAAGTCATGAACATGAATAAATGAATTCATGAGGAACAATGGGGGGCTTGTCATAACTAAGGGTGGCAAGGGAATCGGGTCCGATCCGTTCCAATCCGGTTTCGATAATGGACCCGATACCAATAAGACCCAATTTCGGTAGGTACGGTAGGAAATGGGCTGGGGGTACCGAGCAGGGGAATCAGTATGGAATAGGGATTTGGACCGGTTGAACTAGTACCGATAGAATTGGTTCCGATTCGATTCTGGTCCGATTAATGGTGAGATTTTTTAAAAAGTTTGTTGTTACCGTAAGGAGCCATTTGGCAATGGGCAGTAGGGCCCACTAAAGGCTCCTAACAACTCTTTTTGCCCCAAATTCCCCCTACCCCCTTAACACCTCTACACTATAAATATATTCCATATTCATCCTATTTTACTCGCAAAATCACAAACTCTCCATATTATTTTCTCAAGCTTACAAATTCTCTCTAGTCTCTACTCTCTAAGCTTTTAATTTTATATTTTGTGGTATTGGCTAATTCGAGTTAGGAGATTTTTTTTGAAGCCATCTGCAAGCTTCAAGTGTCATCTCTCAATTTCGGCTTTTAACATTTGCGTAAAATGCAGACGTTTGGTACATTCATTCCAACTTTAATCTCTTTATTTTTTTACTTATAATTTTTTTGTTGGTATTTATATTTCTTGTTAATTTGTTGTTCATATTTTATTTATTTAATATCTCTATTTGGTTATTTTATATTTTAAATATGGATTCCGGGTAAAAAAAGTAGAGTAAAAGAATTATGGGTGGTACTAATAGGGGACGTGTAAATAGTTCTAGATCATTACCGCCAACAACAACACCTAGATTTACTAATGCAGATGAAACTTATATTGACGAAACTTATTTACCACATCAACAATCTTATGATGTTATTTCTTATACTCAATTAGACCGTGAGACCATAGATAGAGTTTATAATAATTTTGAAGAAGATTTAGAGGATTCTCAAGATGTACAAGAAGAAGAAGAGTTAGAGGAGACCCTCTAGCCCTACTAGTCTGGTTATGAAATTACCTACATTTACTAGGGCCACTAGGGTCGAACATCCTAAAAGGTATTTAGTTTGGCAATTTATGGTGCAAAATAGTGAAAATGGACTGCTACTTATTTAAAATATAAGAAAGTAATGAAACATTTGACTGGGGGATCGAAAGGTGGGATGGAGTTGTTAACTAAACATTTGAGGCAATGTGATAAAATTTCGCTCACCCAGAAGCTGTTGCTAAGGCTAAAAAAAATGGTACACCACACAATTACTTGAAGGATTTATAGGAGTAGGAGGGTCTAACATAGTTCAAATAGTTTTAAATAGGACTAACCCGACTGACCCAACAACACACATCACATATAGTAAAGAAAAAGATTGTGAAGAATTAGCTAAAATGGAGCTGTTTATGGTTTGCCTTCTAGTTTTTCTTCACATCCCGGTTTTATTCATTATAATCCATAGGTTTATAATCCTTATTTTCAAGGAGCCACCCAACTGTAAGGAGAGGAAGCCATAGATAAAGTTCTTTTTATTCCTTTGTTTCTTTTCTAGAAACACAATTAAAAATGATATTTTTAAATATCAAGCCGAACACTGTCATTATCTTTGTTGTCTCTTTGTATATTTTGATGGTAGAATATCTATTACTTCTGATATAGGTCGTAATATTAATGGTAATGATTATTTTACTATTCCCGCTCATTGGATTTATATGAATGGAATATGCAAAAAACAATAATAGGATATAAATATGTAGAAGAGAGTAAAATCGATTCTTATACATAGCTTTTATAATAGGAGGTATTTTTACAGCATTTAATTTTTTGTGATAAATAACAGGTGTCACTTTAGACAATTCTTCTAATAATTCGAAAGCAGTTGATTTTCTAAAATCTAGACTTTGTCCAATTGATAATGATGTATTTCCTGTTAAATGTGCTACATATATTTATAATTTAATTGTAAAATATGGTCTTGATACTTTTGGAGTTAGTTGTCAAAAAGTTAGACTTTCTTGTGCTTGAATTTTTAAAGAAAAAATAAAGGTTAAACTTGTTGAATATAAAAATCGTTGTGTAGAATGTCAACTTGAATATAGAAAATTTTCAAAAGAAGTGTCTACTATATGGAACTCTTTATATGAAATGCTTGAAGTATCTTATGTTTATCGCATGCCTATACAAGTAGTTTATAATTCTCATAATGCGGATCCTTATTCAAGACTTTGTGATGATGATTGGAATCAAGTTTCTGAAATTATTAAATTTTTGAAAACTTTTTATACAATTGTAAATGCAATATCTAGTCAATATTATCAGATCATTTCTTTAGTGTTAGTAAATATTACTACTATTTCAATTGAATTTGTAATTTAAAAAAATTGAAATGTTTAAAGAGCCTATTCAACCTATGATTGAAAAATTCAAAAAATATTTTTTCCTATTCCCCAAATTTATTTGACTGCTACTTTATTCAACCCTTTTATCAAGCTCAAGGGAAATGGTTGAAGCTATTTATACAAATTTAGAAATTCAAGTGGAAGAATTGCCAACCCTTAAGATGTGTAAGAGTAGTATAATAGCTAATGCTAGAATTTATATACTATATATAATAATTGAACAAAATGTTCCACCAATGCAACATGTTAGTTCTAGGCCTAGGATAGAAGATATCGATGACTTGATGGGTGATTATCTTGGTCTCAAATCATCTAACAATAATGACTTTGATTCATATATTTTGCAGGTATGAGATAGTATCAGAGATGCAAATGAAGAGCCGCAACTTTTGGCGTGGTGGAAGAACCATAGAGACAATATCCAAGGCTTTCAAGAGTGGTTCGAGATGTCTTAGCCATTCAAGCATCTTCAGTAGCTTCAGAGCAAGCTTTCAATGCGAGGAGATTTATTATTGGAGACCACGGGTATTCTTTGGCAAAAGACAGTTTGGAAATATCGATGTTATTCAGAGATTTAATAAATGCTGAACGAAGAAACTATAGACTGCCAAAGTTATCGGCCCAAATAAGATGAAATAGGTGAAGTGTTTGGGGAAAATAGTGATGATGGCATGGAGGCAATGGAGGTACAAGGAATTTTACCAATTTCAGAAAATATTTCAAAGGAAATGATAATTAAGTTACGAAAACAACATTTGGAGATTATAGAAATTAGTATAATAACAGAGATTTAATTGAAACAGAACCCTCCTAGAAGGTGGCTGCGTAGATTAGGTACTCTTTTAGTCTTCTAATATTTTGTAATACATGTACAATTTTATTTATTTGAATAAATTTATATTCTATTCGCCTTAATTTTTTTGGTAATTGTATTTTATTTAATGCAAAACATTTTATAGATACAAGTATTACTCACTTAAAATTTAATTTATATTTGATTTGCTAACTTAGTAACTTACTTCATAAATTTATTACTATTTACTATTTTACAAAACTTCAATAAGTTAAAAATTTAATAAGTTTTGACTTTTGTAAAAAAATTAGGCAGTTTTGTAAAAAGATTCATAAGTTATTAACTTTAGAATATTAAATAAATTCTATACTTTTATTAACTTTTTATTAGTTTTATAAAAATGTTAATAATTTTTAACTTAATAAAAAAAATTATCAAAAAATATCCTTAAAAAATGGTTATCTTAAATTCTTAATAGACTAATAGATTAATGGACTAATGATTAATAAATTATAAAAACTATTTTTTAATATATAATATAAAGAAATCAATTAAAAAATATCAATAACCATTGGACCTGGTCTGACCCGGTTCAACACCGGTAATACACGGACCATACCGAACAAGGGGGAAAACCTAGTAGACCCGATACCGGTGGACCCAGTTTTGGTCAATGTACCAGTCAACCGGGTCCTGAACCCAGTCCATTTACAAAAAAACCAGATTGGTAGTTTCGATTCCAGTCCATTGTCACCCTTAGTCATAACCGACACCATCATGATAGGACTTACGTGATGCCCCAACTATCACACTCAAGTGGGCAGAGCCGTCCAAAATCTTGCTAGGGCGATGTACGATGCCATAATGTTGATATCAAGCTGAGGCCCCTTTGGGGGAGGGGAAAACTCACAATGGATGTCCCAATGTATATGTATACATACGGGTCTTCCTATGACCTGTACCATCTGACGACGACTCGTACCTTCGGTGGTACTAAGAGAGAATTTCCATACTTTTTTTAGTGAACATACTTCAAGTCCTAAATTTAGTCTTAAGAACTTTTAGGGTAATACAATATCTCCCCCTTGGGAACATTCGTCCTCGAATGCAGGTTAAGCATTCTGAAAGGCTGGGGAAAGGACTGTAATCCTAAATATTGAACATTTGAAGCTGAAAACTGACGAAGTGATCGACTCCGGACTGAAATACATGACTGTACCGAATTCATGAAATGTATGTATATGCTAAAACATGAAAGGAATTGAGAGACATGAACTTGACATTAAACTGAATAGAGTACTAAGGAGGAAACTAATACCTCATGCTGAAACTGATCCAAAAGGAAAAGATGCGGTATCTAGCCATCATATCTGCTTCGGCTTCCCACATAGCTCCCTCGACAAGCTGAGTCCTCCACAAAACCTTTACTAAAGCTATTTCTTTGTTTCTCAACATCCGAACCTGACATTCAAGAATCTCAAACGGAACCTCCTCATAGGTAAGGCTATCCTTCATACCTATGCTCTCCACCGGAATAACTAAGGCCGAGTCATCAATGCACTTCTTCAAAAGAGATACATGAGAACTGGATGTACCAAAGTTAACTCCGCTGGTAGCTCCAACTCATATGGCACCTTGCCAACTTGCCTCAAAATCCTATAAGGACCAATATATCAAGGAGTAAGCTTCCCTTTCTTTCCGAACTCATCACTCTCTTCATGGAAGACACCTTCAAAAACACCCAATCATCAACTTCAAACTCAAGCTCTTTCTGTCTAACATCCTCATAGGATTTCTAATGACTCTGAGAGATTTTCAGCCTTTTCCTAATAAGCTAAACTTTCTCCGTGGCCTTATGAACTAAATCTGGCCCTACCCACATAGCCTTGCCTACTTCAAACCATCCGATAGGTGATCTACACATTCTCCCAAAAAGAGCCTCAAACAGAGCCATCTGAATGCTGGAGTGGTAACTGTTGTTGTAAGCAAACTCGATGAGAAGCAAGCGATCATCCCAAATACTCTTGAAATCAATCACGCACTCTCTCAACATGTCCTCAAGAGTCTGAATGGTCTACTCCTCCTGACCATTTATCTGTGGGTGAAAAGTTGTGCTAAGCTTAACCTGAGTACCAAGTCCCTTCTAGAATAATCTCCAAAACCGTGAGGTAAACTAAGTACCTCTATTTGAGATGATGGACAAGGGAACTCCATGCAACCAAAATAACTCCCGAATGTATGATATAGCATAATCCTCAACTGAATCAGTAGTTTTGACCGGTAGGAAATATGCTGCTTTGGTCAACCTGTCTACAACTACCCAAATAGAGTCATACTATCGGCATGTACGAGGAAACCCTATGACGGAGTTCATATTGATATCTTCCCACTTCCAATTAAGGATACTAATGTCTTGTAACATACCTCCAAGTTTCTGATGCTCAACTTTCACTTGTTGACAATTTGGACACTTAGCCACAACTCCATTATGTCCTTCTTTATGTCATTCCACCAATAGACCTCCCATAGGTCATGGTACATCTTAGTGGTACTTGGGTGGATAGAATACTGAGAGTCATGAGCCTCACCCAACATCCACTCTCTCTAGTCATCAACAGTTGGCACGCATAATCGACCCTGATATCGAAGTACACCATTCCCCCCTTGTGAGAAGACCTCCACCTTCTAATTTTGAACTGTTTCCTTCAAATTCACTAGAATAGAGTCTTCATAATTCCTCTCCTTGACCTCCTTCACCAATGAAGATTCAGACCCATTCTAAAAAATGACGCAACCATCTATCAAGTTAACAAGGTGAACCCTTTAACGAGCAAGCCAATGCACACCCTTCACAAACTCCTTTCTTCAATCCTCAACATGAGACACATGCCCTATGGACATCCTACTAAGGTAATTCGCAACTACATTGGCCTTTCTCGGATGGTAAAGAACACTAATATCATAGTCCTTGAGAAGCTCTAGCTAACTCCCTTGTCGCAAATTTAGGTCCTTTTGAGTGAACACATACTAAAGGCTCTTGTGGTCCATGAACATATCCACATGCTCCCCATATAAGTAGTGCCTCCAAATTATCAATGCCAACACCACCGCTGCAAACTCTAGGTCATGCGTCGGATAATTCTTCTCATAAGTCTTGAGTTGCCTAGAGGCATACACAATGACCTTACCATGTTGCATAAATACATAACTGAGACCAAGCCTAAAGGCATCACAATATACAACAAAACCATTCGTGCTCTCTGGCAACCTAGAGTTATCCATTAATAACATTACATTCCTTAACGAGAAAGTCGTACAAGTTCGAGCTCTAATAAAGAGTCACCAGTCACACCATACTATGGTCTACCTGTACAACACCATCTCATTCTAGCCTATCACTTACGGTTACCCATGGCTCTATGTAGCTAGCGCTACTCAAAGATTCCTCCATTCTCCAAAGATTGGCTAGTAACAGCGCTTCATGAACTTTTACAAACTGGCACCTCAAGCATGATTAGAGAATTATCCTGGGCGTACACGTCGTAACCATTGTTTCCACCATGGGGAAACATTTGTAAGGCCTAGAGTAAGGAAATCACGAGCACGAATTATTCAAGAAATGTAAGCTGGGCATATACCTGATATAACATGATTTTATGAGCCACTAAGGCAAATCTTAAGGACTGAGTTCATAGTGTTGAGCATGCTAAGAGGAATGAGCTTACATACATAACAAGGGTCATGAAATGAAGCTGAGATTTATGGAATCATGGAAGAAGACTGAAATCACCATCTGAAGTGGTTACTTCTCATTATATGAATCCGAGTACGAATACATATAAGGAGTACTTGGAACTTAGACATGGGCATAACATGTTCACATATGACATGAGCAGAGTATCATATTGATTGAAGTACGAGAAGACACCTGCATAAGCGTGGATTGATCTTTCATAGTTACTGATCCTAGACCTTTACATTTGGAACTCAAGACTTGACCTGGTCCTTCACCTTATAACCTCCCCCCCTTACCGTAAAGGTCATCATTCTAAAGATTGAACCCCTCCTTAAGGTTAGGCTAAAATCAGTATCTCTTGACATTCAGTTATCCTCTAAGGCTATCACTAAAGGATTCATAGTTATAACCATTTTCTACTCTCCACAGGATGAATCTCATACTAATATGCTAAATGCGACCTTATTCCTTATACTGTGGATCCTGGGCCTAGCAACATTCAAGGATTGACATGAAAAACTCATAACATACCTTCCATTACATTTGGAGTTGGGCCACCACTTGCACTAGGTAACATACTTTGCTGAGATAGGCGAACCATTAGAGTCACTATTCTGGTGACTAGAGCACTAGCTCTATCCTTGCCCTGTTTAATTGATGGGTAATATAATACCTCAAAAGCCCTAAGATCAGACCCGAGTGTTTAAATGGAGAAAACAAGAAATTTTGCACCAGGTCGCATGACGAGTCGTCTAGTGATCCGTGATGTACCCTATGAGTCGTTAAGTGACTCGTGAAGGGAAGGGAAGAAAGGCAGGAATTCATGGTTAAGGGGTGACCACGAGAGAAGAAACGACCTGTGGTCAGGCCTAATGAGTCGCTAGGTTGATCGTGGTCCGAGGCCCGCATGAATGTTGAAATTTTGGGCAGCACTCTTCATGATTGGGTTGCCACGAGTTTTTAGGTACACCATGAGTCATGGTGTTCATCATGGTGGCTGGAAGAATAAGGTTGTTCTAGTACTGACAATGGGAGCAGGAAACGACTCGTGGTCAGTGGTAACGAATCGTCCAGTCCCTTGTTGGGACTCGCAGCATCATTTTCCTGCAAATTTATTAAGGGTTTTTCCATAATTCCTAAGATCCTAAGACCTAAACTACGTCATTTTAAGCTTATATAGTTGTGTTTTTTGAGGGTTTAACTCATTCTAAAATAATCCCTCTCCGTGCATGTAAGATAAGTGAAGTTATAAGGTGATCAAGTCTAGAATTCATCAATTCTCCTCAAGTTCTTTTGGGCATTCAGGAAGGTTGTGAAATCAAAAGTACCTAGGTATGTAGGGTTATGAATGGGAGTATTCCTTCACTCCCATTCCCAGATCCTTTTCTATATTTGTGGAAGTCTTAGTTGATGAATCTATGGGGTCTTAACCCAACTTGTGAAATTCTCTATGCATCTATCATGGGTAAATACTGCTCATGTTTCTAATGTTGAATTCAGATTCATGGGCATGTTTTATAATATTTTCAATTAAAATTCATGTTTTCAAAGTCTTACAATTATAATGCCTAATTTTGAGAGTTCATGAAAGGTTAAGATAATCTATGTTTCCAGCTAAGATGAGATGTATATGATGAAAGTATTATTTCAAATTACCCGTGTTTACATTCAGGATTTTGACTATCTAAAGTATGTATAAGTTTGGTAAAGCCCATATGATCAAGTATGTTCATGATTTACTTCAATTTATGTTATTAGCTTACCACATGGTTTTGGAGTCTAGACTCCGACTTTTCAGTTTGTGGTATGGTTTGAGCCCAGGCTCCTCATGATATGTTTTCAGATTATGCATATATTATTACTATTCATCTTTATCGCAAGATAATGGTTCAGCTTTGTTGAAAAATGATGGAGAGCATATTCATGTTTTTTGGAGTAGTGTCTAGCACCGAGTAGGCTAAGGGTTTAGACAAACCTTTGCCTCAGAACTACATGTCAATGTAGGTATATTTAGATCATTTGGGACCTCCCTTTTGAGCTCTCCCTTCCCTCAAGGGGCCTTCAGCTTGATATCGATATCATGGTAGCACCCTTAGCCCTGGAAAGGCTTTAGACGGCTCTGCCCACTTGACTGTAATAGTCAGGACCACGTAAGCTCTATCGTGGTAATATCGGTTATATGACAAGTCTCTCATTGTTCCTCATAATTTTAGTTATGCATGTTCATTAGTCGTGGTATTATGTTTTTAGCAAGTTTGACCCAATGTTCAGCTTTACTTATGATTATCAGCTTCAGCTTTGGGTCATTTGATTTAATTATGATATTCAGTTATGTATAAATCATATTTTTAGATAATAGCATGCAAGCCTTACTTTCATAATCTTATCTTGAATATGTATTATGATATGCATGATTTCAGTTTTACTTACCTTGCATACTCAGTACGTTCCAAGTACTGACTGCATACTCTACAATGTATCATTTCATGATATAGGCTCAGACGTTCAAGTTCTGTCTCGATGTTTGCCAGATCCTCAGAGTTAGCATCTCTCAGTCAGTTGGTGAGTCTTCATCCTTCGAGGACCCTTTTTATCATCTTGCACTCAGTGTGTTCAGTTTCAGTCTTTAGTTAGTTAGTTGGGGTCTTGTCCCAATAACTCGTCAGTATGTAGAGGCTTATCAGACATATTATGTATTCAGCTTCAGAACTGTATTATGTATTCAGATGTTCAGATGTTATTATATTCTTAGACTTTCTCTATTTCACATGTTAAACTTCCGCATTATTATGTTGAGCTTTAGATGTCATGTTCATGCCATGGGTCGATTTGGAGCCTCTCGGGGTTCTTTTTCCCGTGTCTCGATCCGGGCCTATGTTCAGGTCATGAAAAACTTGGTATCAGAGCATTAGGTTTTGAAGTGTCCTAGGGTGTCTGAAAGCTGCGTTAAGTAGAGTTTTTTTCATGGGTGTGAAGCGTGTCACACTTATGAAGAAGAGGCTATGAAATGTTTAGGAAACATCCCTCATTTCATGATCTATGTCGTGCATTGAAATGTCTATCTATCCTTCTAATTTGTGCTATATGCATTTGCAAAATCATGCCTCCTCATTGAGTTAATGGAAGAATAAACGGGAATGGAAATGCAAATGACCATGAGAATGGAAGTGAAGATGGCCACCAGCTGGCCCCACCATCCCCCGAGGATCATGTGCCTGAGCAGGTTGCCCATGCGTAGTTTAGGATAGCCATATAGATGCTGGTATAGGCTATAACTGCCCAAGTCAAAAAGAAGGCGGTAGCACATGTTCCCCAAATTGGGAATGCAGCAGCAGCAAGAGTCAGGGACTTTCTTAGAATGAACCTTCCAGAGTTTCTAGGATCGACGGTGGATGAGGATCCGCACGAGTTTATTGATGAGATTCAAAAAATCACCCAAATCATTGGGGTGACAGGAGGAGTGTGCATACCTTGCCTCTTATCAGTTGAAAGGAGTTGCCCATATCTGGTTCAGATAGTGGAAAGATAGAAGAGCAGTTGGAGTGGGTTCCATTAGTTAGGATGAGTTCCACACCATGTTTTTGGATTGGTTCTTTCCCCCAGAGATGAGGGAGATCAAAGAAGCTGAACTTTTGAACTTGAGGAAAATAGTCCAGGAGTATGCTTTTGAATTCAGCCTCTTGTCCAAATATGCACTAGAGATGGTGGCTGATTAGAGAGCTCGAGTGAGTCGGTTCATGCATAGGATAGTAGACTATTTGTTCAAAGATTGTTGGACCGAGACGCTTCATCAGGATATCAATTTCTCATGGTTGGTTCTGTACACCCAACAGATAGAGGCGGTATAGGTGAGTGAGACGGAGAGGGAGGCCAAGAGGGCCAGGACTGATAGTTTTTGATTCTCATAGTAGAGACCAGGTGGTGGGCACCATCAATAGTTCCACCAGAGATCATCAGCCCCAGTGCCGTCAAAAGCAAGTGTGCCATCTAGATCTAGGCGTGACAAGAGAGGACGAGTATCAGGCCCTCGAGGTCAGGGGAGCATACCTATAGAACCTAGTGTTTCAGTGTGTGGCAGGTGTGGCCAGAGACACATGGGTCAGTGCTTAGCATGTTTAGGTGCTTGTTTCGGGTGTGGGAAGCCTGGACATATGCTCATAGATCGTCTAGCAGCTAGATAGGGTCGTGATAGAGGTCGAGATCTAGCCACTAGCTCAGCAACCCCACCAGCACGCTCAGCTCAGTGGGATGCATCCACTAGTACAGGTGATGTTCAGTGTTGGAACAAATTCTATGCCTTGGTATCTTGTCAGGTGCAGGAGGCCTCTCTAGATGTTGTCACTGGTATGTTATGATAATTTCACCTTGATGTATATGCTTTGCTAGACCTAGGGGCTACTTTATCTTTTGTGAGGCCCAATATTTCTAGTAGTTTTGGATTCAGTCCCAAAATACTATCAGAACCCTTCTTAGTCTCTACTCTAGTTAGTGATCAATTATAGCTCGACAGGTATACAGAAATTGCCCTATCACAGTGCTTCATAAAGTCACCTTAGTAGATTTAGTAGAGCTAGCATTTATAGATTTTGATGTTATCTTTGGCATGAATTGGCTACATGCATGTTATGCCTCAGTAAATTGTAGAACCAGTGCGGTAGAGTTCCGGTTTCTGGGTGAGCCAGTCCTAGAGTGAAAGGGTAGTTCAGTTGTGCCTATAGGTCATTTCATTTCCTACCTTAAGGCCAGAAAGATGATCTCTAAAGGTTGCGTGTACCATCTAGTTAGGGTTAATGATGCCACATTCGAAACCCCGACTATCCAGTCAGTTCCTACAGTATGCGAATATCTAGAAGTGTTTCAGATGATCTACCGAGAATTCCTCTCGAGCGGGAGATTGATTTTTGTATTGACGTTCTTCCCAATATGTAGCCTATATCTATTCCTCCTTACATAATGGCTCCAACTGAGATAAAGGAGTTGAAGGGGAAGTTGAAAGACCTCTTAGACAAGGGTTACATCAGACCAAGCAAATCCCCGTGGGGTGAACCAGTACTCTTTGTCCGAAAGAAGGATGGTTCCTTCGGATGTGCATTGATTATCGGCAGTTGAACAAGGTCACAGTCAAGAACAGGTATCCCCTCCCCAAAATTTATGATTTGTTTGACCAGCTTCATGGTGCCAAGTGTTTCTCAAAGATAGATCTCAGATCCGGATATCATCTGCACAGAGTTAGAGAGAGTGACATCCTGAAGACAGCCTTCAGGACTCGATATGGTCAGTATGAGTTTGTGGTTATGTCTTTTAGACTAACAATGCTCCTGCAACTTTTATGGATTTGATGAATAGGGTGTTCAAGCCGTATTTAGACATGTTTATGATTGTGTTCATAGATGATATTCTCATATACTCTCGGAGAGAAGAGGAGCATGCCGCTCATTTGAGAGTGGTGCTGCGGACTCTTAAAGATTGCCAGCTATATGCTAGATTCAGCAAGTGTGAGTTTTGGTTAAATTCGGTAGCATTTTTGGGTGATGTGGTGTCAAGTGAGGGTGTATAGTGGACTCTCAAAAGTTAGAAGCTTTGAAGAATTGGGCTAGACCAGTTAGCCATTTAGATATCAGGAGTTTCTTGGGTTTAGTTGGTTACTACCAGAGGTTTGTTGAAGGGTTTTCATCCATTGCGGCACCGTTGACTAAGTTGACCCAGAAGAAAGTGAAGTTTCAATGATCGGAGGCTTGTGAGAAGAGCTTCCAAGAGTTGAAGAGTCGACTCACCTCAGCACCAGTGTTGGCTCTATTTGAGGGTACCGATGGGTTTCTGGTATATTGTGATGCCTCGAGGATCGACCTTGGTTGTGTACTAATGCAACACGGTAAGGTTATATCCTATGCTTCCAAGCAGCTGAAAGTCCATGAAAAGAACTACCTGACTCACGACCTCGAGTTAGAAGCGGTAGTATTTGCCTTGAAAATTTGTAGACACTATCTGTATGAGGTCCTACGGATGTGTTTACGAACCACAAAAGCGTACAATACGTGTTTACTCAAAAGGATATAAATCTACATCAAATGAGGTGGTTGGAGCTTCTTAAATATTATGATATAAGTGTCCTTTATCATTCGGACAAGGATAATGTGGTGGCAGACGCTCTTACAAGGCTTTTTATGAAGAGTGTGACCTATGTAGATGAGGAGAGGAAAGAGTTAGTAAAGGATGTGCACCGGCTTGCACCATTAGGAGTTTGTCTTGTTGACTCGACAAATGGTGTTATCATTATTCAGAATGGATCATAATCTTTCATGGTGACTGAAGTCAAGGCTAGGCAAGACGAGGATCCTTTTTTGGTAAAGTTGATGAAGCTGGTCAGAATTAGAAGGTGGAGGTCTTCTCCTAAGGGGGAGATGGGGTACTATGATGTCAGGGTCGTTTGTGTGTAAAGGGTGTTGGTGACTTAAGAGAGAGAATGTTGCATGAGGATCAAGGTTCCAGGTATTCTATACATCCAGGTGCCACCAAAATGTATCGTGAACTACGAGAAATTTATTGGTGGAATGGCATGAAGGACATAGTAGAGTTTGTGGCTAAGTGTTAGAATTGTCAACAGGTGAAAGTTGAGCATCAAAGACCTTGAGGTGTGCCTCAAGACATTGGAATTCCTACTTAGAAGTGGGAGGAAATCAATATGTACTTCATTACAGGGTTGCCTCATACTCGTCGATAGTATGACTCCATTTGGGGTTATGGTAGACAGGTTGACTAAAGCAGATTATTTCCTACCGGTCAAAAGTACCGATTCAACGAAGGCATATGGTTGTATGTTGTATATTTGAGAGTTAGTTCGGTTGCATAGAGTGCCTGTTTCCATCATATCAAATAGAGGTACTCAGTTTACCTCCTCGTTTTACAGATCGTTTCAGAAGGGACTTGATACTCTGGTCAAGCTTAGCACAACTTTTCACCCGCAAATAGACGGTCTGGCTGAACGGACCATTCAGACCCTGGAGGACATGTTGAGAGCATGTTTGATTGATTTCAAGGGTAGTTGGGATGGTCATTTGCCTCTCATCGAGTTTGCATATAACAACAGCTACCATTCCAGCAATCAGATGGCTCCATTTGAGGCTCTTTATAGGAGGAGATGTAGATTGCCTATTGGTTGGTGCGAAGTCGGTGAAGCTACGGTGATAGGACTAGATTCATTTCATGAGGCTATGGAGAAATTTCAGCTTATAAGTGAAAGGATGAAAACAACTCAAAGTCATCAAAAGTCCTATGCGGATGTGAGGAGGAGAGAACTTGAGTTTGAGGTTGATGATTGGGTGTTTTTGAAAGTGTCTCCCATGAAGGGCGTAATAAGGTTTGGAAAGAAGGGGAAACTCATTCCTCGTTATGTTAGCCCATACCGGATTATGAGACGTGTTGGCAAGATGGCCTATGAGTTGGAGTTTCCCTTAGAGTTGGCTTCAGTACATCCAGTTTTCCATGTGTCACTTTTAAAGAAGTGCATAGGTGATTCAGCTTTGTTTGTCCCGATGGAGAGCGTAGGTGTGAAGGACAACCTTAGCTAAGAAGATGTTCTGGTGGAAATACTTGATCATCGGGTTCGAAAGCTAATAAACAAAGAAGTAGCTTCAGTAAAGGTTTTATGGAGGAATCAGAATGTTGAGGGATATACATGGGAAGATAAAGTAGGTATGATGGCTAAATACCCACATCTATTTCCTTCCTGCTAAGTTCCAGTTTGAGGTATCAGTTTTCTCCTTAGTGCTCTACTCAATTTCATGTTAAGTTCATGTGTTTCAGTTCCTTTCATGGCAATGTATGTATGTGTGATTCATGAATTCAGTTCAGTCATGTATTTCAGTTCGAAGTCAGTCACTATGTCAGTTTTCAGCTTTAGATGTTCAGTATTTGAGATGTCAGTTCTATTCCCCAACATTTCAGTATGCTTATTCACATTTGAGGACGAATGCTTCCAGGGGGAGATATTGTAATACCCCAAAATCCCTAAAGATTAGACTCGAGGGTTCAAATGGAGAAAACATAAAATTTTGCACTAGGTCACAGGACGAGTCGTCCAGTGATCCATGATGTACCCACAGGTCATCAAGTGACTTGTGAAGTGAAGGGAAGAAAGACATGAATTTGTGGTCAAGGGGTGATCACAAGAGAAGCAATGACTCGTGGTAGGGAAACGAGTTGTTAGGTTGATCACGGTCCGAGGTCGACATGAATGTTGAAATTTTGGGCAGTGCTCTTCATGACTGGGTCACCATGAGTCATTAGGTACACCATGAGTCATGGTGTCTCCCGTGGTGAGTGGCAGAATAAGGTTTTTCTAGTGCTGACAACCGGAGCAGGAAATAGGTCGTGGTCAGTGGTAAAGAATCATCCAGTCCCTCGTTAGGACTGGCACTGTAATTTTCTTGTGAATTTATTAAGGGATTTTCCATAATTTCTAAGCTCTTAAGACCTAAACTACATCATTTTATAGGTGTGTTTTAAGAGGGTTTAACTCATTCTAGACTAATCGCTCTCCATGCATGCAAGACTAGTGAAGTTCTAAGGTTATCAAGTCTAGAATTCATCAATTCTCCTCAAATTCCTTTGGACATTTAGGAAGGTTGTGAAATCAGAAGTACCCAGGTATGTAAGGTTATGAATGGAAGTCTTCCTTCACTCCCATGCCCAAATCCTTTGCTAAATTCATGGAATTCATAGTTGATGAATCTATGGGGTTTTAACCCAACTTGTGAAATTCTCTAAGCATCTATCATGGGTAAATCCTATTCATGTTTCTAATGTTGAATTCAGATCCATGGACATGTTTTATAATGTTTTCAATTACAATTCATGTTTATAATTCATGTTTTCAAAGTCTTACAATTATAATGCCCAATTATGAGATTTCATGAAAGGTTGAGAGTATGATCTATGTTTTCAGCTATGATGAGATGTATATGATGAAAGCATGATTTCCAATTACCCATGTTTACATTCAGGATTTTGACTATATAAAGTATGTATAAGTTTGGGCAAGCCCATATTATAAAGTATGTTCATGATTTACTTCAATTCATGTTATTAACTTACCACATGGTTTTGGAGTCTAGACTCCCACTTTTCAGCTTGTGGTATAGTTTGAGCTAAGGCTCCTCATGATATGTTTTCAAATTATGTATGTATTATTATGATTCAGCTTCTTCGCAAGGCGATGGTTCATTTTTGTTGACAAATAATAGATAGCATATGCATGTTTTTGGGAGTAGTGTCTAGCACCGAGTAGGCTAAGGGTTCAGCCAACCCTGTGCCTCATAATTACGTGCCAATGTAGGTATGTTCAGATCATTTGGGACTTCCCTTGAAAGCTCTCCCTGCCCCAAAGGGGCCTTCATCTTGATATCGATATCATGGCAGTTTCCTTAACTCTAGCAAGGCTTTGGACGGCTCTGCCCACTTGAGTATAATAGTCAAGATCATGTAAGCTCTAATGTGGTAATGTCGGTTATATGACGAGTCTCCCATTGTTCCTCATGATTACAGTTATGCATGTTCATCATTCATGATATTATGTTTTTAGTAGGTCTGACCCAATGTTCAGCTTTACTTATGATTATCAGCTTCAACTTTGGGTCATTTGATTCAATTATGATATCCAGTTATGTTTAAATCATGTTTTTAGATAATAGCATGCAAGCCTTACTCTCAGAATCTTATATTGAATATGTTTTATGATATGCATGATTTCAGTTTTACTTACTTCGTGGTTTTACTTACCTTGCATACTCAGTACATTCCAAGTACAGACCACATACTCTAGGTTGTATCGTTTCATCATATAGGCTCGTACGTTCAGGTTCAGTCTCGCTGTTAGCCTGATCCTCATAGTTAGCATCTCTCAGTCAGTTGGTGAGTCCTCATCCTTCGAGGACCCTTTTATCAGCTTGCATTCAGTGTTTTCAGTTTCAGTCTTTAGTGAGTTAGTTGGGGTCTTGTCCCAACAGCTCGTCATTATGTAGAGGATTATCAGACATAGTATGTATTCAGCTTCATAACTGTGTTAGGTATTTATCTGTTCAGATGTTATTATGTTCTCAGGCTTCCACTATTTCACATGTTAAACTTTCGCATTATTATGTTGAGCTTTAGATGTCATGTTCATGCCATGGGTCGATTTGGAGCCTCTCGGGGTTTTTTGTCCTATGTGTCGATCCGGGCCTATGTTCGGGTCATGACAGGAAATCTCTAAGCATGTGTCTGGGCTTACCACACCCAAAACAACCATCTCTTCCAACCAAACACTCTCCCAGGCGTTCTCTCTGCACTTCATGCATGCTGGCCACGTGGATAGGGCTGCTGTAAGGGTGGCTGGGGCATGGGTTCTATGGCCACTCTACTTGGCTGATGGGAAGTATTGATCGTGTCAATGAAAATGCAGAGGAAATGAATACATTTACATACTATTAAATCTTATAAGTGAACTAGATAAAACGAAATCAAGCTCTGAGTTTATGATAGCGTTGGCCACACCAAAAGCAAACACCTAAACCCACCAACCACTTCCCTAGGTGGTTCTTCCCATGTCTCTTGCATGCTGGATATGTAATCTCCTTTACCCTAGACTAGTTTCCCCAAGTTGGAGCTAAAGATCTCTACTGAAGCTGAGGGTGATTTCCACCACCTAACCCTTGCTGGGAAAACTCAAAGTTCCACATCCTGGCGCTCTTGTTTCCCTTTCCTCTCCCCTTGAACTCCCTATTCTCTTCCAAACCAAGAAACTTAGGCGGACTCTTTCTCGTGAAGTCTTGAATCCTTGTAGCTATCGTCTCTCCGGTGGAGTCTGTGGATGCGATTACCTGCTGGTTAAGCATAGTGGTCATGGATTATACCAACACTCTGAAGGCAGCCCCGAGCTCCGTATCTGTAACCTGTACAAATAGGGGCCAGCTAGAGTTGATGAGGCTGGCTTACCTTCGTGATTCTTTGGGAAGACATACATCTATAAACGTGTATAACACGAGTTACGAGTGTAGAAGAGTTGAACTTCATAGCATGAGATAGAATCATGAAACAAGGGGAGTTTCATAAAATGTTTCATAGCCTCTTCATCATGAGTTCGTCAAGCTTCACACCCATGAGACTTTACGTGACACGGATGTCAAACACCCTCGGACACTTCAAATCCTAATGCTCTAATTCCAAGTTTGTGATGACCCGAGCTCGCACACCAGATTGAGACACGGGACCTAAAACCACGAATCTCTAATTCGACACATGGCATGCACATAACAACTAAAGAGCATAAATTAAAGTGGAATCTGACAATTGAAACACGAATAAGTGGAAGTCCAAATAACATAATAATCATAAACGAAGTTAACCCCGATAAAGTTGATTGTTTACATAATGTCTGATAAGCCTCTAAACTACTTGATTAGCTGATGTGACAATACCCCCAACTAGCTCGCTATAGTCTGAAACTGAAACAACATAATCAAACACTAAACTGAATGTCCTCAGAAGATGAGGAGTCACCACTAATAAGAACTGAGTTGGACTGTAAGGATAGCTGGACCACGGTGATAGCTGGACTAACGGGTAATTGGATTCTAATCGCTCAGACCTATATCATGAAATGGCACAACATAAAGTATGTGGTCAGTACTTGGAATGTACTGAGTATGAAAGGTAAGTAAAACATGTTAAACAAATATTAATTTGTGATCATGCATATAATCATAAATCATTAGATCATGAGAGTAGGGAATGCATGCTAAAATTTGGATCTGAAACATATGTAGTCATAAGTTGAACATATTTGAATAGAATGACTGAAAGCTAAAAATAGAAATCATATGACTTGTCATAGCTGAAATCATAAGTAAAAGCTCATAAACTAATCATCGGGTCAAACCTGCTGTAAAACATAACATCATAAGTCGTGAACATGAATAACTAAATTCATGAGGAATAATTGGAGGCTCTTCATAACCGACATCATCACGATAGAGCTTAAGTGATGCCCCAACTATTACACTCAAGTGGGCAGAGCCATCCAAAACCTTTCTAGGGCTAAGGACGATACCACGATATCGATATCAAGTTGACGCCCCTTTGGGGGTAGGGGAAAACTCACAAGGGAGGTCCCAATGTATATGCATACCTACATTGGCGCATAGTTCTAAGACCTAGGGTTTTCCTAAACCCTTGTCCTACTCTGTGATAGACAATACTCCCAAAAACATGCAAGGTGCTCCCATCGTTTTTCAACAAAGCTGCAATCATAATTACATGCATAGTCTGAAATCTGAACATTTGGGAGTCCTAGCTCCAAACATACCATAAGCTAAATTAGGAGTATTGACTCTAAACGATATAGTAAGCTTATAATATAAAACTGAGTTGAATCATGAAAACATGCTTAACCTGTGTGGGCGTGCCCAAATCTTGAAATCATGCATACTTGAAATAGACTTCATAAGTTAAAATCAGAGATTCCTACATGGGTAATTTATAAACATTCATTCATGCTAGATATCTCATTATACTTGAAATCATAAATTTATAATAAATTTTTGTGTAAAATCTACCCACAAATATTATAACATTCTTTGGAACATGAGGGAAATTGACCCATAGACATGTCATAGAGAATTTCATAAAATTGGGTTAAAACCCTTAAGATCATATACTTGAATTAGAACTTGAATTCATGAACTTGAGAAGAAATTCAGACATGAGAGTAAAATAAAAATCTCATACATAGCCCTATATACCTGGGTAAACTAATTCTCGACTTGTCCTTGAAAACCCAAGAGAATTGGGGAAGAATTGAGAGAATTTCTAGATTGATCTTCCAAGAGAATTCAAAGCTTTGCATGCATGGAAAATCCTAATGACTTGATATAGGCTAAACCCTTTTAAAACACTCCTTTCAGGACTTAAAACAACGTAGTTTAGGTCTTAGGAGCTTAGGATTTATGAAAATCTTAATGATTTCGAAGGAAAAATGACACTGCCAGTCATACGACTCATACCACGAGTTGTACAATAAACCTACGACTCATGAATTCATCCTGTAGCTAGCCAGTCCAATTTCTCTAACTCTTTGATTATTTTTTGGACTCCTACCATGACTCATAATTTCATACTATGAGTCGTACAATCACTCACAAGACCAATACTTGATAACCCCATAGCATACTATGACTCTATGACCATATATAATACCATCAAACCATAACTGGTGGTGTAGACTCATGGTTTGGGAAAATAAACCTCTAAACTAAACCACGTGTCTTCCTACGACCCATACCATCTGACCACGACTTATACCTTCAGTCGTACTGAGAGAGAATATTTAGACTTTTTCTGTTGAACATACTTCAAATCCTGAATCTAGTCTTAAGAACTTTAAGGGTATTACAATGTTGTTATCTGCATTATTTTCTTCTCCAAATTGCAGGTGGCCAGATACTCATTATTTTACTTAGCCACAATTTTTGCTTCTTCAGCTGCCATTTGTGTTCGGTTGGCCATAATATTCTACAATATCTTCTTTATGTTACTGGATTGGCCACTAGCCTGCCTACCCTGCTGCTGATACTGATTCTGTGGCTGTTGAAAGTTCTGACTCTTCCCCTGATTTCCACCCCAAGAAATTAGGGTGATTCTATCAATTCCTATTGTAGGTATTACAAAAATTCTAATTTCCTCTCTACACATTACCTACAAAGTTCATTGATTCTAGATTGGCTCCACAAGAGTCTACACTATGCCCGTTGTAGCCATAAATTTCACACCAGCTTGGAGCTGGTTGAACTGCACTTACCTGTGCCTACGGCCATGCTATGTTCATCTTACTGAACTAAGTCATCATCTGGTGCTGAAATGAAGCTAGCTGGGCTGCCAATGCATTCACGTTGTCAACCTCTATCAACCCAACTATCGTTTTGACTGCTCCCCTTCATGCATCACTGTGCCACTCTAGGTTTCCTTGTGCAATTCTGTGTAGCAGAGTGTACAACTCATCATACATCTTTTCTAATGCTTTCCCACCTAATGCAGAGTCTAACAAGATTTTTGTGTGGGGGTCAAGACTCTCCATAAAAGTATGGGCCAGCACTTCATTGCTTTGTTGGTGATGGGGGAAGTCTCTCAAAAATGAGTTGTAGCGCTCCCAAGCCAAGAATAAATGCAACACCCCAAAAGTTCCTTAGACCAAACCCAGACTTGAAATAAAAAACTGTAATACCCCGAAAGTCCCTAAGATTAGACCCGAGGGTGAAAGTAGAGAAAATAGGAAATGTTGCACCAGGTCACAGGATGACTCATCCACTGATCGGTGAAGTACTCAATGAGTCATGGAGTGACTCATGAAACGGAGGCTAGCCTTAGAGGAAATCATGGTCAAGGGTGACCAAGAGTAGCAGTCATGGGTCGTAGAGTACGTCACAACTCGTGAAGTGAGTCGTCTCCAGGGAGCTAAGTTGAAGGTGAAATTTTCCAGTGGAGCTCACGATCATCCCTTACCTTATAACTCGTGAGGTCCCCCATGATAACTGGCAGGGTCCTTTTTCCTATGTTTTTAGTAAAGGTGTTTCATAATTTCTAAGCTCCGTAGCCCTAAACTTCATCATTTTGAGCTCTATTAGGAGGGTTTTAAGAGTGCTGAGCCTATACTAAATCATTCTCTCCCATGTATGCAAGACTAGAGGGCTCTATTGAATATCAAGCTTGAGAGTTCTCTTAGTTTTTCCCTAAATCTCTTTGGCTTTCAAGGAAGGGTGTAAAATTAGTTTACCCAGGTATGTAGTGTTATGAATGAGAGTTTCTCTTCACTCTCATGCCTAAAACCTATCTCAAGTTCATGAAATCAAGTGTATGATCCTATGGGGTTTTAATCTAAAGTATGAATTATCTATGTCATAATCATGGGTCAATTTACTTTATTTTTTAAATGATATTTTAAAGTTCATGGGCATGTTTTATACCTATTTTGAATTGCAGTTCATGATTTCTAGTTTTGAAGTTATTATGCCCAATTATGCAAGTTTTATGAAAAGTTAAGATTATGATTTATGTTTTCAAGCATGATGAGATGTTTAGCATGAAAGAATGTTTATGAATTTCCCATGTATGAATCCATGATTTTGACTAGCATGTCTATTTCAAACATGTTAAATTTTGGGTAAGCCCACATGACCTAAGCATGTTTTCATGATTTAGTTCAATTTTATGATGTTAGCTTATCACATGATTTTGGAGTCTAGACTCCCGCATTTAGCTTGTGGTATGTTTTGAGCCATGACTCCTCATATTCAGATTTTAGACTATGTATACAATTACATGATCATCTTCATTGAAAAACGATGGTTCAGCTTCATTGAAAAATGATCCAGAGCATATGCAAATTTTTGGGAGTAGTGTCTAGCACCAAGTAGGCTAGGGATTCAAGTAAGCTCTGGGCCTCAAAACTATGCACCAACATAGGTTTATTCAGATTTCTTGGGACCTCCCTTGTGAGTTTTCCCTTCCCCCAAGGGGCCTTCATCTTGATATCGATATATTGGTAGCGCCCTTAACCCTGGCAAGGTTTTGAACAGCTCTGCACAATTTATTGTAATAGTTGGGATTACGTAGGCTCTATCTTAATTATGTCAGTTATAGAAGATTCTCCCATTGTTATTCACGATTTCAGTTATGCACGTTCATCAGTTATAATATTATGTTTTCAACAAGTTTGTCCCAATTTTCAGTTTATCAGTTTTACTTATGATCATCAATTTCATCTTTGGGTCATTCATTTTAGTCATGAGATTCAGTTATGTTTATTCATGTTTTCAAGATATCAACACGCAAGTCCCTGCTCTCAGAATCTTATATTGATATGATTTATGTTATGCATGTTTTTATTTTATACTTACTTAGCCGGCTTTACTTACCTTGCATACTCAGTAATTCAAAGTACTGACCGCATGCTCTATGTTGTATCATTTCGTGATACAGGCTCAGATTCAAGTTCAATCTCATTGCTAGCTAGTTTTTAGAATTCAATCCATATAGTTTATTGGTGAGTCCTCATCCTTCGAGGACCGTTATATAGTTGAGTTATTATCATTTTTAGTTTCAAACTTCTAGTAAGCTAGTTGGAG
This sequence comes from Datura wrightii, assembly GCA_035772735.1. NCBI lineage: Eukaryota > Viridiplantae > Streptophyta > Magnoliopsida > Solanales > Solanaceae > Datura > Datura wrightii. Next base: position 120,416,120 of record JASDFA010000016.1, read on the forward strand.
GTGTTGTCCCATTAGCTTATCAGTATGTTAGAGGCTTTTTAGACATAGTTTGTATATTCATATTCATATTCATTGTTTATGATTTTCTGTTGTTTAAATGTTTTATTATTTAGACTTTTTCTATTTTAGAATTTAGTTTTCCGCTTTATTTATGTTGAGCTTCAATTTCTATGTTTATTCCATGGGTCAACTTGAAGCTATTTATGGTTCTAGGTTTCATGTATAGATTCGGTCCTATGTTCCGGTTGTGAAAAACTTAGTATCAGAGCAAAGGTTCAAGTTTTCCTAGGGTGTCTGAAAGTCGCATCAGTTAGAGTCTTTTTTCATGGGTGTGAAGCGCGCCACACTTATAACGAAGAGGCTATGAAACATTTTAGGAAATTACCCTTCTTTCATGATCTATATCGTGCGATGAAGTATCATCCTTCTAACTCAAGATATACATGTTTGTTGAATCATGCTTCCATGCCAAGGTAACGAAAAAAGAAACTACAACGGAAATGGAAATGGCCACGAGGATGGCAATGGAGACGAGCACCATTAGGCCTAGTGGATCACGTGCCTAAGCAGGTTGCCCATGCTGAGTTTAGGGTAGCCATTCAGATGTTAGCACAAGCGTTGACCGCTCAGGCAAGCGGTGGCTCACGTTCCCTAGAATGGGAATGCAGTGGCGGCTAGGGTCAAGGACTTCCTCAAGATGAACCCCCCTGAGTTTCTTGGGTTGAAAGTGGACGAGGACCCATATGAGTTTATTGAGGAGATTAGGAAGATCACCCAAATTATGGAGGTGATGGGAGAGGAGTGTGTAGACGTAGCCTCATATCAGTTGAAGGGGGTTTCTCATATTTGGTATAGACAGTGGAAGGATGGTCGGGGAGTCATAGCAGGTCCCATTGGTTGGGATGACTTTCTCATCACATTTTTGGACCGATTCTTTCCTCGGGAGATGAGAGAGATAAAGGTAGCAGAGTTCATGAATTTGAGATAGAACAGCATAACAATTCAATAGTATGCTCTAGAGTTCACCCCTTTGTCCAAGTATGTGCCAGAGATGGTGGCCGATCAAAGGGCTGGGGTGAGCAAATTTGTTAATGGGATAGTGGACTACTTGGTCAAGGATTACAGGACTACTATGCTACATTAGGACATTGACTTCTCCTGATTGGTTTTGTATGCCGAGCAGATGGAGGTAGTGCAGATGAAAGAGAGGGAGAGAGAGGCCAAGAGGGCTAGGACAAATAGTTTTGGGTTCTCCCAGTAGAGGTCGGGTGGTGGACATCATCAGCAGTCCCACCAGAGATTATCAGCCCCAGCACAGTAAGCAGCAAATGTGCCATCCAGATCTATGCATGACCACAAGGGGACGGGTGTCGGGCTCTCGAGGGCAGGGGAGCAGGCCAGTGGAGCCTAGCATTCCAAGATGTGACAGGTTTGGTAGGAGACACACATTAGCGAGAACAAGTGCATGTTTCAAGTGTGGGAAGCCCGTTCATAAGCTCAGAGATTGTCCAGCAGCCGGTCAGGGCCAGGGTAGAGGTCGAGACCCAGCCACAAGTATATCAACTCCACCAGCACGCTCAGTTCAGCATGGTGCATCCACTAATGCAGGTGGTGGTCAACATTAGAATAGGTTTTATGCCCTATCATCTCGTCAGGAGCAAGAGGTTTCTCCAGATGTGGTCACTAGTATGTTATGAGTAATCCGTCTTGATGTTTATGCATTGTTAGATTTAGGGGCTACTTTATCTTTTTTGATGCCCTATGTTGCAAGTAGTTTCAGAGTTAGTCCCAAAATCCTATCAGAACCCTTCTCAATCTTTACTCTAGTTAGTGACTCAGTTATAGCTCGACGAGTATACAGAAATTGCCTTATCACAACCTTCAGAAAGTCACCTCAGCAGATTTAGTAGAGTTAGACATGACAGATTTGGATGTTATATTTGGTATGGATTGGTTACATGCATGTTATGCCTTCATGAATCGTAGAACCCGTGTGGTAGAGTTCCAATTTTTGGGTGAGCCATTCCCTGAGTGGAATGGTTGTTTAGTTGTGCCTGCAGGTTGCTTTATTTCCTACCTTAAACCTAGAATGATGATTGCTAAGGGTTATGTTTACCATCTAGTTCGGGTTAAGGATGCTACATTCGAGACCCTGACTCTTCAATCAGTTCCTATCGTGTGTGAGTATCCGGAGGTGTTCCCAAATGATCTACCCGGAGTCCATCCTGAGCAGAAGATCGACTTTGGTATTGACCTTCTTCCCCATATGCAACCCATATCTATTCCTCCTTATAGAATGGCTCCAAATGAGCTAAAAGAGTTGAAAGATCAGTTGAAGGATCTCTTAGAAAAGGGTTTCATCAAACCTAGAAAATCCCCATGGGTTGCACTAGTTCTCTTTATTGGAAACAGGATGGTTCTCTTCATATGTGCATTGACTACCGGCAATTGAACAAGGTCACAACCAAGAACAAGTATCCTCTTCCTAGGATTGATGATTTATTTGACCAACTTTAGGGTGCTAAGTGCTTCTCGAAGATAGATCTCAAATCCAGCTATCACCATCTCAGAGTTAGGGAGAGTGACATCCCAAAGACAGCCTTCAAGACTTGGTATGGTAACTATGAGTTTGTAGTTATGTCTTTTGGACTAACAAATGCTTCTGCATCTTTTATGGATCTGATGAATAGGGTGTTCAAGCCATATTTGGACATGTTCGTGATTATGCTCATATATGATATTCTCATATACTCTCGGAGCGAGGAGGAGCATATTTCTCATTTGAGGATTCTGCTACAGACTCTTAAGGATCGCCAGTTGTTTTCTAAATTCATCAAGTGTGAGTTTTTGCTAAACTCAATAGCATACTTGGGCTATGTGGTGTCGAGTAAGGGTGTACAGGTGGACTCACAAAAGATAGAAGCTATAAAGAATTGGCCTAGAACAGTTAGTCCTTCGAATATTATGAGTTTCTTGGGTTGAGCTGGCTACTATAGAAGGTTTGTTGAGGGATTTTCATCCATTGCAGCACCATTGACTAAGTTGAGCTAGAAGAAAGTCAAATTTCAGTGCTCAGATGCGTGTGAAAAAAGTTTTCAAGAGTTAAAGACTCGACTCACTTCAGCCCCAATATTTACCCTACCCAAGGGTATATATGGATTTGTGGTGTATTGTGATGCTTTTAGGGTTGGACTTGGTTGTGTATTGATGCATCATGGCAAGGTCATTGCATATGCCTCTAGACAGCTCAAGACTTACCAGAAGAATTATCCGACGCATGACCTAGAATTGGCAGTAGTGGTGTTCGCATTGAAGATTTGGAGACATTACTTGTATGGGGTGCATGTGGATGTGTTCACAGACCATAAGAGCCTACAGTATGTGTTTACTTAGAAGGACCTGCATTTGCGATAAAGGAGGTGGTTAGAGCTTCTCAAGGATTATGACATGAGTGTCCTTTATTATCTGGGCAAGGCCAATATAGTGGCAGATGCTCTTAGCAGGATATCCATGGAGAGTGTTTCTCATGTGGAAGATAGAAGGAAAGAGTTGATCAAGTATGTATACCGGCTTGCTCGATTAGGAGTTCGTCTTGTTGATTCTGATCTTGGGCAAATTTATATGCCCAAGTGATACTCAAAAGTACCATTTTAGCCTCGCTTATCTACCAATGTGTATACATTCTCATGTAATTGGTAATAAAATGTGAATTTATACTAACCAACATGATTAGCATTGTTTTGCAGGTAAAATGTGATTTTGGGAAGCTTAAATGCATGTTGGATGATATCGAAGTTGGACTTGGATGCGAGCAAGGGAAAAGGTAGTGGACAACATGAAATAAAGGGGCTCCGCGATGGAGCCGTGTCACGCTGCCATCGCGGAGGCATTCTGCCAGGATAGGTAAAATTCGCCCAAATTCTAGAGAGGGTCCGCGTTTGCTCCGTGGCACGGAGGCCTGGCTCCGCGATGCACGCCGTGCCACGTTGAGCCTTAATTCGCGGACCCCCAATTCCAGTGAGGATCCGCGTTCGTAGCGTGTCACGGAGGCAGTGCTCCGTGATGCACTCCGTGACACGTTGCTCGTTATTCCGGGAAAAATTCCCAGCAGTATAAATAGAACACTTAGGTTCATTTTTTCATTATTCTGACTTGGTGGAGCAAGGACGTGGGTTACAGGCAGTTGAGGGACGAAAATATCAGGGTTTTTTCTCTCTTTCTTTCTTCTTTAATTCAATTGCTTGTATGATTAACACTCAATTTAAGATGTTTAATCCACAAATGAGTGGCTAATTCCTCTCCTTGCTGAGGTTATGAACAATTGTGATGAAATTTGATCATTGATTATTTGGTTTTTCATCTTTTCTTCCATGTTGTTCTATTAATTCTTGTTCTTACTGCATTAATGTGTGGCCTACGTTAATGTAAATCTAAAAAGTTCGGTTTCACTCGAGAGAGCAAGAAATTGGAAAGTTGTGAATTAATAGGATATGTTCTTTACTTGGTTTGGGAAAATTGAGTCTTGATTTGCTTTCAGGATAGAAATATACCTGAAAGTCGTATTAGTCAATTTAGGAACCGGAATTGTATGGCTAGGACATGAATTGCATTTGATCACAGAAATGTAGACGGATGGTTCATGATTCTTAAGTGAGGTTAAATACGAGAGTTTTAATCTCTTGGCAAATGTTCTTGGCTAGCAACTGGAGGAAAAGATTAACCAAATTATGATGATAATTAATTTCATTGCATGTTCATTTAACCTCAGCATGCTCTCATTCATAGTTCAGATTCATAGTAGATAATTGTTTTAGCTTTAGCATAAAAATTATAAAACAAAATATCAAACTTTTGGTTACACTGTTGTCTGCATTTTTAGAGGTAAAATATAGTACACTTGAGCAATTTGCACTTCATCCAAGTCTCTGTGGGATCGATACTTGGCTTACTAAAGCCACTTACTACTTGTTCAACCACGTGCACTTGCGTGTTGTTTTAAATACCCACAATCACGCGAACAAGTTTTTGGCGCCGTTGCCGGGGACTTGGCAATTGGTGAATTTGTTTTAAGTGTTAATTTACTGTATTTTTATTTTCTTAGTGTTGACAACTTGGTCTTAGCCTGTATTTTGCAGATTTAATTGCTGTTGAACACTGGCAAGAGACAAGGAGTTGGTGGAATCGTATATAGAGCCAGAAAGGATATTTCACAGTAAACGAAGAGAAGCTCTACAAAGAAAGCTGCAGTTGCTCAGACAAACGATCATGGAGCAACAACAGAATCCACCAGTAGTACGGGCAGTGTTAGTGCCCGAAGAAGCAGCAGCTCGGCCGGTTCGCGAGGTGGCAATCCCAAATACCAATAATGTTACATCTAGTATCCGCAAACCTGAGCCGGGAGGGAGATTTGAACTTAAACAGAATATGGTGCAGTTATTGCACACGAGCGGGCAGTTTATCGGTCTCCCTCATGAAGATCCACAGCAGCATCTCCAAAATTTTTTGGAGATAAGTGACACTTACATCCCTGCTGGAGTGTCATCAGACTATGTCCGGCTTACATTGTTCCCATTCTCATTATTGGGAGAAGCCAAGAGGTGGTTGAAAGCTGAGCCACCGAATTCTATTTCTACGTGGGATGATCTTGCACGGAAGTTCTTGATACGGTTTTTTCCCTCTGGTAAAACAGCAAGACTTAGAAGTCAAATTCTACGTTTCAAACAGAGAGAGGGAGAAAATTTATATCAGGCCTGGGAGAGATTTAAATCCATGTTGCGGGATTGTCCTCATCATCATCAGTACAATGATGTGCTGGTGCACACATTTATAGAGGGTTTGGAACCCCATAACAAAATATTGCTAGACTCAGTAGCTGGAGGGCAAGCGCTGGAGAAAACTTATGAGGAGTTGTACACCTTGTTGAACCGTATTTCGCAGGGCAATCCAGAATGGAATGCTGATTCATCAAGAGGTGGGACAAGGAAAGCAGCAGGAGTGCTAGAAGTGGATGGGTTTACAGCTATCGCTGCACAGATAGCTGCATTGCAAAATCAACTTAACACCCACTTCAGCAACATGACATTGAACCAGCCTCAAGCCCCAGTTAATGCAGTACAGCAGATGTGGTGTGAAGTGTGTGGAAGCAGTGAGCACTCAGCTGAGTGTTGTGGAGCCAATACAGACTCGGTAAACTTTATGGGTAATGCACAAAGGAACCACCAACAGTATGGTAGTAGCTACAACTCCAATTGGAGGAATCATCCTAATTTCTCATGGGGTAGCAACAACCATCAGGGCCAAAGTTCGGGTCAAGGTGTGCAAAGGAACCAAGGAGGGCAGCAGAATTATCAAGCTCAATTCCGAAACAACAATGCACCTCCTCCACCACCATCACCCAGCATTGAGGAGATGTTCAAGACCATGATATCTAACCAAGCTCAATTGCAGGCTGACTATGTGAAATTGGCAGCCGAAGTGAAAAACAACCAGTTAGCTACCAAGGCACTTGAATATCAATTTGGGAAATTTGCTAGTGCCCAAAACACAAGGCCTAGAGGAGGACTGCCGAGTGACACGGATCCCAATCCCAAGCAGGTAAATGCAGTGACCACAAGGAGTGGTTTGCAGCTGAAAGAGGTGGAACCAGAAAGACCACCTCAGCAGTCGGGAGCAGCAGAAGTTGAGAGGGAGCACAGTACTGAAAGGGGGAAGACTAAGGACAAGCCCCCAACTAACTCTAAATCTTTCTAAAGGAAAATATAACTGAAAAGAAATAATCCTCGTCCTTGAAAGATGAGGACTCACCACTGATGCAGCTGAAAACTTCTGGGTGAGATCTGCAAAGAGTGTTGAGACTGAGAACTTGCAGCTGTATCTAAAATTAAAATACATCATAAAAGGTATGCGTCAGTACTTTAAATGTACTGCGTAAGTGAGAGAAACCATAGCATGGAGAATAAAACAACTGAACTATAAATACATGCAATGACCAACTGAAATGCTGAAACTAAATAAACTAAATATATTGAAGTTGTCAAAATGACCTTGTCTGATGGTCAATACATGCCCTAGATCTGAGATACTAATCTGAAATACTATATTGAACTGATCTGAACTGAGTAGTCTGAAACTGTTCTAACTGAGCTAATCTGAGACTGAACTGAACTAACTAGTGGGAGAGTCTATAACCGACATATAATCACATGAGCTAGACATAGAGTCCGATGTATACACCCCACCCGTAGGATCCAATATACCTTGCCAGGGTATAAAAGCATGAACTGAGAGATCACGGCTTGGCCATGAAGCCAATAAAAATAACCTATGGTGGTAACATAGTTCTGGGAACTATTCGCGCCCAGCGTACGCAGTCGTACAAGTAATACAGTGACCCTTTTTAAGAGTCAGATCTCGAACCCATGGGGACTGGACTTCATTTAGCGAATTATCAAGTTAAGTGTAAGATTAACATTCACAAATGTTGATGATACAAGTTTTCAGGAAATTATAATTAAATCTAGGGGTGGTCACAAAACAATCTGGAAATGATATAAGAAGCAACTAGAGTTGAGGCCTTATAATCATGCAATGCTACACTTCGTAATGGTTCACTCATGAAATTGTCAATTGTTGTATCACATAGTTGGAAATGTGATGTACATGATCTCTCGAGCCTGTAAAAATGAAAAACTAGCCTCACAACTACATCGTTGAGCGGGGATGTGACATCCTAGTTCGTGGGTAATTCAACTACGCGGATGTGGTTTACGGGGTTTGTGCTCTTGATTAGGGACTTTTGTAGCTGCAATCATTTAACCTAACTTAGCTTCACCACTACTTCTACGAGTGGTGGAGTGAAAATTCTAAGCCGGTGTCTTGCTATCATCCCGTTTTATCAACCAAGAAAGGCAATTTAGGTATATTATTTATCCTAATTGCAAATCATATTGAAAGATAAGAACTTGCTCCCTACCTTCCTATGTATTGCCTAGGGTAACTCTTTCCAGCTTTTACCTGCTTACCATGTATGTTTTCATGGTGATCAAGCATAAAAACAACCATAATAAAGAATGTAAGACAAAGCAACAATTAACAACTCAAACCAAAACAAATTCATGCATTACAATCATATCACATGGCCTCAACCCTAGGAAAGGGTGTTAGCCACTCATGTTCGTACAATAACATAAAAACATAGTTAAAGTAGAGTACTTACAAGAATAGGTAAAAGAGAATGTAAAATTAGTGAACCCTAAGTGAGTTCTTCACTTCTCCCTTCGCTCCTCTACGGTTTTCAGAAAATATTTGGTGACAAATGAATTTAGGAGCTAAGGGTTTAATTTATAGTAAATGGGAAATTTGTAATTTTTGGCCTGTCATGGAATGGATTCGTGGCACAGAGGTGAACGTGCCAATTTGCCTCCATGACATGGAGGTAATGCGGATGCCCACTAGAACTTGCATCATCAGCAGGTTGTGCGAAGTGCCTGCGCGACACACAGCGTGGCACAGAGCTCCTCTTGCGCGATAGCCGGCGTGACACGGCCTGCGACACACAGTAGCGTCTGGCGTGGCATTTACGCTGGTGCACAAGCGCCTTGGAGGGCAGCATCTCGCGCACATGGCCTTGGCGTGGCACGACGCTGGGCGCGGCACACGCATAGCGTGGCATGCTGCCTGGCGCGGCCAGCCTTTCTATGGCATGTTTTCTTGCCATCTGTTGCAATTCACTCCCAAATCCATTCCTTCACTTCACCCGTCATTACTTAGTCCCTCATATGCATTTTACACCTACAAAATAAGGACTAATCATGTTGGTTAGTGCGTACCCAAATTTAAACTAAATCACATAAGAATGTAAGTGTATAATTAGATAAACCCGACTAAATTAAGCTATAAAATAGCCCTTGGGCATGTAATTATTCCCAAGATCACTACCCTACACTTAAAGCCTTGTTCGTCCTCAAACAACTCTTTTACATCTCATGCACGTGAAAACTCAAACTAACTAATTGAAGCAAGACAATTCAAGTTAAGGCTACAACAATTGTTTTAGATAGCAAGTTAAAAATAGAGCATGCAAGATTAACCATTAAAATCAAATATAACTATGTTAAGACTTCCTAGCCTCAAGAATGAACTCTCAATCTCAACAACTCATATGTGTTAACCGATCAAGAAATCCATCATGAATTTTATCCTTCATAAAACATGTGCCCTCACAACAAGAGAGTTGCCCATTTTCACTCATATGTATTTAAATTATAACATGCATGGGTATATTTATAAGAAATAATCAACTCTCACAAAGAATTCACATGCCACGTGTATTGACCCATAAGTTTTCCTTTAGTGTTTTACTCCACTAATTTAAGAATGTTAAAAAGTAAGATCAAGTAGGACTTATCGGGTTGTAATGTAAGCTAAGGGCGGGGCTATTATGGCTAATAATAAAATAACTATCTTCCCTCAGCGCTTTTAATACAACACATACTCCTTAAGAACTTCCATCCTCTTACTTCACCTTTATACTTTTCTACCCCCATTTTCCTCTTTTGTTTCCCCATCTCATTAGGCACACTTAAGTTGTTAGTATGGAGTCTTTAAGCAATTTTCTTTTAGCGAAAATTTATTTCGCTCTTTTCTTCTTTTACTCCCTACTAACTCTTATTCGTTTTTAAACAAGTTCACCTTTAGTCTTTCTTCAACTCCCACAACTACTATTTTCCTTCTTATTTCACTTCTCACTCCTTAACTTCTTTTGCAATTTCACATAAGCGCTTAGGAGTTATGGCTCAAATTAAAGGCTAAGGAAATGAAAGGACCAACCTCATTTTGTGGCTAGCAAAGAAGAGGCTAAAGGCTCAATGGGGCTAACTAGGATCAGACATTCAAGGTAGGTAAAGCAAGGGATTAAAATTAGGCTCATTCAAAGAAATGCCTAAATCATCTCCTACAATCTACATCCTTCATTTCATTTTGTATACACATCAGGCAAGTTCTAGACACTACATAATAGCATGGAATACTCAAAAAGCCTTACACTCAAAGCACATGTTCAATTTAAGACTCTTAGTAGATTCTTGACTCAGCTAATCACACGAATGCAAAATTCAGCTTTAAGAACATCGAGTCACATTCAAGAGCCTAGTTGTCTCAAACAGAGTTATACAACTACTCACATGCTTCAAAATTTACAACACTTGCATCTCACAATCATACATAGCACATAACAAGAACATCAAGTCATCAATAAACTACGAGTTCAAAAGTAAAAACCTATTGACTAACTTTCCCTCAAGACGGTCGTCATCCATCCATTGTCGGGAACAGTCCCTATCTATGACTAAAATAGCTATGTACAGACAAAGAAAAATTTTATTCATCGGTTCAAAGTGCCCCCGTCGGAAAAGAATCGAAAAGAAAAACCAACGGGCGGGTGAATCATGCTCAACTCAAAAAATTTTCATCAACCAATACCATATCAAGCACTAAATTCACCCAAAATCATTAAGCATAAAATTTTGAAATTACCCTCACCCCACACTTGAATCATGCTATGTCCCCAAAGCATCAATTAAAATTCAAGAAGGGTGAGAAATACTCCCTAAGGCCTCTAGGCCTAGCTAACAACATATTTTTCTTTATTTTTATAAAAGTGGGTTATCGATCCCACACTTTTCTTCTTTCATGCTTTTTAGCTTCCTCTTACAAGGGTACTCAGACTTCCCCTCCATCTGTGCTTAATTCATCACCAAAAGCAACAATAAGATGAAAATAAGAAAAATAAACACAAAGGAAAAATAGAATTGTACCTGTGGTACCCTTGGGTTGCCTCCCAAGAACACCTGATTTTATGTCACGGCACGACGTGGAATATCATTTTCAGGACATCCGCAAACTAGTGTTCCCTTTCGAGAACCACCTTCTTCTCTTTTTATTTTTCAAGGGAACAACCTCCATTATGTCCCTCTCTTCTTCCTACTTCTTTTCTAACTAAAGCCCTCCATCAGATTCGAGCTGACAAGTAATCATCTCCTGTGGCCGTGGACCTATGGAATCTTCCACCCCACACTTAGCCTCAAACAACACACTAACCTTACAAAGGTCTCTGTAGTGTGTGGATGGGTTGATATCTTGGTAGACCCAGAAGAGTTCTTCTTCATCATCGACCCTCATTTTCAGGGTCCCTGCTCTTACATTAATAATTTCTCCTCCCGTGACCAAGAATGGTCGTCCCAAGATCAGGGGTACCTTTTAATCAACTTTAAAATCCAATATGATAAAGTCAGCGGATATAATGAACTTACCCACTTTGATGAGAAGGTCCTCGATTATTCCATCTGGTGCCACTTGCGACTTGTCTGCCAACTGCAGCATCATTCGTGTTGGTCTCGGTTGACCCAACCCCAGGGTGTTAAAAAAAGATAGGGGCATTAAATTAACTTCTGCCCCTAAATCACATAGAGCTCTTATCACATCAGCTTTACCAATTTTTATAGGGAGAGTAAAACTCCCTGTGTCTTTGAGCTTTTTCAGTATCTTACTCAATACCCTGTGGCTACACTCCTCAATCAGTGCCACTGTCTGAACATCCACCAATCTGACTTTGTTGGCCACCACATCTTTCAAGTACTTAGCGTACTTGGGCATTCCCTGCAAAAAATAAAGCAAAGGCAAATTTATGTGAAGTTCTTTGAAAATAACAAAGAACTTTTTAAAGCATTCCTCCTCCTTGCTCTTTTTGAGTCTTTGCAGGAATGGTGTGATGGTCTCTGTGTTGGCTACAATGATGGTTGTGCATTTTGTTGCACAAAACTCTAAATATCTCCCTTTTCAGTCGGTGGTCCCTTTCTAACCAGCTCGTGCTGCACCTCATTTTTCTTTTCCTTCGGTGGTGCATCATCCAATTGCTTGCCACTCCTCAAACTGATGGTGTTGACCTGTCAAGGGTTTGTATCTGTGTCACTGGGTAACCCTCCCTGAGGTATGGTGTGCTGAGCAGCTGCTATTTGACCTATCTGCTTCTCTAGATTGTGGGTGGCCAACTGCTGATTTTTCAAATCTGATGTCATCCTTGCCTGATTCTCTGCTAGTTGGGTATGTGTTGCCATAATCTTCTGCAACATCTCCTCAATGTTTCTGCTTAACTGGCCGCCATTCTTCCTGTTCTGCTTCTTATACTGCTGCTACTGAGGTTGCTAGTAGCTTTGACTTTGATTTACACCCCAAGAAAAATTCGGGTGGCTCTGCCAATTCTTGTTGTAATTGTTCCCAAAATTCTTATTGTTTCTCTGAACATTCCCAACAAAATCGACTGATTCAATATTGGCCCCACTAGATTCTGCATTGTGCCCATTATTGCCACAGATTTCACACCAAATAGGAGCCTGTTGAAATGCATTCACCTGTCCCTGTTGTTGGTTCCTACTCAGTTTGTTGAACTGAGTCATCATCTGATGCTGAAATGATGCTAGCTGCGCCGCCAAGGCATTGACTCCATCTACCTCTATCAGCCCTGTTGTTATCTTTCCTGCCCCTCTCGATGACTCGTTGTGCCACTCTGGATTTCCCTGAGCAATCTTATTCAACAAAGTGTAGAGCTCAACATAAGTTCGAGGACAAACAAGACTTTAAGTGTGGGGTAGGTGATCATGGGCAAAATAGCATGCCCGAGTGATGCTTTATAACTTTGTTTTGTCTTGTTTATCGAATTAATTATATGCATTCTCATGTGATTTTATGTAAGTGTGAATATATACTAACCAACATGATTAGTCCTTGTTTTTGAAGGTTAATAATGCATTTGAGGAACTAATTCATGATTTGGTGAAGTGGAGGAATGGAATCAAGAGCAAAACGTGAAAGTCAACAAGAAAACATGCAATAACTGGCACCCTGCGCGATAGGGGCCGTGGCACGCTGCTAACGCGGCAACACTTGGCCAAAAATTGCATTTTTTGGCACATTCAAGTGAGGGTACGCGTTGCCTCCGTGTCACGGAGGTCAAGTTGGGCGTTCAGCTCCGTGACACGTTGTTGTTCCACCACAGGCCAAATTTTGCATTTTTTCAGCATAGTATAAATTGAACCCTTAGCTCCTAAAATCAGATGGTCACGATTTTATTCTGGAAAACTACCTAGGAGTGAAGGGAGAAGTGGGAGAACTCATCTAGGGTTTGTCAAATTCACTTCTCATCTACCAAATTCATGTAAGTATGTTAGTTTAGTAGTAGTTAGTTGTAGTTTTACGAACATGAATGGCAAGAACCCTTCCTCTAGGATTGAAGCCATGAATTATGATTGTGATTTTATGAAATTATATTGGAATTAAGTTATTGATTGTTGTTTTCGTCTTGCATTCTGGATTGTTGGTTGTTTTTATGATTGATCACCATGAAAACATATACGTTAGCTTGGTAAATTGCTTGGGAAAGAATTACCTAATTAAAAATCTCCCTCAAAAACTTCTATAACCAACACTGGCGAAAGTTAAGACCACACTAGAAATGGATAGTTAGAGGAATGGGTCTAGTCCCTGTGGGTTCGACATTCCGGTTCTCTAAAAGAGCCACTATATTACTTGTATGACCCGTACACTTGCGGGCACGAACAGTGTTGATTTCAGGAGTCCTCCGGACTCTGGTACAGTTATAGTCAGGGGCCCAGTGGGCCCAAGTTGCATACCCAGGGGATCGGCAGGTTGCTTATAGTTACTAGGTGATGTGGTATGACCTGGGTAGGGTGATTGCACCTTCCGGCTTATGGGGGACAGGTAAGATTTATGTTATGCTATGTTGTTTAGTTATTTATAGATAGACAGCAGAACGCCATGTTATCAGGTAAGACTCCTATTCTTCTCAGTATAGTTAAAGTTAATCCTGATTCCACCATTCCAGTCAAATTTAGTCTGTTTTCTTCTATCTCAGTTACTTTTAGTTCTGTTACTTACTTTCATTTATCTTCAGTTATTGCTTTGCATACTCAGTACCAGTGGTACTGACACCCGTTTTGGGGTGCTGCATTACTTGTCTGTAGGTGTACATGGACGAGGAGTAGATCCCTCGTAGTTCCAGTCAGCGATATAGAGCCTTCAGCTCCTTTCATCCAGAGCTTGGAAGACAGAGGTTTACTTTCTTCTTGTCTGTACAGTATGGGTAGGCCAGGGCCCTGTCCCGACCATCTTATTATTCTTAGAGGCTTGTAGATTATCTTATATTCCCTGTGGTTAGATGTATCGGTTGTGTGGGGCCATATATGTGTTTCAGATTGTATGTGATGGCCGTGTAGGGCCTTGTTCATTTGTTAGTTGGAGACCTTGTCGGTCACAGATCAGTTTAGCGCTTGATTCTGCTTTTCAGTGATAACTAGATATCATGGTGGCCTTGTCGGCCCGCATAGGATCCCTTGTAGTTTGTTGTTCTGGTTAGCTGTTTATATCCTTACAGGTGGCTATAGGCCTTGTCAGTCAGAGGTTGTGTTTACAGCTGCTATCTAGCCGTCTTTTTCTTGAATCTAGAGTTAGAACCAACCTTGCACCAGAGGTGCTTAGGCTCAGTTAGTTCAGCAGTCCAGATCGTAGTAGGGCACCAGGTGCAAGTCATGCCTCCCAAGGTGGGGCGTGACACCACTGTGGCGAGAAATGGATTGTTGTAGCACACAGGCCAAATATAATGTTTCAAATTCCACCGAGGGCCTCCCACATTTGATGTACCCTCTAAAGGAAACTCTATGGAAATCGGGAATGCCCAAGGCGCATAGGCCATGAGTAAATACTGTAAGACCCAAAGAAGAATTCAAAAAACCCTAGATCAGTTTGGTCAAGCTGCCACAATCTAGCAATTAGGGGCAGCGAAGTACTGAGATTCCTTCCAGTAGTAATATTAGGGAAATGGAATGAAGAGAGGTACACCATGTTATTTGGTGTATTTCATTATGGATAAACATAATCCGGAAGAAAATTTCAGGCTCTGCTCCGGAGCCCGGGTGACTTTTTGACCTAATTTTTCAAGCTGAAGATAAATATAGCAATATGGGTGTCACTGTATATGTGTTCTTATGGAAATTATGAACATGGACAGATCTTGATAATTCAGAAGCATTCCAGAGGGACAACTCATAATATGATGCTTGGGTTTTGGTTGAGTCGAGTAGAGATTTCTTGATCCTTTGTGGTGACGACTGAATGTAATGGAGCTATGACCCGGTGTTAGGGCAAACTTGGGGTAACTGGAAACCCTATCTATATCGGAGGCCATTCGGGATGAATGAATTTTTAATTGGTATCTGATGTAACAACCCGTATGATCGCTATAGAACCCATATGACCTAAGCATGGGAAAAAATTTGATTTTTACAAGCATGGGTTAAGTCTTCAGATTTAAAGAATTGTGCAATGGACAATTTCATTTAGGCTGAGTTAAAACTTGGTGCGCCCAGGCGGAAGGTCGCAACAACAGGCTGTTTTTGTTGTAACAGAACCGCTGCAACGGAAGTATCCTCGCTGTCGTGGGCAGCGTGGACCAAAACTCCACAATCCTGTCCCAATTAGGATTTAACAACCTATTTCCATAAGGGGTGATGAATAAAAAACACCCAGGAACATAAATTATGATTTTTAAACAAGAAGAGAGAAATAAGGAGACTAGAGAAGGCAAGACTTCACCCTCCATCATGATAATTTTCTGCAAGAATTTGGAATTTAAGGCAAGCACGCAGCTGGGAATTTCTCGATGACGGATTGTCCCCCAGGTAGGCTATGGTTTGTCACTTACGTGTTAGACTTTGATTAGTAAAACATATATCTATGCATATATACTTGATGTACCATTGATGAGTAGGGAGAAATTTCAAGTTAATCACCATTAAAATAGATTATAATCAATAAGTGTCTATGAGACAGAGGAAATCGAAAGGAAATAGGATAGAGGTGAATGAAATCCACATGATATGAAATTTCGTAGATACAAAGAGTATTGAACCTAGACCGTTAGACTTTTATCTTAGTTGGGAACCCATGAGGCTTACCTCTAAGGTATGCCTGAATGAGGGACCGGAGTATGGTCATGGGTATGCGGATTGGGCAGTGTATGCATTCAAACAAGTTAAGAATGAGTAAGTTCACTATGTTTACATTTGTTTTCTATGATTGTTTGGTTCGTGTCAATTTGATTATCATTATTGAGGAAGAAAGGTAAAGACCCTATAAGGATTGATTAATGCAGTCTATGCATAACGGGTGAGATGATTGTGAAGATACAATTCGAGGGGATTCTAGGTGGACAACTAGGTCAGAGACTGCCTAGACAATACCGCTGTAGTAGCATTGGAACCGCTTTGGTGAGACCGCGGTGGCAGTAGTGATGCCGCTGCAATGAAGCCCAATCTCGCAAGTCGGCCAGTTTGCAACCCAATGTTGAACTTTTGGGTATAAATGATGTAATAACTAACTGATTATGAAATTTCTATAGGTCATGATTATGTTATAACTTGTAATGCATAATTCTTGTTGAGTATGTGATTTTGTTGATAAATTGATATACTTTTCATCCGTGATAAATGAGTGAGTAAATGAAGTGGTATGTGAAATAGAAAAGTGAATCATCTACATGTTGAGAGTGAAAGGCTCATGATATGATTAAGCTAGTGAGTAATACTGGAATACGAGTGGCTCATGCACGAGGTGTGCATCCGAGTGAGTCGTATGAGTGAGTACACAGACAGGTATGACTAACTGTTCATGTGGCTGGGTGTACGGACATGAGTACAGAGACAGGTATGATAAAGGTTTCATACGGCTGAATGTACAATACATGAATTTCTAGAGTCCCCTACAGGTCATAACTAGAAGGGCAAACATAAGATCCTCTAGCATATATGTACAGTGATGTGACGGAGGCATCTGCCTGGAATATCACCAA
This sequence comes from Datura wrightii, assembly GCA_035772735.1. Lineage (NCBI taxonomy): Eukaryota > Viridiplantae > Streptophyta > Magnoliopsida > Solanales > Solanaceae > Datura > Datura wrightii. Next base: position 120,433,038 of record JASDFA010000016.1, read on the forward strand.
TGGTATGATTGTGAGACAGAGATTGTGCAGGTATGACATGATATACATATGGTTGTAATGACAAAGATATACAGGTATACAAGTGTGATACAAGACATACCTACATGATCGGGTATAATGTGAGAGACACGGTTGGTTTGTAAATATTATGATACGGTACAGGTAAAGTACTACATGACATGGTTATTGTGTAAAGATGTTGTATGGAATTCAGGAGAGACAGATATGTACATGTACTTTAATTGTGGAGGAATTAACTACATCGGTAGGGTTTAATGCTTCTTTGTGTGTACTTGAGCTATTTAAATTGTATTGTGATTGAATGCTTAATCAATGTGTTCTGTGTGGGTAAGAGAAGGCAAAATAACTGAGTTATAAATGGTAGTGAATTACTAGGAGGTCGTTGAGTTAACCTTATTATTATCATGTAGACAAAAAGGGTAGAAACGAAATTAAAGAGGGTGAGCTAATCCTATGGGTCAAATAATAGGACATTAAATAATGAAAACGGGCTTGATTAGTGATAATGAAAGGGTAAATGAGGTATACATACTATAATGTTTATATGGTGGAATAAAAGAGAACTGAATCAATGAACCAGACTACTGCCTAACTAGGGTGGCGCTGCAGCGGGCAAATCACCATTGTCGCAAGACCACTGCAGCGGTCAAAGTACTCGCTGTAGCACGGTGAGAGAAACAGATTAAGTGTTGAAACAAAGGCTAAAGTAGTAGGGTATATGCATGAACATTGATGAGTTATAAGAATTAATAAGGTGGTTAGTGAACTTGTTGGGTTATAATATAAGTTGGAGTCGTTACATTTATTAAGTCGATTGCATGTTAAGTTTTATATCGTTATGTGATCTCATCTTAGTTGGCTGATGATGCCTACCGGTACATGTGGTGTATTGATATTGCCTTGCTACACCTTTTGGTGTAGGTTGTGGAAGGTTGAAGTTTCAGGATTGACGTGGAGTACTCAACATCAGCTTTATATTTTTCTCCGCAGACGAAGCTTCATTTTATGTTTTCAAGTATTTTGTTAGAGCTCATGTACCTATCTAGACTAGATCTTGGGGAGTCATGGTTCAAAAGGAGATTTTTATTAAAATTTTAGAAATATTCTATATCGTGCCAATTATTGAGTATTTAACTTATTTTATATGTGGGGTTAAAAGGGGATTCTCCTATTGAGGTAAAGTCGATCTAGGTGCCCACACGACTCGCCTATTTGGGTCATGACATAAGGTCATTTTTCAAGCTCAGCCACATCTAGGATTTCTCCTTGAATCACATTCGGGGTAAGTTCTGAATGATATGCATACAAAAGAATCAAATAATAGCGTTACCATACAATGCATCATAATTCCAAGGAGTCTAGTTATTCTCAAAATCAATTGAAAAGTATGACTTTTGACAAGTTATTCCAAGTTCCACACAACTCATTTGCGAATTCGAAAGCCAAACAAAGAATATAGGTATCATGACAAGAGAATGCTTTATAAAGTTCATATACTCCTCTTTTCTCAAAAATTAAATTTCTTTGCCAAGAGAAAAATTTTTGGTGGTGCCTATCAAGATTAGTGCACAAAGACTCAAAATGACACTAAAACAAGATATTTTCTCTTAAGAAAGTTGCCTCTCAATCTATCATTGAAAAATATCACCCGGTTTGACACAAAAATTAAGATAAGAAAATTTTTGCTCCTTGGGAAAGAACGGTGGTATGAAGAAAACTCTCAAAGTTTATTCACTAACTACTATTTATAAAGGCGATTGCAATGCATGGGTCGTAAGACAATTAAAGTGTAAGACTTACCTGGCATCATGGAAACACATCACACTACAAGATAATCAAGTCTGACAAGTGTCAAAAATCAAAAATCATTACAAACAAGCTCGGCAAGGGCATCAATTCATCAAAATATCATTCAAATAAAAATTCATAACATCCAAAATAAAACAGCATGACAAGGGCATTAACATGAATAATCTAACAAATTCCACCCCAACCAAAAATCAAACATTGTCTCTAATGTTATAAAATAAAGGATAAGGAGGGGTAAGAACTCCCTGTGCCATTTACTCTTCATCATCATTCGGTGGCACTGCATCCTAACTAGCCTGCACCACCCCTGTGGGAGTGATTCTTGCCCAAGGACTCAAAAACATACCTTCAGTCCTCTGGAAAGTAGTGGCATCCTCCTCTTGTTTGTCCTCTTCATCGTCCACCAATTTCCCGTGTAAATCATCAATTGGGCCCCAAGTGGTGTGTGGGGAAGCCATAACTTCAACTAAGAAGCTCATATCAATGTTGAATAGGGGGCCTTGCCCTTCATATACATTATATCAGCCAGAGCGAAGCACGCACTCCCTCAACTACATCAACATTGGAGCATAGCATGTTGAAGTTGTCAAAAATGTTTTTCATTACATTCTTGACAGACCTCTGAATCAAGGCCGCGAGATTCTTGGCCAACTTGGTGAGATTATTCTCATAGGCATGTGTCATTTCAACCATCTTTTGAAGCTCACTCGGCCCAATGGAAGGAGCTGGTGGTGACAACCTAGGAGGTGGCATCCCCTCTAAGGCATGCTCTGACATCGCGGGGGCAGGGTCATTGAGGTCTTGCTCAAATGGGGCACTGTCAGTGTCATGTTCCAAGGGGCTCTCAGGGGTGTCCGATGCTTATATTCTCCTATTTTTGCTTCTGGGGGTATCAACATCCCATTTCTTGTCAATATCAATTATTCTGATAGTGGAGCAAGCATGGTCATCATCAAAGTAATGTACCCCACTCTGGCACACAGTTGGCTAATCAATATAGGGAATGGCATAGAGAGAGTCAGATGTCGAGCTTTCCTTTTTATTTGCGGCTACTTCCCCAATGTTCACATATACTCCTGACATAATACAACTATTAGGATTGCTGCCTTGATATGCATTCTTTGATCATTCTTGGATGGCATTAGGAGAGCATAAACCAAGTCCAGCCTCAGCTTGGCTTCAAAGCTGAGATCCTTTCTGGGAATTTCACCACCTAAAGTGTCCCACAGCAGCTGCCCATTTGCAATTATTCCAACCACCCATCTAAGTTCATTTCTCTTTGTCACTGTTTGCTCTGCAAAATCAATCCCCGAAATAATTAGTTCCTTCCAATAGATGGTGTTGATAGCATCGGGAGTGAAGTCAATATCCTTCCTTCTTACCATCACAGAAGACAAACAAGGGAACTCATCTACCTTTTTCGAGGGCTTCATCGAGTCTTGTGTCGCTTGATATGAGGCATAGAACTCAAGCACAAGGTTGGGGTAGTAACCTCCTGGTGCATCTAGAATGGCAGCCAATCTCGGCTAGAAAATTGCTTGTTGATATTAGGGAACTTATTCCCTAGTCCAGTCAAATTGAAGCTTTTCTATGGTATAAAGAACTGGCAATCCTAGTATTTAATGAAGTAGGGCTTCGTGCCCTCAATGCAAAAATGGAGTCTCTCTTCTGTATCAATAGGGACAGGAGTATCCTTGCTTTTTCCTTTGCCCTTTCCCTTGCCTTTGGTAGAAGATGTAGCTTTGTGGGTGTTCCTGTCAGAATTCACGGTCCTTCATAATGTTACGAGTACCATGAAAATACAACAAAATCTTTTTGTATATATATTTAAAAAACATCTACAAGAACTAAGAAAAGAAAAAGAATTGGAATGCAAAAAGGAAAAAGTAGCATGGAACTGGTTGATTGCATCTGTGAGGCACCTGCGTGTCGCAGGTGGGGACCCACGTCACACAGGTGAGGCACATGCGCAAAGTAGATTACTGGCACCACACCTTTGCACCTTTGTACACATCAGTGTTTTGAAGATGAAGACCTGCATCACGCTGGTGGAATGCAGGTAGAAGGCAGTGAGTCAATTCCTCATCACCCTTACCTGTGTTAGACCTGCGTTCTGCATAACAGTATCTATGGCACGTATGTGCTTAGCAGTACTAGGCAGTGATTCAACCATCAAGTTACCAATTTTTAGCCCAACTTTAAGCCATTTTCAAGCAATTCAAGATCTAACGGATACGCAGACTTCCCCAAAAGACAAACTACGAAATTAACGTCACCCATTTGACCACTAAAAACTACTAGACGACTTCCCTTAAGAAGGTCATTACCCCATCTATCATCAAAAAATGTTGAGTACCACCCCTATCACTACCACAAGCATCAATATCACCCACAACAACCTAAAATGCTTACTAAACATGATTTGTTTCCATCACAATCAACAATAATAATAGAATGCCACAAACAAACTACAATCATAATTTAAAGAAACGATGATTTTCCCTTAAGAATGATGTCATTCAATCTATCATAGGGCTAAATCAATCATCATAATCAAGTGGGTTAATCAGCCTTCACCCTCAACAAAATTTCATGGAAAAATGCATCATACTAACATATAACATCAAATGAAGCAAGAATGCCCCATACATTTTTAATTTCATATTAACCCACATATACTCCAAAATTCGATTTCAAGACACATATAAAGCACAAATGAGGGAATGGGAAAATAGAAAAATGTAGACTACCATGCTTGTCCTACACCACTCTTCAATCACATAGAAACAAAAATTTAAGCAAACGAGCATACTAAAATAGAATGAGAATAAGTGGGTGAGTGAAAAATCAACTTTAAACAAATGGTGGTCTCTGACAAGCTCTTTCGTGGTGGTCCGACAGGGTTTGGTTATGAGAGAAGAGGGAAATTGTGAGATTTTAGAGTGGCAGAATGTGGGAAGTTATATAGTATTATGGAGAGTAAATGGAGAAGTTGTGGTGAGTGAAAATGGAGAAAATATGGCTAAAATTTTAGGATATGAAGGTTGTGAAAGGTGAACAGTCGCGGGTCAGATGTTGGGTCAGACTGGTCAAACAAGTAAGTCTACCTTTTAAATTCTTCGTACCACATCTGCTCCTGCATATGCAGTTGTAGGTTGGGATCTGTGACACACATGTGAAGCGTAGGTGGGGCTCAGATATGCCAATTTACTGCTTCAGACCTGTGTTGCACATGCGTGCCGTAGGTCCTTGTCTACATTTCACAAATGAAGCGCAGGTACCTTACTTTTGAACATTTTTCTTCTAGATATTCTGGACATGGCCTGTGCCACACTTATGTGTTGCAGAGTTGGACTTACATTTTGCAAGTCTACTGCAAGTGCCTTGCCTTCAACTTTTTGCCACATTCCAACTTCTTGAATTCCTGCATCAATTAAAAACAAGAAGTGAAGTAAAAAGAAATTGAAAATCACCTGGGTTGCTTCCCAAGAAGTGCATGATTTAACATCGCAGCTCAATGACATCACCTCACTGGTCAACATGGATCCAGAGGTTCGACCTCCTCATAAGGGACCTCAACCAGCTCGTCCCTTGTGTCAATCACTGCCATCACCCTACACTCATCCAGGGGCTTTGTTGGTTTGTACATTGAAGTTGACCTCCTCATTGCCAACCCAGAACTTGAGTTCACCCAACTAAGCATCTACTATGTCTCATCCGGTGGCTAAGAATGGGCGTCCAAGATGATCAACACCTCAAGGTCCACATCACAATCCAACACTACAAAATTCACCGGGAGGATGAATTTATCAACTTTAACCAACACATCAAAAAGTATCCCCACTGACCTTTTTGTAGATCTATTCGCCATAAGCAACCTCATTGAAGTAGGTCTAGGATCTCCTAAGCCTAGCTTCTTAAAAATCACAATAGGCATCATGTTGATTTTTTCCCTAGATCGCATAAGGCCTTGTTAAATATATACACCCCAATGGTGCATAAAATTGTGAAAGCCCTTGGATTTTCTCGTTTAGGAGCTAAATTTTTGTCCATAATTGTGCTGCAATGATGCGACACCTCCTTTGTGCCCACATCAATTACCTTTTCCTTTTTTAGCAACTCCTTCATGAATTTAGCATATCCAGGCATTTCCAATAATGCATCCACCAATGGGATTTTCACAAATAATTTGTTGAATATGTCAACAAACTTCTTGAACTGATTGTCCTCCTTTTTAATCATTCGTTGGGGATAAGGAGGTGGGCATTTAGGCATTAGGCCCTTAGCAATCTGATCCTTCTTGCCTTGTTCATCATCAATCGCATCTTGTGGAGGGGTATCTACTACTTCATCCTCCACCATCTTCTCATCAACAACTACCATAGGTGCACTTGGCACCCATCCTTCAGCTTCTCATCAGTCTTCTTCTTGTCAACCACTTCATTGGTCTTACCACCCATATTCTCAACTATTCTTCCACTCCTAGTGAAAATTGTCAGGTAATGACCATCACTTTTTGGGTTTGAAGTAGTATCACAATGAAATATGCCCTTCAAACGGGGGTTCATTTGAGCAGACAGATGGTTCATTTGTGCCTCAAGGTGTTTTATTGATGTCGAGTGAGAGCTTACAGCTTGAGCAAGGTTGTATTCCATCATGGGTCGATTCAAATTTTTCAACACCCGAGCCAATATTTCTTCAATTTTTGAATTCCAGGGAACACTAACATTTGTTTGCATCGAAGCCATATCGGCCTTTAGAGGAGGTATATATGGATTTGAGCTTCGATGATTGTATTTATCACCCTTTCTCTCACACTCGCTATCTCTCCATTGGCCATCTCTATCTCTCTATTAGCAATCACGATATCTCCAACCTTGATTACCTTCACGAGGATGCCAAGGGCATTGATTTGAACCTTGATACCCCAGATGAGAACCCACCATTTGGATTGTCATATATTGACACTCTTCATCAAATCTAGCATGTGAGGCATCAATCTCAAAGGAGTTGATTCCTTGGGCTCCAATAGCATTTACACTTTTGGTTCCGAAACCCATCACATTCTTAGCAAGCAACTCAAGTTTAGTCATCATTTTCACCAAGGTCTCATACTTCTCTTCATCCTTTCTTCTTTTCTCACTCATCATTTAGTTTGAAGGTGCACTTGAGGACACCTCGGTATCTCTTGTCTTTCATGCTCGGTTTGTTTTTGTCACTCTATCCAAAAGGGCCTTTGCATGTCCAAAGGTTTGATCCATAATTGAATAACTATCTAGATTGTTTTCCATGGACTTGTTAATGGAATCAAATAACTGGTAGAGCTTTATAAGAGTACTCCATCCAGCAGCCCATGGTTTGGGCATATGGCCACTTTCTTTTTGAATTTAGCCACACCTCATGTATTGATTCTTCTGGGAGTTTCCGAAAGTTTGTGATCTCATCATGAAATTGTAGCATCCTAGAGGGTGGGAAGAATCAATTAAGAGGAACATCTCCGTCAACTCATTCCATGATATAATAGACCCGAGAGGTAGCTCCTCCAACTAAGTTGGAGCATCCCCTGTGAGAGAGAATGGAAATAGCCTCAATCGAATTGATCTTGGCTGATGTTTGAAATGTTGAATGGTTGGCATATTTCAATGAAATTCTATATGTGTCGATTAGCATCCTCACTACCGAGGTCATCAAACAACCCTTTCATCTGAATGAGATGTAGCATTGTGCTTGTAACATGAAACACTACATTACCATGGGAGGTAGACGAATAGCAGAAGCTACATCATGAGCCACCGGCTCATCCTCAACATCGATAAATCTATCCACACTGCCAGCACCACTAGCATGGCTCATCTTTATCCTATTCAGTCAACGAAAACAACAAAACAACGTAAAAGAAAATAAGATGCAACACGAATATGAATAAACAAACAATAATTGGCAATCAAATTTCAATCCCCAGCAATGGTGCCATTTTTGATAATGTCCAAAACAACTCTCCCGTTAGGAAGGTGGCTACAATCTTCGCAAAACAAGTAATCCAACTAAAGAGTTAGGCTCAAATCCATAAGGATTGGATGTTAGTGTCACGCCCCACCTTGGGAGGCATGACTGGCACTTGGTGCCCTACTAGGACCTGAACTGTTGAGCTAACTAAGCCTAAGCACCTCTGGTGCAGGGCTGACCTTAATTCTAGAATCAAGAAAATAACAGGCTATATAGTGTCTGTAAATACAACCCCTGGCCGACAAGGCCTATAGCCACTTGTGAAAGTAAATAGCTAACCAGAGACAAATAATCATAGGAGTCCTATGAGGGCCAACAAGGCCACCATGATATCTAGTTATAACTGAAAAGTAAAATCAGATGCTAAACTGAACAGTGACCGACAAGGCCACTAATCAACAGCGAAATAGGGCCCCACACGGCCAACACACATAATCTAAAACACATATGGGCCCCACATGGCCGATATCATCTAACCACAGGGAAGTAACACAATCTACAAGCCTCTAGGAGTAATAAGATGGTGGGGACAGGGCCTTGATCTACCCATACTGTACAAACAAAAGAAGTAAGCCTCTATCACACCCAAACTCCAGAAGAAGGGAGATGACGGTTCTGTACGGCTGATTGGAACTATGAGGGACCTGCTCCTCGTCTATCTATACCTGCAGGCAAGTAATGCAGCGCTCCAGAAGAGGGCGTTAGTACCACAGGTACTGAATATGTAAGGCAGTAACTTTAAATAACTGAAAGTAAGGAAATAGAACTGACATTGGATGAAGTAAAGGAACTGGACTGAAGATGGCTGAAGTAGTGAAATTAGGGCTAAATGTAACAGTAATAAGAAGGGTAGGGGTTATACCTGACAAACGAGGCGTCATACTATCTAACTATAAGTAACTAAAGTAAACATAAACTTACCTCACCCCCATAAGCCGGAAGGCACAATCAGCACAAAATAACCCATCCGGGCCCCCATTATCCCTAGTGAGTACACCTTAATCTATATACCCCTATCCAGGTCATACTTTGTCAACTACCAGCTATAAATGTCCTGCCGATCCCCTGGGTCTGCAACTGAGCCCGCTCGGCCCTGACTGTAGTTGTGTCTGAGTCCGGAGGACTCCAGATAACTACACCCTGGGCGTAAGCACTCGACTGGGGTGTGTATAAGGCCAACCACGGCATATGAGGATCTGGATCCCCAACTTCATCCCATGCGGATGGCATGCCGCTCTGTAGAGCGACATATCCTCGCCCCTGGTAGGCGGTGACATAGCTATTAACCCTAGGGTGGTCACGGAAGCTATACAGGTGTAATCCAGCCCAAAACAATATAAATTACGAGCCTCAACTGACAACAACAACTAGACAAGATAACATACTCCTAACATGCTTTACTGGGATTCATACTGGATTACTATGCTGAAGGAACTTACTTGCCAAAAGAAAAATGCCTTAACATAATTCGTTTGTTGTTTACCGATTAACTAGCAAGTTTCGACTCGTGTTCAACTGCCCTTCTCAATTTAGGCACGTGATCGTATTGACACTAGTTTGGAACAATTCCATCAGCTTAAGCTCGGCGGGACGACGATTTGCCGGGCATATTTTAAATGACTCTGTAGCGATGCTCCCTGTGTTCGGTCTATTTGTTATATGGGTATATAACTACACGCAAGTGCACGTGGTTGAACAAGTAGTAAAGTGGCTTAAGTAAGCCAAGTATCGATCCCACAGGGACTGGGATGAAGTGCAATCTGCTCAAGTGTACTATATTTCAATTCTAAAAATGCAGACAACAGTGTAACCAAGAGTTTGATATTTTGATTTCTAATAATTATGCTAAGTCTAAAACAATTATCTAATGTGAGTCTGACTATGAATGTGAGCATGCTGAGGTTAAACGAATATGTAATAAAATTAATTGTCGATATAATTTGGTTAGCCTTTTCCTCAGGTTGCTATTCAAGAATTATTGCCAAGGGATTAAAACTCTCGTATTTAACCCCACTTAAGAATCATGAACCATCCACCTACATTTCTGTGATTAAATGCAATTCATGTTCTAGCCATACAAAACCGATTCCTAAATTGACTAATACGACTTTCAGGTATATTTCTATCCTGAAGGTAAATCAATTCTCAATTTTCCCAAACTAAGAAAGGATCATATCCTATTAATTCACAACTTTCCAATTTCTTGCTCTCTCGAGTGAAATCGAACTTTTTAGATATACATTAACGTAGGCCACACATTAATGCAGTAAGAACAAGAATCAATAGAACAACCATGGAAGAAAAGATGAAAAACCAAAGAATCAATAATCATATTTCATTGCAAGTGTTCTTAACCTCAGCAAGAAGATGAATTAGCCACTCATTTGTGGATTAAACATCGTTAAATGAGTGTTAAACATACAAGCAATTGAATACAAGAAGAAGGAAAGAGAGAAAAACCCTGATAATTTCGTCCCCTCAACTGCCTGTAACCCATGTTCTTGCTCCACCATGTCAGAATATTTAAAAATGAACCTAAGTTTTCTATTTATACTAGTGGGAATTTTTCCCGGAATAACAAGCAACGTGTCACGGAGTGCATCGCGGAGCACTGCCTCCGTGACACGCCAGCGACGCGGACCCTCACTAGAAACTGGGGGTCCAGGGAATAAGGCCCAACGTGGCACGGCGTGCAACGCGGAGCCAGGCCACTGTGCCACGGACCCATCGCGAACCCTCACTAGAAATAGGCTGAAAATTCCCTCTCCAAGCAGAAGGCCTTCGCGATGGCAGCGTGACACGGCTCCATCGCGGAGCCCCTTTATTTTGTGCTTTCCAATGCCTTGTCCATTGCTCACATCCGAGTCCAACTCCGATCTCTTCCAACATGCATTTTAGCTTCCCGAAATTACATTTTACCTGCAAAACAATGCTAATCATGTTGGTTAGTATAAATTCACATTTTATTACCAATTACATGAGAATGTATAAACATTGATAGATAAAAAAGGCTAAAATGACACCTTTGAGTATCACTTGGGCATATAAATTTGCCCAAGATCACTTACCCCACACTTAAATCCTTGTTCGTCCTCGAACAACAATCTTACACCTCATGCAATTCACATCCCACCCTCGCTACTTTGGTTCGACAATTTAGGTTATGGTCATACCGATTATTCAATACAGCAAATCATCAAGAAAACATGCATGGTCCTATCAATGCAATGACCTTCAATACATCAAGACCTCCTAGACTTAAGAATCGACTCTCGATATTGGCAAACTCATGCAAATCAGCTAATCAAGACATCCGACACGAAAATTAATCTTTCATCAAGCATGTGCCCTCACAATACAAGAGAATTTTCCCCTTTTTGATCATATGAACTCACAAAATTTCGAGTAGGGGCATATAAACACAATTTCGCTTTCTCTCCCAAAAGAATTCACATGCATCATGTCATGACCCATAATCTTGCCTTTAGTGTACTACTCCACTAATATAAAGAAGTGTGATGTAAGATCACGTAGGACTTTAACGGGTTGTAATGGAAGCTACGGAACTAGTAAATATTGGGCTAGCCCATAATAGCCACTAGCATCCTTAAGTGCCTTTTCAACACATCCCATCAAACTCATGGACATTGTTTCTTTCTTCATCCTCCCATTCTTGAAGTTTTTTTTTTCTTTAGTTTGACCCATCTTATTAAGCACACTTGACACCACAACAAAGATTATTCATACCCCTTCATTATAGTTTATTTATAACAAGTGCACCTTCAACCTTTTCTTTCCTTCCATCTCTCTGCTTTTCTTTTCTTTTCACCATTCTCACTCTTTTGACACTTTGGGAAAATTATTTTCTCTTCTTAAGCGCGTAAGAGTTTTGGATCGACTTTACGGCTAATGAAAAGAAGGGATTAAGCTCGGTTTACACTTTTTGACAAAAGAAAAAAATAATAGGCTAAAGGCTCAACGGGCTGACTAGGGTATACGATCAAGGTGGGTACGATAATGAAAAATAGAAACTTTCGGTTAAAAACAAAGAAATGCCTACATCCTTTCCTACAATACACCTCCTTCATTTCGTTTTGTACACACACCAGGCAAGTTCTAGACACTTCACAATAGCATGGAATAACAAAACCTCACTTCACACTTATAACACATGCTCAATTCAAGATGTATTCATAGACTCTTCAATCAGCTAATTACAGGAATTCAAACATTAAGCCTCAATCACACTGAATCGAACTCTATGGCCTAGGTATCTCAAAATATTTACAAAGTTGCATGCTTTCGTACGAATCACATTTGCATTTTAAATATCACGTACAACACGCAACCATAATTTCACAACCATAAAGTAACTACAAGTTTTGGGATGCAACCCACAAAAGAAAAACAACTGGAAAATAAATAAAAAAATCTACTCCTAACGACTACATTTCCCTTAAGATGATCGTCATCCATCCATCATAGGGAACGGTCACTAACTAGGAATTCGGTTCAATGGGACCATTCTCGGTAAAAGAACCGAAAACAAACTCCGAGAAACCCAAGAAGTGGAAAAAATTTAAAAATATCGATCATTTCGATAACAAAAATATGTACAAAATCAGCTAGCAACATTCAGCAACACACCACAGTTTCACATATATTTACAATACAGAACAACAACTTACAATCACAAATCACAGGGTCAAAAAATTTTGTTCACAGCACAACAACAGATTAGGACATACAAAACAGTACAAACAGCACCTAACTACTCCCACCCCACACTTATCTCGAACACTGTCCCCAGTGTTCACAAAAAATTAAAATAGCACAAAAATTGGGTGGTGGAACTCCCTGATCAATCAAAGTACTCCACTTCTTCATCAGGTGCTGCTGCTTCATCTCCCATGTCTGAATCACCCCAATCGTCATCCTCGGACTCCACATCGGAGTCCTCCCGACGTGTCTCCTCGTCCGTGGGGCCATCATCATCCGTGGGCTCTACAAATGATGGCCCCACTCGGCATAGAGCCCTGGCGTTTTCGCCAAAAGGGTAGTCTAGCTCGAGCTGCCATAACTCCTCCTCTGTTGTCGGCCTCCCGCCTATCCTCAGCTGGAGCATCTGCATCCCGTACATGCGAGCCATGTACTAATCATCACGAGCATGTCGCTCACCTAGTGTAAGCACTGCCCATGGGTGGTGTCGGGAGCCTTAGTTTTAGTGACATCTAAGGCCCGCCGCTCTATCTGCGGGATATAATCAAGGGCCTCTTCCTCCAGATCTAGGCCCCTCAGGAATGTGGTGAGTAGCCCACCAAATCCGTATCTGTGCCCCTGATGCAACCGGGCTCTCTTCATGGCAGAGATAATCACCGCCCCCACGTTGATCTCCAGCCCTTTCATCAGGGCATACACCAGGCATACACGATCCCGGGTTACATCCGTCATATGTACCCCCGGGATTAGGCAGGAACAGACGATCTTTAGCCATATCCTGTCTTCCCTGTTCATCTATGAATAGGGCAAAGTCTGATGGTAGCCCCTCTCTTTGTGTCTGCTCCATCTAGCTGTCGATCGGGTTCCACACAAGGTGCATCTGATGTCCGCATACGGTGGAGTGATGTTCAGCTATCGAAGAATGTGGGCGTCTGTGTCCCGCGCCCCTAGGATAGCATTGAGGTGGTGGGGCTCGAAGGTGACTATTTGCCCTCTAATTTTGATGGTGTGACTTCTGAGGGTCGGGTCCCAATTGGCATAGAATTCCTGAATCAGGTGCAAGTTGCATTCCTTGGGCTCTTCAAAAATGAATTTGAGCCCATCTGCCTCGATCCGGTGTACAATCCTAGGGAACTCTTGTGCCAACGGTTCCCGTGCTATGTGTTCCTCGGGGAAGTACTTTCTTTCTTTTGTCTTTGCGTACCACTTCTTCCCCTCTTCCGTCACCCACCTGGTTCCGTATTAGCGGTGTTGGCCGCGTGGAACCGCTGGTGCTGCTGGGACTGCTGTGCCCAGTCTGATTCTCTTTCTTCCGGAGCCAGATGTTGATGCGCCTTTCCCTTTTTCTTGCCTGCTTGCCATTTTACCTGTCAATCCAAGTAGACAAGATCAATGTTAAGCCAATGAATATTAACTTTGACTAAGGTCGGGTTAAGCTAGGCTACCCCACACTTAGTCCTTAGCCAAAATTACAACATTCCGGCAAGACCATGCTTATTTACACAAATAAACAACCAACTATACAAACATGCTTAGTGCATACGAAGAATTCGACGGTATATATTCTATGTACTACTCAGACTTCGTACAACTAACCACAATCATTACCCTCGATACCATTTTATTCCATCGCACTTAGCAAGGAAAAATAAAGAAACGAAAACAACAAGAATTTATCTGCACGAACCTATACAACTCACCCAATTCTTGCAAATTTCACTATTCCCCTAACCCGAGAATCCGTCGGTCTTTTAACATCATAACAATTAGCAAATCGACTCATCTCACTAAACATGTACAACCCGGCATGAATTTCACAAGTTCACCTTATTTTTCCACTTCAAATTCAAAAACAAGCCCTAGATATGATTGTATCAACAAAATTCGATTAAATTATGCAATTACCGAGTTCAAGCAATCACAATGATACTCCGAACATCCATCAACACTAATTCAATTGAATTCACGCTTAATTTCTACTTAGGTCAAACTTAGCTCACATCACATGCTCAATATCGAAGAAAATCGATAAGAAATGAGATGGAATCGAAGAACATACCTTGAAATTGAAGAATTGAAGAAAACTCAATGAATTTCTTGGCCTATTCCGTGTCACGTTTAAGGGGGAGGGGTTTTAGGGAGTTTGGTCGCGGAGTGTGTGAGAAATAAGGAAAATTGAGGGGGATTCAGGGTTTAAAAGTGGAAAAATCGCGCGGGTCACCCGGCGACCCGATGTGACCCGTCGCGATATACACAGCAACGTGTCACGGAGTGCATCGCGGAGCACTGCCTCCGTGACACAGAGCTATCGCAAGGGTGTTCTGGAATTTTTAAAAATTTCGAATTTATACCTCAACGTGTCACGGAGGGTAACGCGAAGGCCCTCCTCCATGACACGGAGCTATCGCCCTAGCTCACTATTTTGCCACTTTTTCTAGATTTTCATACCTCGAATTTTCCTTTGCGATTCCTTGTATATTTTCCTCCATTCGACCTGAAATTCATTCTACTACAAGAAATTGGTTAGAATTATAGGTTTCACTAAAAATAAAAATAAAAATAAAAATAAAAACTAAAAATTTTGTTGTTAATCAAGAAAAAAGAAAAAGAAAAATCTATTCACAATTTACAAAGAAAAATTTTCACGGGTTGCCTCCCGTGCAGCGCCTGGTTTATCGTCGCGGCTCGACGTCATTCAGCTCAGTTGTCCTCTAGGGTGATGGATGTTTTCTCTCGAAAACCGTCCTCCCCCCAGTAGTGCTTACATCTCTGCCCATTGACTAAGAACGTGGCACTACGATCTTCTTGCCACAACTCTACTGCCCCATGCGGGGTCATTCTCACCACTTCAAATGGCCCCGACCATTTGGACCTCAGCTTTCCCGGAAACAACTTCAACCTTGAATTGAAGAGCAATACCTTCTGTCCTGGTTCAAAAATGCGGTGCACCACATGCTTGTCATGCCACCTTTTTGTTCTTTCCTTGTAGTACTTAGCGCTCTCATAAGCATGCCAGCGGAACTCTTCAAGTTCACTGAGTTGCATTAATCTCTTCTTGCCCGCTAGCTCCAAGTCCATATTCAATTTCCTCACTGCCCAGAAGGCTCGGTGCTCTAGCTCCACCGGCAGATGACACGCTTTTCCATAGACCAATCGGTATAGTGAGGTTCCAATCGATGTCTTGTAAGTAGTTCTGTACGCCCACAACGCATCATCAAGTTTGCTTGACCAATCATTCCGTTGTGTATTTACCATTTTCTGAAGAATCTGCTTCACTTCTCTATTTGACACCTTTACTTGCCCACTAGTTTGGGGGTGGTATGCTGTTGCCACCTTGTGGCGCACCCCATACTTGGCTAGTAGTTTCTTGAAACTTGCGTTGACAAAATGAGACCCTCCATCACTGATAATGGCTCGGGGTGTCCCGAACCTAGTAAGAATATGTTTTTTCAAAAAATTTTGTTACCACCTTGTTGTCATTCCTGGGGCAAGCTATTGCTTCCACCCATTTTGATACATAGTCTACAGCCACCAAGATGTAACGATTACCAAATGACGGTGGAAACGGGCCCATAAAATCAATGCCCTATACATCAAAGGTCTCTACTTCCAGTATATTCTGCAGTGGCATCTCTTGTCTTCTACCAATTGTTCCTGTACACTGACATCTGTCACACATTTTGACGTATGCCATAGAGTCTCTAAACAGTGTAGGCCAAAAGAATCCTGACTGTAGAACCTTGTGCGTTGTTCGCTCGCCTCCATGGTGACCCCCATACGACGAAGAGTGACAGCTCCTCAACACCTCTGCAATCTGACACTCCGGGATTCATCTTCTCATCACCTGATCCGGTCCCTGTTTAAATAAGTATGGTTCATCCCAAACAAAATACTGGCAATCATGCCTCAATTTCCTTCTCTGTTCGTCTATTGCCTCAGGTGGGTAGACTCCACTCACTAGCAAATTGACTATATCTGCGTACCAAGGAACTTCAGCTTCCCCTACTGCCAAGAGTCGCTCATCCTGGAACTCCTCATTGATGGTGTCACTTTCCATCACATGCGAACGGCTCTCCAATCGCGATAAGTGATCTGCCACCTGATTCTCGCTCCCCTTTCTGTCCTTGATCTCAAGATCGAACTCTTGCAACAACAGGATCCATCTAATTAGTCTGGGCTTAGCATCCTTCTTGTTAAATAGGTACCGAATCGCTGCATGATCTGTGTACACCACTACTTTTGAACCCACCAAATAGGACCTGAATTTGTCAAATGCAAACACCAACGCTAGCATTTCTTTCTCTGTGACTGTGTAATTGCTTTGGGCCGTATTCAGCATTTTGCTTGCATAATAAATAGAATGAAAGATTTTATTTTTCCTTTGCCCCAACACAGCTCCCACAACCACATCACTGGCATCACACATCAACTCAAATGGTTGTTCCCAATCCGGAGAAGTAAGGATAGGTGCTTCTATCAATTTCTGCTTCAACTCCTCGAATGCTTCCACACACTCATCATTTAACTCAAACTTTACCTCTTTTTCTAGCAATCTGCATAGTGGTCTAGAAATTTTGGAAAAGTTTCTGATGAACCGTCTATAGAATCCTGCATGCCCAAGAAAACTACGAACACCTTTCACTGACACAGGTGGTGGCAACTTCTCAATAACCTCAAACTTAGCACGATCAACTTCCAACCCCTTTTTAGACATTGTGGCCAAGGACAATACCCTCCTTGACTAAGAAGTGACATTTCTCCCAGTTCAGTACAAGGTTGGATTCCTCACAGCGAGCCAGCACCCTGTCAAGATTCTGCAAACAAGTAGCAAACGAATTACCGAAAACAGAAAAATCATCCATAAATACCTCAACAAAATCCTCCACCATGTCGTGGAAAATAGCCATCATGCATCTCTAGAATGTGGCGGGTGCATTGCATAACCCAAATGGCATCCACCTAAAAGCATATGTCCCATAAGGACAGGTAAAAGTAGTCTTCTCTTGGTCCTCCGGAGCTATGGCTATTTGGTTGTACCCAGAGTACCCATCAAGGAAGCAATAATATTCCTGTCCAGCCAACCTATCTAGTATTTGATCAATGAACGGGATGGGATAATGATCCTTCCTTGTGGCTTCATTCAGCTTTCTATAGTCCATGCAAATCCGCCAGCCTGTGACGGTTCGTGTAGGAATCAACTCATTTTTCTCATTGGTGACAACGGTCATCCCTCCTTTCTTTGGAACGCACAGAACGGGGCTGACCATTCGCTGTCTGAAATCGGGTAGACCACACCTGCATCAAGCCACTTGATTATTTCTTTCCTCACCACATCCTTCATTGTTTGATTTAGCCTTCGTTACGGCTGAACGGTTGGTTTTGCTCCAGTCTCCATGAAAATCCTGTGTGTGCAAAAAGCTAGATTTATACCCTGAATATCTGACATTTGCCAACCCATTACTTTCTTCCTTTTTCTGAGGACACCCAAAGCTTCTTTCTCCTGTGCCTCTGTCAATTCTGCGGAGATGATGACTGGTAACGTTTCATTTTCCCCCAAAAAGACATATTTTAAATGGGGAGGCAATTCTTTCAATTCCAGCTTTGGTGCCTCCTCAATGGATGGTTTTGGCAACGGTTCTAGGGACCTCATCAATGATTGGAATTCCTGTTTCTGTGGATGCCTTTGTGCCTCATTCAACATTTGGACCACCTCATAGGCGTCTTTATCTCCAAAATGATCGGAGTGCATCAACACTCTTTCCAGTGGGTCTTGAGATTCAACAATCTGACGAATTTCTTCAGGTTCAACCACACTAATTGCTGAAAGCTCCTCTTGTATTGCCGGCAGCTTCATGGCTTTAAACACATCAAATACCTCAATCTTATCATGTGCTCGCATGGTTAGCTGCCCTGCAGCTACATCAATTAGCGCTTTCCCGGTCGCCAAGAAAGGACATCCTAAAATAAATGGGACTTCCGCGTCTGGTTCAAAATCCAGCACGATGAAATCTACCGGGAAGATCAGGGAGCCCACTTGCACCAGAATTTCCTCCACAATACCATCAGGTCTGGCTAAGGACCGATCTGCCAATTGCAAGATCACTGTTGTGGGTCTAGGACTCCCTAGACCCAGCTTTTTGAATACCGATGACGGCATCAAATTAATACTCGCTCCCAAATCACATAATCCATGAGCTTGGATACTCTGCCCAATAGTAATCTGTATAGTAAAGCTCCCAGGGTCTTTGAGCTTTGTGGGCAGTCGGTTTTGTATCCGGGAAGTGCACTCCTCTGTGAGAGCCACTGTAGCATACTCAGTCAACCGACTTTTGTTTGCCACGATGTCCTTTATATACTTGGCATATTTCGGCACTCCCTGCAAAACATCAACAAGAGGTAAGTTAATATGTACCTGTTTCAGCACCTCCATGAATTTCTTGAAACACGCCTCCTCCTTGTGTTTCTTTAATCGTTGAGGGAACGAGGGTGGTGGTCTGTCTGATTCTGCTTCCTTAGTCTTCCCCCTCTCATCACCTTGCTCCCTCTCGACTTCTGCTGCTCCTGATTGTTGAGGTGGTCTTTCTGGTTCCACCTCTTTCAGCTGCAAACCACTCCTTGTGGTTACTGCATTCACCTGCTTGGGGTTGGGATCTGTGTCGCTCGGAAGTCCTCCTCTAGGTCTGGTGTTTTGGGCGCCAGCAAATTGCCCAAATTGATATTCAAGTGCCTTGGTAGCTAACTGGTTGTTTTTCACCTCGGCTGCCAATTTCACATAGTCAACCTGCAATTAAGCTTGATTAGCTATCATAGTCTTGAACATCTCCTCAATGCTGGGTGATGGTGGTGGAGGAGGTGCATTGTTGTTTCTGAATTGTGCTTGATAATTCTGCTGCCCTCCTTGGTTCCTTTGCACACCCTAACTCGAACTTTGCCCCTGATGGTTGTTGCTACCCTAGGAGAAATTCGGGTGATTCCTCCAATTGGAATTGTAGTTGTTGCCATACTGTTGGTGGTTGTTCCTTTGTATATTTCCCACAAAGTTCACCGAGTCAGGATTTGCTCCACAACACTCAGCTGAGTGCTCACTGCTCCCGCACACTTCACACCAAATCTGCTGCACTGCATTCACTGGGGCTTGAGGCTGGTTCATTATCATGTTACTGAAGTGGGTGTTGAGTTGATTCTGTAAAGCAGCTATCTGTGAAGCAATAGCTGTAAACCCATCCACTTCTAGAACTCCTGTTGCTTTCCTTGTCCCTCCTCTTAACGAATCAGCATTCTATTCCGGATTGCCCTGCGAAATACGGTTCAACAAGGTATACAGCTCCTCATAAGTTTTCTCCAGCACTTGTCCCCCAGCTGCTGAGTCTAGCAATATTTTTGTATGGGGTTCCAAACCCTCTATAAAAGTGTGCATCAACACATCATTGGATTGATGATGACGAGGACAATCCCACAACATAGACTTGAATATCTCCCAAGCCTGATATAGATTCTCTCCCTCTCTCTGTTTGAAACTTAGAATTTGACTTCTAAGTCTTGCTGTTTTACCAGAGGGAAAAAATCGTATCAAGAACTTCTTTGCAAGATCATCCCACGTAGAAATAGAATTAGGTGGCTCAGCTTTCAACCACCTCTTGGCTTCTCCCAATAGTGAAAATGGGAACAATGTAAGCCGGACGTAATCTGATGACACTCCAGAGGGGATATAAGTGTCACTTATCTCCAAAAACTTTTGGAGATGCTGCTATGGATCTTCATGAGGGAGACCTGTAAACTGTCTGCTAGTGTGTAGCAACTGCACCATATTCTGCTTAAGTTCGAACCTCCCTCCTGGCTTAGGTTTGTAGATGCTAGATGTGACATATTAGCATGTGGGATTGCCACCTCGCGAACCGGCCGAGCTGCTACTTCTTCGGGCACTAACATTGCCCGTACTACCGGTGGATTCTGTTGTTGCTCCATGATTGTCTGTCTGAGCAACTGCAGCTTTCATTCTAGAGCTTCTCTCCGCTGACGATGAAATAATCTTTCTGGCTCCAAATACGATTCCACCAGCTCCTTGTCTCTTGCCAGTGTTCAATAGA
This sequence comes from Datura wrightii, assembly GCA_035772735.1. NCBI lineage: Eukaryota > Viridiplantae > Streptophyta > Magnoliopsida > Solanales > Solanaceae > Datura > Datura wrightii. Next base: position 120,453,680 of record JASDFA010000016.1, read on the forward strand.
GATTAAATCTGCAAAATACAGGCTAAGACCAAGTTGTCAACACTAAGAAAATAAAAATATAGTAAATTAGAACTTAAGACAAATTCACCAATCTCCAGTCCCCGGCAATGGCGCCAAAAACTTGTTCGATCTATTTGTTATATGGGTATATAACTACACGCAAGTGCACGTGGTCGAACAAGTAGTAAAGTGGCTTAAGTAAGCCAAGTATCGATCCCACAGGGACTGGGATGAAGTGCAATCTGCTCAAGTGTACTATATTTTAATTCTAAAAATGCAGACAACAGTGTAACCAAGAGTTTGATATTTTGATTTCTAATAATTATGCTAAGTCTAAACAATTATCTAATGTGAGTCTGACAATGAATGTGAGCATGCTGAGGTTAAACGAACATGTAATGAAATTAATTGTCGATATAATTTGGTTAGCCTTTTCCTCCGGTTGCTAGTCAAGAATTATTGCTAAGGGATTAAAACTCTCGTATTTAACCCCACTTAAGAATCATGCACCATCCACCTACATTTCTGTGATTAAATGCAATTCATGTTCTAGCCATACAAAACCGATTCCTAAATTGACTAATACGACTTTCAGGTATATTTCTATCCTGAAGGTAAATCAATTCTCAATTTTCCCAAACTAAGAAAGGATCATATCCTATTAATTCACAACTTTCCAATTTCTTGCTCTCTCGAGTGAAACCGGACATTTTAGATATACATTAACGTAGGCCACACATTAATGCAGTAAGAACAAGAATCAATAGAACAACCATGGAAGAAAAGATGAAAAACCAAAGAATCAATAATCACATTTCATTATAAGTGTTCTTAACCTCAGCAAGAAGATGAATTAGCCACTCATTTGTGGATTAAACATCGTTAAATGAGTGCTAAACATACAAGAAATTGAATACAAGAAGAAGGAAAGAGAGAAAAACCATGATAATTTTGTCCCCTCAACTGCCTGTAACCCACATTCTTGCACCACCAAGTCAGAATATTGAAAAATGAACCTAAGTTTTCTATTTATACTAGTGGGAATTTTTCCCAGAATAACAAGCAACGTGTCACGGAGTGCATCGTAGAGCACTGCCTCCGTGAAACGCCACCGACGCAGACCCTCACTGGAAACTGGGGGTCCAGGGAATAAGGCTCAACGTGGCACGGCGTGTAACGCAGAGCCAGGCCACCGTGCCACGGACCCATCGCGAACCCTCACTGGAAATAGGCTGAAAATTCCCTCTCCAGGCAGAAGGCCTCCGCGATGGCAGCGTGACACGGCTCCATCGCGGAGCTCCTTTATTTTGTGCTTTCCAATGCCTTGTCCCTTGCTCACATCCGAGTCCAACCCCGATCTCTTCCAACATGCATTTTAGCTTCCCGAAATTACATTTTACCTGCAAAACAATGCTAATCATGTTGGTTAGTATAAATTCACATTTTATTACCAATTACATGAGAATGTATAAACATTGATAGATAAACAAGGCTAAAATGACACCTTTGAGTATCACTTGGGCATATAAATTTGCCCAAGATCACCCTGCAGCTTTATACTTCAAAACCCGGTGTTAATTTGGATTTGGATGGCATTTAGCCGCGTAATCGGACAATTATTATGATCTCCCTTCGCTTCTACCTCTGTTCTGGCCGAGATTTGTATGGAAATAACATAACATCTAAGTGTGAGGCCTTTATATACTTGAGGCAGCAGACAAGGCAATGTGGCATTCTGTCGGTCGCGCTGATTCTACTCCATGCCAGTTTAGGTAACGCGGAGGGGGAAGCTCCGTGCCACTTTGTCCCTCTGGGCAACTTGGTTCGGCCTCCTCCCGTGAAATCCCAACTTTGTACTCGTTCGACCTTTCCCTGGGCCCTTTCCTCATACGTATGGCACTTTAAAACTCTTAACCAACATACGAATAGGCCGACTAAACGTTATAAACTTACGGGGTGTACCATCCTCTCCCCCTTAAGAACATTCGTCCTCAAATGTTAACTTCTACTTGCAAGAACATTAACCTTGCAATTACTTATCCTGGAAAAATTTTCGGCAGAGTCTCCCCTATAATATGGAGTATCCAAAAACCATGAAATGCAGAAAATTCCAATACAGGTACTCCACACAATACTATGGCATTCATTTCACAATAGACTGCAGTCAACTACTCCGCATATACATGTATATAATGCAACTTATGAAACAACAACAACAACAATATACCTCTAGCTGCACAATCGGACTAAGTCTAAAATAGCTGAGGATATCTAGTTTTCATATCGTCTTCTGCCTCCCAGGTCATCTCCTCTCGGTTCTTATTCCGCCATAACACTTTAATGGAAGCAACATCTTTAGTTCTTAGTCTGCGGATCTGCCGATCTAGTATGGCTACTAGAGCTTCTTCATAAGCTAACTCCTTAGTAATTTGGACGTCTTTAACTGGGACAATCCGGGAGGGATCTCCTATGCACTTCCTCAGCATTGATATATAAAAAACTAGGTGAACGGATTCTAATTCTGGAGGTAAATCCAATTCATAAGCCACCTGGCCTATCCTTCGTCGAATCTGATATGGTCCAATAAACCTCGGGCTAAGCTTACCTTTCTTACCAAATCTCGTCACACCCTTCATCGATGAAACCTTTAGGAATACCCAGTCACCCACATTAAACTCTAGGTTTCTCCACCGCACATCAGCATAAGATTTCTGGCGGCTCTGAGCAGTCCGCAGATGTTCCTTGATAAGCTTTACTTTTTCTTCTGACTGATGACTAATATCTAGCCCAATCAATTCTGATTCTCCTACCTCAAACCAACCAGCTGGAGATCTGCACTTCCGCCCATATAACATTTCACAAGGCGCCATCTGAATTGCTGAATGATAACTATTATTATAGAAAAATTCAATAAGCGATAGATGTTCATCCCATCTGCCTCCAAAATCTAGCACACATGCCCGTAACATATCCTCGAACTTCTGGATTGTACGTTCTGCCTGCTCGTCTGTCTGAGGATGGAAGGTTGTGCTCAGGTTAACCTGCGTCCCCAATCCCCTATGAAAAGATTGCCAAAATTTAGCTGTAAACTGCGCCCCTCGGTCAGAGATAATTGACAACGGAACACCATGCAATCGGACTATTTCTCTAATATACAACTCAGCATAATCTTCGGATGAAAAGGTAGCCCTTATTGGCAGAAAGTGAGCTGATTTTGTCAACCTATCAACAATTACCCAGATAGAATCATATTTACGCCTGGTACGAGGTAACCCTACTACAAAATCCATACTAACTGCCTCCTATTTCCATAAAGGCCACGGCTATATCCTGTGTCAGTCCACCTGGTTTCTGATGATTCAGCTTTCACCTATTGGCAATTGGGACATTGAGCTACGAATTCTGCTATCCCCTTTATCATTTTTGGCCACCAGTAAATCTGTTTTACGTCATGGTACATCTTTGTCGAACCTGGATAGAGAGAGTATCCAGCATAGCGTACCTCGCCCATAATTTGTTGGCAAAGCCCTACCACATTTGGAATGCAGAGGCAATCCCTATATCTCAAAACTCCGTCCTCGGTTACCTGGAAATTTGTCACTTCCCCTCGCTGGACCCTATTTTTGAGCTGAACCAAGCTAGGATCTTCATATTGCCGTTCCTTCACTTCCACCACCAATGATGACACTGTGGTATTCTGGATTATCGCTCCATTGTCTCCTAATTCTACTATACGAACGGCTAAACTGGCTAGCTGATGCAATTCTCGGGCCAATTCCTGCCGCTCGGGCTGTAAATATGCCAGGCTTCCCATGGATTTGCGACTAAGGGCATCTGTTACAACATTGGCCCTTCCTGGGTCATATAAAATATTCACATCATAATCCTTTAACAGCTCCAACCAGCGACGCTGCCTCAGATTCAACTCTTTCTGGGTGAAAATATACTGCAGGCTTTTGTGATCAGTAAAAATATCTACGTGGCCATACAGGTAGGGTCTCCATATTTTCAAGGCATGAACCACCGCAGCTAACTCCAGGTCATGGGTAGGGTAGTTCTTCTCATGCTTCCTCAGCTGCCTAGAAGCATAGGCAATCACCTTACCATGCTGCATCAAAACACATCCTAACCCAACACCTGAAGCATCACAATAGATTGCATAACCCTATGTTCCTTCTGGCAATGGTAGTACCGGTGTTGATATCTATCTATCTTTCAGTTCCTGAAAGCTCTGCTCACATACCTCAGTCCAATGGAATTTTGCTGTCTTCTACTTCAATTTGGTTAAAGGTGCTATTAAAGTGGAAAATCCTTCCACGAACCTTCTGTAATACCCGGCTAACCCCAGGAAACTACGTACCTCAGTTGGAGTGGTAGGTATAAGCCATGTTTTCACTGCCTCTATCTTCTATGTATCTACCTGTAGACCAACATCTGACACAATATGGCCCAAGAAGGTTACTGGATTCAGCTAAAATTCACATTTAGAAAATTTTGCATATAGTTGGCGATCTCTGAGAATCTAGAGCACTGTCCGTAGATGATCCTGGTGATCTGCCTCTGAGCGGGAATACACCAGAATATCATCGATAAATACTATCACGAACAAGTCCACGTATGGTCTGAAAACGTTGTTCATCCAGTCCATGAACACTGCTGGGGCATTTGTCAGTCCGAAGGACATGACTAGAAATTCAAAGTGGCCATATCTGGTCTTGAAGGCAGTCTTTGGAATATCTCTTTCACAAACCCGAACCTGATGATATCCGGACCTTAAGTCAATCTTTGAAAAATACCTCGCTCTCTATAGTTGATCAAACAGGTCATCTATTCTGGGAAGCGGGTACTTATTCTTGATAGTGACTTTATTTAGCTTCCGATAATCTATACACATACGGAGGGAGCCGTCCTTCTTCCTCACGAACAGAACTGGCACACCCCATGGTGAGGTACTCGGCCTGATAAAGCCCTTGTCTAGCAAATCCTTCAATTGTTCCTTTAGTTCTCTGAGTTCAGCAGGAGCCATCCGATATGGAGGAATAGATATAGGTTGAGTGCCTGGTAATAGGTCGATTGCAAAATCAATTTCCCTTTCTGGGGGAATACCAAGAAGCTCATTTGAAAATACGTCGGGAAATTCATTAACCACTGGAATAGACTGAAGGGTCGGAGGCTCTACCCGAACATCTTGAACTCTGACAATATGATAAATGCACCCTTTTGCTATCAATTTTCTCGCCCGAAGATAGTAAATAAACCTACCTTTTGGCGTGGTTACCTTTCCACTTCCGTACTGCCTCCCCTGGAAAGTGGAATCGGACAATCTTGGTCCAACATTCGACATTGGCATAGCATGGAGCTAGCCAATCCATACCCATAATGGCATCAAAATCAACCATTTCTAGTTCTATCAAGTCTGTCGTAGTCTGCCAACTAGAAACCTCTACTGTACACCCCCGATAGACCCTTCTGGCTATGATAGAGTTGCCAACGGGTGTAGACACTAAGAAAGGTCGCCGAAGCAATTCCGGCATAACACTAAACTTCTCAGCCACTAATGGTGTAACATAGGACAAGGTGGATCCTAGATCTATCAACACATAAGCGGGATGAGAGCAAATGTTCAGCATACCTGTCACAACATCTTGTTACAACTCTGACTCCTATCTCCCCGGTAGTGCATAAGTATGGTCTAGGTCGCACCTGAATTGGAGGTCCCTGATCTGCCTCGGCCTCTGTCGGCTGAAACTGAGGGCCTACGCCCTGTCGGGGATGCTGGAGCTCGTGATCTTGCTGAGGACCTACCCTGTCAATCCCGGTCACCCTGACCCCTAGCTGGATAATTCCTCATCTGGTGACCCTCCTGTCCACAAATGTAGCATGCGGTGGAACCATACCTGCATGCTCCAGAGTGGCGTCGATTGCAAATATGGCAAAGTGGTATTGTAAACCCACTCTGCTCCACTCCCCTCTGCTGTTGTGAACCTACTGCTTGCGAACCTTCGCTGGGCTCTAGCTGCCCTCGGCGACTAGACCTACTCCTCTACAGCTGCGGTGGAGGTGGGGGTCTAGGCGGCCTATCTGATAACCGTGGCTAGGTCCTCCCCGGAACTCCTCCTGTAATTCACCAGGTCTGTCCCTGCGGCGCTGCTCCTGACTTGTCCTCCTAATCTCCCAGTGCTGCAGTCCGATACCCTTAATATTCTGAGAAAAAGCCTGCACACGGGCGATATCCATATCCTCTCGCAGTGTAGCTGTGATGCAGGTCTCAACATATTTCGGGTTCAGCCCCATAATAAAGCGGTGTACCTTGGCTGGCATTGTGTCCACAAAAGTTGGTGCATAACAAGCGAAGGAATCAAACTGCATGGCATATTCCCGAACACTCATCGACCCCTGCTCCAAGTGTAGGAACTGATCAACTCAGGCCTGTCAAATCTCCCGCGGTAGGTAATGATCCAAGAAAGCCTCTGAGAAGCTGGGCCAAGTCGGAGGGGAAACATCTCTCCCCTGAGATCTTTCCCAACTCTCATACCACAGCCCGGCGATGTCCCGTAGCCGAAATACCGCCAACTCAACCGACTATGTAGGTGTAGCATGCATCACCCTAAAAATCCTCTGTATCTGGTCTAAGAAGTCCTAAGGGTCCTCGGTCCGATCTGTCCCTGTGAATTGCGGGGAACTTAGTGCTAGAAACTCTTGGACCCTCGAGCTACCAGGCCCTTCTAAGGATTCTGCAACTGTAGGTGGCACTGGCTGGTATTGAGCAGCCATCATCTGGGCTAGCATAACCACCGCGCTCCTAACCTCCTGGTCGGATGGTACGGGTATAAAAATTGTCGGAGGCGGTGCCGTCACACCGGCCGTCCCAAGCGTCTCCTGACGTGGTGGAGACTGTTGGGGAGGTCGAGATGATACCTCCATATTGTCCTCAGATCGGGCCGATTCTGACCGAGGCTGAGGCACCCTGTTGGTGCCCTCTCATGCTGCTGCATCTAGCCTCCTGCCTATCGTAGGGTGTCGCTGGTACGACATTTCTTTGTAAGCAAAAGAGTATAATGAGCTTAGGAACTCAATCCTATATTATACCGCTCTATAGCACGACTGCATAAGAAGAAAGAGTAACCATCTTATCATGCCTTGCAGCCTCCTGCCTATAGTAAGTGGTGCACAACACATCCATAGACAAGACTCTACTTAGCACGGCTTGCAGACTCCCTGGGATACGACCTGCTCTGATACCAAGCTTGTCACGCCCTACCTTGGGAGGCATGACTGACACCTGGTGCCCTACTAGGACCTGAACTGCTGAGCTGACTAAGCCTAAGCACCTCTGGTGCAGGGCTGACCCTAATTCTAGAATCAAGAAAACAATGGGCTATATAGCGGCTGTTCGGCTTCTGTGGTGACTACACGCAAGTGCACGTGGTCGAACAAGTAGTAAAGTGGCTTAAGTAAAGCCAAGTATCGATCCCGTAGGGACTGAACTAAGGTAATAATTAACTTAAGTGTTAATGAACTATAACTTTAAGAATGCAGAAAACCAATTAAATAATATTTGGAGTGTTTGAGTTTCCTAATTTCTAGGAATCTAAGATAGAATTCTAAAGTGAGTCTGAACAATAGTAATGAGCATGCTAAGGTTAAAACGAACATGCAGGGAAGTAATTTATCGATATAATTCAGTTAATCTTTCCTTCGGTTACTAGTCAATAATTATTGCCTGTGGATTGAAACTTTCGTATCCTACCCAACTTAAGAATCATGAACCTTCAACCTACATTTCTGTGATAAAAGAATTTCATGTTCTAGCCATAGAAAATCGATTCCTTAATTGACTAATAAGACTTTCAGATATATTTCTATTCTGAATGTAAATCAATTCTCAATTTTCCCAAACTAAGAAGAGATCATATCCTACCAATTCACAACTTTCCAATTTCTTTTCTTTTCAAAATCAAAATTGTATTTTTTAGATATACATTAACATTGGCCAAACATTAATGCAGTAAGAACAAGAATTGATAGAATAACCATTGAAGAAAAGATGAAAACTAAATTGATCAACAATTACATTCCACTACAATGTTCTTAACCTCAGCAAGAAGTGAATTTAGCCACTCATTTGTGAATTAAGCATCATCAAATAAGTGTAATTCATACAAACAATTGAGATAAAAGAGAAAGAGATAGAGAAGAACACTAGAATTTTCATCCCCTCAACTGCCTGTAACCCACGTTCTTGCTCAACCAAGTCAGAATGTTTAAAAATAAACCTAAGTGTGCTATTTATACTAGTGAGAATTTTTCCCGAAATAACAAGCAACGTGGCATGGAGTGTATCGTGGAGCACTCCCTCCGTGCCACGGGGCAAACGCAGACCCTCACTGGAATCAGGTTCCTCAGCAATTTCTCCTTGGCGTGCCATGGCCTGCAACGCGGAGCCAGGCCAACGTGTCACGGCGCAATCGTGAACCTTCACTGGAATTGGCCAAAATAAATCACCCGAGGCAGAATGCCTCCGCGACAACGTGACACGGCTCCATCGCGGAGCCCTTATTTTTGCTGCTCTTCCTTGACCTTTTCCACTCCTTGCTTCCAAGTCCATTCCTGATTTTTACCAACATGTATCTTAGCTTCCCAAAATTACATTTTACCTGCAAAACAACACTAATCATGTTGGTTAGTATAAATTCACATTTTAACTACAAATCACATGAGAATGTGCACATAACGATAGATAAACAAGACAAAATGAAGCATTTGAGTATCACTTGGGCATATAATTCTGCCCAAGATCAGCGGCTGTAAATACAACCCCCGGCTGACAAGGCCTATAGCCACCTGTGAAAGTAAACAGCTAACTAGAGACAAACAATAGTAAGGAGTCCTATGCGGGCCGACAAGGCCACCATGATATCTAGTTATAACTGGTAAGTAAATTTAGATGCTAAACTGAACTATGACCGACAAGGCCACCAATCAACAGTTAAACAGGGCCCCACATGGCCAACACACATAATCTAAAATACATATGGGCCCCACACAGCCGATATCATCTAACCACAGGGAAGTAACACAATCTGCAAGCCTCTAGGAGTAATAAAATTGTCGGGACAGGGCCCCGACCTACCTATACTGTACAAACAAAAGAAGTAAACCTTTATCACACCTAAGCTCCGGAAGAAGGGAGCTGACGGTTCTGTACGGCTGACTAGAACTACGAGGGACCTGCTCCTCGTCTATTTGTACCTACAGGAAAGTAATACAGCGCCCCAGAAGAGGGTGTCAGTACCAGAAGTACTGAATATGTAAGGCAGTAACTTTAAATAACTGAAAGTAAGGAAATAGAACTGACAATGACTGAAGTAAAGGAACTGGACTGAAGACGACTGAAGTAGTGAAATCAGGGCTAAACATAACTATAATAAGGAGGGTAGGGGTCATACCTGACAATCGAGGCATCTTACTGTCTAACTATTAGTAACTAAAGTAAACATAAACCTTACTTGACCGCCATAAGCCGGAAGGCACAATCAGCACATAATAACCCACCCGAGCCCCCATTAGCCCTAGTGAGTACACCTCAATCTATATACCCCTATCCAGGTCATACTGAGTCAAGTACCAGTTATAAGCATCCTGCCAATCCCCTGGGTCTGCAACTAGGCCCACCCGGCCCCTGACTGTAGCTGTGTCTGAGTCCTGAGGACTCCTGATATCTACACCTCGGGCGTAAGCGCTTGGCGGGGGTGTGTATAAGGCCAACCACAGCATATAAGGATCTGGATCCCCATTTTCGTCCCTTGCGGATGGCATGCCGCTCCGTAGAGTGATGTATCCTCGCTCCTGGCGGGCGGCAACACAACTATTAACTCTGGGGTGGTCACGGAAGCTAAACAGGTGTAATCTAGCCAAAAACAATACAAATTATGAGCCTCAACTGACAACAACAACTAGACATGATAACATACTCCTAACATGCTTTACTGGGATTCATACTGGATTACTATGCTGAAGGAACTAACTTGTCGAAAGAAAAATGCCTTAACATACCTCGTTTGTTATTTACCGATTAACTGGCAAGTTTTGGCTCGTGTTCAACTGCCCTTCTCAATTTAGGCACGTGATCATATTGACACTAGTTTGGAATAATTCCATCAACTTAAGCTCGCAGGACGACGATTTGCCAGGCGTATTTTATGAAAATAACTCTGTAGCAATACTCCCTGCAGCTTTATACTTCAATACCCGGAGTTAATTTGGATTTGAACGGCGTTTAGCAACATAATCGGACGATTATTATGATCTCCCTTCGCTTCTACCTCTGTTCTGGCAGAGATTTGTATGGAAATAACATAACATCTAAGTGTGAGGCCTTTATATACTTGAGGCAGCAGACCAAGGCAACGCGGCACTCTGCCGGTCGCACTGATTCGGCTCCGTGCCACTTTGGGTAACGTGGAGGGGGCTGCTCTGTGCCACTTTGCCCCTCTGGGCAACTTGGTTCGGCCTCCTCTCGTGAAATCCCGACTTTGCACTCGTTCGGCCTTTCCTCGGGCCCTTTTCTCGTACGTATGACACTCTAAAACTCTTAACCAACATATGAATAGGCCGACTAAACGTAGAAACTTACGGAGTGTAACAGTTAGCTTCACCAAATGTCGTAAATTAATACACACAAGCATGCATCATGTTTAAATAATAAAATAAAATTTTGGGGAATAGGTTGAACAACTTCAAATGTAAACTTAAATCAAAGCAAGGGGAGAAATAATTGTTGCTGGCAAGATGAGAGTCTAGGGGTGTGCATTTTATGGGGCATCGATTTGATAGGTATTGACTAAGAGCCTTAGATTCAATTAGTGCATGATTAGCCTTAGCTTTAGGCTACACTCTAAGTTTCTCCACCAAAAGAGTGTGTCTACTTTGAATTTTCCCAAACCCCAAAGTCAAAATTTACTACACAACTAAATAAAAGCTTGAGTAAGGGTTTAGACTATTTCTATCTCTAACCCCTTAATGGAGTTTGAATTCGGTTTAGACTATCTCTAGATCTAACCCATAGATCAAAAAATCTAATTCCTCACTATTGAATTCTTACCGAACTTCACTTACCTTTTTCAAGCAAATGAAAAGTTAGAGAGCTCAATTAATATTTACAACTATTAATTATCCAATTATAACTTGAAAAAATCAATAGATTCATGCTTTTCACTCAAATGTAAGATCAATTAATCAATACCCACTTAGATTTAAACGTCCATCATCCATGCACACCCCCTAAAAGGGAATTTAGATACTTATAATTAAGGAAAGAGAAATTATATCAAAGGAAAATTCCTCAATTTCATTCATCATAATACAATCAATTCTCAGCTTTTGAGCCTTCAACAATGGTGTTTTTTCCAAAAAAAAATGAAGAAGAAAATCAGAAAATGTACTATTTCTATCACTCTCTGTTATATTTTCTATGTTGTACTCTCTCTCTCTCTTCTCTAATGTGTTCTCTATTACGAATGGGGTAAAATTCCTCTATAGATTACTTGCACAGCTTTCCAAAAATACCCTTAAAAGCTTCTCAAGTATATATTATTCCTTTTGAACAATTTTTCCCTTCAACAATGATGCGGGTCACTTGCACTGGCACCTGCGTTTCACAGGTGCCAATGTGCAGCTCGCAGATGCCTCTTTAGGCCCAAGCAGTTCTCCTTCTAAACCATCAGCATTGACGCTTGCGATCCACAGATACCAATCTGTGGCACGCATGTCTGGTTCCAACCAATTTCCAGATCTTCCTGCATGGCACCTGCTAAACACAGATGCAGACTTATGGCACACATGTCCTTTTTTTTCTTCCAGCAGATTGCTTTCAGTTTAATTCCTTCATGTTCTTTGTTTCTATTTAATGTCTACACAAAAGAGCAGAAAAGGCATAAAACCTATCTAAATTTTGTTAAAACAACGCAATAATTCATGCTTAAGAGCCAAATGAGTTGGTAAATTATCAACTCATCAGTTATTAGCATTGGAAAAGAGGAAATGGTGGATGAATACTAATACGACCATCTTGAGTGCTTCCTCATCTGACTTCAAATCTTTTGTTTGAAGCGATTAAGCAAACTCTCCCTCGTTACTGATTTTTTTCATCTCCAAGAAAATACTCTTTCAGTAACCTATTACCTTATGGCTCATCATATACAATCTTATAATATTTATAACACTTCAATCCAGTAATCAGAGCAAATTCTGTAATGCCGAATCTCAAAGTATAATCATTGAGTTTAATCCATATCTCTTTTTCACAACCAAGGAACACTTTTCTCAATAACAAAGCATATATCAACTGGTTCTGATTGTTGAATTGAGGCAAGTCGAGGAAGTAGCCAAAACAACTATCTCAAAATATTTGTAGTTGCGTTTCGATCAAACATTACTTCTGAATGCTGACAATCTCCATGTTTGTATAGAAACTAAACCTTGTTCTGTAATGTTCATCGACTTCTAGATAGAACTCACCAACCTCACATGAAAAAAGACGAAATCAATGAAAAATAAACTGAAAGAAAAAAAATAAAATTCCAAATAAACATATTAAACACTAGGAGTAGTAATACAGTAGTAACTTACATAATTCCTCGAATTAGTTTTCAACCTGTTAATTGTATCATTTTATATTATACATATTTATACAAAATATAAGTCCTAGTAAAATAGAATAAACTCATTAAAAGAGCAGCAAGTTCAGATATACATATTTATACTAGTTTATACCAGTATAAGTCCCATTAGAACAACAAAACTAATTTACACACATGTTTAGATATACATATTTCTACCAGTTTATATAAGGATAAGTCACATTATATACGTGTGGGCTGTAGGAATCTGTTTGAGATGGTGTGTGCACAATTGATTCAAACACCATCGTAATAAATTAAAAAAAACAACTTTAACAAGAACCCAAGAAGAAATAAAGCTAATAGAAAAGGAAAAATAGGCTCGGCTTAAGACCACAACAATCACTTCCATTGGAAAAACTATTGAGCTATACTCATTCATATAGCACAAGTTCAAATATACCAGTTTATACAAGTGTAAGTGCCATTAGAATAACATGAGCTTATTCAAAGAGCACTAATTCAGATATATATATTTATACCATTTTATACAGTTATAAGTCATTCAAATAGCACCACTTCAAAGAGTAATCATATAAAAACTAATAGACCTTCTTTTCAGCTACAGGGGCAACCTTCTTCCTTTTTTATTACTTTCATCATCACCATCGACTTTTCTCTTTTTATTTTGATGATAGCTTTTGGCTTCGCTTTACATGTGTCATGTTGATTATCATTACATTCCTCTTATTGGTCTTAACATGCTTAACAACCTGTTTCACCTGCGAGCGAGTTGTTCTAGTGCATTCATGTTTAGGAGGAGGAATAGGGATCACAAAATCGTCATTGATATCAATAGTATTCCCACGATATTTAGTTGAAGACATTTTTGTGCGCACCTATTGAAAAAACAAACAAAGGGGGAGGATTAATAGTGGAGAAAGAAGATAACCAACTTTAAAAATTTGTGCAAGATAGTTGAAAGATATGATGCACATGCATCAATTACACAGGCGTATAGAATGTGACATTCACAAATCTATAAATTAGTACAATAAGATAGGACTTTCTACTGGATCAGTTTAGAATTCATATTCTAAAACTTCTATGTGAAATCAATGGTGCCATAAACATGTGAAATCAACAAAGACGCCCAAAACAGTCACTCCATAAAGATGCCATCAGAATGTGAAATCAACACAAAAAGCACCTAAAAACAGAGTATGCAAGTATTATTTCTTATAAACTTAGAAAATCAAAATCAACAGAGCCTAAATAAAACTCACATTAAACCCTGAAGCAAACTGAAAAACTTCAAAAGCAAAATGAAATGCCTCAACTCAACAAATTGCTACCATGAAGACCCTAATAAAATGGGAGAAGAAACTTATTCAATTGAAAAAACTACAAAATATAAAAAATATATTGGTATTGTAAAGGCCCTGATATAAGGGAACAAGAAGCTTACTTCGAATGAAAAATGAAGTACAAAAATATTACATCAATGGAGGAGAAAAGTCGAGAAGAAGAAAGCTAATCTTTGAAGATACCGTTTGAAGAAGACACCATCCGTTTAAAGAAGAATGAATAAACAAAGGAAGAGAAAGACTAATTAAAAGTTGGGCCTTATCCATTTGAAGAAAAGTGAACAAACAGAGTGAGATAAAGACTTATTGAAAGTTGGGCCCTTATTGAATAAGTTGGGCCTCGTCGGGTAAAATATAAAAGGAAAAATTACATAACATAGCACAATTATGAAAGTATTTACGTATAATGGCCACTGTTTCAAAAAAATTAGATAATATGGTTTTATTTCATTTAATGTACCATATATTTACTTTTTACCGTGTATTTGACTATTTTTACCCTCTCTCATATTATCCACCGTAAATCCCTCCAATAACCACCCAGATTCCCTTATTTCTCTTTTTTTTTAAAAGCCGAGAGGCTAAAGAAAAAGTCAATTCTATCAAATGATGAAGAGAAGTAGGAAATGTCTCTTGTTCCTTATTCTTATGCAGTTGGTAGTTTCGGTTTTCAAAATTAAAACTAAAAGAAATTTCAGCTTTAAAGTAAATTATCTGTTCCATCTTTCTACCCTCCCCCCTTTTTTTTCTCTCGCATCTCTCTCTTTTTCTGTGGTTGTTCTTGATCGAAAATTGTAGTTTTCTAACCTGCCTCCTTCAAAAGTCAACTCAAGTCATCGACGACTAATTCGCCGATCAAATCTGATAAAAAATGTAAGATTTTGATCTGAGAATAATGGAGCAAATATGATGATATCCTTCTGTTTCTTATCCCAAAAGTATTTCTTCTATATGTATTTTTGATAGAAACTTTTTTCAAATTTAAATACTCACCTTCTAGTTGTTGGTTAAACTTCACTAATAAAAGCAGGAACAGATCCCATTTCATAGAGACGGGCCAATAGACCTTCAGATTATATATATATATATATATATATATATATATATATATATATATATATGTATGTATGTATATATGTATGTATGTATGTATGTATGTATGTAAATTGTATTGTTATGTATTTATCAATAGAAACAGTTTTTTTTAACAGAGATACATATTAGTATTCTTTGATACAATTAAATAAACAACCATTTATGCCTTTTTTTTAGAATTTATTTGTTAAAATATATATATTTGGTTGTATTTATGATATAAATTTTTTTTTTTTTTTGGATAATTCAAAGAATGAAAGGTATATGATTATGAAAATAAATCACTTTTTCATATTTGCTTTACAAGGCGTTTATATGAAATAAGAATTTCATTCATTCTTAGAGTTCATTTAATTAAGAAATGTAATAATATCAATTGCATGAATAACGGTAACTGATTATTTAGGTGAAACATAATCCCTAAAATTATCCATCTTAGATTTTTGTATTTGCATTTGATGCGTTTAACCTTGTATTTATGATATAATTTTTTTTGATAATTCAAAGAACGAAAAGTATATCATTATGGAAATAAATCACTTTTTCATATTTGTTTTACAAGGTGTTTATATAAAATAAGAATTTCATCCGTTTTTTGAGTGTATTTATTTAAGGAATGTAATAGTTATTAATTGCATGAATAATGGTAACATATTATTTAGGTGAAACATAATCCCCAAAATTACTCATCTAATTAGATTTTTGTATTTGTATTTGATGCATTTTACCTTATATTTATGATATAAATTATTTATTTTTTTGATAATTCAAAGAATGAAAAATATATGATTATGGAAATAAATCACTTTTTCATATTTGCTTTATAAAGTGTTTATATAAAATAAGAACTTCATCTATTTTTAGAGTCTATTTAATTAAGGTATGTAATAATTATCAATTGTATGAATAATGGTAACTAATTATTTAGGTAATTTTGCTTTAAAAGGTGTTTATATAAAATAATAATTTCATCCATTTTTAAAGTCTATTTAATTAAGGAATGTAATAATTATCAATTGCATGAATAATGGTAACTAATTATTTAGGTAATTTTCTTTAAAAGGTGTTTATATAAAATAATAATTTCATCCATTTTTAAAGTCTATTTAATTAAGGAATGTAATAATTATCAATTGCATGAATAATGGTAACTAATTATTTAGGTAAAACATAATCCCTAAAATCACTCATCTAATTATATTTTTGTATTTGTATTTGATGCGTTTTACCTAGGGTAAATACAACACATGACACATAAAATATTGTCATTTTATGTAAATAAGTAAAGTATTGTTACTTCAACCTTTTTTTGCCCAAAATATTGCCATTTTTGAAATTTCCTCAATATAAAATATGGTCTCATAAAGTAAAATATAAAATATGAATTAAAATGGATAATTTTTTGAAAAAAGTACATAACTAAGCAAACTTAACTAGCTATATACAATAATTAGCAAACCTATTTAAAAATTACAAAAAATAACAAAATAATTACAGAAAGTAGCGAAACCCTTTTTTTAAACAATTACTGTTGTATCAAATTTTTTATATTTTCTTTCCAACTTAATGTGTTCTCTCTCCAATTTGATCCACTTTTTTCTCTCAATAACTGCCCAAAAAATTTCCTCTCAAATCCCCAAAATTTCATCTGATTTTCTCTCTCATCACTCTGATCGTGATTAACTGCTTCCTCGCCCCCATCCCCCCCCCCCCCCCCTCTCTGTCTCTCTCCCAGCCATGACGATACATTTAGATTTTCGCTTTATCCTGGTTGAGGCAGAGAAGAAAAATACTATCTTGGAAGTCTTGTTAGATTTATAGAAAACAAAGCCCTAATGCTACCAGAATCTCTAGAGAAAGCAAAATAGGATTCGAACTTTTTGGTGAAGAAGATGCAGAGAATTATATTAGTAATCTATCATTGTCGGAGAAATCGAAGCTCTAGATTTGATTAGCAATCTTTCTGATGGAGAAACCTCTTCTTCACCATTGTTTAAGAAACCGAAGCAGAATTACTATTGAAAACTCTTTGATTGTGTATTTATTTTTCTTTCTTTTTTTAAAAAAAATTAAAATTAACTATTGAAATTGATGATACTGTGTTTATGCGTTATATTTGTATATGTATTAAATCTTTTTATGTTTATTAGTATGCATCAATTTTTTAGTGAAACCCATAACTTTCATTAGGTAGATGAATTTTTCATACATGTATTAGTATCAGATTTTTAATAATTTCAGAATTGTTATGGACCAATGTATTACATTGTGTGTATCAATATATTTATACCAATTGTTATTAGTATGTATCAAATTTTTTCAGTGATACATGAATGTTAATTACCCATATTGCTTTGTGTACAATTTAGGAAATCTTTGTCCATTGTTGCTTTGTTGCCCATGTATCAGTATCTTGAATAAATTATAAATTGAAAACTCACCCTTGTATTTATCAATGTATGACAACAGTATCAATTTTTATAAAACATCTAATGTTATAGAATTTTGCAAAATATAGACTCTTTGATTGTATCTGTTTTTAGGATGTATCAAATTTTTCAGTGAAACACCTTTCATTTAGATAGATGAGTTTTTGATACATGTTTCAATATAGATAAATGTATTAATTTCTGAATATAGATAGTTAAGCTTAGATACATGCATCAGTACCAGGATGGTTCAAAAAGTAATTCCCCACGAAATGTATGATTTTTTTGAAGTTTTTGCAGATATGGATTAATTGTTTAAACTTCTCTAAATATGGTAAAAAAACAATCAAGATCAAAACGAAGAGAGATTTTCTCTCATTAAATGCACAAATGTAGTTATTTAGATATTAAATAACGCTGTTATAGGAGAAAATTAAGAATTTAAATTTTTGATACAACACTCAAGATTTTCATTAATCTGTATAAAAAATAAAAAAAAATACTTTATGTAATTAAAATAAAATAACTATTTTATATAATTATTTTACTATATAATACTATTTGTGAAAATTGCTCTCACTATTTACCCTAATTATTATAGAGTGTAATTTCTTCATCATAAAAACCAAACAGATAATTTAATTTTAATTAGTATTTTTATCTAACGGAAAATCAAAAAATCATGTGGAATTTCTCAAACTGAATGACCAAACGCCCACCCCAACATATTCCCCATTTATCAGTCTTGTAATATAGAAGCCCTACATAGCGCTTTCACTTCCATCAGCACTCAAAAAAATGGATCCTCCTCCATCGAAGAGCTGGAGCATCCATACCCGAAAAGAAATCACCAAAAAATACGAAATCTTTGAAAGAATCGGTGCCGGCGCTTACTCCGACGTCTACAGAGCTCGCCGGCGTGTGGACTCCACAATCGTCGCGCTCAAGGAAGTCCATGATTATCAATCAGCATTCCGCGAAATCGAGGCATTGCAAACCCTACAACACTGCCCAAACGTCATCCTTTTGCACGAGTACTTCTGGAGGGAGGACGAAGATGCTGTGCTCGTTTTGGAGTATTTACGCACTGACTTGCTGTCTCTTATCAAAGAAGCAAAGAAGAATTGGGAAAATGGACTGAGTCTTGGAGAGATTAAGAGGTGGATGGTGCAGATTCTTTGTGGGGTTGATGCTTGTCATCGGAATTCCATTGTGCATAGGGATTTGAAACCTTCTAATTTGTTGATTTCAGATGATGGGATTCTCAAGTTGGCTGATTTTGGGCAGGTTTGCTTTCATCTTCATCTCCCTTCTTGTTTTTATATGATTTACCAAATAATTAGCTTAATATATCATGATTGTGTTAGAGTATTTAGTTGTGCTTCAAGGCGACTTACAGTCTCCCTGGAATATGCTTCAAGGACTTGATGAAGTCCAAACCCATGTACAGTCAAGTTCAGCCTTAAGTTACATCATAACACTCCTTGAATGTCTTCTCCTTTATCAAAATTTCTGCAGTACCACATCTCTCTATTCTGACTTTTTTTTTGAGATAAAAGTAACTATTTCATATATCACAAAGAACCATCATCCAGAGGATGAATCTGAGGTGATTTACAGTCCAAAAGGTTGGGATGGCAATAGGGCGGGTGCGAAGTGGGGCGGATTGAAAGAATCTTCTTGAAAATCTAATGGGGTTCGGGTTGGATGAATCCAAGTCTAAATTAGACCCAGTTATTTTGAACTAAACCAAGGCCAAATTTACTTTTTACTGATGTTGTATACTGAAATTCTTAGCTAGTTTTTCGTTGCCAACTTTTTTTCTTCCTTTTCTAAAATTGGCTTAGTTATTTTCTTTTTTTCTCTAAGATATTTTATTTTGAAGAAGCAAAAGTAGAATTCCAACTTTTTGATATCTGCAGTGACTAAATAATACTTTTAAAATTAGAATACAACTTCTAAAGTTCCTTTTATCTTGATTTTTCATAGAAAATACAAATTAAAGGCTACAGATATGGGGATAAAAGAAGAAAGTTTTAATCCCATTTAAAAACATCCCATTTAATATGTTCCTTATGTATGGAAGCCTTACTGCAAAAGCATTGCAGTTGGTTGTGGTAAACTTGGCTAACATATCAATATGATGGAACTGAGAGTACCAACAGTGATGAGAACTCATTGGAAGTGATGCAAAAAGTGTAGTATGCAGGTCCATATCCATCTTCAGTCACCTTCAATTGATTATAACCATGATATTTCGAGAATATTGGGATAGTTCTTAGTTCATTCAAAACATTGAGTGAAGTATAAGTTTTGGTTATCTTGTTCTGGTACAAGATACAGTCCTTTGCGCTTTAACAGTTGGTTTGTCTCGCACTTTATTCATTTTGTCTAAAGGTGCAGTAGGTTGGAAAAAGTGTTAATCTTCTACATCTATGTGGTTTTCAATAATTTGGAGTTTATTGAATAGTAAAGGATTCTACATATTTATGAATTATGGACATTAGATCACACAAATGATGCTCAGGAGCTTACTTAGACTATAGCGTGCTGCCCTTTCAAGGAAAAATAGTTTTATTGGGGATTTTATTGACTTGCCCTGAACACTGTTCTGGACATTCCTTGAGGATCTCTTTTTCAAACTCTTAGTTCCATTGAGCTCAGAGGAAACCGAAAACTCCTCTTCCGTCTTTGGGGGAAAGTTTTTATTTTTAAAAGGGAAAAGGGACAAAAATACCCCTAACCTATGAGAAATGACTCATAAATACTCTCCTTCCATCTTTTGGTCTAAAAAATAGCCTCAATCTTTATTTTTGGATCAAGAATATCCCTCCTCTTCCACCTTTCGGTCTAAAAATGCCCTCGACCTTGAAAATTTAATATTTAAAGGTTTGTGAAATTTTATTTTCTTTACTTTCTATCTTAGAAATTAATAAAATCGATATAATTTACACATACAATCAAAAATTAGAAATTAAAATATATATATATATATATATATATATATATATATTATAATGAGTATATTTCTAGATCACCTTGATTAGAAATTGAGAAATCGTTTTTATTTTTATTTTAAATATTGATTTAGTCAAACTTAACATATACCGGGTATGCTAGCTCGCAAAATAAAAATGCATTGAATAATAAATTATTAATACATTAAACATTCGCATTTTAATATGCAGAATAACCTTTGGATTTTATATTTTTTATTGTATGTTTAAACTATATCGGTTTTATTAATTTCTAAAATAAAAAGTAAAAAAAATAAAATTTCAAATCTCTAAATATTAAAATTTTCAAGGTGGGGGTATTTCTAGAGATTTTATATGTAAAAATGACGATCTCTTATATATAAAAATGAGAATTTTCTACTTTTAAATTTTGACACTTTCTTTGTTTTGATATTAAATACTTTGCTAGAAATATCTCAACCTTGAAAATTTCAATATTTAGAGATTTGAAATTTTATTTTCTTTACTTTTTATTTTAGAAATTAATAAAACCAATATAGTTTACACATACAATCAAAAATATAAAATTCAAAGATTGTTTTGCATATTAAAATGTATGTTTAATGTATTAAAAATTTATTTTTTAATCATGCATTTTTATTTTGCGGGCAAGCATACCGGTATTTGTTAAGTTTGTCAAATTAATATTTAAAATTAAAAAAAGAAATAATTTCTCAATTTCTAATCAAGGTAATCTAGAAAGGTACTCATTATAGTATGTTTTTCTTTTTCAAATTTTTCTTTGGATTTTAAATTTTTGATTGTATGTGTAAATTATATCGATTTTATTAAATCCCTAAAATAAAAAGTAAAGAAAATAAAATTTCAAATCATTAACTATTAAAATTTTCAAGGTTGAGGATATTTTTAGACCAAAAGGTGTTCTTGAGCCAAAAATAGAGGTTGAGGGTATTTTTAGATCAAAAGGTGGAAGGAGAGTATTTATGAGCCATTTCTCATAGGTTAGGGGTATTTTTCGCCCCTTTCTCTTTTTAAAATAAAAATTACAATCAACGGTGAGATTTCTACATATTAAAGAGTGCCTGACCCATTTGTAGCTGCCATCTGCCTGTTTTAATAGTTTGTTCCATCTTCTCTCTACTTTAATCCCTCTTCATTTGCCACAATATCTTATCAGGTTGGTTTGAAATTGGCATTTATAATGGATGGTCAAGCCCTATTTGAACCCCTGATAGAAATCCCAATCTGTTGTACTATCGAGTTGATGCATTTGAGCTCATCCTGATTGCTTCAATAAATGTTTCCTAAGCTCATTCAGATGTTGACTTTGATATTTGGCTCTGTTCAAATTTCTAATTTTGTTCAGATTTTTTTTATCTATTTCTTTCTGAACATATGATTTTGCTTTTCTACTTCCCCACAGGCCAGGATACTACTCGCTCCTGGATTTGAATCTGTTGATGATAATCAACAGCCTTACGAACAGAGCATTCCGGATCAGGGTGATCCATCTCACTTGAATCCCATTCGGAAGCAAGGAGATCTAGTTCAAGAACTCATTAGGGAGTCGGATGAGCTGAGATCTAGATCCTTGGATGATACTGAGAGAGATGGTAATGTTCAAGATGGAGACACTTCTTGTTTAGCTACTTGTACCACAAGCGATATTGAGGAACCCTTTGAAGAGGGTGAAACTGATGATTTTGCTCCCCTTACATCCTGTGTTGGAACTCGGTGGTTCAGGGCACCTGAGTTACTCTATGGGTCCACAAATTATGGGCCAGAGATTGATTTGTGGTCACTAGGTTGCATTTTTGCGGAGCTTTTGAGTTTGGAGCCGCTTTTTCCTGGAAATTCCGACATCGATCAATTGGGCAGGATTTTCTGTGTTTTGGGGAACTTGTCTGAAGAAGTCTGTCCTGGTTGTGCAGATCTTCCTGATTACAAAATGATTTCATTTGCTAAAGTTGATAATCCAATTGGCTTGGAGGCTTCTCTTTCGATCAGGTCAACAGATGAAGTTCTCCTTGTCAAGAAGTTACTCTGTTATAACCCAACCGGCAGAGCAACCGCAATGGAATTGCTCCATGACAAGTATCTGAATGAAGAACCTCTTCCAGTGCCATTGTCTGAGCTGAGAGTTCCTTCTAAACACTGTGTTCAAGATGAGGATTCGCCTAATGAATGGGGTGACTATAGGGATATCAACTCTGACTCCGAGTCTGATGAGTTTGGCCCCATGAAAGTTTCAACCACAGTTGATGGTTTCTCAATTCAGTTTTCTTGAGCTACGGAGTACAGTTCATCTGGAATTTGTTTCTCATCGAGAAGT
This sequence comes from Datura wrightii, assembly GCA_035772735.1. Taxonomy (NCBI): domain Eukaryota; kingdom Viridiplantae; phylum Streptophyta; class Magnoliopsida; order Solanales; family Solanaceae; genus Datura; species Datura wrightii. The sequence continues at coordinate 120,476,501 of JASDFA010000016.1, forward strand.
TCATGCATAATTTTAAGCTGCTGCTGGTTGCTTACTCTTTTTATTTGTTGGAGTAGATTTTTGTGGGTCTGCAAGAGTGAATATTCAGGGCAAAGATTTTGTAGAATCTTGCTATGAAAAAGTTAAAGAGTCATAGAAAGTCATCTTTTATGTTGTTTTTCTGTCTTTTTGTAATATTAGTATTCAAATGATGATATGAGTTACCTGAGCTTGGAATGGGAACAACTTCTCTATCTCTATTAGGTAAGGTTTGCGTACGCTCTACTCTTTTCAGATCTCACTTATGAGATTATATTGGATGTGATGTTTGCTTGTTTGTTAGATGTGGGACATGGGGAGACTTGTTAAGGTTCCCGCAGTTGAATACTTGAACAGAAGATTGTTCAATTGTTCGTCTAAAAGAAGCTTCTTCTATTCACGTTTGAATGAAGAATTTGTTGCATGAGATGCAATCTTTTCTTGAAATGGTGCAAAGGGAGAGCTAATTCCAATAAATGAGGTGGCTGTTAGATTTTGTTTGACAAAAATATTGATAGCGCAAAGATAGTGGCGCCCCATCAATGTATTAATTTAAGGTCTTATCGTTGTTGGTCCATTAGCATAGACAGAAGCGTGTAGTTTACAGTGCGCGTTCAGGCTGTAATTTCTAGCAGCTGATTTGATGAATATCTTAAAAACGCATAGTTTGCTAGGCCCGAAAGTACAATTATTTTTGACGCATTTTCATAACGATTTGACCTTCTATCTTCCCTGGGTGCTATATTAATAATGCACTATGTTGTTAACTATCATTATGCAAGCATTTAATTCAGTGTATAAGAATAATATTGAACATGATGTTTGAAAATATTTCATATGCTTAATTCTTTGAGCGGTTATGTGACGTTTTTCACCAATAATCCAAGATTGAAGCATGATTAATGTTGAATCTAAAGAATCAGAAATTGTTGTACATAAATTTGGTGGAAAAGTTTAGTATTTATAATTCACAGATTATCATTGTTATTTTTTGATAGGTTAAAGAATATCGACTAAACATCGTATAAGAGTTGCATTATCTAGGGATGGTGCTATATTACATGAATTATTAGATATAGTTGTGTAGCTTGTGCCGTTGTTAAGACTTGTTATTTCGGGCATGAGCTAAGAGCCATGAGCTAGAGAGCTATATGTTAGGCTAAAAATATAAAGTTTTAATAATTAACAAACATGTGCAAGAATCACATATTAAACATCTATCAAATAAAGACCGACGGTGTTTATGATAATGAATTACCGTAGAACCAGTTTCTTAACATATCTACTACAAGAGCTGCTATTAAGAGTACACTGTGAGAGTGAAGAGAACCAGGTCCTTCACAATAGACTGGAAGAAGACTGTTGATCAAGGCAAAGCAGATTTCAAATGTGTATTGTAGGATTCCTTGATGATTGGAGCAAGGAACAAGAAAGAATATGGGAACATTACTATATTTGCATACGTGGAAGAAGCTTTGAGAATAGGAGAAAAACAATCATCGAATGAAAGAAGTATCAAGTCAAACTCGGATAGGTTCTTGGATTCTTGAACTAATCCATGTTTAATTGGAAGAACAAAAAATGACCATTCTACTCCTATATAAATGTTTCATTGATTCTATCGAAGATAAGTAACTCAACTACAAAGAAAGAACAAGAGTGAGGTCTTATCACAAAAGTTTTTCAGCTTGAGAGAGTGACAACGACAAAAGGACCTGTTCCTATCCGGATTTATCACAACAATTCTTGTTATCTAGTTTGATTCGTTGAGCTTAATGGTAACCTTTACATTTCTAGTAAATTTATAATAGATATTTGTATTGTAAGCGCTTCCTTGACTAGGTAGAGTCTTACAAGAAGCAACTACAATTAGAGAGAATTATGGGGGGGGGGGGGGGGGAGGGGGGAGGGGGGGGGAGGGGTACTACGAGGTAGTCCCTTGATTATAGAGTTGTAACCTAAACTAATGGCTCAAATTAGTGTTAATTTGAGAGGAAAATCCTATGAGGTAGGCCATGGTTTTGACTCCCGGGAGAGGAGTTTTTCCACGTAAAAGTGCTTGTGGTGATTATTTTATTCTGCATTTACTTTTTGCATAGTTACCGAAGAACCTAGTTCTCGAGTACATAGGTGGTAATATAAAATAACAATTGGTATTAGAGCAGGCTTTTTAAAAAAGGCTAACACCTTGAAATATCAAATATGATTGCACCACCAGAAGTTCAAGAAGGTCTATCAATCACAAAGTCACCATTTTTCAGCGGAGAACATTATCAAAGGTGAAAGTAGAGAATGCATATATTCATTATGGATGAAGACATAGAGATTTGGAATGTAGTTCATAATGGTCCAAGGGTTCCCATGGTTCAGGATAAAGAAGGAAAAGGAACTAATGCTAAGCCTCACTGTACAAAGAAAGGACATCAAAAAATCCAATTAAATATCAAATTCAAGAGGATTCTTCTTTTGGATATTGGACCAAAGGTGGATAATTAAATCTCTTCCTACAACGCTGCAAATAAAATATGAGTGTCATGATCCGAACATAGGTCCGGATAGAGACACGAGAAAAGAACTTCGAGAGGCCCCAAGTCGACCCATGGCATGAATATAGTAGCTAAGAGCATACAACAAGCGGAAGTGAAATAATAAAACATTCTTAAGCGGAAGTCTGTATACATATTAATCTAAAACATGATCAACACTGACAAGCTAATCTTCTACATAATGTCTGAACTAACATAACTGATGAGCTGATGGGACTACATCCCCAACTAGCTCGACAAAATTCTAAAACTGAAATAACATATATATGGGTAACTAAATGTCTTCGAAGGATGAGGACTCAGCAACATTGGCTAAAATAGGTCTGAGAGCAAAACAGGACTACTGATGCGGCTGAGACTGATCCCTCAGACCTGTATGATGAAACGGTACAACATAGGGTATGCGATCAGTACTTGAAATGTATTGAGTATGAAAGGTTAGTAAAAACGGATAGTTAAAATACATAAGAGCTTATAAGAGTAGGACAACATGATCACGAAGTAAATATCATAATGTAAACATAAGGGCTCAAGGTTTTCAAACCATTAATAATCCAATCATAATCATAGTCATAAGAGAATATTTATAAAACATAACTTGAGCCAAAGTAACATAAACATAACCATGCATAAATCGTGAGGAACAATGGGAGGACTCGTCTTAAACGACACTATTATGATAGAGCTTACATGATGCCCCAACTTTTCGCTCAAGTGGACAGAGCTGTCCCAGGCTTGCCATGCAAAGGACGTGCATGATATGATATCACATGGGGATCTATAAATATATTTATATACCTACAGTGACACGTAGTTCTGGGACCACTGGGTTTACCTGAACGCCGGATCTACTCTGTGCTAGGCACTGCTCCCAAAAACATGTACATGAGGCTCATATCGTAATCATGAATCATTCATGAAGTTCATGGCCAAATAAATCATAACATACTTGATCATACTTGAAATACATAGTTAGCCATGAATAAGGGCCCGTGAGTCGGTCAAAAGTCATAAATTCATAAATCATGAGTAACATGCGTACTTGTGAAAATACATATATTTGATATTCATAAATCCATGAAGAGTACTTGAAGAGAAATCATAACATGAATCATAAATCATAATTTAGACTTAGTAAGATCAAAATCATAATAGAGTCATAACTTGAATTTTCATGAAGCTTGCATAATTGGGCATAATTTAATTAAAATATAAAACTATGAATTAATAATCAAAATAGGTATAAAATCTTTCCATAAATCTTAAAACATGGTTTGATACATGAAGGGAATTGACCCATAGATAGATCATAGAGAATTTCACAAAATTAGGGGTAAACCCCATAAGATCATGAACTTGAATCTAGAATTTAAATTCATAGAATTGAGAAGAATTTTGAGCATGAGAGTGAAAGAAACTCTCATTCATAGCCATACAAACCTGGATAAATCTGATTTACACTCCTCTTGGAAAGCCCAAAGGAATTGGAGAATTTCTCAAGCTTGATCTCCAAGGAAGAACTCTAAATTTGCATGCATGGAATGGTAAGGCTTGGGGTAGGTTTAGCACTCTTAAAATCCTTTTAACTGAGCTTAAAACGATGTTGTTTAGGACCTTAGAGCTTAGAAATTATGAAAACACCCTTAATGAAAAGTCTGGAAATTTAACACTGCCGTGACCATACCAATACCACGGGTCTTCATTCGATACCACGACTTGTGGTATCCATCCGTTGCTTCCTTAGGGTATTTCATCAATTCTTAGGTCCCCCGTAAGACGACTCAATAGAACAGGTCATTACTCAACAAAACAACCCGTTGTGTCCTCTCATCGTCACCACTGACTTCACACATACAACTTTTTGAGACTTTTACCACGAGTCCACCAACGACTCGTACATCCAAACCCCAGGTCGTTACTTCACTCGTTACTTCGCTAAATTTCAAAATCAAGTCTTCAATCACGATTGGATAGGACAAGTTGTTATTTGTCCCAACGGATCATCACTCCCACCCGTCGTTACGACTGCCTGTAACTACCTACCTTCTAGGATTCTTCCCAACGAGCTCATACCACGGCTCATTGCACTGACCAACGAGTCGTTCCATGGCTCATGGTCCAGGACCTATCAACCAACAGTCTCACTACGACAGAAAACCACGGTCCGTTGAAGCTTCCCACGACTCGTACAACGAGTCATCTTGTGGTAATTTTTCAACTTTTCTGCTGAGCACCCTTTAACTCCCGATTCTAATCTTAGGCACTTCCGGGGTATTACAATATCTCCCTCTTGGAAACATTCATCCTCGAATATAGGGTAAACATACTGAATCACCGGGGAAAAACTTGTCATCCCAAATACTGAACATCTAAAGCTGAAAACTGACAGAGTTAATGACTCCGGGCTGGAATACATGACTGAACTAAATTCATGAATCACACATACATACGTTGACATGGAAGAAGCTGGGACATAAACTAAACATGAAAATGAATAGAGTACTAATAAGGAAACTGATACCTCAAGCTGGAACTGAATCGGAAGGGAATTGATGCGGGTACTTAGTCATCATATTAGCTTCTACTTTCCTTGTAGCTTCCTCAACATGCTGATTCCTCCACAAAACCTTTACTGGAGCCACTTCCTTATTTCTCAACTTTTGAATCTGAAGATCAAGTATTTCAATCAAAGCCTCTTCATAGCTAAGGTTATCCTTCACTCCTACGCTCTCCACCGGGACAACCAAAGCCAGATCACCCATACACTTCTTTAAAAGGGATACATGGAAAACTGGATGCATTGAAGCCAATTCTAAGGGCAACTCCAACTCATAAGCCACCTTGCCAACACGTCTCACAATCCAGTACGGGCCAGCATAACGGGGACTAAGTGTCCCTTTCTTCCTGAATCTCATCACTCCCTTCATAGGAGACACCTTCAAAAACACCCAATCATCAACTTTGAACTCAAGCTCTCTCCTCTTCATATCCGCATAAGACTTTTGGCGACTCTGAGCTGTTTTCAACCTTTCCCTTATAAGCTGAACTTTCTCCATAGCCTCATGAACTGAGTTTGGTCCTACCAACATAGCTTCACTAACTTCAAACCAACTAATAGGCGATCTATATCTCCGCCCATAAAGAGTCTCAAATGGAGCCATTTGAATGCAGGAATAGTAACTGTTGTTATATGCAAACTTGATGAGAGGTAAATGGTCATCCTAACTACCTTTGAAATCAATCACATATGCTCTCAACATATCCTCAAGAGTCTGAATGGTCCGTTCAGCCTGATTATCTATTTGCGGGTGAAATGCTGTACTAAGCTTAACTTGAGTACCGAGTCCCTTTTGAAATGATCTCCCAAACTGGGAGGTAAAATGAGTACCTCTATCTGATATGATAGACAAGAGCACTCCATGTGAATGAACTAACTCCCAAATATACAATTTAGCATAATTCTCCGCTGACTCGGTAGTTTTGACCGGTAAAAAATAAGTTGCTTTAGTAAACTTATCTACGACAACCCAAATAGAATCATATTATCGGCGAGTACAAGGCAACCCTTTAATGAAGTCCATATTGATTTCCTACCACTTCCAAGTAGTAATAATAATGTATTGAAGCACACCTATAGGTCTTTGATGCTCAACTTTCACTTGTTGACAGTTCGGACACCTTGCCACAAACTCTGCTATGTCCTTCTTCATGTCATTCTACCAATAAAGTTTCCATAGATCACGGTACATCTTGGTGGCACCTGGATGTTTAGAGTATCTGAACCATGAGCCTCATGCAATATCTGCTCCCTCAAGTCATCAACACCCAGTACACATAAACGACCCTGATATCGTAATACACCATCTCCCCGAAAACCTCCACCTTTTGATTCTGAACAGCTTTCTTCAATTTTACCAAAATAGGATCCTCGTCTTGTCTAGCCTTTACTTCGTTCACCAAGGAAGATTCTGATCCATTTTGAACAATGAAACCACCATCCGTCGAGTCAACAAGACGAACTCCTAATCGTGCAACCCTATGCACATCCTTCACAAACTCCTTTCTCTTGTCATTTACATGAGACACACTCTCCATAGAAAGCCTGCTAAGAGCGTCTGCCACTACATTGGCCTTGCCCGGATGATAAAGGACACTCATATCGTAATCCTTAAGAAGATCTAACCACCTCATTTGATGTAGAGTTAGATCCTTCTGGGTGAACACGTACTGTAGGCTTTTGTGGTCCGTAAACACATCCACATGGAACCTATTCAGATAGTATCTCCAAATCTTCAAGGAAAATACTACCATTGTGTCACGATCGTACATAGCCCCTGATCGTAACATGGGACAATAAACCCCGAGAGGCCCCAAGTCAACCCATGGCATAAGCATACATCTAACTTCATTCACTTTAAGCGAAAGACTGAACATAAGGCATAGTGGAAACGTAAACATAACATAACATGTCATAACAATTGGAAACACTGGACATATACATAAGCTGAGTACTACATACTTTCTGAAAGCCTCTACTGTATAAGATGGGTTGATGGAAAACACCCCCAACTAACCTGGCCAAATACTGTAACATAGAATAACATAAATATCTAGTCAAACGGCCCTTGAAACATGAGGACTCACCAACAAAGCTGATAATAATAATTCCAAGGTGGTTTAAGGATAAGGATGAGCCTGAGAGCCAAGTCCTATATCATGAAATGATACAACATAGAAAGTATGTGGTCAGTACGTGGAATGTACCGAGTATGCAAGGTAAGTAAAACATACATTTAAAACATGCAAAAATTAGTAAAACATCATAAGAGTGGGACATCATGCTTATCATAAACATCGTAACATATCGTAAAGCTCAAGGTTTTCAAATCATTCATAAACGATTCATTATCATGATCATAAGAGAAAATTTATCAAATCATCACTTGAGCCAATATCATAAATATAAAACAATGCATAAAACATCCGGAACAATGGGAGGACTCGTCATAACCGACACCATCATGGTAGAGCCTTTCATGATGCCCCAACTATCTCATTCAAGTGGGCAGAGTCGCCTCTGGCTTGCCAGGCCAGGGACGTGCATTATGTGATATCACGAAAAGAGGGGATCATTATCATTGTAATGTATCATTATAATCCTATGGTGGCATGTGGTTATGAGACACCGGCATAGTCCTTTGAATGCCGAGCTGCTTGGTGTTAGACACGGCTCCCAAAAACATTCATATTAGGCCATAGGTAAATCAATAACATCATTCATTAAGATTCAAGGGTAAAATAAACATTCATCATTCATTGATCCCCATTAAAACATGATTAGCCAAGAATCAAAGGCCCTTTATTCGGTCAACATCATAAATTGATAAGTCATGAGATCCATTTCATACATCATAAATTATTCTTCAACATGTGGTCATTGCCTAATACTTTACTATGCTTTACAATACTCAATTCATTTGAACACGTTCTTATAAACTTGGATAACTTGAAAACATGCTTTTCATCATCAATCGTTCATAAATCATAAGGCCCATGCATACTTGAAGATCATGCATATAACTTGTAAATCATCAAATCATGTTGGGTATTTGAATAAATCCATATGTCAAATCACAGATCATGCTGAGTTTGTAAATATCAACAATTGAAGAGAAGATCATAAATCGATTCATCATAGATCATGCATAATTAGGCTTAATTTAGTAGAAATTAAAATCAATAAGTTTATAATCGAAAATAGCTGTAAGACCTGATCAAAACCCATGGAATATGATGTAAATCACAATTTATAATAGCCCATTAGCAAAACATTAGATTTTCACAAGAATCGAATTTAAAACCCCATGAGATTTTTGATAGATTTTCATAAATTAGTAGAGAATGGGAGTGGGTGTGAATAAAAACATCCATTCATAACCCTACATACCTGGGTAAGTTCAGATTCTAGAGTTCTTGGATGCCCAATGGAGAATTGATAGGGAAAAACTTGAATCTATGTTTGATCTCTCTAGAATTCTCTTGCGTGCATGGGAATGGCTTAAGAAAAAGGGACTTAACCTATCTTATTATTCCCAAAAAAATACATAAAACGATGTAGTTTAGGGACTTAGAGCGTAGAAAGGTCGAAAATACCCTTAGATGAAATACCTAGAAAATTCTGCACAGATTGATCCAATCGGCGTACAAACGACTCGTTGGAAGCTACCACGACTCGTGGTATGGCCCGTCATATGCACTGCCCAGGCCCTAATCCTAGATTCATACCACAGCTCGATAGGACGACTCGTCCTTTGATCAAATGGATCATTGGGTCGATCGTTGCTTGTTCCCCTGAAACCCTGAGCTTCTCCTTACAATGAGCCTCACCATGACTCATGGTTACTTCCAACAAGTCTTGGTAACCATCTGTTAAGTCCACTAGAGATCTGACCACCTATACAACAATTGGTGACAATGGATCGTCATATCTCACAATGAGTCGTTGAATGACTCATTACATCCCCCATGCTTAAGTCCAGTATTCACCCACGATCACCAACAATGACTCATTGTTAAAGGCAATGAGTCGTTACATCACCCGTTGTATCCACTGCCACTAGGACTCCCAAAACCATGACTGCTAACAATGGCTTGTGGTTTCCAACCACGAGCTGTTACATCACTCGTCCTATGACTTTTTCCTAGTTTTTCAGCCAACTTCAAATTTTGATCCCGGGTCTAATCTTAGGCATTTTTGGGGTATTACACACTTCCAACTCGAGGTCGTGAGTCGGATAGTTCTTCTTATGTACTTTTAGCTACCTAGAAGCATAGGCTATAACCTTACCGTGCTATATTAATACACAACCAAGGCCGATCCTAGAGGCATCACAATATGCCACAAATCTATCAGTACCCTTAGGTAGAGTCAACACTGGTGCTGAGGTGAGTCGAGTCTTCAACTCTTGGAAGCTCTTTCCACAAGCCTCCGACCATTGGAACTTTACTTTCTTCTGGGTCAACTTAGTCAACAGTGCTGCAATGGATGAAAATCCTTCCATAAACCTCCTATAGTAACCAGCTAAGCCCAAGAAACTCCTAATATCCGAGGGACTCACTGGTCTAGGCCAATTCTTCACAGCTTTTATCTTTTGAAAGTCCACCTGTAACACCCTCACTTGACACCACATGACCCAAAAATGCTACCGAGTTTAACCAAAACTCACATTTGCTGAACTTAGCATACAATTGGCGATCCTTAAGAGTATATAGTACTACCCTTAGATGAGCGACATTCTCCTCTTTGTTCCGAGAGTATATGAGAATGTCATCTATGAACACGATCACGAACATATCCAAATACGGCTTGAACACCCTATTCATCAAATCCATAAAAGCTGCAGGAGCATTCGTTAGTGTAAAAGACATAACTACAAACTCATAGTAATCATACCGAGTCCTGAAGGCTGTCTTCGGGATGTCACTCTCTCTATCCCTAAGCTGATGGTATACGAATCTAAGGTCTATATTTGAAAAACACTTGGCACCCTGAAGCTGATCAAACAAGTCATCAAATCCAGGGGAGAGGGTATCTGTTCTTGACTGCGACCTTATTCAACTGTCGATAGTTAATACACATTCGAAGAGAACCATCCTTCTTTCGGACAAAGAGAACTGGTGCACCCCACGGGGATTTGCTCGATTTGATGAAACCTTTGTCTAAAAGATACCTCAACTGCTCCTTCAACTCCTTTAGCTCAGCAGGAGCCATTCTGTAAGGAGGAATAGATATATGCTACGTATTGGGAAGAAGGTCAATACCAAAATCAATCTCCCGCTCACGAGGAATTCCCAGTAAATCATTTGGAAACACTTCTAGATATTCACACACTACAGGAACTGACTGGATAGTCAAGGTTTCAGATGTAGCATCCTTAACCCTAACTAGATGATACACACAACCTTTAGAGATCATCTTTCTGGCCTTAAAGTAGGAAATGAAACGACCTACAGGCACAGCTGAACTACTCTTTTACTCTAGGACTAGCTCACCTAGAAATCGAAACTCTACTGCATGGGTTTTATGATTTACTGAGGCATAACATGCATGTAGCCAATCCATGTCAAAGATAACATCAAAATCTGTCATGTCTAGATCTACTAAATCTGCTGAGGTGACTTTCTAAAGGACTGTGAGAAGGCAATTTCTATATATCCATCGAGCTATAACTGAATCACCAAACTGGAGTAGAGACTGAGAAGGGTTCTAATAGGTTTTCGGGACAGACTCTGAAATTACTAGCAACATAGGGCGTCACAAAAGATAAAGTAGCCCCTGGGTCTAACAATGCATATACATTAAAGTGGAATACTCGTAACATACCATTGACCACATCTGGTAAAGTCTCCTGCTCCTGAAGAGATGCAAGGGCAAAAACCTATTCTGGTGCTGACCGCCACCTGCACTGGTCGACGCACCCTGTTGAGCTAGGTGTGCTGGGGCTACTATTGAACTGGTATCTTGAGCACGACCTCTACCATCATCCTTCCTAGATAAAGGACACTCCCGACGCCTGTGCCCGGGTCTACCACACCCAAAATAGATATATGATCCAATCAAGCACTCCCTCTATGGGATTCTTGCCACACTTCCCGTAGATTGGAAAGGTATCTCCACCCACATGCTCCTCTGTCCCCTCAAGCCTAATACTCTTCTCCTCTGGTCACCTCGCGATCTAGATGGAGCACTGGCCGATGATGGTGCTGGAGCTAATGACCTCTAATGGGACTGCTGACGATGGCCAGCTCCTGACCTCTACTGGAAGAACCCATAACTGTCTGTCCTGGCCCTCTTGGCCTCTCTCTCTCTCAGATGCACCGCCTCCATCTGCTCGACATACTAAATCAATCAAGGAAAGTTAATGTCTTGATGAAGCATAGCGGTCCTACAATCCTTGACCAGGTAGTTCACTACTCCGTGAACAAACCTGCTCACCTAAGCTCTCTAATCAACCACCAGCTCTGGTGCATATTTGGACATACGGGTGAACTCCAAAGCATACTTTTGTACTGTCATGTTATTCTATCTCAGGTTCACAAACTTAGATGCCTTGGTGTCCTTCATCTCACGGGGAAAGAACCAATCCAAGAATGCGGTAAGAAACTCATCCCAAAAAATGGTACCCCCTCCATCTACTCTGCTATCCTTCCACTGTCTAAACCAGATATGTGCAACCCCTTTCAACTGATACGAGGCTAGGTCTGCGCACTCCTCCCACGTCACCTCCATGATTTGGGTGATCTTCTAAATCTCATCAATAAACTCATGTGGATCCTCTCCCACCTTCGATAAGAGAAACTCCAGAGGGTTCATCCTAAGAAAATCTTGACTCTTGCCGTTGCTGCATTCCCATTCTGGGGAACATGCAGATGTGGACTACCTGCACCTGGATAGAAATACCCTATGAAGCTTCACTGTTCCCTGGGATTGGCTTTGGGCCTTTCATGCAGCTTAGGACCACCTGCTGGTTGACCTAGGCGGTCGATTCCTGTGCCAACATTTGGATGGCTGCCCTAAATTCTGCATGGGCAACCTGCTGGGGCACATGATCCTCAGGGGGCTGGTGGGGCCTACTGGTGCCTACCCCCATTGCCATTCTCATGACCATTTCCATTTCCGTTTCTTCTTCTATTAACTCGGCGAGGAGGCATGATTTTGCAAACACATATAGAACGATTTAGAAGGATAAAGAGATATTTCATTGCATGACATAGATCATGAAAGAAGAGGAAGTTTCCTAAAATATTTTGTAGCCCCTTCGTCATAAGTGTGGCACGCTTTACACCCATGAAAAAGACTTTGCTTAACACGACTTTCAGAAACCCCAAAACGCTTCAAAACCTAATGCTCTGATACCAAGTTTGTCATGACCCAAATATAGGCCCGGATAGGACACAGGACAAGAAACCCCAAGAGGCCCCAAGTCGACCCATGGCATGAACATAGTAGCTAAGAGCATACAACAAGCGGAAGTGAAATAATAAAACATGCTTAAGCAGAATTCTGCATACATATCAATATAAAACAAAATCAACAACAAGCTGATCTTCTACATAATGTCTGAAAAGCCTCTAACATAACTAATAAGCTGATGGGACAACATCCCCAACTAGCTTGACAAAAGTATGAAACTGAAATAATATATAAATGGGTAACTAACTATCCTCGAAGGATGAGGACTCACAAACACTGGCTAAAATCGGTGTGAGAGAAAAGAAAGACTACTGATACGACTGAGACTGATTCCTTGGACCTGTATCATGAAACGATACAACTTAGGGTATGTGATCAGTACTTGAAATGTACTGAGTATGCAAGGTAAGTAAAAACAAACAGTTAAAATACATAAGAGCTGTAAGAGTAGTACAGCATGATCATGAAGTAAATATCATAATGTAAACAAAAAGGCTCAAGGTTTTCAAACCATTCATAATACAATTGTCCGTCTTCTGCGGTGACTACACGCAAGTGCACGTGGTCGAACAAGTAGTAAAGTGGCTTAAGTAAGCCAAGTATCGATCCCACATGGACTGAACTACGGTAATAATTAATTTAAGTGTTAATGAACTATATATTTAAGAATGCAGACAACCAAATAAATAATATTTTGAGAGTTTGAGTTTACTAATTAATACGAATCTAAGGCAAAATTATAAAGTGAGTCTGAACAATTGTAATGAGCAAGCTGAGGTTAAAACGAACATGCAGGGAATTAATTTATTGATACAATTCATTTAATCTTTCCTTCGGTTGCTAGTCAAGAATTATTGCCTATGGATTGGAACTTTCGTCTCGTATCCAACTTTAGAATCATGAACCTTCAATCTACATTTCTGTGATAAAAGAATTTCATGTTCTAGCCATACAAAACCGATTCCTTAATTGACTAATAAGACTTTCTGATATATTTCTATTGTGAATGTAAGTCAATTCTAAAATTTCCTAAACTAAGAAGAGATCATATCCTACCAATTCACCTCTTCCCAGTTTCTTTCCTTTTCAAAATCAAAATTGGATTGTTTAGATATACATTAACATTGGCCAAACATTAATGCAGTAAGAACAAGAATTGATAGAACAACCATGGAAGAAAAGATGAAAACTGAAATGATTAACAGTTACATTCCACTACAATTGTTCTTAACCTCAGCAAGAAGTGAATTTAGCCACTCATTTGTGGATTTAACATCATCAAATAAGTAGAATTTATACAAACAATTGAGGTAAAAGAGAAAGAGATAGAGAAGAACCCTAGAATTTTTGTCCCCTCAACTGCCTGTAACCCGCGTTCTTGCTCAACCAAGTCAGAATGTTTAAAAATAAACCTAAGTGTGTTATTTATACTAGTGGAAATTTTTCCCGAAATAACAAGCAACGTGGAACAGAGTGTATCGCGGAGCACTCCCTTCGTGCCACGGGGGTATCGCGGACCCTCTCTAGAATTTGGCTCATCATAAATTTCACCTTGGCATGCCACAGCTTGCATCGCAGAGCCTGGCCAACGTGCCACAGTGCTATCGCGCACCTACATTGGAAATTGATGTCCCAGGTAATTGTACTCAACGTGCCACGGCTTGCATCGCGTGGCGTTGCCTCCGTGTCATGAAGGTAACACGAGGCTTCACTGGAAATGGCAAAAATTAAATCACCCGAGGCAGAATTCCTCCGTGATGGCAGCGTGAAACGGCTCCATCTCGGAGCCCTTATTTTTGCTGCTCTTGCCTGATCTTTTCCACTCCTTGCTTCCAAGTCCATTCCCAATTTTTACCAACATGTATCTTAGCTTCCCAAAATTCCATTTTACCTGCAAAACAACACTAATCATGTTGGTTAGTATAATTTCACATTTTAACTATAAATCACATGAGAATGCACAAATAACGATAGATAACAAAGACGAAATGAAGCATTTGAGTATCACTTGGGCATATAATTCTGCCCAAGGTCAACAATCATAATCATAGTCATAAGAGAAGCTTTATAAAATGTAACTTGAGCCAAAATAACATAAATATAACCATGTATAAATCATGAGGAAAAATGGGAGGACTAGTCTTAACCGACACCATCATGATAGAGCTTACATGATGCCCCATCTTTCGCTCAAGTGGTCAGAGCCGTCCTAGGCTTACCAAGAAAGGGATGTGCATGATGTGATACCACAGGAGATCTATAAATATATGTATATACCTATGGTGACACGTAGTTCTGAGACCACTGGGTTTTCCTGAACGCCGGGTCTACTCAGTGTTAGACACTGCTCCAAAAAATATGCACATGAGGCTCATATGTAATCGTGAATCATTCATGAAGTTCATGGCCAAATAATTCATAACATACTTGATCATACTTGAAATACATAATTAGCCATGAATAAGGGTCCATGAGTTGGCCAAAAGTCATAAATTCACAAATCATGAGTAACATGCATACTTTTGAAAATACATATACTTGATATTCATGAATCCATGAAGAGTACTTGAAGAGAAATCATTACATGAATCATAAATCATAATTTAGACTTTGTAAGATCAAAATCATAATAGTCATAACTTGACTTTTCATGAAACTTTCATAATTGGGAATAATTTAATTAAAATATGAAACTATGAATTAATAATTAAAATAGGTATAAAATCTGACCATAAATCTTAAAACATGATTTGATACATGAAGGGAATTGACCAATAGATAGATCATAGAGAATTTCACAAAATTAGGGGTAAACCCCATAAGATCATGAACTTGAATCTAGAATTTAAATTCATAGAATTGAGAAGATTTTTGAGCATGAGAGTGAAAGAAACTCTCATTCATAGCCCTACATACCTGGGTAAATCTGATTTACATTCCTCTTAGAAAGCCCAAAGGAATTGGAGAAGGAATTGGGAAATTTCTCAAGCTTGATCTCCAAGGAAGAACTTTAAATTTGCATGCATGGAATGATAAGGCTTAGGGTAGGTTTAACACTCTCAAAACCCTTCTAACTGAGCTTAAAACGATATAGTTTAGGACCTTATAGCTTAGAAATTACGAAATATCCTCAATGAAAAGTCTAGAAATTTAACACTGCTAATGACCATGAACAATACCACGAGTACCCCTTCGATACCACGACTTATGGTATTCATCCATTGCTTCCTTCTAGTGTTTCTTCAATTCTCAGGTTCCACGTACGACGACTCGACAAAACAGTCATTACTCGACACAATGACCCATTGTGTCCTCTTGTCGTCATCACTGACTCTACACATATAACTTTCTGAGACTTCTACCACGAGTCCACCAACGACTCATACCTCTAAACCATGGGTAATTACTTTGCTCGTTACTTTGCTAAATTCCAAACTCAGGTCTTCAACCACGACCGGACAGGACGAGTCGTTACTTGTCCCAACGACTTGTCACTCCCGCCCGTCATTACCACTACCCACAATTACTTACCTTCTAGGATTCTTCCCAACGGGCTCATACCACAACTCATTGCACTGACCAATGAGTCGTCCCATGGCTCGTGGTCCAGGACCTGTCGACCAATAGTCTCAACACGACAGGAACCCATGGTCCGTTGAAGCTTCCCACGACTCATACAACGAGTTGTCCTGTGGTAATTTTCCAACTTTTCTAGTGAACACCCTTTAACTCCCGAGTCTAGTCTTAGGAACTTTTATGTTGTCTGCCTCATCCATCAAAACTCGGTTGTCGAGTTATTTCCCAATGAATACATTGCATTTGAAAGCACGCTTGTTAATTAAGTTCTCACTAAAATGATGTCTTTGTCAAATTAAATTCAAAGTACTCAATGTTCACATCACCAAATAGGTCTTTATTCACTCATAAGTCTTCTCTTAAAACCCGCTCTCTGCAATATAAATAAAGTCTCTATTCTCTCTAAAAATTTTAAATTTCAAAATAAATTCTGGTGCTAAGTTTCTAAATCAAAATAAACCTCTCTCAAAACTTTAACAATGTCAACTCCTCAATATCATGTCAAGAGTATCTCAATTGAATTTGAAAATCCTTACCCCTATGTGAACATTCAAACTCACATTAGGGAAATTCTAAAATCCATCAAGAACTTCCTCCTTCCATCACCGAAAACCCTAATAAATCTAAAGATTTCCTTCAAGGTGAGAAAGAGCAGAGATTTAAGGGGAACATGTATTGATAATAAGGAAGTAACTCAAGATATGTATGAGAATGAAAATGTCCATGAAATTGAGAAGGGTGACGAACAAAGGATCGATGACATAGTGATTCAAGGAGAACTACCCATGGTAGTGTTTCAAGAAAAGGAAGAAAGAGAGAAATATGAAAATTTGACCGATGAAGGTGTTTATAACTAGGAACCAACTCCAATTGTTGAGGACAGGCAGGATTATACAGAAATCACTTCCAAGAAAAAAAATTGATGCTACCAAAGAACCTATTTCTTTGGAGAAAAATATAGAAAGAAGAGAAGAAACTAAGGAAGTCAAATTCAACATCAAAAGAGGTACACCCTTAATGTAGCCTAGACAGAAGTATAGAGAAATATGACAAATGATGAGAGTTCTGAAGATGATGTAACTGTGGCTGCAATATAAGCCACAATAAGAAGTGAAGCTCTAAAAAAAGCAGAGAATGCATCAATATCATTTATTAATGTCATACTTTATTAGGTTGTTTGACCGTGATTCATCTTTACAAGCATGTGCATATGATAAGATTTGAAGAAAGGTGGCATGATCAATATCGAGTTTAAATTTTAGCTTCTACAACTAGCTTATATGATCTATGCTTTGCATGGCATGAGTTTGAGAAGATGATCAAACCTTATGATATCTTGTATTGTATATGGGAAAGGAATTCAAGTTTTGAGACAAGTTGTTATAGCTTTAGCCTATGTGGAGGGAGTGTCTCATGGTAGGCCGAGTCAATGGGATAAGTGTGGCCATAATTATATCAATAGAAATACCAGTGAACCAAATATGACATGTCAGGAGAACAAAAAGATCAAAATTGAGCATAGAGTGAATGTTTATATGAAATTACAGTTTCGCTTCATATGAAATGAATTCACAGTTGCATATGTGCATGATGAATCCTATTATGATAGGTTCCGTAAAGTTGAGGAAAATGTGTTTGACATATATAACTATGTTAGCTTGGGCACTTGCATGGGAGATTATCCCCATGGGTTGTAGGTTTTCGTATGGAATACTTCAGGGTGTATGAGAAACTTGTCTAAAGTAATGAGTTGCTAGAGGTTCAACGTACTTTTATGCTATCATATACATGATTTTTATGAATTGGAAGAGTTAGTATATAAAATATGTGGTATGCCATTAGTTAGATCCAATAATTCACTATAGGGTGCAATATACTACTTTGAGATTAACTTAGAGTTAGTTATAGCTAGAAAGACGTAAAAAGAGTTTGTTGTTTTGGAGTCAGTTTTCCTAGACCAACTGAGATCACCACAATAGTGGAAATTTACGACTATATACGTTTAGAAAGAATATGACAATTGTCATGTAGAGGAGTAGACTATCAAAGCATTTTTGGCTTGACCGACCAAGGAGACCATTTAGTTCTAATGAGAAGACAAGCAAGAGTTTAGATTTTAGAAACTTAAAGACTATAATGACAACAAACTCAATATGTGTGATTTGCCTATAGGTATAGAAAGGTAAAGATGTTACATAAGCATTGGAATAGTTAAAGAATCATGAGAAGAACTATAGGACTAATTATTAGGTGTTAATTATAGCAGTTTGGTATATAGAAGTGTGATGTACAAGACGTATCTATTTGTATTACAAGGTCATATAGGTTACGTAGTGATTCCTAAGGTATGCAGTATGTCCTTAAGAAAAAGGGACCACCATAGAGGTAGCAACAAAGAGTATGGTTGATACACTAAGTTCTTACACTATCCTTGCATTATTTTTTAGCCAAAAAACGATATATAAGATATATGTTCAATAGCTGATGACTTATGCGTGTCGATGTCATTTTTATTGTATAGGTAAGACATGTTAATGATGCACCATAGAATATGCTGAAGACGGGATAAGACATGTGGACTAGATATCCCATGTATCATAAGCAACTTATGATTGGTGTTAGCAGTATCAGTTTCAATAGTGGCAGTATTAGTGGTGCCAACTTCAGTAATAGTAGCTTTCCAACAACAGTGGCTTGTAGTATGTTTTTAGTTGGTGCAACAATGAGGAAATTACTCCATAGGAAGTCTTAGGTGTTTTGGACACCCAAATCAAGTTAAGTGTAAAATTTACATTACTAGCTTATGATCATTTAGTGAGGGTTTACTAATGGCCAACGACTTGTTAAGAGTGTTTAACTTGGATAAGAAAATAAAGTTGGTAATTAATAAATCCTATTATGGCCTTAAACAAGCTCCTAAACAGTGGCATGTGAAATTTGATCAAGTCTTACTGAGAGATAATTTTTCTTTTGTTGAAGTAGATACATGTGTCTATACTAAAGTGGTATACAATGACTATGTGATAATATGCTTATATGTTGATGATATGCTTATATTTGGTACAAGTTTAAATATTGTGCAAAGTACCAAATTATTTTTATCTACTAATTTTGATATGTAAGATCTGGGTGAATTAAATATGATATTGGGAGTTTAAGTTATATAGAATCAAGATGGTATAATGTTGTCACAAAAATATTATGTGGAGAGACTTCTTAAAAAGTTTGAATGTTTTGAGGTGACACCTGTGACCACTCTGTATGATGCTAACTCTCAATTGAAAAATAATAATGGTGACTCAACTGCTTAGTATAAATATGCACAAATTATTGAGAGCTGATGCATTTAATAGATTTTACAAGGTCTGATATAGCCTATGCAGTGTGTAGACTGAGTAGATATACACATAATGCCAATAAAAAACATTGATCTACATTAATTAGACTAATGAAATATTTGAAAGGAACCATGAATTATGGTATCCTGTATAGTGGATTTCCTTCTATATTAGAAGGGTACTGTGATGCAAACCGAATCTCTAATTCAGATGAAACAAAATCCACTAGTGGCTATGTGTTCACCTTTAGTGGGGGTACAATATCGTGAAAATCAACTAAGCAAACAATCATTTTTAAATAGACTATGGAGTTCGAGTTGTAGCTTTGGAGTTAGATGGTTCTGAGGCTGAGTGGCAAAGAAATTTCTTAGCAAATATCCCTTTAATAAAGGATGAATTGCCTCCTATGCCTATGCATTGTGATTGTCAAGAATCAACTGTCATTGCAAAGAATAAATCTTATAATTGTAAGAGTAGACACATGAAATTGAGACATAATGTTATTAAGCAGCTGCAGAGAGATGAAATAATTTTTATTGACTATGTGAAGTTAGAAGGGAATTTGGCTGATTCTCTGATTAAACCTATGGGAAGAAAATTAATTCTTCAAACTTCAAAAGAGATTGGCTTATGTAATACCCCAAAAGTGCTTGAGAATAGGCCAGGGAGTTAAAAGTTGAAAACTGCTGAAATGGGGAAAATTGCACTAAACGGGCCATGGAACGACTTGTGGTATCAAACCACGGGTCATTTTATGCAGTCGTTGGTTAGGGAAGGCTGGGTGATAGTGGAGACAACGGACGACACAACGACTCATTGTTGGGAACAATGAGCCATTGTCAACAGGCGTTGGAGGAGGCTGGGTTCAACAGGTGGCATACAACGGGTCTTCCAACGACTCGTGGTGGGGTGTAACGACTCATTGTACACGGTCATTGTTTGAGTGCAAGAATTTCCAGTGTATGTGACAGATCATGACCATGACTCATTGGAGGAAACAACGAGTAGTAGTAAGGCTTGTGGTAATGTCAAGACCCGAGAGTACACCTAGATCGTACACACGGGACAAGGAGTCCCAAAAGACCCCAAGTCGACCCATGGCGTGAGCATAACATTAATTCATTCATATCTAGTGGAAAAACTTAACTCATAAATCGAGATCTAACTGCAAATTATATCATGAGAGATAAGGGAAACAACAACACAAGATCCAAACATAAGCGGCTAAATACTACACATAAGTTTAAAAGCCTCTAGTCATGAAGGATGGGCTGAAGGGACAAGACCCCAACTAACTCAAACATTCTGAAAGCATAAAACAATAAATAAATCTGAACATGAAGCCCCCGGATTATGAGGACTCACCACTGGAGGGATAACAAACTCAGCACGAACTATGAGCGATGCTAAGCCTGCGAACCAGATCCTGAAAATATATAGTTCAGTACTCGAAAAGTATTAAATATGTAAGGTATGCAAAAGAATGCTTAAAACATAAAAGTGATAGGAGTGGGGACATCATGATCATAAAACTGAAATCACAAGTATATCGTAAGGCTCAATATTTTAATAAAATATCAATAAACCCATCAAGTCATAATATGAGGAGAAAACAAATCATAAATCGTGACTTGAGCCAAAATAACATGGTCATGCATATTTCAAAGTCGTGAGGAACAATGGGAGATTTCTATAACTGACATACTTCACATGAGCACACTGAAATCCGACTTGTACGCCCAGTCGGGAGGCCGTTCATACCTTTCCAAGGGTATGAACCATGAAGGTGTGATATCACTCATGAAGACCCCATAGGGCATATGGGACAATCATTGAGGAGGTCCCAACATAATCCTACAGTGGAATGTAGTTCTGAGATTCGGGGTGTAACCTAGGCCCCGAGCCTACTCAGTGTTAAGTACTGCTTCCAAAACATGCAACGTGCTCATAGAATTCATACATGACATGCATGGCTAACTAAATCGTGATAATTATATCATGCTTGCAACTTCATAATCCTAGCCATGGAAATTGGGCCTGTGAGCCGGCCATGAATCATAGTTTATAAACCACAAGCAACATGTAGGCATTGCCTATAATTTCAAACCTACTTGAAATGCTTAAATTGTAGAAACGTGTTCATGATAACACGAGTAATTGAAAACATGCTTAAATTCAAGAGTTCATATATCAAGCTTTGAAAATCACCATAACCATAAATTTCACTAAAAACCCCCATGATTTTGGGACATGAGATTTTAAGAATTAATTTATCAAATATTAAGCAAAATAGGTAGAAAACAAATTCAACCCATGAGTTTAGACATACTTCATCATGTTCATATCAATTTTTTTTAAAGAAACATGCATTAGGACTTATGACCCATCGAAAGTTGGTAGCTTAATCATAGAGTTAGGGAGAAATTTGGGCATGGGTAGGGACTAAACTACCCATTCAACACCCCACATACCTGGAAATTTCGAGTCTCCTAACTTCCTTGAAAACCCTAGGTAGATTTTTGAAGAATTCTCGAAGAAGGCACTAGAATTTCCTTTCCTCCTTCCTCTCTAACCTTATGTGAGCAGAAATGAAGTTTTTAGGAATGACTTCCCCTTTAAAAGACCTAGTCCCAACCTCAAAACGACGTAGTTTAGGTCTTAGGGGCGTAGGAAATTACGAGAAAGCCCTCACTAATTTGCAAGAAATAACTGCCAGGTGACCCTAATGGGCGACCTGACGATTTGTTGCCAGGAACGACGAGTCGTATGGTCATTTCGTCAAGTTCACTGGAATTTTCCCTTGGCTCATAACAGAGGACACAATGATTCGTCCCCCAAGAAAATGACTCGTTACCAGCTTTCGTCAAGTACACTTGATAAGCCTTACTATCATACTCTAGGACCACCCAACGATTGACATGACGTCTCGTGGTGTTTGACCATGAGTCGTTACATCACCCGTGGGGACCCTGAGTCCCACATCATCCCAGGCCTTCCCAACGAGTCACTTGACGACTCGTTTGGCCTCCTCACGTGTCGTTAAGTGACCTGTTCTGCAACTGCTGTAGTATTTTCCAGTTTTTCTCCTGACCCTTTTCTAGACCTTATCCCTGGGTTCTAGGGGTATAACAGGTAAGAAGGTTCAGCTTTTTTGAAAGGGAAACAACAGTCAATGTAACGACCCATTGTCTCAGAGGACGAGTGGTCCTGTCCATTCGTCGTTTAGATTCGGAGGAAAGTCCCATGCAGTGCAAATGACGAGCAACAGAATGGGTCATCGTTGGTTCTAATGACCCGTTGGTCCAACCTGGACAGTTTTCAGGGAAGATTCATTAAGGGCATTTTTGATTTTTTCACGCTATAAGACCCTAAACTACGTCGTTTTAGCTTATGAAAGGTGGGTTTTTAGGGGGATAATTTATTCTAAGTCCTCATTAATGCATGCAAGAACATAGAGAGGTAATAAAAGGTTATTCAAGGCTTTTATCTTCAATTCTTCCAATTTCCTTCTTGGGAATTCAAGGGAAGTTTAGAACCAGTTATTCCTAGGTATGTAAGGCTCTCAATAGGTGATTCCTTCCACACCCATCCATCCTTTATGATTTTACGAAAATTTTATTAAAAACTCATGGGGTTTTGAATTCAATTTATATGAAAGTCTAATGATTTGATAATGGGTTTTGTAATTTTAGAATTTTATCATATTCTATGGGTTTTTGAGTAGCTTTTATGATTTAAATTATTTATAATATTATCGATTTTGATTTCTATATAATTAAGCCTAATTATGCTAACCCATGATGAATAGATTTATGATATACTTTTCCATTGATGATATTTACAAGTCCAACATGAATTATGATTCAAATTATGAATTTTTTTATTACCCATCATGATTTTACGAATTTCAAGCTATATGCATGATCTACAAGTATGTCTAAGCCTTATGAATCATGAATTATGTTTTGGCTGACTCACGAGCCTTATGTCATGGCTAGTTCACATATGTACAAACATGTTATAATTATCATGATTTAACTAGCCTATGAATTTATACAAGTTAGGCTATGAGCACTACAAATATTTTGGGAGTAGTATCGAACATCGAGTAGGTTCGAGGCGCAGTTTAAGCCCCGGATCTCATAAACTATCTGCCACCATATGTATGTTGGGACGCTTTCATGATTGTCCCCAGCCCAAATATCCCTTTTTTATGATGATATCACACTTTCATGGTTTTACCTTGGCAAGGTATGGACACCCTCCTGACTAGGGTTACAAGTCGGGCTTCATGTCTCCTCATATAGGGTATGTTGGTTAAGAGAATCTCCCACTGTTTCTCATTATTTATGCATGTTATGATTATATATTTTGGCTCAAGTCATGTTAAGTGAAGCTCTTCTCTTATGATTATAATTATGTTAGCATTATGAATGTTTTAGAAACCTTGGGCCTTATGTAATATTAGATGTTATGATATGAGCATGATGTCCTACTCTTATGATTATTTATGAGTTATATATATATATTTTAAATGTCCTTTTAACTTAACTTGCATACTCAGTATATTCCACGTACTGACCGCATACTTTTTATGTTGTATCATTTCATGATACAGGACCCGGCTCTCAGGTTCACCCTCCTTAGTAGTGCTTCAGAGATTGTTATCAGTGTATTTGGTGAGTCGTCATGTTCCAAGGACCATATGTTTAGACTCTATGCTTTTATTTCAGTTTCAGAATTGTTGGGTTAGTTGGGGTGTTGTCCCATCAACCCGTCTTTCATGAATAGTGTTTTTTAGAAAACTTGTTGTAATCACCCATTCTCCTTTATTATGTCATGTTAACGTTTTCCTTATGCTAAGTCTTCTGCTCATATGATTGAATTAGATGTATGCTCATGCCATGGGTGGACTTGGGGTCTCTTGGGGCTCCTTGTCCCATTTTTACTATCCGGGTATATGTTCGGGTCGTGAAAAACTTGGTATCAGAGCCATTGGTTTGAAGTATCCTAGGGTGTCTAAAAGCCGCATTAAGTAGAGTCTTTTTTCATGGGTGTGAAGTGCACCACACTTATGAAAAAGAGGCTACTAGACGTTTAGGAAAGGTTCCTTCTTTCATGATCTATATCGTGCGATGAAAGTCCTTTACTCTTCTAATTCATGCTACTTGCATTTGCAGAATCATGCCTCCACGCTGAGTGAACGCCAGGAGAAATCATAATGGTAATGATCATGAGGGTGTCCATGATGGTGAGCATTATCCAACCCTACCCCTTCATGAGGAGCACGCACTAGAGCCAACTGTCCACGCGGAGTTTAGGGAAGCGATTCAGATGCTGGCACAGGCCATGACTGTCGAGATTCAAAATCAGATGGTGGCGCATTACCCTCAGAATGGGAATGCAGCGAAAGACAGGGTGATGGATTTCTTGAGGATGAGCCCTCCTGAGTTCACGGGGTCAAAGGTGGACAAGGATCCACATGATTTCATTGAGGAGATTTTGAAGATCACCCAGGTTGTGGGGGTGAACAATGAGGAGTGTGTTGACTTGACCTCCTATCAACTAAAGGGGGTGGCTCAAATATGGTTTAAGCAGTGGAGAGATGCCAGAGCAGCGGGTGTAGGCCTGATAGGTTGGGAGGAGTTCCACGCAACATTTATGGATCGATTTTTCCCTCAGGAGATGAGGGAGCTCCAGGCGGCGGAGTTTGTTAATTGAAGAAAGGTAATATGTCCGTTTAGGAGTACACATTAGAGTTCACCCAATTTCCAAGTATGCTCCGGAGTAGGTGGCGGACCAGAGGGCTCAGGTGAGCCGTTTTATGCATTGGGTGGCAGATTACTTGGACAAGAATTGCAGGATCACCATGCTTTATCGGGATATCAATTTTTCCCATATTGTATTGCATGCATAGCAGATGGAGTCGGTCTACCACAGACAAAAGGAGGCTAAGAGGGCTAGGACCAACTGTTATGGGACTTCTCAAGTCAGGTTAGGGGGTGGACAGTGTCAGCAGTCCCAGCACAGGTCTATCGCTCCGGCACCATCATCAGCTAGCACGCCATCTAGGTTTAGAGGAGATTATAGGAGCAGGGCTTCAGGATCAAGGAACCAAGGTATCATGCAGATGGAGCGCACTTTTCCAGTTTGTGTGAAGTGTGGCAATAATTATCCCGGGAGGTGCCTGGTCGGCGCGGATGCTTATTTCGGGTGTGGCAAACCCAGACACAGACTCAGAGATTACCCTTAAGCCAAATCAGGGGCCGGTGGAGCCCGTGTGATAGCAACCAGCTTTGCCGCTCCAGCAACACGTCCTCCTCAGCAAGGTGCCTCTACTAGTTCAGCAGGCGGTGAACGCCAAAATAGGTTTTATGCTTTAGTGCCTCGCCAGGAGTAGGAGGTTTCACCAGATGTGGTCATTGGTATGTTGCAAGTCTTCCATATTGATGCTTATGCATTGTTAGATCCAAGAGCTTCTTTGTCTTTTGTGACCCCTTACATTGCTAGTAGTTTTGGAGTTAGCCCTGAAATTCTGTCAGAGCCGTTCTCAGTCTCTACTCTAGTCGGTGAATCAGTTGTAGCTAGGTGGGTGTGTAGAGGTTGCCCCATTACAGGGTTGCATAAGGTCACTTTCGCAGACTTAGTAGAGTTAGCTATGACTGACTTTGAAATCATTTTAGGCATGGATTGGTTGTTTGCATATTATGCTTCGATTAATTATAGGATCTGTGTGGTGGAATTCCGATTTACGGGTGAGTCAGTTTTAGATTGGAAGGGTAATTCAGCTATACCATCCGGTCGGTTTATTTCATATCTTAAGGCTAGGAAAATGATTTCTAAGGGCTGCATGTATTACCTAGTTAGGGTTACGGATGTTGAGTCCGGGACCCCAGCTATGCAGTCAGTTCCAGTGTTGTGTGAGTATCTGGAGGTTTTTCCCGACGAGTTGCCAAGTTTTCCTCCTGAAAGGGAAATTGATTTCGACATTGATCTCTTACCCAATACACAACCTATCTCTATTCCTCCCTACAGATGGCTCCAGCCGAGCTAAAAGAGTTGAAGGATTAGTTGAAGGACCTGTTGGGAAAGGGCTTTATTAGGCCGAGTAAGTCTCCATGGGGCACACCAGTGTTATTTTTCCGGAAGAAAGATTGCTCTCTTCGGATGTGTATTGACTCTTGGCAGTTGAACAAGGTCACCGTCAAGAATAGGTATCCTTTGCCCAGGTCCGATGATTTGTTCGACCAGCTTCAGGGTGCCAAGTATTTCTCCAAGATTGATCTTAGATCCGACTATCACCAGCTCAAGGTTCGGGAGAGTGACATCTCGAAAACCACTTTCAAAACTCGGTATGGTCACTACAAATTTGTTGTTATGTCTTTTGGACTAACAATGCCCCCAAAACTTTTATGGATCTAATCAACAGGGTGTTCAAGGCATATTTGGACATGTTCGTGATTGTATTCATTGATGACATTCTTATATACTCTCGGAGCAAGGAGGAGCATGACGCTCACTTAAGAGTAGTTCTTCAGACCCTCAAGGATCATCAGTTGTATGCAAAGTTCATCAAGTGTGAATTTTGGTTGGACTCCGTGGCATTTTTGGGCCTTATGGTATCGAGTGAGGGCATAAAGGTAGATTCTCAGAAAATTGAAGCAGTGAAGAATTGGCCTAGACCGATGAATACTTCATAAATTCAGAGTTTCTTAGGCCTAGCAGGCTACTACTGGTGATTTGTAGAGGGTTTTTCATCTATATTGATACAGCAAGGAAAGGTAATAACATATGCTTCCCCACAATTAAAAGTTTATGAGAAGAATTACCCGACCCATGATCTAGAGTTGGCGGCGGTGGTATTCGCATTGAAGATATGGTGGCATTACTTGTATGGAGTCCACGTGGATGTATTTACGGATCACAAGAGTCTACAATATGTGTTCACGCAGAAGGACCTCAATCTACGACAAAGGAGGTGGTTAGAACTACTCAAAGACTATGATATGAGTGTTCTTAACCACCCGGGAAAGGCTAACGTGGTAGCGGACACACTTAGTAGGCTATCTACGGAGAGTGTGTCCCACGTAGCGGAAGGAATGAAAGAGCTAACAAACGATGTTCATCGACTTGCAAGGTTGGGAGTGAGGTTAGTCGACTCAGTTGATGGTGTTTTTGTTTTGCATAATGGATCAAAATCGTCCTTGGTGGTTGATGTCAAATCTAGGCAAGAGTAGGATCCTATTTTGAGGAAATTGAAGGAAGCTGAGCAGAGTCAAAAGGTGGAGGTTTTCTCCCAAGGGGGAGATGGTGTGATTCGGCATCAGGGTCTTTTGTGTGTTCCAGATGTTGATGATTTGAGAGGTCAAATATTGCATGAGGCACATGGTACCAGATATTCTATTCATTCGGGATCCACGAAGATGTATCAGGACTTACGAGAAATCTATTGGTTGGATGGAATGAAGAAGGATATTACAGAGTTCATAGCCAACAAAATTTCCAACAAGTAAAGGTTGAACATCAAAGGACGGGAAGAGTACTTCAAGATATTAACATTCCAACTTGGAAGTGGGCAATTAATATGAATTTCATTACAGGCCTACTTCATACTCGCCGACTTTATGATTCCATTTGGGTGGTGGTAGATAGGTTGACCAAGGCTACACACCTTCTACTGGTCAAAACCACGATTCTGCGGAATGCCAAATTGTATATTGGGGAGTTGCTTCGACTTCATAGAGTGCCCTTGTCTATTATTTCAAACCGAGGTACACATTTTACCTTCCAGTTCTGGCGGTCTATTCATAAGGGGCTTGGGACTCAAGTTAAGCTTAGCACAGCCTTTCATCCGCAAATGGATGGCCAAGCTGAACGGACAATCCAGACTCTCGAGGACATGTTGAGAGCATGTGTGATGGATTTCAAGGGTAGGTGGGATGATCATTTGCCCTTGATCGAGTGTGCTTATAATAACAGCTATCACTCTAGTATCTAGATGGAACTATTTGAGGCTCTTTATGGGCGAAGGTGTAGATCGCCTATTGGATGGTTTGAGGTTGGCGAGGCAGCTATGATAGGGCCCAATTCGGTTCATGAGGCCATGGTAAAGGTTCAGTTGATAAGGGATCGGTTAAAAACCGCTTAGAGTCGTTAGAAATCATATGCCTATGTGAGGAGAAGGGATCTGGAGTTCGAGGTAGACGATGGGGTATTTCTAAAGGTATCTCCCATGAAGGGAGTTGTTATACCCCGTAGAATTCCCGGCACCTAGATGACCTATTTGCACGTTGGTTAAGCATATTTGAAGGCCATACATGCTAGAGAAAGGCCCGGGGAAAACGACCGGACGAGAAACCCGTCGAACCATCACGGGAGGAGCCGAGGCAGAGCCCCTCCGCGATGGCAGCGAGTCACGGAGGTGAGGCCTCCGCGATGGCTCCGTGACACGTTGCCCAGGTTCAGGCCCAAATATATAATCCCCACTTCGGTTGAAATTCATTAATCATTCATATAATTTCCAGAAAGCGCAACAAAACAGAGGAAGCCGAAGAGGGAATATAAATTATCGTTCGATTACGCTGCCAAACGCTGCCCAAACTCAAATTAACTCCAGATACAGAGGTATTTAGCAACAGAGAGCATTCCTACGGATTCAGTTTCGTAAAATACGACCGACGAATCTTCGAGCCACCGAGCTAAGGTAAGTGGAATTGCTCTAAACTAGTGTCGATGTGTTCCTAGTTGTGAAGTGAATATTTCTCCCTTCCGGACTTCTGAAAAATAGAGAGTTTCTGGCCGTTTTTTGATAAGCCTAAGTTTAGTCTATAAACTATATCGAAAGTGACGTTGCCTTTTGAAATAAAGTTGTATTTAGTATTGATTGACATATTTATGAATGCAGTTGGGAGAGGACAGTTAAAGTACCGGCCGAGCCTCGTTCGACGGACGAATAATTCAAGGATAAGGTATGTAAAGTCAGTTTCTTCGGCAAGTTAGTAGCTTTAGCCTTGTATAGTTCAATAAACTCCGTAGTAGAATTCCCGGAGTTGAATGTTAAGTATTGTGCAAAGTTCAGTAAACCTAGTTTGCGTTGTTATATCGTATTGAGTCTGAAAGTTAGAAAAGCATGTGCCCAAGGGCAAGTTAGTATTTCAGATTCAGTATAGCCTATAATGTGAATGGCAAGCATGTTGTAGAATGAAAAGGAACAGATTTTCATAATAAAAGTCAGTAAAGAAAGATCAGATAGACAGACAGTATCTTGGCTACAGATTAGCCATACAGTTAAACAGAGATTTCAGAATCAATATAACCAGTAAAGAATCAGTTCAGTATAGAAACAAATCAGAATAAGAAGTTAGATTCCAGATAGTCTTTTCAGTTATACATGCTTGCTATTTCTATGTGCTATTTGTTTGTTGAGACTTGTTGTGGCATGTGGGCACCCTTTTAGCATCCCCACCGCCCCTGGGTTATAGCTGTGTCGATACCAGATTCAGATACCGCCACCAGCTGGGTGATGCCGTCCGCCCAGAGGACGATGATGGCCGACCACCATGATAATACGGTCCAGACCACCCTGCTTGCAGGGGTAGTTCAGTTTACTCTGCGCAGAGCCAGTCCACCCTGTTTACAGGGGCAGAACACTCTGTGTGCGCTTGTGGCCGGGGGCAGACTCAGGTACAGATTTTTTTATAAAATTACCCTGTTGCGTGCTTGCACCCAGGGGCAGTTTTTATTACACACCCCATGTGCACTTGCGCCCAGAGGCAGGAGTCTTCGGACTCAGACACAGTTTATTGTCAGAGGCCAAGGCCTGAGCTACGTACCCAAGGGGGCCGGTAGGAGGAGCTCACAGTTATCAGATGAGTGGTGTGACTTATTTTTGGTTGGTTTTGACCCAGGTAGGGGTATATAGATTATTTGCTTGCTTGGCGCCATCCGGCTTATGGGGGTTGGTATTGGCTCTTGTTTGCTACTTGTATATCTATTTATGTGCTCTATACATTATATACTAGCTACTAGACAGCAGGCCGTCGCGTCTACAGGTACGCCTCTGCCTTATCAGTACAGAAAGCTTGAGTCAGTTTATATCAGCTTCTTCAGATTCAGCTATCTCCTGCTATACAGAAATGCTAGTTATGCTATCTATATTCAGTTGTTTTCAGTTGTATTACTTCAGTTGCTTTGCATACTCAGTACCAGTGGTACTGACGCCCAGAGGGGCGCTGCATTACTTTCCTGCAGGTACTCATAGACGAGGAGGCGATCCCTCGTGATTCCAGTCAGCTATTGAGTATTCAGCTCCTGTCATCCGGAGTCTGAATTCCAGAGGTGTATTTTGTTTTCTTTTGTTGTACAGTACGGATAGGTCGGGGCCCTGTCCCGATCATTTCTATTGCTATTCCTAGAGGCTTGCAGTCTGTATATTTCCCTGTGGTCAGTTGAGCCGGTCGTGTGGGGCCGTGCAGTTGTTAGCTGTTAGTACTTTTGCTTCTTTATGTTGGCCGTGTGGGGCCATAAGTTTGACGGTAGTGGTGACCTTGCCGGTCACGTAGCTTTCTAGTATTTCATTGCTGAGTTGCAGATAACTAGACAGTATGGTGGCCTTGTCGGCCCACATAGGTTTCCCTATAGTTGCATGTTCTGGTCAGCTGTTATTACAGGTACAGGAGGCTATAGGCCAATGGGCCGGGGGCTGTGTTTACAGCCGTTATATAGCCCTTTGTATCCAGAAATATGAGTTAGAGCCAGCCAGGCACCAGATGTGCCCAGGCTTAGCAGTTCAGCAGTTCAGGTCCCAGTAGGGCACTAGGTGCCAGTCGTACCCCCCAAGGTGGGGTGTGACAAACTTGGTATCAGAGCAGGTCGTGTCCCAGGGAGTCTGCAAGCCGTGCTAAGTAGAGTCTTGTCTATGGATGTGTTGTAAACCACATACTATAGGCAGGAGGCTGCGAGGCATGATATGATGGTTACCCTTCCTTCTCAGTCAGTCGTGCTTTAGAGCGGTACAGTATAGGGTTGAGTCCCTGAGAACTTACCGTATTCTTTGATTACAGATACAAAGGCAGATCAGCATTACCCTATCACAGGCAGAAGATCAGAGATAGCAACGGAAGAGAGCATTAGTCAGTTACATGATAGCTACAGCAGCAGGAGGAGGTATCAGAGACCTCCCAGCGTGATACCTTTATTGGCACTATTCCTAGTGTACGTTGATAACGCTAGAATAGGAAGTCAGAAGTATAATGTACATATGAGTTGATTTACTTATTAGTTATATAAGATCTGATTAAGATTATAGACAAGGTCAGACCACCAGGTAAGTATGAAAAAGAGAGGGAAATGCAGGAATCCCAAATACCTCTTTTCGGATATGGTACAGTCAAATGCTTTTGCTTGTTGCAATAAGAAAAGGGCTATTCCCACCCCTTAGTTTTGATGCCAGTATAGTAAAGGGGCATAAGACTTGAGATGGGGTTGCCAAATCAAGCAGTAAGTAAAGATGGGCTGATTGATCCTAGTAAGTATTAGAAGGTATAAAGAGCCCTTATGATTACGTAAGTTGTGCAGACCCTTATGACAATAAGCCTTTAAGCCAGTAGAAAAAGTAAGACTGTTAGCCTACCTGAAGTAGGGGTAACAGACCTGCTAGTGATGAATGCCTAATAATAGTCGAGTTTGAGTCAGAAGAGGGCCAAGTCCGCCATATATGCTAACAGATAGCAAGATATACCGGTAAGATTATAGTTATGATCTAGTTGTGACATCGAAAGATATAAAGGTCCTGTGAATCAGATGGGCTTGAATATATGCCAGAAGAAGTATAGGACGAGGCTTGATCAGTGATCTCATTAGCAACGAAAGGCAGGTACCTTGAACCCCAGAGTTCAGTTTAAGTAAGATGAGGGGAAGAAGCAGGAATGCCAGATTTGATGGGGAAATCAGGGTTACCCCCCCACAGATTAATAGAGTATCGTTTTAAGGATTAAGCTTCGGGCTGACAGTAGGATTGCGGTTCAGAATACCGCAGTATGTCCGCTATGGAAAAGTTAAAAAGTTACCGATACAACAATTCTAATCTAGTGTAGCCTAGAGCTAAGGCCTAGTAGACAGTCATGGGCTCTTAATATATGCCTACGTAAGGCTACAAGATTCGAACGTTGACCCCACATCGCAAGAGTGGCGGAATTTCAAATAGTAGACAATAACTAAGGTGTTTATATTTGTTACTCTCAGAATGGGGTAGCAATACAACGAAATGATAAGTCAGGGCAAGAGATAGTATTAGGCTGTAGAAGCAGTGTATCATGTACGGTATGAGACTCAGCAGAACATGTCAGAGATTATGAAATACCGCAGAATTCAGTACATATGGTACGTAGCTAGCGATATATATGTATACAGATAATAGATATGTTGTAAGTGGCTGCCTATAAGGGCTACAATCACAGATGCTGATTAGTAATAGAAAGCATATACAAATTGCATTGCAGGACACCCCCTTACCAAAAAAAAATATAAGAAAGAGGGAGAAGAAAGAAAGAAAAGGAGAAGGGAAGGGGCTGAATTATGTATGAAATCATAGAAACTATCTCAGTTCTCAGTTATTAAGTTAATAGATTTATGGGTTGTTGCCAGATCTAGGCCCTAGGAGCTTATCAGAGTTAATGGCCTAAAACAGATGGCTAGATGATAAGGGCGCAGTAGACGGTCTACCGACCAGCTGACGCCTGCATTAGCAGGGAGGCGTCCCTGAAGATCGGTAACAGTAATGTATATGCTAGAACAAGGATTAGAGGCCGAATAGGCAAATTTCAGAGATTAGTAATACCAGAATTGTTCTAGTATGTTAAGTGGTTGTACGTCATTTTCCCAGCCTTGTAGGTGAGAGTCGGCCTTAGCTAACCTAGCAGTCATTATGTGGAATACCCCATAAGTTAGCCGGCCGTCCCGATCAGAATACTCGTGGGTACCCCAAGGAAGGGTTCACATCAGTAGTCAGTGACAGATTAGTACTTCAGCTGGGTTTCGTAAGATATTCAGATACAGAGCCCTAGCAGAAGGCCAGTATTTATAGAATAGCCCATAAGACCGAGAATTCCCCAGAATAGCAGTATAAATCCAAGTGGATACACACAAGGCGTAAGAAATTGATAGTACCCTGCTAGCACAGTGTTTATTAAGACTAGGGGATCAGTAGACTCCCCGTGAAGATCCAGAGATCAATCACCTGGGAGCAAGTTTGATTAAGCCCAGCCTTACAGTGGCTTAAGTAAAATAACAGAGCAATTAGATGCCCACAAGTCTGCGGTTATGCACGAACTATAAGCACTCAAGTAGAACGATTAGAGCATTGTTAGACTACTGCCACATTCGGGTCATTCAACTCGACTATTTAGTTATTTAAGGTTATGCAGCCAGATCATTAGAGGTCATGGTCAATATCAGGACCCCCTGATCAGATACGGGCACATGATGTGCAGATAGTCGTTCAAGGTTACTTTAGCAACAAGTAGCCTTAGCATGCGGCCAGAAGGCCAGATAAGCTCTGGTTATACCGGTAGTCTACTTGTCAGATTCTCCGGTATAATAAACCAGTATGACTGTCAGTTATATGTCAATTTTTGTAAATGTGAATTTTGGTTTAGTTCAGTAGCCTTTTTGGTCACATTGTGTCGGAGGCTGGTGTACAGATAGATACACAGAAAATCAAAGTAATGAAGATCTAGCCTGGACCTACCACTCCGATCAAAGTACGCAGTCCCTGCGGTTAGCCGGGTACTGCAGAGGGTTTGTGGAAGGATTTTCCACTTTAGCAGCACCTCTGACTAAATTGACACAGGAGGCAGTAAAGTTCCAGTAGGCTGAGGCGTGTGAGCAGAACTTCCAAAAGTTAAAAGCCAGATTAACATCAGCTCCAGTGTTAGTATCGCCAAGAGGTACAGAGGGTTGATACAGCGTGGTAAGGTAATGGCTTATGCTTTCAGGCAGTTGAAGAAACGTGAAGAGAATTATCTTACCCATGACCTAGAGTTAGCTTCAAGTAGTTTATGCCTTAAAGAGTGAAAATTTTGTATCACCCAGGAAGGGCTAACATGGTAGCAGATGCCCTTAGCCGTAAATCTATGGGGAGTTGGCATACTTGCCGCCTGAACAGCGAGAATAGATCCGAGAATTTCACTAGTTAGCCGGTTTAGCCGTTCACATAGCAGAAATAAAGGATAACAGAACGATAATACAGAATGTCGCAGTGTTATCGTTAATGGTGGAGGTAAAGGAACGGCAGTATAGAAACCCTAGCCAGGTCCAATTTGAACATAAGGTTCAGTAAGGAGAGGTGACATATTTTCAGATAACCGAGGATGAAGTGTTACGATATAAAGGCCGCATTGTGTTCCAGATATTTTGGGGGCATCGCCAGCAGCTTATAAGCGACGCGCATTACGCCCGCTATTCTCTCCACCCAGGCGCAACGAAAACGTTCCATGATATCAAAGAAAACTACTGGTGGCCAAGTATGAAAAGAGAAATTGCTGAATTTGTAGCCCAGTGTCCTAACTGCCAACAGGCGAAAGCAGAACATCAGAGACCAGGCGGGTTAACTTAGGACATAGCTATGCCTCTCTGGAGATGAGAAGCAGGGAATATGGATTTTGTGGCAGTTGGTAAATGGCTGAATTTAACTTGTGGGGATTGATGGGGTGGGTAACTATGTATTTTTTCTTTTGTAGATGAATGGGGAGGTGAAGTCTGAGTATCCACCCCAAAAACATGTTTGCTTGCATAACTGGTATTGCACAGGGTGAGGACAGGCTTCACGAGTCATCCTATCAATCGTAGGATAATTTGTTGGGACTATCCCAGGGTCACTTGAGTTGAAATTTAAGGTACGTGACTTGGTACAGGTCATGGTATCACACCACGAGTCATACCAAAGAAACAAAAAGGGTCAAATTTAAAATTGACATTACCACTGACGACGTCCAAATCCACTCCTCGCTAGGAAAGAGTGTACACAGTCGTTGCAATTTAATTTACCCAACTTGTGAGTCGGGATCGAATCCACAGGAAATAAAGATTGATAGCAATGAAAGTCATCTATCATATTGAATCAAATAGCATCTTTATATCAAAACTAGGAAAGTAAATATTAGGGGATTGTAAAATCACACTATGAATTCAAACACCACAACAAAACAACGAAACCAACTTCAAAGCAATAATACGAGCGATTATTAGGGGTTTTCTATTGAGGGGGAATTGATAGGATTGGGGTTAACTAGAAAATTAAAAAATTATTTACGAGCATAAATAGTCATGGACAAGACGACACCTGATGTTGATCAACCAATTGGGTGCCTTTTGCCTCGGGTTTTCTCAAACCCCAAGGTCCTATACACTTCAACCACTAGAACTTGGGTAAGAATTAAACTATCTCTACTCTCAATTCTGCAATGGGTGTATAAAAGTGGGTATTGGCTATCTCTAGCCTATTCCCATAGAATCAAAACCCAAATATCCACCATTATTTTCTCACCCATATTCTATTCCCTCTTTTTCAAGCAACAACAGAATAAGTAAATACAATCCATACTTGAAATTATAGATATTTCAATTATAATTTAGAGAAAATAATGGATTTATGCTAAATAAGTAATTCTAAGATTAAACTAGCAACACCCAATCCATTCTAGCACCTATCATGCACACACCTGTAGCAAGAGATTTAGCTACTCATAGATGAAGAATAAGAGATTAAATCAATAATGGAATCACTATCATTCATCAGCTAGAAGAAACTTCAAGCTCAATTTGTTCTTCGATGGAGGTTTACCTTGGAAAGATGAAGAAGATGAAGGGAAAAACTCTCACTTCTCTCTATCTTTCTCTCTTTCTAAAATTCAATTCAAAACTAACTTTCCAATGGAATGAAATGGAATATTCTATTCTTTACAAAAGGTGTACCAAGGACTAGATTATCTATCCTTCTTTATATATTTTAGATTTCATCTTGTTGAGTTAGTTGGGGTCTTGTCCCATCAACTCGTCATGTTTAGAGGCTATTCAGACATATGTATGTACTCAGCTTCGGATTGTATATTCGTATGTTATATCTGAGTTATACTTCCTCTATGATGGTATTGTTGGTTGTTTAGTTCTTGATTGACTTAGATGTATGCTTATGCCATAGGTCAACTTGAGGTCT
Source organism: Datura wrightii (assembly GCA_035772735.1). NCBI lineage: Eukaryota > Viridiplantae > Streptophyta > Magnoliopsida > Solanales > Solanaceae > Datura > Datura wrightii. Next base: position 120,513,164 of record JASDFA010000016.1, read on the forward strand.
TTAGGGGCTCCTTGTCTCGTATTACGATTCGGGCCTCTGTTCGGGTCGTGACATCATCGCCTGCCTGATGGAATATCATCTCTTCCGTCTCCCTTAAACCAAAGGGCCTACACTCTTGGGCTTTCCAAAGGTTAAGATGATGGGCCATTAGCCACTTGACAGGCCTTTGATTCCACCGTCGCCCCTTAAGCAGAAGGCTTTAAAATCTTGGCCTAGGTGACGATGGTCATGATGGGCCGTCACTCTTCTAATTGTCCGTCTCTATCTCCGTCACCCTCAAGCTAAAGGGACCAGGTTTTGACGGTAACAATGATGGTCTGTCGTATGATTAACGACCGTCAAATGCACCGTCAGATATTGATGGGATGTTACGTCCTCTGTCGCCCCAAATCCAGGTCGAAAATTATGTTCTTTTGTAGCAATAATTCACTCTAGAATATAAGGTGTTACAATATCTCCCCTTTGGGAACATTCATCCTTGAATGACGGCTAACTAGGTTGGAAAGTGTACGAAAAACTGCAAATCCTAGAACTAAGAACTATAAACCGAAAACTAACGGAGTGACTGATTCCAAACTGAAATACATAACTAAAATGAATTCATACTATGTACATGCATGCTAAAACATGAAAGGAATTGATAGCCATGAACTTTACATGAAACTAAGTAGAGCACTAAGGAGGAAACTGATACCTAATGCTGAAGCTGAGCTGGAAGGGAAAAGGTGAGGGTATCTAGCCATCACATTTGCTTTGGCTTCCCATGTAGCTCCCTCAACTAGCTGATTCCTCCATAAAACATTTACTAAAGAGACCTCCTTATTCCTCAACTTACAAACATAACTGTCTAGAAACTGGACAGGAACCTCTTTTTAAGAGAGACTATCCTTTACACCAACACTCTCTAAGAGCACAATTGAGGCCATATCACCGATGTACTTATTTAACAGAGACAAATGGAAGAATGGATGCACCGATACTAACTCCGCAGGAAAATCCAATTCATAAGCCACATTACCAATGCATCTCAAGATCCTATAAGGACTGACATATCTAGAACTGAGCTTTCCTTTCTTCCCATACCTCATCACCCTTTCATAGGTGAAATCTTCAAGTAAACCCAGTCGTCAACCGCAAATTCAAGTTCTCTTCTCCTCACATCTACATATGATTTCCGATGACACTGAGCCATTTTCAGTCTTTTTTTATAAGTTGAACATTCTTCATGGCCTCATGAACTGAGTCAGGCCCTATTAGGGTAGCTTCACCAACCTCAAATCACCCTATAGGAGACCCACACTTCCTACCATGTAATGCCTCAAGTGGGGTCATTTGAATACAGGAGGGGTAGCTGTTGTTGTATGCAAAATGAATAAGAGGTAGGTGATCATCCCAACTGCCCTTGAAATCAATCACACAATCCCTCAACATATCCTCCAGCGTTTGAATGGTCCGCTCAGCAGGGCCATCTGTTTGTGGGTAAAAAGTTGTGTTGTGTTTCACTCGAGTACCAAGTCTCCTCCGAAATGACTTCTAGAAGTGTGAGGTGAACTGAGTACCCCTATCTACAATGATGGAAATAGGGACTCTGTGCAGTCTAACTAACTCCCCGATGTACAGCCTAGCATAATTGTAACAAACTAAATGTTTCTAAGATTAGATTCCAGGCTTAAAGAAAGAATTCAGACAGAAGGTGGAAATTTTTGCATAGAACGAGTCATGGGATGACTTGTTAGTTGACTCCACGAGTCATGGTCAGACCCGTGGGGAGTAGTCAAGAGGTGAATCTGGACCAGTGGCCACGGATGACCCAACGAGTCATTAGGTGACCCCACGACTCGTTAGGTCGGTCGTTTGATGAAGAATGGAAATTTCTGGTGAGGATCCGACACAAGGAAGACCACGGAAGGAGGGATGAGTCATCATGGACCTGACGACTCATCAAGATACCTATGGGGAGGAAAGAGCAGAAAAAGGAATATTAGCCAGTGTACTCCACAATTTGGCCCCACAAGTCGTTGCCTACCCACGACTCATGGAGTGCCTCGTGGGGACTGGCAGGGGGATTTTTCCTACATTTTTATAGGGGTATTTTTATAAAATCCTATGTCCCTAACTCATAAAATATGTCGTTTTGATCATGGTATGGGACATTTTTAAAGGGATAAAATAGCCTAAACCCTCATTCTACATCAAAATCACTCTCAAACCCTTCTTCCTCCTCTCTCTCAAGACTAAGGATTCTTCAAGGGATTATTCAAAGGCTGCATAGAGAAGTTCAAGTGGAAAATTCTTCGAAGCAGGTATGCGGATTTTTCAACAAGGATACTCTTCCATCCTTGTGCTCCAAAGAGTTTTATCAAAATCCAATTTCAACTATTCTAGAACAGTATGACGTAGGGTTTTGATTAATAGGTGATTTCTTCTATGTCTTCTTGAATTCTAAAGCCCACTAGGACTATGAGCTAATTGTGATTATGAAACTATTTGAATGTCTTGAATTATGTGTTAGATGGTTAAAATGCATGGCTATAGAATATTCTTCATGAGATGACTTGAATGATGATTGGGTCCATTAAATTGAATTAATGACTTGTATCCCTGTATAAAATATGTGAAGATTGTAACAATTCCCTAATAATTAGAATAACCTATTTGCTAAATATGTTGAGATGAGATCATAGTGTATGGGCTTGATCAATTCAAAGTAAAACATGTATTTTCATTATATTTTGATGGAGCTGGTTGGGTATGAGGTAAATGTATGACAATGGCCTAATTATATCATCTTTCTTATGAATTGGGGTGAATTATGAAATGGGCCTTATGAAATGAAGATTTATACTTCTCCCATGAATTCTTTGCAACTGCTTAAAGTATGGATTAAGTGCATGGGCTTCCGTAAATCTAAGTAAGTGAAACAATGTATCTACACTAAAGTGTAATTTGGATTTAGGGACCATAAATGACCCTATGATACATGTTGAATGATATGAATTTAGAACTTGAATGTTCTGGAAGGGTAATTCATGATGTGAATCTATAGATGCTTGCTAATGTAAGACGTTTAAAGAAATATTGATTTGGCACCATGATGATATGAACTATGGTGATAAAACACGAAAATGATATTTCAGACTTTTGGACTTGTTATTAGTAGGAAATATCGCTAATCCTTTTGAAATGAATGTTGTATGATGAAAAAAGTGAATGTTCATATTTCTAACTAGTTGTAGTAGCATAGACCAGATGTATAATACCAGATCAATACTCCTTATGTTCTAATCATCTAGGGACTCCCCATAGCCGAGAATGTTTTCCTTGGTTAGTCGGGATCCTCCAAAGTAGAGAGTGACTCCCTAGTTCAGTCGGGATCCTCCATAGCAGAGAGTGATTCCCTAGCTCAGTTAGGACTCTCCATAGTAGAGAATGACTTCCTTAGTTAAGTATCAACATGATTAAGTTCCATATGATTTAGACTTCAGTTTATAACAGATATGATATAATGAGATGGAGAATCAATTATCAACAGTTATTCAGTACCATATGTGATACTAGCCTTAGCTTTGACTCTTATTAAATGTTTAGTACTTGACCCTTATGCATGAGTTCAATGATGTTTCAGGATATGAGATTCATATGAAGGTTTCATATATATGTATGTGATTCATAAGAGGATTGTTGCATGTTAAATTAGTTATGTCAATGTACTTTGCCGTTGTCCTTATTGTATACTTGCGTATTTAGTTGTTTATGTTTTTCCTTGCATGCTCAGTACATTCCAAGTACTGACCGCATTACTTTATGTGTTATATCATTTTATGATATAGATTCAGGTATCCTGACCCAGCCCCGCGGATAGACACACTCCTCCCGCCATCTCAGCGGATTGTGGTGAGTCCTCATCTCTTGAGGATGAAGTCTATGTTCTTATTCTATTGTAGCTTAGTTTCAGACTTTGAGAGTTAGCTGGGGACTTGTCCCAGCAACTCGTCAGTTAGTAGAAGCTTTCGGACATGTGTAATTAGATTCAGTATATGTATTGTGTTTTGTTATATTATGTCTTAAATATTAATCTTGGCTTTCAAAGTTAGTTTCCGCTTAGTTATGTTTTGTCAGATGCTTATATTGTTGTGTTATGCTATGATTATGCCATGGGTCGACTTGGGGCCTTTCGGGATTCCTTTTCCCATGTTATCGCTAGGGTGTAAACTCGGGTTGTGACAAACTTGGTATCAGAGAAGGTTTAGAGTGTCCTAGGGTATCTGAAAGCAACGTTAAGTAAAATCTTCTTCATGGGTGTGAACTGTGCCACACTTATGATGAGGAGGCTACAAGACCTTTTAGGAATGTTCCCTTTTCTTTATGATTCTTATTGTATGTAGAGAATGAATATCTAAACAGCTCCTTCCCTGACTCATGCTTTACGCGCTCGTTGATAATGCCTCCCAGACGAGCCAATGGAAGAGGTAGTATGACCACCAGCAGGTACCACCAACCCCGGCGAACCCGATGGATGACCATCTTACCTATGCCGAGTTCCAAACAACCCTTAATAAGTTGGCACATGCCATGACCACCTAGATTAATCAGCAAGCGATGGCTCGTGTTCCTCAGAATGGGAATGTAACAATGACAAGGGTAAGAGATTTCCTCTGGATGAACCCACCCGAGTTCTTGGGGTCAAAGGTAGACGAGGACCCGTATGAGTTTTTAGAAGAGATTAAGAAGATCACCCAAATCATGGGGGTAACAGGAACTGAGAGTGCAGACTTAACCTCTTACCAGCTAAAAGGAGTTTCTTGTATATGGTTTTGTCGATGGAGGGACAGTCCATGAATTTGGGATGAATTTAAGACAATGTTCCTGAACAGGTTTTTCCCTAGAGAGTTGAGGGAGGCTAAGGCAGCAGAGTTCATCAACCTGAAAGAGAATGATATGAAAGTTCAGGAGTACGCATTGGAATTTACCCAGTTAACCAAGTATGCCTCGAAGATTGTAGCCGACCAGAGGGCTCGGGTGAGCAGGTTCGTGAATGGGGTGTCAGACTCCTTGGATAAAGGGTGTAGGACAACCATGTTGCACAGGGATATAGAATTTTCATGTTTGGTGATATTCGCTCAAAATATAGAGGCGGAGAAGGTGAAGGAAAAGGAGAGAGAGGCCAAGAGGGCAAGGGTAGGAGAACCAGAGTTTTCTTCGCCAAGGACGAGTGGTGGACACTGCTAATATTCCTAGCAGAAATCGTCAGCCCCGGCATTTTCGACAGTTAGTGCTCCACAAAAACCTAGATTAGGGGAGATTGCGTATCCGACGTGTATAAGTTATGGGAAGCACCACTTGGGAGAATGTATGGCCGAATTGGATGTTTATTTTTGGTGCGGCCAGCCAGACCATAAGCACCTAGATTGCGCAGTGGAAAAGCGAGGCGAGAGTAGATCCTCAACCATCTCTTCAGTAGTGCCAATAGCCCATTCATTTCATCAAGGGGCATAATCTAGCTTGGGTGGCGGACGTCGCCAAACCGCTCCTATGCCGTATCAGCACACCAGGATAAGGGCAAGTCGCCAGTAGTGGCCACAGGTATGTTGTGAATCTTGCATAACTCTTTGTATGTTGCTAGCCTCAAAACCCCAGTATTGAACAAAAAGCTCTTTTGTTGTTGTTATGAAGAGGTTGTCGATGTGTGATATGAATAGCTATTAATGTAAGACTTATAGTGATGGTTAGAGGTGAAAGGGGAGCTAGGAGTTAGTTAATTATCCCCAACCTGAAGAAAGATTTAGGAGCCTTAGAATGATTGCTTTAATCTAAGGGGGAGATGGTAAGTATGTGAGACAAGTCGCATCATGGGTATGATAGTAGGGGAATCCTAACCCTAACAATCATGATATGTCAATCTCTCCAGGTTCGGATAACCTTTCTTGTATTTCAGTTGAAGTTAAGTTATGCCCATCCCTATGTGCAGACTCCCAGAATTTCTAGATAACCGCTTCAGACAGCGATGCCGATCTTACTCTATGAATACTTTAGGCTCATCTCTGTGTTATGAATCAGTTATGTGTGTTGATTCATGTTTCCCAGTATGATCAGCTCGATCTTAGTCTCTAGAAAATGCTTAGTAGCTTAGCAGACTCAGGTTATTTCATGTATGTGTTCAGTTATGGATGTCATGAATGATTCATGCTCATGATACCTTTAACTGTAGTCAAACTAGACATCATGAATTTAACCCTATAACAAAAAGTGATTTGAGAGTGAAGGCTCAGTCCGTATCATTTCAGTGCTAGTTAAAGGGGAAGAATCCTTCTCAGTGTTCTATCTAGTTCCATGTTAGTTTCATGTCCTTCAGTCTCTCTTATTCCATAGCATGCATGTTCAATTTAGATTCAGTTCTGATGTGTAAGATCAGCCTGAGGTAAGATGCTCCATTGGTTTAGCTATGATTGATTGATTGTGGAATTTCATTTTCGTCCCTATCCTTTCAGCATGGTTAGTCAACATTCGAGGACAAATGTTCCCGAGGGGGAGATATTGTAACACCCCGAATGTTTCTAAGATCAGACTCCAGGCTTAAAGAAAGAATTCAGACAGAAAGTGGAAATTTTTGCACAAAACGAGATTGGGATGACTCATTAAGTGACCCCACGAATCGTGATCAGATCCGTGGGGAGCAGTCAAGAGGTGTAGTCTAGAGCCAATAGCCACGGACAACTCGAGTCATTAGGTGACCCTACGACTTGTTAAGTCGGCCGTTGGGTGAAGATTGGAAATTTCTGGTGAAGGTTCTGAGATAGTGGAGACCACGGAAGGAAGGACCAGTCGTCATGGACCTGATGACTTGTCAAGTTACCCGTGGAGAAGGAAGAGCAGAAAAAGGAATTTTAGCCAGTGAACTCCACGACTTTGCCCTACAAGTCGTTACGTACCCCAAGACTCATGGAGTGCCTCGTGGAGACTGGCAGGGGGATTTTTCCTGCATTTTTTTCAGGGGTGTTTTTGTAAAATCCTATATCCCTAACTCGTAAACTATGTCGTTTTGAGAATGGTATGGGGTATTTTTAAAGGGATAACTAGCCTAAACCCTCATTCTACATCAAAATCACTCTCATTTTCACCTTCTTCCTCCTCTTTCTCAGGATTAAGGATTCTTCCAGGGATTATTCAAAGGCTTCAAGGTCAAGTTCAAGTGGGGAATTCTTCGAAGCAGGTTTGCGGGTTTTTCAACAAGGATATTCTTCCACTCTTGTGCCCCAAAGTGTTTTTTATCAAAAACCCAGTTTCAATTATTCTAGAATAGCATGACCTAGGGTTTTGATTGATGGGTGATTTCCTCTATGTCTTCTTTAATTCTAAAGCCCACTATCGTTTTGAGCTAATTGTATGTTAGATGGTGAAAATGCATATCTATAGAATGTTCTTCATGAGATGGCTTGAATAATGATTGGGGTTTTATTATTGTCCATTCAATTGAAGTAATGACTCGTATCCATGTATAAAATATGTGAAGATTGTAAGAATTCCCTAATGATTAGAATATCCTATTAGCTAAATATGTTGAGATGAGATCATAGTGTATGGGCTTGATCAACTGAAAGTAAAACATGTATTTTCATTACATTTTTGATGGAGCTGGTTGGGTATGAGGTAAATGTATGACAATGGACTAATTATTGCATCTTTCTTATGAATTGGAGTGAATTATGAAATGGGCCTTATGAAATGAAGATTTATGCTTCTCCCATGATTTCATTATAATTTTTTAAAGTATGGGTTAAGTGCATGGGCTTCCATAAATCTAAGTATGTGAAATAATGTAACTACACAAAATTGTAATTTTGACCTAGAGACCATAAATGACCCTATGATACATGTTGAATGATATGAATTAGAAACTTGAATGTTGTGGAAGGGTAATTCATGATGTGAATCTATAGATGCTCGCTAATGTAAGACGTTTGAAGAAATATTGATTTGGCACCATGACGATATGGATTATGGTGATAAAACACGAGAATGATATTTCAGACTGTTGGGCTTGTTGTTAGAAGAAAGTAGCCCTAATCCTTTTTAATTGAATATTGTATGATGAAAATAGTGAATGTTCATGTTTCTGACTAGCTGTAGTAGCATAACCATTTGTATAATGCTAGATCAGTACTCCTTATGTTCTAATCAGCCAGGGAATCTCCATATCTGAGAATGTTTCCCTTGGTCAATCGGGATCTAGCATAGCAGAGATTGACTCCTTATTCAGTCGGGATCCTCCATAGCAGAGAGTGACTATCTAGTTCAGTCAGGATCCTCCATAGCAGAGAGTGACTCCCTAGTTCAGTCGGGATCCTCCATAGCAAAGAGTGACTCCCTAGCTTAGTCGGGTCTCTCTATAGTAGATAATGACTCCCTTAGTTATGTATCAACATGATTCAGTTTCGTATGATTCAGAGTTCAGTTTGTAACAAATATGATTTAGTGAGATGCTGACTCAGTTATCAGTAGTTATTCATTACTCTATGTGATGCTAGCCATAACTTCAGCTCTTATTAAATGTTCAGTACTTGACCCTTATGCATGAGTTCAATGATGTTTCAGGATATGAGATTCATATGAAGGTTTTATGTATATATATGTGTATGTGATTCATAAGAGTATTGTTGCATGTTAATTTAGTTATGTTGATGTACTTTTCCATTCTCCTTATTGCATACTTGCATATTTAGCTGTTTACGTTTTTCCCCGCATCCTTAGTACATTTCAAATACTGATCGCACGCCTTTATGTGCTATATCTTTTTCTGATATAGATTCAGGTATCCAGACCAAGCCTAGCGGATAGACAAGCTCCTCCCCCATCTCAGCAGATTGTGGTGAGTCCTCATCTCTCGAGGACGAGGTCTATATTCTTATTCTGTTGTAGCTCAGTTTCAGACATTGAGAGTTAGCTGGGGACTTGTCCCAGCAACCCGTCAGTTAGTAGAGGCTTTCGGACATGTGAAATCAGATTCAGTCTATGTATTGTGTTTTGTTAGATTATGTCTTTAAATGTTAATCTTGGATTTCAAAGGTAGTTTCTGGTCAGTTATGTTTTGTTAGATGTTTATATCACTAAGTGTTATGCTATGATTATGCCATGGGTCGACTTGGAGCCTGATCTTGGGCAGATTTATATGCCCAAGTGATACTCAAACGTATCATTTTCGCCTTGTTTGTTGTGCAATGTGTATACATTTTCATGTAATTGGTAATAAAATGTGAATTTATACTAACCAACATGATTAGCATTGTTTTGTAGGTAAAACATGATTTTTAGGAGATAAAATGCATGTTGGAACAATATCGGAGTTGGACTTGGATGCGAGCATGGAAAAGACATTGGAATGCACAATGTAAAGGGGCTCCGCGATGGAGCCGTGCCACGCTACCATCGCGGAGGCACACTGCATGGAGGATGAATTAATTTGGCAATTTCCAGTGAAGCCTCGCGACAGCTCCGTGGCATGGAGGCAAGCCTCCGCGTTGCATGCCGTGCCACGTTGAGGCTATATTCCTGGACCCTGGATTTCCAGTGAGGGTCCGCGTCCACGCCGTGTCACGGAGGCAGTGCTCCGCGTTGGCCTCCGTGACACGTTGCTTGTTATTCCGGGAAAAATTCCCACTAGTATAAATAGAACACTTAGGCTTATTTTTAATTAATTCAGACTTGGTGGAGCAAGGACGTGGGTTACAGGCAGTTGAGGGACGAAAAAGCTAAGGGTTTTTCTCTCTTCCTTTCTTCTTTCAATCAATTGTATATATGATTAACACTTGTTTTAGGATGATTAATCCACAAATGAGTGGCTAATTCTCTTCCTTGCTGAGGTTATGAACATTTGTGATGAATTTTGATTATTAATTTTATGGTTTTCTTCTTCTTCTTCTATGCTGTTCTATTAATTCTTGTTTCTACTGCATTAGTGTGTGGCCGACATTAATGTACATCTAAAAAGTCCGATTTCACTCGAGAGAGAAAGAAATTGGAAAGTTGTGAATTAATAGGGTATTGTTCTTAGCTTGATTTGGGAAAATTGGGTTTTTATGTGCTTTCCTGATAGAAATATACTTGAAAGCCGTATTAGTCAATTTAGGAACCGGAATTGTATTGCTAGGTCATAAATTGCATTTGATCACAGAAATGTAGACGGATGGTTTATGATTCTTAAGTGAGATTAAATACGAGAGTTTTAATCTCTAGGCTAATGTTCTTGGCTAGCAACAGGAAGAGAAGATTAACCAAATTATGATTATAATCAATTTCATTACTTGTTCTTAACCTTGGCATGCTCATATCCATAGTTTCAATTCACAGTAAATATTTGTTAATAGTTTTAGTATATAATTTATAAACAAAAATTATTTAACTTTTGGTTACGTTGTTGTCAGCATAATTAGAGGTAAGCTAGAATATAGTATACTTAAGAAATTTTACTTATCCAGAGTCTCCTTGGTTCGATACTTGGCTTACTTAGCCACTTTATTACTTGTTTGACCACGTGCACTTGCGTGTCGGTTTTAACCTATACCAAACCCACCGAACAAGTTTTTGGCGCCGTTGCCGGGGAGACTAGGCAATTGGTGAAATTGTGTTAAGTGTAAATTTACTGTATTTTTATTTTATTTTCTTAAGTGTTGACAACTTGGTCTTAGCCTGTATTTTGCAGACTTGATTTCTGTGAACACTGGCAAAGGACAAAGAGCTGGTGGAATCTTATAAAGAGCCTGAACGTGAATTTCATAGTAAACGCAGAGAAGCTCTACAAAAGAAGCTGCAGTTGCTCAGACAGTCTATTATGGAGCAACAAAATCCACCAGTTGTGAGGGCAGTGTTAGTGCCTGACGAAGCAGCAGCAAGGCCGGTTCGCGAGGTGGCAATCCCACATGCCAACAATGTACATTCAAGTATCCGCAAACCAGAGCCTAGAGGGAGATTTGAATTAAAGCAGAACATGGTGCAGCTATTGCACACAAGCGGGCAATTTACCGGTCTCCCTCATGAAGACCCACAACAACATCTCCAGAATTTTTTGGAGATAAGTGACACTTATATACCCGCTGGAGTGTCACCTGATTATGTTCGGCTCACCCTATTTCCGTTTTCCTTACTTGGTGAAGCCAAGAGGTGGTTAAAAGCTGAACCACCAAATTCTATATCAACGTGGGATGATCTTGCACGGAAGTTTTTGATAAGATTTTTTCCCTCTGGTAAAACAGCCAGACTTAGAAGTCAAATTCTAAGTTTCAAACAGAGGGAGGGAGAAAATTTGTATCAAGCCTAGGAAAGATTTAAATCCATGTTGCGGGACTGTCCTCATCATCGTCAGTCCAATGAGGTGTTGGTACACACATTTATTGAGGGTTTGGAACCCCATACTAAAATTTTGTTAGACTCAGCAGCTGGAGGGCAAGCGCTGGAAAAGACTTATGAGGAGCTGTACACTTTGCTCAACCGAATTTCACAGGGCAATCCAGAATGGAATGCAGATTCATCTCGAGGTGGAGCAAGGAAAGAAGCAGGAGTGCTTGAAGTGGATCGATTTACAGCTATCGCTGCATTGATAGCTGCCTTGCAGAATCAGTTAAACAACCACTTCAGCAATATGAACTTGAACCAGCCTTCAGCTTCAGTCAATGCGGTCCAGCAAATGTGGTGTGAAGTGTGTGGAAGAAGTGAGCACTCAGCTGAGTGCTGTGGAGCAAACCCAGATTCGGTTAACTTTGTGGGCAATGCACAGATAAATCAGCAGCAGTTTGGTAGCGGCTACAACTCGAATTGGAGGAAGCATCCAAATTTTTCGTGGGGTAGCAACAACCAACAAGGCCAAAGTTCGGGTCAGGGTATGCACAGGAATCAAGTAGGGCAACAGAACTACCAATCTCAATTTAGAAATCACAATGCCCCTCCTCCACCACCATCACCGACCATTGAGGAAATGTTCAAGACCATGATCGCTAATCAGGCGCAATTGCAGGCTGACTATGTTAAATTGGCAGCCGAAGTGAAGAATAATCAATTAGCGACCAAGGCTCTTGAGTATCAATTTGGGCAATTTGCTAGTGCCCAAAACACAAGGCCCAGAGGAGGACTGCCTAGCGACACGGATCCTAATCCGAAGCAGGTAAATGCAGTGACCACGAGGAGTGGTTTGCAGCTGAAGGAGGTGGAACCGGAAAGACCGCCTGAAAAGTCAGGAGCAGCAGATGTTGAGGGAGAGCAACTTGCGGATAAGGGGAAGACCAAAGAAGCTGAATCAGAAAGGCCTCCACCCCCGTTCCCTCAACGACTCAAGAAACACAAGGAGGAGGCGTGTTTCAAGAAATTTATGAAGGTGCTTAAACAGGTACATGTTAATTTACCTCTTGTTGATGTCTTGCAGGGAGTGCCAAAATATGCCAAATATATTAAAGACATCGTGGCCAGCAAAAGTCGTTTGACTGAGTATGCCACGGTAGCTTTGACGGAGGAATGCACTTCCCAGATCCAAAATAGACTGCCCACGAAGCTGAAAGACCCTGGAAGCTTTACTATCCAGCTTACTATCGGGCAGAGTATCCGAGCTCGTGGATTATGTGATTTGGGGGCGAGCATAAATCTGATGCCATCTTCGGTATTCAGAAAGTTAGTTCTGGGGAGTCCTAGACCTACAACCGTAATCTTGCAGCTAGCAGACAGATCCTTAGCTAGGCCGGATGGCATTGTTGAGGATGTTCTTGTGCAAGTGGGCTCCCTCATTTTTCCGGTTGATTTTATTGTTCTGGATTTTGAACCAGACGCTGAAGTCCCATTTATTTTGGGACGACCCTTCTTGGCAACCGGAAAAGCATTAATTGACGTAGCATCGGGTCAACTTACAATGCGAGCACATGACAAGGTAGAAGTGTTCGATGTGTACAAATCACCCAAGCTCCCGATGGTAAATGAGGAACTCTCGGTGATCAATGTGATTGATCATGGGAATACTAAACAAATGAATGATTCCCGAGAGTTGATGGGAAGACCACCAGATAAAGGTGAGCACTACTGGGGGGAGGACAATGATCGTGAAAAATCGTCCATCACCCTAGTGGATAATTGAGCATAAAGGACGTCGAGCCGCGACGGTAAACCAGGCGCTGCACGGGAGGCAACCCGTGAAAAATATTTTTTTCTTTTGTTTAGTAAAGTGTAACTAGTTTTTAGTTTATTTTTCTTTTTCTTGATTTGGTATAAATTTTTCATTTTAGTTAATATTTTTCATTTTAGTTAGGGAAATCTATTAATCTAACCAATTTTGTTTAGTGAGGTGATTTTCGGGTCAAACGGAGAAAAATATGCATGGAATCGGGAAGGAAAAGGCAAGGTATGGAAAAATGAATAAAATGAAGAGACAGTGCACTGGGGCGATGGCTCCGTGTCACGGAGGAAGGGCTCCACGTTACCCTCCGTGACACATTGAGGTTAAATCTGGATTTTTTAAGAATTCCAGAGGACCATCGCGTTGGCTCCGTGTCACGGAGGAGGGGCTCCGCATTACCCTCCGTGACACGTTGCCCTATATTTTGTGACGGGTCACACCGGGTTGCCGGGTGACCCGCGTATTTTTCTTCATTTTAAACCCCGAAAAACCCCTTTTCCCCTCATTTTCTCTCTTCTCCGCGACCAAACACCCATATTTCCCTCCCCAACCAACGTGCCACACTATTAAGCAACCAAATTGTCGAGTTTCTTCGATTATTCAACTTAAAGGTATGTTTTCCTCTACTCTCTCGAGTTTTTGTCGATTTTAGTCGAATTTGAGCATGGGAGGTGAGATAAATCACCCTAATTAGCAATTTAGCATGAAATTGAATTATTCTTTGATTGATAAATGTTCGGAATGTTGTAATTAGCGTTTGAACTTGTCGATTGCGTGAATGATTCGAATTTAAGTGTAAAATTGAATTCTAGGGATTAGGTTGTTAAAATCGAATTGGGTAACTTGGTAAATTGGTGAATTATATGCCGGGGTGTGTTTGTGAATTTAGATAAGTCGTTGTAAATATTGTTTGAAGGTAATAGACGACGAATTCTCTGTTTTTGGGAAAATGTAAAAATGGTTCAAATTGGTTTGGTTATTTGGATTCGTATGTATATAGAATTTTTGTCGTTGTTTTTGTTTGTTGTTTTAGTTGCTAAGTGCGATGGTTGAATTGCTAGCGATGGTAGGATTGGGATTAGCTGTATGAAGTCTGAGTAGTACGCTAAAAGTTATACTGTCGAAATTTTTTTGTGAACGCACTAAGCATAAATTGTATAGTTGTTTGTGTTTGGGTTGTAAATAAAGTAATCCTTGCCGTAGTATCGTAAAAGTAGCTAAGGACTAAGTGTGGGGTAAACTTAGTTTAACCCGACCTTAGCCGAAGTTAACATGTATTTAGCTTGACATTGTGCTTGTTTATTTATGTTGACTGGTACAATGGCGAGTAGGCAGGATAAGGGTAAAGGTGCATCTACTTCAGGCACCGGGAGAAAACGAATGAGATTGGGCACAGCAGTCCCAGCTGCACCAGCTGTTCCGCGCGGCCAACGTCGCCAATAAGGAACGAGGTGGGTAACCGATGAAGGGAAGAAGTGGTACGCTAAACATAAGGAGAATAAGTACTTCCCTGAGGAGCATATTGCACGGGAACCACTAGCACATGAGTTCCCCCATATTGTGCAGAGAATCGAGGCAGCTGGGCTCAGCTTCATATATCAGGAGCCCAAGGAGTGCAACCTACATTTAGTCCGGGAGTTCTATGCAAATTGGAACCCGGCCATCAGAAGCCACACAATAAAAATCAGAGGGCAGATTGTCACTCTGGAACCCCAAAAATTAAATGCCATCATTGGAGCGCGGGACACAGACACCCACGTTCTCCGCCAGCTGAACATCACCCCACCATACGCCGATATTAGATGCACTTTGTGTGGGGCTCGATCCACAGCCCGATGGAGCAGACATAAGGAGAGGGGTTACCACCAGACTCTGCCGTATTCTCAAATGAACAGGGAGGCAAGAATTTGGCTGAAAATAGTTTGTTCGTGCCTGATCCCGGGGGTGCACATGACGGATGTGACCCGGGACCGTGTCTGCCTGGTGTATGCCCTGATGAAAGGGCTAGAGATTAATGTTGGGGCGGTCATCATATCCGCCATGAAGAGAGCTCGACTACACCAGGGCCATAGGTATGGGTTCGGCGGACTCATCACCACCTTTCTCTGGGGCCTCGATGTCGAGGAAGAGGCTTTGGACTACATCCCGCAGTTGGAGCGGAGGTCCCTTGATGTGACCAAAACTAAGGCCCCCGACACAACACATGGGCCAGTGCTGACATTGGGCGAGCGACATGCTCGCGATGACCAGTACATAGCTCGGATGTTTGGTATGCAGATGCTTCAGCTTCGGATTAGTGGGAGACCAGCCACGGAGGATGAATTATGGCAGCTGGAGCTGGATTACCCATTTGACGAGAACGCCAGAGCATTGTGCCGAGTGGGGCCAGCCTTTGTTGAGCCCACTGACGATGATGTCCCCACGGACGAGGAGACACATCGGGAGGACTCCGATGTGGAGTCCGATGACGACGATGGAGGTGACTCGGACATGGGCGATGAGGCAGCAGCACCGGATGAAGAAGTCGAATATTTCGACTAATCAGGGAGTTCCACCACCCGAAATTTTTGTGATTTTTAATTTTTGTGAACACTGGGGACAGTGTTCGATTTAAGTGTGGGGTGGGAAGTAGTTAGGTGCTGGGGGCTGGGCTGATTGATTGTATGTTCTTCCTTTGTTTTGTATGTATGTTTATGTTTCCCTGTGGTTGTGAGTGCAAACTGATTTGTATTTGTATAGGTACATATTTTTGTGGTAATTGATGTGTGTTGTGAAATGTTGTGGTTGCCAGCTGGTACAAATTTTGCAAATTTTGTAAATATTTTTTTCTTTATCGAAATGATCGATATTTTTAAAATTTTACAAAACTATTTTGTACATATTAAAATATTTTGTAAATATTTTTCCATCGAAATGATCGATGTGTTGCAAAATTTTCCGATTTTTTGGGTTTCTCGGAGTTTGTTTTCGGTTCTTTTACCGAGAATAGTCCCATTGAACCGACGTCATAGTTAGTGACCGTTCCCTATGATGGATGGATGACGACCGTCTTAAGGGAAATGTAGTCGGTAGGAGTAGTGATTTTAGTTTATTTTAAGTTTTTCTTTGGTGGATTGCATCACGGAACCTGTAGTACTATATGGTTGTGAATTTTGGGTTGCGTGTTGTAACTGATGTTCAAAATGTAAAAGTGATTCTTATGGAAGCATGCAATTTTGTAAATATGTTGAGATACCTAGGCTGTAGAATTCGATTCGGTGTGATTGAGGCTTAATTTTTGAATTCATGTAATTGGTTAATTAAAGAGTCTGTGAATGCATCTTAAATCGAGCATGTGCACAAAGTGTGAAGTGAGGTATTGTTATTCCATGCTATTGTGAAGTGTCTAGAACTTGCCTGGTGTGTGTACAAAACGAAATGAAGGAGGTGTAGTGTTGGAAAGGATGTAGGCATTTCTTTGTTTTTAACCGAGAGTTTCTATTTTTTTCTTGTCATACTCTACCTTTCTATGTGATTGTATACCCTAGTAAGCCCGTTGAGCCTTTAGCCTATCATTTCTTTCTTTTGTCCAAAAATGTATAAACTAAGCTTTATTCCTTCTTTTCATTTGCCGTAAAGTCTATACAAAACTCTTAAGCGCTTAAGAAAAGAAAAATTTTCCCGAAGTGTCAAAGAGTGAGAAGAGTGGAAAGAAAAGAAAAGTAGAGGGAGGAAAGAAAAGAAGAGGTTGAAGAGGCACTTGTTATAATGAAATGATAATGAAGGTGCATGAAAACCCTTTGTTGTTGTGTCAAGTGTGTTTGATGAAATGGGCCATACAAAAGTAAACCAGCATGAATGGGATGATGAAAAAGAAAAGAGAGAAACAATGTTCATGAGTTTATGGGAATGTGTTGAAAAGGCGTTTAAGGATGCTAGTGACTATTATTGGCTAATCCAATATATACTAGTTCCATAGCTTCCATTACAACCCATTAAAGTCCTACTTGATCTTACATTGCATTTCCTTATATTAGTGGAGTAATACACTAAGGGCAAGCCTATGGGTCATGACATGATGCATGTGAATTCTGTTGGGAGAGAGAGTGAAATTAATTTTTACATGCCCCTACTTGAATGTTTGTGTGTCACATGAACATAAAAGGGGAAGATTCTCTTGAGTTGTGAGGGCACATGCTTGATGAAAGATTGATTTTCGTGTCGGATATCTTGATTAGCTGATTTGCATGAGTTTGCCGATATTTAGAGAGTCGATTCTTGAAGTCTAGGAAGTCTTGATGTATTAAAGGTCATTGCATTGTTAAGACCATGCATGTTTTCTTGATGATTTACAATATTGAATGATCGGATGACCGTAGCGTAAATTGTCGCACCATAGTGGCGAAGGTTGGGATGTAATTTGCATGAATGGTGTATTTGTTGTTCGAGGACGAACAAGGATTTAAGTGTGGGGTAAGTGATCTTGGGCAGATTTGTATGCCCAAGTGATACTCAAACGTATCATTTTCGCCTTGTTTGTTGTGCAATGTGCATACATTTTCATGTAATTGGTAATAAAATGTGAATTTATACTAACCAACATGATTAGCATTGTTTTGTAGGTAAAACATGATTTTTAGGAGCTAAAATGCATGTTGGAACAATATCGGAGTTGGACTTGGATGCGAGCATGGAAAAGACATTGGAATGCACAATGTAAAGGGGCTCCGCGATGGAGCCGTGCCACGCTACCATCGCGGAGGCACACTGCATGGAGGTTGAATTAATTTGGCAATTTCCAGTGAAGCCTCGCGACAGCTTCGTGGCACAGAGGCAAGCCTCCGCGTTGCATGCCGTGCCACGTTGAGGCTATATTCCCGGACCCTGGATTTCCAGTGAGGGTCCGCGTCCACGCCGTGTCACGGAGGCAGTGCTCCGCGTTGGCCTCCGTGACACGTTGCTTGTTATTCCGGGAAAAATTCCCACTAGTATAAATAGAACACTTAGGCTTATTTTTAATTAATTCAGACTTGGTGGAGCAAGGACATGGGTTACAGGCAGTTGAGGGACGAAAAAGCTAAGGGTTTTTCTCTCTTCCTTTCTTCTTTCAATCAATTGTATGTATGATTAACACTTGTTTTAGGATGATTAATCCACAAATGAGTGGCTAATTCTCTTCCTTGCTGAGGTTATGAACATTTGTGATGAATTTTGATTATTAATTTTATGGTTTTCTTCTTCTTCTTCTATGTTGTTCTATTAATTCTTGTTTCTACTGCATTAGTGTGTGTTCGACATTAATGTACATCTAAAAAGTCCGATTTCACTCGAGAGAGAAAGAAATTGGAAAGTTGTGAATTAATAGGGTATTGTTCTTAGCTTGATTTGGGAAAATTGGGTTTTGATGTGCTTTCCTGATAGAAATATACTTGAAAGTCGTATTAGTCAATTTAGGAACCGGAATTGTATTGCTAGGTCATAAATTGCATTTGATCACAGAAATGTAGACGGATGGTTTATGATTCTTAAGTGAGATTAAATACGAGAGTTTTAATCTCTAGGCTAATGTTCTTGGCTAGCAACATGAAGAGAAGATTAACCAAATTATGATTATAATCAAGTTCATTACTTGTTCTTAACCTTGGCATGCTCATATCCATAGTTTCAATTCACAGTAAATATTTGTTAATAGTTTTAGTATATAATTTATAAACAAAAATTATTTAACTTTTGGTTACGTTGTTGTCAGCATAATTAGAGGTAAGCTAGAATATAGTATACTTAAGCAATTTTACTTATCCAGAGTCTCCTTGGTTCGATGCTTGGCTTACTTAGCCACTTTATTACTTGTTTGACCACGTGCACTTGCGTGTCGGTTTTAACCTATACCAAACCCACCGAACAGAGCCTTTCAATGTTCCTTGTCCCGTGTTACGTCTAGGGTGTAAACTCGGGTCGTAACAATAATTCTCCACTGAATCTGTGGTCTTAACTGGTAGGAAATGCGCTGACTTAGTCATCCTGTCTACAACCACCCAAATTGAGTCATGTTGATGGCGCATATGAGGTAGACCTGTAATAAAATCCATGTTCACTTCTTCCCACTTCCAAGTAGGAATACTAATATACTGTGCCATACCCATATGTTTCTAATGTTCAAGCTTGACCTGTTGGCAATTTGAACATTTGGCCACAAATTTTGCAATGTCTTTCTTCATGCCATTCCACTAGTAGACTTCTCGTAGGTCATGGTACATCTTGGTGGCACCTGGGTGGATAGGGTACCTGGAGTTGTGATCTTGAGTTAGTATCCTTTGCCTCGAATTATCTACACTTGGAATATAAAACCTTCCCTGGTAATGAAGCACACCATCTCCCTCTTTGCAGAGAATGCTTCCACCTCCTTCTTTAGGATTGATTCCTTCAACTTGAGAAGGATTGGGTTTTCATCCTACTTTGACTTAACCTCCACCACTACGGAGGATTATTACCCACTCCGGACTACAATTTCACCTTCTTCTGAATCAACTAACTGGAACCCTAACCGAGCCAGTCTGTGAATATCCTTTGCCAACTCCTTTTTACCTTCCTCAAAATGAGCTATACTTCCCATAGAAATACTTTTGAGGACATTAGCCACTACATCAGCCTTACCTAGGTGATTCAACACACTCATATCATAGTCTTTTAATAATTCTATCCATCTTCACTAGTGAAGGTTTAAATCCTTCTAACCGAACACATATTGCAGGCTTTTGTCGTTAGTGAACACATCTACATGAACACCATAAAGGTAGTGCCTCCAAATATTCAAGGTGAATACTATTGCTGCCAGCTCAAGATCGTGAGTCGGATAGCTCTTCTCATGAGCCTTGAGCTGTTTGGAAGCACAAGCTATTACTTTACCATGCTACATCATAACACAACCAAGGCCAATTCAGGAGGCATCACAATAGATCACGAACCTATCTAAACCGTAGAGTCAAAACTGTAGTTGTAGTGAGTTGAGTCTTCAACTACTAAAAACTCTTCTAACATGCATAATACCACTAAAAGTTCACCTTATTCTGAGTTAGTCTTGTCAAAGGAGAGGCAATAGAGGAGAGCCCTTCTACAAACCATCTATAGTTACTGGATCGGCCTAAGAAACTCCTGATGTCTGGCTGAGAAATAGATCTGGGCTAGTCCATAACCGTCGCTATCTTTTGAGGATCCACCTGAATATCCTCACTGGAGACAACATGACCAAGGGATGCCATTGATTTTAGCTAGAATTCATACTTGTTGAATTTAGTGAACAACTGGAGGTCCTTGAGAGTCTGCAACACTATCCTTAGGTGATCTACATATTCCTCCCTTGATCTGGAGTAAACCAGAATATCTTCTAAGAAGACAATAATAAACATGTCTAGGTATTGTTTGAATACCCTGTTCATCGAATCTATAAAAGGTGCAGTAGCATTTGTTAGTCAAAAAGTCATAACTACGAATTTGTAGTGGCCATACCAAGTTGTATGGTTGTTTTTGAAATGTCACACTCTGACCTTGAGCTGGTGGTATCCTTGATCGTGGGCAGAATTGCATGCCCAAGTGATACTTTATTACTTAATTTTAACTTGTTTATCTACTTCTATGTGCACATTCTCATGTGATTTTTATGTAAATGTGGATTTATACTAACCAACATGATTAGCTATTGTTTTTGTAATTTAAAATGAATTTTGGAAACTAATCTACAAATTGATAAAGTGAAGGAATGGACTCGGAAGCAAAATGCGAAAGTCGGCAAGAAAATACTAAGCAGTTGATGCTCCGCGATAGAGGCCGTGGCACGCTACCATCGCGGTAGCATTCTGCCTAGAGTGAAATTTCAGGCGAATTTCAGTGAAGGTGTGCGATGGCACCATGTCACGGAGCCTGGGCTCTGCGTTTACCTCCGTGCCATGCTGAGACTAAGAATCTGTGCATCCAAGTTCCAGTGAGGCTCCGCGACAGGGCCGTGGCATGGAGCTGATGCTTCGCGACACCCTCCGTGCCATGTTGCCAGTTTATTCCGCAAAATCTCTCACTTGTATAAATAGCACACTTAGGTTTTATTTTAAGGGTATCTGACATTTCATGCTAGAACGTGGGTATCAAGCAGTTGAGCTGAAGAAGTCCTAGGGTTAATTCTCTTCCTTTTTCTCTAAAATTTAAATTGCTTGTATGTTTTCTAATGGTTTGAGGATGTTTAATCCTCAAACGAGTGGCTAATTCACCTTTGGCTGAGGTTGAGGATAATTGCAGTAGTATGTAATTGATTTTATTTCAGTTTTTATCTTCTCTAAAATGGTTTTTCTACTATTTCTTATTTTTACTACATTAATGCATGACCATTGTTAATGTACATATTAGAATCCCAATTTTATTTTCGAAAGGAAAATTATTTGGATAGATGTGGAATTGGTGGAATATGTTCTTGTCTTGGTTGTGAAATTAAGAGAAGATTAACATGCAGAATAGAAATATATCTGTAACGTCATATTTGGTCATCTATGGAATTTAGTTTAATTTATGAGAATATGAGTTGTTACATCACAGAAATGTGTAATGTAAATCTCATAATTCTTTAATTGGTGGGGAGTTCAAAAGACCCAATCCATTATTAATAATTCCTGACTAACAACCGAAGAGAAGTGTTGACTGAAATTTAATCAATAAATTACATATCCGCATGTTTTTCCTTAACCTCAGCTTGTTCGTGCTATTGTTCAAATTATAATTCATAATTTTCACTTAAGGTTACATTAACTAATATTCTTAAAAAATCACCATTTGTTTTGCTTGTCTACTTGTATAAAGAAGTGTGTATACTAAACACTTAGAGAAAAATTACTCCTCGTTACAGTCCCTGTGGGTTCGATACCTGACTTGAAATAAAACCACTTTATTACTTGTACGACCACGTGCACTTGCGCGCGATTGGGAGTGAACAAGTTTTTGGCGCCGTTGACGGGGACTGGCGCAATTGGTGACTTAATTTTCTTAGTGTTAATTTACAAGTTCGATACAAGTTTTGATAACTGTATTTTAGTGATTTCTCTTGCAGGTACTAAGTTGTTTCGGAACGCTGGCAAGAGATAAGGAATTGGTGGATCCGTTTTTAGAGCCGGAGAGAAAATTTCATCTACAGAAGAGGGAAGCTCTAGAAAAGAAGTTGCAGTAATTAAGGAGGGAAATTCAGGAGCAACAACAGCATCCACCGATTGTAAGGGCAGTTTTAGTGCCAGAAGAGATGGCAACAAGACCGGTATGCAAGGTGGCAATCCCACATGCGAATAATGTAGCATCCAGCATTCGCAGGCCAGAACCAGGAGGGAGATTTGAACTTAAGCAGAATATGGTGCAGTTAGTGCACACCAGCGGGCAATTTACAGGTCTCCCTCATGAAGATCCACAGCAGCATCTCCAAAACTTCTTGGAGATAAGTGACGCATAAATACCCGCTGGAGTATCATCTGATTATGTGAGGCTTACACTATTCCCGTTTTCACTGTTGGGGGAAGCCAAGAGGTGATTAAAGGCTGAACCGCCAAATTCTATTACTACTTGGGATGACCTAGCGAGGAAGTTTTTTATATGATTCTTTCCATCAGGGAAGACAGCCAGACTTAGAAGTCAGATTCTAAGTTTCAAACAGAGAGAAGGTGAGTATTTGTATCAGGCTTGGGAGAGGTTCAAGTCAATGTTAAGAGATTGTCCTCACCATTATTAGTCTAATGATGTGTTGGTGCATACATTCATTGAAGGCTTGGAACCGCATACAAAGATTTTGTTAGACTCAGCAGTTGGGGGGCAGGCATTGGAAAAGACATACGAAGAGCTGTACACCTTGTTTAACCGTATTTCATAAGGTAATCCTGAATGGAATGCTGATACAACCCAAGGGGGAGTGAAGAAAGCGGCAGGGGTCTTGGAGGTCAATGGATTCACAGCAATTGCTGCACAAATAGCTGCTTTGCCGAATCAAATTAACACTCATTTCAGTAGCATGAGTTTGAGCCAGGCACAACCCCAGTCAATGTAGTTCAGCAGGTGTGGTGTGAAGTTTGTGGAAGTAGTGAACACTCAGCTGAGTGTTGTGGTGCCAATCTATATTCGGTAAATTTTGTTGGAAATGCCCAGAGGAGCAACAATCAGTAGTATGGCAATAGTTATAACCCAAATTGGAGAAATCATCCGAATTTTTTACGGGGGAGTAATAGTCATCAGGGACAGAGTTCAAATCAGGGCGTGCACAGAAAACAAGGGGGTCAGCACAATTTTCAGTTACAGTTCAGAGGAAATAATGCACCACCTCAGTCTAGCAACATCGAGGATATGCTTAAAACCATAATAGCCAACCAGGCGTAGATGCAGGCTGATCAGGTAAAATTGACAGCTGACATGAAAAATCAGTAGTTAGCTACAAAGGCATTGGAGTATCAGTTGGGACAGTTAGCTGGAGCCCAAAATACTAGACCGAGGGGAGGATTACCAAGTGATACAGACCCAAATCCTAAGCAGGTTAATGCAGTTACTACCTGGAGTTGAAAGCAACTCGGGGAGGTGGAACCCGAAAGGCCACCTCAAAAATCTGGAGCAACAGAAAAGGATGAAGGAAACGATGATGTGAGGAGGAATGAAAAGGAAGCAGAGATGGAAAGACCACCGCCCCCGTTTCCTCAAAGATTGAAAAAGCACAAGGAGGAAACATGCTTCAAGAAGTTCATGGAAGTGTTGAAGCAGGTACATATTAATCTTCCTTTAGTAGATGTGCTGCAGGGAGTGCCAAAATATACTAAGTACATCAAAGACATTGTAGCAAACAAGAGCAGATTGATAGAGTATGCTACAGTTTCACTTACTGAGGAGTGCACCTCCCATATATAGAATCGATTGCCGACAAAGCTCAAGGATCCTGGGAGCTTCACTATTCAGATTACAATTGGGCAGTCTATTCGAGCTCGTGGTTTGTGCGATTTGGGAGCAAGTATAAATTTGATGCCAACATCAGTATTCAAGAAGCTGGGGCTGGGCAGTACTAGACCCACCATGGTGATCTTGTAGCTAGCTGACTGTTCATTAGCAAGACCTAATGGAACTGTGGAGGATGTGCTACTGCAAGTAGGCTCCCTCATTTTCCCGTTGGATTTTATAATTCTTGATTTTGAGCCAGATGCGGAAGTACCATTTATTTTGGGACGTCCCTTCTTGGCAACCGGGCGAGCTTTAATTGATGTAGTTGTTGGACAGCTAACCATGAGAGCTCATGATAAGGTAGAGGTCTTTTATGTCTACAAGGCCATTAAGCTACCTTCCATCTATGAAGAGTTATCAGCAATCAGTGTTTTGAATCAAGAATCGACCCTTCAGATTATTGACTCACAGGATCCCTTGGAGAGAGCCTTGGTGGAACGTGATCATTTTGGGGACAGTGCGACATATGAGATGGTGCAGACTTTGAATAAGCCTAAATGGTTCTTCAGGAAGCAAGATTTTGAACCATTGAAGAGGTCCTTGGAACCATCCCCAAAGCCATCAATAGAGGAGGCACCTAAATTGGAGTTAAAGACATTGCCTCCACATCTGTAGTATGTATTCTTGGGTGAAGATGACACCTTACCAGTCATCATTTCGGCAGAACTGACAGATGCACAAGTGAAAGATGCATTGGTGGTCCTTAAGAGGCGAAAGAGAGCAATGGGATGGCAGATGTCAGACATTAAGGGGACCAGTCCAGCTTTCTGCATGCACAAGATATTCGTGGAAGAGGGATCCAAGCCAACCATGCAACATCAGCGGAGGTTGAACCCGGTGATGAAGGATGTAGTTAGAAAGGAAGTGATCAAGTGACTGGATGCAGGAGTCGTATATCCCATCTCAGACAGTGAATGGGTTAGCCCATTTCAATGCGTTCCCAAGAAAGGGGGAATGAAAGTGGTCAAAAATCAAAAGAATGAGCTAATTCCACACGCACAGTCACGGGCTGGCGAATTTGCATGGATTATAGGAAGCTTAATGAGGCCACTCAGAAAGATCACTATCCGATTCCATTCATTGATCAGATGTTGGAGGCTGGCAGGGAAGGAATATTATTGCTTTCTTGATGGTTACTCTGGCTATAATCAAATAGCCATAGCACCAGTAGATCAGGAGAAGACCATGTTTACATGTCTTTATGGGACATATGCTTTCAGGCGGATGCCCTTTGGTCTATGCAATGCACCAGCCACATTCCAATGATGGAAATATTCCACGATATGGTGGAAGACTATGTCGAGGTATTTATGGATGACTTTTCTATTTTTGGTAACTCGTTTTCTATGTGTTTGCAGAATCTAGACAGGGTGTTAGCCAGATGTGAAGACTCAAACCTGGTGCTCAACTGGGAAAAGTGTCACTTTTTAGTCAAGGAGGGTATTTTCCTTGGCCTAAGGTGTCATGCAGAGGTTTGGAGGTCGATCGTGCAAAGATAGAGGTGATTGAAAAGCTACCACCGCCAGTATCAGTGAAGGGTGTTCGCAGCTTCTTAGGACATGTTGGGCTTTACAGATGGTTTATTCAAGACTTCTCTAAGATTTCTAGACTGATATGCCGGTTGTTAGAAAAAGAGGTGAAGTTTGAATTTGACAAGGAATGTGTAGAAGCATCCGAGGAGCTAAAAAAGAAGCTGGTGGAAGCTCCTATTCTCATTGCTCCTGATTGGGAATATCCTTTTGAGTTAATGTGTGATGCAAGTGATGCAGCTGTAGGAGCGGTATTGGGGAAGCGAAGGAATAAGATTTTTCATTCCATCTACTATGCAAGCAAAACGCTTGATGCTGTACAAGTTAATTATACAGTCACGGAGAAGGAGATGCTGGCTCTAGTGTTTGCATTTGACAAGTTTAGATCCTACCTAGTGGGGTCGAAAGTGGTGATACACACTGATCATGCGGCAATTCAGTATTTATTTGGCAAGAAAGATGTGAAGCCCAGGCTAATCAGGTGGATATTATTGCTGCAAGAGTTTGATCTGGAGATCCGAGACAGGAAGGGAAGTGAAAATCAGGTTGCAGATCACCTATCACGACTAGAGAACCGTTCACATGTGAAGGAAGGTGAGCGCATCCGAGAATAGTTCCCTGATGAACAACTCTTGGCAATAAAGGAAGCCAAACTCCCTTGGTATGCAGATATTGTGAACTTGTTAGTAAGTGGAATATACCCACCTGAGGCAACGACTCAATAAAGGAAGAAGCTGAAGCATGAGTCCAGGTATTGCATGTGGGATGAGCCGTATCTATTCAAGTAAGGACCAGATCAAGTGATGAGGCGGTGCATTCCAGAAAGTCAGACGGCAGAGGTGTTGAGGAGTTGTCATTCATCGCCGTATGGAGGTCATCACGGAGGAGAGCGTACAGCTCACAAAGTGTTGCAATCCGGGTTCTTTTGGCCCACACTGTTCAAAGATGCTGCAGCTTATGTCAAAGTATGTGATAGATGTCAAAGAGCAGGAACAATCGGCAGGAGACATGAGATGCCATTGTATCACATATTGGAAGTTGAGGTGTTCGATGTGTGGGGGATAGATTTTATGGGCCTGTTTCTACCATCGTTTGGCAATCAATACATCTTGGTGGTAGTGGACTATGTCTCCAAGTGGCTTGAGGCAGCAGCGTGTCCCAGGAACGACAACAAGGTGGTGGCTAGATTTGTAAAGAAGCAGATTTTCACCAGGTTTGGTACGCCACGAGCAATTATCAGTGATGGAGGGGCACATTTTGTGAATGCAGGATTCAGGAATTTTCTAGCGAAATACGGGGTGCGACATAAAGTGGCTACAACATATCATCTCCAAACTAGTGGACAAGTAGAGGTGTCAAACAGGGAAATTAAACAAATTTTGCAGAAAATGGTGAATGCACAACGCAAGGATTGGGCAAGCAAACTGGATGATGCATTGTGGGCTTATCGAACTGCATACATGACACCCATTGGGACTTCACCATACAGATTGGTTTATGGGAAGGCATGTCATCTCCCCATAGAGCTTGAACATTGAGCTTATTGGGCTGTGCGGAAGCTGAACATGGATCCTGAGCTAGCAGGAAAGAGGAGATTGATGCAGCTGAGTGAGTTGGACGAATTTCAATGGCACGTATATGAAAGTGCAAAATGCTACAAAGGAAAAATGAAAAGGTGGCACGAAAGGCATATGGTGCATCGAATCTTTGATCCGGGCCAAATGGTGCTCCTATTCAGCTATAGATTGAAACTCTTCCCAGGGAAATTGCACTCCAAGTGGCCGGGGCCATTTGAAGTAGTAAGGATGACCCCATACGGGGCAGTTGAATTCTGGAAAGAGGATAAAAGTGCCACATTTTTAGTGAATGGACAAAGGTGTAAGCACTACTGGGGTGAGGGTGTTAATTGAGAGAAGACGTCTATCACCTTAGTAGAAGAATGAGAATGACAAGCGTCGAGCCGTGACGATAAACCAGGCGCTGCACGGGAGGCAACCCGTGAATGTAATGTACTATAGTAGTTAGAAACCAATTTTAAAAAAAAATGGTCATGCCATGACAAAAACTAAGGCGCTAGGTGGGAGACAACCCACTATTTTCTAACAAGTTGTTGTTGGATGATTTTCAGGAAATATGGAGGGCAAAAAAAAAATACAAAATTCAAATGGAATAATAAAGGTAAAAAGGGAAAATTGGGGCAAGAGGCAGTGAGCCTACGCGTTGGCTCCATGTCATGGAGCCTGTGCTCCACGTTAACCTCCGTGACACATTGAGGTTAAATTCCAGGTATGTCAGTTTCCAGTGAGCCTACGCGATGGCTCTGTGTCACAAAGCTTGACCTCCGCGATGGCCTCCGTGACACGTTGAGGCCAATTTCGCGTCGGGTCAGTTCGGGCCAGTGGGTTGACCCGCGCGAAATTACTAATTTTAACCCCCAAAATCTTATTTTTCCCCATTTTTTCTGAAATCTTACATGACCAAACCCCCATTCCCCATTCTCCCTCAATGTGCCACGACTCAAACCTAAGAAAATCCTTCAAGTCCTCTTCAAACTCTTCAAGTAAGGTATGTTCTCGATATTTTTGTCATTCTTGATGCATAGTTTGATTCATGAACATGTTTTATAATAAAAATTTTGCCCTAAGTTGTTAATAAGATGAATAATTGATTGGGTCATGGATGAATGTTGATTTTGTGCTTGTATTGGTTTTGAACTCAATAATTACCTGATTGGTATTGAAAATCTTACATAGTTGATAACTAGGGTTGAGAATTGAGTTGGGAAGAAGAAGAAAAGGGTAGAAATAGAGATATTTTGGGTTGTGCTTGTTGTTGGAGTTGAAAAATGTTGTGATTAAACTTAGCTTATGTTATGGTTGAAGATTGATTTTTGGGGGATAAAAATAGGAAAAATTCTATAGGTTGTTGTGCACAAAATGAATAGATGGATGAACTTTAACAATGCATTGTATGAAGTCTGAGTAGTACAATGAAACTATTCCATCGACTTTTACTAATGCACTGAACCTTTTTAGAAATAAGAGCTGGAATTATGTGGTTGTTCTTACCGAATTGTATGAATTATGGCCAACAACTAAGTGTGGGGTGATCAATTTAAGCCCAACCTTAGTAGTAGACAACTATAGCATGAATGACATTTGAAATATATGCTTTTGATGAACATGAAAAATGTCTGGACGGCAAGACAAGGGAAAAGGTGCATCCACATCTGGCGCTAGCCGAAAAAGACATAGAGTTGGGGCAGCAGTACTAGCAGCACCACCAGTTCCAAGAGGGCAATGAAGGCAGTATGGAAAATGATGAGTATTGGATGAGGGGAAGAAATGGTACTCCAAGCACAAGGAAACCAAGTATTTCCCTGAGGAGCAAATAGAAAGGGATCCACTAGCTCAAGAATTCCCGAGAATCTTACACAGGATAAACAATGTGGGCTTAAACTTCATGTTCGAAGAACCCAAAGAGTGTAATCTTCATCTTATAAGGGAATTCTACGCTAATTGGAACCCCACTGTGCGCAGCCACACAGTCAAGATCAGAGGACAGCTGGTTGCTTTTGAACAACAGCATCTTAATGCCATCTTGGGGACGCAGGACACAGACGCGCATGTCCTCCGCCAGCTGAACATCACTCCACCGTATGCAGATATCAGACGCACATTATGTGGAGCATGATCAACAGCCAGGTGGGGTCTTCACAAGGAAAGAGTATATCACCAGACATTACCATACTCTCAAATGAACAAAGAAACAAGGATTTGGTTGAAGATAGTGTGTACTTGCCTGATCTCGGGGGTGCATATGACTGATGTCACCCGGGATAGAGTTTGTTTGGTATATGCATTGATGAAGGGCTTGAGATAAATGTTTGAGCGGTGATTATTTCAGCAACGAAGAAAGCCAGACTTCATCAAGGGCATCGGTACGGGATTGGTGGTCTTCTAACAGCTTTCCTCAAGGGACATGGCATCAAAGAAGAGGCCCTGGATTACATTCCTCAATTTGACCAGCGTGCTTTGGATGTCAGTAAGACCAAAGTACCTGATACCACATTCAGGCCTGTGCTTACACTCGTCGAGCGACATGCGCGGGATGACAGATACATGGCCCGAATGTATGGAATGCAGATGCTGCAACTGCGGATTGGTGGAAGGAATGCTATGGAAGATGAATTGTGGTAGCTCGAGATGGATTATCCATTTAATGAGCATGCCCGAGAATTATGCAGTTTTGGGCTCGTATTTGTAGAACCAGTTGATGACAACGTACCCACTGATGAGGAAACTCGGCGGAATGACTCAAACATTGAGTCAGAGGAAGACGGCGGAGAAGATTCTGATCTGGGAGATGAGGCATTGGCACCTGATGAAGAGATTAAGCATTTTGATTGATCAGGGAGTTACACTACCCAAACTATGTTTTTAATTGCAGATATGTGAACACTGAGGATAGTGTTCCGACTAAGTGTGGGGTGGGAGTAGTTAGGTGCTGGTGTAGTAAGACTGTGTTGTGCTTGTGCTTGTGCTTAAGTGGTTGAATGTGTGACATTGTGTTTCATGATGTGTTGATGATTGTGTGTGTGTGTGGTGCTTGTTAAGGATTTATTTGTGTAATTATTTGTGCAAGTTGTTTCTATTTTTAAATTTTTGTTTGGGTTTCTCGGTTTTTGTTTTCGGTTCTTTTTCTGAGAATAGTCCGTTTGAACCGATGTCTTAGATAGAGACTGTTCCCTATGATGGATGGATAATGACGGTCTTAAGGGAAATTTAGTCAGTAGGTTTTGATTTTTGAACCTGTAGCTAATTAATGGTTTGATATTCTTGTTATGTGCTATACATGATTGTAAGATGCAAGTATGGTTAGTGTTGAAGCATGCAGGTGTTCTAAATATGTTTGAGACACCTAGGCTCTTGAATTTGACTCAATGATTAAAGCTTGATTTCGAATTCTTATAATTAGCTGAGTTAAGAGTTTGTTGAATATGTCTTGAATTGAGCATGCGCAGTGAGTGTGAGTTTTTCGAATATTCCGTGCTATTGTGGAATGTCTAGAACTTGCCTGATGTGTATACAAAATTAAATGAAGGATGTAAAGTGTAGGAGATGATTTGACATTACTTCTAATGAGCCTAATTATTACTCATAGCCTTACCTACCTTGAATGTTGAATCCTAGTTAGCCCCATTGAGCCTTAAGCCTGTTCTTTGATAGCTAAAACATAAGCTTAATCATTTTCTTTCATGATCCTTGTATTTAATCAAAAACCTAAGCGCTTAAGTGAAAAATCCAAAAGAGTGAAGGAGTGAGAAGTGGTAAAAAGAAGGAACAATAGCAATTGTGGAAGTTAAGGAAAAACTTAGAGGTGCACTTGGTTGAAAATGACTAATTATTGGTAGGGAGTAAGAAAATAAAGGAATGAAGAAGTGCTTAAGTACTCCTTACCAATAGGCCAAGTGTGCTTAAAGAAATGGGAGCAGGAAGGAAGATAATTCAAGAGTGAAAGGAAGGAAGGTGAAGCAAAAGAAAATGTGTCTTTAATAAAAATGTGATGTAGTAAAAGTGCTTGGGAAAGATTGTCACTGTTATTAGCCATAAGGTGATTCCACCTGCCCTTAGTCTACATTACAACCTAAAAAGTCCTACTTGATTTTACATTCAAACATCCTTAAATTAGTGGGGCTCAACACTGAGGGCAAGCTCATGGTTCACCACATAATGCATGCGGATTCTTCAAGAGAGTGAGCGAAATTCTATTCATACACCCATACATGTTGTGAGTTGAAAATTCGTGAGTAAAAAAATGGGTAACTCTCGTGTGGTGAGGGCACATGTTTAATGAGGAATAACATTCATGTCGGATTTCTTGATCAGTTGATTGGCATGAGTTTGCTGAGATTGAGAGTCAAGTCTTGAGGCTAGGAAGTCTCAACATAGTTAAATACGATTTTAATGGGTAAACCTTGCATGCACTAATTTTTTACTTGTCATCTCAACCAGTCATTGTAGCCATAGCTCGAATTGTCTTGCTTAATTAGCTATGTGTGAGTTTCATTTGCATGAGTTGTAAAAGGGTTGTTCGAGGACGAACAAAGCTTTAAGTGTGGGGTAGGTGATCGTGGGCAGAATTGCATACCCAAGTGATACTTTATTACTTAATTTTGACTTGTTTATCTACTTCTATGTGTACATTCTCATGTGATTTTTATGTAAATGTGGATTTATACTAACCAACATGATTAGCTATTGTTTTTGCAGTTTAAAATGAATTTTCAAAACTAATCTACAAGTTGGTAAAGTGAAGGAATGGACTCACAAGCAAAACGCGGAAGTCGGCAAGAAAATACTAGGAAATTGATGCTCTGCGATAGCGGCTGTGGCACGCTACCATTGTTGTAGCATTCTGCCTAGAGTGAAATTTCAGGCGAATTCCAATGAAGGCACGCGATGGCACCGTGTCACGGAGCCTGGGCTCCGCGTTTACCTCTGTGCCACGCTGAGGCTAAGAATTTGTGCTCCAAGTTCGAGTGAGGCTCCGCGACACCCTCCATGCCACGTTGCCAGTTTATTCTGGGAAATCTCTCACTTGTATAAATAGCACACTTAGGTTTTATTTTAAGGGTATCTGACATTTCATGCTAGAATGTGGGTATCAAGCAATTGAGCTGAAGAAGTCCTAGGGTTAATTTTCTTCTTTTTTATCTAAAATTTCAATTGCTTGTATGTTTTCTACTTGTTTGAAGACGTTTAATCCTCAAACGAGTGGCTAATTCACCTTTGGCTGAGGTTGAGGATAATTGCAGTAGTATGTAGTTGAGGATAATTGAGGATAATTGCAGTAGTATGTAATTGATATTATTTCAGTTTTTATCTTCTCTAAAACGGTTGTTCTACTATTTCTTGTTTTTACTACATTAATGCTTTGCCATTGTTAATGTATATATTAGAATTCCAATGTTATTTCCAAAAGTAAAATTATGGAAACTTATTTGGATAGATGTGGAATTGGTTGTGAAATTAAGAGAAGATTAATACCCATGATTTGGGTGATCTTTCGAACCTCATCAATGAACTCCTTTCAACCCTCATCTACATTAGACGCATGAAATGCTGGGGGATTCATTCGAGTAAAATTTCGGACTCTAGCATCAACTATAGACCCATTGGCATTGGCAGGTACGATTGCCTGCTAGTTGACCAGATTGGTCACCACATGGGCTAGCATCTGAATGGCAGCCTGGAATTCTGCATGTGAAACCTAATCATTTTAAGGGGCTATTGGAGCTAGTGGGGCTTGCTGGTTAGCAATACCATTCCTCCTTCCGTTTCCTCTTTTAGGAGGCATTGTTAATTGAAAAGGGTAGAGCACGAGTTAGAAGGACATCTTTAGAGATTTATACTCTACTCATGATAAGTGTCATAAAGAAAGGGAATTTTTCTGGAAATGCCTCGTAGCCTCCTTCTCATAAGTGTGTCATGCTTCACACCTATGAAAAGGACTACATATGACACAACTTTCAGACATCCTAGGACACTCTAAACCTAATTCTCTGATACCAAGTTTGTCACACCCCGAATCTACACCCTGTGTGCGATATAGTGCTTAGAGCCACAGGTGACCCCAAACTAACCCATGGCATGACATAACAGTGGTATGGTCTGAGTTCTAAATAAACTGAGCGGAACATAACATAAATAATAGAACAACTGGTTCTAAGTAATAAAATAACATGAGTTATGTAAATAAATAAGTAATTTGACATTAAAACAATAAGCTGACATACTAACTGACTATCTATGTGAAAGCCTCTATTAACTGATGAGTTGCTGAGACAAGTCCCTAGCTAACTCTAAAGTCTGAAAATGAAACTTTAGACTAAGGACATATAATATAAACATATCTCTAGCCCTTGAAAAATGAGGACTCACCAACTATTCACTGATCAAGATCTTGAACGTATCTAACTACGGGGCTAAATCAGAGTATCTAAGACTATATCATAAAATGATATAACATAGAAAGTATGCATCAGTACTTGAAACGTACTGAGTATATGAGATATCAAAGAATATAGAAAAGTGCTAATAATACATTAAATAGACTGATATAACACATCTGAACCAAGCCTGAATCATAAATACTGAAAGAGTCTAAATATCATAGAAAATACGATAAGAATTTCCAATCTGAAATTAAGTTATAAGCACATCTAAAATCTGTAAGACTGGGCTATGAACTATGACTGTACTATACTGTAGGAGTTCCTATTAACCAATATGTAACCATGTGATCTAGACGTAAAGTCGATATTTATGCCCCATTGTTAGGGCCCACTGTACTTTGCCAGGGTACAATGACTAGCTGTGTGATCACTTTTTGGGAACCTGGGTGTGCTGAATCCTGGCTTGCTTGATGCTAAGTGAAACTCCTGAATATATATATATCTAACTTATTTGTTTAGCTCAAAACTGAGGTCCTAGGCTAAATCAAAACTATTTATTCGGAAGTGTCCCGAGAGATTAAAGGACTTGATAACTACAAATACTGATAATGTTGATAATATGAATATTAATAAATATACAAAAATGTTAATGGTACTGTAAAGTATATTACATAAACCATGTATATTTTTAAAAAAATCACACTGCTCGATAATGTTACTAACTAAGAAAGTGAAATATCATAGTCATGTCAAGATATCAGGAATTTGATAGCATTCTTACAATCGAAAATAACACCTTAATTACAACATGATACTAGTCAAGGAAGCTTAAAAACATTGAGAAGTTAGGGAGTTTCAACATCTGGAAAGAAACCCTAAGTCATGATTTCTAAAATTTTCAAGGCTAGGGTTATGGAATAGCTTGGGACACAAGGTGAAAGGAAACCCTTGTTGAAGACCCACATACCTAGAGAAGAAATCCCCTGAGAAGAAGCTTGAATTTCTGCAACTGATAAAGAGCCCTAGTTCTTCCTTGAGGGAAAAATCTTAGATCCTACTATGGTGTTCAAATGGATTGAGGGGAGAATAATTGGCGAAGAACCATTTAGACCTCTAAATCCTTTAAAAATATATCAAAAATGATGTAGTTTAGGACTTAGAGGGACGGAAATATACAAAAATACCCCTGGAAAGATATTCAAAAATCTAAAATTTTTGGGTCGCTGCGCATCTGATGGCCTAGGTGACGGACCGTCGCCTGCTTAATGGATCGTCATCTCCATCGTCTCCCTTAAATAGAAGGGCCTAAACTCTTAGGCTTTGCTATGCCTAGGGTGATGGGCCATCGATTCCACCATCTCCCCTTAAGCAGAAGGCCTGAAAATCTTGGCCTAGGTAATAGTGGCCATGTCTATCACTATCTCCGTAAAACTCAAGTTGAAGGGACTAGGTCTTGATGGTAACATTAATGGTCCTTCATCTGACTGACGACTGTCAAATGTACCATCAGATCTGTGATGGAATGTCATGTCCTCTATAACCTCAACACCAGGTCTAAAACTTTTATTTTTTTGCAGTAATAATTCACTTCGGGATTCGTGGTATTACATCTGAGGTCCAAGCTCGGGTCATGAAAAATTTGGTATCAGAACATTAGGTTTAGAGTGTCCTAGGTTTTCTAAATGTCGCATTAAGTAGAGTCTTTTTATGGGTGTGAAGCATGCCACACTTATGAGAAAGAGGCTACTAGATGATTTAGGAAACTTTCCTTCTTTCATGATATATGTCATGTGATGAAGTTCAACTGCTTCTAAGTAAACGGGAGAATAAATTGAAATTAGAATGGAAATGGCCATGAAAAAGGCAATGGAGATGGGCATCAACCAGCCCTACCAACTCCAGCTTATCCTTTGCATGAATAGGTGACTCATGCCAAGTTTAAGGCTGCTTTTTAGATATGTCATAGGTCGTGAAAGCCCAGGTTAGCCAGCAGGTAGTGGCTCATGTGAACATGAATGGGAATACGATGACGGCTAGGGTGAAAGACTTCACTAGGATGAACTCGTAAGAGTTTTATGGTTCTATGATGGATGAGGATCCATAGGAGTTCATCGAGGGAATCCAGAAGATTACCCAGATTATGGGGGGTTTCAGGAGTAGAGAGTGAAGACTTGGCCTCCTATTAGATGAAGGGGTAGCTCACATTTGGTTCCAACAATGTATGGAGGGCCATGGAGTAGGTGTTGTTCCTATTGGTTAGGATGAGTTCGTTACACGTTCTTGGACAAAGTTTTTCCCCAAGGGTTGGAGGAAGAAAAGGCTGCAGAGTTCACCAATTTGAAGCAGTATGACATGTCTGTTCAGGAGTATGCCTTGAGGTTCACCCAGCTATCCAAGTATGTTCTGGAGATGGTTGCCGAGCCAAGAGCTTGTATGAGAAAGTTTGTATCAGGGGTTGCAGATTCACTAGTCAAGGAGTGTTGGATCACTATGCTTATCTGTGACATGGACATCTCCTTATTGATGATATATGCTTAGCAGATAGAGGAGGAGAAGGTGAAGGAGAGAATGTCACGATCCGAACATAGGTTTGGACCGAAACACGGAACCTAGAACCACAAATGACTCCAGTTGACCCATGACATGAACATAGCATCTGAAGAGCATACATTAAATGGAAACTGATAAACTAAACATGAATAAGCGGAAGTCTACATACATAATGATCATAAATAGAGTCAACACTGACAAAACAAAAATTCTATGTATTGTTTGAGAAGCCTCTAACATAACTTAAGAGATAATGGGACAACATCCCCAACTAGCTCACTAAAAGTAAGAAAACTGAAAGTAGAACAACTCAACAATCTAAAGGTCCTCGAAGGATGAAGACTCACCAACGAGAGAATCGGACTAAGCCCTGGAGACTAGCTAACACTAGGACTGAATCTAAAAGTCTGAACCTGTATCATGAAACAATACATCATAAAGTATGCGGTCGCTACTTAGAATATACTAAGTATGCAAGCTAAGTAAAACAGGCAGAGTAAGTATAACTAAAATAATGCATAAAACATAAAGCATAAGATCATGAGAGTAAGGACTGCATGTTGATATCTGAAAATATGTATAATCATAACTGCATCTCTTATTTAAATAGAATGACCCAAAGTTAGGAATAAAATCATATGGCTAGCCATATCTGAAATTGTATGTAAAAGATTATAAACTAATCATTAGGTCAAATCTGTTGATAACATAATATCATAAGTCATAAACATGCATAATTTGAATTATGAGGAATAATGGAAGGACTCATCTTGACCGACACCATCATGACAGAGCTTACATGATACCCCAACTATCTTGCTCAGATTGGCAGAGCTGTCCCAAGCTTTCCAAGGCAAGGAACAATACTTGGTGTGATATCACTAATGAGGACCTCATAAGGTTAACTATGAATATATATACCTTCGGTGGCACGTAGTTTTGAGACCTCAGAGTTTATCTAAATGTCGAGCTTACTCGGTGCTAGACACTACTCCCAAAAATATGCACATGAGGGCTCATATAATTATCATGAAATAATTTATGAATTTCATGGTCTAGTTAAATCATAACATACTTTATCATACCGGAAATACATGACTAGCCATGAAATAAAGGCCCGCGAGTCGGCCAAAAGGAAAAACTCGTAAAACATAAAGAAGATACATGCTTGAGCAAATCACCATACTTGAAATTCATAATTTATGAAGAGTACTTGTGGAAATCATATCATAAATCATAAACCATAATTTAGAGCGGGAGAATCGAAATCATATTAGAACCATAAACTTGACTTTTCATGAAACTTGCATAATTGGGCATAATTTTATAAAAACTTGAAACCATATATTTGTGATCAAAATAGGTATAAAAATGCCTGTAAATCTTAAAACATGCTTTGAAATATGAAGGGAATTGACCCATAAATAAATCATAGGGAATTTCATAAAATTAGGATAAAATCCCATAAGATTATGAACTTGATATAAAACATAAATTCATGAAATTGAGGATAATTTTGAGCATGAGAGTGAAACAAACTCTCATTCATAGCCCTACATACCTGGGTAACTTGAATCTACACTTGACTTTGAAAGCCCAAGAGAATTGAGAAGAATTTGGAGGGTTCTAGGCTTGATCTTCAATGGAGAGGTCTATACTTGCATGCATGGGAGGGGAAGAGTTTAGGATAGGTTTAACCCCCTTAATACACCTCTTTCAGAGCATAAAACGGTGTAGTTTAAGACTTAGGAGCTTAAAAATTGCAAAAATACCCTTATTGATTTTCCTGAAAATGGGACACTGCCAGTCCCAATAAGGGACTGGACAAGTCGTTACCCCATTAGATGACTCGTCGTCCCCACTCGTTGCAATCATTGGAAATCCCATCCTTCAATCTCGGTCATCCTGATAACAAACACTTGACGAGTCATGAAGTAACACTATGACTCATTCCTTAACTTGTTAAGTCCTGGTTTGTAACCTCCTCATCACATAACAGGCACACTAACAACTCGTTGAGTCAAACGATGAGTCATTACACCATCCAAGGTGACCCCCTGATAATGACTCCTTACAAGCCTTGCCTCTCTTAATGAGTGACTCAATGATTCATCGAGTGACCTAACGAGTCACATGACGAGTCGTTCTGTGACCTGGTACAAATTTTCTATTTTTTCTGCTTCAACCCTCGAGTCTGATCTTAGGGAACTTTGAGGTATTTGAATATCTTCCCCTTGGGAACATTCATCCTTGAATGTGGGTAAACATACTGAATATTTGGGGAAAGGAACTGCAATCCCAAATACTGAATATCTGGAGTTGAAAACTGATGGAGTGACTGACTCTAAACTGATATACATGACTGAACTGAATTCATGAATCACACCTACATGTACTGACATGAAAGGAACCAAGAGATATCAACTAAACATGAAACTGAATAGATTATTAAGGAAGAAACTGATACCTCAAGATGGAATGGAACTGGATGGGAATAAATGCATGTATCTAGCCATCATATCTGCTTCGACATTCTACGTAGCTTCTTCACCAAGCTGATTCCTCCACAAGACTTTCACCGAAGCTACTTCTTTGTTCCTTAACTTCCGAACCTGACAATCAAGGATCTTAATAGGAACCTCTTCATAGTTAAGGTTACCCTTCACACCTATGCTCTCCACTGGGACAATTAAAGTCTTGTCACTAATGCACTTATTTAACCATGATACATGAAAAACTGGATGTACCGAAGCCAACTTCGCTAGTAGCTTCAACTCATAGGCCACCTTGCCAGCATGTCTCACAATCTTGTAGGGACCAACATATCAGAGACTAAGCTTCCCTTTCTTTCTGAACCTCATCACTCCTTTCATGGGAGATACCTTCAGGAACACTCAGTCATCAACTTCAAACTCATGTTTTCTTAACCTAACTTCCGCATATGACTTTTGATGACTCTAGGCTATTTTCATCCTTTCCCTTAGAGCTAAACTTACTCCATGGCCTAATGAACTGAATATGGCCCCATTAATATTAATATTGCTTCGCCTACATTAAACCAACCGATAGGAGATCTACACCTCCGCCAATAAAGAGCCTCAAATGGAGCCATTTGGATACTAGAGCGCTAACTGCTGTTGTAAGCAAACTCAATAAGAGGTAAATGATCATCCCAAATGCAATTGAAATCAATCACACAAGCTCTCAACATATCCTCAAGAGTTTGAATGGTCCAGTCCACCTTACCATCTATATGCGGGTGAAAAACGGTGCTGAGCTTGACTTGAGTACCAAGTCCCTTCTGAAACGATCACCAAAACTGCAAGGTAAACTGAGTACCTCTACTGAAATGACAGAAAAGAGAAAGCCATGCAATCGAACTAACTCTTAAATATATATTCTAGCATAGTCCTTAGGTGAATTGGTAGTTTTGACCGGTAGAAAATAAGTTGCCTTGGTCAACCTGTCTACTGATAACGCTCAAACACACACTTCTAGACAAAGTATGAAGTGGTCGTTATCAACAAAGAATCCAACTAAGAGGTTGGGGTTGAACACACAGGGAATAGGGTAAGACTTAGACTAATGCTAGGAAGTGCAATTGTTATTGAGTTATCTCCAAATTGGGGGTTTCAAGAAAGCAACGTTAAACCAAGGATTATAATTGTAATTTAAATCAAGATTTGAAAACAACTAGGGTAAGTGTTACCCATGGGTTCATAACTACTTCCGGTATACACAAAAGATCAATTCCAATGCTTACTTGTAGAACTGATAACTAGGCTTCATCCAGACGATTGGTTCGTCCCTATTGGATGACTATACTCAATCACCGGGTCAGGTCATATGAGCAATTTCAAACTAACAATTATCAATATGTTCCAAATTTAAGTATCTTGAGATCATAGCTCAAATTAATACAATGATCGTATAGATCAAGGCTTTGTTGTAATTCTCTTTTCCTAATATCTACTTCTCTAGGTTCAAGGAAGTAAAAAATTTGGGCACGTCCTAAGATTGTACACCGTTAGGAAACATTAAACATGAAGAGAATATAATACAAGCTTTTTGCATTGGTTTTGAATCACTTTTGGCAACTCTAAATTTTTAATCCACCATCGTTCCCACAACCCCTAGTTGTGGAGGTTTTAGCCTGTAATGGTTGTAAGATTGTAATTCGCATTCATAGACAAATACATGATTAAATACTTACAGAAACAATAGGAAGGAAATCAGATTTGATTATCTAAGAACAACCTCAAGAACAATGTAAGAAATAAAGAATTTGATCCCAAGAATTGCTCCTCAAAACTTAATAAAAATTCACAAAAATAACTATTCACACGTCTACTAACTCAATTATGTCCTTTTTTTAACAAAAATAAAATGGAAAGATATTTTTATATACGTTAGAAACCTTTTCCTAAGCTAACCGGGAGTTTTCCATATCTGGTATTGACTATGTCACAATTGGTCCTACGACCCGTACTAGGATTGTAAGGGTCGTACCTGCTTTCCGTAAGTTCTTGGCTGCTGCAGATTTGGCTAAGTGTTGGCATGCTGGTATGACTCATACCTTCATCCCACGAATCGTACATTGCTTCCATGGTTTGGCCGTGAGAACTCTGACATTTTCTGGAATTCTACACGAGTGTTGTGGTATGGCTCGTACCTTATTGCCAGGACTCATACTGTCTATAGTGTCTGAAGTTCTACCAAGTACTGAAAATCTTTTGAAGTTCACCATAGCTCGTGGTACGATTCAAACATTGGTGCCACAGTTCGTGAGTCCATCCATACCAGGAGTTTGACTTTGTGTAATTTCTTCTAAATATTTCCAGGACTCTAGTTACGGCTCGTAACATCATGGTACGACTCATACTGAGAGTCGTAGGTTGCCTTCTTCCCAATTTAGCCTTCTGACTTTCATCACGGTTCTTAGTACAACTCGTACAATCAAGGTATGGCTCGTACTAAGACGGTACTTTGGCTGATTTTCTGCATTTTAAGGCTTCTTTTGCACATCTTTGCTCCAACACTTATTTTCCATGAAATCAAAGTAAAAGTGCCTTATATCCATATAAATATACCTAAGTCAATGCTATTTTCTCTGTTTTAAGCATCGAAAGTGCTGTAAACTCACAACATATTAACACCCTTAACTTAAGACTTTTGCATGTCCTCAGGCGAAGAAAAAGAACAACTAAACAGGACGCTTAACTAGAAAATAAACCTAGGATACTACATCCCATATCAAACAAAATTTGCACTATGTCTCCAAAAGCTTTTAACCCTTTTCGCGTGAACCAATTTTGCACAAGCACTACAAGAAACCACAAAACATGATAAACAGGGACCAAGACATGTCATCTGGCTATTAACAGGTAGTCAAGTCATCACCAATGCTTTTCACACAGACCACTAGTAAAGTTAAACACAAACCATGTACCCTCACAGCAAACGAAGTCCCCCACTGACAAGTATAGCAAAATATATGACATGGGATTGAACAAGCGAGACTCTCACTCTCGCAAAGAAGTTCCAAATACTACATATTGGATACGATAGGCTTGCCCTTATTTTCTCTACTTCGGTCTGTCAGATGGTTAGATTAGGATCACTATAAGACTTACTTTGGCTTGTAATGTAGGCTTTTGGCCTGGTTAAGGTAGATATGGAATCTTTTGAGTGACTAAAACCCCTCCTTGGCACTATATACACGTGGCTCCATTTTATCACTTTTTCACCCTTTTTTCTTCTTGCATATTTTTCCCTTTTCACCCCTTTTTGTACATTTGCATGAGTGTGGTGTGTTTCTTCAAACTTTTATGCATCTTTCACTTTTTGAATTTTCTTTTTTATTTTCAGTTTTCCTTTCTTTTTCTTTTATTTTGTCACACCACACCTCTTTTTCAACCTTTTTCTATTTTCTCTCCCTTTTTCACCTTCCTAATCTTTATGCACCCCTACTCTTGCCACCCTCAACTTTTGCATTTTGCCTATATTGAGGTTTACAATGTCCTAGGAGGGACCAAGGCCAAAATAGTTTCATTATAAAAATGGGTACATTAATTGGTTGATCAAAGAAAAAAATGGTCTATTTAAGGCTCAAAAAGTTGGATCAAGGCAATCAGGTGATTTCGGTAGGGTTATTTAGGTTAAAAATGGGCTCAACAAGAATGGCCTATATTCCTTTCCTTACCAACCATCCTAAAACCTATGCAAAGACCAACCGGGCAAGTTCTAGATCCTTTATACTGTATTGAACAAGGTATCAAACCCAACTCACTCATGGTACATGATTTATATTCACTCTACTTGTCTGGTTTATTCATGGATTAACAAAAACTACACATGCTAATATGCTAAATGACATAAAAAGATCCACAAAAATCCTGCATGCGATCACAAGCACACAACTAATTCATCAAAAAAATTTAACAGGGTTAATTTTTCAAAAATATCAAATCTAGTACACTTTCTTGTCTGAGTACCCCTAAGCTACTTTCAAAAAATTACATAAAAATAAAATCCTAAATATGCCGGTTCTACTAGATAGCATGACTAAGGGAAAAAACACGGAAAGAAAAATCCTCGGACGAATCAAATCCCCAAAAGTACAAGTACATCCCTCCCCTTTTTAAAAAAGCATGCTTTGTCCCCGAAGCATAGAATATACGCATAGAGAGAAGGCAACATACCTTCAGCTACTCAGACTTCACCATCCATGGGTTGCCTCCCATGCAGCTCCTGATTTAACGTCGCGGCATGATGTAACTTTTCTGCCTCTTCAAGCATCATCAAGGTACACTGCCTCGGTTCCTCTTAATTCCTCCACATCTCCC
This sequence comes from Datura wrightii, assembly GCA_035772735.1. NCBI lineage: Eukaryota > Viridiplantae > Streptophyta > Magnoliopsida > Solanales > Solanaceae > Datura > Datura wrightii. Next base: position 120,556,169 of record JASDFA010000016.1, read on the forward strand.
AGATATAACTTTATTCTTTGCCCGTTCACTTTGAACCTTTTTCCATATTCTTTTTCAAGTTCCACTGCACCGTATGGGGACACATGCACCACTCTTTAAGGTCCCATCCATCTAGATTTCAACTTTTCAGGGTGCAAACAGAGCCTTGAGTTGAACAGTAGGACCAAATCGCCAGTGTTAAACTCCATTTTTGCAATCTTCTTGTCATGATAAATCTTCATTCTTTCTTTAGAAATAGCTGCACTCTCATAAGCTTTATTTCGAAACTCGTCCAACTCATTGAGTTGGTCAAGTCTCAGCTTGGATACTTCATTCCATTTCAAATTCAGCTTTTTTAGAGCCTACTAATTCAACCGGTAAACGATATGATTTTCCATAGACTAGTTGATATCGAGATAAACCAATGGGGGTCTTATAAGATATTCAGTAAGCCCACAATGCATCATCGAGCTTTCTAGACCAATTTGTCCAACTAGTATTCACTGTTTTGGCAAGAATGGTCTTTATCTCCCTATTTAAAACTTCCACTTGTCCACTTGACCGAGGACGGTAAGGTGTTGCCACCTTGTGCTTGATGCCATATTTTTCCAATAGGATTCTAAAGAGGCGGTTACAAAAATGTGATCCACCATCACTGATGATCCCTATGGGAGTGCCAAATCTAGCGAAGATGTCTTCCGTAGAAATGCTGGAACACTTTTTCCTTCGTTGTTAGGTAGTGCAAGCCTCCACCCATTTAGAGACATAGTCCACCGCCACCAAGATGTATTTCATCCCATATGAACTAACAAATGGGCCTATAAAGTCTATATCCCATACATCAAACAACTCAACTTTAAGAATAAGGGTCAATGGCAATTCATGCTTATGGGTAATGTCGCCCTATCATTGACACTGATCACATGCCTTTGCATAATCATAGGCATCTTGGTGAATGGAGGGCCAGTAATACCCACATTGCAAGATTTTATGTGCAGTTCTAATACCATTATGATGACCCCCAACTGGGGATGAATGACAGGCATCCAGAATGCTCAACATTTCTACCTCTGGCATACACCTACAAATGATCCCATCTACATAAATATGACATAAGTATGGTTCATCCCAATAGTATCTTCAGGCATCGGATAAGAACTTCTTCTTCTACTGTGGAGTCAGGTCTGCTCGAATTATGTCGCTAACAAAATAATTTGCAAACTCGGTGAACCAGGAAATTAAATCCTTAGATACAACTAGTACCTGCTCGTCTGGGAATGCATCATCAATATCAATGTCCTCTCTTTCCCTAGCTTCAGACTCTAGCCTGGATAAGTGATCAACTACCTAATTTTCAGTCCCTTTCTGATCTTTGATCTCAAACTCGAATTATTGAAGCAACAGCACCCACCTAATCAATCTGGGCTTAGCATCCTTTTCAGACATCAAGTACCTCAAGGCAGCATGCTCTCTATGGACGATCACCTTAGTTCCAAGCAAGTATGCTCAAAACTTCTTGAATGCAAAAACCATGGCTAGTAGCTTCGATTTTGTGGCTGTGTAGTTCGTTTGGGATGTGTTGATTGTTTTATTAGCATAGTAGATAGGATGGAAGATATTTTCTCTTCATTGTCCCAAGACAGCACCAAGAGCAACCCCGCTAACATCACACATTACTTCAAATGGAAGAAACCAATCTGAAGCTATGATAATAGGAGCAGTGGTGAGTTTCTCTTTCAAGAACTCAAAAGCCCTTAGACATGACTCATCAAACACGAACTTGACCTTCTTTTCAAGAAATTTTCACAATGCCTGTGCAATCTTTGAAAAGTCCTTGATATACCGCCTATTGAATCCTACATGCCCTAAAAAGCTTTTGACCCTTTTTACGGAAATAAGGGTAGCAAACCTTCTATAACTTCAATATTTGCCTTGCTCCCCTCAATCTCTTTTCCAGAGATTTTTTGACCCAACACTATTCCTTCCTTGACCATAAAATGACATTTTTCCCAATTTAGGACTGTATTAGTTTCTTCGCATCTATTCAACACTTTGCTCGAGTGTTTGAGGCAAGATTCAAATGAGTCACCCACAAAAGAGAAGTCATCCATGAATACTTCAATGGTGTCATCCACTGTATCTGATAATATCGATAACATGCAGCGCTGGAATGTGGCCGGTGCATTGCACAATCCAAATGGAATTCTTTTGAAAGAAAATGTTCCATATGGATAGGTGAAGGTGGTCTTTTCCTGATCCTCCAGGGTGAAGGTGGTTCAGGCGTCACTGATGTTCTGTACTTGGTGTGCAGTTTGGCTTGAGCTATATCTTGTGATTACATATGTCTGGAGGGATCCGAATAATATCAGCTATGGTCTAGCAATTGCCTTTTTTGTGCCTTTTTAATATTGTGACCAAAGCTTCTACTTGCCAGTCCATTAAATCTGCTGCAATTATCACTGACAAAGTGTTGTCTTCACCCAAGAATGCATATTTGAGATGGGGAGGCACTGCCTTCAGTTCAAGGGCTTGTGGTACCTCTACTGATGGCTTTGCTAGCGACATTGAACGGTTCTTCAAATCAAGGTCTAACTTCTTTGGTTTGAAGTTATATGACCCATACATTTAAGGCGTTCACCGTCTCCGTGTACTCTGGTACCCCATCTCCCTCATAATTTTTCAAGACAACTACTAAGGTGTCAGTAGTCATCATCTCTTCCATAGGCACTAGTAGCTTCTTATGTTCCATCTAGGTGTTAGCAACGGGATCGTTCCCTTGATGTCAGCCTGACTGAATCACAAAAGAAAAACAACAAAAACATAAATGGGGAAATAACAATCAAAAGTCAAATACAAGCAATTAATCTAATCTTAGCCATATTCCCGGGCAACGACACCATTTTTGATAACGCTCAAACTCACGCTTCCTGACAAAGTATGAAGCGATCATTGTCAATAAAGAACCCAACTAAGAGGTTGGGGTCAAACCCACAGGGAATAGGGCAAGATGTAGATTAATGCTAGTAAGTGAAATTATTGGTGAGTTATCTCCAAATGGGGGGTTTCAAGAAAACAATGTGAAAGCAAGGATTATAATTGTGATTTAAATCATGATTTGAAACAACTAGGGTAAGTGTTCCATATGGGTTCATAACTACTTCGGGTATACACATGTGATCAATCTCAATGCTTACTTGTAGAACTGATAACTAAAGTTCATCGAAACGATTGGTTCATCCCTATTGGATGACTATACTCAATCACCGGTTCAGGTCTCATGAGCGATTTCAAAGTAACCATTATCAACATGTTCCAAATTTAACTATCCTGCGACCATAGCTTAAGTTAATACAATGATCGTAAAGATCAAGGCTTTGTTGTAATTCTCTTTTCCTAATCTCTAATTCTCTAGGTTCAAGAAAGTAAAGAATTTGGGTATTGCCCTGACATTGTACACCGTTAAGAAACATTTAAACATGAAGAGAATACAATACAAGTTTTTTGCATTGGTTTTGAATAACTTTTGTGCAACTCTAATTTGTTAATCCGCCAGTGTTCTCAGAACCCCTAGTTGTGGAGGTTTTAGCTTCTCATGGTTGTAAGATTGTAATTTGCATTCATAGACAAACACATGATTAAATACTTATAGAGACAATTGGAAGAAAATAAAATTTGATTATCTAAGAACAATCTCAAGAAAAATGTAAGAAATCTAGAATTTAATCCCAAAATTACTCCTCGAAACATGATAAAATTTAGAAAAATAACTATTCGCACGTCTACTAACTCAATTCTTTCCCCTTTTTAAACTAAAATAAAACATAAAGGATATTTATACAGACATTAGAAATCTTTTCCTAAGCTAAAAGGGAGTTTTCCATATTTGGTGCCGACTGTGCCACGATTAGTCCTACGACCTATAGCAGGATTGTACAGGTCGTACCTGCTTTCCGTAAGTTCTTGGCTGCTGCAGATTTGGCTAAGTGTTGGCATTGTTGTATGACTCGTACCTTCTTTCCATGACTCGTATTGTCTATAGTTTCTGATGTTCTACCAAATACTGAAAATCTTCCGAAGTTCACCATGACTCCTGGTACAATTTGTACATTGGTGTCACAATTTGTGAGTCCATTCGTACTAGGAGTATGCCTTTGTGCAATTTCTTCTGAATATTTCCACGATTCCAGATAAGAATCGTACCATCATGGTGTGGCTCGTACTGAGATTCATGGGTTGCTTTCTTCCCAATTCAGCCTTCTGACTTTCATCACGATTTTTGGTATGGCTCATACAATCAAGTTACGGCTCGTACTGAGACTGGTACTTTGGTTGATTTTCTACATTTTAAGGCTTCTTTTGCACATATTTTCTCCAACACTTATTTTCCCTAAAATCAAAGTGAAAGTGCTTTATATCCATATAAACATATCTAAGTCCATGCTATTTTCTCAGTTTTAAGCATCGAAAGTGATGTGAACTCACAGCACATCATCTACCACCACCCAAATAGAGTCACACTATCGGCGAGTGCGAGGCAACCCTTTGATGAAGTCCATATTTGTCTCTTCCCACTTCCAAGTGGGGATACTGATGTCCTATAGCATACCTCTAGGTCTCTGATGCTCCACTTTCACTTGTTGACAATTTGGATACTTAGCCACAAACTCTGCGATGTCCTTCTTCATGCCATTCCACCAATAGACTTCTCGTAAGCCACGGTACATCTTGGTGGCACCTGGATGTATAGAATGTTAGGAACCATGAGCCTTACGCAACATCCACTCTCTCAAATCATAGACATCCGAAACACATAAAGATCTTGATATCGAAGTACACCATCTCCTCCGTGGGAGAAGACCTCCACATTCTAGTTCCAAACCGCTTCCTTCAAGTTCACAAAAATAGGATCCTCATCTTGCCTAGCCTTGACCTCAGTCACCAAAGAGGATTCTGAACCATTCTGAACAATAGCCACCATCTGCCGAATCCACAAGGCGAACCCCTAATCGTGCAAGTCGATGCACAACCCTCACCAACTCTTCCTTTCCATCTTCCACATGAGAAAAATTCTCCATGGACAGTCTACTAAGGGCTTCCACCACCATATTGGCCTTTTCCGGATGATAAATAACACTCATGTCATAGTCCTTGAGGAGCTCTAGCCACCTCCTTTGTCGCAAATTGAGGTTCTTTTGAGTGAACACATACTGTAGGCTTTTGTGGTTCATAAAAAAATCTACATGAACTCCATACAAATAGTGTCTCCAAATCTTTGATGTGAACACCACCGTTGCCAACACTAGGTCATGTCTCGGATATTTCTTCTCATGAATCATAAGCTGTCTAGAGGCATATGCAATGGCCTTACCATGCTGCATCAATAAACACCCAAGACCAAGCCTAGAGGCATCACAATACATCATGATCCATCCGTACCCCCAGGTAGGGTCAATACTAGGGATGAAGTGAGTTGATTCTTTAACTCCTAAAAACTCTTCTCACAGGCATCTGACCATTGAAATTTGACTTTCTTCTGGGTCAACTTAGTCAACGGTGCTGCAATGGATGAAAATCCTTCAACAAACCTCCTGTAATAGCAAGCCAAACCCAAGCAACTCCTAATATCTAAAGGATTAACTGGTCTAGCCCAATTCTTTATAGCTTCTATCTTTTGCGAGTCCACCTGCACACCTTCACTTCACACCACATGACCCAAAATGCTCCCGAAACCAACAAAAACTCACACTTGCTGAATTTAGAAAATACTTGGCAATCCTTGAGGGTCTATAGCACCATCCACAAATGAGCAACATACTCCTCCTCACTCCAAGAGTATACGAGAATGTGTCTTGTTGCGCTCCAGCGCACTCACAAGCGTACGCGGTTGTACAAGTAATACAGTGGCCCTTTTCAAGAACTGGATGTCGAACCCACAGGAGCTTGACCAATTCAGCAAATTATGAAGTTCAAATGTGAGATTAACCTTCACAAGTGTTAATTATAGAAGGTTTCGGTAAATTATAATTAAATTTTAGGGTGGTCAAAAAATAATCTAAAAACTATATAAGAAGCAACTAGAGCTAAGGCTGAATAATCATGCAATGCTACATTTTGTAATGGTTCAAGTATGGTATTATCAATTGTTGTCTCACATAGTTGAAAATGCGATGTTCATGGTCTCTCGAGCCTTTAAATATGAAAAACTAGCCTCACAACTACATTGTTGAGTGGTGATGTGATAACCTAGTTCGTAGGCAATTCAACTGCATGGATGTGGTTTACGGGGTTTATACTCTTGATTAGGGACTTTAATACCTCTAATCATTTGATCCAACTTAGCTTCATAACTACTTCTACGAGTGGTGGAGTGATAATTCTAAGCCCGTGTCTTGCTCTCATCCCATTTTAGAAACCAATCAAGCCAAGTTAGGTATATTTTCTATCCTAACCGCGAATCATATCTAAAGATAAGAACTTGCTCCCTACATTCCTATGTTCTTGACTAGGATTACTCTTTCAAGCATTTACCTAAGCTTAACGCATTTGTTTTCATGGTGATCAAGCATAAAAACAAGAATAATGAAGAATGGAAGACAAAACAACAATTAACAACTCAAACCAAAATGAATTCATGCAATTACAATCATATCACGTGGCCTCAACCCTAGAGGAAGGGTTTTAACCACTCATATTCGTACAAATACTCAAAAACATCGTTAAAGTAGTGTACTTACAAGAATAGGTGAAAGAGAATGCAAAATTGGTGAACCCTAGGTGAGTTCTTTGCTTCTCCCTTCGCTCCTCTACGGTTTTCAGAAAATATTTCGTGACATATGATTTTGGGAGCTAAGGGTTTAATTTATAGTAAATAAATTTATAGTTAATTTATAGGAATGTGCCAATTTTTTCCTGTCGTGGAATGGCTCCGTGGCACGGAGCTTAACGCGCCAATTTGCCTCCGTGCCATGGAGGTAACACGTAGGCTCACTGGAAATCACCTAAAAAATGACCTTCGGCCAAAGCATGCCGCGATGGCACCGTGGCACGGCGCCTAGGCTGCGCGATGGCCTGCGTGACACGGCCACCGGCGCGCAGATGTGCCTAGCGTGGCACAATGCTGGCGCGCAGGCGACTTGTTTTGCTGCATTCTTCTCGCACCTGGCATTGGTGTGGCACGGCGCGAGGCGCGACGCGCGCACAACGTGGCACGCTGCCTGGCGCGACCAGCCTTGCCATGGCATGCTTCCTTGCCGACTTTTGCAATTTGCTTCCCATTCCATTCCTGCACTTCACCCATTATTATTTAGTCCCTCAAATGCATTTTTCACCTACAAAACAAGGACTAATCATGTTGGTTAGTACGCATCCAAATTTACATAAATTCACATGATAATGTAAATGTTTAAATAGACAAATATGACTAAATCAAGTTATAAAATAGCACTTGGGCAAGCAATTATGTCCAAGATCACTACCCCACACTTAAATCTTTGTTCGTCCTTGAACAACCCTTTTACATCTCATGCACATGAATACTCACACATAGCTAATTGAGCAAGACAATTCAAGCTACGGCTACAACAATTGTTTTAGATAGCAAGTTAAAAATAGAGCATGCAAGATTTAACCATTAAACTAAAATATAACTATGTTAAGACTTCCTAACCTCAAGAATCGACTCTTAATCTCAAAAAACTCATGCAAATCATCGATCAAGAAATCCAACATGAATTTTTTCCTTCATTAAACATGTGCCCTTACAACAAGAGAGTTACCCATTTTTACTCACACATTTTCAAATCATACTGTGTATGGGTATATAAATAAGAATTAAGCTCACTCTCACAAAGAATTCACATGCCAAGTGTATTGATCCATGAGCTTGCCCTCAGTGTATTACTTCACTAATTTAAGGATGTTTGAATGTAAGATCAAGTAGGACTTATTGGGTTGTAATGTCAGCTAAAGGACGGGTATGTACTATTATGAATAACAATAGTGGCTATCTTTCCCAAGCGCTTTTAATACATTACACATTCATTACGGACATCTCTTCTCTTACTTCACCCTCGTTCTTTTCACTCTTAAATTTTCTCTTCTTGTTCCCATTTCCTTAAGCACACTTAGTTTATTAGTAAGGAGTACTTAAGAAACTTTTTCATTCATTTTTTTTCTTACTCCCTACCAATACTCAAGCATTTTCAAACAAGTGCACCTTAGACCTTTTCTCAACTCCCACACATGTTATTTTTCCTTCGTTTACACAATTCTCATTCCTTTACTCTTTCGGCTTTTTCACTTAAGCTCTTAGGAGTTTTGGATCAACTTCAAGGCTATTGAAAGAATAGGATTAAGCTTATGTTGCAACTATTAAAGAATAGTCTTAAGGCTCAATGGGGATAACTAGGATCAAACATTCAAGGTAGGTAAACGAGGGATAAAAATTAGGCTCATTCAAAGAAATGCCTAAATCATCTCCTACAATCGACATCCCTCATTTCGTTTTGTATACACACCAGGCAAGTTCTAGACACTACACAATAGCATGGAATATTCAAAAACCTTACACTCACAGCACATGCTCAATTCAAGACAAATTCAGCAGACTCTCAACTCAGCTAATCACAAGAGTTCAAAATTATGCTTTAAGCACATCGAGTCACATTTAAGAGCCTAGGTGTCTCAAACAAAGTTATACACTTCTTACATGCTTCAACACTGACCACACTTGCATCTCACAATCATGCATGACACATAACAAGAACATCCCGCCATCAATTAGCTACGGGTTCAAAAACCAAAACTTATTGACTAATTTTCCCTCAAGACGGTCGTCATCCATCCATCATCGGGCACAGTCCCTAACTATGACTAAATACAACTATGTACAGACACAAACAAATTTTTATTCTTCGGTTCAAGGACCCCTCTTTGGAAAAGAACTGAAAAGAAAAACCAACGGGTGAGTGAATCATGCTCAAATTTAAAATTTTTTCTTCAACAAATAAATCAAGCACCACATTCACCTAAAGTCATTAAGCACAAAATTTTTAAAATTTCCCTCATCCCACACTTGAATCATGCTATGTTCTCAAAGCATCTAATTAAAATTTAAAAGGGGTGAGAAATGCTCCCTGGGGTCTCTAGGCCTAGCTAACAACATGTTTTTCTTCATTTTTGAGCAAGTGGGTATTCAACCCCACACTTTCCCTCTTTCATGCTTCTTAGCTTCCTCCTCCAAGGGTACTCAGACTTCCCCTCCATCTGTGCTTAATAGTCCACCAAAAACAACAACAAGATGAAAATAAACAAAATCAACACAAATGAAAAAACAATTAAAATTGTACCTGTTGTACCCTTGGGTTGCCTCCCAAGCAGCGCCTTATTTTACATCGCGACACGACGCATCAAGTTTCCTCACTTTTCCCTCCACTTTGAGGATATGAATCTCACCCCTAATTTCTTCTCCAATTTCCTCTTATGCTCCAGGGGTGGTGGTGAAAAAATGAATGGACCAAGAAGTAGATGTTGCCTCTGGCACTTATTGGCCCTTACGTAAGTGAAGTCATTTTGTCTCTTGGAATGAGGAAATTTCAGAATATACGGGGCGTGTTCCTCCTCTAGACATTTCTCTATAAGCTTGGAAGACTCTATTTCTAGGTTGTCAACCAAACTTAATATCGAGAAATGCTTCGAGTGTGGTACAGTACACCTCAACTCTGAAACTGCATTGTGCTTGACTTCCTTACTTGTGTACACCTTCTCCACATCAACATCTAACTCCACATGAATTTCAAATGGTTGGAACTCTATCTCTCCTTTCATGACTGGATTGGCCATATGTGTGAGACCATCATGGGGACTCTCAGGAGCTTCTAACTGTTGAGCTTCTTCCAAGTACTCACCCTTTTCTTCTCCTTGTAGTCCCTCCTGAGTATTGCATAAGACCGACATTTTCAAATCAAAGCAAGCTTCAGCCTCAACCATCATCTCCATGAACTTGGCACTTATCATTTCTAAGGCCTCTCCATTTTCCTTGGTTTGAACTCCCAATACTTCCATCTACTCCCTCATTGCTTCTGTCTACTCAAGGACCTTTTTAACATGTTTTCTATCTGAGCTTGGTGTTCCAAGTCCTCCTTTTCATCATTCCTATACTCATCAAAAACAACAGAAGGATCATAGTAGGGGCTTGGGCAAGGGGAATATGCATTTGGACAACCATCCCAATGGAAATCTTGACCACCACAAATACTGCAAGTGTGACAGTGTTTCCACAAGTGGAGTCCTCCACAATTTAGACAGGACTCACCAAAATATGAGTATCCACCATTCAACCCATTTGTGTTCCATGATGTCATGTCAAGAGGGGTATCAGACTAAAAACAAAAAATAAAATAAATCTAAAACTAATAAAGAAATTTTTTTCCAACACATAGAAAATTAGACACTAACAAAAAGCAAGAAATTCACCAATATCATCAGTCCCCGACAGCGACGCCAAAAACTTGTTGCGCTCCAGCGCACTCGCAAGCGTACGTGGTCGTAAAAGTAATACAATGACCCTTTTAAAGAGCCGGATGTCGAACCCACAGGGACTGGACCAATTCAGCATTATGAAGTTCAAGTGTGAGATTAACCTTCACAAGTTTTGATTATAGAAGTTTTCGGTAAATTATAATTAAATTTCAGGGTGGTCACAAAATAATCTGAAAACAATATAAGAAACAACTAGAGCTAAGGCCGAATAATCATGCAATGCTACATTTTGTAATGGTTCAAGTATGATATTATCAATTGTTGTCTCACATAGTTGAAAATGCAATTTTCATGGTCTCTCGATCCTGTAAATACGACAAACTAGCCTCACAACTACATTATTGAGCGGGAATATGATAACCTAGTTCGTGGGCAATTCAACTACATGGATGTGGTTCAAGGGGTTTACGCTCTTGATTAGGGACTTTCATACCTTTAATCATTTGATCCAACTTAGCTTCACAACTACTTCTACGAGTGGTGGAGTGATAATTCTAAGCCGGGGTCTTGCTCTCATCCCATTTTAGCAACCAAGCAAGGCAAGTTAGGTATATTTTCTATCCAACCCGTGAATCATATCTAAAGATAAGAACTTGCTCCCTACATTCCTATGTTCTTGCCTAGGGTTACTCTTTCAAGGTTTTACCTAAGCTTAACGTATTTGTTTTCATGGTGATCAAGCATAAAAACAAGAATAATGAAGAATGGAAGACAAAACAACAATTAACAACTCAAACCAAAATGAATTAATGCAATTACAATCTTATCACGTGGCCTCAACCGTAGAGGAAGGGTTTTAACCTCTCATATTCGTACAAATACTCAAAAACGTTATTAAAGTAGTTTACTTACAAGAATAGGTGAAAGAGAATGTAAAATTGGTGAACACTAGGTGAGTTCTTTGCTTCTCCCTTTGCTCCTCTACGGTTTTCAGAAAATATTTCGTGACATCTGATTTTGGGAGCTAAGGGTTTAATTTATAGTAAATAGGGAATGTGCCAATTTTTGCGTATCGTGGAACGGCTCCGTGGCATGGAGATTAACGCGCCAATTTGCCTCCTTGCCACGGAGGTAACGCGTAGGCTCACTGGAAATCGCCTAAAAAATGACCTTTGGCCGAGGCATGCCGCGATGGCACCGTGGCACGGCACCCAGGCTGCGCGATGTCCTGCGCGACACGGCCACTGGCGTGCAAATGTGCCTTGCGTGGCACGACACTGGCACGCAGGTGGCCTGTTTTGCTGCATTCTTCTCGCGCCTGGCATTGGCATCGCATGGCGCTGGGCGCGGCGCATGCACAGCGTGGCACGCTGCCTGGCGCGGCTAGCCTTACCATGGCATGCTTCCTTGCGGACTTCTGCAATTTTCTTCCCATTCCATTCCTCCACTTCACCCTTCATTATTTAGTCCCTTAAATGCATTTTTCACCTGCAAAACAAGGACTAATCATGTTGGTTAATATGCATCCAAATTTACATAAACTCATATGATAATGTAAATGTATAAATTGACAAACATGACTAAATCAAGTTATGAAGTAGCACTTGGGCAAACAATTATGCCCAAGATCATGTCTATGAAGAAAATCGTGAATATGTCTAAATATGGATTGAATACCATGTTTATCAAATCCATGAAAGCTATTGGAGCATTCGTTAGTCCAAATGACATAACTACAAACTCATAGTGACCATACTGAGTCCTAAAAGTTGTTTTTGGAATCTCACTCTCCCTAACTCTGAGCTGATGACACCCGGATCTGAGGTCTATCATTGAAAAGCACTTAGCACCCTGAAGTTGGCCAAATAAATCATCAATTCTTGGGATGGGATACTTGTTATTGATTGTAGCCTTATTCAACTATCGATAGTCAATGCACATACGAAGTGACCCATCCTTCTTTCGAATAAAAAGAACTGGTGCACCTTACGGGGACTTGCTAGGTGATAACGGGCAAAAATATATGCCCGAGATACTCTTTATTACTTCAATTAGTCTTGTTTATCTAAGTTATTGTATACATTTTCATGTAATTTTATATAATGTGGAGATATGTGCTAACCAACATGATTAGCCTTTGTTTTGTAGGTTTTGATAATGTTTGAGTAACTAATCCATGAGTTGGTGAAGTAGAAGCTTGGAAACGGAATTAACACGCGAACGTCGGCAAGGAAGAGGCACAAAACAGCCCACCAGCGCGTCGACAAGGTGCCACGGTAGGCAGGCCGCTCAAAACAGCCCACCTGCGCGTTGGCAACGTGCCACGGCAGGTGGACTCCGCGACCATGGGGCTACAACGCGCTGCCCAGGCAGCGTGACACGTTGCCAACGCGGCAAGGTGCTGCCTGGGCCGATTTCGGGTGATTTTCCAGAGAGCCTCCGCGTTCGTAGCGTGTCACGGAGGCCGTGCTCCGCGACGCACTCCGTGACACGTTGCTTGTTAATCCGGGAAAGATTCCTACTAATATAAATAGCACACTTAGGTTTATTTTTGAGGGGGAAGACTTGGTAGAGCTAGGACGTGGGTTAGCAGCAGTTGAGGGACGAAAAAGCTAAGGGTTTTTCTCTCTTTCTTTCTTTTTTCAATCAATTGTACGTATGATTTACACTCATTTGAGGATGATCAATCCACAAATGAGTGGCTAATTCTCTTCCTTGCTAAGGTTTTGAACATGTGTATTGAATTTTGATTGTGAATTATATGGTTTTTCATCTTCTTCTTTAATGTTGTTCTATTAATTCTTGTTCTTTACTGTATTAGTGTGTGGCCAACATTAATGTACATCTAAAAAGTCCAATTTCACTCGAGAGAGCAAGAAATTGGAAAGTTGTGAATTAATAGGGTATTGTTCTTAACTTGATTTGGGAAAATTGGGTTTTGATGTGCTTTCCTGATAGAAATATACTTGAAAGCCGTATTAGTCAATTTAGGAACCGAAATTGTATTGCTAGGTCATAAATTGCATTTGATCACAGAAATGTAGACGAATGGTTTATGATTCTAAAGTGAGATTAAATACGAGAGTTTTAATCTCTAGGCTAATGTTCTTGGCTAGCAACATGAAGAGAAGAATAACCGAATTATGATTACTATCGAATTCATTACTTGTTCTTAACCTTGGCAGGCTCTTATCCATAGTTTCAATTCAAGTAAATATTTCTTAATAGTTTTAGTATATAGTTTATAAACAAAATTATTTAACTTTTGGTTACATTGTTGTCAACATAATTAGAAGTAAACTAGAATATAGTATACTTAAGCAATTTTACTTATCCAGAGTCTCCTTGGATCGATACTTGGCTTACTTAGCCACTTTATTACTTGTTTGACCACGTGCACTTGCGTGTCGGTTTTTAACCCCTACCAAAGCACCGAGCAAGTTTTTGGCGCCGTTGCCGGGGAGACTTGGCAATTGGTGAAATTGTTTTAAGTATAAATTTACTGTATTTTTGTTTTATTTTCTTAAGTGTTGACAACTTTGTCTAGTGTTTGTTTTAATTCTTCTTTATTTTATTTTATTTTTCTGCTTGTTCGTACACCCTTATTGACATGACATCGTGGAATATAAATGGTTTCAATGGTGGATACTCATATTTTAGTGAATCTTGTCTGAACTGTGGAGGACCCCACTTGTGGCAAAACTGTAATACGTGCAATATATGTGGGTGTCAATATGGCCATTGGGGTGATTGTCCAAAGGCATATTCCCCTCCCCCAAGCCCCTACTATGATCCTTCTGTTGTTTTTTCTGAATATAGGCATGCTGAAAATGAGGACTTGGGACGCCAAGCTCGAATAGAAGACATGTTGAAACAACTCTTGGAGCAATCAGAAGCAATGAAGGAGGCGATGGCAGTATTGAGAAATCAGCAAGAAGAGAATGCAGAGGCTCTAGAAAGGATGACCATCAAATTCACGGAGATGATCGCTGAAGCTGAAGCGTGTGATAAATCACAGACAACAGTTTTAGCCGATATTCAAGAGGAACTACAAGAGGACAACAAGGGTGAATTTTTGGATGAAGCCCAACAATTCGAATCTCTTGAGTGTCCCCGTGATGGGCTCACACTTATGGAAAATCCATTCTTGGAAGAAGAGTTAGCGTGTCCCCCAGTCGACTTTAATGGTGAGATAGATGTCGATGTCGAGAAGGTATATGCAAGTAAGGAGGTCAACCAAAATGCAATTTCAGAGTTGAGGTGTATTGGACCACACTCTACGCATTTTTCAACATTAAATTTGGTTGACAACATAGAAATAGAGTCTTCCAAGTTTGTAGAGAAATGTCTAGAGGAGGACCAAGCACCATATATTTTGAAATTTGCTAACTCAGAAAGACAAAATGACTTCGCTTACTTAAGGACCAATAAATGCAAAAGGCAACATCTACTGTTTGGTCCTTACAATTTTTCACCACCACCCCTGGAGCATAAGAGGAAATTAGAAAAGAAATTAGGGGTGAGATTCATATCCTCAAGGTGGAGGAAAAAGTGGTGAAACTTGGTACGTCGTGCCGCGACGTAAAATTAGGCGCTGCTTGGGAGGCAACCCAAGGGTACCATGGGTACCATTTTAATTTCTTGCATTTATGTTTATTTTATTTATTTTTCATCTTGTGTTGTTTTGGTGGAAAGTTAAGCACAGATGGAGGGGAAGTCTGAGTACCCGTGGAGGAGGAAGCTAACAAGCATCGAAAAGAA
Organism: Datura wrightii; assembly: GCA_035772735.1. Taxonomy (NCBI): domain Eukaryota; kingdom Viridiplantae; phylum Streptophyta; class Magnoliopsida; order Solanales; family Solanaceae; genus Datura; species Datura wrightii. The sequence goes on from JASDFA010000016.1 coordinate 120,571,388, forward strand.
AAAGTGTGGGGTCGAACACCCACTTGTCCATAGTTGAAGAAAACCATACTGTCAGCTAGGCTTAAAGGCCTCAGGGAGTATTTCTCACCCTTTGTAACCTTTAGTTTGATGCTATGCGGACATAGCATGATTTAAGTGTGGGTGAGGGAAATTTCTAGGAAATTTGAAAATTTCTGTGCTTAATGATTTTTGGTGAATGTAATGCTTGTACAAAAGTTGGTGAGAAATTTGAAAATTTGAAAATTTTGAAATTTTTTTGTGAATTAAGCATGACTTCATCACCCATTGGTTTTTCTTTTCGGTTCTTTTCCGACGGGGGGTATTTGAACCGAAGAATAAATTTTTTTTTTCTTTTCTTTTTTTCTTTCTTTCCTTGGTCTGTATATAAAGTTTTTTTAGTCATAGCTAGGGACTGTTTCCGACGATGGATGGATGACGACCGTCTTGAGGAAAATTAGTCGATAGGTTTTGGGTTTTGAAACCATAACTAATTGGTGCTGGATGTTCTTGTTATGTGCTATACATGGTTGTAAGATGCAAGTATGTTCAGTGTGAAGCATGCAAGTGTATAACTCTGTTTGAGACACTTAGGCTCTTGAATTTGACTCAATATGATGGAAACTTAATTCTGAATTCTTGTGATTAGCTGAGTAAGAGTCTACTAATTGTGTCTTGATTTGAGCATGTGCCATGAGTGTAAGGTTTTTGAGTATTCCGTGTTATTGTGGATTGTCTAGAACTTGCCTGGTGTGTATATAAAACGAAATGAAGGATGTGAATTGTAGGAGATGATTTAGGCATTTCTTTGAATGAACCAACTTTTTATCCCTCATTATACCTACCTTGAAAAATTAATCCTAGTTAACCCCATTGAACCTTGAGCCTATTCTTTGACAGCTGCAACATAAGCTTAATCCTTTTTCTTTCATTAGCCTTGAAATTGAACCAAAACTCTGAAGCGCTTAAAGGAAAAATCCGAAAGGGTAAAGGAGTGAGAAGAATGGAAAAGAAGGAAAAATAGCAAGTTGTAAATAGTTGAGAAAAGGAAAAAGGTGCATTTGTGTGAAAATGGTTGGTTATTAGTAGGGAGTAAGAAAAGGAATGAATGAAACATATTACTTAAGTACTCCTTACTAATAAGCTAAAAGTGTCGAAAGAAATGGGGGAACAAAAGAGGAAAAAGAAAACTAAAAGGAGAAAAAAGGTGAAGTGAGGGAAGGGAAGTTTGTAATGAAGGCGTGATGTATTAAAAGCGCTTAGGAAAGATAGTCACTATTACTGATCATAATAGTACCTACCCGCACCTGAGTTACATTACAACCTAAAAAGTCCTACTTGATCTTACATTCACACATCCTTATATAAGTGGAATAAAACACTAAGGGCAAGCTTATGGGTCATTACATGATGCATGTGAATTCTTTGTGAGAGTGAGCGTAATTATATTCATATACCCACACATGTGATATAAAAAATCGTTGTTGCGTGTGAAATTGGGTAACTCTCTTTCCGTAAGGGGCACATGTTGAATGAAGGATATAATTCATGTGGGATTTCTTAATCAGTTGATTTGCATGAGTTTGCTAAGATTGAGAGTCGATTCTTGAGGTTAAGAAGTCTTAACATAGTTGTACTTCATTTCAATGATCAAATCAGGCATGCTCTATTTTTAGCTTGTATCTTACGTAATCATTATAGCCGTAACTTGAATTCTCTTGCTAAATTAGTTATGTGGGAGTCTCCATATGCATGATATGTAAAAGGTTGTTCGAGGACGAACAAGGCTTTAAGTGTGGGGTTGTGATAACGGGCAAAAATATATGCCCGAGATACTCTTTATTACTTCAATTAGTCTTGTTTATCTAAGTTATTGTATACATTTTCATGTAATTTTATATAATGTGGAGATATGTGCTAACCAACATGATTAGCCTTTGTTTTGTAGGTTTTGATAATGTTTGAGTAACTAATCCATGAGTTGGTGAAGTAGAAGCTTGGAAACGGAATTAACACGCGAACGTCGGCAAGGAAGAGGCACAAAACAGCCCACCGGCGCGTCGACAAGGTGCCACGGCAGGCAGGCCGCTCAAAAACAGCCCACCTGCGCGTTGGCAACGTGCCACGGCAGGTGGACTCCGCGACCATGGGGCTACAACGCGCTGCCCAGGCAGCGTGACACGTTGCCAACGCGGCAAGGTGCTGCCTGGGCCGATTTCGGGTGATTTTCCAGAGAGCCTCCGCGTTCGTAGCATGTCACGGAGGCCGTGCTCCGCGACGCACTCCGTGACACATTGCTTGTTAATCCGGGAAAGATTCCTACTAATATAAATAGCACACTTAGGTTTATTTTTGAGGGGAAGACTTGGTAGAGCTAGGACGTGGGTTAGCAGCAGTTGAGGGACGAAAAAGCTAAGGGTTTTTCTCTCTTTCTTTCTTCTTTCAATCAATTGTACGTATGATTTACACTCATTTGAGGATGATCAATCCACAAATGAGTGGCTAATTCTCTTCCTTGCTAAGGTTTTGAACATGTGTATTGAATTTTGATTGTGAATTATATGGTTTTTCATCTTCTTCTTTAATGTTGTTCTATTAATTCTTGTTCTTTACTGCATTAGTGTGTGGCCAACATTAATGTACATCTAAAAAGTCCAATTTCACTCGAGAGAGCAAGAAATTGGAAAGTTGTCAATTAATAGGGTATTGTTCTTAACTTGATTTGGGAAAATTGTGTTTTGATGTGCTTTCCTGATAGAAATATACTTGAAAGCCGTATTAGTCAATTTAGGAACCGGAATTGTATTGCTAGGTCATAAATTGCATTTGATCACAGAAATGTAGACGAATGGTTTATGATTCTAAAGTGAGATTAAATACGAGAGTTTTAATCTCTAGGCTAATGTTCTTGGCTAGCAACATGAAGAGAAGAATAACCGAATTATGATTACTATCGAATTCATTACTTGTTCTTAACCTTGGCAGGCTCTTATCCATAGTTTCAATTCAAGTAAATATTTGTTAATAGTTTTAGTATATAGTTTATAAACAAAATTATTTAACTTTTGGTTACATTGTTGTCAACATAATTAGAAGTAAACTAGAATATAGTATACTTAAGCAATTTTACTTATCCAGAGTCTCCTTGGATCGATACTTGGCTTACTTAGCCACTTTATTACTTGTTTGACCACGTGCACTTGCGTGTCGGTTTTTAACCCCTACCAAAGCACCGAGCACTAGGCCTGATGAAGCGCTTATCCAAGAGTTCCTTCAACTATTCCTTAAACTCCTTTAGCTCAGTTATAATCATTCTATATAGAGGAATAGATATAGGCTGAATATCAGGAAGAAGGTCAATACCAAAGTCAATCTCCCACCTGCGAGGGACTACTGGTAGATCATCTAGGAAAACCTTGGGGTACTCACACATAATAGGGACATACTAAGGAGTCCGGGTCTTAGATGTAGAATCCTTTACCTAAAAAGATGGTACATGTAACCCTTGGAAATCATCTTTCTGGCCTTAAGGTAGGAAATAAAGTTACCAACAAGAACGACTGAACTACCTTTTCATTCCAGGACTGCCTTACCTAGAAACCGAAACTTTACCATATGGGTTCTACAATTCACTGTGTCATAACATGCATGTAGCCAATCCATAACAAAGATAACATCAAAACCAGTCATGTCTAACTCTACTAGATCGACTGAGGTGACTTTCTAAAGGACTGTGATAGGGCATTTCCTGTATACCAGTAGAGCTGTAACTGAGTCCCTACTGGAGTAGAGACTGGGAAGGGTTCTGATAGGATTTTTGGACTGACTCTCAAAACTAATAGAAACATAAGGAATCATAAAAGATAAAGTAGCCCCTAGATCTAACAATGCATACACATCAAGATGAGATACTCGCAACATACCAGTAACCACATCTGGAGAGACCTCCTGCTCTTGGCGAGATGAGAGGGAATAAATTATGTTCTGACACTGACCACCACCTACACTATTGAATGCACCCTGCTGAGAAGGACGTGCTGTTGGAGCTACTACTGAACTAGTAGTCTGGGCACGACCTGTGCTATCGCCCTACCCAGCCAAAGGAAAATCCTGCGTATGTGCCTGGGTTTCCTACACCTGAAGCAAATATCTGATCCGACTAGGCACTCTCCTATCTAGTTTTTGCCATATTTTTTGTAGACTAAAAAGGTGCACTCTACCAGTGTGTCCCTCTATCCCCTCAAACCTAATGTCGTACTCTGTCGATCACCTCAAGATATTGATGGAGCATTGACTGATGATGCCACAGGGGCTGATGACATCTGGTGGAACTGCTGACGATGCCTGCCACTAGGCCTCTACTAGGAGAACCCAAAGCTTCCTGTCCGGGCCCTCTTGGCCTCTCTCCATTTCCTTCATTTGATCCTCCTCTATCTATTGGGCGTATATAACCAATCAAGAGAATTCAAGATCACTATTCAGCATTGTGGTCCTACACTCCTTGAATAGCGAATCTGACACTCCATACACAAATCTGTTCATACGGGCCCTCTGATTCGCCACCATCTCCAGCGTATACTTAGACAGTCTGGTAAACTTCAAAGTGTACTCTTGCACAATCATATTGTTCTGCCTCACGTTGATGAACTCCGCCACCTTTGCCTTCCTCAACTATCTAGGGAAGAATATGTCTAACAAGGCAGTTATGAACTTATCCCAGCTTATGAGAACTACGCCCACTACTCTACCTTCCCTCTACTGACAATACCAAATATAAGCAACTCCTTTCAGCTGATAGGAGGCTAAGCTTTTGCTATCTTCTCCTGTCACCCCTATAATCTGGATGATCTTATGCTTTTGTATCTCTTCAAGAAACTCGTGTGGGTCCTTATCTACTCTTGGCCCAAGGAACTCAGGTGGATTCACCTTGAGGAAGTTCGAAACTCAAGAGGCTGTTGTGTTCCCATTCTGAGGGTCATGGGCTATTGCTTGTTGGTTGACGTGAGCGGTCAAAGCTTATGCAAACATCTGAAATGTCTCTCTAAACTCAGCATGAGAGACCTGTGTAACACCCCTAATGATTTGAGCGATAAATTCGTATTTTTGAGGTAGGACTAAGTATGGTTAATATTCTAAGAAGGAAGTGTTATGACTTACTTGAGTCACGCTATGATCATATTTAACATTGGACATCGATCAAATTGTAGAACGAAATTCGGCAAAAGCTATCGCAAAATTTTCTTCTTGAGATTTCTTGAAATTTAGGTCAATTGTCTTGAAGATTTTCTCCTAATATATAAGGAGTTAGGGGGAGTACGACCTACCAAATCAAAGGTCTATGAGTCTAGTTTCTATCACATTAAACTGTTTGTCAATCCTATTTCGGAGTAGAGAGATATTTGAATTCTTCCAAGACCATGCAAGAAGACACAAGGGTCTAACGTGGTGGAGGACTATATAAGTCCCTTTGGTTGGTGGGTTCACATCCAATTCTCATTTCGATAAATCTTCTCGGCCAAAACTTTTTCCAACTTTTTCTTAATGGTTTTGGGCTTAGGAAAGATAATCCAAGGTGGAATTGAAGGTCGGCAACACAAGAGCTCGGTATAGTCCGTGGTTTGGCATCGTTTCGGGGTTGTTTGGTGGTTATCTCATTATGGATGCTTGATAAGTTGTTTTTTCTTGCTGATTCTTAGTATGTGTAAGTTGGTTAGGAGTTTGTTTATGCTATTAGGTTGTTATATTAAATTTTCTACCGCCAAATCCATAAGACTTTTACCGAATAAGCTTTGTCTTGTACCATTTTTGTGTTGTGTTCTGAGAGCTTCATTTTTGGTGTTGGGTGGACTTTTTTGAGGCAGTAAATTCTTGGTGGTATTAGCTTGAATTGGCTGGTTTAGGTTTCGCTGGAATCCAAGGCATGTTAAGGCTTCCGCCTTTCCGTTTCGGCATGATTCCATTCCAATCGTTTTCTTGTCATATTATGGGAATTTTCTCTGTTGTTTTATGTTGTTTAGCTATTGTATACATGTGTTTGGTGGATTTTGGGCTGTGGTCATTTCCTCATCTATTGAGGTCATGAATTTGGGCAATAGTTTCGTTGGTTTTCCTACGTCCATAAGGCGTTAGTTGGTGTCGGTGATGGAGTATGTCGTGGATGCTATATCTCGTGTTGTGGTCTGTTTTACAATTCATAATGGATATGTATAAGTTCTATTATTATATTTGGTTGATGGTTTGATAAAGATGTAGGTCATCGATTGCAACGATCTTTCATTATATTTGAGTCGGCGACCGTGTCGATGGCACGTTGGCGGCCGTAGTGAGGCTTGGGTTGGCTTGGCAATGTCCCTTTTTGTTAGTGATGAGTAGAGTGGCTTGTGCTCTGCTTGTAAATCTTGGGAATAGAATGGTTAGGCTGGTGATCCATAGCTCGGTTAGTGGCTCGTCGGTGGACGGCTAGACGTGAAAGAATAGTATTGTGTTGGGATAATCGGTTGGTGGGGTGCGAGAGTCAATTGTGGGCTATTCAAGCTCGTGTTATTATTGTTATTTATTGTGAATTTTGTTGATTGTGTGTGTGATGTGTTTGAGGCCTTGTGCTTGTGGATATCCGATGCACTAGAGTTGTTTCGGCTAGGGGTTGAGCTCGAGGTGCCTTATGGCTTGTGGATACCCAATGCATGAGAATGTTTTCGGCTGAGGGGTTAATCCCAAGGAGTTAAATGACCTACAGGGTTGAGAATGATGTCCTCTATGTTGTCAAGTTGATACATGATTCGAGAGTGGTCCGACATGTTTGAGCCTTCCGAGATCGCGATTGGCTCTCATGAATGGATGGAACTCTGCTAACTGTGCACAATTGAGAGAGGGTCTGGCAATGCTTATTTGATGATGTTGATTGAATGGAGTACTTTTGATATCTTTTGCATTATATTGTGAGTGCTACTCGTGTTATATGTTATTTGATAACAGTGGATGCTAGATGTTGGATGGTGTTAGCTGAGGTCATTGAGAGGCCTAGAGGTGATGACAGGTGAGCGGTGTCGGTGAGGTGCTATGTGATGTTGTTTACTTGTTGGACTGCCCGGCTTGTGGGAGCCAGGTAGCTTCTATTTGTATTCTTACTTTTTCTTGCTAGGCTTATGCGGGACAGGTAGGTTCTATGTGTTTACTTAAGTTTAATTCTCCTTCTACGATATTCAATATATATGTTGATCTCTAATTTTAGTCTTTTAGTTATTTCTGCCTTTCATACTTACACATTATTGTACTGACACCCTAGTCGGGGTGCTGCATTCATACCTGCAAGTGATGGTGGGCTGTTAGATCTAGTTCTTAGGTGCTGAGTGGAGTTTTAGCTGAGTTGGTGCTCTCCAGGTCTTTCAAAGTCACTAGATATTTGAGTTAAGGGTAGTTTGGGGCCCTGTGCCGATCATTTGATTACTATTATTTTCATAAAAGCTCGTAGACGCCATTTTGGTGTTAGTATATTATTGAAGGCCAGTTGGGCCTGACTGTATAGTTTTTTTCCATTCCATGGCCTTGACGGCCTATTGTATTTATTTTTGGTTGGTCAGGTGAGCCTGCTTCCATTTCAATCTGTCATTTACTTTGATTTAACTTGTATTGTAATGCTAAACCTCATCAATTCTAGCTTTTCTTTTATATTTGGGCACTACATATGCTCATTCGGGGTTAGCACCAGGTGCCAGTCATGCTTCCCTATGTTTGGGGTGTGACAGACTTGGTATCAGAGTAGTTCATCCTAGGGAATCTATAAGTCGTGTCTTGTAGAGTCTTGCTTATGTGTGCATTATGCGGTGTACTTATAAACAGGAGGCTATAGGACATTTAGGATTGTTAACCTTCTTCCTGGATCGAAATCGTGCGAGAAATCAAATGTCGTAGGAGTCGGGTCTAGACTCACATTTGCTAACTTGTTCAGGGATACTTGTAACTTAATGAATTCTAGCAGGCCAAAGGCTAGATATGGCAACAGGTAATATTCTTATTTTGATTATGGTTATATTTGTGTCGCACCTCGACATTTTGCAAAGTTTTATTATTAGGAGATGTTAGTGGTAGTCTTGCCGTTTGAGGCTATGTCATGCAATGTCGTGCTAAGTCGGTCCATGAATTGGACTCGTGCATGTCGTCCAACATTTGAGGACGAATGTTTCTAAGGGGGGAAGGATATAGCACCCCAGATAATTTGAGCGATAAATCTGTACTTTTGAGGTAAGACTAAGTGTACCTAATAGTCTAAGAAGGAAGTTTTATGAGTTATTTGAGTCACTCTATAATCGTATTTAAGATTGGACATTGATCAAGTTTTAGAACAAAATTCGGCAAAAGTTATTGCAAAATTTTCTTCTTCAGATTCCTTGAAATTTAGGTGAAATGTCTCAAATCTTTTTTCCTAATGTATAAGGAGTTAGGGGCGTATGAACTACCAAATTAAAGATCTACGAGTCTAGTTTCCAGTACATTAACCATTCATCAATCCCACATTGGAGTAGAAAGATATTCGCATTTTTGCGAGACTGCGCAAACAGGTACCTCACAAGGGTCTAAGGCGGTGGAGGACTATTTAAGTCTCTTTGGTCAGTGGGTTCACATTTAATTCTCATTATTGTAAATTTTCTCTACTAGAACTCTCCCAAGAGATTTTCCAACTTTGTCTTGATGGTTCTGGGCTTAGGGAAGATAATCCGAGGTGGAATCGTAGGTCGGGAACACGGGAGCTTGGTATAGTCTTTGCTTTGGCATCATTTCTGCATTGTTTGGTGGATGTCTCGTTATGGCTATTTGGTAAGTTGTTTTTCCTTTCTGATTCATAGTATGTTTAAGTTGGTTACGTGGTTCTTGATACTAGTAGGTGGTTATATTCGATTTTCTACCACCAAATCCATAAGAATTTTTTCGAATAAGCTTTGTCTTGTAGCATATTTTTGTTGTGTTCTTAGAGCTTCGTTTTGGTGTTGGGTGGACTTTTTTGAGGCAGTAAATTCTTGGTGGTATTAGCTTGTGTTCGTTGGTTTGGGTTTCGCCGGAATCCAAGGTATGTTAAGGCTTCCGCCTCTCCGTTTTGGCATGATTTCTAATCCAATCATATTCTTGTCATATTGGCTGAATTTGCTATGTTATCTATTGCTTAGCTCCTGTATACGTGTGTTTGGGATGTTGGGCTGTGTTCGTTCCGTCATCTATTGAGGTTGTGAATTTGGGCAATAGTTTTGTTGGTAGTCGTACGTCCATAGGGCGTTAGATGGTGTCGGTAATGGAGTATGTCATGGCTGCTATAGCTTGTGTTGTGGGATTTTTTATGGCTAGAAATGGTTAGATATAGGTGCTAATGTTATATGTGGTTGATGGTTTGATAAAGATGTAGGTCGTCGGTTGTGATGATCTTTCGTTATATTTGAGTTGGTAACTATGTCGATGGAATGGTTGTGATCTTGGGCATATTTACGTGCCCAAGTACTATTTTATATCTTAATTTAGTCATGTTTGTTGAGGTATGTGATTACATTCTCATGTATTTATGTTTAATTGTGTGCCAGAACTAACCAACATGATTAGCCTTTGTTTTGGAGGTGTAATATTCTAAGGAGGGGCTAAAAAGATGTTCAAGGCACAAGAGAGAAGCATGGAACTGATAGCACTTGAAGGAAGCTTGACATGTCAAGGACAAGGCTAGCCGCGCCAGGCAACGTGCCACGCTTTGCGTGTGCTGCAGCCAGCTCCATACCATGCCCCATGCTACGTGTGTGAGAGATGTCACCAAGAAGATGCTCTGCGCGATTGTAACGTGCCACGCCAGGCATTTTGCATGTCCACGATATGCGAGAGGCGCGCCAGGAGTCGTGTCATGCCAGAGGCCAAGCGCCATGACATGCCAAGGATGACCTTTCCAGTGTGCATCCACGTTTGCTCCGTTTCATGGAGGCAAATTTATGTGACTAGGTCTGTGACACGGAGCAATTTTATCCATGGCCAAAAAGTTGCAAAATCTCATTTAATATAAATAGAACCATTAGCTTCTAAAATAAGAGATCATGAAAATATTCTGGGGAAAGCAAAGAGGAGCAAAGGAAGAAGCGAAGAACTTCACCTGCGGTTCAAAGTTTGTCATTCTCCTTTAATCATTCTTGTAGGTACTTCACTTTAGACATGTTTTTGAGTGCTTGAATGAACATGAGTGGGTAAAACCCTTTTTCTAAGGTTGAGGCCACATGATATGAATGTAAATGCAGGAATTCATCTTCGGTTTAAGTTTTTGTTATTTTGTCTTGCATTCTTAATTATTGTTGTTTTTATGCTTGATCACTATGGAAAAAAGTTGTTAAGCTTAGGCAAAAGTTCGAAAGAGTAAACCTAGGCTAGAACGGAAAGAATGCAGGGAGCAAGTTCTTGTCTTCAAGATAGGATTCGCGGTTAGGATAATCATTATACCTAATTTGCCTTGCTTGGTTAATTAAATGGGAAGACAGCTAGACACCGACTTAGAATTGTCACATCACCGCTCGTAGAAGTAGTTGTGAAACTAATTTAGGTTAAATGATTAGAGGTATAAAAGTCCATACGAGTTAGGATGTCACATCCCCGCTTAACGATTCAGGTGTGAGACTAGTTTGTTGTGTTTGGAGGCTCAAAAGACCCTGAACAATGCATATTAACTCTTTGAGACAACAACTAAATTTTTCATACTTGAACCATTGTGAATTATAGCATTACATTACTGTCAGGCCTTCACTCTAGATGCTTCTTATTATTTTTCTCCGATTATTTTGTGATCATCACTTAGATTTATTTTAAACAATAGAAATATCTACAATCAACAGTTGTGAAATTTAATATAGCACTAGAACATGAATATTCGCTGAAGTAGTCCAGTCCTTGTGGATTTGACATCCGGCTCTTCAAGAGTCACTGTATTACTTGTATGACCGCGTACGCTGGGGCTTAGTTTGACCTAGGGGTAGCAATGAATTTAATGCCCATATCTATTTTTAATACCTTGTGATTAGGAAGGCCGAGACCCACAAGAGTAATGTTGCAGCTGACAGACAAGTCAATAGTGGCACCGGAAGGAATTATTAAGGACTTTCTCATCAAAGTAAGTAAATTCATTGTACCTACTGACTTCATCATTCCTGATTTTAAAGTTGATGAAAAGGTACCCCTGATCTGTGGACAGCCATTCTTGGCAACTAGAGGAGCTATCATTAATGTGAGAGCTGGTACCTTTAAAACGAGGGTCAATAACTAGGAAGAGCTCTTTAGAGTATACCAAGAAATCAACCCACCCACACACTAAAAAGATCTTTGTAAGGTCAATGTGTTCATAGATGCTAAGTATGGGTAGTAGAGTCCATGAGTCCACTGTTGCAGGACATGTTGACATTTCAGCCCGAGTCTGATGGAGGGCACAAGTAAAAGAAGAAAATGGAAGAAAAGAGGGACTGGGTGGAGGTTGTTCCCTCTAAAAATAAAAAGAGGAGAAGATGGTTCCTGAAAGGGAACACCTATTTGAGGATATCCTGAAAAGGATAGTCCACGTCGTGCCGCGACAGAAAATAAGGCGCTTCTTGGGAGGCAACTCAAGAGTACCATAGGTACAATTTCTTTTCAGTTTGTTTTGTGTTTTGTTATCTTTCACTTGTTGTTGTCTATTGTGTTAGTTAAGCACATATTCATGGGAATTCTGAGTACCCATGAAAGTGAAAGGTAAGGAACATGACAAAAAGATGAGTATGGGCTTGATGACCCACATATTCAAAAATAAAGAACAACATGTTGTTAGCTAGGCCAAGAGGCCTTAGGAAGTATTACTCACCCTTGTGTTAATTTTATTTGATGCTTTGGGACATAACATAATTCAAGTGTGGGGTGAGGGAAATTTCAAAATTTTGTGCTTAGTGAATTTGGGTGATGTTGGTGCTTGGTCAGAAATGTGTGTGTTGATAAAATTGAAGTTGAGCATAATTCACTCACCCTTTGGTTTTTCTTTTTGGTTCTTTTCTGAGGGGGGCCACTTTGAACCGACAAATAAATTTTTTCCATTGTTTGTACATAACATTTTATTATAGTTAGGGACTTTTCTCGACAATGGATGGATGACGATCATCTTGAGGGAAAATTAGTCAATAGGTGTTAAGTTTGAAACCTTAGCTAATTGATAGCATGATATTCTTGTTATGTGTTGTACATGATTGTGAGATGCAAGTGTTGTAAATTTTGAAAAATGTTTAGCAATTGTATAACTTTGTTTGAGACACCTCGACTGTTGAATGTGACTCTATGTGCTAAAAGCTTAATTCTAAATTCTTGTGATTAGCTGAGCAAGAGTATACCAAATATGTCTTGAGTTGAGCATGTGCCTTGAGTGCGTGGATAATTGTATATTTTATGCTATTGTATAGTGTCTAGAACTTTCCTGGTGTGTATGCAAAACGAACGAGGGATGTTAATTGTAGGAGGTGATTGAGGCATTTCATTGAATGAGCCTAATTCTTATCCCATACTTTACCTACCTTGAAAATCTGATCCTAGTTAGCCCTATTGAGTCGTTAGCCTATTCTTTGCTAGCCACAATGCAAGCTTAATCCTTTCTTTTCAATAGCCTTGAATTTGATCAAAAACTCCTAAGCGTGTAAGTGAAAAATACAAGAGAATTAAGGAGTGAGATGTTGGAGAAAGAAGGAAAATGATTGCTGTGGGAGTTGAAGAAAAGACTAGAGGTGCACTTGTTTAAAAATGCATAAGTATTGATAGGGAGTAAATGAACAAAAGAGCGAAAAAAGTGCTTAAATACTCCTTACTAATAAGCTAAGTGTTCTTAAAGAAATGGGGTAACAAAAGAGGAAATTGGGAGTGAATGAATGAAGCTGAAGTAAGAGAATAGATATCAGTAATGAAAGTGTGATGTATTAAAAGCACTTAGGGAAGATAGTCACTATTACTGGCCAGAATAGTACCTGCCCTTCCCCTAGCTTACATTACAACCCAATAAGTCCTACTTGATCTTACTTTCAAACGTTCCTATATTATCGGAGTAATGCACTAAAGGCAAGTTTATGGGTCAATACATGTTGCATGTGAATTCTTTGTGAGAGTGTGATGAATTCTTATCCATATACCCATACATGCTATAATTTGAAAACTTGCAAGTGAAAAATGGATATCTCTCTTATTCAGGTGTGACACGGCGCTTGCCGCGGCACGGACTGGATGCATAGAATGCCTGGCATGGAACGTTGCCATTTTGCAGGGCGTCTGCCTAGTGAAATCTCTTGTGCATGCAGCATGGGGCATTCAGCTCAATCATTCTTCTAAGTACTTCACTTTAAACATGTATTTGAGTGCTTGTATGAAAATGACTAGCTAAAACCCTTCTTATAGGGTTGAGGCCACATGATATGAATGCACATGCAGGAATTCATCTTTGGTTTAAGTTTTCATTGTTGTTTTTTCTTGCATTCTTAATTATTGTTGTTTTTATGCTTGATCACCATGGAAACAAACTTGTTGAGCTTAAGCAAAAGCTCAAAAGATTAACCCTAGGTTAGAATGGAAAGAATGCAGGGAGCAAGTTCTTGTCTTCAAGATAGGATTCACGGTTAGGATAATCATTATACCTAATTTGCCTTTCTTGGTTAATTAAACGGGAAGATAGCTAGACACCGACTTAGAATTGTCATATCACCGCTCGTAGAAGTAGTTGTGAAACTATGTTAGGTTAAATGGTTAGAGGTACAAAAACCCATAATCAAGGGCATAACCCTGTAAACCACATCCGTATTGTTAAATTGATAATGAATTAGGACATCACATCCCCGCTCAACAATGTAAGTGTGAGACTAGTTTGTTGTGTTTAGAGGCTCGAAAGACCATGAACACTTCATATTAACTCTATGAGACAACAACTGAATTTCGCATACTTGAACCATTGTGAATTGTAGCATTACATGACTGTCAAGCGTTAACTCTAGATGCTTCTTATTATTGTTTCCTGATTATTTAGTGATCATCACTTAGATTTAGTTTAAGCAGCCGAAATCTCTATAATCAACACTTGTGAAATTTAATATAACACTTGAACTTGAATATTCGCTGATATAATCCAATCTCTGTGGGTTCAACATCCAGCTCCTTAAGAGTCACTGTATTACTTGTACGACCGCGTACACTTCACCGTGTGCTGGGGCACAATAGTTGGCTGCCATGGTGACGCTTGGGTTGGCTTGGACGTGTCCCTTGTTTAAAGATGAGTAGAGTGTCTTGTAGTATGTTTGTAAATATAGGGAATATATTGGTTTGGGTGGTGATCTATAGTTCGGTTAGTGGCTCCTCGGTGGATAGCTAGACGTGGAAGAATATTATTATGTTGTGGTAATCAGTTGGTGGAGTGCGAGAGGCTGTTTGAGCAGGTGTTATTATTGTTTCTCATTGTGAATGTTGTTGATTGTGTATGTGTTGTGTTTGAGGCCTTGTGGCTTGTGGATTCCCGGTTCACGAGAGTTATTCCGGCTAAGGGTCGAGCTCGAGGTGCCTTGTGGCTTGTGGATACCCGATGCACGAAAGTGTTTTTTGATGAGGGGTTGAGCCCAAGGAGTGAAATGACTTACGGAGATGAGAATGATGTCCTCCGCAGTGTTGACTTGAGACATTATTGGAGAGTGGCCCGACATTTCTGAGCCTTCCTGGATTGCGATTGAATCTCCTGAATGGATGGAGCTCTGCTATCTGTGCGCAACTGCTATTTCATGCCCCACCTTGTGAGGCATGACTGGCACTTGGTGCCCTACTAGGGTCTGAATGGACCTGACTGAGCTTATGCCCTCTGTTGCATGCCTCATCCTTAAATCAAGAAACCAACAGGCTATATCTCGGCTGTAAACACAACCCCAGGCCGACAAGGCCTTAGAGCTACCTGTAAAAGAAAACAATTAACCAGAAACAGGTAACAAAAAAGGAATCCTATGCGGGCCAACAAGACCACCATGATGTGTAGTTATAACTATAAAGTAAATCCAACACTAAACTAAGCTATGACCAACAAGGCCGCTAACTAACAGCTAAACAATGCCCCACACGGCCAACACCTAAAATAAAGCATATATAGGCCCCACACATCCAACAACAACTAACCACAGGGAATCTGAATCAATCTGCAAGCCTCTAGGAGTGATATAATGGTTGAGACAGGGCCCCAACCTACCCATAAACTGTACAAACAATAAGTGTAAACCTTCTAGCTATTAGCTCCAGAGGAAAGGAGCTGACTGCTCTAACTCTGGCTGAAGGCTAAGAGGGACCTGATCCTCATCAATCTGCACCTGCAGGCAAGTAAAGCAGCACCCTAAGAAGGGCATCAGTACAATATGTACCGAATATGTAAGGTAGTAACTATAAATAACTGAATGAACTGAAAGGAAACTGAAAGGAATAGAGATAATACCTGAATAGCTGAACACCCTATTTTCTAATCTATCAATAACTAATGAAAACAAGAACCTTAACTGACCCCGATAAGATGAAAGGTACAACCAGCACAGAATAACCCATCCGGGGCCCCCATAAGCCTTGGAGAGTACACATCAATCTATATACCCCTACAAGGTCACACTGCATCAACTAATAACTATAGTTGTCCTACCAGTCCCTTGGGTTTGTAATTGAGCCCGCTCCACCCTTGAACTGTAGCTATGTCTGAGTCCAGTGGACTCTTGATATCTGCACCCCGGGAACTAGGCTCGATGGGGGTGTGGTGCCGATACAGCATATAATAGTCCAGCCATGAAATGGACTATATGAGGACTTGGGACCCCATCTTCGTCCCTCACGGACGGCATACTGTTTCTTGGAGCGACGTCATCTCGCCCCTGGCAAGCGTCGGCACAGCTAGTAACCCTTGGGTTGGTTATGGAGGGATATACAGGAAAAAGTCAATCCCAAACTAAAAACAAAATAATGTTCTCAGCTAATAATAACAGCTAATCACAATAGATATGCTTCTGGCTCTTTTACTAGGATTCACCCTGAGTTATAGTGCTAAAGGAACTAACTTGCCAAAAGAATTTGCCTTAACATACCTCGATCACTGATTCCTGATTAACTGGAAAGTTTCAATTCGTATTCAATAGCTCTTTCCAACTGTAATTGTATTACTGGGAGAATGAGACTAGTTTCATTACAAAATTCAGTAGAAATGATAACTTTAATACTAATATTAACTATATTTCAACTTAACAAAATATGGCCAAAAAAATATAATTTCTCGAGAGGTCAAAAGGTTGAAATGCTTACTTGTAGCCTGTGAACGTATAAAAATAAGTTTGGAGGAATTCTAACAACTTTTGCTCGGCGGGTTTATGATTTTCTAGGTGAATTTTGGGAAAATAACTCTGTAGTAATACTCCTTGTGGGCTGAGAACACGATACTCAAAGTTAATTTGAATTTGGACTGGGTTTGATAGCATAATCAGACAAAAATAGGTTCAAACCTTCGTATCTCTCTTTCTCTGGACGAAAATATTTAGGGAAATGAACTGCAATTGAATAGGAGGGCTATTTATATGTTTTAGGGTGGTGGAAGGGGGGCGCTCCGCTCTGCCCATTGCGCTAATACACCCTCCGCATACCGCCCCTCAACGCGCCAAGGGACTGGCGTGCCGCGCTACTTAGGGCGTCGGGGGCTGGCACGTCGCACTGGCCCTTGCGGCCTGGCCTCGCTCGACCTGACTTTCGAGGTTTCCCTACACGCGTTATACTCTCTTTATTTATCACAAATCCATGCGTATGATTACGAATCACTAACTTTTACAGGGTGTAACATCCTCGCCCCCTTAGGAACATTCGTCCTTGAATGTCATTCTTAAGCTTAAAGGAGGTTAACTTATTAACTATTATTCTAAAAAACTTTCGGCAGAGTCTCCCCTTTAACATGGACTATCTGAAAATCCTGAAATGTGGAAAAGTCCAAT
The DNA here is from genome assembly GCA_035772735.1 of Datura wrightii. Taxonomy (NCBI): domain Eukaryota; kingdom Viridiplantae; phylum Streptophyta; class Magnoliopsida; order Solanales; family Solanaceae; genus Datura; species Datura wrightii. The sequence continues at coordinate 120,588,376 of JASDFA010000016.1, forward strand.
ACAGATATCTCACATGACACTATAACAACTCTTTCATCACAAAATTATAGTCAACTGAAAAATATAAGTATCATAAATCAAAAAACAACAACTGAATCAACAATTTTACCTTAACTATATAGTCTGGACTAAGCTTGGCACAAATGAGGATATCAACATCTCATATCGTCCTCGGCTTCCCAAGTCATCTCTTCTCTATTCCTGTTTCATCACAGTACCTTAACAGTGGCAACAACTTTAGTTCTCAACCTACGAACTTGCCAATCCAATATGGCCACTGGAACCTCTTCATAGGCTAAATCCTCAGTAACCTGAAAGTCCTCAACTGGCACAAATTGGGGCGGCTCCCCTATGAACTTCTGTAACATTGACATATGAAAAACAGGGTGAACAAATTCCATCTCTGAAGGCAGATATAGCTTATATGCCACATGGCCTATCCTCTGGAGGATTCAATATGTCCCAATAAACCTCGGGCTATGCTTTCCCTTTTCACCAAACCTCACCATGCCCTTCATTGGAAAAATTTTTAGAAATACCCAGTCGCCTACATTGAATTCCAGAATTCTACGTCGTATATCAGTGTTAGATTTCTAGTAGCTTTGAGCTGTCAGCAGTCATTCTATGATAAGCTTCACTTTCTCTTCTAACTGGTGGGTTATGTCTGGTCCAATTAAATCTGATTCTCCTACCTCGAACAAACCAACCGGGGATCTACACTTCCGCCAATATAAGGCTTCATAGAGTGCCATCTTGATTGTGGAATGATAATTGTTATTGTAAGAAAATTCAATAAGGGGTAAATGTTCATCCCAACAGCCTCCAAAGTCTAACACACACGCTCGTGAAATATCCTCGAGTGTCTGGATTGTATGTTTTGCTTGTCCGTCTGTTTGAGGATGGAAGGTTGTACTCAGATTAACCTTTGTTCCAAGCCTCTCAAGAATGATTGCCAAAATCTAGATTTGCATTGTGCTCCTCTATCATAAATGAAAGAAGTCAGGACCCTATGCAATAGAATTATTTCATTGATATACAATTCAGCATAGTCCTCGATTGAGAAAGTAGTCCTGATAGGCAGAAAGTGAGCTAATTTCGTCAACATGTCAACAATCGCCCAAATGGAATCAAATCTGTGTCTGGTACGTGGTAATTTGTGACAAAATCCAAATTGACTGCCTCCCATTTCCACATAGGCACTGCTATTTCCTGTTTCAATCCACCGGGTTTTTGATGTTCTACCTTTACCTACTGGAAATTAGGGCATTATGCCACAAATTCTACTATACCCTTCTTCATTCCCGGCCACCAGTAAATCTCTTTTATGTATTGATACATCTTTGTTGAGCTTGGATGTAGAGAATAACAGGAATAGTATGCCTCTGCCATGATCTGCTGGCGAAGTCCTGCTACATCTGGAATGCAGAGGAAACCCCTACATCTCAAAACCCATCCTAGTTACCCCGAAAACTAATACTTGTCCCTGTTGTATCTTATCTCTGAGCTGTGCTAAATGAGGATCTTCGTACTACCATTCTTTTACCTCTACTACTAGGGACGATAGTGTTGTATTCTAAATTATATCCCCATTGTCTCCCAAATCCACTATTCGGACAACTAAGCTAGCTAGCTGGTGTAATTCTCGGGCCAGTTCCCGCTATTCGGGCCTCAAATGTGCTAAACTCCCCATGGATCTATGACTGAGGGAATCTGCTACAATGTTCTCCTTTCCTGGATGATAAAAAATGTTCACTTCATAATCATTCCAAAATTTTAATCAGCAACGCTGCCATAGATTCAACTCTTTCTATGTAAAGATGTACTGGAGGCTCTTGTGATTAGTAAAGACGTCCACATGAACCCCATACAGGTAATGTCTCAAGATTTTTAAAGCTTGAATTAAAGCCGCTAACTCCAGGTCGTGAGTGGGATAGTTCTTTTCATGCTTCCTCAGCTGCCTCAAAGTATAAGCAATTACTTTACCGTGTTGCAATAGAACACACCCTAACACAACACCTGAAGCATCACATTACATTGTATAACCTTCTGATCCTTCTGGCAATACTAGTACTTATGTTGATGTCATTCTATTTTTCAGTTCTTGGAAAATCTGTTCACATGCTTCAGTCTAATGAAATTTAGCTGCTTTCTGCGTTAACATGGTCAAAGGCACTGATAAGGTCGAAAACCCTTCTACAAATCTTCTATAGTATGCAACTAACCCCAAGAAACTGCACACGTCAGCCAGAGTTGTAGGTCTAGGCCATATCTTTACTGCCTCAATCTTTTTTGAATCTACCTGAATACCAGCCATTGACACAACATGACCCAAAAAGGTTACAGAATTCAGCCAATACTCACATTTAGAAAATTTTTCACACAACTGGAAATCTTTGATATGAAGCAATGTTCACAATGATCTCAATGTTCTGCATCTAAAAGAGAATACACTAGAGTATAATCAATAAACACTATCACAAACAAGTCCAAATACGACCTGAAGATGCTGTTCTTCAGATCCATGAATACTGCTAGAGCATTCATCAACCTGAAGGACATGACTATGAATTCAAAATGGCCATACCTGGTCCTGAAGGCTGTTTTTGGGATATCCCTCTCTCGAACCCAAACCTGGTGATACCCAGACCTTAAATCAATTTTTGAGAAATACTTCGCCCCCTATAACTGATCAAACAAGTCGTCTCTTCTGGGAAATAGGTATTTTTTCTTTATGGTCACTTTATTGATCTACCGGTAGTGTATACATATGCAGAGGGAGCCATCCCTCTTTCCTACAAATAGAACTGGCGTACCCCAAGGTGAAATATTCGGCCTGATGAAGCCCTTATCTAAAATATCTTATAGTTGTTCCTTCAATTCTCTGAGCTCTGCATGAGCCATTCGGTACGAAAGGATGGATATAGGCTGGGTACCTGGTAACAGATCGATTGAAAAATCAATTTCCCATTCTGGGGGGATATCGGGAAGTTCATCAGGGAATACATCTGGAAATTTATTAACTACTGGAATGGACTAAAAAGTCGGGAATTCTTCTTGGACATCCTTAACCTTGACAATATGATAGATGCAAGCCTTTTCTATCAACCTCGCCCGAAGATAGGATATAAACCTACCTTTTTGTGTGGCTACATTACCTTCCCACTCCAGCATAACCTCCCCTGGAAAGTGGAATCGGACAGTCTTGGTCCAACATTCTACATTGGCATAACATGGTGCCAACCAATCCATACCCATAATTGCATGAAAGTCAGTCATTTCTAATTCCACCTAATCTGCTAAAGATTGGCGACGAACAACCTCTACTGTACAACCCCAGTAGATCCTTTTAGCTATAATAGAATCACCGATGGGTGTGGATACTAAAACAGGTCAATGAAGAAATTCTGGTATGAGGCCGAATTTCCTAGCTACTAGTGGTGTCACATAATACAAAGTGGAACCTAGGTCTATCAAAACATAAATAGAATGAGAGTAAATGTCCAACATACCTGTCATCACATCCGATGATGACTTTGACTCTTGTATCCCTGGTAAAGCATAAGTGCGATCTGGACCAGTGCCTGAGCTAGATTCCCTTGACCTACCTCAACCTCTGCTAGCTAGGGTTGAGGGCCTACGCCCTACTGGAGATGTTGGGGCACGTGATCCTATTGAGGATCTATTATGTGGGCCCCGATCACTCTGACCCTTGGTTGGATAGTCTCTCATCAGGTGACCCTCTTGCCCACACGTATAACATTTCGTAGAACCATACCTACATACCCCAGAATGATGTCGACTACAGATAGGCAAAGTTACACGGTGAATCTACTCTACTCTGACCCTCTCTGCTGTTGCGAACCCATTGGCCGTGAACTTTCATTGGGTCTTGACTGCCCCCAACGGACTAGTCTACCACCCTACTACTACTGTGGAGGTGGAGGTCTTGGTGGTCTGCCTGATAGTCGTGGCCTTGGTCCTCCCTAAAACTCCACCTGAGTGTTACTCGGTCTAGCTCTACAGTGTTGCTCCTGATTTGACCTCTCTATATCCCGTTGTCATTGCCTGATTCCCTCAATATTCTGGGAAAATTCTTGAACACGGGCAATATCCATGCCCTCTCGTAGAGTGGCTATAATACAAGTCTCTACATACTCTGGAAGCAGCCCCATAATAAATCAGTGCACCCTAGCTGGCATGGTATCTACAAATTCTGGTGCATATCAGGCGAAGGAGTCAAACTCATAACATACTCCCGAACACTCATCGAACCCTGCTCCAGATGTAGAAACTGATCTACCCGGGCATGTCAGATTTCTCATGGCAGATAGTGGTCCAGGAAGGCCTCTGAATAACTAGACCAAGTCGGAGGGGGATACCTCGGGCCTCTCCCAACTCTCGTACCATAACACTGCTATATCCCGCTGTCGGAATACCACTAACTCAATCGAATCCGCAGGCATGGCATGCATTACCCTGATGATCTGCTGCAACTGGTCCAAAAAGTCCTGAGGTTCCTCATCCCGGTCCATCCTTATAACTGGGGAGACTCAATGCGAGAAACCCTAGGACCGTCGAACTACCTGGTCCTCCTGAAGATTCGGCAACCACAGGTGCCACTGGCTGACGCGGCCCAACCATCATCTAAGCTAACATAACAACAACACTCCTGACCTCCTGGTCTGATGGTATTGGTATAGAAGCTGCTGGAGGTGGTATCGACATATCTGTCGCTCTAGGAAGATCCTAATAGGGCGAAGACTGTTGGGGATACCGAGATGAAGTCTCCCTATCGCCCTCAGATCGGGCTGAATCTGACTGAGGCAACCTACTAGTGCCCTCTCCTACTGCGATGTCCAACTTCCTGCCAGCCGTAGGTTGTCTCCTATATGACATTTCTCTGAAGACAAATAGAATATGGTAAACTTAGGGACTCAACCCTATACTGTACAGCTTTATATCACGATTGGAAGAGAAAGAAGAGTAACCACCCTATCATGCCTCACACTCTCCTGCCTATTGAATGTGGTGCACAACACATCCATACACAAGAGTCTACTTAGCACGGCTGGCAGACTCACTAGGATACGACCTGCTCTGAGACCAAGTTTGTCATGCCCCGCCTTTGGAGGTAGGACTGGCACCTGGTGCCCTAGTAGGGTCTGAATTGGCCTGACTGAGCTTATGCACCTCTGGTCCATGCCTAATCCTTAAATCAAGAAACAAATGGGCTATATCTCGACTGTAAATACAGCCCCCGGCAGACAAGTCCTTATAGCAACCTGTAAAATAAAACATCTAACCAGAAACAGGTAACAATAGGGAATCCTATGCGGGCCGACAAGACCACCATGATGTCTAGTTATAACTATAAAGTAAATCCAACACTAAACAAAGATATGGTCGACAAGGCCGCTAAACTAACAGCTAAATAAGGCCCCACATGGCCAACAAGTAAAATAAAGCATATATGGGCCCCACACGGCCAACAAAAACTAACCACAGGATATCTGAATGAATCTACAAGCTTCTAGGAGTGATAGAATGCTCGAGACAGGGCCCCGACCTACCCATAAACTGTACAAACAAAAATAGTAAACCTTCAAGCTATTAGCTCCGAAGGAAAGGAGCTAACTGCTCGGCTAACTCTGGCTAAAGGCTAAGAGGGACCTGATCCTCGTATATCCACACCTTCAAGCAAGTAATGCAACTCCCCAAGAAGGGTGTCAGTACAATATGTACCGAATATGTAAGGCTGTAACTGTAAATAACTAAATGAACTAAAAGGAAACTAAAAAGAATAGAGATACTTCCTAAATTGCTGAATTCCCTGTTGTCTAATCTATCAGTAACTAATGGAAACAAGAATCTTACCTGGCCCCCATAAGCCGAAAAGATACAACCAGCACAGAATAACCCACCCGGGGCCCCCATAAGCCCTGGTGAGTACACATCAATCTATATACCCCTACAAGGTCACACTGAGTCAACTAATAACTATAGCCATCCTACCAGTCCCCTGGGTCTGTAACTGAGCCTGCTCAGCCCTTAAACTATAGTCGTATCTCAGTCCTGTAGACTCTTGATATCTGCACCCCGATACCAGGCTTAGCGGGGGTGTGGTAGCGATACGGCATATAATAGTCCAACCATGGAATGGACTATATGAGCACCTGGGACACCATATTCATCCCTCGAAGATGGCATACCACTCCTTAAAGCGAAGTCATCTCGCCCCTGGCGGGCGTCGGCATAGCTAGTAACCTTGAAGTTGGTTATGGAGGGCTATAAAGGGAAAAGTCAATCCCAAACTAAACACAGAATACTGGTCTTAGCTAAAAACAACAGCTAATCACAATAGATATGCTTCTGGCTCTTTTACTGCGATTCACACTGAGTTATAATGCTAAAGGAACTAACTTGTAAAAATAATTCGCCTTAACATACCTCTATCGCTGATTCCTAATTAACTGGCAAGTTTCAATTCGTATTCAACAGCTCTTTCCAACTATAATTGTATTACTGGAAGAATGAGACTAGTTTCAGTATTAAATTCGGTAGAAATGATAACTTTTAATACTAATATTAACTATATTTCAACTTAATAAAATATAGCCGAAAAATATAATATTTTGAGAGTTTAGAAGGAAGAAAAGATTACTTGAAGCCTGTGAGTGTATAAAAATTAGTTTGTAGGAATTTTGAAAACTTGTGCTTGACGGGATTATGATTTACTGGTTGAATTTCGGGAAATAACTCCGTAGTAATCCTCCCTGTGGCTTAGAACTCGATCCTGAAGTTAATTTCAATTTGTACCTGGTTTGATAGCATAATCGGATGAAAATTGGTTGAAACCTTCGTATGTCTCTTTCTCTGGCCAAAACTATTGAGGGAAATGAACTACAATTAAATAGGAGGGCTATATATATGTTTTAGGGTGGTGGAAGGGGGCACCTCGCGCCGTCCATCATGCTAAGACAACCTCTACATCGCGTCGTGCTGCCCAATGCGCTAGGGTATTGGCACGTTGCACTGGCCCTTGCGGCCTAGCCTCGCTCGACCCGACTTCCGAGGTTTCCCTACACGCGTCATACTCTCTTTATTTATCACAAATCCATGCGTATGCTTATGAATCAGTAACTTTTACAGGGTGTAACACGCAAGAGGGTACAACAGTGCTTGTTTGATTAAGTTGAGTAACTGGTGTTTACTTTTGATATGCTTGGCATTATATTATGATTGTTGCTCGTGTTATTTGTTATTTGAGAGCAGTGGATGCTAGATGTTGGTTGGAGTTATTCGAAGCCATTGAGAGGTCTAGAGGTTATGATAGGTGAGTGGTGTCGGCTAGGTGTTTTGTGATGTTATTTACTTGTTGGACTTGTCGGGCTTATGGGGGCCAGGGAGGTTCTATTTGTGTGCTTGATTGTTATTGTCAGGCTTATGGGAGCAAGGTAGCTTCTATGTGTTTACTTAAGTTGAATTCTTCTTCTATGATATTCAACATATTTGTTGATCTCTAATTTGGGTCTTGTAGTTGTTTCCGCCTTTCATACTCGGTACATTATTATACTAACTCCTTTGTTGGGGCACTGCATTCATGCCTACAGGTGATGGTGGGCTGTTAGTTTGAGTTCTTGAGTGCTGATTGGAGTTCTGACTGAATTGGGGTGCTCCAGGTTTTTTGGAGTCGCTAGATGTTTGAGTTTAGGGTAGTCTGGTGTCATGACCCGAATCGAAACACGAAAAAATAAGCCCTGAGAGACTCCAAGTCAACTCATGGCATGAACATACATCATGCTCAATTACTAAAACTAAAGAATCAACATGACAGTCTTAGCTGAAGTCTAAAATAAACAAAACATCATAATACACGATCTAATCTGTATACATCCTTTTGTCTGAAAAACCTCTAAACATGTTGAGTTGATGGGACAAGACCCTAACTAACTCGAATAAGCTAAAAACTGGAAATACATAGTGAAATCTGAATAAGCATGGTCCTTGGGAGATGAGGACTCACCAGCAATCGTAGGACTAGCTATGAATGGGGCTAAGTCTGAGTGTCGGGTCCTGTATCATAAAATGATACAACATAGAGTATGCGGTCAACATGTGGAATGTACCGAGTATGCAAGGTAAGTAAACTTCTTAAATAAGTAAATCCTTTAAAAACATGCATAATGTAATACAATAACAATAAGAATCTGAGAGTAGGGCAAACATGCAATCTTTTAGAAATCATGATCTCATCATAACTTAACATAACATCATAATTGAATCGATTGAGTCAGCTAAAATCTGATAGTAATGAGTAAAACTGAACATTGAGTCAAACTTTCTTTAAAACATATATAGATATAGAAATCTCATGAATAATAAACATGCATAACAAAAATCATGAGGAACAATGGGAGACTCGTCTTTTAATCGACATGCCATGATAGAGCTTATATGGACCCAACTATCACACTCAAGTGGGTAGAGCTGTCCAAAGCCTTGCCAGGGCTAGGGACGATACCATGATATCGATATCAAGCTCGTGGCGCAATAGGGAAGGGGATAGCTCACAAGGGAGGTCCCGAAGTAATACATATATAATTATAAACCTACATTGGCACATAGTTCTGAGGAATACGGTGATCGACCCTTAGCCTACTCGGTGCTAGAAAGTACTCCCAAAAACATGCATATGCTCTCCATCATTTCTCAATGAAGCTCAACATCATCTATTGATGAAGCTCAATAGTAAAATACATCTCAATCTGAAATCATGTATATGAGAAGCTTTAACCAAAAACATACCACAAGTTGAAAGATAATTAGGAGTCTTCTCTACAAAACCATGTGGTAAGCTTAAATTCTGAAAATCATAAATCATACTGGAATATGTGGGCATTTCCCAATACTTTCGCATGCTTGAAAATACTAAATTCACATTGAAAACATTATTATAAATATGGGTAGCTTGAAAACATGATTTTCATCATAATATCTCATCATAATCATACATTCATCACAAATCTCATCTTTGATGAACTTCTCATCAATGGGCTTTTTAATTCATAAAACTAGAAACATGATTTTTGATTGGAAACAATATAAAACTTTCCCATAATTCATAATTAGGTGGTAGAAACATATTTAAATCATACCCATGTAGAGAATTAGGAATTTCATGCATTGGGTTAAAACCCCATAGATTTGACATAGGAAATTCATGATTTAGAGAGGGATTGGGCATGGGTGTGAAATAATTCACCCATTCATAACCCTACATACCTGATGAAGGCTAATTCTTACACTTCTCTGATTGCCAAAGAGGAATGGGAAAGAATTTGAAGAAGTACAAGCTTGATCACCCCCCTCTAACCTTCTATCTTTGCATGCATGAATGAATATGGCCCAAAATGAACCTAACTCTCTTAAAAACATCATTCATAACTCAGAATGACATAGTTTAGGGCTTAGAATCTTAGGAATGACGAAAAATTCCTTACTAAATTCGCAAAAAATAATTGACAGTTAGTCCCCACGAGGGACCTAACGACTTGTCACCTTGGGGCACGACTCGTGGCTTCATCCGTCAAGTACACTGTCTAGCAGCCATCTGGGGCTCATAATGGGAGACTTCACGATTCGTTACTAGGTGACACGATTCGTGGTCATTACTCATCCTGTACACTGCATATGATTCTCAAATAACTTCCATCAGCTGACCACGACTCATCCCACGAATTGTAGCGACTCTCTATGACTCGTGGGGTCCTTCCGTTAGGTACACTGCCTCCTTCTTCCTCTGTTCTCAATCACCACTCCCCACGACTGACCTAACGAGTCATGGGGCCTGACAACAACTCATGGTCACATCCGTGGGGATCCTATTTCCCAATTTCAAACTCATCATCAGGTCCTCACCATGAGTATTACAAGTTGTGGGCTGCTCCCACGGGTCACCTCATGACCTGTTGTGATACCTGATGCCATATTTTAATTTTTCTCTATTTCAACTCCTGGGTATGATCTTTGGGCTTCCGGGGTATAACATTCAAGGCCCCGTCCTAATCATTTCATTTCTATTGTATTCATAGGGGCTCGTAGATGTCACTGTGGTGTTAGTATGTTGTTGAGGGCCAGTTGGGCCTGACTGTATAATTGTTTCCCATTCTGTGGCCTTGATGACCTATTGTATTTAATTTTGGTTGGTAAGGTGAGCCTACTTCTGTTTCAATCTGTCGCTTACTTTAATTTAACTTGTATTGTAATGTCGAACCTCATCAGTTTTTGCCTTTGTTTTATATTTGGGTGTTGTATATGCTCATTCATGGGTGGCACCAGGTGATAGTCACGCATCCCTGGGTTTGGGGTGTGACAACCTTCTCGAGAAAAGAACCTACTGGTGCTGGTGGGGCTTGCTGGTGCCCATCTCCATTGCCATCTTCATTTCCATTCCCATTTCCATTTCTTCTACCATTTACTCGACGTGGTGATATGATTCTACAAATGTGTATAACAGGAGTTAGAATGATAGAGAGATACTTCATCGCACAACATAGATCATGAAAGATGAAAAATTTTCTAAAACATCTTGTAACCTCTTCCCTATAAGTGTGGCACGTTTCACATCCATGGAAAAGAGTCTACTCAATGCAACTTTCAGACACCCTAGGACAATTTAAAACCTAATACTCTGAAACCAAGTTTGTCACAACCCGAACATAGGTCTGGACCAAAACACAGAACCTAGCCCCACAAATGACTCCAAGTCAACCCATGACATGAACATAACGGCTAAAGAGCATACATTAAATAGAAAGTGATAAACTAAACATGAGTAAGCAGAAGTCTACATACATAATGATCATAAATAGAGTCATCACAGACAAAGTGAAAATTGTACAAATCGTCTGAGAAGTCTTTAACATAACTAAAGAGCTGATGGGACAACATCCCCAACTAGCTCACAAAAAGTCTCAAAACTGAAAGAAGCACAAATAAACAATCTGAAGCTCCTCAAAGGATGAGGACTCACCAACAAGAGAACAAGACAAAGCCTTGGAGATTGGCTAATGGAGGGACTTAATCTGAGCATCTGAACCAATATTATGAAATTATACAACATAGAGTGTGCGGTCAGTACATGGAATATACTGAGTATGCAAGGTAAGTAAAATATGATGAGTAAGTATAACTGAAATCATGCACAAAATATAAAACATAAGATCATGAGAGTAAGGACTGCATACTTATATCTGAAAACATGTATAATCATAACTGAATCTCGTATTTGAATAGAATGACCCAAAGCTAGGAATAAAATCATATGGCTTGCCTTATTTGAAATCATGTGTAAAATCTTATAAGTGAATCATTGGGTCAAACCTATCAAAAACATAATATCATAAGTCATAAACATGCCTAACTGAAATCATGAGGTACAATGGGAGGACTCATCTTAACCGGTGCCATCATGATAGAGCTTACATAATGCCCAACTATCTCACTCAAGTGGGGAGCCGTCCCAAGCTTTCCTAGGCAAGGAATGATACTTGGCGTGATATCACTAATAAAAGCCACATAGGGTAAACCATGAATATATATACCTACGATGGCATGTATTTCTGAGACCTCAGAGTTTACCTGAACATCAGCCTACTCGATGCTAAACACTACTCCCAAAAGCATGCACACGAGGGATCATATAATTATCATGAAATCATTCCAAATTTCATGGGCTAGTTAAATCATAGCATACTTGATCATACCTGAAATACATGACTAGCCATGAAATAAGGACCCGTGAGTTGGCTAAAATCAAAAACTCATAAATAATGAAGGATATACATGCTTGAGTAAATCACCATACTTGAAATTCATAATTCATGAAGAGTACTTGTAGGAAATCATATCATAAATCATAAATCATAATTTAGAGCTTGGATAATCGAAATCATGATAGAATCATAAACTTGACTTTTCATGAAACTTGCATAATTCGACATAATTTTCTAAAAACTTAAAACCATATATTTCTAATCAAAATAGGTATAAAATATGTCTGTGAATCTTAAAACATGTTTTGCAACATGAAGAGAATTGACCCATAAATAAATCATAGAGAATTGTATAAAATTAGGATAAAACCCCATAAGATCAAACTTGATCAAGAACTTAAATTCATGAAATTGAGGAGAATTTTGAGCATGAGAGTGAAAGAAACTCTCATTCATATCCCTACATACTTGGGTAACTTGAATCTATACTTTACATTGAAAGCCCAAGAGATTTGAGAAGAATTTGGAGGGTTCTAGGCTTGATCTTTAATGGAGAGGTCTAGACATGCATGCATAGGAGGGGAATGGTTTAGGATAGGTTTAACCCCCTTAATACACCTTTTTTAGAGCCTAAAACAGCGTAGTTTAGGACTTTGGAGCTTAGAAATTACAAAAATACCCTTAGTGATTTGCCTAAAAAAGGTACACTGCCAATGCCAATGAGTGACTGGATGAGTTGTTACCCCATTAGACGAATTGCCATCCCCACTCTTAGTCATCACTGAAATCCCATCCTTCAATCTCAGTCATCCTGACAACGACCCACTTGACGAGTCATAAAGTGACACCATGACTCGTTCTTTAACTAGTTAAGTCTCCCAATTTGTAACTTTCTTAGCACATAACGGGTATACTAACGACTCAGTGAGTAAGATGATCAGTCCTTACACCATCCGTGGTGACCCCTTGACAAGGACTCCTTACATGCCTAGCATCTCTTAACGAGTCACTCAACAATTTGTTGAGTGATCTGACGAGTCATTCTGTGACTTGGCATAAATTTCCTATTTTCTCCACTACATTCATCGGTTATGATCTTAGAGACTTTTGGGGTATAACAGAGAGAGAGAGAGACCAAGAGGGCTAGGACAGGGAGCTTTAGGTATTCTCAGTAGAGGTTCAGTGGTGGACACCGCCCTTAGTCCTGTTAGAGGTCATCAGCCCCAACTCCATTATCGACCAATGTTTCATCCAGGCACAAGAGAGATCAGAGAGGTAGAGCCTCAGGCTCTTGGGGTTAGAGGAGAATGTCAAGGGAGCGCACTTTCCCATCTTGAAGGAAGTGTGGTAAGAACCACCTAAGAGAGTGCTTGATTGGCTCATATGCTTGATACGGGTGTGGGAAACCCGGACATAAATGTAGGGATTGCGCTTTAGCTAGATAGGGTGACGGTAGAGGTCGTACCATAGACACCAGTCTAGAAGCTCTAGAAACTCACCCACCTCAGCAGAGCGCATCTTCTAGTGCAGGTGGTGGATAGCACCAGAATAGGTTCTATGCACTATCATCTTGCCAGGAGTAGGAGAGCTCACCAAATGTGGTCACTAGTATGTTACGATTCTTTCATCTTGAGGTTTATGCATTGTAAGATTCAGGAGCCACCTTATTCTTCGTGACTCCCTATGTTGCCATTAGTTTTGGTGTCAGTCCCAAAATCCTCTTAGAACTCTTCTTAGTCTCCACTTCTATCGGTGAGTTAGTTATAGCTCGATGGGTATACAAAAATTGGCCTGTCATAGGTCTTCAAAAATTCACCTCATCTGACTTAGTGGAGTTAGATATGACAAATTTTGATGTTATCTTTAGCATGGTTCTATTGTATGCTTGTTATGCTTTAGTTAATTATAGTACCCAATTAGTAGACTTTCGGTTCTCGGGTGAGCCATCCCTAGAATTGAAGGGTAGTTCAGCTATGGCTGTTGGTCGCTTTGTCTCCTACCTTAAGTCTAGGATGATGATCCCTAAGAGTTATGTATATCATCTAGTCCGAATTAAGGATTCCAAGTCCAAAACCCCAAATCTCCAGTCTGTCCATGTTATGTGTGAGTATCCAGAGGTATTTCCAGATGATTTACCAGGTGTTCCTCATGAATGGGAGATTGACTTTGGTATTGACCTTCTCCTTGATACGCAACCCATATTCGTTCCTTCTTTTAGGATGGCTTCAACTGAGCTTAAAGAGTTGAAGGAATAGTTGAAGGTTCTCCTGGATAAGAGTTTCATCAGGCATAGTAAGTCTCCATGGGGTGCTCCAGTCCTCTTTTTTCGAAAGAAAGATAGTTCTCTTAAAATTGCATTGGTTATGGTAGTTGAACAAATTCACAATAAAGAATAAGTATCCCCTTCCCAAGATTGGTTATTTGTTTGACCACCTTCAGGGTGCTAGGTGTTTTTTGAAGATAGACCTCAAATCTAGCTGTCACCAGCTCAGAGATAGGGAAAGTGACATTTCGAAGACATCTTTCAAGGCTCGGTATGGTCACTATGCGTTTGTTGTTATGTCTTTTGGACTAACAAATCCTCCTATAGCTTTCATGAAATTTATAAACAGTGTGTTCAAATAGTATTTGGATATGTTCATCATTGTTTTCATAGATGATATCCTCATATATTATCAGAGCAAGGAGGAGAATGCTTCTCATTTGAGGATTTTGTTGCAAACTCTTAAGGATCGTCAGCTATTTGCTAAATTCGGCAAGTGCGGGTTTTGGTTGAACTCAATCACATTCTTGGGTCATGTGATTTCTAGTGAGGGTGTGCAGGTAGACTCTCAGAAGATTGAGGCATTGAAGAAATAGCCTAGACATGTTAGCGCTACTGATATTAGAAGTTTTCTAGGTTTAGTTGGCTACTATTGGAGGTTCGTAGAGTGATTTTCATCTACTGCAGCACCTTTAACTAAGACCTAGAAAAAGGTCAAATTTCAGTGGTCCAATGCTTATGAGAAGAGTTTTCAAGAGTTAATGCCTTGACTCACTCCGACTCTAGTTTTAACCTTGTTGCAGGGCATGTATGGCTTTGTTATGTATTGTGATGCTTCTTGGATTGGTCTTGGATGTGTGTTGATGCAGCATGGAAAGGTCATCGCTTATTCCTTGAGATAGCTCAAGGCTCATGAGAAGAATTACCCGATGCATGACCTTGAACTAGCGGCGGTTATGTTTGCCTTGATGATTTGGAGGAACTATTTATATGTGGTGCACGTGGATGTGTTTACGGACCACAAGAGACATCAGTATGTGTTCACTCAGAAAGATTTAGATTTGTTGCAAAGGAGATGGCTAGAGATTTTTAAGGACTATTACATGAGTTTCCTTTATCATCTGGGCAAGGTCAATGCAGTGGAAATGCTCTTAGTGGGCTTTCCATTGAGAGTGTGTCCCATGTTGGGGATAGGAGAAAGGAATTAGTGTAGGATGTCCAGAGGCTTGCTCGTTTAGCGGTTCACCTTACTAATCCAACATATGGTGGTGATGTTGTTTAGAATGGGTCGGAATCCTCTTTGGTGTCAGAGGTTAAAGCAAGGCAAGATGAGGATCCTATTTTGGTGAAGTTGAAGGAAGTAGTTCAGCATCAGAAAAGTGGAGGTTTTCTCCTAAGGGGCAGATGGTGTTCTTCGATATCAGGGCCGATAATGTGTTCTGGATGTGGATAACTTGAGAGAGTAGAATTTAAGAGAGGCTTATAGTTCTCAATATATATCCACCTAGAAACCACCAAGATGTACCATGACCTACGGGAAGTCTATTGATGGAGTGGAATGAAGAAGGATATTGTGAAATTTGCGGCTAAGTGAGCTAATTTTCAACAAGTGAAGGTTAAGAATCAAAGATCACGGGGCATGCTATAGGATATCAACATTCTTACTTGAAAGTGGGAAGAGATCAGCATGTACTTCATTATAGGGTTTCCTTGTACACATCAATAGTATGACCCAATATGGGTGGTTGCAGACAGGTTGACCAAATTAGCATATTTCTTACCAGTCAAAACTATAGATTTAATTGAGGACTATATTATACTTTAAAATAGGGAGTTAGTTCAATTTCGTGGAGCTCTGTTGTCTACCATCTCAAGGGGTACTCAGTTCACCACTCAATTTTGGAGATCGTTTCAAAAGGTTCTAGGTACTCAGATAAAGCTCAACACAGCTTTTCACTTGCAGATATATAGTAAAGATGACTAGACCATTCAGACTCTTGAGGACATCTTAAGATCTTGCGTGTTTAATTTCAAAGGTAGTTGGTATGATCACTTGCCTCTTATTGAATTTTCTTGTAAAACAGTTACCATTCCAACATTCAGATGGCTCCATTTGAGACTCTTTATTGTCAAAGATGTAGGTTGCCTATTGGATGGTTTGAGGTACGTGAGGATACATTGATAGGGCCAGATTCAATTTATGAGGCTATGGAGAAAGTTCAGCTTATAGAGAAAGGCTAAAAATAGCTCAGAGTCGTCAGAAATCATATGAGAATGTTAGGAGGGGAGAGCTTGAGTTTTCCATTGATGATCAGGTTTTTTCTGAAGGTGTCTCCCATGAAGGGAGTGATGAGGATCAATAAGTAGAGGAAGCTCAGTCCCTGATATGTGGGTCCTTATAGATTTCTGAAGTGAGTTAGAAAAGTGGCTTATGAGTTGGAGCTACTAGCGGAGTTACCTTCGGTTCACCTAGTTTTCCATGTATCCTTTCTGAAAATGTGCATTGGTGATCCAGCTCTAGTTGTTCCAGTGGAGAGCATTGGTATGTAGGATAGCCTTTTATATGAGGAGGTTCCGATTGAGATCCATGATCATCAAGTTCGGAAGTTAAGGAAAAAGGAGGTAGCTTCAGTGAAGGTTTTATGGAGAAATCAGCTAGTTGAGGGAGCTATGTGGGAAACCAAAGCAGATATAATGTCTAGATACTCACATCTTTTCCTTTCAGCTTAGTTCACGTACCAGTTTCCTCCTTAGTCCTCTATTCTGTTTCATTTCAAGCTCATGTCTCTCAGTTCCTTTCATGTGATAGTATGCATGTGTGTTCATGAATTCTGTTCAGTCATGTATCTTAGTTCAAAGTCAATCACTCCATCAGTTCTCAGCTATAGCTATTAAGTTTTGTGATTGTAGTTCCTTCCCTAACCTTCCAGTTTACTTAATCTACATTCAAGGATGAATAATCCCAAAGGGGATATAATGTAGCACCCCAAAAGTCCCTTAGATCAGACCCAAGGCATGAAACAGAGAAATAGTTGAAATTGCACTAGATCACAAAATGAATCATTAGGTGAGTTGTCAAGTCACCTAATGACTCATCAGGCGATAAGCTAGGTGGAAAAAGTTGGAGAAAAGTTGAGTTTTATAGAGTCTTGATAATTGGTGAAGTGATCTGTTAAGTGTCATGACGAGTCGTTAAATGGAGGCATAAAAAAATTAGAAAGTTGATTTTTGATTCCAGTGGTAACCGATGGTATGTCATGACCATGAAGTGACTTAATGAGTCATGAAGTGGGTTGTTAGGTCTGGCTGAGTCAATTTCCCAACCGAGTCATTAAAGGTATTTTCTTACTTCCTATGTACTTAACTCCTAAACTAAGTCATTTTAAGTTCCTAGGAGGGTATATTCTAGTATTTTATTCATTCCTAACCCACATTATACTCCTAGCACCTCTAAGTGAAGATCAAATCCTCTCAAGGTAAGACTAGGGTTCTTCATCACCTTCTTCTCAATTTCTCTTGAGTCATCAAGACAAGTTAAAGGTTTTTTAATCTCATATATATAGGGTCATAAATGGGGGATTTCTTTCAGTGTCGTGCCCAATTTCATCTTTTTATCATGAATTCAAGTCTCCAAGCACGTTCTTATGAAATTCTAAGGTTAGACCAATTCTCATGAAATCTCTTATGGTCTCTTATGCATTCAAGTCCCTTATGATCCAATCTATGATTTATGTTTATGAATGCATGTTTTCTATTACAATATCTCATGAATATCTTATTTTCAAGATATGAAAATTTTACTCAACTATATATGTTTTCATGAATCCTAAGCTTATGTATCATGGCCGATTCTACGACATTGTTTCATGGCTAGTTCATGCATGACAAGTATGACTATGATTTTCAAATTATCAACTAGCCCATGCAAAACCAAGTATATGTTTTCATGATTATGACTATGAGCAATATGCATGTTTTGGAGTAGTATCTAGCACCTACGAGGTTGGGGATGTAGGTCTCAGAACTACGTGCCACCGTAGGATAAGGGGTCCTCACCATTTGAGAGTGTCTCCCTTGGCCATATCCTATGGGGTCCTCTCCAATTAAGAGTTTCTCCTTTACGCTACTCACTCATGATTACGACTGATATCACACCTTTATCGTTCTTTGCACCAGCAAGGCTTAGAACAGCTCTGCCCACTTGACAGAGATAATTAGGCCATCATGTGCTCATTCATAAGGGTTTCGGTTATGATAAGTCTCCCAATGTTCCTCATATTTTAAGTTATTCATGTACAAAATTTATGATATCATGTTTTATGGAGTAATCGACCCATTAATTAGATTATGAGCTTATACTTACATTTTCAAACATGTTAAATCATAAGATTTTTCTACTAAAATCTTAGGTCATTATGTTTCAGCTTATGATGAATAACTCATGTTTATGACTATATCACGGTCATGATTTTAGCATGTTTTCCTTACCCTCATGTTGTAGCTCGCTTTACACTTATGATTTCAAAATATTGTTTTACTAGCATGTTTTACTTAACCTACATACTCAGTACATTCAAAGTACTGACTGCATACTCTATGCTATATCGTCTCATGATATAGGTTTGAGTGATCAGTGCATCGGATTAGTCCAATTCCAGTTTTTGTGAGCCCTCATTATCCGTGGACATCAGTTTTGTCATATGTTTCTTTCTTTATGTCTTTCAGTTTCAGACTTAGCGAGCTAGTTGGGGGTGTTGTCCTATCAGCTCATCGTATGATTAAAGGCTTTTTAGACAACTATGTATAGATGATTCAGCATTGTTGACTTGTTGCCTATGTTTATGCTTTATGATATTCAGTCTTTCACTTATGTTAAGTTCATGATTCCTTTACACTTAGTTATGCTCAAGAATATATTGTTTATGTGCCATGGGTTAGCTTGGAGCTATTCGTGGTTTTAGGTCCCGTGTCGTGGTCTAAGATCCATGCTCGGGTCGTGACACATCAAGCCACCAAGATTCCCTTATCACAATTGGTTCAGGGTCAGGAACCAATTAATACTCATCTAAAAATTTAAAAAGTGTGGTATATGATTCCATTTCTCCACCAAAACGCATAAAGATTAATCCCCTAACTGAGGTTGGGTAAATGTTAGTTTTTCTAATATTAGGATGAGAAAAAATTAACAGTTGAAAATTATGTGTGGAATGAATTATATAAATCCTCAAAAAAATATGAATTTGAAGTTCAAGAGATAATTCATTTGTAAAATATTGCAAATTATTTTCTCGATTGCGGAACTTATGTCATAATCTAGCTGCAAACACTTTCATGATATTTTGAGTCCTTGAAGGATAAATATGATATGCTTGAAGCTTGATCGACCAATCCATATAAAAGATAAAACTCCTTCAGAAAGGAGAGGAGAAAATGACCAAGATGATCTTAATAATGAGGTGAGTGCTTTAAAAGATCACAATGACATAATGCTTCATAAAATTTTGGCAAAATTAGATACCTAAAATTGATGAAAAGTGAAGAGATCTCAATAAGTTATGTTGTATTGGAACCGATATCAAAATGATTGCCGAGTGTATTATTAATATAATATAGCACTCTATATTATAAATAATGACTAATATCTTGAATTCAAATTTATCAAAGAGAATGGACAGATAAATGATTGGCCAAATAAAAATACTCAATTCAAGTAGTGATTTCACTTGAAAAAGTGAAAATTTAAACTTGTGGTGCAAAGACCGCAAGGTATAATGCAAGTGTAGTACAATTAAATTCTTGTGCAAAAGGTGAAATAAAAAATAAAGTTATAAGACATAAAGTATGCCTTACGCCTGATGGCATAAAGGTTTTTCGAAAAAATCCTGGCTTTATCATATGGAGAGGTCCTCCTTTGGTGGATACAATTATTATGAGGTGTTATGTGATGTATCGGAATTTGATGACACATTTCATCTTTTTAACTATGAATAAATGCAAGTTATTAAGAAACTTTTGTTAGATTTAATTGTTCTAATATTTCATGTACAGGAAAATGGGTGTAGGCTAGAGATGGTGCAAAATGTGCTTAAATGATCAACTGACAGCCAGTTTGACGGTCCATCAACCATGTGAGGGGTTGTCATCTCCATCTTAAAGCTTATGCAGTTCATCATAATAGGCATTGGAAAGTGACGACCCATCTAATAGCCTGTCAAGCTTGTGATGGAACTCTACCGTCAAGCTTAGGTAGTAGCTATACAAAAGAGTCTATTTTGACGACCACAGTGATGGACCGTTAGCCACATAACAGGTTGTCAAGCTTAACGTCACTGCTGAGGAGAAGTAGAAGGCCACTAGATAAGAAAGACGACCTTAGTGATGGACCATCACCTTATTGACGGGCCATCAACTTGGGCGTCAGATAAGAAAAGGGCTTCTGATTTGAAGTGTGGTTTTAAATTTTCCTAGGCTATAAATAGAAAGCTACTAGGTCTATTTTTATTGTCAGACTTATTAGATATAAAAGCAACTTCTATAATACATTTCTTTTGAATTCTTGATGAGATTTATCGTTGTTCTTGATATTCCAATCAAGGTTTTGTATTACTTTTGTAAGTTGAATCTTCTCTTATGGATATAATTACTTGTGTTTTACCAAACATCATGTGTGGATAAATTCCATTACTAGTGTTTGTGTAATCCATGGTAGATTAGTACATGTAGGGTGATTAATGTTGTAGATTCATATAGTGTAAACGTATGCATTGTTACTTCTTTTATATTGACTGAATTATAATGGTTGCAAACATTAGAATAAGTCGTAGGTTTAACTTTCTTGAGTAAGAAGTATAAAATTTGGAAAAAAGGAGTAATAACAAGAATTCGAGGTTTCTAAGCCTCGTCTAATGATTAATGTTGTAACAAGAATAGCCAACTTAGGGAAACAGGAAGGGCACAGGGCGAGGAAACGGCGGGCAAGGCGGCGAAATTTTAGGCACAATAGTTTTCCTATAAAGGGGGACTGGGCTTCAACATCCCGAAGGATGGCTTGCCACAAACCCGACTTCAACATCCCAGGGGATGGCTTTCCATGTCAATAGAATAGTAAATTTCATCATAGACATAAAAGATTTTTCCTGCAAAATGGGTTGGCTTCTACATCCACCTGGATAGTTTGTCAAGCTACTCAACTGGCGAAAACTGTTATTCTAATAAATTAGATGTTATAAACTTTGGAAAACTATTGTACTTATAAAAGCTAGTTTACCCAATGTATCAAGGCCCTATGCTACTTCAAGGATCTGTTATACCATGCCTTTTGAAAGGAAGAACAAGAGAGATTTTAACAAACACTCATATTAATAAACATAGGAAATTTTTACTGACACTTTCAAACTTCGCTAAACTCTATTCTACAATGTACAACCTAGCCTCCTTTATATCAGGGTTAGGAGACTACAAGATAGACTCAATATAAGATAGACTCAGCACACCTTTCTAGATAGCCTAATAAAACAAACATGGCGTACCTATTTACATGGCCTAATAAAAACAAAATTGGCACGCTTATCTGGGCACACTCATCTACAAAGCCTAATAACAACAAAAATCTAATAAAACAAATAGCCTAATAAAATAGCTAGCCTAATATGTCCAAGAGAAGCAAATATGATGGCATGTAAAATTGGGCCCGCTTTTTTCTTCATATGGGTAGTAAATTTCAGGGGTAATTTGAGGCGGTGAGCTTCTAGATTCTTGCATACGTCATCAACTATTATTTGGTGGGATAAAATTTGGAGGTGTTTTTGGTGGGTTTGAGAATCCTTTAATCGGATTCCATCGGAAGCCATGTTTTTTATCGAAGAAGCTCATATCGTTCAATCTCTATTTCAGCGATCTTCTGAAGCAACATTTTCTGCTTGACGTTCTTGCCATGGTTTGCTCCAAATTTGACAGCTCTATCATGGAGTATTTGATGGAATATTTAATTTTATTTTTGTGATGGCCTTAGTGATCTCATCTGTGGTGATCTCGTAGGGTGCTTGATATTCCTTTGCTGCTTGTCGGACTTCTTCTAGTGAGGATGTTTATCAGTGTAGTTCCATGGCACCCATTCTTTTCGCCAAACCTCTTTTGGAATACATTTATTTATTGGAAGATAAACCTTTGTGCTTTGTAATATTCATCTTATAAGGAAAAATAGAGACAAAAAATCTCCAACAAAATAAGAGTTCTGGCTCAGTATGGACATTCCCGTCGATTAACTCCATTGGTCGACGTAGAATGAACACCTTTGCATTGTAGGAATTCTCAAAACATTGAACCCAATATTTCGATGGCCTAAACCACTATAGGAACATCTTTTATGCTAGTTCAATCTTGTCAAAGTTCCTCTATACATTGCATCTGAATTTCATCAGGATGTAATACTGGTGACATAAGTAGTAGAAGAACCATAATAGTTCTTGTGGAAAATCATTGGCAAGTGGTATGAACACAAACAAAACGGGTATTTCGGGTTGAATCCATGTGATTTTAGGATGGATCCTCCATATTTTCTAAATGCCTGTAACTCATAAAAAGTCTGGACATATTAACTGAACAAGTCTGGTAGATGGCTTGATAGCTTCGATGACCTAGGACCTCGTGGGTTGGTTATCATGAATACCTGGCCAGCTGGCTCCTTCATCTTCTTAGGTTTCTCTGGAGAAAACCTTTTTATGAATTCATCTAGTCGGGATAGGAAATCTGCCAGGAAATTATCTTTCCCTTTCAGGTGCTTGACCTGGAATTTATAGGGGGAGAACCATTGTGCCTATCTGAGAATTTGCAAATGTGGAAGTATCTTTGGATTTATTTGGATCATCTTCGGAAATTCTTTCATATCCATCTTAATCAAGAATTCAGTATGAATTAAGAAGAAATTGAACTTCTTGATCCCATTCTTCGCAGAAAGAATTTCCTTGAAGGTGGAATGATAGTGTTGTTCCGCATCTTTGAATCTTCCGCTACCATATCCGCATATCTTCCTACCATCCTCATTTTCATCTAGAAGAACTGCACTCTAATATTCACTGTTGGCATCAATCTAAAGGAATATGAAGAGTTTTCACCTGTTGGGACACCTGCTTTATTTTTTGGATTGCTTCATATTGCTTCTTACCCCATGCTTGGGCATTCCTCTTGAACATCTTTGTAAGTGGAGAGATATATGTATAGACTTCAGGAATAAAAATCTCTAACATAATTTATCACCCTTAGAAATTGCCGGAGTTGTTTTGTAATGAAGTTGGTGTTTGTTAATTTGAGTAGTTCCTGACATATTTGTGGACCTAGACTGTATGCTCTGTTGCTAAAATGCATCCCTAAGAAATAAATCTCCTTTTGTACAAGGACCATTTTCTTTGCAGAGAGCATGACTCCGTTTGCCCTTACTTTATCGTGAAAATGACGGAGTAAGGCCAGGTGTTCCTCCAAAGTATCACTGATCAATAGGATATCGTCAATGTATGCTAGTGAAGTGTGGAGGATAGGCTGAAAGATTTTGATCATGGACTTCTAGAATAGAGAGGGTGCAGGTTTCAACCCAAATGGAAAAAACTTCCATTGGAAGTGTTGGTCAGGAATGCGAAATCCTGTTTTTGGTCTTTCCTCAAGATGTATCCCCAATCGCCAAAATCTGGATTTAAGGTCAAACTTGAAAAAATATCCATCTTTGAATAAGTGTGAAAATTGGGTAAGCCTATTTTCTGTGGGGAATCTATCATCTTGGAGGAAGTGGTTAAGAGGTTGGTAGTTAATGACTAATCTGAGTTTAGCTTGTGTCTGCTCAACTTTCTTGTTGACGTAGAAAGCTTCACATACCCATTGAGAATCAGATGGTTCAGTCAGTCCAAACTCCATGAGTTCAACACACTCCTTCTTTGCAAATTGAAGGTGCTCTCGATTCATGCCAGAGTTGCTTGCCTTGGTTGGGTTGATGCTTTCATACTTCTTGAACGAGAATTTGATGAAAAACTCTTCATTCATCCATAGTAGATTTTTTCACTTCTTCACAAACTCCTTGTGGGATTCAGCAAATGAATGTTCCATCAACTATTGTTTGATCTCTGTAATATGCTCATCCTCAATGATCTGGAATCGGTGTGACACTTCTGAGTATGTCTTGAATTTCTTTTTGAAAGCTATTCCATAAGCTCCAATATGGAGTTGATCCTTGAATTGTCTATAAAAGTCGAACCCAATTATGAGATCCATTCTTGAGACATCTAATCCGAACAACTTTTTTCTAAAATTTAATCCTGGGAAGAACTCAATTGTGATTAGGTGTTTTGTGATGACTGTGTTGTTTGGATTCCACTTGATGCAGTGTTGAAGTTCTTGAAATAGGAAATCCATTGATCATCAGGAAGGACCGCGGGATTCATCAGCGATGATGATGCACCGGTGTCCATAAATGCAATAACCTGAATCAACTTATCCCAATTGGATGGATAAATGTTCAGTTGGACTTGAGAAATACTGATAATTCTTTTCATCTCTTCTTAAACCTCTAAAATTTGGTAATGGTTGTGTCCACGTTCTTCATACACATCCATGGAGAAAAGGGTGTCCTCTGATGGTTTATCTTCTACTGAAAGAACTTATTCAAGATTATTGTCCTTGACATCAACATACTCTTCTATCTCAACCAAAAAGTTGAATAGATCTTCTAGCTTGAGGACTGTTCTTTGCAAAGTGTCCAATCTTGTGGCAGATAAAGCATCTATCATTCTTCTGGAACCTGCCTGGACGTTTTCTCCTAAAGTATTTTGTTCGCCTGTTGAATTTGGATATTCCGCCGGTAGTCTTTGGCCATTTGAACTCTTTGTATCTCTTGAACTTGCTTTGCCTTCTGCGGGCATGGCAAGAGCAATTGGACTCGGTGATTAGGCCAGTTCTGTTGCGAGTTTTATCAAGGGTTGGATTATCGTGCTTGATCTACTTCAAAAAAGATCTATTTGTACATATATCTTCCAGTGCCTTGAAAATTGCTTGCCTTATATAGCTGACTTGGGGGATTATGATTGACTGAAAATTTTCCTTGACAATCGTCATTGTTTGTCCTGCTAACATCTTTGGCAAGGATAAAACGAAGTTTTGTTTTAAACTGACATCTTCACATAGTTCGAAGTATATTATTGCCATCGTTTGGAAATGAATATCAATGACATTTCTGTCGAATGATACACGTTTCATCTTGAAGAATTGTCTTCGTATATTTTCCTTCCTTTAGCCTGTATCTCCACAAAAGATTTCATGTAGAATTCTGATGTTTAAAGCAAAGTCTTGGGATGTGAGGAATGTATTCTTATCGTGTATCCCTAGTGAGGTCCACCAATCTCTAAGGATGCTGGAGAACCTTGACGTGAACTCTAATAGGATTAGATACTTCTCTCACTCTACTAAGTGTTTCGTCAACATCCAAGTAAGGAAGTCTTGGATCCGTTGGGGTCATTTTGAAACCTTGACATCATCGAGAGTGGAAGTATGGAACCCAGTTCCAATCAATTTTGGTGTTGGTTTCTCTAGTCTTCTTTTTGAAATTTTGTCATATGTCATCCCGTCTTGATCATCATTGAATTTAGAAACTTTTGGTTCTCTTGGTCGGTTCATGTATATCGGTGGATTGTCTTCCTTAGAGGTGTCTAGTGAGAGGTTCTCACAAGACACTAAATCAGCTTCTTCAGTTTGTTCAGTAGGATCGCTATCTGTTGTTTCTTCAGCACTGGATCCTGTGTTATCATCTTCTTCCAAGCCATAGAGGTCCGGAACAACCTGATCTAAGATCATCAAGTTTTCTGGATCTATCTCTTTATAACTTTCTCCAACCTCTTTCCTTCGTTTGGACTTCTTTTCTACTGCAAGAGCTTCTTTCATTTCCTAGACCCATTTTGCAATGTCAAATTCAGTTTTACCTTTGGTTTTTTGAGTGTAGGATATGGTTTCATCTGGAATAAAAGAAGATGTAGTACCAGCGTGGCCCAATTTAGGTGATGAATATGTTTGTGACGACATAGGGAAAAAGGAGGACTTTGGAGAGTGGGTTTGGGTTCTTTGAGGCTTAAAAGGTCCATTTCTCAGTTATCATATTTGTTCTTTGATATCAACCATCTCTCTTTGTTGCTGTGAAAAGAAGTGGAAAAGTGAGGTTCCTGGTGAACAAATCTCATACTGCATATTGGTCAATCTTAATTCCTGGGCTCGGATAATGCTAGCATGTTGATTGGATGTCTATTCCATTTTCTTCTCAATGTTTTCCACCTTGCTCATCATCTTGTTCTGTGTGTCAACAATGTTCCTTTAGGAAGTACTGATATTGGTCAACACTTTGTTTTGGCAGATTGCATTTTTTGATTGCCAGTTGATGGTAGCCTCAACATTACTTGTTGGTGGCTTTTCTCCAGTGGGAAGAACAACTTTTTTATTTGGTATTTTTAGTGCATGGTTTACACCATATTTTTCAAAGGGTTGTTGCGAGGGGAATTTTGGAGTATGACTACAATTGGATGGACTCATCATAAAGAGTTGAGGGTTGTGAGATGTTTTAGCTGGAGTGGGTAGAGTTGGCCAATCTTGAGGTTTTTTAGAGACAAGGAATTTGTACATTTCAAGGAACCAATAGATGGATCCCCATCTTCATATCACTTAGAGAATTCCTTTTTCAAGCATCTTCCCTTCTTCTTTTTAGGTTTGGCTCTCTTCCCATGTAGCTCTACATTTCAAATCTCATCCTCCAAAATTTCTTGGCAGTAACATTCAATATCCCAAGGGCTCGGTGAAGGGACATTTGAACCACCATATGTCATGACCTTCATGATTGAACTGTTTGATCCGATCATGTTCGCTCATAACAGTTGGAAGGTTCGATTCGAATACACCCTATTAATCTTTGGGAAAGGTTATGGATGTAGGTTGGTACATCTAAAGGGAAAACATTGTATTACTTGGTTTTTTCAGATGAGAGTGCTGAAAGCTGATGGCTACAGTTTTATTCTGTTTGTTGACAAAGATCGGTTTAGTGGATTGAAGAGGTTCAATAGGAGATGCTCTCATCCGCTCATAGTTGGTAACCCCTGAGTCAGGAAGAATTTTGACAAGTTCTTCCTTTGGTATTTTTCTGGGTATTTGGGTACATGTGGTAGTTCCACTGGTGGCGTCTACATGTAGTAGCAAAGCATCATCTCTACCCGCAAATGAAAAATCCATGGCATGATTCTGAACTCACCAAGCTATCTGATGGTGAAGAGTTGCCTGGATAGAATCTCTAGCTTATGGAGCTCCCTTTATTTGAACTTGTATCTTTAAGGCTTCAGGAAGATATAGGTCACTTAGGGACATGTTGAAATTTGGATATAATGTGACAAAAACTATCCCAGCATTCAATGTGACCTCAATTGTACCCAAATTAGCATGTTGGTACTCTTGGTATCGAGTATCAAGGAGTTAAAGGCGTGCAACAATAGATTGGCCTTACTGTCCATGGTATGACAAGGCGATTCGGACAGCACCAAAATGAATATGGGTGAATCCGTGATTTTTCCATTGCTTTGGAAAATCATCGGGAATTTGTAGCGTAACAAACTGTTCCTCTTGAGTAACAATAATAGGATACTGATCGAGTTTTGAAGTCCTTTAGCCGATTAGGTTTATTTTGGACTAAGGAATGAATTTGTAACCATGAATGGGTCATCTTTTTAGCAAAGGCAGAGTAAGTATTTAGGAGAGGCAACTAGGTAGAAGACACTTTATTTTCATCTGGGAGAATATCTACTTCATACAAATAGTCATATTTACAAGAAAGTGTTTTACTAAGTGTAGGAGACAGGTACTTTGGCAACGAATTTAGAAAGACTAGATGAAGATGAAAATTTACAAGGACTGGACGTAGATAGAAAAGACTCACTCATAGCTAATCAAACTGCTCCTCCCTTCGAAAGGATGGGCTGGCTCTGATACGAATTCGATAGGGGCACAGGGCGAGGAAACGACAGGCAAGGCGGTGAGATTGCAGGCAAAATAGTTTTCCTAGAGTGATTTCTATTTAAATAGGTTGAGAAACATTTAGATGGGTTAATTAATTCAATAACTTGCATACATAACAATAAAAGAATCCACTATAGTTAGTCACCTAACGTTGCCATGAAACTACGAAACTCCCATTTTATGAAAATAATTGACTAAAAGTAAGATAATCACATAAGACTTAGTTTTCACCTTATTCCCTATGGAATTTGACCCCAACCTTATTGGCTTATATATCTGACAATAACTGCATTATACTTCTTAATATAGAGGTGTATTTGGGCTTATCAAATTTTGGCGCCATTGCCGGGGAATATGATCTTAGATTAAGTCAAGTGTTTCTATTTGGTTCTTAGTCTTATTCTCCAATTTACTTTTATTTGTTATTTCTGTTTATATAGGGTACAGGTCAGTACATGCTAAACACCTAAAGTTGAGGCCAATAGATAATTCCTTATAATCTCAAACTTGAGAGAACTCTTAGGAGAGCTATGAGTGCACAAGAGTGTGAGGCAGCAAGGTTACAACAACATACCAATGCTCAGGCTAGGGGCAACAATCAGAATGCGCCAAACAACGAAGATGATGATATTGTTAGGGATGAGCTGAATGGATAAAATATTGAGAACATAGCCCCTAAAAATCATTGTTAGCCACAAAGAGCTAGGGGACAGCGTCGATAGGATATTTCATTTAATTATAATGAGGAAGGTCATGTTGACTTAGATGGGGTTGGTGCCGCTGGGGCGATTGTCCCTCCACGACTAGCCCCATGAGATAAATTCAATATCACAAGTACTATGATCCAACTTTTGAACTTCAAGGGCTTATTCAGAGAAGCAGCTGGTGATGATCCTAATTAGCACTTAAAGAACTTTGTGGGTATTTGTAAGTCATTTAAGATACCAGGAGTTAGCCAAAAAGCCATACATCGAAGGTTGTTTCTATAGTCATTTTCCGGGGAAGCAATAATGTAGTTTAATAAATTACCACACGATTCTATCACTAACTGGAGAGAATTGAAGGGTACATTCCTTGAGAGATTCTTTTCACCCTCAAGAATGATAACACTGAGGGATAAGAACAATAATTTCAAGTAGATACCTAGTAAGACATTACATGAAGCATGGATGAGATTCAACAAAAAGCTGAAGCAATACCCCAACCACAAGTTAGCAGATGAGCACCTGATGGAAACTTTTTTCAGGTCTTTGAATTCTACAACCAAGCCAATAGTTGACAGTATGACTAGAGGATCATTTATGTCACAAACCTATATTGATGCAGTAGCTATACTGGACAGATTCACAAAGACCAACAGGGCGTGGAGAACTAGAGACTTTGAAGTCTCGGGTAATACATATTCAGTGGGGTTAACAACTGAGCAACACCGGAAGGAGGGACAACAAGAACAAGACATGGTTCACATGAAACCCCAAATGGAGTTGATTACAACACAGTTACTTGCAGGTGGTGCTAAAAGGGTGAATTTAGTGGATTCACAAGGTAAGGTTGTTAGACAAGAGGAGCATGACTCAGACTCTAAGGA
Organism: Datura wrightii; assembly: GCA_035772735.1. Taxonomy (NCBI): domain Eukaryota; kingdom Viridiplantae; phylum Streptophyta; class Magnoliopsida; order Solanales; family Solanaceae; genus Datura; species Datura wrightii. The sequence continues at coordinate 120,618,026 of JASDFA010000016.1, forward strand.
GGAAGCCAAGTATCTGAATAGTATGGGGGGTTTCCAAACCAATGGGCAAGGAAATAAAGGTTGAAACTATCAAAAATATAACTATTATGACAGAGCTAGTTATAAAGATCGAGATTAGTGTAGCTGGAAAAACAAAGTTACAGGAATGATCTCAATGGGTTGTATGTGCCACCTAGAAACTAATGAAGGGTGTATTTATGCATTTATTAGCCATATTTTCCCCATACTTAACTATGTTTTGAGAATAAATTGTGGGTATTTTCTTGTTCGTTATGATATATTTGTGAAAAAGAGCTAACACACATGATTAGATGCTTTCAGGGCTTAAAGTGATGGATTTGGGCTTAATTCTGGCTAAAAAGAGCAAGTATGGTAAAATGCAGTTGATGAAATGACTTAATAGAAGATGGCATTGCATAGGAAAGGATAGTGCACCAAGAGGCGCGATGCGGTCTTGTCCCATCAACTTGTCATGATTAGAGGCTTTTCAGACAAAAGATGTATTCAACTTCGGAGTGGGTATTCTGATGTTATTTTTGATTTAGACATCCGCTATTAATATCTTGTTGATTCTTCTATTTTATTGATCGAGTTAGATGTATGCTTATGCCATGGGTTGACTTGGGGTCTCCCGAGGCTCCTTGTCCCGTGTTGCGATCCAGGCCTTAGTTCAGGCCTTGACGAACTTGGTATCAGAGCAATAGGTTTGAAGTGTCTTGGGGTGTCTGAAAGTCGCATTAAGTAGAGTCTTTTTTGATGGGTGTGAAGCATGCCACACATATGAAGAAGAGGCTATGAGACGTTTAGGAAATGTTCCCTTCTTTCATGATCTATGTTGTGCGATGAAATGTCTCCTTATCCTACTAATTCATGCTATTCGCGATTGTAGAATCATTGCTCCCTAAAGAATGAATGGTAGAAGGAATGAGAATGGAGAAGGCCATGAGGATGGCAACAGGAATGGGCACCAGCAGGCCCAACTAGTTCAGGAGCACCAGGCACTGGAGCCGGTTGGCCACACTAAATTTTGGGCAGCTACTCAGATGGTTGCGCAGGCCTTGACTACTCAGGTCAATCAACAGGCTATTGCACATGTCTCGCAAAATGAAAATGCGGCAGAAGCTCGAGTTAGGGATTTCTATAGAATGAAACCGCATGAGTTCAAAGATGAGTTTGTGAAGATCACCTAAGTCATGGGGGTGAATGGAGTTGATTGTGCAGAGTTTGGCCTCATATCAGCTGAAAGGCATCGCACACATCTGGTTTTGTCAATGGAAAGATAGTAGGGCTACTGGAGCAGGTCCTATCACTTTAGAGGAATTCCATGTTGCATTCTTAGATCGGTTCTTCCCTTGTGAGAGAAGGCAACTGAGTTCGTAAATCTGAAGCAAGGGAGGATGACGGTGCAGGAGTATACCCTTGAGTTCATCCGCCTATCAAAGTACGCCCCCGAGTTAGTTGCAGATCAGAGGGTGTTAGCGAGCAGTTTCGTTCATGGAGTGGTGGGCTATTTGGACAGGGATTATAGGACCGCCATGCTCCATCAAGATATGGATTTCCCTCAGATAGTCTTGTACGCCTAGCAGATAGAGGCAACATATCTGAGAGAGAGGGGGGCCAAGAGGGCCAGGATCGATGACCACAGATTCTCACAACTGAGGTCAATAGTTGGGCACTGATAGTAGACCCACCAGAGATCCTCAGCCCCAGCAACTTCAGCATTGAATGTGCCATCAAGGCCTAGGCATGATCAGAGAGGCAGAGCATCAAGCCCTAGGGGTCAGAGCAGCAAACCTGTAGATTCTAGTAGTCCAGCTTGCCGCAGGTGTGACTGGGGTCACACGGGTCAGTGTTTAGTAGGTATAGGTTCTTGTTTTGGGTGTGGGTAGCCCGAACACATGCTCAATGATTTCCCAGCAGCGAGGCAGGATCATGATGGGGCCGAGGCCCAGCTTCTAGTTCTGCAGCCCCACCCGTACGCTCAGCAAATCAGGGAGTATCTACTAGCACACGTGGCGATCATAGCCAAAACAAATTGTACACCTTAGTATCCCCTTAGAAGTAGGAGGTCTCCCGGGATGTAGTCACTGGTATGTTACGAGTTTTCCATCTTGATGTTTATGCTTTGCTATATTTGAGGGCTACCTTGTCTTTTATGACATCTTATATGGCTAGTAGCTTTGTGGTAAGTCGCGAAGTCTTCTCAAAACCCTTCTCAGTCTCTACTCCAGTAGGTGATTCAGTTATAGCTAGATGGGTGTATAGAGGTTGTTCAGTCTCAGTCCATCATAAAGTCACTGTTCACGTGATTTGTGGGGTATAAAACAACACGCAAGTGCACGTGGTCGAACAAGTAGTAAGTGGCTTTAGTAAGCCAAGTATTAATCCCTCAGAGACTTGGATGAAGTGCAATTTGCTCAAGTGTACTATATTTTACTTCTAAAAATGCAGACAACAGTGTAACCAAAAGTTTGATAGTTTGTTTTATAATTTTTATACTAAAGCTAAAAAAAATTATCTACTTTGAATCTGAACTATGAATGAGAGCATGCTGAGGTTGAACGAACATGTAATGAAATTAATTATCATCGTAATTTGGTTAATCTTTTCCTCCAGTTGCTAGCCAAGAACATTTGCCAAGAGATTAAAACTCTCGTATTTAACCTCACTTAAGAATCATGAACCATCCGTCTACATTTCTGTGATCAAATGCAATTCATGTTCTATCCATACAATTCCGGTTCCTAAATTGACTAATACGACTTTCAGGTATATTTCTATCCTGAAAGCAAATCAAGACTCAATTTTCCCAAACCAAGTAAAGAACATATCCTATTAATTCACAATTTTCCAATTTCTTGCTCTCTCGAGTGAAACCGGACTTTGTAGATGTACATTAACGTAAGCCACACATTAATGCAGTAAGAACAAGAATTAATAGAACAACATGGAAGAAAAGATGAAAAACCAAAGAATCAATGATCGAATTTCATCACAATTGTTCATAACCTCAGCAAGAAGAGGAATTAGCCACTCATTTGTGGATTAAACATCTTAAAATGAGTGTTAATCATACAAGCAATTGAATTAAAGAAGAAAGAAAGAGAGAAAAAACCCTGATATTTTCGTCCCTCAACTGCCTGTAACCCACGTCCTTGCTCCACCAAGTCAGAATATTGAAAAATGAACCTAAGTGTTCTATTTATACTGCTGGGAATTTTTCCCGAACTAATGAGCAACGTGTCATGGAGTGCATCGCGGAGCACTGCCTCCGTGACACGCTACAGACGCGGACCCTCACTGGAATTGGGGGTCCAGGAATTAAGGCTCAACGTGGCACGGCGTGCAATGCGGAGCCAGGCCACCGTGCCACGGAGCAGACGCGGACCCTCTCTGGAATTTGGGCGAATTTTCCCTATCCAGGCAGAATGCCTCCGCGATGGCGGCGTGACACGGCTCCATCGCGGAGCCCCTTTATTTCATGTTGTCCAATGCCTTTTCCCTTGCTCGCATCCAAGTCCAACTCCGATATCATCCAACATGCATTTAAGCTTCCCAAAATCACATTTTACCTGCAAAACAATGCTAATCATGTTGGTTAGTATAAATTCACATTTTATTACCAATTACATGAGAATGTATACACATTGGTAGATAAACAAGGCTAAAATGGTACGTTTGAGTATTACTTGGGCATATAAATTTTCCCAAGATCACTTACCCCACACTTAAATCCTTGTTCGTCCTCGAACAACAATCCTACACTTCATGCAATTTACATCCCAACCTCGCTACTTCGGTTCGACAATTTTGGCTACGGTCATACTGATTATTCAATACAGCAAATCATCAAGAAAACATGCATGGTCTTATCAATGCAATGACCTTCAATACATTAAGACCTCCTAGACTGTAAGAATCGACTCTCGATATTGGCAAACTCCTGCAAATCAGCTGATCAAGATATTTGACACGAAAATTAATCTTTCATCAAGCATGTGCCCTCACAACACAAGATAATCTTCCCCTTTTTGCTCATATGACTCACAAGAATTCAAGCAGGGGCATGTAAAAACAATTTCGCTCTCTCTCCCAAAAGAATTCACATGCATCATGTCATGACCCATAAGCTTGCCCTTAGTGTATTACTCCACTAATATAAAGAAGTGCGATGTAAGATCACGTAGGACTTGAACGGGTTGTAATGGAAGCTACGGAACTAGTAAATATTGAGTTAGCCAATAATAGCCACTAGCATCCTTAAGCGCCTTTTCAACACATCCCATCAACTCATGGACATTGTTTCTTTTTTCTCATCATCCCATTCTTGATGATTTTCTTTAGTATGGCCCATTGCATTAAGCACACTTGACAAAACAACAAAGATTATTCATGCACCTTCATTATCGTTTATTTATAGCAAGTGCACCTTCAACCTTTTCTTTTCTTCTATCACTCTGCTTTTCTTTTTCTTTTCACCATTCTCACTCTTTGAAACTTCGGGAAAATGATTTTCTTTTCTTAAGCGCTTAAGAGTTTTGTATCGACTTTACGGCTACTGAAAAGAAGGAATTAAGCTCGGTTTACACTTTATGACAAAAGAAAAAAAAATAATCGGCTAAAGGCTCAACGGGCTGACTAGGGTATACAATCAAGGTGGGTACAACAAGGAAAAATAGAAACTCTCGGTTAAAACAAAGAAATGCCTACATCCTTTCCTACAATACACCTCCTTCATTTCGTTTTGTACACACACCAGGCAAGTTCTTGAGACTTCACAATAGCATGGAATAACAACACCTCACTTCACACTTTTTGCACATGCTCAATTCAAGATGTATTCACAGACTCTTCAATCAGCTAATTATAGGAATTCAAACATTAAGCCTCAATCACACTGAATCGAACTCTATGGCCTAGGTATCTCAACATATTTACAAATTTGCATGCTTTCATACGAATCACCTTTGCATTTTGAATATCATGTACTACACGAAACCAGAATTTCGCAACCATCCAGTAACTACAGGTTTTGGGATGCAACCCACCAAAGAAAAAGACTGAAAAATACTTGAAACAAATCTACTCCTAACGACTACATTTCCCTTAAGACGGTTGTCATCCATCCATCATAGGGAACGGTCACGACTTATGACTTTGGTTCAATGGGACTAATCTCGGTAAAAGAACCGAAAACAAACGCCGATAAACCCAAGAATTAAAAAAATGTTGAAAATATTGATCATTTCGATAGAAAAATTATGTACAATTTTAAAAAAAAATTTATCGATCATTTCGATAACAAAAATATGCACAGAATCAGAATCATCTAGCAACATTCAGCAACACACATCAATTTAACAAACATTTACAAATACAGAACAACACTTAACAATTCACACTCACAGGGACAAACAAATTTTCACATACACGACAACAGAATAGAGCATACATACAAAACAGCCCAGCCCAACACCTAACTACTCCCACCCCACACTTAGTTCGAAAACTGTCCCTAGTGTTCACAAAAATTAAAATAGCACAAAATCGGGTGGTGGAACTCCCTGATCAGTCAAAGTATTCCACTTCTTCATTAGGTGCTGCTGCTTCATCTCCCATGTCTGAGTCGCCTCCGTCGTCATCATCGGACTCCACATCGGAGTCCTCCCGACATGTCTCCTCATCTGTGGGGACATCATCATCTGTGGGCTCTATAAATACTGGCCCCACTCGGCATAGAGCCCTGGCATTTTCGCCGAAAGGGTAGTCTAGCTCGAGCTGCCATAGCTCCTCCTCTGTCGCCGGCCTCCCACCTATCCTCAGCTGGAGCATCTGCATCCCATACATCTGAGCCATATACTGGTCGTCACGAGCATGTCGCTCGCCAAGTGTAAGCACTGGCCCATGGGTGGTGTCGGGAGCCTTAGTTTTAGTAACATCTAAGGCCTGCCGCTCCATCTGCGGGATATAGTCAAGGGCCTCCTCCTCGACATCTAGGCCCCTGAGAAAGGTGGTGATTAGTCCACCAAAGCCATACCTGTGCCCCTGATGCAACCGGGCTCTCTTCATGGCGGAGATAATTACCGCCCCAACGTTGATCTCCAGCCCTTTCATCAGGGCATACACAAGGCATACATGATCTCGGGTTACATCTGTCATATGTACCCCCAGGATTAGGCATGAGCAGACTATCTTCAGCCAGATTCGGGCTTCCCTGTTCATCTGTGAATATGGCAAAGTCTGGTGGTAGCCCCTCTCTTTGTGTCTTCTCCATCTAGCTGTCGATCGGGTCCCACACAATGTGCGTCTGATGTCCGCATACGGTGGGGTAATGTTCAGCTGTCGGAGTACGCGGGCGTCTGTGTCCCGCGCTCCTATGATGGCATTGAGGTGGTGGGGCTCCAGAGTGACTATTTGCCCTCTGATCTTGATGGTGTGACTTCTGATCGTCGGGTCCCAATTGGCATAGAACTCCCGAACTAGGTGCAAATTGCATTCCTTGGGCTCCTCAAATATGAAATTGGGCCCAGCTGCCTCGATCCGGTGGACCATTCTAGGGAACTCCTATGCCAATGGTTCCTGTGCTATATGATCCTCGGGGAAATATTTGTTTTCTTTGTGCTTTGCGTACCACTTTTTCCCCTCATCAGTCACCCATCTTGTTCCGTATTGGCGGCTTTGGCCGCATGGAACTGCTGGTGCAGCTGGGACTGCTGTGCCCAGTCTGATTCGCTTCCTTCCGGCGCCTGAAGTTGATGCGCCTTTTCCTTTATCTTGCCGGCTTGCCATTTTACCTGTCAACCCAAGTAAATTAGATCAATGTTAAGCTCATGGATATTAATTTCGGCTAAGGTCGGGTTACGCTAGGTTACCCCACACTTAGTCTTTAGCTACAGTTACAACAATATGGCAAGATTATCTTTATTTACACACAATAAACAACTATACAATCATGCTTAGTGCGTTCGAAAAATTCGACGGTATAACTTCTGTGTACTACTCAGACTTCGTACAGCTAATCACAATCACTACCATCGCTAACATTTTACCCATCACACTTAGCTAAGAAAAACAAAGAAACAAAAACAACAACAAAAATTTATCTACATGAACCTATACAACTAATCAAATTCTTACAAATTTCAACATTCCCTTAACCCGAGAATCAGTCGTTCTATTAACATCCTAACAATTTTTACATCGACTCATCTCATTCAACACATCCATCCTGGCATAAAATTCACAATTTCAATATATTTTCAACTTTAAATTCAACATACAAGCCCTAGAATTGATATTATCAATCAAATTCGATTAATTTATGCAATCGACAAGTTCAAGCAATCATAACGACATTCCGAACATTCATCAAAAACAATTAACTCGAATTCATGATTAATTACTACGTAGGGCAATTTAGCTCACCTCCCATGCTCAATATCGAAGAAAATCGACAAGAATTGGAGAGGAAATCGGAAAACATACCTTGTCTTTGAAGAATCGAAGAAAAATCATTGAATTTCTTGCCTTACTCTGTGTCACGTTGGTAGGGGATGGGTTTTGGGGGGTTTGGTCGCGGAGGGATTAAAAAAGGAGGGAAAAGGGAGGGTTTTCGGGGTTAAAAAGTAAGGAAATCGCGCGGGTCACCCGGCGACCCGGTGTGACCCGTCGCGATATACAAGGCAACGTGTCACGGAGTGCATCGCGGTGCACTGCCTCCGTGACACGGAGCCATCGCGAGACTGTTCTAGAAATTTTTTAATATTTTCGGATTCTACCTCAACGTGTCACGGAGGTAACGCGGAGGTCCACCTCCGTGACACGGAGCTGTCGCCTCAGCTCACTGGTTGCCACTTTTTATTAATTTTTCATACCTCGACTTTTCCTTCGCGATTCCGTGCATATTTTTCTCCGTTTGACCTGAAATTCATCTCACTATACAAAATTGGTTAGACATATAGGTTTCACTCTAAATACAAATAAACAAAAACTAACACGAGAAATTTTTTTTTTTGTAGTAAATCAAGAAAAAGAAAAAGAAAAGAAAAATCTATTTACACTTTACAAAAAGAAAGAAAATTTTTTCACGGGTTGCCTCCCGTGCAGCGCCTGGTTTACCGTCGCGGCTCGACGTCGTTAAGCTCAATTGTCCTCTAGGGTGATGGACGATTTCTCTCGATCACCGTCCTCCCCCCAGTAGTGCTTACACCTTTTCGGTGGTTTTCCCATTAACTCTCGTGAATCCTTCATCTGCTTATTATCACCTTAATCAACCACATTGATCACCGAGAGTTCTTCATGCACCATCGGGAGCTTGGGTGCCTTGTACACCTCGAACACCTCCACCTTGTCATGTGCTCGCATTGTTAGCTACCCCACAACTACGTCAATTAGTGCTTTCCCAGTTGCCAAGAAAGGACGTCCCAAAATAAATGGGACTTCCGCATCTGGTTCAAAATCCAGCACGACAAAATCTACCGGGAAAATTAGGGAGCCAACTTGCACCAGAACGTCCTCAACAATGCCATCCGGTCTGGCTAAGGATCGATCTGCCAACTACAAGATTACCGTTGTGGGTCTAGGACTCCCTAGACCCAACTTTCTGAATATCGATAAAGGCATCAAATTTATGCTCGCTCCCAAGTCACACAATCTATGAGCTCGGATGCTCTGCCCAATAGTAATCTGGATAGTAAAACTCTCAGGGTCTTTGAGCTTTGTGGGCAGTCTATTTTGAATTCGGGAAGTGCACTCCTCCATTAGAGCTACCGTAGCATACTCAGTCAACTGACTTTTGTTTGGTACGATGTCCTTTGTATACTTAGCATATTTCGGCACTCCCTGCAAGACATCAACAAGAGGTAAGTTAATATGTACCTGTTTCAGCACCTCCATGAATTTCTTGAAACACGCCTCCTCCTTGTGTTTCTTTAGTCGTTGAGGGAATGGGGGTGGAGGTCTTTCTGATTCAGCTTCCTTAGTCTTCCCCCTTTCAGTACTTTGCTCCCTCTCCACTTCTACTGCTCCCGACTGTTGAGGTGGTCTTTCTGGTTCCACCTCTTTCAGCTATAAACCACTCCTTATGGTCACTGCATTTACCTGCTTGGGATTGGGATCCGTATCGCTCGGCAGTCCTCCTCTAGGCCTTGTGTTTTCGGCACCAGCAAATTGCCCAAATTGATATTCAAGTGCCTTGGTAGCTAACTGGTTGTTTTTCACTCCGGCTGCCAATTTCACATAGTCAGCCTGCAATTGAGCTTGGTTAGCTATCATGGTCTTGAACATCTCCTCAATTCTGGGTGATGGTGGTGGAGGAGGTGCATTGTAGTTTCTAAATTGTACTTGATAATTCTGCTGCCCTCCTTGGTTCCTTTGCACACCCTGACCCGAACTTTGGCCCTGATGGTTGTTGCTACCCATGAGAAATTAGGGTGATTCCTCCAATTGGAGTTGTAGCTATTACCATACTGCTGGTGGTTCCTTTGCACATTACCCACAAAGTTTACCGAGTCAGGATTGGCTCCACAGCACTCAGCTGAGTGCTCACTGCTTCCACACACTTCACACCACATTTGCTATACTGTATTAACTTGGGCTTGAGGCTGGTTCAATGTCATGTTGCTAAAGTGGGTGTTAAGTTGATTTTGCAATGCAGCTATCTGTGCAGCGATAGCTGTAAACCCATCCACTTCAAGTACTCCTGTTGTTTTCCTTGTCCCATCTCTTGATGAATCAGCATTCCATTCTGGATTGCCCTGCGAAATACGGTTCAACAAAGTATACAGCTCCTCATAAGTTTTCTCCAGCGCTTGCCCTCCAGCTGCTGAGTCTAGCAATATTTTGGGGTTCCAAACCCTCTATAAATGTTTGCACCAGCACATCATTGGACTGATGATGATGAGGACAATCCCGCAACATGGATTTAAATCTCTCACAGGCTTGATATAAATTTTCTCTCTCTCTCTGTTTGAAACTTAGAATCTGACTTCTAAGTCTTGCTGTTTTACCAGAGGGAAAAAACCGTATCAAAAACTTCAGTGCAAGATCATCCCACGTAGAAATAGAATTCAGTGGCTTAGCTTTCAACCACCTCTAGGCTTCTCCCAATAATGAGATTGGAAACAATGTAAGCCGGACATAGTCTGATGACACTCCGCGGGGATGTAAGTGTCACTTATCTCCAACAAAATTTGGAGATGCTGCTGTGGATCTTCATGAGGGAGACCGGTAAACTGCCCGCTTGTGTGCAGCAACTGCACCATATTCTGTTTTAGTTCAAATCTCCCTCCTGGCTCAGGTTTGCGGATACTAGATGTAACATTATTGGAATGTGGGATTGCCACCTCGCGAACCGGCCGAGCTGCTGCTTCTTCGGGCACTAACATTGCCCGTACTACCGGTGGATTCTATTGTTGCTCCATGATCGTCTGTCTGAGCAACTGCAGCTTTCTTTGTAGAGCTTCTCTTTGTTTACTGTGAAATATCCTTTCTGGCTCTATATACGATTCCACCAGCTCCTTCTCTCTTGCCAGTGTTCAACAACAATTAAGTCTGCAAAATACAGGCTAAGACAAAGTTGTCAACACTAAGAAAATAAAAATACAGTAAATTAACACTTAAAACAAATTCACCGATTTCCAAGTCCCCGACAACGGCGCCAAAAACTTGTTCGCGTGATTTGTGGGGTATAAAACAACACGCAAGTGCACGTGGTCGAACAAGTAGTAAGTGGCTTTAGTAAGCCAAGTATTAATCCCTCAGAGACTTGGATGAAGTGCAATTTGCTCAAGTGTACTATATTTTACTTCTAAAAATGCAGACAACAGTGTAACCAAAAGTTTGATAGTTTGTTTTATAATTTTTATACTAAAGCTAAAAAAAATTATCTACTTTGAATCTGAACTATGAATGAGAGCATGCTGAGGTTGAACGAACATGTAATGAAATTAATTATCATCGTAATTTGGTTAATCTTTTCCTCCAGTTGCTAGCCAAGAACATTTGCCAAGAGATTAAAACTCTCGTATTTAACCTCACTTAAGAATCATGAACCATCCGTCTACATTTCTGTGATCAAATGCAATTCATGTTCTATCCATACAATTCCGGTTCCTAAATTGACTAATACGACTTTCAGGTATATTTCTATCCTGAAAGCAAATCAAGACTCAATTTTCCCAAACCAAGTAAAGAACATATCCTATTAATTCACAATTTTCCAATTTCTTGCTCTCTCGAGTGAAACCGGACTTTGTAGATGTACATTAACGTAAGCCACACATTAATGCAGTAAGAACAAGAATTAATAGAACAACATGGAAGAAAAGATGAAAAACCAAAGAATCAATGATCGAATTTCATCACAATTGTTCATAACCTCAGCAAGAAGAGGAATTAGCCACTCATTTGTGGATTAAACATCTTAAAATGAGTGTTAATCATACAAGCAATTGAATTAAAGAAGAAAGAAAGAGAGAAAAAACCCTGATATTTTTGTCCCTCAACTGCCTGTAACCCACGTCCTTGCTCCACCAAGTCAGAATATTGAAAAATGAACCTAAGTGTTCTATTTATACTGCTGGGAATTTTTCCCGGAATAACGAGCAACGTGTCACGGAGTGCATCGCGGAGCACTGCCTCCGTGACACGCTACGGACGTGGACCCTCACTGGAATTGGGTGTCCAGGAATTAAGGCTCAAGGTTGCACAGCGTGCAACGCGGAGCTAGGCCACCGTGCCACGGAGCAGACGCGGACCCTCTCTGGAATTTGGGCGAATTTTCTCTATCGAGGCAGAATGCCTCCGCGATGGCAGCGTGACACGGCTCCATCGCGGAGCCCCTTTATTTCATGTTGTCCAATGCCTTTTCCCTTGCTCGCATCCAAGTCCAACTCCGATATCATCCAACATGCATTTAAGCTTCCCAAAATCACATTTTACCTGCAAAACAATGCTAATCATGTTGGTTAGTATAAATTCACATTTTATTACCAATTACATGAGAATGTATACACATTGGTAGATAAACAAGGCTAAAATGGTACGTTTGAGTATCACTTAGGCATATAAATTTGCCCAAGATCAGTCACCTCAGTAGATTTGATAGAGTTAGCCATGACCGATATCGACGTTATCCTTGGCATGGATTGGCTATATGCATGTTATGCCTCAGTTTATTGTAGAAACTGGGCAGTAGAATTCAGATTTTTGGGTGAGCCAGTCTTAGTATAGAGGGGTAGTTTAGCTATGCCTGTAGGTTGTTTCATTTCCTACCTTAAGGCTAGAAAGATGATTTCCAAAGGTTGTGTATACCATCTGGTTAGGGTTAAGGATCTGATGTCCGAGACCCAGACTATCTAGTCTGTCCCAGTAGAATGTGAGTATCTGGAAGTCTTCCCAGATGATTTGCCGGGAATCCCTCCCGAGTGGGATATTGATTTTGGTATTGACATTCTTCCCGACATGCAGCCTATATCTATTCCCCCTTACAGAATGGCTACATCTAATTTGAGTTGAAAGAGCAGTTGTATAACCTGTTAGATAAGGGTTTCATTAGACTGAGCAAGTCTCCATAGGGTGCACCAGTTCTTTTTTTTCCGAAAGAAAGATGGTTCTCTTTGAATGTGTATTGATTATCGGCAATTGAAAAAAGTCACCATCAAGTACAGGTATCCTATACCTAGGATTGATGATTTATTTGACTAGCTTTAGTGTGCCATGTGTTTCTCAAAGATAGACCTCAGATCCGGGTATCATCAGCTCAGAGTCCGGGAAATTGAAATCCCGAGGACAGCCTTGAGGACGCGGTATGGTCATTATGAGTTTGTACTGACGTCTTTTTGACTAATGCATGCAACTTTTATTGACTTGATTAATAGGGTGCTCAAGCCACTCTTGGATATGTTCATGATTGAGTTTATTGATGACATCCTGATATACTCTCAGAGTGAGGAGGAACATACGCTCATTTGAGAATAGTGCTTCAGACTCTCATGGATTGCCAATTATATGCAAAATTCAGCAAGTGTGAGTTTTGGTTGAACTCCGTGGCATTTTTGGGCCATGTGGTATCAAGCGAAGGAATAATGGTGGACTCTCAGAAAATAGAGGCGGTGAAGAATTAGCCTAGACCGGTGAATCCTTCATATATTTGGAGCTTCTTGAGTTTAGATGGCTACTATCGATGGTTTGTGGAAGGTTTCTCATCAATTGCAGCACCTTTGACCAAATTGACTCAAAAAAAGGTGAAATTCCAATGGTCGGAGGCTTGTGAGAAGAGCTTCTGAAAGTTGAATGTTACACCTCATAAATGTTAACAATTAGTGAGTGTAGGCATGGACTTGTGAAGAGTAAAAAGAGCTTGACGCATGTAGAAAAGCCTCAGAAGCAGGGTCGGTCAAGGCTAGGCCACGAAGGGCCAGCACGATGCGCCAGCTGGCAAGACACCGGCCAGCGCGGCACGCCAGGCCACTGGCTCGATGGGAGCCGTGACGTGGGGGGCCTTTAGGCGCTATGACTGGTGAGGGGCCCCCTGCCACCGACCTTGTATACATATATATATATATATATACCCCTTAGTTCAATCGTAATTCATTTCCAGATTATTCCTTCATCCAGAGAGAGACTAACTCGAGGATTTCAATAGTTTCTCGAACGATTACGCTACCAAATGTCGTCCAATTTCAAATTAACTTCGATTAATGAGTCCTAGGCCTGTGGGGAGCATTACTACGGAGTTATGTTCTCGAAATACGCTCGGCAAATCAAAACTCCACCGACTAGATGTCGTTAGAATCGCTCCAAATTTATTCCTAAACGACCACAGGCGTTAGGTAAGGATTTCTCCCATCTAAACTCACGGATATAATAGGTTTTCGGCCGTATTTTATGAAGTTGAATTATATTTGCTATTAGTATTAAAAGTTACCATTTTTTCCAAATTTAGTATTGAAATTAGACCCATTCTCTCTGTATTAAAGTTACAATTGAAAAGAGCTGACGAATACAACTTGAAACTCATCGGTTATTCGGGAAACGACAATCGAGGTATGTTAAGGTGAATTCCTTCGACAAGTTTCTTCCTATAGTATTGTAATACAACTTGAGCCTTCGTAAGAAAGTCAAAGGTATGCTTATTATGGTTAGCCTATATTGTTAGTTGAGACTAGTACGTTATATTTAGTTTGGAAATGACCCCGCGCTATATAGCCTCCATGACCAACCCGAGGGTTACTAGTTATGTCGTCACCTGCCAGGGGCTGTATGACGTTGATCCAAGGAGCAATATTCCATCCCAAGGGATGATGCAGAGGCCCAAGGGCCATATTGTAGTCCATTCCATGGCTGAACTATTATCTTTATGCTGTATCGGCATCACACCCTCGTCGAGCCAGGTGCCCAGGATGCAGTTATCAGGAGTCCATCGAACTAAAATGCAGCTACAAATCAGGAGCCGAGGGGGCTCAATGTAGACCCAAGGTATTGGTAGGAAGGCTATAGTTACCTATTGACTCATTTTGACCTGATTAAGGGTATGTAGATTGAAATGAACTCGCTAAGGCTTATGGGAGACCCGGGCGGATTACTTTGTTCTTGATGTACCTTCCGGGCTTATGGGGGCCACATAAGGTTCTTGTTTGTACTTTTAATGTTAGTCATACAATAGGTTGTAAAGTTATACCAGATTAACTCTCTATCCCTCCTATTGGATTGTCAAGTTTCATTATCAGTGTTACACAGTCATATTCTTTTACTGCCTTAAATATTTTGATGCCCATCCTTTGGGCACTACAGTACTTGCCTGCATGTGTGGACAGATGCTGATCAGAACCTTCTTAGCTTTTGGCCAGAGTCAGTAGTACAGTTAGCTCCCTTCCAGCGAAGACAATAGTTAGAAGGATTGCTCTTTTGATTGTATAGTTTATGGGTAGGTCGGTGCCCTATCTCGACCATTATTCCACTCCTAGAGGCTTGCAGATTGCAGACTTCCAGTTGTTTGTTTTGTGATGGCCATGTGGGGCCTTGTTTAGCTGTTAGATATTGTCCTTGTCGGCTATAGTATAGTTATGGTGCCTGATTTTCATTATGCTAAAACTAGACAACATAGTGGTCTTGTTGGTCCGCATATGATTCCCTTTTATTGCTTGTTTCTGGTTAGTTATTTTCATCTACTAATGGCTATACGACCTTGCCAGCCGTAGGATGTATTTACAGCAGAGATATAGCTCGTTGGTTTCTTTAATTGAGTTGCAGGCATGCACCTGACATGCATAAGCCTAGATGAGTCAATCAGATTCCAGTGTCGAACTAAGTGCCATTCATGCCTCCCAAGGTGGGGCGTGGCAAACTTGGTATCAGAGCAGGTCCTATCCCAGAGAGTCTACAAGCCGTTCAAGTAGAGACTTGCTTATGGATATGTTGTGCACCATATTCTATTGACAGGAGGGTGTGAGGAATGTTAGAGTGGTTACTTTTCTTTCTCTTCCAGTCACGCTATAGAGCGGTGTTGTATAGGGTTGAGTCCCTAAGCTTACTATATTCTTCTTGTCTATAGAGAAATGTCAGACACGCGATAGACTAAGACCTACCAGAAGTTAGATGTTGCGGTAGGAGAGGGAACTAGCAGGTTGCCCCAGTCAGAGCTAGCCCAATTTGAGGGAAATAGGGAGACTCCATATCGATCTACCCAGCACTCTCTTGCACGTTAGGAGCCATACAGTGCAGCAGATGTGTCGGCACCACCTCTAGCAGTTTCTATACCGATACCTTCAAATCAGGAGGTTAGGAGCGTAGTCTTCATGTTACCTCAGATGATGGCTGCATAGCATCAGCCAGTGACACCTGTGATTGCTGAGTCTTCGGGAGGACCTGGCAGTTTGAGGGTCCGAGAGTTCCTCGCTCTAAGTCCCCTATAGTTCACAGGGACGGACTGAGATGAGGACCCTCCGGACTTCTTGGACCAGCTATAGCGGATATTCAGGGTAATGCATGCCACGCCTGCGGAGTTAGTGGAGTTAGCGGTATTTCAGCTACGTGACATAGCAGCGTTATTGTGTGAGAGCTAGGAAAGGTCCCGAGGTAGAGATGTTCCACCTCCGACTTGGTCTAGCTTTTCAGAGGCCTTCCTAGATCATTATTTATTGTGAGAAATTCGATATTCCCAGGTAGATCAGTTTTTTCATCTAGAGCAGGGCTCGATGAGTGTTCGGGAGTATGCTATGATATTTGATTCTTTCGCCCGATATGCACTAGCTTTTGTAGACACTATGGCAGCTAGAGTGCACCAATTTATTATAGGGGTGCTCCTAGAGTTCATGGAGACTTGTGTTACTGCTACCCTACAAGAGGACACGGATATCGCCCATATTCAGGCATTTGCTCAGAGTATTAAGGTGATTACACAGTGACAACGGGAGATAGAGAGGGTAAATCAGGAGTAGCGTCGCAGGGCTATACCTAGTGATAAACAAATAGAGCTTTAGGGAGGACCTAGGCATGACTATCAGGCAGACCGCATAGACCACCACCTCCACAGCAGTAGCAGGGTGGTAGATTTGACCTTTGGAGGCAATCAGGACCCATTGAGGGCTCACGAGCATCAGGTTCGCAGCAGTAGAGAGGGTCAGAGCAGAGCAGACTTACCGTGCCACATTTTCCTATCTGTAGTCGACATCATCTTGGGGTATGTAGGTACAGTTCTACTGCTTTTTACACCTGCGGACAAGAGGGTGACATGATGAGAGACTGTCCAGCTAGAGGTCAGGGTGATCGAGACGGACAAGACAGGTCTTCAGTAGGGTCACGTGCCCTAGAACCTCCAGAAGGGCTTAATCCCAGAGTTGCAGTCGGTAGAGGCCGGGGCAGGTCAAGGGCATCCAGTTCAGGCACTAATTAAGATCACATGTATGCTTTACCGGGGCGACAGGAGTCGGAGTCGTCTCCGGATGTTGTGATAGGTATGCTAGACATTTTTTCTCATTCATTTTATGTTTTGATAGACCGAAGTTCAAATTTGTCTTATGTTACACCATTAGTGGCCTGGAAGTTCGGTACAACGCCAGAATTTCTTCAGTGACCCTTTTCAGTGTCTACGCTTATCGGTGATTCTATATAGATAAATGGTTCTACCGGGGTTGCATGGTAGAGGTTGTTGGTTGTCAGACTTTAGCAGATTTAGTGGAGCTATAGATATTGATTTTGATGCAATTATGGGTATGGATTGGCTAGCTCTTGTTATGCCAATGTAGAATGTTGGACCAAGACAGTCTGATTCCACTTTGCAGGGGAGGTAGTGCGAGAGTGGAAGGGCAGTGCAGCTACGCCAAAAGGTAGGTTCATATCCTATATTCGGGCGAAGAAGTTGATAGAAAAGGGCTATATATATCATATTGTGAGGGTTCAGGATATACAAGAAGAATCCCCGACTCTTCAGTCCATTCCAATAGTCAATGAATTTCCAGATGTGTTCCTAGATGAACTTCCTGGTATTCCCCAGAACGGGAAATCGATTTTTCTATCTACCTATTACCGAGAACTCAGCCTATATCCATCTCGCCATAACAAATGGATCTGGCTGAATTGATAGAACTGAAGGAAAAGCTAAAAGATTTTCTAGATAAGGGCTTTATCAAGCCGAGTACATCACTATGGGTGTGCCGGTTTTGTTTGTAAGAAAGAAAGATGGCTCCCTCCGCATGTGTATAGATTACCGACATTTAGATAAAGTTACCATCAAAAAGTAATTACCCACTTCCCAAGATAGAGGACTTGTTTGATTAGCTGCCAGGGGCGAAGTACTTTTCCAAGATTGATTTAAGGTCAGGATATCACCATGTGCGGGTCCGGGAGAGTGATATTCCAAAGATAGCTTTCAAGACCAGGTATGGTCATTTTGAATTCCTAGTTATGTCCTTCGAGCTGAAGAATGCCCCAACAGTGTTCATGGGTCTGATGAATAGCATATTTATGCCAAATCTAGATCTAGTTGTGATAGTATTCATTGATGACATTCTAGTGTATTCCCGTTCAGAAGCACAACATCGAGATCATCTGCGAACGGTGCTTCAGATTCTCAAGGATTGCCAGTTGTATGCAAAATTTTCTAAGTGTGAGTTCTGGCTGAATTTTATAGACTCTTTGGGACATATTGTGTCAGATGCTGGTATTCAGGTTGATTCACAGAAAGTCGAGGCAATGAAGACCTAGCCTAGGCCTGCAACTCCAATTGAGGTACGCAGTTTCCTGGGGTTAGTTAGGTATTACAGAACGTTTGTAGAAGGGTTTTCTACTTTATTGGCACCTTTTCCATGTTAACTCAGAAAGCAACTAAATTTCACTATACTAAAGCAGGTGAATAGAGTTTTCAAGAGGTGAAAAACATATTAACATCAAAGCCCGTGCTAGATTTTCTAGAAGGTTTAGAGGGTTATACAGTGTACTGTTATGCTTTGGGCATTGGGTTAGGGTGTGTTCTGATGCAACATGGTAAGGTAATTGCTTATGCTTCAAGGTAGCCGAGGAAACATGAAAAGAACTATCCCACTCATGACCTGGAGTTAGCAGTAGTAGTTCATGCCTTAAAAATATGGAGACATTACCTGTATGGGGTGCACGTGGACATTTTTACTGATCATAAGAGACTCCATTACATCTTTACAAAGAAAGTGTTGAATCTACGGTAGCGTCACTGGTTAGAATTGTTGATGGACTATGACGTAAACATTTTATGTCATCCGGTGAAGGATAATATCGAAGCAGATGCCCTTAGTCGTAGATCAATGGGGATTTTAGCACATTCAAGGCCTGAACAGCGGGAGCTGGCCCGAGAATTGCACCTGTTAGCTAGCTTAGCCATTCGAATAGTAGTTTCGGTAGATGGTGGCGCGGTGATTCAGAATACCGCAATGTCCTCCCTAGTTGTAGAGGTGAAAGAGTGGCAGTATAAAGATCCTAACTTGGTACATCTCAGAGATAAAGTTCAGCAAGGTGAAGTATCAGCTTTTAAGGTAA
This sequence comes from Datura wrightii, assembly GCA_035772735.1. NCBI lineage: Eukaryota > Viridiplantae > Streptophyta > Magnoliopsida > Solanales > Solanaceae > Datura > Datura wrightii. The sequence goes on from JASDFA010000016.1 coordinate 120,637,034, forward strand.
CTGAAGAAGGGGTCCTGAGATTTAGCGGTCGCCTTTGTGTCCCAGATGTGGCAAGGCTCCACCAGTAGATTATGGCCGAGGTACACTACCCTTGATACTCCCTTCTTCCGAGTTCAATGAAGATGTATCATGACATAAAGGAGATTTACTGGTGGCCTGGAATGAAAAATGATGTAGTAGAATTCATAGCACAATGCCCTAACTGTCAACAAGTAAAAGATGAACATCAAAAACCCGGTGGATTGACACAAGAGATAGCGGTACCTATGTGGAAATGGGAGGTAATCAACATGGATTTTGTGACAGGGTTACCCTGCACCAGATGTAGATTTGATTCTATCTAGGTGATTGTTGACAGATTAACAAAATCAGCTCACTTCCTGCCAGTCAGGACCATCTTCTCAGCCGAGGACTATGTTGAATTGTATATCAAGGACATAGTTCAATTAGATGGTGTCACAACATCAATCATTTCTGACAGGGGGGCACAATTCACGGTTAGATTCTGGCAGCTGTTTCAGAAAGGCTTGGGGACATAGGTCAATTTGAGTACAACATTCGACCCTCAAACAAATAGGCAAGTAGAACGTACAATTTAGACGCTCAAGGAAATGTTGAGAGCGTGCGTGTTAGACTTTGGGAGCATTTGGGATGATCATTTAACCATTATTGAATTTTATTACAACAACAGTTATCATTCTACAATCCAGATGGCACCTTATGACGCCTTATATGGGCAAAAATGCAGATCCCCTATCGGGTGGTTTGAAGTAGGGGAGTCGGAGTTAGTAAGATCTGATATGATTCACCAGTTAGAAAAGAAAGTCAAACTCATCAGAGAGCGCTTCTTAACAGCCTAGAGTCACTAGAAGTCTTATTCTGATGTGCGGCATAGAGATTTGGAATTCAAGGTTGATGATTGGGTGTTTTTTAAGGTTTCATCAATGAACGGCGTAATGAGATTTGGTAAGAAGAGCAAGCTTATCCCTAGATTCATTGGCCCAGATCAGATCCTCTAGAGAATAGGCCATGTGGCATATGAGCTAGACTTACCTCCAGAGTTAGAATCTGTTCACCCGGTCTTTCGTGTATCAATGTTGCGATAGTGTATAGGGGACCCGTCCTGAGTTGTTAGCCTACGAAGAGGTTCTAGTAGCCATATTAGATCGACAGGTTTGTAGGTTGAGAATAAAAGATGCCACACTATTAAAGTATTATGGAGGAACAGGAATAAAGAAGAAATGACCTGGGAAGTCGAGAATGACATGAGGTCTAGATATCCTCACTTGTTCCAGGATTGATTTAGATTATGCAGTTAAAGGTGATGTTGTTATTCAGTTATTATTTTACTACTTGTACTATTAGTACTGTTGCTTAGGTACCCCCCTTATTCATTGTGTAATGGTTGTTATACCGTCCTGCGAAGCCTCTATATTGGACTTTTCTACGTTTCAGGAATCTGGATAGTCCATATTATAAAGGATACCCTGCCAAAGTTTTACTAAATCTTGGTTAAGTGTGTTAACTCCTTTGACATTCGAGGACGAATATTTCTAAGATGGGGGAGGATGTTATACCCCATATATGTTAATGATTAGTGAGCATAAGGGTGGACTTATGATGAGTAAGAAGAGCTTGATGCGTGTGGAAAACCCTTGGAAGCAAGGTCGATCGAGGCTAGGCCACGAAGGGCCAGCGCGATGCGCCAGCCAGCAGGGCACCGGCCAGCACAACACGCCAGGCCATTGGCGCAACGGGAGGCGCGATGCGGGGGGCCTTCTCGTGCTATGGCTGGCGCGGGGTGCCCCCTGCCACCGACCTTGTGTGTAGACACACACACACACATACACACACACACACACACACACACCCCTTAGTTTAATTGTAATTCATTTCCAAATTATTCCTTCGGCTTGAGAAAGTATAACTCGAGGATTTTTATTGTTTCTCGTCTGATTACGCTACCAAACGCCATACAACTTCAAATAAACTTCGGGTAACGAGTCCTATGCCTACGGGGAACATTATTATGAGTTATTTTTTCCAAATACCCTCGAAAAATTGAAACTCCACCGAGTAGAAGTTAAAAGAATCACTCCAAATTGATTCCTAAACGACCACAGGCTTTAGGTAAACATTTCTCCATTTTGAACTCTCGAGAAATTATATTTTTTTGGTCGTATTTTGTAAAGTTGAATTATAGTTGCTATTAGTATTAAAAGTTACCGATTTTTCCGAATTTAGTATTGAAATTAGACCCATTCTTTCAGTATTAAAGTTACAATTGAATGGAGCTGACGAATACAAGTTGAAACTAGTTGGTTATTCGAGAAACGACAATCGAGGTATGTTAAGGAGAATTCCTTCAACAAGTTACTTCCTATGTTATTGTAATAGAGCTTTAGCCTTCATAAGAATGTCGGACGTATGTTTATTATGGTTACCTACTATTCATAGTTGAGACCAATATGTTATATTTAGTTTGGAATTGACCTCGCCCTGTATAGCCCTCTGTGACCAACCCCAGGGTTACTAGTTGTGTTGTCGCCCGCCAAGGGCAATATGACGTTGCTCCAAGGAGCGATATGCCATCCCAAAGGATGATGCAGAGGCCCAAGGGTCATATTACAGTCCATTCGATGGCTGGACTATTATCTTTATGCCGTATCAGCAGCAAACCCTTGTCGAGCCTAGTGCCTAGGGGCAGTTATCAGGGGTCTACCGGACTTAGACGCAGCTACAAATCAGGAGCGGAGTGGGCTCAATTCAGACCCAAGGGACTGGTAGGACGGCTGTAGTTACCTGTTGACTCATTTTGACATAATTAGGGGTATGTAGATTGAAGGGAACTCGCCAGGGCTTACGGAGGCCCCGGGAGGGTTATTTTGTGTTGGATGTACCTTTCGGGCTTATAGGGGCCAAGTAAGGTTTTTGATTGTACTTTTAATGTTAGTCGTACAGCAGGTTGTAAAGTTATATTAGGTTAACTCTCTATCCCTCCTATTGGATTTTCCAGTTTCATTATTAGTGTTACACAGTCATTTTCTTTTACTGACTTACATATTCGGTACATATTATACTGACGCCCATCCTTGGGGCGCTACATTACTTACTGCATGTGCGGAAAGAAGCGGATTAGGACCTTCTTATCTTTCAGTCAAAGTCAGCAGTACAATTATCTTCTTTCCTCTGGAGCTAATAGTCAGAAGGTTTGCTCTTTTGATTGTATAATTTATGGGTAGGTCGAGGCCCTGTCTCGACCATTATTCCACTCTTAGAAGCATGCAGATTATAGAATTCCAGTTGTTCATTTTGTGATGGCCGTGTGGAGCCTTGTTTAGCTGTTAGATAGTGGCCTTGTCAGTTATAGTATAGTTGTAGTTGGATGATTTTCATTCTGCTTAAACTAGACAGCATGGTGGTTTTGTCGGCCCACATGGGATTCCCCTTTATTTCTTGTTGTTGGTTAGCTGTTTTATTCTACTGGTGGCTTTATGGCCTTTCCGATCAGAGACTATATTTACAATTGAGATGTAGCTCATTGTTTTCTTTAATTGATTTGTAGGCATGCACCAGACATGCATAAGCCTAGCCAAGTTAGTCAGATTCTAGTGTGGCACTAGGGGACAGTCATGCCTCCAAAGGCAGGGCATGACATAAAAGACTCGACTTACTTCAGCACCGGTGTTAACTTTACCGGAGGGTACCGATTGGTTTGTGGTGTATTGTGAGGCTTCAAGGATCGGACTTGGGTGTGTGTTGATGTAGCACGGGAAATTTATAGCATATTCCTCCAGATAGCTAAAAGTTCATGATAAGAATTAGCCGAGCCATGATCTTGAATTGACCGCGGTGGTATTTGCCTTGAAGTGGCGACATTATTTGTATGGGGTCCACGAGGATGTGTTTATGGACCATAAGAGTTTAGAATTTGTATTTACGAAGAAGGATCTCAATCTTTGGCAAAGGATGTGGTTGGAAGTAATTAAAGACTACGATATGAGTGTGCTTTACCATCCGGGTAAGGCCAATGTAGTAGCGTACACACTTAGTAGATTCTCTATGGAGAGTGTGTCTCATGTGGATGAGGGAAAAAAGAAGTTGGTGAAGGATGTGTATCGACTCGCAAAGTTGGGAGTTAGGTTGGTTGACTCGACCGATGGCGGTGTTGTTGTTCATAACGGATATGAATGGTCCTTGGTGACTGATGTAAAAGCTAGACAAGATGAGAACTCGATTTTGGTAAAGTTGAAGGAAGCGGTTCAAAATCAGAAGGTAGAGGTCTTCTCCAAAGGGGAAGATGGTGTGCTTCGGTACCAGGGTCGCTTATGTGTTTCGGATGTTGATGATTTGAGGAGTTGGATATTGCACAAGGCTCATGGCTTTAGGTATTCTATCCATCCAGGTGCCACCAAGATGTACCGTGACATACCAAAAGTCTATTGGTGGAATGAATTGAAGAAGGACATCACAGAATTCGTATCTAAGTGTTCAAACTGTCAACAAGTAAAGGTTGAGCATCAGAGACTGAGAGGTATGCTTCAGGATATCATTTTTCCTACTTGGAAGTGAGAAGAAATTGTTACGACCCGAGCCTACTCCCTAGATGTAACACGGTACTTGAAGTCACAAGTTACCCCAAGTCAACCCTTGGTCTATCATTTACTAACAATTTGAGAAATCAAGAACAGCGGAACTTTGAAATAATATCATAAAATATTTATGAGAGATAAGTCTGAAAACATACAGTTCGAATAATTGAATAATACTGATAAATTTGAAAATCATATCTTCTGAAATCTAATAGAGGAGTTGCTGGGACAAGCCCCCAGCTACTCTAAGTCTAACTGAAACTAATACATGACTGAAAGAAGGAAAATAATAGCCTCGGATGATGAGGACTCACACTTCAACTGCTGCAATGGAGAATCTGAACTGCAACAACTAATGGTGCTGAGTCTGAGAATATGAAACTGTATCATGAAATGATACAGCATAAAAGTATGTGTCAGTACTTTGAATGTACTGAGTAAGTGGGTGAAACATAACTGAATATAAAGTATGAACAGAAATGACACGAAATGACCAACAGGTAAGCTTAACTGAACTACTGATATAATCTGAAATGGTCAAGATGACCCTGTTTGATGGTCAAGGACATGCCCTAAGTCTGAAACACTGAATCTGAGATACTGTACTGAACTGAGATGCTTATTCTAATTACTTGATTGGACTGACTAGTGGTAGAGTCTACAATCGACATTTAACCATGTGAGCTAGACGTAGAGTCTAATGTATACACCCCACCGATAGGACCCAATATAACTTGCCAAGGTATAAAGGCATGAATTGAGGGATCACAAAAGTCTGGGGCCAATCAGGCCAAGTAATACTGTAACCTATGCTGGCAACGTAGTTCTGGGAACCTGGGTGCGCTGGAACCCCAGCCTCGCTTGGTTCTAAGTTCTACTCCCACTAAAAAACCTAAACTTAACTACTAAGCTGATAGCTCGAAACTGGGGACCAAGACTAGTCATGGATATATAGCTGCATGAACCCTAAGAGTCTTATCAGACCAGATTCTAAAATTGGGTTCTAGACGTGTCAGTGTTGCTTATGTGAAAGTGTTGTGACCATCTAAGAACAAGCTATAACTGAACTAGGGTCCTGGGGCTGGTCAGAGCTATATACTAGAATGTCATGACCACCTAATAGACTAAAAACTATAAATCTGAGTCTGATTCGAATAACTGAGAAGCACCACTGACACCTCGAAATAAGATTGAATTCAAACTGATCAGTTGACAATTTTCTGAAAGATTCTGAAGAGACTCTATGTTCTAACTGGTCTGAACTACTAGCAGCTAATAGAGAAGTCAACTTATCCCAACAACATGGGAACTTCATAATGTAGATCAATTTTGATAATTTTAGGAATTTCATTCAACAGAGCTAAAGTCATTCTAATTAATGAATATTTAACTAACATATATATATAGGAAATTCTAGAAAGTTTAGCCCAAAGCATTCTTCATTCACTAGAGGAAATTTAATAAGCAAAATCATAATTGAAAAGTTAGGGCTTAGATTCTCTTTTGTATAACAATGACAATTTGATAAGGAATTTATGGGGATCATATCAACAATATACATGAACATCGTTCTAAGTGAATTCAACGAAAATAAACTTGAAACCTTTTTATACTCCAAAACTCAGGGCTTAAAACTGATAGAGGAAATGGAGTAGGATTTTGGGGACGCAAGGGAAGAACAATGCCCTTGCTAAAACCCCACATACTTGACTAAAATTCACCCAAAGAAGGGGACTTGAATTGCTGCGATAGATGAGAACCCTAAGCTTGCTTGAGATTTTTCTTGAGGAACCCTTCGATAGATTTTTGAGAATAAACTTGAGAATGAGGGGAGGAACCGTCCCAACCCTCTAATAAGTATGATTTTATGTTCAAAATGATGTGGTTTAGAGCTTAGGAAAATAGGAAATTACTAAATATACCTTAGAAATTCGTTGGGAAAAACTGTCAGGTGCCCCTAATGGGTGACCTAACGGGTCGTGGTCACTGACCACGACTCGTGGTCACTCCCGTCAGGTATACTGCCTTGGATCCTTACTAGGTCACCATCGGGGACCAAGAGAGTCTTTATCTATGACCACGACTTGTGGTCACCAGTCGTGGACCACAATATCTCATTTTGGAGATTTAATGCTAAGTCGCATAACGAGTCACTTAACGAGTCATTTCCACAGTTGACGACTCATTTCACCCACTCATCGAGTACACTGGTCAACTAAAATATTCCCAACTCAGGCCTGACCACGTGTGACTTAACAAGTCGTGGTCAGTGACCACAACTCGTGACGCCCCTCGTTAGGTACACTACCTCGCTCCTTTATATTAACCATCCTTCTCTTCATGGCTTACCTAACGAGTTGTGAGGTTACCTGACGACTGATTGGGTGGGCCATCCTGCAACATTCTACAGTTTTCCAAATTTTTTTATTTAAGTCCCGAAATTAGATTTTGAGTTTCTGGGGCATTATAGAAATTAATATGGACTTCGTCATAGGTCTTACTCGTACTCGTCGATAATATGACTCCATTTGGGTTGTGGTGGACAAGTTCACCAAGGCTGCTCATTTTTGATTGGTCAAAACCGCGGATGCAGCGGAGGATTATGCCAAACTATATATCCAAGATCTAGTTCGACTGCATGTAGTTCCCTTGTCTACCATATTAGACAGAGGTACCCAATTTACCTCTCAGTTTTGGAAGTTGTTTCAAAAGACTTGGTACTCAGGTTAAGCTCAGCATAGCATTTCACCCGTAAATGGATAGTCAAGAGGAATGGACAATCCAGACTCTCGAGGACATGTTGAGAGCATTCTTGATTGACTTCATAGGTAGATAGGATGAGCATTTGCCACTTAGCGAGTTTTCATACAATAACAACTATCATTCCAGTGTCCAGATGGAAACGTTTGAGGTTCTCTATGGGCAGAGATATAGATCGCCCATTGGTTGGTCTAAAGTTTGGAAGTGGTAATGATTGGACCAGATTCAGTTCATGAGGCAATGGAGAAGGTTCAGTTGATAAGGGATAGGTTAAAAATTGCTCAGAGTCGCCAAAAGTCCTATGCCAATATGAGAAGGAGAGAATTAGAATTTGAAGTTGATGATTGGGTATTTCTGAAGGTGTCTCCCATGAATGGAGTGATGAGGTTCGGAAAGAAGGGGACTCTTAGTCCCCGCTATGTCGGCCCATACTGGATTGTGAGACGTGTTGGCAAGGTGGCTTATGAATTGGAGTTTCCCTTAGAATTGGCTTCTTCATATCTTATATTCCATGTATCGCTTTTAAAGAAGTGTTTGGGTGATCCATCTCTAGTTTTTTCAATGGACAGTGTTGGTGTGAAGGACAACCTCGGTTATGAGGAGGTTCCGGTAGAAATACTGAATCGTTAGGTTCAAAGGCTAAGGAAAAAATAAGTAGCTTCAGTTAAAGTGTTATGGAGGAATCAACATGTTGAGGGAGACGTCGGAAGCCAAAGTGGATATGATGGCTAGATACCCACATTTATTCTCTACTAGCTCAGTTCTAGCTTGACATATCAGTTTTACTCTCAAACCCTATTTAGTTTTCATGTTCAGTTAATGTTCCCAAGTTTTTTTTATGTATTCAATGTATGTACGATTTGTGAATTCAGCTCAACTATGTAGTTTGAATCGGAGATAGTCATTTCGTCAGTTTTCGGCTTACACGATCAGTATTTGAATGTGATGATTTCATTTCTCTACTTTTTGGTATATTTTCCAACATTCGAGGATGAATACTCCCAAGGGGGAGATATTTTTATACCCCAAAAGCGCAAATATCAGACCAAGGAGTTGAATTGGAGAAAAGTTAAAAATATGGCACCAGGCATCAAGATGGGTCATGGGGTGACCTGTGAGAGTGGCCCACGTGTAGTGATATGACTCATAGGGAGGTCAGGGAAGGAGTTTGAAATTTGAGAATTTGAGATCCCAAGGATGTGACATGAGTCTTGGTCAGGCCCCACTACTCATTAGGTCAGTCATGGGGTGGGGTGAGTAAGAAAAGAGAAGGAAGAAGATAGCATATCTAACAGAAGGACCCCACGAGTTGTGGTTAGTCACCATGATTCGTGGGGAGGGTCGTGGTCAGCTAGTTGAAGAACTATTTGGTATTGAGGCAGTGTGCATGATGGGTGGTGACCCTGAGTCATGGTCACTTGTAATGGATCGTGTTATTACCCGTGACGAGTCTAGATAATCAGATGAGCAGTGTACCTGATGGGCGACTCCACGAGTCGTGATCCTTGATGAAGATTCATTAGGTCCCTCGTTGGGACAAGCTAGTAGTTATTTTCTGCAATTTTGGTAAGGGCTTTTCCATAATTTCTAAGATCCTAAGGCCTAAACTACATCGTTTTGTGTTATGAATGATGACTTTCAAAGGGGTTAAGTTCATTTTAGGCCATATTCATTCATGCATGCAAGGTAGAAGGTGAGAGAGGGTTATCAAGCTTAGTGTTCTTCTATTCCACTTCAATTTCTTCTTGGGTTATCAAAGAAGTGTAAGAATCAGCTATCAACAGGTATATAGGGTTATGAATGGGTGAATTCTTTCACACCCATGCCCAATCCCTCTCTAAATCATGAGATTTCTACGTATAATATATGGGGTTTTGACCCAATGCATGATATTCCTAAACTCTCTACATGGGTATGATTTAAATATGTTTCAACTATTGAATTATGAAGCATGGGAAAGTTTTATAATGTTTTCAATTAAAAATGATGTTTCTAGCTTTATGAATTAAAAAGCCCATTGATGAAAAGTTCATGAAAGAAGAGATTTGTGATGAATGTATGATTATGATGAGATGTTATGATGAAAAGCATGTTTTGAAGCTACACATGTTTATAATGATGTTTTTGATGTGAAATGAGTATTCTCAAGCATGATAATTCTTTGGGAAATGCCCACATGTACAAGTATGATTTATGATTTTCCGAATTAAGCTTACCACATGGTTTTGGTGCGTAGACTCCCAATTATCTAATAGCTTGTGGTATGGTTTGAGTTAAAGCTTCTCCTATGCATCAATTCATATTTGATATGTATTTGATGATTGATCTTCGTCAATAGACGATTTTGAGCTTCATTGAATAATGATGTAGAGCATATGCATGTTTTTGGGAATAGTGTCTAGCATCGAGTAGGCTAAGGGTTGATCACCCTATGCCTCAGAACTACACACCAATGTAGGTTTATACTTATATAGATTACTTCGGGACCTCCCTTGTGAGCTATCCCTGTCCCTATTGGCCTACGAGCTTGATATCGATATCATGGAATCGTCCGTAGCCCTGGCAAGGTTTTGGACGGCTCTACCCACTTGAGTGTGATAGTTGGGACCATGTAAGCTCTATCATGGTATGTCGGTTAAAAGACAAGTCTCCCATTGTTCCTCATGATTTCAATTATGCATGTTTATCATTCATTAGATTCCTATATCTATATATGTTTTAAAGTAGGTTTGACTCAATGTTCAATTTTACTCATTTCTATCAGATTTCAACTTTGAGTCAATCGATTCATTTAAGATGATATGTTATGTTATGATGAGATCACGATTTCAGAAAGAATACATGCATGCCCTACTCTCAGATTCTTAATGTCTATGTTTTACATTATTCATGTCTTTAAATGATTTTACTTATTTAAGAGGCTTTACTTACCTTGTATACTCAGTACATTCCACGTACTACCGCATACGCTTTGCTGTTTCGTTTCATGATACAGGACCCGGCTCTAAGGCCTAGCCCCTCTCATAGTCAGTCTTTCGAGATAGCATCGTACGTTGTGGGTGAGTCCTCACTCTTGAGGACTAGACTCTTCAAATTTTCTTCATGTATTTTCAGTTTCATCTTGTTAGTTAGTTGGGGTCTTGTCCCATCAACTCATGATGTTTAGAGGCTTTTCATACAAAATATGTATTCATCTTCGGATTGTGTATTATGATATTATGTTTGATTTAGACTTCTGCTATGATTATCTTGTTGATTCTTCTATTTTATTGATCGAGTTAGATGTATACTTATGCCATGGGTAGACTTGGGGTCTCTTGGGGCTCCTTGTCCCGTGTAGTGATACGGGCCTTAGTTCCGGTCGTGACACTTCTCGTGACCCCAGTTTTGGAAGTCAAATTTTTTGATTGGTGGTATATAGACTTCATGGATCCTTTTGTGAGTTCTTATGGCCATATGTATAGTGCTATTGGATTATTTTTCAAAGCGGGTAAAAGCTATGGCACTTGTAGATAATGTTGGAAAGAGTTTGACTGCATTTTTGAAAAAGTACATCTCTTCAAGATTTGATACTCCAAGAGCGATTATTTGTGACAGAGGTTCTCACATCTGTAACAAAGCTTTCCATACTATGTTAGAAAAGTAAGGAATTAAGCAACATAAAGTGGTGACCCCTTATCATCTACAATCAAGTGGCCAAGTGAAGGTGTCAAATCGGGAGATAAAAACCATCCTTGCTAAGACTGTGAATGCTAACCAAACTGAATGAGCTCGGAAGCTCAATGATGCTTTATAAGCGTGTCGAACAACATCCAAGAAACCCATTGAAATGCCCCCATATAAGCTAGTGTTTGGTAAGGCATTTCATCTACTAGTAGAGCATGAGCAAAAAGCCTTGTGGGCACTTAAGAAGCTCAACTTAAACTAGACTGATGCCTCGAATCTGAGACTTGAGCAAATCAATGAAATGGATGAGTTTCGGTTAGAAATATATGATAGGGAAGCCCTCTACAAGGAAAAGTTGAATATGTACCATGATCAGAGGATAGAAAAGAGGGAATTCAGTCCCGGATACTTTGTGTTATGGTTCAACTGTAGGCTCCATTTGTTTCCGAGAAAACTCTGATTAAAATGGTATGGGCCATTCAAGGTGTCACAAGTATTCCAATCTGGATGTCACGACCCGGGCATATCTCCCAGATGGAATACAAGACCTAGAACTACGAATGATCCAATCTAACCCATGGTACATGCACAACATAAGCATAAGCATACACTAAGAGAATTAAAGCATAAATCTTAATTTAAGGCATGAGTGGAAGTCTAAAATATCGATAAACGTCAAAACTGGGACGACGACAATTCAAGCGACTGAATATCTATACATCAAGTCTGAAAAGCCTCTAAAATATAAGATGAGCTAAAGGAAAAAAAATCCCAACTAGCTCCACTAAGTCTGAAAACTGAAATGACATGAAAAGACATGAATCAAAATAGATGTCCTCGGATGATGAGGACTCGCCAACACTGAGTTGAATCTCGAGTAAGATCGAATCTAGCAGTGAGGCTGAGACTGATTACCTAAACCTATATCATGAGACGACATAGCACCAAAATATGCAATCAGTACTTTGAATGTAATAAGTATGTAGGATAGTAAAACGTGATAGTAAGGACAGCATCCTAAAAATCATGATCATGAGATAGTCATAAAGCATAAGTTTTTTATCAATATGTAAAGTATAATGACCAATGGTTTGAAAGAAAGATCATAAATCTTGTCATATTTTAAAAGATATGAAAAACTAATAATCTTATTAATGGGTCAAAATACACTATAAAACATGATATTATAATTCTTGAACATGAACATCATAAAACATGAGGAACAGTGCGAGATTCTTATAACCGACATACTCTAAGTGAGCATACATGGAGCCAAACTTGTAACTCTAGTTAGGAGGTGTGTTCATACCTTGCCAAGGGTATGAACCATGAAGGCTTGATTTCTCTCATGAGCCTAGTAGCATAAGGAAAACACTCTCAACTGGTAAGGACTACTTTTAAAGGGAGACACTCTCAACTAGTGAGGACCCCTTATTATACGGTGGCATGTCGTTATGGGACTTTAGTATTCTAGAACCCTTATATGCTCGGTGTTAAATACTACTCCCAAAACATACATACTGCTCATATCATAATCATTAAACACACTTAGTTTTTCATGGGCTATTTTAAATCACGAAATTCATAAATTACTTAACATACATGAACTATCCAAGAAAACAATATTGAGAAATCAGCCATGAAACATAAAGTCGAGATTCATGAAATTCATGCATAATTGGATAATTCATCATAACCTGAAAGTGGAGTTTCATGAGAGTTTTTCATAGTAATCATATAATTATAATCATAAAACATAATTAGAATCATAAGAGTATCAATTTCATAAGAGATCATAGGATTTTTCATCAGAAAGGGCCTAATCCTAGAGATTCATAAAATCACAATTGGAGACTTGAATTCATGAAATTGTGTTTGGTTTGGGCATGAGGGTGGAAGAATTCCCCCATTCATGATCCCACATACCAGGGCTTTGATGACTCCTTACTTAGAATTGAGACCCAAGAGAATTGAGATGAGGAAGAACCTTAATTGTTTGAGAACTTGAGAGGACGAATCTTCAATCTACGGTGTTGGAAGGGAATGAGGGTTAAGGCTAAGTAAAACTCTCTAATACACCCTTTAGGAATTCTAAAATGACTTAATTTGGTAGTTAGGTACATAGGAAGTATGGAAATACCTTTTAAAACTAGTCTGAAAAAAACCCCCTAGCAAACTGTCATGCCTAAACTTGGGAGGCATAACTAGCACCTAGTGCCACACTAGGACCTGGGCTGACCTAGCTGGGCATGGGCACTTTTGGTGCCTGCCAGGAATTCGATATCAAAAAAAAAATAGCTATATCTCAGATGTAAACGCAACCTCGGGCCCGACTAGGCCGCTACATACAACCTGTATAAAAATATCTAACCCAGTAATCATAATAATCAGAGGATCCTATGCAGGCCAACAAGACCACCATGTTGTCTACCTTATAGACAAAGGAAAACAGGCATTCATATGTAAACCAATGCCGACAATGCTTCTAAAAGATAGTCCCACACGGCCAACAACACACGATTAGCTAGGAACTAAACACTGCGGTCTGCAAGCCTCTGAGAGTGATAAATATTGGTTGGGACAGGGCCCTGACCTACACAAAAAAGATATGTAACAAAAGATAGGCGAACCTCTACATTCTGGTAACTCCGAATAAAAGGAGCTAACCTGTAATACCCGTAAGTGAATAAGATTGGACCCGGGATCAAAATTTTGAGTTGGCTGAAAATTGGGAAAAAGTCACAGAATGGATGATATAATGATTCATTCATGGAAACCACGGGTCGTTGTTAGCAGTCGTGGGAGGAATTTGGACCTTGGCAGTTGGGGATACTAAGGGTCACCAACAACTCGTGGTGAGAAGAGATGACCTATGGTCACCAGTCACGGGTTAGGTTGCTAGAATTTCTAGTGCACTTAAAGGATGAGTACCACGACTCGTTGGAAGCAACCATGAGTCATTGTGAGGCTCATGGTAAGTGATGTTCAGAATTTATCAAGGGACTGACAATGGTCGATGCTATGATCCGTGAGAAGAGACCACGACTCGTCCTATTAAGTCGTGGCTAGAATTTGAAGTCAGATGCTGGGTAGTGCAGACAACGGACTATACCACGAATCATTGTAGCGTCCAACAACTCATTGGTACGTCCGTGGGATCAGCCAATGCAGGTTTTCAGGGTGAATTCATTAAGGGTATGTTCGACCTTCCTATGCTCTAGGGCCCTAAACTACATATGTATTTTTCTGGGCATGATAAGATAGGTTAAGTCCCTCTTTCATAATCCATTCCCATGCATGCAAATTAAGAAGATTTTAGGGAGGTCAAGCATAGTTCAAACTTTTCCCTATCAATTCTCCATTTAGCATTCAAGGAATTCTAGAATCTGATCTTACCCAGGTATGTAGGGTTACGAATGGGTGTTTCCATTCACACCAGTGCCCATTCTCTATCAATTTATGAAAATGTATCAAAAATATCAAGGGGTTTTGAATTTATGTTTTGTGAAAATCTAACAATTTACTAATGCGCTGTTATGATATGTGATTTACATCATATTCCATGGATTTTGATCAGATATTACAATTATTTTTTATTATAAATTTATTGATTTCAATTTCTACTCAATTAAGTCTAATTATGCATGATCTATGATTTGATGATTTACAAGTTATATATATGATCTTCAAGTATGCATGGGCCTTATGATTTATGAAATATTGATGATGAAAAGCATGTTTTCAAGTTACTCGTGTTTATAAGAATGTTTTCGAATTAATTGAGTATTGTAAAGCATGGTAAAGTATTGGGCAATGCCCACATATTGAAGAATGATTTACTGTTTATGAAATGGACCTTATGATTTATCGATTTATGATGTTGGCCAACTAAAAGGCCTTTGATTCTTGGCTAATCATGTTTTAATGGGGATCAATGAATAATGAAAATGTTTATTTTATACATGAATCTTAATGAATGATTTTACTAATTTACGTATGAGCCTAATATGCATATTTTTGTGAGACGTGTCTAGCACCGAGCAACCCGGCGTTCAAAGGACTACGTTGGTATCTCATAACCACGTGCCATTGTTGGTTTATAATGATATATTACAATGATAATGATCCCCTTTTTTGTGATATCACATAATGCACGTCCCTCGCCTGGCAAGTCAGGGGCGACTCTGCCCACTTGAGTGACATAGTTGGGGCATCATGTAAGTCTATACCATGATGGTGTCGGTTATGATGAGTCCTCCCATTGTTCTGCATATTTATGAATTGTTATGTTATGATATCGGTTCAAGTGATGATTTGATAAAGTTTCTCTTATGATTATGATATTGAATGATTTATGAATGATTTGAAAACCTTGAGCCTTACGTTATGTTATGATGTTTATGATATAAGCATGATGTCCCACTCTTATGATGTTCTATGAGTTTTATGTATTTTAAATGTCCGTTTTACTTATTTTGCATACTTGGTACATTCCACGTACTGACCGCATACTTTCTATGATGTATTGTTCAATGATATAGGACTTGGCTCTCAGGCTCATCCTCATCCTTAGTCCCTCCCAGAGTTCCCTTTCAAATTTATTGGTGAGTCCTCATGTTCCAAGGGCCATTTGACTAGACATTTATGTTATTCTATGTTTCAGTATTTGGCTGGGTTAGTTGGGGGTGTTTTCCCATCAACCCATCTAATATGGTAGAGGCTTTCAGACAGTATGTAGTACTCAGCTTATGTATATGTCATGTCTTTCCGAATGTTATGATATGTTATATTATTTTTATGTTTCCGTTATACCTTATGTTCATTCTTTCACTTAAAGTGAATGAAGTTAGATGTATGCTTATGACATGGGTCGACATGGGGCCTCTCGGGATTTCTTATCTCATGTTATGATCCGGGTCTACGTTCAGATCGTGACAAACTTGGTATCAGAGCAATAGGTTTGCAGTGTCCTAGGTGTCTGAAAGCCGCGTTAAGTAGAGTCTTTTTCATTGGTATGAAGCACGCCACACTTATGAAGAAGAGGCTATCAGATGTTTAGGAAATGTTCCCTTCTTTCATGATCCATGTTGCACGATGAAAAGTCTTTCTATACTTCTAAGTCGTGCTATTCGCTACTGCAAAATCATGGCTCTTAGAAGAATGAACGGAAGAAGAAATGGAAATGGTGAAGGCCACGAAGATGGAAATGGTCATGGGCATCAGCAAGCCCCACCTGTTTAGGAGCCCCAGGCACCGGAGCCAGTTGCTCACGCGGAGTTTCGGGCAGCTATCCAAATGTTGGTTCAGGCCTTGATCGTTCGGGTTAACTAGCAGGCTGTTGTGCATATCCCATAGAATGGCAATACGGCAGCAGCCCAGATTAGAGATTTGTTTAGGATGAACCCTCCAGAGTTCCTTGGGTCCAAAGTTGATGAGGACCCGCATGAGTTTATTGATGAGATTGTGAAGAACACCCAGGTTATGGGGGTGAATAGGGTTGAATGTGTAGAGTTGGCCTCGTATCAGTTGAAAGGGGTCCCACATATCTGGTTCAGGCAATGGAGGGACACTAAGGACACCAGAGCAGGGCCATTTACTTGGGAGGAGTTTCACATGGTGATCCTAGATCGGTTCTTCCCTTGAGAGATTAGGGAGTTAAAGGCAGCAGAATTTGTGAATTTGAAGCAGGGGAAGATGGTGGTACAGGAGTATGCTCTGGAGTTCACTTGCTTGTGAAATATGCCCCAGAGTTAGTTGTTGATCAGAAGGTACGGGTGAGCCGATTTGTTCATGGTGCAACGAGTTATTTGGTTGAAGACTGCAGGATTGCCATGCTTCATCAGGATATGGACTTTCCTCATATAGTGTTGTACGCCCAGCAGATGGAGGCGACTCATGCAAGGGAGAAGGAGGCAAAGAGGGCTTGGAAGATAGCCATGGGATTACTCATCAGAGATTCGACGGTGGTCATCGCCCTCAGTTTCAGCAGAGGTCACTAGTTTCAGCACCATCATCAGCTAGTGTTCCATCAAGACCCAAGGGTGATTAGAAGATCAAGGCTTCCAGATTGATGGACCAGAGGGATAAGCAGGTGGAGCGTACCTCCCCAGCCTATGGAAAGTGCGACAAGATTCATGTCGGGGAGTGTTTGCTCGGCTCGGATATTTGCTATGGGTGTGGTAGGTCCGGCCATATGCGCCGAGCATGTCCATTTGCTAGACAGGATGGTGATAGAGGCCATGCGCAAACCACCAGGACAACAGCAACTCCAACATGCTCAACTCCGTAGGGAGCATCTTCTAATGGGGGTGGCAGACAGTGCCAAAACAAATTCTATGCCCTTGCCTCACGTCAACAGCAGGAGACTTCACTGGATATGGTCACTGGTATGTTATAAGTTTTCCATATTGATATTTCTTCTTTGCTAGATCTGGGGGATACCTTGTGATTTATGACTCCTTATATTTCTAGTGACTTTGGAGTAAGTCCTGAGACTCTGTCAGAACCATTTTCAATTTCTACTCCTGTTGGTGATTCGGTTGTAGCTAGGCGGGTGCATAGAGGATGCCCGCTCACTATATTGCATAAAGTCACCTCCACAGACCTTGTAGAGTTAGCCATGACTGACTTTGATATTATTCTTAGAATGGATTGGTTGTATGCGTGTTATGCTTTGGTAAATTGTAGAACTCGAGCAGTGGAATTTCCTTTTTCAGGTGAGCTAGTCTTGGAGTGGAATGGTAGTTCGGTGGTACCTGTTGGACATTTCATTTCCTATCTTAAGGCCTGGAAGATGATTTCTAAGGGTTTCTTCTATCATCTAGTTCGGGTTAAGGATGTTGAGTCTGAGACCCCAACTATCCAGTCAGTTCTAGTGGTGCATGAGTATCCAGAAGTATTCCAAGATGATTTACTAGGTGTTCCTCCCAAGAGGGAAATTGATTTGGGTATTGACCATCTACCCGACATGCAACCTATCTCTATCCCTCCTTAGAAGATAGCTCTATCCAAGCTAAAGGAGTTGAAGGATCAGTTGAAGGACCTGTTAGATAAGGGCTTCATTAGACCAAGCAAGTCTCCATGGGGTGCACCAGTCTTATTTGTTCGGAAGAAGGATGGTTCACTTCGCATGTGCATTGATTATCGGCAATTGAACAAGGTCATTAGTAAGAATAGGCATCTTTTACTCAAGATCGATGATTTGTTTGACCATCTACAGGGTTCCAAGTGTTTCTCAAAGATAGATCTCAGGTTTGGGTATCATCAGCTCAGGGTGTGGGAGTGTGATATTCCGAAGACAGCCTTTAAGATGCGGTATAGTCATTATGAATTTGTAGTTATGTCTTTTGGACTAACAAATGCTCCTGCAACTTTTATGGATTTGATGAATAGTGTGTTCAAGCCGTACCTGGATATGTTCGTGATCCTGTTAATTGATGAAATCCTTATATACTATCAGAGCAAGGAGGAACATGCCGTTCATTCGAGAGTAGTTCTTCAAACTCTCAGAGATCATTAATTGTATGCCAATTTTAGCAAGTGCAAGTTGTGGTTGAATTCGGTAGCATTTTTGGCCATATGGCATCAAGCGAAGGCATAAAAGTGGATTCTCAGAAAATCGAGGCGGTGAAGAATCGGCCTAGACTGGTGAACCCTTTAGATATTTGGAGTTTCTTAGGTTTAGCTGGCTATTACCGGAGATTTGTTGAAGGTTTTTAATCTATTGCAGTGCCTTTGACCTAGTTGACTCAGAAGAAGGTGAACTTTAAGTGGTCGGATCCTTGTGATAAGAGCTTCCAATAGTTGAAGACTCGCCTTACCTCTGCAGAGTTAGTAGAATTGTCCATTACTGATTTCGACATCATTTTGGGTATGGATTGGTTGTTTGCATGTTATGATTCGATTATTTGTAGGACCCGTACAATGGAGTTTCATTTTCTGGGTGAGTCAGTTGTGGAGTGGATGGGTAGTTCGGCAGTGCCAGCAGGTCGGTTTATCTCCTATCTTAAGGCTAGGAAGATGATCTCTAAGGGGTGTGTGTACCACCTACTTAGGGTTAAGGATGTGGAGTTTGAGACCCCGACTATTCAGTCAGTTCTGATGGTGTACGAATACCCGGAGGTGTTTCCCTAGGATTTATCAGGTGCTTCTCTGAAAAGGGAAATAGATTTCGGTATTGATCTATTGCAAGATACGCATCCTATTTCTATCCCTCCTTACAGGATGGCTCCAACTGAGTTAAAGGAATTGAAGGAGCAGTTGAAGGATCTGTTGGACAAGGGCTTCATTAGACCGAGCCAGTCTCCATGGGGTGCACCAGTTCTATTTTTTCGAAAGAAGGACTGTTCCCTTCGCATGTGTATTGACTACCGGTAGTTGAACAAGGTTACAGTCAAGAACAGGTACCCCTTACCCAGGATTGATGATTGTTTTGACCAGTTTTAGGGTGCCAAGTGCTTCTCCAAGATTTCCCTCAGGTTTGGGCATTACCAGCTCAGAGTTCGGGAGAGTGACATCCCGAAAGCCGCTTTCAAGACTCGGTATGGTTACTACAAATTTTTGTTATGTCTTTTGGGCTAACCAATGCTCTTGCAGATTTTATGGACCTGATGAACAAGGTGTTCAATCAATATTTGGATATGTTTGTGACCATGTTCATCGATGACATTCTTATATACTCTCAGAACGAGGAGGAGCATGCCACTCATTTGAGAATAGTGCTGCAAACCCTCAAGGATCGTCAGTTGTATTATAATTTTAGCAAGTGTGAATTTTGGCTGAACTCAATAGCATTTCTGGGCCATGTGGTACCAAGCGACGGCATAAGGGTAGATTCCCAGAAGATAGAGGCGGTGAAGAATTGGCCTAGACTGGTGAATCCTGTAGAAATCCGGAGTTTCTTGGGCCTAGTAAGTTATTACAAAAGGTTTGTGGAAGGTTTCTCATCTATTGCACCACATTTGACTAAGTTGACTCAGAAAGAGGGGAAATTCCAATGGTCGGATGCTTGTGAGAAAAGCTTCCAAGAGTTGAAGACCCGACTAACCTCAGCACTAGTGTTTACATTAACTGAGGGTACTGATGTTTTTTTTGTATGTTGTGATGCTTCGACAATCGGACTGGGATGTGTGTTGATGCAGCGTGGGAAGGTAATAGCGTATGCCTTGAGACAGCTGAAGGTCTATGAAAAGAATTAACTGACCCATGATCTTGAGTTGGCCGCGGTAGTGTTTGCATTGAAGATATGGTGGAATTACTTGTATGGGGTCCACGTAGATGTATTTACGGATCACAAGAGCTTGCAGTATGTGTTCACCCAGAAGGATCTAAATCTTCGACAAAGGAAGTGGTTGGAATTACTTAAGGACTATGACATGAGTGTCCTTTACCAACCGGGCACGGCTAATGTTGTTGTGGATGTGCTTAGTAGACTATCCATGGATAGTGTGTCCCACGTGAATGAGGGAAAGAAGGAGTTGGTGAAGGATGTCCACCAACTCGCAAGGATGGGAGTTAGATTGATCAATTCGATAGATGGCGGTGTTGTTGTACATAACGGGTCAGAATCATCCTTGGTAATTGATGTTACATCCAGGCAAGACGAGGATCCAATATTGAGGAAGCTAAAGGAGGCGGTGAGGAGTCAGAAGGTGGAGGTCTTCGCCCAAGGGGAAGATGGTGTGCTACGATACCAGGGACTACTATGTGTTCTGGACGTTGATAATTTGGGAGTTCAGATATTGCATGAGGCACATGGTACCAGATATTTGATTCATCCAGGATCCACAAAAATGTATCGGGATTTGCGAGAAACCTATTGGTGATATGGTATGAAGAAAGATATTGCAGAGTTCGTAGAAAAATGCCCAAACTGCCAGCAAGTGAGAGTGGAACATCAAAGGCAGGGAGGCGTACTTCAGGATATCAGCATTCCTACTTGGAAGTGGGAAGAGATTAATATGGAATTTGTTATAGGCCTACCTCATACTCGCCGACACTATGACTCCATTTGGGTGGTGTGGATAGGCTAACTAAGGCGGCACATTTCCTACCGGTCAAGACCACGGATTCAGCGGAGGATTATGCTAAGTTGTATATTCGGGAGTTAGTTCAGCTTCATTTAGTTCCCTTGTCTATTATTTCAGACCGAGGTACTCAGTTTACTTATCAATTCTGGCATTCGTTTCAAAAGGGACTTGGGATGCAAGTTAATCTCAGTACAACCTTCCATCCACAAACAGACGGAAAATCAGAATGAACCATTCAGACCCTTGAGGATATGTTGAGGCCATGCGTTGTGGATTTTAAAGGTAGTTGGGATGATCATTTTCCCTTGATCGAGTTTTCTTATGATAACAATTACCACTCCAGTATCCAGATGGCACTGTTCGAGGCTCTTTGCGGGCGGAGGTGTAGGTCTCCCATCGGATGGTTCGAGGTTGGTAAGGAAGCTACGATAGGACCAGATTCCACTCACGAGGCGATGGTAAAGGTTCAGTTGATAAGGTATCAGTTGAAAATCGCTCAGAGTCATCAGAAATCATACGCTGATGTGAGGAGAAGAGAGCTGATGTTTGATGCGGATGACTGGTATTTCTAAAGTTGTCTCCCATGAAGGGAGTCATGCGGTTCGGAAAGAAAGGTAAACATAGTACCTGCTATGTTGGCCCCTACCGGGTTGTGAGAAGAGTTGGTAAGGTGGCGTATGAGTTGGACTTGCCCTCGGAGCTATCTTCGGTTCATCCTGTCTTTCATGTGTCACTTTTGAAGAAGTGCTTGGGTGATCCAGCCTTGGTAGTTCCGGTAGACATCATTGGGGTTAAAGACAGCCTCAACTATGATGAAATTTCCTGTGGAAATCTTAGATCATCAAGTCCGTAAGCTAAGGACCAAAGAAGTAGCTTCAATTAAAATATTATGGAGGAATCAGCATGCTGAGGGAGCTATGTGTGAAGCCGAAGCATATATGATGGCTAAATACCCACACTTGTTCTCTACCGGCTCAGTTCCAACTTGAGGTATCAATTTTGCCCTATGACTCTATTAGTTTTCATGTTCAGATTGTGTGTGCAAGTTTCGTTTATATGTATTATTGCATATGTGAAGCATGAGATTAGTTCAGCTATGTGGTTTGATTCAGAGGTAGTCATTCCGTGAAAATTTCGGTTAAAATGATCAATATATAGCTATGATAAATTATATGTTTCTTTTTGCTGCTTGTTTCCTACACTCGAGGACGAACGTTCCCAAGGGGGAGATATTGTAATACCCCGAAAAGGCCTACGAATAGACCCGGGAGTTAAAATTGAAAAGTGCAGAAAACTGGCAATAATATCACAGGACGGACGACCCTACGACTCGTGGTAGGATACCACGAGTCGTCATATGCAGTTGTGATTTGGGAAGTTACGGAATCATAGGAAATAATGGATGGTACATCGACCCATTTTCAGGAACAACGAGCCGTTGGGAGGTCGGGACTTAGGCTGAGGAGGAAGCAACAGGCCATCCGACGATCCGTGGTGAGAGACAATGACTCGTTGTTTCAAGTCATTACTATCATAGAGGTTTCCAGTGCATTCAACAGATGGAAACCACGACTCATTGGAAGTCACAACGTGTCATGGTGAGGCTCGTGGAAAGGGGAGTCAAATTGGTCAAGTAGTTGCCAATGGTCGATTCAATGACTTGTGGTTTGAAGTAATGAATCATCCTGACAAGTCGTGGGAAGGGATCTGAGATGTGTTATGAGGAAATGCACCCGATGACTCGATACCACCGAGATGTGGTATGTTGCCACGACCCGTTGGGTCGGTTGTTGGTCCGTCCGGAACAGTTTTCAGGAAACTTATTTTAAGGGTATTTTTGACCTTTCCACATTTTTAGCCCCTAAACTACGTCGTTTTGGATATTTTATGAGTATGATAATATGAGTTAAGTCCTTTAGGCATTCCCATTCTCATGCATGGATTTTAGAAAGGTGTTTGGGAGATTCAAGGCCTTTTTCCCCAAATTTTCTTCAAATTTCTTTTTGGGTGTTCAAGGAACTTTGAGTCTCTCCATTCCGAGCTATGCAGGGTTTTAAAATGGGTGGAATTCTTCCTCACCCACGCCCAATTTAGACTAAAGTCATGAATTCTCCTACTCAAATTCCATAGGGTTTTACCCAAATCATGTCAATGTGATTTCTCCTTATGGGTATGTTTTAGTTGAGTTTTATTCATTAAAATATGCATGTTGGGCAGGTTTAGTATTATTTTCTTCAAGATCATGTTTCAATCTTTTTAAATATAAATTGCCTATCTATGGAAGTTCATGGAAATTATGATTTATGATTAGTATTCATCATTTTATGTTTATTGATTATGGAAATGCATGAATCCTAATTACCCATTTTTATGAGCATATTTTGAAAGAATTTAGTACGAGGAAGCATTGGGCAATCCCATATGATGAAGAAGGTTTTACGATTTATGAAACGAATTTCATGATTTATCAATTTATGATATTGATAGATAAAAAGGGCCGTGATTCTTGGTTAAGCATGTTTTAAAGGGGATCAATGATGATAAATGTTATATCTTAGCAAATGAATTTCTATGCATGATGTTAATGATTTATTTATGAGCCTATATGCATGTTTTTGGGAGTCGTGTGTAGCATCGAGTAGCCCGACGTTCAAAGGACTACGCTGGTGTCTCATAACTACGTGCCACCATCGGCCTTAAATGTTATGATGTTATGATAATGATCCCCTCAAATGTGATATCACGCCTTATGCACGACCCTCGCCTGGAAAGCCAGGGTCGGCTCTGCCCACTTGAGCAAGACAGTTGGGCATCATGAAAGGTTCTACCATGATGGTGTCGGTTATGACGAGTCCCCCTATTGTTCCACATGTTTTATGCATTGTTATGTATATGTTATTGTCTTAAGTTATATTTTGATAAAGGTTTCTTACGATTATGATAATGAATGATTATAATTATTTGAAAGTCTTGAGCCTTATGTTTTATTACAAATATTTTTGATGCAAGTATGATGTCCTTCTCCTATGTCTATTTATGAGTTTAGTTTACTTTTGAAATGTCTGTTTTACTTACCTTGCATATTCAGTACATTCCACGTACTGACCGCATATATTCTATGCAGTATCATTTCATGATACAGGGTCCGGATCTCAAGCTCATCTCACCCTTAGGCCATCTCAGCTTACGCTTTCAGCTTGTTGGTGAGTGCTCATGTTCCGAGTGCTCTTTTACAGACTTTAATGTTTTTTACGTTCAGTTTTGGTCGGGTTAGTTGGGGATGTTTTCCCATCAACCCATCTTATGTATTAGAGGCTTTCGGACAAGTATATAGTACTCAGCTATGTAAATGTTGGTATTTCTTGAGGCTATGTTATAATTACGTTTCCGCTATATCTTTATGATTATCGTTCCGCTTATTTGAATGAGATTAGTTGTATGCATGAGCCATGGGTCGGCATGGGGTCCCTCGGAGTCCCTTGTCCCGTGTCTATAATCCGGGTGCATGTTCAGGTCGTGACAAACTTGGTAGCAGAGAAATAGGTTTGAAGTGTCTTTGTCACGACCTGAGAGTACACTGGGATTGTAAACATGGGACAGGGAACCTCGAGAGGCTCCACGTCGACCCATGGCATAATCATCACCATACACTTAACATAAGAAACGTCAAACATCATAAACAAGCGGAAGAACTTACTACGAACTGATATAAATCAAAACAACTACTTAATAACATTTAAATACAACGTTGATCCTGTCTAACAAGGCCGAAAGCCTTCTAATAACTAATGAGTTGCTAGGACAAGCCCCTAGCTAACTCCAAGGGTCTGAAAACTAAAACAAGATAAAATGAGAATATAAACCACGTTCTCGGAAGATGAGGACTCACAGCTAGCAGCTAGAAGAGAAGGAAGCGTATCTAGTCACGCAGCTGGACCTGGGAGACTTGAGTCTATATCATAAAATGATACAACACAAGAGGCGTGCGGTCAGTACTTGGAATGTACTGAGTATGTAGGAATGTAAACAAATATCTCATCAGCAGCAATATACAAATAGGGAGTACTGTAAATCACCGGATTAGTAACATAACCGAAACGAGATACAACAATCTATATGATATCAACATATTCATATAATCATAATCACATGATAAGGACATGCATTGTTACAAGTTCAACTGGAGCACAAAAGTATTAATCTTATGACACAGGAATGCAAAGTAATGAATGATATATAACGGGTCCCAGACTGTCCAAGGAAACATTCTCACTCGCGAAAATCCCTAACCATTGAAGGAAGGGAAAAATTTTGATATAAGAATTCACTGAGTAACTAGGGATGTACGAAATACTCTTGCTAACGAGGACTCCTGACTGACTAGGGAAATACTCTTGCAAATGAGAAATCCTGACCAACTACGGAAATACTCTTACTAACGAGAAATCCTGACTGACTTGGGGAAATACTCTTCCTAACGAGAAATCCCGAATGACTAGGGAAATACTCTTGCTAACGAGAAATCCCAACCGACTAGGGAAATACTCTAGCTAACGACAAATCCCGACTGACTAACGCTAATCCAAATTGCAACAGCTAATCCGAGACAAAAGGAAAGTTACTAATTTTCATCATACAACATTCTTATCAATAGGGTGGGGATACTTTCTAATAACATCAATTCAACAGTTTCAACATTATTCTCATGCACATTATGAACTTCATCATGGAATCCAATTTATAGCTATCTCAAGCATCTCTTGCTAACAAGTATTCTACAGGGTCACACAATGCATATACTGTCATGACATTCCGAACTCCAAGTTCATCTCATTCACATGTAATACGAGATAATGCATGGTTTATAAATATAACTCATACTCTATCAAGATATATGACTTCGCTTATTTAGGTTTACAACATTCCACACACTTTTCACAATCACCCCTTTGTTAACTCTTTAGACATGGGCATTTTAGATTCCAAGATTTTTATAAAAACAATTTTAATAAGGAAAACAATGTAGAATCTGCCCGAACTTCGTAGTTCAACAAAATCTTCTTACACCAAATTAATTAAATCTAAAGCAGGGTAAGGGCACCTAACTTATTTCAATTACTCAAGTCCATAACTTCTACTCAATACCATATGATCATCAACATCATACTAAAGTCATTAGAGTTAATTATGCAATATTTTCACACTTCCATCGTGTTCATGAGTTTCTATGATAATCATGAAAGGAATGTACGATTCCTAATTAATGATAGCATCATTTAGGGAGAACCTACTACATGCATACATACTCACCTAATCTTCACAATTTCATCATATTAATGCATGATTACGACAATCCAGTGAACAATAAGCAGAACCCATTTATTACTCAAGTCAATTCATGAAGAACATGCTACCATCATACAATCCTGACATGTAATCCATAATCCAAGGCGACCCATTAATTAATATTCCAATTCATTCCATAATCGCAGTAAATCTTAGCATTTAGAAAAAAGATGTGGAAGAAATTACCCATTATTCAAAACCCTAGATCTTGATATTTTAAATAATTTAAATTGTGTTGTTATTAAAAACATTTTGGGGCACAAGGATGAAAAGATATCCTTGTTGACGTCCCACATACTTGGTAGATGAAAAATCCCGCTTGATTGTCTTCCTTGGAGCTTGAAGAACACCATGGTGAAACCCCTAGGATATTTGAGAATAGAGGAGGAAGAAATAGATTGAGAGAACGAGGGTTTAGGCTTAGGAAAACCCTTAAAAACTTCCCCAAACATACCCAAAACGACATCACTTTAAATCTGGGAGCATGGTATTTTACCAGCCTGCCCCTAAGAAAAATTTGAAAAATTTCCCAAACTGATGCCACGACTCACCTGACGAGTCGTGCTACACCCGAAGACTCGTTAGGTGAACTCGTCAAGTCTACTGGAAATTCTCAACCTCTAGGACACGACCAACGTGATGACTCGTCACTAGACCTGACGACTTTTCATGTCCTTCCATCAAGTACACTGTAAATCCTTTTTAAAGCCGAAACTCCTCCCTGATAACGACTGACACAACGAGCCGTTTCCACTCATAACGACTTGTCAGGTCATCCGTCGCCACTGCCTCCTGACCTCCACCCCACGACTGCACATGACGACTCGTGGTATCCCACCACGAGTCGTTAAGTCTCCCGTCCTGAGATATTTTTGCCAGTTTTTCTACACTTTTCCAATTATACTTCCCGGGTCCATTCTTAGCCCCTTCCGGGGTATTACAGTCCAAAATCCATGTTAGGTAGAGTCTTTTTCATGGGTGTGAAGCGCGCCACACCTATGAAAAAGAGGCTACTAAACATTTTGGGAAATGTTCCCTTCATTCATGTTCTATGTCGTGCGATGAAAAGCTTTTCCATCCTTCTAATTCATGCGATTCGCGATTGCAGAATTATGGATCCTAGAAGAATGAATGGAAGGAGGAATAAAAATGATAAAGGCCACGGATATAGCAATCATCATGGGCATCAGCAAGCCCCACCTGTTCCGGAGCCCCAGGCACTAGAGCCAGCTACCCACACCGAGTTTCACCTATGCTAAGCTTCACTTGTGTACGAAGGCCTTTCTGAAAAAATATCCAAAACTATGTGGTGAACTAAGTACCTATTGATCTTGGTAAAATTTATATTCCCAAGTGATACTCAATTGTGTCATTTTTGCCTTGTTTATCTATTGATGTTTATACATTCTCATGTGATTTGTAATAAAATGGAAATTTATACTAACCAACATGATTAGCGTTGTTTTGCAGGTGAAATATAATTTTGGGAAGCTAAAATGCATGTTGGGAGAGATCGGGGGTGGAATCGGATGCTAGAAAGGGAAGACGCACTTGAAGGCACAAATTAAAGGGGCTCCGCGATAGAGCCGTGTCACACTGCCATCGCGGATGCCTTCTGCCTGGATATGGAATTTTTGGCCAAATTCTAGTGAAGGTGCGCGTTGGGGCTGTGGCACGTTGGCCTAGCCCCGCGTTACACGCCGTGCCACATTGGGCCTTAATACCTGGACAACCAAATTCCAGTAAGGGTCCGCGTCAGTGGTGTGTCACGGAGGCAGTGCTCCGCGATGCACTCTGCGACACATTGCTTGTTATTCCGGGAAAAATTCCCACTAGTATAAATAGAACACTTAGGTTCGTTTTTAATTATTCTGACTTGGTGGAGCAAGAACGTGGGTTACAGGCAGTTGAGGGGACGAAAATCTCAGGGTTTTTCTCTATCTCTTTTTTATTTAATTCAATTGCTTGTATGATTAACACTCATTTAATGATGTTTAATCCACAAATGAGTGGCTAAATCCTCTTCTTACTGAGGTTAAGAACAATTGTATTGAAATGTAGTTATTGATCAATTGATTTTTCATCTTTTCTTCCATGGTTGTTCTATTGATTCTTGTTCTTACTACATTAATGTGTGGCCAATGTTAATGTATATCTAAAAAGTCCGGTTTCACTCGAGAGAGCAAGAAATTGGAAAGTTGTGAATTGATAGGATATGATCTTTTCCTAGTTCGAGAAAATTGAGAATTGATTTACTTTCAGGATAGAAATATACCTAAAAGTCGTATTAGCTAATTAAGGAATCGGTTTTGTATGGCTAGAACATGAATTTCGTTTTATCACAGAAATGTAGGTGGACGGTTCATGATTCTTAGGTTGGGTTAAATGCGAGAGTTTTAATCCATTGTAAATAATTCTTGACTAGCAACCGGAGGAAAGATTAACCAAAGTGTATCGATAATTTGTTTCTTTACATGTTCATTTAACCTCAGCATGCTCATATTCATAGTTCAGACTCAAATTGTATATTCGTTTTATAATTAGCATAAAATTAGAAACCAAAATACCAAACTCTTCTTCACACCGTTGTCTACATTTTTAGAGTTAAATTATAGTGACACTTGAGTAGATTGTTACCCTAACCCAGTCCCTGTGGGATCGATACTTGGCTTACTTAAGCCACTTTACTACTTGTTCGACCACGTGCACTTGCGTGTAGCTATATACCCACAAGCACGCGAATAAGTTTTTTGCACTGTTGCCGGGGACTGGCAATTGGTAAATTTTTCTTAAGTGTTAGTTTACTATTTCTTCTTAGTGTTGACAACTTGGTCTTAGCCTGTACTTTGCAGATACTAATCTTTGTTGAACACTGGCAAGAGACAAGGAGCTGGTGGACTCATATTTAGAGCCTGAAAGACAATTTCATCATCAAAGGAGAGAAGCTCTAGAGAAAAAGCTGTAGTTGCTCAGACGAACAATCATGGAGCAACAACAGAATCCACCAGTTGTAAGGGCAATGTTAGTGCTCGAGGATATGGCAGCTAGGCCGGTTCGCGAGGTGGCAATCCCACATGCTAACAATGTCACATCTAGCATCTGCAAACCTGAGCCAGGAGAGAGGTTCGAGCTCAAACAAAACATGGTGCAATTGCTGCACATCAGCGGGCAGTTAACAGATCTCTCTCACGAGGATCCACAGCAGCATCTCCTAAATTTTTGGAGATAAGTGACACTTACATCCCCGCTGGAGTGTCATCAGATTATGTCAGGCATACATTGTTCCCATTTTCACTGTTGGGAGAAGCCAAGAGGTGGTTGAAAGCTGAGCCACCTAATTCTATTACTACGTGGGATGATCTTGCAAGGAAATTCTTGATATCATTTTTTCCATCCGGTAAAACAGCAAGACTTATAAGTCAAATTCTAAGTTTTAAATAGAGAGAGGGAGAGAATCTGTATCAGGCTTGGGAGAGATTCAAGTCTATGTTGCGGGATTGTCCTCATCATCATCAATCCAATGATGTGCTGGTGCACACTTTTATAGAGGGTTTGGAACCCCACACAAAAATCTTGCTAGACTCAGCAGCTAGGGGACAAGCATTGGAGAAAACTTATGAGGAGTTGTATACCTTGTTAAATCGTATTTCGCAGGGAAATCCTGGAGTGGAATGCTGATTCGTCAAGAGGAGGAACAAGGAAAGCAGTAGGAGTCCTAGAAGTGGATGGTTTTACAGCTATTGCTGCACAGATAGCTGCTTTACAGAATCAACTCAACACCTACTTCAGTAACATGACAATGAACCAAACTCAAGCCCCAGTGAATGTAGTGCAGCAGATTTGGTGTGAAGTGTGCGGGAGTAGTGAGCACTCAGCTGAGTGTTGTGGAGCAAATCCTGATTCGGTGAACTTTGTGGGAAATGTACAGAGGAACAACCACCTACAGTATAGCAACAGCTACAATTCCAACTAGAGGAATCACCCGAATTTCTCTTGGGGTAGCAACAACCATCAAGGGCAAAGTTCGAGTCAGGGGGCGTAGAGGAATCTAGGAGGGCAGCAGAACTATTAGGCACAATATAGAAACAACAATGCACCTCCTCCACCACCATCACCCAGCATTGAGGAGATGTTCAAGACAATGATAGCTAACCAAGCTCAATTGCAGGCTGACTATGTGAAATTGGCAGCCGAGGTAAATAACAACCAGTTAGCTACTAAGGCACTGGAGTATCAATTTGGGCAATTTGCTGGAGCACAAAACACCTGGCCTAGAGGAGGACTCCCGAGCAACACGGATCCCAACCCCAAGCAAGTGAATGCAGTGACCACAAGGAGTGGTTTGCAGCTTAAAGAGGTGGAACTAGAAAGACCACCTCAACAATCAGGAGCAACAGAAGTTGAGACGGAGCAAATTGATGAGAGGGGGATGAAAAAGGAGGCTGAATCAGAAAGACCACCACCCCCGTTCCCTCAAAGACTAAAGAAACACAAGGAGGAGGCGTGTTTCAAGAAATTCATGGAGATGCTGAAATAGGTACATATTAATTTACCTCTTGTTGATGTTTTGCAGGCAGTGTTGATGTACGCAAAGTATATTAAGGACATCGTGGCGAACAAAAGTCGGTTGACTGAGTATGCTACGGTGGCTCTCACGGAGGAGTGCACTTCCCGGATACAAAACCGGTTGCCCACAAAGCTCAAAGACCCTGGGAGCTTTACTATACAAATTACAATTAGGAAAAGTATCCGAGCTCATGGATTATGTGATTTGGGAGCGAGCATTAATTTGATGCCATCATCGGTATTCCAGAAGTTGGGTCTAGGGAGTCCTAGACCCACAACAGTGATATTGCAACTAGCGGATCGGTCCTTAGCCAGACTTGATGGCATTGTGGAGGACGTGCTGGTGCAAGTGGGCTCCCTTATCTTCCCAATAGATTTCGTCGTGCTGGATTTTGAGCCAGATGCGGAAGTCCCATTTATTTTGGGACGTCCTTTCTTGGTGACCGGGAAAGTGCTAATTGATGTAGCTGCAGGGCAGCTAACCATGCGAGCACATGACAAGGTGGAAGTGTTTGATGTATACAAGGCCACCAAGCTCCCGGCTGTGTACGAGGAACTCTCGGTGGACAACGTAATTGATCGAGCTGATGATGCACAAATAGTTGAGCCACGAGAGTTATTGGGAAAACCACCGGAGCGATGTAAGCATTACTGGGGTGATGACGGTGGTCGAGAGAAAATGTCTGTCACCCTAGAAGATGACTGAGCTTAAGGACGTCGAGCCGCAACGGTAAACCAAGCGCTGCACGAGAGGCAACCCGTGAAAGTTTCTTTGTAAGATGTGAATAGATTTTGTAGAAAAAGAAAAATGAAAAAAAAGAAAGAAAAAAGAAAAGAGGAAAAAATAATCAAAACCAAAATCTTTATATTTGTTATATTTTTTATTTTTTTAGTGAAACCTATATTTCTAACAAATTTCTTGTTGTGAGATGAATCTCAGGTTGAACGGAGGAGAAATATGCAAAGAATCACAAAGGAAAAATTGAGGTATGAAAAATAATCAAAAGTGGCAACACGGTGAGCCCACGCGATGGCTCCGTGTCACGGAGGAGGGCCTCCGCGTTACCCTCCATGACACGTTGAAGGTAATTCTGGAATTTTAAAAAATTTCAGAACACCTGCACGATGGCTCTGTGTCACGGAGGGCATGCTCTGCGTTACCCACCATGACACGTTGAGGTGTATATCACGACAGGTCACACCGGGTCACCGGGTGACCCGCGCGAAAAACCCCCCTTTTAACCCCGATTTTCCCTCATTTTTTCCCATTCCTCACCTCTTCCACGACAAACAACCCAAAATTCCCCCCTTCCCCAACGTGCCACGGCCTAGGATTTCAATTTTATCAACTTTTCTTCGATATCATCGAATTTAAGGTATGTTTGTTAACTTCATCTCATTTCTTACCTTATTTTTCCAATTTTTAGCATAGGAAGTGAAGATAACTTGCCCTAAGTAGAAATTAAGCTTAAATCCGATTGAGTTATTGTTGATTGACGTTCGTAGAATCATTGTGATTGCATGAACTCGAAAATTACATAGCTTGATAGGATTTTTAATAAAAGCATAGCTAGGGCTTGAATTTGAGTGTAAAACGGAAAAATCGAGTTGAACTTTGGAATTTTAGTTGGGTTGTTTATGTTGGGTGAGATGAGTCAGTTGTGCTAAATGTAATATGCTAAAAGACCGACGGATTTTCGGGTCAAGGAAATTGTGGAAATTGCAAGAAATGGATGAATTATAGGGATTCATGTAGTTAAATTCTTTTCTTGTTTCTTTGTTCTCCTTGCTAAGTGCTATGTGATGAAATGTTATCGAGGGTTATTATTGTGACTAGTTGTACGAAGTCTGAGTAGTACATAGAATGTATACCGTCGAATTCACTAAACATATTTATTATGTTTTGTTGTTTGTTTGTGGAAATAAGTACGATCTTGCCGTAATGTGTGATTTTGGCTAAAGACTAGGTGTGGGGTAGCCTAGCTTAACCCAACCTTAGTCGAAGCTAATTTTAATTGGCTTAACATTGAACTTGTGTGTTTGGTTTGACAGGAACAATGGAAAGCAGGCAAGACAAGGGAAAAGACGCATCAACATCAGGCGCCGGAAGAAAAAGAATTAGGCTGGGAACTGCAGTCCTAGCAGCACCAGCGGTTCCACGCGGCCAACGCCGTCAAACGGAACCAGATGGGTGACAGAGGAGGGGAAGAAATGGTACGCGAAGCACAAGAAAAGCAAATACTTCCCCAAAGAACACATTGACAGGGAACCGTTGGCACAGGAGTTCCCCAGGATTGTCCACAGGATCGAGGCAGCCGGGATGAATTTCATCTTTGAAGAGCCCAAGGAATGCAACTTGCACTTCATTCGGGAATTCTATGCCAACTGGAACCCGACTCTCAGAAGTCACACCATCAAGATAGGGGCAAATAGTCACTTTTGAGCCCCACCACCTTAATGCTATCTTAGGGGCGCGAGACACAGACGCCCATGTGCTTCGACAGCTGAATATCACTCCACCATATGCAGACATCAGATGCACTTTGTGTGGAACCTGGTCGACAGCTCGGTGGAGCAGGCATAAGGAGAGGGGCTACCATTAGACCTTGCCCTACTTATAGATGAACAGGGAAGCCAGGATATGGCTGAAGATTGTTTGTTCTAGCCTGATCCCGGGGGTGCATATGACAGTTGTTACCCGGGATTGTGTATGCTTGGTATACGCCCTGATGAAAGGGCTGGAGATCAATGTGGGGGCGGTGATTATCTCCGCCATGAAGAGAGCCCGTTTGCATCAAGGGCACCGGTACGGGTTTGGTGGATTACTCACCACATTCCTGAGGGGCCTGGATATTGAGGAGGAGGCCCTTGACTACATCCCGCAGATGGAGCGGCGGGCCTTAGATGTCACCAAAACTAAGGCACCCAACACCACTCACGGACCAGTTCTTACACTAGCCGAGTGACATGCTTGGGATGATCAGTACATGGCTCGCATGTACGGGATGTAGATGCTCCAACTGCGAATAGGCGGGAGGCCGGCAAGAGAAGAGGAGCTGTGGCAGCTCGAGCAAGACTATCCTTTTGGCGAAAATGTCAGGGCTCTATGCCGAGTAGGGTCAGCTTTTGTGGAGCCCACAGATGATGATGTCCCCAAAGATGAGGAGACATGTCGTGACGACTCCTATGTGGAGTCAGCTGATGATGATGGGGGTGATTCAGACATGGGAGACGAGGCAGCAACACCTGATGAAGAAGTGGAATACTTTGATTGATCAGGGAGTTTCACCACCCACTCTTGTGCTGTGCTAATTTTTGTGAACACTGGGGACAATGTTCGATTTAAGTGTGGGGTGGGAGTAGTTAGGTGTTGGTTGCTGTTGTTTTTAATGTATGTTTCTGTTCTGTTGTCGTGCATGTGATAAAATTGTGACCCTGTGATTGTGATGGGTATGTTCTGTATGGTAATTAATATGAAGCTGTTGTGTGCTGTTGGATGTTGTTAGCTGGATTTGTACATATTTTTGTTTTATCGAAATGATCGATATTTTTAAATTTTTTTATTTTTTTCATGAATTTTTAAATTTTTGGGTTTCTCGGTGTTTGTTTTCGATTCTTTTACCGAGAATAGTCCCATTGAACTGAAGTCTTAAGTTAGTGACCGTTCCCTATGATGGATGGATGACGACCGTCTTAAGGGAAATGTAGTCGTTAGCAGTAGATTTTTTTTCATTTATTTTTCAGTGTTTTTTCTTTTGTGGGTTGCATCTCAAAACCTTTAGTTACTTTATGGTTGCGGAATTCTAGTTGCGTATTGTACATGATATTTGAAATGTAAAGGTGATTCGTATGAAAGCATGCAACTGTGTAAATATGTTGAGATCCCTAGGCCATAGAGTTGATTCAGTGTGATTGAGGCTTAATGTTTGAATTCTTGTAATTAGCTGGTTGAAGAATCTGTGAATAGGTCGTGAATTGAGCATTTGCACTAAGTGCATGGTGAGGTTTTGTTTATTCCATGCTATTGTGAAATGTCTAGAACTTGCCTGGTATGTGTATGAAACGAAATGAAGGACGTGTATTGTAGGAAAGGATGTAGGCATTTCTTTGTTTTAACCGAAAGTTTCTCTTTTTCATTATCGTACCCCCTTTGAATGTACACCCTAGTTAGCCCGTTGAGCCTTTGGCCTATTATTTTTCTTTTGTCAAAAAGGTGTAAACCGAGCTTAACCCCTTCTTTTCATTATCTGTGAATTTGATCCAAAACTCTTAAGCGCTTAAGAAAAGAAAATAATTTTCCCAAAGTGTCAAAGAGTGAGCATGGTGAAAAGAAAAGAAAAGCAGAGTGATGAAAGGAAAGAAAAGGTTGAAGGTGCACTCGTTATGAATTAAATATAATGAATATGTATGAATAATCTTTGTTATTGAGTTAAGTGTGCTTAAAGGTATGGGTCAAAATAAAGACAGACTTCAAGAATGGGTGGATGAAGGAAGAAACAATGCCCATGAAGTGATGGGATGTATTGAAAAAGCGCTTTAGGATGCTAGTGGCTGTTATTGGTTAGCCTAAAATTTACTAGTTCCGTAGCTTACATTACAATCCG
Organism: Datura wrightii; assembly: GCA_035772735.1. Lineage (NCBI taxonomy): Eukaryota > Viridiplantae > Streptophyta > Magnoliopsida > Solanales > Solanaceae > Datura > Datura wrightii. The sequence goes on from JASDFA010000016.1 coordinate 120,672,596, forward strand.
TTAAGTCCTACGTGATCCTACATCACATTTCCTTATATTAGTGGAGTAATACACTAAAGGCAAGCCTATGGTTTATGACATGATGCATGTGAATTCTTTTGGGAGAGAGAGCAAAATTGTGCTTATATGCCCCTGCATGTAATCTTTTGAGTTCATGTGATTAAAAAGGGGAAAATTCTCTTTTGTTGTGAGGGAACATGCTTGATGAGAGATTAAAATTCGTGTCGGATATCTTGATCAGCTGATTTGCATGAGTTTGCCAATATCGAGAGTCGATTCTTGAGTATAGGAAGTATTAATGTGTTGAAGGTCATTGTATCGATAAGACCCTACATGTTTTCTTGATGATTTGCCGTATTAAATAATCGGTATAACCATAGCTTGAATTATTCAACCAAAGTAGCCAGGTTGGGGTGTCAATTGCATGAGGTGTAAGATTGTTGTTCGGGGACGAACAAGGATTTAAGTGTGGGGTAAGTGATCGTGGGCAAATTTATATGCCCAAGTGATACTCAATTGTGTCATTTTTGCCTTGTTTATCTATTGATGTTTATAAATTCTCATATGATTTGTAATAAAATGGGAATTTATACTAACCAACATGATTAGCATTGTTTTGCAGGTGAAATATAATTTTGGGAAGCTAAAATGCATGTTGGGAGAGATCGGGGGTGGACTCGGATGCTAGCAAGGGAAGACACACTTAAAGGCACAAATTAAAGGGGCTCCGTGATGGAGCCGTGTCACGCTGCCATCGCGGATGCCTTCTGCCTGGATATGGAATTTTTGGCCAAATTCCAATGATGGTGCGCGTTGGGGCCGTGGCACGTTGGCCTAGCCCCGCGTTGCACGTCATGCCACGTTGGGCCTTAATACCTGGACAACCAAATTCTAGTAAGGGTCCCCGTTAGTGGCGTGTCACGGAGGCAGTGCTCCGCAATGCACTCCGTGACACGTTGCTTGTTATTCCGGGAAAAATTCCCACTAGTATAAATAGAACACTTAGGTTCATTTTTAATTATTCTGACTTGGTGGAGCAAGAACGTGGGTTACAGGCAGTTGAGGGGACGAAAATCTTAGGGTTTTTCTCTATCTCCTTTTTCTTTAATTCAATTGCTTGTATGATTAACACTCATTTAACGATGTTTAATCCACAAATGAGTGGCTAAATCCTCTTCTTGCTGAGGTTAAGAACAATTGTATTGAAATGTAGTTATTGATCAATTGGTTTTTCATTTTTTCTTCCATGGTTGTTCTATTGATTCTTGTTCTTACTGCATTAATGTGTGGCCAATGTTAACGTATATCTAAAAAGTCCGGTTTCACTCGAGAGAGCAATAAATTGGAAAGTTGTGAATTGATAGGATATCATCTTTTCTTAGTTTGGGAAAATTGAGAATTGATTTACTTTCAGGATAGAAATATACTTTAAAGTCGTATTAGTCAATTAAGGAATCGGTTTTGTATGGCTAGAACATGAATTTTGTTTTATCACAGAAATGTAGGTGGACGGTTCATGATTCTTAAGTTGGGTTAAATACGAGAGTTTTAATCCATTGGCAATAATTCTTGACTAGCAACCGGAGGAAAGATTAACCAAAGTGTATCGATAATTTGTTTCTTTACATGTTCATTTAACCTTAGCATGCTCATATTCATAGTTCAGACTCAAATTGTATATTCGTTTTATAATAAGCATAAAATTAGAAACCAAAATGCCAAACTCTTCTTCACATTGTTGTCTGTTTTAGAGTTAAAGTATAGTGACACTTGAGTAGATTGTTACCCTAACCCAGTCCCTGTGGGATCGATACTTGGCTTACTTAAGTCACTTTACTACTTGTTCGACCATGTGTACTTGCGTGTAGTTATATACCCACAAGCACCCGAACACCTATATCATAAATGATGGACAAAGGAATTCCATGCAACCTAACAAACTTCCGAATATAAAGTCTAGCATACTCAGCTGAATCCCTAGTCTCAACTTGTAGGAAATATGCTGACTTAGTCATCCAATCTACAACCACCTATATAGAGTCATGCTATCGTCACCTATGAGGAAAACCTGTAATGAAGTCTATATTTTTCTCTTCCCACTTCCATGTAGGGATACTGATATCTTATAGCATACCTCCCAATCTCTAATGCTCAACCTTCACCTATTGGCAATTCGAACACTTCACCACAAACTCTGCAATGTCCCTCTTCATGCCATTCCACCAATAGACTTCCCGTATATCACAATACACCTTGATGGCACCTGGATGGATAGAATACCAGAGTTGTGAGCCTCTCTCCACATCCGCTATCTCAAGTCATCTACCTCAGAAACACATAGTCATCCCTAATATCGATGTACACCATCTCCCCCTTAGGTGAAAACCTCCACATCCTAATTTCGGACTGCGCCCTTTAACTTGGCCAAGATAGGATCCTCATCTTGCCTTTCCTTAACTTCATACACCAATAAAGACTCTGAAACATTCTGAACCACTACACCACCATTTTCTGAATCAGTAAGTCAAACTCCCAAACGAGCAAGCCTATGGACGTCTTTCACCATCTCCCATTCTCAACAAGGGACACACTCTCCATGGATAGCCTACTAAGAGAATCCGTCACCACATTAGCCTTGCCCAAATGGTAAAGGACACTCATATCATAGTCCTTTAGAGGCTCAAGCCATCCCCTTTGCCACAAATTCTTATCTTTCTTACTAAACAGGTACTGAAGGCTCTTATGGTCTATTAACATGCACCCCATACAAATAGTTCCCTCAAATCTTCAAGGAAAACATCACTGCTACTAACTCAAGATTATGCATCATGTAATTTTTCTCATGAGTCTTAAGCTGTCTCGAGGTATAACTAATGGCCTTCTCATGTTGCATCAACACACACCCAAGGCCAATCCTAGAAGAATCGCAATAAATTGCAAAAATATTTATACCCTCTGGAAGAGTAAAGATTGGAGCGAAAATGAGTTGAGCCTTTAGCTCCTGAAAGCTCCTCTCACAAGCATCAGACTAGTGGAATTTGATTTTACTCTAGGTCAACGTAGTCAAAGGTGCAGCAATGGATGTAAATCCCTCTACGAATCTCCCGTAGTAACCAGCAAAACCCAGAAAGCTTATAATGTTGGTAGGAGTGACAGGTCTACGCCAGGATACTTATTCTTGGTTGTAACCTTGTTCAATTAGCGATAACCAATACACATCCTGATTTAACCATCGTTCTTTCGAACAAAAAGGGCTGGAGCACCCCACATGAACTTAGTTGTCTTGATGAAACCCTTATTGTTCCTTCAACTCCTTAAGCTCAGCCAGAGCTATTCTGTATTGACAAATGGATATAGGTTATGTATTAGGGGGAGAAGGTCAATATTGAAGTGTATCTCCTGCTCTGAGGGACTCCTAGTACATCATCTGGGAACACCTTTGGATACTAACAAACAACAGGAATTTACTGGAAAGTCAGGGTCTCAAATGTAGAATCCTTAACCCAAACTTGATGATATATGCAACCCTTGCAGATCATCTTCCTGGCCTTAAGGTAAGAGACAAAGGGACCTACAGGAACTGCTGAATTATCCTTCCACTCAAGGACTGGTTCACCTGGAAATCAAAACTCTACTATTCAGGTTCTACAATAAATTAAGCATAACAAGCATAGCATTAATCCATACTAAAGTTAATATCAAAGTCTGTCACGTCTAACTCTACTAAGCCAGTTGAGGTGACATTTTGAAGAACAGTAATAGGGCAATTTCTTTATTCCCTCTGTGCTATAACTAACTTACTGATAGGAGTAGAGACTAAGAATCAGATAGGAGTTGGAGAATAACACCAAAATTGATAGCAATAGAGGGAGTAACAAAGGATAGCATGGCCCCTAGGTCTAACAATGCATAAACATCAAGATGTAAAACTCGTAACATACTCGTAACTACATCTGGTGAGCTCTCTCCTACTCCTAGCGAGATGATAGTGCATAAAACTGATTCTATCATTGTCTACCACCAGTACTAGAAGATGCGCCTTACTGAGATGGACGAGCTGCTGGAGCTTCGGAAGTGGTAGCTAGAGCATGGCATCTGTCGTCACCCTTCTTGGATGATGTGCAATCCCAGAGTCTATGTCCTAGCTTCCCTCATTCGAAGAAAGAAATTGAGCCAACTAAGAACTCTCTTGGGTGGTTCTTACCATACTTCTTGCAAGTTTGGAAAGTCTCCCATAACATGCTCCTCTAACCTCTAGAGCTTGATTCTCTACCTCTCTGATCACCTCTAGGCCTGGGCGGAACACTAGCTGACAGTGGAGCTGGGGTTGATGACCTCTGATGTGATTGTGAACGATGTCCACCACCTGACCTCTACTGTGAGAACTTGAAGTTCCCTATCCTATCCCTTTTGATCTCTTTCTCCTTCTTCTTCAACTTCTCCTCCTCAATCTGCTGGGCATGAAACATCAATCGAGAAATATTTATGTCACTGATGAGCATAGCGGTCCTATACTCCTTGACCCCTAAATCTGAAACTCGCGACACAAACTTGCATACTTAAGCCCTTAGATCAGCAATCATCTCTAGAGCATATTCTGATAGTTGCATGAACTACAAAGCATACTCCTGTAATGTCATACTACTCTACTTCAGATTGATAAACTCAGCAACCTGGGCTTCCCTTATCTCTCGAGGAAAGAACCTGTCATGATCCGAGCATACACCCCGACGCGACACGGGACATAGAACCACGAATGAATCCAATCTAACCCATGGTAAATGCATAACATAAGAATACACTAAGCGGAATAAATCATAATAGAAAGCATGAGTGAAAGTCTAAGAAACAATAAAGCATAAATAGAGACAACACGTAAACACCGCTAAGCATCTATATATCATAGTCAGAAAAGCCTCTAAAACATAGGATGAGTTGATGGGACAAGCCCCCAACTAGCTCTGCTAAGTCTGCAACTAAAAAGACATAAAAGGAATATAATCCAAAAATTGACGTCCTCGGATGATGAGGACTCACCAAGAGCTTAGTTTAACTAGAGAAAGAGCAAATCTAAAGGTGGGGCTGAGATTGATCACCTGAACCTATATCATGATATAATATAACATAAAAGAATTTGATAAGTACTTTAAATGTACCAAGTATGTAGGATAAGTAAAATAGTAAATTGAAATCATGGGTATAAGATAAGCTAAAACATGAGGTTCTAATCTTAAAGTGAGTATAATAGCCTAAAATTTTCAAAATGCAATCATAAAGCTGTCATGATTGAAATAATAAGTAAAACCTCATAAAGTGTATATTGAGTCAAAATACCATGAGTCATAATATTGTGAAGCATAAATATGAACATGTGTAGAAAATCATAGAACAGTGGGAGATTCTTATTACTGACATACTCCAAGTGAGCATACATGGAGCCCATCTTGTAACCTTAGTCGGGAGGAGTGTTCCTACCTTGACAAAGGTAAGATCCATGAAGGAGTGATTTCACTCATGGGCCCCATCGAGCATGGGACACACTCTTAAGGAGGACCCCATCATAGTTATGGTGGCACATAGTTTTGAGATCTGGGTGTTCTGGAACCCTGGCCTACTCGGTGCTAAATACAACTCCCAAAACATACATAGTGCTCATATAATAATCTTGAAACAAACATGGTTTTCCATGGGATAGTTAGAAATCATGAGATTCATAAATTGCTTAACATAGGTGAACTAGCCATGATACAAAAGCTTGAGATTTATGAAACTCATGCATGATTGAGGAAGTCATTGTAACTTGAAAATAGAGACGCATGAGAGTTTTTCATAGAAATCATGTCATTATAATCATAAAACATAAATAGAATCATGAGAGAATTAATTTCATAAGAGATCATGGAGTGTTTTTAATAAAAAAAGGGCCTGACCCTAGAAATTTATAAAAATCATAGTTGGAGACTTGAAGGAAATGAAATCACGTAATTTATCTTAAAATTAGGGATGATGGTTGAAGAAATCCTCATTCATGACCCCAAAACCTGGGGTTTTCTAGATTCTTGCTTAGACTTAAGACCCAAGAGAGTTGAGAGGAAGAAAAACCTAATTGCTTGATAGCCTTGAGATGTTTGATCTTTAATCTATGTTGTTTCGAAGAGGAACGAGATTTTAGGCTAAGTAAAACCCTCTATACACCCTTTAGGAAGCCTAAAACGACCTAGTTGAGGAGTTAAAAGCATTGGAAGTTATGAAAATACCCTTGAAGAATATTAATTAAAAATTTGTCTGCGAGTTGTCATAGGTTGTGTTGTACAATATGTGGCTTAGGGGTGGCTTGGAAGCTTGCAGAAGCTCTTATCATGGGTCTTTGGTACGAATCGTACCTAGATACGATGAGCCGTACCATGACTCGTGGTGACTGGGCTGGTCCTATCTATCAAACCTGATAGTGCTTCACTAAACTGACCATAACTTTTTCTCTGAACCCCAATTGATGCAAAGTTGGATTCCTTGGAAAGAAGACTCAAACGGATTCAACTTGGTATGATGAATCACCCAAAAATACTTCATAGCATGGGAGTTAAGTTCATTTAAATTTTACCCTTGTAAGAGCTTATATGAAAAACTCGATCGGTAGGAAAGCTCTCAATTCAACTTTATGCTAGAGGTTCCTTATGTCCTTACTTTTCATCCAATGCACTTCTCACACTTAAGAATTGATCTTAACGACTCATTTCCATAAAAATTCATCAGGTTCAGGTCTATCCACATACCTAGAATGGTTCAAAACTTTGCCCAAAAGTCCGAGGCATAACAATATCTCAACTCACAACTAAAAAGACAATTCGTACAATCATATTATGACTTGTACTGAGTATTTGTAGCTACTGATCCTTCCCTAAAGAATTCTCTAAACCCCCTTCCTACGACCCTTCAGTAAAACCCGTACCATCTTGGTATGAATGGTGGGATCCTGCTGTGGTTTCTTGGCCACTTCTATTGATTTCTCTGGACCTCATGCTACGAGTTGCAGTACGACTCATACCTTCATGTCACGAGTCGTACTGTGACTCATACTGAGGGAAATTTTCAATTTTTCTGCTGGTTCATACTCCATATTTGGGGTCTAGTCTTAGGGACTTTTAGGGCATTATATTATCTTCCTCTTGGAAACATTCATCCTCGAATGAATATTAATTATGATAGAAAGGTAGGGAAGGAGGTGCAATCCTGAAATTAAAAGCTATAAACTGAATATTGATGGAGTGACTGACTACGAACTGAGATACGTGACTGAACTGACATAAAATACGCATGCATGCTATGCCATAGAAGGAACTGAGAGACATGAAACTGAATTGAGTATTAAGGAGGGGATTGGTACCTCAAGTTGGAACTAAGTTGGAAGGAAAAGATACGAGTATTTAGACATCATATTTTCTTTGGCTTCCCATGTAGCTCCCTCAACTAGCTGATTTCTCAACAAAAACTTCATTGAAGCTACCTCCTTGTTCCGCAACTTACAAACTTGACGATCAAGGATCTCAACCAAAACCTCCTCATAGGTAAGGCAATCATTTACACCAATGCTCTCTACCAGAACAACTAGAACAAGGTCACCAATGCACTTTTTCAGCAATGATACATAGAAAACCAGATGTACCAAGGTAACTCCACAAGCAACTCCAACTCATAGGCCACATTGGCAATGCACCTCAGAATCCTATAAAGACCAATATATCGGGGACTAAGATTCCCTTTCTTGCCAAACCTCGTAAAACCCTTCATGGGTGACACCAAGCATACTCAATCATCAACACTGAACTCAAGCTCTCTCCTTCTCACATCCGCATAGGATTTCTGATGACTCTAAGCTATTTTAAGTAAGCTAAACTTTCTCCATAGCCTCGTGAACTAAATCAGGCACTATCAACATAGGCTCACCTACCTCGAACAATCTAATAGGTGATCTACATCTACACCCATAAAGAGCCTCAAATAGGGCCATCTAAATGCTAGAGTGGTAACTGTTATTGTAGGCAAACTCAATGAGGGGCAAATGATCATCCTAACTACCTTTGAGATTAATAACACAAGCTCTCAACATATCGTCTAGAGTCTGAATGGTCCGCTCAGCCTAACCATCTCTATGTGGCTGAAAGGCTATGCTATGCTTTACCTAAGTACCGAGGTCCTTCTGAAGTAACCTCCAAAACTGAGAGGTGAACTGAGTACACCTATGTGAGATGATAGACAACTTAACTCCATGCAACTGACTAACTCCCAAATGTAATGTCTAGCACAGTCCTCGACTGAATTCGTAGTCTTAACTGGCAAAAAATATGTTGACTTAGTCATCCGGTCCACAATCACCCATATAGAATCATGTTGTTGGTGCGTAAAAGCTAAACCTGTGATGAAGTCCATAATGATCTCTTCCCACTTCCAAGTAGGAATATTGATAACCTTATGCATACCTCCTTAATTCTGGTGCTCATTCTTCACCTATTGGCAACTTGAATGCTTAACCACAAATTCTGCAATGTCCCTCTTCATGCCATTCCGCTAATAGACTTTTCGTAGATCACGGTACATCTTGGTGTCACCTGAATGGATAGAATATAAAGAGTCGTGAGCCTCTCTCAACATTCTCTCTCACAAGTCATCTACCTCTGGAACACATAGTCGGTCCTAATATCAGAGTACACCATCTCCCCCTTGGGAGAAAACCTCCACTTTCTAATTTCGGACTACTTCCTTCAACTTCACCAAAATAGGACCTCATCTTTCCTTGCCTTAAATTCGAACACCAATGAAGACTCTGCACCGTTTTGTACTATAGTACCACCCTTCTTTTAATATGTAAGATGAACCCCCACGCATACAGGCCTATGGACATCTTTCACCATTTCTTTCTTCTCATTCTCAACATGAAATACACTTCCCACGGACAACCTACTGAGAGCATCCACCATAATATTAGCCTTATCTGGATGGTAAAGGACACCCATGTCATAGTTCTTGAGAAGTTCAACCCATCTCCTTTACCACAAATTTAGGTCCTTCTGAGTAAAAACATACTGAAGACTCTTGTGGTCCGTGAACACATCGACATGCACCACATACAAATAGTGCCTCCAAATTTTCAAAGAAAAGTCCACTGCTACTAACTAAAGGTCATGCATCAGATAATTCTTCTCATGGGTCTTAAGCTATCTCAAGGAATAAGAAATGACCTTCCCATGCTCCATCAACACACACCCAAGGCCAATCCTAGAGGCATTATAATATACCACAAAGCCATCCGCGCCTTCTAGTAGGGTCAAGATCAGAGCGAAAATGAGTTGGGTATTTAATTCTTGAAAGCTCCTCTCACAAGCATAGGACTACTGAAATTTGACCTTCTTCTGAGTCAATTTGCTCAAAGGTGCTGCAATGTATGAAAATCCCTCTACGAACCTCCAGTAGTAACTAGCTAAACTCAAAAAGTTTCTAATATTAGTAGGAGTGACAGGTCTAGGTCAGTTCTTCACCGCATCGTTCTTCTGAGAGTCAACCTAAACACCCTCACTAGACACTACATGGCCAAGAAATGCAACTGAATACATCCAAAACTCACCGTTGCTAAACTTAGTGAACAGATGACACTCCTTAAAAGTCTGCAACACAATCCTCAAATGAGCGGCATGCTTCTTCTCACTCCAAGAATATGCAAGGATATCTTCTATGAATAAAATGACAAACATATCCAAGTGTTGCTTGAACACCCTGTTCATCAAATCTGTGAAAGTTGCAGGAGCTTTAATTAGTTCAAAAGGCATAACCACGAACTCATAGTGACCATATTGCGTCTTGAAGATTGTCTTTGAAATTTCACACTCCCTAACTCTAGCTGGTGATAGCCAGATCCGAGTTCTATCTTTGAAAAGCATCTAGCACCCTGAAGTTGATCAAACAAGTCATCAATCCTAGGGAGGGGATACTTATTCTTGATTGTGACTTTGTTCAATTGGTGGTAGTCAATGCACATTTTGAGAGAACAATCCTTCTTCTATATAAAGAGGACTGGAGCACACACAAGACTTGCTAGGGCTGATTAAAGCCTTATCTAAGAGATCCTTCAACTGTTCTTTCAACTCCTTATGCTCGGCATGAGCCATTTTGTAAGGAGAAATTGATATGGGCTACATATCAGGGAGGAGGTCTATCCATCCCTCTCCTTGATCTCTTCTTTTTGTTTTTAGCCGGATCCCTTCGATCAATACTACGTTTTTCTTTTTTTCCACGATAGCGATATTCCAGGTCAATCTCCCTCTCAAGTAGGACTCTTGGTATATCATTTGGAAACACTTCTGGATACTCATAAACAACAGGGACTGATTGAAGAGTTGGGGTCTCGGACATAGAATCCTTAACCCAAACTAAATGATATACAAACCCATTGGAGATTATCTTCTTGGCCTCAAGATAGGAAAAAGAGTGACCTATAGGCACAGCGGAGCTACCTTCCATTCTAAGACTAGTTCACCCGAAAATCATAACTCTACTATTGGAGTTATACTGTTGACTGAAGCATAGAAAAAATACAACCAATCCAAGCCAAAGATAACATTGAAGTCGGTCATGTCTATCTCTACTAAGTCAGTTGAGGTGAATTTTTGAAGAACTGTAACAGGGAAATTTCTATATACCCGTTATGCAATAATTGACTCACTGATAGGAGTAGAGATTAAGAAGGGTTCTGATTGGATTTCAGGACTAAAACTAAAACTGATAGCAACATAGGGAGTCACGAAGGTTAATCTGGCTGCTGAATCTAGCAAGGCATAAACATCAAGATGGAAGATTCATAACATATCAGTGACCACATTGGGTTAACTCTCTTGATCCTTTTGGGATAAAAGTGTATAGAAGCATCTCTAGCATTGTTCGCCACCAGCACTAGAAGATGCACCCAGCTGAGATGGGCAAGTTGCTGGAGCTGCTGAAGAAGTAATTGGGGCACGGCCTCTACTGTCAACCTGTCTGGCTGAAGGAAAATCTTTCAGTATGTGTTTGGGATTACCACACCTAAAACAAGCATACCTACCAATTGGACACACTCCTATGTGGTTCCTACCACACCTCCTGCAAGATGGGAAAGTGTGATCCGCAAACATGTTCCCCTGACTCTTAGAGCCTAACTCTCTACCTCTCTGATCACCCCTCAGCCTAGATGGAACACTAGCTGATGATGGAACTGGGGCTAATGACCTTTACTATCACTGCAGACGGTGCTCACCACTGATCCTCTATTAGGAGTACTCAAAAGGTCCCTATCCTAGCCCTCTTGGACTCTCTCTCTTTCTCCTTCAACTTCTCCTCCCCTATCTGTTGAGCATAGGTCATAAGTCGAGAGATATCCATGTCACTAATAAGCATTGTGGTCCTGCAGTAATTGACCATCGAATCTTCAACCCCTGACACAAACTTGCTCATGCGAGCCCTTGGCTTGGCAACCATCTCTGAGCATACTTGGAGAACTAGGTGAACTTCAAGGCATACTCTTTAACTTTCATGTTATTCTTCTTTAGGTTGATGAACTCTACTACCTTTTCTTCCCTCGACTCCTAAGGAAAGAACCTATCCAAGAAAGCCGTCATGAACTCATCCCAGTCCACTGGAACTGCTCCTACCCTATGGCCCTCTTTCCACTGCTTGAACCATATGTGAGCTACCCTGCTCAACTGATAAGAGGCTGAGTTGCACTCTCCTGTCGTAAAACCCCCATAATTTGGGTAATTTTCTAGATCTCATTAATGACCTCTTGGGGATCCTTGTCCACCTTAGAGCCATGAAATTCTAGAGAGTTCATCCTGGTGAAGTCTCGCACTCTAGCTGTTGCAGCACTCCCATTAATGTTCATAGGTGCAACAGCCTACTAGTTGACCTGGACTGTCATAGCCTGGGCCAATATCTGAAAAGCAGCCCTAAACTCGGCAGGAGTCATCAACTCATTCAAAGGATCCACTGGAGATGGTGGGGCTGGTTGAGGCCCGTTTCCATTGCCATTACCATTTCTCCTTCCACTGACTCTTTAGGGAGGCATTTTCTGCAAATGCATATAGAACGAGTTAGAGGAATAAAGAGAGTTGAACGTAATCGCACGACATAGATCATAAAAAGGGCAAGTCTTCTTAAAATGTCTCATAGACTCTTCATCATAAGTGTGGCACGCTTCACATCCATGAGAAAAACTTTACTTAACACAACTTTCAAACACCCTAGGACACACCTAAACCTGATGCTCTGATACCAAGTTTGTCACGACCCAAGCATAGACCCCGGATGTATCATGGGACCTAGAACCACGAATGTCTCCAAGCTAACACATGGTACATGTATAATATAAGAATACACTAAGCAAAATAAATCATAAAGTACAAAGCATGAGTAGACGTCTAAGACACCATAAAGCATAAACGGAGACAACATGTCAACACCGCTGAGTATCTATATATCATAATCTGAAAAGCCTATAAAACATAGGATAAGCTGATGGGACAAGCCCCCAACTAGCTCTACTAATTCTACAACTGAAAAGACATAAAAGGGATGTATGCCAAAAACTGACATTCTTAGATGATGAGGACTCACCAAGCACCGGGGTGAACTGGAGCAAGTGCAAAATGGCGGGGCTTATACTAATCACCCGAACCTATATTACGAGATGATATACCACAAAAGTATGCGATTAATACTTTTAATTTACTGAGTATGTAGGATAAGTAAAACAGTAAACTGAAATCATTAGTATAAAAGTAAACTAAAAGATGAGGTTTTGATCAAAAATTGAGAATATTGGCTCAACATTTTCAAAATGGAATCATAAAGCATACATGAATTAAATCATAAGTAAAACCTCATAAAGTGTATTTAGCCTAAATACCATGAGTCATAATATTATAAAGCATAAGAATGAACATGTGTAGAAAATGATGGAATAATGGGAGATTTTATAACCGACATACTCTAAGAGATCATACATGGAGCCTAGCTTTCAACCTTAGTTTGGAAGTGTGTTCCTACCTTTCCAAGGGTAAGAACCATGAAAGCGTGATATCACTCATGGGCCCATTCAAACATGGGAGACACTCTTAAAGAGGACCTCATCATGGCTATGGGTGCAAGTAGTTCTAAGATCTAGGTACGCTAGAACCCCAGCCTACTCGGTGTTAAATACTACTCCCAATACGTAGTGCTCATATCATAATCATAAGACAAACTTGGTTATTCATGGGCTAGTTAGAAATCATGAAATTCATAAATTGCTTAATATAGATAAACTAGCCATGAAAATACAACCATGATACATAAGTTTGAGATTCATGAAATTCATGCATAATTGAGTAAGTCATCATAAATTGAAAATAGAGATTCATGATATTTTTAATAGAAATTATGTAATTATAATCATAAAACATAAATAGAATCATGAGAGAATCAATTTCATAAAAGATCATGGAGTATTTCATCAAAAAAGGGTCTAACCCTAGAAAATCATGAAAATCATAGTTGGAGACTTGAAGAAGTGAAATCATGTAATTGAGCATGAAATTGGGGATGAGGGTGGAAGAAATTTCCCATTCATGACCCCGCATACCTAGACTTTGATGGATTCTTTCTTAGACTTGAGACCCAAGAGTGTTGAGAGGAACAAGAACCCTAGTTGCTTGAGAACGTTAAGAGGTTTGATCTTCAATCTATGGTGTTTGGGAGAGGAATGAGAGTTTAGGATAAGTAAAACCCTCTAATACACCCTTTAGGAATCCAAAACAAACCTAGTTTAGGAGTTAAAAATATAAAAAGTTATGAAAATACCCTTGAAGAATTGCACTTAAAAATTTGTCTGCCAAATTGTCACGGGTCCTGGTGTGCAATCTGTGGCTTCTAGATTGCTTAAAAGCTTGCATAAACTCTTATAATGGGTCCTTGGTACTAATTATACCTAGATACCATGAGTTGTAACATGACTTGTGGTGACTGGGCTGGTCCTGTCCGTCAAACCTGATAGTGCTTCACTAAACTGGTCATAACTATTTACTTTGAACTCTGATCGACGCAATGTTGGATGTGTTGAGAAGAATCAAAGGGATTCAATTTTATATGCTGTATCATCCAAAAACACTTTGTAAAATGAGATTTATGGTCATTTAAAATTGATCCTTGTGAGAAATTATATGAAAAACTCAATCGGTAGAAAAGCTCTCAACTCAACTTTATGCTAGAAGTTCCTTATGCCCTTAATTTGCATCCAATGCACCTTTCACACTTAAGAATTGATTTTAACACCTTGTTTCCAAAAATTTCATCCGGTTTGGTTTTATCCACATGCCTAGAACGGTTTCAAACTTAGTACGAAAGTCCGAGGTATTATAATATCTCAACTTACGATTGAAAAAACTGATTTGTACCATCATATTGCAACTCATACTGAGTCTTTGTTGTTACTGATCATTCCATGAAAAATTCTCTGAACCCCCTTCCTATGACCCTTCAGTACAACTTGTACCATCCTGGTAGGAGTCGTGGGATCCCATCGTGGTTTCTTGGCCACTTCTTCTTATTTCTCTAGACCTTATGCTACGAGTTATGGTACGACCCATACCTTCATGTCATGAGTCATACTGGGACACGTATTGAGGGAAATTTTCAGTTTTCTACTGGTTCATACTCCATATTTGGTGTTTAGTCTCAGGGACTTTTGGGGTGTTATAGAACCTGTCAAAGAAGGTTGTCACTCACTCATCATAATAGACAAGAATAGTACCTTCCCTACCACCTACCTTCCACTGCCAAAACCAAATGTGAGCTACTTCCTTTAGTTTATTGGAGGCCAAATCTGCACTCTTCTCTACCGAAACTCTCATAATCTAGGTAATCTTTTGGATCCCCTCAATAAACTCTTGTGGATCCTCATCCACCTTGGAACTATGAAACTAGCGAGTTCATTATTATGAAGCCTCACACTCTCGCTGTTCCGACACCCCCATTGGCATTCACAGATGTAACAGCCTTTTGTTGACATGGGTCGTTGTAGCTTGGGCCAACATCTGAAATGCAGTCATAAACTCAACATGAGTCACCTGCTCATTCAAAAGATCCACCAGAGTTGGTGGGGCTGGCTGATGCCTATCCCTATTGCCATTGCCCTTTCTCTTTCCATTGACTCTGTTATACCCCGTAGAATTACCGGCACCTAGATGATCTATTCGCACATTGGTTAAGCATATTAGAAGGCCATACGTGCTAGAGAAAATCCGGGAAAAAGATCGGACGAGAAACCCGTCGAACCATCGCGGGAGGAGCCGCGGCAGAGCCCCTCCGCGATGGCAGCGTGTCACGGAGGTGAGGCCTCCGCAATGGCTCCGTGACACGTTGCCCAAGTTCAGGCTCAAGTATATAAAGCCCACTTCGGGTTTAAATCATTTATTCCAAAGAAATTTCCAGGAAACAGAGAGAAAAGCCAGAGAAGGAGGAAGAACGAAGAAAATTAAATAATTTCCGTCCGATTACGCTGCCAAACGCTGCCCAAACTCAAATTAATCCTAGATACCGAAGTATTTACCAGCAGAGAGCATTTCTACGAATTTAGTTTCGTGAAATACGGCCGACGAATCGGCGAGCCACCGAACTAAGGTAAGTAGAATTGCTCTAAATTAATGTCTATGTGTTCCTAGCTGAGAAGTGAATACTTCTCCCTTTTGGACCGCTGGAAAATAGCGAGTTTTCGACCGTCTTTCGATAAGCCTAAGTTTAGGCTATAAATTATATCGAAAGTAACGTTGCTCTTTACAATAAAGTTGTATTTAGTATTAATTGACGTATTTATGAATGCAGTCGGGAGAAATTAGTTGAAGTACCGACCGAGCTTCGTCCGACGGGCGAATAATTCAAGGATAAGGTATGTAAAGTTAGTTTCCTCGGCAAGTTAAGTAATACTGAGACAGTATAGTAATTTACAGACCAGTAGAATGTTCAGAAGTCGAGTATTGTGCTATTGTGAATATTGGTGCAATATGAGAAGCATTGGGTTGTAACGTGTACGAGACCTATTAGTATGATATAGATTCTAACGCAAGTGTTAGAGATTGCCCAGTATACTCAGTATGTGATGTGATATGCCATGTTAAGATATTGTTGTGTTCAGTTGAAACCCCGTGAAGTAGTACAGTATCCGTAAAGCATTCAGTAATAGAATAACAGGCTAAAATAAAGTTTAGAACGCATGTTAGGAAATGGAAATCATGTTAATACAGAAACTTAGAAAACAGTATAGTTTTCAGCAGAAATACTATCTTGTATGGCCTTTGCCCCAATACAGTTTAGCAGGAGACTATACTTATATATATATATTTACCAGCCTCAGCATGTATTGAATATGTATAGATTATTATTATTAGTTCAGCATGTAATGTATACGATACCTTACCCCTATTAGCCTCAGTATATGAGACACACAGACAACATTACGAGTTGAGACCGTTGTATTGTTTGGGGTTGGAATACCTAGCATCCACGATCGCCCCAGGGTTAATAGCTGTATCGACTAGTCCGCCAGAGGACGAGGATACGTCACTCTACGGAGTGGCATGCCGTCCCGCCAGGGGACGAAGATGGGGTGCCAGTTTCCCCATATTTTGCCTTGGTCGGCTTTTATACACCCCCGTCGAGCGGATACACTCGGGTGTTGATTCAGGAGTCCTTCGGACTCAGGTACAGTTATAGTCAGGGGCTCAGCGAGCCCATGTGCATACCCAGGGGACCGGCGGAATGCTTACAGCCACTATAGGAGAGGGGATGACCGGGGTAGGGGTGTAGACTCTGTACTGGTTGTACCTCCCGGCTTATGGGGGCCGGGTAAGGTTTGTGTGTGCCATGTTATGCTATTCCATGTTATGCTATTCCATGTTATGCCATGTTATGTTAGACACGAGTAGATCAGCGGTAGAGGGATATTTCCAGGTACGACTTCTATTTCTTTTCAGTATAAATAGGAAAAGGTATGACTTACAGTATCAGGCAGTTAATCTGTTTCTTCCTGCTTCTGTTTTATCAGTTGCATTATTGTTTCAGTTATTGCTTTACATACTCAGTACCAGCGGTACTGACGCCCGGTGGGGCGCTGCATTACTTTCCTGCAGGTACTCATAGACGAGCAGGCGATACTACGTGACTTCCTATCAGCGGTCGAGTATTCAGCTCCTGTCCTCCGAAGGCTGAATTTTAGAGGTGTATTTCAGTTCCTTTTTGTTGTATAGTACGGGTAGGTCGGGGCCCTGTCCCGATCAGTTCTATTGCTATTCCTAAAGGCTTGCAGTCTGTATATATCCCCTGTGATCAGATGAGCCGGTCGTGTGAGGCCGTGCAGTTGTATAGCTGTTAGTATTCCTTCTTTCTTTTATGTTGGCCGTGTGGGGCCGTAATTTGCCAGTAGTGGTGACCTTGCCGGTCACGTAGCTTTTAGTACTTCATGATTAAGTTATAGATGACTAGACAGCATGGTGGCCTTGTCGGCCCGCATAGGTTTCCCTTAGTTGATATGTTTCTGGTCAGCTGTTAGTACAGGTACAGGAGGCTATAGGCCAATGGGCCGGGGGCTGTGTTTACAGCCGTTATATCGCCCTTTGTTTCCAGAAATATGAGTTAGAGCCAGCCAGGCACCAGAGGTGCCCAGGCTTAGCAGTCTAGCAGTTCAGGTCCCAGTAGGGCACCAGGTGTCAGTCATACCCCCCCCCAAGGCGTGGTGTGACAAACTTGGTATCAGAGCAGGTCGTGTCCCAGGTAGTCTGCAAGCCGCGCTAAGTAGAGTCCTGTCCATGGATGTGTTGTGCACCACATACTATGGGTAGGAGGCTGCATGGCATGATAGGATGGTTGTCTTTTATTCTTATTCAGTCGTGCTGTAGAGCGGTACAGTATAGGGTTGAGTCTCTGAACGCTTATTATATTCTTTGGTTACAGATAATGTCAGACCAGCAACATCCTATCACGGGTCGGAGCTTAGATGTCGCAGCAGGGGAAGGCACCAGCAGGATGCCTCCCCCTCGTCTAGAAACAGCCCGGTCAGAGGGCACTACAGAGGCATCGTCTCAGCCTTCTCAGCAGTCTCCACCACATCAGGAGCCGCGTGGGGCGACAGTATCTTTAGCAGTCCCTGTACCGACACCTTCTGACTAGGAGGTTAGGAGTGCTGTGGTTATGTTAGCACAGATGATGGCTGCTCAGCGTCAGCCACTACCATCTACAGTTGCAGAATCATCAGGGGGGCCCGGTAGTTCGAGAGTCCGAGAGTTCTTAGCTTTGAATCCCCCACAGTTTACAGGTTCGGACCGGACAGAGGACCCTCAAGATTTTCTGGATCAAATGCAGAGGATCTTCAGGGTTATGCATGCCACGCCTACCGAATCAGTTGAATTGGCAGCATTCCGGTTACGGGATATTGCGGTGTTATGGTACGAAAGCTGGGAGAGGTCCCGAGGGAGAGATGTTTCCCCTCCCACCTGGTCCAGCTTTTCAGGAGCCTTTGTGGATCACTATTTGCCGCGGGAGATTCGACAGGCCCGGGTAGACCAGTTCCTACATCTAGAACAGGGAGCCATGAGTGTTCGGGAATATTCCTTGCGGTTTGATTCTTTGGCTCGATATGCACCGGCCTTTGTTGATACCATGGCATCTAGAGTGCACCGTTTTATTATGGGACTGAATCCAGAATATGTTGAGACTTGTCTTACAGCCACACTGCGAGAGGACATGGACATTGCCCGAGTTCAGGCATTTGCCTAAAATATTGAGGGCATCAGACAGCAACAACGGGAGATCAGAAGGGTCGGTCAGGAGCAGCGTCGCCGGGACAGGCCAGTTGAGTTACAGAGAGAGGCCCAGGGAGGACCCAGGCCACGATTATCCGACAGGCCGCCCAGGCCCCCGCCTCAGCCACAGTCACAGGGGGGTAGATTCAGCCGCAGGGGGCAGCCAGAGGCTGGGAGAGGCTCGCAGGTGGCAGATTCATCATTACAGAGGAGGGCAGAGCAGAGCAGGTATACCCTACCACTTTTCCCTATATGCAGTCGACGCCATCCTGGAGCATGCAGATATGGCTCCACCGCATGTTATATTTGTGGCAAAGAAGGCCATTTGATGAAAGATTGCCCAGCCAGAGGTCGAGAGGACTGTGATAGACAGGATAGGGCATCAGCAGGGTCACGAGCCACAGCATCCTCGACTGGGCGCAGGCCCTCAGTTTCAGCAGGCAGGGGTCGGGGCAGATCAGGGGCCTCCAGTACAGGCGTGGGCCCAAGCCGCACATATGCCTTACCAGGGAGGCAAGATTCAAAAGCGTCGCCTGATGTTGTGATAGGTATGCTGACTATCTGCTCACACCCTGCTTATGTGTTAATCGATTCAGGGTCTACTTTGTCCTATATTACTCCATTTGTGGCACGGAAGTTTAGTATTGTACCAGAATCATTACAGCAGCCCTTCTTAGTATCTACGCCCATCGGTGACTCTATCACAGCTAGCCGAATCTACTGCGGGTGTACAGTAGAGATTGTTGACCGTCAGACCACAGTAGATCTGATTGAGTTAGAAATGATAGACTTCGATGCCATAATGGGTATGGACTGGTTAGTGCCATGCTTTGCCAATGTTGAATGTTGGACCAAGACGGTCCGATTCCACTTCCCAGGAGAAGCAGTACGGGAGTGGAAGGGCAGCACCGCTACACCAAAAGTTAGGTTTATTTCCTACCTTCAGGCGAGAAAGTTGATATCTAAGGGGTGTATTTACCATCTGGTCAGAGTTCAGGATGTCCAAGAAGAATCTCCGACACTCCAGTCTGTCCCAGTGGTGAATGAATTCCCAGATGTATTTCTTGATGAGTTACCTGGTATTCCCCCAGAAAGGGAAATAGACTTTTCTATCGATTTGTTACCAGGCACTCAGCCAATATCAATACCTCCCTATCGTATGGCTCCTGCAGAACTCAGAGAATTAAAGGAGCAGTTGAAAGATTTGTTAGATAAAGGTTTTATCAGGCCGAGTACTTCACCGTGGGGTGCGCCAGTTCTATTCGTAAGAAAGAAAGATGGCTCGCTCCGAGTGTGCATAGATTATCAGCAGCTAAACAAAGTTACAGTAAAGAACAAGTACCCGCTTCCCAGAATCAATGACTTATTTGATAAGTTGCAGGGAGCCAGATACTTTTCTAAGATTGACTTGCGGTCCGGATATCACCAGGTCCGAGTGCGTGAGAGAGATATTCCTAAGACAGCGTTTAGGACTCGATATGGACATTTTGAATTTCTAGTTATGTCCTTCGGGTTAACGAACGCCCCAGCAGTCTTTATGGACCTGATGAACAGTATTTTCAGACCTTTCCTGGACTTGTTCGTGATAGTATTCATTGATGATATTCTGGTGTATTCTCGCTCTGAAGCTGATCACCGGACTCATTTGCGGACAGTGCTCCAGATTCTCAGGAACCGCCAGTTGTATGCTAAATTCTCGAAATGTGAATTCTGGCTTAACTCAGTGGCCTTTTTAGGGCATATTGTTTCAGATGTTGGTATACAGGTAGACAAGCAGAAGTAGACGCAGTTAAGTCATGGCCTAGGCCTACCACCCCGACTGAAGTTCGTAGCTTTCTGGGATTAGCAGGGTATTACAGAAGGTTCGTTGAAGGGTTCTCGACCATTGCAGCACCTCTAACTAAATTGACACAAAAAGCAACAAAGTTTCAATGGACCGAGACATGCGAGCAGAGCTTCCAGGAACTGAAAGACAAATTAACCTCCGCCCCAGTATTAGCATTACCGGAAGGCACAGAAGGTTATTCAGTTTATTGCGACGCGTCAGGTGTCGGGTTAGGTTGTGTGTTGATGCAGCATGGTAGAGTAATTGCATATGCTTCCAAACAGCTGAGGAAACACGAAACGAATTACCCTACCCATGACCTGGAATTGGCCGCAGTAATTCAAGACTTGAAGATGTGGAGGAATTATATGTACGGCGTCCATGTTGATATTTACACAGATCATAAGAGCTTACAATACATTTTCACTCAGAGGGAGCTGAATCTGCGGCAACGCCGCTGGTTAGAGCTGTTAAAAGACTATGATGTGAATATTCTATACCACCCCGGGAAAGCTAATGTTGTAGCAGATGCCTTGAGCCGTAAATCAATGGGGAGTTTAGCGTATTTGCGACCTGAGAAGCAGAAGTTAGCTAAAGAAATCCATCAGTTAGCTGGCCTAGCCGTTCGAGTAATGGAAATAGAAAATAATGGGGCCGTAATTCAGAATTCTGCAGTGTCATCATTAGTTGCAGAGGTAAAGGAACGACAGTACGAGGATCCCGATTTAGTCCAGCTCAGAGATAGAATTCAAAAAGGTAAGGAGCCAGATTTTCAGATAACCGAGGATGATGTGCTACGTTGTAAGGGCCGCCTCTGTGTCCCGAATGTTTCAGGACTTCGTAGGCAGATCATGCATGAGGTACACTACGCTCGCTATTCCCTTCATCCAGGGGCGACGAAAATGTACCACGATATCAGAGACATCTACTGGTGGCCAGGTATGAAAGCTGAGATAGCTGAATTTGTGTCTAGATGTTCTAATTGTCAGCAGGTAAAAGCCGAGCACCAGAAACCGGGCGGTTTGACGCAAGAGATAACGGTACCTATGTGGAAATGGGAAGCAATAAACATGTTTTTTGTAACAGGGTTACCCCGTACTAGGCGCAGAAATGATTCCATTTGGGTAATAGTTGATAGGCTGACAAAATCAGCTCATTTCCTACCAGTGAGGGCTACCTTCTCAGCTGAGGATTATGCCGAATTGTATATCAGAGAAATAGTTAGATTGCATGGGGTGCCGGTATCTATCATTTCAGACAGGGGAGCACAGTTTACAGCTAGATTCTGGCAGTCATTTCAGAAAGGTTTGGGAACGCAGATTAACTTGAGCACAGCATTCCATCGTCAGACAGATGGACAGGCTGAGCGAACTATCCAAACGCTCGAAGATATGCTACGGGCATGCGTACTAGATTTTGGGGGTAGCTGGGATGAACATCTGTCGCTGATTGAATTTGCTTATAATAACAGCTACCATTCAACTAATCAGATGGCGCCTTTCGAGGCATTATACGGGCGAAAATGTAGATCGCCGGTGGGCTGGTTTGAAATAGGAGAATCAGCATTAGTTGGCCCAGACATTGTTCGGCAGTCCAAGGAAAAGATAAAGCTTATCCGAGAACGTTTACTGACTGCTCAGAGCCGCCAGAAGTCGTATGCAGATATGCGGTGTAGAAATCTAGAATTTGTGGTAAGTGACTGGGTATATCTGAAAGTGTCCCCGATGAAAGGAGTAATGAGGTTTGGCAAGAAAGGCAAGCTTAGCCCAAGATTCATTGGGCCATATCAGATTCGGCGAAGAATAGGCTGAGTTGCATACGAGTTGAACTTGCCTCCAGAGTTAGCATCTGTTCACCCAGTATTCCATGTTTCTATGTTACGGAAGTTCGTAGGGGACCCTTCTATAGTAGTTCCAGTTCAGGATGTCCAGGTCACAGAAGAGTTAACATATGAAGAGATTCTTGTAGCCATTTTAGACAGACAGATTCGCAGACTGAGAACTAAAGATGTTGCATCTGTCAAAGTATTGTGGCATAACAGAAATCGGGAGGAAATGACGTGGGAAGCAGAAGAAGATATGAAAGTCAGATACCCTCACCTATTTCAGGCCTAGTCAGGCGACAGGTATGTCCGTATTATTACTTATACATTACCTTATGGTTGTATGTTGTAAATGATAAAGAAAGATTGATATCTAGTTATCCAGTGGATCTTAGAATATTGTGTGCAGTGCCTGTGTTGGACTTTTCTGCATTTCAGGTTTTTGCTATAGTCCATATCACAGGGGAAACTCTGCCGAAATTTTTCTAGAAAGTAAATTAAGTAGTCCTCTAGATAACAGTGTACATTCGAGGATGAATGTTCTTAAGGGGGGGAGAATGTTATACCCCGTAGAATTCCCGGCACCTAGACGACCTATTCGCACGTTGGTTAAGCATATTAGAAGGCCATACGTGCTAGAGAAAAGCCGGGAAAAAGATCAGACGAGAAACCCGTCGAACCATCGCGGGAGGAGCCGAGGCAGAGCCCCTCCGCGATGGTAGCGTGTCACGGAGGTGAGGCCTCCGCGATGGCTCCGTGACACGTTGCCCAAGTTCAGGCTCAAGTATATAAAGCCCACTTCGGGTTTAAATCATTTAATTCCAAAGAAATTTCCAGGAAACAGAGAGAAAAGCCAGAGAAGGAGGAAGAACGAAGAAAATTAAATAATTTCCGTCCGATTACGCTGCCAAACGCTGCCCAAACTCAAATTAATCCTAGATACCGAAGTATTTACCAGCCGAGAGCATTTCTACGGATTTAGTTTCGTGAAATACGGCCGACGAATCAGCGAGCCACCGAACTAAGGTAAGTAGAATTGCTCTAAATTAATGTCTATGTGTTCCTAGCTGAGAAGTGAATACTTCTCCCTTTTGGACCGCTGGAAAATAGCGAGTTTTCGACCGTCTTTCGATAAGCCTAAGTTTAGGCTATAAATTATATCGAAAGTAACGTTGCTCTTTACAATAAAGTTGTATTTAGTATTAATTGACGTATTTATGAATGGAGTCGGGAGAAATTAGTTGAAGTACCGACCGAGCTTCGTCCGACGGACGAATAATTCAAGGATAAGGTATGTAAAGTTAGTTTCCTCGGCAAGTTAAGTAATACTGAGACAGTATAGTAATTTACAGACCAGTAGAATGTTCAGAAGTCGAGTATTGTGCTATTGTGAATATTGGTGCAATATGAGAAGCATTGGGTTGTAACGTGTACGAGACCTATTAGTATGATATAGATTCTAACGCAAGTGTTAGAGATTGCCCAGTATACTCAGTATGTGATGTGATATGCCATGTTAGGATATTGTTGTGTTCAGTTGAAACCCCGTGAAGTAGTACAGTATCCGTAAAGCATTCAGTAATAGAATAACAGGCTAAAATAAAGTTTAGAACGCATGTTAGGAATAGGAAATCATGTTAATACAGAAACTTAGAAAACAGTATAGTTTTCAGCAGAAATACTATCTTGTATGGCCTTTGCCCCAGTACAGTTTAGCAGGAGACTATACTTTTATATATATATTTACCAGCCTCAGCATGTATTGAATACGTACAGATTATTATTATTAGTTCAGCATGTAATGTATACGATACCTTACCCCTATTAGCCTCAGCATGTGAGACACACAGACAGCATTACGAGTTGAGACCGTTGTATTGTTTGGGGTTGGACTACCTAGCATCCACGACCGCCCCTGGGTTAATAGCTGTATCGACTCATCCGCCAGAGGACGAGGATACGTCACTCTACGGAGTGGCATGCCGTCCCGCCAGGGGACGAAGATGGGATGCCAGTTTCACCATATTTTGCCTTGGTCGGCTTTTATACACCCCCGTCGAGCGGATACACCCGGGTGTTGATTCAGGAGTCCTTCGGACTCAGGTACAGTTATAGTCAGGGGCTCAGCGAGCCCACGTGCATACCCAGGGGACCGGCGGGATGCTTACAACCACTATAGGAGAGGGGATGACCGGGGTAGGGGTGTAGATTCTGTGCTGGTTGTACCTCCCAGCTTATGGGGGTCGGGTAAGGTTTGTGTGTGCCATGTTATGCTATTCCATGTTATGCTATTCCATGTTATGCCATGTTATAATAGACACGAGTAGATCAGCGGTAGAGGGATGTTTCCAGGTACGACTTCTATTTCTTTTTAGTATAAATAGGAAAAGGTATGACCTACAGTATCAGGCAGGTAATCTGTTTCTTCCTGCTTCCGTTTTATCAGTTGCATTATTGTTTCAGTTATTGCTTTACATACTCAGTACCAGCGGTACTGATGCCCGGTGGAGCGCTGCATTACTTGCCTGCAGGTACTCATAGACGAGCAGGCGATACTACGTGACTTCCTGTCAGCGGTCGAGTATTTAGCTCCTGTCCTCCGGAGGCTGAATTTTAGAGGTGTATTTCAGTTCCTTTTTGTTGTATAGTACGGGTAGGTCGGGGCCCTGTCCCGATCAGTTCTATTGCTATTCCTAGAGGCTTGCAGTCTGTATATATCCCCTGTGGTCAGATGAGCCGGTCGTGTGAGGCCGTGCAATTGTATAGCTGTTAGTATTCCTTCTTTCTTTTATGTTGGCCGTGTGGGGCCGTAATTTGCCAGTAGTGGTGACCTTGCCGGTCACGTAGCTTTTAGTACTTCATGATTAAGTTGCAGATGACTAGACAGCATGGTGGCCTTGTCTGCCCGCATAGGTTTCCCTGAGTTGATATGTTTCTGGTCAGCTGTTAGTACAGGTACAGGAGGCTATAGGCCAATGGGCCGGGGGCTGTGTTTACAGCCGTTATATAGCCCTTTGTTTCCAGAAATATGAGTTAGAGCCAGCCAGGCACTAGAGGTGCCCAGGCTTAGCAGTCTAGCAGTTCAGGTCCCAGTAGGGCACCAGGTGCCAGTCATACCCCCCCCCCCCAAGGCGGGGTGTGACAGACTAATTGAGGAAGCATTTTATGTACCTTCATATAGCACAAGTTAGAAGAATAGAGAGAGTTGAACTTCATCGCACGACATAGATCATGAAAGAAGGAAAATTTCCTAAAATGTTTCATAGCCCCTTCATCATAAGTGTGGCATTGTTCATACTCATTAAAAAGACTCTACTGAATGAGGCTTTCAGACATTCTAAGAAACACCTAAACCTAATGCTCTGATACCAAGTTTATCACGACCCGAGCATAGCCCCCGGATGCAACACGAAACCTAGAACCACAAATCGCTCCAAGATACCCCATGGTACATGCACAACAGAAGCATAAGCATACAGTAAGTGGATTAATATTGCACAACATAAGCATAAGCATACACTAAGCAGATTAATATTGCACAACATAAGCATAAGCATACACTAAGCAAATTAATATTGCACAACATAAGTATAAGAATACACTAAGTAGATTAAAGCATAAATATTAACTCAAGGCATGAGCGAAAGTCTAAAATATCAATAAATGTCTAAACTGCGACAACAAGTCAAGTAGTTGAATATGTATACATCAATTCTGAAAAGCCTTTAAAACATAAGATGAGTTAAATGGACAAAACCCCCTAAATAGCTCCACTAAGTCAAAAATTTGAAATGAAATGAAAAGAAATGAATCAAAATCGATGTCCTCGAATGATGAGGACTCACCAACAGAGCTGAATCTGGAGCAAGATCGAATCTAGCGATAAGGCTGAGACTGATCACCTAAACCTATATCATGAGATGATATAGCACCAAACTATGTGATCAGTACTTTGAATGTACTAAGTATGTAGCATGAGTAAAACATGAGCTAAAGGACAAAATGCCAAAAATCATAATCATGAGATAGTCAAAAAGCATAAGTTGTTCATCAAAATGTGAAGTATAATAACTCAAGGTTTGAAAGCAAAATTATAAAGCTTTTCATATTTGAAAACATAAGCAAAACTCATAATCTGATCAACGGGTCAAAGTACACTATAAATCTTGATATCATAAGTCCTGAACATGATCATCAAAAAACATGAGGAACAACAGGAGAATCTTATAACCAACATACTCCAAGTGAGCATACACAGATCCCATCTTGTAACCCTAATTGGGAGGTGTTTTCATACCTTTCCAACGGTATGTAATATGAAGGTGTGATATCACTCATGAGCCTAGTAGCATAAGGAAAATACTCTCAACTTGCGAGGACTCCTTAGGCTAGAGGAAAGGGAGACACTCTCAACTAGCAAGGACCCCTTATCCTATGGTGGCACATAGTTATATGACTCGGGTTGTCTAGAAACCTTATTCATTCTATGTTAATACTACTCCCAAAACGTATATAATGATCATATCATAATCATGAAACACACTTAGTTTTGCATGGTCTAGTTTAAATCATGAAATTCATAAATTTCTTAACGTACATGAACTAGCCATGAAACAATGCTGAGAAATCAATCATGATACATAAACTTGAGATTCATGATATTCATGCATAATTGGATAATTCATCATAACTCGAAAGTTAAAGATTCATGGGACTTTTTCATAGAAATCATATAATTATAGTCATAAAACATAATTAGAATCGTAAGAGAATCAATTTCATAAGAGATCATGGAGTTTTTCATTAATAAAGGCAGAACCCTAGAAATTCATAAAACTCATAATTGGAGACTTGAATTCATGAAATTGAGTTTGAATTGGGCATAAGAGTGGAAGAATTTCCTCACTCATGATCCCATATACCTAGACGTTGATGACTCCTTGCTTAGAATTTAGATCAAAGAGAATTGAGATAAGGAAGAACACTAATTTCTTGAGGATTTTTTATGATGAATCTTCAATCTACGGTGTTGGAAGAAAATGAGGGTTAAGCCTAAGTAAAACCCTCTAATAAACCTTAAACACCCTTTATGAATCCAAAAATAACATAGTTTTGGAGTTTAGAACATATAAAGTATAGAAATACCCTTAAAAACTCGTTTGAGAAAAACACCCCAATTGACCTAATGAATCGACTAATAATCCATAAGTGGCACTAACGGGTCGTTCCTTCTATCTATTACTTATGATACAAAAATCCAACTTTTTGATCCTTATTTAAATCCTCTTAATGAGTCATTAGTGTAATCATCAAGACTGCGGAGAATTTGCAGGACTCCAAAATTTTCCTCCAACAATGGATCACTTAATGATCCGTTAAGTGTCCTAACAGGTCACTTAATAGTTCATTATGTATTCTGGCACAAATTTGTGTTGATTTTCTCCTTTATGTCTAGAATTTGATCTTACAGACTTTTGGGGTATTATACTGGAGCTATTGAGTGGGAAAACCAAAGGGGATAAGACTTCAAAGTGAATGGCCAATGTGTGAAGCAGTACTTTGGAGTGCCAGAAGAGGTAAAAGTTTTAGAAATGGTGTACCTTGATGAAATCTGAGTAATCAAGGTACCCAAGTCATGCTGCAATGCATAATCAGGCATTACTTGGGAGGCAACAGAAGATTGTTGAATTTGTAAATTAGTATAGTTGATTTTATTATTATTTTTATTTGAAAGTGGTGTTAAGTGTCAGGTGCAAGTGCTGGGAGAAAGAAAATTCTTGGTACAGATGACGGGAAAAATGACGAGCCATCATAAGCTTGATGGACCATCACTCTAAGATGTCAAAATTGAGAAAAAAATTGGCTTTCTGGATAAGCATGATGGCAGAGTTGATGAGCTTTCATTTGCTCCATCAATAGTGGTCACATGGAAGCAAGGTTCTGGGTAAGGATGACTGCCAAGTTTACCAACCAAGGATTAGTTGACAGGCCGTCATCTGCTGTCATTGTGGCAACAATAAGAAGTTATTCTGAATAAGGTTGATCGTACAGTTTACAAACCGTTGAGTGTCTGACAGGTTGTCACTCACGCTGTCACCTATCAAGTAAGTCTTTTTCTATCCAACATATATCAGACCTAAAGCTTAGGAGCATTTAAAACCCTTTTGAAACAAGTTGTGTAACCTCCCTTCTCCATTAACTTCTAACTCATTTTCTATCTATCATTTGTTCTTCATCTCATTCCCAAATTCAGCAAGACCTCAAATCAATTATCCCATATCCCTTGAACTGATTCCCTTGATTCCATCACATTAACTGTCAGTTATCTATTATTTTAACTGGTTCACTAGATAAGAGAAGGAGGAAGTGATGAATTGTCACTTAAATGATGAACCGTCACATTCATCATCATTTGCTCATAAGACCATTGTTTAATAGTGAAGGTTCACTTGGTCACCCATATGAAGGCCTGTCAACTACCTCGTTAATTACATGTTTACTCCATGTATTTATAGATAAGAGTTGGTACTAACATCCATATATCACAAGTACTCATAAAACCAAAATTCCAACCAACTAGGGGTGGCTCACAGAGGAGGAATGAAACACCTGAACTAGCACATCAGCTTCGGGAATGAAGCTTCTGAATCTAAAAAGGATGTGCAAAAGGTCAGAGCTGATGACCAACCCCAGCCTATTGAACTAAATCCACTACTAGGCAACAAGCTACCACTACCCAGTCTAATAAGGGAGACGACTCTTTAGAAAATGGATGTAGTTAGAATGGGCTAGGGTCTAACTTAGATGAAGAAAGTGGAATGATGCCACAATAAGCCTGACAAGAGAAACTGAACCAATGAAGGGAGATGTCATCAAATCCAAAACAGCTAGATTTTTGGAAAGTGTGTGGTGGCAAGTCTAGGGCTCAGACAAATATTTTCAAGAGGGTCTCACCACCACGAGAAGAGGACACCTCAAGAGAAACTTTTATAAGGAGGTAAAATCATAGACTCAAAGTTGTATGAGTACCTAGACATTGAAAGAAGGTACAAGTTCTATGGCCTGGGTGGATGAGCGAAGCATCGGGCTGGTATTTCCCAAATATGGTTCGTGAGTGCTACACAAACTATGCAGTAACCCTGGACAACATGTGCAAAAAGGGGCAGAAGGCATAAAAAATGCCTATTCTTACCAAAGTGCAAGTCTGTGGAGTCCCAGTTGACATTTCTATCATCACCGTTAAGAGGATGCTCTATGGACCTGAATTTGCACCGCCAGCCAAACCAGGGGATTTGATTATAGAATGCGGGAGAGGCACAACCAACGTCCGTGATTGACATAGGTTTTGATTTATGGTCAACCCCCATGGTTGAAAAATACTAGGGAAAAGATCTTTAAGTCCACCTTAACGTTCACAAAAGTTTTGGTGGGCAGTGGTGAGACTCAAGCTATTTCCCATTGGAAGAAATAATGTTTTGGGAGAGGATAGAGTTGTCATGGCAGCTAGCTTGATGTCGGGGTTCCCATTAGAATTAGACACATTATAGAAACTTAGATGAGGGCTCAGATAAAAAAGCTTTCCATATCACTACCATTCCCATGTCTTATGAACAGGTTGTGCAAAGAGGCTCACGTCCCAATATTGGCTAGGATAAATGTTGAAACGACAGAAACCTAGAAGCATGATCTTGAAAATCCAAAGATGAAATAACGAACGACCTGCGACTTCACAAGACGGAGGTTTTTGGGCTTAGTAGGCAAGAAGCGAGAGTGGTCGGAGCACATGTTGACATAGCTAGCACAACCACAGGGACATATCTAAACTCTTTGTGATGTGTTGTGAGTTTACAGCATTTTCGACACTTAAAACCGAAAAAATAGCATAGACATAGGTATGTTTATATGGATATGAGGAACTTATACTTTGATTTCATGGAAAATAAGTGTTGTATCAAAGATATGCAAAAGAAGCCTTAAAATGTAGAAAATAGCCAAAGTACAAGTCTCAGTACGAGTCGTACCTTGATAGTATAAACTGTACTGAGAACCGTGATGAAAGTCAGAAGGCTGAAGTGATAAGAAGCAACATACAACTCTTAGTACGAGCCGTACCAAGAAGGTATGAGCCATAACTGGAGTCATGGAATTATTCAGAAGAAATTGCACAAAGGCAGATTCTTGGTATAGATGGACTCACGAATTGTGGCATCAATGTACGAACCATACTAGGAGTCATGGTGAACTTCAGAAGATGCTTTAGTACTTGGAAAAACTTTAGACCCTACAGACAGTACAAGTCATAGCAAGAAGGTATGAGTCATACCACAACACTCGTGAAGAATTTCAGAAGATGTCAGAGTTCTCAAGGCCAAACCACAGAAGCATTGTACGACTCATGGGATGAAGGTACGAGTCGTACCAACTTGTAAACACTTAGCAAAATATGCAGCAGCCAAGGACTCACAGAAAAAAGGTACGACCCGTACAATCTTGCTACGGGTCGTAGGTCTAGTCGTGACATAGTCATCACCAGATATGGAAAACTCCTTGTTAGCTTAGGAAAAGGTTTCTAATATCTGTATAAATTTGCCTTTATGTTTTCTTTTAGTGAGAGAAGCATAGATGAGTTAGTAGATGTGTGAAGAACTATTTTTGTGAATTTTTATCAAATTTTGAGGCGCAATTGTTGGGATCAAATTCTTGATTTCCAACATTATTCTTGAGATTGTTCTTTAATATTCCAATCGTGTTTTCTTCCTTTTGTTGTTGTAAGTATTTCATTATGTATTTGTCTATGAATACAAACTATAATCTTATAGCCATGAGAAGATAAAACCTCTACAACTAGGGGTTGTGGGAACTATGGTGTATTAACAAACTAGGGTTGCACAAAGTGAATCAAAAAAATGCAAAAAGTTTGTATTGTATTCTTCATGTTTAAATGTTTCTTAATGGTGTACAACGTTAAGACTTTCCCAAATTCTTTACTTGCTTGAACCTAGAGAAATAGAGATTAGGAAAAGAGAATTACAACAAAGCCTTGGTCTTTAGGATCATTGTATTAACTTGAGTTGTGGTTGCAGGATAGTTAAATTTGGAACATATTAATAACGATTAATTTGAAATCACTCATGAGATCTAATGTGATTGAGTATAGTCATCCAATAGGGACGAACTAGTCGTTTGGATGAACCCTAGTGATCAGTTCTATAAGTAAGCATTGGGATTGATCGCGTGTGTATACCCGAAGTAGTTATGAACCCATTGGGAACGCTTACCCTAGTTGTTTGAAAATATTGATTTAATCACAATTATCATCTTTTTTTTAATATTGTTTTCTTTTAAACCCAAAATTTGGAGATAAATCACCAACAAGTTCAATTACCAGCATTAGTCTAGATCATATCCTATTCCCTATTGGTTCGACCCCAACCTCTTAGTTGATTATTAAATTGACAATGACCATTTAATACTTTGTAAGGAAGTATGAGTTTTAGGATTGCCGAAAAGTGACGCTGGTGTCGGGGAATATGGATAAGATTAGATTAATTTATTATATTTGACTTTTGGTTGTTATTTCCTGAATTACGTTTTCTTTGTGTTTTTGGATATCCAAGGGTTGTTACTCAGTGAATGCCAATTACACATTAGAGTGAAACCCCCTGATTCCATTGGATCTTGAACTTGAACGAACACTGCGTAAGATGGAAAACCGAGAGCAAAAAATGTTTGTATAGCTGAAGAAGCTAGGCAAGCCGAGCTAGCATGGCAAGCTATACTTCAGGATACAAAGGATGCTCGAGATAAGGTCTTCATTGCTGGTCGACATGGGAGGGGCAATAGAGGCCAAAGATATGCCCCTCAGTTCTTTGATGAAGATGACCCAAACATCGATGAGGTCGAGTCAACCGGAGCCATTGTACCACCACCACTACCTACCGGGGCCAAATTTGATATTACTAGCACCAAGATTCAGTTGTTGAACATGAAAGGGGTACTTAGTGGTCATGCAGCTGATGATGCCAACCTACACCTGATGAACTTCATAGGAATATGCAAGGCATATAGGTTGCCCGGATTCAGCCAAGATGCTATAAGGCTAAGACTCTTCCCTTTCATTATGTCTTCGGAGGCCACGTTGTTGTTATCGGAGTTGCTTGATGACTCCATTACCAACTAGATGGATCCCAAGAAAGCCTTGTTAGAGAGATTCTTTCTACCCTCCAGAATGCTGTAGCTTAAGGATGAGATCTATAATTTCTGATAATTGAAGGCTAAGGCACTTCATGAGAACTGTTTGAGGTTCAAAAAGAAGTTGACCACGTGCCTGAACAAGAAAATCCCTGATGATAGTTTGTTGGAGATTTTCTATAAATCGTTGAAGAATAGTACAAAAGCAGTAGCAGATACAGCGCTGGGAGGAGCACTGATGATTCATACATGGGAGAAAGATGCTACTATTTTTGACAGGGTGACAAAAACAAATAGAGCATGGCACACCCGGGAAGCAGACACAACGGCCAGTACATATGTTGTCCGTTTGATTGCAGACCAACGTAAGAAAGAAGAAGAGCGTGACTAGGAATTTCTTCATATGCACACATCATTGGTTTTGCTTACTAAGCACATCTTGGGAGTTGGAGCCAGAAAGGTGAACGCAGTTGGGACATAGGGACAGGAGCCAGGGCCAGACCACTTAGATTCCGAGGAGGAGGAAAATTTTTTGGACAACCAAGTGGTGGGTTTCCAAGCCAACGCCCAAGGGTCTGGACAAGACACTTAGCGCTAAGTTTTTGGAAACCTAGGTCGAATCCAATATAGAGAAAACTAATCGGAATTGGTATAGAGATAGAAATCAAGGTTGTGAGTGCGAAGGAGACCGGAGAAGGAATGATGGTTACCGCAACGATCGAGATGGATTATACGTGCCTCCTAATACATAAGAGGGGGAGGTTGGATAGTCGAAGTTAGAAAGCATGATGGCTGATATGCTAAAGAAGGTGAGGCCTACAAATGATTAGTTGAAAGACATCTATAGTGATATATCAAGCATAGGTCAGAGAGTGGAGTCACATGCGATGGCTATCAAGCAAATCGAACAGCATCTAGGGAAACTATCAGCATCTATGAACCCTAGGCAGAAGGGTAAACTACCTAGCAACACAGTACAGAATCCAGAGAATGATGGTCATTATATGGCTGTAATGACTAGGAGTGAAAAGACCACGGTCGACCCCCCTCTACCGGTTGTATTTGAAAGGAAGAAAAAAAGCGTGATTGAAGATGAAAAAGATGTTTCTGAGAAGGAACACAATGAGGATGTTGAGTTGAGTGAGGCCCCAATGTTGAAACGGGCCTTAAGATGAACAAGGAGCCACACAAATTTACAAGGCTATTCCATGACCACCGCCACCGTTTCCCAAAAGAATGAAGAAGAAGATGGAGAATGGTAACTTTAAGAATTCTTGTCAATGCTCAAACAGTTATCTATAAACATACCATTGGTCAAGGCATTAGAACAGATCCTTGGATATGCCAAGTTCATAAAGGACCTTGTGTCGAAGAAGAGGTCCATGAGCTGTGAGCTCGTTGATAACGTACACCATTGTAGTGCTATAGCTTCATGGGTCCTAGGCAAAAAAGAAGGAGGATCTAGGTGCCTTTACTATTCCTTGCACAATCGACGATGTTGAGTTCACAAAGGCACTTGTGATTTCGGAGCAAGCATCAATCTAATGCCATTGGCTGTGTTTAAGAAGATAGGCTTGGAAGCCTCCACACAAACTACCATGCGGCTGTTGATGGCTAACAGAACTGTGAAGAAGCCTCTGGGGATCCTGTTCGATGTTCTTGTCAAAGTTGATAGATTTATATTCCCAGCGGACTTCATGATCCTTGATTACGAGGTTGATTTTGATGTCCCCATCATTTTAGGGAGACCATTTCTTGCCACTGGGAGGGCCTTAGTAGATATGGAGGCTAGCTAGTTGAAATTCAGACTCAATAAAAAAGAGGTCACCTTCAACGTCTGTCGGTCAATGAAGCAACTAAAAGAATACACAGTAGTCTCAGCAATAGAAGATGAATCCGAGTTCTTTGACGAAGTCTGAGTAGTCAAGATACTTACATCATGTCGCGACGTTAAATCAAGCACTTCTTGGGAGGCAACCTAAGTGGTGGTTTGGTTAATTCTAAGTAACCGAGCCAACCGCGTCGTGTCGCGACGTTAAATCAAGTGCTTCTTTGGAGGTAACCCAAGTGAATTAACTAATGTGTGTTTACTGTGTAGGGGAGACAAAAATAGGTGGCAGAAAAATTGTTGAACAGGCCGGTGCTAGGTTCTTAGTACGACTCATGAGAGGGTTGTATGATTCATAGCACGAGTCGTGGTGACAATCAGAGATGTACTTCAATGTATGAGTTTAGGAAAAGATTGGTCCTATGACTTGTAACTTCATTGTGTGAGTCGTAGTACTCACTGTGTCTATGAACTACGCAAGGCATGGACCATAATGAAAAGAAAAGACCTACAAGCCATAGTACGAATCGCACCCCAGTTGTACGAATCGTAAGATGTGCTCATAGGTCCATATATAAGTATCTCAATTTCTCTTGTACGAGTCCAAGGGACGAGTTGTAGGATCTTCCTATGACTCGTGGTACGAGTCATGACAGGTCAAAAACTTTAAATCTACCCGACGCGACCCAGATTTTTAATATCGCCCTAAGACCTAAATAAGCGTAAACAAATTATACTACTCTCCCACGCCCACTAAACGTAAACTCACGACTCTCTCACACCCGTAACTCATCACCAAGAAGCATTGAACAAGTTCTAGCTTAGATATTTCATCGATAAACATAATACAAATCCTAGTCTTGATTGACAAGTGAAGTATCAACATTCAAGTAAGTGTATTCCTTCAAAATGATAGATATAACTTGTATGCTTGATGTAAATTTGCTAAACCCCCTGAGAGTCCTCTCATTGCTTGAAAATTTAGAAAAAGGACAATGACCAGGGGTGTAACTGAGTTGTGTGCGACTGAGTAGGAGCTTGAACATGATTAAATTGTGCATTAAACTATAAAAAAATCGAGTTACAGGTCGTTATTAAAATGGAAGGGGTGTACTTGTATTTTTGGGTTTTTGATTCGTCAAAAGATTTTTCTTGCCGTGTTTCTATTTCCTTGGGCATGCTATGTAGTATAACCGGCATATTTAGGATTTTATTTTTGTGATTTTTATTTAATTATAAATTAACTTAGGAGTACTTAACCAATAAAGTGCACTAGTTTTGATAGTTTGAAAAATTGACCATGTTTAAATTTTCTTGATGATTTGCTGTGTACTTGTGATTGCATGCATGACTTCTCTGAACCTTTTTATGTCATTTAGTATAATAGCATGTGTAGTTTTTCTTAAGCCATTAATAAACCAGACAGGTAGAGTGAATGCAAATCATGTACCATGAGTGAGTGAGGTCTGATACTTAGTTCAATACTATGTAGACAATCTAGAACTTTCCCAGTTAGTCTTTGCATAGGCTTTAGGATGGTTGGTGAGGAAAGGATCATAGGCCATTCTTTTTTATCCCATTTTTAGCTTAAATAACCCTACTAAAATGATAAGATTCCTTGATCCAAATATTTTAGCCTTAAATAGACCATTTTTCTTTGAATAACAAATTAATTATATCCATTTCTTATAATAACCTCTTTTGGCCCTAGTCCCTCCTTGGACATTGTGAACCTCAACATAGGCAAAATACCTAAGTTGAGGGTGGCTAGAATAGGGGTGCATAAATAGTGGGAAGGTGAAATAGGGAGAGAAAAGAAAAAAGGTAAAAAATTATGTGTGGTGTGACCAAGGAAAAAGAAAAGAAAAATTAAAAAGAAAATTCAAAGAGAATGATCCATGGAAAAAAAGATTGAAGAAACACACCACACCCATACAATTGCATAAAAAATGGTGAAAAGGGAGAAAAAAGTTGAAAAAGAAAAAAGGGTGAAAAAAAGAAAAACAAAGTGAAAAAAATGGAGTCATATATAAGTATTTCAAAGGAAGGGTTTAGTCACTTAAAAAAATCCCATATCTATCATACCCAGCCCGAAAGACTACATTACAAGCAAAAGAAAGTCCTATAGTGATCTTAACCTGACCATCTAATAAACCAAAGTAGAGAAAATAAGGGCAAGCATATGGTATCCGATATGCAGTATTTGGAATTTTTTTATGAGAGTGCGAGTCTCGCTTGTTCAATCCCATTTTAGATATCTTACTATATCAGTGAATGGGGACTTCATTTGCTGTGAAGATACATGGTTTGTGTTTAACTCTACCAGTGGTCTGTGTAAAAAGAATCAGTGATGACTTGACTGCCTATTAATAGCTAGATGACATGTCTTGATCCTTGTTTATTATGTTTCGTGGTTGCTTGTGGTGCATGTGCTGATTTGGTTCATGGAAAAAGGGTTAAAAGCTTTTTGAGTTAATAGTAATAATTTTGTTTAATGTTGGCTATAGTATCCTAGGTTTATTTTCTAGTTAAGCGTCGTGTTTAGTTTTTATTTTTCTTTACTTAAGGACATGCAAAGGTCTTAAGTTGAGGGTGTTGATGTGTTGTGATTTTATAGCACTTTCATTGCTTAAATTTGAGAAAATAACATGGACTTATGTATGTTTATATGGATATGAGGCACTTTTACTTTTATTTCAAGGAAAATAAGTGTTGGAGCAAAGATGTGCAAAAGAAGCCTTAAAATGCAGAAAAATAGCCAAAGTACCAGTCTCAGTACGAGCCATACCTTGATTGCCCGAGCCATACTAAGAACCATGATGAAAGTCAGAAGGCTGAAGGGACAAGAAGGCAACATACGACTCTCAGTACGATCCGTACCAAGATGGTACGAGCCGTAACTTGAGTTGTGGAATTATTCAGAAGAAATTGTGCAAAGGTAGACTCTTGGTACGGCTAGACTCACGAATCATGGCATCAATGTAGAACCATACCAGAAGCCATGGTGAACTTCAGAATATTCTTCAGTACTTGGCAGAACTTCAGACACTACAAATGATACGAGTCGTAGCATGAAGGTACGAGTCGTACCACAACACTCGTGAAGAATTTTAGAAGATGTTAGAGTTCTCAAGGCCAAACCACAAAAGCATTGTATGACTCGTACAATGAAGGTCCGAGTAATACCATCCTACCAACACTTATCAAAATCTGCAACAACCAAGGACTTACCTAAAGCAGGTACAACTCGTAAAATCCTGCTATATGTCCTACGTCCAGTCGTGACACAGTCGACACTAGATATGGAAAACTCACTGTTAGCTTAGGAAAAGGATTCTAATGTCTATATAAAAAGCCTTTATGTTTTATTTTAGTGAGAGAAGGACAAAATTGAGTTAGTAGACGTGTGAAGAACTAGTTTTGTGAATTTGTATCAAATTTTGAGGAGCAATTCTTGGGATCAAATTCTTGATTTCCTACATTATTCTTGAGATTGTTCTTTGATATACCAATCATGTATTCTTCCAATCATTTCTTAAGTATTTAATTATATGTTTGTCTATGAATACAAATTATAATCTTACAGCCATGAGAGGCTAAAACCTCCACAACAAGGGGTTGTGGGAACCATGGTAGATTAACAAACTAGGGTTGCACAAAGTGATTCAAAACCAATGCAAAAAGCTCGTATTGTATTCTCTTCATGTTTAAACGTTTCTTAACAATGTAGAACATTATGAATTACCCCAATTCTTTACTTGCTTGAACCTAGAGAAGTAGAGATTAGAAAAAGAGAACTATAATAAAGCCCTTGGTCCTTACAATCATTTTATTAACACTAGTTGTTGTTGCAGGATAGTTAAATTTGGAACATATTGATAAGGTTAGTTTGAAATCACTCATGAGACCTGACCCGGTGATTGAGTATACTCATCCAATAGCGATCAACCAGTCATTTGAATGAACCGTAGTTATCAGTTCTACAAGTAATCATTAGGATTGATCACTTGTGTATACCAGAAGTAGTTATGAACCCATGGGGAACACTTACCCTATTTGTTTGCAAATTTTGATTTAAATCACAATTGTAATCATTGTTTTAATATTGTTTTATTTTAAACCCCAAATTTGGAGATAAGATGTTACCCTATTCCCTGTGGGTTCGACCCCAACCTCTTAGTTGGGTTTTTTATTGACAACGACCACTTCATACTTTGTGAGGAAGTGGGAGTTTTGAGCGTTATCACTTTGAAACCCCACTCCCCACATGCACACCATCCACCTCTAGTGCAGCTGTAGTAATGTAGAGAGAATCCACTAAGACATCATTTGTTGCTCCACCGACATTACAATATGAATTTAGGCCATCTAACTTTGTGAAGTTGATCAAAAGGGCAGACAAGCATGAGAAGCAGATGAAGTTGTTTGTTGAGCAGCTGAGAACCTTTGTGGATATAGCCATTGCAGCTACATTAGCACCATATGAAATCCTCCATGCTCGGATTGATGATATGGAGGCATGAGTGAATTAGAGACTAGAAGACTTGACAGTGTCAGACTTAGAAAATTTTGCGATTGAGTTGACGAAATCCCAAGTTGATATCCTCAAGTTATAACAAGAGAGGCCAACCTAGGATTTCCCGATTTTGGTCTTTAAGTAGTCGAAGGAGGAGGATCCCTTCATTGACTTGTTGGGAAAACCACCTAATGCCGCGAGTAAGTATCCATGAGAGAGTGATGAGGATGAGGAAAAATCACAGAGGAAGAAGAACAGAAAAAGAATACATGAGCGAGTGAATTTTCTTGAGGCTTAAAAACTCTCTAGAGCAGAAAAGGACATTAGGCTCGAGGAGTTGCAAGCCA
The DNA here is from genome assembly GCA_035772735.1 of Datura wrightii. NCBI lineage: Eukaryota > Viridiplantae > Streptophyta > Magnoliopsida > Solanales > Solanaceae > Datura > Datura wrightii. The sequence goes on from JASDFA010000016.1 coordinate 120,711,976, forward strand.
GTGTTGGTGGATCTTATTTTAGTTCAGCATCCAGAGTTGTTGATCAGACTAGTGGTGTCACGTTTTCTTCAGAGTCACAGACCCTCCTCACTCCATCCCCAGCTATGTAGGCTACTTCTGATGATACTTTGAGTGCACCGATCACCGCTAGCACCATTGTTGATATCCCTGGGGTTAGTACACCCTAGACTCCTATGCTTAGAGCTTCACATGTATTCCCTACTTCTAGCACATAATGTTGGATATAAGAATTAGGGATAATGCATTTTTTTTATGAGGGTGGGTTACCTGTGTGTCACGACCAGAGCTGAGACCCCGGATCGAGACACATGACCTAGAACCACGAATGAATCAAAGTTAACCAATGGAATGTGCATAGTGACTCAAGAGCATAAATTAAAGTAAAAAACTTAAAACTTAAAAATGAATACGCAAAAGACTGAATATAATAAAATGTAAAAAAAATTTGTTAAAATCACAACACTGAGCAAAAACCTGATCATACTTATCTATGTCTGAAAAGCCTCTACTATCTGATGAGATGCTGGGACAAACCCTTAGCTATATCCAAGTCTGAAACTAACTAACAAAATAACATGATAGGAAGAATGTCCTCAATAGATGATGATTCACCAGCTCTGGGATTGAACTGGACTGATAGGGAGCAGGACTAATGGCGTGGCTGAATCTGATCGCCTGAACGTATATCATGAAACGATATAGCCTAGAGTATGTGGTCAGTAATTGGAATGTACTGAGTATGTGATAATGCTCCAATCACACTCCTATAAAAGTATTTCATGGATTTTGTAAATATAGAACCCAACAAAGGTTAGGGTTGATCCCATAGGGAATATAGCCAAGATGTATAATACTGCTAGTATTTACACCTTTAGTGAAATTATTTCCTAATGGTGGGCTTCAATAAAGTAATTGAGTATGCGTATTGTAAAATTAAGGTTGTTGTCAAATTTATGCAATTAATAGGGAGGGGATTCATAATTACTTTGGGTTTTACACTTGTGATCTATTCCAATACTAAGTTTGTAGAACTGATAACATAGGTTCATCTAAACAACCAAATCGCCTATATTGGATGACTATACTTAATTGCCGGATTAGGTCTCTTGACTAATTTTACTTTAATCTTTATCAATTTATTCAAAATTAACTATCCTGCAACTACAGTTCAAGTTATACAATGAACCATAAAGTTCAAGGCTTTGTTGTTCTTCTCTTTTCCTAATCTCTACCTCTCTAGGTTGAAGCAAGCAGAAAATATAGGTAATTCCTAACGTTGCGCTCCGTTAAGAAACGTTAAAGATGAAGAGAAGACAATACAAGCAACCACATTTATCTATAATCCCTTTTGTGCAAACCTTGGTTAATTCACCATGGTTCCCACTACCCTAGTTGTGGAGGTTTTAGCCTCTCATGATTGTGAGAGAAGAATTAGAATTCATATACAAAAACATAATTAAAAACATATAATGCTGGTTGAAATTAAACCTAATTGATTAATTGCACAATTCAACAATGATCAATCTAAGAACAAAGAATAATCTTCAAGAATATTGATAAGAAAACTCGAAAGTACTTCCTGTCTATCCAAAAAGTCAAACTCAAAGTGTGACACCTTACAAAAATAATCTAGAAAAGTATCTATACAAATAATTAGAAATCTTTAGTAAATTAACAGGGAAACTGAGTAAACTGTGCTGCTTTTTCCTACGACTCGTACCATGACCATACGACTTGTAGTTGCTTCTTGTACAATTCTTGGCAACCCTGATTTTGGTTAAAGTGCTGGGAGTTGGTATAACTCGTACAATGCTCCTACGAGTCATACATCTCTGTCATGGTCTAAACTTGTGATTTTGGTCATCCTCTAAATATTTTCACGAGTGTCTTGGTACAACTCGTACCTCGCTCTTACAACTTGTGGTTGCTTCTTATCTCGTGGAATCTGCCATTCAACATTCTCTCTGAAGTTCATCACAGCTCTTTGGTACGGGTCGTAGGTAGTCATCACGAATCTTGGTTTCTACCCATACTAGGAGATTAGTCAAAGTGCATCCTTCTGTAATTTGTCATGATTGCTTTGGTATGGCTAGTGCCAGGTTGGTACGGCTCATACCAAGAGTCGTACTTTCCTAGGTCTTGAGCAGGCCTTCTGATTTATCTTGGATCAATGTACGGCTTGTACTAAGGCATGTACTTGTCCGATTTTCTATACTCTATTTCCTTCTTTTATAGATTTCAACTCCAACACCTGATTTTCTTGAAAACAAAGCAAATGTGTATCATATATGTGTGAACACACCTAAGACCATGCATTTTTTCTCAGTTTTAAGTGTCGAAAGTGCTATAAACCCAAAATACATCAACACCCTTAACTTAAGGCTTTTGCACGTCCTCGGGAAAACAAAACTAAATTATAAAGGGCACTAACTAGATAGTAAAATAGAAGACCTACAGCTAGCACAACAAAATTTGCATAAAAGAGCATTATCAGATACTGGCCCCATTTTTCATTCAAACCAAGTAAGCTATGCATACATGCAACTATAAATCATGACATATAGGGATCTAAATATGGCATCCAACTATTAGTAGAGAATTAAGCTACCACCAATCCTATTTACACAGAAAACTGGTTGGATGCAACACAAACCATGTGCCCTCATAGCAAATGAAGTCCCCAACACTCACAAATATATATATATATATATATATATATATATATATATATATATAAATGACACCTAGGACTAGTCAAATAGACTCTCACTTTTTGCAAAGAAGTTCCAAATACTCCACAGTGGATACCATAGGCTTGTCCTTATTTTCTCTACTTTGGCTTTTTAGATAGCTAAGCTAGGATCACTATAGGACATTCATCAGCTTTTAAATATAGGCTTCGGGTTGGGTATTGTAGATAGGAAAATATTGACTAACCCTCCTTGGCACTACACACTTTGGCATTACTTTTCACTTTTTCTTTTACCCAATTTTCTTTTTACTCCCTTTTTCACCATTTAGCGGTCATTTGTGGGTGTGGCGACTTTTCTCTTTTCTTTTTCTCTTTTTTTGTTTTACATTTTTCTTTTTCTTTTATTTTTCTCTTTTTTTCTTCTTTATTTTCATTTACATTTGCTCACCACACCCAAACTTTCATTAATCAGCCTTTTCTAGTTTTCTCCCCCACCTTATCTATGCACCCATACAATAGCTACCCAATGCCTAAGTTGAGGTTCACAATATCCAAGGACAGACCAAGGTCAAAACAGGTTCATTATAAACAAAATAGGGAAGGTGAATAGGCTAATCAACAAAAAGGGTCAACTTTAGGCTCAAACACGGAATCAAGGGATTCATTTTATTTGATAGGGTAATTTAAGCTAAAAGTGGGATAATACAAAAATGGCCTATGATCCTTTCCTAACCAACTATCCTACAACCTATGTAAAGACCAACCGAGCAAGTACTAGATCCTCCATGTAGTATTGAACTAAGAATCCTCACTTACACATGGTACAGGTTTGCATTTATTCTACCTATCTAGTTCATGCAAAGTTAAGCTACACTTACACATGCTAATTTATCAAATTCCATAAAAATATCTACAGTAGTCATACTTCGTATTCAACATACACAACTTGACACAAAAATTTTTAAAATGGATTATTTTTTCAACACTTTCACAAACATGTGCATTTATTGGCTATAAATTACTTCTAAGCTATTTCTACTTAAAAAAAATAAAAACAAAATCCTAAACATGTCGGTTCTACTAGATAACATGTCCGAGGAGAAAGAAACACGACCAAAAAAACCGTTGAACGAAAACCAAAAACAAATATAAGTACATCCCTTTTAAAACATGCTTTGTCCCCAAAGAAATAAAAATGTAAGAGCTAGGAGAGGGACATGCCTGTGGCGCTATAAGTGCTCCTATCAGCTACTCAAACTTCACTAACCATTCATTGGTTGCCTCCTATACTGTGCTTGATTTAATATCGCGGCGCGACGTAACTTACTTGACTATTCAAGTTTTGTAAAGATACACCAATTCAATTTCTCTTACCTCCTTGGTGTTTCCTATGTATAGCTCCACTCTCTGTCCATTTACCTTGAACTTCTTACCATCCTTGTTCTCAAGTTCAATGGCACCATATGGGGACGCTTCTATCACTCGATAAGGTCCCATCCATCTATATTTTAATTTACCTGGATACAAGCGGAGCCTAGAATTAAATAGGAGTACCAATTCACCAGGATTGAAGTCCCTCTTTTTTTATCTTTCGGTCATGATAAATTTTCATTCTCTCCTTATAGATGGGTGCACTCTTGTATGCTCTGTGTCGGAATTCGTCCAACTCATTCAGCTGGTGTAGACTTAATTTAGCTGCTTCACTCCTGTCTTGGTTCAACTTCTTTAGTGCCTATAATGCCTTATGTTCAAGCTCTACCTGTAGATGTCATGACTTGCCATAAAAAAAAGGATATAGTGAGGAGCTAATAGGAGTCTTACAAGTTGTTCGATATGCTCAATGTGCATCATCAAGCTTCCTAGAGCAGTCTATCCGATTGGTATTCATTGTTTTCGCCAAAATCGTCTCGATCTCCCTATTGGAGACTTCCAATTGCCCGCTTGAATGAGGATGGTAAGGTGTTTCCACCTAATGCTTTATACTGTATTTCTCAAGTAGAGTTTTGAAGAGGCGATTACACAAGTGCAATCCAGTATCACTGATGATGGCTTTGGGAGTACCGAATCTGGCAAATATGTGCTTTCATAGGAATGTTATAACACTGTTCCCTTCATTGTTAGGGAGTGCAATGGCTTCCACCCATTTTGAGACATAATCCACCGCCACCAAGATATACTTCATCCTATACGAGCTCACAAATGGGCCTATGAAATCAATACCCCATACATCAGATAACTTTACTTTCAAAATTTGGGTTAATAGTAGCTCATGCTTATGAGTGATGTCGCCTTGTCTCTAGCATTAGTCATAAAACTAGGAAAAATCATACGCATCCTGATGGATTATGGGTGAATAGTATCCGCACAGCAGAATTTATGTACAGTTTGGATACCATTGTGATAACCCCTAACTAGAGATGAGTGGCAAGCCTCAAGTATACTCAACATCTCAACCTCTGGCACACACCTAGAAATCAGCCCATCCACACAAATATGAAACAAATAAGGCTCCTCCCAATAATACCTCTGTGCGTCCAATAGGAACTTCTTCCATTGCTGCGAAGCCAGGTATGCCAAAATCATATCACTTTCAAAGTAGTTTGCATGGTCGGAAAACCATGGGATCAGATATTGAGATGCAACCAACACCAGCTCAAGCGTCATCAATGTCAACCTCATTTTTCAATCTTGCCTTTGCCTCCAACATGGATAAGTAATCAGCCACCTGATTCTCGATCCCCTTTCAGTCTTTTACTTCAAACTCAAATTCCTATAAGAACAACACCCATCTGATTAGCCTTGGCTTGGCATCCTTCTTTGACATTAGATATAGGAATGTCACATTTTCTATATGGATAATCACCTTAGTTTCGATCAAGTATGCCAAAACTTTTCAAATGAAAATACTACTACTAGCAGCTCTTGTTCAGTCACCATGTAATTCTTCTGCACTACATTGAGCATCCTATTGGCGTAATATATTGAGTAAAATCTTTTTTCTCTCCTTTAGCCCAAGACAACACCGAGTGCCACCCCACTGGCATCACACATTACCTTAAATGGGAGAGCCCAATCTGGAGCTATGATAGTGGGGGCTGAGGTGAGTCATTCCTTCAGGCATTCAAAGGCTTTCAAACACGCTCCGTCAAATACGAACTTCACCTCCTTCTCAAGTAGTTTATATAATAGTTATAAAATTTTTGAGAAGTCCTTGATGAACCTCCTATAGAATCCTTCATGCCCAAAAAAGCTCCTGATATCTTTGACAGAAATAGGTGGTGGCAATCCTACTATTAACTCGATTTTCACTTTGTCCACCTCTATCCCTTTTCCTAAAATTTCATGGCCTAGAACAATCCCCTCTTTAACTATGAAATGGCATATTTCCCAATTTAGGATCAGATTGGCTTTTCACATCTGCTCAGCACCTTACTCAAATGATCAAGGCAATCTTCAAATGAGTCACCCACAATCGGGAATTCATCCATAAATGCTTCAATGGTATTCTCCACCATGTTTGAAAAGATGGATATCATGCAGCGTTTGAATGTGACAGGTGCATTGCACAAACCAAAGGGAATCCTCATAAAAGCAACAGTCCTATAAGGACAGGTAAAGGTGGTCTTCTTTTAATCTTCTAGGGCTATTGATATCTGATTATACCCCAAGTAACCATCAAGAAAAAAGTACCATCATCTACCTATCAACTTGTCAAACATCTGATCTATGAAGGGCATGGGGAAGTGGTCCTTCTGGGTCCATGATTGAGTTTCTAGTAGTACATGCAAACACACAACCCTGTAACTGGCCTTGTTCGTATTAGTTTATTCCTCTCATTTGGCACTACTATTCTTCCTTTCTTTGGGACACACACTGTACCGGGCTCACCCATTTACTATCAGCAATGGGATAAACTACACCCGTATCTAGCCATTTTACAATCTCTTTCTTTACTACCTCTTGCATAGGCGAACTCAGTCGTCTCTAGTGCTCTATGCTCGGTACACAATTCGATTCAAGCTGGATTTTGTTGGTGCAAATGCCTAGGGGAATATAGATGATGTAAGTAATGATCTAACCAATTGTCTTTTTATATCTTCTAAATACTGAAACCAGGGCCTCTACTTGCCAGTCTACAAGATTTACTTCTATAATCACTAGTAGGGTACTATTCTCCCCCAGAAATGCATATTTCAAATGTGGGGGTAGAGCTTTAAGTTCAAAAACTGGTGGTACCTCGACTAACGGTTTTGCTGGCGGGGTTGCCCTGTTCTTTAAGACAAGGTCCAATTCTTGGGCTTGAAGTTATAGGACCCCATTCCCTCTATAGAATTAACCATCTCTATGTACCCCTAGATATCATCCCCATCATAATTCATTAGGATGGCTGCCATGGTCTCAACACTTATTCATGCCACTAGAGGCACTAGCAGTCTCACCTCCTTCATCTTGGCGCTTACAGAGGGTGATTATGTTAGGGTTTACTTGCTATAACATAAATATAAGAAAAACACAAGGAAACCATAAACGAGGAAATAAAGACAAAGCTAAACACAAGCAATTAATCTAATCCTAAGTCGTATTCCCCGGCAACGGTGCCACTTTTGATAACACTCAAATCACACTCCTGTAAAAATATGATACGGACGTTATTAATAAAGAACTCTACAAAGGATAGGGTCGATCCCATAAGGAATATGGTCAAGATGTAAAATAATGCTATTATTACTCTTTTAGTGCAATTATTTCCTAATAGGGGGTTTCAAAGAAGTAATTGAATAAGAATATTATAAAATTGAAGTTATTTTCAAATTTATGCAATTAACTGGGAGTTGGTACCACTCATATAATGCTCCTACGAGTCATACATCTCTATTGTGGTCTGAACCTGTGATTTATGGCACCTCTTATATTTCCACGGGTGTCTTGGTATGACTTGTACCTTGCTCTTACAACTCATGGTTGCCTCTCGTACCATGGAATCTGCCAATCAAAATTCTTTTTGAAGTTCACCACAGCTTCTTGGTATGATCTTAGGTAGTAATCATGAATCGTGGTTTCTACCCGTACCAGGAGATTAGTCAAAGTGCATCCTTATGTATTTTTCCACGAACGCTCTGGTACGACTCGTTCCAAGAGTCGTACTTTGCCTTGGTCTTTAGTAGGCCTACTGAAGTTTATCACAGTTCAATATACTACTCGTACCACCAAGGTACGGCTCATACTGAGGGATGTACTTTGCCCGTTTTCTGCACTCTTTTCCATTGTTTTACAGATTTCACCTCCAACAACTAATTTCCCTGAAAATAAATCAAAAGTGCATCATATTTGTATGAACACACCTAAGAACATGCATATTTTCTCAGTTTTAAGCTTCGAAGGTGTTGTAAACCCATAACACATTAGTATGCAAGGTAAGTAAAATAGGATAATAAAAATGCATAAAGAGTTCATGAAAGTAGGACATTTCAAACATGAAATAATAGTCATAATTTAGGCATGGGGGCTCAAGGTTTACAAAATAGTTCATAAGCTAGTCATAATTATATTCATAAGAGAAATCTTATAAAACATAACTTGACCCAAAATATCTTAATTATGAACATGAAAAAAATCATAAGGAACAGTCAGAGGATTCATCATAAACGACACCATCATGATAGAGCTTACATGTTATACCCCAAACCCGGGGAGGCGTGACTGGCACCCAGTGCTACCACTAATATGAGCATACCCGATGCCCAAAATATAAAACAAAGGCCAGAACCGATGAGGTTCAACAACACAATAACTACACAATCAAAATGAGATAATAGACTATAGCAGAAGGTGGCTCACATGACTAACCAAGAAAAATAAATATAATATGTCATTGAGGCCACGGAATGGAAGAACAACTATACAACATGGCCCACCTGACCTATAACAATGACACTACACCCACATCAAATGTCTACGAGCCTCTAAAAATAAAATAGAAATCAATTGTCCAGGACAAGGCCCTGAACTACCCATAACTCAACCTTATGGTAAATTCGAAAGAACTGGAGCACACCGACTCAGGTGAAACTCCACTCAACAATCAAGAACCTGATCTAACAACCCACCATCACCTACAGGCATGAAAGCAGCGCACCGACTAGGGGTTCAGTACAATAATGTACCGATCATGAAAGGCAGAAACAACTAGAAGACTAAGATTAGAGATCAACATATACACCGAATATCTTAGAAGGAGAACTGAACTTAAGTAAACACATAAAACCTACCTGGCCCCTATAACCCTGGAAAGTTCAAGAAAACATACAAACAAAACCTACATGGCCCCCATAGCCCTGGAAAGTTCAAGAAAACATATAAACAAAACCTACCTGGCCCTCATAAGCCCAGCAAGTCCAAAAAGTAAATAACAATACAACGGCACCTAGCTGACCCAGCTCACATGTCATCACCTCTAGACCTCTCAATGGCTTTATCTAACACCAGCCAACATCCAACATCCACTACTATCAGATAATATATAACACGAACAACAACCACAATATAATACCAAAGAAATCAAGAGTAAACACCAATTAATCAACATCATCAATAAAGCACAGCCGGACACTCTCTCGGCTGCGCACAGTTAGCGAAACTCAATCCATATGGGAGAACCAATCACGATCCCAGGAAGGCTCAGACATGTCAGACCACTCTCAAATCACGTCTCAACTTGACACTACAGAGGACATCATTCTCAACCCCGTAGGTCATTTCACTCCTTGGGCTCAACCCCTCAACTAGAAACACTCTCATGCGTCGGGTATCCACAAGACACAAGGCCTCAAACATAAAACACAAAAAATCAACAAAAATAATAACACGTGCTGAAATAGCCCATAATCAGCTCTCGAACCCCACAACCCAACCATTTCAACACAATACTATTCTTTCACGTCTAGCCGTCCACCGACGAGCCACTAACCAAGATAAGCATTAACATCCTAACCAGTCTATCCTCAAGCTTTAGAAATATCCCACATGACACTTTACTTACCACTAACACCAAAGGACATGGCCAACTTAGCCCAACTTCCACCACGGCCATTACATGCCATGGACATGGTCGACACGATCCTCGATTCAAATATAGCAAAAGATCATCGCGGCCATCGACCTTAACCACTATAATCCCAAATTCACTTGAAATTATAATAACCTAATTGTATTCATTCAAACATCCACAACTTGTCTCAAGAACAACACACCTCACACGCGGCCTCTTGACACGAACCTAACAATTTCCCATGACTACAATTCTCCGCACTCAAGCCCGAGCGACCAACCAAACCAGCACCTTAAAAACACCATTATAACCATGTAAACAACAGAAAAAGAGTTCCATAATAGCAAAAACACAAGCCATCACAAAACAGCCAACACACACATCAACACGAACGACAACGGCTATGGAATTCATGCCAACAAAGGGAGGGACAAGCCTAACATATGTTAGCTTCAAGCCTAGCTAAAATTGAGCCTTGAAACACCATGAACCTACTGCATAAACGAAGTCAAAAATTCTTCCAAAATGCAACCAACAGAACTCAACAACAAAACAAGACAATCGAAGCTTACCCGATAAGATTCATAGGAATTCGACGTAGAAACTCCGAGACAACACCCTATCAGCCTTAAAACACCTATAAACAACCTTAAAAACTATGGAGAACAAAAGTAAGAAGGCTTACCAACAGCTTCACCACGAAACAGCCACCAACAGCCCAGAAAAGACACCAAACCATGGACTACACCAAACTCCCGACTTCCCGACATCAAAATCATGTTAAACCATGCTTCATACCTTAGAAACACTTAAAGGGAGAGTTAGAGAGAGGTTTATCACGAAGAAACTTGCTGGAATTGAATTTGGATGAAGAAAAACCGACCAAGGGGCTATTTATAGTACTCCACCGCCTTAAGACCTTGTGAGGTTCCTGCTTGCGCGGTCTCACAAAAACGCGAATATCTCTTTACTCTGAAGTCGGATTGACAAACGGTTTGATGTGCTGGAAACTAGACTCATAGAACTTTAATTTGATAGTCTAACACCCCTAACGCCTTATAGATTGGGAGAAAGATTCGAGCATTTGACCTAAATTTCAAATAATCTCAAGAAGAAAATTTTATGATAATTTTTTCTGAATTTTGTTGTACAACTTGATCGACATCCAAACATAAATACAACCATAGAGTGAGTCAAATATCTCATGAAACTTCCTTCTTAGCCAATTAAGTACTCTTAGTCCTACCTCAAAAGCATGATTTTATCACTCAAATTATACGGGGTGTTACATTACATGATTCCCCAACTATCTCACTCAATTTGGCAGAGCCACCCCAAGCTTTCCAGGCAAGGTATGATCACCTGGCATGATCACTAAAGAGACCCTGTAAGATTAACATGAGTATAATTGTCTCAACCCGAGCATAGGCTCGGATCGAGACACGGGACAGGGAACCCCGGAAGGCTCCAAGTCGACCCATGACATATTCATAGAATAACACTTAATGATAAACATAGCTAACAGAAACATTACTAAGAGGAAGCTAATTGAAAGAGTCTTATAACAAACCTCAAAATAATAATTCTCATAAACTCTGATTCAACGCTGAAACTGTCTATACAAGTCTGAAATCCTCTACTAAACTGATGAGTTGCTAGGAAAGGTCCCCAGCTAACTCCTAAGGATTGAGAACTGAAACATAAAAGAAATAGAAAACATAACTTGCGTCCTCGAGAGATGAGGACTCATCATAAGTAGCTCAGATGGGAAAGGAGCTTATCTAACCACATGGATGAGTCTGAAAACCTGAATCTATATCATGAAATGATATAGCACATAAAGGCGTGTGGTCAGTACTTGGAATGAACTGAGTATGGAGGAAGTGTAAATAAACTAAAACATGCAAGTGTACAAGGAGAAAGTAAGCCAAACACTTTAATGGTCATATAACTGAACTGAGATACAACAACCCCGTCTGAGATACACATATATATTAACATGAAGATTTTTATTTGAAAACATTTACTGAATATATAATCAATTGATGTGCAAGGGTTATATACTAAACAAATATTGAAGACCGAAGTCGTGATTGATATCATAGAGAGTTCCTGATTGTCGAATTGAGACATTCTCAGCTGTGGAGAGTCCGTTAAAGTCTAAGGGAGAGCATTCTCTGATATAGAGAGTCACTGACCAACTCAGGGAAACATTCTCTGCTGTAGAGAGTCCCTGACCAACTAGGGGAAATATTCTCTGTTGTGGAGAATCCCGGGATGACTAGGGGAAACATTCTCTGCTATGGAGAATCCTGGATTGACTAGGGAAACATTCTCTGCTATAGAGAATACCTGACCGACTAAGGAAACATTCTCTGCTGTGGAGAATCCCAGACTAACTAGGGAAACATTCTCTTCTGTGGGAAACATTCTCTACTGTGGAGAATCTCGGAGTGACTAGGGAAACATTCTTTGCTATAGAGAATTCCTGACTGACTAGGAAAACATTCTCTGCTGTGGAGAATCCCAAACTAATTAGGGAAACATTCTCTAATGTAGAGAATCCCTGACTGGCTAACTAAGGTAGAACATGAAGTACAATAATCGAACGTCATTCGTCTAGTCTAAATTACTTCAGCTAATAAGAGATATGAGCATTCAACTAATTACATCATAACTGAAGTCATTTAGAGTTGATTACGGATACTTTCTATTAATAACAAGCCTAATGTCTGAAGGATCATTCTGATGCTTTATTATCATAATTCATATCATGATGGTACCAAATCATCATTTAATCCACACATTATACATTAATGAAACCTCTATAGGTTCATATCATTCTTTACACGCATCCACAACATTCAAATCCCGAGTTCATAGCATATGACGTATATCTTAGATTCATGTAGGATCCATAGGTCCAATTCATACTTTAACATATATACATTGGTTCATATATTCCAGATTTTTGGAAAAACCCATATAATAAAATCATACCTTTAACATGTACAATGAGATCATAGTGGGAGCATATATTCATTTCATGGAACCCAAAACATTTACATCAAAACATAATGAAAACACATATATACTTTCCATTGATCAAGCCCTTAAGTTCTAATCTCATCTCAACATATCTATCAAATCAGAGGTTCTAGTTTTAAGGGAGTTCTTACAATATTCACAAATTTTAGGCATGAATACAAGTTCTTGACATAGTCAAGTGAACAGTAACAAAATCCCAATCAAAGCTTTAAGCTATCACATGAAGGAAATCCTAAATTCATGCATTTTCACCATTTAACACATAATTCAAGATATTAGAATAATCCCATAAGCATAATAAACTTTTAATCCTAATGGGTCTTAAAATTCATAGAAGGCATAGAAAAAATCACCCATCAATTGAAATCCTAGGTCATGCTTTTCTATTAAAATTGGAATTCGGGTTTTTATAAAACATTTTGGAGCACAAGAATAGAGGGATATCCTTGTTGAAAAGCCCACATACCTGATTCAAGAAGAAACCCCCACTTGAACTTGCACCTCGAAGTCTTGAGGAAACCCTTGTTGAATCCTTGAGTCTTAAGAGAGAGGATGAAGAAGAGTTTGAGAGTATTTTGGTGTAGAATGAAGCTAATAAGTGACTGAAAGAAAGAAATTATGTCCTCGGATGATGAGGACTCACACTTCAACTACTGAGGTGGGATACTCTGAAATATGGCAGCTATCCGTACTGAGTCTAACCTGTGGCTGTATCATGAAATGATACAACATAAAAGTATGTGTCAGTACTTTGAATGTAATGAGTATGTGACAGAAACATAACATGATATAAGTACTACTAATACTGAATTGATAAAACATGCAAGAATCAACTAAAACTGTTGAACTGAATAATTGATATAACTGGGAAGGTATGAAAGACCCTTCTAGTGGTCAAGGTTGTTTTAAGACTGATTCTGTCTGAACTAAGCTAAACTAAACTGATAAGACATGAAATGACCAACTGCAATACTGAAAAATGATACAACTGGTAGAGAACTGATATGGTAAAAAATGACCATGACTGATGGTCATAAACATGTTCTAAGTATGAGATACTGAGTCTGGACTACTGCACTATACTGATCTGGACTGGAGGATCTGAGAGTAACTGCATTGACTAGTAGGAGAGGCTATAACCGACATATAACCACGTGAGCTAGACGTGGAGTCCGATGTACACACCCCATCGGTAGGTCCAAACATACCTTGCTAGGGTATAAAGGCATGGACTGTGAAAATCACTATCAAAAGGGGGCCGTTAGGCCAAGTAAATAAAACCTACGGTGGCAACATAGTTTTGGAACCTGAGTGCGTTGGAACCCCGGCCCTTTCGGTGCTAAGTCCTACTCCCACTGGATAATCCTATTATTGTTACTACTGATAAACGGATAGCTTGATACTGGGGTACAAGACTATACTGACCCAGGGATACTGTCAGAGAGTTCGCTGAGTGTCTTATAAGAACAGATTTGGAAACTGAGTTTTAAGACTGGTCAGAGCTGCTTGTCTGGAAGCATCGTAACTGTCTAGAGAACCAACTGATAACTAAACTGGGTCCTGGGGCTGGTCAGAGCTATGACTGAATATCATGACCACCTAATGAATCAAATATTTAAAATCTGAATCTGAGTCTAGAAACTGGGAGGCATCACTGACACCTCGAAAATAAGTTGGAGTCAAATTGATCAGTTGACATTTTCTGAGCAATACTGAGGTTGCTAAAATTGTCTAAAGCTAGACTGACATTTCTGACTGAATTTGAGACTTCTAGAGTTCTTACTAAAGCTGAACTAACAATAATTGAGTTGAGACTGACTGCTACTAACAATAGGGGGATTTCCCTTAATAGGAAGCTCAAACTAAGGCACGGTATTTCAACACCGGAACAGAGTTTAAGAATTTCTAGCCCATTGGTTATGGCTAAATTTTTCATTTCACAATACTAATAATTTTTGATATCACTAACTGGAGGAAAATAGTTATAATCAACATAGGATAACATCCCACTCGAAATAAATGAGGTCTAGAATTCACTTTTGTGAAGATAAGCGTCAAATAAATCATGAACTGATAAAAACCATAACTAAAATAATAACAGACATTATTCTAGGTCGATTCAAGGAAAAGTTTCAGGAATTTTATCCACAAATTGAAAACTCAGGGGTAGGTCTGAAAATTAACTTAGAGAGGGTTTCTGAGGGACGCAAGGGGAGAACTGTCTCCTTGCTGAATTCCCACAGACCTGGTTGAAGAATCTCTCTAAAGATCTTCAAGTTGCTGCACCTTGGAGAGGAACCCTAGTTCTTGAACCTTGAGCCTTGAGAGAAAAAGGGAGAAGAAGAACTTAAGATAGTTGTGAGAAGAATGAGGGGTTAGACTAGGAAAAATTCTTTAATTCGACTCAAAGAAGCCTAAAATAACCTAGTTTAAGAGTTAGAAGCATAGAAAATTACAAAAATAACCCTGGGAAAAAGTTCTCAAAATCTGTCTGTTTGGAGCCACGGGTCATACCATGACTCATGGTGGCTTCCTACGGGTCATGGTGTGCCATTATTGGCTTTTGGGAGGCTTAAAGAGATTTATGAAACTCTTGGTATGAGTGTGTGGTACGAGTCGTACCTTCATACCAGGAGTCGTACCAAGACTCATGGTAACAGGTTGGTCCTGTCCGCCAAACCTGACAGTGCTTTACTAAACTGGCCATAACTTTTTACTCCGAACTCTGGTTGATGTAAGGTGGATGTGTTTGAAAGAAGACTCAAAGGGATTTAATTTGATATGCTGGATCACCCAAAAACAGTTTGTATAATAGAATTTATGATCGTTTAAAGTTGTCCTTTGCAAGAACTTTCATGAAAAACCCAATCAGTAGGAAAGACTCTCAACTCAACTTTTACTAGAGATTCCTTATAACCTTAACTTGCATCCAATGCACTTGCTATACTTAAGAATTTATGTTAACACCTTTTTTTCCTTAAATTCATTAGGTTTGGGTCTATCCACATACCTATAATAGTTTCAAACTTAGTCAAAAGTCCATGGTGTACAATATCTGAACTCACGACTGACATGATGATTCGTACCATCATCTTATGATTCGTACTGAGTCTTTGTAGCTACTGATCCTTCATTGAAAATTCTCCAAACCTCCTATATATGATCCTTCACTACGACTTGTACTACCCTGCTACCTATCACAGGATCCAATAATGGTTTTCCTTACCTCTTCCTGCTAAACTCTCTGAATCATACCATGAAACCTTGGTACGACTCTTATTGACTTGGTACAAGTCATGAGAGGCTTCCATAACTTCTTAATCAGAATTTGCTGAGCTCTCTGGACTATACTACGAGTCTTTGGTACGATCATACAATCCTCCTACGAGTTGTACTGAGGCTCGTTCTGGAGACATTTTCCAGTTTTCTCTGTATGATCAACTTCAAATCCAGGTTTTAGTCATAGGGATTATTGGGGTGTTACACTCAGTGATCAAATACATCTCCAATATGAATTCATGCATATGAGAAGCTTTAGCTCAAGACATACCACAAGATGAAAACATAATTGGGGAGCCTTCACTCCAAAACCATGTAGTAAGCTATGCTTAGGGAACTTTTAACTCAAAACATACCACAAGCTGAAAATAAAATCAGGAGATTTCGCTCCAAACAATGTGGTAAGCTTTATTCGGAAAAATCATCATTTATACTCAACAAGTGGGCATTTCCCAAAGCTTTATTATACTTGACGATACTTAATTCATATATAAAAACTTCAATTATAAACATGGTAGCTTTAAAACATGCTTTTCTTCACAATATCTAATCATCATCACATAGTCATCACAAATCTCACTTTTAATAACATCTCATCAATGGGCTTTTAAATTCATAAGGCTAGAAACATGATTTTAAATGGAAAACATTATAAAAATTGCTCATGCATCATAATTGAGTAACAGAATCATAATCAAATAATACCTACTTATAGAGATATATAATTCATGCATTTGGGTAGAAACTCCATTGAGTAGACATTGAAATTTCAAAATTTAGAGAGGGATTGGGCATGGGTTTTGAAGAAACCACTCATTCATAACCTTACATACCTGGTTTAAGCGAATCCCTACACTTCCTTGAATGACCAAGAGAAAATTGAAGGATAAAACCTTGAATCACCCTTGATCGCTTCTGTATCACTCTTCTATTCTTTTGCATGCATGAACGAAGACTTTAGGATAGTTTCCCCCTCTTAAAGTCCCCTTTCATAGCTTAAAATAACGTAGTTTAGGACCCTAGAGCATAGGAATTACAAAAAGACCCTTACTTAAATCGCAGGGTTTTGCTGACTCATGGCCACAAACCGTCAAGTCCACTTCCAAATTTCCATCAGGGGACCCTATTCGTTCTGTTATATGGGTATATAACTACACGCAAGTGCACGTGATCGAACAAGTAGTAAAGTGGCTTAAGTAAGCCAAGTATCGATCCCACAGGGACTGGGATGAAGTGCAATCTGCTCAAGTGTACTATATCTTAGTTCTAATAATGGAGACAACTGTGTAACCAAGAGTTGATATTTTGATTTATAATTTTTATGCTAAATCTAAAATAACTATCTAATGTGAGTTTGAACTATGAATGAGAGCATGCTGAGGTTAAACGAACATGTAATGAAATTAATTATCGATGTAATTTGGTTAGTCTTTTCATTCGGTTGCTAGTCAAGAACTATTGCCAAGGGATTAAAACTCTCGTATTTAACCCCACTTAAGAATCATGAACCATCCACCTACATTTCTGTGATTAAATGCAATTCATGTTCTAGCCATACAAACCCGGTTCCTAAATTGACTAATACGACTTTCAGGTATATTTCTATCCTGAAGGTAAATCAATTCTCAATTTTCCCAAACTAAGAAAAGATCATATCCTATTAATTCACAACTTTACAATTTCTTGATCTCTCGAGTGAAACCGGACTTTTTAGATGTACATTAATGTAGGCCACACATTAATGCAGTAAGAACAAGAATTAATAGAACAACCATGGAAGAAAAGATGAAAAACCAAAGAATCAATGATCACATTTCATTACAAGTGTTCATAACCTCAGCAAGAAGATGAATCAGCCACTCATTTGTGGATTAAACATCGTTAAATGAGTGTTAAAGATATAAGTAATTAAATACAAGGAGAAGGAAAGAGAGAAAAACCCTGATAATTTCGTCCCCTCAACTGCCTGTAACCCACGTTCTTGCTCCACCAAGTCCGAATTCCGATATCATCCAACATGCATTTTAGCTTCTCGAAACACATTTTACCTGCAAAACAATGCTAATCATGTTGGTTAGTATAAATTCACATTTTATTACCAATTACATGAAAATGTATACACATTGCTAGATAAACAAGGCGAAAATGATACTTTTGAGTATCACTTGGGCATATAAATCTGCCCAAGATCACTTACCCCACACTTAAATCCTTGTTCGTCCTCGAACAACAAACATACAATTCATGCAATTTACATCCCATCCTCGCTACTATGGTACGACAATTTAAGCTACGGTCATACCGATTACTTAATACAGCAAATCATCAAGAAAACATGCATGGTCTTATCAATGCAATGACCTTCAATACATTAAGACCTCCTAGACTTTAAGAATCGACTCTCGATATCGGCGAACTCATGCAAATCAGCTGATCAAGATATCCGACACGAAAATGAATCTTTCATCAAGCATGTGCCCTCACAACTCAAGAGAATCTTCCCCTTTTTGCTCATATGACTCACAAACATTCAAGCAGGGGCATGAACACACAATTTCACTCTCTCTCCCAAAAGAATTCACATGCATCATGTCATGACCCATAAGCTTGCCCTTAATGTATTACTCCACTAATATAAAGAAGTGCGATGTAAGATCACGTAGGACTTTAATGGGTTGCAATGGAAGTTATGGAACTAGTAAATATTGGATTAGCCAATAATAGCCACTAGCATCCTTAAGCGCCTTTTCAACACATCCCATCAACTCATGGACATTGTTTCTCTCTTTTTTTTTCCATCATCTCATTCTTGATGATTTTCTTTAGTATGGCCCATTTCATTAAGCACACTTGACACAACAACAAAGATTATTCATACACCTTCATTATCGTTTATTTATAACCAGTGCACCTTCAACCTTTTCTTTTCCTTTCCTCACTCTGCTTTTCTTTTTCTTTTCACCTTTCTCACTCTTTGGCACTTTGGGAAAATGATTTTCTCTTCTTAAGCGCTTAAGAGTTTTGTATAGATTTTACGGCTAAAGAAAAGAAGGAACTAAGCTCGGTTTACACTTTTTGGACAAAAGAAAGAAATAATAGGCTAAAGGCTCAAAGGGCTGACTAGGGTATACAATCACAGAAAGGGGGGTATGACAAGAAAAAAAGAAAAAAAAATAACTCTCGGTTCAAACAAAGAAATGCCTACATCCTTTCCTACAATACACCTCCTTCATTTCGTTTTGTACACACACCAGGCCAGTTCTAGACACTTCACAATAGCATGGAATGTCAACACCTCACTTCACACGTTATGCACATGCTCGATTCAAGATGTATTCACAGACTCTTCAATCAGCTAATTACATGAATTCAAACATTAAGCCTCAATCACAATGAATCAAACTCTACAACCTAGGTATCTCAACATAGTTACAAATTTTGCATGCTTTCATACGAATCACCTTTGCATTTTGATTATCATGTACAACAGGCAACCAAAATTTCGCAACCATATAGTAACTACAGGTTCCGGGATGCAATCCACCGAAGAAAAAAACTGAAAAATAATTGAAAAAAATCTACTCCTAACGACTACATTTCCCTTAAGACGGTCGTCATCCATCCATCATTGGGAATGGTCACTACTTAAGACGTCGGTTCAATGGGACCATTCTCGGTAAAAGAACCAAAAACAAACGCCGAGAAATCCAAAATTAAACATATCGAAAATATCGATCATTTCGATAGAAAAATTATTTACTAAATATTTTAAAAATTTTTTAAAAAAATTGATCATTTCGATAATAAAATAACAAAAATATGTACAGAATCAGAATTAGCTAACAACCATTCAGCAACACACATCAATTTCATCAAAAATATTTACAAATACGAAACAATAACTTGAAAATTCACAAACACAGGGACACACAACATACATGCTAACAGAAGAAAGCATACAACAAAAAAGCCCAGCCTAGCACCTAACTACTCCCACCCCACACTTAGTCCGAACACTGTCCCAGTGTTCACAAAAAGTCAAAATAGCATAAATTCGGGTGGTGGAACTCCCTGATCAGTCAAAGTATTCCACTTCTTCGTCGGGTGCTGCTGCTTCATCTCCCATATCCGAGTCGCCTCCGTCGTCATCATCAGACTCCACATCGGAGTCCTCCTGATGCGTCTCCTCGTCCGTGGGGACGTCATCATCTGTGGGCTCTACAAATGCCGGCCCTACTCAGCATAGAGCCCTGGCGTTCTCGCCAAAAGGGTAGTCTAGCTCGAGCTGCCATAGCTCCTCCTCTGTCGCCGGCCTCCCACCTATCCTTAGCTGGAGCATCTGCATCCCATACATCCATGCCATGTACTGGTCATCACGAGCGTGTCGCTCGCCAAGTGTAAGCACTGGCCCGTGGGTGGTGTCGGGAGCCTTAGTTTTAGTAACGTCTAAGGCCCGCCGCTCCAACTGCGGGATATAATTAAGGGCCTCCTCCTCAACATCGAGCCCCCTGAGAAAGGTGGTCAGTAGTCCACCAAAACCATACCTGTGCCCCTGGTGCAACCGGGCTCTCTTCATGGCGGATATAATAACCGCCCCTACATTGATCTCCAGCCCTTTCATCAGGGCGTACACCAGACAAACACGGTCCCGGGTTACATCAGTCATATGTACCCCTGGGATGAGGCATGAGCAGACTATCTTCAGCCAGATTTGGGTTTCCCTGTTCATCTGTGAATAGGGCAGAGTCTGATGGTAGCCCTTCTCTTTGTGTCTGCTCCATCTAGCTGTTGATCGGGTCCCACACAGTGTGCGTCTGATGTCCGCATACGGTGGGGTAATGTTCAGCTGTCGAAGGACGTGAGCGTCTGTGTCCCGCGCTCCTATGATGGCATTGAAGTTGTGGGGCTCCAGCATGACTATTTTCCCTCTGATCTTGATGGTGTGACTCCTGATCGTCGGGTTCCAATTGGCATAGAACTCCCGAACCAAGTGCAGATTGCATTCTTTGGGCTCCTCAAAGATGAACTTGAGCCCTGCTGCCTCGATCGGGTGAACCATTCTGGGGAACTCTTGTTCCAATGGTTCCCATGCTATGTGGTCCTCGGGGATATATTTGCTTTCTTTGTGCTTGGCGTACCATTTTTTCCCCTCGTCGGTAACCCATCTTGTTCCATATTGGTGGCGTTGGCCGCGTGGAACTTCTGGTGCTGCTGGGACTGCTGTGCCCAGTCTGATTCGTTTCCTTCCGGCGCCTGAAGTTGACGCGCCTTTTCCTTTATCTTGCCGGCTTGCCATTTCACTTGTCAACCCAAGTAGACAAGATCAATGTTACGCTCACAGATATTAACTTCAGCTAAGGTCGGGTTACGCTAGGTTACCCCACACTTATTCCTTAGCTACGGTTACAACAATACGGCAAGAATATCTTTATTTACACAAAACAACCAACTATACAATCATGCTTAGTGCGTTCGAAAAATTCGACGGTATAACTTCTGCGTACTACTCAGACTTCGTACAGCTAATCACAATCACTACCATCGCTCCATTTTAACCATCACACTTAGCAAAGAAAAACAAAGAAACAAAAACACAACAAAAATTTATACACATGAACCTATCCAACCAACCAAAATCGAACAAATTTCAACATTTCCCCCAAACCCGAGAATCCATCGTCTATTAACATCCAAACAATTTGTACATTGACTCATCTCATTCAACACGTACAACCCGGTATAGAATTCACGATTTCAATACATTTCCAACTTCAAATTCAACAACAAGCCCTAGAATTGATTTTATCAATCAAATTCGAATAATTTATGCAATCGACAAGTTTAAATAATCATAGTGACATTCCGAACATTTATCAATCAACAAATAACTCGAATTCATGCTTAATTACTACATAGGGCGATTTAGCTCACCTCCCATGCTAAAAATCGAAGAAAATCGACATGAAATTGAGAGGGAATCGGGAAACATACCTTGAAGTTGAAGAATCGAAGAAAACTCGGTGAATTTGTTGCCTTACTCTGTGGCACGTTGATGTGGGATGGTTTTTGGGGGGTATGGTCGTGGAGGGAGTAGAAAATGAGGGAAATAGGGAGGGTTTCAAGGTTAAAAAGGAAGAAAATCGCGCGGGTCACCCGGCGACCAGGTGTGACCCGTCGCGATATACACGGCAACGTGTCACGGAGTGCATCGCGGTGCACTGCCTCCGTGACACGGAGCCATCGCGAGGCTGTTCTGGAAATTTTAAAATTTCCGGGTTATACCTCAACGTGTCACGGAGGGTAACGCGGAGGTCCTCCTCCGTGACACGGAACTATCGCCCCAGCTCACTGTTTTCCACTTTTTATTAATTTTTCATACCTCGACTTTTCCTTCGCGATTCCATGCACATGTTCCTCCGTTTGACCTGAAATTCAGCTCACTATACAAAATTGGTTAGAATTATAGGTTTCACCTAACTAAAAGTAAAAAAAATAACTAAAACAAAAAATTTTGTAGTAAATCAAGAAAAAGAAAAAAAAAATCTATTTACACTTTACAAACTAAAAGAAAAAAATTTCACGGGTTGCCTCCCGTGCAGCGCCTGGTTTACCGTCGCGGCTCGACGTCATTTAAGCTCAATTGTCCACTAGGGTGATAGACGATTTCTCTCGATCACCGTCCTCCCCCTAGTAGTGCTTACACCTTTCCGGTGGTTTTCCCATTAACTCTCGGGAATCCTTCATCTGCTTGTCATCACCATGATCAATCACATTGATCACCGAGAGTTCTTCATGTACCGTCGGGAGCTTGGGTGCTTTATACACATCGAACACCTCTACCTTGTCATGTGCTCGCATTGTGAGTTGCCCCGCAGCTACGTCGATTAGTGCTTTCCCGGTTGCCAAGAATGGACGCCCCAAAATAAATGGGACTTCCGCGTCTAGTTCAAAGTCCAGCACGACAAAATCTACCGGGAAAATTAGGGAGCCAACTTGCACCAGAACATCCTCAACAATGCCATCCGGTCTAGCTAAGGATCGATCCGCCAACTGCAAGATTACCGTTATGGGTCTAGGACTCCCTAGACCCAACTTTCTGAATACAGAAGACGGCATCAGATTTATGCTCGCTCCTAAGTCACACAATCCACGAGCTCGAATGCTCTGCCCAATAGTAAGCTGGATAGTAAAACTCCTAGGGTTTTTTAGCTTTGTGGGCAGTCTGTTTTGAATCCCGGAAGTGCACTCCTCCGTTAGAGCCACCGTAGCATACTCAGTCAACCGACTTTTGTTGGCCACGATGTCCTTTATGTACTTGGCATAT
Organism: Datura wrightii; assembly: GCA_035772735.1. Taxonomy (NCBI): domain Eukaryota; kingdom Viridiplantae; phylum Streptophyta; class Magnoliopsida; order Solanales; family Solanaceae; genus Datura; species Datura wrightii. The sequence goes on from JASDFA010000016.1 coordinate 120,735,388, forward strand.
TTAGGCACTCCCTGCAAGACATCAACAAGAGGTACATTAACATGTACCTGTTTAAGCACCTCCATGAATTTCTTGAAACACGCCTCCTCCTTGTGTTTCTTGAGTCATTGAGGGAACGGGGGTGGAGGTCTTTCTGATTCAGCTTCTTTGGTTTTCCCCCTTTCAGAACTTTGCTCCCTCTCGACTTCTGCTGCTCCCGAATGTTGAGGTGGTCTTTCTGGTTCCACCTCTTTCAGCTGCAAACCACTCCTAGTGGTCACTGCATTTACCTGCTTGGGATTGGGATCCGTGTCGCTCGGCAGTCCTCCTCTAGGCCTTGTATTTTGGGCACTAGCAAATTGCCCAAATTGATACTCAAGTGCCTTGGTAGCTAACTGATTGTTTTTCACTTCGGCTGCCAATTTCACATAGTCAGCCTGCAATTGAGCTTAGTTAGCTATCATGGTCTTGAACATCTCCTCAATGCTGGGTGATGGTGGTAGAGGAGGTGCATTGTTGTTTCTGAATTGAGCTTGGTAGTTCTGTTGCCCTCCTTGGTTCCTTTGCACACCCTGACCCGAACTTTGGCCTTGATGGTTGTTGCTACCCCATGAGAAATTAGGATGATTCCTATAATTTGAATTGTAGCTACTACCATACTGCTGGTGATTTCTTTGTGCATTACCCACAAAGTTTACCGAGTCAGGATTGGCTCCACAACACTCAGCTGAGTGCTCACTGCTTCCACACACTTCACACCAAAATTGCTGGACTGCATTAACTGGGGCTGGAGGCTGGTTCAATGTCATGTTGCTGAAGTGATTGTTCAATTGATTTTGCAAGGCAGCTATATGTGCAGCAATAGCTGTGAATCCATCAACTTCAAGCACTCCTGCTGCTTTCCTTGTCCCACCTCTTGATGAATCAGCAGTCCATTCTGGATTGCCCTGTGAAATCTGGTTCAACAAGGTATACAGCTCCTCATAAGTCTTTTCCAGTGATTGCCCTCCAGCTGCTGAGTCTAGCAATATTTTGGTGTGGGGTTCCAAACCCTCAATAAATGTGTGCACCAACACATCATTGGACCGATGATGATGAGGACAGTCCCACAACAGGGATTTAAATCTCTCCCAGGCTTGATATAAATTTTCTCCCTCCCTCTGTTTGAAAATTAGAATTTGACTTCTAAGTCTTGCTGTTTTACCAGAGGGAAAATACCTTATCAAGAATTTCCGTGCAAGATCATCCCACGTAGAAATAGAATTTGGTGTCTCAGCTTTCAACCACCTCTTGGCTTCTCCTAGTAATGAGAATGGAAATAATGTAAGCCGGACATAGTCTGGTGACACTCCAGCGGGTATGTAAGTGTCACTTATCTCCAAAAAGTTTTGGAGATGCTGTTATGGATCTTCATGAGGGAGACCAGTAAATTGCCCGCTTGTGTGCAACAACTGCACCATATTTTGTTTAAGTTCAAATCTCCCTCCAGGCTCTGGTTTGCGGATACTTGATGTAACATTATTGGCATGTGGGATTGCCACCTCGCAAACCGGCCGTGCTGTTGCTTCTTTGGGCACTAACACTGCCCTTACTACCGGTGGATTCTATTGTTGCTCCATGATCATCTGTCTGAGCAACAGCAGCTTTCTTTGTAGAGCTTCTCTTCTCTTACTGTGAAATATTCTTTCAGGCTCTGAATAAGATTCCACCAGCTCTTTGTCTCTTGCCAGTGTTCACAGCAATTAAGTCCGCAAAATACAAGCTAAGACCAAGTTGTCAACACTATGAAAATAAAAATACAGTAAATTAACACTTAAAACAAATTCACCAATTGCCAAGTCCCCGGCAACGGCGCCAAAAACTTGTTCGGTCTGTTATATGGGTATATAACTACACGCAAGTGCACGTGGTCGAACAAGTAGTAAAGTGGCTTAAGTAAGCAGAGTATCGATCCCACAGGGACTGGGATGAAGTGCAATCTGCTCAAGTGTACTATATCTTAGTTCTAATAATGGAGACAACCGTGTAACCAAGAGTTGATATTTTGATTTATAATTTTTATGCTAAATCTAAAACAACTATCTAATGTGAGTCTGAACTATGAATGAGAGCATACTGAGGTTAAACGAACATGTAATGAAATTAATTATCGATGTAATTTGGTTAGTCTTTTCCTCTGGTTGCTAGTCAAGAACTATTGCCAAGGGATTAAAACTCTCGTATTTAACCCCACTTAAGAATCATGAACCATCCACCTACATTTCTGTGATTAAATGCAATTCATGTTCTAGCCATACAAACTCGGTTCCTAAATTGATTAATACAACTTTCAGGTATATTTCTATCCTAAAAGGTAAATCAATTCTCAATTTTCCCAAACTAAGAAAAGATCATATCCTATTAATTTACAACTTTCCAATTTCTTGCTCTCTCGAGTGAAACCAGACTTTTTAGATGTACATTAATGTAGGCCACACATTAATGCAGTAAGAACAAGAATTAATAGAACAACCATGTAAGAAAAGATGAAAAACCAAAGAATCAATGATCACATTTCATTACAAGTGTTCATAACCTCAGCAAGAAGATGAATTAGCCACTCATTTGTGGATTAAACATCGTTAAATGAGTGTTAAAGATACAAGTAATTGAATACAAGGAGAAGGAAAGAGAGAAAAACCCTGATAATTTTGTCCCCTCAACTGCCTGTAACCCACGTTCTTGCTCCACCAAGTCCGAATTCCGATATCATCCAACATGCATTTTAGCTTCTCGAAATCACACTTTACCTGCAAAACAATGCTAATCATGTTGGTTAGTATAAATTCACATTTTATTACCAATTACATGAAAATGTATACACATTGCTAGATAAACAAGGCGAAAATGATACTTTTGAGTATCACTTGGGCATATAAATCTGCCCAAGATCAGACCCCACGAGGGACCCCACCAATCGTGGTGGCTGACCATGACTCGTGATCTCCACCGTGATCCCCAGTGCCCATATTTCCTTTCCAAATCTCTAGTCCAAACCATGGGTGACTCCACGAGTCCTGTGGCCTGATCACGACTCGTGGTCATGCCTATGGTGACCCCTCAAGACCACACTCCTCTTTCCTTCCCTCCTCACGGGTCACCTAACGACCTATTTTGTGATCTGGTGCAGAATTTTAGTTTTTCTCCGTTTCAGCTCCTGGGTCTGATCGTTGGGCTTTCGGGGTATAACAATATCTCCCTCTTGGGAACATTCGTCCTTGAATGTTTAAAACGCACAGAAAAAGAAGAAATATGTAATCATTATATGCAAATACTAATCATTTAAGCTGTAAACTGATAGAATGACTACCTCCGATTCGAATCACATAACTGAACTGATTTCATGAATCATACACACATCCACAAACATAAAAGAAACTTGCGCACATGAACTGAACATGAAACGAATTAAAGTCATAGTGCAAAACTGATACCTCAAGCCGGAACTAAGCTGGTAGAGAACAAATGTGGGTATCTAGCCATCATATCCGCTTCGTCTTCCCACGTAGCTCCTTCAACATGCTGATTCCTCCATAACACTTTAACTGAAGCAACTTCCTTGTTTCTTAGCCTTCTAACCTGACGATCCAATATTTACACCGAAACCTGTTCATAGCTAAGGCTGTCTCTCACACAAACACTGTCCACTGGGAAAATTAAGGCTGAATCACCTAGACACTTCTTCAAAAGCGATACGTGAAACACAAGATGCACGGAAGATAACTCTGAGGACAATTCCAACTCATACGCTACCTTGCCAACTCTTCTCACGATCCAGTATGGGCCAACATAGTTGGGAATAAGTTTCCCTTTCCTTCCAAAGCGCATCACTCCCTTCATGGGAGACACTCTACAAAATACTCAGTCATCGACCTCAAATTCTAATTCTCTTTTTCTCAAGTTCGCATAAGACTTTTGGCGACTCTGTGCAGTTTTTAAGCTGTCTCTTATCAACTGAACTTTCTCCATTGCTTCATGAACTGAATTCGACCTTACCAGTGCTGCCTCACCAACCTCAAACCATCCGATGGGCAATCTATATCTCCGCCTATAGAGATCCTCGAATGGCGCCATCTGGATACTAGAGTGATAGTTGTTATAGTAGGCAAACTCGATTAGTGGCAAATGCTCATCCCAACTATCTTTGAAGTCCATCACGCATTCTCTCAACATGTCTTTGAGATTCTGGAGTGTCCACTCTGCTTGACCATCCGTTTGCGGGTGAAATGTTGTGCTGAGTTTAACCTGAGTCCCAAGCCCTTTTTGGAATGACCGCCAAAATTGAGAGGTAAATTGAGTACCTCGGTTTGATATGATGGACAAGGGCACTCCATGCAATCGAACCAACTCTCGAATATATATCTTGGCATAATCCTCCGCTGAATCTGTGGTCATAATCGGTAGAAAATGTGTAGCCTTGGTCAACCTATCTACCACAACCCAAATGGAATCATATTGTCTACAAGTAAAAGGCAGACCTGTGATAAAATCTGTATTAATTTCTTCCCACTTCCAACTAGGAATGCTGATATCCTAAAGTACACCTCTTGGTCTCTGATGCTCAACCTTTACTTGTTGACAGTTCGGGCACTTGGCTACGAATTCTGCAATATCCTTCTTCATGCCATTCAACCAATAAATCTCCCATAAGTCACGATATATCTTGGTGGCACCTAGATAGATAGAATACTTGGATCCATGAGCCTCATGCAACATCCGGCTTCTCAAATCGTCTACATCCGGAATACACATGTGACCCTGGTACCGAAGCACACCATCTCCCCCTTGGGAGAAGACCTCTACTTTTTGTCTTTGAATGGCTTCCTTCAACTTTACTAAAATCGGGTCCTCATTTTGTCTAGCCTTCACTTCAGTCACCAAGGACGAATCTGATCCACTTTGAACGACAATACAGCCATCAGTAGAGTCAACCAACCTAACTCCGAATCTTGTGAGTCAACGTACATCCTTCACTAGCTCTTTTTTCCCCTCATCAACATGAGCCACGCTCTCCATAGAGATTCTACTAAGCAAGTCCTCTACCACATTACCCTTTCCTAGATGATAAAGAACACTTATATCATAGTCCTTGAGTAGTTCCAGCGACCTCCTTTGTCGAAGATTGAGATCCTTCTGCGTGATCACATATTATAAACTCTTGTCGTCCATAAACACATCCATGTGGACCCCATATAAGTAATGTCTCCATATCTTCAGTACGAACACCACTGCAGCCAATTCTAGATCGTCGGTCGGGTAATTCTTCTCATGAACTTTCAATTATCTAGAGGCATACTCTATCACTTTCCCACGCTGCATCAACACACATCCAAGTCTAATCCTCGAAGCATCACAATACATGACGAAACCATTAGTACCCTCTAGGAGAGTTAACACCAGGGCTGAAGTAAGTCGATTCTTTAACTCTTGGAAGCTCTTCTCACAAGCCTGCGACCATTGGAACTTTACCTTCTTCTGAGACAATCTGGTCAAAGGAGAGGCAATAGATGAGAAACCTTCAACAAACCTCCTATAATAACTAGCTAAACCCATGAAACTCTGAATATCCGAAGGATTCACACGTCTAGGCCAATTCTTCACTGCCTCAATTTTTTGAGAGTCTACCTTTATGCCCTCACTAGATACCACATGGCCCAAAAATGCTATGGAGTTCAATCAAAACACGCACTTGCTAAACTTGGCATACAATTGGCGATCCTTGAGAGTCTGAAGTACCACTCTCAAATGAGCGGCATGCTCCTCCTCACTCCGAGAGTATATAAAGATATCATCAATGAACACGATCATGAAAAATCCAGGTATGGCTTGAACACCCTGTTCATCAAATCCATAAAAGCTGCAGGAGCATTCGTTAGTCCAAAAGACACAACTACGAACTCATAATGACCATATCGCGTCCTAAAGGCTATCTTTGGGATGTCACATGTTCGGTTCACGTTATATGGATATATAACTACACGGAAGTGCACGTGGTCGAACAAGTAGTAAAGTGGCTTAAGTAAGCCAAGTATCGATCCCACAGGGACTGGGATGAAGTGCAATCTGCTCAAGTGTACTATATTTTAATTCTAAAAATGCAGACAATAGTGTAACCAAGAGTTTGATATTTTGATTTATAATTTTTATGCTAAATCTAAAACAATTATCTAATTTGAGTCTGAACTATGAATGAGAGCATGCTGAGGTTAAACGAACATGTCATGAAATTAATTATCGACATAATTTGGTTAGTCTTTTCCTCCGGTTGCTAGTCAAGAACTATTGCCAAGAGATTAAAACTCTCGGATTTAACCCCACTTAAGAATCATGAACCATCCACCTACATTTCTGTGATTAAATGCAATTCATGTTCTAGCCATACAAACCCGGTTTCTAAATTGACTAATACGACTTTCAGGTATATATCTATCCTGAAAGTAAATCAATTCTCAATTTTCCCAAACTAAGAAAAGATCATATCCTATTAATTCACAACTTTCCAATTTCTTGTTCTCTCGAGTGAAACCGGACTTTTTAGATATACATTAACGTAGGCCACACATTAATGCAGTAAGAACAAGAATTAATAGAACAACCATGGAAGAAAAGATGAAAAACCAATATGATCAACAATCACATTTCACTACAATTGTTCATAACCTCAGCAAGAAGATGAATTAGCCACTCATTTGTGGATTAAACATCGTTAAATGAGTGTTAAACATACAAGCAATTGAATACAAGGAGAAGGAAAGAGAGAAAAACCCTGATAATTTCGTCCCCTCAACTGCCTGTAATCCACGTTCTTGCTCCACCAAGTCAGAATATCTCAAATAAAAATAAAGTGTGCTATTTATAGTAGTGGGACTTTTTCCCAGAATAACAAGCAACGTGTCACGGAGTGCATCGCGGAGCACTGCCTCCGTGACACGCCACTGACGCGAAAGCTCTCTGGAAATCACCTGAAATTGGCCTCGGCAGCACCCTGCCGTGTTGGCAGCGTGTCACGCTGCTTGGGCAGCGCGTTGACACCTCATTGTCGTGCAGCCAACCTGCCGTGGCACGTTGCCAATGTGCAGGTGGGCTGTTGTGATCAGCCTGCCTGCCGTGGCACGTTGCCGACGCGCAGGTGGGCTGTTTTGTGCCTCCTCTTTGCCGACGTTCGCGGGTTAATTCCGTTTCCAAACCTCTACTTCACCAACTCATGGATTAGTTACTCAAAAGTCATCAAAACCTACAAAACAAAGGCTAATCATGTTGGTTAGCACTTATCCTTACATTTATATAAAATTACATGAAAATGTATACAATTACTTAGATAAACAAGACTAATTTAAGTAACAAAGCGTATCTCGGGCATGCTATTTTTGCCCGTGATCACAACCCCACACTTAAAGCCTTGTTCGTCCTCAAACAACCTTTTACATATCATGCATATGGAGACTCCCGCATAACTAATTTAGCAAGATAATTCAAGTTACGGCTATAATGATTACGTAAGATAACAAGCTACAAATAGAGCATGCATGATTTGATCATTGAAATGAAGTACAACTATGTTAAGACTTCTTAACCTCAAGAATCGACTCTCAATCTTAGCAAACTCATGCAAATCAACTGATTAAGAAATCCCACACGAATTATATCCTTCATTCAACATGTGCCCTCACGGAAAGAGAGTTACCCAACTTCACATGCAAAAACAATTTTTAAAACATGACATGTGTGGGTACATGAATAGAATTACGCTCACTCTCACAAAGAATTCACATGCATCATGTGCTGACCCATAAGCTTGCCCTTAGTGTTTTATTCCACTAATTTAAGGATGTATGAATGTAAGATCAAGTAGGACTTAATGGTTTGTAATGTAAGCTAAGGGACATGTAGGTACTATTCTGGCCAATAATAGTGAATATCTCCTTAAGTGCTTTTAATACATCACGCCCTCATTACGAACTTCCCTTCCCTTACTTCACCTTTTTCTCCTTTCAGCTTTCTTTTTCCTCTTATGTTCCCCCTTTCTTTAGGCACTTTTAGCTTATTAGTAAGGAGTTCTATAATTAATTTTTCATTAATTTGTTTTCTTGCTCCATACCAATAATCAACCATTTTCACACGAGTGCACCTTTGTCCTTTTCTCACTTCTACAACTTGCCACTTTTCCTTTCTTTTCATTCTTCTCACTCCTTTACTCCTTCGGATTTTTCCTTTAAGCGCTTAGGAGTTTTGGTTTAACTTCAAGGCTAATGAAAGAAAAAGGATTAAGCTTATGTTGCAGTTGTCAAAGAATAGGCTCAAAGCTCAATGGGGTTAACTAGGATTAATTTTTCAAGGTAGGTACAATGAGGGATAAAAATTGGTTCATTCAAAGAATTGCCTAAATCATCTCCTACAACTCACATCCTTCATTTCGTTTTATAAACACACCAGGCAAGTTCTAGACAATCCACAATAGCACAGAATACTCAAAAACCTTACACTCATGGCACATGCTCAAATCAAGACACATTCAGCAGACTCTGACTCAGCTAATCATAAGAATTCAGAATTAAGCTTCAATCATCTTGAGTCAAATTCAAGAACCTAAGTGTCTCACACAAAGTTATACACTTGCATGCTTCAACACTGAACATACTTGCATCTTACCATCACGTATAGCACATAACAAGACCATCAAGCACCAATTAGTGATGGTTTCAAAAACCCAATACCTACCGACTAATTTTTCCTCAAGACGGTCGTCATCCATCCATCATAGGGAACGGTCACTAACTAGGACTTCGGTTGAATGGCACCATCCTCGGTAAAAGAACCGAAAACAAATGCCGAGAAACCCAAGAATTGAATTTTTTTTTTTAAAATATCGATCATTTCGATAACAAAAATATGTACAAAATCAGCTAGAAACATTCAGCAACACACAACAATTTCACATATATTTACAATACAGAACAACAACTTAATAATTCACAAATCATAGGGTTAGAAAAATTTGTTTACAGGCACAACAACAGATTAGGACATACATACATAAGCACACCCAGCACCTAACTACTCCCACCCCACACTTAGCTCGAACACTGTCCCCAGTGTTCACAAAAATTAAAATAGCACAAAAATCAGGTGGTGGAACTCCCTGATCAATCAAAGTACTCCACTTCTTCATCAAGTGCTGTTGCTTCATCTCCCATGTCTAAATCACCCCCATCGTCATCATCGGACTCAACATCGGAGTCCTCTGGATATGTCTCCTCGTCTATGGGGACATCATCATCCGTGGGCTCTACAAATTCTGGCCCCACTCAGCATAGAGCCCTGGCGTTCTCGCCGAAAGGGTAGTCTAGCTCGAGCTGCCATAGCTCCTCCTCTGTTGCCGGCCTCCCGCCTATCCTCAGCTGGAGCATCTGCATCCCATACATGCGAGCCATATACTGATCATCACGAGCATGTCGCTCGCCAAGTGTAAGCACTAGCCCGTGGGTGGTGTCGGGTGCCTTAGTTTTAGTGACATCTAAGGCCCACCGCTCCATCTGCGGGATATAATCAAGGGCCTCTTCCTCAACCTCTAGGCCCCTCAGGAAGGTGGTGAGTAGCCTACCAAATCCGTATCTGTACCCCTGATGCAACCGGGCTCTCTTCATGGCGGAGATAATCACCGCCCCCACGTTGATCTCCAGCCCTTTCATCAGGGCGTACACCAGACATACACGATCCCGGGTTACATCTGTCATATGTACCCCCAGGATTAGGCAGGAACAGACGATCTTTAGCCATATTCTGGCTTCCCTGTTAATCTGTGAATAGGGTAAAGTCTGCTGGTAGCCCCTCTCTTTGTGTCTGCTCCATCTAGCTGTCGATCGGGTCCCACACAATGTGCATCTGATGTCCGCATACGGTGGGGTAATGTTCAGCTGTCGAAGCACGTGGGCGTCTGTGTCCCGCGCCCCTATGATAGCATTGAGGTGGTGGGGCTCAAATGTGACTATTTGCCCTCTAATTTTTATGGTGTGACTTCTTAGGGTCGGGTTCCAATTGGCATAGAATTCCCGATTCAGGTGCAAGTTGCATTCCTTGGGCTCTTCAAAGATGAACTTGAGCCCAGCTGCCTCGATCCGGTGGACAATCCTAGGGAACTCCTGTGCCAATAGTTCCCGTGCTATATGTTCCTCGGGGAAGTACTTGTTTTCTTTGTGCTTTGCGTACCACTTCTTCCCCTCATCTGTCACCCATCTGGTTCCGTATTGGCGGCGTTGGCCGCGTGGAACCGCTGGTGCTGCTGGGACTGCTGTGCCTAGTCTGATTCGCTTTCTTCTGACGCCATATGTTGATGCGCCTTTCCCTTTTTCTTGCCTGCTTGCCATTTTACCTGTCAACCCAAGTAGAAAAGATCTATGTTAAGCCAATGAATATTAACTTCGACTAAGGTCGGGTTAATCTAGGCTACCCCACACTTAGTCCTTAGCAAAATTTACAACATTCCGGCAAGATCATCTTTATTTACGCAAATAAACAACCAACTATACAAACATGCTTAGTGCATACGAAGAATTCGACGGTATATATTCTATGTACTACTCAGACTTCGTACAGCTAACAATAATCATTACCATTGATAACCTTTTAATCCATCACACTTAGCAAGGAAAAAAAACAAAGAAACGAAAAACAACAAGAATTTATCTACACGAACCTATACAATTCACCAAATTCTTGCAAATTTCAATATTCCCCTAACCTGAGAATCCGTCAGTCTTTTAAGATGATAACAACTAGCACATCGACTCATCTCACTCAACATGTACAACCCGGCATGAATTTCACAAGTTCACTACATTTTTCCACTTCAAATTCAAAAACAAGCCCTAGAAATTATGATATCAAGAAAATGCGATTAAATTATGTAATTAACGAGTTCAAGCAATCATAATGATATTCCGAACATTCATCAACAACAATTCAATTGAATTCATGATTAATTTCTACTTAGGGCAAACTTAGCTCACCTCACATGCTCAATATCGAAGAAAATTGACAAGAAATGAGATGGAATCGAAGAACATACCTTGAAGTTGAAGAATTGAAGAAAACTCAATGATTTTCTTGGCCTATTCCGTGTCACGTTGAAGGGGGATGGGTTTTAGAGAGTTTGGTCGCGGAGTGAGTGAAAAATAAGGAAAAGTGAGGGGGTTTTGCGGTTTAAAAGTGGGAAAATCGCGCGGGTCACCCGGTGACCCGGTGTGACCCGTCGCGATATACATGACAACGTGTCACGGAGTGCATCGCGGTGCACTGCCTCCGTGACACGGAGCTGTCGCGAGCCTGTTCTGGAACTTTTTAAAAATTTCAGATTTATACCTCAACGTTTCATGGAGGGTAACGCGGAGGTCCTCCTCCGTGACATGGAGCTATCGCCCTAGCTCACTGTTTTGCCACTTTTTCTTAATTTTCATACCTCGAATTTTCCTTTGCGATTCCGTGCATATTTTCCTCCCTTTGACCTGAAATTCATCTCAGTGCACGAAATTGGTTAGAATTATAGGTTTTCACTCTAAATAAAAATAAAAACAAGAACAAAAACTAAAAATTTTGTTGTTAATCAACAAAAAGAAAAAGAAAAATCTATTCACACTTTACAAAGAGAAATTTTTTTTCACGGGTTGCCTCCCGTGCATCGCCTGGTTTACCGTCGCGGCTCGACGTCGTTAAGCTCAGTTGTCCTCTAGGGTGATGGACGATTTCTCTCAATCACCGTCCTCCCCCCCGTAGTGCTTACACCATTCCGGTGGTTTTCCCAATAACTCTCGTCAATCCTTCCTCTGCTCATCTTCGCCTTGATCAATCACATTGATCACCGAGAGTTCTTCGTGCACCATCGGGAGCTTGGGTGCCTTATACACATCGAACACCTCCACCTTGTCGTGTGCTCGCATTGTTAGCTGCCCCGCAACTATTTCAATTAGTGCTTTCCCGGTTGCCAAGAAGGTTTGTCCCAAAATAAATGGGACCTTCACGTCTGGTTCAAAATCCAGCACGACAAAATCTATCGTGAAAATCAGGGAGCCAATTTGCACTAGAACGTCCTCCACAATGCCATCAGGTCTGGCTAAGGACTGATCCGCCAATTGCAAGATCACTGTTGTGGGTCTAGGACTCCCTAGACCCATCTTTTTGAATACCGATGACGGCATCAAATTTATGCTCGCTCCCAAATCACACAATCCACGAGCTCGGATGCTCTGCCCAATAGTAATCTGTATAGTAAAGCTCCCAGGGTCTTTGAGCTTTGTGGGTAGTCGGTTTTGAATCCGGGAAGTGCACTCCTCCGTTAGAGCCACCGTAGCATACTCAGTCAACCGACTTTTATTTGCCACGATGTCCTTTATATACTTAGCATATTTCGGCACTCCCTGCAAAACATCAACAAGAGGTAAGTTAATATGTACCTGTTTCAGCACCTCCATGAATTTCTTGAAACACGCCTCCTCCTTGTGTTTCTTTAATCATTGAGGGAACGGGGGTGGTGGTCTTTCTGATTCAGCTTCCTTAGTCTTCCCCCTCTCGGTACTTTGCTCCCTCTCAACTTCTGCTGCTCCCGATTGTTGAGGTGGTCTTTCTGGTTCCACCTCTTTCAGCTGCAAACCACTCCTTGTGGTCACTGCATTCACCTACTTGGGATTGGGATCTGTGTCGCTTGGAAGTCCTCCTCTAGGCCTAGTGTTTTGGGCTCCAGCAAATTGCCCAAATTGATATTCAAGTGCCTTGGTAGCTAACTGGTTGTTTTTCACTTCGGCTACCAATTTCACATAGTCATCCTGCAATTGAGCTTGGTTAGCTATCATGGTCTTGAACATCTCCTCAATGCTGGGTGATGGTGGTGGAGGAGGTGCATTGTTGTTTCTGAATTGTGCTTGATAATTCTGCTGCCCTCCTTGGTTCCTTTGCACACCCTGACCCGAACTTTGCCCCTGATGATTGTTGCTACCCCAGGAGAAATTCGGGTGATTCCTCCAATTGGAATTGTAGCTATTACCATACTGTTGGTGGTTGTTCCTTTACACATTTCCCACAAAGTTTACCGAGTCAGGATTTGCTCCACAACACTCAGCTGAGTGCTCACTGCTTCCGCACACTTCACACCACATCTGCTGCACTGCATTCACTGGGGCTTGGGGCTGGTTCATTGTCATGTTGCTGAAGTGGGTGTTACGTTGATTTTGTAATGCAGCTATCTGTGCAGCAATAGCTGTAAACCCATCCACTTCAAGCACTCCTGCTGCTTTCCTTGTCCCGCCTCTTGATGAATCAGCATTCCATTCCGGATTGCCCTGCAAAATACGGTTCAACAAGGTATACAACTCCTCATAAGTTTTCTCCAGCGCTTGTCCCCCAGCTGCTGAGTCTAGCAATATTTTTGTATGGGGTTCCAAACCCTCTATAAAAGTATGCACCAGCACATCATTGGACTGATGATGATGAGGACAATCCCGCAACATGGACTTGAATCTCTCCCAAGCCTGATATAAATTCTCTCCCTCCCTTTGTTTGAAACTTATAATTTGACTTCTAAGTCTTGCTGTTTTCCCGGAGGGAAAAATCGTATCAAGAACTTCCTTGCTAGATCATCCCACGTACAAATACAATTTGGTGGCTCAGCTTTCAACCACCTCTTGGCTTCTCCCAATAGTTAAAATGGGAACAACGTAAGCCGGACATAATCTGATGACACTCTAGCGGGGATGTAAGTGTCACTTATCTCCAAAAAATTTTGGAGATGCTGCTGTGGATCTTCATGAGGGAGACCTGTAAACTGCCCGCTAGTGTGCAACAATTGCACCATATTCTGCTTAAGTTCGAACCTCCCTCCTGGCTCAGGTTTGCGAATGCTAGATGTGACATTATTAGCATGTGGGATTGCCACCTCGCGAACCGGCCGAGCTGCTACTTCTTCGGGCACTAACATTGCCCGTACTACCGGTGGATTCTGTTGTTGCTCCATGATCGTCTGTCTGAGCAACTGCATCTTTCTTTGTAGAGCATCTCTCCGCTTACTATGAAATATTCTTTCTGGCTCTATATACGAGTCCACCAGCTCCTTGTCTCTTGCCAGTGTTCAACAGAAATTAAATCTGCAAAATACAGGCTAAGACCAAGTTGTCAACACTAAGAGAATAAAAATAGAGTAAATTAACACTTAAAACAAATTCACCAATTGCCAGTCCCCGGCAACGGCGCCAAAAACTTGTTCGGTTCGCGTTATATGGGTATATAACTACACGCAAGTGCACGTGGTCGAACAAGTAGTAAAGTGGCTTAAGTAAGCCAAGTATCGATCCCACTGGGACTGGGATGAAGTGCAATCTTCTCAAGTGTACTATGTTTTAATTCTAAAAATGCAGACAATAGTGTAACCAAGAGTTTGATATTTTGATTTATAATTTTTATGCTAAATCTAAAACAATTATCTAATTTGAGTCTGAACTATGAATGAGAGCATGCTGAGGTTAAATGAACATGTAATGAAATTAATTATCGACATAATTTGGTTAGTCTTTTCCTCCGGTTGCTAGTCAAGAACTATTGCCAGGAGATTAAAACTCTAGTATTTAACCCCACTTAAGAATCATGAACCATCCACCTACATTTCTGTGATTAAATGCAATTCATGTTCTAGCCATACAAACCCGGTTCCTAAATTGACTAATACGACTTTCAGGTATATTTCTATCCTGAAAGTAAATCAATTCTCAATTTTCCCAAACTAAGAAAAGATCATATCCTATTAATTCACAACTTTCCAATTTCTTGCTCTCTCGAGTGAAACCGGACTTTTTAGATATACATTAACGTAGGCCACACATTAATGCAGTAAGAACAAGAATTAATAGAACAACCATGGAAGAAAAGATGAAAAACCAATATGATCAACAATCACATTTCACTACAATTGTTCATAACCTCAGCAAGAAGATGAATTAGCCACTCATTTGTGGATTAAACATCGTTAAATGAGTGTTAAACATACAAGCAATTGAATACAAGGAGAAGGAAAGAGTGAAAAACCCTGATAATTTCGTCCCCTCAACTGCCTTTAACCCACGTTCTTGCTCCACCAAGTCAAAATATCTCAAATAAAACCTAAGTGTGCTATTTATAGTAGTGGGACTTTTTCCCGGAATAACAAGCAATGTGTCACGGAGTGCATCGCAGAGCACAGCCTCCGTGATACGCCACTGACGCGAAAGCTCTCTGGAAATCACCAGAAATTGGCCTCGGCAGCACCCTGTCGCGTTGGCAGCGTGTCACGCTGCTTGGGCAATGCATTGACACCTCATTGTCGCGCAGCCAACATGTCGTGGCACGTTGCCAACGAGCAGGTGGGCTGTTGTGATCAGCCTGCCTGCCGTGGCACGTTGCCGACGCGCAGGTGGGCTGTTTTGTGCCTCCTGTTTGCCGACGTTCGCGGGTTTATTCCGTTTCCAAGCCTCTACTTCACCAAATCATGGATTAGTTACTCAAAAGTCATCAAAACCTACAAAACAAAGGCTAATCATGTTGGTTAGCACTTATCCTCACATTCATATAAAATTACATGAAAATGTATACAATTACTTAGATAAACAAGACTAATTTAAGTCACAAAGCGTATCTCGGGCATGCTATTTTTTCCCGTGATCATCACACTCCCAAACCCTGAGCTGATGATACCCAGATCTGAGGTCTATCTTTGAGAAACATTTGGCACCCCGAGACTGGTCAAACAAATCATCACTCCTAGTTAGGGATACCTATTCTTGATGGTGACTTTGTTCAATTGCCGATATTTAATGCATATTCAAAGGGAACCATCCTTCTTTCGGACGAACAAAACTGGTGCCCCCCTTGGGGACTTGCTTGGTATAATGAAACCCTTATCTAATAGGTCCTTCAACTAATCCTTCAATTCTTTTAGCTCATCTAGAGCCATTCTATAGGGAGGAATGGATATAGGCTATGTGTCGGGTAGGAGGTCAATACCAAAATCAATATCCCTCTCGGGAGGAACACTTGGTAAATCATCAGGAAAGACCTCTGGATACACACGTACTACTGAAACTAACTGAATAGTCGAGGTATCGGAATCAACATCCTTAACCCTAACTAGATGGTACACACAACCTTTAGAAATCATCTTCTCGGCCTTAAGGTAAGAAATGAAATGAACTACAGGCACAGCTAAACTACCCTTTCATTCTAATACTGGCTTACCTAGAAATCTGAACTCTACTGCTTGGGTTCTGCAATTAACTGAAGCATAGCATGCAAATAGCCAATCTATGCCGAGAATCACATCAAAATCGGTCATGGCTAAATCTATCAAATATGCTGAGATGACCTTCTAAAGAATTGAGATTGGGCAACATCTATACACCCGTCTAGCTATAACTGAGTCACCTACTGGAGTAGAAACTGAGAAGGGTTTTGACAAGACTTTGGGATTGACTCTGAAGCTATTGGCCACATAAGGTGTCACAAAAGACAAGTTTAGCCCCCGGATCTAACAAAGCATAAACATCAATATGAATAACTCATAACATACCAGTGACCACATCCGAGCATACCTCCTACTCCTGATGGGGTGCTAATGCATAGAATCTATTCTGGCGTTGACTGCCAGTTGTGCTAGCAGATGCCCCCTGATGGGATGAGTGTGCAGGAGGGGCTGCTGAACTAGAAGCTAGGCCTCGGCCCCCAACCTGATCCTGTCTCAAAGCTGGGCAATCTCTAAGCATGTGTTGGGGCTTCCCACACTTGAAACAAGCAACTAAACCAGCCAAGCATTTGCCTGTGTGTCCCCGACAATATCTGCGATAAGCTGGGATGCTGGAATTAGCGGGTCTGTTGCTCTGACCCCTCGAGCCTGATGCTCGCTCTCTCTGATCATGTCTAGGCCTGGACGGCACACTCAATGCCAAAGATGCTGGAGTGGATGATCTCTGGTAAGTCTGTTGTCGGTGCCCACCACCTAACCTCAGTTGGGAGAATCGGTGGTCATCGATCGTGTCCCTCTTGGCTTCCCTCTTCCTCAAATGTACCGCCTCCATCTGTTGGGCGTAAAACACTATACGAGGAAAGTCCATATCCTAATGAAGCATGGTAGTCCTACAATCCTTGTCCAAATAGCCCGCCACGCCATGAACGAATCGGCCCACCCGCGCCCTCTGATCAGCCACTAACTCTGGGGTATACTTTGACATGCGTGTGATCTTAAGAGAATAGTCTTGCACCATCATCCTCCCTTGCTTCAGATTTATGAACTCAGCTGCCTTTATCTCCCTCAACTCACGAGGGAAGAACCGGTCTAGGAATGTAACATGGAACTCCTCCCAAGTGACAGGACCTGCTTCGGCGACCCTGCTATCTTTCCATTGGCGAAACTAGATATGCGCGATCCCTTTCAGCAAGTATGAGGCCAACTCTACACACTCAACTCCATTCACTCCCATGACTTGGGTGATCTTGACATATCATCTATGAACTCATGCGGGTCCTCACCTACCTTGGACCCAAGGAACTCCAGCGGGTTTATCCTCAAGAAGTCACTGACTCGAGCTGCCGCTGCATTGCCTTTTTGCGGAACATGCACAACGACCTGCTGATTGACCTGAGCGGTCAAGTCCTGCGCAAGCATCTGAATAGCGGCTCGAAACTCAACATGAGCAACTAGCATTGGTGCTTGGGGCTCCTGAACTGGTGGGGCTTGCTGATGCCCATTACTGTTGCCATCCTTATGGCGTTCACCATTCCAATTTCTCCTACAATTCATTCTTTGAGGAGCCATGATTGTGCATTCGCAAATAACACGAATTAGAAGGATAGAAAGACTTTAGATCACATGACATAGGTCATGAAAGAAGGAAATATTTCCTAAACGTCTCATAGCCTCTTTGTCATAAATGTGGCACTCTTCACACCTAGGAAAAGGACTCTACACAACGCGATTTCCAGACACCCTAGGGCACTTCAAAACCTAACCCTCTGATACAAAGTTTCTCACAAACCGAACAAGGTCCCAAATCGTAACACGGGACAAGGAGCCCCGAGAAACCCCACGTTGACCCATGGAATAAGCATACATCTAATCTCAATCAAGAAACTGAATAATCGATAAAATAATCATAGTGGAAGTCTGACTTGAACATAACATCAGAATACAAAATCCGAAGCTGAATACATACATATGTTTGAAAAGTCTTTGAACATGACGAGTTGATGGCACAAGACCCCAACTAACTCAACATAACTGAAACTAAAGTACATAAAGGAAGATTGAATAGTCTAGTCCTCCAAAATAAGGACTCGCCCACAAATAGAATGCTAACTCTAATAAGATGACTACGAGCGAGGCTGAATCTGGGAGTTGGGTCCTGTGTCATGAAACGATAATTCATAAAGTATGCTGTCAGTACGTGGAATGTAGTGAATATATAAGGTAAGTAAAACCGCTAAATAATAAAATCATTTAAAGACAATGCATAATGTAAGCGTAAACATAAGAATATGAGAGTAGGGATTACATGCATTCTGTCTGAAATCATGATCTATTCATAACATAACATAACATAATTTCATAACATCATAACTGAATCGATTGACTCAAAGTTGAATTCCTACATATACAAGTAAAGCTAAACATTGAGTCAAACCTACTTTGAAACATGCATTTACAAAAATCTCATAAGTAAGGAATATGCAGATCTGAAATCATAAGGAATAATGGGAGACTCGTCTTTTAACCACATACCACGATAGAGCTTACATGGTCCCAACTATCACACTCCAAGTGGGTACAGCCGTACAAAGCCTTGCCAGGGCTAGGGACAATACAATGATATCGATATCAAGCTGAAGGCCCATCCAGGTAGGGGAAGCTCACAAGGGAGTCCACAAATTCATAATGTAATAACCTATGTTGGGGCGTAGTTTGAGGCATAGGGTGATCGACCCTTAGCCTACTAGGTTCCAGACATTACTCCCAAAACATGCATATGCTCTACATCATTTTATAACGAAGCTCAGCATCATCTATTGACGAAGCTCATTGATCAAATACATCTCAAATATGAAATCATACATATGAGAAGCTTTAGCTCAAGACATACCAGAAGCTGAAAAAATAATTAGGGAGTATTCACTCCAAAACCATGTGGTAAGCTATGCATAGGGAACCTTTTAAATAAAAACATACCACAAGCTGAAAATAAAAATGGGAGATTCGCTACAAACAATGTGATAAGCTTTATTTGGAAAAATCATCATTTATACTCAACAAGTGGGCATTTCCCAAAGCTTTATCATACTTGATGATACTTAGTTCATATCACAAACATTAATTATAAACATGGGTAGCTTTAAAATATGCTTTTCTTCACAATGTCTTATCATCGTCACATAGTCATCACAAATCTCACTTTTCATAACATCTCATCAATGGGCTTTTAAATTCATAAGGCTAGAAACATGACATTGAATGGAAAACATTATAAAAATGGCCCATGCTTCATAATTTAGTAATAGAATTGTAATCAAATCATACCCATGTATAGAGATAGATAATTCATGCATTTGGGTAAAAATCCCATTGAGTAGACATTGAAATTTCATACTTTAGAGAGGGATTGGGCATGGGTGTGGAAGAAACAACCCATTCATAACCCTACATACCTGGTTTAAGCGAATCCCTACACTTCCTTGAATGCCCAAGAGAAAATTGAAGGAGAAAACTTTAAATCACCTTTTATCACCTCTCTATCACTCTTCTATCCTTTTGCATGCATGAATGAAGACTTTAGGATAGTTTCCCACTTTTAAACACACCTTTCATAGCTTAGAATGACGTAGCTTAGGACCCTATAGCATAGGAATTACGAAAAGAAACTTACTTAAATTGCAGGGTTTTGCTAACTGCCAGTCCCCACGAGGGACTGGATGACTCATCCCCTGATGCCACGACTCGTGGACACAAACCGTCAATTCCACTGCCAAATTTCCATCAGGGGACCCCACAAATCATGGTGGATGACCACGACTCTTTGTATCCACCCGTGATCCCCACTGCCCATAATTTCCTTTTCGAATCTCTAGTCTAGACCACGGGTGACTCCACGAGTCGTGTGGCCTGACCACGACTCGTGGTCATGCCTGTGCTAACCCCTCAAGACCAAACTCCTCTTTCCTTTACCATGAGTCACCCCATGAATCGTGGTCCCTCCTCATGGGTCACCTAATGACCCGTTCTGTGATTTGATGCAGAATTTTAATTTTTCTCTATTTCAGCTCCCGAGTCTGATCTTTGGCTTCCATGGTATAACATATTTAATGCACTTTTAAATGATTGGATAGCAAACAAATTTTTAAATAGATTGGATCGAGTGGATAACCATAAATTTTACTCATTTTGTCACCTCTAGTTACGATTAATAAAAAGCTCTAGTATGAAGATACAAGATATTGAAGTCCAGGAGCACCTTTCTTATAAATATATGATAATATACTTTTAAGCACATATTCTTCCAATATAACACTATCAAATAAATTTTTCTTTAAGAACATATATATATATATATATATATACACACATATAATTAAGTTATATATGTAGTTTCCTCCAAAAATTTATATGCATTGTCCAAGAATTTAGCCATTTAAAGAAATATAATAAAATTTCTTACATTATTTTTTTTTTCAATATTTGAACTTAAAATAATGATTAATTAAAGGACTCAAAGAAAAGTTATTTTTAATATGAAATAAATTTTTGACATTGTCATATTAAAAATTATAGATCAAACTACAAAGTAAAGGCAAAGAATTCGATTACTATAATGGCAAACATCAAGATTAATAACCAAGAGTTATTAATATGTAATATATGTGTGTGTGTGTGTGTGTGTCTAGTTATAAGTTTAAATATGTACTATATAGTATGTTTGGTTCAATTTTTTTCTGTTGTTTTTGCTTAAAACCAAAACTAAAATGAGACCAAACAAAAATATATTAGGTTTTTTCTTCATTTTGGTTTGATCTTTTTATTTTTCATAAACACCCCTACCTGTATTTGACTAAATATGGCTGAATTAGTAGAGGTCTATAACTAACCTTTCACTTGCCTAGCTATAAGTTAATCAAAACAATAGGAGATAGTGCTAGACTTGTTCCTACAAGGCCATATTTCTAGGGATATTTGGAACTATTTCACATCAGCAGCAGGAGTTATGGGCCCTTTATATAGATTAGTCAGGCTATAACTACAGGCGGGGAACATAGTGTGTACCATCCCTTAAACCTTTGTTCCAGGCAGCACCTGTAATAATTTTTTGGCAGATATGGAAGTGGAGAAACACAATGCAACATGGTGGAGTGATGACATAAAGTTAGGCTATCCATGAAATAAACTAGCAACTTTACCTACTAGCTAAAACAAGATATCCATGGCTACAGGATAACCCAAAGATTGGATATAGATGGTACCATTTTTTGAAGAGTACAGACCAAGAATTAGAGTACTTAAGGTCTTGTGGAGTAAACCTCCAGTGGGGTGGTATAAATGCAATTCAAATAGGGCTTCAAAAAGAAACCTAGGGCCAAGCTCAATAGCATTCTACCTAAGGAATGATTCAGGAAATTTTGTCTATGCTAGAGCTAAGAGAGTACAGGATACAACTAATATGGTTGTTGAGGCCAGAGCTCTAAAAGAGGTAATAGAGTATTGTTGTTTACGATACTTTTCCCAATAGTCCTAGAAATAGACTCGCAGGTTTTGAAAAAGGTACTTGAAGGAGAATGGGACGTTCCTTGGAGAGTAAAAAGAGATGTACAGAAAATCAATCAGTTGAGTGCCGGCAGAATACACAAGATACAACATGTAATGAGAGAAGACAACAAAGTAGTAGATTTTTTGACTAACATAATTTTTTCATTTTGCAGGTACATTATAATTTAATCAAGTTCATGATCTTCCATCAGAAGCAATTTAACTTATCAGAGCAGATAAAGAAAACTTCCTAAGTTTTTGATTCAGGAGAATAAATGAATGCAATCCAGATTGAGTACAGTCACATAAACAATACATGAGCACAAAATCCTAACACATAACAGAGAGGTTTAAACGGTAATGGCTTACCTGATGTAGTGTAAAGGTCACTGGTGCTCGTACTTTCAAGAGAGAGAACATCTATATTGGTTTTCTACTTGAGGTGTGGTATTAGCTCTTATAGCTCAATCTATCAGTAGAAAAACAAGATAGATGTTAGATCTAAACATTATATAGGCACAACTGGATTGCTTGGTTTACCTTTATTGGTAGGATGATCTAAGCAGCCATAGTAGGGAATACGTCTGAGCTGGGTTAGGATGACATAACAGTTGTGAGACTTTGAGACTGTTGAAATATATACCCTCAAGGCTGTGAACTAGTTCAACCTCTTACTGATTTTTGCAACCATGGATTCAGAAGAACATCAGAGACAAAGGTACCACTTCTGTCCTATTAGGGGTGGTCTATGCTGCTGAAGTTAGGAAGTTTCTAGTGAACTTCCCTTTTGCTCTTTTCTTTTCTTTCTGTTTTAGTTTAGAGTAGCTTCTCCTTTTGGGTCAAGTCTGTTGTTTGGGCTTGGCCTTTTTTAATTTTTTCCTCCCTATGTTTTTTTTGTTGTATTTATTTTAGTTTCTAATAATAAGGCCCGTCTAACCACTCCTTAATTAAAAAAAATAAAAAATCAAAGCTGCTAATAAGTGCAGTCGAATCACTAGATCATCGAATAAGACCTATATTATCCTATAATACAAAATAGACCCCCGCTCTCGAACACAAAATCTAGATTCATAGATAGTATTCAATTGGTGATCGAACAATCAAATAATTAAGTGCAAAATAATGTAAGTAAACTAATAAAATTAATATAAATTGATGATAATCAAACATAATCTAACATAAAGTTTTAACAAGAAATCTTTATGGATAATCCCCCAATCCTAGAATAATAAGAGAACTAGTCGCTCATGTTTATGATAACTACGCAATTCATAATCATTCAACTGTAAAAATAGAAGAAAGAAAAGATAAACTATATTATATCTACTCTACGGTGCATATGACCTACTTGAGATATGCTCCTCTACAAAGTTTGAATCTTTATTGAAAATGAGAAAAAGTTGTTCTTATAGTGTGAGAATTTGAATTTGGACCGACCTACTTCTTCTAGTCCAATACTGACTCAAACTCTGAGAAAATACCATAGGTGATCTGCAACCCTGTTAGGGTGCATGGTGCACTAAGCTATACGATTCGAGGCTGAAAATACTGCAGATCATTGAAGGTGCAGCGCTTCCCTTGCTACAGTGGGTGGTGCACCTAGCCAAAGTTTTAAAACGTTATATTTTAAACTCATTTTCATCTGTACTAATTGGATCACGGGTCCTTAGTTCGATCTGAATACTTGTTGATGACTTCTAATTACACTTCAAAGTAATATTTTCACCTCTTTTGTATCAATTCATCGACTTTCCATCAAATCATACCCTACACACAAAAAAGCACAAGTATTAAGCATAAAATAAATAAAATAAACTTAAACACAAGAAAAGAGAATCAAATATGAGGCAGAATAGATAAATATATACTTCTAAACACCAATCTATTAGTATACTTGAGCTATTGAGATCTAACCAAGTTAAGAGAACTGTTATTCCTACTGTTAAAATAATGGCATTATCAGCATAAGCTAAATGAGGAATATGAGGACCAAATATAGGCATAGAGAATTTTAGTGTAAAAGTTATATATTGTCATTTAGGTTGTTCAGCATTTTGGATAATACCTCATTACCTAGGATAAGTAAAGTAGGATATATGGGGTCACCTTTCCTGTGTCCTTTGGTGGAGTGGGAAAAACTTTTTTTGATCGATTTACTAAGATTTAATAACATACATTAGATATGGACCACATATATATTTCCTTAACAAGACCATAATGAATTTCCAATTAATCATGTCTTAAGTCTTTGACATATCAAGTTTAATCATCACATTTTCACCATTTTTTAGAATTATTAATGCAGTCTATGTGTTGAAGTTGAGGCCTCCCATCTTTGAAAAGTTTTTAAAACTGTGGACAACTTCCTCTCTAATATTCTTGTCACTAGAGATCCACTGGCGCTCGGTATTCTTAATTGTGTTTAATATAAGTCTCTTTTTTGTCATTCATCATAGAGTGAAATTATTTAATATTTGAGTCTCTTTCTTAAGAACTTGAAATTTTAAATTCCTTGATAATCAACATGAGAACATCTAATGTGTGTGATCTGAAGTTATGCAAGCTAGGTTATCTACACTAATTCAAGATATTTGGTAGTCCACTCTTGATTAATGAGAACTCTGTCTAGTTTCTTTTCGGATTTTATTCTATTTATTTCTAGCATTGCACCATGTGAACTCGGGCCTATGAAACTTGCATCAACCATTCCACAATCTTCCATGCTATCAATGAAGTCCCAAGTTTTTTTCATCAGTGAAGATTTTCTCCCTTCTTTTATTGTACATTTATATCACATTGAAGTCTCTATACAGGCATCAGGGGCCATTAGCTTGGTTAGAAAAATCTTTCAAACAATCCCAAAGAATCTTCGTCTGATACTCTTTGTTTTTAGCATAAAGAAAGTCATTCAAAAAAGGTCTGAATTATCCATCCTTCTTTTCAAACTTCAGTCTGATTTGTGAGTATCATTAGAAATCATATTGGTCTCCGATAAAGAAGATCAGAAAATCCATACTTTACCATTTGAGTTGTTGAACATCCTTCTGTATCAATACATCCTCTATACAGATGAATATAGTCATGGTTAAGGGTGGCAAACGGGCGGGTCGAGTTGGATATGGGTAAGTGAAAAATAGGTTATGTGAAAATGGATAAAATATCCGACTCGGTCATGTTTGATGTGGATAAAAAATGGTAAACAAATGGATAATAGGATATCCATATTATTCATTGTTTCTCATTATGTAAAGAAATAAGTACTTCCAGATATAAAATGTTCTTTATTTTTCTCTTTTTACTTTCAGGGTGTGTTTGGAAAAAAGGAAAATATTTTCGTGTTACCATAAAAAAAATTTCAAAAATAAGTGATCCTGAGTCAGAGTCGGGAGTAAGAACTCGGGTTAGGATTGGGGTGGGGAGTAGGTCTTGGGTCGGTGTCGGAATTTGGGGTTGGAAGTCACAGTCAGGGTCGGGGTTGAGATTGGGGTTGAAAGTTGGGTCTCAAGTCAGTGTCAAGATTTAAGGTCATAAGTCATACTAAGGGGTCGGGATTGAGAGTCGATTTTTGGGTTAGGATCAAAGTCAAGCGTCAGGTCTAAAGTCTTGGATCGGTGTTAAGAGTCGGGTATAGGGATTGAGATCGGGGTCAGGTATTAGGGTTGGAAGTTGGTTTGATGTCGGGGTTAGAGTCGGTTGTCAGGTTGGGGTCGAGGGCGGGGTCGATTGTTGGGTCGGGGTTGTTTTTTGGGTCGGAGTCGAATGTTGAGCCGAGGTTTAGGGTAGGGTTTGGGGTCAGGTTTTGGGGTTGGGGTCGAGGTCGGGAGTTGGGGTCGAGGATTGGGGTCAGGTATCGGGTCAAGGTTCAAGGCTTGGGTCAGATGTCGGGGTCAGGGGTCGGGGTCGAGGTCAGATGTCAGGTCGTGGTCGGGGTAGGGGCTCAGGGTCGACGTCAGGAGTTGGGGTGGAAAGCCAGGTTGAGGTCAGGGTCGAAGGTGGGGTCTGGGTCAGTTGTCGGGTAGGGGGGCGAGGGAGAGGTGTCGGGACCCACTTCGAAGTAGTGAGGTTTAAGGAAAGTTTTAAAAGATATTTTTCTAACATTCTGTAGGGAAGTTATTTTCCTTTAATTAGAGAAAAATAAGTCAATTTGCAAAAAAAATATCAAAAATCACAACATTTAAATTATCTAAACATGAGAAAATTAAAACATATTTTTCTTCATAACAAACACACCCTTATAAGTGCATATTTCATAGATTACTACTCCTTATATTTTTTAAGGAGAGTGCAATTGGTATTTTGTAGATACCCATGAGTTATCCATATTTTAAGATTTTTATGATGGATAATATGGATGGATCCATATCTGATCCACTTTTAAATGATTAGATACCCAACACATTTAAAATGGACTAAATCAAGCGGATAACCATAAATTTTACTCGTTTTGCACCTCTAGTCACGGTTAATAAAAAGCTCTAGTATGAAGATACAGGATATTGAAGTCCAGGAGCACCTTTCTTAAAGTTAGCAAAAGCTGAAACAGTAGCGTTCTTAACTTAGGAATTATCCAATTGGAGATTTGATTTAGGTGTCGCCTTGAAAGCCACTTCTAGCTAATTCAAATGCTAAAAGAATGGAGGTAGAAATAAGAGTGATGATGGATTATACGCCGTATCCTTTTTTCTCTTTATTGAAATACTAGATCTTTAGTATTAGTGTTTTCCTAGATTCAGATTTTCATTTTATCTCCTCCCCACTTTTTCTTCTTTTTAAATTTCTCGCCAACACTACCCGTTGCCTATCTACAGACACCGGCGACCCATCTCTGACCATTCCTTAACATCTGCGACCACCAACGACTCACCCGATCATCTGTTGCCACTTCTGTATATCTCTCTCTTAGCCTAAGTTAGGATTACCATCTTCTGCTCTGAAAAATCATATTTGTAACTATCATCATATCTTGCTTTGTCTTGATCTCCACTCCTATGAAGTTATCATTCATCGTCATCTCCGTCCAAAACCCAGGTTCTATCTTTCCATACCTCTTTTTAGATTTGTTTTTGTTTGTTTTCTTCTAATATTCTTTGTGAAGCTATTCAATTTGTTATTTTGTCAAAGAATTCGATGTTTTCGTTGTTTTTTTTGTGCTAGTAGTACTTGAATTCCATATCCATGACCCATCTTATTATCTAGGTTTGTATACATATTCTAGTGCTTGTGACATATAATTTGACCTATGTTTTTTTCCTTGAAATCACATTAATTTGCATCTCTGTATTTCCAATATTTTGATTTAGTTGGATAGTGGGAGTTGTTTGTTTGGATGTAGCTTATTGCGTTTTTGGTAAATGATAGTCGAGTAAGGTCATTCCCTTTGGGGTCCTCGGGTTGGAGGTTAAAGGAACAACTAGGTTGAGAGTTGGGTCTTGGAACATAGAGACTCTGATGGGGAATTCTATAGAGTTAGTGAAGATTCTCAAGAAGAGGAAGTGTTACACCCCGAAATTTTTGTTGATAATTATTTGATGGTTATATGTCATATTAAGGGAATTATGGGTTGTATGTTGTCCGTAGGTGAGGAGGGAAACATGTGCAAAGGGAAAAGTGAAGAGTATGCGAAGTTTGTAAATAAGGGTCAACTTTAAATGGACATATCTCCAAACATATAATGATTCATAAGTCCCATAATCTATCAAATGAAATTTATTTGAGTGTAGTTTACATTGAAAAAAACCGCTCGTCAACCGGAGTTTGGAGCAAAAATTATGCTCGTTTGAAGACAGCACTGTCGGCTGGGAAAGCGCCTAGGCGAGACCGGCAGGCAGCAGGCACGCGCGAGGCATGTTGCACGGGCGCCGCATGCGGGCACCGCCCAGACCTTTGCCAGCCCGCTTATATGAAGTAAAATTGAGCTAGAAAACTCATTTCTACTCCATTTTAGTTGATCTTTTTTTTTAGAATTCATAGAATTCAAAGCCCTATCACATGGAGAAAAGATATCCCAGGTAAGAAACTTCACTCTTGTCTCTTTTGGGGTTTGAAAAGAGATCCTTAGAAGAAAGTCATGGCTTATTGTTGTCTTGTGGTTGATTGTGGTGTTGCTGCATTTTTAGATGATTCTAGGCAGAGGAAAGAGTAGGAGTTTACTCCTACTTTAGCTAATAACATCTTCAAGAAAGGGTAAGTAATTTCCTTTTTTGATTTTTTTGAGTTTATGAGGTTATAAATAGGAAAATGTTGTAGTATTGTGTTGTTTCTTTTTATGTTCTTGTGGAATGTTGCTGCCCAATTTTTCCTGAACTTTGGTGAAGTGAAGTTTCTACTTGTTGTGTTTGTAAATTGTACTTTGAAGGTCCTTAAGGAGTAAGCTTGAAAGGAAGTTTTTTGGCAAAATCAGAGTCAATGTGCCAAGGTATGTAAAGGCGTCCCTTTCCTTGTTTTTCAAGCACGAAACTAAGTCATTGAAAGGATCAATATTCCTATCTCTTTAAAATCACATTGAGGCATGTATGATCCTGTCCAAAGGGTCAGAAATACTTGTCATAAATCTTGAATCGTTAAGAATGGTTGAAGTGGATAATTGTGAAGCGAAAGGCGTAATTTTTATACGATTGTTGTCGTAGTTGTAAATAGAGTCCGAAGTCCCCTCAATGTGGGAACTGTGATCTGGTCCTTTGCAGTATACTGTATATGTAATGTTGAATATATGTTAATATCTGGTCACTTAGTGAAATTGCTAGGAAATACTAAGACGATGACATGTAATTGAACTTAAGCTAAGAAGATGACGCTAAGCCGATTGAGGGTAAATGAGCTTATTGAAATGATGTTTTAATAATATTATTAATCCCTCCTATATGTTTATGTTTTAAAGTGATTAAGGTAAAAATTAGATTTTATGTTTTCCCTACTTAAAGCTAAGCAAGCAGCATGTAGCGAATAAGCTAAGTCGATATATGTTAATAGGGAAAGTCTGACTAAGTTGTTAATCTTTTTGTGACATTATAAAAAGGGAAGATAAGATTATATATTATCCCTTTTAAGGTAATATGTGAGTAATTTTCACTTTTCCCGTAATTGCTTTCTAGAACCATTGAACGACGTTAAAATATAAGCAAGACGAGATTTAACAGATAAAGTTGTCAATTAGGTAAAGAGGTAAGTGTGTATAGGAATTGATGGAATAGTGAATATGAGGGTAAAGACTGAATATAGAGTGAATAATGTTTGGAAAAGAAGTTAAGATGAATAAGGAAAGTAGAGCTAAGTGTTGTTAAATTAGACGATACGTTTTACTATTGTGAACGAGATAGGCAAATAGCTAGGAAGATTAACCCTATTCTAAAGTCGTTTTGTAAAAGAGTTATAAATTAAGTTGTTTATGTTTAGTATGTGTTACATTGATGAATAGCCAGTAAAGTGTTAACCTTTTACAAAATAATTAGAGTTGAACATCTGTAAAATAGTAACTTAAGTTGAAAATCTCTCTATTATACCCCTAAAAGATTATGTGAAGTTATCTATTATGAGTTTTGAAATTATCTACCATGTTTGAAAAGGGTAATCCTAAGATCTTCTAAGTCACTTATATTGATGTAAACTTTCTTAAGCTCTTGAGATAATTGCAAAAGTTATGTAAGTCAATCTAGCATCGCCCGAATTACGACTATATATCTTTATTTGCCTATAAGGCATCACTTAGAGAGTTACTCACGAGTTCCTAAGTTACAGAGCTCCAAGTCTCAGATCCAAAAGTTATGTCTTCACGTCCCTAATTTAGGTTGAAATGTTCTAGCTAATCTAAGGAGTCTTAATATGTATGATTTTACTGTTATAACATACAGTTGAATTCTTTCTATTATATTAAAGTCATGCATCTATATGTTTAGCTCTTGTTGGAGTTATCATTTGAATTTTCCTATATTTAGAGGAGAGATTCTCCCATGTACTAATGTTCTTAATGTCTAAGTAAGTATAAGTGCAAGCTATGATAATGATTAGTTAAGCTCAGAACTTTGAATACCAGGAAGTCTCCTGGAGGTCACCCAATTAACTAAATATGAGTTATACGTTATATAGAAGTCTTATACGTTGTATGTCTGTAGTTCAGCTCTCAGCTCTATGTATATGTTAAGCGTTATGACAAATAACTCCAACATCCTAGTTATAATTTCCAGGTTTCCATGCAAATAAATAAAATGAATTAAGAAGTATATGTGCTTATCTACGTGATAAGTTTGGCAATGAAATTCCAAAGTATAGTTGTCGATACAGGTAAAGGAACCACCTGGTGGGCAGTATGTATTTGCAGTTCCCTGATGTTAAAGAATTGTATAAATGAGCTCTATGTGTTTATATCCAAGCAATATGTTAAATTGGTAGGATTATTTGTAGGACATTGTTTGTAAGCCGACAAAAGTTCATATGTTGTCTAAACCTCTTGAAGGTCCATCGAGTAACTGAGTCGACATGTATGTATATATATAATTTGACATATTTACGTGATATATATGCATATTTTTTATCTTTACATGATATGCTTGCTCACTTGAATTTATGTATTACGAAAGAGGACTATTTCGGCCACATATTAAACATTTGTCATTTATATGTCATATGTGTTAAATTGACTCAATATAAGCCATATCGGCTACATTTATGATTATCATTGAGAATTATTTTTTTATTTTACCCCGGTGTGACACACCAATTGGAGATATTTTTATTTTACCCCGGTATGACACATCGGCTGGAGATATTTTTATTTTACCTCCGTGTGGTACATTGGCTGGAGATATTTTTATTTTACCTCGGTGTGGTACATCGGCTAGAGTTATTTTTATTTTACCCTGATGTGGTACATCGGATGGAGATATTTTTATTCTACCTCGGTGTGGTACATTGGCTGGAGATATTTTTATTTTTTCCCGGTATGGTACACCGGTTGAACGAATTTTATATATGGATTTATGGTTGGTTGGTCGTTGGCATTACAGTTATAGTTTCTTTCTTGTGCATTTCTTAATTGAATTTTCATCTCATTATAGAGTTATTAACAAGTTTCAGATTCCAGGTTGTTCCTATTCCTTATTCCTGGTTCAGTTATCTTGAGTTCACTTATGTTATAGTAAGTTGTTATCAATTACAGGTTGTAGAGTTCCTGGTTACAACTATCCTTTATATGTTTAAGTGCTGAGTAAGTTATTACAAGATTGTTATCTCATGTTTACTGTTTCAGCATTACACACTAGTACATTTCATTCGTATTGATGTCCCTTTGCTTGGGGACCTGCGTTCGTGCCGCAGGTACAGGTAGAGGTCAGGATTGCCTGTTGAGTAGTAGTTCGTGAGATCAACAGATGGTTGTTAGGATCCTTTCTTCCTGGAGATAGGGCTTACTTATTTATTCTTGAGTTTTGAGATGCAGTTATGGGTAGGTCGGAGCCCTGTTCCGACCATCAGTCAGTTTACTCTTTAGAGACTTTGTGGACTTAGTTTGGACAGTGTTATTCAGTTTGTGGCCTCGTCGGCTTATTGTTGCTTGGTTTAGCACACTAATTTCCTTGGTTGCATTTCGATTGTTTACCCCGTATTGATGAGACCTTATGGGTCCAGTTTATTCTTCAGTTTATTTTGAAAGGTGGCCTGGATGGCCTAACTTTATAGTTACAGATGTCATATAGTCGGCTTCTCAATCAATCATGAATCGACTGTCAGTTGCATCCTACCCCAGTTATGGGGCGTGACAGACTTGGTATCAGAGCGAAGTCATATCCTAGGGAGTCCACAAGTCGTGTCTAGTAGAGTCTTGCTTATGGGTATGTTGTGCACCATTCTTATAATCAGGAGGCTACAGGGCATTTAGGGGTTGTTTCACTTTGTTCCTTAATAGATCGTGCTATAGAGAAAAGATTTAAGGGCTGTTTGAAATCTAAATCGTGCTTATGTTTTAGAATTCAAATGGAGTAAGGAAGATGGCTACGAGATTTATCGACACTGATGCTTGAAAGAGTCCTAGTCGCCTTTTTGTCAATCTGAGAAATAGATTATATGCTCGATGTGAGTTTTGTTTTATTCCCCGTGTTATAGTTCCTCTGGTTCTAGTCAGAGCTATCGTGGGAAGGGATTCAGCCCTTCATGTTGTCCCAGTTTCAGTAGATCCAGGAGGAGGTAGAGTCGTTTATCCTCCAGCACCTTCAGCTATATCAAAGGGACGAGATTTTGAGAAAGCATTTCAGATGTTAACCCGAATAGTGTCGTTTCAAAAATCAGATGTTGAAATTAATGTCAAGGTCTAGGAGAATACTTCTAAGAGCTTTAGTTCCCAGGGGTTTTGAGTCTAAATCCCCTAGCCTTCACAAATCACTACTTACCATGGGAACTTCGACGGGTTCGAGCTAATAAGGTTTTGTACCTAGAGCAGGGCAGCATGAGTATTCGTGAATATAGTATCGGGTTTAATTCTTTGGCCCGATATGCTTTAGATAGGGTGTAGAATATGAGGGATAGAGTATATTAATTGTATTAGGTTTGATAGAGGATCTCATTCACCGTCTTCAAGTACCGACATAAAAGTAGAATAGAGTGGGGGAGACCAGGTCAACAGGATTAAGGCCCCTTGTAGTGTTTCAAGGCACTGGGTGGCCAAACATTTAGTTTCTCTTGAAGATTTAGTCCCTTTTTTTAGTCCCTAGATCAGGCTTTAGTTTCAATTATCAGGACCGCCAATAATGGGCCGTGGTAAAAGCAGGGGTAAAAGCACAACTTTAGATTTAACATCGATCCTATATCTTAAGTTGTTAATGGAAAGTGGTATTGGAGTTAATCATCCACCATGGTAGTGTATAAATTTGCTTACAGTTAGAAAAGTTCATCGATTATTGGTGTTAAGGCACGTCTGTCTTATGTTAGATAAATAGATTGAGTTGAATAAGTAGAATTTGATATGAGACAGCGAAAGGAAAGGATATGTTTACGAATAAATGGAATGTATGTTAATGGCACAAGGCAAGGAAAAGTTAAAGATGTTATGGATAAACTTACGGCTACCGAGGTATAACCCTCATTCGAGGACGAATGATTTTAAGGGGGAGGGGGAGGATGTTACACCCCGAATTTTTTTTGATAATTATTTAATGGTTATATGTCATATTAAGGGAATTATAGCTTGTATGTTGTCCGTAGGTGAGGAGGGAAACAAGTGCAAAGGGAAAGCGAAGTTATGTGAAGATTATAAATAAGGGTCAATTTTAAATGGACATATCTCCAAACATATAATGATTCAAAAGTCCCATAACCTATCAAATTAAATTTATTTTAGTCTAGTTTACAGTGAAAAAAACCGCTCTTCAATCGGAGTTCAGAGTAAAAAGTTATGCTCGTTTGAAGACAGCACTGTCGGCTGGGAAAGCGCCAAGGCACGCGGGCGCCAAGACAGGCAGGCAGTAGGTGCGCGCGCGCGCGTGTAAGTGCATGTCGCACAGGCGACGCACGCGGGCACCTCCCAGACCTTGACCAACACGCCTATATGAAGTAAAATTGAGCTAGAAAGCTCATTTCTACTCCTTTTTAGTTGATTTTTTTTCCAGAATTTAGAGAATTCAAAGCCCTATCACATAGTAAAAAGATATCCCAGGTAAGAAACCTCACTCTTCTCTCTTTTGGGCTTTGAAAAGAGAACCTTGGAAGAAAGTCATGGCTTGTTGTTTTCTTGTGGTTGATTGTGGTGTTGCTGCGTTTTTAGATGATTCTAGGCAGAGGAAAGAGTAAGAGTTTACTCCTACTTTTGCTAATAAAATCTCCAAGAAATGTAAGTAATTCCCTATTTGATTTCTTTGAGTTTATGAGGTTATAAATTGGAGAATGTTGTAGTATTGTGTTGTTGTTTCTTTGTGTGTTCTTGTGGCATGTTGGTGCCCAATTTTTCCAGAACTATGGTGAAGTGAAGTTTCTGCTTGTTGTGTTTGTGAATTGGACTTGGAAGGAGCCTTAAGGAGTTAGCTTGAAAGGAGGATTTTTGGCAAAATTAGAGTCGACATGCCAAGGTATGAAAAGGTGTCCCTTTCCTTGTTTATCAACCAGAAAACTAAGTCACTGAAAGGATCAATATTCCTATGTTTTTAAAATAATATTGAGGCAAGTATGATCCTGTCCAAAGGGTTGGAAATACTTGGCATAAGGCTTGAATCGTTAAGAATGGTTAAAGCGAACAAATGTGAAGCAAAAGGCATAATTTTTACACAATTGTTGTCGTAGTTGTAAATCGAGTCTGATGTTCCCTTAATGTGGGTAACGTGAGATGATCCTTTGCAGTATATTGTATATGTGATGTTGAATATATGTTAAGATCTTGTCACTTAGTGAAATTGGTAGAAAATTCTGAGATGACGATATGTAATTGAACTTATGCTAAGAAGATGACGCTAAGCCGATTGAGGGTAGACGAGCTTATTGAAATGATGTTTTAATAATATTGTTAATCTCTCCTATATTTTTATGTTTCAAAGTTCTTAAGGGAAAAAGTAGATTTTATGTTTTCCCTCCTTAAAGCTAAGCAAGCGGCATGCAGCGAATAAGCTAAGTCGATAGATGTTAACGGGGAAAGCATGGCTAAGTTGTTAATCTTTTTGTGACGTTATAAAAAAGGGAAGATAAGAGTAAATCTTAGCCCTCATAAGGTAATATGTGAGTAATATGCACTCTGCTCGTAAGTGCTTTCTAGAACCGTTGAACAACATTAAAATATAAGCAAGACGAGATTTAATAGATATAGTTGTCAATTAGGTAAATAGGTAAGTGCGTATAGGAATTGATGGAATAGTGAACACGAGGGTAAAGATTTAAGTGTAGAGTGAATAACGTTTTGAAAAGAAGTTAAGATGAATAAGGAAAGTAGAGCTAAATGTTGTTAAATTAGATGATACGGGTTATGATTGTGAAAGAGTGAGGCAAATAGCTAGGAAGATTAACCCTATTCTTAAGATGTTTGATAAAAGAGTTATAAATTAAGTTTTTTATGTTTAGTATGTGTTACATTGATGAATATCCAGTAAAGTATTAACCTTCTACGAAATAATTATAGTTGAACGTCTGTAAAATAGTAACTTAAGTTGAGAAGCTCTTTGCTATACCCCTAAACGATTATGTTAAGTTATCTATTCTTAGTGTTGAAATTATCTACCATGTCTGAAAAGGGTAATCCTAAGATCTACTAAGTCGCTTATAATGATGTAAACTTTCTTAAGCTCCTCAGATAATTACAAAAGTTATGTAAGTCAATCCAGCATTGCCCGAATTACGACTATATATTTAGCCTATAAGGCATCACTTAGAGAGTTACTCACGAGTTCCTAAGTTACAGAGCTCCAAGTCTCAAATCCTTAAGTTATGTCTTCTCATCCCTAATTTATGTTGAAATGTGCTAGCTAATCTAAGGAGTCACAATATATATGATTTTCATTTTATAACATACAGTTGAATTCTTTCAGTTATATTAAAGTCAGGCATCTATATGCTTAGCTCTTTTTGGAGTTATCATTTGAATTTTCCTAAATTTAGAGGAGAGATTCTCCCATGTACCAATGTCCCTAATGTCTAAGTAAGTATAAGCGCAGGCTATGATAATGATATGTTAAGCTTAGAACCTTGAAGACCAAGAAGTCTCCTGGAGGTCACCCAATTAACTAAATATGAGTAATACGTTATATAGAAGTCTTATACGTTGTATGTCTATAGTTTAGCTCTCAGCTCTATGTATATGTTAAACGTTTCAACAAATAACTCCAAGTTCCTAGTTATAATTTCCATGTTTCCCTGCAAATAAATCAAATGAATTAATAAGTATATGTGCTTATCTACGTGATAAGTTTGGCAATGAAATGCCAATGTATAATTGTCGATACAGGTAACGGAACCACCTGGTGGGCAGTATATATTTGCAGTTCCCAGATGTTAAAGAATTGTATAGAAATGAGCTCTATGTGTTTATATCCGAGCAATATTTTAAATTGGTAGGATTATTTGTATAATATTGTTTGTAAGCCTACAAAAGTTCTTATGCTGTTTAAACCTCTTGAAGGTCCATCGAGTAACTGAATCGACATGTATATATATATATATATATATATATATATATAATTTGACATATTTACGTGATATATATGCATATTTTTTTGCTTTACATGATATGTTTGCTCACTAGAATTTGTGTTACGAAAGAGGCCTATTTCGGCCATGGATTTAACATTTGTCATTTATATGTCATACGTGTTAAATTGACTCAATATAAGCCATATCGGCTCCATTTATGATTATGATTGAGATTTATTTTTTTATTTTACCCCGGTGTGACACACTGGCTGGAGATTTTATTTTACCCCGGTATGGCACACCGGCTGGAGATATTTTTATTTTACCTCGATGTGGTACATCGATTGAAGATATTTTTATTTTACCTCGGTGTGGTACATCAGTTGAAGATACTTTTATTTTACCCCGTTGTGATACATCGGCTGGAGATATTTTTATTTTACTTGCTTTTATTTTACCCCGGTGTGATACATCGGCTGGAGATATTTTTATTTTACTTGTTGTGTGGTACATCGGCTGGAGATATTTTTATTTTTCCCCAGTATGGTACATCGGCTGGACGAATTTTATATATGGATTTACGATTGGCTGGTCGCTGGCATTACAGTTATAGTTTCTTTCTTGTGCATTTCTTAATTGCATTTTTATCTCATTATAGAGTTATTATCAGGTGTTGGATTCTAGGTTGTTCCTATTCCTTATTCCTGGTTCAGTTATCTTGAGTTAACTTATGTTATAGTAATTTTTTATAAATTACAAGTTGCAGAGTTCCAGGTTATAACTATCTTTATATGTTTAAGAGCTTAGTTAGTTATTACAAGATTGTTATCTCATGTTTACAGTTTTAGCCTTACACACCAGTACATTTCATTCGAACTGGCGTCCTTTTTCTTGGGGACCAGCATTCATGCCGTAGGTGCAGGTAGAGGTCAGGATTTCCAGTTGAGTAGCAGTTCGTGAGATCAACGGATGGTTGGTAGGATCCTTTCTTCCTAGATCTAGGGCTTAGTTATTTATGCTTAAGTTTTGAGATGCAGTTAAGGGTAGGTCAGAGCCCTATTCCAACCAACAGTCAGTTTACTCTTTAGAGGCTTTATTGACTTAGTGTGTATAGTGTTATTCAGTTTGTGGCCTCGTCGGCTCATTGTTGGCTTTGTTTAGCAAACTAATTTCCTTGGTTGCATTTCGATTATTTACCCCGTATTGTTGAGACCTTATGGGTCTAGTTTATTCTTTAGTGGATTGTGACAAATGGCCTAACTGTTTCAGGTACAGATGTCCATATAGCCGGCTTCTCGATCAATCATGAATCGAGTGTCAGTTGCACCCTACCCCCAGTTTTGGGGTGTGACAGGAAGATCAACAGAGCTTGTGTTTAGGAGACCAAATGGGTGGGTACTAGGGCTAGAAATATGGACAGGTTTAAATTGTGGTACTTAGGAGGATCGAGGAATAAGAACGAAGTAAGCATTTTAGTAGATAGAGAACACCAGATCTAGTTGTAGAGGTTTGGAGGGTGAATGATAGGATAATGGAGATTACGTCAGTCATTTAAGGACTTAACTTTAATATGATTAGTGCATACACACCACAAACGGGCTTAGACAAGAAGGATAAAAAGTGGTTTAAGAAGGAGTTAGATTAGGTTGTGAGAGATATCTTCCTGTCGAGAGCTATTAATAGGATAGTATTTCAATAATTATATCGGGATAAATTCAAGTGGTTATGATGAGGTTCATGGTGGTTTTGTTTTGGGGGATAAAAATGAAGAAGAAGTTTTGCTTTTGTACTTTGCGGAAGCTTTTGATTTGGTGGTAGATAATTCACGTTGTCTAAAGGAGGAACACTTGGTGACCTTTTTTATTATAGAGTCTAAGACTCGAATAGATCATTTAATCTTTAATTAGGAAGTGTCATATAATTTTTTTGTAAGAACTGCAAGGTTATTTCCTGTGAGTATCTTACAGCCCAACATAAACTCTTGGAAATAGACTTAGAGATTAAAAGAAACAGAATGAAGAGGGTTGTATGAGATTTATCAAGGACCAAGTGGAGTAGTTTGACTACTGCAGAGCTCAGAGATGGGGGAGAAGTTGATGGCAATAGGAGCTTGGGAAAGTGGTGAGGATGCTAGGCGTATGTGGGATTGGACATCGAATTGATTAGATAGATACCATTAATCATTCATTTAGATATAGTATATTGTTAAGACCCGAGTTTACACCCTAGACGCGACATGGTACTTGGGACCACAAGTGATCCCAAGAAAACCCATGGTAAAGCATACTTCTACTAAGACTGATCTGCTGAAAATAATCATAGAAAAGCAGAAGCTGACAAAAGAAATTAACTAATACTGAATAATGAGAAATTCTAAACAAAATCTAAAACCCAAGTTGAATCTATAATTACTGTCTGAAAGCCTTCTAAAATAAAATGCTGAGTTGCTGGGATCCCCCAGCTAACTCTAATGTCTGAACTAAAGCAAAATAAATACAACTGAAGATGGAATTCCGACCCTCGACAAATGAGGACTCACCACTGAAGCTGCTGGGATATCTTCAAGAGAATCTAAATGCGGTGCTGAGGCTGAGTACCTGAGCCTATATCATAAAATGATATAGCACATACAAGTATGTGATTAGTACTTTGAATGTACTAAGTATATGAGATGAAACTAAAACATACATATAATGAGTAATAGTAAGTTGCACTGAAATACTACAAAATAGACTGAAATCTAAAGAACTGGACATAATTGTATTGAGCTGTGGGAGAAACTATTACCAACATGTAATCACGTAAGCTAAACATGGAGTCCGATGTATACCCCCCCTCCCCCCGGAGAAGGACTATTGTACCTTGCCAGGTTATAGTGGCTGAACTAAGTGATTACTGTCTAGATTCCATTCGGGATAATAACCTATGGTGGCAACGTAGTTCTGGGAACCTAGGTGCGCTAAATTCCGGCCCGCTCGGTGCTAAGTACTACTGCTACTGGAAATCCTAAATGTGTCTGACTGTGTTGATAGCTCGAAACTGATGTCGTAATATTTAAGTCAGAACTACTTATCTGGATGTGTTCTAAGAGTCTAAGGACTTGAAAAAAACTATGTTATAAGACTTGTCAGAGCTTCTTTATCCGAAAGCATTGTAACAGTCTAAAGAATGACTAATAAGCTGATAAACTGATATTACTAAGTTTACTGAGTTTTTCAAAAGACTAATAAAAATCAAACTAATCAGCTAACATTTTTGGAGAATACTAAGTATATTGAGTACTGACTGAAACTCTGAGACTGAATATACTAAAACATTAACTTTTGTTCATGTATTTGTTCTAACATTCATAATTTGAGTAAAAATTACCATAAAAAATAACATTCCTTTCTGAGTTTTAAATCATGAAAGAATCAACCCAAATCATAATAAACTAGGGAGAAGATTATACTATAAAATCCACATCAAAAACATAACAATTAGCAAGACAATTGGAGTTTAGGAACACCCACAATTTATTTGAAAGATTAGTCTAATTCATGATTCTTGAAGGGCTAGAATAGAAAAGGTTTCTGAGAGAAATTATAGGGACACAAGGATGGAAGAATTCCTCAATGAACTCCCACATACCTAAAAGAGAAACCCTGAGAACTTTGCTTGGAGAATCTGAGAGAAGATGGGTGCCCTAGCTTTTGCTTGGAACTGTTGGCTGAGTCTTCTACGTACTGGTATTTGAGAGGAAGGTGAGAAATGAGGGAGGAATATCGGCTAACCCTCTAAATCCCCTAAATATTAACTGTAAAATGACATATTTTAGACATTAAAATAACAAAAAAGTTGCAAAAATTCCCCTGGAAAAAGTCTGAAAAACTGCCCGTTCGGGATCCAACGGGTCACACAACGATTCATTGGTTGTGACCATGACTCGTTGGGACCAGTAGTTGGTCCTTGGCTTTGAAAATTTTATTTTTGTACTCAACTAACGGACGAACAGGATGACTCGTTGAATGCAACAACGGGTCGTTATATCCAGTCATAGTCACGGGAAGGATTTCGAACAATTCCTAAACTTTTCCCCAGCGAATGACACAATGACTCACTGGTTGACACAACAGGTCGTTGTCACAGTTTGTCATTTCTACTGGAAATCTTGAATGATTTTTTGGGCTTGACAACAGATGGGAAAAATGACTCGTTAGAAGGGATAATGAGTTGGTCCCACTCGTTTCTACTAGGAGGAAATTCTATCCTTAATGGAATCCTTCTAATGACTCCCTACAATGAGTCGTTTAAACCAACAACGACTCGTTAGATGTCTCGTCCCTTGGAGGACTGATTTGGCAAGATTCTGGATTGCTGTCGATGGATCAAGACAATGGATCGTTACATGAAACAATGGGTCATTGTATTGCTCATTGAATATGGGGAAGAAATCTACAGAGGCTGACAAACTCACACAATGGGTCATCATTATTGACAACGCCTTGTTGGCTGAGTCGTTTTGAGGAAAAAAAATTCTAGTTCCTTTTTTGGTTTTTCATTCTATGTTTGGGTTTGGTCTAAGGAACTTTTAAGGTGTTACAATACTCCCCCTTGGGATCATTTGTCCCTGAATAAAGGCTAAATAAGCTGAAAGACTGGGAAAGTGCTATAATCTCAAACTAAAAGCTATAAATTAATTACTGAAGGAGTGACTGACTCCGAAATGAGATAGACATAGTAACTGAACTTATGCAACTAGGGTTCACATTTAAACATAAATAGGACTGATGAGTATGCAACTGAATAGAGTATTGAGGAGGAATCTAGTACCTGATGCTGAAGCTGAGCTGGAAGGGAATAAGTGAGGGTATTTAGCCATCATTTCCACTTCTGCTTCCCATGTAGCTCCCTCAACTAGCTTGTTTCTCCATAAGACCTTTACATAAGAGACATCATTTTTTCTCAGCTTACGAACCTGACAGTTTAGGATTTGAACTGGAACTTCTTCGTAAGAGAGGTTGTCCTTTATCCCAACATTCTC
Organism: Datura wrightii; assembly: GCA_035772735.1. Lineage (NCBI taxonomy): Eukaryota > Viridiplantae > Streptophyta > Magnoliopsida > Solanales > Solanaceae > Datura > Datura wrightii. The sequence goes on from JASDFA010000016.1 coordinate 120,776,313, forward strand.
TAGAGGCACCACTAAGGTAGGGTCATTGATGCATTTCTTCAACAAGGATATATTGAAGACTGGTTGCACTGATGCTAACTCCTCAGGCAACTCCAGCTCGTAAGCCATATTTCCAATGTGTCTTAGGATTCTATAAAGGCCAATATATCTGGGACTGAGCTTTCCTTTCTTCCTGAATCTTATCACCTCTTTTATAGGTGAAATTTTCAGGTATACCCAATCATCCACAAAAAACTCCAACTCTCTTCTCCTTACATCTATATACGATTTCTATCGACTTTGAGTTTTTTTAGCCGTTCCCTGGTAAGTTGAACCTTATACATGGCCTGATGTACTGAATCAAGTCCTGTCAAAGTAGCTTTGCCAACCTCAAACCACCCAATAGGAGATCTGCACCTCCTACCATATAATGCCTCAAACGGGGCCATCTGAATACTGGAGTGGTAGCTATTGTTGTATGTAAAATCTATGAGACGTAGGTGATCACCCCAATTGCCTTTGAAATTGATCAACAAGCCCTCAACATATCCTCCAATGTCTGAATCATCCGCTCAGCCTGGCATCTATCTGTGGGTGGAAAGTTGTGTTGAGCTTGACCTGAGTACTAAATCCTTTCTGGAATGACTTCCACAAGTGCTAGGTGAACTGAGTACCTCTATCTAAAATGACGGACAAGGGAAATCCATGCAACCTGACTAACTCCCAAATGTATAGTCTAGCATAATCCTCTATTGATTCGGTGGTCTTAACTAGTAGGAAATATGTTGACTTAGTCATCCGATCTATAATCACCCAAATTGAGTCATGTTGTGAGAGAGTATAAGGTAATCCTGTGATGAAGTCCATATTCACTTCTTCCCATTTCTAAGTAGGAATGCTAATATCCTGAGTCATATCCCTAGGTCTTTGATGTTCAACCTTGACCTGCTGGCAATTTGGACCTTTAGCCATGAATTCTTCAATGTCCTTCTTCATGCCATTCCACCAGTATACTTCCCGTAGATCACGGTACATCTTGGTGGCACTTGGGTGGATGGAGTACCTGGTGCTGTGAGCTTTCATTACTATTCTCTGCTTCAAATCTCCTACATCTGTAACACACAACCTACCCTGGTAACGGAACACACCATCTCCCCTGTTGGAGAATGCTTCCACCTCTTTCCTTAGGACCTCTTCCTTCAGCTTGAGCAAAATTTGATCTTCATCCTGCTTTGCCATAACCTCTACCACCAGGGAGGATTCTGACCCACTCTAGACTACTACTCAACCTTCTGCTAAATCAACAAACTGAAGCCCTTACCGAGCCAGACTATGGATATTCTTTGCCAATTCCTTTTTACCCTATTTGACATGAGCAACACTTCCTATAGATATCTTGCTGAAGGCATCAACTGCTACATTGTCCTTGCCTAGATGATACAACACACTCATATCATAATCCTTCAATAATTCTAGCCATCTTCTCTGACGAAGATTCAAATCCTTCTAACTGAGCACATACTTTAGACTCTATTGATCAGTGAAAACATCCACATAAACATCATAAAGATAATGCCTCCAAATCTTCAAGGCAAAAACCATTGCTGCTAGTTCAAAATCAGGAGTCGAATAGTTCTTCTCATGAACCTTAAGTTGTCTGGAAGCATAAGCTATGACTTTGCCACGCTGCATCAGAACATAACTGAGGCCAACTTAGGAGGCATCACCATAGATCCCATACCCGTCTAAACCTTCTGGCAGGGTCAGGACTAGGGTTGTAGTGAGTCGAGTCTTCAACTCCTTAAAGCTCTTCTCACATGCATCAGACTACTGAAACTTCACCTTCTTCTGAGTTAGTTTTGTCAAAAGGGAAAGGAGAACCCTTCAGCAAACCATCTATAACAAGCGGTTAGACCCAAGAAACTTCTAATTTATGATGGAGAAGTGGGTCATGGCCAGTCCTTGACTGTCGCTATCTTCTGAGGATCCATCTGAATACCCTCATTAGAGACCACATGGTTGAGGAAGGCAACTGATTTCATCCAGAATTCGCACTTGCTAAATTTGGTGAACAATTGATGGTCCTTGAGAGTCTACAACACTGTCATGACCCGAACATCGGCATGTATTGAGACACGAGACAAAGAACCCTGAGAGACTCCAAGTCGACTCATGGCATGAACATGACATCTAAACTCAACATAGTCAAGCAGAAGTCTAACATATATAACATAGCAGAAGTCTGAAAATCTGATAACACAAATATCTGAATACATACACAATTCTAAAGTTGAATACATACTATATGCCTAATAAGCCTCTAATACAGACGAGTTGATAGGACAAGACCCCAACTAACTCACTAATGTCGAAAACTGAAAAATACTAAAATACAACTGAAAAGAAGGGCCCTCAAACAATTAGGACTCACCAACTCTGGCTGGAGAGTGCTAAAAATAGGGATATCAGCGGTAATAAGCTTGAATATCTGAGCCTGTATCATGAAATGATACAATATAGAGTATGTCGTCAGTATGTGAAATGTGCCGAGTATGCAAGGTAAGTAAAACCGCTAAGTAAAATCTTTGATCATGCATAACATAAAACATTCCTCCATAAGAGTTTGAGAGTAGGGTTTGCATGCTATTATCTGAAAACATGATTTAAATATAACTGAATATCATAACTGAATTGAATGACCCAAAGCTGAAAACTGATAATCATAAGTAAAACTGAACATTGGGTTAAACCTGCCGAAAACATGATAACATGACTGGTAAACATGCATAACTGAAATCATGAGGAACAATGGGAGACTCATCATATAAAAGACATTACCACCACAGAGCTTACGTGGTCCCGACTATTACACTCAAGTAGGCAGAGCCATCCAAAGTCTTTCCAGGGCTAAGGACACTACCATGATATCAATGTCAAGCTGAAGGCCCGTTCGTGGTAGGGGAAGCTCACAAGGGAGGTCCCAAATAATCTGAACATACGTACATTGGCACGTGGTTTTGGGGCATAGGATTAACTGAACCTTAGCCTACTCAGTGCTAGAAACTACTCCAAAAAATGCATATTCTCTCCATCATTTTTCAACAAGGTTGGACCATCGTATAGTGACGAAGTTGAATCATAACATACATGCATAATCTGAAATCATAACATGAGGAGCCTTGGGCTCAAACTATACCACAAGCTAAAAATAGTGGGAGTCTAGACTCCAAAACCATGTGGTAAGCTAATAACATGAAATCTTGTTAGATCATAAAACATACTTAATCATATAGGCTTGCCTAATACTTAAGCATGCTTGAAATAAACTTGATCATTTGAAAACATGAACATGGACATGGGTAATTCAAAATCATACTTTCATTATATATATCTCATCATGCTTGAATATATCTATCATAATCTTAACTTTCATGAACTTCAATGGGTGCGCATCATAGTTTATAAAAACATGAAAACATAATTTGTAATTGAAAACATTGTAAAAATGCCCATTAATCATAATTCAATATTAGAAACATGTGTAGATCATACCCATGATTGATACTTAGAGAATTCACATGTTAGATTAAAACCCCATAGATTCATCAACTAGAATTTTGATTAAATTGAAGAGGAATTGGGCATTGGTGTGGATGAATACACCCATTCATAATCCTACATACTTGGAAGAATCTAATTTCACAAACCCTCTTGAGAACCCAAAGGAATTTGGGAAAGAACTTGATGAATCTAAGACTGATCACCCTTAGAAGCCTCTAGGTTTGCATGCATGAGAGAGAAATAGTCTTAGAATGAATAAACCCCTCTTAAAACACACCCATCTAAGCTTAAAATGACATAGTTTAGGTCTTAGGAACTTATAAATTATGGAAAAGCCCTTAATAAATTCGCAGAAAAATACACACTGCCAATCCCAACAAGGGACTGGATGACTCGTCGTCACTGATCACGACTCATGGTCATCTACCGTTGCCCGAACTGAAATTTCATCACTATTGGTCACCACGAGGGACACCATGACTCATACTGTTCAAACTTCCAACCTCCAAATCAACTTCTTACCTCAAATAACATGATGACTCGTGATGATGACCACGACTCATGGTCTTACTCGTGGTCAATGTCAAACCCAAAATTCCAACTAAGTCCACCCTTCACTCCACGAGTCACTTAACGACTCATGGTGTACCTCACAGGTCACTGAACTACTCATCATGTGACCTGGTGCATAAAATCCTATTTTCTCCATTTCAACCCTCGGGTCTGATCTTAGGGATGTTGGGGTATTACACTCACTATCCTCATTTGGTCTATATGCTCCTCCTCTATTTTGGATTAAACTGAATATTGTCTATAAATACAATAACGAACATGTCCAAGTACGACTTGAATACCCTGTTCATCAGATCCATAAAAGATGAAGGAGCATTCGTTAGTCCAAAAAATATAACTACGAATTTGTAGTGACCATACAGAGTTCTAAAAGCTATTTTCAGAATTTCACATTCTCTGACCCTAAGATGGTGGTATCCTGATCTAAGATCTGTCTTGGAAAAACAACTAGCTCCTTGAAGTTGGTAAAACAAGTTGTCAATCCTTGGAGGAGGATACCTATTCTTGACTGTGACTTTGTTCAGCTGACAGTAATGGATGCACATTCTGAGTGTACCATCTTTATTTCACACGAATAGGACTGGGGCGCCCCATGGAGAGATATTGGGTCTAATATGTCTTTCTGTTGTACCTTCAACTCCTTAAGCTCAGCTGGAGCCATTCTGTAAGGAGGGATATAGATAGGCTGGGTATTTGAAAGAAGGTCTATGACGAAGTTTATTTCCTTCTCAGGAGGGACTCTGGGGAGATCTTCAGGAAACTCACTTACAACTGGAACTGACTGAAGTGTCGGGGTCTCGAAACTAGAATCTTTGACCCTAACCAGGTGGTAGATGTACCACTTAGCGATCATCTTCCTAGCCTTAAGGTATGAAATAAAATGACCCTTAGGCGTTGAAGTACTACCCTTCCACTCTAGGACTGGTTCATTAGGAAACTAAAATCTAATGATCTTGGTTTTATAGTTAAATGAGGCATAGAAAGAATGAAACTAGTCCATGCCAAGAATAAGCTCGAAGTCAACCATCTCTAGCTATACTAGATCAACTGAGGTGACTTTATGCAACACTATAACCAGACAATTTCTATACACTGGACTAGCTCTAACTAACTCACCAAATGGAGTAAAGACTGAAAACAGCTCTGAGAGAATTTCTGGACTAATATTAAAATGGACTGCAATGTAAGGAGTCACGAAGGAAAGTATGGCTCCTAGATCTAGTAAAGCTTACACATATATCTAGAAGACGTAACATACCAATCACTATGTTAGGTGAGTTCTCCTGGTTCAAACAGGAGGATAAAGCATAGAAACGGTTTTGGCATTGACCACCACCTATACCTGAGGTAGTTCCCTACTAAGCTGGGCGACCAAGCGGAGCTGCTGACATGGTGGACTGGGCCTTCCCCATCCTGCTGATGGGAAATCCCTCAATTTGTGACCCAGCTGGCCACACCCAAAACAGCCATCCTTTCCCAGATGACACTCCCTCGGATGATTCTTGCCACACTTAGGATAGACTAAAAAAGTTTGGCTGTCGGAGACATGATTCTGGGACTAGGAGCATGATGTCCCGCCCCTCCTATCCTTACGTGGCCTGGAATATAAAGCACTAACTGAGGAAGGTGCTAGAGGCATCTACTTCTGCTGTTGGGGTGATTACCACCGCCTGACCTCTGCTGAGAAAACTCAAACTAACTTGTTCTGACCCGTTCACTCTTCCTCTCTATCTTCTTCAACTTCTCTACCTCTATCTGTTGTGTATGAAAGATGAGACTAGAGAGTTCTATGCCTTTGATGAGCATGGAGGTCCTGCATTCCTTGACCACAACGTCTGAGACTCTATTGATGAAGTTGAGCATGTGAGCCCTCGGCTCAGCAACCATTTCTGGAGCATATCTCGAAAGTTGAGTTAACTTGAGTGCGTAATCCTATACTATCATGTTATTCTGCCTCAAGTTAATAAATTCAGCAGCCGCTTCCCCTAACTCCCCAGGAAAGAACCTATCTAAGAATGTCGTAACGAACTCATCCCATTCCATCCGACTTGTACCATTCTGCTTTCCCTCCTTCCATTGCTTGTAACAAATCTGAGCCATCCCTTTTAACTAATAGGAAGCCTAATCTGCACATTCTTCAGAGGTAACGCCCATTATTTGGGTGATCTTCTGAATCTCATCAACAAATTTCTATGGATATTCATCTATTTTAGACCCGTGAAATGTTGGGGCATTCATCTTAGTGAAATACCAGACTCTGGCAATAGCAAACCCATTTGTATTAACGGGTACAATGACCTACTGATCAACCTGGTCGGTCATTGCCTTGGCCAGCATCTGATTAGTAACCTGGAATTCTGTTTGCGACACCTGGTCGTCTTGAGGGGCTGCGGGAGCTGGTGGGTGATGTCACCCAAATTACACCTGGTAATTGAGATATAAAGTGGTCAATGTAAAATATAGAACCCAACAAAGGTTGAGGTCGATCCCACAGGGAATATGGAAAGAACTTGAGTTAATGTAATTAGCTATTACTATCGGATTACTTATTTCCTGGGGGGGAAAGAATTGTAAAATAAAATAATAAACAAGAGTAAAGACTAGTAAATTCTTAAATCAATTTTGGTTGTATTCAATCAACAAGTCTACTAGGATTGTGATCCCCATTACTTCATAACCACAAGGATTTTACACTAGTGATCTATTCCGGTGTTTAGCATGCTATATTGGTAAGTTAAGTTCACCTAAATTGTTGGTCCCCTATCTAGATGATTATCACTATGCAACTTGGTCCATATATGGGTGTATGCTTAATTAACCCTTACCCTTAATATCATATTAGCTATCCCCAGACAAGTTCAAGCTATTAGATGAGGGTTGATAGCCTCAAATCTCCATTGTTAATCCATTTTCCCATTCACTACTCCCTTGGTCCGGTAAGTAAGAATAAGGCAAGTTCCAACATTTGCAACCGTTAAGAAATAATAAAAATGAGGGGAAAAACAATACATGCATTAAACCCCATTGAAGAATCACTAAGTGTTTTACCTATGTGTGTTAATTCATCATGGTTCCCACAACTCTAGTTATGAGTTTATCTACTCATGCTTGGATGATTAAAATCACAAAATATAGAATAAATCATAATTGTAACTTACAAAATTCATAAAAGAAAACCACATGAATTGAATAAAACTCCAAAACCGATGAACAAAACTCCAATGTCATTTAATTCCCAAAATCAAGAACAAAATCACAAACTTTATTTCTTGAACTAAGAAAGATCATTAACAACACTAAAATCCACGTGAGAAGAAGTAAAAATAAACTGTACACATGAAATAAACCTAAAAATATTGTATTTATAGTTCCAAATAAATCTTATCCTAACTAAAATTGGATTCCAAGTCGGCAAGGGTACCAGGCCAAGTAACGACTCGTCAGGTCTCCCAATGAGTTGTGGCCAGTGATCTTGACTCATTCTCAGCAATTTTCCCAGTCTTGGTGACGAGTCACCTAATGACTCATTAGGACTAGGCACGAGTCGTTAGGTCTCTCGTGGCCCTGGCTCACAAAATCTTCCAGTGCACATGACGGATGCCCACAGTGTCTGATGATGAGTCGTCACTTCACCTAACAACTCATTATGTCACTCGTTATCTTCACTGGGCACTCCTTCAGAATTTATCCTCCCAGTCTCCACGACTGTCGTAACGACTCATTATAAGATGTAATGAGTCATGCCTTCAACTCATTATTTACACTGGCTATTCTTCACCAAGCTTCAATTTCTTCCCACGACTCCAGGCATAAGTCCTTCATTGGGACGACGACTCTTGGCCCAGGTATTAGCTTACAAATTTGTCCATTTTTTCCTTACTTTGCCTATTTCCCATTCCAAACCTGCTTTCCTGCAACATTCAACACAAATGCATTATATCTACATAAACATACCCAGAATGTGCATAGTTTCTTGGTTTTAAGCGTTGAAAGTACCATAAAATCACGACACATCAACACCCTCAACTTAGAACTTTTGCATGTCCTTAGGCAAAACAAAATAAAATAAACTACTTCGACTCTTCAATCAAAAGAACTTTAGAAAACTTACGGCGGTCACAACTCTTCATCAACTTAAATTTTCTAACCCCTCCTTTATCGTACAAACTCAAATCATAATGCATATGTAAAATTTTCAACCATGACACAAAGGAATCGAAACATGGCAAAATATTGTCACTTCCAACCATGAACATAAACTATAACACTGATCTAGACAGTTTGCAGACGATTTTGTTGACCAAATGCTCTCACCTCAAAGAAGTCCCACACTCACTCATGTGTATATGATATTATCATTGTGTTTATCTTAGGTAATATCACACTCGCTCTCACAAAGAATTTCTTACTGCGTTCATGCAATACCATAGGATTACCATTACTTCAATACCTCAATTTCATACGGGTAACAAGGATCACTATAGGACTTTTTAAGCTTGTACATAGGCTCGGGTTCAGGTATGGTACATATGGGGCTAGTAGCTTAACCCTCCTTGGCACTACACACACCTTGACTCCACTTTTAACCTTTTTTCCATATCTTCTCCCTTTTTCCTTTACTTTCTTCTTCTTTTATTTACATTTGCAACTACGACTGCGGTGTTTATTCTTTCAAGTATTCATCACCTTCATTCACATGTTCTTTTTTTTTTTCTTTTCTTGCTCTTTTTCTCTTTAACAATATTTTTACTTTTTCTCTTTTTCTTTCATTACGCACACTGCACCCGCTCTTTCATGTTCATTACTCAATTTCACTCCACCCTACTCTTTTTAATCACCCCTATGATAGCCACCCTCAACTTAGGTGATTTTCCTGAGTTGAGGTTCACAGTGTCCAAGGAGGGACCAGGGCCAACACAGGTTCATTTTAGTTAAAGCAGGAAGGTGAATTGGTGTAAACAAAAAGAAAGGTCAACTTAAGCTCAAAAATTTGGATCAAGGGATATTTATTTTCTTTTGGTAGGTCTTTTAAGGCTAAAGTGGGCCCATCCAAAATATCGGTACGACTTACCAGGAAAGGTCTAAATTGACAGATGAAATAGAATTTAACTATTAAATCTCGCTCACACATAACACAGGTCAACATTATCACTTGTACTAACTGCTAGTTCAGGTACAACCATACAATGGTAAACATATTCACAGTTTTTAATTCCATGCAAAGATTCACAAAGGTCATACTTGTCGATTTTAACACACACATAAAAAAATTTAGGAGGGGTATCACAATATCAATTCAACTAAATTCAAAAATTCATGCTCTTGATTGCCTTGAATTCACCTAATTTTCTTTTGATTGACACAAACAAAAACAAAAACATAAAAACCTAAACGTGCCAGTTATACTAGATAAGGAACACCTGAGGGAAAAGATATCTGATAAGAAAAACCCTCGAGTTATATGTACACAGGTATCCCTCCCCACCCCCATCAAGAAAAGCATGCGTCGTCCTCGACACATATATAAAAACAAAACCATGAAAAGAGGGAACATACATGTGCGACCTAGGTGTCTATGACCTTGTCTGTGGAGGGTGTAGATACTCCTCCAGTGTCATCTCTTGTACCACTGGCTTGACCCGGTGCATTTTCAGAACCAACTGAGCTCATACCCTCTCCACGAGCTCTCGCTGCCTCAACTGCGGCCCTCTGTTGAAACTCCTCTCTGGATAATTGCAGTACTGTCTCCATCTCTCTCTACTCTTGCTTTTTCTCACAGAGAAAACAACCATGCTCCTCAAATCTTACCTCCTCATGAGGCCTCTTGCCCTTATCCTACATCATCGGCTCCTCAGTGATGAAGTCAAAAATAGGTGGTAGCTCTTCTTCACTCTCGTCCTCAATCATTATAAGCACGGGTGTAGGGATTAGAGCTACTTGTCGTGCGAACAACTCCCGCACCTCCGCTCGGATTGCTTCTACCTTCGCATACCACCTTGCCAGCTCGGGCGCTTGTAACTATGCAAGGCGCTCATCCATACGCCTCTTGAAGGAATCTAACCGGCCATGCACTGATCTAAGGAGCGCCTCCAACTCCTTTATAACCCACAACTTAACTTTCTCCATTAGTACTTTAACTTGAAGAGTCGTGTGTGCCCGATGTTTTTCGGCTTTCTCTAGCGTCTAGCCATGTCGGTCAGGAACTCTTGGGAAATAGTGACTAGACTAGCTAAAGAAGCACGTGAGGATGCAACAGGTGGCTGAGGTGTTGTTGTTGAGGATGAGGACTCTGGAACTGCAGTAGGTGCCGGGAGGTCGGCTGCATCTGTAGCCTCAGGCTGGCTACCAATCTCTCTCACCTCTGTGGGCTTTGCCACAATCTCAGTAAATAATGTAGCCTCAGTCTGCATACCTCTACTCAAAGCCTCTGCCAATAAAGGCACTCCAGTGGATGCAGCAGACTGACTCCTCGCTCTCAATACCGGGTTTGTTTCGTCTTTTATCAACCCGATATTGGTGATCTTGTGGACCACCACTCGCTGATCAACTGACGGCAACTCTGGCACCTTTGACTCCTGACAAGTATAAGGACGAGGCATGGAAATGGAATGGTATTGCTATCATTTATCACCCGCTCTCAACTCTCTTTAGCAATATACCGTGGAAAGTTTATGGCATACCCCTCCATGATGCTAGCTACTAGTACAGCTCTGTCTGGTGAAAGAAAATTATCATTGCTGGTGGTACCAGCCTGTGCTGAACCAATGTCCACCAGAATTTAGCTTTGAAGTTCAATGTGGTCTTTTTTATCCGGGACTCGATGCCATGCAACCACTCAATCAGTGGACCCCTTGTGGCAATGACTCGTGATAGCCAAGTGTACTGCCTGAGTCCTTCTACACTGTTCAGCTTCTTAGTTTTGACTTTCTTAAGCTTTGATAGTCTGTGATCGAACTCGGCTGTATTCATCGGGGCATGATAGTCTGGGCTATAGAGCAGTCTGGAGATGGTCCTCTCAGAGATATCTACAGGCATCTTCTAAACCAACACCTGCGTCAATGCGGGTCTCTTCTTCCAGTCTTGGCCTCAAAATGCCAAACACTGTAACGTGGATGCATAGGCTGCATAAAACTCTCTAACCAGCCAAGGGCTATACCTCCCTGATGGCTCAGTTAACCACCCGAACATGTATCTATTAAACAAATCTTGTATCTCAAGGAGGTTCTTGAGCACGGAGGGAGTGCTCCGCAATACACTCCATGCCACGTTGCTTGTTATTCCGGAAAAAATTCCCACTAGTATAAATAGCACACTTAGGTTTATTTTTAAACATTCTTACTTGGTTGAGTAAGAACGTGGGTTACAGGCAGTTGACGGGACGAAAATTCTAGGGTTCTTCTCTATCTCTTTCTCTTTTATCTCAATTGTTTGTATAAATTCCACTTATTTGATGATGTTAAATCCACAAATGAGTGGCTAAATTCACTTCTTGCTGAGGTTAAGATCAATAGTAGTGGAATGTAATTGTTAATCATTTCAGTTTTCATCTTTTCGTCAATGGTTGTTCTATCAACTCTTGTTCTTACTGCATTAATGTTTGGCCAATGTTAATGTATATCTAAAAAATCCAATTTTGATTTTTAAAAGGAAAGAAATTGGAAAGATGTGAATTGGTAGGATATGATCTCTTATTAGTTTGGAAAATTGAGAATTCATTGACATTCAGAATAGAAATATATCTTTAAGTCTTATTAGTCAATTAAGGAATCGGTTTTGTATGGCTAGAACATGAAATTCTTTTATCATAGAATTGTAGATTGAAGGTTCACGATTGTTAAGTTGGATAGGAGACGAAAGTTCCAATCCGTAGGAAATAATTCTTTACTAGGAACCGAAGGAAAGATTAACTGAATTATATCGATAAATTAATTCCCTGCATGTTCGTTTTAACCTCAGCTTGCTCATTACTATTGTTCAGACTCACTTTATAATTTTGCCTTAGATTCGTATTAATTAGTAAACTCAACTCTCAAAATATTATTTATTTGGTTGTCTGCATTCTTAATGATATAGTTCATTAACACTTAAGTTAATTATTATCGTAGTTCAGTCCCTGTGGGATCGATACTTGGCTTACTTATGCCATTTTACTACTTGTTCGACCACGTGCACTTGCGTGTAGTCACCGCAGAAGCCGAACAAGTTTTTGGCACCGTTGCCGGGGACTGGCAGTTGGTAAAAATTGTTTTCTTAGTGTTAGTTTAAAATTTCTATAAAAGTGCTGACAACTTGATCTTAGCCTGTCTTTTGCAGATATTGAATTCTGTTGAACACTGGCAAGAGACAAGGAGTTGGTGGATCCATACATAGAGCCGGAAAGACAATTTCATCGTCAAAGAAGGGAAGCTCTAGAGAAAAAGCTACAGTTGCTCAGACAGACAATCCTGGAGCAACAACAGAATCCACCACTTGTGAGGGCAGTATTAGTGCCCGAGGAAATGGCAGCTAGGCCAGTTCGCGAAGTGGCAATCCCACATGCTAACAATGATACATCAAGTATTCGCACACCAGAGCCAAGAGGGAGTTTTGAGCTTAAACAGAACATGGTGCAATTGCTGCACACCAGCGGGCAATTCACAGGTCTCCCTCACGAAGATCCACAACAACATCTCGAAAACTTTTTAGAGATAAGTGACACTTACATCCCCGCTAGAGTATCATCCGACTACGTGAGGCTTACATTATTCCCATTTTCATTATTGGGGGAACCAAAGAGGTGGTTGAAAGTTGAACCACCTAACTCTATCACCACGTGGGATGATCTTGCAAGAAAATTTCTGATACGGTTCTTTCCATCCGGGAAAACAGCAAGACTTAGAAGTCAGATTCTAAGTTTTAAACAAAGAGAGAGGGAGAATCTGTATCAAGCTTGGGAAAGGTTCAAATCATTGCTGAGGGATTGTCCTCACCATCACCAGTACGATGATGTGCTGGTGCATACTTTCATAGAGGGTTTGGAACCCCACACAAAAATTTTGCTAGACTTAGTAGCTGGGAGACAAGCATTTGAAAAGACTTATGAGGAGCTGTATACTTTGTTAAGTCGTATTTCGCAGGGAAATCCAGAGTGGAGTGCGGACTCTTCTAGAGGAGGAACAAGGAAAGTGGCAGGAGTCTTTAAAGTGGATGGTTTTACAGCGGTCGCTGCACAGATAGCTGCATTGCAAAATCAACTCAACACCCACTTCAGCAATATGAGCTTAAATCAACCTCAAGCCCCAATTAATGTAGTGCAGCAGATTTGGTGTGAAGTATGCGGTAGTAATGAACACTCAGCTGAGTGTTGTGGTGCAAATCCAGATTCAGTGAACTTTGTTGGGAATGTACAGAGAAATAATCACCAGAAGTATGGCAACAATTACAACTTGAATTTGAGGAATCATCCGAATTTCTCTTGGGGTAGTAACAGCCATCAAGGGCAGAGTTCGAATCAGGGTGCGCAGAGAAATCAAGGAGGGCAGCAGAATTATCAATCTCAATGCAGAGGAAACAATGCACCTCCTTCACCACCCACCAGCATTAAGGAAATGTTTAAAACAATGTTAGCTAACCAAGCTCAAATGAAGGCTGATTATGTGAAATTGGTAGCACACATAAAAAATAACCAGTTAGCTACAAAGGCGTTGGAGTACCAGTTTGGACAACTAGCTGGAGCTCAAAACACCAGGCCAAGAGGAGGACTACCGAGTGAGACTGGCCCGAATCCCAAGCAGGTTAATGCAGTGACCACAAGGAGTGGTTTACAACTCAAGGAGGTGGAACCAGAAAGACCACCTCAGCAGTCAGGAGCAATGGAGAAAGATAGGGAACATGATCATGAGAGAGGGAAGGACAAGGCAGCTGAAGTAGAAAGACCACCACCAGCGTTCCCTCAAAGATTAAAGAAACATAAGGAGGAAGCTTGTTTCAAAAAGTTCATGGAGGTGCTTAAACAGGTACACATTAATTTACCTTTGGTTGATGTTTTGAAGGGAGTGCCTAAATATGAAAAGTATATCAAGGACATCGTAGCTAACAAAAGCAGATTGACGGAGTATGCTACAGTGGCGCTTACTGAGGAGTGTACTTCCCTGAAATAGAACAGGTTGCTAACAAAGCTCAAGGACCCTGGGAGCTTTACAATTCAGTTAATAATTGGGCAAAGTATCCGAGCTCGCGGATTATGCAATTTAGGAGCGAGCATTAACTTGATGCGGACATCGGTGTTCAAGAAGTTGGGGCTGGGCAGTCCTAGACCAACTACAGTAATCTTGCAGTTAGCGAACCGCTCTTTGGCCAGAACAGATTGCATTGTGGAGGACGTTCTTGTGCAAGTGGGCTCCCTTATCTTCCCGGTAGATTTCATTGTCTTATATTTTGAGTCGGATGCGGAAGTCCCATTTATTTTGGGACGTCCTTTCTTGGCAACCGGGAGATCTTTGATTGATGTAGCTGCAGGGCAGCTAACCGTGCGAGCGCATGACAAAGTGGAGGTATTTGATGTATATAAGGCCATGAAGCTTCCGGCCATATATGAGGAGCTTTCAGCAATCAATGTGCTAGACCAAGCAGAAATTCTTCAGATTGTTGATTTTCGATATCCATTGGAAAGAGTGTTGATGAGCTCCGATCATTTAAGAGATGGAGATACTTATGAGATGGCGCAAATGTTGAATGAACCATTCTAAGTGGTATCTCAGGAAGCATGACTTTCAGCCTTTAATAAGGTCCCTGGAAACATTGCCGAAACCATCTACTGAGGAAGCACCAAAACTGGAGTTGAAAACATTGCCTCCCCATTTAAAATATATCTTTTTGGGGGAAGATGACACTTTTCCAGTCATCATCTCTGCAGAATTGACGGAGGCACAGGTAAAGGAAGCATTGGTGGTTCTCAAAAGAAGGAAGAAAGCGATGGGCTGGAAAATGTCAGATATTCGGGGTATCAATCCAGCTTTTTTCACACACAAAATTTTCATGGAGGAAGGAGCAAAGCCAACTGTACAGACTCAGCAGAGGTTGAATCCGATGATGAAGGATGTGGTTAGGAAAGAAGTAATTAAGTAGCTTGATGCAGGTGTGGTCTATCCTATTTCGGACAGCGAATGGGTCAGCCCCGTTCAGTTTGTCCCAAAGAAGGGAGGGATGACTGTGGTCACCAATGAGAAAAATGAGTTGATCCCTACACGCACCGTCACAGGCTGGCGGATTTTCTTGGACTACAAAAGCTAAATGAAGCCACAAGGAAAGATCACTATCCTATCCCGTTCATTGATCAGATATTGGACAGATTGGCTGGACAAGAATATTATTGTTTCCTTGATGGGTACTCTGGGTATAACCAAATAGCCATAGCACCGGAGGAGCAGGAGAAGACTACTTTCACATGTCCTTGTAGGACATATGCTTTTAGGCGAATGCCATTTGGTTTATGCAATGCACCCGCCACATTCTAGAGATGCATGATAGCGATCTTTCACGACATGGTGGAAGATTTCGTCGAGGTATTTATGGATGATTTTTCTGTTTTCGGTAATTCGTTTGCTACTTGTTTGCAGAATCTTGACAGGGTGCTAGCTCGCTGTGAAGAATCCAACCTTGTACTCAACTGGGAGAAATGCCATTTCTTAGTCAAGAAGGGTATCATCCTTGGCCATAAAGTGTCTTGCAAGGGGTTGGAGGTCGATCGTGCTAAGATCAAAGTTATTGAAAAGCTACCACCACCTGTGTTAGTGAAGGGTGTTCGTAGTTTTCTCGGGCATGCAGGGTTCTACAGACGGTTCATTAAGAACTTCTCTCAAATTTCTAGACCAATATGCAGGTTGCTAGAAAAAGAGGTGAAGTTCGAGTTTGATGATGATTGTGTCAAAACATTCGAGGAGTTGAAGCAGAAATTGATAGAAGCACCTATCCTTATTTCTCCGGATTGGGAACAACCGTTTGAACTGATGTGTGATGCAAGAGATGTGGCTGTGGGAGTTGTATTGGGGCAGCGGAGGAATAGAATTTTTCATTCTATTCATTATGCAAGCAAAACACTAGACGCTGCCCAAGTTAATTATACAGTCACAGAAAAGGAGATGCTAGCTTTGGTATTTGCGTTTGATAAATTCAGGTCCTATTTGGTGGGTTCTAGAGTAGTGTTGTATACCGATCATGCAGCGATTCGATATTTGTTTAACAAGAAGGATGTAAAGCCCAGGCTGATTAGATGGATCTTGTTGTTGCAAGAGTTTGACCTAGAGATTAAGGATATAAAGGGGAGCGAGAATCAAGTGGCAGATCACCTATCGCGATTGGAAAGCCGGTCGCATGTGAAGGAAGGTGACAACATCAAAGAGGAGTTCCTGGATGAGCAGCTCTTGGCAATAAGGGAAGATGAGATTTCTTGGTATGCAGACATAGTGAATTTTCTAGTGAGTGGAGTCTATCCATCGGAGGCTACGACTCAGCAAAGAAAAAAATTGAGGAATGATTCCCGGTATTTTATTTGGGATGAGCTAAGTAGGGACCACATCAGGTTATGAGAAGATGCATCCCGGAGAGCCAGATTGCAGAAGTTTTGAGGAGTTGTCACTCTTCATTGTATGGAGGGTACCACGGAGGCGAGCGGACAACGCATAAGGTGCTACAGTCAGGTTTCTTTTGGCCTACATTATTTAGAGACTCTATGGCATACGTAAAAATGTGTGATAGATGTCAAAGGACAGGCACAATTGGTAGGAGGCAAGAGATGCCACTGCAGCGTATATTAGAAGTGGAGATCTGTGATGTATGGGGTATTGATTTCATGGGCCCTTTCCCACCGTCATGTAGTAATCCTTACATCTTGGTAGCCATTGATTATGTATCAAAGTGGGTTGAAGCGATAGCTTGCCCCATGAATTAAAACACGGTGGTAACGAAATTTGTGAAAAAAAGCACATTTTCACAAGGTTCGGGACACCTCGAGCCATTATCAGTGATGGAGGGGCTCATTTAGTATATGCAAGTTTCAAGAATTTGCTAGCTAAGTATGGGGTGGGCCACAAGGTGGCAATAGCATATCATCCCCAAACTAGTGGGCAAGTGGAGGAGTCGAACAGAGAAGTGAAGCAGATTCTCCAGAAAACAGTGAATGCACAACGTAGTGATTGGTCAAGAAAACTCGACGATGAGTTGTGGGCTTATAGAACTGCTTACAAGACACCAATTGGGACTTCTCCATACAGATTGGTCTATGGAAAGGCAGACACCGAGCTTTCTTAGCCGTGAGGAAATTGAACATGGATCTAGAGCTAGCGGGTAGGAAGAGGCTGATGCAACTCAGCGAACATGATGAGTTTCGTTGGCATGCTTATGAAAGTGCCAAGTGCTATAAAGAGAAAACAAAGAGGTGGCACGATAAGCATATGGTGCATCGGATATTCGAGTCGGGGCAGAAAGTGTTGCTTTTCAATTCAAGATTGAGGTTGTTTCTAGGAAAATTTCGGTCCAAATGGTCAGGGCCATTTGAGGTAGTGAGAATGACCTCACACGGGGCAGTGGAGTTGTGGCAAGAAGATCGAAGTGCCACGTTCTTGGTTAATGGGCAGCGTTGTAAGCATTATGGGGTGAGGACGTTATTCGAGAGAAGACATCCATCACTCTAGAGGATGATTGAGCGCAAATGACGTCGAGCCGCGACGGTAAACCAGGCGCTGCATGGAAGGCAACCCGTGAAATTGTTCTAATAGATGAGTAGAATTAGTTGGAAAAAAAAAGAGAAAAAAAGAAAAAAGAGAAAAAGAAAAAAAAAATAGAAAAAGAAATTATGGTTGTGTTGAAACCTATGAATTCTAACCAATTTCTTGTTGTGAAATGATTTTCAGGTGGAACGGAGGGAAAAAATGCAAAAAAAAAGCGCAAACGAAAAAAATCGAGGTGAGAAAAATAAAAATGGCATGACAATGAGCCTACGCGTTGGCTCCGTGTCACGGAGGAGAGTCTCCGCCTTACCCTCCGTGACACGTTGAAGGTATTCTAGATTTTATTTTAAAATTACTAGAATGCCTATGCGATGGCTCCGTGTCACAGAGGATGTGCTCCGCGTTACCCTCTGTGACACGTTGAGGGTCTTTTCGCGTCGGGTCACACCGGGTCACCGGGTAACCCGCGCGAAAAACCTCCTTTTTAACCCCATATTCCTTCACTTTTTTCTATTCTTTCAATTCCTCCGCGACCAAAACCCCGAATCCCCTCCTTCCCCAACGTGACACAGACCTAGGCACAAGATTACTTCAAGTTTTATTCAATTTCATCGGATTAAAGGTATGTTCTTGAACTTTACCTCATTTTTGCTTGAAATTTTGATTTTTGAGCATGGGTAGTGATTGAAACTTGTCGGAAGTGAAAATTGAGCTTGAATTCATTTAGGTTATGATTGATTGATGTTCATAATATCGTTGTGAGTATATGAACTCGATGAATGCATGTTTTAATGAATTATTGCGAAATTGGTAGCTAGGGTTGGAATTTGAATAGGAAGAAAACTAAACTTGTTTGAAATGTGAAAAAAATTGGGTTGTGCATGTTGGTTGATGTGAATTATGTCGTGATTAATGATTAAATATGCTAAATAGACAAGGGAATTTCGGAAAAATGAAATTGGTGAATTGCATAGGTTGTTGAGAACAAAAATTTTGCTAAGTGCTATGATGATATAAGGGAATCGATGGTGATATTGTTATTCATTGTACGAAGTTTGAGCAGTACATAGTAATTATTCCATCGAATTAAATGAAGGCACTAAGAATGTTGACTGTAAAGATTGTGAAATCATGAATGTCTTGCCGAATTATTTTAATTGCGGCTAAAGACTAAGTGTGGGGTGATTCAATTAAACCCAACCTTAGTCGTAGCTAGTTATGATTTGAATAACATTGGGATTGTATGGTTATATGTGCAGGAACAATGTCGGGCAGACAAGATAAAGGAAAGGGCGCATCCATATCAGGTGCCGGCAGAAAAAGAATTAGATTGGGAACAGCAGTACCAGCAGTTCCGAGAGGCCAACGCCGAAAATACGGAACCTGATAGGTGACTGATGAAGGGAAGAAATGGTATGCAAAACACAAAGAAACCAAATACTTCCGGGAAGAGCATATAGCAAGGGAGTCATTGGCATAGGAATTTCCGAGGATCGTACACTGGATTGACATCGTCGGGATGAACTTCATCTTCGAAGAGCCCAAGGAGTGCAATCTCCATCTGATTCGGGAGTTCTATTCCAACCGAAACCCGACCCTTCGCAGTCACACCGTCAAGATAAGAGGGCAAGTTGTCACGTTTGAGCCCCACCACTTGAATGCTATATAGGGGCGCGGGACACAGACACCCATGTACTCCGGCAGCTGACATAACTCCACCTTATGCGGAAATCATACGCACTCTATGTGGAGCCCGTTCAACAGCATGGTGGAGTAGGCACAAAGAGAGGGGCTACCATCAGACACTGCCTTACTCTCAAATGAACAGGAAAGCCAGGATTTGGCTGAAAATTGTGTGTTCCTGCCTGATCCCGGGGGTGCACATGACAGATGTCACCTAGGATCTAGTGTGATTGGTGTATGCCCTGATAAAAGGGCTTGAGATAAATGTTGGGGCGGTAATCATTTCCGCCATGAAGAGAGTCCGCTTACATCAAGGGAACAGGTACGGGTTCGGTGGTCTGCTCACCACGTTCCTGAGGGGACATGATATTGAGGAGGAGGCCCTAGATTACATCCCACAGATTGACAGGCGTGCCCTGGATGTCTCAAAAATCAAGGCACCTGACACTACTCATGGGCCTGTTCTCACATAAGCCGAGCGACATTCTCAGGATAATCAGTATATGGCCCGCATGTATGGGATGCAGATGCTGCAGTTGCGCATAGGCGGGAGGCCAGCAATAGAAGATGAACTGTGGCAGCTCAACATAGATTACCCCTTTGGCGAGAATGCCCGGGCTCTATGCCGAGTGGGGCCAGCTTTTGTGGAGCCTATAGATGATGATGTCTCCACTGATGAGGAGACCCGCCATGAGGACTCAGATGTTTAGTCAGATGAGGACAGTGGGGGCGATTCAGATATGGGAGACGAGGCAACGGCACCTGATGAAGAAGTGGAATACTTCGATTGATCAGGGAGTTTCACCACCCACCTTTGTGATATGTTGAATTTTGTGAACACTGGGGAAAGTGTTCAGTTTATGTGTGGGGTGGGAGTAGTTAGGTGCTAGCTGTTTCGTTGTTGTTTTTGTTTATGTGGATGTGTTGTGTTATTGTGCCTGTGAAAAATGTGACCCCGTGACTCTGTGTGATGTGTTTTGTAATTAAGTGGTGTTGTAATGAATGTTAAGTTGTTGTTTGTTGGCTGAGATATTGTTGACTAGTTTTTGTATAAATATTTTTGTTTTCTATCGAAATTATCAAAATTTTTAAAAACTTTTAAATTTTTTTGTTAAATTTCTTTTATTTTGGGTTTCTCGGCATTTGTTTTCGGTGCTTTTACCCAGAATAGTCCCATTGAACCGATGTCGTAATTAGTGATCGTTCCCTATGATGGATGGATAACGACCGTCTTAAGGGAAATGTAGTCGATAGGAGTAGTTTCTCTTTATTTTCTTTCTTTTGTTTGTTTCCCAAACGTGTCGCTACTTCATGGTTCGGAATTCTCGTTACGTGTTGTACATGATATTATGTTGCAAAGGTGATTCGTATGAAAGCATGCAAATGCATAAACACGTTGAGATACCTAGGCCATAGAGTTCGATTTGGTGTGATCGAGGCTTAATATTGAATTCTTGTAATTAGTTGATTGAAGAGTCTGTGAATATGTCTTGAGTTGAGCATCTGCAATGAGTGTGAGGTGATTTTTCGATTATTCCATGCTATTGTGAAGTGTCTAGAACTTGCCTGGTGTGTGTACGAAACGAAATGAAGGAATGTATTGTAGGAAAGGATGTAGGCATTTCTTTGATTAAACCAAAAGTTTTTCCATTATCATACCTACCTTGAATGTACCTTGAATGTACATCCTAGTTAGCCCCATTGAGCCTTTAGCCTATTTTGTTTCTTTCTTTGAGGAGGTACAAACCGAGCTTAATCCCTTCTTTTCATTAGCCTTGAATTTGATCCAAAACTCTTAAGTGCTCAAGAAAAACAATTTTCCCATAGTGTAAAGGAGTGAGAATTGTTAAAAGGAAGGAAAAGCGGAAGTGGTGAAAGTTAAAGAAAAGGTCAAAGGTGCACTTGCTGAAATTAAATAAAATAAAGATGTATAGCTAATCTTTGTTATTAAGTCGAATGTGCCTAAAGAAATGGGAATAAAAACAAAGAAAAATTTCAAGAATGAGAAGATGAAGGAAGAAACAAGATGTATTGAAAAGTGCTTAAGGAAGCTAGTTGCTATTATTGGTTAGCCCAGTATTTACTAGTTCCTTAGCTTACATTACAACCCGTTAAGTCCTACGTGATCTTACATCACGCGTCCTTATATTAGTGGAGTAGTACACTAGAGGCAAGCCTATGGTTCATGACATGATGCATGTGAATTCTTTGGGAGAGAGAGTGAAATTGTTATAATATACCCCAACATGTAATGCTTTGGAAATCGTATGATTGCAAATGGGGAGATTCTCTTGTGTTGTGAGGGCACGTGCTTGATGAGAGATTAAATTTCGTGTCGGATGTCTTGATCAGTTGATTTGCATGAGTTTGCCGAGATCGAGAGTCGATTCTTGAGTCAAGGAGGTCTTAATGTGGGGTATGCCATTGTGTTGATAAGACCATGCATGTTTTCTTGATGAATTGCTAGATGAAATAATCGGTATAGCCGTAGCTTGAATTGTCGAGCCAAAGTAGCTATGCGTGGGTGTCAATTGCATGAGATGTGAGAGTATTGTTCGAGGACGAACGAGGTTTTAAGTGTGGGGTAAGTGATCTTTGGAAGAATTATATGCCCAAGTGATATGCAAATGCTTCATTTTGTCTTTGTTATCTATCGTTATTTGTGCATTCTCATGTGATTTGTAGTTAAAATGTGAATTTTTACTAACCAACATGATTAGTGTTATTTTGCAGGTAAAATGGAATTTTGGGAAGCTAAGATACATATTGGTAAAAATTGAGAATGGACTTGGAAGCAAGGAGTGGAAAAGGTCAAGGAAGAGAAGCAAAAATAAGGGCCCGCAATGGAGCCGTGTCACGCTGCCATCGCGGAGACATCCTGCCTCGGGTGATTTAATTTTGGAAATTTCTAGTGAAGCCTTGCGTTACCTCCATGACACGGAGGCAATGCCACGCGATGCAAGCCGTGGCACGTTGAGTATAATTACCTGGGACATCAATTTCCAGTGTAGGTGCGCGATAGCACAGTGGCACGTTGGCCAGGCTCCGTGATGCAAGCCGTGGCATGCCAGGGTGAAATTTCTGAGGAGCCAAATTCAAGAGAGGGTCCGCAATACCCCCGTGGCACCGAGGGAGTGCTCCGCGATACACTCCGTGCCACGTTGCTTGTTATTCTGGGAAAAATTCCCACTAGTATAAACAGCACACTTAGGTTTATTTTTAAACATTCTGACCTGGTATGAGCAAGAACATGGGTTACAGGCAGTTAAGGGGATGAAAATTCTAGGGTTCTTCTCTATCTCTTTCTCTTTTATCTCAATTATTTGTATAAATTCTACTTATTTGGTGATGTTAAATCCACAAATGAGTAGTTAAATTCACTTCTTGCTGAGGTTAAGAACAATTGAAGTGGATTGTAATTGTTAATCATTTCAGTTTTCATCTTTTCTTCAATGATTGTTATCAATTCTTGTTCTTACTGCATTAGTGTTTGGCCAATGTTAATGTATATTTAAAAAATCCAATTTTGATTTTGAAAAGGTAAGAAATTTGAAAGATGTGAATTGGTAGGATATGATCTCTTCTTAGTTTGGAAAATTGAGAATTGATTTACATTCAGAATAGAAATATATCAGAAAGTCTTATTACTCAATTAAGGAATCGGTTTTGTATGGCTAGAACATGAATTCTTTTATCACAGAAATGTAGATTGAAGGTTCATGATTGTTAAGTTGGATAGGAGACGAAAGTTCCAATCCATAGGAAATAATTATTTACTAGCAACCAAAGGAAAGATTAACTGAATTGTATTGATAAATTAATTCCCTGCATGTTCGTTTTAACCTCAGCTTGCTCATTACTATTGTTCAGACTCACTTTATAATTTTGCCTTAGATTCGTATTAATTAGTAAACTCAAACTCTCAAAATATTATTTATTTGGTTGTCTGCATTCTTAAAGATATAGTTCATTAACACTTAAGTTAATTATTACCATAGTTTAGTCCCTGTGGGATCGATACTTGGATTACTTAAGCCACTTCACTACTTGTTCGACCATGTGCACTTGTGTGTAGTCACCGCAGAAGCCGAACAGTCGTTACATGAGGCAATGGCTTCTTAGACCAGTCGTGAAGTACACTGGTTACTTAGCCTAAATCCCACTCAGGACGAGCTATATGACAGGTCGTGAGGTGATACCACGACTCATTACATGTCTCGTGCTCAACAGTTTTACGTACAGTGATTCAAATAACTCACACCATGTTCATCATCACTTAGTGTTTTTCATCCCAACAACACAACAACAACATCACATTTAACATTGAATGAAATTTTAATCACGAATAATGAAAATCAAAGAAACTTAGGGTTTTATCAAAAACTCAAGGTAATGTTTGAATTCACAAATATAAATTAGTAAGGTAAAGCTCGAAATAACTGAGTACTCACTAGTGTAAGAGCATAGGAGGGATTTAAACTTGAATTTGCGATTAAGCATAAGAGGGATTTTATCTTTGAAATTGCAATTGAGTGTGGCAAAAATACAGATTTGAATGCAATTTTGTGTGTGTGAGTGCTTAGGGAGTGAGAAGTGATCTTGGGATTAAGAAAGTGGGAAATGTTGTGTTAAAAATTAAGCTTTAGATTCAAATGAAATTTTGGAGGGCAAAAATCGGGTGGTTTATATGTTAAAAAGAACAAATTACGCTAATTTGTGCGTGGGTAGGGTCGGGTGGAAGTTAATTAAAAACATACCACGACCCACGTAACAGTTCTCTAAGAAGAGAAATGACTTGTTTGGTTGTTCGTTCAATTGACTGGTGTCGAGTATTACTTGGGACGAACCGACTTGTGCAATAACTCGTGGTGTTACCCAATGAGTCGTGGCCTGAGTCATAGGCCCTAAACTTTAGTAGCTTCATGACAGGTCTCTTGACAATTTGTTGGATTTCCCAAAGATTCGTTATGTCGGTCATTGTCACGATTTTCATCTTAATTCAATCTTTGATCCGATAGACTTAACGGAAGACCCAATAATTTGTTGTCACCGACAATGACTCGTTTGGTCAACGTTTGTCTACACTGTTTGCTATGGAAGTGATCACGATCTACTTAACGAGTTGTTTGGTATGATGACGTCTCGTTCTGTGCTTTTTGACACCAGCAACTCAAGTTTAGATTTTTGGTTTTAGCTTCAATTTTCCCATCTTAATCACCTGCAGACATCAACACACGTAAACAACTATATTTTTCTTACAATTATAACTTGGGTTGCCTCCCAAGAAGCGCCTGATTTAACATTGTGGCACGACGCGGGTAGTTTGACTACTTAGACTTCACCAAAACACCTCCATGGGTTTCCTCTCATGCAGTGCTTGATTTAACGTCGCGACACGATGCAAGTTCCCGGGTTACTCAGATTTCACCAAGAGCCCAGAGATCCACCAGCTTTATTTCTTTACTTTTTCCAAAATATGCTTTCACCTGTTGACCATTGACATTAAAGCTCTTTCCTTCATGGTTTTCCAGTTCAATTTCCCCATGGGAGAATGCTTGAACCACTTGAAAAGGCCCAACCATTTGGACTTCAACTTGCCAGGAAACAAATGAAGCCTAGAACTGAATAGCAACACCATATCACTCAGGCTGAACTCTCTCTTCTCAATCTTCCGGTCATGATGAATTTTCATTCTTAGTTTATAAATTTCAGAACTCTCATAGGCTTTCAAACGAAATTCATCTAGCTTATTCAACTGATCAAGCCTCAAGATTACAGCTTCGCTCCAGTTCAAATTCAGCTTCTTGAGCGCCCACATAGCTTTGTGCTCAAGTTCAACTGGAAGATGACATGCTTTCCCATATACAAGATGATACGGAGACATACCTATAGGAGTGTTGCATATGGTCCGATAAGCCCATAAAGCAACATCTAGCTTCCTAGCCGAATCTGTCCGGTTAGCATTCACAGTCTTTGCCAAGATGGTCTTTATCTCCTGATTTGCCCACTATACTATGGATGATAGGGTGTTTACACCCTGTGTTTCACCCCATATTTTTCCAATAAAGTACAAAAAAACCGATTACAAGAGTGCGAATCCCATCAATAATGATTGCTCGGGGAGTCCTAAATATAGCAAATATATTCCACTTCAAGAATACTGTGACACTCTTCCCTTTAGTATTTGGAAGCACAATTGCCTCCCCCCATTTTGAAACATAGTTAACAACGACAAGTATGTACTTCATCTCGTTTGAGCTCACAAATGGACCTATGAAATCAATGCCCCACACATCAAACAGCTCAATGATAAGGATGGAGTAAGGGAAAGCTCATGCCTCCGTGATATGCCTCCTTGCCTTTGGGATGCATCACATGCCTCTGCAAAATCATGCGCATCCTGGTGAATGGTTTGCCAATAATACCCACATTGAAAAATTTTATGGGCTGTGCGAATCCCGCTGTGGTGACCCCCAACAGGGGATAAGTGGCAGGCCTCCAGTATGCTCAGCATCTCCACCTTGGCCACGCATCTCCAAATAACCCGATCAACACATATGCAAAATAAGTAGGGTTCATCCCAGAAAAACTTCCGCACATCAGACATGAACTTCTTTCGCTGGTGAACAGATAAGTTCCTTGTACAACATCACTCACCAGATAATTAGTGAAGTATGCAAACCATAGGATGAGATCCTGTAAGGCCTATAAAACCTACTTATCGGGGAATGCATCATCTATATCACGCTCATCTCAAAGTGTTGCATCAGGTTCCGATCTTGATAAGTGATCCGCCACATAGTTTTCGGTCCCCTTTCGATCCTTTACCTCGAAATCAAACTCTTACAGCAGTAGTACCCATCGAATCAATCGTGGCTTGGCATCCTTCTTTGCCATCAGATATCTCAAAGTTTCATGCTCAGTATATACTATCACCTTAGTTCCAAGATAGTACGCTGGAAACTTCTCGAATGCAAAAACTACAGCCAACAACTCCTGTCCTGTCATGATGTAATTTTTCTGAGCTACATTAAGAGCCTTGCTAGCGTAACAAATAGGATGGAAATTCTTTTGACGCCTCTAACCCAACACAGCTCCCAGGGCCACTCCGTTAGCATCACACATAACCTCGAATAGTAAAGACCAGTTAGGTGCCACTATAATCGACGCAGTGGTAAATCTCTCTTTTAGGCATTCGAACGCCTTCAAACATGTCTCATCAAAAACAAACTTCACCTCTTTCTCGAGTAGTTTACACAAAGGATGTGCATTCTTTGAGAAGTCCTTGATGAATCTCCTGTAAAACCCTGCATGACCCAAAAAGCTTCGAACACCTTTACAGAATTTGGAGGTGGTAGACTTGAAATTACATTGATCTTGGCCCTGTCCACCTCAATACCCTTACCACAAATCTTGTGCCCCAGCACTATACCTTCTTTGACCATGAAATGGCACTTTTCCCAATTAAGAACCAAGTTGGTCGCTTCACATCGCTGCAACACTTTGCTCAAATGAGCCAAACAATCTTTGAATGAATCACCCACCTCCAAAAAGTCATTCATAAAGACTTCAATGATGTCCTCTACCATGTCAGAAAATATGGACATCATGCAACGCTAATAAGTGGCGGGTGTATTACATAACCTGAATGGAATCCTCTTGAACACAAATGTACCATATGGACAAATGAAAGTGGTCTTTTCTTGGTCTTCGGCGGCTATAGAAATCTGATTGTACCCCAAATAACCATCAAGAAAATAGTACCATCCTCTTTCTGCAAGTCGTTCTAGCATCTGGTCCATGAATGGTATAGGAAAGTAATCTTTCTGAGTCTAACTGTTCAACTTTGTAGTCCATGCATACTCTCCAACCGCTGACTGGCCTTAGTGGAATAAGCTCATTGTTAGCAGTTGGGACCACCATTATTCCTCCCTTCTTTGGTACACACTGAATTAGGCTCACCCATTTGCTGTCAGTAAAATAGGGTAAACCATACCGCATCCAACCACTTAATGATCTCCTTCTTGACCACCTCTTGCATAGGTGGATTCAACCAACACTGATGCTCAATGCTCGAAATACAATCTGGCTCTAGCTGGATCTTATGAATGCAAATACTGGCTGGGAATCTAATAATGTCTGCAATGGTCCACCCGATGGCTTTTTTATACCTCTTCAAAATGGAGACCAAAGCCTCCACTTGCCATTCCTCCAGGTAAGCTGCAACAATGACTGGTAAAAGTGTTACCTGATCTTGGGCAAATTTATATGCCCAAGTGATACTCAAAGGTGTCATTTTAGCCTTGTTTATCTATCAATGTTTATACATTCTCATGTGATTGATAATAAAATGTGAATTTATACTAACCAACATGAATAGCGTTGTTTTGTAGGTGAAATATAATTTTGGGAAGCTAAAATGCGTGTTGGGAGAGATTGGGGTTGGACTTGGATGTTAGCAAGGGAAAAAGCATTTGATGGCACAAATTAAAGGGGCTCCGCGATGGAGCCGTGTCACGCTGCCATCGCGGATGGCTTCTGCCTGGATAGGGATTTTTTGCCAAAATCCAGTGAGGGTGTGCATTCGGGCAGTGGCACGTTGGCGTAGCCCCGCATTGCACGCCGTGCCACGTTGGGCCTTATTACCTGGATAATCAATTTCCAGTAAGGGTCTGCGTCAGTGGCACGTCACGGAGGCAGTGCTCCGCGATGCACTCTGTGACACGTTGCTTGTTATTCCGGGAAAAATTCCCACTAGTATAAATAGAACACTTAGGTTCATTTTTAATATTCTGACTTGGTGGAGCAAGAACGTGGGTTACAGGCAGTTGAGGGGATGAAATTGTCAGGGTTTTTCTCTATCTCCTTCTTTTTTAATTCAACTGCTTGTATGTTTAACACTCATTTAACGATGTTTAATCCACAAATGAGTTTCTAATTCCTCTTCTTGCTGAGGTTAAGAACAATTGTATTGAAATGTAGTTATTGATCAATTGGGTTTTTCATCTTTACTTCCATGGTTGTTCTATTGATTCTTGTTCTTACTGCATTGATGTGTGGCCAATGTTAATGTATATCTAAAAAGTCCGGTTTCACTCGAGAGAGCAAGAAATTGGAAAGTTGTGAATCAATAGGATATGAATTTTTCTTAGTTTGGGAAAATTGAGAATTGATTTATCTTCAGGATAGAAATATACCTGAAAGTCGTATTAGTCAATTAAGGAATCGATTTTGTATGGCCAGAACATGAATTTCGTTTAATCACAGAAATGTAGGTGGACGGTTCATGATTCTTAAGTTGGGTTAAATACGAGAGTTTTAATCCATTGGCAATAATTCTTGACTAGCAACCGGAGGAAAGATTAACAAAAAATTATATCGATAATTAGTTTCTATACATGTTCATTTAGCCTCAGCATGCTCACATTCATAGTTCACACTCACATTAGATATTCGCTTTAGACTTAGCATACAATTAGAAATCAAAATATCAAACTCTTCTTTGCACTGTTGTCTTCATTTTTAGAGTAAGTATAGAAACACTTAAGTAGTTTGTTACCTTATCCCAGTCCCTGTGGGATTGATACTTGGCTTACTTAAGCCACTTTACTACTTGTTCGACCACGTGCACTTGCGTGTAGTAAATACCCCAGAGCAGACCCGAACAAGTTTTTGGCGCCGTTGCCGGGGACTGGCAATTGGTGAATTTTTCTTAAGTGTAAATTTACTATATTTTTTTTCTTAGTGTTGACAACTTGGTCTTAGCCTGTATTTCGCAAATATAATCTCTGTTGAACACTGGCAAGAGACAAGGAGCTGGTGGACTCATATTTAGAGCCTGAAAGACAATTTCATCGTTAGCGGAGAGAAGCTCTAGAGAAAAAGCTGCAGTTGCTAAGACAAACAATCATTGAGCAACAACAGAATACACTAGTAGTAAGGGCAATGTTAGTGCCCAAGGAAATGGCAGCTAGGCCGGTTCGCGAGGTGGAAATCCCACATGCTAACAATGTCACATCTAGCATCCGTAAACCTGAGCCAGGAGGGAGGTTCGAGCTCAAACAAAACATGGTGCAATTGCTGCACACCAGTGGGCAGTTCACAGGTCTCCCTCATGAGGATCCATAGCAGCATCTCCAAAATATTTTGGAGATAAGTGACACTTACATCCCCGCTGGAGTGTCATCAGATTATGTCAGGCTTACATTGTTCCCATTTTCACTATTGGGAGAAGCCAAGAGGTGGTTGAAAGCTGAGCCACCTAATTCTATTACTACGTGGGATGATCTTCCAAGGAAATTCTTGTTATGATTTTTTTCATCCGGTAAAACAGCAAGACTTAGAAGTCAAATTCTAAGTTTCAAACAGAGAGAGGGGGAGAATCTATATCAGGCTTGGGAGAGATTCAAGTCCATGTTGCGGGATTGTCCACATCATCAACAATCCAATGATGTGCTGGTGCACACTTTTATAGAGGGCTTGGAACCCCACACAAAAATCTTGCTAGACTCAGCAGCTGGGGGACAAGCATTGGAGAAAACTTATGAGGAGCTGTATACCTTGTTAAATCGTATTTCGCAGGGAAATCCAGAGTGGAATGTTGATTCGTCAAGAGGAGGAACAAGGAAAGCAGCAGGAGTTCTAGAAGTGGATGGTTTTACAGCTATTGCTACACAGATAGCTGCTTTACAGAATCAACTCAACACCCACTTCAGTAATATGATAATGAACCAGACTCAAGCCCCAGTGAATGTAGTGCAGCAAATTTGGTGTGAAGTGTGCGGGAGTAGTGAGCACTCAGCTGAGTGTGAGTGTTGTGGGGCAAATCCTGACTCGGTGAACTTTGTGGGAAATGTACAGAGGAACAATCACCAACAGTATGGCAACAGCTACAATTCCAACTGGAGGAATCATCCGAATTTCTCTTGGGGTAGCAACAACCATCAAGGGAAAAGTTCGAGTCAGGGAGCGCAGAGGAATCAAGGAGGGCAGCAGAACAATCAAGCACAATATAGAAACAGCAATGCACCTCCTCCCCCACCATCACCCATCATTGAGGAGATGTTCAAGACAATGATAGCTAACCAAGCTCAATTGCAGGCTGACTATGTGAAATTGGCATCCGAGGTGAAGAACAACAAGTTAGCTACTAAGGCACTTGAATATCAATTTGGGCAATTTGCTGGAGCCCAAAACACCAGGCCTAGAGGAGGACTTCCGAGCGACAAAGATCCCAACCCCAAGCAGGTGAATGCGGTGACCACAAGGAGTGGTTTGCAGCTTAAAGAGGTGGAACCAGAAAGACCACCTCAACAATCGGGAGCAGCAGAAGTTGAGAGGGAGCAAAGTGATGAGAGGGGGAAGAAAAAGGAAGATGAATCAGAAAGACCACGACCCTCGTTCCCTCAAAGATTAAAGAAACACAAGGAGGAGGCGTGATTCAAGAAATTCATGGAGGTGCTGAAACAGGTACATATTAACTTACCTCTTGTTGATGTTTTGCAGGGAGTGCCGAAGTATGCAAAGTACATTAAGGACATCGTGGCGAACAAAAGTCAGTTGACTGAGTATGCTATGGTTGCTCTCACGGAGGAGTGCACTTCCCGGATACAAAATCGATTGCCCACAAAGATCAAAGATCCTGGGAGCTTTACTATACAAGTTACAATTGGGCAGAGTATCCGAGCTCGCGGATTATGTGATTTGGGAGCGAGCATTAATTTGATGCCGTCATCGATATTCAAGAAGTTGGGTCTAGGGAGTCCTAGACCAACAACAGTGATCTTGCAACTAGCGGATCGGTCCTTAGCCAGACCTGATGGCATTGTGGAGGATGTACTGGTGCAAGTGGGCTCCCTTATCTTCTCGGTAGATTTCATCGTGCTAGATTTTGAGCCAGACGCGGAAGTCCAATTTATTTTGGGACGTCCCTTCTTGGCGACTGGGAAAGCACTGATTGATGTTGCTAACCATGCGAGCACACGACAAGGTGGAAGTGCTTGATGTATACAAGGCCACCAAACTTACGAGGAACTCTCGGTGATCAACGTGATTGATCGAGCTGATGATGCTCAGATAGTTGAATCACGAGAGTTATTGGGAAAAACACCGGAGCAATGTAAGAACTACTGGGGTGAGGATGGTGGTCGAGAGAAAATGTCCGTCACCCTAGAAGATGACTGAGCTGAATAACATCGAGCCGCGACGGTAAACCAAGCGCTGTATGGGAGGCAACCCGTCAAATTTTTCTTTGTAAAATGTGAATACATTTCTTTTTCTTTTTCTTTTTTTGATTAACAACAAAATTGTTAGTTTTTATTTTTATTCTTATTTTTATTTTGAGTGAATCCTATAATTCTAACTAATTTCTTGTCGTAAGATGAATTTCAAGTTGAACGGAGGGTAAACATGCAAGGAATCACAAAGGAAAATCCGAGGTATGAAAAATAATAAAAAGTAGCAAAACAGTGAGCCAGGGCGATTGCTCCGTGTTACGGAGGAGGACCTCCGCGTTACCCTCTGTGACACGTTGAAGGAAATTCTGGAATTTTTACAAATTCCAGAACACCTACGCGATGGCTCCGTGTCACGGAGGGCATGCTCCGCATTACCCTCCGTGACACGTTGAGGTGTATATCGCGACGGGTCACACCGGGTCGCCGGGTGACCCTCGCGTAATTCCCAATTTTTAACCCCGATTCCCCCTCATTTTTCCTCATTTTTCATACCCTCCGTGACCAACATCCCAAAAACCCCTCCCCCCTCAACGTGACACGGACTTAGGCCCATAATTTCATCAAGTTTTCATCATTTCTTCGAATTCAAGGTATGTTCTTCAACTCTATATCAATTCTTGTCGAATTTTTTCGATGTTGAACATGTGATATGAGAAAAACTTGCCATAAGTAGAAATTAAGCTTAAATTCAATTGAATTATTGTTGATTGATGTTCGGAGTAACGGTGTGATTGCTTGAACTCGATAATTATATAGCTTAATTGAATTTTTGATAAAATCATAGCTAGGGCTTGACTTTGAGTTTGAAATGGAAAAATTGAGTTAAACTAGTGAAATTCATTTTGGGTTGTACATGTTGGGTGAGATGAGTCGATTGTGCTAACTGTGACTATGCTAAAAGACCGACGGATTCTCGGGTTAAGGAAATATTGAAAATTACAAGAAATGGGTGAATTGTATAGGATCATGTAGTTAAAAATTTTCTTTTGTTTCTCCTTGCTAAGTGCTATGGGATAAAATGTTATGGATAGGTAAGGATTGTGGTTAGCTGTACGAAGTCTGAGTAGTACATGGAATATATACCGCCAAATTCTCCCAAGGCACTAAGTATATTTGTTATGTTTTGTTGTTTGTTTGTGTAAATAAGTACGATCTTGCCTTAATGTTGTAATTTTGGCTAAGGACTAAGTGTGGGGTAGCCTAGCTTAACTCAACCTTAGTCGAAGCTAATTTTAATTGGCTTAATATTGAACTTGTCTATTTGGTTTGACAGGAACAATGGCAAGCAGGCAAGACAAGGGAAAAGGTGCATCAACATCTGGCGCCGGAAGAAAAAGAATCAGACTAGGCACAACAGTCCTAGCAGCACCAGCGGTTCCATGCGGCCAACGCCGTCAATACGGAACCAGGTGGGTGACAGAGGAGGGGAAGAAATGGTACGCAAAGCACAAGGAGGGCAAGTACTTCCGCGAGGAACACATAGCAAGGGAACCGTTGGCACAGGAGTTCCCCAGGATTGTCCATAGGATCGAGGCAGCTAGGCTGAACTTCATCTTTGAAGAGCCCAAGGAATGCAACTTGCACTTGATTCGGGAATTCTACGCCAATAGGAACCCGACTCTCAGAAGTCACACCATCAAAATAAGGGGGCAAATAGTCACTTTTGAGCCTCACCACCTCAATGCTATCCTAGGGGCGTGGTACACAGACGCCCATGTGCTTCGACAGCTGAATATCACTCCACCATATGCGGACATCAGACGCACTTTGTGCGGAACTCGATCAACAGCTCGGTGGAGCAGACATAAGGAGAGGGGCTACCATCAGACCTTGCCTTACTCACAAATGAACAGGGAAGCCAGGATATGGCTGAAGATTGTTTGTTCCAGCCTAATCCCGGGGGTGCATATGACGGATGTAACCCGGGATCATGTATGCTTGGTGTACGCCCTGATGAAAGGGCTAGAGATCAATGTGGGGGCGGTGATTATCTCCGCCATGAAGAGAGCCCGTTTGCATCAAGGGCACAGATACAGATTTGGTGGACTACTCACCACGTTCCTGAGGGGCCTGGATATTGAGGAAGAGGCCCTTGACTACATCCCGCAGATGGAGCGGCGGGCCTTAGATGTCACTAAAACTAAGGCACCCGACACCACCCACGGGCCAGTTCTTACACTAGCCGAGCGACATGCTCGGGATGATCAGTACATGGCTCACATGTACGGGATGCAGATGCTCCAGCTACGAATAGGCGGGAGGCCGGCAACAGAAGAGGAGCTGTGGCAGCTCGAGCTAGACTACCCTTTTGGCGAAAATGCCAAGGCTCTATGCCGAGTGGGGCCAGCTTTTGTAGAGCCCACGGATGATGATGTCCCCACAGATGAGGAGACACGTCGTGAGGACTCCGATGTGGAGTCCGATGATGACGATGGGGGCGATTCAGACATGGGAGACGAGGCAGCAGCACCTGATGAAAAAGTGGAGTATTTTGATTGATCAGGGAGTTCCGCCACCTAATTTTTATGCTATGTTAAGTTTTTGTGAACACTGGGGACAGTGTTCGATATAAGTGTGGGGTGGGAGTAGTTAGGTGTTGGTTGTGTTGTTGTTTATGTTTCTGTTCTGTTGTCGTGCCTATGGATAAATTTTGTGACCCCGTGATTGTGATGTTTCTGTTCTGTATTGTAATTAAATGTGAAGCTATTGTGTGCTGCTAAATGTTGCTAGCTGATTTTGTACATATTTTTGTTTTATCAAAATGATCGATATTTTTAAAAAATTTTCAATTCTTGGATTTCTCGGCGTTTGTTTTCGGTTCTTTTACCGAGATTGGTCCCATTGAACCAAAGTCTTAGTGAGTGACCGTTCCCTATGATGGATGGATCACGACCGTCTTAAGGGAAATGTAGTCGTTAGGAATAGATTTTTTTCATTTATTTTTCAGTTGTTTTCTTTTGTGGGTTGCATCCCAAAACCTGTAGTTACTTTATGGTTGCGGAATTCTGGTAGCGTGTTGTACATGATATTTGAAATGCAAAGTTGATTCGTATGAAAGCATGAAACTCTGTAAATATGTTGAGATACCTAGGCCATAGAGTCGATTCAGTGTGATTGAGGCTTAATTTTTAATTCTTGTAATTAGCTGATTGAAGAGTCTGTGAATATGTCTTGAATTGAGCATGTGCAATAAGTGTGGGGTGAGGTTTTGTTTATTCCATGCTATTATGAAATGTCTAGAACTTGCCTGGTGTGTGTACGAAACGAAATGAAGGACGTGTATTGTAGGAAAGGATGTAGGCATTTCTTTGTTTTCAACCAAAAGTTTCTCTTTTTTATTATAGTACCCACCTTGATTATACACCCTGGTTAGCCCGTTGAGCCTTTAGCCTATTATTTTTTTCTTTTGTCAAAAATGTGTAAACCGAGCTTAACCATTTCTTTTCATTAGCCATAAATTTGATCCAAAACTCTTAAGCGTTTAAGAAGAGGAAATAATTTTCCCAAAGTGTCAAAGAGTGAGAATGGTGAAACGAAAAGAAAAGCAGAGTGATGAAAGGAAAGAAAAGGTTGAAGGTGCACTTGTTATAAATAAAATATAATGAAGATGTATGAATAATCTTCGTGATTGAGTCAAGTGTGCTTAATGAGATGGGTCAAAATAAAGACAGACTTCAAGAATGGGAGGATGAAGGAAGAAACAATGCCCATGAGCTTGATGGGATGTATTGAAAAAGCGCTTAAGGATGCTAGTGGCTATTATTGGCTAGCCCGGTATTTACTAGTTCTGTAGCTTACATTACTACCCGTTAAAGTCCTACATGATATCACACTTCCTTATATTAGTGGAGTAATACACTAAAGGCAAGCCTATGGTTCGTGGCATGATGCATGTGAATTCTTTTGGGAGAGAGACTGAAATTGTTTCTATATGCCCCTGCACGTAATAGTTTGAGTTCATGTGATTAAAAAGGGGAAAATTCTCTTGTGTTGTGAGGGCACATGCTTGATGAGATATTAAATTTCGTTTCGAATAGCTTGATCAGCTGATTTGCAGGAGTTTGCCAATATCAAGAGTTGATTCTTAAATCTAGGAGGTCTTGATGTGTTGAAGGTCATTGCATTAATAGGACCATACGTGTTTTCTTGATGATTTGCTGTATTAAATAATCGGTATGACCGTAGCCTCAATTGTCGAACCAAAGTAGCCAGGATGGGGTGTAAAGTGCATGAGGTGTAAGATTGTTGTTCGGGGACGAACAAGGATTTAAGTGTGGGGTAAGTGATCTTGGGCAAATTTATATGCCCAAGTGATACTCAAAGGTGTCATTTTATCCTTGTTTATCTATCAATGTTTATACATTCTCATGTGATTGATAATAAAATGTGAATTTATACTAACCAACATGATTAGCCTTGTTTTGCAGGTGAAATATAATTTTGGGAAGCTAAAATGCGTGTTGGGAGAGATTGGGGTTGGACTCGGATGTTAGCAAGGGAAAAAGCATTTGAAGGCACAAATTAAAGGGGCTCCGCGATGGAGCCGTGTCACGCTGCCATCGCGGATGGCTTCTGCCTGGATAGGGATTTTTTGCCAAAATCCAGTGAGGGTGCGCGTTGGGGCAGTGGCACGTTGGCCTAGCCCCACGTTGCACGCTGTGCCACGTTGGGCCTTATTACCTGGACAATCAATTTCCAGTAAGGGTCCGCGTCAGTAGCGTGACACGGAGGCAGTGCTCCGCGATGCACTCCGTGACACGTTGCTTGTTATTCCGGGAAAAATTTCCACTAGTATAAATAGAACACTTAGGTTCATTTTTAATATTCTGACTTGGTGGAGCAAGAACGTGGGTTACAGGAAGTTGAGGGGATGAAATTGTCAGGGTTTTTCTCTATCTCCTTCTTCTTTAATTCAATTGCTTGTATGTTTAACACTCATTTAACGATGTTTAATCCACAAATGAGTGGCTAATTCCTCTTCTTGCTGAGGTTAAGAACAATTGTATTGAAATGTAGTTATTCATCAATTGGGTTTTTCATCTTTTCTTCCATGGTTGTTCTATTGATTCTTGTTCTTACTGCATTGATGTGTGGCCAATGTTAATGTATATCTAAAAAGTCCGGTTTCACTCGAGAGAGCAAGAAATTGGAAAGTTGTGAATCAATAGGATATGATCTTTTCTTAGTTTGGGAAAATTGAGAATTGATTTACCTTCAGGATAGAAATATACCTGAAAGTCGTATTAGTCAATTAAGGAATCGGTTTTGTATGGCTAGAACATGAATTTCATTTAATCACAGAAATGTAGGTGGACGGTTCATGATTCTTAAGTTGGGTTAAATACAAGAGTTTTAATCCATTGACAATAATTCTTGACTAGCAACCGGAGGAAAGATTAAACAAAAATTGTATCGATAATTAGTTTCTATACATGTTTCTTTAGCCTCAGCATGCTCACATTCATAGTTCAGACTCACATTAGATATTCGTTTTAGACTTAGCATACAATTAGAAATCAAAATATCAAACTCTTCTTTGCACTGTTGTCTTCATTTTTAGAGTAAGTATAGTAACACTTAAGTAGTTTGTTACCTTATCCCAGTCCCTGTGGGATCGATACTTGGCTTACTTAAGGCACTTTATTACTTGTTCGACCACGTGCACTTGCGTGTAGTAAATAGCCTAGAGTAGACCCGAACATTACCGATTCCCAGAAATACATACCACAAATGAGACGGGAGTGCTTTGAGATCCAATATCAGAGGCTCCTCAATAGATGGCTTGGCTGGTGGGGTCTCCCGATTCTTTAGGTCAAGATAAATCTTCTTTGGAGCATAAGTGTATGACCCTATACAAGTAAGTGCATTAACTATCTCCTCACCCCCATGGATCTCCTTTGCACCAACATTCATCAAAACTGCTGCTAAATCATCAAGAATCAACAACTCCTCCATTGGCATAATTGGAAGCTTAGGTTCCACAACATCAATTACTAAGACCACCCTCATGTCATTTGGCTGCTTCATGGATCGTCATACATTGAATGTCACTTCCTCATTGTTCAATCAAAATTTCAGCTGTCCGGTTTCCATATCCACAAGAGCACGTCCAGTAGAGAGGAATGGTCGCCTCAAGATAATGGGGACCTCAAAATCAACTACACAGTCCAGGATGACGAAATCGACTAGAAATATAAAGGACTCCACCTTCACTAGAACATCATAGATAATTTCCACCGGATTCTTCACCGTACGATCTTTCATCAAAAGTCGCATTGTAGTCGATTTGGGGGCTCCCAAGCCCAACTGTCTGAACACTGCTAGCGACATCAAATTAATGCTAGCACCAAGATCACATAGTGCCTTAGAAAAATTAAAGGCTCTAATAATGCACGGTATGGTGAACGCTCCAGGGTCTTCCTTTTTATGAACAAGAGAACGGGATGCTATTGCACTACAGTGGTGCAAATTATCTGTTGGTTCGAAGCTTACAGTTCTCTTTCTAGTGACAAGGTCCTTCATAAATCTAGCATAGCCCAGCATCTGCTCAAGTGCCTCGACTAATGAGATGTTCACAGATAGCTATTTCAACATGGAGATGAATTTGTTATACTTCCCATCTTCGACCTTTTTCTTCAACCGCAGTGGAAAAGGGGGAAGAGGTCTAGGAATATGTTTGATCTTTTGCAGTGCCTCCTTCTCCTTCTCATTGCTAGATCCATGCTCCTTCGCATTATTAGGAGCAGTCTTCACCATTGAATCATCAACCAAAGTTCAATCCTCGTAATCTTCCCTCCTATAATCATCAATCAATATAGGCTCTATTGTCTCATCAATCACAACAGGCCTCGGAGGATTAGCTGTCGCCTTCCCATTCCTAGTAGTGACCTCCATGCAATGACTGTCATTTTTTAGATTCTATATTGTATTGCTGGGAAGTGTGCCT
Source organism: Datura wrightii (assembly GCA_035772735.1). NCBI lineage: Eukaryota > Viridiplantae > Streptophyta > Magnoliopsida > Solanales > Solanaceae > Datura > Datura wrightii. The sequence continues at coordinate 120,814,997 of JASDFA010000016.1, forward strand.
TTCTACCTCTGGTTCATTGCAACAGACATCTGACTCAGTTGTTGCTCAATCTACTTAATGGCCACGGCCTATTATTCCACCTTTTGATTCATACAAAAAATATCAACGCAGCGCTCCTTGAAATGGCCATCTGTTGCCTCCATCTACTTAAGTACCTTGGACAACATGTCTTCCCACCTTGAACCACTGGACTCTAGCTCACGGTTCATTGGAGGAACATATAGACCGCTTCTATCATTCTTGTACTCCTCAAGCTTCTTCCAGTCTCCATTGTCTCTATATTGGCCTCGGTTGTAATTGTTATCCCTATAGTAGTTCCGACCTTGGTTCCCCTGAACTTGATACCAAGAGTCTTGGTTAGACCTTTGAGTGTTAGTCCAGAAACACACCCTTTGATCATTCAGATAATTAACTTCTCCTCAGATCATGATTCACCTCCATCATTCTCGGGGCCTTATCCTGAGAACCCACAACATTTACCTTTTCAGCCCCGGCTCCCATCAAATGCCAAGCAGCCCCATTGTGTTCTTTATTTTAGCAATATCATGATCTTTCTCTTCATCCTTCCTTCTCTGCTCTGCAGACATACCTACCGTATAAGTACCAGTTAGAGTCTCCGACTCTCTTGTGTGCCATGTGCAGGTTGTTTTAGTGATTCTATCAACTAGCTCAGTGGCTTTAGCATAAGTGTAACTCATAAATGTTCCGCCAGACACGGTATCATCCATCGCCTTGGTGTTAACATTTAGAGACCTATAGCAAATTTCAAGCAATGTATCATCTAGGATCATGTGGTTGGGCACCCTTTTGAGCTTCTTGTTGAACCTCAGCCATGTCTCATGAAGTGCCTCAGAACATAACTGCCTGAAGTTGTATATCTCATCTTTCAGCTGCAAAGCTCTGGAAGGTTGGAAAAATCTTTCAAGAAAAGCTCTTTTCAACTCCCTCCATGTAGTGATAGAATTTTTGGGCAGTTCTTCCAACCAGAGAATTGCCTCACTCCCAAATGAAAAGGGAAATAACCTCAGCCGTATCGCATCCTGACTCACTCCCGATTGATAATATGCTTTGTAGCTACCCCCGAAATTAGCCAAGTGAGTATGTGCATTATTAGTTGCATGACTCGCAAATATCCCCTTCATGTTGAGCAGTTGGATCATAGCACTGGTAGTATCAAACTTTTCCCCAGCAGGCAAAGGAGGAGGGGCAATAGCTCCAGTGGCACCAGCTTCATCAATATCAACATCATCATCCTCATCGAAATACCGGTGCCTCTGTTGATCTAGACCTCTATTCCTTCTAGCTTGCTTTGCTTCAGAAGCTAGGCATTGCTCTTCAGCAACCCTTGCTAACTCTCTATCTCTTGCCCGAGCTTGTTCCTCAGCCAACATTCTAGCTCTAGCTTTGTCCACTGTCTCTTGCTCTTGTACATTGGCCATTCTTCTCAGATTTCTCAGTGTTTGTTCAAGTTCATGATCGATTTGAACCAGGGATTTTCCTTGGCTCCTAGTACTAGGCATGCACGAACCTAAAACCTGTTAAGAACAAAAACAACAAAGGAAAAAATAAAAAGGAAATAAGAACCAACAGTAAAACAAACTCAATTAACAAAAGCCTTAGTCGTATTCCCCAGCAATAGCGCCAAAATTTGATGTTGACCAAATTATACCTCGCAATTGAGATATAAAGCAGTCGATGTCAAATATAGAATCCAACAAAGGTTGAGGTCGATCCCATAGGGAATATGGAAAGAAATTGAGTTAATGTGATTAGTTATTACTATTGGGTTACTTATTTCTATTATACCCTGGAAGCCCAAAGATCAGACCCAGGAGTTAAAATGGAGAAAAGTTTAAAAACTGGCACCAGGCACAGGACGGGTAATGAGGTGACCCATGGGAGAAGACCACGAGTCGTGATGTGACTCGTGGAGAGGCCCAGGTGATGAGTTGAAGTTTGAAAAATGGGATCCCACGACTCGTTAGGTTAATCGTGGTATGTCGGTTAAAAGACGAGTCTCCCATTGTTCCTCATGATTTCAATTATGCATGTTTATCATTCTCTCTCTCTCTCTCTATATATATATATATATATATATATATATATTGTTCTAAATCAGGTTTGACCCAATGTTCGATCTTCTTATGATTATTAAATTTCAGCTTTTGAGTCATTTGATTTAGATGCAAAGTTTGGATATGTTTGGATCATAATTTCAGAAAATGGCATGCAAAGCCCTAATCTCAGATTCTTGTTTTCATTATATTTAATATATGTATGTTTTAAATGATTTTAGTTATAATAATGGTTTTACTTACCTTACATACTCGATACATTCCGCGTACTGACCGTATACTCTATGATGTATCGTTTCATGATATAGGAGCCAGCTCTCAGGCCCAGCCCATTCATAGTCATTCTTCAGAGTTAGTATCTACATTGTTGGTGAATCCTCATCTCCCGGGGACTAGACTTATTCAGATTTCCTATATGTATTTTTACTTTCGATTTGGTTGAGTTAGTTGGGGTATTGTCCCATCAACTCGTCATGTTTAGAGGCTTTTCAGACAAAAGATGTAATCAGCTTCAAATTGTGTATTCTAATGTTATGTTTGATTTAGACTTCCACTATGGCTATCTTGTTGATTCTTCTATTTTATTGATCGAGTTAGATGTATGCTTATGCCATGCGTCAACTTGAGGTCTCTCGGGGCTCCTTGTCCCGTGTTGCAATCCGGGCACCGTTTGGGTCGTGACAATTTACTGGGGGAAAAGAATTGAAAAATAAAATAATAAACAAGAGTAGAAACTAGGAAATGCTTAAATAAATTTTGGTTGTATTCAATCAACAAGTTGACTAGGATTGTGATCCCCATGACTTATTAACCACAAGGCTTTTACACTAGTGATCTATTTCGGTGTTTAGCATGCTATATTGGTAAGTTAAGTTCACCTAAATGGTTGGTCCCCTATCTAGATAATTATCACCACACAACTTGGTCCATATACGGGTGTATGCTTAATTAACCCTTACCCTTAATATCGTATTAGCTATCCCTAAACAAGTTCAAGTTATTAGATGAGGGTTGATAGCCTCAAATCTCCGTTGTTAATCCTTTTTCCCATTCACTACCCCCTTGGTCCGGTAAGTAAGAATAAGGCAAGTTCCAATGTTTGCAACCATTAAGAAATAATTAAAATGAAGGGAAAAACAATCCATGCATTAAACCCCATTCAAGAATCACTATGTCTTTTAACTATGTGTGTTAATTTGTCATGGTTCCCACAACCCTAGTTATGGGTTTAGCTACTTATGCTTGAATAATCACAATAAAAAAATATAGAAAAAATTATAATTGTAACTTAAAAAATTGTAGAAGAAAACCACGTTAATTGAATAAAACTCCAAAACCGATGAACAAAACTTCAATGTCGTCTGATTCCAAAAATCAAGAACAAAATTACAAACTTTGTTTCTTGAACTAACAAAGATCGTTAACAACACTAAAATCCACGTGAAAAGTAGTAAAAATAAACTTTACATGGAAAATAAACCTATATATTATATTTATAGTTCCAAAAAAATCTTATCCTAACTAAAATTGGATTCCAGGTCGGCGAGGGTAATGTGCCAAGTAATGACTCGTCGGTCTCCCAATAAGTCGTGGACAGTGATCTTGACTCACTTTCAACAATTTTCCCAGTGTTGGTGATAGGTCACCTAACGATTTGGGACTGGGCACGTGTCATTAGGTCTCTCGTGACCCTGGCTCACCAAATCTTCCAGTGCACATGACGGATGCCCACAGTGTCTAATGACGAGTTGTCACTTCACCTGACAACTCGTTATGTCAATCGTTATCTTCACTGGGAACTTCTTCAAAATTTCTCCGCTTAGTCTCCAAGATTGTCATAATTACTTGTTACCAGATGTAACAATTTGTTCCTTCAACTCGTTAAGTAGACTAGATCTTCTTTATCAAGATTTTATTTCTTCCCACTACTCCAGGCACGAGTCATTCATTGGAACGATGACTCGTGTCTTGGGCATCAGCTTATAGATTTGTCCATTTTTGCGTTAATTTTCCTATTTCCCATCCCAAACCTATTTTCCTGCAATATTCAACACAAACGCATTATATCTACATAAACATACCCGGAATGTGTATAGTTTCTTGGTTTTAAGCATCAAAAGTGCCGTAAAATCACGGCACATCAGTGGGCTTGCCGGTTTGCAATTTCCAGTCGTCCATCTATTTCCCCTTTTTCGAGGCATCATTAACTGAAAAGGGTAAAGTGATCTTGGGCAAATTTATATGCGCAAGTGATACTTAAATATGTCATTTTAACCTTGTTTATCTAGCAATGTTTATACATTCTCATGTGATTGTTAATAAAATGTGAATTTATACTAACCAACATGATTAGCATTGTTTTGCAGGTAAAATGTAATTTTGGGAAGCTAAAATGCGTGTTGGGAGAGATCAGGGTTGGACTCGGATGTTTGCATCGGACAAGGCATTGGAAGGCACAAAATAAAGAGGCTCCGCGATGCAGCCGTGTCACGCTGCCATCGCGGAGGCCTTCTGCCTGGATAGGGAATTTTTGGCCAAATCCCAGTGAGGGTGCGCGTTGGGTCCGTGGCAAGGTGGCCTAGCTCCGTGTTGCACGCCGTGTCACGTTGGGCCTTATTACCTGGACACCCAGTTTCCAGTAAGGGTCTGTGTCAGTGGCGTGTCATGGAGGCAGTGCTCCACGATGCACTCCGTGACATGTTGCTTGTTATTCCGGAAAAAATTACCACTAGTATAAATAGAACACTTGGGTTCATTTTTAATGATTCTGACTTGGTGGAGCAAGAACGTGGGTTACAGGCAGTTGAGGGGACGCAATTATCAGGGTTTTTTCTCTATCTCCTTCTTCTTTAATTCAATTGCTTGTATGTTTAACACTCATTTAACGATGTTTAATCAACAAATGAGTGGCTAATTCTTCTTCTTGCTGAGGTTAAGAATTATTGTATTGAAATGTGATTGTTGATTAAGTTGGTTTTTCATCTTTTCTTCCATGGTTGTTCTATTGATTCTTGTTCTTACTGCATTAATGTGTGGCCTATGTTAATGTATATCTAAAAAGTCCGGTTTCACTCGAGAGAGCAAGAAATTGGAAAGTTGTGAATCAATAGGATATGATCTTTTCTTAGTTTGGGAAAATTGAGAATTGTTTTACCTTAAGGATAGAAATATACCTGAAATTCGTATTAGTCAATTTAGGAACCGGGTTTGTATGGCTAGAGCATGAATTTCGTTTAATCACAGAAATATAGGTGGGCGGTTCATGATTCTTAAGTTGGGTTAAATACAAGAGTTTTAATCCATTGGAATTAGTTCTTGACTAGCAACCGGAGGAAAGGTTAACCAAATTATATCGATAATTAATTTCTTTACATGTTCAATTAACCTCAGTATGCTCACATTCATAGTTCAGACTCACATTAGATACTTTTTTTAGACTTAGCATAAAAATTAGAACCCAAAATATCTAACTCTTGGTTACACTGTTGTCTTCATTGTTAGAATTAAAATATAGTACACTTGAGCAGATTGTTACCTTACCCAGTCCCTGTGGGATCGATACTTGCCTTACTTGAGCCACTTTACTACTTGTTCGACCACGTGCACTTGCGTGTAGTTATATACCCATTTAACAAACAGAGCGAACATAGAGCACGAGTTTGAAGGATAATTCTAGAGATCAAACAATCATGAAGAAAGGGAATTTTCCTAAAAACGCTTCGTAGCCTCCCCCTCATAAGTGTTGCGTGCTTCACACCTATGAAAAGGACTCTACTTGACACGGCTTTCAGACATCCCAAGATACTCTAAACCTGATTTTTCTGATACCAAGTTTGTCATGATCTGAGTTCACACTCTGGACACGAAATGGTACTTGGGATCACAAGTGACCCCAAGCAAACCCATGGTAACGCGTACTTCTACTGAAAGTAATCATAGCAAAGAGGAAGCTGACAAATGAAATAAACTAATACTAAATAATGAAAAATTCTGAAATAAATTTAAAACCCAAGCTGAATCTATAATTACTATTTGAAAGCCTTTTAAAATAAACTGATGAGTTGCTGGGACAAACCCCCAGCTAACTCTAATGTTTGAACTAAAGCAAACTGAATACAATTGAAGATGGAACTCCGACCCTCGACAAATAAGGACTCACACTGAAGCTGTTGGGATATCACAGAGAGAATCTAACTATGGTGCTAAGGCTGAGTACCTGAGCCTATATCATAAAATGATATAGCACATTGATAAGTTGGCATTTTGACCAACTTATCGGGTCTATAAACTTAGATTTTTGTGATAAGTTGAAATAAAAAGTACTTACCATGATCTCTCTTCATCGGTACAGGAAATTGCCATTCAGAAGAGGTTGAAAAGGAATCAAATGAAAATACTTCAAAGATCAAGCAAAACAGCTTAAACTCCATGAGAATTCCTTAGGCGCGGACTGCGGATGACCAGCCGCGGACTGCGGGTCCATCGCGCTTAGGACAAAAAGAGCCCTTCTCAGTGATAAAATTTGTGGTTGAACTGCGGACTGCGGGTTGCAAAGTGCGGACTGTGAATTAGCTGCGTCTCAAGCCAGAAAGGCATGTTCAATGACAGTGCAAATGCCATGCAAGCGAGGACTATGAATCGCAAAATGTAAAGCGTGAATGGGCCATGGATCATGGTAGAAAATTAGCCAGATTTGTTTCACCTAAACCGCGATTGAAGCGCGGACCATGGATGGCTAACCGTGGCACCGGATCCATAATGAATGTTGTGATGGTGGCATTCTTGTAATTACTAGTACGCCGGTTATTTCTTTTTTTTTGGATTTTTTTAGAAGTTTTAAAAGACATATCTAAAGGAGAAAATAGATATCATGATACATACGTTTGAAAACTTAAGAGAGGGAAAGAAAAGAACGGCTTTTCTTGAGTTTTTGTTGAAGAATTCTACATCAGTATTGTATGAATTACCTTTGTGTTCATCATTGTGAGTATTTGTCTCTTGTCTTTTCCCTTTCCAAGATGGTTATTATCGTTTTTATGAGTAGCTAAGTTTTATACCTAGGTTTGTGTGAACCTTGATTTATTAACATTGATGGGTTTATGAATGAAAATATTTAGGTTAGCAAGTCATGTGTATTGTCAATTCTTCAATTTTGATTGTTGTTTAATAGTTGCAAATGCTGAATATTACCTAAAATCTGAATTGCTTGATCAAAGATTTCATGATTAGGAAAAAGAATTGACAACAGGTATTTGAGGGTTTCAACCCACATCTAATGACTTGAGATGTTATAAGAATAGTCAACCCGAAACTTGTGAGAGTAGTTAAATTAAGAATCTCCCAAAGGCCAAAAGGATTGAGGGTGATAATTCTCTAAGTGGATCGAAAGACTTTAGAGAATTCTATAGAATTGTTTGTTCTGCATGTGCAATGTTATCCTAGATTTAAATACAATATAGACCTTAGTTAAGAAATCTTGTACCCTAGTTTAATTAAATTATCGAAACAAATTAGAAATTCTCTCTATAGTTGCTAAGAAAATCTCTGATTGAAAGTGTGATTTTATTTCCCGTTTGAAATATCAACTAAATAAACTAGAGTATTAGCTTTTGATAAAGTTTGCACCTTATTCCCTGTGGGATTCGACCCCAACCTTGTTGGGTTCTATATTTGATAGAACGAGCGCTTTATACCTATTTATCAAATATAGAACCAACAAGGTTGAGATCGAATCCCACAGAGAATAAGGTGCAAACTTTATCAAAAGAGAATACTCAAATTTATTTAGTTGATATTTCAAAGGGGGAAATAAAATCACACTTTCAATTGAAGATTTTCTTATTAACGATTGGAGAGAATTTCTAATTTGTTTCAATAATTTAATTAAACTAGGGCTGTGATTCCCAAGACTTCTTAACTATGACAGGACTATATTATATTTAAATCTAGGCTAACATTGCACATGCAGAACAGAAAGTTCTAGAGAATTCTCTAAAGTCTTTCGACCCACTTAGAGAATTATCAGCCTCAATCCTTTCGGTCTTTGGGTGATTCTTAATTTAACTACTGTCACAAGTTTCGGATTGACTATTCTTATAACAACTCAAGTAATTAGATGAGGGTTGAAAATCTCAAATACTCATTGCTAATTCTTTTTTGTAATCATGAAATCTTTGATCTAGAAATTCAGATTTTAGGCAATATTCGACGTTTGCAACTATTAAACAACAACCAAAACTGAAGAATTGACAATACACATGACTTGCTAACCTAAATATTTACATTCATAAACCCGTCAATATTAATAGATCAAGGTTCACAAAACCCTAGGTATAAAACTTAGCTACTCATAAAAACAATAATAACCATCTTGAAAAGAAAAAAGAAGAGAGACAAATACTCACAATGATTAACACAAAGGTAATTGATTCAATACTAATGTAGAATTCTTCAATAAAACCTCAAGAAAAACCATTCTTTTCTTTCCCTCTCTCAACTTTTCAAATGTATGCATCATGATATCTATTTTCTCCCTCATATATATCTTTAAAAACTTCTAAAAATTCCAAAAAGGAAATAACTAGCGTACTTGTAAATACAAGAATACCACTGTCATAACATTCACTGTGGATCCGAGACCACGGTTAGCCATCCGTGGTCTACACTTCAATCGCGGTTCAGGTGACACAAATATGGCTAATTTTCTGCTGTGATCCGTGGCCTATTCGTGCTCCACATTTTGTGATTCATGGTCCGCGCTTGCACTGTCATTAAACTTGCAGTTCTGGCTTAAGACTTGGCTAATTCACGGTCCTCTTTGCAATCTGCGGTTCAACCATAGATCTTATCACTGAGAAGGGTTGTTTTGGTCCTAAGCGCAATGGGCCCGTGGTCTGCGGTTGGTCACCGCGGTCTGTGCCTGAGGAATTCTCATAGAGTTTAAGTTGATTGACATGATCTTTAAAGTATTTTCACTTGATTCCTTTTCAACCTCTTCTGAATGGTAATTTCCTGTATAGATAAAGATAAATTATGATAAGTACTTCTTTTTATATCAATTTATCACAAAAGTCTAAGTTTATAGACCCAAAGATTGGTCAAGTGCCAACTTATCACACATAAAAGTATATGATCAGTACTTTGAATGTACTGAATATGTGAGATGAAACTAAAACATATATATAATGAGTAATAGTAAGCTGCACTGTAATACTACAAAACAGATTGAAATTTGAAAAACTGGACTGAACTGAAAATCATAACTAAACTGGACTGAACTGTACTAGCTGTGGGGAAACTATAACCAGCATGTAACCACATGAGGTAAACGTGGAGTCTAATGTATACCTCCTATTAGAGAAGGCCCATTATACCTTGCCAGGGTATAGTAGTTGAACTGAGTGATCACTGTCTGGAACCTATTCGGGTTAATTACCTATGGTGGCACCGTAGCTCTAGAAATCTAGGTGCGCTGAACCCCCGACCTGCTTGGTGCTAATTACTACACCCATTGAAAATTCTAAATGTGTCTAACTGTGCTGATAGCTTGAAACTGATGTCCTAAAACTTAAGTCAGAACTACATATCTGGAAGTATTCTAAGAGTCTAAGGACTGGAAAGAAACTATATTCTAAGACTTGTCAGAGATTTTTTATCTGAAAGCATCGTAACAGTCTAAAGGACGATTAATAAGTTGATAAAATGATACTACTGAGTTTCTTAAAAGACCGATATAAGTCAAACTGATTAGCTGACATTTCTGGAGAATACTAAGTTACTGAGTATTGTTTGAAACTCTGAGATTGAATATTCTAAAACATTAACTTATGTTCATGTATCTGTACTAACATTCATAATTCGAGTAAAATTTACCATAACAAAATAACATTCCTGTATGAGTCCTAAATCATGCAAGAATCAACCTAACTTATAATAAACTAAGGAGAAGATCATACTATGAAACCCACATTGAAAAACATAATAATTAGCAAGACAATTGGAGTTTAGGAACGCCCATAATTTATCTGAAAGATAACCCAAACTCATGCTTCTTATAAGGCTAGAATAGAAAAGGTTTCTAAGAGAAATTATTGGGACACAAGGATGGAAGAATTCCTTGTTGAAATCCCACATACATAAAGGAGAAACTCTAAGAACTTTGATTGGAGAATTTGAGAGAAGATGGATTCACTAGCTTTTGCTTGGAACTGCCTGACTGAGTCTCTACATACTCGTTTTTGAGAGGAAGGTGAGAAATGAGGGATGAATATCAACTAAACCTCTAAATCCCTTGAATATTAACTCAAAAATTACGTAGTTTAGACATTAAAATAATGAAAAGTTATAAAAATGCCCCTAAAAAAACGTCTAAGAAACTGTCCGTCAGGATCCAACGGGTCACACAACGAGTCATTGGTTGTGACCACGACTCTTTGGGACTAGTCGTTGGTCCTAGGCCTTGAAAATTTTATTTTTGGACTCAACCAATGGATGGAAAGGATGACTTATTGAATGCAACAACAGGTCATTATATCCAGTCATAATCACGGGAAGGATTTCAAATAATTTCTGAACTTTTCCCCTATGGACGATACAACGATTCGTTGGTTGACACACCGAGTTGTTTGTCACAGTTCGTCATTGCTACTGGAAATCCTAGATGATTTTTTGAGGACCAAGTTTGACACCCAATTTACAAATTTCAATATGCAAGCCCTTGGCTCGGCCACCATCTCTGGAGCGTATTTGGACAACCTGGTGAATTGTAGAGCATACTCCTCTACGGTCATGTTTCCCTGTCTTGGGTTCATGAACTCCACTACTTCTGCCTCCTTGAGCTCCCCAGGCGAAGAATCTATCTAGGAAGGTTGTACTGAACTCCTCCTATTCCATCGATCTTGATTCTGTTGGCCTCCCCTCCTTCCACTGCTCATGCCATAATTGGCCTACCCCTTTCAGCTAGTAGGAAGCCAAGTCGGTACTCTCTGAGGGACTAACACCCATAATTCGGGTGATCTTTCTAATTTTGTCTGCAAATCCTTGTAGATCCTCTTCTACCTTAGATCTATGAAGATCTGGAGGGTTCATTCGGGTAAAGTCCTGCACCTGGGCAGCTGCTGTGGATCCATTGTTGTTGATTGGACCCACCTGCTGGTTCACTTGGTTAGTAACAGTTTGGGAGTAGCTGAATAGCCGCCTTGAACTCTACGGTAGACACCGAATCGTCCTGAGGGGCTGTCGAGGCTGGTGGGGCAAGTCGTTGATCATTACACGCCCTCCTTCCGTTACCACATCGCGGAGGCATGATTCGCTAAAATGAAATAGAGAACGAGTTAGTAGAATGATTCTGGAAGCGAATTTCATAAGGAGTATGAAATAAAGGGAATTTTTCTAATGACATCTCATAGCCTCCCCATCATAAGTGTGGCGCGCTTCACACCCATGAAGAGGACTCTACTCGATGCGGCTTTCAAACATCCGAGGATACTCTAAACCTAGTTCTCTGATACCAAGTTTGTCACACCCTGAGTTTACACCCTGGACGGAACACGGTACTTGAAGTCACAAGTAACCCCAAGTCAATCTCTGGTTTATCATACACTGGAATTCTTAGTGATATAAAAATACATACAGCAGAATTTTAAAGAAAAAATATAAATACTTGAAATAAATAAAGCTAGTTCATAGTGTTTGAAAATGTTAGAATAACACTACAAGTCTTAAGTACCAATCTGAGTTTGAAAGCCACTGCGACTGATGAGTTGCTGGGACAAGCCCTAGCTAACTCCAAATCTAAATAGAAGGAATGAAAACATAGCTGAGGTAAATAAATCTCCATCCATGAAGAATGAGGATTCACCAACTAGAATAGTTGAGGTCTTCGATGAGTGGTCGGCTAACGAAGTTGAGACTGAGATCCTGTAGTTGTATCATAAAACGATACAACATAAAAGTATGCCTCAGTACTTTGAATGTACTGAGTAAGTGAGAGGAACATAACAAAATGGAATAAAGAAAAGAAAATGCTGAACTAAAAAGACATGCAATGACCAAATAAAACTACCGAATTGAATAACTGAAATAACAAGATGGTCTGATAGATCCTGTCTGATGGTCAAAGCATGTTCTAAGTCTGGGCTACTGTTCTTAACTGAACTGAACTAAAACTGGACTCTACTGGCTAGTGGGAGAGTCTATAACTGACATATAACTACGTGAGTTAGACGTGGAGTCCGATGTATACACCGCATCGATAGGACCCGATATAACTTCACAGGGTATAAAGGCATGAATTGGGTGATCAAAAAAGTCTAGGGCCAATTAGGCAAATAAATATTGTAACCTATGTTGGCAACATAGTTCTGGGAACCTGAGTGCGCTAGAACCCCGGTCCGCTCGATACTAAGTCCTACTCCCACCAGATAGATAGTCCTAGATTGAATACTAAGATGATAGCTCAAAACTGGGCCCAAAACTAAAGTGTACATATTTGGAAGCACCCTAAGAGTCTTATCAGACCTAATTCTTAAACTGGGTTCTAAGACTGGTCAGAGCTGCTTATCTGGAAGCGGCATAACCGTCCAAAGAACAAACTAAAATATGAAACTGGGTCCTAAGTCTAGTCAGAGCTGTTTATCTAAAGTGTCATGACTGCCTAGTGGACCAAATAAACTGAATTCTAAATCTGATTCTTATAATTGGGAGGTACTACTGACACCTCTGAAATTTTGTAGTCAAACTGATCAACTGACATTTTCTGACTGACACTGAGAATTTTAACATTTCTTACTAAAACTAATTTGACAATATTCAGAATGAGTTTTAATACTACTAACACACAGGAGTTCCCAACGCTGATACAATTAAGCTAAGATTCGATATTCAAGCACTAAGGCAAATTCAAGATTTTCTAGTTTAAGAACAGGGCTAAATTGCACTTCACAAGATTTAGCATGATGTCAATCACACACTGCTGGAAAATATCTAATATTAACATGGTATCATATTTCACATGATTTAAACAAAATATGACTAACAATTTCATGAAATTCAAAAATTTCAGGGCTACAACTAATGGAGAGAAATAGGAAGGAATTTGGGGACACAAGGGAAGAACTATTCCCATGTTGAATTCCCACATACCTAGTGAAAAATCCCGAAGAATTCCTTGAGAAAAATGAGGAGAAAAGAGTGCCCTAGCTCTTGCTCTAAAAAACTCTAAGAGAAGTTTTGCGATCTGTTTTCCGAAGGTCTGAGTGGGGAATGAGGAAAGAAACTTTTTAACCCCACTAGTAATTCTAAAATTATGCTTAAAATGACGTAGTTTTAAATTTAGGTGGGTAGGAAATTACTATAACACCCTTGAAAACTCATAAGGAAAAACTGATTGTTAGTCCTCATGGGTGACCTAACGGGTAGTGGTCAGTGACCATGACTCGGGGTCACCCTCATAAGGTGCATTACTTGGAAACTACAGATGGTCACTATGAGGGACCCAATGAGTCGTGGTTGGTGATCACGACTCATGGACTATACTGCCCCAATAATCCCAAGAGTCCCCACAGGCGACACCACGACTCGTGGTGTCGCAAATAAGTCGTGGTGAGGACCCATTGGGTACACTGCCCAGCATTTCCCATGTTACACCCCGTAAAAGCTAATGGTTAGAAAGTGTACATGTGGATTTGTGACGAGTAAGAAGAGCGTGACATGTGTGGTAAAATCCTTGAAAGCAAGGTTGGCTGAGACTACGCTGCGAGGGGCTAGCGCGCGCGCCAGCTAGCAGTGCACAGGCCAGCACGACGCGCTAGGCTTGCTGCCTCAATAGGAGGCGCGGCGCGCCAGGGAAGCAGCCTCAATGGGATGCGCAAGGCACACCCCCTGCAACCACCCAAGCATTATATAAAGACCCTCTTTTGATTCTTAAATCATTTGCAACAAGAGACTTCGGCTAGAGAGAGGAAAAGTCGGGGTTTTCAATGAATTTTTGTCTGAATACACTACCAAATGCCGTCCAAATTCAAATCAACTTTGGTATTGAGTTCTAAGCCCGAAGGAAGCATTACTACGAAGTTATTTTCTCGAGATTCACCCGGCAAATCAGAACCCCACCGAGAAAAAGTTGTTGGAACTGCTCCAAATTGATTTCTATACAATCACAGGCTTTAAGTAAGCATTTCTCCCTTCTTAACTCTCAGGAAATAATACGTGTTCAGTTGTATTTCATTAATTTGAAATATAGTCATTATTGGTATTAAAATTTATCATTTTATGCCTAATTAGGTATTGAAATTCATCTCTTTCTCCCTGTATAACTGTTATAGCTGAAGAGAGTTGGTGAATACAAGTAAAAACTCGTAGGTTACTCGGGAAATGACAATCTAGCTATATTAGACTTAACCATCAGCAAGTATACTCATCCTGCAGTGTTACGACTTATGTTCCAGAACAGAAAGGACATTTCAAATGTTGTAGATAGATGCTACCATTAGATTGTGATTAGACATGTTGTAATTAGCTGTTGCTGGTATATAGAGATCAGACACGCTGCGATTAGCTGCTATCCACAGATTACGGTTACATAAGTTCTGGTTAGATGCTAGAAAACGTATATGGATTATATAGCAGTATTCCTTGTTGAAAACGAACATGTTAAGTGTGACACGCGCTAGAAGCGTCACAGAAACTCTTCTATCCTCCAGTTCATTGTCTTAGTAGAATTTTATGTTTGTTTCTAGGCCTAGAACTTAGGAGCTCGTGAGAGTTATCGAGCCTGAGCTAGTAAGTTGAGTAGCATGGGCACAGCTATGCGGTTTAACTACTAGTTTGGCACCTGTATTGTCAGGAAAGCACGTCTAGAGGCCATTGGCGTATCCCTACGCTCCAAGGCCAGAAATTTAGATAGGAAGACCATGTTTTAGAGTCAAGAATCTAAGCTTGTCTAGTGAAATGAGTGATAGCATGTCACCCTATTAGCTATTACAAGTGATTGTTAGTCTTAGTGGGCTTAGTAGTTAGCATATAAGTCGCCCAGGAAGCCAGCCTAGTCGTCTAGGTCAAATACACCTGTAGGTACCCTAAGAAATGGGACCTTATCAATAGTTAGAGGCCGGGCCAGCGCCCCAGCCAATCCTTATAAGGTACTCAGGTACAGATCGCCAGGAGTGGCTAAGTCTATATAAACTTGCCTATAAGGTTAAGAATTTCCTAGAAAAGTAATATAAGATCCGATTAGACCAAGATGAGGTCTAAGGCACTAGTAAGTACCACGTTAGTACAATACTTCCCACAGGCTAAGGATGTTAGTAAACTTCCTATGGAGGATTAGGGCCGATCGCTCAAAAGCATGTTCGGCCAGTAGCAGCCCTACAGTTTTCCTAAGAAAAGGAACTAAGTAGTTAGTCATTCGCCATCCTGCTGTTATTATGAGTTATAGATGTCTGGGCAGGACATATAGAGAGTTTTATTGGACCACTCCAAATCTCACCTTATTCAGTCCAAACTATTAGAGATCATGATCACTATCAGGATCCTCTGATCAGATACAGGTGCACGATGTGCCTGCTAGCAGCTTTACAAACTATCATAGGGGGCGAGCAGTAGTGACGTTAGGTCCAGAAGGCCAGTTACGACTTTTGAGTGGCTAGATTGAGATGTTAGTACAATACCTTGGTTCGGGTTGCCCTCACTTAGGAGACATCCATGATCACCCGAGGGTTACTAGCTGTGTCGACGCCCGCTAAGGGCGAGATAACGTCGCTCCAGAGAGCGCCATGCCGTCCGCGAGGGATGAAGATGGGGTCTCTGGTCCTCATACAATCCATTCCATGGCTAGACTATTATTATGCCAATCGGCACTATAACACACCCCTTGTCGAGCCTGGTGGCCGAAGTGTAGATATCAGATATCAAGAATACACCGAACTCAGACACAACTACAGATCAGGGACCAAGTAGGCTCAATTGTATACCCAGGGTACCGGTAGGTTGGATATAGCACCAGTAGAGTCATAGAAACCAGGTTAGGGGTATATAGATTGAAGAGCACTCACCAGGGCTTATGAGGGCCCCGTGAGGGTTATTCTGTGCTAGTTGTACCTTCCAAGCTTATGGGGGCTAGGTGAGGTTCTTGTTTGTATTCCTGTCTACTAGCTAGAACTTATGAATATACGATTATGTGGTCATAGCTCATGTATGTGTAGTGTTTGCTAAATGCAGATTGTGAATAAGCTAGCTTACAAGTTAATCTCTCCGCCTCTTCTTTCTACTCACTTTAGTATTTCATAGATTTCATTCAGACTATTTACTATTTTGCATATTTGGTACATATTATACTGACGCCTAATTATGGGGTGCGGCATTACGTGCCTGTAGGTTTAGACAGACAGGGTTCAGGATCTTCAGTAGCAGCTGTTCAGAGTCACAGTTGGGTCAGCTCCTTTCATTTGGAGTTTCCAGGTTGTAGAGATTTCTGTATTTCGATTATATAGCATTTTAGGATAGGCCGGGGCCCTTTCCCGACCACTATTTGTACTCTTAGAGGCTTGCATACTACAGTCATCAGTTAGTTAATTGTATGTTGGTCGTGTGGGGCCTTAATTAGTTATGTTTCGTATGCTGGCCATGTGGGACCTAGGATAGTAATTTGTCTTCATTTCTATTATAACTAGACAGCATGGTGGCCTTTTCGGCCCACATAGGATCCCTTCTATTGCTTGTTGTTGGTTAGCTGTTTTTATTTACAGGTGGCTATACGGCCTTATCAGCTAGAGGCTGCATTTACAACCAAGATATAGCTTGTTGTTTTCTTGATTTGGCGAGAAAGCCTACACCAGGTGTTCCTACAATTAGTTAAGTCAGTGCAGATCCTAGTAGGCACTAGGTGCCAGTCATGCCTCCCAAGGTGAGGCGTGACAAACTTGGTATCAGAGCAGTTCGTATCCTAGGGAGTCTGCAAGCCATGTATAGTAGAATCTTGTCTATAAATGTGTTTTGCACCATATTTTATAAGCAGGAAGCTACGAGGCTTGATAATATGGTTACCCCTCTTTCTTCTCAGATCGTGCTATAGAGCAGAATTGTATAGGGTCGAGTCCCTAAGCTTTCCTTGTTATGTCTATCTAGAATAATGTTTGATATAAGACAGACTCCAGCCAGTTGCAAGATAACTACAATAGTAGGAGGAGGTACCGGTGAAGTACTATAGTTGGGAGGCGGTTAGCCCAAGGGCGGAAGCGGACGTCTTTTACATTTCCCTATCACCCTCCCGAGGTACTAGGAACCTCAAAATGAGATAGATATGCCAGTGCTATCCCCAATTCTCCCTGCAACCCCAGAATAGTGGGTTAGGAGTATAGTATATATGTGCCTATTAGTTGGCTTACTTTCTAGTTATTTAGAATTAGCCAGGGGCAATAGTTAATGTTGAATTACCTGAAAGGTGCGAAAGAAGGAGTAAATTGCAGGATTCCTACCTCCAACTTTTCGGATATTGTAAGTTTCAATACCTTAGTTCTCCTACAACAAGATAGGGTAATTTTCACCTCCTAGCTTGTTCTTTCAGCATAACAGAAAGTGTAAGTGTCAGTACTATGGTGCTCATAACGAATAGTAAAAGAGAGCTAGAATTGTTGTCTCCGAGAAGCATTAGAGAGTGGTTGAAACCCTTAGTATTTATAAGTTATCTAGACCCTCATGGTAGTAAGTCATGAGGGGGGGTAAGTAAGATTGCCAATAGCACTCAAGTATGTATAAAAGAGTTCATCAGCGATAAACCCCCAGTAATAATAAAGCTTAAGTTGGGAAAAGGCTGAATCCGCCGTAGTATGTTAATGAAGGCAGGACATACCTACAAGATAATGGTTATGGCCTTAGTTTGTGATATCGAAGGACAAGGAGATCATATGAACAAACTAGGCCCGAGTGTGAGTCAGAAGAAATATCGGTAAGTAGACCTAGTTGGTAATATCCTTGACCATATGAGGTAGAAGGCACAAACCTCAGACCTCAGTCTAAGGGAGCAAGAGGAAAGTCACAAGTATCTAATGGGGGGAAATAGAAATCACCTCTAGGTTAAAGCAAATTGACAAAGTACGGGACCATTGCTAAATGTCGAAAACTAAGCATCAGATTGATAGTTAAGAGATAGTAAAGTTGTAGCCTAGTCTGCTGCAATATCTCCGCTAGTTGCGGAGGTAAAGGAGTATTGACATGGAGACTTTAACCTAGAACTGCCTAGAGAAAAGGCCCAATGGAGAGTCATTAGCCCTCAGGATAATAAGGGGAAAAATCATAAGACCTAGAGGTCGACTTTATATTCCAATGGTAGAAGAACTTCGATTAGCAAACCATACTTCCAGAATTTAACGAAAACGCAACAGGTCCAAAGAAGAGACCTACTGATGGCATGGAAAGACAAAAAATATCATTGCATCATAGCAACATAGCTCCAGCGACAAGCCAGAAAAGACGAGATAACAGGAACTGGGCAGGCCAATAAAGGAGGTGGACATGCCTGCAAGGGGGTGGAGAGTAATTAACATGAATACAGTCACAAGGTTATTTCATACCAAGTGTAATTTGACTTCATTTGAACCAGTATAGAGAGGCTAGTGAGATTCATTTGTGTCTCGCCAGATGAAATTATATCGTGGTTAAGACTTAGCCGAGTTAAATATCCCAGAAGTACTTGGAGTGCGTGGAGCTCCAGTGTTGGATAAACTCTGACAGAGAGATGCAATTTACGACTAAGTTCTAGAAAAACGCATTTGAACAGATGGAGACACATGTCAACTTAAGCATGGTTCTTCGTACCCAAACAGGTGGCCAAGCATAATATACAACTCAGACTCTAAAGGTCCATCATAAATGGGAATGGGAGCCCCTTGAATGATGACGTAAAGCAGATAAATCAAAGGTAGGAAAACCCATGCATGTTAAAACAGGTAGATGGAAAAAGCCAAACTTATCAAGAAAAAAGGTGCTGACAACCAGGGCCGTCAAAAGTTTTACCCTAACGTATGGTGTAGGCAGCTAAGGGTTGAAGAAACAATTGGTTTTTTCTAGAAACTTTTCCAAAGAATGGCGTTATGAGGTTAGGCAAGAAGGACAATCTTAGGCCTAGGTTTATTGGCCCATATCATATCCTCCGGACAACATGCGAGATGACATATCAGCTAAAATTGCCTCCATAGCTAGGACCTGCCCATTTAGCTTTCACATGTTAATGTTGTGAAAAGGGTATACGTAACCCTTCCTGAGTTGTCCCAATTGAGGATGTTCAGGTTACGGGGAAATTAACCCACGAAGAGGTGCCAGTCACCGTATTAATCGGCAGTTTATATAGTTTAGATGTTACTACTTAGCTACTATTTTATTGCTTATGTTATTAGTATTGCTCAGTCGACTACAATCTTGTTGTGAAACAATTGTGGTAGTTTCATATGAAATGCATGTGTTTGACTTTTTTGCATTTCAGGATTTTCAGATAGTCCATACTATAGAGGAGACTCTGCCGAAATTTTTTTCGAGATAATAGTTGAAAGAGTTAGACTCCTGTAAGTTAAAGTTGACATTCAAGGACGAATGTTCCCAAGGAGGGAAGGATGTTACACCCTGTAAAATTTAATGATTAGTAAGTGTACACATGGATTTATGACAAGTAAGAGCATGATGCGTGTGGAAAAAGCCTCGAAAGCGGGGTCGGGCGAGACTAAGCCACGATGGGCCAACTCCATGCGCCAGCCAGCTGTGCATTGGCCAGCATGGTGCGCTAGGCTTATTGTCTCAATGGGAGGCACGGCGTGCCAGGATGGTAGCCTCAATGGGAGGCATGGCGCGCCAGGACAGCAGCCTCAATGGGAGGCGCGAGGCACACCCCCTACCACCGCCGAAGCATTATATAAAGACCCTCCGTTGATTCTTAAATCGTTTGCAACAAGAAACTTCGGCTAGAAAGAGGAAAAGTCGGGGTTTTCAATGATTTTTCATCCAATTATGCTACCAAATGTCGTCCAAATTCAAATCAACTTCGGGTATTGAGTTCTAAGCTCGCAGGGAGCATTACTATATAGTTATTTTCTTGAGATTCGCCTGGAAAATTGAAACCCCACCGAGCAAACGTTGTTGGAATTTCTCCAAATTGACTTCTATACAATCACAGGCTTCAAGTTAGTATTTCTCCCTTCTGAACTCTCAAGAAATAATACGTTTTCTGCCGTATTTCGTTAAGTTGAAGTATAGTCATATTGGTATTAAAAGTTATCGTCTTACGCCAAACTCGATATTCAAATACATCTCATTCTCCCTATATAACAGTTACATTTGAAGAGAGCTGGTGAATAGAAGTTGAAACTCGTCGGTTATTTAGGAAACAACAATCGAGGTATGTAAGGCTTAACCCTCGACAAGTATACTCGTCATACAGTGTTACGACTTATGTTCCAGAATAGAAATGACGATTTCATATGTTGTAGATAACTTCTACCATTAGATTGTGATTAGACATGTAATTAGTTGTTACTGGTATATAGAGATCAGGCACGCTATGATTAGCTGCTATCCGCAGATTACGGTTACATAAGTTCTGGTTAGCTGCTAGAAAACGTATATGGATATAAGCGGTATTCCTTGTTGAAAAGGAACATGTTAAGTGTGACAAACGCTAGAAGCGTCATAGAAACTCTTCTATCCTCTAGTTCATTGTGTTAGTAGATTTATAAGTCTGTTGCCAAGCCTAGAACTTAGGAGCTTGTGAGAGTTATCGAGCCTGAGCTACTAAGTCGAATAGCATGGGTGCAGCTAGGCGATTTAACTACTAGTCTGGCGCCTGTATTGTCAGAAAAGCACGCCTAGAGGCCATTGGCGTATCCCTACGCCCAGGGCCAAAAATTTAGATAGGAAGACCATGTTTTAGAGTCAGCAACCTAAACTTGTCTAGTGAAATGAGTGACAGCCTGTCACCATATTACTATTAAAAGTGATTGTCAGTCTTAGTGAGCTTAGCAGTTAGCATATAAGTTGCCTAGGAAGACAGTCTAGTCGTCCAGCTCAAATAGACCCATAAGTTCCCTAAGAAAGGGGACCTTTTTAGCAGTTAGAGGCTGGGCCAGTGCCCCAGCTAGTCCTTATAAGGCACTCAAGTACAAATCGCCCGGAGTGGCTAAGTATATATAAACTTGCCTATAAGGTTAAGAATCTCCTAGAAAAGTAATATAAGATCCGATTAGACCAAGATGAGGTCTATGACACTAGTAAGTACTATGTTAGTACAGTACTGCCCACAGGCTAAGGATATCAGTAAACTTCCTATGGAGGATTAGGGGCTGATCACTCAAAAGCATGTTCGCCAGTACCAGCCCTACATTGTCCTAAGTAGAGGAACTAAGTAGTTAGTTATTCGCGATCTCGCAATTATTATGAGTTATAGATGTATGGGCAGGACATATAGAGAGTTTTATTGGACCACTCTAAATCTCGCCCTATTCAATCCAAACTATTAGTGATCATGATCACTATCAGGATCCTCAGATTAGATAACGGTGCATGACGTACCTGTTAGTATCTTTACAGACTATCATAGGGTGCGAGTAGTGGTGGAGTTAGGCCCAGAAGGCCAGTTACGCCTTTTGAGTGCCTAGATTGAGATGTTAGTACAACACCTTTGTTGGGGTTTCTCTCACTTAGGAGTCATCCTTCACCATTCCAGGGTTTCTAGCTGTGTCGACGCCCGCCAGGGGTGAGATAACGTCCCTACAGAGAGAAGCATGTTGTCCGCAAGGGACGAAGATGGGGTACCTGGTCCTCACATAGTCCATTTCATGGCAAGACTTTTATTATGCCGATGGGCTCTATACCACAGCCCCTGTCGAGCCTAGTGCCCGGGTTGCAGATATCAGATATCAGGTATCAGGAGTCCGCCTGACTCAAACACAACTACAGATCAGGGGCCAAGTGGGCTCAATTTCAGACCTAGGGGACCGGTAGGTTAGCTATAGCACCAGTAGAGTCATAGAAATAGGGTTTGGGGTATATAGATTGAAGTGCACTCACCAGGGCTTATGGGGGCCCCGGGTGGGTTATTCTGTACTGGTTGTACCTTCTAGGATTATGGGGGCCAGGTGAGATTCTTGTTTGTATTCCTATCTGCTAGCTATAGCTTATGAATATATGATTATGCAATCATAGCTCATGTATGCGTAGTGTTTGCTAGATGCAGATTATGAATAAGCCAGCTTACAGGTTAATCTCTTCGCCTCTCCTTTCTACTCACTTCAGTATTTCACAGATTTCATTAAGCTCATTTACTACTTTACATATTCGGTACATATTCTACTGATGCCCAATTATGAGGCCCTGCATTACTTGCCTGCAGGTTTAGACAGATAGGGTTCAGTATCTTCAGTAGCAGCTGTTCAGAGTCACAGTAGGGTCGGCTCCTTTCATTTGGAGTTGTCAGGTTGTACAGATTTCTATATTTCAGTTGTATAGCATTTTGGGGTAGGCCGAGGCCCTATCCCGATCACTATTTGTACTCTTAGAGGCTTGCAGACTACAGTTGTCAATTAGTTAGTTGTATTTTGTCGTGTGGGGCCTTAATCAATTATGTTTCGTATGCTGGCTGTGTGGGGCCTGAGATAGTAGTTTGTCTTCATTTCTGTTATAACTAGATAGCATGGTAGCCTTGTCGGCCCGCATAGGATCCCTTATGTTGCCTGTTGTTGGTTAGCTGTTTTTATTTACAGGTGGCTAGACGACCTTGTCGGCTGGAGGCTGCATTTACAGCCGAGATATAGCCCGTTATTTTCTTGATTTGAGGTGCAAGCCTGCACCTGGTGTGCCTAGGCTTAGTTAAGTCAGTTCAGATCCTAGTAGGTACTAGGTGCCAGTCATGCCTCCCAAGGTAGGGCGTGACATCCTAGCCTTATATATATCGTTGACCACGGGTCATACCACGACTCGTGGTGTTGACCATGACTCGTGGTCACCATTTTCTCCATATTTCAAGTTAAACTCCCAGGCCAACCCTAATGACTCGTGGTCACTCCCTATACTCGTTCTGTGACCTGGTGCAGATTTTCTAATTTTCTTTGATTTAAGTCCTGGGTCTAGTCTTTGAGCTTCCGGGACATTACAATAGTGAGGGATCACTTACACATTTGGATAGAGTCATTGAAGTGATTATTTTGGAAAATAACAAAAAGTAATGATTTCATTATTTCATATTCACAAAACCACTCTCTCAGATCTTCAGTTTGTATTGAAGTTAAAGTAATTTAATAAAAACTTACATAATGTTTTCTAAAAGGATTAAAAGAATTTTTAAAAAATAGCGAGGGATCACTTACATACTTAATAGAAACACTTTAGTGATTATTTTGGAAAGAAGAAAAAAAGCAATGGTGTTATTATCTAATTTTCACAAAATTACTCTATCACATCTTCAATTTGTATCAAAGAATCTTTTCTCTTCTGCTCTTTTTTATTTTCTTTTTAAATTCTAAACCCTCTGTCTGTCTATCTATCAAATTACAAAGTGATGGATAATTATGATGATATATTTTATGAACTATCATGACACAAAACCTCATTACATTGTGAGGGCATCCACCATTCCCTATGGACAAACCCCATCATTTATAAATTATTTAAATCGAATAAAAATAAAAAATACATAAAAATTCATTTAAATCAGCACTAGAGATAAGCTTCGTATCCCAAGTCATGATAAAGACTGGAATAGCCAAAGAACCTCAAGGATTTAATGACACAAGTACAAGAGAATCTAAATTAAAAATACATAAGTTTGAGAATCTACAAGTTGTTCAGAAAGAGAAAACAGTAAAAGCAAATGAATCTATAAATCAATGTTCTGAAAAAGCTAAGAAGCTCACCATGAGCTCCAGTGTGCAACCTCAAGTAGTACAATGATTTAACTGCTATTAGTTCCTGAAACTGAACTTGCACGTAAAAAATATAGAAAATATAAGGGTGAGTATGGAAAACACATGTACTCAGCAACATCGTCCATCGATCCTTATATGAAGCTATAATGAGTGTTGGTCCTATACTACAGTTCTCAATATTTTCTCATAAATATCATATATAAAACCTCAACTAAATAAAGTTTAATAGCTAATACAACAGTAATCCACATAGAAATGATATGTGAAAACCAACCAAAACATAGAATTCCATAGTGAGTATCAATCATAGCACACTAGCTATAGTAGCCATCTAAACCAATCAGGGAGGAAATTAGTCACTCTCACAATCCCTTTACTATTTCACCACTCAAATCTATATGTAATGACAGATGATGAAATGAAATACAGATGCATATGAAGTGGTCACTAACCTGCATACACTCGCTAACTCTTTTGAATAGTTGAGACCCCGCTAACTCTTTTGAACAGTCGAGACTCATAGGATACTCACGAGGTCCATATACATACCTTTCAAAACCCCACTAGACAGGCCGTGCGGGCACCTACATCGACTCTGCTCGATAGGAGAACCCTTACAACATTTCTATCAACTTGGCAAGGAAATAACTTTAAGCATTCATATTTACTTTACATTATCTGCTAAAAATTCTCAACTACGTCGCATTAAAAAATTCCTCTAACATGACTCTCCTAAGATCTAGTCTAGACAGGTACAAGAGCTCTATTTTGATACTTGACAAACAAAATGACCCAGCTTTGTTTGAAAGAGGAAAACTGAAGCTGGTGTTTAGTACTCCATGCTAATCAATGAAATTTCAACCTGCCATATTGTACACCCAAAAGAAAAGGTGTAGCAAGTTATTATCAGTACAGCACACGTACTGGTAGGAATCATCGGCCGACTAGGGTTAGTTAACACAATAGCATAAAAATTCATAAATAATCAATGTTACTTAATTCAGCAATTAATTCACTTAGGCAACATCCCTCCAGGTTTATTCACCACAATATAGTTTTTATGACTTATTTAGGTTCACGCAATTATCCTACACTTCTAGTTGTAAATTAGAATATCAATTTGCCTTCCTCTATTTCCAATGTAGCGAAGGCTCAGGCCGCTACAGTGGTTCCGCTGCCACCGCGATGTGTCTGCTTCCGCAGTTATGTATCTGCTGCAGTGCTACCTATCTAGTCGGTAATCAATTTTTACCTAATCCTACTCTATTTTATTCCGTCATATAACATTAAAACACTACTACCCTTCTTACCATATCACGATGAATGACCAAGTCCGTTTATACCCTTTATTAGCCTTTTTAGCTATCTATAGGATTTTCTCGTTCTTCTTCGAAGTGCATCAAATAAATGTGTCAACTTGCTATCTCACGGAACTGCACTATCATTTGTTCAAACCCGTCATACTATCATCCCTAACCCACCAAATCAAATTAGAACAAATAATCAAATGCAATTACAATTGTACTATCCCATGTTCATACAAAAATCATCAAAACACATAAGGGAGTCAATTCCCCCAATAGTATAATACATGCATATACCTGACCTCATACCATGAAATGTCATAAGATGCCATACCTAGACTGCATCACCCTATATGGTCTTCCATACATGTTCCTCACCTCAAAACCCGAATTAGGTCGGTATATCCTGTATCATACCGACATATCAATTACTTTCCACCTCTGCAGTCGTATGTGTATCAACCATACCCGCAACATCTCTGTCTCTCAATCATACCATTGGTGATATGCTGGGCACACGCCTCCATCATATCACTATACACACATGTCAGAGGGTTTTATACTTTCCCTTCCATTCATGACCTATAGGGGACTCTAGAAATCCATGTAATGTACACCCAACCATATGAACATTCACCATACCTGTTTGTGTATCCCTCGTACACCCAGTCGTACAGTATTTTATCCATACCTATCTATGTAGTCTCTCATATAGCTCACTCAGATGCTCACCTTGGGCACGAGCCACTCATGTATCCAATCCTTATTAAAAAATTTGACTGTAATAACCTGTTCATTGGAGTTCCTTAACTGCGACCATAGGCCCCTTATTTACCATAGTATCGATAACTTTCCTTCCATATTATCCATGATCATTTTCATACATTCATTTAATGCAAATTCGTCCCTCAGTCGCGGGACGCATAATGCAACACATCACATAACATATCATCACACGACAAGAATCACTCAGTCACACAACAAGTACAATAACATGAAATTAAATAAACCTCGTGTCTGAATAAAATAATAATATTCAATCCAATTAAGTTATAAGATTTTTGACTCGGCCCACTCATTGGTTTGGGCTATGCTGCAGTGGTATTACTGCCGTTACAGTTGTCCCGTTGCCGCGGTATACCACTCGCTGCAGCGGTATTGCTAGCTGTACTGCGACTATTTTGCATTCCCGGTTCTCCCACGTTTTGGTTTCTTTGTACCCACCATAATGAAACATTTTCATAAAAAGCTTACATCAACTATTACCTTACCACAGTGTCTTCATTAATATGAACAACCATCATCAATTTGAAAAATATAACACAGACCATAACACATTCAGGTCATAGTGTAAGGGATTACTATCCTACGCCACTCACTTCACCTCATGCTCAAACATAGTTATAACTTATTAATCAGTTCTTTAATCACATCCCTTACACAGAGTCTATGTGATTTTACACATCTAGGGTTTCGATTTCAAGAAGGAAGAAGTCCATACTTATACCCGGGAACATTCTATCGACTACACCTGAAAGTTAATTTAGTCAACAATTTTTTACTCAAAGCACAACCTAGACCAAGTACCCATTCATCGTTCTAAGTATCTCCCTTAGGGTTTTACCTCATTATGAGTTTTCGTCACCCCTCTTCTAATACAATCGTTCTTATATTTTCACGGATTCTGACTAATAGACCATAACATAATTAAAAGTACAGTCCTATTCATCGAAATCATATAAATCATACACACGTATATGTTTAGCTAACCAAAGTCTAACACAAAAGCGAGTAAACCATAGCCTTTTTAGGTGTAAAGCTATCATCCCGATCATCTTCGTCTACAACTATCCCATTCGTGATTCCCTCGCGAAAGTTCCTAGCCATGGATGTCAAATCCCCCCCCCCTTGGATCCTTTTATTTTCCTCGAAAAAGTCTACTTTCTGTTTTAGACATTTGTAATAAGTCCTCATCAAGGAGAAGTTTTTAATATCCAAATTTGAACGAGATTGTGTATTTCTGGTCCGCATCATCCGCTGCAGCGGTAATACCTTCCGCTGTGGAGGAAAATGTCTTGCCACGGCTAACACCCGCTTGGGTCCACCCGATCTCGACTACGTTCATTCCATTTTATTCTCTGTATGCCCTTCAATTGTCGGTGATTTATCGCGAATTTCTAAAAGTTTTAATTCGCCTGGTTTTTATGGGGTCCAAATGCTATAATGGTCAGGTGGGTCATTACATCAGATACCAATTAAAAATCTATTCATCCCCAAATGGTGCTACGATTTCGAGGCATGGTTAAATAACTAACACAAATTTCCTCTTACTCATGGTTAGTGTTAGGACTCATTTAATTCTTTTGTTCTAATCTCTAAGCCACTTATTTTTGGGGCCCTTGTTCTATGCCTCATCCCAAATTTCTCACATATCATTGATTAATTTCTAGCGGGGTCATAATTACTCCCTTATGTTTTAACCTAGATCCAAATGTTAATTCACGTCATTGCCCTCCCTTTGGTATTACTGATATTTCCCTATGTACCTGAATGTCCAAGGTATTATGGATCCATCGGGCAACATAGAATGTTTGTTTTTCTCAAAGGCAAGGTTCAGCCATAGAATTTCAATAGTCACTATTTTTGATCATTTGCTATAGCGAGTAGATTTATCGCTACAACGATCTCGCCGCAGTGGAAATGTGGTCCGCTGCAGTGGACGACGGGGTCGGTTAAAGGCAAAAAAAGAGGGTTTTCAAGTTCATTTTCCAACTTCTCCAATTCATTTTGCATAAATCCTCTCTACTTTCCCTCGGCAAGAATTCACATTTTCTCAGCTATGCTCTTCTCTCGTGATCTTAGGCTTCATTTGCTTCCTTTTGTCGCAATATTATGTCTAGTACCATCGTGTTTTTGAAGTGGGAAGGGTGGGTTTTCCTTTTTGCTTGTTAGGCTATAATCCCGAAGCATGCTCGTAATTTTTACATTCTCAAGTATTTCCTTTAATTCTATGCATGTTTTTGGCAGGTTTCATGGGGTTGTAAGGCCATAAAATGGGGAGTTTGAGTATGGTGATGGGTTGCGTTACTTCTTCCTTTTCGGGCTTGAACCCGAGCCCTATTGTAATGAAAAAGTATTGGTAGGGCAAGGTTAAGTCGACCCCTTGCTCGATCTATAGTTGGTTTGATAGATTAGAGAGGTTGAACTTTCAACCTCCATTAATGGTATGCGAGATCTGGAGAAGACGGTGTCCACTGTAGTGGACCCTTTATCGCTGTAACAGTATCATCTAAGTGGTTCCTCTTCCGCTAAAGTGAATCTACTACAACGGGCGTACAACCACTCCAGCAGTCCAGCTGGGCAGTACCTCCTTTCAATTTCCAACTTTCTTTTCTTTTCTTCCCCTCCCACATTGTTCGCTTCTAATCTTCTTCCTTTACTTTAGGTTTGTTATCGGGGCCTCTTCCAGCAGAAACATTCATATTGAGAAGTACATCCGCTATGTTAACAACCAATACCAATTCTGGTATAGTGAACAAGCCACGAAGGATCTGCTGCATGAGAAGGGTTTTGGTATGCAGGACGTGGAGGAAAAAGCCCTAGAGTTCTATACTCTCCTTCAAGAGATTGGGTGGGGCCCCTTGGTGGAGGACTCGGGTAAAGCAAATGAGGCCTGGGTTCGTGAGTTTTATGCTAACCACCCTGCTATCACCTAGAGCCTGGACGAGCCAGTGGCTTGTTTCAGAGGGATGCAGATTATCTTGACCGCTGCTGCTATAAATGATGCTTTGGGTCTGCCTAATCCTCCCGAGTCTAAGTTGAAGAGTCGTGACATACTCGGGAATGGGCAATGGCTAGTGAACACTTTGGTGGTGGAAGAGCGGAGGGATCTACCTACTAGGGCATTACCAGGACGGGTGTTCAGAGTACCCATTTTACAGTGGAGACAAGGAGGTGGCTCAATCTAGTGTCCTGGAGGATCCACCTGTCCTCTATTGTCACAAACGTGACTTACCATCAGGCTTTAGTGGTGGCTGCTATTCTGAGTGGGGTGAGGGTCAATGTGGGGGCCTAGATTATTGAGGAGTGGAGGTATTTCAACATGAAAACTATCACTGGCCTACCATTTTCTTCTCTTATTACCAGACAATGCAAGCGGGCCAGCGTCCATCTGGAGTCCCGGGATATCATTATGGACTACGACAGGCCCTTTGATCCCTTAAGGGTGAAGGGGGCTCCAGGGAGGGGCAGGAAGAAGAGAAAGTCTGCCTCAGTTGAGAGTGATGGCGGAATGAAACTTCTAGACTTTTGGGGCTGTTCGAGAGGATCGAGGCCGAGATGGAGGCTATGAGGGAGATCGTCGGAGGACTTCCCAGACCTCCTTCCCCTAATAGGCCTTCTTCTAGCCGACTCTCTGATGTAGATGCCGCCGATTTTGGAGAGATGAGGGGGAGATTGCTTCCCTGGCCAAGGCCCATGTTGAGCTCCGGGTGGATCTAGAGAAGGAGAAGAGGAAGAGGCGCTCCCATGACAAGCTGATCGTGCGCATGTGGAAGGGAATTAAGAAGATTCTCAAGACCCTTTTTCCTAGTGCCATGACACCTCAAGTTGTTGACACTTGCTTTTCCCTATGGTTTATGGATGCCCGCTTGGCATCTTACGACTTTGGCCATGTTGGCCCCATTATATTTTATCACTGTGGTTTTCCTTATACTTGCATTGCTTGAATGTTTTGGTTTCTTGAGGCTTGTGGTTGTTTATTTAGAAAATAGAGGCTTGGACATCCTGGAACTGGCATTCTACCTGGCTACGTCAGCCACAATGGTGTTCTTTCTGCAATAGTGGGTCCACTGCAACGGTACTCCTTCCGCTGTAGCGAGTCCATTACAGCGAGACAACCTTTGCTGCAGCAGGACTTGCTAAGCAAAGTAATTATAACAAGTTTCCTCTCTGGTTAACTCAAATTAACCCCAACCCACCAGTCTTATCGCGGTTTTTGCTAATCACACTTAAGAAGATACCAATTAGGTCTGTCAAAATACCAATTGGAATCCTCCAGAGACCAATTAGACTCGCTAGGGTGATCAACACAATCGGACAACATGATGGGAAAGAAATAAGCGTGACTTCCTAAATGCCTTATAGCTTCCGAAGATTAGATGTGGACGTCTACATACCAATCCGCAGGGATCTACTCGACATTGCTCTTGTACTTTGTAGACTGGTATGTGTACCAACCATACCCACAAAATCTCTATCTCTCAATTATACCATCGGTGATATGCCAGGCACATGCCTCCATCATATCACAGTACACACATGCAAGATTGTCTTATGCTTGCCCTTCCAGTTATGACCTATAGGAGACTCTAGAAATCCATGTACTATACACCCAGCCATATGAATATTCATCATATCTGTCTGTGCACTAACTCGTACACCCATCCACATGGTCTTTTAGCCATACCTATCAGTGTACTCTCTCATACCGCTTGCCCGGATGATCACCTCGGGCACAAGCCACTTGTGCATCTAATCCTTATTAAAAAATCTGACTATAAAAACCTGTTCATCAGAGTTCCTTAACTTTGTCCATAGGCCCCTTATTTACCATTGTAACCATAACCTTCCTTCCATATTATCCGTCATCTCCATCACACATTCATTTAATGCCAATTCATCCCTTAGTCGTGGGACACATAATGCAACACATCACATAATATATCATCACATTTAAAGAATCACTCAGTTACACAACAAGTACAATAACATGAAATTAAATCAACCTCATGTCCGAAAAAATAATAACATTTAGTCCAATCAAGTTATAAGATTTTTGAATCGGCCAACTCAATAGTTCGGGCTCCACTACAGCAGTATTACTGTTGTGTGAAAATAGCTAATCCAGTAACATGACAATAAAAGGATCCTATGCGGGTTGACAAGACCGCCATGCTGTCTAGTTATAATAGAATGAAAATAGGCGGTCATCTTCATACTATAGCCGACAAGGCAGCTAACTAATTGGATAAACTAGGCACCACAGGAACAATACACAAAATACAATCGACAACTGAAAAGTTGTAGTCTGTAATCCTCTAAAAGTGAAATAGTGGTTGGGCCAGGGCCCCGACCTACCCAAAACTGTACAACAAAAAGAGAAAACTTTCACTACTTGGCAACTCTGAATGAAAGGAGCTGACCAATCTGCTGACTCTGAATAGTTGCAGGGCGATCACAAAACCTGTCTGTCTAAACTAGAAGGCAAGTATGCAGCGCCCCATAATTGGGCGTTAGTACAATATGTACCGAATATTTAATGCAGTAATAAAAGTTGAATAAAAGCTGATAAAGAACTGAAAAGTAATCAGCAACAAGGTCAGAAGTAAACCTGTAAGATTTCTTATCCATAAGTTGTATCTAGTAACCTAATATACAAATAAGAACTGAAGCTACACAACTATACATCCATAAACTATATTCAACAAGAAAGTACACAAACAAGAACCTAACCTGGCCTCCATAAGCCCAGAAGGTGCAAGAAACACAAAAATAACCTACCAGCGCCCCCATAATCCCTGGCAAGTACCACACAATCTATATACCCCTAACAAGATCCTTATGATTCTACTGGTAACTATAGCCAACCTACCTAGATTCTGGGATTGCAACTGAGCTTGCTAAACTCCTGTGACTGTGTTTGAGGCTGTTAGGCTTTTGTAACTGCACCCTGGGCACACAAGGCTCGACGAAGGATCAGTAATACCAGTATGACATAAGAAGAGGTCCATACGTGGATGGATATAAATATGGACTTATAGGGCTGAATATAGTCCTTTCAGACATCATATAGAGCAATATCACATGCCTCCTCTAAGCGATCCATAGCTGAGTAGGTAATGACACAGTTCATAACCCTAAAGTTGGTCGACAAAAAGCTATTCTATGTAGGGTTACTCCCGACTGAAGTACTACATTTTATTCGCAACTAGCCACTTAAAAGGCGTATCTGACCCCTTAGGCCTAATGCAACCACTACTCGCCCTTAGAATAGTCAGTATAGCTGCCAACTAGCACACCTCGTATGCCTACACCTGACCAAAAGGTCCTGGAAGTGATTATAATCTCTAATTTCCTAAAAGAAATAGGGAGAGGTATGGAGTGGCCTGAGCGATACTTTGAAGGTCATGGTAGGATAATGATAGTTCATAAGCGAGCAACAAGGTCATAGGCAGTGTCTATATGACTCTTTTTCTTAGGACAACTATAGGGCTGCTGCTAACCGGATACGTTACTAAGTGGTTAGCCCTAACTCTCCACAGGAAGCTTACTCTAACTCTTAGTCTGGAAGTAACACTGTGATACTCTGGTTCTAGTCCCTTTGGACCTTAACTGAGTTTGTCCAGATTTCATATGGCTCCTCTAGACAGTTCATAGCCACGTAGGAAAATATATCTGGACCTTTCCCTTCACAGCAACATGTATCTGGGCATCTATAAGAGTAGCCTGGGACGTTGGCCTCACATCTCACTACTCATAAGGTTACCTTCGTAGAGCATCGACTAGTCTATTAGACTTGTAACAACTAGATTAGTTTCTTGAGCAACCGGTAGGACAAGTATTGAGTCAGTTGAAACTAACGATCCCTGACAGTAGCTATTTATATGGCAAGCTATCACTCAGTTTACTAGGCAATCCTGATGCCACTGACTCAAAGGTAAGACCACCCTATTCCAACTCTGGCCTTGGAGGCATCAAGGTATGGCAACCTGTAGTTGATAATTCCACTCAATGCCTCCTCCGCGCTGAGAGAATAAGGCTATTTAAGTAGTAGGAATTGGCGAATAATGATATTTTTTAATGACATCTACTATAACTTTACTTCGATCAATTCGGCCAAAAACTCATAAGTTCTCGAGAGTCTAGAAGGTAGAAGTGCTTACCTATCACTTGTATTTGCTTAGGACTCGATTAGAAGTGATTCCAACAACTTCTACTCAGCGGGGTTCCAATACTCCGGGCGAATTTCCAAGAGATAACTCTACAGAGATGTTCCTCATAGGCTTGTAACTCGCTATCCAAGACAATTTGCATTTGAATGGAGTTTAGCAGCATAATTTGATGAAAAATAAACAAAATCATCACTCAAGGTCACTTTTCTGCTGAGGGGAAATGTTAAAATGAATTAATCCAATATGAAGGAGCTTTATATAGTTATTGAGGCAGTGGCAGGAGGGTGCAGTGCGCCTTCCATCGCGCCAACATACGGGCGTGGTGTACCTCCTATTGTGCTAAGGGAGGGGCATGATGCACCAACCATTTCACCGTGGGAGGGGCGCGATGCGGCGCCTGGGGCATCCTGCCTCCAGCCTCGGCCTCTTGCTCGCTCGACGATGCACTCGTGTGCTCCCCTCTTCACGCTTTTTCTTGCATGCACTGTACTCCAAAACTCTTAATATATGTACGCACACATTGGTTAAATAATAGGTACTTATGGGGTGTAACATAATCTCCCTAGGAACATTCATCCTCGAAAGTAATCTTAAACTTAAGAGGCTCAATTCCATTAACTATTGCCAGAAAAATTTCGGCAGAGTCTCCTCTGTAATGTGAACTATACAGAAACATGTAATGCAGAAAAGTACAATTTATGTGTCTCAAAAGATGCTACAAGAAGCGATACAACATAGCACCATATCAAAAAAAATGAATAACTAAATAATACGAATATTCTAAGTGACAACACAATAGCTAGACAACAATCTCACCTTAACTGTACGATCTGGGTCAACCCTGAAATAAGTAAAGATATCTAGATCTCATGTCTTCCTCAGCTTTTCCAATTATCTCCTTTATGTTCCTGTTCCTTCTTAGGACTTTAGTGGAGGCTACATCCTTAGTTCTCAAGTTGCGAACCTGCCTATCTAATATAATTAATGAAGTCTCTCCGTGGGATGGAGCTTCTGTACCTTGAGCATCCCCGATTAGGTCAATCTGAGAAGAGGTCTCCTACATGCTTGCATACCATTGATGAACATTTCCTAGCCCCAAAGTCACCTTTATCTCATAGGCCACTTGGTCGATCTTCCGAAGGATCCGATATAGATTAGTGAATATAG
Organism: Datura wrightii; assembly: GCA_035772735.1. Classification (NCBI taxonomy): domain Eukaryota; kingdom Viridiplantae; phylum Streptophyta; class Magnoliopsida; order Solanales; family Solanaceae; genus Datura; species Datura wrightii. The sequence continues at coordinate 120,849,397 of JASDFA010000016.1, forward strand.
GGCTGAGCTTGCCCTTCTTTTGTGAATCCCATAACACATTTCTCTAGTGAAATTTTCAGGAATACTTAGACATTGTATTAATTTCCAACTCCTTACGCCGTATCTTAGAATAGGACTGCTGACGACCGTGAGCGGTCAGTAAATTCTCTCTTATGAGCTCAATCTTCTCTTTTGATTAGTGCATCTTGCCAAGTCCCAGTAACCCTGATTCCCTCACTTCGGAGCATTTCACACCATCCTGTGTGGGATCTGTACTTCTATTCATATATAGCCTGATAAGGCTTCATCTTAGTGTTGAATGGTGACTACTATCGTATACAATTCCATAGGAGGTAGATGGTTATCTCAACTTCCTTGAAGTGTAGTATACACCAGCGTCTCTCTAGAATGACTTTGAAAGTCCAGTTGTAACCCATGCCCCTTTGTTAGAGATAATAGACATTGACACATCACATATCCGAACTATTTCTTTAGTATTCAACTCAGTGTAATCCTTAGATGAAACATAATTCTGATTGAAAAGAAATGATAATGACTCGAGTAGGGTCAAATTTACACCTAGTACGAGGTAAACCTATAGCTATATTCGTACTGGCTAATTCCCACTTCCACGTAGGCATGACTATCTCCTTAATTAACCTTCTCGGTTTCTGATATCCAGCCTTTCCCTTCTGGCCATTGGAGCATTACGCTATAACTCAACCATATCTTTCTTCTTCCCATACCCTCAATAGATCTCTTTCATAACTTGATACATTTTCGTCAAGACCAGGGTAAGGGAATTACAGACTTGGTGTACCTTTGCTATAGTTTATTAACGAAGACTTGCCACATTTGGAACACAGAATTGACCTCTGGGCTTCAAGACTCTGCCCCCTATTATCTCACAGGCCGATGACTCCCTTCTGGCCTTGTATCTAGACTGTTCTAGGCTAGGGTCTCCGTACCGCCACTCCTTTTCCTCCACAACTAAAGGTGATACCATAGTATTCTTGGTCACAATCCTACTACCCTCTAAATGTCATACTGATGCTTACTTCTCAACATTTAGTAGCAATTCCGAGCTCGATCAGCCTGCTACCGCCTGGAGGTGGTTTTGTTCTCCTCTAGAGCTAGATACTCATGCCTTCCCTATACTTTTATAACCTAAAATCCAGGGTTTGTGCCCCATGCACCATACCGGGAAGGATTTTACTGGTCAAGACTACCAACCTATACTGTCCCGACCCGCACTTGGGTCGGTTCCCATCATATAATCTCTCTGTCCTTTAACTAATAAGCAGGGGTTTGCAGGCTTTGTTCTCCAGGTATTCCCAACTACTATCAACACACTGTGGTGGGATTAGCCTATTTTTGACCTGAGTTTTACTACTACTGGGAGCCTACTTCTTATGGACTCTCACTTGTACTCGGTTGCTCCTAGCAATCTTACCTGTCATCCTAATCTTTATAGTAGTGAAGGTCTAGGTGGCTTATTTAAGTACTAGGGTTCTTGACCACTTTTCTAACACCCTCCTAAGGAATCAACGGATCTAGCCCTCCTTTACTATTTACTCCTGGCAACATAGCGTCGATACTTAAGCTCTCTGTTATACAGAGAAGAGGTTGGGGGCGGGAAATAACCATATCATTCTATGACGGGGCTAAAGTAAAACTCAAAAAACTCTAAAGGGCTTAGGTAACCCAACATTAACTGTTTCCCCTGTCTGATATTGAATAGATACTAAATAAGCCAACATATATATTACACTTCTGACCTCCTTTTCTGAGGGTGTAGGAAGAACTGACAATGATGATGGCATGTTTGTTACCTTATAAGGTTCCTGGTGCCCTAGAAGGATGCTGGGGAGGTTTAAAGAGATGTCCCTCTTCGCCCTCAAGCTGGGCTGTCCCCCAACCGTGGCATCCCACTAGTACCCGTTTCTACAAGTGTATCTAACTTGCGGATGGCTGTTGTATGCCTCAAATCAAACATCATCCTAGACAGACATAACAATGAATGCTTAGGGACTCAACCCTATACAACTCAGCTCTATAGCACGATCTGAGAAGGAGGGGTAACCATACTATCATGCCTCGTAGCGTCCTGCTTATAGAATGCGGTGCACCACACATTTATAAAAAAGACTCTACTAGACACGGCTTGCAGGCCCCCTAGGATACAACGTTGCTCTAATACCAAGTTCTTCATGTCCCACCTTGGGAGGCATGACTAGCACCTAATACAACACTAGGACTTGGGCTGACCAAGCTTGGTATAAGCACCTCTGGTGCCTACCAACAACTCAAAGTCATGAAAACAAAGTGTTATATCTTGACTGTAAATACATTCTCGGGCCAACAAGGCCACGTAGCAAACCTACAAAGGAAAATGGCTAACCCAGCAATATGATAATAAAGGGATCATATACGGGTTGACAAGACCATCATGCTGTCTAGTTATAACAGAATGAAAACAGGAGGTCATATTCATATTATAGTCGACAAGGCTGCTAACTAACTAGCTAAACTAGGCCCACATGGCCAACATGCAAAATACAACCGATAACTAAAAAGTTGTAGTCTGCAAGCCTCTAAGAGTGGAATAGTGGTTGTGATAGGGCTCCGACCTACCCAAAACTGTACAACAAAAAGAGCAAACTTCCACTACATGGAAACTCTGAATGAAAGGAGTTGACCAATATGCTGACTCTAAATAGCTGCTAGAAGATCCCAAAACCTGTGTTTCTAAACTTGTAGGAAAGTATGCAGTGCCCCATAGTTAGGCGTCAATACAATATTTATCGAATATATGTAAGTCAGTAATAAAAGTTGAATAAAAGCTAATAAAGAACTAAAAAGTAATCAGAGACAAAGGTAGAAGTTAACCCATAAGCTTTCTTATCCATAAGCTGCATCTAGTAAGCCACTATACAAATAAGAACTGAAGCTGCATGGCTATACATCCATAAACTATATTCAACAAGCAAGTATACAAACAAGAACCTAACCTGGCCCCCATAAGCCTGAAAGGTGCAAGCAACACAGAAATAACCTACTAAGGCCCCTATAAGCCCTAACAAGTACAACTCAGTCTATATACCGCTAACAAGATCCTTATTATTCTACTGGTAACTATAGCCCACCTACCTTGCTTTTAGGTCTACAACTGAGCCCACTGGACTCCTATAACTGTGTCTGAGCCTTTTAGGCTCCTATGACTGCACCCTGGGCACACAAGGCTCGATGGAGGGTCAGTAATGCAAGTATGAAATAAGAAGAGGTACATACATGGATGGACATAAATATGGCCTTATAGGCCTGAATATAGTCCCTTCGGACATCCCACAGAGCAATATCACATGCCTCCTTTGAAAGATCCAAAGCACCATAGGCAACGATACAGTTAGTAACCTTGAAGTTGGTTAACGGAAGGCTATCCTAGGTAGGGTCACTCTCGACTGAAGTACTACATTTTAGTCTCAACTAACCACTCAAAAGGTGTATCTAGCCCCTTAGGCCTAATGCAACCACTACTCGCGCTTAGAATAGTCAGTGTAGTTATCAACTAGCACACCCCATATGCCTACATCTGACCAGAAGGTCCTGGCAGTGATTATAATCTCTAACGGCCTAGATGAAATAGAGAGAGGTTTGGAGTGGCCTAAGAGATACTTCGAAGGTCATGCTAGGATAATGACGGTTCATAAGTTAAAAACATGGTCATAGGCAGCTGTCTATATGACTTCTTTTCTTAGGACAACTACAGATACTACTAACCGGATACGTTACTAAGTGGTCAGCCCTAACTCTCCATAGGAAGCTTACTCTAACTCTTAGCCCAGAAGTAACAATGTGATACTCTGGTTCTAGTCCCTTTGGACCTTAACATAGTCTATCTAGATTTCATATGATACTCTGGACAGTTCATAGCCACGTAGGCAGGTATATCTAGTCCTAGCCCTTCATGGCAACATATACCTGGGCATCTATAAGAATAGCCTGGGACGTTTTCCTCACATCTTACTATTTATAAGGCACCCTTCGTAGGGCATCAACTAGTTAGACTTGTAACAACTGGAGTGGTTTCCTGAGCGACCTGTAGGACAAGCATTGAGTCAGCTGAAACTAACAGTCACTGACAGTAGCCAATCATATGGCAAGTTGTTGCTCAGTTCACTAGGCAATTCGGGTGCCACTGACTCAAAGGTAAGATCACCCTATCCTAATTCTAGCCCTGGAGATGTCAAAGTATGCCAATAGCCTCTAAGCAAGCTTTACTGACAATATAGGTGTCAAGCTAAAAGTTATATCGCCCGGCTACGCCCTATACTATCCAACACACCAAGTTAGGCCCAACAGCTAACCATGAACTTATAAGGCCTTGGCACGACAGTAAAACATCAGAACACCTCTAAATGGTAAATAGGTGAATGGGAAACTCTTTATGGCGTACCCAACATTAGTCATACTTAACATATCCTTTCTCGATGAGGGATACTATGGTATAATCTCAACACATATTATAGAAGCTAACCACAACATACCTAATCCTTATCTAGTAGAAGCAACTAATTACAATATACAAGGTCATTATCTACTAGCAGCAGCTAATCACAACATATAAGATCATTATCTACTAGTAGCAGCTAATCACAACATAGCCGATTATTATTTACTTTCAAGGGCATAGGTCTTATCACTATACGATGAGAATAACTTGTTGATGAGATAAGCCTTAACATACCTACAATGTTGATTCTCATTTATCCAAATTGTTCCAACCTGTAGGTGATAATTCCACTCAATTGCCACCTCCACGCTGAGAGAATAAGGCTAATTCAATAGTAGGAATTGGAAAGTAACAATATCTTTCAATAATATCAACTATAACTCAACTTTGATCAATTCAGCCGAAAACTCACAAGTTTTCGAGAGTCTAGAAGGTAGAAGTGCTTACCTATCACTTGTAGTCTCTTAGGACTCGATTAGTAGTGATTTTGATAACTTTTACTCCACGAGGTTTCGGTACACCGACCGACTTACCAAGAAATAACTCTGCAGAGAAGTTCCTCGTAGGTCTACAACTCGCTATCCAAGACGAATTTGCATTTAGACGGAGTTTAGCAGTGTAATTTGTTTAAAAATGGATGAAATCATCGCTCAAGGTCACTTTTCTATCGAGGGAAAATGTTAAAATGAATTAATCCAACATGAAGGAGATTTATATAGTTATTGAGGTAGTGGAAGGGTGCCGAACCTCCCATCATGCCAACAAACGGCCGCAACGTGCCTCCCATTGCACCAAGAGAGGGGTGTGATGCGCTGACCATTGCATCATGGGAAGGGCATCACGCAGTGCCTGGGGCAGCCTGCCTCCAGCCACGACCTCTTTCTTGCTCGACCATGCACTTGTGTGCTCCCCTCTTCCGGCCTTTTTCCACATGCACCGTACTCCAGAACTCTCAACATACGTACGCACACATCGATTAATCAATAGGAACTTATGGGGTGTAACATTAGAGGACCTTTAGTTTGGCTTTTGAGTTATATTATTTGCAGTTTCATGTTTTAGTGAGCTTGCTAGGGATGTTGTCCCATCAGCTCATCAGATATGTTAGAGGCTTATTAGACAAATAGGTAGATTTTCAGCTTTGTCGAGAGTAGACTCTGCTTTATGATTGTTATGTTATTCATACTTCCTCTCATTCATGATTTCAGTTATAAGCTTTTACTTGATGTATGTGCTTTAGTTATCATGTTCATGCCATCGGTTGACTTGGAGCCATTCGTGGTTCTAGGTTCCGTGTCTCGGTCCTAACCTAGGTTTAGGTCTGACATACTCGTTATTTGGTCTTGTAAAGGAAGACTAGGATGCCCATGTTTATTCTTCTTAATCCCACTTTTCAAGTATGCTACTTGCTTTGGAAATAAGTCCCTAGCATGTGCTGCATTTAGGATGTTGGCTTCCATATCCTCATCTTCTTCTTTATTTTGAATTTGGTGTTTCTATGCCACTGTTAGTTCTTGAAGATCAGGAATCTCACCTATTCTTTTCCCTATTGAAATTACTGATAAGTTGGTAATTTACCAACTTATCTAGCTCTTAAGAATGAGTTATTGTTATACCCCGGGGGCTCAAGGATTAGACTCGGGAGTCAAAACGGTGAAAAACTAAAATTTCACACCAGGTCACAGGACGAATCGTGAGGAGACTCGTGAGGAGTGACCACGAGTCGTGAGGTGACTCATGGTCCATCAAGGTGGGCAGGGCTTGTTGAGTAGACCATGGGCATGATCACGAGTCGTGGTCAGGCCTCACAACTCGTGAGGCCTCCCGTGTCCTAGACTTGTTGTGGCAAGGAGGATTTGGGTAGTAAAAGCCATGGATGGTGACCACGAGTCGTGGTCACCCACCACGAGTTATGGTGTCTTTTGTGAGGTCCCCTGGTGGTTTTGAGCAGTGTACTGAACGAATAATTACCACGAGTCATTAGCCCTGGTCACGAGTCATCCAGTCCCTCGTGGGGATTGGCAGTCAACCAATTCTGTGATCTTAGTAAGGATTTTTCCATAATTCCTAAGTACTAGGTGCCTATATTACATCATTTAAGGCTCGTTTTACAGGTTTTTAAGAGGGGACAACCTATTCTAAGCTAATTCATTCCATGCATGCAAACTTGAGAGTTCGAAGAGAGGATTTAGAGAATGTTTTGAAGGTTTCCATTGGAATCTCATCTTGGGCAATTAGAGGAGTTGTAAAATCATCCCTCCCAGGTATGTAAGGTTATGAGTGGGTGTCTTCTTCCACACCCATGCCTAATTTCTATCAAATCATGAAAATTACCTATGATCAAGTATGGGGTTTTACCCAATTGCATAATTCTTCAATCTCTACTCATGGGTATGATTAGCTTATGTTTATATTGATAAATTGTGAAGCTTGGGCAGATTTTAAATTATTTTCAATCAAAAATTGTGTTTTCTAATTATGAAATTTTAATGCCCATGAATAAGAAGTTCATGAAAGAAGAGAATAATGATGAATGTATGGTAATGATGAGACTTGATAATGAAAAGCATGTTTCAAAAGCTATCCATGATTAAGAGATTGTTTTCAAAATGAATTGAGTAGATCCAACCATGATAAAGTTTTGGCCAAGGCCTTATATAAAGTATGATGATGTAGTACCTCAAAATTAAGCTTACCACATGGTTTGGAGTAGATGCACCCACTTATATTTGAGCTTGTGGTATGTTTCGAAATAAAGCCTCTCATATGCATGAATTCATAATTGAGATGTATGTTATCATTGAGCTTCATTTTCGTACGACGTTGAGTCTATGCATGATTTCATTATTGAGCTTTTTCAATAGACAATGTTGAGCTTCGTTTCATATGATGTTGAGTTTATGCATGATATCATTGTTGATCTTCATCAATAGACGATGTTGAGCTTTATTATATACGATGTAGAGCATTGCATGTTTTGGAAGAAGAGTCTAGCACTGAAAGGTCTATGGGTCAATCACCCTATGACCCAGAACTATGCACCAATGTAGGTTGATACTATATATACTATTGGGACCTCTCTTGTGAGCTATCCCAAACACAACTGGCCCATGAGCTTGATATCGATATCATGGTAGCGTCCGAGCCCTGGCAAGGTTTTGGATGGCTCTTCCCACTTGAGTGTGATAGTCGTGCAACGAAAAGTCCTTCTATCCTTCTAATTTGTCCTAATCGCGATTGCAGAATCATGGCTCCCCGAAGAATGAATGGAAGAAGGAATAGAGGTGGTGAGGGCCACAAGAATTGAAATGGTTATGGGCATCAGCCAGCCCCACCAATTTAGGAGCCTCATGCACTGAAGCTAGTCTCTCATGCTGAGCTCCAGGCTGCTATTCAGATGTTTGTGCAGGCCTTGAGCGCTCAGGTAAATCAATAGGCCATTGCGCATGTTCCGCAAAATGGAAATGCAGCATCAGCTCAAGTTAGAGATTTCTTGAGGATGAACCCGCCAGAGTTTCTGGGGTCCAAAGTAGATGAGGACCCACATGATTTCGTTGATGAGATTGTCAGGATCACCCAAGTCATGGGGGTGAATAGTTTTGAGTGCGCAGAGTTGGCCTCATACCAGTTGAAGTGGGTTGCACATATTTGGTTTCGTTAATGGAAGGATAGCAGGGTTGCAATAACAGGTCCGATCACGTGGGAGGAGTTTCAGGTTGCATTCCTAGATTGGTTCTTAGCTCAGGAGATGAGGGAGCTGAAGGAAGCTGAGTTTGTGAACTTGAAGCAGGGGAGGATGACAGTGCAAGAGTATTCCATTGAGTTCACGCGCCTATCAACATATGCCCCTGAGTTAGTGACCGACTAGAGGGCGTAGGTGAGCAGATTTGTGCATGGTATAGCAGGGTATTTTGACAGGGAGTACCGGATTGCTATGCTTCACCAGGATATGGATTTTCCCGGCATAGTGTTGTATGCCCAGTAGATGGAGGCGGAACATTCGAGAGAGAGGGAGTCCAAGAAGGCCAGGATCAAGGATCACAGATTCTCTCAGTAGAGGTCCAATGGTGGGCATCGACAACAAACTCACTAGAGATCATCAACCCCGACATCTTTGGAATTGAGTGTGCCATCCTAGCCCATACATGATCAAAGAGCGCGAGTGTCAGGATCGAGGGGACAGAGCAGCAGACCCACAGATTTCAGCATCCCAGCTTGTCACAGATGTGATCGAGGGTACACAGGCCAGTGCTTGGCAAGTTCAGGTGCTTGTTTCGGGTGTGAGAAGCCTGGACACATGCTTCGAGATTGTCCAGCTATGAGGCTGGATCAGGTTGGGGGCCAAGACCCAGCTTCTAGTTCAACAGCCCCTCCCCCACACTCAGCACATCAGGGTGCATCCACTAGCACAGCTGGCGGTCAGCGCCACAATAGATTTTATGCTTTAGCTTCCCGTTAGGAATAGGAGGTCTCCCCGGATGTGGTCACGAGTATGTTATAAATCTTTCATATTTACGTATATGCTTTGTTAGATCCGGGGGCCACCTTGAATTTTGTGGCACCATATGTGGCCAGTAGCTTCGAAGTCAGTCCCGATATTTTTTCAGAACCCTTCTCAATTTCCACTCCAGTAGGTGACTCAGTTATAGCTAGACGGGTGTATAGAGGTTGCGCAGTCTCAATCATTCATAAGGTCACCTCAGAAGACTTGATAGAGTTATCTATGAATGATTTTAATGTTATTCTCGGCATGGATTGGCTATTTTCATGCTATGCTTCAGTTAATTGTTGAATTTGGGCTGTAGAGTTTAGATTTCCGGGTCAGCCATCCTTAGAATGGAAGGATAGTTCAGTTGTGCCTGTAGGTCGATTTATTTCCTACCTTAAGGCTCAAAAGATGATTTCTAAGGGTTGCATGTACCATCTAGTTAGGGTTAAGGATATCGAGTCCGAAATCCTGACTATTCAGTAAGTTCCAGTAGTACATGAGTATCCAGAGGTCTTTCCTGATGATTTGCCAGGTGTCCCTCCTAAGCGGGAGATTGAGTTCAATATAGATCTTCTCTCGACATGCAGTCTATATCCATTCTATCCTACAAAATGGCTCCAGATGAGCTAAAAAAGTTGAAGGATCAATTGAAGGACCTATTAGATAAGGGCTTTATTAGGTTGAGTAAGTCTCCATGGGGTACACCAGTCCTATTCGTTCAGAAGAAAGATGGTTCTCTTCTGATGTGTATTGATCATAGGTAGTTGAACAAGGTCACCATTAAGAACAGGTATCAGTTATCCAGGATCAACGATTTGCTTGACCAGCTTCTGGGTGCCAAGTGTTTTTCCAAGATTGATATCAGGTCCGGGTATCACCAGCACAGGGTTCGGGAGAGTGACATCCCGAAAACAGCCTTCAAGACTCGGTATAGTCACTATGGATTCGTTGTTATGTCTGTTGAACTAACCAATGCCCCTTCAGCTTTTATGGATTTAATGAACAGGGTGTTCAAGGAATATTTGTACATATTCATGATTGTGTTCATTGATGACATCCTTATATACTCTTGGAGCGAGGAGGAGCATGCCGCTCACCTGAGAGTAGTGCTTCAGACCCTTAAGGATCGTCAGTTGTATGCAAAATTCAGCAAGTGTGAATTTTGGTTGAACTCCGTGGAATTTTTGGGGCATGTGATATCAAGTGAGGGAATAAGGATGGATTCTCAGAAAATCGAGGCGGTAAAGAATTGGCTCAAACCGGTGAACCCATCAGAAATCAGTAGTTTTTTGGGCTTCGCGGGTTACTATCAGAGATTTTTTTAGGGATTTTCATCTATTGCGGCACCTTTGACCAAGTTGACTTAGAAGAAGGTAGAGTTTCAATGGTTGGAGGCTGATGAGAAAAGATTCCTAGAGTTAAAGACTCGACTCACATCAGCACCAGTGTTGACCCTACCCAAGGGTACCGATGGTTTTGTGGTGTATTGTGATGCTTCAAGAATCGGACTTGGATGTGTGTTGATGCAGCATGGCAAAGTGACAGCATATGCCTCAAGATAGTTGAAAGTCCATGAGAAGAATTACTCGACCCATGATCTTGAGTTGGCCGCGGTGGTGTTCGCATTGAAGATATGGCGGCATTACTTGTATGGGGTCCACGTGGATGTGTTTACGGACCTCAAGAGCTTGCAATATGTGTTTACACAAAAGGATCTCAATCTTCGGCAAATGAGGTGGTTGGAGCTATTAAAGGACTACGACATGAGTGTCCTTTACCACCCGGCTAAGGCTAATTTGGTAGCATACACACTTAGTAGGCTCTCTATGGAGAGTGTGTCCCATGTGGATGAGGGAAAGAAGGAGTTGGTGAAAGATGTCCATCAACTGGCAAGGTTGGGAGTTAGATTGGTCGACTCGACCAATGGCGGTGTTGTTATGCAAAATGGGTTGGAATAGTCCTTGGTGATGGATTTGAAAGCCAAACAAGATGAGGATCCGATTTTGGTAAAACTGAAGGAAGCCATTGGAAGCCAGATAGTGGAGGTCTTCTCCCAAGGGGGAGATGGGTTGCTGCGGTACCAGAGCATTCTATGTGTTCCAGATATTGATAATTTGAGGGACCAAATATTGCATGAGGCACATGGATCACGGTATTCTATCCATCCAGGTGCCACCAAGATGTATAATGATTTGCGGAAAATATATTGGTGGAACGAAAAGAAGAAGGATATTGCAGAATTCGTAGCCAAGTGCCCAAACTATCAGGAAGTGAAAGTCGAGCATCAAAGGTCGGAGGCGTACTTCAGGATATTAGCATTCCTACTTGGAAGTGGGAAGAGATTAATATGGATTTCATTACAAGCCTACCTCATACTCGCCGACACTATAATTCTATTTGGGTTATGTAGACAGGTTGACCAAGGCTGCACACTTTCTACCAGTCAAAACCACAGATTCAGCGGATGATTATGCCAAACTTGTCACGCCCCATAACTGGGGGAGGGCGCGACTGGCTCCCCACACCTGACTGACTGGGGAGCCGTCTATATGACATTCGTAACTGTAACACTTGGGCCGTCCAGGCCACCTGTCACAATCAACTGGAGCACAAACTGCCAATAATGTCTCAACAATACAGGGTAAACAACTGAAATGCAAACAAGGCTATGAGTATGCTAAGCCAAACAACAAAAAGCTGACAAGGCTACAAACTGAATACCATTGCACACATTAAGTCCACAAAGCCTCTAAAGAGTAAACTGACTAATGGTCAGTACGAGGCTCTGACCTATCCGTAACTGCATCTCAAAACTCTAACCGAAAAAAAACCAGTCTTAGGTCCAGAAAGAAAGGATCATACCAACACATCCGCTAATCTCACGAACTGCTACTGCAACTGGCAATCCCGACCTCTACATGCACCTGCGGCACGAACGCAAGTCCCCAAGCGAAGGGACGTCAATACGATTGAAATGTACTGGTATGTAAGGCTGAAAACTATAAACATGTAAGATAGCAATGATAACTGAGCCAGAAATAAGGAATAGTAACAACCTGGAATCCTGGAAACTAAAATCTGACAATAAGTCAATACTGAAGTGCAAATGCAACCAAGTAATGCACAAGAAAAACTATAACTGTAATGTTGGCGGTCAGCCGACCTAAAAACCATATAAAAATGCCTCCATCTAGTGCACCATACTAGGGTAAAATAAAATATATATAGCTGGTGTACCATATCAGAGTAAAAATAAAAATATCTCCAGTTGGTGTACCACACCGAGGTAAAAATAAAAATATCTCCAGCCGGTGTGCCATACCAGAGTAAAATAAAAATATCTCTAGCCGGTGTACCATACCGGGATAAAATAAAAATATCTCCAGGCCGTGTAAGGAAAGGAAGCAAGCAATTCGGACAGAATTGAGAGGAAAGAATAAGATACGTAGAGCGCAAGGTTCATAGGCGGATCAAAGTCGAAAAAGCTGTTGGTTAGACGTAGACGAAGCCGTAGGAACTCTTGCAACGCAAAGCCTTGCTAGTATGCCTCGAGAGCCTGAGCTACTATTTTATTTTCCTTACCCATATATCACAGTTAGTACCCTCAAAGCGATTGCCTTTCAAGTAGAGCGTCTTTTCAAGTCAGTCAAAAAGGAAGATTGAGCAAGGCAAAGGAGAAAGGAGTTGTCCCCTCTTCTCTGTCGCCGCCACATATGTAGAAAAAGAAGGAGCGGAGAAGGAAGAACAACCATTTGACTTTGGCACATGAGGTGGCGGGTTTGTCTAGGTAACATAATGGAAATGTATCGGACTGCAAATCCTGGAATGACGGTTGTCGGTATGGAACCTACCCTTCCGGAGTGAAGGATTGTCATCCTATAGCCGAGTGTTTTTAATTAGGTTTAGAGTCGAGTGATGAAGCTCATGATTCTGCCGTTAGTGAGAAGCAAGTAAACTCTATAGCCCTAAACTAAAGGAGAAGGTCAAGTTCGTTCAGCTTGAGGGATAAATTACGTGGCTGACCTGCCAGTCCATCAAATATCGTAGTTTATCCTTAAGAGCAGGAGGTTCACAAAATAAAAATATCTCTAGCCGGTGTACCATACCGGGATAAAATAAAAATATCTCCAGCCCATGTCCCATATCTGGGTAAACATAAAAATATTCTCAATCATATACATGAATGGAGCCAATAAAGCTTATACTGAGTCAATTAACACATGTAGCATTGAAATTATAAATGCTTAATCTATGGTCGTACTAGGTCTCTTTTGTAAGATATAAATGTAATTGAGCACATATACCACGTAAAATTAGCAAATATGCACATATATCACGTAAAGCTGTCAAATTATATACAAATATGTCAACTCAGTGACTAGACGGACCTTTAGGAGGTTTAGCCAACATAAGAATTTTAGTCGGCTTACAAGAAATATCTTATAGATAGTCTTACCAATTTAACGTATCGCTTGAGTAGAAGCACATGGATTTTCATTTCCATACAATCCTTTGACATCTGGGAACTACATATTTATACTATTCACAGGGTGGTTCCTTTACATGTATTGACAACTATACATTGGAATTTCATTGCCAAACTTATCACGTCGATGAGCACATACAGTTCTCAATTCATTTGCCTTATTTGCAGGAAAACATGGGACTTATAACTTGGAACTTGGAGTTATTTGTCAAAATGCTTAACATATATGTAGAGCTGAGAGCTGAATTACAGACATACAACGTATGAGACTTCTGTATAATGTATAAACTCGTATTTAGTTAACTCAATGACCTCCAGGTGACTTCCTGGGATTAGAAGTTCTAAGCTTAACTGATCATTATCATGGATTGTTCTTACTTACTTAGACACTAGGAACATTGATACATGGGAGAATCTCTCCTCTAAATTTAGGAAATTCAAATGATAACTCAACAAGAGCTAAACATATAGACGCATGACTTGAATATAACTGAAAGACTTCAACTATATCTTATAACGGGAAAATCATATACATTAAGACTTCTTACTGGAAAGACATATAAAGACTTAAGTTCTAAGGCTGGTACGCAACTTTAAATACTTGATCGAGACATTAGCATGATTCTTGGAATATGATCTCTTGAAAACTTCTTAGATTAGCATAACCCACTTCAACATAACTTAGGGACTGGAAGACATTACTTAAGAATCTGAGATTTGAATTTTTTCAACTTGAGAATTTATAAGCAACTCTCCAAGTGCTACCTTATATGAAAATAAAGACTTATAACTGTAATTTTGACGATGCTGGATTCACTTTCACAACTTTTTAATTAATCGGGGAGCTTAAGAAATCTTACATCATTATAAATGTATTAGAAGCTCCTAGTGTCACCCTTTTCGATCATGGAAGACAATTTCAACACATAGAATTGATAATTTAACATAAACATTTAGGGGTATAGCAGAGAGCTTCTCTTTAACTTAAGTTACTATTTTACAAACATTCAATTCTAACTGATTTATAGAAGGTTGCCACATAATATTCATTATATTATGACAACATAACGTACTTATATTACTTACTTAACTTAATGCCTTGGCGACTCTCAGGAGGTTTAGATAGCACAAGAGTTACAGTAAATTTACAGCGACATTCTAAAGACAATTCTTATTGTCCTAGCGTGTAACTTGGACGTAAGCATAAGAGTGAATATATACTTATTTTCGTATAACCTGCTAACATTAAAATACTATGTATAGCCTGCCCATAAAGATGGTTTCATAGAAATATCAATAATTTACACATTTGAGTCCTAACTTTCAAGTTCAATGTATCGGTAGGTTCGAAAACTCGTTAACTAGTCGGTTAGCTAAAGGGAGAGAAATCAAGGAATCTTCTCTTGGCCTTATATCCCTTAGAACATGTTCATAAGAGGGTGGATACTATTTTAAGGCATTTTAATTTCGTTATACTCATTTGCCTTTATCTAGTTTAAAATTATTTTCTAGTGTTAAGTTCGTTCGCGTATCGTCGTTTTGCCCTTTTTACCAATTTCACTTAGCAAGCAGAATTTTGAACAAATTTGATATAACATTCATTACATTATAACCCATAATAAGGGGACTTCAGAATCGATTTACAACTACAACAATAATCGTAAAAATACGCCTTAAAATTCACTTTCAGTCACTTCAAGCATATTTAATTCTTCAAGATTTCTATGAAGTACTTCTAATACTTTGGGAAGAATCATGTATGCCTCAATAGGAACTCAAAACGTCGGAACATTGGCCCGATCAACAACAAGATTTCGTGCTTGGCAAATAACAATAGGGACGCCTTTACATACCTTGCTTCGTTGTGTCTTTTTAGCCAATTTCTTCCGCTAGCTAGCAACTCCGACACCTTCAACTTCCTTACTTACACTTCAAGCAATGAGGACTGGTTTATGCCAAGTTCCAAATAACAATTCATGTCCCAAAACATACAACCAAATAGTCACATCACAATATAATTTCTACGCCTAAGGTGTTTAATTTCCACAAAGGTGTGGTGTATTCCTTCCATATTTTGGATGAATTCCAGCATCTATAGAGCTGTAACAACCTCCCAAAAATGGGCAGCAACCTCAGTCAAATATCACATAAAACACATATCAACTTTATTTCATTTTCTTACTTTAGCTTGCGAATTTGAGCGGATAAACCAAGTAGGAACACTAAACTTTCACTTGTGTATAACCCCTGCCCATATAGAGTTCCTCTTCAGCAAAATACTATTCCAAAAACATAGCAAGCATGCTGCCAAACCGCAGCAACAACACACATCCAAGCAACACATAAGTTCCAACTTCACTTCCAACATAACTTGTTAATTTATGATAATTTAAGGAGTAAAAACACCTTTGTACTCAACTCTCACCAATTGTGATTTTATGAAATTATAAGTTCCAATTGTGATTTTATGAAAACACCTCTAGGGTTGAAGCCATGAATTATAATTGTGATTTTATGAAATTATTTTGGAATTAAGTTATTGATTGTTGTTTTCCTCTTGCATTCTGGATTGTTGGTTGTTTTTATGATTGATCACCATGAAAACATATATGTTAGCTTAGGCAATTGCTTGAGAAAGAATTACCTAGGTCAGGACATGAGAATGTAAGGAGCATGTTTGTATCTCACGATATAATTTCATGTTAGGATAGAAATATACCTAACACCTTGCTTGGTTGATAAAATGGGGGTTATTAAGAGACCAACTCAGGATTATCACATCACCACTTGAAGAAGTAGTTGTGAAGGCTAAGTTGAGTTAAATGGTTAGACGCACAAAGTCCCTAATCGTTTCCCCGTAAACCACAACATAATTAATTGCCCGCGAACTAGAAATTAGCATCCTCACTCACAATGATGCAGTGAGGCTAGTTTGTCGTATTTAGAGGCTCGAAAGACCATGAACATGCAATTCTAATTATGTTAAACAACTACCGATAGTTTCATGCTTAACCCATTGCAAATCATAGTATCGCATGATTATCTGGTTTTAACTCTATGTTGCTCCTAGAGTAAATTCAGGATATTTCGTTGACCAAAACTAGACTTAATTAAATCTCTTTCGGAAACTTCTATAACCAACACTTGCGAAAGTTAAGATCACACTTGAAATGGATAGTTAGAGGAATGGGTCCATTCCCTGTGGGTTCGACATTTCGGTTCTTAAAAAGAGCCACTACATTACTTGCACGACCCGTACACTTGCGGACGCGCGAATCGAGCACATAAAGTTCTTGGCGCCGTTGCCGGTGGCGAAGTTTTGATAGTTTATCTGTTTTTGTGTGATCTTTGAAATTTCCTGAAGTGTTGAGAAACTTGGTCTTAGTTTGTTTATTTGCAGGTGACAGGTTGTTCTACCGAGCTGGCTAGAAATAGAGAGCTTGTGGAATCGTTGCTAGAACCTGAACGTCAAATCCATCTGCTAAGGAGAGTAGCTCTAGAGTAAAAGCTGAAGAGACTTCAAGAAAAGGTACAACAACAACCACCCGCGGGACACACACAATTGTCATCAGAAGCAATGGCAGCAAGATTAATTCGCGAAGTGGCAATCCCACTAGTGACGAATGTGACCTCTAGCATCCGTAAACCGGAGCCTGGAGGACACTTTGAGCTTAAACAGAATATGGTGCAGTTGTTACATTCTAGTGGTCAATTCACTGGGATGGCACATGAGGACCCGCAGCCGCACCTACAGAGCTTTTTAGAGATTAGTGACACATTTGTCCCCACTGGCGTGTCCACAGATTATGTCCGACTGACCCTCTTCCCATTTTTACTGTTGGGAGAGGAGAAAAAGTGGCTGAAGGCTGAGCCACTGAACTCCATAACTTCATGGAATGACTTGGCTAAGAAGTTCCTTATCAGATTCTTCCCTTCAGGCAAAACTGCAAAGTTGAGAAGTGAAATACTCAATTTCAAGCAGAGGCCTGATGAGAAATTATATATGGCTTGGGAAAGATTCAAGTCATTGTTGAGAGACTGCCCCCATCACCAGCAATCAAATGAAGTACTGGCTCATACCTTTGTAGAAAGTCTAGACCCACACACAAAAATATTACTAGACTCTGCATCGGGTGGGCAAGCCTTGGAGAAGACGTATGATGAGTTGTACACTTTGTTGAACAGAATCGCGCAATGAAATCAGAGTGGCATAGCGAGTCATCGAGAGGGGCAGGAAAGAGACCAGGGTTGATAGAAGTAGATGGTTTGAATGCCTTGGCAGCGCAGTTAGCTTCATTCTAGCATCAGATGATGACTCAGTTCAATAAACTGAGTATGAACCAACACCCAGGTCAGGTTAATGCAGTTCAGCAAGCTCCGAGTTGGTGCGAAATTTGCGGTAATACTGGCCACCATGCAGAATCTTGTGGAGCCAATCCGAAGTCAGTCAATTTTGTTGGTAATGTGCAGCGCAACAATCAGAATTTTGGAACCAGTTACAACAGAAATTGGCAAGGCCACCCGAATGTTTCTTGGGGTGGAAACCAACAGCAGAATTATTTGCAACCTCAACAACAGTAGTATCAGCAGAATAGGCAGAATAATGGGCAATTGGGTAGCAGCATTGAGGAAACATTGCAGAAAATCATGGAGACCCAGACTCAGTTAGTGGAAAATCAGGCGAGGATGGCAACAAACTTAAAGAATCAGCAAATAGCCACCCGCAATCTAGAAAAACAAGTGGGTTAGATAGCAGCTGCTCAAAACATGAGATCACAAGGGGGATTACCCAGCGACACAGATCCTAACCCCCGACAGATCAATGCCGTCACTCTGAGAAGCGGTAAGCAATTAGCTGATGCAGTGCCAAAAGAGCTGAGAAAGGGGGTGTAGCCGGAATTGGTTAGACCAGGACCATCCATCAACATGGGAGATAATCAGAGTGCTGGGCAACAAAATGCGCAACTTTCATTGCAGCCAGCACAAAGACCACCACCACCATTTCCTCAGAAATTCAGAAAGAGCAAGGAGGAGGAATGCTTCAAAAAGTTCTTTGAGAGCTTCAAAGAACTTTTCATAAATTTGCCTCTTATTGATGTCTTGTAGGGAATGCCCAAGTATGCTAAATACTTGAAGGACATGATGGCGAGCAAAGTTAGATTGGTGGATGTCCAGACTGTAGCACTGACTGAGGAATGCAGACACAGGGTATCGAGCAAAATGCCAAAGAAGCTCAAAGACCCAGGAGTTTTACCCTCCCCATACAAATTGGTAAAGCTGAGGTGCTACGAGCTTTGTGTGACTTAGGGGCAGCAGTTAATCTAATGCCCCTATCCTTATTCAACACCTTGGGGTTGGGAAAACCAAGGCCGACAAGGTTGATGCTGCAACTGGCTGACAAGTCGCGAGTGACACCTGATGGAATAATAGAGGACCTTCTCATCAAAGTAGGTAAGTTCATTATACCTGCTGATTTTATTGTCTTAGATTTTCAGGTTGATGACCAGGTACCCCTGATCTTGGGACGGCCATTCTTGGCCACTAGAGGAGCGGTGATTGACTTTAAAGCAGGGACCCTGAAAATGAGGGTCGAGGATGAAGAAGAAATCTTCCGCGTTTACCAAGAAATGAACCCATCTGCACACTACAGAAACCTTTGTCAAGTTAGTGTGTTGGCAGAGGATGAGTGTGGGGTGGAGGATTCCACAGGTGCAGAGCCAAAGGCAATGACAAGTCTTCAGCCCAAGTCTGATAGAGAGCTTCAAATTGAGAAGAAGTTGGAGAAAGAGAGGAACAGAGTGGAGGCTGTTTCCTCTAAACAGCAAAAGAAAAGGAGATGGTTCTCAAAAGAGAACCCAGGTATGAGGATGTCCTGAAAAGGACAGGACAAGTCAGGCCACGACGTAAAATAAGGCGCTGCTTGGGAGGCAACCCAAGGGTACCTGAGGTACACTTTGTTAATTTTGATTTTGTGTTGATTTTATTATTTTCATTTTGTTTGTGTTTTTGGTGGAAAGTTAAACACAGATGGAGGGAAGTTTGAGTACCGAGAAGGTGGAATCTAAAGAGCATAGAATAGAAGAAGTGTGGGGTCGAACACCCACCTCTGAAAACTTTAAAGGAAAGCATGCTTTTAGCTAGCATAGAGGCCCAGAGAGTATTTCTCATCATTTAAATGTTAATTTGATGCTATGAGGACATAGCATGATTTAAGTGTGGGGTGAGAAAAATTTCAAAATTTTTGTGCTTAACAAGTTTTTGGTGAATGTGATGCTTGTGTGAAATTTGAAAATTTTGAAAATTTTTTGGGAGTCAAGCATAAATTCATAACCCGTTGGTTTTTATTTTTGGTTCTTTTCCGACGGGGGGTATTTGAACCGAAGAATAAAAATTTTCTTTTTCATTCCTTTGTCTGTATATAGTGTTTTTAGTCATAGTTAGGGACTGTTTCCGACGATGAATGGATGACGACTGTCTTGGGGAAAAATTAGTCGGTAGGTGTTGGGTTTTTGAAACCATAATTAATTGATGCTTGATGTTCTTGTTAGGTGCTATATGTGATTGTAAGATGTAAGTATGTTCAGTGTTGAAGCATGCAAGTGTATAACTTTGTTTGAGACACTTAGGCTCTTGAATTTGACTCAATAGGATTAAAGCTTAATTTTGAATTCTTGTGATTAGCTAAGTAAGAGTTTGCTGAATGTGTCTTGATTGGAGCATGTGCCATGAGTGTAAGGTTTTTGAGTATTCTGTGCTATTGTGGAATGTCTAGAACTTGCTTGGTGTGGTTATAAAACGAAATGAAGGATGTGAATTGTAGGAGATGATTTGGGCATTTCTTTGAATGAACCAAATTTTTATCCCTCATTTTACCTACCTTGAAAAATTAATCCTAGTTAACCCCATTGAGCCTTAAGCCTATTCTTTGACAGCTGCAACATAAGCTTAATCCTTTTTTATTTCATTAGCCTTGAATTTGAACAAAAACTCCTAAGCACTTAAAGGAAAAATACGAAAGAGTAAAGGAGTGAGAAGAATGAAAATGAAGGGGAAGTAGCAATTGTAAAAGTTGAGAAAGTCGAGGGTGCACTTGTTTGAATACGGGTGAGTATTAGTAGGGAGTAAGAAAATAAACAAATGAAAAGTTATATATAGAACTCCTTACTAATAAGCTAAAAGTGCCTAAAGAAAGGGGGAACATAAGAGGAAAAAGAAAACAACCTAGGAGAAAAAGGTGAAGTAAGGGAAGGGAAGTTCGTAATGAGAGCGTGGTGTATTAAAAGCGCTTAGGAAAGATAGTCACTATTACTGGCCATAATAGTATCTACCCGCACCTAAGTTACATTACAACCTAAAAAGTCCTACTTGATCTTACATTCACACATCCTTAAATTAGTGGAATAAAACACTAAGGGCAAGCTTATGGGTCATTACATGATGCATGTGAATTCTTTGTGAGATTGAGTGTAATTCTATTCAGGTACCCACACAAGTTGTGAGTTAAAAATTGTTTTTGCGTGTGAAATTGGGTAACTCTCTTTCCGTGAGGGCACATGTTGAATGAAGGATATAATTGATGCGGGATTTTTTAATCAGTTGATTTGCATGAGTTTACTAAGATTGAGAGTCGATTCTTGAGGTTAAGAAGTCTTAACATAGTTGTACTTCATTTCGATGATCAAGTTGTGCATGCTCTATTTTTAGCTTGTTATCTTATGTAATCATTATAGCCGTAGCTTGAATAATCTTGCTAAATGAGTTATGGGTGAGTCTCCATATGCATGAGATGTAAAAGGTTGTTCGAGGACGAACAACACTTTAAGTGTGGGGTTGTGATCTCGGGCAAAATAGCATGCCCGAGTGATGCTTTATACCTTAAATTAGTCGTGTTTATCTAAGTTATTTTATACATTTTCATGTGATTCTATATAAATGTGAATATATGTGCTAACCAACATGATTAGTCCTTATTTTGTAGGTTTCAAGGATTTTGAGGAACTAATTCATAAGTTGGTGAAGTAGAGGAATGGAGTTGGGAGCAAATGACGAAAGCCGGCAAAGACACATGCCTTGGCAAGGCTGGCCGCGCCAGGCAGCGTGCCACGCTGTGTGTATGCCGCGCCCAGCGCCGTGCCACGCCTATGCTAGGTGCATGACCAAGGAAGCATACAGGCAGGTGAGCTACGCGCCAGCGCCGTGCCACGCCAGGACAACTGCGCGCCAGCAGCATGCCCTCGCGCCGCTTGAGCAGCGTGCCACGCCGGGCATCGCGGCAAGGGGCTGCCTAGAGTCGATATTTGTTGATTTCCAGTGTGCCTCTACGTTACCTCTGTGTCACGGAGGCATTGCTCCGCGATACACTCTATGACACTGAGCCGTTCCACGACAGGCTGAATTATGCACGTTTTCCATTTATTATAAATAGGTCCCTTAGCTCCTAAAACTACTGGGTCACGATTTTATTCTGGAAAACTACCTAGGAGTGAAGGGAGAAGTGGGAGAACTCATCTAGGGTTTGTCAAATTCCCTTCTCATCTACCAAATTCATGTAAGTATGTTAGTTTAGTAGTAGTTAGTTGTAGTTTTACGAACATGAATGGCAAGAACCCTTCGTCTAGGGTTGAAGCCATGAATTATAATTGTGATTTTATGAAATTGTTTTGGAATTAAGTTATTGATTGTTGTTTTCGTCTTGCATTCTAGATTGTTGGTTGTTTTTATGATTGATCACCATGAAAACGTATATGTTAGCTTGGGCAATTGCTTGAGAAAGAATTACCTAGGTCAGGACATGAGAATGTAAGGAGCATGTTTGTATCTCACGATATAATTTCGTGTTAGGATAGAAATATACCTAATACCTTGCTTGGTTGACAAAACGGGGGTTATTAAGAGACCAACTCAGGATTATCACATCACCACTCGAAGAAGTAGTTGTGAAGGCTAAGTTGAGTTAAATTGTTAGATGCACGAAAGTCCCTAATCGTTTCCCCGTAAACCACAACATAATTAATTGCCCGCGAACTAGAAATTAGCATCCTCACCCACAATGATGCAGTGAGGCTAGTTTGCCGTGTTTAGAGGCTCAAAAGACCATGAACATGCAATTCTAATTATGTGAAACAACAATCGATAGATTCATGCTTAACCCATTGCAAAACATAGTATCGCATGATTATCTGGTTTTAACTCTATGTTTCTCCTAGAGTAAATTCAGGATATTTCGTTGACCAAAACTAGACTTAATTAAATCTCTATGGAAACTTCTATAACCAACACTTGCGAAAGTTAAGATCAAACTTGAAATGGATAGTTAGAGGAATGGGTCCAGTCCCTATGGGTCCGACATTCCGGTTCTTAAAAAGAGCCACTATATTACTTGCACGACCCGTACACTTGAGGACGCGTGAATCGGGCACGTCACAAGACCCCTATCATCACCCTACCTAGCATATGGGCACGTCAGTACATGTGCCAATATTTACCACACCCATAGCAAACATCTGAATCGAGCAAGCATTCCCTGGCATGACTCTTACCGCACTTCCCGCAGGATGGAGAGGTATACTCTAACTGGGTGCCCCTCTGATCCCTCGACCCTAACGCCCTCCTTCTCTAATCACCCCTAGGTCTGGATGGAACACTTGCTGATGATTGTGCTAGGGCTAGTGATCTCTACTGAAACTGTGGATAGTAGCCACCGCCAAACCTCTGATGCAAACACCACCAACTATCCATCCGAGCACTCTTTGCCTCCCTCTCCCTTGCATGAGCCACCTCCATCTGCTGGGCGTACAACACTATGCGAGGAAAGTACATATCCTGGTGAAGCATGGCAATCCTGCAATTCTTTTCTAAATAACCAGCAACACCATAAATGAATCGGCTTACCCACGCCCTCTGATCCATCACTAACTTTTGGGCGTACTTTGACAAACGAGTGAACTCGAGCGAATACTCCAACACTGTCATCTTTCCCTGCTTGAGGTTCAAAACTCAGCTGCTTTCAACTCCCTCATCTCCCGAGGGAAGAACCTATTGAGAAAGGCCATGTGGAACTCATTGCAGCTGATAGGGCCCACTCCCGCTGCCCTGGTATCCTTCAATTTCTTGTACAAAATATGAGACCTCATTTAGCTGATAAGAAGCCAAGTAAACACATTCCCCATTTAACACCCCCATAACCTGAGTGACCTTCAAGATCCCTTCAATGAACTCATGTGGATCCTCATCCACCTTTGATCCCGTAAACTCAGGAGGGTTCATCCTTAAGAAGTCTCTAATCTGAGTTGCTGTTGCATTGCCATTCTGTGGGACCTGCGCTATTGGCTATTGGTTGACCTGAGCGTTCAAGGCCTGCGCCAACATCTGAATAGCCACTCGAAACTCAGCGTGGGCAGCTGACTCTAGTGCTTGGGGCTCCTGAATAGGTGGGGCTTTCTGATGCCCATGGTCATTGCCACCTTCGTGGCCTTAATCATTTCCGTTCCCCCTTCCGTTCATTCTCCTAAGAGCCATAATTCTGCAATCGTGAATTGCACGAATTAGAAGGATGGAGAGACTTTTCATCGCACGACATAAAACATTAAGGAAGGGAACATTTCCTAAATGTCTAGTAGCCTCTTTGTCATAGGTGCAGTGCGCTTCACACCCATGAAAAAGACTCTACGTAACGCGGCTTTCAGACACCCTAGGACACTTCAAAACTATGGCTCTGATACCAAGTTTGTCATGACCTGAATGTACACACGGATCGTAGACACGGGACAAGGGACCCCGAGAGACCCCATGTCGACCCATGGCACATGCATACAACTAATCTCCTTTAATAAAGCGAAAAACTTAGCATAAAATATAGCGGAAATGTAATGATAGTATAACAACCAAAAATACTAGACATATACATAGACTGAGTACCACATACTCGTCTAAAAGCCTCTACTACATATAATGGGTTGATGGGAAATCATCCCCAGCTAACTCGAACAATATTGAAATACAAGATAACATAAAAGTTTGTCAAATGGCCCTCGGAACATGAGGAATCACCAATAAGCTAAGAGTGTATGCTGAGATGGACTAAGGAAGAGGATGAGTCCTAGATCCGAACCGTGTATCATGAAACGATACATCATAGAAAGTATGCGATCAGTACGTGGAAGGTATCGAGTATGCAAGGTAAGTAAAACGGACATTTAAAAGTAAAATAAACTCATAAATAAATATAAGAGAAGGTCATCGTGCATGTATCATAAATTCCATAAGAAAACATAAAACTCAAGGATTTCAAATCATTCATAAAGCATTCATAATCATAATAGTAAGTAAACTTTATCAAAACATAACTTTAACAAATAATAATGTATAAGACATACGGAACAATGGGAGGATTCGTCATAACCGACACCATCATGGTAGAGCCTTTCATGATGCCCCACTATCTCGCTCAAGTGGGTAGAGCCGACTCTGGCTTTCCAGGTGAGGGTCGTGCATTAGGTGTGATATCACATTTGAGGGGATCATTATCAATACAATACATCATTAGAAACCCATGGTGGCACGTGGTTATTAGACACCGACATAGACCTTTGAACGCTGGGCTGCTCAATGCTAAACACGCTCTCAAAAACATGCATATGGGCTCATACATAATTAACAACATCATGTATTAAGATTCATTGGCTAAACTATAACATTTATCATCGTTGATTCCCTTTAAAACATGCTTAGCCAATAACCATAGGCCCTTTTCATCGGCCAACATCATAAATCGATAAATCATGTAATTCACTTCATAATCATAAATCATTCTTCAACATGTGGCCATTGCCCAATACTTCATCATATTTAATTCTTTCAAAATATACTCATAAACATGGGTAACTTGAATCCAAGCTTTTCCGTCATCAATAAATTCAAAATATTGCATATTCATTGTAAATCATAGCTTTCATGAACCTTCATCAAATGGGCATTTTAGATTTAAAAAGCATGAAACATGATTTTTAAGAAAATAATATTAAACTTGCCCATCATTCATAATTCAATAATTAAAACTCAATTAAATAATACCCACAAAGAGAAATTACATTTTCATGCATTTGGGCAAAACCCAATAGAACTTGAATAGGAGAATTCATGATTTAAATCAAAAATTGGGCATGGCTGTGAAAGGATTTCACCCATTCTAAAACCCTAAATACCTGGGGATGGACTGATTTCGATGTTCCTTGAAAACATACAAAGAAATTGATGGAAACTTGGAGGAGAAGACCTTAAATCTCCCTAAAACCTCTCTAAAAGCTCTTGCATAGGAATGGGTATCCGTTAGGCACTTAACCAACCTTAAAGACCCTATTCCGACCTTAAAACGACATAGTGTAGGCCTTAGGAGTTTAGGAAATTACGAGAAGGCCTTTACTAATTTGCAAATAATAACTGCCAGGTAACCTTAATGGGTGATCTGACGACTCGTCAGGATGGGCAACGACACATTGTGTCGCCTGTCAAGTACACTGCCTCATCCTCCATTAAAAGTCCATAGGCTTGCTCACGACCCACCTCACAAATTGTTGGGATAGGCCACAACTCGTGAGGTCCCATCTGTTAGGTACATTGGGAGGTTCTTCTAACTTAACCCCAACCTCACCTCATGAGTGACATGACGACTCGTGGGGACTGACCACGAGTCGTTATCTCCCTCGTGGGGACCTCGATCCTTCCTTTATTCCAGGCCTACCCACAAGTCACTTGATGACTCGTGGGGTCTCCTCATGAGTCTTCCCACAACTCGTCCTGTGCCTACAACATAAATTCCAAAATTTTCCCGTTTCAACTCCCGGGTCCAATCTTTGAGCTTCTGAGGTATAACATTCTTATGTGATGATTGAATTAGACTTCTGCTGAGATTATATTGATGCTTTCCTTCAGTGTATCAAATGAGCTAGATGTATGCTTATGCCATGGGTCGACTTGGGGTCTCTCGGGGTCCCTTGTCCCGTGTCTACGATTCGAGCTTTCGTTCAGTTCGTGACAATTATTACTTCATTTTAATTCAATTTAGACAAAGTTTATGCCTTTATTCCTTTATGTTCTAGAGTTTTTTGAAATAAAGATGATGGTGGATAAGAACTTAAAGGTGGTATGCATGCTGTAAGTCAGCACCTGCGTCTAGCGGGTTCCACATAGGAAGAGTTAAAAGTTTTCTGGCAATGGAACTTGGCAAAGATGATGACTAAAATGGGGTTTCTAGCCAAGAACATGATGAGTTCCGGAGCCAAGAGTGTGAATGCTGTTGGAGTTCAAGGAAATAACTCCCTTGAGGATGATGCCCCATAAGGTATGTTCGATGAAGAATGTCAATATATGTCGAACTAAGTGGCAGGTTCTTGCCCGAGGTATCAATGTGCCAATAAGGCCTTTGGAATCCTCAGGAAAGGAATAAAGGTTTGAGAGACTGAGAAGGTCAATGGATAGATAATGATGGCCAATGGATAGACCATGATCATAAAAGAGAATTTTATCAATATCATTACCACAATGATCTTGGGCAGAATTATATGCCCAAGTGATACTCAAATGCTTCATTTCGTCTTATTTATCCATCGATATTTGTACATTCTCATGTGATTTGTAGTTAAAAGGTGAATTTATACTAACCAACATGATTAGTGTTGTTTTGTAGGAAAAATATAATTTTAGGAAGCTAAGATGCATGTTGGGAGAAATCGGGAATGGACTCGGAAGCGAGTAGTGGAAAAGGCCAAGGAAATGCAGCAAATTAAGGGGCTCCGCGATGGAGCCATGTCATGCTGCCATCGCGGAGGCATTCTGCCCGGATGATTAAAATTAGCTAAGTTCCAGTGGAGGTTCATGTTGGTGTTGTGGCACGTTGGCCAAGCCCAGTGTTGCACACCGTGGCACGTTGGGCATAATTACCTGGAGGACCGAATTCCAGTGAGGGTCCGCGTTTGTGGCGTGTCACGGAGGCAGTGCTCCGTGATGCACTCCGTGACACGTTGCTTGTTATTCCGGGAAAAATTCCCACTAGTATAAATAGCACACTTAGGTTTATTTTTAATAATTCTGACTTGGTTGAGCAAGAACGTGGGTAACAAGCAGTTGAGGAGACAAAAATCTTAGGGTTCTTCTCTATCTCTTTCTCCTTTATTTCAATTGTGTGTATGATTTACACTCATTTAATGATGTTGAATCCTCAAATGAGTGGCTAAATTCACTTCTTGCTGAGGTTAGGAACATTTGTAGTGGAATGTAAGTATTGATCATCTTGGTTTTTCATCTTTTCTTCTATGGTTGTTCTATTAATTCTTGTTCTTACTGCATTAATGTTTGGCCAATATTAATGTATATCTAAAAATTCCGGTTTGCGCTCGAAAGAGAAAGAAAATGGAAAGTTGTGAATTTGTAGGATATGATCTTTTCTTGGTTTGGGAAAATTGAGAATTGATTTACCTTCAGAATAGAAATATATCTAAAAGTCGTATTAGTCAATTAAGGAATCAGTTTTGTAGGCTAGAACATGAATTTCTTTTTATCACAGAAATGTAGGTGGAAGGTTCATGATTCTTAAGTTGGGTTAAATACGAGAGTTTTAATCCATAGGCAATAATTCTTGACTAGAAACCGAAGGAAAGATTAACCTATTTGTATCAATAAATTACTTCCCTGCATGTTCGTTTTAGCCTCAGCATGCTCATTACTGTAGTTCAGACTCAATTTCTATATTTATTTTAGATTAGTATAAATTAGGAAACAAACTCCCAAAATCTTCTTGAAACTATTATCTGCATTATTAGAGTTAGAGTTTATTAACGCTTGATTCGATTATTACCTTGGTCCAGTCCCTGTGGGATCGATACTTGGCTACTCTAGCCATTTTACTACTTGTTCGACCACGTGCACTTGCGTGTAGGCATTTAAAATACCCCGAACAAGTTTTTGGCGCCATTGCCGGGGATTGGCAACTTGTGAAATTGTTTTCTTAAGTGTTAGTTTACGATTTCTTATTAGTGCTGACAGGTTGGTCTTAGCCTGCCTTTTGCAGATATTGAATTCTGTTGAACACTGGCAAGAGACAAGGAGCTGGTGGATTCACACTTAGAGATGGAAAGACAATTCCATTGTCAAAGGAGAGAAGCTCTAGAGAAAAAGCTGCAGTTGCTATGACAGACAATCCTGGAGCAACAACAGAATCCACCAATTGTAAGGGCAGTGTTAGTGTCCGAGGAAATAGCAGCTAGGCCGGTCAGCGAAGTGGCAATCCCACATGCTAACAACGTTACATCTAGCATTCGCAAACCTGAGCCAGGAGGGAGGTTTGAGCTTAAACAGAATATAGTGCAATTGCTGCACACCAGCGGGCAATTCACAGGTCTCCCTCACGAGGATCCACAACAACATCTCCAAAACTTTTTGGACATAAGTAACACTTACATCCCCGCTGGAGTGTCATCCGATTACGTCAGGCTTACATTGTTCCCATTTTCACTTTTGGGAGAAGCAAAGAGGTGGCTGAAAGTTGAGCCACCTAATTCCATCACTACTTGGGATGATCTTGCAAAGAAATCCTTGATACAGTTCTTTCCATCCGGTTAAACAACAAGACTTAGAAGTCAAATTCTAAGTTTTAAACAAAGAGAGGCGGAGAATCTTTATCAAGCTTGGGAACGATTAAAATTTATGTTGCGGGATTGTCCTCATCATCACCAATCCAATGATGTGCTGGTGCATACTTTCATAGAGGGTTTGGAACCCCACACAAAAAATTTGCTAGACTCAGAAGCTGGGGGACAAGCATTAGAAAAAACTTATGAGGATCTGTATACTTTGTTAAACCGTATTTCATAGGGAAATCCACAGTGGAATGCGGACTCTTCTAGAGGAGGAATAAGGAAAGCGGCAGTAGTCTTGGAAGTGGATGGTTTTACAGCTATCGCTGCATAGATAGCTGCGTTACAGAATCAACTCAACACCCACTTCAGCAATATGAGCATGAATCAGTCTCAAGCCCAGCGAATGTAGTGCAGCAGATTTGGTGTGAAGTGTGCGGCAGTAATGAACACTCAACTGAGTGTTGTGGTGTGAATCCTGATTCAGTGAACTTTGTTGGTAATGTACATAGAAATAATCACCAACAGTATGGCAACAACTACAACTCTAATTGGAGGAGTCACCTGAATTTCTCTTGTCGTAGTAACAACCATCAAGGGCAGAGTTTGAGTTAGGGGGTGCAGAGAAATCAAGGAGGGCAGCAGAACTATCAGTCGCAATACAGAAGCAACAATGCACCTCATCCTCCACCATCACCCAACATTGAGGAAATGTTGAAAATGATGATAGCTAACCAAGCTCAATTGCAGGCTAACTATGTGAAATTGGCAGCCGATATAAAGAAAGATTAGTTAGCTACAAAGGCATTGGAGTACCAGTTTGGGCAACTAGCTGGAGCTCAGAACACCAGGCCGAGAGGAGGACTTCCGAGTGAAACTGACCCCAACCCCAAGCAAGTGAATGCAGTGACCACAAGGAGTGGTTTACAACTCAAGGAGGTGGAACCAGAAAGACCACCGCAACAGTCGGGAGTAGTGGAGAATGAGAGGGAACACAATGATGATAGGGGGAAGGAGAAGGAAGCTGAACCAGAAAGACCACCACCCTCGTTCCCTCAAAGATTAAAGAAACACAAGGAGGAAGCGTGTTTCAAAAATTTCATGGAGGTGCTTAAACAGGTACACATTAATTTACCTCTTGTTGATGTTTTGCAGGGAGTGCCAAAGTACGCAAAATATATCAAGGACATCGTGGCAAACAAAAGCAGGTTGACGGAGTATGCTACGGTGGCGCTTATGGAGGAGTGCACTTCCCGGATACCGAACAGGTTGCCCACGAAGCTCAAGGACTCTGGGAGCTTTACAATTCAACTTACAATCGGGCAGAGTATCCGAGCTCGTGGATTATGCGATTTGGGAGCGAGCATTAACTTGACGCCGACATCGGTATTCAAGATATTGGGGCTAGGCAGTCCTAGACCAACGACAGTGATCTTGCAACTAGCTGATCGTTCTTTGGCCAGACCAGATGGCATTGTGGAGGACATGCTGGTGCAAGTGGTCTCCCTGATCTTCCCCGTAGACTTTGTCGTGCTGGAT
The DNA here is from genome assembly GCA_035772735.1 of Datura wrightii. Classification (NCBI taxonomy): domain Eukaryota; kingdom Viridiplantae; phylum Streptophyta; class Magnoliopsida; order Solanales; family Solanaceae; genus Datura; species Datura wrightii. Next base: position 120,880,032 of record JASDFA010000016.1, read on the forward strand.
TTTGAGTCGGATGCGGAAATCCCATTTATTTTGGGACGTCCTTTCTTGGCAACCGGGAAAGCGCTGATTGATGTAGCTACAAGGCAGCTAACCATGCGGGCACACGACAAGGTGGAGGTATTTGATGTGTACAAGGCCACGAAGCTTTCGGTCGTGTATGAGGAACTCTCAGTGATCAACATGCTTGATCGATCGAATATTGCTCAAAGTGTTGATTCGCGAGAGCCAGTGGGAAAACCATCGGTGAAGGACCCCCAAAAACTGGAATCGTAGTAAGAAGATCAAAATGCCACGGTCATAGTTAATGGGCATCGGTGTAAGCATTACTGGGGTGAGGACGGTAGTCGAGAGAAGACGTCTGTCACCCTAGAGGATGACTAAGCTTCAATGACATTGAGCTGCGATGGTAAACCAGGCGCTGCACTGGAGGCAACCCATGAAATTGTTGTAATACTTGAGTAGAATTAGTAGAAAAGAAAGAAAAAAAAAGAAGAAAAGAGAAAAATAAAAAAATAAAAAAATAAACAAAAATTGTGTTTTATGTTGAAACCTATGAATTCTAACCAATTTCTTGTTGTGAGATGAATTTCAGGTTGAACGGAGGGTAAAAATACAAAGGATCGCTAAGGAAAAATCGAGGTGAGAAAAATAATAAAAAGTGGCAAAATAGTGAGCCTGCGCGATGGCTCCGCGTCACGGAGAAGGGCCTCCGCATTACCCTCCGTGACACGTTGAGGTGTAATTCTGGAATTTTTAAAATTCCAGAACACCTCCGCGTTGGCTCCGTGTCACGGAGGGGGTGCTCCGCGTTACCCTCCGTGACACGGTGAGGGGTTAATCGCGTCGGGTCACACCGTTTTGCCAGGTGACCCACGCGAAAATCCTCCTTTTTAACCCCGATTTCTCTAATTTTTTCCCCATTTCTCATCCTCTCTGCGAAAAACATCCAAAAATCCCTCCTTCCCCAACGTGACACGGACCTAGGCACGAGTTTTCTTCAACTTTTCTTTGATTTCATCGAATTAAATTCATCGAAATTCTTGACTAATTTTTCAATTTTTTAGCATGTGAGGTGAGCAAACCTTGCCCTAAGTGTAAATTGAGCTTGAATTCAATTAAGTTATTGTTGATTGATGTTCGTAGTATCATTTTGATTGTATGAACTCGATAAATACATGCTTCATCGAATTTTGGTGAAATATGTAGCTAGGGTTAGAATTTGATTGCGAAGAAACTAAACTGTGATTGAAAATGTGAAAATTATGGGTTGGGCATGTTGGGTAAGGTGAATTGTGTTGTGCTTGATGTGAATGTGCTAAATAAACAATGGATTTTCGGGAGAATGAAATTGTTGAATTGCATAGAAATTGGTGAATTGCATAGGTTGTGTTGAGAGAAGTTTTTGCTAAGTGCTATGTGATGAAATGGTATCGATGGTGATATTTTGATTAGCTATACGAAGTCTGAGTAGTACGTAGAATTTATTCCATCGAATTCTCTGAATGCACGAGGCATGTTGTTGTTTTTTTTTTGTAAATTTGAAAATGAGAATTGTCTTGCTGTAATGTCGTAAGTGTGGCTAAGGACTAAGTGTGGGGTGGCCTAGCTTAACCCAACCTTAGTCGAAGCTATTTTTGATTTGAATAACATTGGGACTGTCTGTTTGATTCGACAGGAACAATGGCGAGCAGGCAAGACTAAGGAAAGGGCGCATCTACATCGGGCGCCTGGAGGAAAGGAATTAGACTAGGAACAGCAGTCCCAGAAGCACCAGCGGTTCCACGCGGCCAACGTCGTCAATACGGAACACGATGGGTGACGGACGAAGGGAAGAAATGGTACGCAAAGCATAAGGAGAATAAATACTTCCCTGAGGAGCACATTGCAAGGGAGCCGTTGGCACAGGAGTTCCCCAGAATCGTACACAGGATTGACGCTGCTGGGCTGAACTTCATCTTTGAAGAGCCCAAGGAGTGCAATCTCTACCCAATTCGGGAGTTCTACGCCAACTGGAACCCGACACTCCGCAGTCACACCGTCAAGATAAGGGGGCAGGTAGTCACCTTTGAGCCCCATCACCTTAATGCCATTTTGGGGGCGCGGGACACAGACGCCCATGTACTTCGTCAGCTGAACATCACTCCACCATATGCGGATATCAGGCGCACTCTGTGTGGAGCCCGTTCTACAGCACGGTGGAGTAGGCATAAGGAGAGGGGCTACCATCAGATGCTGCCCTACTCTCAAATGAACAGGGAAGCTAGAATTTGGCTTAAGATCGTGTGTTCCTGCCTAATCTCGGTGGTGCACATGACAGATGTCACCCAGGATCGTGTGTGCTTGGTCTATGCCCTAATGAAAGGGCTGGAAATTAATGTTGGGGTGATGATTATCTCTGCCATGAAGAGAGCCCGGTTGCATCAAGGGCATAGGTACGGGTTTGGTGGCTCGCTGACCACATTCCTGAGGGGCCTGGATATTGAGGAAGAGGCCCTGGAGTACATCCCGCATATGGATAGGCATGCCTTGGACGTCACCAAAACTAAGGCACCCGACACCACTCACGGGCCAGTTCTCACATTAGCCGAGCGACAAGCTCGGGATGATCAGTACATGGCCCGCATGTTCGGGATGCAGATGCTGTAGTTGAGAATAGGCGGGAGGCTAGCAACAAAAGATGAGCTGTGGCAGCTCGAGCTAGATTAACCCTTTGGCGAAAATGCCAGGGCTCTATTGAACCGAAGTCGTAAATAGTGACCATTCCCTATGATGGATGGATGAAGACCTTCTTAAGGGAAATGTAGTCTATAGGAGTAGTTTTTTTCCTTTTTTTAATTTTTTTCTTTTGTTTGTTTGTATTCGAAACGTGTCGTTACTTTATGGTTTGGAATTCTTTTTGCGTGTTGTACATGATATTTGGAATGCAAAGGTGATTCGAATAAAAACACGCAACTTTGTAAACATGTTGAGATACCTAGACCATAGAGTTCAATTCGGTGTGATTGAGGCTTAATGTCTGAATTCTTGTAATTAGCTGATTGAAGAGTCTGTGAATATGTCTTGAGTTGAGCATGTGCAATAAGTGTGTGGTGAGGTTTCGATTATTCCATGCTATTGTGAAGTTTCGAGAACTTGCCTGGTGTGTGTACGAAATGAAATGAAGGATGTGTAGTGTAGGAAAGGTGTAGGCATTTCTTTGATTTAACCGAAAGTTTTTCCATTATCATACCTACCTTGAATGTACATCCTAGTTAGCCCCATTGAGCCTTTAGCCTATTTTTTTCTTTCGTCAAAAAGGTACAAACCGAGCTTAACCCCTTCTTTTCATTATCCGTGAATTTGATCCAAAACTCTTAAGCGCTCAAGAAAAATAATTTCCCAGAATGTCAAGGAATGAAAATTGTGAAAAGAAAGGAAAAGCAGAAGTGGTGAAAGTAAAGAAAAGGTCAAGGGTGCACTTACCGAATTTAATAAAATGAAGATGTATAACTAATCTTTGTTGTTAAGTCAACTGTGCTTAAAGATATGGGAATAAAAATAAAGAAAGACTTCAAGAATTGGAGGATGAAGGAAGTAACAATGCCCATAATGATGGTGGGATGTATTGAAAAGCGCTTAAGGAGGCTAGTTGCTATTATTGGTTAGCCCAGTATATACTAGTTCCTAAGCTTACATTACAACCCGTGAAGTCCTACGTGATCTTACATCTCGCTTCCTTATATTAGTGGAGTAATACACTAGAGGCAAGCTTATGGGTCATGACATGATGCATGTGAATTCTTTGGGAGAGAGAGCGAAATCGTGTTCATATTCCCCTGCATGTAATGTTATTGAGATCATATGATTGAAAAGGGGGAAATTCTCTTGTGTTGTGAGGGCACATGCTTGACGAGAGACTGAATTTCGCGTCGGATGTCTTGATCAGCTGATTTGCATGAGTTTGCCGAGATCGAGAGTCGACTCTTGAGTCTAGGAGGTCTTAATGTGTTGAATGTCATCGTATTGATGAGACTATGCATGTTTTGTTGATGATTTGCTATGTCAAATAATCGATATAACCGTAGCTTGAATTGTCGAGCCAAAGTAGCTATGATTGGGTGTCAATTGCATGAGATGTGAGATTATTGTTCAAGGACGAACAAGGTTTTAAGTGTAGGGTAAGTGATCTTGCGCAGAATTATATGCCCAAGTGATAGTCAAATGCTTCATGTCGTCTTGTCTATCCATCAATATTTTTACATTCTCATGTGATTTGTAGTTAAAAGGTGAATTTATACTAACCAACATGATTAGTGTTGTTTTGCAGGAAAAATGTACTTTTAGGAAGTTAAGATGCATGTTGGGAGAAATCGGGAATGGACTCGGAAGCGAGCTGTAGAAAAGGCCAAGGAAATGCAGCAAATTAAGGGGCTCAGCAATGGAGCCGTGTCACGCCGCCATCGCGGAGGCATTCTGCCCGGATGATTAAAATTAGCCAAGTTCCAGTGAAGGTTCGTGTTGGTGCCGTGACACGTTGGCCAAGCCCCGCGTTGTACGTCATGGCACGTTGGGCATAATTACCTGGAGGACCGGATTCCAGTGAGGGTCCGCGTTTGTGGCGTGTCACGGAGGCAGTGCTACGCGATGCACTCCGTGACACGTTACTTGTTATTCCGGGAAAAATTCCCACTAGTATAAATAGCACACATAGGTTTATTTTAAATAATTCTAACTTGGTTGAGCAAGAACGTGGGTTACAGGCAGTTGAGGAGACGAAAATCTTAGGGTTCTTCTCTATCTCTTTCTCCTTTATTTCAATTGTTTGTATGATTTACACTCATTTAATGATGTTGAATCCACAAATGAGTGGCTAAATTCACTTCTTGCTGAGGTTAAGAACATTTGTAGTGGAATGTTATTATTGATCATCTTGGTTTTTCATCTTTTTCTATGGTTGTTTCAATAATTCTTGTTCTTACTGCATTAATGTTTGGCTAATATTAATGTATATCTAAAAAATCCGTTTTGCGCTCGAAAGAGAAAGAAATTGGAAAGTTGTGAATTGGTAGGATATGATCTCTTCTTGGTTTGGGAAAATTGAGAATTGATTTACCTTCAGAATAGAAATATATTTGAAAGTCGTATTAGTCAATTAAGGAATTGGTTTTGTATGGCTAGAACATGAATTTCTTTTTATCACAAAAATGTAGGTGGAAGGTTCATGATTCTTAAGTTGGGTTAAATACGAGAGTTTTAATCCGTAGGCAATAATTCTTGACTAGCAACTGAAGGAAAGATTAACCAATTTGTATCAATAAATTGCTTCCTTGCATGTTCGTTTTAGCCGCAGCAGGCTCGTTACTATAGTTCAGACTCAATTTGTACATTTGTTTAAGATTAGTATAAATTAGGAAACAAACTCCCAAAATCTTGTTGAAACTATTGTCTGGATTATTAGAGTTAGAGTTTATTAACGCTTGATTTGATTATTACCTTGGTCCAGTCCCTGTTGGATCGATACTTGGCTACTCTAGCCATTTTAGTACTTGTTCGACCACGTGCACTTGCGTGTAGGCATTTAAAATAACTCAAATGCATATGTACACCCTCATGAGGTTGATGCCGCTCCAGTTCAAACAAATAGTGAACACATGATAACACTCAAATAACACCTCTAATAAAGTATGATATGGATGTTGTCAATAAAGAACCCAACCAGGTTGGGGTCGATCTCATAGGGAATATTGTTAGGATGTAGAATAATGCTAGTATTTATGCTTTTAGTTCTGTTATTTCCTAACGGGGGGTTTAAAGAAAATATCATTTAAGAAAGTGGTAAATTGTTGTTGTGATCAAGTTTATGCAATTAACTAGGGAAGTGTTCACCATTGATTTATAACAAATTCTGGTAATTACACTAGTGATCTATCCCAATACTTAGCATGCAGAACTAATAATATAAGTTCATTGAAATGATTGATTCTACCCCATTGGATGATTATATTCAATTACTAGATTAGGTCTCTTGAATGATTCCACTTTAACCATTATCAATTATTCCAAATTAACTATCCTGTGACTGTAACTCAAGTTATTCAATGAATCTTAAAGTTTAAGGCTTTGTTCTTCTTCTCTTTTCCTGATCTCTGCCTCTCTAGGTTCAAGAAAGTAGGGAATACGTGCAAGTCCTCGTGTTGCACACAGTTAGGAAAAGTATATGATGAAGAGATGAACAATAAAAGCATGCGTATTGGTTTAGAATCACCTTATGTTAACACTAGTTAGTTAATTCACCATGGTTCCTACAACCCTATTTGTGGAGGTTTAGTTATTCATGATTGCAAGAAAAGAATCAAATTTCACAGAAGAAAACATAATTAATAACATACAACGATGATTGAAAGAAAACCCAATTGATTATTTCACATTCAAAGTATGATCAATTCAAGTACAATGAAGAAAAACTCAAATGTAATTCACGTATTTGATCGCCAAGTAGTGTTAGGAAAACCAAAAATCATGATTACAAACTATAAATCGATCTCTCTAAAGAAAATAACGTAAAATGTATTCATACAAATAATTAGAAACCTTTAAAAAATTAATAAGGATCTGCCGCCAACATAACCTATGAGTCGTAGCGTGAAGCTAAGAGTTGTGGCTTCCATCCATAGTATGCATAGTCTTGAAATCAATTAAGTCATGAGAGTTGGTATGACACGTACAATGATACTACGAGTCGTATGTTTCCTGTCGTGGTCTAATCTTATAAACTCTTGCATTCTCTGAAGTTTTCCATGAGTCCATGGAACGGTTCATACCTTGATGTTACTACTCGTGGTTTTTACTCGTACCATGGGATCTTCCAACTTGACATGTTCTCTTGAATTCACCCCGGCTCCTTGCATGAATCGTATGTAGTCATCACGATCCATGTCTTCTAGTAGTACCAGGAACTCAGGCAAGTGTACAACTTTTGACTTTTTCCATGACTCCTTGGTGTGACTCGTACTAGGATTGTATGGCTAGTACCAAGAGTCGTACTTGGCCTCAACACTTATCCAACTCCTCTAGATTTTATCGCGAGTGTAAGGTAGGGCTTGTACCACCAAGGTACGGCTCGTACTGAAGTCTGCACTTGGCCTATTTTTTGCACGTTTTCTCTTTCTTTACCAGAATCCAACTCCAAAACATGATTTCCCTAAAAACAAGGTAAAAAGACCTCATATCTATATAAACAAACCTAAGACCAAGTGTCTTGTCTACGTTTTATGAATCGAAAGTGCTATAAACCCACAAAACATCAACACCCTTAATTTAAAACTTCTCCATGTCCTCTGGCAAGCAAAACACTACTATAACACGATGCTTAACTATAAAGTAAAACAGAAGACCTACAACCAACAACATCAAAATTTGCACAGATGAGCACTTATTAAGTACTGACTCCTTTTCCATTCAAAACCTAGCTTACTATTCACACATGCAACTACAAGTCATGACACAAAGGAATCTAGAGATGGCATTCAATCATTAACAAATAACCGAGCTATCACTAATGTTATTTACTCAGCCTATTGGAAGAATGCAATGCAACCCATGTAACCTCACAGCAAACAAAGTCCCCACACACTCAGATATATATATATATATATATATATATATATATATAAATAACTAGAACTATCAAGAAAAGCTCTCACTCTCACAAAAAAGTTCCAATACTGCACAAATGATACCATAGGCTTGCCCTTATTTTCTCTACTCTGGTCTTTCGAACTGTTAAGCTAGGATCACTAGAGGAATTTTATCGGCTAGTAATGTAGGCTTCTAGTTGGGTATGGTAGATATGGAACTAGTGACTAACCTTCCTTGTCACTACACAACTTTGACTTCACTTTTTGACCATTCCTTTTTTCTCTTCATTTTTTTCTCCCATTTCTCCATTTCATTCCTCTTTCAACTAGTGGGTATGGTTTATTTTTTTCACTTTTTGTCTTATTTCTCTTTTTTCCTCAAGATGTTTCTTTTATTTTTCTTTTTTCTTTCACACCACACCCACTTTTCATTGATTATTTTTTTTCTCCTTTTATTTCTCTCACACAACATACGCACCCTTACAATAGCCACCCTCAACTTAGGCATTTTACCTAAGTTGAGGTTCATAATGTCCAAGGAGAGACTAGGGCAAAAATAGGTTCATTATAAATAAGTGGGAAGGTGAATGTGTGAATCAAAGAAAAATGGTCAATTAAGTCTCAAACATTTGGATTAAGGGATACTTAATCATTCGGTAGGGAAATTTAGGCTAAACATGAGCTAATTCAAAATCGGCTTGTGATCCTTTGCTTACTAACTATCCTAAAACCTAAGCAAAGACCAACCGGGAAAGTTCTATATCACCTACACACTATCGAACTAGGTAAGAACATACTCGCACTTGGTACAAGTTTGCATCACACACTATCTATATTTTTCATGCACAACTAAGCTACAATTTATCATGCTAATCTATCAAATGCCACAAAAAGATCCACGTTGGTCATACTTCGTAGTCACATACACAGCTAACTATACAATAAATATGTTACAAAGCGTTAATTTTTTCAAAAATTTCTAAACATAAAACACATGTGCATTTATTTGTTGTTAAGTACTCCTAAACTACTTCTAGCTAAACAAAAACAAAATATCCTAAACATGCCGGTTCTACTAAATAGCATGTCTGAGGGAAAAGAAAACACGATAATAAAAATCCTTAGATGAATCAAAAACCAAAAGATAGATACACTCCCCCTTTTTGAAAAACATGCTTTGTCCCCCAAAAAAGGAAATAAGAACTATATGAGGAGCATACCTATTGCACTCTATGCGCTCCTGTCATCCTATGGAGGCGAGTGTGAAAGGCACACTCCCCTCCGGTGCAATCGTGGTGCCAATAGTGGCCATCACATTCAGTGATGTGGTGTCGGGGGCTGTGGTCGCCCTGTCAGCAAGTCTTGTCCGCCTCAACAACCTCTTTATCTATATGGGTTGAATGTGGTTCACCCAAAGGTCCTCGCCACCCGAAAGCTCATTGGTCACAATAGTTGAGCTCTCAGCTTCTTTAGCTTTCTCCTACAGCTCGGACATGTACTAGTCATGAGTTTGTTGGCTGGCTACTACCACTCACTTGCGCTCCTTCCTTTCTCTTTTCTTTCTCTTCCTAGAGGTCTCCTCATCAACTAGCTTTGTTGCTCTCTTATTTCCCTTCTCTCCACCAGCAGGCGAATGTCCCTAGATCAAGCTCCTTCTCCAGCTCATCCTCAAATTGTGAGATGGTGGTGGCTAGAAATATGGTCGACTTTCTAGATGACAACTCAGCTACCTGACTCCACAGCGACCCAATCTCCTCTCCAAAACTCCGTACATCTGGGAGCTCAACTAGCCAATCATTGAAATGAAGCTTAAAGCTGTCCAATCTACTATGCATCCCTCTCGCAACCTCCTCAATCTCTGCCTTGACCCAAGGCTTGGCTTGTTCCATCATCACATTGACCTTTATTCTGTCAAGGTCAGCTTCTTGGCCAGCTTCTATAGGAGATTAGGGGCCACAATTATCCATCTAGAATGAACCTGCCCCAATATGGCTAGTAGAAGTGCAGAGAAAGTGCTGGGGGCAGTTGTTGTGTGGCCGGCATCAGCGACCGATGTCTCACTCTGCTCAAAGAAGGTGGGGGTATTTACCTACTTGTCCAAAGTTGGTTGTGGTGGTGGAATTGCTACTGGTAATCTCACCTAGCTCACTAGGTTCATCTCATCTTGGATCAACCCCATGTCAGCAATTTGGTTGCGTCCGACTCTGGCATCAACCTTAGCTATCATCCGCACACCAGACTCTACGTAGAGTATACATATGAGACTCAGGAATGGAATCTTCGTGCTCAAGGCTAGAGCTCAATCCCAAATCTCCTCCGCTATCACCTTCAGAAATATTAATGGCATATCTTGACATGATGCATGCCACTAACACTACTCTATTAGTTCTCAGGATGTTATCATTCATCCTAAGTGCCAAACTATAGTGAACTAGTATCCAACACGCCTTCACTATGAAGTTAGGCGGGACTCACGGGGGTTGGGGGGAGCCTTCTCCCATGGAAATCCTAATAAGACTCATTCTAATACTTGAGTTCAAGCTCCTTCTTCAAAGTAAGCCTATGGGTTGTTTCGAAGCGCGAAGCTTTAGTGACCTATCATCCACTAGTCACCAATTCAACCTCCTCTTTCTCCTTAGCAATTACCTTAGCCAACCACCTCACCTATTTTTATCTCTCCTCCAAGATCAACTGCTTAACCCTTCTTAGGGAAACAAACTAGTAGTCAATCTCTGTTGTAGCGGCTGGGGGCTGACAATCCGTCCTATATAACATTCGAGCAATGGCCCAGTCGAAGACATTAACTTTGCACCCCTGGACCTTCACAGTATCCAATTTGGGTTGCTCCTTAACTTTCTGCCCCACTAGAGTACGCTGCTCTAATGTGGCCATGTAGTTGGCATAAAACTCCTTGACCATGTTAGCACTGTAGCTGTCAGGGATTCTTGCCATCCACTAGAACCTATAGAACTCAAACAACTGCATCATCTCCTCGACTTCATTTAAGGCACTAGTAAGGATCCACGGCTCTTTCTCAATACTCGGTCTGGCGTTTTATTTATAGGTAAGAGTGAGGCCCTGCTCATAAATCTCCCGAGCATCGGGCACACACCACCTGAGAGTGTGGCTCTCTAGAGGTTGGGTTTGATCATCGTTATCCTCTTGTTCCCCCTCCTCAAATTCAGCCTCATCAAACCCATCTTCCTTATTGGAGCCACTACCGAACTCCTGGAGTTGTTCCTCAGCTCCCTTCTCAGACTGTGGAGCTTCTGTTGGTGTGGCTGATGCAGCTACAACCTGAGCCTTGGCCTGTTCCCTAGAGGTTCATGGATCATCAGTGTCATTAGTATCAACTTGATATTCCTCCACCAAACCACTAGGGTGTCTTTCTTCTACATAGATGTCGAGACCTCATCCCCCAGGGCCTTTTTAGCTGCAATCTCAGCTCTGGCCTAATTGTCCTAAGCCTTCTTTGTTGCTCTTTACTTGATTGTCATGGTACCCATGGAAAGAAGGATTAGTACATGTGATTTTGGAGGAATAAATCTAGAAATTTGTGTTCCGCATCATACTATGATTCATCAGTACGAGTCATACCTAGGTGGTACAATCTGTACTGTGACTCATAGTGCATTTTTTGCTCACTCACGACTCATACCTTGATGGTACAATTTATACTAATGGTCGTTTGATGAACATTTGAAATTTGATCTTTTTGTTTTTTAGTACGACTGGTTATCATGATTCGTCATATGGCTCTATGAGTCGTACTAGGGGTTGTTTATTTGCTTTTTGATTTTAACCCCTACTATTTATTGTTACGATCACTTGGTACGACTAGTAGTGAGATAGTATGAATAGTAATAAGTACCATACCATAGTTTTTCAATTATTATGAACTGGGATAGTCCTAACGAATCATCCTATTAGTCGTAGTACAATACCAGAAGTCGTAGGATGACTCGTGAAGCCAGTCCTCTCCTTGTGCATTAGTAGATGTGCAAGAAAATATGTTTTTAGATGGGTACTTAGAATTCCTCACCCCATTGATTCATAATACACCATTTTCAACTCCATTTTCAACTACTCATTCAATCCCTAACATGCATTATTTTTAGCAAATCACTACCTAAAATCAATTTAAGTCTTTGAGCATACTAACTCTTATACCTGTCGATAAATGTTAATACCTAGCCTCTGATCATATTCCTCTTTCTCATTTTCATGAGTGGAGGAATCACAATACAAGTGCGGCTAATGCTAGCAAGAATTAAAGATGAAGAGTTATCACTTGCTATATCAAGTTCTTGCAACAATTCTTGCTTGCTTCGGGTTTGGGCTAGGAATCGGACTAACTTGTGCAAATTTATTTGCATAGATTCAAGCTCAAATAGGGTGTTATGTGAGTTATGATGATTGAGGACTGAGGGGAGATGATCGTGGGTTTTGTTTGTGATTGTGTGGGAAACATAGGTCTAAACTTTTTATTTAAATAGGTTATAGGCTAGCTAAAAAAATTTCGGGTCGAGTTGGGTTAGCTGGGTCACTTTATTTAATTCATCCGTCACGACTCGTACCATGAATCATAGGCCATAGCTATGACTCATCACATGGACCTGTACCTGGAGACTGAGAAAACTCACCTAGGGACCTACGAGTGGATGGTACAAGTCGTACCAGGATGCCATGACCCGTACCATTACTCGTAGGTCAGAACTTCAGTACTTTGGCACTTTAGGGGAGTTCATCACTAAGATAAGTACTACGACTCTTACCATGAAAGTACGATTCGTAATGACCAACTGTAGTATGAACTTCTGCACTATACCAAGTCTCTGCTTTTAACCATGGATGGGACTACGAGTCGTACCATCATATTTCAAGTCATACTGAGGCTCATAGTCCAGACCTTTCCTGCATTTTTCACCTATAAGTTTTTGTTTCACTTGCACACTAAACACCCAATAGTCAAGATACTTGGGTTGCCTCCCTAGAAGGATTTGATTTACAATTGCAGCATGATGCTGGTGGTTTCAGTTACGCAGACTATGACAAATCACCTTATGGGTTGCCTCCCAAGAAGTGCTTGATTTAATATCGTGGAACGATGCAAGTCTCTTGACTACTCAGAATTTGTCAAGAAACTAAGTCTAATCTTCTATTGCTGAAACAACCCAGGACTCATTAGGTTGCTTCATTGACTTACAGATGATGAAGGTGACCTCTTTTTTGGTTAACCTAAACTTTAGCTAGCCTGCTTAAACATCCACTAGGACTCTTCCAATGGTAAGGAATGTTTCCCTAAGATGATGGGGACCTCAAAATCTACTTCACAATCCAAGATGATGAAGTAAGCTGGAAAGATAAACCTATCCACCTTCACTAGCACATCCTGTGGGATCCTTACTGGCTTCTTCACTATGGGGTTACCATCAATAGCCTCATCGTAGTTGGTGTGGGGGCTCCCAAGACCAGCTATTTGAATACAGCTAGATGCATCAAGTTGATGCTACCACCCAAGTCGCACAGTGCCCTTGTGTTATGCCGCGGGAACTCAAGGATCGGACCCAGGAGTTGAAACGAGGAAAAAGTGGGAATTTCTGTTGTAGCCACAGGAAGAGTCATCTCATGACTCATGAGGAGAGACCATGAGTCATTAGGTGACTCCTGGGGAAGGAAACAGAGTTGGGAAGAAGAAAACTGCACAGTGTACCTGACGGGAGTCTCCGCGAGTCATTAGCCTTAACAACTCGTAGGGTGAGTCATTGGCAGGTGTGGAGCCCATAGTTTGGGAATAAGTCAGTGTACTTAATGGATGGTAACCACGATTTTTGTTCACCCCTGACAAGTCATGATGTGACCCATTACGAGCCTAGGAGACAAGGCTAGGCAGAGCACTTGAAGATCGACATGACAAGTCGTGGCCAATGAGGACGAGTCGTCAGGTCATCCGTTAGGACCACCTGACAGTTAATTTTTTGTGAATTAGTAAGGGACTTTTCATAAATTCTATGTTCCTAAAGCCTATACTACATCATTTAAGGCTCGTTTTAGTGGGTTTTAGGAGGGAGAAAACCTATTCTATGTTATTTCCTTCCATGCATGCAAACTTGAGAGGTTAAGGAGGTGATCAAGAGCAAGTTCTCAAGATTCTCATTCAAATCCTTCTTGGACAATCAGAGAAGTGGTAGAATCAGTCCTTTCAGGTATGTAGGGTTATGAATGGGTGTACCTGTTCACACCCATGCACATTCTCTAGTAATTAATGGAAGCCCAGTAATAATCCATTGGGGGTTTTAATTCAATGTTTATGAAAATCTAATGATTTGTAAATGGTTTGTTGTAAATTGTCATTTAAATTATATTTTATGGATTTTGTTCTTATTTTACAACTATTTTGATTATCACATTATTGATTTCGATTTCTACTAAATTAAGCATAATTATGTAAGATCTATTGATGAATTGATTTGTGATATTCACTTCAATTATTGATATTTACAAGCCCAACATGAATTATGATTTAAATACGGATTTATTCAATTACCCATCATAATTTGATGATTCTCAAGATATATGTATGATCTTCAAATATGTATGAAACCTATGATTCGTAAATTATATTTTAGGCCGACTCACGGGCCTTGTTTCATGGCTAGTTCACGTATTTATGAGCATGCTTATGATTATCATGATTTAACTAGCCTATAAACTCATGCATATCATACTATGAGCACTATATATGTTTTGGGAGTTGTATCGAACACCGAGTAGGTTTGGAGTATAGGTTCTTCCCCGGCTTTCATAAACTACGTGCCACCGTAGGTATGTTGGGACCTCCTGTCCCCGGCCTAGATGGCCCTTTTCATGATGATATCACACTTTCATGGTTCTACCCTTGGCAAGGTACGGACACCCTCCTGACTAGGGTTACAAATCGGGCTTCATGTGTGCTCATATGGGATATGTCGGTGTTATACCCCGAGAGCTCAAGGATCCAACACGGGAGTAGAAATAGGAAAATTTTGAAATTGATGTTGCAACCATAGGAAGAGTCATGGGACGACTTGTGAGGACATCCCATGAGTCGTCAGGTGACTCGTGGGTTAGGCCAGTGTAGAGTTGGGAAGCCTTGAGGATAGGGTCCCCATGGGCACGGCAATGACTCATGATCAAACCCCACGAGTCGGTAGGTCAGCCATTGGCTGAGGGAGGAGGAAGAGAAAAAGAAGGAACCGATGTACCTAACGAAAGGGACCCCACGAGTCATGGTTTGTCCCAATGACTCGTTAGGTGAGTCGTGATCAAGCAAGTTGAGTTCCATTTGATTCTAAGGCAGTGTACATGACAGGAGGTGGAAACGAGTCGTGACCAGTGGCAACGGGTCATTAAGTCACCCGTTGCGAGCCTAAGGATCAGTTAACCAGTTCACCCGACGAGCGACATAACGAGTGGTTTGGGCCAGTGACGACCCGTCAGGCCATTCGCTAGGACCACCTAGCAGTGTTTTCCTGCGAATTCAATAAGGGTATTTTCATAATTCCTAAGTTCCTAAGACCTATACTACGTCGTTTAAGGCTCGTTTTACAGGGTTTTAAGAGGGGAAAACCTATTCTAGGCTAGTTCATTCCATGTATGCAAACTTGAGAGCTTGAAGGGAGGATTTAGAGAAAATTTTGAAGGTTTCCAAAGGAATCTCATCTTGTGAAATTAGAGAAGTGTTAAAATCATCCCTCCTAAGTATGTAAGGCTATGAGTAGGTGCTTTCTTCCACACCCATGCCCAATTCCTATCAAAATGTTATAAATTATCTATGATCTAGTATGGGGTGTGACCCAATTGCATGATTCTTTGATCTCTATGCATGGGTATGATTATATTGTATTTATATTCATGAATTATGAAGCTTGGGAGGATTCTAAATTATTTTTCCTTATAAAAATTATTTCCCAAATTTTGAATGTAAAACGCCCATGGATGATGAGTTCATAAAAGAAGTGATTTACGACAAATATGTGATGATGATGCGGTTGATGATGAAAAACATGTTTCTAAAACTACCCATGATTATGTTGTTATTTTAAAAATGAATTGATTGGATCCTTGTATGATAAAGCTTTGGGTGATGCCCACATGTTGATTCAAAGTGATGATTTTCCCAACATAAGCTCACCACATTGTTTGAAGTTAAATTTCCCAATTTTTATTATAAATTCTAGCTTGTGGTATGTTGAGTAAATACTTCTACATGTAGCTTACCACATGATTTGGAGTAGATGCTCCCGCCTATGATTGAGATTGTGCTATGTGTTGGAATAAAGCCTCCTATATGCATGAATTCATAATTGAGATGTATGTTAATGTTGAGCTTTGCCAATAGATAATGTTGAGCTTCATATTCATATAATGTCTAGTCTATGCATGATTTCATTATGAGCTTTTTCAATAGACAATGTTGAGCTTCGTCAATAGACAATGTTGAGCTTCACCAATAGACAATGCTGAGCTTTGTTATATACGATATAGAGCATCGCATGTTTTTGGGAGAAGAGTCTAACACCGAGTGGGTTAAGGGTCAATTACCCTATGCCCTAGAATGATGCACCAACGTAGGTTGATACTATTATATTATTGGGACCTCCCTTGTGAGCTATCCTCGGCTTGATTGGCCCTTCAGCTTGATATCGATATCACAGTATCGTCATTTCCCTAGCAACGTTATGGACGGCTCTAACCACTTGAGTGGTATAGTTGAGACCACGTAAGCTCTATCGTGGTATGTCGGTCAAGTGACAAGTCTCCCATTGTTTATACCATTCAGATTTGCATATTCATTACTCATGATGATTACTTATGCATGCATGTTCAAAAAGCAAGGTTTGACTCATTGTTCAGCTTTTGATATAAATGTTATGTTTCAGGTAGAGTCATTCGAGTCAATCATGATGTTCTAAATCTATGCATGGTCATGTTACAATAAGAGTACGATTTCAAAATGAATGCATGTAGCCTTCTACTTACAATAAAATCTTATGATATGTTATGAAATGTTTTAAATGATTTATCTTACTTAAGCGGTCTTACCTACCTTGCATAATCGGTACATTGCACGTACTGACCGCATACTTTCTATGCTACATCGTTTCATGATGTAAGATCCGTTTCCCATGTTCCACCCTATTCGTAATTGCTTATCAGAGTTAGCACCTGCATGTGTGGTGAGTCCTCATTTTTCGAGGACTAGACTTTCAGTTTCATGTCGTATTTCAGTTTCATGTTTTGGGATGTTAGTTGGGGTCTTGTCCCATCAATTCATCTAGACTAGAGGCTTTTGGACTTATGTATGTATAGCTTCAGATATTATTCTAATATGATGTTGTATGACACTTCCGCTGAGTTATAATTATGTTTTCTTCATGTTTATTGAATGAGTTAGTTGAATGCTTCTGCCATGGGTCGACTTTGGGTCTCTCAGGGTCCTTTGTCCCGTGTCTATGATCTGGGCCTCCGTTCGGGTCGTGATAGTCGGTTAAGAGAATCTCCCATTGTTCCTCATGATTTATGCATGTTTATGATTATGTATATTGGATCAAGTTATGTTCAATACGACTTTCCTCTCATGATTATGATTTCGATTGTTTTGCGAATCTTTTATAAACCTTGAGCCCTATGGTATGTTATGTTATGATATTTATGTTATGAGCATGAAGTCATACTCTTATGATGTTTTATGAGCTTTTACATATTTTAATGTCCGTTTTACTTACCTTGCATACTTGGTACATTTCATATACTGACCGCATACTTTCTATGTTGTATCATTGTTCAAACCCAACTACACGCAAGTGCACGTGGTTGTACAAGTAGTAACGTGGCTTTATTTCAAGCCAAGTATCGATCCCACAGGGACAGTAATATGGCAGTAATTATCCTAATTGTTAGTAAGCGATTTCATTATGCAGGTCGACAAACCAAACAAATAATGCTTTTGAGTCAAGATTAGTAGTCAATGTGAACCTAATTGAACATTGTAAGTTAAAGTCTGAACAATAGCAATGAACAAGCTGAGGTTAAGGCAAGCATGTAGGGATGTAATTTATTAATCAAAATCAGTCAATCTTCTCTTCGGCTGTTAGTTAGGAATTAATCACCCATGGATTGGATCTTTCGACTCCTCACCAATTAAAGAATCACAAGACTTACATTACACATTTCTGTGATGCAAAAAACCCATGTTCTAGCTATACATAACACATTCCATAAATGACCAAATATGAAATTACAGATATATTTCTATTCTGAACGTAAATCTTCACTTAATTTCTCAACAAAGGAAAGAACATATTCCACCAATTCACATCTATCCAATTAGTCTCCATTTTAGAATCGAAATTGGAATTCTAGAATATACATTAACATTGGCCAAACATTAACGTAGTAAAAACAAGAATTGGTAGAACAACCATTATAGAGAAGAGAAAAACTGAAATAATCACTACTTACATTCTTCTGCAATTATCCTTGACCTCAGCAAGAGGTGAATTAGCCACTCATTTGCGGATTAAACATCTTCAAATAAGTAGAAACCATACAAGCAATTGAAATTAAAGAGGAAAAGGAAGAGAATTAACCCTAGGAATTCTTCTCTTCAACTACCTGCTATCCACGTTCTTGCTCAAAATGTCAGATGCTTTAAAATAAAACCTAAGTGTGCTATTTATACAAGTGAGAATTTTTTTCCGGAATAACTGGCAATGTGGCACGGAGTGTATTGTGGAGCATCAGCTCTATGCCACGGCCCTGACGCAGACCTTCACTGGAACTCAGCTTCCAGGTAATTTTCTTCAGCATAGCACGGAGTGTATCGCGGAGCCACTGCTCCGTGCCACGGTGCCATCACGCACCTCCACTGGAACTTGGGGTTCTGGATAATTATCTTCAGCGTGGCACGGAGTGTATCGCGGAGCCTCAACTCCGTCCATGTAGGTAACGCGCACCTTCACTGGGAATCAAGATAAAATTTCCTTCTCGACAGACTGCTTCTGCTATGGTAACGTGACACGGCCTCCATTGCGGAGCACCAAACTTGGCCAATTTCCTTGTTGACTTCCGCTTCTTGCTTCCGATTCCATTTCCACACTTCACCAACTTGTAGATTATCTTCCAAAAATTCCTTTCTAAACTACAAAACAACACTAATCATGTTGGTTAGTATAAATCCACATTTACATACAAATCACATGAGAATGCACACATAAAAGTCGATAAACAAGTGGAAATGAAGTATTAAAGTATCACTTGGGCATGCAACTATGCCCAAGATCACCTACCCCACACTTAAAACCATGTTCGTCCTCGAACAATCCTTTCACATATCATGCAATTGAAACCCACACATAGCTAATTTGGTGAGAAAATTCAAGCTACGGCTAAAAGGATTATTTAAGATAGAAAATCATCAAGAGAGCATGCACGATTTCATCAATGAAATGAAATACACCACATTAAGACCTCCTAACATCAATAATCGACTCTCGATCTTGGAAAACTCGTGCAAATCAACCTATCAAGACATCCGACACGAATGTTATCTCTCATTAAGCATGTGCCCTCACAACACAAGAGAGTTACCCCATGTTCACTCATAAAATTTCCAAAGCACTACATGTAGGGGTATGTGAATAAGATTACGCTCGCTCTCCCAAAGAATTGACATGCATCATCTCGTGAACCATAAGCTTGCCCAACATGCATCATCTCGTGAACCATAAGCTTGCCCTTAGTGTTTTACTCCACTAATTTGAGGATGCATGACGTAAGATCACGTAGGACTTAATGGGTTGTAATGTAAGCTAAGGAACTAGTAAATACCAGGCTAACCAATAATAGTAACTAGCTTCTCCAAGTGCTTTTAATAAACCCCACATTCATTACGGACATTGCTTCTTCCTCAATCCTCATCACTCTTGAATTTTCTCTTTGTTTTTGTTCCCATTTCTTTAGGCACACTCAACTTACTAGTGAAGAGTATTTAGCAATTTTTTTTCATTCATTGATTTTCCTACTCTCTACTAATAATTAATCAATTTCAAACAAGTGCACCTTTGTCCTTTTCTTTAACTTTCACAACTACCACTTTCCCTTCCGTTTCAAGTTTCTCACTCCTTCACTCTTTGAGAAAATTGTTTTTTTTTCTTAAGCGCTTAGGAGTTTTGGATCAAATTCATCGCTAATTGAAAAAAAGGGATTAAGCTTGGTTTGTATCTATCAAAGAATAGGCTAAAGGCTCAATGGGGCTAACTAGGATTTAACATTCAAAGTGGGTACGATAAAGGAGAAAATTTTGGTTCATTCAAAGAAATGCCTACATCCTTTTCTACAATTCACATCCTTCATTTCGTTTAATATACACACCAGGAAAGTTCTAGACACTTCACAATAGCATGGAATATTCGAAAACTCACACTCACTGCACATACTCAACTTAAGACATATTCACAGACTCTTCATTCAGTTAATTACAAGAATTCACTAATTAAGCCTTGATCACACCGAGTCGAATTCTAGGGCCTAGGTATCTCAACATGTTTAACACATTTGCATGCTTCTTTACGAATCGCACTTGCATCTTACAATCATGTGTAGCACATAACAACAATGTCGAACCATTAATTAGCTACACATTTGGAAAACAAACGAAAGAAAAAAAAATCTAAACCTATCGACTAAATTTCCCTTAAGAAGGTCGTCATCCATCCATCATAGGAAACAATCTCTACCTAAGACGTCGGTTCAAGGGGACTATTCTCAAAAAAATCATCAAAAACAAAAACCGAGAAACCCAAACAAAATAATCGATAGAAAAAAATAAATATAATAAAAAATTTACACATAGCTTACTATTTATTACATCACCAGCTACCACAATTTCATCAGCCACATTACATGAAACACAGAGTCACAGAGTAACAAATAGCACATCCACAAAAGCAAAAACACAAAAAGCCTTTCTACACTAGCACCTAACTACTCCCACCCCACACTTAATCAGAACACTGTCCCCAGTGTTCACATATCTGCAATTAGAAACAAAGTATGGGTGGTGTAACTCCCTGATCAATCAAAATAGTCAATCTCCTCATCAAGTGCCAGTGCCTCATCGCCAATATCAAAATCGTCCCCACCGTCTTCCTCCGACTCAATGTCCGAGTCCTCCCGGTTTGTTTCCTCATCAGTAGGGATGTCGTCATCAACTGGTTCTACAAATGCAGGCCCAACTCGGCATAAAGCTCGGGCATGCTCATTGAATGGATAATCCATGTCGAGCTGCCACAATTCATCCTCCCTAGCAGGCCTTCCACCAATGCGCAGTTGCAACATCTGCATCCCATACATTCAGGCCATGTATTGATCATCTCGAGCATGTTGCTCGGCTAGTGTAAGCACAGTCCCATATGTAGTATCAGGTGCTTTAGTTTTAGTGACATCCAAAGCACGCCGGTCAATCTGAGGAATGTAGTCCAGGGCCTCTTCTTCAATACCATGGCCTCTGAGGAAAGCGGTGAGAAGACCACTGAACTCATACCGATGCCCCTGCTGCTGTCTGGCTCTCACTGAACTCATACCGATGCCCCTGTTGATGTCTAGCTCTCTTCATGGCGGAGATGATCACAACTCCAACATTAATTTTCAGCCCTTTCATCAGTGCATAGACCAGACAAACTCTATCTCGGGTGACATCAGTCATGTGCACCCCCGAGATCAGATAAGAACAAACTATCTTTAACCATATATGAGCTTCTCTGTTCATCTGGGAATATGGCAATGTCTGGTGGTATCCCCTTTCCTTGTGACAACTCCACTTGGCTGTTGATCGAGCTCCACATAAAGTGTGTTTGATATGTGCATATGGTGGAGTGATGTTCAGTTGGTGAAGGACATGAGCGTCTGTGTCCCGCGCCCCCAGGATTGCATTTACATGTTGTGGTTCAACAGTAACCACCTACCCTCTGATTTTGATGGTGTGGCTGCGCAAAGTTGGGTTCCAGTTAGTGTAGAATTCCCGGATAAGATGGAGATTGCACTCTTTGGGTTCTTCAAAAATGAAGTTTAACCCAGCAGTGTCAATCCTATGTAGGATCCTTGGGAATTCCTGTGCTAGTGGTTCCCGTGCTATTTGTTCCTCCAGGAAATACTTGCTTTCCTTGTGTTTGGAATACCATTTCTTCCCCTCATCTGTCTCCCATCTTATTCCATATTGTTTTCGTTGCCCTCGAGGAACAGATGGTGCTGCTGGTACTGCTGCCCCAATTCTTACTATTTTTTTGCTGGCGCCAGATGTGGATGCGCCCTTGCCATTATCCTGCCTTCCAGACATTTGTCCTGTGCATTTGAAAACATACAGTTCAACTGTTATTCAAGGCATAGTTGGCTATGACTAAGGTTGGGCTTAACTGGATCACCCCACACTTAGTCGTTAGCCACAGTCAACCCAATTCGATAAGAACATTCACACATTTTTTTCAGTTCTTAATTCCCGACACGTTTAGTGCATTTATTGTTTTCTGCAGAATTTGCTTAATCTCCCTGTTAGTTTGGGGATTTTACGCTGTCGCCACCTGTGCCGCACCCCATACTTACCTAACAAGTTTTTGAACCCTGCATTCACAAAATGTGCCCCTCCATCACTGATAATAGCTCGGGGCGTATCAAACCTGGTGAAAATCTGCTTCTTCACAAATTTTGTCACCACCTTGTTGTCGTTCCTGGGACAAGCTACTGCCTCGACCCACTTAGACACATAGTACACTGCTACCAAGATGTAACGATTACCAAATGACGGTGGAAACGGGCCCATAAAGTCTATCCCCCATACATCGAAAACCTCAACTTCTAATATCTGATGCAATGACATCTCCTGTCTCCTATCGATTGTGCCTATTCTTTGACATCTATCACATATTTTGACATAATCTGTAGCGTCTCTGAATAGTGTGGGCCAAAAGAAACCTGACTGCAGCACCTTGTGAGCTTTTCACTCTCCTCCAGGATGACCTCCATACAGCGATGAATGACAACTCCTCAGCACTTCTACAATCTAACTTTCTTGAATGCATCGCCTCATCACTTGATCCGATCCTTGCTTAAATAGATACGACTCATCCCACATGTAGTACCGAGAATCATGCCTCAACTTCTTCCTTTGCTGAGCCATTGCCTCAGGTGGGTATACTCCACTTACCAATAAGTTCACAATTACTGCATACCAAGGGATTTCAGCTTCATTTATTGCCAAGAGTTGTTCATCGGGGAAGTCTTCTATGATGCTTTCACCTTCCTTCACATGCGAACGGTTCTCTAACCGTGATAGGTGATCTGCAACCTGATTCTCGCTTCCCTTTCTGTCTCAGATCTCCAGATCAAACTCTTGCAGCAACAATATCCACCTGATTAGCCTGGGCTTCGCATCCTTCTTGCCAAACAAGTACTGAATCGCTGCATGATCAGTATATACCACCACTTTTGACCCCACCAGATAGGATCTGAACTTGTCAAATGCAAACACTAAAGCCAGCATCTCCTTCTCCATGAGTGTATAATTGACTTGAGCAGCGTCCAGTGTTTTGCTTGCATAATAAATGGAATGAAAAATTTTACTCCTACGCTGCCCCAATACAGCTCCTACATCCACGTCACTTGCATCACACATCAACACAAAAGGATGTTCCCAATCAGGAGAAATAAGAATAAGCGCTTCCACCAGCTTTTGTTTTAGCTCCTCGAATGCTTGTACACAATCCTTGTCAAATTCGAACTTCACCTCTTTTTCTAGCAACTGGCATATCGGTCTAGAAATTTTTGAGAAGTTCTTGATGAACCGTCTGTAAAACCCAGCATGTCCTAGAAAGCTGCGAACACCCTTCACTGACACTGGTGGTGGTAGCTTTTCAATCACCTCAATCCTTGAAAGATCGACTTCCAACCCTTTACATGACACCTTATGGTTAAGAACGATACCCTCCTTGACTAAAAAGTGGCACTTTTCCCAGTTGAGCACCAGGTTTGAGTCTTCACATCGAGCTAACACCCTGTCAAGATTCTGTAGATACATAGCAAACGAATTACCGAAAATAGAAAAGTCATCCATAAATACCTCAACAAAATCTTCCACCATCTCATGGAAGATCGCCATCATGCATCGCTGGAATGTGGCTGGTGCATTGCAAAGACCAAATGGCATTCTCCTGAAATCATATGTCCCATAAGGACATGTAAAAGTAGTCATCTCTTGATCCTCCAGTGCTATGGCTATTTTATTATAGCCGGAATACCCATCCAGAAAACAATAACATTCCTGACCAGCCAACCTGTCCTAAATCTGATAAATGAATGGAATAGGATAATGATCTTTCCTCGTGGCCTCATTGATCTTCCTGTAATCCATGCAAATTTGCCAGCCCGTGACTGTGCGTGTGGGAATCAGCTCATTCTTTTCATTGGTGACCACGGTCTTCCCTCCTATCTTCGGAACGCACTGATTTGGGCTAACCCATTCACTGTCTGAGATAGTATATACCACACCTACATGAAGCCAATTGATCACCTCCTTTCTGACTACATCTTTCATCACCGGATGCAACCTCCGCTGATGTTGCACGGTTGGTTTGGATCCTTCTTCCATAAATATCCTGTGCGTACAGAAAGCTGGACTAATCCCCTTGATGTCTTACATCTTCCAACCCATAGCTCTCTTCCGCCTCTTACGGACCACCAATGCATCTTTCACTTGTGCATCTGTCAGTTCTGCTGAAATGATGACTGGCAAGGTGTCATCTTCACCCAAAAATACATACTGCAGATCTGGAGGCAATGTCTTTAACTCCAACTTCGGTGCCTCCTCAATTGATGGCCTTGGCGAGGGTTCCAAGGACCTCTTCAACAGTTCAAAGTCCTGCTTCCCGAAGAACTATTTTGGCTCATTCAAAGTCTGAACCATCTCATATGTAGCACTGTTCCCAAAATGATCATAGCCCACCAAGGCTCTCTCCAATGGGTCTTGTGAGTCAATAATCTGAAGGGTCGATTCTTGATTTAAAACACTGATTGCTGATAGCTCCTCATAAATGGCCGGTATCTTCATGGCCTTGTACACATCAAAAACCTCTACTTTTTTCATGCGCTTGCATGGTTAGATGTCCAGCAGCCACATCGATTAAGGCTCGCCCGGTTGCCAAGAAGGGACGTCCCAAAATAAATGGAACTTCCGCATCTGGCTCAAAATCAAGAATTATAAAATCCACCGGGAAAATAAGGGAGCCCACTTGCACTAGCATATCCTCCACAATACCATCAGGTCTGGCCAATGAATGGTCAGCTACCTGTAAGATCATAGTTGTGGGTCTAGGGCTACCCAGCCCCAACTTCTTAAACACTGATGTTGGCATCAAGTTTATGCTTGCTCCCAAATCACACAATCCGCGAGCTTGAATAGACCGCCCAATTGTAATCTTAATAGTGAAGCTCCCAGGATCCTTGAGCTTTGTCGGTAATCTATTCTGTATTCGGGAGGTGCACTCCTCAGTAGGCGCCACTGTAGCATACTTCATCAATCTGCTTTTGTTTGCTACAATGTCCTTGATGTACTTGGAATATTTCGGCACTCCCTGCAAAACATCAACTAAAGATAAATTAATATGTACCCGTTTCAGCACTTTTATGAATTTCTTGAAGCAATCTTCGTC
The DNA here is from genome assembly GCA_035772735.1 of Datura wrightii. Lineage (NCBI taxonomy): Eukaryota > Viridiplantae > Streptophyta > Magnoliopsida > Solanales > Solanaceae > Datura > Datura wrightii. Next base: position 120,905,389 of record JASDFA010000016.1, read on the forward strand.
CTTGTGCTTTTTCAATCTCTGTGGAAACGGGGGCGGTGGTCTTTCTATCTCGGTTGCCTTTTCCTTCCCCCTCACATCATCATGTCCTTCATCATTTTTTGTCGCTCCAGATTGCTGAGGTGGCCTTTCTGGCTCCACCTCCTTTAGTTAAATTCCACACCTGGTAGTAACTGCATTGACCTGCTTAGGATTTGGGTCTGTATCACTTGGTAATCCTCCCCTCGGTCTGGTGTTTGAGCTCCAGCTAACTGTCCAAACAGATACTCCAATGCCTTTGTAGCTAACTGTTGATTTTTCATGTCAACAACTAATTTTACATAATTAGCCTGCATCTGTGCTTGGTTAGCTATTATGGTTTTGAACATATCCTCGATGTTGCTAGGTGGAGGAGGTGCATTGTTTCCTCTATATTGTGGTTGAAAATTGTGATGCCCCCCTTGGTTTCTCTGCACGCCTTGATTTGAACTCTTTCCTTGATGACTAGTACTCCCCCATGAAAAATTCGGATGATTCCTCCAATTTGGGTTGTAACTATTGCCATACTGCTGATTACCATTCCTCTGGGCGTTTCGAACAAAATCCACTGAATCTAGATTGGCACCACAACACTCAGCTGAGTGTTCACTACTTCCACAGACTTCACACCATACCTAATGAACTGCATTGACTGAGGCTTGTGCCTGGCTCAAGCTCATATTGCTGAAATGGGTGTTAAGTTGATTTTGCAAAGCAGTTATCTATGCAGCGATAGTTGTAAAACCATCCACCTCAAAGACCCATGTGGCTTTCTTTGATCCTCCTCGAGTTGAATCCGCATTCCATTATGGATTTGTTACACCCCGTAAATTTCCGGCATATAGATGACCTATTCGCATGTTGGTTAAGAGTATTTGAAAGCCATACATGCTAGAAAAAGGCCCGGGGAAAGATCGGACAAGCGCCAAGTTGGCGCGTCGCAAGGCAAATTGCAACTTATAAATCGCATTCCAGGAATGCGACTTATAAATCGCATTCCCTGAATGCGACTTATAAGTCCCTATTATATAACCCCTCTACTTCGGATAATTTTCATAACATTCCAGAAAGGACGCGAGAGAAACAGAGGGAACGTAAGGTATTTGATAATTTCCTTTCGATTACGCTGTCAAACGCGGTCCAAACTCGAATCAACCTCAGGTACCGAGGTATTTAGCTGCAGGGAGCATTCCTACAGATTTTGTTTCGCGAAATACGGCCGACGAATCGTTGAGCTACCGGACTAAGGTAAGTAGAATTGCTCCAAACTAGTGTCTATGTGCTCCTAGCTGTGAAGTGAGTACTTCTCCCTTCTGGACTTCTGAAAAATAGCGAGTTTTTGATCGTCTTTCGATAAGCCTAAGTTTAGGCTATAATTATATCGAAAGTGATGTTGTTCTTTAGAATGAAGCTATATTTAGTATTAATTAGCGTATACATGAATGCAGTTGGGAGAAATAGCTGGAGTATTGACCGAGCCTCGTCCGACAGACGGATAACTCGAGGTTAAGGTATGTAAAGTCAATTTCTTCGAAAAGTTAGTAGCTTTAGCCTTGTATAGTTCAATAAACTCCGTAGTAGAATTCCCGGAGTTGAATGTTAAGTATTGTGCAAAGTTCAGTAGACCTAGTTTGCGTTGTTATATTGTATTCAGTCTGAAAGTTAGAAAAGCATGTGCCCAAGGGCAATTTAGTATTTCAGATTCAGTATAGCCTATTATGTGAATAGCAAGCATGTTGTAGAATAAAAAGGAACAGATTTTCATAATAAAAGTCAGTAAAGAAAGATCAGATAGACAGACAGTTATGGCTACACACTAGCCATTCAGACAGACAGTATCTTGGCTACAGATTAGCCATACAGTTAAATAGAGATTTCAGAATCAGTATAATCAGTAAAGAATCAGTTCAGTATAGAAACAGATCAGAATAAGAAGTTAGATTCCAGATAGTCTTTTCAGTTATACATGCTTGCTATTTCTATGTGCTATTTGTTTGTTGAGACTTGTTGTGGCATGTGGGCACCCTTTTAGCATCCCTACCGCCCCTGGGTTATAGCTGTGTCGATACCAGATTCAGATACCGCCACCAGCTGGGCGATGCCGTCCGCCTAGAGGACGATGATGGCCGACCACCATGATAATACGGTCCAGACCACCCTGCTTGCAGGGGTAGTTCAGTTTACTCTGCACAGAGCCAGTCCACCCTGTTTACAGGGGCAGAACACTCTGTGTGCGCTTTTGGCCGGGGGCAGACTCAGATACAGATTTCTATAAAATTACCCTATTGCGTGCTTGCACCCAGGGGCAGTTTTTATTACACACCCCGTGTGCACTTGCGCCCAGAGGCAGGAGTCTTCGGACTCAGACACAGTTTATTGTCAGAGGCCAAGGCCTGAGCTACGTACCCAAGGGGGTCGGTAGGAGGAGCTCACAGTTATCAGATGAGTGAAGTGACTTATTTTTGGTTGGTTTTGACCCGGGTAGGGGTATATAGATTGTTTGCTTGCTTGGCGCCATCCGACTTATGGGGGTTGGTATTGGCTCTTGCTTGCTAGTTGTATATCTATTTATGTGCTCTATATATTATATACTAGCTACTAGACAGCAGGCCGTCGCGTCTACAGGTACGCCTCTGCCTTATCAGTACAGAAAGCTTGAGTCAGTTTATATCAGCTTCTTCAGATTCAGCTATCTCCTGCTATACAGAAATGCTTGTTATGCTATCTATATTCAGTTGTTTTCAGTTGTATTACTTCAGTTGCTTTGCATACTCAGTACCAATGGTACTGACGCCCAGTGGGGCACTGCATTACTTGCCTGTAGGTACTCATAGACGAGGAGGCGATCCCTCGTGATTCCAGTCAGCTATTGAGTATTCAGCTCCTGTCATCCGGAGTCTGAATTCCAGAGGTGTATTTTGTTTTCTTTTGTTGTACAGTACGGGTAGGTCGGGGCCCTGTCCCGATCATTTCTATTGTTATTCCTAGAGGCTTGCAGTATGTATATGTTTCCCTGTGGTCAGTCGAGCCGGTCGTGTGAGGCCGTGCAACTTGTTATAGTTATTTGTTATTTCTGTTCCTGTTGGCCGTGTGTGGCCACAACCAGTCAGTAAAGGTGACCTTGACGGTCACGTATTTATTTAGCGTGCTATTGTTAAGTTACATGGAACTAGACAGCATGGTGGACTTGCCGGCCCGCATAGGTTCCCCTACAGTAGTATGTTTCTGGTTAGCTGGTTTTCAGGTACAGGTAGCTATAGGCCTGTTGGCCGGGAGCTGTGTTTACAGCCGTTATATAGCCCTTTGTTTCCAGGAATTTGAGTTAGAGCCAGCCAGGCACCAGATGTTCTTTGGCTCACCAGATAGCAGTCTAGGTCCTCCTAGGGCACCAGGTGCCAGTCATACCCCCCGGGGCGGGGCGTGACAAACTTGGTATCAGAGCAGGTCGTGTGTCCCAGGGAGTCTGCAAGCCATGCTAAGTAGAGTCTTGTCTATGGATGTGTTGTGCACCACATACTATAGGCAGGAGGCTGCGAGGCATGATAGGATGGTTACCCTTCCTTCTCAGTCAGTCGTGCTTTAGAGCGGTACAGTATTGGGCGGAGTCTCTAAAAATTTACCGTATTCTTTGATTACAGATACAAAGGCAGATCAGCATTACCCTATTACAGGCCGAAGATCAGATATAGCAACAGAAGAGGGCATCAACCAGTTACAAGATACTTACGGCAGCAGGAGGAGGTACCAGAGACCTCCCAGCGTGATACCTTTATGGGTACTATTCCTAGTATACGTTGATAACGTCAGAATAGAAGGTCAGAAGTATAATGTATATACGAGTTGATTTATTTATTAGCTATATAAGATCTGATTAAGATTACAGACAAGGTCAGACCACCAGGTAAGTATGAGAAAGAGAGGGAAATGCAGGAATCCCAAATACATCCTTTCGGATATGGTACAGTTAAATGTTTCTATTTGTTGCAAAAAAAAGGGGCTATTCCTACCTCTTGATTTTGATTCCAGTATAGTAAAGGGGCATAAGACTTGAGATGGGGTTTCCAAATCAAGCAGTAAGTAAAGATGGGTTGATTGATCCTAGTAAGTATTAGAAAGTATAAAGAGCAGGTACCTTGAACCCTAGAGTTCAGCTTAAGTAAGATGAGGGGAAGAAGCAGGAATGTCAGATCTTGTGGGGAAAATTAGAATTACCCTCGGATTGATAAAATATCGTATTAAGGATTAAGCCTCAGGCTGACAGTAAGATTGCGGTTCAGAATACCGCAGTATGTCCGCTATGGAGAAGTTAAGAAGTTACCGATACAGCAATTCTAATCTAGTGTGACCTAGAGATAAGGCCCAGCAGACAGTCATGGGCTCTCAATATATGCTAAGTAAGGCCACAAGATTCGAACGTTGACCCCACATCGCAAGAGTGGCGGAATTTCAAACAGCAGACAATAACTAAAGTGTTTATGTTTGTTACTTTCAGAATGGGGTGACAATACAACGAAATGTTAAGAGAAGGCAGGAGGTATTATTAGACCATAGAAGCAGTATATCATGTATAATATGAAATTTAGCAAAGTGTGTCAGAGATTACGTATCACCACAGAATTCAGTATGTATTGTACGTATTTATTAATATATATCTATGCAGATAATAAATATGCTATGAGCAGCTGCTAATAGGGGTTACAATCACACAGATGCATATTAGTGCTGGGAAGTATATACAAATTGCATTGCAGGACCCTTGTCAAAAATAAAAAGAGAAAAGAGCGAGGAGAAAAAAGAGAAAAGCGAAAAAGAAGGGGCAAGTTAAGTGTGATTTACGTACGAATCCATAGAAACTGTCTCAACTCTCAGTTATTAAGTTAACAGACTTATATGTTGTTGTCAGATCTAGGTTTTAGAAGCTTACAAGAGTTAGTAACCTGAATCAGATGGCTAGATGATAAGGGCACAGTTAGACAGTCTAACGACTGGCTGTACGCTCGTACTGGTAGGGAAGCATCCCTAAAATTTATTAGCTTTATCGCATATGCCAGAACAAGAATTTTTCCAGTATGTTAAGTGGTCGTACATCATTTTCCCAGCCTTGTAGGTGAGAGTCGACCTTAGTCAACCTAGCAATTATTACGTGGAACACCCCGCAAGTTAGCTAGCCGTCTGAGTCGGACAAGCCCGTGGGCACCCCAAGAAAGGGTCCACATCAGTAGTCAGTGACAGACTAGTACTTCAGCTGGTTCTTGTAAGGTATTCAGATACAAAGCCCTAGTAGAAGGCCAGTATTTACAGAATAGCTCATAAGACCGAGAATTCCCCAGAATAGCAGTATAAATCCAAGTGGATACACACAAGGTGTAAGAAAGTGATAGTATCCTGTTAGCACAGTGTTTATTAAGACCAAGAGATCAGTAGACTCCCCGTGAAGATCCAGAGATTGATCGCCTGGGAGTAAGTTTGATTAAGCCCAGCCTTATAGTGGTTCAAGCAAAATAACAAAGCAATTTGATGCCCACAAGACTGCAGTATGCATGAACTATAAGTACTCAAGTAGAATAGTTAGAGCATTGTTAGACTACTGCCACATTCGGATCATTCAACCCGACTATTCAGTTATTTAAGGTTATGCAGCCAGATCATTAGAGGTCATGATCAATATCAGGATCCTCTAATTTGATAAAGGCATAAGGTGTGCAGGCGGTCGTTCAGGTTATCACAGCAACAAGTAGCCTTAGCATGTGGCCAGAAGGCCAGATAAGCTCTAGTTACGCCAGTAAACTACCTGTTGATCTCTTCGGCAAGACAAGCCAGTATGACCGTCAATTATATGTCGAGTTCTCTAAGTATGAATATGTTATATCAGTCAAGAAGCGATAATGGAGCAGCAAACGCTCTTAGCTATAGATCTATTAGGAATGTGGCGTATTTGCAACCCAAGCAACGGAAGTTGGCCAGAGAGATACATCGATTGGTCAATTTAGTCGTTCGTGTGATAGAAATGAAGGACAACAGAGCGGTAATCTAGAACACCTCCGTGCTGTCATCAGTTGTGAAAATAAAAGAATGATAGTATAAGAATCCTGACCTGGTTAACAGGGGAAGGCGCCAGATTTCCAGGTAACAGAGGATGGAGAGCTACGTCGTAAAGGCCATCTCTGTGTTCCAGATGTTTCAGGGCTCCGCTAGCAGATCATGAATGAGGTACATTACGCCCGTTATTCTTTACACCCCAGCGCGACCAAAATGTACCATGACATTAAAGAAAACTACTGGTGGCTAGATTTAAAAAAAAGAAAGAAATTGCAAAAAAATTGCTGAATTTGTAGCCCGGTGTCCTAACTGCCAGCAGGTGAAAGCAGAACATCAGAAACCAGGCAGTTTGACTCAAGACATAGTTGTGCCTCTCTGGAAGTGGGAAGCAGTAAATATGGATTTTGTGGCAGGATTACCCCGTACTAAACATGGACATGACTCTATATGGGTGATAGTTGACAGATTGGCCTAATCAGCCCATTTCCTGCCAGTGGAAACTACCTTCTAGGCCAGATTATGTGGAGTTGTATATCCGAGAAATATTCAAGTGGCACGGAGTACCAGTATCCATTATTTCAGACAGAGGATTTACGGCTAGATTTTGGAAGTCATGTCAGGAAGGTCTGGGAACGCAGATTAAATTGAGCACAGCATTCCACCCTCAGACAGATGGACAGGCGAAACACACAATTCAGACGCTCGAAGATATGTTGCGAGCGGGTGTGTTAGATTTCGGTGGTAGCTGGATTGAGCATTTGCCCCTAATCAAGTTTACTTATAATAATAGCTATCACTCAGCTATCCAGATGGCGCCTTTCGAGGCTTTATACGGGCGAAAGTGTAGATCGCCGGTTGGCTGGTTTGAAATAGGGGAATCAGCGATAATTAGGCTAGATATTGTTCAGCAGTCAGAAGAGAAAGTAAAGCTTATCAGAGAACGCCTACTGACTGTACAGAGCCGCCAGAAATCATATGCTGATGTGCTGGAGTTTAATGTGAATGACTGGGTATTATTGAAAGTATCTCCGATAAAAGGGGTGATGAGATTCGGCAAGAAAGGTAAGCTCAGTCCAAGATTTGTTGGGCCCTATCAGATTCGTCGAAGGATAGGCCGAGTAGCATATGAGTTGAACTTGCCTCGAGGGCTAAATCCGTTCATCCCGTCTTTCATGTATCCATGCTAAGGAAATGCTTGGGAGACCCGTCAAGAGCAGTTCCAGTCCAGGATATCCAGGTTACGAAAGAGCTGGCCTATGAAGAGGTTCCAGTAGCTATCCTAGACAGACAGATTAGCAAATTGAGAAGTAAAGATATTGCGTCTGTCAAAGTATTGTGGCGTAACAGAAATCGAGAGGAGATGATGTGGGAGGCGGAGGAAGATATGAAAGCTAGATATCCTCACCTGTTCCAGGCTTAGTCAGGCGACAGGTATGTCCTTATTACTACTTATGCAGTACCTTATGTTTGTATATATATAAATGAGAAACATTGATGTTTAGTTATCGAATGATTCTTATAGTATCGTGTGGAGTACCTGTATTGGACTTTTCTATGTTCAGGATTTTGGGATAGTCCAGATTACAAGGGAAACTCTGTCGAAATTTTCCAAAGAACAAGTTAAGCTAGATGAGTAGTTATCTATATACCAGCTTACATTCGAGGACGAATGTTCTTAAGGGAGGGAGAATGTTACACCCCGTAAATTTTCGGCATATAGATGACCTATTCGCATGTTGGTTAAGAGTATTTGAAAGCCATATATGCTAGAAAAAGGCCCGGGGAAAGATCGGACAAGCGCCAAGTCAGCGCGTTGCAAGGCAAAATGCAACTTATAAATCGCATTCCAGGAATGCGACTTATAAATTGCATTCCCTGAATGCGACTTATAAGTCCCTATTATATAACCCCTCTACTTTGGATAATTTTCATAACTTTCCAGAAAGGACGCGAGAGAAACAGAGGGAACGTAAGGTATTTGATAATTTCCTTTCGATTACGCTGTCAAACGCGGTCCAAACTCGAATCAACCTTAGGTACTGAGGTATTTAGCAGCAGGGAGCATTCCTACGGATTTTGTTTCGCGAAATACGGCCGACGAATCGTCGAGCTACCGGACTAAGGTAAGTAGAATTGCTCCAAACTAGTGTCTATGTGCTCCTAGCTGTGAAGTGAGTACTTCTCCCTTCTGGACTTCTGAAAAATAGCGAGTTTTTGATCGTCTTTCGATAAGCCTAAGTTTAGGCTATAATTATATTGAAAGTGATGTTGTTCTTTAGAATAAAGCTATATTTAGTATTAATTAGCGTATACATGAATGCAGTTGGGAGAAATAGCTGGAGTATTGACCGAGCCTCATCCGACAGATGGATAACTCGAGGTTAAGGTATGTAAAGTCAGTTTCTTTGGCAAGTTAGTAGCTTTAGCCTTGTATAGTTCAATAAACTCCGTAGTAGAATTCCCGGAGTTGAATGTTAAGTATTGTGCAAAGTTCAGTAGACCTAGTTTGCGTTGTTATATTGTATTCAGTCTGAAAGTTAGAAAAGCATGTGCCCAAGGGCAATTTAGTATTTCAGATTCAGTATAGCCTATTATGTGAATAGCAAGCATGTTGTAGAATAAAAAGGAACAGATTTTCATAATAAAAGTCAGTAAAGAAAGATCAGATAGACAGACAGTTATGGCTACACACTAGCCATTCAGACAGACAGTATCTTGGCTACAGATTAGCCATACAGTTAAATAGAGATTTCAGAATCAGTATAATCAGTAAAGAATCAGTTCAGTATAGAAACAGATCAGAATAAGAAGTTAGATTTCAGATAGTCTTTTCAGTTATACATGCTTGTTATTTCTATGTGCTATTTGTTTGTTGAGACTTGTTGTGGCATGTGGGCACCCTTTTAGCATCCCCACCACCCCTGGGTTATAGCTGTGTCGATACCAGATTCAGATACCGCCACCAGCTGGGCGATGCCGTCCGCCTAGAGGACGATGATGGCCGACCACCATGATAATATGGTCCAGACCACCCTGCTTGTAGGGGTAGTTCAGTTTACTCTGCACAGAGCCAGTCCACCCTGTTTACAGGGGCAGAACACTCTGTGTGCGCTTGTGGCCGGGGGCAGACTCAGATACAGATTTTTATAAAATTACCCTATTGCGTGCTTGCACCCAGGGGCAGTTTTTATTACACACCCCATGTGCACTTGCGCCCAGAGGCAGGAGTCTTCGGACTCAAACACACTTTATTGTCAGAGGCCAAGGTCTGAGCTACGTACCCAAGGGGGCCGGTAGGAGGAGCTCATAGTTATCAGATGAGTGGAGTGACTTATTTTTGGTTGGTTTTGACCCGGGTAGGGGTATATAGATTGTTTGCTTGCTTGGCGCCATCCGACTTATGGGGGTTGGTATTGGCTCTTGCTTGCTACTTGTATATCTATTTATGTGCTCTATATATTATATACTAGCTACTAGATAGCAGGCCGTCGCGTCTACAGGTATGCCTCTGCCTTATCAGTACAGAAAGCTTGAGTCAGTTTATATCAGCTTCTTCAGATTCAGCTATCTCCTGCTATACAGAAATACTAGTTATGCTATCTATATTCAGTTGTTTTCAGTTGTATTACTTCAGTTGCTTTGCATACTCAGTACCAGTGGTACTGACGCCCAGTGGGGCGCTGCATTACTTGCCTGCAGGTACTTATAGACGAGGAGGCGATCCCTCGTGATTCCAGCCAGCTATTGAGTATTCAGCTCCTGTCATCCGGAGTCTGAATTCCAGAGGTGTATTTTGTTTTCTTTTGTTGTACAGTACGGGTAGGTCGGGACCCTGTCCCGATCATTTCTATTGTTATTCCTAGAGGCTTGCAGTATGTATATGTTTTCCTGTGGTCAGTCGAGCCGGTCGTGTGAGGCCGTGCAGCTTGTTATAGTTATTTGTTATTTCTGTTCCTGTTGGCCGTGTGTGGCCACAACCAGTCAGTAAAGGTGACCTTGCCAGTCACGTATTTATTTAGCGTGCTATTGTTAAGTTACAGGGAACTAGACAGCATGGTGGTCTTGCCGGCCCACATAGGTTCCCCTATAGTAGTATGTTTCTGGTTAGCTGGTTTTCAGGTACAGGTAGCTATAGGCCTGTTGGCCGGGGGTTGTGTTTACAGCCGTTATATAGCCCTTTGTTTCCAGGAATTTGAGTTAGAGCCAGCCAGGCACCAGATGTGCTTTGGCTCACCAGATAGCAGTCTAGGTCCTCCTAGGGCACCAGGTGCCAGTCATACCCCCCGGGGCGGGGCGTGACAGGATTTCCCTGCGAAATACGGTTTAATAAAGTGTAAAGCTCTTCGTAGGTCTTCTCCAATGCCTGCCCACCGGCTGCTGAATCTAACAAAATCTTTGTATGTAGTTCCAAACCCTCAATGAACATATGCACCAACACATCATTAGACTGGTGATAATGAGGACAATCCCTTAGCATTGACTTGAACCTCTCCCAAGCTGATACAAATTCTCACCCTCTCTTTGTTTGAAACTTAGAATCTGTCTTCTAAGTCTTGCTGTATTCCCTGATGGAAAGAATCGTATCAAAAACTTCCTTGCAAGGTCATCCAAAGTAGTGATAGAATTTGAAGGTTCAGCTTTCAACCACCTCTTTGCTTCCCCCAACAGTGAGAACGGGAATAATGTAAGCCTCACATAGTCAGATGACACTCCAGCGGGGATATAGGTGTCACTTATCTCCAAAAAGTTTTGGAGATGTTGTTGTGGATCTTCATGAGGGAGACCTGTAAATTGCCCGCTGGCGTGCAATAGCTGCACCATATTCTGCTTGAGTTCGAATCTCCCTCCTGGCTCCGGTCTGCGAATGTTGGATGTTACATTATTTGCGTGTGGGATTGCCACTTCCGGACCGGTCTCGCTGCCATCTCTTCGGGCACTAAAACTGCCCTTGGTGGATTCTATTGCTACTCCAGAATTGCCTGCCTTAATAATTACAGCTTCTTCTCTAGAGCTTCCCTTCTTTGTCGATGAAATTGTCTCTCTGGCTCTATAATTGAATCCACCAACTCCTTGTCTCTTGCCAGCGTTCAAACAAAAATTCAGTACCTGCAAGAGAAAGGCTAAGATCAAGTTGTCAACACTTATATCGAACTTGTAAACTAACACTAAGAGAATTAAATAACCAATTGGCAGTCCCCGGCAATGGCGTCAAAAACTTATTCAAACCCAACTACACGCAAGTGCACGTGGTCGTACAAGTAGTAAAGTGGCTTTATTTAAAGCCAAGTATTGATCCCACAGGGACTGTAATATGGCACAATTATCCTAATTGTTAGTAAGCGATTTTGTTCTGCAGGTCGACAACCAAACAAATAATGCTTTTGAGTTAAGATTAGTAGTTAATGTGAACCTAAGTGAATATTTTAAGTTAAAGTCTGAACAACAGCAATGAACAAGTTGAAGTTAAGGCAAACATGCAGGGATGTAATTTATTAATCAAAATTAGTTAATCTTCTCTTCGGTTGTTAGTCAGGAATTAATCACACATGGATTGGATCTTTCGACTTCTCACCAATTAAAGAATCACGAGACTTACATTACACATTTCTGTGATGCAAAAACCCCATGTTCTAGCCATACATAACACATTCCATAAATGATCAAATATGACATTACAGATATATTTCTATTCTGATTGTAAATATTCCCTTAATTTCTCAACCAAGGAAAGAACATATTCCACCAATTCACATCTATCCAATTAGTCTCCATTTCAGAATCGAAATTAGAATTCTAGAATATACATTAACATTGGCCAAACATTAATGTAGTAAAAACAAGAATTGGTAGAACAACCGTTATAGAGAAGATAAAAACTGAAATAATCATTAATTACATTCTTATGCAATTATCCTCAACCTCAGCAAAAGGTGAATTAGCCACTCATTTGTGGATTAAACATCTTCAAATAAGTAGAAATCATACAAGCAATTGAAATTAAAAAGGAAAAAGAAGAGAATTAACCCTAGGAATTCTTCTCATCAATTGCCTGCTATCCACGTTCTTGCTCAAAATGTCAGATGCTTTAAAATAAAACCTAAGTGTGCTATTTATAAAAGTGAGAAATTTTTCCTGGAATAACTGGCAACGTGGCACGGAGTGTATCGCGGAGCATCAGCTATGTGCCACGGCCCTAATGCGGAATTTCACTGGAACTTAGCTTCCAGGTAATTGTCTTCAACGTGGCACAGAGTGTATCGCGAAGCCTCAGCTCCGTGCCACGGTGCCATCGCGTACCTCCACTGCAACTTGGGGTTCCGGATAATTATCTTCAGCGTGGCACGGATTGTATCGCGGAGCCTCAACTCCGTGCCACACAGGTAATGCGCACCATCACTGGAAATCAAGAAAAAATTTCCTTCTCGACAGACTGCTTCCACTATGGTAGCGTGACACGGCCTCCATCGTGGAGCACCAAACTTGTCCAATTTCCTTGTTGACTTTTGCTTCTTGCTTCCGAGTCCATTTCCACACTTCATCAACTTGTAGATTAGCTTCCAAAAATTCCTTTCTAAAATGCAAAACAACACTAATCAGGTTGGTTAGTATAAATCCACATTTACATACAAATCACATGAGAATGCACACATAAAAGTGGATAAACAAGTAGAAATGAAGTATTAAAGTATCACTTGGGCATGCAATTATGCCCAAGATCAATCATCTTATGATACACGTTTCAGCTCTCAAGCTCATCCTCATACCTAGATCATCTTGGAGTGTACTTTCAGGTTATTGGTGAATCCTCATGTTCCGAGGGCCGTTTGACAGACACTCAAGCTATTATATGTTTCAGCACTTGTCGGGGTTAGTTGGGGTGTTGTCTCATCAACCCATCGTATGTAATAGAGGCTTTCAGACAGTATGTAGTACGCAGCTTGCATGTACGTCTTGATATTTCCTTACGTTATGATATGTTATGATTATGTTTACGTTTCCTCTATGCCTTGTGATTAGTCTTCCGCTTATAATGAATAAAGTTAGATGTACGCTTATGCCATGGATGGACTTGGGACCTCTCGGGGTTCCTTGTCCATGTTATGATCTAGGTCTACATTCGGGTCGTGATAAACTTGTATTAGAGCCTTAGGTTTTGAAGTGTCCTAGGGTGTCTGAAAGCCGCGTTGAGTAGAGTATTTTTCATGGGTGTGAAACGGCCATACTTATGATGGAGAGAGTACGAGACGTTTAGGAAATGTTCCCTTCTTTCATGATCTATTTCATACGATGAAAGGTCTTTCTATCCTTCTAATTCGTGCGACTCGCGATTGTGGAATCATGGCTCCCAAGAGTGTGAACGGAAGGATAAATGGGAATGGTAAAGGTCATAGAGATAGCAATGATCATGGGAATCAGCAGGCCCCACCTATTCAAGAACCCCAGGCACTAGAATCAGTTGCCCACGATGAGTTTCGGGCGGCTATACAGATATTGGCATAGGCCTTAACCGCTCAGGTCAACCAGCAGGTTGTTGTGCATATCCCACAGAATGGCAATGTGAAAGCGACCCGGATTAGAAACTTCTTGAGGATGAACCCTCCGGAGTTCCTTGGGTCTAAGGTGGATAAGGATCCGCATGATTTCATCGAGGAGATTCTAAAGATCACCTAGGTTATGGGGTTGGCCAATGGAGATTGCACTGATTTGACCTTCTATCAGCTTAAGGGGGTGGCCCACATATGGTTCAAATAGTGGAGAGATGCTAGGGAAGTGGGTGTAGGCCGTATCAGTTGGAAAGAGTTCGGCGCAACATTCTAGGATCGATTCTTTCCTCGGGAGATGAGGGAGAAAAAGGTCACCGAGTTTGTTAACTTAAAGCAGGGTGACATGTCCCTTTAGGAGTACACATTGGAGTTCACCTGTTTATCAAAGTATGGACCAGAGTTGGTGGCGGACCAGTGGGCCCGAGTGAGTCGATTTGTGCATCGGGTGGCGGACAATCTGGATAAAGACTACAGATTGCCATGTTGCATTGAGATATAGATTTCCTGCATTGTGTTTCTTGCTCAACAGATGGAGTCGGTGTATTAGAGGTAGAGAGAGGCCAAGAAGGCCAGGACCGACAGTTACAGGACTTCTCAGTTCACATTAGGGGGTGGACAACATCAGCAGTCTCAACATAGGTCTATTTCTCCAGCACCATCATCGGCCTGTAGGCCATTTAGTTTTCGAGCGGATCGAAGGAGTAGGGCTAAAGATTCGAGAGGCCAGGGCAGCATGCTGATAGAGCGCACTTTCCCATCTTGTGCGAAGTGCGGCAAGAATTATGTCGGGAAGTGCCTAGTCAGCTCGGATGCTTGTTTCGAGTGTGGAAAACACGGACATAGCCTTAGGGATTGCCCTTCAACCAGATTGGGGATAGGTGGAGCCCATATGCCAGTAGCCAGTTCAGCCATTTCAACAGCACATCCACCTCACCAGGGTTCCTCGACCAGTTCAGCTGGCAGTCAGCATCAAAGTAGGTTTTATGCTTGAGCACCCCGTTGGGAGAAGGAGGTCTCCCCAGATATGGTCATTGGTATGTTTCGTGTTTTTCATATCGATTTTTATGCTTTTCTAGATTTAGGGGCTACTTTGTCTTTTGTGACTCCTTACATTGCTAGTATCCTTGGAGTTAGTCCCGAGACTCTATCAGAACCATTTTCGGTTTCTGCTCTTGTCGATGATTTGGTTGTAGATAGGTTGGTATATAGAGGATGCCCGATAACTATATTGCATAAAGTCACCTCCACGGACCTTGTAGAGTTAGCTATGACTTATTTTGATATTATTCTCGGCATGGATTTGTTGTATGCGTGTTATGCTTTTGTAAATTTTAGAACCCATGCGGTGGATTTCATTTTCTGGGTGAATTAGTGTTGGAGTGGAAGGGTAGTTCATCCGTGCCAGTAGGCCGATTTATTTCATATCTCAAGGCCTGAAAGATGATTTCTAAGGGTTGCATGTACCATCTGGTCAGGGTTAAGGATGTTGAGTTCGAGACCCTAACGATCCAGTAAGTTTCGGTGGTGCGTGAGTATCCAAAGGTCTTTCTGGATGATTTTCCAGGTGTTCCTCCTAACCCTATATCTATCCCTCCTTACAGGATGGCTCCAACCGAGCTAAAGGAGCTAAAAGAGCTGTTGAAGGACCTATTAGATAAGGATTTTATCAGATCGAGCAGGTCTCCATGGGGTGCACCAGTGTTATTTGTCTGAAAGAAGGATGGTTCGCTTTGGATATGCATTGACTATCGGTAATTGAGAAAAGTCACCATTAAGAACTGGTATCCTTTACCGAGGATCGATGATCTGTTTGATCAGCTTTAGGGTGCCAAGTATTTCTCAAAGATAGATCTCAGGTCGGGGTATCATCAGCTCAGGGTTCGGGAAGGTGATATCCCCAAGACAGCCTTTAGGACGCGACATGGACATTATGAGTTTGTAGTTATGTCTTTTGGACTAACAAATGCTCCTGCAGCTTTTATGGACCCGATGAACAGGGTTTTCAAGGCATATTTGAGCATGTTCATGATTGTGTTCATTGATAACATCCTTATATACTCTCGGAGTGAGGAGGAGCATGCCGCTCATTTGAGAATAGTGCTTCATACCCTCAAGGATCGCCAGTGGTATGCTAAGTTTAGCAAGTGTGAGGTCTGGTTGAACTCGGTAGCATTTTCGGGCCATGTAGTATCAGGCGAGGGCATTAAAAGTAGATTCTCAGAGAATTGAGGTGGTGAAGTATTGGCCTAGACCAGTGAATCCCTCTGATATTCAGAGTTTCTTGCGCTTAGCTGGCTACTATCAGAGGTTCGTTGAGGGTTTCTCATCGACTGCAGCACCTTTGACCAAGTTGACTCAGAAAAGGGTGAAGGTCTAATGGTCATAGGCTTGTGATAAGAGCTTTCAAGAGTTGAAGGCTCTACTTATTTTCTCACCGATGTTGACCCTACCCGAGGGTACAATCGGTTTTGTAGTGTATTGTGATGATTCGAGAATTAGACTCTGTATGTATTGATGTAGTGAGGGAAGGTAATAGCATATGCCTCTAGACAGTTAAAGATCCATGAGAAGAATTACCCATCCCATGATCTAGAGTTAGCAGTGGTGGTATTCGCATTGAAGATATGGAGACATTACATATATTGGGTCCATGTGGATGTGTTTACGGACCACAAGAGCTTACAATATGTGTTCACGTAGAAAGATCTCAATCTTCGGCAAAAGAGGTGGTTGGAGTTACTCAAGTATTAAAATATGTGTGTTCTTTATCATGGGGGTAAGGCGAATATAGTAGCGGACACACTTAGCAAGCTCTCTATAGAGAGTGTGTACCATGTGGATAAAGGAAAGAAGGAGTTGGTGAAAGATGTACACCGACTCACAAGGTTGGGAGAGGTTGGTCGACTAGACCGATAGCGGTGTTGTTGTCCAGAACGGATCAGAATCGTCCTTGGTGACTAACGTGAAAGCTAGACAAGATGAGGATCTGATTTGGGTAAAGT
The DNA here is from genome assembly GCA_035772735.1 of Datura wrightii. Classification (NCBI taxonomy): domain Eukaryota; kingdom Viridiplantae; phylum Streptophyta; class Magnoliopsida; order Solanales; family Solanaceae; genus Datura; species Datura wrightii. The sequence goes on from JASDFA010000016.1 coordinate 120,921,989, forward strand.
TGAAAGAAGCCATTTGAAGTCAGAAGGTGGATGCCTTCTCCCAAGGGAGAGATGGTGTGTTTCGACACTAGGGTCGCCTATGTGTCCCAGTGTTGATTATTTGAGGAGGCAGATATTGCATGCGGCCCATGGATCTACGTATTCTATCCATCTAGGTGCCACCAAGATGTATCGTGATTTATGAGAAATCTATTGGTGGCTTGGCATGAAGAAGAATATTACAGAATTTGTAGCCAGGTGCCCGAACTATCAGCAAGTAAAGGTTGAACATCAAAGGCCGGTGGGAGTACTTTAGTATATCAGCATTCCCACTTGGAAGTGGGAAGAGATTAATAAGGATTTTATTACAGGCCTACCTCGTACTCGTCGGCACTATGATTCTATTTGGGTGGTGGTAGACAGGTTGACCAAAACTGCACATTTCCTGCCGGTGAAAACCACAGACTCAATAGATGATTATGCAAAATTGTATATCTGAGAGTTGGTTCGGCTACATGGAATGCCCTTTTCTATTTTTTCGGACAGAGGTACTCAGTTTACCTCCCAATTTTGGCAGTCTTTTCAGAAGGGGCTTGGAACTCAGGTTAAGCTCAGTACAACTTTTCATCCGTAGACGGATGGCCAAGAGGAATAAACAATCCAGACTCTCGAGGACATGCTGAGAGCATGTGTGATGGACTTCAAAGGTGGTTGGGATGATCACTTGCCCCTGATCGAGTTTTCTTATAATAACAGCTATCACTCTAGCATTAATATGGCACCATTCGATACTCTTTATGAGCGGAGATGTAGGTCGCCCATCAGATGGTTTGAGGTTGGTAAGGCAGCTATGGTAGGGTCAGATTCGATTCATGAGGCTAAGGTAAAGGTTCAGTTGATAAGGGATAGGTTGAAAACCGCTCAGAGTCATCAAAAGTCATATGCCGATGTGAGGAGGAGAGAGTTGGAGTTTGAGGTGGACGATTGGGTATTTCTGAAGGTATCTCCCATGAGGGGACTCATGCAGTTTGGGAAGAAGGGAAAACTCAGTCCCCGTTAGGTTGGTACTTACCGAATTATGAGTAGAGTTGGTAAGGAAGCGTATGAGTTGGACTTACCTTCAAAGTTATCTTCCGTGCATCCTATGTTTCACATATCACTTTTGAATAAATTTTTGGGAGATCCAACTCTAGTAGTCCTGGTGGACAGCTTTGTAGTAAAGGATAGCCTTAGCTATGAGGAAGTTCCAGTTGAAATATTGGATCGTCAGATTTGGAGGCTGAGGAACAAGGAAGTAGCTTCAATAAAGATGTTTTGGAGAAATCAACATGTTGAGGGAGCTACTTTTGGGAAGCCGAAGCGGATATGATGGCTAAATACCTACACATATTCTCTATCGGCTCAGTTCTTACTTGAGGTATCAGTTTTGCTCTATGACTCTATTTAGTTTCATTTTCAGTTCATGGGTGCAAGTTTGTTTCGTGTTATGGTAAATGTATGTGATGACTAAATTCAGTTCAACTATGTAGTTCTTTTCGGAGGTAGTCATTCTGTTAGTATCCAGTTTAAATTATATCAGTATTTGATAATGATAATTTCATGTCTCTATTTTCTGTGTGTTTTCCAACATTCGGGGTTGAATGTTCCCAAGGGGGAGATATTGTTATACCCCGGAAACTCAAGGATCAGACCCGAGAGTTGAAACGAGGAAAAAGTGGGAATTGCTGTTGTAGCCTCAGGACGAGTCGTCTCACAACTCATGAGGATAGCCCACGAGTGGTTAGGTGACTCGTGGAGAAGGAAACATAGTTCGGAAGAAGAAAGTTGGGAAGTGTACCTGACGGGACTCTCCACGAGTCGTTGTTAGCCTTAACGAATCGTGAGGTGAGTTGTTGGCAGCTTTGGAGTCCATAGTTTGGGAATAAGTCATTGTACTTAATGGCTGGTGACCATGAGTCATGGTCACCCCTGGCGAGTCGTGATATGACCCGTTACGAGCCTAGGAGACAAGGCTTGGCAGTGTACTTGACAATCAACATGACGAGTCATGGCCAGTGAGGACGAGTCATTAGGTCGTCCATTAGGACCACTTGACAGTTAATTTTTTGCGAATTAGTAAGGGCCTTTTTGTAAATTCTAAGTTCCTAAAGCCTATACTATGTCATTTAAGGCTCGTTTTAGTGGGTTTTAGCAGGGGGAAAACCTATTCTAAGTTATTTCCTTCCATGCATGCAAACTTGAGAGGTTGAGGAGGTGATCTAGAGCAAGTTCTGAAGGTTCTCATTCAAATCCTTCTTGGGCAATCAGAGAAGGGGTAGAATCAAGCCTTCCAAGTATGTAGGGTCACGAATGGGTGTATTCATTTACACCTATGCCCATTCTCTAGTAATTAATGGAAGCCCACTAAAAATCTATTAGGGATTTTAATTCAATGTTTATGAAAATCTAATGATTTGTAAATGGGTTGTTGTAAATTGTGATTTATATTATTTTTTATGGATTTTGATCAGATTTTACAACTACTTTGATTATCAAATTATTGATTTCAATTTCTACTAAATTAAGCCTAATTATGTAAGATCTATGATAAATTGCTTTATGATCTTTGTTATACCCCGTAGAATTCCCGGCACCTAGACGACCTATTCACACGTTGGTCAAGCATATTAGAAGGCCATACGTGCTAGAGAAAGGCCGGGAAAAAGATCGGACAAGGAACCCGTCGAACCATCGCGGGAGGAGCCGAGGCAGAGCCCCTCCGCGATGGCAGCGTGTCACGGAGGCAAGGCCTCCGCGATGGCTCCGTGCCATGTTGCCCAGGTTCAGGCCCAAGTATATAAAGCCCCACTTCGGTTTTAATTGAGTAAAATCTTTAAAATTTCCAGAGAACAGAGGGCAAACGTAGAGAAAGAGAAAGGAACGAAGGAAAATATATATTTTCGTCCGATTACGCCGCCAAACACTGCCCAAACTCAAATTAATCCCAGATACCGAAGTATTTAGCAGCGGAGAGCATTCCTACGGATTCAGTTTCGTAAAATACGGCCGACGAATCGTCGAGCCACTGAGCTAAGGTAAGTGGAATTGCTCTAAATTAATGTCTATGTGTTCCTAGCTGAGAAGTGAATATTTCTCCCTTCTGGACCGCTGAAAAATAACGAGTTTTCGACCGTTTTTTTGAAAGGTTAAAGCTGGGATAAATATATATATCTAAAGTGATAATTTCTCCCGAATATTAATGTATTTAGTCCTAATTGACGTGTATATGACTGTAGTTGGGAGAAACAGCAGAAGTACCGACGGAAATCACACCGGTCAGTCGGATACTCAAAAACCAGGTATGTAAAGTTATTCCTTCGGCAAGCCAGGAAGTACAGCTTAGAAAGTAAATAGAATAAAGGCTATTAACCAATACCCAGTGTACAGGGACGATTTTAGTACGGTTCCAGCAAGCATGCTAGTATATTAATCACGTATCATGCGATAATCAGAATAGTAGATATTCAAGCAACACGTAGTACATCGGTTGAGATTGTATCCAGTAGTAGATGGTACATTTTATGTTATTGAGCTATATCCAGATATAATCAGACAGACGGATAAAGACCAGGTAGCAGTTAGTCCAGCAATCAGAAATAGTGTAAAACAGAACATAGTATCAGTTATTTAATAGAAACCGGCCTTGAGATACAAGAAGAGAATATGATTAGTATTTTTCATTTAAGCATGCTTGCTGTGTATGTGTTTTGTATGTTGAGACTTGTTGTGGCATGTGGGCACCCTTTAGCATCCCCATCGCCCCTGGGTTATAGCTGTGTTGATACTAGATTCAGATACCGCCACCAGCTGGGCGATGCCGTCCGACTAAAGGACGATGATGGCCGACCACCATGATAATACGGTCCAGACCACCCTGCTTGCAGGGGTAGTTCAGTTTACTCTGCGCAGAGCTAGCACACCCTGTTTACAGGGGTGGACCACTCTGTGTGCACACTTGTGCCCAGAGGCAGGAGTCTTCGGACTCAGACACAGTTTATTGTCAGAGGCCAAGGCCTGAGCTACGTACCCAAGGGGGCCGGTAGGAGGAGCTCACAGTTATCAGATGAGTGGAGTGACTTGTTTTTGGTTGGTTTAGACCCGGGTAGGGGTAAATAGATTGCTTGCTTGGTTGGCCCCTTCCGGCTTATGGGGGTCGGTCAGGTATTGTATGTATTATTATGTATATTGATATGTGCTAGTAGATACTGATAGACAGAAGGACGATACGTCTTCAGGTACGTTCAGTTAGTTGCAGAATGTATAAACTCTCCCCAGTTATCCTCAGTTAGATAGACTCAGCTACTTCTTGCTTAAATGTCATGTTATTGTGCTATTCGTTTCAATTGCATATTTCAGTTTGTTTTACATGCTCAGTACCTGTGGTACTGACGCCCAGCGGGGCGCTGTATTGCTTGCCTACAGGTACTCACAGGCGAGGAGCCGATCCCTCGTGATTCCAGCTAGCTAGTGAGTCATCAGCTCCTGTCATCCGGAGTCTGATTCCCAGAGGTGTAGCTCCTTTTCTTTTGTTATGCAGTATGGGTAGGTCGGGGCCCTGTCCCGATCATTTCTATTAGTTTCTTACAGTATTCATAGAGGCTTGCAGTCTGTATATATTCCCTGTGGTTATTTGAGCCGGTCGTGTGGGGCTGTGCAGTCTGCTGTAGCTGTTTTGTATTCCAGTTTATGTTGGCCATGTGGGGCCTTAGTTTGACAGTAGTGGTGACCTTGCCGGTCACGTAGTTTTACAGGAGTCTTGTGTTGAGTTACAGATATCTAGACAGCATGGTGGCCTTGTCGGCCCGCATAGGTTCCTTGTTACAGGTCTGTTTCTGGTTAGCTGTTGTTACAGGTTCAGATAGCTACAGGCCAGTTGGCCAGAGGCGGTAGTTACAGCCGTTATATAGCCGATTTGTTTCTTGAAATAGAGCCAAAGCCAGCCAAAGCACCAGATGTGCTCAGGCTGGACCAGTTAGTAGTTCAGAGTCTAACAGGCACCAAGTGCCGTCATACCCCCCAAGGTGGGGTGTGACAAACTTGGTATCAGAGCAGGTCGTATCCCAGGGAGTCTGCAAGCCGTGCTAAGTAGAGTCTTGTCTATGGATGTGTTGTGCACCACATACTATAGGCAGGAGGCTGCGAGGCATGTTAGGATTGTCACTCTTCTTTCTCATTCAATCGTGCTATGGAGCGGTACAGTATAGAGTTGACTTTTGAAACTCACCACCCTCTTTGCTCACAGATATCATGGCAGACCAGTGGCACCCAGCCACAGGTAGGAGATTGGATACAGCAGCGGGCGAAGGCACCAGTAGGATGCCTCAGTTACAGCCAGACTCCGCCCGGTCCGAGGGCAATACGGAGGTGTCATCTCGGCCCTCCCAGCAGTCTCCGCCTCGCCAGACACCATTTGAGGCAGCACCGCCTCCCACAGCTCCTGCACCCATTTCACCTGATCAGGAGCTACGTAGTGCGGTGGTTATGTTGACTCAGATGCTAGCTGCTCAGCGTCAGCCAGCACCACCTACAGCAGCAGAATCCCTAGGGGGGCCAGGTAGTTCCAGGGTTAGAGAATTTTTGGCGTTGGGACCCCCTCAGTTTACTGGATCGGATTTAGCGGAGGACCCTCAGGACTTTTTGGACCAGATGCAGAGGATCTTTAGAGTCATGCACGTAACCCCAGCAGAATCAGTTGAGTTAGCAGTGTTCCGATTACGGGATATTGCTGTTTTGTGGTACGAAAGTTGGGAGAGGTCTCGGGGAAGAGATGCAGCCCCTGCTACTTGGTCCAGCTTTTCAGAGGCATTCCTGGACCACTACTTACCTCGGGAGGTCAGACAGGCTTGGGTGGACCAGTTCTTACATTTAGAGCAGGGGGCTAGGAGCGTCCGTGAATATTCCTTGCAATTCGACTCCTTAGCCCGCTATGCTCCAGCATTTGTGGACACCATGTCGTCCAGAGTCCACCGCTTTATTATGGGCCTGAATCCGGAGTACATAGAGACGTGCATGACAGCTACTTTGAGAGAGGACATGGACATAGCCAGGGTGCAGGCCTTCGCACAGACAATTGAGGGCCTGAGGCAGCGACAGCGGGGTGACAGACAGGCGACTTCAGAGCAGCGCCGTAGGAGCAGACCCGCATAGATTCAGAGGGAAATTCCTAGGGGGCCAAGACCACGGTTTTCAGATAGGCCACCCAGATCTCTACCACCGGTACAGCAGCAGAGGGGTAGGTTCATCCGCCGGAGTCAGTCGGAGTTCGGTAGCAGTTCACGGACAGTAGCCTCACCTCAGCAGCTGAGGGTAGAACAGAGTAGATTTACATCCACCCCTTGTCCTATATGCCACCGACTACATTCTGGAGCCTGCAGGCAAGGCTTTCCAGGGTGTTATTACTGCGGACAGGAAGGGCATTTAATGAGAGATTGTCCAGCCAGGGGACAGGGTAGTCAGGATGATCTGGATAGAGCGTCAGCAGGGCCATGAGTTCCAACAGCCTCAGCAGGGCGCAGACCCTCAGGTTCAGGGAATAGGGGCCGAGGTAGACCAGGAGCCTCTGGCTCAGGTGCAGGCCCCAGCCGTACCTATGCATTACCGGGGAGGCAGGATTCAGAGGCATCTCTCGACGTAGTCACAGGTACATTGATTATCTGCTCATATCCTGTTTATGTATTGATTGATCCAGGGTCTACATTGTCATATATCACACCATTTGTGGCCCGAAAGTTGGGTATCGAACCAGAATTGCTTCAGCAGCCCTTTTCAGTGCTTACACCGGTCGGTGACTCGATTACAGCTAAAAGAGTTTACCGGGGGTGTACGGTAGAGGTTGCTGATCGCCAGACCACATTAGACTTAATAGAACTTGAGATGGTCGACTTCGATGCCATTATGGGTATGGACTGGTTAGTGCCATGCTACGCTGACTTAGAATGCTGGACCAAGACGGTCCGATTCCACTTTCCAGGGGAAGCAGTGCGAGAATGGAAAGGGAGTACGCCTACGCCGAAAGGTAGGTTTATTTCCTACCTTAAGGCAAGAAAATTAATAGCAAAGGGATGTATTTACCACCTAGTTAGAGTCCAGGACGTTCGGGTGGAACCTCCGACTCTTCAGTCTGTTCCAGTGGTCAATGAATTCCCTGACGTATTCCCGGATGAGTTGCCTGGTATCCCTCCCGAAAGGGAGATAGATTTTGCGATCGACTTGTTACCAGGTACTCAGCCGATATCGATTCCTCCTTATCGTATGGCTCCTGCAGAACTCAGAGAATTAAAGGAGCAGTTGAAAGATTTGTTAGATAAAGGTTTTATCAGGCCGAGTACTTCACCGTGGGGTGCGCCAGTTTTATTCGTGAGAAAGAAAGATGGCTCGCTCCGAATGTGCATAGATTATCGACAACTAAATAAAGTTACAGTGAAGAACAAATACCTGCTCCCGAGAATAGATGATTTGTTTTACCAGTTGCAGGGGGCCAAATGCTTCTCTAAGATAGATCTGAGGTACGGATACCACCAGGTCCGGGTTCGTGAGAGAGACATTCCAAAGACTGCTTTCAGGACCAGGTATGGTCACTTTGAATTCCTAGTTATGTCTTTCGGGCTGACGAATGCTCCCGCAGTGTTTATGGACCTGATGAACAGCATATTCAGACTGTATTTAGATCTGTTCGTGATAGTATTTATCGATGATATTCTGGTATACTCTCGTTTAGAGACAGATCACCAGAACCATTTGCGAACAGTACTCCAGATCCTTAGAGAACGTCAGCTGTATGCCAAGTTTTCTAAGTGTGAATTCTGGCTAAACTCAGTTGCCTTTTTGGGGCACATCATGTCGGATGCTGGTATACAGGTAGACACACAGAAAATCGAGGCGGTCAAGACATGGCCCAGACCTACCACTCCGACCGAGGTCCGCAGTTTCTTGGGTTTAGTAGGATATTATCGGAGATTTGTTGAAGGATTCTCCACTATAGCAGCACCTCTGACAAAGCTGACACAGAAAGTAGTAAAATTTCAGTGGACGGAGGCATGTGAGCAGAGTTTTCAAGAGTTGAAAGACCGATTGACCTCCGCCCCAGTACTAGCATTGCCAGAGGGAACAGATGGGTAGGCGGTGTATTGCGACGCTTCAGGTTTGGGACTGGGTTGTGTGTTAATGCAGCATGGTAAGGTGATTGCTTATGCTTCCAGAAAGCTGAGGAAACACGAAAAGAACTATCCGACCCATGACCTGGAACTGGCCGCAGTGATCCACGCTCTGAAAATTTGGAGGCATTATCTGTATGGCATCTATGTAGACATTTTCACAGATCATAAAAGTCTGCAATACATTTTCACGCAGAGGGAGCTAAATCTGCGGCAACATCGCTGGTTGGAATTGTTGAAAGACTATGATGTAAATATTCTCTATCATCCAGGAAAAGCTAATGTAGTAGCAGATGCCCTGAGCCATAAGTCAATGGGGAGTTTGGCGTATTTGCGGCCCGAGAAGCGGGAATTAGCCAAGGAAATTCATCAACTAGCTGGGTTAGCCGTTCGAGTAGTGGAGACAGAAAATAACAGAGCGGTGATTCAGAATTCTGCCGAGTCATCACTAGTTACAGAGGTAAAAGAACGGCAGTACGACCCTGACTTAGTCCAGCTCAGAGATAGAATTCAGGAAGGTAAAGAGATAGATTTCCAAGTGACTGAAGATGAAGTACTACATTGTGGGGGCCGTCAATGTGTCCCGAATGTTTCAGGGCTTCGCCAGCAGATTATGCATGAGGTACATTACGCTCGTTATTCCCTCCATCCCGGAGAAACGAAAATGTACCACGATATCAAAGACATTTACTGGTGGCCAGGTATGAAATCTGAAATAGCCGAATTTGTATCTAGATGTCCTAACTGCCAGCAGGTGAAAGCGGAGCACCAGAAATCGGGCGGTCTAACGTAGGATATAGCTGTGCCTATGTGGAAATGGGAAGCGATAAATATGGATTTTGTAACAGGATTACCCCGTACCAGACGCAGAAATGATTCCATTTGGGTAATAGTTGACAGGCTAACAAAATCAGCTCATTTCCTACTAGTGAAGGCTACCTTCTCAGCTGAGGATTATGCCGAATTATATATTAGAGAAATAGTTAGATTGAATGGAGTGCCAGTATCTATCATTTCAGATAGGGGAGCACAGTTTATAGCTAGATTCTGGCAATCGTTTCAGAAAGGTTTGGGAACGCAGATTAACTTGAGCACAGCATTCCATCCTCAAACAGATGGGCAGGCTGAGCGTACGATTCAGACGCTCGAAGATATGCTACGAGCGTGTGTGTTAGATTTTGGGGGTAGCTGGGATGAACATCTTTCGTTAATTGAATTTGCTTATAATAACAGCTACCATTCAGCTATTCAGATGGCGCCTTTCGAGGCATTATATGGGCGAAAATGTAGGTCACCGGTGGGCTGGTTTGAAATAGGAGAATCAGCGTTAGTTGGCCCAAACATTGTTCGACAGTCCGAGGAAAAGGTAAAGTTTATCCGAGAACGTTTACTGACTGCTCAGAGCCGCCAGAAGTCTTATGCAGATATGCGGCACAGGAATTTAGAATTTTTGGTAAATGACTGGGTATATCTGAAAGTGTCCCCGATGAAAGGGGTAATGAGGTTTGGCAAAAAAGGCAAGCTTAGCCCAAGATTCATTGGGCCATATCAGATTCGGCGAAGAATAGGCCGAGTTGCATACGAGTTGAACTTGCCTCCAGAGTTAGCATCTGTTCACCCAGTATTCCATGTTTCTATGTTACGGAAGTTCGTAGGGGACCCTTCTACAGTATTTTCGGTTCAGGATGTCCAGGTTACAGAAGAATTAACTTATGAAGAGGTTCCCGTAGCTATCCTAGACAGACAGATTCGCAGACTGAGAACTAAAGATGTTGCATCTGTCAAAGTGTTGTGGCGTAACAGGAATCGTGAAGAAATGACGTGGGAGGCTGAAGAGGAAATGAAAACCAGATACCCCCACTTATTTCAGGCCTAGTCAGGCGATAGGTATGTCCGTATTATTACTTATACAGTACCTTATGGTTGTATGTTTGTAAATGATAAAGAAAGATTGATATCTAGTTATCCAGTGGATCCTAGAATATTGTGTGCAGTGCCTGTGTTGGACTTTTCTGCATTTCAGGTTTTTGCGATAGTCCATATTACAGGGGAGACTCTGCCGAAATTTTTCTAGGAGGTAAATCAGGAGTCCTCTAGATAGCAGTGTACATTCGAGGACGAATGTTCTTTAGGGGGGAGAATGTTATACCCCGTAGAATTCCCGACACCTAGACGACCTATTCACACATTGGTCAAGCATATTAGAAGGCCATACGTTCTAGATAAAGGCCGGGAAAAAGATCGGACGAGGAACCCGTCGAACCATCGCGGGAGGAGCCGAGGCAGAGCCCCTCCGCGATGGCAGCGTGTCACGGAGGCAAGGCCTCCGCGATGGCTCCGTGCCACGTTGCCCAGGTTCAGGCCCAAGTATATAAAGCCCCACTTCGGTTTTAATTGAGTAAAATCTTTAAACTTTCCAGAGAACAGAGGGCAAACGTAGAGAAAGAGAAAGGAACGAAGGAAAATATATATTTTCGTCCGATTACACCGCCAAACGCTGCCCAAACTCAAATTAATCCCAGATACCGAAGTATTTAGCAGCGGAGAGCATTCCTACGGATTCAGTTTCGTAAAATACGGCCGACGAATCATCGAGCCACTGAGCTAAGGTAAGTGGAATTGCTCTAAATTAATGTCTATGTGTTCCTAGCTGAGAAGTGAATATTTCTCCCTTCTGGACTGCTGAAAAATAACGAGTTTTCGACCGTTTTTCAAAAGGTTAAAGCTGGGATAAATATATATATCTAAAGTGATAATTTCTCCCGAATATTAATGTATTTAGTCCTAATTGACGTGTATATAAATGTAGTTGGGAGAAACAGCAGAAGTACCGATGGAAATCACACCGGTCAGTCGGATACTCAGAAACCAGGTATGTAAAGTTATTCTTTCGGCAAGCCAGGAAGTACAGCTTAGAAAGTAAATAGAACAAAGGCTATTAACCGATACCCAGCGTACAGGGACGATTTTAGTACGGTTCCAGCAAGCATGCTAGTATATTAATCACGTATCATGCGATAATCAGAATAGTAGATATTCAAGCAACACGTAGTACATCGGTTGAGATTGTATCCAGTAGTAGATGGTACATTTTATGTTATTGAGCTATATCCAGATATAATCAGATAGACGGATAAAGACCAGGTAGCAGTTAGTCCAGCAATCAGAAATAGTGTAAAACAGAACATAGTATCAGTTATTTAATACAAACCGGCCTTGAGATACAAGAAGAGAATATGATTAGTAGTTTTCATTTAAGCATGCTTGCTGTGTATGTGTTTTGTATGTTGAGACTTGTTGTGGCATATGGGCACCCTTTAGCATCCCCACCTCCCCTGGGTTATAGCTGTGTCGATACCAGATTCAAATACCGCCACCAGCTGGGCGATGCCATCCGACTAAAGGACGATGATGGCCGACCACCATGATAATACGGTCCAGACCACCCTACTTGCAGGGGTAGTTCAGTTTACTCTGCGCAGAGCTAGCACACCCTGTTTACAGGGGTGGACCACTCTGTGTGCACACCTGTGCCCAGAGGCAGGAGTCTTCGGACTCAGACACAGTTTATGTCAGAGGCCAAGGCCTGAGCTACGTACCCAAGGGGGCCGGTAGGAGGAGCTCACAGTTATCAGATGAGTGGAGTGACTTGTTTTTGGTTGGTTTAGACCCGGGTAGGGGTAAATAGATTGCTTGCTTGGTTGGCACCTTCCGGCTTATGGGGGTGGTCAGGTATTGTATGTATTATTATGTATATTGATATGTGCTAGTAGATACTGATAGACAGAAGGACGATACGTCTTCAGGTACGTTCAGTTAGTTGCAAAATGTATAAACTCTCCCCAGTTATCCTCAGTTAGATAGACTCAGCTACTTCTTGCTTAAATGTCATGTTATTGTGCTATTCGTTTCAGTTGCATATTTCAGTTTGCTTTACATGCTCAGTACCTGTGGTACTGACGCCCAGCGGGGCGCTGTATTGCTTGCCTACAGGTACTCACAGACGAGGAGTCGATCCCTCGTGATTCCAGCCAGCCAGTGAGTCATCAGCTCCTGTCATCCGGAGTCTGATTCCCAGAGGTGTAGCTCCTTTTCTTTTGTTGTGCAGTATGGGTAGGTCGGGGCCCTGTCCCGATCATTTCTATTAGTTTCTTACAGTATTCATAGAGGCTTGCAGTCTGTATATATTCCCTGTGGTTAATTGAGCTGGTCGTGAGGGGCTGTGCAGTCTACTGTAGCTGTTTTGTATTCCAGTTTATGTTGGCCGTGTGGGGCCTTAGTTTGACAGTAGTGGTGACCTTGCCGGTCACGTAGTTTTACAGCAGTCTTGTGTTGAGTTACAGATAACTAGATAGCATGGTGGCCTTGTCGGCCCGCATAGGTTCCTTGTTACAGGTCTGTTTCTGGTTAGCTGTTGTTACAGGTTCAGATAGCTACAGGCCAGTTGGCCGTAGGCGGTAGTTACAGCCGTTATATAGCCGATTTGTTTCTTGAAATAGAGCCAAAGCCAGCCAAAGCACCAGATGTGCTCAGGCTGGACCAGTTAGCAGTTCAAAGTCTAACAGGCACCAAGTGCCGTCATACCCCCCAAGGTGGGGTGTGACAATCTTCACTTGAATTGTTGATATTTACAAGCCAGGCATGAATTATGATTTAAATATAGATTTAATCAATTACCCATCATGATTTGATGATTCTAAAGCTATATGTATGATCTTCAAGTATATATGAATCCTATGGTTCTTAAATTATATTTTAGACCGACTCATGGGCCTTGTTTAATGCTAGTCACATATTTACGATCATGCTTATGATTATCATGATTTAACTAGCATATTAACTCACGTATATCATACTGTGAGCACTATATATGTTTTGGGAGTAGTATTGAACACCGAGTAGGTTCAGGGCCTAGATTCTACCACAGATCTTATAAACTACGTGCCACCGTAGGTATGTTGGGGCCTCCTTTGCGACTGTCCCCATCCAAAATAGCCCTTTTCATAGTGATATAACACTTTCATGGTTCTACCCTTTGCAAGGTACGAACACCCTCCTAAAAAGGGTTACATGTCAGTCTTCGTGTGTGCTAATATGGGGTATGTCAGTTAAGAGAATCTCCCACTATTCCTCATGATTTATGCATTTCTATGATTATGTATATTGGCTCAAGTTATGTTCAATACAGCTTTCCTCTCATGATTATGATTTCGATTGTTTTGCGAATGCTTTGAAAACCTTGAGCCCTATGATATGTTATGTTCTAATATTTATGTTATGAGCATGAAGTCCTACTCTTATGATTTTTTATGTGCTTTTATATATTTTAATGTCCATTTTGCTTACCTCGCATACTTGTTACATTCCAAGTACTGACCACATACTTTCTATGTTGTATCGTCTTATGATACAGGTTCTGGCTCTCAAGATCATCCTCATACCTAGATCATCTCAGTGTGTACTTTCATCTTATTGGTGAGTCCTCATGTTTCGAGGGCCATTTGACAGAAAGTCATGCTATTATATGTTTCATGATCATTTCGGTTAGTTGGGGTGTTGTCCCATCAACCCATCATATGTAGTAGAGGCTTTCAGATAGTATATAGTACTCAGCTTGTGTGTATGTTCTGAGATTTCCTTACATTACGATATGTTACAATTTGTAGTAGAGGCTTTCAGACAGTATGAGCGGTCGGACCCTAGTCCTCCACAGGAATCTTACTGACATCCTTAGCCTAAGGGTAGTGCTGTACTAACACGGTGCTGGTCCTTTAGACCCTATCTTGGTTTGGTAAAATCTTATGTAACTTTTTCTGGGCGATTACTAACAAGTCTACATAGACTTAGTCGCTCACGACAATCTGTACCTGAGTATCTTCTAAGAACAGGTTGAGGCTCTGGCCCTGCCTCTACCTGCTAATAAGGTCCCCTTCCTTAGGGTAACCACAAGTCTATTTGACCCAGACAACTGCACTGGATTCTTGAGCTATCTGTAGGATGAATTCTAAGTCAACTTGGACTGACAATTACTGGTAGTAGCTAACCATAGGGCGGGCTGTCGCTCAGTTCACTACACAATCCTAAAGACGCTGACTCTAAAATATGGTCATCCCATCTAAATTCCTAGCCCTGAGGCATAAAGGTATGCCAATGGCCTATGGGCATGCTTTCCTGGCTACACAACACCAAACTAGTAATTATACCACTTAACTACGCTTATGTTATTCAACTTACTAACTCTGGCCTAATAACTATCAACAAGCTCTTATGATCTAGGCCTGGCAGTAAAACACACAATTTTACTGATACAATGAACTGGAGGATAGAAGAGTTTCAGTGACGCGTCCTGCAGGTATTACACCTAGCCTTTCCTTTCTCGATGAGGGATACTGTCATACACTCTATGTACGCATCCTAGCAGCTAACCACAATATGCATATATTCATAGTCTACAGAAACAGCTGACCACAACAAGTCTTATCACAATCTACTGATAACAGCTAGATGTAACACATATATGTAGATACTCGTTATCTACTGGCATCACCTAATTTCAATATACAGTATCATGGTCTTGCTTCAGAGGCATAAGTGGTTTCGCTATATGACTAGAATGACTTGCTGAAGGTATAAGCCTTACATATCTCGATTGCCGTTTTCCAAATAACCATCGGGTTTCAACTTGTATTCAATAGCTCATCCCAACTGTAACTTTAATACTGAAAGAATAGGTCTAGTTTTAATACTAAACTCGGTAAAATCGGTGACTTTTAATACTACTAGCAATTATAATTCAATCACATAAAACACGCCTGAAAACCTATAATTTCTAGAGAGTTCAGAAGGGAGAAATGCTTACTTGAAGCCTGTGATCGTATAGAAATCAGTTTGAAGCAATTCTGACAACTTTTGCTCGGCGGGCTACGATTTTCTAGGCAATTTTGAGAAAATAACTCTGTAGTAATGTTCCCTGTGGGCTTAGAACTCGATAGCCGAAGTTAATTTGAATTTGGACTATGTTTGATAGCATAATCCGACTAAAATCTATGGAAACCTTTGTATCTCTCTCTTTCTGGCCGAAATTATTTCAAGGAAATGAATTACAATTGAATAAGAGGGCTATATATATGTTTTAGGGCGGTGGCAGGGGTGTTCCTCACGCTGCCCAACGCGCCATAAGGTCTGGCCGGCCGCGCTGGCGAATGCGCTGCTTGCTGGCACATCGTGCTGGCCCTGTGCGCGCTGGTCCTGTCTGACCCCATTTCCTAGGCTTTTCCCTGACACAACAAGCTCTTCTTACTCACCACAACACATACGTACGCCTACTAAACATCAACATTTAACGAGGTGTAACATCCTCTCCCCCTAGGAACATTCGTCCTCGAATGTAATCTTTTGGCTTAAAAGGCTCAAGTCTTTTTATCTATTGCTAGAGAAATTTCGACCGAGTCTCCCCTGTAATATGGACCATCTAAAGAACCTGAAATGCAGAATGTCCAATACAGGTATCTCACATGGCACTATAGCAACTATTCCACAACAAAATGGTAGTCAACTGAACTGTATCGATAGCATAAATAGTAAAATAATAACTGAGCAACAACTTTACCTTAATTGCATAGTCTGGATCAATCCTGGAATAGATGAGGATATCTGGATCTCATGTTGCCCTCAGCTTCCCAAGTAATCTCTTCTTTATTCTTATTCTTCCACAGTACTTTAACTGAGGCTACATCTTTAAATTCTCAATCTTAGAACTTGCTAATCTAGTATGACAACTGGAACCTCTTTATACGTTAGTTCCTTAATAAATTGAACATCCTCAAAAGAACACAACTTTGGATGGGTCTCTTATATGTATTCGACAACATTGACATGCCAAAGACTGAATGGACCAATTTCAACTCTAAAGGCAATTCTAGCCCCTATGGCACTTTGCCTGCTCCCGGGAAGATACAATATGGCCAATGAACCTAAGGCTAAGCTTGCCTTTTCTCTAATTCTCGTAGTTCCCTTCATCAGTGAAGCTTTTAGGAATACCCATCCCCTGCTTTAATCCTTAACTGTCTACGCTGTACGTCAGGGTAAGACTTCCGACAATCATGGGCTATCGATACCCATTCCTTGATAAGTTTAACTTTTTATGTCTACCTATTATAGTGGGATATGGTTCACTACCTTTGATTTATCTGCTTTAGGTCATCATATAGAGGGCCTACATCTCCACCCGCAACAAATCTCCGACATTTGGATCGAGTGCTCTTCTTAGCTATTTGTTTAGAGACGAGGAGTCGTACACAACTTACCATGCATCCCAACTTGTTCTCTAATCCTTTCTAAAACTTAGCTGTACGTTGTGCCTTTCTATCAGAATTTACTAAATACTTGGGCTTGACGCAACCGAACTACTCTTTAAGCATTTAATTCGGCATAACCTTTAGCTGAAATATAACTCACCTAGAAAAATATGAATTGACCTTGTTAGACTTTCCACACTGACTCAAGTGAGGTCAATTTACACCTGGTATGAGGTAACCTTCTAACTATGATTAAATTGACTATTCTCCATTCCTTTAGCAGGCACGACCATCTCTTGAATTGGCCTGCTCGGTTTCTGCTGTCCAGTCTGCCTTGGTTGGTCTTCGAAGCTCTGCGCTATAACTCAATAATGTCTTCCTTCTCTCATGCCATCAATAGGTATTTCTTACAGCCTGATACGTTTTCATTAAACTCTGGATGAAGGGAATAACAAACATGATATACCTTAGCTAGAATCTGCTGACGTAGTTCGGCTACCTTTGGGACACATAGGTAGCTTATGGGTCTTATGACTTATCCCCTTATTATCTTAAAGGCCAATAACATCCTACTGGGCTTTCTCTATGGATTATACTAAATTAGAGTTTCTGTGTCGTCGCTCCTCTACCTCCACACTGGTGATGATATTGTAGTATTCTGGATTACCACCTCATTATCTCTTAACTGTCAGCCCGATGCTCATTTCTCAACATTCAGGAGTGGTCCTACGCTCTGTCAATTTACTCTTAGCCTGGGGTGATTTTATTTCCCTCCATAGTGAGATACTTGTGTCTTTGCCTTTACTTCTGCTGGCTGAGTTCTGGAATTCGTGCGCTCTGCCTCATATTGTCAAAGACATTACTGACCAAGTCTATTGACCCGTATCATTCTTACCCGTACTTGGGCCAAATTCACTCATATGATCTTTTTGTCCATCGACATAACCAACTAGGGCCATAGCCATTATTCTGCAGGTACATCCCACTATCATTAACACACTGCGGCAGAATTGGCCTAATTATGACCTAAGCTTTACTGTTGCTAGGGGTTTATCACCTGTAGACTCTCACACGTACTTTGAGTGTTACTGGTAGTCTTACCTGCTCTCCTGATTTACTACCATGAAGGTCTAGACAATTTACTTAAACACTAGGGGTCTCCACCACTTCCTAACACTTTCCAGAGTCAACAAATCCAACCTTCCTTTTCCATTTACCCTAGGGAACATCACCTCAATTCTTACGCTCTTCATTATACTGAAAACAAAATTGGGAGGCGGGGATAGCCATTTCTTACTACAATGGGACTGAGGTATGGGACTGTACAACATTTGAAGGGTTGGAGGTAAAAGAATCTTGCAATTCCCTCTCTTTTTTATACCCTTCAAGTAATCTAACATTAACTGTCGCCCTTGCTAGATCTTGTATATCTAATTGATAAGTAGACTTGTATATACGCTATACTACTGACCTCCTACTCTAAGGTTATAAAATGAATTGGGCACTGTGCTGTCATATCTACTACCTTATGAGATTCCTGGTACCCCGGGAAGATACTAAGAAAATTAAAAGACATTCTCCTTCGTCCTCAAACTGGTTGTCCCCCAACTGTGGCGTAGCACTGGTACCCTTTCCTGATACTGTAGCTAACAGGAGGCTGGCTGGAGTCTGTGTCATATCGAACCTTATCCTAGACAAACATACCAACGAAAACTTAGGGACTCAACCCTGTACAACTCGGCTCTATAGCATGATCTGAGAAGAAGAAAAGGTAACCATACTATTATGCCTCGTAGCCTCCTTCTTATAGAATGCGGTGCACAATACATTTATAAGCAAGAATCTACTAGACACGGCTTGCAGACTCCCTACGATACGAACTGCTTTGATAACAAGTTTGTCATGCCCCACCTTGGGAGGCATGACTAGCATCTAGTGCCACACAAGAATCTGACTGACCTGGCTAGGCTTATGCACGTCTGGTGCAAGCCTACAACTCAAATCAAGAAAATAACGGGCTATATCTCAGTTGTAAACATAGCATATGACCGACAACGCCTTATAGCCACCTGTAAGACAAAACAGCTAACTAGTAACAGAACAGAACAGGGAATCCTATGCGGGCTGACAAGGCCGCCATGATATCTAGTTATAACTAAAATGAAAATCGGGCGCTATACTAGGCCCCACATGGCCAAAACATAAAAAGAGATATATGTGGGCCCCACACATCCAACGACACCCAACTAACTGACAACTGTAGTCTGCAAGCCTCTAAGAATACAAATAGTAGTCGGGACAGGGCCACGGCCTACCCAAATGCTATACAAATGGAAGACTGTACTTTCTACAACCTGGTAACTCCGAATGAAAGGAGCTGGCCAAACTGCTGACTCTGAATAGCTGTTACTGAGGACCTTAAATTTTGTCTGTCTAAACCATAGGCAAGTAATGCAGCGCCCTGGGGAGGGCATCAGTACAATATGTACCATATATGTAAGGAAGTAAATAAGATGATAAAGAATGGAAGTAAATAGAAAGAAGGGTAGAAAGATTAACACGTACACCTGCTTATTCGTAATATGCATCTAACAAACACTACATGTACGTGAGCTAAGACTGTGTAATTACACATTCATAAAAAATAACTAGCAGGAAAGAATATAAATAATGACCTCACCTGGCCCCCCTAAGACAGAAGGTACAAGCAGCACAGAAATAACTTACCCGGGCCCCCATAAGTCCTGGCAAGTACACCTCAGTCTATATACCCCTATCCAGGTTTCTATGACTCTACTGGTGCTATAGCCAACCTACCTATCCCCCTAGGTTTGCAACTGAACCCGCTTGGCTCCTGATCTGTAGTTGTGTCTGAGTCTAATGGACTCTTGATATTTGCCCCCCGGGCACCAGGTTCAACGAGGGTGTGGTGCCGATATAACATAAAATAGTCTAGCCATGCAATGGACTGTATGAGGACCTGGGACCCCATCTTCATCCCTAGTGGATGGCATACTACTCCTTGGAGCGGCTTCATCTAGCCCATAGTGGGCGTCGACACAACTAGTAACCCTAGGGAGGTCATGGAAGGCTCCTAAGTAAAGGAAACCCCAACTGAGATGCTATACTAAAATCTCAATCTATCCACTCAAAGGAATATCTGGCCTTCTTGGCTTAACGCTACCGCTACTCGCCCCTAGATAGTCTGTAAGGCTACTAGCAGGCACACTATGTGCACCCATATCTGATCAGAGGATCCTAGTAGTGATCATGATCTCTAATGGTCTAGATTGGATATGGTGTGATCTAGAGTGGCTTAACAATACTTTGAATGTCCTACACGGACAACTATAACTCATAAACAACTATGGGATCGCGGATGACTAGTTACTTGGTCCCTCTGCTTAGAATGGCTATAGGGCTGTTACTGACTAAACATGTTTTTGGGCGGTAGGTCCCTAATCCTCCATAGAAAGCTTACTGACATCCTTAGCCTGAGGGTAGTGCTGTACTAACACGGTGCTGGTCCTTTAGACCCTATCTTGGTCTGGTCAAATCTTATTTGACTTTTCTAGGAGATTACTAACCTTATAAACAAGTCTACATAGAGTTAGCCGCTCACGGTAATTTGTACCTTAGTATCTTCTAAGAACAGGCTGGGGCGCTGGCCCTGCCTCTACCTGCTAATAAGGTCCCCATCTTTAGGGTATCACGGGTCTATTTGACCTGGACGACTAGAATGGATTCTTGAGCAATTTATAGGATGGATGCTAAGTCAACTGGGATTGACAATTACTGGTAGTAGCTAACCAGAGGGCAGGATGTCACTCAATTCACTAGACAATCCTAGTGTCGCTGACTCTAAAATATGGTCATCCTATCTAAATTCCTGGCCGTGAGGCGTAAGGGTATGCCAATGGCCTCTGGGCATGCTTTCCTGGCTACACAACATCAAACTGGTAATTATACCACTTAGCTGTAATTATGTTATTCAACTTACTAACTCTGGCCAAATAATTGTCCATAAGCTCCTAAGATCTAGGCCTGGCAGTAAAACACACAATTTTACTAATACAATGAACTGGAGGATAGAAGAGTTTCGGTGACGCATCCTACGGGTGTCACTCCTAGCCTGTCCTTTCTCGATGAGGGATACTGTCATACATTCTATGTACGCGGCCTAGCAGCTAACAACAACATGCATATATTCATAGTCTATAGAAATAGATGACCGCAACAAGTCTAATCACAATATACTAATAACAACTGGTTGTAACACATATATATAGATACTAGTTATCTACTGGCATCAGCTTATTTCAATATACAAAATCATGGTCTTGCTTTAGAGGCATAAATCGTAAGCGCTATATGACGAGAATGACTTGCTGAAGGAATAAGCCTTACATACCTCGGTTTCTATTTTCCAAATAACTGTTGAGTTTCAACTCATATTCAATAGATCCTCCCAACTGTAATTTTAATAATGAAAAAATAGGTCTAGTTTTAATACTAAACTTGGTAAAATTGACAACTTTTAATACTAATAGGATTTATAATTCAATCACGTAAAACATGATCGAAAACCTATAATTTTTCAAGAGTTTAGAAGGGAGAAATTCTCACTTGAAGCTTGTGATCATATAGAAATTAGTTTGAAGAAATTCTTACAACTTTTGCTCGGCGGGGCTATGATTTTCCAGGAAAATTTTGAGAAAATAACTCCGTAGTAATGCTCCATGCGGGCTTCAAACTCAATACCCAAATTTAATTTGAATTTGGACCATGTTTGATAGCATAATCGGACGAAAATCTATGGAAACCTTCGTGTCTCTCTTTCTGGCCAAAATTATTTCAAGGAAATGAATTACAATTGAATAAGAGGGCTATATATATGTTTTAGGGCGGTGGTAGGGGTGTTCCTCACGTGTCCTAACACGCCACATGGTCTGGTGTGCCGCGCTGGCCAGTGCACTGCTGCTGCCGTGTCGTGCTGGCCCTGTGCGCGTTGGTCCTATCTTACCCCACTTCCGAGGCTTTTCCCTCACACAACAAGCTCTTCATACTCACCACAACACATACATACGCCTACTAAATGTCAACATTTAACAGGGCGTAACACCTGGAGCCTTAGTCAAATTAGCCTCATCTACAATAACCAGTTCAACAATCTCATCCTCATCATCCAGCTCAATTTCCTTTTGTCTTTCCATCTCAACTACTACTGGTAAAGGAGGGTCAATGGTGGTCTTTCCACTCTAAGTCATCACAGCCATGTAGTGACTGTCATTTTACATATTTTGGATTGTGTGGCAAGGTAGTGTGCCCTTCTTCCTTTAGTTCAGGGATGCAAACATCTACCCCGCTGTTGCTCAATCTACTTGATCTTTGTGGTATGTGATTCAACTTTCTAGATCATGCTAGATATGTCTCCCTGAATGTCCTTTAGATGATCATCTTTGGACTTTGCCTTCTTTAGTAGCTCAGCCATCATGCTCTCCAACTTTGAGGGTCTAGCATCATCCTCTCAAGCCCTTGGAGGAACATGTAAACATGTGCGGTCGTTCGGCAGCCATCAATTTTTCTCCACTCACCTTCTCGCTCACAACCTCTGCTCCTATCCCTGTACCCATTCTTATTATAGTTGTCTCATTACTGGTTTTTGACCTTGATTTCTAGAATCTTGGCGCCAGTGTCCTCACCAGACCCCTGCCTTTTGTTTGGATGGTGGTTGCCCATGGTATAGTATGCTATAGTTATTAAGAGTACCATGTTTGTTTTGATTGTTACTTAAAATATATAGTATGGTATGGTTTGATTTCATGGTTAGGTAACTATGAAAAGCCTCACTTTATTAAACCACCAATTTGGTGTAATACCATTGTTTTCTAATTTTTCTTTCCAATGATGCCCTTACTTAATATTACATAATCCTATTTTATCATTTATGCTATATTATTTAACTCCACCAAAAAATCCTATCCTTTACAGTCTTCTGGGTTCAGTTTTGTTCTGCGTTCAATCTTCTCTTTTTCTAGGTTTGATTTATTAAACTTCTTACAAGTTTGCTTGCTTCTTTTTTGAAATCTTAGTACATTTATTTTGACATAGTTTCTTAATTAATTTTGTTATAATTTGGGCTAATTTAACAACATAACATATTTACAAGGCATAATTTGTGACAAAAAAGCAAAAACATTGTCTTAAATTATTTTATTAGTAATTATTGATGAATTTAACATATAATAATTTAGGGTATTTTAGTATACTTACCAGTTACGATACAATATGATACATTCAAGTCAAATAATAAAAAAATTATTAAACAACAAATGATATAATCTATCCAAATATTACATTTACATTACATTACAGTACAATACCATATAATACAATACCGTACATTATGAAACCATGGATAACCACGATCCAAACAAAGTATTAAGCGTTGGCTCAAAAACCCGCCACCTGGTTATCCAAGACGTTTTCCTCCTCCTCGAAATCAAAATGCTTAAACCCCATTTCCTGACCCCGAGCTCCCACTGCATTTACCTTTTGAGCTACGGAACACATAGTATGCTTCTTCAGCAGGTCTAAAGATGTTCTCATATGAGCCAACTCCTGATCACGCTCCTCCTCTTTTTTGCATTGCTCCGCAGTCATCCCTATGGCATATATACCTGTAGCAGCTTCAGCCTCTCTTGTGTTCCAGGCTCTATTTTTTTAGTTTCTACTAGGTCTAGTGTGGCTACTACTTCCTGCCATGAGTGACTCATTAATGCTCCTCCACCACTATATCTTCCACAACCTTAATGATGTTGTTCAAAGACTTGTAAAAAATCTCCAACAAACACTCATCGAGAATTTTGTGATTCGGGCACTTAGTCAACTTCTTCTTGAATCTCAGCCATGTCTCATGAAGTGACTATGTCTTGAGCTGTCGAAAATTGTAAATTTCGTCTTTGAGCTGCAACATCTTGGACAGTGGGAAAAAAAGGTATGTTTAAGCTTTTTCCAGTTGGTGATGGAGTCGTTTGGTAACTCCGACAACCATAGAGTGGTACCCCCAGATAGAGATAATGAAAAGAGCCTCAACCTAATCACATCTTGGCTCACGCCTGGAAACCTATATGCTTTGAAGATCCCTATAAAGTTCATCAGATGCAAATTTGCATCATCAGTTGCATTACTACTAAACAACCCCTTCATGTTGAGCAACTGGATCATGGTGCTTGTGATATCAAACTTTGCCCTAGCAAGCAAAGTTGGAGGTACAATTTCTCCTGTCAATTCGACTTCATCAATATTTGGATCCTCCTCCTCATCGTACTGAGGAGCATATCTATGGAACCGGTGTGTCCCATGGCTTATGTTACCCATTTCATGATGGCCAGCATTAACTATTTCTTCCTAAGCATCATCTGCCCCTTGGAGGATAGCTTGCCAACCTAACTTCACCTGATGAGCTTCGGCAACTAATCTTGCTTGCATCTGCTTAGGGGTTTAATTACAGTCCATATTTCTCAGAGTTCTTTCTAGCTCTAGATCAAGTGGAAATAGGGGTTCTCCGCTCTACTGAGTACTTGGCATTCACCAAATGATAAACTGTGGGTGTCAAAATCAAAAGAAAATGTAAATTAGGAAATAAAGACTAAAAGTTAAACACAAGAAATTAATCTAATCCTAAGTTGTATTCCTTGGCAACAGTGCCATCTTTTGATAATTCTCAAATTGCGCCCCTACAAAAGTATGACGAGGATGTTATCAATAAAGAACCCAACTAGGTTAGGGTCGATCCCACAGGGAATATGGTCAGGATGTAGAATTACGCTAGTATTTATGCTTTTAGTTCAGTTATTTCCTAATTGGGGGTTTAAACAAACAATCAAGTAAGAAAGTGGTAAATTATTGTTGTGATCAAGTTTATGCAATTAACTAGGAAAATATTCCCAATGGATTTATAACAACTTCAAGTTATTATACTAGTGATCTATCCCAATACTTAGCCTATAGAACATATACAATAGATTCATCCAAAAAACTGATTTGTCCCTATTAGATGGAGTCCATCGACAGTGGTGTTAAGGAATTGAAAGGGGCGGTGTCTAACCTTGCCTAGAGGGTGAGATCCTACTCAACCTCAATCAAGCATTTAGAAGCCCAACCACCCAAATGAACCCGAGAATGAAAGAAACCATTTTGAGTGACATGATGCCAAACCTAAAGAAAGATAATCATTGCATGACTATTGTCACAAGGAGTGGGAAAGTTTTTACTAATAAGGGCGATAAGCCTAAAATGGTTGTTGATTCCACAAGAAATGAAGATGAAGTGAATGAGGAGGTGCCAAAAACACCTATTTGAATGGATAATGAAGTGATATTAGAGGAAGAAGGAGTTGATACTCCTCCTCAAACAAAGACTGTTAATGAAGAGGGCGAGGAGGCCTCTAATGCTAAAGGACAAATGCTTAGAGTTCAACCACCTTACCCTCAGCAGTTAGTAAAGAAGAAAGAGGAAAATCAATTTAGAAAGTTCATCGACTTGTTCAACAAGTTTTCTATTAACATCCCGCTAGTTGATTCCTTGCTCCAAATGCCTTGATATGCAAAGTTCATGAAGGAGCTTCGGAAAAACAAAAGTGTAATTTATGTGGGCATAGTGGAGGTGTCACATCATTATAGCACTGTGATGACAAGTAAACTTGCACCAAAAAGGGAGGACCCTGGAACATTCACTATTCCATGCATAATTGGGGTTTACATGCTAAATAAAGCTGTTTGTGATCTAGGGGTAAGCATAAACTTGATGCCTCTCATGATCTTCAAGAAGTTAGGTTTGGGAAGTCCCAAACCTCAACCAATGAGGTTTGTAATGGCAACTCATTCTATAAAATGGCCAGTGGGAATTCTTGTAGATGTGTTGGTCTAGGTCAAGAAATTTATCCTTCCAGCCAACATTATCGTGTTGGATTGTGATGTTGATATTGAGGTTCCCATTATCTTGGGGTGACCACTCTTGGCTACAGGGAGAGCTTTAGATAATGTGGAGCTTGGAGAGCTGAAATTTTTGTTGGTGGCGACGAAGTAACATTCAATGTATGTCAACCAACAGAACCACCTGATTAATGCAAGGTGATAGCAGTGATGAATGTCAAAGGGGAGCAAGGAGTTGATCTTGAGGAGGAGGACAAACCTTCAAATGAATGATGAAGTTTTGAGGAGAAATTGTTGTGCCTCATGTTAAATCAAACACTTCTTGAGAGGCAACCCAAGTGTCTTTTGATTTATATTTACTTCATATTGTTATTGTTTAGGTTGATTGGATTGAAAAGAAAATGGAAGAAAACGGGGGAAGAGCACCTGTATAAGACCTACGAAATGCAGGTATCAATACGCGAAGCACAGTTCAGGTGCAGCCTTGATCTAGAAAGCCTGGAAAATTGAAGGAGGTGTATGCCACACCTGTGAAACACAGTCAAGATTCATGAAACGCAGGTCGGTTGCAGCTCCTAACCAGTACATCCGGTAAAAATCATGAAAAAATGGAGGAGACCAACGCCTCACCTGCAAAACACAGGTGCAGATCCATGAGATGCAGGTAGGCTGCAAAGTTAAAACAGTGAACTAGGCTAAATGAGGGCCACCTGCACAGGAACTGTGGTTCGCACTTTCAAACCTGCAGCCGCAGGTCTGGGGCAAGCGTAGGTATGAAGTAATTTTTAAATGTTGACCAACCCATTGACCAAACCCGACCCATGGTCTGCCCATATCTTTTAAAATTCTCCGTATTTACTAAGACCCCCATTTGATGCACTAGTATCCCATTTGCATAACCCCTCAACCACCACTCCAACTTCCCGCACTCATCATTATACCCACATTTAATTCCACCAATCCCTTCACATTTTCCTCTTCTATAAATTCCACTATTTTCACCACTTTTTACTATGACTCACCATTTCACTCATAAAACAAAAGAAGCTAGAGCTTGGTCGACCATCGTTGAATAAAAAAAGAAAGTTTAAGTTTCAAATTTCTCTCCTTTTCTCACCTTATTTGGTATGTTTTCAGTTTTCATCTTTTTTATTTGAAGTTTAATGATGGCTATAGCACAAAAAGCATGCTAGTATTTCATATTTTTTCTAGAACCATGTTTCTCCCATTTTCCATTATGTGTTCTTCATGCTCTTGGTAGAAGTGATTTTCATGAGTATTATGGACAGATTCGAAATTGCAAAATATGTGGGTAGAAAGTCTTGCTCATTATGCTAGATCTATTAGATGTGCTCTTTTTCTTTGTAATATTAGTTGGGGGTGAAATCTGAGTAACTCATTTTCTTGAAATGCATGATTTTTCTCGACAATCGATAGGATGATGTCTTTCTTAAGGAAAAATTGTTATTTCTTCTTATATTCTTGATAATATAGATTAAAATATGATAACGTGGGTTCTTAGAGTGGAATGTGATATTGCTTTGATAAATGTGGGTTAGATTGATCACTTGACATTTTTCGATGATAGATGGGATAACACCAATCTTCAGGGAAATCGTTGAGAGGTCCAAATGATAGAAATCATTGTTGATATAGTTGACAAATCTTTCGGGGAAGTCCGAATAGCAGTTAGATGTTGATTTTGGTTGTGCTAGTGAGAAATTGTCAAATAGATGAGGATTAGGCACTATGGAGTAACCTGCGAATCACAGGTTTAACTTGTGAAACATAGGATGTAACGCAGGTGCTGAGCTAGGCTTCAGGTTCACTACCCTCCTCTTTCCTTAAACCTGCAGACCACGGATTACCATTTATAAAATGCTGGTGCTTGGTCAATTTTTGCTATGTTTCTACCTCACACCTATGACACACCTGCAAAACGCCTGTCCCAACCTGTGAAGCGCAGGTGTGGGTAGGTGCCGCCTGTTGTTTAAATTGATGTTACATTTTGTTAGAGGTCCAATATTTTTTTATTTTGTCCCTTGGCCTAGTGTATTTATTTTCTTTTGCTTTGCGTAATGAAAAAATAAAAAGAGATTTTTGTTTCATTGTGGTACTCACATGATCTCACAGGAACATGACTTCATCCAGGAAACAAGAAAAGGTGAGGGCCTCAACCTCCTCTAAAATCAGGGAAAGGGAAAGGGAAAGGAAAAGGAAACCCAGGCCCCTATCAACAGTTGAGATGCCATCCGGTTCTGTGTCGAGGGAATGAAAGACTACTACAATAAGTATGTGGAATAGCTAATGATTCTGGAGAAGTGATTCAATCTATAAGGGATGGGGTAAGATTTCCTAACATTTACAAGCAATTCGATGAGCGCCAGTGGCACCCATTCTTTGACGCTTTATTGGGATACTACCCCAACTTGGTGATTGAGCTCTATGCCTCATATCAAGCAAGGCAAGACTTGACGAAACACCATAGGAAGATGGATGAGTTCCTTAATCTTCAATTAGTCTGAGTGCAAAGAGTAGAGGTGGATATCACCCCCAATGCAATCAACACTATTTATTAGGGTGAAGAAATTGAGCCCAGGATTGAGTTTGCTGAAAAGATCGCAACCAAAGCTAATCAGCATCCATGGGTGGCTCAAATTATCACATACAAGAAACCTTTATGGGCCACCATAGGAGGAGATATTCCATGTCAAGACCTCCTATTTGAAGCCAAACTGTGGCTTGAGTTGTTGTGTAGTCATCTCATGCCCTCCAAGAATGATCAGCGGGTGAATATTGAGGACGCCATTTTGATAGCATGCATCATTCCTAGAGTAGATGTCAACTTTAGCGAGATAGTTGCCACTTAATTCAAAATAAAGTTCATGAAGCAAGGTCTCTCCATCTCCTTCCTAGTCCTCATCAGCCAGTTATGTGCTAGTTTAGGGGTTCCCTATTTTCTTGACGAAAGGCCTAGCTCTACTACAGGGATGATTGATGTTGAGAAAAAGAGAGATGCATATGCCCCCAAAAGCAAGCAGAAGCAACTGCAAACATGGGATGCCGCAGAAGCCTCTGCAGCACATGATGTTAATGAGGAGATCCCTGACCTCAATGATCCTACTCTCGAAATATCAGGACATGCCTCGGGGGAAAGGCTCGATTAGGGATCTTCACCAGTCCCTTCCTCCTTTACACCGAGTGCAGCTTTAAAATCTGGACAATATGACCCACTCTCATGAAAATCAGTTGAAGAAATTGGCCATGAGTCTACCAGCTCTCATCCAAAAATCTTTGAAGAATGTCATGAAAGATTTTTTGACAACTTAAATAAGTTGTGCTCCCGAGTTGATGTGGTTGAGAGAGCGATCTCCTATCTGAAAAACAGGGTGCCCATAGCAAATCATGATGTGAGCTTCTTATATGAAGCCATGGCTGCCCTACACATAGCCCTAGGGCCCATTGATACTTGCTTGCGGGCCTAGGGGAGGATGATGAGGGCAGCATAGTAAGGATGGTGGTGACGATGAGGCAGGAGATGATGATGGAGAGGAGTAGTTGATTCAGGGAGTTATTACCCCTTCTGTTCTTCATTTATACATTGGGAAAAATATAGAATTTTTAATTGGGGGTGGGCAGTGCTCTCTTTTATTGTTGGTTATTTTTTATTGCCATTTGATCGTTTACTCTTGTTACCCTTGTCGGGCTATTTTGCGTTTGATGTTTTAAGTATTTAGGTTGGTTGCTTAGTTAAATGAATGCCCTTATCTTGTTTTAAATTAATGAAAATTGTTGGGCTATTTTTTTGGCTTTGATAATGTGAAGTGTCGTTGACAGGTTGGTCTTACATTCCAATTAATTCTTGACCCGTGTTTTGCAATCTCCTTTGTAGATAATAAATAGTAAATACTCCAAGGTTTGTTTTAACCCATGATTCTTTCCCAAAGAGAAAATTTTTTATTTCTCTTTTTGTGTGTCGAACTGGGTGACATTTTCCTATTATAGATTCATAGGTGACTCTCTTAAGGAAAAATACCATGTCTTTGAGTCATTGTTGTACTTACTTTAATTGGTAGCACCAAAATTTTTATAAGGGATAGCAATGAGTTTTAAAGTTGAAAAAGGGCTTGAAATTGAAAAGAGCACTCTCTTATCATGAGTTGTACATTTTTAGTTTGGTTTTTTGATTTGTGAAGGGAGTATACAAAACTCAAAAATAGCTTGTATAAAGTCCTACTTTTGAAGTGATTGTGAAAAATAGCTAAATTCCTTGGAATATAATGCCTTGTGTGATGAGATGTTTAGTTTAATTCTTGTGTATGCATATTTCCTAGAACTTGCCCCGCATGTAATCAAGGAGAAGTCCTAAATGTAGTTGCACTTGGAAAATGACCTTAGGCTTTTATTTTGATTAGTCACTTCACCACTAACTGACCTCAATGAACACCAATCCTTGTTAACCACTATTTGAGCCTTGAGCCTTTTTCTTGGCAACCACATTATAAGTCTTTTACCCTTTTTCATCCTCTTTATTTGTATGCATTCCTCCCTAATTTATAGTGAAGAAAGAAAAGAAAATGGGGCTTGCAACCCAAGAATTGAGGGTAGAAAAATAAATTGTGATGTAGGCAAAAACCTATGTTTGGAGGCATGCAAAAAAAAAGGAAAAAGAGAAATAAGCTTTAACGTGAGGTAGCACCAAGTTGCTTGATGAAAAGACTGAAATGGTTGGTTGGAAAAAACCTCTAAAAAGATGAAAAAGTTAAATGGTGAAATCTCTTGTATAGATGAGTCTTAATGTAGAATTAGAGGTGTTAAAAAGGTGGATCTTGATGAAATATGTGAATGGTGAACAAGGAGAGATAAGATGTAGTAGACTCAATAATGTAGTGGATGTTTAAATGTTTTCACAAAAGGCATTAGGGAGATTCCAGTCACTAGAGCTAAAAGTTGTCCTACCTTTAACCTGTAGCATTAATTATGACCAGCAAATCCTTAGTGATTCCAAGTGAAGCAACTCTCCATTAGTGGCGAGTTAAATAAAGGGAAAGCCTATGGGTTGAATGTGTATACACATAAATTTCCTTGAGTGAATGAGTTTCGTTGCATCATTTCATAATCCATATGTGTGAATTGCATCTGTATGAATGGGTTTCTCTCTTGTGGTGAGTAGCATCAATTCCACATAACAAATGCTAAAAGTTGTGTTTTCCATTGAGAGGTATGAATGCGACAAGTTATGCTGCGACATTTGAGGAAAACCTTAAATATTGATTGTTAATGACTTGAGATACATACAAATATTGATTTGTTGGAATGTGCCCCTAACATGAATTGAATATAATGAAAGTGAGATATGCTAAATGTTTGTGGTTACAAATTGAGTTTGTGCAACATAATTTGACTCTTTTTATTTTTCTTGAGTTGGTGTGAAATGTTGTGGTTGTCTTAAGCTAGTAGTCTAGTATGCAATTCTTATGATGCGGATGCTTAATTCAATTCTTAGTTGGAAAGAACTCCTTGCTTGGACAAGCAATGGTTCAAGTTTGGGAGTTTCATGAATTGGTAATTTACCAACTTAGTATGCTTTTAAGAATGAGCTTTTGCCTTGTTTTCACATCAATTAGGAAGATTTGTTCCTTTTCTCTTTGATTTTGCTAGTTTTGAAAATAGACAGGGAAAACAGAGGAATTGAACAAAAAGAACTTTGGTAGAAACAAGGAACATGCGTTCCGCTTAAGAGCACTTGTGTAAATGCAGCCAACACAGATAATGAGCAGAAAGAGATCTGCGAAGTGCAGGTTGACACTAGCAAAATGTAGGTGAAACCGTAGAAGGATGTCAAACATTACTATTAGGACTAGCTAGGAACTTTTGGTTTGAGGATAGGCACCTGCGTAGCAAGTGACCAAAACACTGAAATGGGTAAAATCGTCCAACTGAGGAACAAGTACATTAGAGAAGCTTCCAAGGGAAAATGTGGAAGGTTTAGCAAAAAGGGAGTATGCTGAATTAACCCAAAATTTTCCTTACCCATGATATATCAATCACATCATAAGATTGAATTTGTAAAGAGAAGTAGAGAGAAAGAGTAGAGTACATTGTTCTTCCTCTTCTTCTTTCTTACTATTTTGAAATAAGTACACCATTGTAGTAGATTATTGAAAGGATGAATTTCTACTTAATATGATGAATGTTAATAAGTTAACCATGGGTATCTTCTCTTAAATTCCATCTATGAGTTGCTATGACTAAGACTTTTCCATTGACGTCCAGTCCTTGTAAATTCCTTACCAAAGTGCATATATCTCCTACACTTAGTAAAACTCTTTCTTGTAAATATGATTATCTTTAGAAAGTAGATATAATCCCAGATGAAATAAAGTGTCTTCTACCTACTTACCTCTCCTAAATCCTTACTCTGCCTTCGATAAAAAAAAGACCTATCTGTGGTTACAAATTCATTCCCTACTCCAACATAAACCGAAAAGGATAAAAGAATATGTTGCTGCTTTGAAACTCGATCAGCACCCTATTTTTTCCACTCAGGAGGAATAGTCTTTTGCCCTGCAGATTCTCGATGATTTTCCAATGCAATGAAAAAATTACGAATTTACCCAAATTCAATTTAGTGTTGTCCGAAATGCCTTGTCATATCATACAAGGAAAGGTAAACCCATTGTTGCCCACCATTCACTCCTTGATACCTGATATCAAGAGTACCAACATGCTAATTTGGGTACAACAGAGGTCATCTTGATTGCTGGGACAATGTTTGTCACATTATTCCAAAATTTCAACATGTCCCTAGTGATCCATATTTGACAGAGGCCTTAAAGATCCATGTCCAAATGCAGGGAGCTCCACAAGATAGAGATGCTATCCAAGCAACTCTTCACTACCAAATAGCTTGGCGAGTTGAAAACCATGCCATGGATCTTTCATTATCGGGTGGAGATTATGCTTTGCTACTACACGTGCATGCCACTAACGGAACTACTACATGCACCCAGATACCAAGAAAAATACCAAAGGAAGAACTTGTAAAAATTCTTCTTGAAACATGTGTTACCAACTATGAGCGGATAAGAGAACCTCATGTTGAACCTCTTCGATCCACTGAACCAATCCTTGTCAAAAAAATAGAATAAAGTCGTAGCCATCAGTTTTGAGTACTCTCATCTCAAAAGACCAAACAGTACAACCTTTTCTCTTCATATGTAACAACCTACATATATTCCCTTACCTGAAGATGACGAGGATGCATTCGATTCGAAACTTCTAGCTATTATGAGTGAACATGAATGGATCAAACAGCTCAATCATGAAAGTCATAATATATGGTGGTTAAAATGTCCCTTTACCGGACACTGCCCATGTGATATTGAATGTAACTGCCAAGAATTTCTTGAGGATGAGATATAATATGACGAGATTCATGGGAAGAGAGACAACCCTAAAAATAAGAAGGGAAGATGCTTGGAAAAGGAATTCTGAAAGCGAGATGAAGATGCGGATCTGTCTATTGGTTCCCTCAGCTGCCCTGACAAATATGTAATCCTTGTTTCCTACAAACCTCAAAATAGGCCAACTCTACCTACTCCAGCCAAAAAATCTCACAACCCTCAAATCTTCATGATTAGTCCATCCCTCGAGAATTCCTATCACAACAACCCTTTAAAAAATGGTATAAGCCATGCACCAAAAAGACCAAAGAAAAATGTTGTCCTGCTCACTATAGAAAAGCCAGCAACAAGTGACATTGAGGGTACCATCAACTGGTAATTGGAGAACGCAATATGCTAGAATGAAGTGCTGACCAATATAGTGACTTCCCTCAAGAAAGTTGCTCACACACATAACAATATGATGAGCAAGGTTGAAAACATCGAGAAGAAAGTGGAATAGGAATCCACTCAGCATTCCGACCTTATCCAAGCCTTGGAATTGAGACTAACCAATATGCAGTATGAGATCTGTCCACTGAGCACCTCACTTTTCACTTCTTTTCTCAACAACAAAAAGAGATGGATAATATCAAAGAACAACTACAACAACTGAGACATGGACCTGTGAGCCTTAAAGAACCCAAAGCCACTGTACATTATCCTTATATTTCCCCTTGTCGTCACATACATATTCACCACCTAAATTGGGCCGCCCTAGTTATACTTCCCCTTTCATTTCACATGAACACGTGTCCTTTACTCAAAATCCAAAGATGAGCCTAAATTTGATATTGCCAAATGGGTCTAGGAAAGGAAAGATGCTCTTGCAGTAGAAAAGCAATCCAAAAGAATGAAGGAGGTTGAAGAAAGTTCTTTTCACGACCCAAACAGAGGTCCGGATGGTAGACATGGGACAAGGGACCCCGAGAGACCCGAAGTCGACCCATGGCATAAGCATACAACTAACTCATTCAACGTACTCAATAAATCATGAATATAATCTCAGCGAAAGTCTAATCCAACATCGCATCAGAATAACATCGAAAGCTACACATACATGAGCTTGAAAGACTCTAATCTGGACGAGTTGATGGGACAAGACCCCAACTAACTCAACAACATTGTGAATGAAACACGTAAAGAAACTAAAATTCTAGTCCTCGAAATATGAGGACTCACCGATCATGAGATGATAAGGACTCTAGATAGCTAATTAAGATCGGGGCTGAAACTGCGTGCCGGGTCTTGTATCATGAAATGATACAACATAGAAAGTATGCGGTCAATACGTGTAATGTACTGAGTATGCAAGGTAAGTAAAACCTCTCTAGAAATGTAAATCATTTAAAACATTTCATACCATATCATAAGCTTTCAAATATAAGTAGATGGGTTACAAGCATTCATTCTCAAATCGCAATTTTATCATAACATGACCATGCATAGCTTTATAACATCATGAATGATTCGAGTGACTCAAAGCTGAAACATAACATTTATATTGAAAATCTCAATATTGAGTCAAACCTTACTTTCACAACATGCATGCGTAAAGTAATCATCATGGTGATGGATATGCAAATCTGAATGATATAGACAGTGGGAGACTCGTCACTTAACCACATACCACGATAGAGCTTACGTGGTCCCAACTATCACACTCAAGTGGATAGAGCAGTCTATAACCTTTCCAGGGTGATGGATGATACCATGATATCGATATCAAGACGAAGAACCAATCGGGCCAGAGATAGCTAACAAGGGAGGTCCCAATACTATAATAGTATGAACCTACGTTGGCGCGTAGTTTTAGGGCATAGGGTGATCACCCTTAACTCGCTCGGTGCTAAACTCTTCTCCCAAAAACATGAAATTCTCTATAACGTATATAATGAAGCTCAACATCGTCTATTAATGAAGCTCAACATTGTCTATTGATGAAGCTCAAGATGAAATCATGCATAGCCCAACATCGTATGAAACGATCTCAACATTGTCTATTGACAAAGCTCATAATGAAATCATGCACGGACTCGACATCATATGAAAATGAAGCTCAACATTGTCTATTGACAAATCTCATAATGACATACATCTCAATTATGAATTCATGCACATTGAAGGCTTTATTTCGAAGCATACCACAAGCTCAATCATAGGTCGGAGCATCTACTCCAAGTCATGTGTTAAGCTACATGTAGAAATATTCAACTCAACATACCACAATCTAGAATTTATGAAAAATTGAGAAACTACACTTCAAATAATGTGGTAAGCTTATGTGGGGAAAACCATCACTTTAAATCAACATGTGGGCATTGCCCAAAGCTTTATAATACTAGAATCTACTCATTTCATTTTGAAAACAACATCATAGTCATGGGTAGCTTTAGAAACATGATTTTCATCATCAAATCTCAATATCATCATGCATTAATCATCATTCACTACTTTTATGAACTTCTCATCTATGGGCATTTTAGATTCAAGATTTTTGGAAAATAATTTTGTATTGAAAACAATTTAGAATCTGCCCAAGCTTCATAATCCATCAATATAAATACAATCTAATCATACCCATGTATAGAGATTGAAGAGTCGTGCAATTAGGTAAAACCCCATACTTGATTATAGGTGATTTCTCATAATTTAATAGAAATTGGGCATGGGTGTGGAAGGAGACACCCACTCATAGCCTTACATACCTGGGATTAGTGGATTCTAACACTCTCCAATTACCCAAGGTAAGATCCCAATGGAAACCTTGAAATTTGTCCATGAATCACCTCTTCAATCCTTCAAACTTGAAGATAGGGCTTTTCCCCTCTCAAAATAACTTAGAGTAGGCTTTTCCCCTCTCAGAACCTCTCAAAACGAGCCTTCAACAACGTAGTATAGGGCCTTAGGAGTAGGAAATGTGGAATTGCTCTTTCTAAATTCGCTGAAAATTGTTACTGGACCAAACAACAGATAAACCAAAGTGTCATTTGAGGAAACCACGACCCATGGAATCAGCCCGTTCTATGCATTTCCCTAGCCATCTCTCGAATTCAAACCACGGACATATAGGACGAGTCGTCCTACGTTCCAATGGGTCATTGAACAAGTCATTTTTTCCTTCTTCTAAATTTCTGAACTCCTTCACGACAAGTCTCACCACGACTTGTTCTATCCTGCAGTGCGTGGTGGTATCCACCCGTCAATACTACTGCCAGACTTTTCCCTTTTACCACGACTCCTAACAACGGGTCATCCCATATCACAACGGGTCGTTTTGACGCTAGTTTTATACACTATAACCAGACCAAGCCTCTTACCACGACTACTTACAAAAGCTCGTGGTTACATACCATGAGTCGTTGTTCCTCTCGTCCTGCAACCTTTTTCCCAAATTTCTACAGTTTTGCATTTTAGCTTCCCGGGTCTACTCCTAAACACTTCCGGGGTATTACAATATCTCCCCCTTGGAAAAATTCATCCTTGAATGTTGGAAACAAGCCTAAAATAGAAACATACAATTTATCATATACAAAACTAATCAATTTAACCAAAACTGACAGAATGTTTACCTCCGATTCAAAATACACAGCTAAACTGAAATCACCAATCATACACACATTCACATACAAAAAAGAAACTTGTGCACATAATTTAAAAAGAAGAGTAAATTGAGTCTGATTGCAAAACTGATACCTCAAGCTGAAACTGAGCCGGTAGATAACAAATGTGGGTATCTAGCCATCATATCCGCTTTGGCTTCCCATGTAGCTCTTTCAACATGCTGATTTCTCCATAATACTTTAACTGAAGCTAATTTTTTGTTTCTTAGACTCTAAACCTTCCAGTCCAATATTTCCACCGGAACTTCCACATAGGTAAGACTATCTTTTACCCCAATGTTGTCCACCGAGAAAATTAAGGCTGGATCATCCAAACACTTCTTCAAAAGCGATACGTGAAACACCGGATGTATGGAAGATAATTTTGAAGGCAACTCCATCCCATATGCCACCTTACCAACCCATTTCACTATCCAGTAGGCACCAACATAGCGGGGACTGAGTTTTCCTTTCTTTCCGAATCGCATGACTCCCTTCATGGGAGATACCTTTAGAAATACCTATTCGTCCACCTCAAACTCCAGATCCTTTCTTCTCACATCAGCATATGATTTCTGATGACTCTGAGCGGCCTTCAGCCTGTCCCTTATCAACTGAACCTTTACCATGGCCTCATGAACTGAATCAGGCGCTAACATAGCAGCTTCCCCAACTTTAAACCATCCAATGGGTGATCTACACCTCCGCCCATAAAGAGCTTCGAACGGTGCCATCTGGACGCTAGAGTGATAGTTGTTATTGTAAGAAAACTTGATTAAGGGAAAGTGATCATTCCAACTACCTTTAAAGTCCATCACACAGGCTCTTAACATATCCTCGAGAGTCTAGATTGTCCGTTCCTCCTGACCATCTGTTTGCGGATGGAATGTTGTGCTGAGTTTTACCTGAGTCCCAGGCCCTTTTTTGAAAGACCGCAAAAACTGAGAGGTAAACTGAGTACCTTGGTCTGAAATAATAGGCAAGGGCACTCCGTAAAGTCGAACCAACTTCTGAATATACAATTTTGAAAAATCATCCGCTGAATCTGTGGTTTTGACCGGTAGAAAATATGCAGCCTTGGTCAACCTGTCTGCCACCACCCAAATGGAAACATACTGTTGGTGAGTACAAGGTAAGCCTGTAGTGAAATCCATATTAATCTCTTCCCACTTCCAAGTGGGAATGCTAATATCCTAAAGTACGCCTCTCGGCCGCTAATGCTCAACTTTCACTTGCTGATAGTTCGGGCACTTGGCTACAAATACTGCAATATCCTTCTTCATGTTGTTCCACCAATATATTTCCCGCATATCATAATACATCTTGGTGACACCCAGATGGATGGAGTACCTGGACCCATGTCCCTCATGCAATATCCGATAATGCAAATTATCGACATCGGGAACACACAAATGACCCTAGTACCACAACATATCATCTCCCCCTTGGGAGAAAACCTCTACCTTTTGACTCCATACAACTTCCTTCAGCTTTACTAGAATTGGATCCTCATCTTGCCTAGCTTTCACATCCGTCACCAAGGACAACTATGATCCATTTTGCACAACTATGCCGCCATTGTTCGTGTCAACCAATCTAACTCCCAACCTCGCAGGTCGATGGATATCCTTCACCAACTCCTTATTTACCTCATCCATGTGGGATACACTCTCCATAGAGAGCCTAGTAAGTGCATCCGCTTCTACATTAGCCTTGCCCGAGTGGTAAAGGACACTCATATCATAGTCCTTTAGTAGCTCCAACCACCTCCTTTATCAAAGATTGAGATCTTTCTGCGTAAACACATATTGCAACTTCTTGTGATCTGTGAACACATCCACGTGGACCCCATACAAATAATGCCGCCATATCTTCAATGCAAACACCATCGTGACCAACTCCAGATTATGGGTTGGGTAATTCTTTTCATGAACCTTCAACTATATCGAGGCATAAGCTATCAGTTTCCCATGCTACATTAATACGGACCCGAGTCTGATGCGCGAAGCATCACAATACACAACCATCGGTACCCTTAGGTAGGGTCAATACTGGTGCTAAAGTGAGTCGAGTCTTCAACTCTTGGAAGCTTTTCTCACAAGCCTCTGACCATTGAAACTTCACCTTCTTCTGAGTCAACCTGGTCAACGGTGCAGCAATAAATGAAAAACCCTCCACAAATCTCCGATAGTAACCCTCTAGGCCCAAAAAGCTCCTAACATCGGATAGGTTCACTGGTCTGGGCCAACTCTTTACCGCTTCAATCTTTTGAGAATCTACCCTTATGCTCTCACTCGATACCACACGGCCTAGAAATGCCACCGAGTCCAACCAAAAGTCACATTTGCTAAACTTTGCATACAAGTGATAATCTTTGAGGGTCTAAAGCACTATTCTCAAGTAAGCGGCATGTAGTATATGTGGATATCATCAATGAACATGATCACAAACATGTCCAAATATGCCTTGAAGACCTAGTTCATTAGATTCATAAAAGCTACAGGGGCATTGGTTAGTCCAAAAGACATAACAACAAATTTGTAGTGACCATACCAAGTCCTGAAAGCAGTTTTTGGGATGTCACTCTCCCGAACCCTGAGCTGGTGATACCCAAACTTGAGGTCAATCTTGGAGAAATACTTGGATCCCTGAAGTTGATAGAAGAAATCATCAATCCTGGGTAAGGAGTACCTGTTCTTAATGGTGACCTTGTTCAACTGTCGATAGTCAATGCACATCCTAAGCGATCCATCCTTCTTCCGGAAAAATAACACTGGTGCACCCCATGAAGACTTACTTGGCCTAATAAAACCCTTATCCAATAGATCCTGCAATTGGTCTTTCAACTCTTTTAGCTCGGCTGGAGCCATTCTTAAAGCGGAATGGATATAAGCTGTATGTCGGGAAGAAGATCTTTACCAAAATCAATCTCCCACTCGGGAGGGACACCTAGCAAATCATCAGAAAAGACCTCTAGATACTTATGTACTAATGGTACGTACTGAATTGTCGGGGTCTTACACTTCACATCCTTAACCCTAACTATATGGAACATGCAACCCTTAGAAATCATCTTCCTGGCCTCAAGGTAGGAAATGAATTGACCTACAGGCACAACTAAACTACCCTTCCATTATAAGACTGGCTCACTCGAAAATCTAAACTCTATTGACCGAGTCCTAAAATTAACTGAAGCATAGCATGCAAATAGCCAATCCATGCCGAGAATAACATTGAAATCGGTCATGCCTAACTCTATCAAATCTGCTGAGGCGACCTTATGAAGAATTGAGATCGGACAATCTCTATACACCCGTCTAGCTATAATTGAGTTACCTACTGGAGAAAGAAACTAAGAAGGGCTCTGAGAAGACATCGGGACTGACTCCGAAGCTACTGGCTATATATGGTGTCACAAAAGATAGCACTTGGATCTAGCAAATCATACACATCAACATGAAAAACTCTCAACATATCGGTGACCACATCTGGTGAGGCCTCCTGCTCCTGATGAGTGGCTAATGCATAGAATCTGTTCTGGCGTTGCCTGCCAACTGCGCTAGTGGATACCCCCTGATGTGTTGTGCGTGGGGGAGGGGTTGCTGAACTAGAACCTGGGCCTCGACCCCCAACCTGGTCCTATCTCGCAGCTGGACAATCTCTGAGCATATGTCCAGGCTGCCCACATCCAAAACAAGCTCCTGAACCTACCAAGCATTAGCCTGTGTGTCATCGGCCGCACCTGCGACAAGCTGGAATGCTGGAATCTATGGGTCTATTTTTATGACCCCTCGAGCCTGACGCTCGCCCCCTCTAATCATGTCTGGGCCAAGATGGCACACTTAGTGTTGAAGATACTAGGACTAATGATCTTTGGTGGGTCTGCTATCGATGCCCACCATCGTACCTCTACTGAGAGTATTTGTGGTCTTCAGTCCTGGCCCTCTTGGCCTCCCTCTCCCTTGAATGTGCCACCTCCATCTGCTGAGTGTACAACACAATGTGAGGGAAGTCCATGTCCTGATGGAGCAGAGTTGTCCTGCAGTCTTATTCCAAATATCCTTCTATACCATGCACAAATTTTCTCGTCCAAGCCCGCTGATCGGCCACTAACTCTGGGGCATACTTTGATAGGCTGGTGAACTCAAGGGTGTACTCTTGAATAGTCATACTTCCTTGCTTTAAATTCACGAACTCGGCTGCTTTCAACTCCCTCAACTCTCGAGGGAAGAACCGATCTAGGAATGCAACCTGAAACTCTTCCCATGGGATTGGACCTGCTCTTGCGACCTTGCTATCCTTCCACTGGCGGAACCAAATATGCGCAATCCCCTTCAACTAGTACGAGGCAAACTCCGCACACTCAACACTACTCATCCCCATAAACTGGGTGATCTTGACAATCTCATCACTGAAATTATGTGGGTCCTCATCTACCTTGGACCCTAGAAACTCCGACGGGTTCATTCTCAAGAAGTCTCGGACTCTGGCCGCCGCTGCATTACCATTTTGAGGAACATGCACAATGGCCTTTTGATTGACCTAAGCGGTCAAGGCTTGCGCAAGCATCTAATTGGAATCTTGGAACTCAACATGAGCGGTTGGCTCCGATGCCTGAGGCTCTTGAACTGGTGGGGCTGGCTAATGCTCATAATCGTTACCATCCTCATGGCCTACACCACTTTCATTCCTCCTTCCATTCACCCTTCGAGGTGCCATCATTATTCAATCATGAATAGCACGAATTAGAAGGATAGAAAGGCTTTTCATCGCACGACATAGATCGTGAAAAAGGGAACATTTCCTAAAATTTCTAGTAGCCTCTTCGTCATAAGTGTGGCGCGCTTCACACCCATGAAAAAGACTCTACCTAATGCGGCTTTTAGACTCCCTAGGACACATCAAACCTATGGCTCTAATACAAAGTTTTTCACGACTCAAGCGGACGGCCGAATCGTAGACACAGGACAAGGGACCCCGAGAGACCTTAAGTCGATCCATGTCATAAGCATACAACTAACTCATTTAACATACTAAAGAAATCATGAATATAATCTCAGTAGAAGTCTAATTGAAAATCACATCAGAATAACACCCGAAGCTATACATACATGAGTCTAAAAGCCTCTAATATGGACAAGTTGATGGGACAAGACCCCAATTAACTAAACAACACTATAACTGAAACACGTAAAAGAAACTAAAAGTCTGGTCCTCGAAAGATGATGACTCATCGATCCTGAGCTGTTAAGGACTCTAGAAAGCTGATTATGATAGAGGATGAAGCTTTGAGTCGGGTCTTCTTCATGATACAACATAGGAAGTATGCGGTTAGTATGTAGAATGTACTGAGTATGCAAGGTAAGTAAAACCTCTCTACCAAAGTAAATCATTTAAAACATTTCATACCATATCATAAGCTTTCAAATATAAGTAGATGGGTTACAAGCATTCATTCTGAAATCACAATGTTATCATAACATGACCATGTATAGCCTTATAACATCATGACTGATTCGAATGACTCACAGCTAAAACATAACATTTATATTGAAAAGCTGAACAATGAGTCATACCTTACTTTTAGAACATGCATGTGTAAAGTAATCACAATGAGTGATAGATATGTAAATTTGAATGATATAGACAGTGGGAGAATCGTCACTTAACCAATATACCACGATAGAGCTTACGTGGTCCCAACTATCACACTCAAATGGGTAGAGCCTTCTATAACCTTGCCAGGGTGATGGATGATACCATGATATCGATATCAAGCTTAAGGGCCAATCGAGCCGGGCATAGCTCACAAGGGAGGTCCCAATAATATAATAGTATCAACCTATGTTGGCCCGTAGTCTGGGGCATAGGGTGATCGACCCTTAACCCGCTCGGTGCTAGAATTTTCTCCCAAAAACATGCAATTCTCTTTATCGTATATAACAAAGCTCAAGATGAAATCATGCATAGCCCAACATCGTATGAAACGAAGCTCAATATTGTCTATTGACAAAGCTCATAATAAAATAATGCATGAACTCGACATCATATGAAAATGAAGCTCAACATTATCTATCGACAAATCTCATAATGACATACATCTCAATTATGAATTCATGCACATGGAAGGCTTTATTTCGAAACATACCACAAGCGCAATCATAGGTGGGAGCATCTACTCCAAATCATTTGGTAAGCTACATGTACAAATATTAAACTCAACATACCACAAGCTAGAATTTATGAAAAATTGGGAAACTTCACTTCAAAGAATGTGATAAGTTTATGTCGAGAAAACCATCACTTTAAATCAACATGTGGACATTACCCAAAGCTTTATCATACTAGAATCTACTCTTTTCATTTTGAAAACTACATCATAATCA
Source organism: Datura wrightii (assembly GCA_035772735.1). NCBI lineage: Eukaryota > Viridiplantae > Streptophyta > Magnoliopsida > Solanales > Solanaceae > Datura > Datura wrightii. The sequence goes on from JASDFA010000016.1 coordinate 120,964,826, forward strand.
TGGGTAGCTTTAGAAATATGCTTTTCATCATCAAATCTCAACATCATCATGCATTCATCATCATTCACTACTTTTATGAACTTCTCATCCATGGACATTTTAGATTCAAGATTTTTGGAAAACAATTTTTGTATTGAAAACAATTTAGAATCTGCCCAAGCTTCATAATCCATCAACATAAATGCAATCTAATCATACCCATGTATAGAGATTGAAGATTCACGCAATTGGGTAAAACCCCATACTTGATCATAGGTGATTTCTCATAATTTTATGGAAATTGGGCATGGGTGTGGAAGGAGACACCCAGTCATAGCTTACATACCTGGGATTAGTGGATTCTAACACTCTCCAATTGCCCAAGGTAAGTTCCCAATGGAAACCTTGAAATTTGGCCGTGAATCACTTCTTCAATCCTTCAAACTTGCATACATGGGAAGAATAATTTAGAGTAGGCATTTCCCCTCTCAAAACGAGCCTTAAATGACGTAGTATAGGGTCTTAGGACTAGGAAATGATGGAAATGCCTTTACTAAATTTGTTGAGAACTGGTCACTGGACCAAACAACGGATGAACCAATGGGTTATTGGATGAAACCATGACCCGTGGTATCATCCCTTGCTATGCACCACCCCATCCATCTCTTGGATTCATAGCACGGACATATAGGATGAGTCATCCTATAGTCCAATGGGTCATTGAACCAGTCATTGTTTCCTTCTTCTGAATTTCTAAACTCCTTCATGACGAGTCTCTCCATGACTCATTGTATCCTACAACAGGTCGCGGTATCCACCCGTCAATCCTACTGCCAGACTTCTCCTTTTTACCACGACTACTGACAATGGGTTGTCCCATGTCACAACGGGTCATTGTGACGCCCATTGTCAACACTGTCACCAGACCTAGCCTCTTACAACGGCTACTTACAACGACCTGTGGTTACATACCACGAGGCATTTTTCCTCTTGTTCTGCAACCTTTTTTCCAAATTTTTGTATTTTTGCATTTTAACTTCCCGAGTCTACTCCTAGACAATTCCAGGGTATTACAGTTCTAAAGAGCCAGATCTACAAAACATGATGATCTCAGATCAAGTTGTTCCAGACCTCTATTGGTTGGAAGAAGATGCCAGCTTAGGATCCAGTACTAAAGAGACTGCAGATAGTGATCATACTGAAAAAACTGAAGAAGCTTCAGAGACAAGTGAAACTCTCTCACTAGACACCTCTGAGGAGGAAAATCCACCGATATACATGAACCAACAAAGAGAACTTGAAGTTTATAAAGTCAATGATGATTAGGACGAGATGACAGATGATCCAATTCCAGAAAGGAGACCAAAGCAACAAACGACAAAAGTGGTTGGAACTGGATTCCATACTTTCCCTCTCGATGATGTCAAAGTTACAAAATGGCCTCAAAGGATCTAAGACTTCCTTGGATGGCTACAAAACACCTAGTAGAGCGAGAGAAGTATCTAATCTTGTTAGAGTTCATGTCAAGGTTCACCGACATCCTTAGGGATTGGTGGAACTTACTGGGTATACATGATAACAATAATTTCGTCACGTCCCAAGACTTTGCTTTCAACATTAGAATCCTACATGAAGTTTTTTGTGTAGATACTGGTCAAAGGCAAGAAAACTCGTGAAGACAATTCTTTGAGATGAAGTGTGCATCATTCGACAGAGATATAATTGATGTTCACTTTCGTAAGATGGCAAAAATGTACTTCGAACTAGGTGGAGACTCTTGTTTGAAGAAAGCCTTTCTCTCACCCTTACCAAAGATTTTAGCAGGATGAACCATGTGATTGTCGAGGAAAATTTCCAGTTAATCACTGTTCGGCGATTTCGGTATAACTACACGCAAGTGCATGTGGTCGAACAAGTAGTAAAGTGGCTCAAGTAAGCCAAGTATTGATTCCACAGGGACTGGACTAAGGTATTAATCTAATCAAGTGTCAATGCACGTTAACTCTAAAATGCAGACAACAGTGTGAAGAAGATTTTGATATTTTGTTTCCTAATTTTATACTAAGTCTAAAACAAATATACAATTTGAGTCTGAACTATAAGTATGAGTATGCTGAGGCTAAAATGAACATGCAGAGAAATAAATTATCGATACAATTTGATTAATCTTTCCTCCGGTTGCTAGTCAAGAATTATTGACTATGAATTAAAACTCTCGTATTTAACCCAACTTAAGAATCATGAACCTTCCACCTACATCTCTGTGGTAAAAACAAATTCATGTTCTAGCCATACAAAACCGATTCCTTAATTGACTAATACGACTTTCAGGTATATCTCTATCCTGAAGGTAAATCAATTCTCAATTTTCCCAAACTAAGAAAAGATCATATCCTATCAATTCACAACTTTCCAATTTCTTGCTCTCTCGAGTGAAAACGGACTTTTTAGATATACATTAACGTTGGCCACACATTAATGCAGTAAGAACAAGAATCAATAGAACAACCATGGAAGAAAAGATGAAAACTAATTTATCAATAATCACATTTCAATACAATGTTCTTAACCTCAGCAAGAAGGGAATTTAGCCACTCATTTGTGGATTAAACATCGTTAAATGAGTGTTAATCATACAAGCAATTGAAATAAAGAAGAAGGAGATAGAGAAAAACCCTGAGATTTTCGTCCCCTCAACTGCCTGTAACCCACGTTCTTGCTCCACCAAGTCAGAATTAATAAAAATGAACCTAAGTGTTCTATTTATACTAGTGGGAATTTTTCCCGAAATAACAAGCAACATGTCACGGAGTGCATCACGGAGCACTACCTCCGTGACACGCCACCAACGCGGACCCTCACTGGAATCCGGTTGTCCAGGTATTAAGGCCCAACGTGGCACGGCGTGCAACACGGGGCTAGGCCAACGTGCCACGGCCCCAACGCGCACCTTCACTCGAATTTTGCAAAATTTCCGCATCCAGGCAGAATGCATCCGCGATGGCAGCGTGACACGGCTCCATCGCGGAGCCCCTTTAATTCATGCATTCCTTGTGCTTTTTCCCTTGCTAGTTTCCGAGTCCAATCCCGATCTCTCCCAACATGCATCTTAGCTCCATAACTTTATATTTTTCCTGCAAAACAATGCTAATCATGTTGGTTAGTATGAATTCACATTTTACTATAATTCACATGAGAATGTACAAACATCGATAGATAAACAAGGCAAAATGACACATTTGAGTATCACTTGGGCATATAAATTCGCCCAATATCAATCACATTCCCCCATGTCGGCTATATTAAGTAACCAGTTTTCCTGGAACTGAAAGGTATCTGTATAACGAGATTTATTTTGAAATAGATCATGCACAATAATCCATCCTTTTATAAAGCTTGCAGCAGAACTCGACTTATCACCGAGTCTAGTTGCTCTTGCCATGACCCCAGAAGGGAAAGCAGGTTCAAGAGCTACAAGAAATTCAAATGGCCAAAGCCTACCAGCGAAAGAGCCCAATTCACCAGGCGAACAAGATACTTCAGGAGAAAGGGTCCAGGTAGGTTCCAGAAGAATGATAGATGTTCAATTTGCCACAAGGTTGGACACTTTGCAAAGAACTATCCTCAAGCTAGAAGATCTATTCAACTTCTTGCCGTGATACAAGAATATGTTGAGGTCAAGGACAATGATCTTGAATTAGTTCTATTGTTAGAAGATGAACCATTAGAGGACACTCTTTTGTCAATGGATGTGTATAAAGAACATGGGAATGACCATTACCAGATCTCAGAGGCTGAGAAAGAAATCAACAGCATAATAAATATTCTTCAAGTCCAACTGAATGTTTTTCTATCAAAATGGGATAAGTCGATTTAGGTTATTGCCTTCATGGATACTGGTGCAACATCATCGCTGATGAATTTGATAGTTCTTCCCTATGATAAATGGGTTTTCCATTTCAATAACATTGACACTACATAAAATGGGATCCTAACAACCACAATAATCACAAAGCATCCAATCACAATTGAGTTCTTCCTAGGATTAAAGTTCAGAACAAAGCTGTTTATATCAGATGTCCCAGGAAAAGATCTCATAATTAGGTTCGACATCTACATACAACACAAGGATTGGCTCCACATTGGAGCTTATGGAATAGCATTGAAGAAGCAATTCAAGCCATAGTCAGAAGTGTTACACTTATTCCATATCATTGAGTAAGAGAAGATCAAGGATATCGAACAATAGATGATGAAGCATTAATATGCAGAATCCCGTAAGGATTTTATGGAAAAATGTAGAAATCCTTTATTGATGAATAAAGAGTTTTTTATCAAACTCCCGTTCAATAAGTATAAAGACATCAACCCAACCAAAGCAAGCCACTCTCGCATGAATCCAAAACACCTTCAACTTGCAAAAAAGGAGTGTGTTGAACTTGTGGAATTTGGAATAATCAAACCATCTAATTCTTAATGGGCATTTGAAGCTTTTTACATCAACAAAAGAGTTGAGCAGACAAGAGGTAAACCTGCATTAGTAATAAACTACCAAACTCTTAACCACTTCCTCCAAGATGATAAATTCCTTATCCCAAATAAACTCACCTTATTTTCACACTTAGCCAAAGCTACATATTTTTCCAAGTTTGATCTTAAATCTATATTTTGGAAATTAGGGATTCATCTTGAAGAAAAACTAAAGAAAGGATTTTGCATTCCTGACTAACACTTCCAATGGAAAGTGATGCCATTTGGGCTGTGTTATACCCCATGAACCCAAGGATCAGACCAGAAGTAAAAATGGAGAAAAACTGAAAATTCACACCAGGTCACAGAATGACCCGTGAGGTGAGTCATGAGGAGTGACCACGAGTCGTGAGGTGAGTCATGAGGAGTGACCACGAGTCGTGAGGTGACTCATGGTCAGCATGGTGTGGCAAGGCTTGAGTGAGGAGGCCACGGTCTTGATCACGAGTCATGGTCAGACCTCACGACATGTGAGGTCATCATGGTCAACCCTAGAAGATTGTTAAGTGGGGATAGGCAGTGTAGGCCATGGGAGGTGACCACGAGTCGTGGTCTGACCTCACGACTCGTGAATTCACCCGTGGGGTTCCCTTGGACGTTTGGTCAGTGGACTTAACGGATCAAGGCCACGAGTCATTCCCTGGCAATGACCCATTAGGTCCCTCATGGGGACTGGCGACCAAAAATTCCTGCGTTTTAATAAGGGTGTTTTCGTAACTTCCTAGGTCCCTAAGGCCTAAACTATGTCATTTTGGATATTTTTCTGAGTAAGATAAGATGGGTTAAGCCCTTTATGCATGTCCATTCTCATGCAAAAGCTTAAAGAGGTTTTTGGGAGATTCAAGGCCTTTCTTCCCCCAATGTTTCATCAATTTCTTTGTGGGTGTTCAAGGAAGTTTAAGTCCATCCATTCCTAGGTATGTAGGGTTTTTAAAATGGGTGGAATTTTTCCTCGCCCATGCCCAATTTCGATTAAAATCATGAATCCTCCTATTCAAGTCTATGGGGTTTTACGCAAATGCATGAAAATGTGATTTCTCTTTATGGGTATGATTTAATTGAGTTTTAATTATTGAATTATGAATGATGGGCAGGTTTTATCATCATTTTCCTTTAATCATGTTTCAAGATTTTAAATCCAAATTGCCCATTTGATGAAAGTTCATGGAAGTTATGATTTATGATGAATACTCTATAAATTGAGTTTATTGATGATGGAAAAGCATGATTTTATAGTACCCATGTTTATGAGCATATTTTTAACGTATTGAGTATGATGAAGTAATGGGCAATCCCCACATGTTTAAGAATGATTTACGATTTATTAAACGAATTACATGATTTATCAATTTATGATGTTGTCCGATGTAAAGGGCGTTGGTTCTTGGCGTAGCATATTTTATAGGGGATCAATGATGATAAACGTTATATCTTAGCCAATGAATTTTAGTGCATGATGTTAATGATTTATGTATGAGCCTATATGCACGTTTTTGGGAGTCGTGTCTAGCACCGAGCAGCCTGGCGTTCAAAGGACTACGCTGGTGGCTCATAACCATATGCCCTGTGGGTTGTAAATGATATGATGTAATGATAATGATCGCCTCAAATGTGATATCACGCCTTATGCATGACCCTCGCCTAGAAAGCCAGGGTCAGCTCAGCCCACTTGAGCGAGATAGTGGGGCATCATGAAAGGCTCTACCATGATGGAGTCGGTTATGACGAGTCCTCCCATTGTTCCGCATGTTTTATGCATTGTTGTGTTTATATTATTGACTCAAGTTATATTATGATAAAGTTATTTACAATTATGATAATGAATGATTATGAATGATTTGAAAGTCTTGAACCCTATGTTTTATTACGAAGATTTTGATGCAAGCATGATGCCCTTCTCCTATATCTATTTATGAGTTTACTTTACTTTTAAAATGTTTATTTTACTTACCCTGCATACTCGGTACATTCCACGTACTAACCGCATACCTTCTATGTTGTATCATTTCATGATACAGGGTTTAGATCTCAAGCTCATCCTCATCCTTAGTCCATCTCAGCCTACGTTCCCAGCTTATTGGTGAGTCCTCATGTTCCAAGGGTCGTTTGATAAACTTTCATGTTGTTTATTTAGAGGCTTTTAGACAAGTATGTAGTGTTCCTCTATGTATGCACCCAGTATTTCGGATCATGAAAAACTTGGTATCAGAGCCATAGGTTCAGATGTGTTCTAGGGATTCTGAAACTCGCGTTAGGTAGAGTCTTTTTCATGGGTGTGAAGCACGCAACACTTATAACAAAGAGGCTACTGAAGGTTTCGGAAATGTTCCCTTCTTTGATGTTCTATGTCGTTTGATGAAAAGCCTTTCCAACCTTATAATTCGTGCGATTTGCGATATTGCAAAATTATGGCTCCTAGAAGAATGAACAGAAGGAGGAATGGGCCACAGAGATGGCAATGACCATGGGCATCAGTAAGCCTCACCTATTCAGGAGCCCCAAGCATAAGAGCCATCTGCCCACGCTGAGTTTCGGGTAGCTATTAAGATGTTGGTGTAGGCCTTGACTGCTCAGGTCAACCAGTAAGCTGTTGCGCAGGTCCCACAAGATGGCAATGCAGTAGCGGCTAAAATTAGAGACTTCTTGAGGATGAACCCTCTTGAGTTCATGGGATCAAAGGTGGATGAGCATCCACACGAGTTCATTAAAGGGATCTTGAAGGTTACTCAGGTTATGGGGGTGAAAAATGAGGAATGTGTGGACCTGGCCTCTTATCAGCTAAAAGAGGTCTCTCATATTTGGTACAAGCAATAGAAGGACAGCAGGGCAGCGGGAGCGGGCCCTATCAGCTGGGATGAGTTCCACATGGCGTTTCGCGACAGGTTCTTCCGTCGAGAGATGAGGGAGTTGAAGGCAGTTGAGTTTGTGAACCTTACGCAGGGAAAGATGGCAGCACTGGAGTATTCGCTCGAGTTCACTCGTTTATCAATGTACGCCCCAGAGTTAGTGATGGATCAGAGGGCGCGGGTTCGCCGATTCATTCAGGGTGTGGCTGGTTATCTTGATAAGGATTGAAGGACTGCCATGCTCCACCAGGATATGGACTTTCCTCGCATAGTGTTGTACATCAACCAGATGGAGGTGGCTCATGCGAGGGAGAGGTAGGCAAAGAGGGCTCGGATGAACTGCCATGGGTTTTCACATCAGAGGTCCGACGGTGGCTACCATCCACTGTTCCACCAAACATCACTAGCCCTAGCTCTATCCTCAGCTAGTGTTCCATCTAGACCCAAGGGTGATCAAAGGAGCAGGGTTTCATGGTCGAGGGATCAAAGGGGCACCCAGTTAGAGTATCCCTCTACAGCTTGCAGGAAGTGCGGCAAGAGTCATACTGGAGAGTCCCTGCTCCGCTCAGATGTCTGCTACGGGTGTGGTAGATTCGGGCTCATGCATCGAACGTGCCCATATTCTAGACAGGGTGACGATAGGGTTCGTGCACTGACCACCAGGGCAGCAATAGCTCTAGCCCGTACCGCTCAGTAGGGAGCATCGACTAGTGGGGGCGGTGGATAGCGCCAAAACCGATTCTATGCCCTTGCCTCGCGCCAGGAGCAGGAGACATCGCCAGACGTGGTCACTAGTATGTTGCGTGTCTTTCATATTCATGTTTATGCCTTGCTAGACCCGGGATCCACATTGTCTTTCGTGACCCCTTACATTGCTAGTAGTTTTGGAGTTAGTCCTGAAATTCTGTCAGAACCATTCTCTGTATCTACTCAGTCGGTGATTCAATTGTAGCTAGAAAGATATATAGATGTTGCCCCATTACGGTGTTGCATAAGGTTACTTCCGCAGGCATAGTAGAAATGGCCATGACTGATTTTGGCATCATTTTGGATTGGTTGTTTGCATGTTATGCTTTGATTAATTGTAGGACCCATACCGTGGAGTTTCGTTTTCCGGGTGATTTAGTTTTGGAGTGGAAGGGCAGTTCGGCGGTGCCAACAGGTCGGTTTATTTCCTATCTTAAGGCACGGAAAATGATCTCTAAAGGTTGCCTGTACCACCTAGTTAGGGTTAAGGATGTGGAGTCCGAGACCCTGACTATTTAGTCAGTTCCGGTGGTGTGCGAATATCTGGAGATGTTTCCCGAGGATTTTCCAAATGTTCCTCCAGAAAGGGAAATTGATTTCGGTATTGATCTATTGCAGGATACACAACCTATTTCTATCCCTCCTTATAGGATGGCTCCGGCAGAGCTAAAGGAGTTAAAGGATCAGTTAAAGGACTTGTTGGATAAGTGTTTCATTAGACCGAGCAAGTCTCCATGTGGTGCGCCAGTTCTATTTGTTCGAAAGAAGGACGGTTCCCTTCGCATCTGTATTGACTATCGACAGTTGAACAAGGTTACTGTCAGTAACAGGTACCCCTTACCTAGGATCGATGATTTGTTTGACCAGCTTCAGGGTGCCAAGTGCTTCTCCAATATTGATATCACGTTCGAGTATCACCAGCTCAGGGTGCGGGAGAGTGACATCACAAAAACCGCTTCCAGGACCCAGTATGGTCATTACAAATTTGTTGTTATGTCTTTTGGACTAACCAATGCCCTCGCAACTTTTATGGATCTAATGAACAGGATGTTCAAGACATATTTTGACTTGTTCGTGATTGTGTTCATTGATGACATCTTGATATACTCTCAGAGAAAAGAGGAGCATGCCACTCATTTGAGAATAGTGCTTTAAACCCTCAAGGATCATCAGCTATAAGCAAGGTTTAGCAAGTGTGAATTTTGGCTAAACTCGGCAGCATTTATGGGACATGTGGGATCAAGCGAATACATAAGGGTAGATTCCCAGAAGATTGAAGCGGTGAAAAATTGGCCTATGCTGGTGAATCCTTCAGAAATTCGGAGTTTCTTGGTCCTAGAAGGTTACTACCGAAGGTTTGTGGAGGGTTTCTCATCTATTTCGACACCTTTGACTAAGTTGAATCAAAAAAAGGTGAAATTCCAATGGTCGGATGCTTGTGAGAAAAGCTTCCAAGAGTTGAAGATCCGACTCACTTCAGCACCAGTGTTGACCCTACCTGAGGGTAGTCATGGCTATATAGTGTATTGTGATACTTCGAGAGTCGGGCTGGGATGTGTGTTGATATAGAATGAGAAAGTAACAACATATGCCTCTTGATGTGAGGCCTGCAAGTGTACGGGTCGTACAAGTAATATAGTGGCTCTTTTTTTTAAGAACCGAAATGTCGAACCCATAGGGACTGGATCAATTCAGCTAACTATCTAGTTCAAGTGTGATATAAACTTTCGCAAGTGTTGATTATAGAAGTTTTCGATAGAGTTTAATTATGTCTAATTGTGGTCCGCGAATTATTCTGAATTAACTCAAGGAGCAACATAGAGTTAAAGTTGGATAATCATGCGCTAATACTAATTGCAATGGTTTAAGTATGAAACTATCAATTGTCTTCTCACATAATTAGAATTGCATGTTCAGGGCCTTCCGAACCTCTAAACAAGACAAACTAGCCTCACTACTACATTATGAGCAAGGATGCTAATTCTAGTTCGTGGGCAATTAATTACGTGGATGTGGTTTATGTGGATATGATTAGGGACTCTCGTACACCTAATCATTCGACTCAACTTAGCTACACAACTACTTCTTCAAGTGGTGAGGTGATAATTATAAGTTGGTGCCTAGCTCATCCCGTTTTATCAACCAAGCAAGGTGTTAGGTATATTTCTATCCTAAAACAAATTATATCATGAGATACAACCATGCTCCCTACATTCTCATGTTCTGGCCTAGGTAAATGCTTTCTCAAGAATATGCCTAAGTTAACGTGTATGTTTTCATGGTGATCAATCATAAAAACAACCATAATTATGAATGCAAGAAAAATAACAATTAATAACTTAATTCCAACACAATTTCATAAAAACACAATCATAACTTATGGCTTCAACCCTAGACGAAGGGTTCTAGCCATTCATGTTCGTAAAATTACAAGGAAATGTTGTTAAAATAACATACTTACAAGAATTGGTAGGAGAGAAGAGGAATTTGACAAACCCTAGGCGAGTTATCCCACTTCTCCCTTCATTCCTAGGGGGTTTTCCAGAATAAAATCGTGACCAAATGATTTTAGGAGCTAAGGGGCCTATTTATAATAAATGAGAATTTTGCAAAATTAAGCCTGTCGTGGAATGGCTCCGTGTCACGAAGTGTATCACGGAGCACTGCCTCTGTGACATGGAGGTAACGCAGAGGAACACTAGAAATTGCCTCTAGATGCCAAGATGCCGAGGGTCGCCGCGCTGGCCGATGTGACATGCTGCTCATGTAGCGCGATGGCATTGTGCTGGCGCACTGCTCGCCTGGCGTGGCACGGCATTGGCACGCCGATCGCCTGCCTGCTTGCTGCCTTCTCTCGCGCCTGGCATGGGTGTGGCATGGCACTGGGTGCGGCCCATGCACAGCGTGGCACGCTTCCTGGCGCATCCAGCCTTGCCACGGCATGCTTCTTGCCGACTTTCGCAAATTGCTCCTGACTCCATTCCTCTACTTCACCAACTTATAAATTAGTTCCTCAAATTCATGTAAACCTACAAAAAAAGAACTAATCATGATGGTTTGTACATATATTCACATTTATATAAAATTACATGAAAATGTATATAATTAATTAACTAAACAAGACTAAATTAAGTTATAAAGCATCACTCGGGCATGCTATTTTGCCCGAGATCACAACCCCACTCTTAAAGTCTTGCTCGTATTAGAATAAACCTTTTACATCTAATGCATATGGAGACTCACACATAGCTAATTTAGCAAGATAATTCAAGCTACGGCTATAATGATTATTTAAGATAACAAGCTAAAAATAGAGCATGCATGATTTGATCATTGAAATGAAATACAACCCTGCCAAGACTTCCTAACCTTAAGAATCGACTCTCAATCTTAGCAAATTCATGCGAATAAACTGATCAAGAAATTCAACATGAATTATATCCTTCATTCAACATGTGCCCTCCCAGCAAGAGAGTTACCCATTTTCACACGAAAAAATGTTAGATCACAACATGTGTGGGTACATGAATCGAATTACGCTCACTCTCACAAAGAATTCACATGCATCATATAATGACCCATAAGCTTGCCCTTAGTGTTTTACTACACTAATTTAAGGATGTATGAATGTAAGATCAAGTAGGACTTTTTAGGTTGTAATGTAGCTAAGGGATGGGTAGGTACTATTATGGTAAGTAATAGTGACTATCTTCCCTAAGCGCTTTTAATACATCACGCCCTCATTACGAACTTCCCTTCTCTCACTTCACCTTCATCTCCTTTTAGCTTTCCTTTTCCTCTTATGTTCCCCCATTTCTTTAGGCACTCTTAGCTTATTAGTAAGGAGTTCTACAAGTAACTTTTCATTAATTTATTTTCTTACTCCCTACTAATACTCAACCGTATTCAAACAAGTGCACCCTTGACCTTTCTCAACTTATACAACTGCTGCTTTTCCTTCTTTTTCATTCTTCTCACTCCTTTACTCTTTGAAATTTTTCACTTAAGCGCTTAGGAGTTTTGGATCAAATACAAGGCTAATGAAAGAAAAAGGATTAAGCTTATGTTGCAACTATCCAAGAATAGGCTCAAGGCTCAATGGGGCTAACTAAGATTAATTATTCAAGGTAGGAAAAATGAGGGATAACATTTAGGTTCATTCAAAGAAATGCCTAAATCATTTCCTACAATTCACATCCTTCATTTTGTTTTATAAACACACCAGGCAAGTTCTAGACACTCCACAATAGCACAGAATACTCAAAAACCTTACACTCATGGTACATGCTCAATTCAAGACACATTCAGCAGACTCTTACTCAGCTAATCACAAGAATTCAGAATTAAGCTTCAATCATATTGAGTCAAATTCAAGAACCTAAGTGTCTCACACAAAGTTATACACTTGCATGCTTCAATACTGAACATACTTGCATCTTACAATCATTTATAGCACATAACAACAACATCAAGCATCTATTAGCTAGGGTTCAAAAACCAAAACTTATTGACTAATTTTCCTCAAGACGGTCATCATCCATCCATCGTCGGAAAGAGTCCCTAACTATGATGAAAAACATTATATACAGACAAAGAAAATTTTTATTCTTCGGTTCAAAGACCCCCCATCGGAAAAGAACCGAAAAGAAAAACCAATGGGTGATGAAGTCATGCTTGGATCACAAAAATCACAAAAAAAATTACAAAAAAGTTTTTCAATTTTTTTGCACAAGCATTACATTCACCAAAAATCATTAAGCACAAAATTTTTGAAATTTCCTCACCCCACACTTAAATCCTACTATGTCCTCATAGCATCAAATTAAAATTAAAAGGATGAGAAATACTCCCTGAGCCTCTATGCCTAGCTAACAGCGTGCTTTTCTTCAAGTTTTCATAGGTGGGTGTTTGACCCCACACTTCTTCTATTCCATGATTTTTAGCTTCCTCCTCAACGGGTACTCAGACTTCCCTCCATCTGTGCTTAACTTTCCACCAAAGACACAAGCATAATGAAAATAACAAAATCAACACCAACAAAAAATCATAAATTATACCTGTGGTACCCTTTGGTTGTCTCCCAAGCAGCGCCTTATTTTCCATCGCGGCATGACGTGGATTATCCTTTTCAGGACATCCTCATACCTGGGTTCCCGTTAGAGAACCATCTCCTTCTCTTTTGATTTTTAGAGGAAACATCCTCCACTCTGTTCCTCTCTTCCTCCAACTTGTTCACAATTTGAAGCCTTTTATCAAACTCGGCCTAAACACTTGTCATTACCTTTGGCCATGCACCTATGGAATCCTCCACCCCACACTCATCCTCTGACAACACACTAACGTGACAAAGGTTTCTGTAGTGTGTGGATGGGTTCATTTCTTGGTATACGTGGAAGAGTTCTTCATCCTCAACCCTTATTTTCAGGGTCCCTGCTCTCAAATCAAGCACCGCTCCTCCGGTGGCCAAGAATGGCCGTCCCAAGATTAAGGGTACCTGGTCATCAACCTGAAAATCTAAGATAATAAAATCAGCAGGTATAATAAACTTACCTACTTTGATGAGAAGGTCCTCTATTATTCCCTCAGGTATCACTCGCGACTTATCTGCCAGCTGCAGCATCCACCTTATTTGCCTCGGTTTTCCCAACCCTAGGGTGTTAAATAAAGACAGGGGCATTAGGTTAACTACTTCCCCTAAATCACACAAAGCTCATAGCACCTCAGCTTTACCAATTTGTATGGGGAGGGTAAAGCTCCCTGGGTCTTTGAGCTTCTTCGGAATCTTGCTCAGTACCCTCTGACTGAACTCCTCAGTCAGTGCTACCATCTGAACATCCACCATTCTGACTTTGTTCGCCATCACGTCTTTCAAGTATTTAGCATACTTGGGCATTCCCTACAAAACATCAATAAGAGGCAAATTTATGTGAAGTTCTTTGAAACTCTCAAAGAACTTTTTGAAGCATTCCTCCTCCTTGCTCTTTCTGAATTTTTGAGGGAATGGTGGTGGTGGTCTTTGTGCTGGCTGCAATGAAGATTGTGCATTTTGTTGCCCAGCACTCTGATTATCTCCCGTGTTGGTGGATGGTCCTGGTCTAACCAACTCCGGCTGCACCTCCTTTCTCAGCTCTTTTGGCACTGCATCAGCTAATTGATTGCCGCTTCTCAGACTGATGGCATTGACTTGACGGGGATTAGGATCCGTGTCTCTTAGTAATCCCCCCTGTGATCTCATGTTTTGAGAAGCTGCTATCTGACCCACTTGTTTTTCAAGATTGCGGGTGGCCACTTGCTGATTCTTTAAGTCTGTTGCCATCCTCGCCTGATTTTTCACTAACTGAGTCTGGGTCTCCATGATTTTCTGCAATGTTTCCTTCATGCTGCTGCTCACTTGACCATCATTCTGCTTATTCTGCTGATACTACTGTTGTTGAGGTTGCTGATAACTCTACTTTTGGTTTCCACCCCAACATAAATTTGGGTGGCCCTGCCAATTTCTATTGTAGTTGTGTCCAACATTCTGATTGTTCCGCTGCACACTCCCAACAAAATTGACTGATTTCGGATTGACTCCACAAGATTTTGCATTTTGCCCATTATTACCACAAATTTCACACCAACTCGGAGCTTGCTGAATTGCATTAACCTGGCCCTGTTGTTGGTTCATACTCAGTTTATTGAACTGAGTCATCATCCGATGCTGGAACGAAGCTAACTGCGCTGCCAAGGCATTCATACCATCTACCTCTATCAACTCTGATGTCTTTCCTGGTGGGCATTGTTTTTTCCTTCATCCTTTCCTCTCTTGAAGCCTTTCTTTATTTTTGTTCCCATTTCTTTAAGCACACTCGACTTAATAACAAAGATTAGTTATACATCTTCATTTTATTAACTTCGCTAGTGCACCTTTGACCTTTTCTTTACTTTCACTGCTTCCGCTTTTCCTTTCTTTTCCCAATTACCACTATTCGACTCTGTGGGAAAATTTCTTTTCTTGAGCGCTTAAGAGTTTTGGATCAAATTCACAGATAATGAAAAGAAGGGGTTAAGCTCGATATGCACCTTTTCGACAAAAGAAAAAAATAGGCTAAAGGATCAATGGGCTAACTAGGATGTACATTCAAGGTAGGTATGATAATGAAAAAAAACTTTCGGTTAAAGCAAAGAAATGCCTACATCCTTTCCTATCATACTCATCCTTCATTTCATTTCGTACACACACCAGGCAAGTTCTAGACACTTCACAATAGCATGGAAGAATCGAAACCTCACCACACTCTCATTGCACATGCTCAACTCAAGACATATTCACAAACTCTTCAATCAGCTAATAACAAGAATTCAAACATTAAGCCTCAATCACACCGAATCAAACTCTACGGTCTAGGTATCTCAACATGTTTACAAAGTTGCATGGTTTCATAAGAATCACCTTTGCATTCTAAATATCCTGTACAACACGCAACCTGAATTCCGAACCATAAAGTAAGGACACGTTTGAGATACAAACAAACAAAAGAAAAAAATTTAAAAAGAACAAAAGAAATCTACTCCTATCGACTACATTTCCCTTAAGACGGTCGTCATCTATCCATCATAGGGAACGGTCACTATTTACGACTTCGGTTCAGTGGGACTATTCTCGGTAAAAGCACCGAAAACAAATGCCGAGAAACCCCAAAAAAAAAGATTTCACAAATTTTTTTTAAAAATATCGATAATTTCGATAAAACAAAAATATATATTTACACAACCCGCTAACAATAACTCCATACAGTACACAACAGCTTCACATTAATTACAATACAAAACATGAACATCAAAATCACAGGGTCACAATTTTTCACAACCACAACAACAAAACAGAAACATAAACAACAATAAAACAACCAGCACCTAACTACTCCCACCCCACACTTAAATCAAGCACTGTCCCCAGTGTTCACAAAATTCAGCATAGCACAAGAGTAGGTGGTGAAACTCCCTGATCAATCAAAGTATTCCACTTCTTCGTCAGGTACGGTTGCCTCGTCCCCCATATTCGAATCACCCTCGCTATCCTCATCTGACTCAACATCTGAGTCATCGCGGCATGTCTCCTCATCTGTGGGGACGTCATCATCAACGGGCTCCATAAAAGCTGGCCCCACTCGGCATAGAGCCCTGGCATTTTCGCCGAAGGGGTAGTCCAACTCTAGCTGCCACAGCACATCTTCTGTTGCTGGCCTCCCGCCTTTGCGCAACTGTAGCATCTACATCCCGAACATGCGAGCCATATACTGATCATCCCGAGCATGTCGCTCAGCTAATGTGAGAACTGGCCCGTGATGTCGGGTGCCTTAGTTTTGGTGACGTCTAAGACACGCCTCTCCATCTGCGGGATGTAGTCAAGGGCATCCTCCTCAACATCTAGGCCCCTCAGGAAAGTGGTCAGCAAGCCACCAAACCCGTACTTGTGCCCTTGATGCAAACCGGCTCTCTTCATGGCAGAGATTATCATCGCCCCAACATTAATCTCCAGCCCTTTCATCAGAGCTATACCAAGCACACACGATCCCGGGTGACATCTGTCATGTGCACCCCCGGGATCAGGCAGGAACACACGATCTTAAGCCAAATTCTGGCTTCCCTATTCATTTGAGAATAGAGCAGCGTCTGATGGTAGCCCCTCTCCTTATGCCTGCTCCACCGTGCTGTAGAACGGGCTCCACACAGAGTGCATCTGATGTCCGCATATGGTGGAATGATGTTCAGCTGCTGGAGTACATGGGCGTCTGTGTCCCGCGCCCCCAAGATGGCATTAAGGTGATGGGGCTCAAAAGTGACTACCTGCCCCCTTATTTTGACAGTGTGACTTCAGAGTCTCGGGTTCCAATTGGCGTAGAATTCCCGAATCAGGTGGATATTGCACTCCTTGGGCTCTCCAAAAATGAAGTTCAGCCCGACAACGTCAATCCGGTCTAATATTCTGGGGAACTCCTGTGCCAATGGCTCCCATGCAATATGCTCCTCGGGGAAGTATTTGCTTTCCTTATGCTTTGTGTACCATTTCTTCCCTTCCTCTGTCACCCATCGGGTTCCGTATTGACGGCGTTGACCGCGCGGAACCACTGGTGCTGCTGGGACTGCTGTTCCCAGTCTAATTTTTTTCCTTCCTGCGCCCGATGTAGATGCGCCTTTTCCTTTGTCTTGCCTGTTTGCCATTGTCCTGTCAAATCAAACAGACAATCCCAACGTTATTTAAATTAAAATTAGCTTCGACTAAGGTTGGGTTAAGCTAGGCCACCCCACACTTAGTCTTTAGCCACAATCACGATATTACGGCAAGACAACTCTCCCTTTCCAATTTACAAAAAAAAACAACAACATGCCTCGTGCATTCAGAGAATTCGATGGACTAAATTCTATGTACTACTCAGACTTCGTACAGCTAATCCAAATATCACCATCGATACCATTTCATCACATCGCACTTAGCAAAAACAAAAAAAAACTTCTCTTAATACAACCTATGCAATTCAACAATTTCATTTTCCCAAAAATCCATCGTTTACTTAGCATATTCACAACAAGCACAACACAATTCACCTTACCCAATATGCCCAACCCATAATTTCCACATTTTAAATCACATTTCGTTTCTTCGCAATCAAATTCTAACCCTAGCTACCTATTTCACCAAAATTCGATCAAGCATGTATTTTTCAAGTTCATACAATCAAAATGATACTACAAACTTCAATCAACACTATCTTAAAGGAATTCAAGCTCAATTTACAACTAGGGCAAGTTTTACTCACTTTACATGCTCAAACTCGACAAATTTGACAAGAATTGAGAAGAAAATAGAGAACATACCTTTAGTTCGATGAAATTGAAGAAAAGTCGAAGGAAAATTTGCGCCTAAGTGCGTGTCACATTGGGGAAGGGGGAGTTTTTGGGTTTTTGTCGCATTGGGGGTGAGAAATGAGGGAAAATAGAGGGAATTCGGGGTTAAAAAGGGTTAATTTTGCGCGGGTCACCCGGCGACCCGGTGTGACCCGTCGCGATTAACACCTCAACGTGTCACGGAGGGTAACGCGGAGCACCCCCTCCGTGACATGGAGCCAACGCGGAGATGTTCTAAAATTTGAGAAATTCCAGAATTACACCTCAATGTGTCACGGAGGTCAACGCAGAGGCCCTCCTACGTGACACGGAGCCATCGTAAAGGCTCACTGTTTTTCCACTTTTTATTATTTTTATCACCTTGAATTCATTGAAATAAAGAAGAAAGAGATAGAGAAGAACCTTATGATTTTCGTCCCCTCAACTGCCTGTAACCCACGTTCTTGCTCAACCAAGTCAGAATAATTAAAAATAAACCTAAGTGTGCTATTTATACTAATGGGAATTTTTCCCAGAATAACAAGCAACGTGTCACGGAGTGCATCGTGGAGCACTGCCTCCGTGACACGCCACAAACGCAGACCCTCACTGGAATTCGGTCCTCCAGGTAATTATGCCCAACGTGCCACGGCGTGCAACGCGGGGCTTGGCCAATGTGCCACGGCCCCGACGCGTACCTTCAATGGAACTTGGCCTATTTTTATCATCCGGGGCAGAATGCATCCGCGATGGTAGCGTGACACGACTCCATCGCAGAGCCCCTTAATTTGCTGCATAACCTGGGCCTTTTCCACTGCTCGCTTCCGAGTCTATTCCCGATTTCTCCGAACATGCATCTTAGCTTCCTAAAATTCCATTTTTCCTGCAAAACAATACTAATCATGTTGGTTAGTATAAATTCACATTTTAACTACAAATCACATGAGAAGGTACAATTATCAATGTATAAATAAGACGAACAGAAGCATTTGAGTATCACTTGGGCATATAATTCTGCCCAAGATCAGGGACAGTCTCTCAGTAATGACATGAATCTTTCCCAAGCCAAATATAAATTCTCATCAGGCTTCGGCTTGAAACTCAGTATTTCACTTCTCAACTTTGTAGTTTTTCCTGAAGGAAAGAATCTGATAAGGAACTTCTTAGCCAAGTCATTCCACGAAGTTATGGAGTTTGGTGGCTCAGCTTTTAACCACTTTTTTGCCTCTCCCAACAATGAAAATGGGAAGAGGGTCAGTCGGACATATTTTGTTGACATGCCGGTGGGGACAAACGTGTCACTAATTTACAGAAAGTTCTGTAAGTGCCGCTGCTGGTCCTCATGTGCCATCCCAGTGAATTGGCTACTAGAATGTAACAGTTGCACCATGTTCTGTTTAAGCTCAAAGTTTCCTCCAGGATCCGATTTCCGGATACTAGAGTTCACATTAGTCGCTTGTGGGATTGCCACTTCGCGAACTGGTCTAGCTGCCATTGCTTCCGATGACAATTATGCTTGTCCCGCGGGTGGTTGTTGTTGTACCTTTTCTTGAAGTCTCTTCAGCTTTTGCTCTAGAGCTACTCTCATTCGCAAATGGATTTGACGTTCAGGTTCAAGCAACGGTTCCACAAGCTCTCTACTTTTAGCCATCTTAGTAGGACAACCTGTCACCTGCAAATGATCAGACTAAGACCAAGTTTCTCAACACTTAAGGAAATTTAAAAATCACACAAAAATAGATAAATTATCAAAACTTCACTGAGTCCCCGACAACGGCGCCAAAAAAAAAACTTTAATGCGAGGCCCGCAAGTGTACGAGTCGTACAAGTAATATAGTGGCTCTTTTTTTTAAGAACCGGAATGTCGAACCCACAAAAACTGGACCAATTCAGCTAACTATCTAGTTCAAGTGTGATATAAACTTTTTCAAGTGTTGATTATAGAAGTTTTCGATAGAGTTTAATTAAGTCAAATTGTGGTCAACGAATTATTCTTAATTCACTCAAGGAGCAACATAGAGTTAAAGCCGGATAATCATGCGCTAATACGAATTGCAATTGTTTAAGTATGAAACTATCAATTGTCATCTCACATAATTAGAATTGCATGTTCATGGCCTTCCTAACCTCTAAACACGACAAACTAGCCTCACTACTACATTATGAGCGAGGATGCTAATTCTAGTTTGTGGGCAATTAATTACGTGGATGTGGTTTATGTGGATATGATTAGGGACTCTCATACACCTAATCATTCGACTCAACTTAGCTACACAACTACTTCTTGAAGTGGTGAGGTGATAATTCTAAGTTGGTGCCTAGCTTATCCCGTTTTATCAACCAAGCAAGTTGTTAGGTATATTTCTATCCTAAAACAAATTATATCATGAGATACAACCATGCTCCCTATATTCTCATGTTCTGGCCTAGGTAAATGCTCTCTCAAGCATATGCCTAACTTAACGTGTATGTTTTCATGGTGATCAATCATAAAAACAACCATAATTCAGAATACAAGACAAATAATAATCAATAACTTAATTCCAACACAATTTCATAAAAACACAATCATAACTTATGGCTTCAACCCTAGAGGAAGGGTTGTAGCCGTTCATGTTCGTAAAATTACAAGGAAACGTTGTTAAAGTAACATACTTACAAGAATTGGTAGAAGAGAAGAGGAATTTGACAAACCCTAGGTGAGTTATCCCACTTCTCCCTTCACTCCTAGGGGGTTTTCCAGAATAAAATCGTGACCAAATGATTTTAGGAGCTAAGGGACCTATTTATAGTAAATGAGAATTTTGCAAAATTAAGCCTGTCGTGGAATGGCTCCGTGTCACGGAGTGTATCGCGGAGCACTGCCTTTGTGACACGGAGGTAACGCGGAGGCACACTGGAAATTGCCTCTAGATGCCAAGATGCGAGGGTCGCCGCGCTGGCCGGCTTTACACGCTGCTCATGCAGCGCGATGGCATTGTGCTTGCGCACAGCTCGCCTGGTGTGGCATGGCGCTGGCTCGCAGATTGCCTGCCTGCTTGCTTCCTTCTCTTGCGCCTGGCATGGGCGTGGCATGGCGCTGGGCGCGACACATGCATAGCGTGGCATGCTGCCTGGCGCGGCCAGCCTTGCCACGGCATGCTTCTTGCTGACTTTCGCATATTGCTCCTGACTCCATTCCTCTACTTCACCAACTTATAAATTTGTTCCTCAAATTCATGTAAACCTACAAAACAAGAACTAATCATGTTGGTTAGTACATATATTCACATTTATATAAAATTACATGAAAATGTATATAATTAATTAACTAAACAAGACAAAATGAAGTTATAAAGCATCACTCGGGCATGCTATTTTGCCCGAGATCACCTCTAGATAGCTGAAAGTTCATGAAAAGAATTACCCGACGCATGATCTTGAGTTGGCTGCGGTAGTGTTTGCATTGAAGATATGGCGACATTACTTGTATGGGGCCCACGTGGATGTATTTACAGATCACAAAAGCTTGCAATATGTGTTCACACAAAAAGATCTAAATCTTCGGCAAAGGCGGTGGTTGGAGCAACTTAAGGACTACGACATGAGTGTCCTCTACCACCCGGGAAATGCTAATGTGGTTGCAGATGCACTTAGTAGGCTCTCCATGGAGAGTGTGTCCCACGTGGATGAGGGAAAGAAGGAGTTGGTGAAGGATGTCCACCGACTTGCAAGACTAGGAGTTAGATTGATCGACTCCACCGATGGCGGTGTTATTGTGCGTAAGGGGTCAAAATTGTCCTTGGTGGTTGATGTTAAATCCAGGCAAGATGAGGATCCTATATTGAGGAAGTTGAAGGAGGTGGTGTGGAGTCAAAAGGTGGAGGTCTTCTCCCAAGGGGGGATGGTGTGCTACGATACCAAGGTCATTTATGTGTTTCGGACATCGATAATTTAAGAGTTCGGATATTGCATGAGGCACATGGTACCAGATATTCTATTCATCCAGGATCCATGAAAATGTATCGAGATTTACGAGAAATTTATTGGTGGGATGGTATGAAGAATGATATTGCAGAGTTTGTAGCAAATTGTCCAAACTGCCAGCAAGTGAAAGTCGAACATTAAAGGACGGGAGGTGTACTTCAGGATATCAGCATCCCCACTTGGAAGTGAAAAGAGATTAATATGGATTTTGTTATAGGCCTACCTCATACTCGCTGACACTATGACTCCATTTGGGTGGTGGTGGACAGGCTAACTAAGGCGGAACACTTCCTACTAGACCATAGATTCAGCAGAGGATTATGCCAAGTTGTATAATTCGGGAGTTGGTTCGACTTCATGGAGTTTCCTTGTCTATTATCTCATACAGAGGTACCTAGTTTACCTCTCAATTCTGGCGTTCTTTTCAAAAAGGACTTGGGACGCAAGTTAAGCTCAGTACAGCCTTCCATCTGCTAAAAGACGTCCAGGATGGACAAACAATTCAGACCCTCGAGGATATGTTCAGGGCATGTGTTATGGATTTCAATGGTTGTTGGGATGACATTTGCCCTTGATCGAGTTCGCTTATAATAATAGTTATCACTCTAGCATCCAAATGGTACCGTTCGAGTCTCTTAAGGGGCAGAGGTGTAGATCTCCCATTGGATGGTTCGAGGTTGGTGATGTAGCTATCATAGGACCAGATTCGATTCATGAGGCAATGGTGAAGGTTCAGTTGATAAGGGATCGGTTGAAAACCGCTCAGAGTCATCAGAAATCGTATGCTAATGTGAGAAGAATGGATTTGGAGTTTGATGTGGACGAATGGGTATTTCTAAAGGTATCTCCCAAGAAGGGAGTCATGCGGTTTGGGAAGAAAGGGAAACTCAGTCCCCGCTATATTGTCCCTTGTCGGGTTGTGAGAAGAGTTGGTAAGGTGGCATATGAGTTGGACTTACCCTCGGAGCTATCATCGGTTCATCCCGTCTTTCATGTGTCACTTTTGGAGAAGTGCTTAGGTGATCCAGCCTCGGTGATTCCGGTAGACATCATTAGAGTGAAGGACAACCTCAGTTATGAAGAAATTCCCATTGAAATCTTGGATCGTCAGGTTCAGAGGCTGAGGAACAAAGAAGTAGCTTTAGTTAAATTATTATGGAGAAATCAGCATGTTGAGGGAGCTACAGGAAGCCGAAGCAGATATGATATCTAAATACCCTTATTTTTTCCCTACCGGCTCCATTTCTGTTTGAGGTATAAGTTTTTCCCTAAACATTTAATTAGCTTTTCCTATTCAGTTCATGTGTACAAGTTTGTTTTATGATATGGTAAATGTATTTGATGTCTGATTTCAATTTAGCTATGTAGTTCTTTTCGGAGGTAGTCATTCCGTCCGTTTTCTACTTAAATGACTAGTAATTGTATATGGTGATATCTTGTTTCTGAGTTTCCACATGTTTCGAATATTCGAGGATGAGTGCTCCCAAGGGGGAGATATTGTTATACTCCGGGAACCCAAGAATCAAACCAGGAATAAAAACAGAGAAAAACTGAAAATTCGCACCAAATCACAGAATGACCCATGAGGTGAGTTGTGAGGAGTTACCACGAATCGTGAGGTGACTCGTGGTCAACATGGTGTGGCAAGGCCTGAGTGAGGATGCCACGGGCTTGACCACAAGTCGTCTTCAGACCTCACGACTTGTGAGATCACCCGTGGTCAACCATGGATGATTGGCAAATGGGGATGGGCAGTGTAGGCTACTGGAGGTGACAACGAGTCATGGTCTGACCTCACGACTCATGAAGTCACCCGTTGGGTTCCCTTGGATGTTTGGGAAGTGGACTCAAAAGATCAAGGCCACGAGTCGTGCCTTGTGGCAATGACCCGTTAGGTCCCTCATGGGGACTGGCGACCAGAAATTCCTGCATTTTAATAAAGGTGTTTTCGTAACTTCCTAAGTCCCTAAGGCCTAAACTACGTCGTTTTGGATATTTTTTGTGAGTAAGATTAGATGGGTTATGCCCTTTATGCTTTTTCATTCTCATGCAAAAGCATAGAGAAGTTTTTGGGAGATTTAAGGCCTTGTTCCCCCAAATTTTCATCAATTTCTTTGTGGGTGTTCAAGGAACTTTAATTCCATCCATTCCCAGGTATGTAGGACTTTTAAAATGGTGAAATTCTTCCTCACCCATGCCCAATTTCGATTCAAATCGTGAATCCTGTTATTCAAGTCTATGGGTTTTACTCAAATGCATGAAAATGTGATTTCTTTTTATGAGTAGGTGTAATTGAGTTATAATTATTGAATTATGAATGATGGGCAGGTTTTATCATCATTTTCCTTTAATCATGTTTCAAGCTTTTAAATCCAAATTGCCTATTTGATGAAAGTTCATGGAAGTTATGATTTATAATGAATACTCTATAAATTGAGTTTATTGATGATGGAAAAGCATGATTTTCCAGTTACCCATGTTTATGAGCATATTTTGAAAAGTATTGAGTATGATGAAGTAGTGGGCAATGCCCACATGTTGAAGAATGATTTACGATTTATAAAACGAATTACATAATTTATCGATTTATGATGTTGGTCGACGAAAAGGGCTTTGGTTCTTGGCTAAGCATGTTTTAAAGGGTATCAACGATGATAAATGTTATATCTTAGCCAATGAATTTTAATGCATGATCTTAATGATTTATGTATGAGCCTATATGCATGTTTTTGGGAGATGTGTCTAGCACCGAGCAGCTCGACGTTCAAAGGACTATGCTGGTGTGTCATAACCACGTGCCACCATGGGTTTTAAATGATATGATGTATTGATAAAGATCCCCTCAAATGTGATATCACGCCCTATGCATGACCCTTGCCTAGCAAGCCAGGGTCGGCTTCTGCCCACTTGAGCGAGATAGTGGGGCATCATGAAAGGCTCCTACCATGATGGTGTTGGTCATGACGAGTCCTCCCATTATTCTGCATGTTTTATGCATTGTTGTGTTTATGTTATTGGCTCAATTTATATTATGATAAAGTTATTTACAATTATGATAATGAATGATTATGAATGATTTGAAAGTCTTGAGCCCTATGTTTTATTACGAAGGTTTTGATGCAAGCATGATGCCCTTCTCCTATGTCTATTTATGAGTTTACTTTACTTTTAAAATGTCCGTTTTACTTACCTAGCATACTCGGTACATTCCACTTAATGACCGCATACCTTCTATGCTGTATCATTTCATGATACAGGGTCCGGATCTCAGGCTCATCCTCATCGTTAGTCTATCTCAGCCTACGTTCCCAGCTTATTGGTGAGTCTTCATGCTCCAAGGGTCATTTGACAAACTTTCATGTTATTTATGTTCAGTTTTGGTCGGGTTAGTTGGGAATGTTGTGTCATCAACCCATCTTATGTATTAGAGGCTTTCGGACAAGTATGTTGTGCTCCGCCGTGTATGCGCCCAGTATTTCTTGATGTTGTGCTATAACTACGTTTTTGCTATGTATTATGATTATCATTCTTCCTATTTGAATAAGATTAGTTGTATGCATATGTCATGGGTCGACTTGGGGTCTCTTGAGATCCCTTGTCCAGTGTCTACGATCCGGGTGTATGTTTGGGTCGTGACAGGCTGGAACCTACACCATCTCAATGCATTCAAGCCATGATCAAAATATTTTAGCCTATCCTCCACACCTCACTAGAGTATATTGACGATATACTATTGTTCAATGAAACTTTAGGGGAACACCTTACCTTACTCCGTCATTTTTGTGATATGGTAAGGACAAATGGTGTCACTCTCCGCAAAGAAAATGGTCCTTGTGCAGAAGGAGATTGATTTCTTATGGATGCATTTTAGTAATGGAGCGCACAGTCCAGGTCCACACATTTTTCAGGAGCTACTCAAGTTTCCGAACGCCAATTTCACCATAAAGCAGCTTTAATAATTTTTAGGTGTGATAAATTATGATCGAGATTTTATCCCTAAAGTCTGTACATATATTTCTCCACCTACGAAGATACTCAAGAAAAATACCCAAGCTTGGAGTAATGAGCAAGATGAATTAAACAAGTGTCCCAAGCAATGAAAACCCTTCATATCCCAACAGAAGGAAAGAAGATATTACAGACAGACGCCAGAAATGAATATTAGAGTGTAGTTTTCCTAGAGGAGAAAGATGGTCATAAAAAGATATACATATATGCTATGTATGATTCAAACATGCGGAACAACACTATCATTTCACCTTCAAGAAAATTTTTGTTGTGAAGAATGGGATCAAGAAGTTCAATTTCTTTTTAATGCACACTGAATTCCTGATCAAGATGGATATGAAAGTATTCCTCATGATGATCCAGATAAATTCCAACATACTTCCATATCCGCAAATTCTAAGATGGGCGTAATGGTTCTCCACAATAAATTCCAAGTCAAGAACCTGAAGGGGAAAGATAGTTTCCTGCCAGATTTCCTCTCTAGACCAGATGAATTTGCAAAGAGGTTTTTGACCGAACAAACAAAGAGGAAGAAGGAACCTACCAGTCAAGCCTTCATGATTGCAAACTCACTAGGTCTTAGGTCATCGAAGCTTCCAAATAATCCATCAAACTTATTTAGTCAATATTTAGACTCGT
Source organism: Datura wrightii (assembly GCA_035772735.1). NCBI lineage: Eukaryota > Viridiplantae > Streptophyta > Magnoliopsida > Solanales > Solanaceae > Datura > Datura wrightii. Next base: position 120,991,408 of record JASDFA010000016.1, read on the forward strand.
TTGATCCATCCATCCTGATAGAATGACGGACGTTTTATGGGATACAAGTGTTTACAAAATATGGAGAATCCATCCTTAAGTCATATGGAGTCAACCCAGGATGCCCGTTTTGTCATCTATTCACACCACTTTCCAATGATCTTCCACAAGAGCACTTATGGTTTTTGTGGTACTTATGCCACTAGTATTATATCTTATGGAATTCAAGTGCAACGTGTTCATCGATATTGAAAAGATTGAACCAGCTCTAAAGATATTCCTATTGTTTTTTAGCCCACGAAAATATTATTTTTACAAAATTGATACGATGCAAAGGTGTTCATGGTACGTCGGCTGATAAAGATAATTGACTGAAAAATCCATGCTGAGCCAAAACTCTTATTTTGTTGGAAATTTTTTGTCTATATATTTTCCTTGGAAGACGAGTATTATGAAGCACAAAGGTTTATCTTCCAATAAAATAAGTGCATTTCAAAAGAAGTTTGACCTAAAGAATGGGCGGCATAGAGCCAAACTGATAAACATCCTCACTAGGAAAAAGTCCGACAAGCAACGAAGGAATATCAAGCACCCTACGACATCACAAGACATGAGATCACTCAGGCCATCACAAGGATATGATTAAATGTTCTCTCAAGTATTCCATCACAAAGCTTTCAAAATATGAAGCATGCCCCATGGTAGGAATGTCCAGCAGAAAATGGTACTTCACAAAATCATTGAAAGGTGATGAAGGATGCTCAAATCCACCAGCAACACCTCTACACTTTGTCCTATTAGATGATGGTTGATTATGTGTGCCAGATTCTGCAAGCTCACCGCCTTAGAGTATCCGCTGAAGTTTACCACCCATGTCAAGACAAAGAGGGCCCACTTCTCATGCCATCACTTGGGATTCCATTGGACATATTAGGCTAACTATTGTATAGACTATTTGTTTTATTACGTGTCTGTTGTTATTAGGCTTGCATGCCTAGATAAGCATGCCAAGTTTGTTTTTATTAGGCTATGTAAATAAGTATGCCAAGTTTGTTTTATTAGGCTACCTAGATAAGTGTGCCAAGTCTATCTTGTATCAAGTCTATCTTATAGTCTCCTAACCCCTATATAAAGGAGTCTAGGTTATACATTGTAGGACAGAGTTTAGCAAAGTCTTAACAATTTGTAAAAACTTTCTTTTGTTCAATAATATGAGTGTTTGCTAAATTCTCTCTTGTTCTTCCTTGAAAAAGGCATGGTATGGATGATCCTTGAAGTAGTATAAGGCTTCGAAATATCGGGTAAGTTCGCTTATTAAAAGTATAATAGTTTTTCAAAGTTTATAAAAGCTCAATTTATAAGTAGAGTAAATGTTTCCCCAAGTTGAGTAGCTTGGAAAATCGTCCAGGAAGATGTAGAAGCCAGCCCATTTTTATAGGGAAAATATCTTTTATTTCTGTGATGAAATGTATTGTTTGACTGACCTGGAAAGCCGTCCTCCAGGATGTTGAAGCCGGGTTTGTGGCAAGTCATCCTTCGTGATGTTGAAGCCCAGTCCCCCTTCATAGGAAAACTATTGTGCCTGCAATTTTCCCCCTTGCCCACCATTTCCTCACCCTTTGTCCTCTCTAGTGGTATCAGAGTCAGCCCATCATTCTGGGTGGAGGAGTAGTTTGGTTAACTATGAATGAGTCTTTTCCATCTACTTCCAGTCCTTGTAACTTTCCATTTTTGTCTATCCCTTTCCAATCCCTTATCAAAGTACATATTTCTCCTACACATAACAAAACTTTTTCTCGTAAATATGACTATCTTTACGAAATAGATATACTCCCAAATGAAAATAAAGAGTCTTCTACCTACTTACCTTTCCTAAATCCTTATGCTGACTTTGCCAAAAAGACAACCTATACATGGTTACAAATTCCTTCCTAGTCCAACATAAATTTAAAGGGGTAAAACAATATGTTTCTGCTTCAAAACTTGATTGACACCCTATTCTTTCTACTCAGGCGGAACAGTTTGTTACCCTACAGATTCACAATGATTTTCCAAAGTAATGGAAAAATCACAGATTTACCCATATTCATTTTGGTGTTGTCTGAGTCACCTTGTCATATCACGGAAGGAAAGGTCAACTCATTGTTGCCCGCATTTCACTCGTTGATACCCGATATCAAGAGTACCGACATGCTAATTTGGATACAACTGATGTGACCTTTAATAATAGGGAAGTTTTTGTCACATTATTTCCAAATTTCAACATGTCCCTAAGTGATCCACATCTGACAGAGGCATTGACAATCCAAGTCCAAATATAGGGAGCCCCACAAGCTAGAGATGCTATCCAAGCAACTCTTCACTACCAAATAGCTTGGCGAGTTTAGAACCATGCCATGGATCTTTCATTTTGGGGTGGAGATAATGTTTTGCTACTATATTTAGATGCCAAAAATGGAACTACTACAAGAACCTAGATACCAAGTAAAATACCATAGGAAAAACTTGTCAAAATACTTCCTGACTCATGGGTTACCAACTATGAGTGGATGAGAGAACCTTTTGTTGAACCATTTCGATCCACTAGACCAATCTTTGTCAAAAAATAAGATAAAACCACAGCCATCAGTTTTGATCACTCTCATCTCAAAAAGCCAAACAATATAGCCTTTTCTCTTTAAATATACCAACCTACATCCATTCCTTTAGCTGATGATGATGAGGATGCATTCGATTCGAACCTTCTAACTGTTATGAGTGAACATGATTGGATCAAACAGTTCTATCATGAAGGTCATAATATATGGTGGTTTAAATGTCCCTTTATGGGGCACTGCCTGTGGGATATTGAATTTAACTACCAAGAATGTCTGGAGGATGAGATTGAATATGACGAGCTAAATGAGAAGAGAGCCAAACCTAAAAAAGAAGAAGGGAAGATGCTTGGAAAAGGAATTCCAAAAGAGATATGAAGATCGGGATCCATCTATTGGTTCCCTAAGCCACCTTGATAAATATGAATTCCTTATTTCCTACAAACCTCAAAATTGGCCAACAGTACCTGCTCCAGCCAAAAAATCTCACAACCCTCAACTCTTCATGATGAGTCCATCCAGCTCTAGTCATACTCCAGAATTACCATCACAACGACCCTTTGAAAAAGTTGGTGTAAACCATGCAACAAAAATACCAAATAAAAATATTGTGCAACCCACTGAAGAAAAGCCACCAACAAGTGACATAGAGGATACCTCAAATGGTAATTGGAGAATGCAATGTGCCAGAAAAAATGCTTACCAATATAGGAACTTCTCTCAAGAACGTTGATCCAAAAGAAGATGATAAGCAAGTTAGAAAACATCGAGAAGAAGGTGGAACAGGTATCCACATAGCATGACAGCCTTATCCAAGCGCTGGAATTGCGAATGAGCAACATACAGTATGAGATCTGTCCACCCGACACCTCACTTTTCCACTTTTTTCTCAGCAACAAAAAGAGATGGCTGACATTAAAGAACAAATGCAACAACTGAGACATGGACCTTTTGAGCTACGAAGAACCCAAAGCCACTGTATAAAGTCCTCCTTTTTCCCCATGTCATCACACACATACTCACCACCTAAATTGGGCCACCCTGGTACTACTTCCCCATTCATTCCACATGAACCCATATCCTTTACTATATAATCCAAAGAAGAGACTAAATTTGACATTGCAAAATAGGTCTAGAAAAGAAAAGATGCTCTTGCAACAGAAAAGTAGTCCAAAGAAGGAAGAAGGTTGAAGAAAGTTCTAGAGAGCCATACCAGAAAACTTGATAATCTCAGGTCAAGTTTTTCTAGACCTCTATGGCTCAAAAGAAGATGCCAGCTTAGGATCTAGTACTGAAGAGACCACAGATAGTGATCCTACTGAAGAAACAGAAGAGGATTCGGAGACAAGTGAGAATCTTTCACTAGACACCTCCAAGGAAAACAATCCACTAATATACATGAACCGACCAAGTGAACTAGAAGTTTCTATAGTCGATGATGATCGAGACGGGATGACATATGATCCGATTCCAAAAAGGAGACAACACAACCAATGCCAAAATTAGTTGGAACTAGATTCCATACTTTCACTCTGGATGATGTCAAGGTTAAAAATTTCCTTAAAGAATCAAAGATTTACTTACTTAGATGGTGACGAAACACCTGGTAGAGCGAGAGAAGTATCTATTCCTGTTAGAATTCACATCAAGGTTATCCGACATCCTTAGAGATTGGTGGAACTGACTGGGGATACATAATAAAAATACTTTCCTCATGTCCGAAGGCTTTTCTTTCTACATTAGAATCCTACATGAAGTCTTTTATGGAGACACTGGCCAAAGGAAAGAAAGACTACAAAGATAATTCTTCGAGATGAAGTGTGTATCATTCGATAGAGATGTCATTGATCTTCACTTATAGAATAGGGAAAAAATATACTTTGAACTAGGTGAAGACACTAGTTTGAAGCAATCCTTTGTCTCATCCTTATTGAAGATGTTAGCGGGACGAATCATGATGATTGTTGAGGAAAAATTCCAATCAATCACAATCCCCCAAGTCAACTATATTAGGCAAGCAATTTCCCTGGCACTGGAAGAGATCTATTCTGAAACGGATCATGCATAATAACTAGACCTAAATAAAACTTGTCGCAGAACTGACCTAAACACTAGTTCTAGTTGCTCTTGCCATACCCCTAGAAGACAAAGCAGGTTCAAGAGATATAAGAAATTCAAATGGCTGAAGCCTACTGGCGGAAGATCCAAATTCACCATGTGGATAAAATACTTCAAGAGAAAGGGTCAGGGCAAGTTCCAGAAGAATGACGGATGCTTTATCTACCACAATATTGGACACTTTGCAAAGCATTGTCGTCAAGCAAGAAGATCTATCCAACTTCTTGTTAAGATAGAAGAATATACTGATGTCAAGGACAATGATCATGAACTAGTTCTATCACTAGAAGATGAACAATCGAAGAATGATCTTGAATCATTTATGTCGCTAGAAGATGAACCATGAGAGGACACTCTTTTCTCCATGGATGTGTATAAAGAACATAGGCATGACCATTATCAGATCTCAGAGGCTGTGAAAGAGATTAATAACATCATCAATATTCCTAGAGTCTAACTGAACGTTTATCCATCTAAATGCGATAAGCTAATTCAGGTTATAGCCTTCATGGATATAGGAGTAGCATCATCGCTAATGAATCCAGCCATTTTTCCAAACGATTAATTGGTTCCCCATTTCAAGAACTTTAACATTACATCAAATGGAATCCTAACCACCACAGTATCACAAAGAACCTAAGAACAATTGAGTCTCTCCTAGTGTTAAACGAACAAAGCTGTTAGGATCAAATGTCCTAAGAAAATATCTTATAATTGGGTTTGACATCTACATAAAACTCAAAGATCGACTCCACATTAGAGCTTATGGAATAGAATTTAAGAAGTAATTCAAGCCATATTCAGAAGTGCCATACCTATTCCAGATCATTGAGGATGAGTAGATTAAGGAGATCGAACAATAGTTGATACAGCATTCATGTGCTGAATCCCGCAAGGAGTTTATGAAAAAGTGCAGAAATCCTTTATGGAGGAATGAAGAGTTTTTCATCAAACTTTGTTCAAGAAGAATAAAATTATCAATCCTACAAAAGTAAGCCACTCTATCATGAATCCAGAACATCTTCAACTAACAAAGAAGGAGTGTGTATAACATATGGAGTTTGAACTGATCGAACCATCTAATTCTCAATGGGCATGTAAAGCATTCTACGTCAACAAGAGAGCTGAGCAGACAAGTGGTAAACTCAAATTAGTCATAAAATATCAACCTCTTAACCACATCCTTCAAGATGATAAATTCCCTATCCCAAATAAAACACTTGTTTTCACACTTAGCCAGTGATAGATATTTCTCCAAGTTTGATTTGAAATCTGGATTTTGGCAATTGGGGATTCATCGTGAGGAAAGATCAAAGACAGGATTTTGCATTCCTGACTAAAACTTCCAAGGGAAAGCCATGCCATTTGGGCTGAAACTCACACCATCTCTATTTGAAAAAGCCATGATCAAAATCTTTCAGCCTATCCTCAGCACCTTACTAGCGTATATCGATGATATACTGTTATTCTGTGATACTTTGGAGGAACACCTCACCTTACTCCGTCATTTTCATGATATAGTAAGGGCACGTGGGGTCATGCTCTCTGAAAAGAAAATGGTCCTTGTGCAGATGGAGATTGATTTCTTAGGGATGTATTTCAGTAATGGAGCATACAATCTAGGTCCACATATTTGTCAAGAACTACTCAAATTTTTGGTCACCCACTTCACCATAAAGCAGCTCCAACAGTTCCTAAGAGTGATAAATTGTGATATAAATTTAATCCTTGAAGTCACTATATACATTTATCCACTTAAGAAGATGCTCGAGAAAAATGGCGAAGCTTGGGGTAAGGAGTAAGATGAAGCAGTTTAGAAAATCAAACAAGTTTCCCAAGCAATGAAAACTCTTCATATACCATCAAACGAAAAGAAGATACTATAAATTGACGCCAATAATGAATATTGGAGTGCAGTTCAACTAGAAAAGAATGCTCGTAGGAAGATATGCAGATATGCTAGCGCACGATTTAAAGATCCAGAACAACACTATGATTCCACCTTCATGGAAATACTTGCTGTGAAGAATGGGATCAAGTAGTTTAATTTTGTTTTAGTCCACATTGAATTCCTGATCGAGATGGAGATGAAAGCATTCCCGAAGATGATCCAGATAAATTCAAAGATATTTCCACATCTGCAAATTTGGGCACAATGGTTCTCCCATATAAATTCAAAGTCAAGCACCTGAAGGGGAAAGATAGTTTCCTGGAAGATTTCATCTCTCGACCATATGTATTTGCAAAGAGGTTCTTGACTAAAGAAACAAAGAGGAAGAAAGAACCAAGCAGTCAAGCCTTCATGATCGCCAACCCATCAGGTCCCAGGTCATCGAAGCTGGCAAGTCGTCCATCGGACTTATTCAATCAGTATGTAGACCCGTTTGATCCATCTATCCAGATAGAATGACAGACTTTCTATGAGCTACAAGTGTTTAGAAAATATAGAGGATCCATCCTTAAGCCGTAAGGAGTCAACCAAAAATACCCATTTTGTTATTTGTTCATACCATTTGCCAATGATTTTCCAAGATCTCTTATGGTTTTTCTGGTGCTTATGTCACCAGTATTATATCCTTATAGAATTCAAGTGCAACATTTTTAGGGATTTTGACAAGATTGAGTCAACTCTAGAGATATTCCTTTTGTGGTTTAGGCCACGGAAATATTGGATTCAATGTTTCAAATATTCATACGATGCAAAGGTGTTTATGCTACATCGATTGATAAGGATAATTGATGGAAAAATCCATGCTAAGCCAGAACTCTCATTTTATAGAAATTTCCGATCTCCATTTTGTCCTTGGAAGATGAATATTATGAAGCACAAAATATTTATCTTCCAACAAAATAAGTGCATTTCAAAAGAAGTTTGGCAAAAATAATGGGTGCCATGGAACCACATTGATAAACATCCTCCCTGATAAAAAGTCTGACAAGCAGCGAAGGAATATCAAGCACCCTACGAGATCACCGGAGATGAGATCACTCAGGCCATCACAAAGATAAGATCAAATGTTTCATCAATTGTTCTATGATAATGCTATCAAAATATGAAGCATGCCATGGCAGGAACATCTAGCAGAAAATGTTACTTCACAAGATCATTGAAGAGGAGGTTGGAAAATATGAGTTCTTTCGACGAAAAACATGGCTTTCGGTGGAAAACTGATGAAGGATGCTCAAACCCACCAGAAACACCTCCAAAATGATACCCCACCAGATAATGGGTGATAACGTGTCTATGATTTTTGAAGCTCACCGCTTCAAATTGTCCGCCAAAGTTTACTACTCATGTCAAGACAGAAGCGTGCCCTACTCCACATACCTTCAAGTGGGATTCCATTGGACATATATGGCTAGTTGTTGTATTAGGCTATTTTTTTATTAGGCATCTGTTGTTATTAGGTCTTGTAGATGAGTGTGGCTAGATAAGCGCGCCAAGTTTGTTTTTAGTAGTCTATGTAAATAGGTGTGCCAAGTTTATTTTATTAGGCTATCTAGAAAGGTGTGGCGAGTCTATCTTGTATCGGGTCTATCTTGTAGTCTTCTAAAAACTATATAGAAGAGGCTAGGTTGTACATTTTAAAGAAGATTTTAGCCAAGAGTTTAGCGAAGAGTTTAGCCAAGTCTTAACGAGTTTGTAAAAAATTTCCAATGTTCAATAATATGAGTGTTTGCTAAATTCTCTCTTTTTCTTCCTTTTAGTGGCATGGTATGACTTATCCTTAAAGTAGTATAGGGATTTGAAACATCTAGAAAGTTATCTTGTTACAAGTACAATAGTTTAAAGAAGTTTATAACAACTAAATTTATAAGTAGAGTAAAATTTTTCCCTAGTTGAGTAGCTTGACAAATCATTCATGTGGACATAGAAGCTGGCCCAGTTCTATAGGGAATTTTTTTTATTTCTATGATGAAATTTACTCTTCGACTGACTTTGCAAGTGATCCTCCGGGATGTTGAAGCCGGGTTGTGGTAAGCCTTCATTCGAGATGTTGAAGCCCAATCCCCTCTTGAAGGAAAACTATTATACCTGCAATCTCGCCACATTGCCTACCATGTCAAAGCCCTATTTCTATTCTATTGGTATCAGAGCCAGCCCATCCTTTTGGAGAGAGGAGTAGTTTAGTTAGGTATGAGTGAATCTTTTCCATCTACATCCAGTCCTTGTAAATTTCCATCTTCGTCTAGTCCTTGTAAATTCCTTACCAGAGTACATATGTCTCCTACACTTAGCAAAACTCTCTCATGTAAGTATGGTAACCTTATGAGGTATATATAATCCCAGATGAAAATAAAGTTTCTTCTAGCTACTTGCCTCTCCTAAATTCTTACTCTTCTTTTGCCAAAAAGTTGACCTATCCATGGTTACAAATTCATTCCCTTGTCCAACATAAACCTAAAGGACTAAAAGAATATATTGCTGCTTTAAAACTCGATAAGCACCCTATTCTTAGTACTCAAGAGGAATAGTTTGTTACTCTGCAGATTCCCGATGATTCTCCAAAGCAATGGAAAAATCATGGATTTACTCAAATTATTTTGGTGTTGTCTGAATCGCCTTGTCATCTCACGCAAGGAAAGGCCAACCTGTTTTTGCTCACCTTTCACTCCTTGATACTCGATCTCAAGAATATCAACATGCTAATTAGGGTACAACTGAGTTCACCTTGGACGCTGGGATAGTTTTTGTCACGTTATTTTCAAATTTCAACATGTCCCTAAGTGATCCATATCTGATAGAGGCCTTAAAGATAGTCCAAATACTAGAAGCTCCATAAGCTAAAGATGTTATTCAAGCAACTCTTCACTACCAAACAGCTTGGCGAGTTCAAAATCATTCCATGGATCTTTCATTTATGAGTTGAGATGATGCTTTGCTACTACATGTAGACACTACCAAAGGAACTACTACATGCACCCAAATACCCAAAAAATACCAAAGGAAGAACTTGTCAAAATTCTTCCTGACACATGGGTTACCAACTATGAGCGGATGGGAGAACCTCCTGTTGAACCTTTTCGATCTATAGAAAACAACATTGTCAAAAAACATGATTAAACTGTCGCCATCAGTTTTGACAACTCTCATCTCAACAGACCAAATAGTACAACCTTTTCTCTTTAGATGTACCAACCTACATCCATACCCTTACTTGAAGATGACGAGGATGCATTCTATTTGAACCTTCCAATTGTTATGAGTGAACATTATTTGATCAAAAAGTTCAATCATGAAGGTCGTAACATATGGTGGTTCAAATGTTCCTTTACTGGGCACTGCATGTGGAATATTGAATGTAACCACCCAAAAAGTCTGGAGGATGAGGTTGAATATGATGATCTACATGGGAAGAGAGCTAAAACTAAAAAAAGATGGGAAAATGCTTGGAGAAGGAATTTTGAAAGCGATACGATGATGGGGATCCGTCTATTGGTTTTATGGGCCACCCTAGAATGTATGAATTCCTTGTTTCCTATGAACCTCAAGATTGGCCAACTCTACCCACTGCAGCTAAAAATTCTCACAACCCTCAAAACATAATGATGAGTCCATCCAGCTCCATTCATACTACAGAATTCCCCTCACAATAACCCTTTGAAAAAGATGGTGTAATCCATACACCAAAAATACCAAAAAAAATATTGTGCTGCTCAATGGAGAAATTCCACCAACAAGTGACATAGAGGGTACCATCAACCAGCAATCGGAGAATGCAATCTACCAAACTTTCCTAAAGAACGTTGCACACACAGAGAACAAGATGATAAGAAAGGTAGAAAACATTGAGAAGAAAGTGGAACAGCCATCCACTCAGTATGCCGGAGTTATCCGATCCCTGGATTTGCTACTGACCAATATACAGTATGAGATATGTCCACTAGGCACCCCACTTTCCCACTTCTTTTCTCAGTAACAAAAAGAGATGGTTGACATCAAAGAACAAATACAACAACTAAGACATGGACCTTTTGAGCCATAAAAAACCCAAAGCCACTCTACAAAGTCCTCCTTTTTTCCCATGTAATCACAGACATACTCACCATCTAAGTTGGGTTGTCCTGGAACTACTTCGCCTTTCATGCCACATGAACCCATAGATTTAACTCAAAGATCTAAAGATGAAACTGAATTTGACATTGCAACATGGGTCTAAGAAAGGAAAGATGCTTTTGTAGTAAAAAAGCAGTCAAAAAGAAGGAGGTAGAAGAAAGTTCTAAAGAGCCAGATCCAAAAAAACTTAATGATCTTAGATCAAATTATTCCTGACCTCTATGGCTTAAAAGAAGATGATAGCTTAGGATCCATTACTGAAGAGACCAAAAATAGTGATCCTACTGAAGAAACTGAAGAAGACTCGGAGACAAGAGAAAATCTCTCACTAAACACCTGTGAGGAAGATAATCCACCAATATACATGTACCAACCAAGAGAACTGGAAGTTTCTGATGTCGATGATGATCAAGATGGGATGATAGATGATCCTATTCCGAAAAGGAGACCAGAATATCCAACACCAAAATTGGTTGGAACTAGGTTCCATATTTTCACTCTTGATGATGTCAAGGTTACAAAATGGCCTCAAATATCCAAGACATCCTTATTTTCATGGTGACAAAACACTTGGTAGAGTGAGAGAGGTATCTAGTCCTATACAAAATTCATGTCAAAGATTTTCGGCATCATTAGAGATTGGTGGAACTCGCTATTGATACATGATAAATATATATTTCTTCCGTCCCAAGACTTTCTTTCAATGTCAGAATCCTACATGAAGTCTTTCATGGAGATACTGACCAAAGGCAAGAAAACTGCAAAAATAATTCTTCGAGACGTAGTGTGTACCATTCAAAAAAGATGTCATTGATGTTCACTTCCAGATGATGGAAAAAAATGTACTTTTAACTAGGAGGAGACACTAGTTTCAAGAAAGCCTTTGTCTCATCCTTTCCAAATGTGTTAGCGGGACGAACCATCACGATTATCGAGGAAAAGTTCCAGTCAATCACAATCCCCCAAGTGGGTTATATCAGGCAAGCAATTTTCCTTGCACTGGAAATATCTATACAAAGAGATCTATTCTAAAACAAATCATGCACAATAATCCAGCCTTTGATAAAGCTTGCAGCAGAAATGACCTAATCACCGGGTCTAGTTGCTTTTGCCATTCCCCCTGAAGGCAAATTCAATTATAATTCACAAAGCTATTGTTTTCTCAAAGTTTGAATGCAAACATCAATGGTTGCAAACATTGATGTACTCTTCTTATCTTACTTTTACTTGAAAGAGAGAAGTAAGATCCGGGTGAGGATGCATTAGTGAGGACTTTGATGGTAGATCTGTAAGGTTGAGCTAGAGATAGTCAAAACCCATTTCCATAATCCATCAATGGACTAAGGATAGGGATAGCTTAGTTCTTCTTCAATTTTTTTGTGGCTGATTGATTGTTGTGACCTTATGGTTTGAGAAAAAACCAAGGCAAATTCACCAAAGTAGTTGGGAAACATCAGGTGTAGCCTTAGCCATTGCTATTTATGTTGTAATTGATGTTTGAGACTAGTTAATTAATCCCAATCCAATCAATGCCTCATCAAAATCACATCCCTAGTTCATTCTCATTACTTGTAATAATCAAACTTTCCTTGTTTCATTTTGAAATTTGAATTTTATAATTCAATTATTTCCGTTAATTGTCCCTTCTTACATTATAAACAATGATGCATGCTAAAATTATCTAATTCCTTATAGGATTCGACCCCAACAATCATCGATAGTTTTGTTTTTGACAACGATCGTTGTCACCTTCCTTAATCAGGAGCGATATATTGAACATTATCAGAGGCACCCGATGTGGGTCAATTTGGTGGGCATTTCCTAGTTATTAATTACCTCATTAGGAGGCTATTGGAACTCTTGAGGTACCCCAGCCGCAACAATGCCTGATGGACTATCCCCAACCCACCAATCATCTAGGGAGACTTCTTTCCACAACAAGTGGGTTCAAAACCACTGCTAGAATATTTAAGTCTATATCCATGTGCAAATCCATTCCCTACCTCCTATGTTTCTCCAAGCTCAAAGCATTCATAGCTATGTTGATGACATGCATATGATGGGAGGAATAGCCTTGGCTATCTTGATTAATTGAGAATTATGTTCATGGGAAATGCGTGCCAACTTGAGAAGGCTACTCACCCGTGGAGAGACAGGTCTATTGGCCAAAGGTGACACAGGGCTATCTCTTAACACTTTTGGGAGCGAAGAGGCACTCAACCCCGAAGTCAATTTCATCTTTTTAAAAGCTTGGAGCATCTATGTCCCTCTTTTGGAAAAATTAAAGACTCCCTTAGCTCGCCACATTTTGTCTAGTGGTCAGAACAAAGGGTTGCCGACCCTGAGACACAACAAGTTAATAAGCATTAGGAATGGCATAGAAGTAACCTACTATCGAGCCTTCCTCTTGAACTGTTCAGCAATGATTTCCCCCATATTAATATGGATGTTGGTCATGATGCATGCTATGAGAATAACCGCTTCAATGGAGACATGTGTGGTGTTCATGGAAGGAATTAGATGGGTACATACTAGGTCAAACCACATTCTAGCATCAAATTCAAGATCTTGACAATGAATATCTCCCTTCATAATCACCTAAAAAGGTTTTTCCTCTATAATAATTCCTACCACCCATGCATGTTGGTTATCTCTCACTGCTATCCACCTTCTAACCCCGTTCCAGGAGGTATAGGATCTACCCAATAAATAAAGTTGATTGCTTCAGGAGTGATGTCTACCTCTTTGCCTCACACTAGCACAAATGATATACGAGGAATCTTGTCCCCTCGTCTTTTGTGCTACGGTACTGCGGAGACATATAAGAAGCATAAAATTCTCACACCAACTCCAAAAAGTACGGGTCCAAGATTTCAGTGAAAGGTTCTCAATCCCATATCAAAAATTATTTTTCAATGCTTGGGAAATTGGATTTGAATGAGCCGACATCAAATCTATCCTCTTCTGTAATTGACAACTTCTCGTTATGTCAGGATCGAGTCTATACCCTAGACAAGATATGGTACTTGGAGTAACAAGTAACCCCAAGTCAACCCATGGTATATTATAACACTGGTAATCTGATTAATATCATAGCGAAAGATTTAAAAATAATAAAAACCATTTATGAAGAAGAACTAAAACATAAATCTTTATACAACTGAAAACAAAACTGAAAATCTAGATCTATGTTTGAAATCCACCTATATCTGATGAGTTGCTGGGACAAGCCCCTAGTTAACTTTAAGTCTAACTGAAAGAAAAATAACTGAAGGAAAATAAACATCGTCCTTAAAAGATGAGGACTCACCACTTGTGCAACTGATAACTCCTGGGAAGATTTGGTAATGGTGCTGAGACTGAGAACCTGTGGTTGTATCATGAAATGATACAACATAGAAGGTATGCATCAGTACTTTGAATGTACTTAATAACTAGGAGAAAACACAACATGAAGAATAAATAACTGAACTGTAATGACATGCAATAACCAACTGAAATGCTAAAATTGAACAAACTGAAATATACTGAGATGGTCAAAATAACCCTGTCTAATGGTAAAAGACATGTCCTAAATTTGAGATACTGATCTAAACTACTGTACTGAACTGATCTGAACTACTGTATTGAACTGATCTGAACTGAGTAATCTGAAACTATTCTGAGCTGAGATAACTAAGACTGTATTAACTAGCGGAAAGTCTATAAACGACATATAACCACGTGAGCTAGATGTGGAGTCTAATGTATACACCCCGTGGGTAGGACCCAATATACCATGCCAGGGTATAAAGGCTTGAACTGGGTGATCACAAGTATGGGGCCATAAGGCCAATAAAAATAACCTATGACTGCAATGTAGTTCTGGGAACCAGGGTGCGACGGAACCCTGGTCTGCTCGATGCTAAGTCCTACTCCCACTTGATAGTCCTAGACTGACTACTAAGTTGATAGCTCGAAATTGGGGATCAAGACTAAGTAGGAATACCTATCTGGAAGTACCCTGAGAGTCTTATCACACCAGATTATGTAACTGGTATTCTAAGACTGGCCAGAGCTTCTTATCTGAAAGCGTCATAACTGTCTAAAGAACAAACTAAAATCTGAAGCTGGGGATTGTAAGACCAGTTAGAGCTACTTATCTAGAACTGTCATAACCGTCTAAATAACCACAAAAATCTAATATCTAAGTAACATACTGATAACTTGGAGGCACCACTGACACCTCAAGAACTGATTGTAGTCAAACTGATTAGTTGACATTTTGTCACGCCTCGAGTCTACACCCTGGACGTAACACAGTACTTGAAGCCACAACTGACCCCAAGTCAACCCCTGGTCTATTATTCACTAGCATTCTGAGTAAACATGCACAACAGAACTTTTAAATAAAATCATAAAAAAAAATTATGAAAGACAAGTCTGAAAACATAAAGTTCAAAATACTTGAGTAATACAAATAAATCTTAAAATCATGTCTATATGAAATCCATCTAACTGAGGAGTTGTTGGGACAAGCTCCCAACTAAATCTAAGTCTAACTGAAAATAATATATGACTGAAAGAAACAAATAATGCCCTCGGATGATGAGGACTCACACTTCAATTGCTGAGATGGAGAATCTAAACTGCGACATCTAGCGGTACTGAGTTTAAGAGACTGCAGTTGTATCATGAAATGATACAGCATAAAAGTATGAGTCAGTACTTTGAATGTACTGAGTAAGTGAGAGAAACATGAATAAAATGATAGAATTAGTACTGAACTGATGCGACATGAAATGACCAACTGATAGTTGAAAACTAACACAACTAGTATAAAACTGATATGGTCAAAAGTGACCCTGGCTGATGGTCATAAACATGCCCTAAGTCTGAGATACTAAGTTTGAAATACTACACTGAACTGATCTGGACTGAAGAATCTGAGAGTAAACTAAACTAACTAGTGGGATAAGCTATAACCGACATATAACCACGTGAGTTAGACGTGGAATGTGATGTATACACCCCACCGATAGGACCCAATATATCTTTCCAGGGTATTAAGGCATGGACTATGAGAATCACTATCAATGGGGCCATGAGGCCAAGTAAATATATAACCTATGGTGACAACGTAGTTTTGAACCTGGGTGTGCCGGAACCCCGTCCCTTTCAGTGTTAAGTCCTGCTCCCACTGGATAATCCTATTACTACTACTGTTGACAAGCGGATAGCTCGATACTGGAGTCCAAGACTATACTCACCCAGGGATACTGTCAGAGAGTTCCCTGAGCGTCTTATAGGACCAAATTTTGAAACTGAGTTCTAAGACTAGTCAGAGCTGCTTATCTGGAAGCGTCGTAACAATCTAGAGAACAACGGATAACTGAATTAGGGTCCAGGGGCTGATTAGACCTATAACTGGAATATCATGACAACCTAATGGACCAAACAACTGTAATCTGAGTCTGAGTCTGATAACTAAGAGGCACCACTGACACCTCGAAAAAAGACTATAGTGAAACTGATCAGCTGACATTACTGACTAACACTGAAAGATTCTAATACTGTGACTGACACTGAACTGGCATTCTTGAGTGATACTGAGCAAATAAATTTCTAACTAAGACTAAGTTTCTGATGCATACAATTACTATAGGAATTTCCTAGCTTTAAAGGATATTTAAAACTGATTCAATAAGTCAACAAATACACAGGATTCTAGTTTCTGCTCCAAAAGTTATGAAAAAATCCTACTTCACTGGAGTAGGCATCATTTTAGTCACAAACCAGTGTAAATTAACTACAATGAACATAAATTAGGGTTCCACAAGAATTAATCATGAACAAATAACAACATCTTAAATTTCGTAAGTTCTGTGCTAGGACTGAAAGTTAACTGAGAGAGGATTCTGGGGGATGCAAAGGGAGAAAAATCTCCTTGCTGAGTTCCACATACCTGTAGAAGAAACTCTAGCGAAAATATCTAGGAAAAATTTAGAAGGTTGACGTTTGCCCTAGCTGTTGTTCTAAACTCCCTGTCTTTTTGTACGTTCTGATTCGGAGAAGATGAGTGAAAGTGAGGGGGAAATGTCATTCTATTCCCTTTCTCCCTCCTAAGTGACCCAAAAATGACGTGGTTTAGGGATTAAAAAGATGGGAAATTATAAAAGTAACCTTTGGAAATAAAACTAAAATCTGGCTGACAGGAACCCACGAGCCTCAGAACGGTTCATTGGTCAAAACGACGGCCCGTTGAATCCAGTCGTGGTTTCTAGGTTCAGAAACTAGGATTAATAGAGCTGTTCCACTGTGCGGTACAATGATCCATTGCAAGAAACAATGGGTCGTTGATAACTTCCGTTGGTATTGGTGTGAAAACAGGGGCTTGAAACAACGGTCAACACAACAACTTATTGATAGGACCAATTAGTTGTTGTATAGACTCGTGGTCTACACTGCGGGGGCCTAGAAGCAGATGATGGGTGGTCACAATGTCTCGTTGGAGTCTACCACGGGCCGTTGTTTGCTCTTGTTGTCTCAGGGAAGGGTCCAGTAGACCCCTGAACTTGGGATTCAATGGACGACAAGACGACACGTTGTTAGGAACAACTGGTCATCCTATGTCTCGTTGTTGCCCCTCGAAGGAAGGCCGCTACTAACCATGACCAATTACAGCGGTTTGTTAGTTCCACCAATGGTTCGTTGTGGGGGTTGTCTGACACAGAAAAATTTGTGGTTACTGTGGTTTTTCATGCAACGTCTGAATTTGGTCTAGAAAAGTTTAGAGGTGTTACAATATCTCCCTCTTGGGATCATTCGTCCCCGAGTAAAGATCAAAATTAGGAAAAGAGTTGATATTTCAAAATTTGAGGCTATGGCTGATTTCTTAAGGAGTAACTGACACCGAACTGACTTAACCGTACTAATAGAGCTGATGCAACTAGAATGCATGTAGGAAATATAAATAAGGCTGATGAGTACGAAACTGAGTAGGGTACTGAGAAGGGATTTAATACTTGATTCTGGGTCTGAACTGGAAGGGAACAAGTGAGGGTATCTTGCCATCATGTCTGCTTCTGCTTCCTAGTGGCTCCCTCAACTTGTTGATTTCTCCATAGCACCTTGACTGAAGTTATCTCCTTATTCCTCAGCTTACGAACCTGACGGTCAAGGATCTGGACTCGTACCTTCTCGTATGTGAGACTATCCTTTATCTCCGCACTGTCCAAGGGCACTATTAAAGTTGGATCACCGACGCACTTCTTCTGAAGTGACACATGGAAAACTGGGTGTACTGCTGCTAGTTCTAAAGGTAACTCTAGATCATAGGCCACCTTACCAATCCGTCTCAAAATCTTATAGGGTCCCACATATCGTGGACTGAGCTTTCCCTTTTTCCCAAATCTCATCACCCCTTTCATGGGTGAAATCTTCATGTATACCCAGTCATCAACTGCAAACTCCAACTCTCTTCTCCACACATTGGCATAAGATTTTTGATGGCTCTGAGTTGTTTTCAACCTTTCTCGGATGAGCTGAACTTTCTGCATTGCCCCATGCACTGAGTCTGGGCTTATCAAGGTAGTTTCACCAACTTCAAACCACCCTATAGGCAATCTACACCTTCTACCATACAATGCTTACAATGGAGCCATCTGGATGCTAGTTGGTAGTTGTTGTTGTATGAAAACTCGATAAGAGGCAAATGGTCATCCCAATTACCCGTAAAATCAATTGCGCACGCCCTCAACATATCTTCTATGGTCTGGATGGTCTTCTCAGCTTGACCATCAGTCTGTGGGTGAAAGGCTATACGGAGCTTGACCTGGGTACCTAGTCCTTTCTGAAAAGACTTCCAGAAGTGAGAGGTGAATTGGGTACCTCTGTCTAAGATAATGGATAAGGGAACCCCATGAAGTCTGACCAGCTCTCGAATATAAAGTCTAGCATAGTCCTCAGCTAAGTCTGTGGTTTTGACTGGGAGAAAGTGAGTTGACTTAGTCATCCGATCTACTCCTACCCAGATTGAGTCCTGCTGCCATCGAGTCCAGGGTAGACCTGTAATAAAGTCCATATTTACTTCTTCCAACTTCCAAGTGGGTATACTGATATCTTGAGTCATGCCTCCAGGTCTCTGGTGTTCTACCTTGACTTGTTGGCAGTTCGGGCACTGTGCTGCAAATTCAGCAATATCCCTTTTCATGTAGTTCCACTAGTAAATATCCTATAAGTTGTGGTACATTTTAGTAGCACTAGGGTGAATAGAGTATCTCGGGCTGTGTGCCTCGGCCAGTATTTGCTATCTCAACTTATCAACATCTGGTACACACAACATGCCTTAGTAACAGAGCACCCCATCTCCCCTTGGGAGAAAGCTTCTATCTCTTTTCTGATGACTGCGTCCTTAAGTTTAAGTAAAATAGGATCCTTATCCTGTCTGGTTTTGACTTTGACTACCAAGGATGAATCTGACCTACTTTGCATCACCACGCCACCTTCAGCTGAATCCACCAACTACACCCCTATCTGGGCTAGCTTGTGAACTTCTTTCGCTAGCTCTCTCTTGTTTTCCTCAATGTAAGCTACACTTCCCATAGACCGTCTCCTAGGGTGTCAGCCACCACATTGGCCTTAACCGGTTGGTACAACACACTCATGTCGTAGTTCTTTAGTAGCTCCGACCACCGTATTTGACGCAGGTTTAGGTCCTTCTGGATGAAAACATACTGATGGCTCTTGTGATTTGTAAACACATCCATGTGAGCCCCGTACAAGTAGTGTCTCCATATTTTTAACACGAATACCACCACTTTCAACACCAAATCATGAGCCGGGTAGTTCTTCTCATGGAATTTGAGCTGTCTGGAGGCATAGGATATCACTATGCCCCACTGAATCAAAACGCAACCAAGTCCATTTTGGAGGCGTCACAATATACAACAAACCCATCTGTTCCTTCTGGAAGGATCAAAACTGGAGCGGTCGTGAGTCGAGTCTTTAACTCTTGAAAACTCTTCTCACACTCATCCGACCACTGAAATTTCACCTTTTTCAGGGTTAACTTGGTCAGAGGATATGTTATGGAGGAGAAACCTTTCACAAACCGTTAGTAATATCCTACTAAGCCCAGGAAACTCCTGATTTCAGTGGGAGAGGTAGGTCTAGGCCAATCTTTCACTGCTGTAATCTTGTGAGGATCTACCTATATCCCCTCACCAGAGAACACATGACCCAAGAATGTTACAGACTTCAACCAAAATTCACACTTGCTAAAATTGGAGAATAACTGTCGATCTCTGAGGGTCTGTAATGCTAACATTAGGTGATTGGCATGCTCTTCCTCATTTCTAGAGTTCACCAGAATGTCGTCGATAAATACAATGATGAACATATCCATGTACTACTTGAAAACCCTGTTCATCAAATCCATGAAGGCTGCTGGGGCGTTCATTAACCCAGAGGACATCACCACAGACTCATAGTGACCATACCGAGTTTTGAATGCTATTTTCAATATGTCACACTCCCTAACCCTTAGTTGATGGTACCTTGACCTGAGACCAATCTTGGAGAAATAGCTGGCTCCCTAAATTTGGTCAAACAAATCATCAATTCTGGGTAGAGGGTACTTGTTCTTAACTATGACCTTGTTCAACTGATGGTAACCTATGCATATTCTGAGGGTACCATCTTTCTTACGCATGAATAGCACTGGAGCACTCCTAGGAGAGATGTTGGGTCTGATAAAACCCTTATCAGGAAGATCCTTTAACTACTCCTTCAGCTCTTTAAGCTTAGTTGGAGCCATTCTATAAGGAGGGATGGGGATGGGATGAGGGTCTGGGAGAAGATCTATTCTAAAGTCTATTTCCTCTTCAGGGGAACTTTGGGAAGATCCTCAAGAAACACATCTGGGAACTCGCTGACAACTGGAACTGACTGAATGGCTGGGGTCTCAGAGTTGGAATCCTTGACCCCAACCAGGTGGTATAGGCATCCTTTGGAAATGAGTTTCTGAGCCTTAAGGTAGGAAACAAACCTACCCTTAGGCGCTGAGTTGCTGCCCAACCATTCTAATACGGGCTCATTTGGAAACTAGAACCTGACAACTCTAGTTCTGCAGTCGACTGAGGCATTGAAAGAATGTAACCAATCCATGTGGAGAATAAGGTCGAAGTCAACCATGTCTAGCTCGATGAGATCAGCTCAAATTACTTTATTCAGATTGAGACTGGGGAGTTTCTATACACCCGTCTGGCTCTAACTGACTCGCCAATTAGGGTGAAGATTGAGAATGGTTCTGAGAGGACCTCTGGACTTATATTGAACTGAACTGCTATATATGGAGTCACGAACAAAAGAGTAGCTCCTAGATCTAAGAGGGCATATATGTATAGATGGAAGAGACATAACATACCAGTAACTACTTTAGGTGAGCTTTCCTGATCCTGATGAGAAGATAGAGCATAGAAACGATTTTGGCGCTGAACACCATCCGTACCTGATGAGTTGGCCTACTGAGTTGGTCGGCCTACTGGAGCTGCTGAGGTAGTGGACTATGATCTCCTTCGCCTTGCTAACGTCACTCTCTGAGTCGGTGCCCAAGTTGTCCACATCCAAAGCAGCCCTCTATGCCCTGTAGACACTCTCCAGGATGATTCTTGCCGCACTTGGGGCAAACAAGGTACCTATTAACTATACTGTGAGCCTAAGACTAAGTGCCAGATGACCCACCCCTCCGATCCAAGCAAGACCGAAAGGTTGGGGTGCTGGCTGAACTAGGTGTTAGGTCCTCTGTTGTTGCTGCTGTTGTGGGCGGCTACCACTACTATACCTCTGATAGCCAAAATTTGAATGGCCAATTCTTGGCCTTTGGTTCTTTCTCTCAATATCCTTCAACTTTTCAACCTCAATTTGCTAGGAAAAAATAATTGGGCTAGAGAGGTCCATGTCATTGATCAGCAATGCAGTCCTACAATCCTTGAGGACCAGATTAGATACTTTGTTGACTAATTTCAGCATGTGAGCCTTTGGCTCAGCTACTATCTCTAGAGCATACTTTGATAACCTGGTAAACTCTAGAGCATACTCCTTCACTATCCTGTTTCCCTATCACAAGTTCATAAATTCTGTCATCTTCGCCTCCCTTAGCTCCCCGGGGAAAAACCTATCCAAGAAAGCCGTGTGGAACTCCTCCCACTCCATCGGTCCTGCTCCCATTAGCCGCCCCTCCTTCCACTACTCATACCAAACCTGGGCTACACCTTTAAGCTAATAGGCAGCCAGGTCAGCACTCTCGGAGGAGCTGACACCCATAATGCGGGTAATATTCCCAACCTCATTTGCAAACTCTTTGAGCTCCTCCCCCACCTTTGTTCTGTGGAAATCCAGAGGATTCATCCGGGTAAAATCTAGTACCCGAGCAGCTTCCACGGACCCATTTGTGTTCACCAGTACTACCTCCTGATTCACTTGATTGGTCACGGTTTTAACCAGTAATTGAATGGCTGCTCTAAACTCTATAATAGAAACCAAATCATCTTGAGGAGCTTCCAGGGCTGGTGGGGAAGGTCTATTGGCATTTTCGACCCTCCTTCTGTTACCACGTTCTGGAGGAATGGTTCACTAAAACGAATCAGGGCATGAATTAGAACATTTTTGGAATTGAACTTTGACGCACGATAAAGAATATGAACAAAAGGGAATTTTCCTAATAAAATCTCGTGGCCTCCTCATCATAAGTGTGGTGCGCTTCACACCCATGAAATGGACTCTACTCCATGTGACTTTCAGACATTCAAACGATAATCTAAACCTAGCGCTCTGAGACCAGGTTTGTCATGCCCCGAGTCTACACCTTGGACGTAACACGGTACTTGAAGCTATAAGTGAACTCAAGTCAACCGCTGGTCTATCATTCACTAGCATTCTGAGTAAACATGCAAAGCAGAACTTTTAAATAAAATCATTACAAAAAGTTGTGAAAGACAAGTCTGAAAACATAAAGTTCAAACAGTTGAGTAGTACTAATAAATCTTAAAATCATGTTTATCTGAAAGCTGTCTAACTGAGGAGTTGCTTGGACAAGCCTCCAGCTAACTCTAAGTCTAACTTAAACTAATATATGACTGAAAGAAAGAAATAATGCCCTTGGATGATGAGGACTCACACTTCAATTGCTGAGATGGAGAATCTGAACTGCGACGTCTTGTCGTACTGACTCTGAGAACCTGCAGCTGTATCATAAAATGATACATCATAAAAGTATGCGTTAGTACTTTGAATGTACTAAGTAAGTGAGAGAGACATGAGAAACATTATAGAACTGGTACTAAAATGATACGACATGAAATGACCAACTGAAATGTTGAAAACTGACACAACTAGTACAAAACTGATATGGTTAAAAGTGACCCTAGCTGATGGTCATAAGCATGCCCTAAGTCTGAGATACTACATCTGAAATACTGAACTGAACTAATCTAGACTGGAGAATTTGAGAGTAAACTGAACTAAGTAGTGGGAGAGACTGTAACCGACATATTACCACGTGAGCTAGATATGGAGTCTGATGTATACACCCTACCGGTAGGACCCAATATACCATGCCATGGTATAAAGGCATGGACTGTGAGAATCACTATCAAAAGGGAAATGAGGCCACGTAAATATATAACCTACGGTGACAACGTAGTTCTGAAACCTGGGTGCGTTGGAACCCGGCCCTTTTGGTGCTAAGTCCTACTCCCACTGGATAATCCTACTACTACTGCTGACAAGTGAATAGCTCAATACTGGGTTCCAAGACTATACTGAGCTAGGGATACTGTTAGTGAGTTCCCTAAGCATCTTATAGGACTAGATTTGGAAATTGGGTTCTAATACTAGTAAAAGATGCTTATCTAGAAGCGTCGTAACCATCTAGAGAACAATTGATAAATGAACTGGGGTCCGGGGGCTGGTCAGAGCTAAACTAGAAGGTCATGACCGCCTAATGGACCAAATAACTATAATCCGAGTCTGAGTCTGATAACTGAGAGGCACCACTGACACCTTGGAAAAAGACTATAGTCAAACTGATCAACTGACATTATTGACTAACATTGAAAGATTCTAATACTGTGACTGAGACTAAACTGACATTCTTGAGTGATACTAAGCAAATAAATTTCTAACTGGGACTGAGTTTCTGATGCATATAATTACTATAGGAATTTCCTAACTTTGAAGGATTTTTAAAACATGGCTCAATAAGTCAACAAACACACAGGATTCTAGTTTCTGCTCAAAAAGTAAGGCAAAAATCCTACTTCACTAGGGTAGGCATCATTTTAGTCACAAACCGGTGGAAATTAACTACAATGAACATAAATTAGGGTTCCACAAGAATTAATCATGAAAAAATAAGAATATCTTAAATTTCGTAAGTTCAAGGCTAGCATTGAAAGTTAACTGAGGGAGGATTCTGGGGGACGCAAGGGGAGAACAAACTCCTTTTTGAATTCCCATATACCTATAGAAGAAACTCTGGTGAAAATCTCTAGGAAAAATTTAGAAGGTTGACGTTTGCCCTAGCTGCAGTTCTGAACTCCCTGTCTATTTCTACGTTCTGATTTTGAGAGAATGAGTGAAATTGAGGGGGAAATGTCATTCTATTCCCTTTTCTCCCTCCTAAGTGACCCTAAAGCGAAGTGGTCTAGGTATTGAAAAGGTGGGAAATTATAAAAGTAACCCTGGGAACTGAAACTAAAATCTGGCTGACAGGAACCCAGGGGCCTCAGAATAGGTCGTTGGTCAAAACAACGACCCGTAGAATCCAACCGTGGTTTCTGGGTTTAGAAACTAGGTTTACTGGAGCTATTCAATAATAGGGTACAACGATCCATTTGAAGAAACAATGGGCCATTGATACCTTCTGTTGGTACTGGTGAGAAAACAAGGCCTTGAAATAACAGTCAACACAACAACTCGTTGGTAGGACCAACAGGTCATTGTATAGACTCGCGGTCTACACTGCAGGGGCCTGGAAATAGATGACGGGTGGTCACAACGGCTCATTGGAGTCTACCACGGGCCTTTCTTCTCTCTTGTTGTCTCAGGGAAGGGTTCGGTAGACCCCTGAACCCGGGATTCAACGGACGATAGGATGATTCGCTATTAGGAACAACAAGTCATCCTATGTCTCGTTGTTCCCCCCGAAGGAAGGTTGCTACTAACCACAAACACTTGCAAGGGTTTGTTGGTTCCAGCAACGGTCCGTTGTGGGGGTTGTCGGTGATAGAAAAATTTCTAGTTTATGTGTTTTTTCATGCAAGGTATGAATTTGGTCTAGGAAAGTTTCGGGGTGTTACAAATTTATGGAAAATACTAAGTATGCTAATAATTTGACTGAGACTGGACTAACATTCCTCTGACTGAGATTTCAACATATACTAATAATACGAGGATCTCAAAACTGATGGAATCAAGCTACAGGGAAACTAGTACAACACGCAAGATACTACTTTTCTGAACTAAGAACTAAGGCTAAATCATTCCACTAGATACTAGTTTCACAAAATATTTAGAAATAGGGAATAAATAAGCAGTTAAAATCATGAGAAATATACCATTTAAAATCTTAAAGAAATTTGTTTGAAAACTTTCTACATTTTGGGTTCACAATGTTGTAACTGTAGAACAAATAGAGGAAGGTTTTAGGGACACAAGGGAAGAACAATTCTCTTGTTGAATTCCCACATACCTAGATAAGAAATTCTTGGAGAAGAAATCTTGAACTTCTGCCACTAACAAAGAGACCTAGTTCTTGCTTGAGAGGAAAGGTCTAAATTCTACGATCGATATTCTGAGAGTTTACGTGAGGAATGAGTGGGAAAACTGTTTAATCCCTTTAAATTCTATGAAACTATATGTAAAATGATGTAGTTTAGGGACTAAATAGGTGGTAAATTACAAAAATATCTCTAGACTAAATTCTAGAAAATTGCCCAACAAGGAACCAATGGGGCACTCAATGAGTCATTAGTTGAGACCAAACTCATTGGGACCAGTCGTTGGTCCTACTGTGTGTGTCCTTGATTCACTAGATCTGGCAAAGGGGGATACCACAACTTGTAGGATGAACAAATAGGTCGTTGGTTCCTCCCCTGGTCATTAGATGAGGAAACTTGGAAGGATTGATGACGAGCAACAAAACGAGACATTTGTGGACCCAACAGGTTGTTGTGTCCAGTCGTTATCTTCACTGGAACAAGTTTAAGGATTTCTGAGCTAGAACCCACATGTGGTCACAACGACTCATAGTGAAATACAATGGGTCATTGTTTCCATTCATCATCAATGAAGGGGGTTTTTGTGGTTCTAACCCAATGACCCACACCACGAGTCGTTGTTTCTGACGACAACTCTTGGGTTGAGTCGTGGGGTCCTGGAAGGGGGACTTCTGAGTTAGGGACCAACGAGTGATAGGACGACTTTTTGTTTCTCACAACGGGTCGTTCATTGTCCCGTAGGTTCCCGAAGGACCACACTGGCCTGACCACGACTGACACAATGAGTTGTTGGAGTGGATCACGACTCGTTGTCTTAGCCGTTCTGAGAAAATTTTTATGGCTTTCTTCTGGATTTTTCTTGCAAGGTCTGAGTCTGGTCTAGGAAAGTTTTGGGGTGTTATAATATCTCCCCCTTGGGATCATTCATCCTCGAATGAAGGCTAAAACTGCTAAAAAACTAGGAAAAGAGTTGCAATTCCTAGACTGAGACTATGAGCTAGTTTCTGAATGAGTAACTGACTCCGAACTGAATTAACCATGCTAAAAGAGCTAATGCAACTAGAATGCACATTGCAAATCTGAATAGAGTTGATGAGTACGGAAGTGAACAGAGTACTGAGGAGGGATTTAATACTAATACTGGAAGTGAACTGGAAGGGAATAAGTGAGGATATCTGGACATCATGTCTTCTTCTACTTCCCATATGGCTCCCTCAACTAGATGGTTCCTCCACAAAACTTTCATCAAAGGGACTTTCTGGTTTCTCAGTTTATGAACCTGACGGTCAAGGATCTGAACTAGGACCTCTTCATAAGAGAGACTATCTTTTATTCCCACATTGTCTAGTGGCACAACTGAAGTTGAATCACTGATGCACTACTTCAATAGTGACACATAGAAGACTGGGTGCAAAGATGTTAACTCTAGAGGTAGTTCTAACTCATATGCCACACTACCAATTAACTTGAGAATTCTGTAGGGTCCCACATATCTCAGACTGAGTTTTCCTTTCTTCCCAAATCTCATCACCCCTTTCATGGGTGAAATTATCAGATAAACCTAATCATCCACTGCAAACTCTAACTCTCTTCTCCTCATATCAGCATAGGATATCTGGCGGCTTTTCACTATTTTCAACCTCTCCTTGATAAGTTGTACCTTCTACATAGCCTCATGAATTGAGTCTGGCTCTATCAGGGTAGCTTTGCCAACCTCAAACCATCCTATAGGAGATCTACACCTCCTACCATATAATGCGTCAAACCATGCCATCTAGATACTGGAGTGGAAGTTGTTATTGTACGCAAACTTGATGAGAGGTAGGTGATCATCCCAAATGCCCATGAAATCAGTTACACACACTTTCAGCATATCTTCCATGGTCTCTATAGTCCACTCAGCTTGTCCATCTGTCTGCAGGTGAAAACCTGAGCTGAGCTTGACCTGGGTACCAAGTCCCTTCTGAAGTGACTTCCAAAAATGCGAGGTGAATTGGGTACCTCTATATGAAAATAATGGACAACGACACCTCATGTGACCAACTCTTGAATATATAACCTAGCATAATCCTCAGCTGAGTCTGTAGTTTTAACTAGTAGGAAATATGCTAACTTGGTCATCCGATCTGCTATCACCCAGATTGAGTCATATCGCCAATGAGTCTGAGGTAGACCTTTAATAAAATCCATATTCACCTCTTTCCATTTCCATGTGGGTATACGGATATCCTGAGTCATACCTCCCGATCTTTGATGTTCCACCTTGACCTGCTGGCAGTTCGGGCACCTCGCTACAAATTCTGCATCGTCTCTTTTTATGCTGTTCCACCAGTAAATATCCTGTAAATTACGGTTCATCTTAGTAGCACCTACGTGGATAGAATATCTCAAACTGTGTGCTTCAGTCAGTATCTGTTGTCTCACGTCTACCACATCTGGCACACAGAGTCTACCCTAGTAACGGAGTACACTATCTCCCCCTTGGGAGAAAGCCTCCACTTCTTTTCTGAGAACCACCTTCTTCAGCTTAAGTAGCATGGGATCTTCATTCTACCTTGACTTAACTTCAACTACCAATGAGGAATCTAATCCACTCTACACCACTACTCCGCCCTCGGCTGTATCAACCAACTACACTCTCAACCAAGCTAACCTATGAATATCCTTTGCCAATTCCTTTTTGCTCTCTTCAACATGAGCTACGCTCCCCATAGACATCCTTCTTAGGGCACCAGCCACCATATTGTCTTTGCTCGGGTGGTACACCACACTCATATCGTAGTCCTTCTGTAGCTCCAACCATCTTTTCTGATGAAGATTTATATCTTTCTAACTGAACACATACTGAAGGCTCTTGCGATTGGTGAAAACATCCACATGAGCCCCGTAAAGGTAGTGCCTCCATATTTTCAATGCAAACACCACTTCCACCAACTCCAGGTCATGAGTTAAATAGTTCATTTCATGAACCTTGAGCTATTTGGAGGCATAATGTTGAATCAGAACGCAACCGAGTCTAACTTTGGAAGCGTCACAATATACTACGAGTCTATCTGTCCCTTCTGGCAGGTTAACGCTGGAGCGATAGTGATTTGAGTCTTTATCTCTTTGAAACTCTTCTCACATGCATCTGACCACTAAAATTTCACCTTTTTCTAATTCAACCTAGTCAGAGGAGATGCAATGGAGGAGAAACCTTCCACAAAATGTTAGTAATAACTGTCTAGACCTAAGAAACTTCTAATTTTGGTTTGGGAAGTAGGTTTGGGCCAGTCTTTCACCGCTGCTATCTTTTGAGGATCTACCTGAATACCCTCACCCCAGACCACATGACCAAGGAAAGTCCTAGACTTCAAGCAGAATTCACATTTCCTGAACTTAGTGAACAACTGGTGGTCTCTGAGCGTCTATAGCATTATCCTCAGATGGTTAGCATGTTCTTCCTTGCTTCTTGAGTATACCAAAATGTCAACAATAAATACAATGACAAACATGTCTAGATATGGATTAATAACCCTGTTCATTAGGTCCATGAAAGCTATGAGGGCATTAGTCAGTCTGAAGGACATAACCACGAATTTGTAATGACCATACTGAGTTCGAAAAGTTGTTTTCAGTATATCACACTCTTTGACTCTTAGCTGATCGTACCCCGACCTGAGATCTACCTTGGAGAAACAATTGGCTCCCTAAAGCTGATCGAACAAGTCATCAATCCTGGGTAGGGGTATCAGTTCATAAATGTGACCTTATTCAACTGATGGTAGTCGATACACATTCTGAGGGTACCGTCTCTCTTCTGCATGAATAATAATGGAGCACCCCACGGAGATATGTTGGGCCTGATAGAACCCTTATCAAGGAGGTCTTTTAGCTGCTCTTGCAACTCCTTAAGCTCAGTTGAAGCCAATCTATAAGAAGGGATGGAGATGGGATGAGTGTTTGGGAGAAGGTCTATGCCGAAGTCTATTTCCCACTCAGGAGGAACTCCAGGAAGATCTTCGGGAAACACATCAGGGAACTCGCTGAAAATTGGACTGACTAAATAGTAAAGGTCTCGGAGCTGAAATCTTTGACCCGAACTAGATGATAAATACACCCTTTAGAAATATGTTTTTTGGCCTTAAGGTAGGA
The DNA here is from genome assembly GCA_035772735.1 of Datura wrightii. Classification (NCBI taxonomy): domain Eukaryota; kingdom Viridiplantae; phylum Streptophyta; class Magnoliopsida; order Solanales; family Solanaceae; genus Datura; species Datura wrightii. The sequence goes on from JASDFA010000016.1 coordinate 121,021,050, forward strand.
AATAAACAGACCCTTAAGCACTGAACTACTGAGTGTAACCAATCCATGCCAAGAATAAGGTCAAAGTCAACCATGTCTAACTCTATAAGATCAACTAGAATGACCTTATTGAGATTGAGACAGGGCATTTTCTATACACCCGGCTGGCTCTAACTGACTCACCAACTAGGGTGGAAACTGAGAATGCTTCTAAGAAGACTTTTGGACTGAGATCAAACTGGATAGCTATATAGGAAGTCATGAATGATAGTGTGGATCCTGGATCTAGGAGGGCATAAACATCTAGATGAAAAAGGCGTAACATACCCATGACCACGTCAGGTGAGCTCTCCTGATCCTAACAAGAGGACAAAGTGATCTTGGGCAAATTTATATGCCCAAGTGATACTCAAATGTGTCATTTTTGCCTTGTTTATCTATCGATGTTTATACATTCTCATGTGATTTATAATAAAATGTGAATTTATACTAACCAACATGATTAGCATTGTTTTGCAGGTGAAATATAATTTTGGGAAGCTAAAATGCATGTTGGGAGAGATTGGGGTTGGACTATGGATGTTAGCAAGGGAAAAAGCACTTGAAGGCACAAATTAAAGGGGCTCCGCAATGGAGCCGTGTCACGCTGCCATCGCGGATGCCTTCTGCCTGGATATGGAATTTTTGCCAAATTCCAGTGAAGGTGCGCATTGGGGCCGTGGCACGTTGGCCTAGCCCCGCGTTGCACGCCTTGCCACGTTGGGCCTTAATACCTAGACAACCAGATTCCAGCAAGGGTCCGCGTCAGTGGCGTGTCACGGAGGCAGTGCTCCGCGATGCACTCTGTGACACGTTGCTTGTTATTCCGAGAAAAATTCCCACTAGTATAAATAGAACACTTAGGTTCATTTTTAATATTCTGACTTGGTGGAGCAAGAACGTGGGTTACAGGCAGTTGAGGGGACGAAATTGTCAGGGTTTTTCTGTATCTCCTTCTTTATTAATTCAATTGCTTGTATGTTTAACACTCATTTAACGATGTTTAATCCACAAATGAGTTTCTAATTCCTCTTCTTGCTGAGGTTAAGAACAATTGTATTGAAATGTAGTTATTGATCAATTGGGTTTTCATCTTTACTTCCATGGTTGTTCTATTGATTCTTGTTCTTACTGCATTGATGTGTGGCCAATGTTAATGTATATCTAAAAAGTCCGGTTTCACTCTAGAGAGCAAGAAATTGGAAAGTTGTGAATCAATAGGATATGATCTTTTCTTAGTTTGGGAAAATTGAGAATTGATTTACCTTCAGGATAGAAATATACCTGAAAGTCGTATTAGTCAATTAAGGAATCGGTTTTGTATGGCTAGAACATGAATTTCGTTTAATCACAGAAATGTAGGTGGACGGTTCATGATTCTTAAGTTGGGTTAAATACGAGAGTTTTAATCCATTGGCAATAATTCTTGACTAGCAACCGGAGGAAAGATTAACAAAAAATTATATCGATAATTAGTTTCTATACATGTTCATTTAGCCTCAGCATGCTCACATTCATAGTTCAGACTCACATTAGATATTTGCTTTAGACTTAGCATACAATTAGAAATCAAAATAGCAAACTCTTCTTTGCACTGTTGTCTTCATTTTTAGAGTAAGTATAGTAACACTTAAGTAGTTTGTTACCTTATCCTAGTCCCTGTGGGATCGATACTTGGCTTACTTAAGCCACTTTACTACTTGTTCGACCACGTGCACTTGCGTGTAGTAAATACCCCAGAGCAGACCCGAACAAGTTTTTGGCGCCGTTGCCGGGGACTAGCAATTGGTGAATTTTTCTTAAGTGTAAATTTACCATATTTTTTTTCTTAGTGTTGACAACTTGGTCTTAGCCTGTATTTCGCAGATATAATCTCTGTTGAACACTAGCAAGAGACAAGGAGCTGGTGGACTCATATTTAGAGCCTGAAAGACAATTTCATCATCAGCGGAGGGAAGCTCTAGAGAAAAAGCTGCAGTTGCTAAGACAAACAATCATGGAGCAACAATAGAATCCACTAGTAGTAAGGGCAATGTTAGTGCCCGAGGAAATGGCAGCTAGGCCGGTTCGCGAGGTGGAATTCCCACATGCTAACAATGTCACATCTAGCATCCGCAAACCTGAGCCAGGAGGGAGGTTCGAGCTCAAACAAAACATGGTGTAATTGCTGCACACCAGCGGGCAGTTCACAGGTCTCCCTCATGAGGATCCACAGCAGCATCTCCAAAATTTTTTGGAGATAAGTGACACTTACATCCCCGCTGGAGTGTGATCAGATTATGTCAGGCTTACATTGTTCCCATTTTCACTATTGGGAGAAGCCAAGAGGTGGTTGAAAGCTGAGCCACCTAATTCTATTACTACGTGGGATGATCTTGCAAGGAAATTCTTGATACGATTTTTTCCATCCGGTAAAACAGCAAGACTTAGAAGTCAAATTCTAAGTTTTAAACAGAGAGAGGGAGAGAATCTGTATCAGGATTGGGAGAGATTCAAGTCTATGTTGCGGGATTGTCCTCATCATCACCAATCCAATGATGTGCTGATGCACACTTTTATAGAGGGTTTGGAACCCCACAAAAAAATCTTGCTAGACTCAGCAGCTGGGGGACAAGCATTGGAGAAAACTTATGAGGAGCTGTATACCTTGTTAAATTGTATTTCGCAGGGAAATCCGGAGTGGAATGCTGATTTGTCAAGAGGAGGAACAAGAAAAGCAGCAGGAGTCCTAGAAGTGGATGGTTTTACAACTATTGCTACACAGATAGCTGCTTTACAGAATCAACTCGACACCCACTTCAGTAACATGATAATGAACCAGACTCAAGCCCCAGTTAATGTAGTGCAGCAGATTTGGTGTGAAGTGTGCGTGAGTAGTGAGCACTCAGCTGAGTGTTGTGGAGCAAATCCTGATTCGGTGAACTTTGTGGGAAATGTACAGAGGAACAACCACCTACAGTATGGAAACAACTACAATTCCAACTGGAGGAATCACCCAAATTTCTCTTGGGGTAGCAACAACCATCAAGGGTAGAGTTCGAGTCAGGGGGCGCAGAGGAATCAAGGAGGGCAGCAGAACTATCAGGCACAATATAGAAACAATAATGCACCTCCTCCACCACCATCACCCAGCATTGAGGAGATGTTAAAGACAATGATAGCTAACCAAGCTCAATTGCAGGATGACTATGTGAAATTGGCAGCCGAGGTAAAGAACAACCAGTTAGCTACTAAGGCACTGGAGTATCAATTTGGGCAATTTGCTGGAGCCCAAAACACCAGGCCTAGAGGAGGACTCCTGAGCGACATGGATCCCAACCCCAATCAAGTGAATGCAGTGACCACACAGAGTGGTTTGCATCTTAAAGAGGTGGAACCAGAAAGACCACCTCAACAATCGGGAGCAGCAGAAGTTGAGAGGGAGCAAATTGATGAGAGGGGGAAGAAAAAGGAGGCTGAATCAGAAAGACCACCACCCCCGTTCCCTCAAAGATTAAAGAAACACAAGGAGGAGGCGTGTTTCAAGAAATTCATGGAGGTGCTGAAATAGGTACATATTAACTTACCTCTTGTTGTTGTTTTGCAGGGTGTGCCGAAGTACGCAAAGTATATTAAGGACATTGTGGCGAACAAAAGTCGGTTGACTGAGTATGCTACGGTGGCTCTCACGGAGGAGTGCACTTCCCGGATACAAAACTGGTTGCCTACAAAGCTCAAGGACCCTGGGAGATTTACTATACAAATTACAATTGGGCAGAGTATCCAAGCTCGCGGATTATGTGATTTGGGAGCGAGCATTAATTTGACGCCGTCATCGGTATTCAAAAAGTTTGGTCTAGGGAGTCCTAGACCAACAACAATGATATTGCAACTAGCGGATCGTTCCTTAGCTAGACCTGATGGCATTGTGGAGGACGTGCGGGTGCAAGTGGGCTCCCTTATCTTCCTAGTAGATTTTGTCGTGTTGGATTTTGAGCCAGACGCGGAAGTCCCATTTATTTTGGGACGTCCTTTCTTGGCGACCGGGAAAGCGCTGATTGATGTAGCTGCAGGGCAGCTAACCATGCGAGCACACGACAAGGTGGAAGTGTTTGATGTATACAAGGCCACCAAGCTCCCGGCTGTGTACGAGGAACTCTCGGTGGTAAACGTGATTGATCGAGCTGATGATGCACAGATAGTTGAGTCACGAGAGTTATTGGGAAAACCACCGGAGCGATGTAAGCATTACTGGGGTGAGGACGGTGGTCGAGAGAAAACGTTCGTCACCCTCGAAGATGACTGAGCTTAAGGACGTCGAGCCGCGACGGTGAACCAGACGCTGCACGGGAGGCAACCCGTGAAATTTTCTTTGTAAAATGTGAATAGATTTCGTAGAAAACAAATGAAAAAAAAAAGAGGAAAAAATAATTAAAAACAAAATTTTTATATTTGTGATAATTTTTATTTTTTAGTGAAACCTATAATTCTAACAAATTTCTTGTTGTGAGATGAATTTCAGGTTAAACGGAGGATAAATATGCAAAGAATCGCAAAGGAAAAATTGAGGTATGAAAAATAATCAAAAGTGGCAAAACAGTGAGCCCACGCGATGGCTCCGTGTCACGGAGGAGGGCCTCCGCGTTACCCTCTGTGACACGTTGAAGGTAATTCCTAAATTTTTACAAATTCTAGAACACCTACACGATGGCTCCGTGTCACGGAGGGCATGCTCCACGTTACCCTCCGTGACACGTTGAGGTGTATATCGCGACGGGTCACACCGGGTCGCCGGGTGACCCGCGCGAATAACCCCCCTTTTAACCCCGATTTTCCCTCTTTTTTCCCATTCCTCACGTCTTCCGCGACAAACAACCTGAAATTCCCCCCTTTCCCCAACGTGACACTGCCTAGAAGTTCAATTTTATCAACTTTTCTTTGATATCATCGAATTTAAGGTATGTTTGTTAACTTCATCTCATTTCTTACCTTATTTTTCCGATTTTTAGCATAGGAAGTGAAGAAAACTTGCCCTAAGCAGAAATTAAGCATAAATTCGATTGAGTTATTATTGATTGACGTTCGTAGAATCATTGTGATTGCATGAACTCGACAATTACATAGCTTGATAGGATTTTTAATAAAAGCATAGCTAGGGCTTGAATTTGAGTGTGAAATGGACAAATTGAGTTGAACTTTGGAATTCTAGCTGGGTGGTTTATGTTGGGTGAGATGAGTCGGTTGTGCTAACTGTAATATGCTAAAAGACCGACGATTTCCGGGTTAAGGAAATTGTGGAAATTGCAAGAAATGGATGAATTATATGGATTCATGTAGATAAATTATTTTCTTGTTTCTTTGTTCTCCTTGCTAAGTGCTATGTGATGAAATGTTATTGATGGTTATTATTGTGAATCGCTGTACGAAGTCTGAGTAGTACATAAAATGTATACCGTCAAATTCTCTGAATTCACTAAGCATATTTGTTATGTTTTGTTGTTTGTTTGTGGAAATAAGTACGATCTTGCCGTAATGTTGTGATTTCGGCTATAGACTAAGTGTGGGGTAGCCTAGCTTAACCCAACCTTAGTCGAAGATAATTTTAATTGGCTTAACATTGAACTTGTCTGTTTGGTTTGACAGGAACAATGGCAAGCAGGCAAGACAGGGGAAAAGGCGCATCAACATCAGGCGCCGGAAGCAAAAGAATTAGGCTGGGAACTGCAGTCCCAGCAGCACCAGCGGTTCCACGCGGCCAACGCCGTCAATACAGAACCAGATGGGTGACAAAGGAGGGGAAGAAATGGTATGCGAAGCACAAGGAAAGCAAATACTTCCCCGAAGAACACATTGACAGGGAACCGTTGGCATAGGAGTTCCCCAGGATTGTCCACAGGATCGAGGCAGCCAGGCTGAATTTCATCTTTGAAGAGCCCAAGGAATGTAACTTGCACTTGATTCGGGAATTCTACACCAACTGGAACCTGACTCTCAAAAGTCACACCATCAAGATAAGGGGACAAGTAGTCACTTTTGAGCCTCACCACCTTAATGCTATCTTAGGGGCGCGGGACACAGACGCCCATGTGCTTCGACAGCTGAATATCACTCCACCATATGTGTACATCAGACGCACTTTGTGTGGAACCCGGTCGACAGCTCGGTGGAGCAGGCATAAAGAGAGGAGCTACCATCAGACCTTGCCCTACTCACAGATGAACAGGGAAGCCAGGATATGGCTGAAGATTGTTTGTTCCTGCCTGATCCCGGGGGTGCATATGACAGATGTTACCCGGGATCGTGTATGCTTGGTATACGCCCTGATGAAAGGGGTGGAGATCAATGTGGGGGCGGTGATTATCTCCGCCATGAAAAGAGCCCGTTTGTATCAAGGGCACCGGTACGGGTTTGGTGAATTACTCACCACATTCCTGAGGGGCCTAGATATTGAGGAGGAGGCCCTTGACTACATCCCGTAGATGGAGCGGCGGGCCTTAGATGTCACCAAAACTAAGGCACCCGACACCACTCACAGACCAGTTCTTACACTAGCTGAGCGACATGCTCGGGATGATCAGTACATGGCTCGCATGTACGGGATGCAGATGCTCCAGCTGCGAATAGGAGAGAGGCCGACAACAGAAGAGGAGCTGTGGTAGATCGACCTAGACTACCCTTTTGGCGAAAATGCCAGGGCTCTATGCCGAGTGGGGCCATCTTTTGTGGAGCCCACGAAGGATGATGTCTCCACAGATGAGGACACACGTCGTGACAACTCCGATGTGGAGTCAGATGATGGCGATGGGGGTGATTCAGACATGGGAGACGAGGCAGCAGCACCTGATGAAGAAGTGGAATACTTTGATTGATCAGAGAGTTTCACCACCCACTCTTGTGCTATGCTAATTTTTGTGAACACTGGGGACAGTGTTCGATTTAAGTGTGGGGTGGGAGTAGTTAGGTGTTGGTTGCTGTTGTTTTTAATGTATGTTTCTGTTCTGTTGTCGTGCATGAGATAATATTGTGACCCTGTGATTGTGATGGGTATGTTTTGTATTGTAATTAATGTGAAGCTGTTGTGTGCTGTTGAATGTTGTTAGCTGGCTTTGTACCTATTTGTGTTTTATCGAAATGATCGATATTTTTAAAAAAAATTCATTAAAATTATTTCATGAATTTTTAAATTTTTGGGTTTCTCGGCGTTTGTTTTCGGTTCTTTTACCGAGAATGGTCCCATTGAACCGAAGTCTTAGTTAGTGACTGTTCCCTATGATGGATGCATGACGACCGTCTTAAGGGAAATGTAGTCGTTAGGAGTAGATTTTTTCATTTATTTTTCAGTTTTTTTCTTTTGTGGGTTGCATCCCAAAACCTGTAGTTACTTTATGGTTGCGGAATTCTGGTTGCGTGTTGTACATGATATTTGAAATGCAAAGATGATTCGTATGAAATCATGCAACTGTGTAAATATGTTGAGATCCCTAGGCCATAGAGTTGATTCAATGTGATTGAGGCTTAATGTTTGAATTCTTGTAATTAGCTGCTTGAAGAGTCGGTGAATACGTCTTGAATTGAGCATGTGCAATAAGTGTATGGTGAGGTTTTGTTTATTCCATGCTATTGTGAAATGTCTAGAACTTGCCTGGTGTGTGTACGAAACGAAATGAAGGACGTGTATTGTAGGAAAGGATGTAGGCATTTCTTTGTTTTAACCGAAAGTTTCTATTTTTCATTGTTGTACCCACCTTGAATGTACACCCTAGTTAGCCCATTGAGCCTTTAGCCTATTATTTTTCTTTTGTCAAAAAGGTGTAAACCGAGCTTAACCCCTTCTTTTCATTTTCCGTGAATTTGATCCAAAACTCTTAAGCGCTTAAGAAAAGAAAATAATTTTACCAAAGTGTCAAAGAGTGAGAATGGTGAAAAGAAAAGAAAAGCAGAGTGATGAAAGGAAAGACAAGGTTGAAGGTGCACTTGTTATAAAGTAAATATAATGAAGATGTATGAATAATCTTTGTTATTGAGTCAAGTGTGCTCAAAGATATGGGTCTAAATAAAGACAGACTTCAAGAATGGGAGGATGAAGGAAGAAACAATACCCATAAGGGTGATGGGATGTTTTGGAAAAGCGCTTAAGGATGCTAGTGGCTATTATTGGTTAGCCCAATATTTACTAGTTCCGTAGCTTACATTACAACCCGTTAAGTCCTACATGATCCTACGTCACATTTCCTTATATTAGTGGAGTAATACACTAAGGGCAAGCCTATGATTCATGACATGATGCATGTGAATTCTTTTGGGAGAAAGAGTGAATTTGTGTTTATATGCTCCTGCATGTAATCTTTTGAGTTCATGTGATTAAAAAGGGAAAAATTCTCTTGTGTTGTGAGGGCACATGCTTGACAAGAGATTAAAATTTGTGTCAGATATCTTGATCAGCTGATTTGCATGAGTTTGTCGATATCGAGAGTCGATTCTTGAGTCTAGGAAGTCTTAATGTATTGAAGGCCATCGTATTGATAAGACCATGCATGTTTTCCTGATGATTTGCTGTATTAAATAATCGGTATAACCGTAGCTTGAATTGTTGAACCAAAGTAGCCAGGTTGGGGTGTCAATTGCATGAGGTGTAAGATTGTTGTTCAGGGACGAACAAGGATTTAAGTGTCGGGTAAGTGATCTTGGGCAAATTTATATGCCCAAGTGATACTCAAATGTGTCATTTTTTGCCTTATTTATGTATCGATGTTTATACATTCTCATGTGATTTATAATAAAATGTGAATTTATACTAACCAACATGATTAGCGTTGTTTTGCAGGTGAAATATAATTTTGGGAAGCTAAAATGCATGTTGGGGGAGATCGGAGTTGGACTCGGACGCTAGCAAGGGAAAAAGCACTTGAAGGCACAAATTAAAGGGGCTCCGGGATGGAGCTGTGTCACGCTGCCATCGCGGATGCCTTCTGCCTGGATATGGAATTTTGGCCAAATTCCAGTGAAGGTGTGCGTTGGGGCTGTGGCACGTTGGCCTAGCCCCGCGTTGCACGCCATGCCACGTTGGGCCTTAATACCTGGACAACCAAATTCCAGTAAGGGTTCGCGTCAGTGGCGTGTCACGGAGGCAGTGCTCCGCGATGCACTCCATGACACGTTGCTTGTTATTCCGGGAAAAATTCCCACTAGTATAAATAGAACACTTAGGTTCATTTTTAATTATTCTGACTTGGTGGAGCAAGAATGTGGGTTACAGGCAGTTGAGGGGATTAAAATCTCAGGGTTTTCTCTATCTCCTTCTTCTTTAATTCAATTGCTTGTATGATTAACACTCATTTAACGATGTTTAATCCACAAATGAGTGGCTAAATCCTCTTCTTGCTGAGGTTAAGAACAATTGTATTGCAATGTAATTATTGATCATTTGATTTTTCATCTTTTCTTCCATGGTTGTTCTATTGATTCTTGTTCTTACTACATTAATGTGTGGCTAATATTAATGTATGTATAAAAAGTCCGGTTTCACTCGAGAGAGCAAGAAATTAGAAAGTTGTGAATTAATAGGATATGATCTTTTCTTAGTTTGGGAAAATTGAGAATTGATTTACCTTCAGGATAGAAATATACCTGAAAGTCGTATTAGTCTATTAAGGAATTGGTTTTGTATGGCAAGAACATGAATTTCATTTTATCACAGAAATATAGGTGGACGGTTCATGATTCTTAAGTTGGGTTATATACGATAGTTTTAATCCATTGGCAATAATTCTTGACTAGCACCCGGAGGAAAGATTAACCAAATTGTATTGATAATTTATTTCTTTACATGTTCATTTAACCTCAGCATGCTCATATTCATAGTTCAGACTCAAATTATATATTCATTTTAGATTTAGCATAAAATTAGAAACTAAAATATCAAACTCTTCTTCACACTGTTGTCTGCATTTTTAGAGTTAAAGTATAGTGACACTTGAGTAGATTGTTACCCTAGCCCAGTCCCTATGGGATCGATACTTGGCTTACTTAAGCCACTTTACTACTTGTTCGACCACGTGCACTTGCGTGTAGCTATATACCCAAAAGCACCGAACACAAAGCATACAAACGGATTTGGCACTGGCTGCCATCCGTGCTTAAAGTGTTGACCTACTGAACTGGTAGGCCTGCTGGAGCTGCTGCAGTGGTGGATTTTGATCCCCCCCATCCTGTTGATAGGCATTCTCCTAGTCGATGAACAAGCCGTCCACACCCAAAGTAACCCTTTTGGCCTTAAAGGCATTCCCCTGGATGGTTCTTTCCACACTTAGGGCAAGATGGGTAGCATTTGCTGGCACTGTGACTCTGGGACTGTGAGTTAGATGCTCCACCCCTCCAATTCTTGCAGGATCGGAAAGTAGGGCCATAGGCTAAAGTGGGTGCTGGAGTCCTCTGTTGCTGCTGCTGCTGTGGGAAGCTACTTTCACCAGACATCTGGTGGCCATAATTTGATTGGTTAGTCCTTGCCCGCTTGTTCTCCCGCTCCAAGTCTTTTAGTTTTTCTACCTAAATCTGTTGGGCGTGAACGATGAGGCTGGAGAGATCAATATCTTTTATAAGCATTGCAATCCTATACTCATTGAGGACAAAGTTCGCTACTCTATTGATGAACTTCAACATGGAAGCCCTTGGCTCTATTACCATCTCCGGAGAATATTTAGACAGGCTTGTGAACTCTAGTGCATAATATTCCACCGTCCGATTTCCCAGTTTCAGATTCATAAACTCTGCCACCTTAGCCTCCCTGAGCTCCTGGGGAAAGAATTTTTCTAGGAAGGCTGTTGTGAACTCCTCCCACTACATCGGTCCTACTCCTGCTGGTCTCCCCTCCTTCCATTGATCATACCAAATTGGGCTACCCTTTTTAGCTGGTAGGTAGCTAGGTCAGCACTCTCAGAGAAGCTAACACCTATTATTCAGGTGATCTTCCTAATCTCATCCACGAACTCCTGTGGCTCCTCTCCCACCTTCGATCCATGGAAAGCTGGAGGATTCATCCGGGTGAAGTCCTGAACCCGGGCAGCTGCTGCAGATTCATTGAGTTAATCGAAACCACCTACTGGTTCATCTAGTTTGTGACTATATGTGTGAGTAGCTGGATTGGTGCTCTGAACTCTATAGAGGAAACTGGGTCGTCCAGAGAGGCTGCAGGAGCTGGTGGGGTAGGCCAATGAGCTTGCCGGCCCTTCTTCCATTACGACATCTTGGAGGCATGATTTCACTGAAACAAAATAGAGCATGAGTTAGGATAACATTTCTGGAATTGAACTTAAATGCATGATAAGGATTATGAACAGAAGGGTGTTTTCCTAATAATGTCTCGTAGCCTCCCAGTCATAAGTGTGGTGCGCTTTACACCCTTGAAAAGGACTCTATTTTACGCGACTTTCGGACATCCTAGGATACTCTAAACCTAGTGCTCTGATACCATATTTGTAATGACCCGAGTCTATTCCCTGGACAAGACACGATACTTGGAGTCACAAGTAACCCCAACTCCACCCATGGTCTATCATAGCACTGGTAATCTGAGTAATATAGAACTAAACCATAAAGCTTTATACAACTAAAAATAAAACTGAAAATATGGATCTGTGTCTAAAAGTCATCTATATTTGATGAGTTGCTAGGACAAGGCCTCAGCTAACTCTAAGTCTAACTGAAAGAAAAACAACTGAAGGAAAATAAACATCATCCTCAAAAAATAAGGACTCACCACTAGCGCAGCTGATAACTCCTGGGAAGATCTGCTAATGGTGCTGAGACTGAGGACCTGCGACTGTATCATAAAATGATATAGCATATAAGGTATATGTCAGTACTCTTAATGTACTGAATAAGTAGGAGAAAACATAACACGAAGAATAAATAACCGAACTGTAATGACATGCAATAACCAACTGAAATGCTAATACTAAATAAACTGAAATATATTGAGATGGTCAAAATGACCCTGTTTGATGGTCAAGACATGCCCTAAATATGAGATACTGATCTGAACTACTGTACTGAACTGATCTGAATAGAGTAATTTGAAAATGTTCTAAGCTGAGCTAACTAAGACTGTACTGCTTAGTGGGAGAGTCTATAACCGACATATAACTATGTGAGCTAGACATGGAATCTGATGTATACAACCCATTGGTAGGACCCAATATACCTTGCCAAGGTATAAAGGCGTGAATTTGGTGATCACAAGTATAGGGCATTAATCTACGGTGGAAACGTAGTTCTTAGAACCTGGGTGCGCTGGAAACCCAGTTCGCTCGGTGCTAATTCCTACTCCCACTGGATAGTTCCAGACTGATTACTAAGTTGATATCTCGAAATCGGGGTCCAATATTAAGTCAGGAATGCCTAGCTGGAAGTACCCTGATAGTCTTATCAAACCAGATTCTATAACTGGTGTTCTAAGACTAGCGAGAGATGCTTATTTGAAAGCGTCATAACCGTCTAAAGAAAAAACTAAAATTTGAAGCTGGGGGTTCTAAGACTGGTAGAGCTTCTTACCTAGAAGTGTCATAACCATATAAAGAACCACGAAAATCTAATATCTGAGTCTAATACTGATAACTAGGAGGCACCACTGACACCTCAAGAACTATATGTAGTCAAACTGATCAGCTAACATTTCTAGACAATAGTGAGTATGCTAATAATTTGACTGAGACTGGACTAACATGCATCTGATTGAGATTTCAACATATATTAACAATAGGAGGATCTCCAAACTGATAGAATCAAGCTATAGGGAAACTAGTCCAACATGCAAGATTCTACTTTTTTTGAACTGAGAACTAGGACTAAATCATTCCACTAGATACTAGTTTCACAAAATTTCTAGAAATATGGAATAAATAAGCAATTAAAATCATGAGAAATATTCGACTTGAAATCTTAAAGAAATTTTTTTGAAAACTTTCTACATTTCGAGTTCACAGGGCTGTAATTGATAGAAGAAATAGAGAAAGGTTTTTGGGACACAAGGGAAGAATAATTCCCTTGTTGAATTCCCACATAATAGGATAAGAAATCCTTGGAGATGAATTCTTGAACTTCTGCCACTGACAAAGAGCCCTAGTTCTTGTTTGAGAGGAAAGGTCTGAATTCTACGATCAATATTCTAAGAGTCTACGTGGGGAATAAGAAGGAAAATCATTTAATCCCTATAAATTCTCTAAAATTATAATTAAAACGAAATAGTTTAGGGACTAAATAGGTGAGAAATTATAGAATTATCCATGGACTAAAATCTAGAAAATTGCCCGATAGGGAATCAACGGGTCACTCAACGAGTCATTGGTTGATACCACGACTCATTGGGACCAATCGTTGGTCATACTGTCCAGGTCATTGATTCACTGGATCTAGCAACGGGGCATACCACAAATTGTTGGATGAACCAATGGGTCGTTGGTTCCTCCCGTGGTCACTAGACGAGGAAACTTAGAAGGCTTGATGATGGGAAACACAACAACTCATTGACGGACCCAACGGGTCATTGTGTCCACTCTTTACCTTCACTAGAACAATTCTAAGGATTTCTAAGCATAACCCCATGGGTGGTCACAACGAATCGTTGGGGGATACAATGGGTCATTGTTTCCACTCGTCATCACTAAAGGGGGTTTCAAGGGTTCTCACCCAATGGCCTATACCACGAGTCATTTTTCTGATGACGACTCGTTGGTTGAGTAGTAGGGTCCTGGAAAGGGGACTTCTAATCTGGGGACCAACGAGTGACAGGATGATTCATTGTTTCTCACAACAAGTTGTTCCTTGTCCTGTTGGTTCTCGAAGGACCACACTGGGCTGACCACGATTGACACAACGAGTCATTGGAGCTGACCACGACTCATTGTCTCAGTCGTTCTGAGACAAATTTTCTAGTTTTCTTGTTATACCCCGTAGAATTCCCGGCACCTAGACGACCAATTCGCACATTGGTTAAGCATATTAGAAGGCCATACGTGCTAGAGAAAGGCCGGGAAAAAGATCGGACGAGAAACCCGTCGAACCATCGCGGGAGGAGCCGAGGCAGAGCCCCTCCACGATGGCAGCGTGTCACGGAGGTGAGGCCTCCGCGATGGCTCTGTGACACATTGCCCAGGTTCAGGCTCAAGTATATAAAGCCCACTTCGGGTTTAAATCATTTAATCCTTAAGAAATTTCCAGGAAACAGAGAGAAAAGTCAGAGAAGGAGGAAGAACGAAGAAAATTAAATAATTTTCGTCCGATTACGCTGCCAAACGCTGCCCAAACTCAAATTAATCCTAGATACCGAAGTATTTAGCAGCAGAGAGCATTTATACGGATTTAGTTTCGTGAAATATGGCCGACGAATCGGCGAGCCATCGAACTAAGGTAAGTAGAATTGCTCTAAATTAGTGTCTATGCGTTCCTAGCTGAGAAGTGAATATTTCTCCCTTCTGGGCCGCTGGAAAATAGCGAGTTTTCGACCGTCTTTCGATAAGCCTAAGTTTAGGCCATAAACTATATCGAAAGTAACGTTGCTCTTTACAATAAAGTTGTATTTAGTATTAATTGACGTATTTATGAATGCAGTTGGGAGGAATTAGTTGAAGTACCGGCCGAGCTTCGTCCGACGGACGAATAATTCAAGAATAAGGTATGTAAAGCTCGTTCCCTCGGCAAGTTAAGTAATATTGTCACAGTATAGTAATTCACAGGCCAGTAGAATGTTCAGAAGTTAAGTGTTGCGTTATTTTGAACGTCGATACTTGGAAGCATTAAATTACAACTTATGTGAGACTTACTAGTACGATATAGATGTCAGTATAAGTGTTAGAAACTGCACAGCATGCTCAGTATGTGATGTAAAATGAAATGTTAAGATATTGTTGTATTCAGTTGAAACCTTGCAATGCAATATCCGTAAAGCACTTCAGACACAGAATAGCAGGCTAAAATGGAGTTTAGAAAGCACGCTAGGAATAGGAAATCATGTTAATACAGAAACTTAGTAAACAGTATAGTTTTCAGCAGAAACACTATCTTGTATGGCCTTTGCCCCAGTACAGTTTAGCAGGAGACTATATTCATATATATATATTTACCAGCCTCAGCACGTATCGAATACGTACAGATTATTATTATTAGTTCAGCATGTAATGTATATGATACCTTACCCCTGTTACCCTCAGCATGTGAGATACACAGACAGCATTACTAGTTGAGACCGTTGTATTGTTTGGGGTTGGACTACCTAGCATCCACGACTGCCCCAGGGTTAATAGCTGTATCGACTCGTCCGCCAGAGGATGAGGATATGTCACTCTACGGAGTGGCATGCCGTCCCGCAAGGGGACGAAGATGGGATGCCCGTTTCCCCATATTTTGCCTTGGTCGGCTTTTATACACCCCCGTCGAGCGGATACGCCCAGATGTTGATTCAGGAGTCCTTCGGACTCAGGTACAGTTATAGTCAGGGGCTCAGCGAGCCCAAGTGCATACCCAGGGGACCGGCGGGATGCTTACAGCCACTATAGGAGAGGGGATGACCGGGGTAGGGGTGTAGATTCTATGTTGGTTGTACCTCCCGGCTTATCGGGGCCGGGTAAGGTTTGTGTGTGCCATGTTATGCTATTCCATGTTATGCCATGTTATGTTAGACACGAGTAGATCAGCAGTAGAGGGATATATCTCCAGGTATGACTTCTATTTCTTTCCAGTGTAAACGAGAAAAGGTATGACTTATGTTATCAGGCAGTTAATCTATTTCTTCCCACTGCAGTTTTACCAGTTGTCTTATTATTTTAGTTATTGCTTTATATACTCAGTACCAGCGGTACTGACGCCCGGTGGGGCGCTGCATTACTTGCCTGCAGGTACTCATAGACAAGCAGGCGATACTACATGATTTCCTGTCAGCGGTCGAGTATTCAGCTCCTGTCCTCTGGAGACTGAATTTCAGAGGTGTATTTAGTTTCTTTTCATTGTATAGTACGGGTAGGTCGGGGCCCTGTCCCGACCAGTTCTATTGCTATTCCTAGAGGCTTGCAGTCTGTATATATACTCCCTGTGGTCAGATGAGCCGGTCGTGTGAGGCCGTGCAGTTGTATAGCCGTTAGTATTCCTTCTTTCTTTTATGTTGGCCGTGTGGGGCCATAGTTCGCCAGTAGTGGTGACCTTGCCGGTCACGTAGCTTTTAGTACTTCATGATTGAGTTGCAGATGACTAGATAGCATGGTGGCCTTGTCGGCCCGCATAGGTTTCCCTGAATTGATAGGTTTCTGGTCAGCTGTTAGTACAGGTACAGAAGGCTATAGGCCAATGGGCCGGGGGCTGTGTTTACAGCCGTTATATAGCCCTTTGTTTCCAGAAATGTGAGTCAGAGCCAGCCAGGCACCAGATGTGCCCAGGCTTAACAGTCCAGCAGGTCAGGTCCTAGTAGGGCACCAGGTGCCAGTCATACCCCCCAAGGCGGGGTGTGACAAACTTGGTATCAGAGCAGGTCGTATCCCAGGGAGTCTGCAAGCTGTGCTAAGTAGAGTCCTGTCCATGGATGTGTTGTGCACCACATACTATGGGTAGGAGGCTGCAAGGCATGATAGGATGGTTGTCTTTTATTCTTATTCAGTCATGCTGTAGAGCGGTACAGTATAAGGTTGAGTCTCTGAAAGCTTATTATATTCTTTGGTTACAGATAATGTCAGACCAGCAACATCCTATCACATGTCGGAGCTTAGATATTGCAGCAGGGGAAGGCACCAGCAGGATGCCTCCCTCTCATTTGGAAATAGCCTGATCAGAGGGCGCTACAGAGGTATCGTCCCAGCCTCCTCAGCAGTCTCCACCACGTCGGGAGCCACTTGGGGCGACAGTATCTTCAGTAGTCCCTATACCGACACCTTCCGACCAGGAGGTTAGGAGTGCTGTGGTTATGTTAGCACAGATGATGGTTGTTCAGCGTCAGCCACTACCATCTACAGTTGCAGAATCATCAGGGGGGCCCGGTAGTTCGAGGGTCCGAGAGTTCTTAGCTTTGAATCCCCCACAGTTTACAGGTTCGGATCGGACAGAGGACCCTCAGGATTTTCTGGATCAAATGCAGAGGATCTTCAGGGTTATGCATGCCACGCCTACCGAATCAGTTGAATTGGCAGCATTCCGGTTACGGGATATTGCGGTGTTATGGTACGAAAGCTGGGAGAGGTCCCGAGGGAGAGATGTTTCCCCTCCCACCTGGTCCAGCTTTTTAGGAGCCTTTCTGGATCACTATTTTCCGCGGGAGATTCGACAGGCTCGGGTAGACCAGTTCCTACATCTAGAACAGGGGGCCATGAGTGTTCGGAAATATTCCTTGCGGTTTGATTCTTTGGCTCGATATGCACCTGCCTTTGTTGATACCATGGCATCTAGAGTGCACCGTTTTATTATGGGGCTGAACCCAGAATATGTTGAGACTTGTCTTACAGCCACACTGCGAGAGGACATGGACATTGCTCGAGTTCAGGCATTTGCCCAAAATATTGAGGGCATTAGACAGCGACAACGGGAGATCAGAAGGGTCGGTCAGGAGCAGCGTCGTCGGGACAGGCCAGTTGAGTTACAGAGAGAGGCCCGGGGAGGACCCAGGCCACGATTGTCCGACAGGCCGCCCAGGCCCCCACCTCAACCACAGTTGCAGGGGAGTAGATTCAGCCGCAGGGGGCAGCCAGAGACTGGGAGAGGCTCGCAGGTGGCAGATTCATCATTACAAAGGAGGGCAGAGCAGAGCAGGTATACCCTACCACTTTGCCCTATATGTAGTCGACGCCATCCTGGAGCATGCAGATATGGCTCCACCGCATGTTATATTTGTGGCCAAGAAGGCCATTTGATGGAAGATTGCCCAGCCAGAGGTCGAGAGGACCGCGATAGACAGGATAGGGCATCAGCAGGGTCACGAGCCACAGCATCCTCGACTGAGCGCAGGCCCTCAGTTTCAGCACGCAAAGGTCGGGGCAGATCAGGGGCCTCCAGTACAGGTGCGGGCCCAAGCCGCACATATGCCTTACCAGGGAGGCAAGATTCAGAAGCGTCGCCTGATGTTGTGACAGGTATGCTAACTATCTGCTCACACCCTGCTTATTTGTTAATTGATCCAGGGTCTACTTTGTCCTATATTACTCCATTTGTGGCACGGAAGTTTAGTATTATACCAGAATCATTACAGCAGCCCTTCTTAGTATCTACGCCCGTCGGTGACTCTATCACAGCTAGCCGAATCTACCGCGGGTGTACAGTAGAGATTGTTGACCGTCAGACCACAGTAGATCTGGTCGAGTTAGAAATGGTAGACTTCGATGCCATAGTGGGTATGGACTGGTTAGTGCCATGCTTTGCCAATGTTGAATGTTGGACCAAGACGGTCCGATTCCACTTCCCAGGAGAAGAAGTACGGGAGTGGAAGGGCAGCACCGCTATGCCAAAAGGTAGGTTTATTTCCTACCTTCAGGCGAGAAAGTTGATATCTAAGGGGTGTATTTATCATCTGGTCAGAGTTCAGGATGTCCAAGCAGAATCTCCGACACTCCAGTCTGTCCCAGTGGTGAATGAATTCCCAGATGTATTTCCTGATGAGTTACCTGGTATTCCTCCAGAAAGGGAAATAGACTTTGCTATCGACCTATTACCAGGCACTCAGCCAATATCAATACCTCCCTATCGTATGGCTCCCGCAGAACTCAGAGAATTAAAGGAGCAGTTGAAAGATTTGTTAGATAAAGGTTTTATCAGGCCGAGTACTTCACCGTGGGGTGCGCCAGTTTTATTCGTAAGAAAGAAAGATGGCTCGCTCCGAATGTGCATAGATTATCGGCAGCTAAACAAAGTTACAGTGAAGAACAAGTACCCGCTTCCCAGAATTGATGACTTATTTGATCAGTTGCAGGGAGCCAGATACTTTTCTATGATTGACTTGCGGTCCGGATATCACCAGGTCCGAGTCCGTGAGAGAGATATTCCTAAGACAGCGTTCAGGACCCGATATGGACATTTTGAATTTCTAGTTATGTCCTTCGGGTTAACGAATGCCCCAGCAGTCTTTATGGACCTGATGAACAGTATTTTCAGACCTTTCCTGGACTTGTTCGTGATAGTATTCATTGATGATATTCTGGTGTATTCTCGCTCTAAGGCTGATCACCGGACTCATTTGCGGAAAGTGCTCCAGATCCTCAAGGACCGCCAGTTGTATGCTAAATTCTCAAAGTGTGAATTATGGCTTAACTCAATGGCCTTTTTAGGGCATATTGTTTCAGATGCTGGTATACAGGTAGACAAGCAGAAGATAGAAGCAGTTAAGTCATGGCCTAGGCCTACCACCCCGACTGAAGTTCGTAGCTTTCTGGGGTTGGCAGGATATTATACGAGGTTCGTTGAGGGGTTCTCGACCATTGCAGCACCTCTAACTAAATTGACACAGAAAGCAGCAAAGTTTCAATGGACCGAGACATGCGAGCAGAGCTTCCAGGAATTGAAAGACAGATTAACGTCCGCTCCAGTGTTGGCATTACCGGAAGGCACGGAAGGTTATTCCGTTTATTGTGACGCGTCAGGTGTCGGATTAGGTTGTGTGTTGATGCAACATGGTAGAGTAATTGCATATGCCTCCAGACAGCTGAGGAAACACGAAAAGAATTACCCTACCCATGACCTGGAATTGGCCGCAGTAATTCATGCCTTAAAGATGTGGAGGCATTACCTGTACGGAGTCCATGTTGATATTTACACAGATCATAAGAGCCTACAGTACATTTTCACTCAGAGGGAGTTGAATTTACGGCAATGCCGTTGGTTAGAGCTGTTAAAAGATTATGATGTGAATATTCTATACCACCCCGAAAAAGCTAATGTTGTAGCAGATGCCCTGAGCCGTAAGTCAATGGGGAGTTTAGCGTACTTGCGACCTGAGAAGCAGAAGTTAGTCAAAGAAATTCATCAGTTAGCTGGCCTAGCCGTTCGAGTGATGGAAACAGAAAATAATGGGGCCGTAATTCACAATTCTGCAGTGTCATCATTAGTTACAGAGGTAAAAGAACGACAGTACGAGGATCCCAATTTAGTCCAGCTCAGAGATAGAGTTCACGAGGGTAAGGAGCCAGATTTTCAGATAACCGAGGATGATGTGCTACGTTGTAAGGGCCGCCTCTGTGTCCCGAATGTCTCAGGACTTCGTGGACAAATCATGCACGAGGTACACTACGCTCGCTATTCCCTTTATCCAGGGGCGAAGAAAATGTACCACGATATCAGAGACATCTACTGGTGGCCAGGTATGAAAGCTGAGATAGCTGAATTTGTATCTAGATGTTTTAATTGTCAGCAAGTAAAAGCCGAGCACCATAAAATCGGGCGGTTTGACGCAAGAGATAACGGTACCTATGTGGAAATGGGAAGCAATAAACATGGATTTTGTAACAGGGTTACCCCGTACTAGACGCAGAAAGGATTCCATTTGGGTAATAGTTGATAGGCTGACAAAATCAGCTCATTTCCTACCAGTGAGGGCTACCTTCTCAGCTGAGGATTATGCCGAATTGTATATCAGAGAAATAGTTAGATTGCATGGAGTGCCGGTATCTATCATTTCAGACAGGGGAGCACAGTTTACAGCTAGATTCTGGCAGTCATTTCAGAAAGGTTTGGGGACGCAGATTAACTTGAGCACAGCATTCCATCCTCAGACAGATGGGCAGGCTGAACGTACAATTCAGACGCTCGAGGATATGCTACGAGCGTGTGTGTTAGATTTTGGAGGTAGTTGGGATGAACACCTCTCGTTAATTGAATTTGCTTATAATAATAGCTACCATTCAGCTATTCAGATGGCACCTTTCGAGGCATTATACGGGCAAAAATGTAGATCGCCGGTGGGCTGGTTTGAAATAGGAGAATCAGCATTAGTTGGCCCAGACATTGTTCGGCAGTCCGAGGGAAAGATAAAGCTTATCCGAGAATGTTTACTGACCGCTCAGAGCCGCCAGAAGTCTTATGCAGATAGGCGGCGCAGAAATCTAGAATTTTTGGTAAATGACTAGGTATATCTGAAAGTGTCCCCGATGAAAGGAGTAATGAGGTTTGGCAAGAAAGGCAAGCTTAGCCCAGGATTCATTGGGCCATACCAGATTCGGCGAAAAATAGGCCGAGTTGCATACGAGTTGAACTTGCCTCCAGAATTAGCATCTGTTCATCCAGTATTCCATGTTTCTATGTTAAGGAAGTTTATAGGGGACCCTTCTACAGTAACTCCAGTTCAGGATGTTCAGGTCACAGAAGAGTTAGCATATGAAGAGATTCTCGTAGCCATTTTAGACAGACAGATTCGCAAACTGAGAACTAAAGATGTTGCATCTGTCAAAGTATTGTGGCGTAACAGAAATCGGGAGGAAATGACGTGGGAGGCTGAAGAAGATATGAAAACCAGATACCCTCACCTATTTCAGGCCTAATCAGGCGACAGGTATGTCCGTATTATTATTTATGTCATACCTTATGGTTGTATGTTGTAAATGATAAAGAAAGATTGATATCTAGGTATTCAGTGGATCTTAGAATGTTGTGTGTAGTGCCTGTGTTGGACTTTTCTGCATTTCAGGTTTTTGCTATAGTCCATATTACAGGGGAAACTCTGCCGAAATTTTCTAGAAAGTAAAATAAGTAGTCCTCTAGATAACAGTGTACATTCGAGGACGAATGTTCTTAAGGGGGGGAGAACGTTATACCCCGTAGAATTCCCAGCACCTAGACGACCTATTCACACGTTGGTTAAGCATATTAGAAGGCCATACGTGCTAGAGAAAGGCCGAGAAAAAGATCGGACGAGAAACCCGTCGAACCATCGCGGGAGGAGCCGAGGCAGAGCCCCTCTGCGATGGCAGCGTGTCACGGAGGTGAGGCCTCCGCGATGGCTCCGTGACACGTTGCCCAGGTTCAGGCTCAAGTATATAAAGCCCACTTCGGGTTTAAATCATTTATTCCTTAAGAAATTTCCAGGAAACAGAGAGAAGAGCCAGAGAAGGAGGAAGAACGAAGAAAATTAAATAATTTTCGTCCGATTACGCTGCCAAACGCTGCCCAAACTCAAATTAATCCTAGATACCGAAGTATTTAGCAGCAGAGAGCATTTCTACGGATTTAGTTTCGTGAAATACGGCCGACGAATCGGCGAGCCACCGAACTAAGGTAAGTAGAATTGCTCTAAATTAGTGTCTATGCGTTCCTAGCTGAGAAGTGAATATTTCTCCCTTCTGAGACTTACTAGTACGATATAGATGTCAGTATAAGTGTTAGAAACTGCACAGCATGCTCAGTATGTGATGGATCGATCAATGTTAAGATATTATTGTATTCAGTTGAAACCTTGCAATGCAATATCCGTAAAGCACTTCAGACACAGAATAGCAGGCTAAAATGGAGTTTAGAAAGCACGCTAGGAATAGGAAATCATGTTAATACAGAAACTTAGTAAACAGTATAGTTTTCAGCAGAAACACTATCTTGTATGGCCTTTGCCCCAGTACATTTTAGCAGGAGACTATATTCATATATATATATTTACCAGCCTCAGCACGTATCGAATACGTACAGATTATTATTATTAGTTCAGCATGTAATGTATACGATACCTTACCCCTATTACCCTCAGCATGTGAGATATACAGACAACATTACTAGTTGAGACCGTTGTATTGTTTGGGGTTGGACTACCTAGCATCCACGACCGCCCCAGGGTTAATAGCTGTATCGACTCGTCCGCCAGAGGACGAGGATACGTCACTCTACGGAGTGGCATGCCATCCCGCAAGGGGACAAAGATGGGATGCCAGTTTCCCCATATTTTGCCTTGGTCGGCTTTTATACACCCCCGTCGAGCGGATACGCCCGGGTGTTGATTCAGGAGTCCTTCGGACTCAGGTACAGTTATAGTCAGGGGCTCAGCGAGCCCAAGTGCATACCCAGGGGACCGGCGGGATGCTTACAGCCACTATAGGAGAGGGGATGACCGGGGTAGGGGTGTAGATTCTGTGCTGGTTGTACCTCCCGGCTTATGGGGGCCGGGTAAGGTTTGTGTGTGCCATGTTATGCTATTCCATGTTATGCCATGTTATGTTAGACACGAGTAGATCAGCAGTAGAGGGATATATCTCCAGGTATGACTTCTATTTCTTTCCAGTGTAAACGAGAAAAGGTATGACTTATGTTATCAGGCAGTTAATCTATTTCTTCCCGCTTCAGTTTTACCAGTTGTCTTATTGTTTTAGTTATTGCTTTATATACTCAGTACCAGCGGTACTGACGCCCGGTGGGGTGCTGCATTACTTGCCTTCAGGTACTCATAGATGAGCAGGCGATACTACGTGATTTCCTGTCAGCGGTCGAGTATTCAGCTCCTGTCCTCCGGAGACTGAATTTCAGAGGTGTATTTCAGTTTCTTTTTATTGTATAGTATGGGTAGGTCGGGGCCCTGTCCCGACCAGTTCTATTGCTATTCCTAGAGGCTTGCAGTCTGTATATATACTCCCTGTGGTCAGATGAGCCGGTCGTGTGAGGCCGTGCAGTTGTATAGCCGTTAGTATTCCTTCTTTCTTTTATGTTGGCCGTGTGGGGCCATAGTTCGCCAGTAGTGGTGACCTTGCCGGTCACGTAGCTTTTAGTACTTCACGATTGAGTTGCAGATAACTAGACAGCATGGTGGCCTTGTCGGCCCGCATAGATTTCCCTGAATTGATAGGTTTCTGGTCAGCTGTTAGTACAGGTACAGAAGGCTATAGGCCAATGGGGCGGGGGCTATGTTTACAGCCGTTATATAGCCCTTTGTTTCCAGAAATGTGAGTCAGAGCCAGCCAGGCACCAGATGTGCCCAGGCTTAACAGTCCAGCAGGTCAGGTCCTAGTAGGGCACCAGGTGCCAGTCATACCCCCCAAGGCGGGGTGTGACATTTCTTTTGGGTTTTTCTTGCAATGTCTGAGTCTGGTCTAGGAAAGTTTCAGGATGTTACACCCTAAAAGAGATATCATAAGCCTCCATTCCCTCAAGACCAAATCGGAGTTGTGCAATCCTCATGACCTCATCTACGTTAGATTCTTGGGGTGTTCCCACCCCTATTAGAGTGGTTTCTTTATCCTGGCGCCTGGATGAAGACATTTTCCTGAAAAACGATGTGAGTGCCACAACACAAAGAGCATACTCTTTTTGTATTCTTCTAATAGAAAATAAAAGAAAACATCAACGCTAGAATAAGAAAAGAAAAATACTTAAATTGCACAAAGAAAGAAACTATATTGTGAAGACTACCTGTGTCTATGAGTCAATTGCGTTTAGTAGATGAGGATCTGCGGCACGCAGATAAACAGCAGGCACAAAGAAGAATCACTTGCAACAACTTCTCCGTCTGTGTTTCACCTGTGCTTCACAGATAAAGATCTGCGGCACGCAGGTGGAACGCAAGTGGGTGAGGCAGTGAGCTTGTAAGTTATTACCCCTACCTGTATCGAACCTACATTTCGCATAGCAATATCAACAATACATATATGCTTGACAGTGCCTTTCCCTTTAATTCACAGAATTTCAACTCAATGTTCAACCATTTTCAAGTAATTACAAAATCTAATAGTTACTCAGACTTCCCTAAAAGACACACTAACAATTTCAACACCAAATTGACCATTACGACTACTTAATGACTTTCCTTAAGAAGGATGTTACACCATCTATAATCGGGAAACGTCAAGTCACCATATTTTACTATCATCATCAATAGTATTTTCATTCTCAACACCCACAACACTCACTAGCATTATCCTATTCTATCATAATTAATAAGAAATACCCAATACCAAATGAAATTCATCAATATTACCAACAATAAAGAAGTAATGATGATTTTCCCTTAAGAGAGACACCACCCAATCAATCATCCGGAAAATTCAATCATCACCAACAAATGGGTTACTCAGACTTAACCCTTCACTACATTTTCATGCCGTAAAGCATCATATTTAGGCATCCAAAGGATCATGAAACAAGAATTCCCACACATTTTCCAATTTCTCAACCACCAAAATATACCCTCCAAAAATTAATTCAAGATAAGCAAGGACAACACACATTGGGGAAGTGGGGGAAATGTCATCTTTATATAAGAACAAAAATTCTCCACAAACTGATAAGAAAAATGAAAATATAAGCATAAGAGTAGACCAAACCAGAGGAGTAGCAATGGGGAGTTGAAACTTCAAGCTTCTCAAAAAAATTTTTTACCATGGCCAACCCTAGCTCTGCTTCAATGGCTTAGTGAGATTTTTGATGGAAGAAGAGAGGGAAATGGTGAGATTTATAGGTGAAAAAGATGGGGAGTCCTGTGGGTTAAATAGAGAGGGGTTGGGGAGTTAATAGGTGGTAAAAATGAGAGTGGTGGTATGGAAAAATAGGGTTTTGGGTAGTGGGGAAAAAGATGGAAAGGTGTGGGTCAGTCAGGTCGGGTCTAATAAAACTGGTTGGTCAAATTTTTAAAATTCTTTTACCTGCGTTTGTGTTTGTACGTGTGGTCGCAGATCTAGATCTGTGACATGCATGTCTAGCGCAGATGTGTCTCAAAATGCAAGTTTTCTACCTTTGATCTTCTTTACACCTGCGTGTTGCAGATTCCTGTCTGGGTTTAACAAATAAGGTACAGTTCCTTACCTTTAAACGTCCTTCTCCCAGATTTTCTAATCCCAGGTGTTCTGCCTATGACTTGTGCTACACCTTCCTGTCATAGATCCATGACTGCATTTCACTGATGAGGCACAGCTGACTCAATTTTCAATATCTTTTTCTCAAGCATTTTGGACCAGACTTAGGAAACACCTATATTCAATAAATTGGGACCTGCATTTCACAGTTCCAACATAAAAACTCCACTCTGCTTCCTTCATCTTTTTTCACAATCCAATATCCTACAACAACGAAAACAAAAGAGAAAGGTGAAGTAAAAAGAAATTTAAAAATACTTTGGTTTCCTCCCAAGAAGCGCTTGATTTAATTTCATCGCTCGAAGATATCACCTCGCTTGTCAACATCAGTCCGGAGGTTCAACCTCTTATAAGGGATCTCCACCAATATTTCCCAAGAAATCAATCACGGCTTCAACCCCTCACTCATCCGGGGGCTTTGTTAGGTTGCACACATTGAAGTTGACCACATTATTTCCTACCTGTAACTTGTGTTCTCCCAACTCCACATCTACTAAAGAGCGTCCGATGGCCAAGAATGGATGCCCTAAGATGATGGGCACCTCAAGGTCTACATCACGATCTAACATAACAAAATTCACTAGGATTATGAATTTGTCAACTTTCACCAGCATATCAAAGCGAATTTCCAGCGAACGTTTGATGGATCGATCAATGATAAGAAACCACATAGGGGTAGACTTGGGATCCCCCAAATCTAACTTCTTTAAGATCTCTATGCATATTAAATTGATATTCGCCCCCAAGTCGTACAAGGCCTTGTTGAATAAGTACACCCCGATGGTGCAAGAAATTGTAAAAGCCCTGGATCATCTCTTTTGGGGGATAAATTTCTATCCATGGCTGCACTACAATGATGTGACACCTCCACTGTGCCCACATCAACTACCCTTTTCTTTTCAATAGCTTCTTCATGAACTTTGCATAACCCGACATCTGTAACAAAGCATCTACCAACAAAATGTTCACAGACAACTTGCTAAACATGTCAACAAACTTTTAAAAATAGATGTCCTCCTTCTTTTTCATCAACCACTGGGCGTATGGAGTTTGACATTTAGGCGCCTGGCCCTTAGCATTTGGAGCCTCCTCTCCTTTTTCTTCATTGCACACCACTTGAGGAGAAGTATCAACCTCTTCCTCCTCTACCATCTTGTTATCAACAATAACACTAGGTGCACTTGGCACCCCATCATTCAACTCTTCATCATTTTTGTTTGTACTCCAATCCACATTGGGTTTATCACCCACATTTTGCAACTACCTTTCCACTCCTACTGATGATTTCCATGTAATGTACATGATTCTTCAGGTTTGGTATAGTGTCACTAGGGAGAGTTCCCTTAATTGGAGGTTGCATTTATCCATATAACTAGTTCATTTGAACCTCTAGGTGTTTGATGGATGTCGAGTGAGAGCTCACTACTTTGGCAAGGTTGGATACCTTCCCTTTCAACTACTTCACTCTATTATCTATTGATTCCACCTTTTTCAACACCTGAACTAACATGTCATCAATCATTGAATTTGTTGCGTCACTAACACTTGGATGCATTAGCATTACATAAGCCTTTTGAGGAGGGATGTACAGATTTAAACTTTGATGATTAGAACTATCCCCTTCTCTTTTGGGCTCACAATTTCTCCATCAATTGTCCCTATCCCTCTCCAACATTGGTCCTACCAATCACTCCAACCTTGGTTCCAATCACGAGGACACCAAGGGCCTTGATTTGCAACATGGTACCTGGGACAAGAACCCACCATTTTGCTCATCATATATTGGCATTCTTCATCATATCTATCTTAGGAAACATCTTACTAAAATGAGTTGCATCCTTGGGCCCCAATAGCATTAACACTTTTGGTTCTAGTCCCCATCACGTGTTTTACAAGCAGCTCAACTTAAGTCATCATCTTAGCTAATGTTTCATCTCTTTTTTCATCTCTTCTTAGTATTTCAGCTATTATATGGTTGGATGATGCACTTAGGGACACCTCTGTTTCCCTTGTATGCCATGCTCGATTGATTTTCGTCATTTGATCCAAAAGTGCCTTTGCAAGTCTGTAGGTCAGGTCCATGATTTAACCACTAGCTAAATTATTTGTCACCGACTTGTTAATTGAATCAAGGGATCGATAAAAACTTTGGACAAGTACTCCATTAGTAAATCCATGATTTGGGAAAATAGCCACTTTCTTCTTGAATCTCAGCCACACCTTATGGATTGATACTCCCGGGAGTTGCCGGATATTCATAATCTTGTAATGCAGTTGAAGCATCCGAGATGGTGGGAAAAATATATGAAGGAACACTTCAGTCAACTCGTCCCATGAAGTGATTGATCTAGGAGGTGGCTCTTCCAACCAAGCTGTTGAGTCCCCTGTAAGAGAGAAGGGAAAAAACCTCAAACTAATCTACTCTTTATTGATGTTTGTAATGTTGAATGCTTGGAAAATCTCCACGAAATTTCATAGGTGCTGATTAACATCCTCACTAGCCAATCCACCAGACAACCCCTTTATTTGAATGAGATGAACATAGTGCTCGTCACATGGAATACAATATTCCCTATCATAGGAGGTAGGCGAATAGCACCAATGAGAACATGGGCTATGGACTCATCTTCCACATCTATGAATCCATCCACATTGCCAACATCACTAGCATGGCTGATTTTTCTCCTAGTCAATCAGCAATGACAAATAAACAAAGTAAAAGCAAAACACAACATAAAACAAGTGTAAATCAACAACAACAAATGGTAATCATAATCCATCCTCAACAACAACATCATTTTTGATAACGTCCAAAAATACTTCTCCAATAATGGAGTTGGCTATGGTCGTTGATAGAAATAAATTTCCTAATGAGTGTCTGGGTCGAATCCCATAAGGATAGGAGTTGGATTATCAAAATATCGTAAATCAAATCACACAAGTAAATATGATTCCTCAACAATGTAAAGAGAAATTTTAGGGGAAAGAGTAATCACGTATTAAATTCAAATGTAGAACAAAACAAGGGAAAAATGACTTGATGCAATCAACGACAAGGACTAAGGGTGTGCATTTGATGGGGCGTCGACTAGAGAGGGGATGATTATTAGCCATAGACTTTATTAGGGAATAAATATCTTTGGATATGGCTACACTCTATGTTTTTCAACCAAAAATATGTGTATAACTTGCATTTTCTCAAACCCCAAATCCATAATCACAAAACAACCAATAAGCTTGAGGATTAGACTATTTCTAGCTTTAATCCTTTAATAGAGTATGAAATTGGATTTTTACTATCTCTAGCTCCAACCCATATATCAAACACTCAAATTCATCACTATTGAATCCTTACGCAACCGTCCCTCTTACAAGCAAAAGAAATATTAGAAAGCTAGATCAATATTTGCAACCATTATTTATTGCGTTAAAACTTGAAGAAAATAATTTATCCATGCTTGCTAATAAATTTTAAGAACAAATAGTCAATACCCACTCATGTCTAAACACCCATCATGCACACACACTCCTTTGAAAGAAGTTTAGCTACTCATAATCAAAGAGAAAGAAATTACGCCCATAAGGAAGTTGTGTAAACTCATTATATTAAGTAAATTCAATACCAGCTCAAGGTCTACAATAATGGTGGTTTTCCCAATGAGAAGAAAGTAAAAATGTACTCTAACTCTATCTATGATGTATTCTCTCTTTAATGTTAATTATCGTATATCCCCTTTTTGTTGTGTGCAATTGGAGTATTTAAACCTCCGAAATTCCTTTTGCACAACTCTCAAAAATGCCTTTTTAAAGCTTCTCATGTACACTTGTGTCTATTTTGGATGTTTTTTCCCTTCAATAGTGACGCAGGTCACTTGCATAGCACTTGCGTTTCGCAAATCCCAATTTGCGGCTCGCAGATCCTTGTTCAAGCCTAAACAGTTCCCTCTGCATGTCATTTGTGGTGACACCTGCATTTCGCATATGCCAATCTGCAGCTTGCAGGTCCTTGTTCTGCCAATCTCCAGATTCATCTTCTTGGCTGCGGCATGCATGTCCTTCTTCTTCCAGCAGATTGCTTTCAGTTCAATTCATTCATTTTCTTTGTCTAAGATAAATGCCTACACAAAATAAGATAAAAGACATAAAACCTTCCTAAATTAAGTGAAAAGAAAGCAATAACTCATGCTTAAAATCCAAATGAGTTGGTAAATTACCAACTCATCATAATTCAAGGAACAAATCTTTCAAGGGTCAAATTAAATATCAAAACAATTTCTTATACCCTAGCATATTTCATATAAACAATAAGAATTCACACATGATTTAGTGACCTTACTCATTTTTGAGTGAAAGTCACCTATTCATAGCCTCAAAATGTGATGATTTCTCTATTGTGCTCCTCCCTGAGGTGTGGTATTAGCTCTTGTAGCTTAATCTATTAGGATAAGTATAATAAAGAAGTTAGTACGTTATCTCTTATCCATGGCTACAATTTTTTAGATTTCTTTAATTAAGCTAGTCTTGTGATGAACTGAAGAGTTACAACAAAGAAAATAGTCCGATATGGGAATTAGATGACATAACATCTGTGAGAATTTTAGGTAATTGAAATTCATCTCCCAGGGCTATGATTTGTTTCTTTCTCATCTTGATGAAGGCAAAGCTCGGGGTCTGATAAGCAGCAAATACGTGGCGGTCGCACTTTTCCTTTTCTTCTTGAAGAAGATGAAGTGGAAGAACCTTCTAGTATTCTTTCCTTTTATGTCTGTTTTTTCCTTTATTCTTTTTTAGTTTGTAGGTATATATAGTTTTTCATTTGGGTTGAGTCACATTATTGGGCTTAGATGAATTGTTGTTATTTGTTTTGGTTTTTATTTTCTATAATAAGGCTTTTCAGCCATTTTAACTTAAAAAATGTCTCCAAAAAGTCGGGATGATGGTAATCACTAATTACAAGGATGATCTCGTCCCATAAGGACAGTTACATGGTGGCGCATATGCATGGACTACCACAAACTCAATAAAGCCACTAGAAAAGACCACTATCCTATTCGTTTTATTGACAAATTCTAGACAAGTTAGAAGGGCATGAGTATTGCCATTTCATAGATAGTTATTTTGGGTACAACTCGATCACAATTGCTCCAGAAGATTAGGAGAAGACTATATTTACTTGGCCCCATCGGACATAGGCTTTCAAAAGAATGTCATTTGGCCTCTGCAATGTACCTGGCACCTTCCAAAGGTGTGTGATGGCAATTTTCTCAATGATGATGAAAGACTTCATTGAGGTATTTATGGACGACTTTTCATTCGTTTGGAATACTTTTGATACATGCTTGTTAAATCTTGATATAATGTTGACTTATATGGTCCTCAATTGGAAGCAGTGACACTTCCTAGTTCAAGAGGGCATAGTGTTAGTTCAAAAGTGTCAAGAAGAGGCTTGGAGGTTGATCTTGTCTATTAAAGAGTTTGACTTAAAGATCAAGGATAGGAGAGGGATACAGAATTAGGTAGCAGACCATCTGTTCTGAATGAAAATAGACAACATATGGCCAACTAGGGAATTAATCGAAAGAATTCCCTAATGAGTAGCTTATCACTCTTAGTCTTAAGGGTATACCATTTTATATAGCTACCATCAAGTTATAAAGGTAAGTGGTGTGTATCCTCCAGAGGCCAATACTTAGTAAAAGAGAAGGCTCTATTTTAACTCTCGATTTTATATTTGGGATGAGCCTTATCTATTCAAGCAAGGTCCCAATCAAGTAATTCGAAGATGTATTTTCTAGGTGAAAAAAATCAAGAAACTTGAAAACTTTCACTCTTTTCAATATGGAAGACATCATGATGGTAATAGGGAAGCTGCAAAGGTACAACGATCTGGATTTTTCTTTCCCGCACTATTTAAATATGCATATGTGTCTGTTACATGTTGTGATAGGTGAGAGAACAGGGGTGATTTATAGAAGTCATGAGATGCCACTACAAAACATCTAAGAAGTAGAGATATTCGATATCTGTGGCCTAGACTTAATAGGACCATTTCCATCATCTTTTGGCAATAGGTACATTTTGGTAGTAGTAGATTATGTTTCTAAATGGATAACGACCATCCCTCTTCCCATTAATGATTCCAAGGTGGTGATGAAGTTTGTGAAAAATTCAATCTTTAAGAGGTTATGTACCCTACAAATTCTAACTAATGATGAAGGATCCTACTTTTGCAACAAACTACTAAAAATTTTTATTGGCTAAGTATGGGGTGCTTCATAAGGTAGAAACTACTTACCACTCATAGACGTGTAGTTAAGTGGAGGTCTTCAAATAGAAAAGTCAAGCAAATCTTGGGAAAGACTGTGAATGCTTAGAGGAAAACCTGAGCAGCCAAGTTGGATGATGCTTTATGGGCCTATCGCAGAGCTTATAAGACCCTTATAGGCACATCTCCTCATAAATTGGTTTACAATAAGGCATACCACTTTCCAATAGAATTGGAGCTTAGAGAATTCTGGGCCATCAAAAAGCTTAACATGGAGGTACATATAGTAGGTAAGAAGAGAATGTATTAGTTGTGTGAATTGGAGGAATTTCATCTACTATCATATGAGAACACGAAGCTATACAAGGAGAAGACTAAGAAGTGGCTCGATAGGAATATCATGTCATGATCTTTTGAGCCTGGCCAATTGGTATTGTTATTAAACTCATGACTTAAGCTCTTCCTAAAATAGCTAAGGTCAAAGTGGTCATGCCCATTTGATGTGTTCAGAGCAACTACATGTGGAGCAGTTGAACTACTACAGGGAATAGTGCAGAGACTTTCTTGGTTAATAGCCAACGCGCAAATCACTAATGGGATGATGATATTTACTGAGAAAAGACTGCAATAAGTCTTAATAGTGAATTATACGGTGCACCATCATGCCATTAGATTAAATCAAGTTCTTCTTTCTAGGAAACTTGAAGTAAAGTAAATGTATAAAAAAGAGAAAATGTCATGTCACAACCGTAACTAAGGCGTGTCTTGGGAGGCAATCCAATGTTTTCACAGTTGTTTTATTTGGAATTATGTAGGTACAGGGTTAAAATATTGCTAAGAGGAATGAGGGGATTAAATAACTAATTTTTTTTACTAAGGCACAAAAAGGCCTCAACCTCGTGAGGAGAAAACTAGAGTGAAACTCAACCTTGCTTTGGGCCTCACTCTACGAGACAACTAGTATTTTTGGAAAACTATAATGCCAGCCATCTCTCCACCCTTTATAACCTCCTTAAACTCATTCGTTTACCCTTACTCATACTCACAAGAACTACTAAAGTTCCCCTTCCCTCCCCTAGCCTCTCAACCAGTCATCTCAAGCTCAAAGTAAAGCATTCTGGTAAGTCCTTCTCGATATCCCTATATATGATTAATTATACACGTATTACCACTATTCATACCCCCCATTATGTTTGACAATGTAGATATTAAAGAACATGCAGTGGTTTTGTCTTTATTCTACACAAAGTTATGATTCTCCATTAGTTGAAGTCGTCGTGGAATTGTGATATATGTATGTTATATGGACATAATCTTATTGAAATTAGCTGCTAGTGAATAATTATGTTGAGGGAGGTAGTTTAAATTCCATTAACATTGTTTCACTTTCATGGAACCATTGTGCACACCCCTAATTGATAAAAGACCCAAAAGGATAGTCATAGGCATTATGTTTCCAATGACATATGATCAATGACTATTTTAAGAATATATCAGTCATTGAGTATGCATAGTGAGTGTAAAAGCATGTAGGTGTATGGTGGAGCTTGATAGTGGGTGACAAAATTATGAGAAGTGTAAAGTTGCTCTAGTCGATTGAAAAGCAATGATGCGGGAAAGTCTGAGTACCCAAAAGATGAGTAGTAGCGCCATGCTAGTGAATTAAGTTTGGGGTCACTTCAACACCCATGTAGCTTGATTTTCTAGTCAATTTTTTTATGGAACTAACATAATTTTGCTTTTGTAGGCATAATGATACATCCAGGTCAAGGTGATGCTACTTAAAAAAACAACAATGCTATAAGTGTCTATGTAATAAAGAGATCCAGACTTGAGTAAGGACCGCGAAACGAAGCCCTTCCTCCACCAGCTCCTCTGGTAGAACCTCCAGTCCATAGATAGGTGCTGAAATGGGTGGAGTAACATGGTAAAAGATAGTTTAAGAACTTAAAACCTTTCTATTACATACCTAAGGTTCAAGTACATGAAGAAAAGCTCAAGGAGAAGTTCCCAACCATTTCGTAGCTAATTTACCACAGGGGTTTCCAATTCACATTTGCAGACCCTAGTAAGTGCGATTTGAACGTCGTTTGAGAATTCTATGTCAATGGTATTCTACAAGAGACCCTGATGAGGTGAAAATTCAAACTATAGTTCCTTTCAAGGCTAAGGATCTAGGAATATTTCTAGGGACACAGTAGTCCCAAATAATCCTCTTAGCGATGAGACGGTAACTCTCCCTCCTTATAGAGAAATTCGACATGTTCTGTGTAAAAGACATTCAAATTCTTGATGGGGCGCTACAAGGATGACAACACCATAAGACCTTGGCCCTAGTGCACATGAACAAAGAAGATCTAGTGTGGCTGAATATTGTATACACTGGGATCATGCCTAGTGAACACTTTTGCATCGTGAATCGAGATAGAGTATACCTTTTTTATATACTGATACCTAGACAGACCATTCACATAGTACATGTAATAAAGTAAATGATGTTCCAAGAATATGAGGGATCTAGACATAGATTTTGCTTTGGAAGTATCCTCACATAGGATTTGAGGGCACATGAGGTTGATAAGAAGAAGCTGATTACCACCCTGGGTTGGTAGATAGGTCGATTGATGTAACTTGAGTAAAAAGGTCAAAGAAGATTTATGGATTGATGTGGACCGCTGTTGAACACCATCTTTGATATAATAGTTACAATACTCATATTTTTGGGGTGGTGTTGCTGTAATTTATTCTAGGAGGCAGAGCTACCATGATTGATGAGTTGGACGTCTTGGATAAGATTTACTAGTTAATTAACATGCCCAAAAAATGTGTAAAGTGGGGCTATTCTATGAGGAGCCAATAGATGATGATGTTCTTGCACTTGAGCACATGGTCCACGATGAGGATGCAGAGGAGGATGATGAGGGAGAAGAGTTTGTGCTTGAGCGCTATAGCTAAGAGAACAACGGTATTGACTTTACCTCATCAGAGAATGACACCAATGATGCTGAAGTTTAGACATGGAATTCTTTCACCTTCACGCTTATTATTGTTTAATTTTGAGCACTATGGACAGTACTAATCTTTATGTGTGGGGTGGGGAGAGGTAAATTCTTATGTTGGTTATATAATGATATTATGTGGTGTAATGACTATCTTTATTTTTTCACTTGAATTTGTTATTCGATTCTTGCTTTCTAGGATATAAATTATGGCACGTAGTAATTAGTAGTTAGTAGATATTAATAGAAAGATGTTGTAAAATTGTTCTTTCGTGCTAGAAATAACATATCATTTAGTTCTTTTCCAAGGGAGTCCCTAAAAAATAAGTAGGTAGAATTTTATTTTTGGTTCTTTTGCAATGGAGTCCTTAAACTGTAAGTAGTTAGAATTTTATTTTTAGTAATAGATAGAGACTTTTCCAGAAGGATGGATGGATGATGACTGTCTTAAGGAAAAACTAGTCATTAGGTAGAAGGATTAGAAGATAACCTTGATACTATTTGAATGGTAGGTATCAACCTATGTTAACTATAGAAATATTAGGTAACTCTCAAAACTTTGTGCGTAAAATGTAGAGTAATTCTAGTTGAGACTTATATGCTCTTCCACTTGACACTAGGCTAAAATGGACTTACAAATGAGTTATATTGAATTTAGTTATATAGTCAAAGTAGAGAATTCATTGGGAGCTGCTTTAAGTTTTTTGTGTGTCATGTGTGGATAGGTTTAGTATATTCCATGTTTTATATAGATATCTAGAATTTGCCTGATATGTCTACAAAATAAAAGGACATGTGCAATCATAGGAGATAACATAAGTATTTCTTTGTTAAGCCATGATTTTGTCTAGATTTTTTCTTACCCTTATAGTATCTAGATTCAGCCGTTTGAGCCGTTAGCCATGTTTTGATAACCACTTAATTACTCTTTCCCAATTGTTGTGATATTTGATCATGGATTCACTAAGGCACTTTGCGAAGTAAGCACTTGGAAGAAGTAGGAAGAAATGAGATAAACAAAGGAATTGAGGTGGAAAGTAAAGTAACAAGGTTGAGGGTACACGTATTTGAAAAGATAGAGTATGTTGTTAGTAAGATGTAGAAAAATAAAAGAAAACAATAAAAATGCCCCATCTTCTTACAAAAAAAGATAAGTATAGAAAATTGCTCCTTACTTGTGGCATATGAAATATACATACATATGTATATATGTATATGTTTATAGATAAGTTGATATTGCATAAATATAAGGCGAGACTAAAGGAGAACTAGAGGAAAAAATTGAAAATTGGAAGAAACGAAGAAAGTTATGAAACGAAGAAAGTTATGAATCGAAATAAAATATGGTGTCTAAAAAGTGTTTAAGTGGTTAATCACTATTCCCAAATGATTCCTACACATTCCTTAGCCAACATTACAACCTATAAAGTACTAATTGGTCTTATCTTTTGATCATTTTTGTTAAGGGCGTATGAAACTAAGGGGAAGGTTATGGTATATCTTGTGTGCATGCGAATTTTCTTGATAAAAGTGAGCATAGTATTCTTTGTATATGTATGCCTTGATAGCTATATTGGTTATTACATCATATCATATAAGGGTATCTCTTGTGAGTAGTGGTGGAACAAGAATGATGATGAATTAGTGAACTAGTTAATATTTTCACTTGATAACTTGATCTTGTTTGACCTGCATTATATGTAAGTCGGTTCTAATGGCTATGTTGTCTTGATAGAAGTGTCATTATTTTTCTATTGATAATAGACTGGTTGATTAAGATGTAACTTTGTTTAAAATGTCTTTGTGACCTTGAAATGAGTATACTTGTTTGAATTGTAGAATGATGGATAATTTTTTTGGGTGAATGCAAGTTTATTTGAGGACGAACAAAGATAAAGTGTGAGGTGGTGAAATTAGTATATTTACTCCTCTATTGGCCATGTTTCACCCACAATTATGCCTTCTTTTGAGCATAATTAAGATAAATACTCCTAACTATTACTCATTATTGAATTTTTAAACTAATTGAAGTGTTGTGTTAAATTTGTAGGTAAAATGACCAAGAAACTAACAGAGTTTGAGGAAATTGATATCTCTGGTAGAGCAAGGCATAAAGAATGCTTACCCTTTGATTTGGAGTTTGCTGGGTGAGCATAGGAGAAGGAAAGAGCTAGAAAATTGACCAAGTATGGAAATTTAGCAGCCCTTGCAAAGTAAAGCTCAAAGAGAATTGTGGTCTCACTTTGGAGCTCGTCTCGTGAGCCAAGAGAAGACTATCCTAATATTATCCTAAGTATGGAGAATAATGATAGACCTCATGGAGCGAAGCCCAGAGAAAGTTCATGTTTATTTGTAGATCTTACCCCACGAGATGGTATGCTGAAATAGTGAAATAATGAGTGGCTAAGTTTGTGAATGCAGAGGCCTCGCAGAGTGAAGCCCACAGCGAGACCTCCTCTCACTTTGGTGTTATCCCAATGATGTTAGGTGTATTCACATGTATAATAACCATATTTAACCCATTTTTTATCGTGTTATAAGAGCAATGAATTTAAATACATCTAACTATGCTTGATAATTGCATCACTAATGAGTTGGTAATCTACCAACTCATTAGGCTCTTGAGCATGAGCTTTAACTTATTTTTCAAGAAATTTAGATGAATTTTATGCCCTTTTTTCCTTTTTATGTGCAGGTATCTGAGTTGAAGAGAAAGAACAAGAAGTGGAGTAAAAAGAATGAAATCAAATGAAAATTTGCGTTGCACCAGAGGACACCGGCAAAATGCCGATCAAATACAGATGACCACTGACTTTGGGAGAATATACAACCAGCGGCCACGGACAAAAATCACTGACAAGCCAGTTCAATTGCCTACAGGTGCTTGCACTTGCTGGACTAAGGAGTAAAGGAATCGACAGATTGGAGATGAAGGCCGGTGAACTATCGAAAGTGTCACCGTATGGTCCTAGAACATCACTAGAAGTGCAGAAAATGATGGACGGTCGTTCGTGGAACACAACTAGTGAACCGCCGGCTCCCCCGAAAGTGCCAAAATGCCAGAACAGGGGCAATTTCATCCAACACTGATAAAACAGGAGATTGGTTGCTGTACTTTTGTATATAGTCTAGAAGAAAGTACTCTGTATA
This sequence comes from Datura wrightii, assembly GCA_035772735.1. NCBI lineage: Eukaryota > Viridiplantae > Streptophyta > Magnoliopsida > Solanales > Solanaceae > Datura > Datura wrightii. The sequence goes on from JASDFA010000016.1 coordinate 121,059,239, forward strand.
GAAATTTGATACTTTTTAGCTTTTGGAACATTCATTTTGCCTTGGGAAGTGAAAAAATCCATTGGAGGAGATTGTCGAATATTCCTTTTCTTATTTTCATCATCTTCCTTAGCAGGGCATGACCATTGTTGCAAACATATTTTGAGTTTGATTTTGCTTGATCTTATTAATGAAATCATTGAGTCTATTGATGGACGTACTCTTTAGTTTCTTAATTATGAGTAGCTAAATCATCAACTAGAGGTGTGTGATGATGAGTGCTTAATTAGATTGGGTATTGATAGATTCATCTTAATATTTCTTAATTAGTGTAAATCTATTGAGTTCTCTCCAATTTATAATTGATGATCCATAGTTGCAAATGTGGGTTTACTTTTCTTTTTTGATTTTAGCCTGAAAAAGAAGAATTCAAGTATTGAGAGAGAATTTGATGGTGGGAATGAATGTGATTGTGTGAAGTTGGGTTAGAAATAGCCAAAACCCGTGTTCATAATCCTAATTAGTAGTTGATGGCTAGAAATAGCTCAGCTATTAACCCAAACTCTATTGGGCTAATTGAATGTCTTGAGGTTCAAAAGACTCAACAAAAAGGCATCTATGAGGTTGAAAAACTTAAGGTGTCATCTCGTCCAAAGTTATTTATACTTATTCGCAATGATTTGACGAGCTAGCATATCCTTATTTGATTAGAACCCCATCTACACCACACCTCTAGTCTTCTCTCATTATTGTCTCATTTTGGTTATTTTGCTATTTTAGCATGCTAGTTTGAAATCAACAATATTGTTAACATTATTTTCCCCCACAGGCTGACACACATAATCTAAAATACATATAGGCCCCCCCACAGCCGATATCATCTAACCACAGGGAAGTAGCACAATCTGCAAGACTAGAGGAGTAATAAGATTGTCGAGACAGGGCCCCGACCTACCCATACTGTACAAACAAAAAGAAGTAAACCTCTATCACACTAGCTCTAGAAGAAGGGAGCTGACGGCTCTATACGGCTGACTGGAACTACGAGGGACCCGCTCCTCGTCTATCTGCACCTGTAGGCAAGTAATGCAGCGCCCCAGAAGAGGGCGTCGATACCATAGGTACTGAATATGTAAGGCAGTAACTTTAAATGACTGAAAGTAAGAAATAGAACTGAAAATGACTGAAGTAAAGAAAACGGACTGAAGATGACTGAAGTAGTGAAATTAGAGCTAAACATAACTGTAATAAGGAGGGTAGGGCTCATACCTGATAAGCGAGGCATCTTACTATCTAACTAACAGTAACTAAAGAAAATATAAACCTTACCTAGCCCCCATAAGCCGGAAGGTATAATCAGCATAGAATTACCCACCTGGGCCCCCATTAGCCCTAGTAAGTACACCTTAATCTACATATCCCTATCCAGGTCATACTGAGTCAACTACCAGGTTTAAGCGTCCTGCCAATCCCCTAGGTTTACGACTGGGCCCGTTCGGCCCTTAACTGTAGCTGTGTGTGAGTTTGGAGGACTCCTGATATCTACACCCCGGGCGTAAACACTTGATGGGGGTGCATATAAGGCCAACCACGGCATATGATGATCTAGATCCCCATCTTCGTCCCTTGTGGATGGCATGCTGCTCCGTAGAGCTACGTATCCTTGCCCCTGGCGGGCAACAACACATCTATTAACCTTGGGGTGGTCACGGAAGCTATACAGGTGTAATCCAGCCCAAACAATACAAATTATGAGCCTCAACTGACAAGAACATCTAGACATGATAACATACTCCAAACATGCTTTACTGGGATTCATACTGGACTAGTAAGCTGAAGAAACTAACTTGCCGAAAGAAAATGCCTTAGCATACCTCGTTCGTTGTTTACCGATTAACTAGGAGTTTCAGCTCGTGTTCAACTGCCCTTCTCAACTGTAATCATATTAACGGAAGAATAGGGCTACTTTATTACTATATTCGAAGAAAATTATAACTTATATATATATATATATATATACGGACTATACTTCAACTTATCGAAAGACGATCAAAAACTCATAATTTCTCGGGAATCTAGAAGGGCGAAATACTTACTTTAGGCACGTGATCGTATTGACATTAGTTTGGAACAACTCCATAAACTTAAGCTCGGCGGGATGACTATTTTTCGGGCGTATTTTATGAAAATAACTCCGCAACGATGCTCTCTGCAGCCTTATACTTCACTACCCGGAGTTAATTTAGATTTGGACAGCGTTTAGCGGCGTAACCGGATGATTTTCAATAGTTTCCCTTCGTTCTTACCTCTGCTGGCCAAGGTTATTTGGAAAATAACATAACATCTAAGTGTGAGGCCTTTATATACTTGAGGCGGCAGAGAAGGAAACGTGGCACTCTGTCAGTCGCGCCAATTCTGCTCCGTGCCACTTTGGGTAATGCAGAGGGGGCTGCTCCGTGCCACTTTTTCCCTCTGGGCAACTTGGTTCAGCCTCCTCCCGTGAAATCCCGACTTTGCACTCATTCGTCCTTTCCCTGGGCCCTTTCCTCGTATGCATGACACTCTAAAACTCTCAATCAACATACAAATAGGACGACTAAACATTAGAAACTTACGGGGTGTATCAACGGCAAACTGCCGATTCCAACTAGCGACCGCTAGTGTAACGCCGATGAAGGTAAGTGCTCTATTTTAAAATCTTGACCAAATCATGGACCTACCCGAATCAAAATCTTTTTGCAGCCGCCCAAATCTATCAAAATTCCCTTTTTATTCTCCTAGATTTTCCTTTTTCCACCTTTTAATACTTCCCCATACTCCTTTTTATTTTCCTAACATCCTACCTTTCCATATTCCAAAAGCTCCCTCTCTTCCACTTTTTATACCGTTAAAGCACAACTAACCATCCACCTTCTCCTCAACCAACCACAATTACACCTTCTCACCTATAAAACTCGCCAACCCTTCTACCTAACTCTCAATACACTTATACTTTCCCACTTTACTAGCAAAGTCCCAAAATTTTACCATTGTTGAGAACCCTCCAACTTCCACAGCTATTCTCTACACTCTTTCTCTTGACTGTGGTAATGTATTCTTTACTTTCTTATTTTCTCATTAATTTTAATCTTTTTGCATATAGATGTTTTTATGACATACATCCCCCTCCTTCTTACTGCTATTCTCACCAACATTTTCATGATTAAAAACATACTTGTTGAATAAAGTCAGTTGCTACTATTTGAAATTAGTGGGGTGCTAGAGACTTGATGCTTAAATGGGTGTCTGGAAAATGATTTTCTTGTGTGGTTAAGTGGGGTGAAGTCTGAGTAACCCCAAGGGATTAAAAAGACCCAATTTGCCCTATGATAGATCGGGTGACGCCATTCTTAAGGGTAAAACTTCATTTTATTCCTTTCCATGTGTAGGTCATGCTTTGATATGATATGAATGAGTCTTTGAGAATTTTGATACTGGAGTTCATGGTGAAGCATTGGGGACTACGACAATCCACCGATGAAACACCGATGAAATGTCGGTTTGGGCTAATATTGGCTTCAGGCCACTTGTTAAAACCCATAAGTTGCCATTGATTAGTGGAAAAATGTGTGATCATGTAATAGTATTAGAAGCACGGCATCCGGAAATGGCCTGAAGAAAGGAGTGCATGAGTACATCATCGAGCATGCAGGAGGCCGAAATAGAGGCAGGGCACAAGGAGCGGCGTGTTGCGCCCTTTCCCCAACACTTTGAGTGGTACGTCGTGCCCCTATATTAGTACTATGGGCGGTGCGCAAACCTCCCTGCCACCACCTCATATGCATTTATATGTTAACTGTGTAATTGTGTTTCATTTTAAAATATTTCCAAAATAGAACCCTCGGCTGTGCGACTCTCTCCTCCAACTTTTCATCGAACAAAGGTAAGATTAAGCTGCTAAACTCTGTTCAATTGAAAATTAGTCTTGGATAACAAGTTCCGCGCCTACGAGGAACGTCCCTACAAAGTTATTTCTCGATATCTCAGTCAGACTGTCAGAGTCCTGCCAAGTAAAGGTTGTAGAAATCACTTCTAATTGAGTCCTAAGCGGTTACAAGTGATAGATAAGCATTTCTACCTTCAGAACTCTCGGGAGTTTGTAATATTTTGGCTGAATTGGATAGAGTGTGAATTGTAGTTAATATGCTTAGAGGTTATTGTTATTTTCTGATTCCTAGAATTGAAAATAGCCTTATTCTCTCAGCATAAGGGCTGCAATTTTGTGGAATTACCGGCTTTAGGTTGAAACAGGATTGGGCTAGCAGAAATCAGCAACAAAGGTATGTTAAGGCTTATCTCTTCGGCAAGTTATTCTTGTCGCATAGTTGATATGACCAACACTTTCGTAAGTGAGTTGTAAGTACGTATGTTGTGATTAGCTTCTACAAGTAGATAAGGATTATATATGTTGTGGTTAGCTGCTATTAGATGAATTGAGATTATATCATTGTATTCCCCGTGGGGAAAGAATATTCACATTGTGACAAACTCTAGGAGCGTCATAGAAAACTTCCTTGTTCAAATGTTCACAGTATTAGTGGGATTCTGATGCCGCGTTGTCGTACTAGGGCCTTAGAAGCTTGTGGGTAGCCATTGCACCTAACTTGGTAAAGTTGGACAACATAGGACGCAGTTGGGAGATATAACTTTCTATTTGATGTATATATAGACAGTAAAGCTCGCCAGTTACTTGGGGTTTTAGCAAGGGAATTGTTCTTCCCTTGTGTCCCCAAAATCCTCCGCGAATTCTTCTATCAGTTTTAAAGCTATGAGCATTTGAATATGAAGAATATTCATGTTTATTTTTGTTGATTTCACTTAGAACCATGTTCATATATATTGTTGATATGATCCCCATAAATTCCTTATCAAATTGTCGGTATTCATACAAAAAGTGAGTTTAAGCCCTAATTTTTCGAGTAATGATTTTGCTTGTTAAATTTCCTGTAGTGAATGAAGAATGCTTTGGGCTTAACTCCTAGAATTTCTTTCTATACGTATAACTTGGGTAAATACCCATGAATCAGAATGACTTTAGATCATTGAATGGAGTTCCTATAATTCTTGAATTTCTCTATATTATGAAATTGCCATACTGTTGGGATAAGTTGAATTCTCTATTAGCTACTAGTAGTCCAGACCAGTTCGAACTAGAATCTCTCCAGAATCATATCAGTTTAGTCTCAGTCAGAATGCTGGAATCCTCAGTGATATTAATAACATTTTCAACTGAACAGTTTGACTTCAGTCTTATTTCGAGGTGTCACTAGTGCCTCTTAGTTATCAGAATAAGACTCAGATTTACAGTTTTTGGTCTCATTAGGCGGTCATGAAATTCTAGTATATAGCTCTGACTAGCCCCAGGACCCCAGTTCAATTACCGCTCGTTCTTAGACGGTCACGACGCTTCTACATAAGCAGCTCTGACCAACCAGTTTCAAAATCTAGTCCGATAAGACTGTTAGGGTACATGCAGTTATACGTCCCTGACTAGTCTTGGACCCCAGTTTCGAGCTATCAGCTTAGTAGTTCAGTTTAGGTTTTCCAATGGGAGTAGAACTTAGCACCGAGCGGGACAGGGTTCCAGCGCACCCAGGTTCCCCAAACTACATTGTCAGTGTAGGTTACAGTATTACTTGGCTTGATTGGCCCCAGACTTTTGTGATCACTCAGTTCATGCCTTTATACCCTGGTAAGGTATATTGAGTCCAACTAGTGGGGTGTATACATCGGACTCCTCGTCTATATCACGTTGTTAAATATCGGTTATAGACTCTCCCACTAGTCAGTCTAGTCCAGTTACAAAATAAACAACTCAATTCAGTTCTAGTACTCAATTCAACTCAATTCAGTACAATATCTTAACCTCAGGGTGTCAGACTTAGGACAGGTCCTTGACCATCAGACAGGGTCATCTTGACCATTTCAGACTATATCAGTAGTTCAGTCATCTTACCTGTTGGTCATTTCTTGTCATGTTAGCTTAGACTTTATTTTCAGTTATGTTTCTCCCACTTACTCAGTGCATTCAAAGTACTGACGCATACTTTTATGCTGTATCGTTTCATGATACAGTTGCAGGTTCTAAGACCCAGCACCGTTAGTTGCCACAATTTAGATTCTTCATTGCAGCAGTTGAAGTGTGAGTCCTCATCATCTGAGGGCACTATTTTCCTTCCTTCAGTCATGTATTAGTTTCAGTTAGACTTAGAGTTAGTTGGGGGCTTTTTCTAGCAACTCCTCCATTAGATGGCTTTCAAACAGACATGATTTTTGGATTTATCAGTATTATTCTATTTTTTGAACTTTACGTTTTCAGACTTACCTCTCATGAATATTTTATGATATTATTTCAATTTTCCACTATACATGTTTACTCAGAATGCTAGTAACTGATACACCAGGGCTTGACTTGGGGTCACTTGTGGCTTCAAGTACCGTGTTACGCCTAGGGTGTAGGCTCGAGGCGTGAAAAACTTGGTATTAGAGCCCTAAGTTTAGAGTATCCTCAGAATGTCTGAAAGCCACATCGAGTAGAGTCCTTTTCATGGGTGTGAAGCGTGCCATTCTTATGACGAGGAGGCTATGAGATGTTATTAGGAAAACTCCCTTTTTTTCATATCCTTTATCGTGCGTTAAAGTCCAAATTCCAAAAATGCCCTTCTAAATCGTGCCTTGTTTCATTTTGGTGAACCATGCCTCGCTGACGTGGTAACGGAGCAAGGGCTGCTAATGTCAGCAGACCTGCCCCATCAGCTCCGGCAGCACCTCATGATGAATCCATATCCACCGTCGAATTCAGGGTAGCCATTCAATTGCTAGCTTAAACATTCACAAACCAGGTGATCCAGCAGGTGGTTCTAGTAGCCACAAATGGGTATACAGCTGCTGCTCGGGTGCGGGATGTTACAAGGATGAACCCTCCAGATTTTCATGAAGCGAAGGTGGGAGAGGACCCACAATTGTATATAGATGAGATTAGAAAGATTACTCGTATTATGGGTATCAGCTCCTCCAAGAGTGCTAACCTAGCTGCCTATCAACTTAAAGGGGTAGCTCAGGTTTGGTATGAGCAGTGGAAAGAGGGGCGGCTAGCGGGAGCAGGACTGGTGGGGTGGGAGGAGTTCCACAAAGCATTCCTGGATAGTTTTTTCCCTCGGGAGCTGAGGGAGGCTAAGATGGTAGAGTTTATGAACTTACGGCAGGGAAACCAGATAGTGGAGAAGTATGCTCTGGAGTTTACTAGACTATCAAAGTATGATGGTGGTCGAGTTAAGGGCTCATATGCTGAAATTCGTTAGTGAAGTGTCTAATCTCGTCCTCAAGGAGTGCAGTACCGCGATGCTGATCAAGGACATGGACCTCTCTAGCCTAATTGTTCATGCCCAGCAGATCGAGGCAGAGAAGCTGAAAGATATGGAGCGTAAGAACAAGTGGGCAAGAAATGGTCATTTAGACTATGGCCATCAGAAATCAGACAGTAGTAACCGCCCACAATAGCAACAACAGCAGCAACAACAACAGAGAGCCCTAGCACATAGCTCAGCCAATGCCCCAACCTTTCGGTCCCGACAGGATCGGAGGGGCGGAGCATCTGGCTCTTAGTCACAAAGTTTCAGTGGCAGCAACAAGTATCCAGCTCGTCCCAAGTGTGGTAGGAATCACCCAGGAGAATGCCTTCAGGGACGATAGGGCAGCTTTGGGTGTGGACAACTTGGACACAGGTTTAGGGAGTGCCCGTCAGTGGGGCGAGGGAGATCACAATCTAACACATCATCAGCTCCAGCAGGTCGACCATCCGAGCAGGCTAACACAACTAGTAAAGATGGCGGTCAACGCCAAAATCATTTATATGCTCTATCTTCTCGTCAGGATCAGGAAAGCTCACCTGATGTAGTTACTGGTATGTTACGCCTCTTCTATCTAGACGTATATGCCCTCTTAGATCCAGGAGCTACTCTTTCGTTCGTAACTCCTTATATAGCAGTTCAACTTAGTATAAGTCCAAAGGTTCTCTCAGGAACCATTCTCAGTCTCTTCCCCAGTTGGCGAGTCAGTTAAAGCCAGTCGGGTGTATAAAAATTGCCCATTTTTCTTCCTGAAAAAAGTCATTCCAGCAGACCTAGTAGAGTTAGACATGGTCGATTTTGACCTCATCCTCGGCATGGACTGGTTACACTCCTTCTATGCCACAGTTGATTGCAGAACTAGAGTTGTCAAATTCTAGTTTCCTAATGAGCTAGTTTTAGAATGGTCGGGTAGCAGTTCAGCACCTAAGGGTAGGTTTATTTCCTACCTTAAGGCCCAGAAACTCATTTCCAAATGATGTCAATATCATCTGGTTTAGGTCAAGGATTCCAACTCTGAGACCCCAACCATTCAGAAGTTCCAGTTGTCAGCAAGTTCCCAGATGTATTTCTCGAGGATCTTCTCGTAGTTCCCCTTGAACGGGAAATAGACTTCGGAATGGATCTCCTCCTAGATACTCAGCCCATCTCCATCCTCCTTATAGAATGGCTCCAACTAAGCTTAAAAGTTGAAGGATCAGCTAAAAGATCTTCTTGACAAGGGTTTTTATCAGACCCAACATCATTCCCTGGGGTGATCCAGTGTTATTCGTGCCTAAGAAAGACGGTACCCTTAGAATGTGCATAGATTACCGTCAGCTGAACAAATTCACAGTCAAGAATAGATATCCCTTACCTAGAATTGATGTCTTGTTCGACCAGCTTCAGGGAGCCAACTATTTCTCCAAGATCGTTCTCAAGTCAAGATGCCATCAGTTAAGGGTCAGAGAGTGTGACATACCGAAAACAACATTAAGAACATGATATGGTCACTACGAGTTTGTGGTGATGTCCTTTGGACTCACAAACTCCCCTGCAACCTTCATGGATTTGATGAATAGGGTCTTTAAGCAGTACTTAGTTATGTTCGTCATCATATTTATCGGTGACATTCTATTATACTCCAGAAATAAGGAACATCATGCAGATCACCTGAGGATAGTGGTACAATCATTCAGCCAGTTGTTTTCCAAGTTCAGTAAGTGTGAATTCTGGTTGAAGGCTATGACGTTCTTGGGTCATGTGGTCTCAGGTGAAGGGATGCAAGTAGATCCTCATAAGATATCAGCACTGAAGGATTGGCCTAGACCTACCTCTCCTACCGAAATCAGGAGTTTTTTGGACTTAGTGGGTTATTACCGACGGTTTATGGAAGGTTTCTCCTCCATAGACTCTCGTCTGACCAAGTTAAGTCAAAAGAAGGTGAAATTCCAATGGTCAGATGAGTGTGAGAAGAGTTTCCAGGAGTTGAAGACTCGACTCACTACTGCTCCAGTGTTAACCTTACCGGAAGGATCAGATAGGTTAGTTGTGTATTGTGATGCCTCTAGAGTTGGATTTGGTTGTGTTTTGATGCAGCGGGGCAAAGTGATAGTCTATGCCTCCAGATAGCTCAAAGTCCATGAGAAGAATTATCCAACTCATGACGTGTAGTTTCCAGCGGTGGTATTCACATTAAAATTATGGAGGCACTACTTGTATGGGGCTCACGTGGATGTGTTCACAGATCACAAGAGCCTTCAGTATGTGTTCAGCCAGAAGGACTTAAGCCTGCATCAGAAATGGTGGTAGGAACTGCTAAAGGATTATGACATGAGTGTTGTATCACCCAGGTAAGGCCAATGTGGTGGCTGACGCCCTAAAAAGGTGGTCTATGGAAGTGTAGCTCACATTGAGGAAGGCAAGAGGGAGCTAACGAAAGAAGTTCACAGGCTAGCCCGATTAGGGGTGCTGTTAATGGATTCTTCTGAAGGTGGCATGGTAAATGCAAAATGGGTCACATTCATCCTTGGTAGTAGAAGTTAAGTCCAGACAAGATGAAGATCCAGTTCTACTTAAACTTAAAGAAGCAGTCCTTAGAAAGGAGGTTGAGGCTTTCTCCCAAGGGGGAGATGGGGTGCTTCGCTACCAGGGCAGATTGTGCGTGCCAGATGTTGGTGAGTTGAGACAACAAATACTGGCTGAGGCACACAGCTCGAGATACACCATTCACCCTAGTTCTACCAAAATGTACCGCGATTTGCGGGATATTTACTGGTGGAATGGCATGAAAAGAGACATTTCTGAATTTGTAGCTAAGTGCCCGAACTGCCAGCAGGTCAAGGCAGAACACCAAAGACCAGGAGGTATTACCCAGGATATCAACATGCCCACTTGGAAGTGGGAAGAAGTAAATATGGACTTCTTTACAGGTCTACCTCGGACTCGTCGACAACATGACTCAATCTGGTTGTTAGTAGACCGAATGACTGAGTCAACACATTTCGTCCTAGTCAAAAGAATAGATTCAGTTGAGGATTATGCTAAACTTTATATTTTGGAGCTGGTTAGACTTTATGGGGTTCCATTAGTTATTATTGCAGACAAGGGTACCCAGTTTACCTCCCATTTCTAGAAGTCTTTTCAGAAGGGACTTGGCACTCAAGTTAAGCTCAGTGCAGCTTTTCACCCGCAAATAGATGGGCAAGCTGAGCGAACTATTTAGACCCTAGAAGATATGCTAAGAGCGTGTGCGATCGAATTTAAGGGTAATTGGGATGACCACTTGCCTCTTATCAGGTTTACGTACAATAACAGATACCATTCTAGCATCCAGATGGCCCCATTTGAAGCATTGTATGCTACAAGATATAGATCTCCTATAGGGTGGTTTGAAGTTGGTGAAGCCACCTTCATAGGGCCAGACTCGGTTCATGAGGCAATGCAGAAAGTTCAGCTTATCCGAGAGAGGTTGAAAAAAGCTCAGAGCTGCCAGAAATCTTATGCCAATGTGCGGAGAAGAGAGTTGGAGTTTGCAGTTCATGACTGGGTGTACCTGAATATTTCACCCATGAAAGGGGTGATGAGGTTTGAAAAGAAAGGGAAGCTTAGTCTGAGGTATGTGGGACCTTATAGAATTTTGAGGCATATCGGCAAGGTAGACTATGAGCTAGAGTTACGTTAAGAACTAGCAGTTGTGCATCCAGTTTTCCATGTATAACTTTTGAAGAAGTGAATTGGAGATCCAACCTCAGTTGTGCTATTGGACAACATAGGGATAAAAGATAGTCTCTCATATGAGGAAGTACCAGTCCAGATCCTTGACTGTCAGGTGCGTAAGCTGAGGAACAAGGAAATAGTCTCAGTCAAAGTCTTATGGAGAAATCAGCAGGTTGAAGGAGCTACGTGGGAGGCCAAAGCAGATACGATGGCCAAATACCTGCACTTGTTCCCTACCGGCTCTAATGCAGCTTGACATATTAGCTATGACCCTAGAACTCAGTTTAGTTTTCATGACTCAGTTCAGATGTTCAAGTCTCTTTTATGTTTTTAAATGTATGTATGATAAGTAAACTCAGTTCAGATATGTATTTTGAAATGGAGATAGTTATTCCGATAGTTTTGGAGTTAAATGAGCAGTATTAGAAGGTTTTGATTGTTATTTTCTGATTCCTAGTGCTTTCTAACATTCGAGGACGAATGTTTACAAGGGGGAGATATTGTTACACCCCGAAAACTCAAAATTCAATTCCGGGGCATAAAGTAGGAAATCTAGAAAATTGCAGAAATATTGCAGGACAACCCACCTGATGAGTCGTCAAGTAACCTTACGACTTGTTAGGTGAGCCATGAAGAGAAGGCGAATTAATGTAAAGGAGGGAGGCAGTGTACATAACGAGGGACGTCATGAGTTGTGGTCATTGATCATTACCTGTTAAGTCACTTATGGTCAGGCCAGAGTTGGGAATGTTTTAGTTGACCAGTGTATTCGATGAGTGGGTGAAACGAGTCGTCACCTCTGGCAATGACTCATTAAGTAGCTCGTTATGGGACTTAGCATAAAATCTCCAAAATGAGACAGTGTGATCCGCGACTGGTGACCATGAGTTGTGGTCATAGATAACGACTCGTTGTGTCCCTTGTGGTGATCTGCTAAGGATCCCAGGCAGTGTACCTGATGGGAGTGACCATGAGTCGTGATCAGTCACCACGACTCGTTAGGTCACCCGTTAGGGGCACCTGACAGTTTTTCCCAGCAAACTTCTAAGGACTATTTAGAATATTCCTATTCACCTAAGCTTTAAACTATGTCGTTTTGGACCTAATTTCAGACTTATTAGAGGATTTGGATGGTTCGTCCCCTAATTCTCACGTTAATACTCACAGAAACATCGTAGAATTCTCTCTCAGAGTATTTCAGAGCAAGGGCTAGTGCTGAACTTTTCTCTTTGATTCTCAAGAAAATTCTCCAGGCTTCTTCACCAGGTATGTGGGGTTTTACCAAGGGGATTGTTCTTCTCTTGCATCCCCAAAATCCTCCTCAAATTCTTCCATTAGTTTTAAGCCCTGAGCTTTCAAGTATGAAGAGTATTCATGTTTATTTTCATTGATTTCACTTAGAACGATGTTCATGTATATTGTTAATATGATCCCATTAAATTCCTTATCAAATTGTCGGTGTTCATACCAAAAGTGAGTTTAAGCCCTAATTTTTCGAGTAATGATTTTGCTTGTTAAATTACCTGTAGTGAATGATGAATGCTTTGGGCTGAATTCATAGACTTTCTTGCAATACATATAACATAGGTAAATAACCCATGAAATAAAATGACTTTACTTCATTGAATGGAGTTCCTATAATTCTTGAATTTCTCTATATTATGAAATTCCCATACTGTTGGGATAAGTTGAATTCTCTATTAGCTGCTAGTAGTCCATACCAGTTAGAACTACAATCTCTCCATAATCATATCAGTTTAGTCTCAGTCAGAATGCTAGAATCCTCATTGACATTCATAACATTGTCAATTGATCAGTTTGACTTCAGTCTTATTTCGAGGTGTCAATGGTGCCTCTCAGTTATCAGAACCACACTAAAATTTATAGATTTTGGCTCTGATCAGCCCCAGGATCCCAGTTCAGTTACAGCTTGTTCTTAGACGGTCACGACGCTTCCAGATAAGCAGTTCTGACCAGTCTAGAACCCAGTTTCAAAATCTAGTCTTATAAGACTCTCATGGTACATGCAGTTATATGTCCCTGACAAGTGTTGGACCCTAGTTTCGAGCTATCAGCTTAGTAGTTCAGTTTAGGTTTTCCAGTGGGAGTAGAACTTAGCACCAAACGGGCCAGGGTTCCAGCGACCCAGGTTCCCAGAACTATGTTGCCAGCATTGGTTATACTATTACTTGGTCTGATTGGCCCCAAACTTTTGTGATCACTTAGTTCATGCCTTTATACTCTGGCAAGGTATATTGGATCCTACTAGTGGGGTGTATACATTAGACTCCACGTCTAGAGTTTCTCATGACTTGAGAGTACACCCGGATCACAGACACGGGACTAGGAGTCCCGAGGGACCCCAAGTCAACCCATGGCATGAGCATAACACTAATTCATTCATATACAACAGAAAACATAACTTATCAATCATAACTAATGAAAATCGCATCATGAACTGTAAGGAACGACAAAACAAAGTACACTAATCAAGGACAAAATACTACACATAAGTCTGAAAGCCTCTAACCATGAAAGACGGGTTGAAGGTACAAGACCCCAACTAACCCAAACATTTTGAAAATATAAGACAATTAAACAAGTCTAAACATGAAGCCCTCGGATCATGAGGGCTCACCACCGCAAATTTAGCGAAACTGAGCACAAACTAGGGACGATGCTGAGCCTGCGAACAAGATCCTGAAAATATATGAGTCAGTACTCAGAAAGTACTGAGTATATAGTGTATGCAAAAAAATTCTTAAAAACATAAAAGTTATAAGAGTGGGGACATCATGATCATAAAATTGAAATCGTAAGTATAACATAAGGCTCAATATTTCCAAAAATATTCATAAACCCATCAAAGTCATAACATGTGGGGAAAACATTTCATAAATCATAACTTGAGCCAAAAGAACAAAATCATGCATATTTCAAACCATGAGGAACAATGGGAGATTTCTATAACCGACATACTCCACATAAGCACATATGAAGTCCGACTTGTACGCCTAGTTGGGAAACCGTTCATACCTTGCCAAGGGTATGAACCATGAATGGAGTAATATCACTCATGAAGGCCCCGTAGGGAGTAGGGGATAGTTACTGAGGAGGTCCCAAACATAATCCCATGGTGGATCGTAGTTTTGAGATTCGGGACTTAACCTGGACCCTGAACCTACTCGGTGTTAAGTACTACTCTCAAAACATGCAACGTGCTCATAGAAATTCATACATAACATGCACGACTAGTTTCATCGTAAAAATCACACCATGCTTGAGAGTTCATAATACTAGCTATGGAATTCGGGCTCGTGAGTCGGCCAAAGACATAGTTCATAAATCATACACAACATATGGGCATGGCCCAAAATCTTAATCATGCTTGAAATGCTTAATTTACGCGAAACATAACCATGCCAACATGAGAAATAGAAAATTTGAAGACATACTTGAAATTCAAAAATTCGTATTAAGCTTATGGAATCATCATGAACATGAATTTCACTAAAAATCCTTCATAATTGGGCATCCATGATTTTAGAGTTTTAAATCATTAAAATATAAAATATACAAGCAATATCAGCTCAAATACTTCAAAATCCGTGATTTAAACATACTACCATACTTTCATGTAAACTTGTGAGAAATCATGCAATTGGGTTAAGACCCACAATAATTTGGTAACTTAATCAAAGGAAATGGGAAGAAATGGGCATGGGTAGGGACTAAACTACCCATTCAAACCCCAAATACCTTTAAATTTCATGATTTCCTACTCCCTTGAAGAACCCTAAGTGAAAACCTCAAGAATCTTGATGAAAGTTGCTCGAAACCCTTCCTACTCCCTTCTCTAACACTTGTAATTGCTAAAATGAACTTAATAGGAGTTCATCACTTAAAGACCCTGTTCTGAACTAAAAATGATGGGGTTTAGGGCCCAAAAGCATAGAAAAGTCGAAATTTCCCTTTCTAAAATTTCCATGAAAAGCAGTTCTAGCCCCGACCACAAGTCGTGCCACGAGTCGTACTATCAAGTCACGACTCGTGGTTACCTCTCGTGGTCACTTCACCCTTTCTCCTAACATTCTGAATTTGGCCACGACTGGTATACCACAACTCGTACCACCATCCTATTGGTTGTATTGTCAACCGTGGTACCATCCACCCAAACCAATACGACATAACCAAAACTCCTCACCATGACTCGTTGCTTCATCCTACAAGTCATACCATGTCCCGTGACGACTCACTCTTGCACCATTGAGACATTCACCATGACTCCTAAGAATAAGTCGTACCTTATCAACACCGTTTCTAGGACCACCTGTGACACAACCTCAGGCTCCCAGTTTCCTCACGACCCGAGTCACGAGTCGTAGGTCCTCACCAGACTCGTAGCTCGAGCCGTACTGTTGCAAATTCCAGGTGTTCTGCAGTTTTCAACTTCAACTCCCGGGTCTATTTGTAGGCCCTTCCAGGGTGTTACAATATATCCCCCTTGGAAACATTCGTCCTCGAATGTAGGGAAATAACCAGAAAATGGAAACATACAATCACTATATATAGTTGCTAATCATTCAAGCCGAAAACTGATGAAACGAATACCCTCGAAAAGAACCACATAGCTGGTATGAGTTCAGACATCACTTACATACATCATATCATAAAACAAACTTATACACATGAATAGAACATGAAAAAAAAACTGAATGGAAATTTTAGGACAAATATCTCAAATTGAAACTAGGCCGATAGGGAACAAATGGGGGTATTTGGCCATCATATCCGCTTCAGCTTCACAATAGCTCCATCGACATGCTGGTTTCTCCATAACACCTTTACTAAAGATACTTCCTTGTTTCTCAACCTTCGAACCTGACGATCCAAGATTGCAATAGGGATCTCTTCATAACTGAGGCTATCCTTCACGCCAACACTTTCCACTGGAACCACTAAGGATGGATCTCCCATGCACTTCCTCAAGTGCGATACATGAAATACGGGGTGAACTGAAGCCAACTCTGAAGGTAACTCTAACTCATAGGCTACATTACCCACTCGCCTCACAATCCGATATGGGCCAACATAGTGGGGGCTGAGTTTTCCTTTCTTTCCAAATATCATCACTCCCTTCATGGGGATACCTTCAGAAACACCCAATCATCGACCTCGAACTCAAGCTCCCTTCTCCTCACATCTGCATAAGACTTTTGGAAACTTTGAGCTGTTTTCAGCCTTTCTCTTATTAACTGAACTTTTTCATAGCTTCATGGACTGAATCGGGTCCCACTAATGAAGTCTCATCGACTTCAAACAACGCAATGGGCGATCTACACCGTCGCCCGTAAAGAGCCTTGAACAGTGCCATCTGTATGCTGGAGTGGTAGCTGTTGTTGTAAGTGAACTCAACAAGAGGAAAATACTCATCCCAACTACCTTTGAAGTCAATAGTAAAAGCTCTCAAATATCCTTGAGGTCTAGATAGTACGCTCCACCAGACCATCTGTTTGCGAATGGAATGTCATGCTAAGCTTGACCTGGGTGCCAAGTCCCTTTTGAAAAGATCTCCAGAACTGAGAGGTGAATTGGGTACCTCTGTATGATATAATGGACAAGGGAACTCTATGCAATCTAACCAACTCTCATATGTATAACTTAGGATAATCTTCTGCTGGATTGGTGGTTTTGACCGATAGGAAATGAGCAGCCTTGGTCGAGCTGTCCACCACAACACAAATGGAGTCATACTGTCTACGAGTGCGGGGTAAACCTGTTACAAAGTCCATGTTGATCTCTTCCCACTTCTAAGTAGGAATGCTGATGTGTTGAAGTACACCCCCAGGTCTCTGATGCTCGACTTTCACCTATTGAAAATTCGAGCACTTGGCTACAAATTCTACAATATCCCTCTTCATGGCATTCCACCAGTTGATTTCCCGCAAGGCATGATACATTTTGGTGGCACCTAGATGGATAGAATATCTAGATCCATGAGCCTCATGCAACATCCAACTCATCAAATCCCCCACATTCGAAACACATAAGCGACCTTGATATCGAAGCACACCATCTCCCCTTTTGGAGAAGACGTCTACTTTCTGACTTCGACCAGCTTCCTTCAACTTTACCAATGTTGGATCTTCATCTTTTTTAGCCTTCACCTCCGCTACCAAGGACGACTCTGACCCGTTCTGAACTACTACCCAACCATCAGTCGAGTCGACTAGTCTAACTCCCAACCATGCAAGTCGATGTACCTGAAGATTTAGTTCCCTCTGTGTGAACACATATTGTAAACTCTTATGGTCTGTGAATACATCTACATGAACCCCATACAATTAGTGTCACCATATCTTCAAAGAAAATACCACCGCGTCCAACTCAAGATCATGGGTCGGGTAATTCTTCTTGTGAGTTTTCAACTGTTTGGATGCATATGATACGAGTTTCCTATGCTGCATCAATACACATCCCAGTCTGACCCTTGAGGCATCCCAATATACAATGAAGCCATCGGTACCCTCTAGTAAAGTCAACACCGGTGCTGAAGTGAGCTTGGCCTTCAATTCCTGGAAGCTCCTCTTGCAAGCCTCCGACCATTGGAACTTCACCTTTTTCTTAGTCAATCTAGTTAGTGGGGATACAATGGATGAGAAACCTTCCACGAACCTCCAATAGTGACCTGGTAAGCCCAAAAAGCTTCTGATCTCTGAAGGGTTTACCGATTTGGGCCAGTTCTTTACTGCCTCTATTTTTTGGGAATCCACCCTTATACCTTCGCTTGACACTACATGTCCCAAGAATGCAACTGATTCCAACCAGAATTCAAATTTGCTTAACTTGGTGTATAAATGGTTGTCCTTGAGGGTCTGGAGTGCCACCCTCAGGTGTGCGGCATGTTCCTCCTTGCTCCGGGAGTATATTAATATGTCGTCAATGAATACGATCACGAACATATCCAAATATGCCTTGAATATTCTGTTCATCAAATGCATACAAGTTGCAAGGGCATTGGTTAGTCCAAAAGACATAACAATGAATTCATAGTGGCCATACCATTTTCTAAAAGAAGTCTTCGGGATGTCGCTCTCCCGGACTCTGAGCTGGTGATAACCGGACCTGAGATCTATCTTAGCGAAGTATTTGGCACCGTGAAGCTGATCGAATAAGTCATCAATCCTAGTTAAGGAATATTTATTCTTGATGGTGACCTTGTTCAACTGTCTATAGTCGGAACCATATTTCTTCCGGACAAACAACACTAGGGCACCCCATGGAGACTTACTCGATCTAATGAAACCCTTATCCAGCAAATCCTTTAACTTCTCCTTTAACTCTTTTAGCTCAGTTGGGGCCATTCGGTAGGGAGGAATTGATATGGGCTGCATGTCGAGTAAAAGGTCAATCTCAAAATGAATCTCTCTCTCCGGAGGGACACTTGGTAGGTCATCTGGAAATACCTCCGGATATTCACCCACCACGGGGACTGACTGAATGGTCGGGGTATCGGACACGACATCCTTAACCCTAACCAAGTGGTAAATACAACCCTTAGATATCATTTTTTGGGCCTTGATATAGGAGATAAAGCGACCTACATGTACCGCTTAACCACCCCTCCATTCTAAAATTAGTTCATCTGCATATTGAAACTCCACTGCCCGAGTTCTATAGTTGACAGAAGCATAACATGCAAACAACCAATCCATGCCTAAGATAATGTCAATATTAGTCATAGATAATTCTACTTAGTCTACCGAAGTAACCTTATGCAACACTTTAATAGGGCAACCTCTATATACCCGCCTCGCTACAATAAAATCACCAATCGGGGTAGAGACAGAAAATGGTTCGGACAAGATTTCAGAACTGACTCCAATGTGACTAGCAATGTAAGGTTTCACAAAAGATAGTGTGGCTCCAAGATCTAATAAAGCATAAGCATCAATGTGAAAAAATAGCAACATAACCGTAACCACATCGGGAGAAGTCTCTTGCTCCTCTTGAGAGCCAAGTGCATAAAACCAGTTTTGGCGCTGGATGCCAGCTGAGCCAGTTGGAGCACCCTACTAAGTCTGACATGCTACTGGGATGGCTGAACTGGCTGCTGAAGTGCGGGCTCCACTACCCCTTGACCTAGTTGCGGGGAAATCCCTAAGTATGTGTCCAGGTTTGCCACACCCGAAACAAGTGTCTGATCCCACCAAACATTTCACTGGGTGGTTCTTGCCACAAGTAGCACAAGATAGGAATGTGCGCTCTGTGCCATGCTATTTTGACTCCTTAAACCTGAGGCCCTACTCCTCTGACTGTCCTGTGGCCTCGATGGAGTACTGGCTGAAGATGGTGTTGGTGTAGTGGGCCTGTGCTGGGACTGCTGGTGAAATTCACCCCTTGGCTTAGGATGGGAGAACCTGTGGCTATTAGTTCTGGCCCTCTTGGCCTCTCTTTGCCTCATGTGAGCTGCTTCCATCTGCTGGGCATACAGGACCATCTGTGGGTAGTCCATATCCTGATGTAGCATGGTTGTTCTGCAGCCCTTATCCAGATACTCAGCTACTCCCTGCATGAATCTGCTCACCCACACCCTCTGATCCATCACTAACTCCGGGGCATTGTCGAGACTGCGTAGCAGTGGCGCCAAAAACTTGTTGACGACTATGCCCAAGCGCACACGCAAGTGTACATGGTCTTACAAGTAATACAGTGGCCCTTTTTAAGAGCCGGATGTCGAACCCACATGGACTGGACCAATTCAGCTAATTATCAAGTTTAAGTGTAATATTAACTTTCACAAGTGTTGATTTCGACTTTTTTGATAAAGATTAATTAAGTCTAGGGGTGGTCACAGAAATACTTTGAAATCATTCAAGAAGCAACTAGAGCTAACGTCGGATAATCATGCGATACTACGCTTTATAATGGTTTAAGTATGGAATTATCAATTGTTGTCTCACATAATTACAATTGCATGTTCATGGTCTTTCGAGCCTCTAAACACGACAAACTAGCCTCACAACTACATCGTTGAGCGGGGATGTGACATTCTAGTTCGTGGGCAATTCAATTATGTGGATGTGGTTTGTGGGGTTTATGCTCTTGATTAGGGACTTCCGTACCTCTAATCATTTAACCAAACTTAGCTTCACAACTACTTCTACGTGTGGTGATGTGATAATTCTAAGATGGTGTCGAGCTCATCCTGTTTTAGTAACCAAGCAAGGCAAATTAGGTATAATTTCTTATCCTAACCGCGAATTATATCGTAAGATACAAACTTGCTCCCTACATTCTTTGTTCTTGCCTAGGTTTACTTTTTCAAGCTTTTACCTAGGTGTAACGTGTGTGTTTTCATGGTGATCTATCATAAAAATAAAAATAATTAGTAGCAACATTGAGGAGATGTTGCTGAAAATCATGGAGACCCAGACTCAGTTAGCAGAAAATCAGGCGAGGATGGCATTAGACTTTAAGAATCAGGAATTGGCCACCCGCAATCTTGAAAAGAAGATGGGTCTGATAGTAGCTGCTCAAAACATGAGACTGCAGGGAGGACTACCAAGTGACACAAATCCTAACCCCCGTCAAGTCAATGCCATCAGTCTGAGGAGCGGCAAGAAATTAGCTAATGCAGTGCCAGGCAGCTAGCTCAACCCTAGAGGAAGGGTTCTCCCTTCACTCCTTGGCAGTTTTTCAGAAATATTACGTGACAAAATGTTTTTAGGAGCTAAGGGTTTAATTTATAGTAAATAGGGAATGTGCCAATTTTTTCCTGTTGTGGAATGGCTCCGTGGCACGGAGGTGAACGCACCAATTTGCCTCCGTGGCGCGGAGGTAACGCGAATGCACATTGGAAATCGCCTTAGAATGACATTAGGCCGAGGCATGGTGCGATGGCCAATGTGGCACGGCGCATGTGCTGAACGATGGCCTGCGTGACACGGCCTTGACACGCTGCAGTGCCCAGCGTGGCACGGCGCTGGCGCGTAGGCGCCCTGAAGTTGCTGCCTTCTCTGCATGGCATTGGCGTGGCACGGCGCTGGGCGCGGTACACGCACAGTGTGGCATGCTGCCTGGCACGGCTGGCCTTGCCATGGTTTGCTTCCTTGCCGACTTTTGCAATTTGCTTCCAATTCCATTCCTCCCACTTCACCCATCATTATTTGGTCCCTCAAATGCATTTTTTACCTACAAAACAAGGACTAATCATGTTGGATAGTACATATCCAAATTTACATAAAATCACATGAGAATGTAAATGCATACATAGACAAACATGACTAAACTAAGTTATAAAATAGCACTTGGGCACACAATTTTGCCCAAGATCAGGCACATTTTGACCGGCGAGTGAACTCAAGTGAATATTCCATCACCATCATCTTTCCTTGCTTAAGGTTAACAAACTCAGTTGCTTTCAATTCCCTCATCTCCCAAGAAAAGAACCTGTTGAGAAAGGCCATGTGGAACTCATCCCCACTGATAGGGACGACTCTCGCCGTCGTGCTGTCCTTCCATTGCTTGAACCAAATGAAGGCGACCTCGTTCAATCTATATGAGGCCAAGTCCATGCGATCCTCATTTGTCACCCCCATCACCTGAGTGACCTTCAAGATTCCCTCAATAAACTAGTGTGGATCCTCGTCCACCCTTGCCCGTGTGAACTCGGGAGTGTTCATCCTCAAAAAGTCTCTAATCCGAGCCGCCGCTGCATTGTCATTCTAAGGAATAGGTGCAATAGCCTGCTGGTTAACCTGAGCCGTCAAGGCATGCGCCAGCTTTTGAATAGCCGCCCGAAACTCGGCATGGGCTGTGGGCTCGGGTGCTTGGGCCTCCTGAACAGGTGGGGCTTGCTGACGCCCATCATCATTGCCACCCCCGTGGCCTTCATCATTTTTGTTCCTCCTTCATATTATCCTTCTGAGAGACATAAATTTTCTACAGTCACGAACAGTACGAATTAGAAAGAGGGATAGATTTTGACCGCACGACATAGATCTTGAAAGAAGGGAATATTTCTTAAAAGTTTAGTAGCCTCTTCGTCATAAGTGTGGAGCGCTTCACACCCATGATAAAGACTCTACTTAACGCGGTTTTCAAACTCCCTAGGACACTTCTAAACCTATTGCTCTGATACCAAGTTTGTCATGACCCGAGAGTACACCCGGATCGTAGACACGGGACAAGGAGCCCCGAGAGACCCCAAGTTAATCCATGGCATGAGCATAACACTAATTCATTCATATACAGTGGAAAACTTAACTTATCAATCATAACTAACTGAAAATCGCATCATGAACTGTAAGGAATGAAAAAATGAAGTGCATTCATCAAGGACAAAATACTACACATAAGTATGAAAGCCTCTAATCATAAAAGACAAGTTGAAGGAAAAAGACCCTACCTAACCCAAACATTTTGAAAACATAAGACAATTAAACAAGTCTGAACATGAAGCTCTCGGATCATGAGGACTCACCACTGGAGATTTATCGAAACTGAGCACAAACTAGGGACGATGCTGAGCCTGCGAACCAGATCCTGAAAATATATGGGTCAGTACTCGGAAAGTACTGAGTATGTAAGGTATAAAAAACAATGCTTAAAGACATAAAAATTATAGGAGTTGGGACATCATGATCATAAAATTGAAATAGTAAGTATATCGTAAGGCTCAATATTTCCAAAAATACTTATAAACCCATCAAAGTCATAACATGCGGGGAAAACATTTCATAAATCATAACATGATCCAAAAGAACAAAATCATGCATATTTCAAACCACGAGGAACAATGAGAGATTTCTATAACCGACATACTCCACATGAGCAGACATGAAGTCCGACTTGTATGCCTAGTCGGGAGACCGTTCATACCTTTCCAAGGGTATGAACCATGAAAGGCGTTATATCAATCATGAAGGCCCCGTAGGGCATAGGGGATAGTCACTAAGGAGGTCCCAAACATAATCCTATGGTGGCACATAGTTTTGAGATTCAGGGCGTAACCTGGGCCCCGAACCTACTTGGTGTTAAGTACTACTCCCAAAACATGCAACGTGCTCATAGAAATTCATACACAACATGCACAACTAGTTT
Organism: Datura wrightii; assembly: GCA_035772735.1. Lineage (NCBI taxonomy): Eukaryota > Viridiplantae > Streptophyta > Magnoliopsida > Solanales > Solanaceae > Datura > Datura wrightii. Next base: position 121,082,407 of record JASDFA010000016.1, read on the forward strand.
CATCGTGAAAATCATACCATGCTTGAGAGTTCATAATACTAGCGGTGGAATTTGTGCCCGTGAGTCGGCCAAAGACATAGTTCATAAATCATACACAACATATGGGCATGGCCCAAAATCATAATCATGATTGAAATGCTTAATTTATGCGAAACAGAACCATGTCAACATGAGAAATAGAAAACTTGAAGACATGCTTGAAATTCAAAAATTCATATTAAGCTTGTGGAATCATCATGAACATGAATTTCACTAAAAATCCTTCATAATTGAGCATCCATGCTTTCAGAGTTTTAAATCATGAAATATAAAATATACAACCAATATCAGCCCTAATACTTCAAAATTCGTAATTTAAACATACTACCACATTTTCATGTAAACTTGTGAGAATTTATGCAATTGGCTTAAGTCCCACAAGAATTTGGTAACTTAATCGTAGGAAATGGGAAGAAATGGACATGGGTAGGGACTAAACTACCCATTCAAACCCCACATACCTGGAAATTTCGTGATTTTCTACTCCCTTTAATAACCCTAAGTGAAAACTTCAAGAATCTTGAAGAAAGTTTCTTGAAACCCTTCCTTCTCCCTTCTCTAAAAACTTCAAGAATCTTGAAGAAAGTTTCTTGAAACCCTTCCTTCTCCCTTCTCTAACACTTGTGATTGCTAAAATGAACTTAACAGGAGTTTTCATCCCTTAAAGTCCCTGTTCTGACCTCAAGATGACGGAGTTTAGGGCCCAAATGTGTAGAAAAGTCAAAATTTCCATTACTGAAATTTCCCTTAAAAGCAGTTCTGGCCCCGACCACGAGTCCTGCCACGAGTCATCCCATCAAGTCATGGCTCATGGTTACCTCTCATGGTTACTTCACCCTTTCTCCTAACTTTCTGAATTTGGCCACGACTGCTATACCACGACTCGTACCACCATCATATGGATCATACTGTCAACCATGATACCATCCACCCAATCCAGTACGACTTAACCACAACTCCTCACCACGACTCGTTGCTTCTTCCTATGAGTCATACCATACCCGTGACGACTCACTCAGGCACAAATGAGACATTCACCATGACTCCTAACCACAAGTCGTACCTTATTACCACAGTTCATAGGACCACCTGTGACACAACCTCAGGCTCCCGGTTTTCTCACGGCTCGAGTCACGAGTCGTAGGTCCTCACCTTTAGTCATACCTCAAGTCATACTAGTGCAATTCTAGGTTTTCTGTAGTTTTAGACTTCAACTCCCAGGTCTATACGTAGGCCCTTTCGGGGTGTTACACTTACGTGGTTAAATGTCGGTTTTAGCCTCTCCCACTAGTCAGTCTAGTGCAGTTACAAAATAAGCAGCTCAGTTCAGTTGTAGTCCTAAGTTTAACTCAGTTTAGTACAATATCTCAACCTCAGGGTTTCAGACTTAGGGCACATCCTTGACCATTAGACAGTGTCTTCTTGACCATTTCTGATTATATCAGTAGTTCAGTCAGCTTGCCTTTTGGTCATTGCATGTCATTTCAGCTTAGACTTTATTTTCAGTTATGTTTCTCCCGCTTACTCAGTACATTCAAAGTACTGACGCATACTTTTATGCTGTATCGTTTCATGATACAGTTGTAGGTTCTCAGACCCAGCACCGTTAGTTGCTGCAGTTCAGATTTTCCGTTGCAGTAGTTGAAGTGTGAGTCCTTATCATCTGAGGGCACTATTTTCCTTCTTTTAGTCATGTATTAGTTTCATTTAGACTTAGAGTTAGCTGGGGGCTTGTCCCAGCAACTCCTCAATTAGATGGCTTTCAGACAGACATGATTTTCAGATTTATCAGTATTATTCTATTGTTTGAACTTTATGTTTTTAGACTTGCCTCTAATGAATATTTTATGATATTATCTCAAAGTTCTAATGTGCATGTTTACTCAGAATGCTAGTAACTGATAGACCAGGGGTTGATTTGGGGTCACTTGTGGCTTCAAGTACCATGTTACGCCTAGGGTGTAGGCTCGGGGTGTGACATAGATTGTCCTAGCATGACCTTCAGCCTATTGCTTAGGTCACCCAGGCCTCGTCCTTTTCTTTCTAAGCTGAAGGAGGTTGTAGTCACTTCCAGGACCTTCTGTCCAGGTGTAAGCATACGAGGTATGGCTAGTGGCAATTTTATAGACTGTTATAGGGACTAGTAGTGGTCGCGTTAGGCCTATAGGGCTAGATATGCCTTTTGAGTGACTAGATATATGGATTGTAGTATAGTACCCTAGTTGGCGTAAATCATATTTCGTACTGCCTCTCGCCATGAATAGCTAAGAGGCTTAGTTGTACGAATGACTTACATAATTATACACTACTTATGGAGATATTGAATCGCTTATGGAGCCATATATTATTTATCAGGACTAAAGTGATGCCTACGGGGCCATATTAAAGTCTATTCACTTATGGACTTCTTCTACGCCGCAGTGGCATTACAGACCCTTCGTAGAGCCTTGTGTGCTCGGGGTGCAAGAATAGGGGCACGAAAGGCCCAAACTCAATTATAGGATCCTAGAAGGCTCTGGTATAGTCTCTCTCCCATTTAATTTGTCATGCCTACATTGGGGACAATTTAGCCTTTAAGTTGGGGGTGGGATGAGTGTTTTATATGAGGGGTCATTTGTGTCTTATTTGGTTGATGTTTTATGTAGCCCTTGTCAGGCTTTTGTTCTTTTTATCTAATGAAGAGGGTGCGTCTTTGTCGGGCTAAATATTATTAATATTGTTGATGGTTGCCCTTGTTGGGCTGGTGGTGTTGATAAAATTTTGAACGTATGAAATAAATGATGTTAGTGTGTTAGTGCTGAAAAATGGGTCCTTGATTTGAATTGTCAAATGTTGTTTTGTGACCCAAAATCTTTTATTTGCCTGCGTAAATAGTAGAATAGTAATCAAACTGCTAGGGTTTTCTTCCTACCACGGTTCTTTCCCAAGGAGCATTTTTCTTGTTCTTTTCCTTTGTTGTCGAACCGGGTTGGCACTTTCCTATGATAGATCATGAGGCGACTTTCTTAAGGAAATGCCATGTCTTTCTTGAGTCTTCTGTGGAGCTGTTTGAGAGGTACCACCAAAAATTTTGAAATGTGGCATGAAAATGAGAAATGAAAAAAATAGGCATTTGAAATGAAATGTAGCACTCTTTTGTCAGACATTGTAGATTCCTTATTTGGCTTATAAATTCGTTTTCTCTAATGTCTTGAATAAATATCTTGTGATGATAATGACTTTTGTTGAATCTTTGGGTGTGATGCCTGGTGTGATAAGGATCTTTTAAAATCTCATTTAAAGCTTCTTATCTAGAATTTTTCCTAAGTATGACTTAAGGAGAAATTCTAGATGTAGTTGCACTTAGAACATGATTTTAGGCGTTCATTTGACCAGTCACTCTACCCAAAATGGCCTCCAAAAATGTCGTTCATTGCTAGACAATGTTGAGCCTTTTGAACTATTTATTTTTTAGAAATCGCATTACAAGCTAATATCCCTTTTTATCCCCTCTTCTTGGCACCATTCCTTCCCAATTGCTAGTGGTGACATAATGAGAAAAAAATGGGGGCTGAAGACCCAAAGGCCTAGGGAGAGATAAGGAAATTTGTGAGTAAGAGGAAAAGAGCTTAAGTTTGGGGGTTTTCAAGAAAGGGGGATGTATAAGAAACATAAATCTGAAGTAGCACCAAATGGTGAGAAAAAGAATGAAATGATGAGCTAAGGAATCTTAAGATACCAAAAGAGAAAAGAGAAGTGAAGTGGTGTTACCTCTTGATTATACAAGGCTTAATGTGATAGCCAAAGGAGCTACAAGGAAGATCTTTGAATAATACAAGAAAAAAAATGGTTGCAAATGGAGGAATAAGGTGGAGCGATATAAAAAGTCAGATGGGAAGGGTTGAAGTGTACACATAAAGGCATTAGGGAGGATCTAGTTACTAGATCCAGATAATTGTCTTACCATTACCCCTAGCCTTCATCATGACCAGCAAGTCCTAATTGATTTTGAGTGTAGTTGTTCTTCATTAGTGGCGAATTACAAAAAGGACAAGCCTATAGGTCGATTTTTATGCAGGAAGATTTCTTTTGGGAGAGTGAGTGTAATCATCTTTTTCTAAAATCCCTTGTGTATGCATTAATTCATGATAGATAAGAGGGATTCTCTCTTTGCTAAGTGGCATCAGTCCTTTTGAGGACACACTTGCATTAAGGTAAAGGTATGATCAAGGCATGATTAGTGCAAGCTCTAAGGAAAACTTAGAATGTGTAGTGATTATGAATTGAGATACTATGTCTATTTCTTTGGATAAGTCATGCCTTTGTTTTGCAAAATGAAAGCATTTGTGAATCATGTGCTTGAATTGTGGTGGCCTCTTGAAATGTTTCCATATATTTTTCTTTGATTTCTTTGGGGAATTTGCTTCTCTTTTTCAGTGAGATGGTGAGAATTTTTTGGGTTGTCATGGATTAAGTGATCATTGATGTCTAAACTCTCGTGGAGTGGCATGTTTCTTGACTGATAAGAATTGCATTACTTGAGGACAAGAAATGGTTCAACTTTGGGGGTTTAATGCGATGGTAATCTACCAACTCATTAGACTCTTTAGTATGAGATTTAGCTTAGCTTTCAAGTCATTTAGATGAATTTTATTCTATTTTTTCCTTTTTATGTGCAGGTATCTGAGTTGAAGAGAAAGAGCAAGAAGTGGAGTAAAAAAAGATGAAACCACATCACAAGCCTAATGATCATTTTTAATCCCCCTCTTTGGCAAGCATCCTCCCTAATTCCTAGTGATGAAACAATAAATCATGGAGGATTCAAGCCCAAGAAATAGGGAGAGATAAGGAAATGAATGTGAAATGAGGCAAAAGCCTAACTTTGGGGGTCTGCAAGAGTAGCGGGAAAAATGAGAAGCCTAAAATTGAGTAGCTCCAAAATTATGATGAGAATGAATGAATCGATGGGTTGAAAGACCTCTAATCATCAAAAGAGTAAGAATAGTAAAACTATGCTATCTCTTGCATAAGATAAGGCTAAATGTGAAATCCATAGGTGTTATAAGGGTGGATTATGTTACACAAAAGATGAAGATGATGAACAATGAGGAATAAGGTGGAGTTATCTCAATAAAAGTGTTTGTAAAGGCATTAGGGAGGCCTTAGTCACTAAAGGTAAATATTTTTCATACCCTTGCCCCTAGCCTTTATTATGACCCACAAGTCCAAAAAGGGAGGTGTATGTTGTACATTTACCAATCACTAAAATAATAAAATGTGTTGTCTAAATTCCAGGTAAACACCTCCAAGAAATGGCTAAGTGTGAAGGAATGTAGTATTCCATATGCAGCGCAGCTCAAGGAAATATTATACTTCGATTTGGCATATGCTAAGAGAGCATAGAAGAATAAAGAAATAGAAAATAGCTAAGGATGAAAGCTGTTAGGAGCCTCACGGAGAAAAGCTCAAAGCGAGCTCCCATATTGCGATGGAGCTCGTGCCATGAGACGTAGAGTATGAAGGGCGAATTTTTGCAAAGTGTGTCGACAATATGAAGGCCTAGTGGAGTTAGATTAACAGTGAGACAATTCCTCAGTCTCAAGCTCGCGTAGTGAGGGAGATACATAAAAGAAGGTGAAGAAATTACTAAGTGTGAGAGTATGCTAGGCCTCGCAGAGTAAAGCCCATCGTGAGGCCTCTCCTTGCCTTGGAGCTTGCGCTACATGCACGGGATTTATTTTTTATTCTGAAAATGAAAGTTCACACAATTATTGGTAGGTCTTTGGAAAGTTTACCACTTACTATAAAACGACTCCTTCGCCTCTTTTTGGAGGTAGCAGGAATTTGAAATGAGCAGAGTCTCACAACTAGGATTTATTCTCCTTCTTATTTTGTTTTCTAATTATGAAACATAACTTGAATGTTTGTGGTTGTAATATAAATATGAGTGGCTAAACACCCTTATTCTGGGGCTATGGAAAAATATGACTTTTGTAACCTACTTGAGTAATATGGTTTTCTTTATCTTCTAAGTTATTTAATTGATTTTACATTCATAGTTTGATGATACGGAACTAGCAAGGTATAGCCTTAGTCTTTGCAAAACTTCGAGACAGGAAAGTAAACTGGAATCAATTAAAATAAGATCCTTAAAAGGAAACTATTTGCATTTAGAATAGAAATATACCTAGACTGCCTATTTAGTTCATATATGGAGTTTAAATGCATTCTTGTTATGTACATGACATAGATATATAGTTATTTAAGTAATCTAATAAGAGAGTTAGAGTCTCGAGAGAGTTGTAATCATACTTCCACCTTGTGAATTAGCAATCTAGATAATGTTATCATATTATAGAACTACATTAGCAACAACAATGCGGAAATATACGATAGTCTTAGAATTCTTCTATTATTGCAAGATTAATATAATATCTATCACATTTTATTGTTTGAATAGAGGTTACAAAATCTTCAAACTAAATCCCTTTGAAATCACTAGTCAACAATTAACAGTAGCATATCTTTAATACTTTATCGACAATATGTCCTGATGTCATTCAAATCCACTCCCAATCTCGAATAATGTAAACGGTAGCTAGAAATATTGAACCCAAGAATGAGTTGGGGTCGAATCCCGTAGACACTATGCTAAGCCAATGATGTCGCCAAGTGCACATGCAAGTGTATGTGGTCATCAAGTAATATAGAACGGTGAAGTCCAGATATTATACCCACAGAGACTTGCTAGATTAATTGTTTAGTTTGAACCTTTATTTCACTATTCAATAAAAATAGAATTAATGTTTGGAAAATGTTTTGAGAGTACATTCTACTAAAACATGAAATAGAACTAAAATCTAATAAAAGAAATTGTTTGAAACCTACTCTATGCTTTATTTAACCCTCATTCATTCCCACTTCCAAGTTCAACCAATAAACAAAAGATTATATTCGAAAGTTGATCAGACTAACGAATAAACATTAAATCAAGTAAGCATAAGCAATTAAGATTAAGGGTGTTTAGCCACTAATATTCAAGAGTAAACCTATAAGAATCATCATTTGAAAAACAAAAAGTAAACTTTAATGATGAAAAACCTAAGAAGAAAATAGAACTTCTTATCTCTTGTTCTTCCCCACAAAACGTCGTATATCCCCTAGCAAATGCCCTAGAGATCTATTTATAAGCTTTGTAAGAAATTCCCTTTTTTCCCTTATGTAACTTAGCTTTTGGACTTAGAAAAATAACTCCTGAACAGATATTGGTGCACCACTTCACCCATTTCTCCAGACATGGGTTGAATTTCTTCTAAAGTTTGTCTCCTAGCGTGCCACTTTAGCCATTTCACCTAGGTGTTAATCAAAATTCTATATTTCAAGTGTTGGCGCGCCACTTCTATCAATGCATTGGAGTGTTAGAAATTTTTTTGGAGTTTTATTCCTCTCTGGCACGCCATTTTAGCTATCTCGCCAGAGTGTTAGAATTTTCCTTGTGCAATTTAGGCTCTAGTGTGACACTTATCTCAAAGCACCAGCTTGGTTTTTTCCAGGAACACCTCCAATGTTGTTCCAAAGCTCCAAATCTTCCTTTATAGCTCTTTTCAGGTTGATTTCCACCATATTCACATATTATGAATACACGCATAATCCATAGAATAATACTCAATGAGATGATAAAAGTATTGAAATGCGAGGAAAATAGAGACTAAATTGTGTACTTTTGGCCTCTCATCACCACCCCACACTTAGGCCCATGCTCTTCCTCGAGCAAGAAACTTAAGCTCTATACCTTATTCCTATATGGACTTACAACAATTGAACAGGTTCGCTCAAGCTTCAACTACTATGACCACATATATATTGCAAGTTTCAACAGCAACATGCCTTATTTTTCCAAATAAGCTCAAGAGCAACCTTTTAAGATGACCTAACCTCAAGAACTGACTCAAGCTCTTTGAATATTTGCTAACAAACATTTGTCACCTAACTAAGAAATCAAACATTTTACCTATCCTATGTCAACCATGTGCCCTCACAAACAAGAGAACTGCCCACATTTTCTCAGAAGAATACGAAAGAACCACATATATGGGCATGTAAATAAAGAAATTCATGCTCACTTCCAAAGAACTTCTCACACAATATATGATGAACCGTAGGTTTGCCCTTAGTGTAAGTAGCCCACTAATATAATAATATCAAAAAGATAGAATCATGTAGGTCTTAAATGGTTATAATGTAGGTTGAGGGACAGGTAGAGATTATTTGGCCAGAATAATGACTAACCTCCTAAGAGCTTTAATCCTTCACAACATTTTTCAATATTTAGCATACTCTTTGATATCCTTACTTTACTCCTTATGCCTTTACTTGATTGAATATTTTGCGATGTGGGAGACTAGTAGGGAGTTCATGGTAATATTTTTTCTTTTCAGACTATTTATTCACTATCTCATCTCCCTACTAACATCTCCTTCCTTGTTTTACACTTTTCACCTTTTAGATTATCTTCTAACTTCCATACTTTAGCTTCCAATTTTTTTCCTTCCCTTCTGCTCCTTTCATACAAAATTTCTCTTTTTCAATTTAACGTACCTTAGGAGTTATTTTGATAAAATAAAGGTCAATAAAACAAAAAGGGATTTAGCTTTTAACGTGGCTACCACAAGAATAGGCTAAAGGCTAAACAGGCTAACTAAGGATATCACGAATGGGTACGTAATTCATAGGATAAAAGTAGGCTAATCAAAAACCCCTATATTATCTTCTAAATTCAATAATCTTCATTTCGTTTAACACACACACTGGGCATGTTCTAGATATCAATATGAAAGAATGGAATGTATGCAAATCATCTCACAAACACATGGTACCTTTTCAACTTAAGACAAATTTATGTAGACTCTCAATTAGGCAAACAATAGAAAGAATTCCATATCAACCCAATACAATCACACAAGTGTCTAGAAAATGAGCCTAGGTATCTCCAAAGAAGTTATTCGTACTTTTTTTCATGGCACATTTTAAACATTCAAAATAAATAATTGCATCTTTGGTTAAATTAGCACATAACTCGAGCACCTAGCATTCGAATGGGTTCCAAATGACTAACTATCCTCAAGATGGTGTTATACCTCAAAAGGTTAAAGATCAAACCAGGGATCTATAACAGGAAAATTGTGAAATTGATGTTGCAAGCACAGGATGAGTCGTGGGACGAATTGTGAGAAAACCTGCGGGAAGTGAAGGACTGAGGTCCCCACGAGTGAGGGAACGACTCATGGTAATCCACCACGTGTCGTCATGTGAATCATGGGGTGGTGTGGGAATATAGATAGAGGAGATGTCCAGTGTATATAACGGACGGGACCCCACGAGTCATGTTCTGTCCCAATGACTCCTTAGGTGAGTCATGAGCAATTAGGATGATTTCCACTGATGTTAAGGAAGTGTACTTGATAGGAGGTCACCACGAGTCAAGGTCACTGGGGACGAGTCGATAAGTCCCTCTTTATGTGTCCCAGAAGTTTAGTTAACCACTACACTTGATAGGAGACTGGACAAGTCGTTGCCCGTCCTGACGAATCGTCAGGTCACCCGTTAGGGTCACCTCACAATTATTTTCTGCGAAATAGTAAGGGATTTCTCATAATTTCCTAAGACCTATAGTACATCATTTAAGGCTTATTTTAGTGGGTTTTAAGCAAGCTAAAAACCTATTCCAACCCATTCTTCCCATTCGTGCAAGTTTGAAGGTTTAAGAGGAGATTCAAGACAAAATCTCAAGGGTTCCATTGGAATCTCAGCTTGGGCTATTAGAGGGTGTTAGAATCCACTATTCCCAGGTATGTAAGTCTATGAGTGGTGGTGGGCCCGCAAGTGTACGGGTCGTACAAGTAATATAGTGGCTCTTTTTAAGAGCTGGATGTCAAACCCACAGGGACTGGACCAATTCAGCTAACTACCAAGTTCAGGTGTGATATTAAATGCTGCAAGTGTTGATTATAGACTATTTTGATAAAATTAATTAAGTCTAGATGTGGTCAACGAAATACTTTGAATTCATTCAAGGAGAAACTAGAGTTAAAGCTGGATAATCATGCAATACTACGATTTGCAATGTTTTAAGTATGAAACTATCGATTGTTGTCTCACATAATTGCAGTTGCATGTTGATGGTCTTTCGAGCCTCTAAACACGACAAACTAGCCTCACAACTACATCGTTGAGCAGGGATGTGACATTCTAGTTCATGGGCAATTCAATTACGTGGATGTGGTTTGTGGGGTTTATGCTCTTGATTAGGGACTTTCGTACCTCTAATAATTTAACCGACTTAGCTTCACAACTACTTCTACGAGTTGTGATGTGATAATTCTATGTTGGTGTCTAGCTCATCCCGTTTTAATAACCAAGAAAGACCAATTAGGTATATTTTCTTATCCTAACCGCGAATTATATCGTAAGATACAAACTTGCTGCCTACATTCTTTGTTCTTGCCTAGGTTTACTTTCTCAAGCTTTTACCTACGTGTAATGTGTGTGTTTTTGGTGATCAATCAAAAAAACAACCATAATTAAGAATGTAAGAAAAAAGGACGATCAATAACTTAAAACAAAAACAAAATCATGTATTCACAATCATACCATGTGTTTTCAACCCTAGAGGGAGGGTTCTAGCCACTCAAGTTTGTATAATTACAAGAAAACATATTTAAAGTAACATACTTACAAGAATTGGTAGAAGAGAAGATGAAATTGATGAATCCTAGGTGAGTTCTCCCACTTTTCCCTCACTCCTTGGCAATTTTTCAAAATAATTTCGTAACTAAATGATTTTAGGAGCTAAGGGACCTATTTATAGTAAATGTGAGGTGTATAAAATTATTCCCGACATGAACTAGCTCTGTGGCATGGAGGTTATCGCGCCAATATGCCTCCGTGACACGGAGGCATAGCGTAGGGAATCTAGAAATCAAAATTGTCGCCAAGCAGCAGCTGTCCGCATTGGCAGCTATCACGCTGCTTGTGCAGCGTGTTAGGTGGTGTGTCACGGCCCTTGTCGCGCAGCCTTCCTGCCGTGGCACTTTGCCAACGCGCTGTTTCGAGCATGCTCCTTGCCGACGTTTGCGTTTTACTTCCGATTCCATGCCTCTACTTCACCAACTCATGGATTAATTCCTTAAATTCATTCCAAACCTAAAAAAACAAGAACTAATCATGTTGATTAGTATATATATTCAAATTTACATAAAATTACATGAGAATGTATATAAATAAGTAGCTAAACAAGACAAAACTAAGTTGTAAAGTATCCTTTGGGCATGCTATTTTTCCCAAGATCACCTACCCCATACTTAAAGCCTTGTTCGTCCTCGAACAACCCTTTTACATCTCATGTAAATGGAGACTCGCACATAACTAATTTACCAAGACAATTCAAGCTACGGCTATAATGATTATTTAAGATAGCAAGTAAAAAATAGAGCTTGCACGATTTAATCATTGAAATCAAATACAACTATGTTAAGACTTCCTAACCTCAAGAATCAACTCTCAATCTTGGCAAACTCATGCAAATCAACCGATCAAGAAATCCGACATGAATGTTATCTCTCATAAAATGTGTGCCCTCACAACACAAGAGAGTTACCCATTTTTACTCACAAAAATTTCAAATCACAACATGTATGGGTATATATATAAAATTACGCTCACTCTCTCAAAGAATTCACATGCATCATGTAGTGAACCATAACCTTGCCCTTAGTGTTTTACTCCACTAATTTAAGGATGTATGAACGTAAGATCAAGTAGGACTTAATGGGTTGCAATGTAAGCGAAGGGACGGGTAAGTACTATTCTGGCCAGTAATAGTGACTATCTTCCACAAGCGCTTTTAATACATCCAACATTCATTAAGGATATCTCTTTTCTTACTTCCTCCTCATTCTTTTCAATCTTGAAGTTTCTCTTCTTGTTCCCATTTCTTTAAGCACACTCAACTTAGTAGTAAGGAGTACTTAAGCAATTTTTTTCATTCATTTATTTTCTTACTCCCTACTAATAATCAACCATTTTCACACAAGTGCACCTTTGTCCTTTTCTAAACTTTCACAACTTCTACTTTTCCTTCTTTTTCACGCTTCTCACTCCTTCACTCTTTGGAATTTTTCACTTAAGCGCTTCGAAGTTTTGGATCAAATTCAAAGCTAATGAAAGAAAAGGATTAAGCTTATGTTGTAGCTATCAAATAATAGGCTTAAGGATGAATGGGGCTAACTAGGATTAAATATTCAAGGTAGGTAAAGTGAGGGATAACATTTAGGTTCAGTCAAAGAAATGCCTAAATCATCTCTGCAGTTCACATCCTTCATTTCGTTTTATATACACACCAGGCAAGTTCTAGACACTCCACAGTAGCATGGAATATTCGAAAAACTTACACTCATAGCACATGCTCAATTCAAGACACATTCCACAGATTCTTAACTCAACTAATCACAAGAATTCAAAATTAAGCTTCAATCACATTGAGTCAAATTCACGAGCCTAAGTGTCTCAAACAAAGTTATACACTTCTTACATGCTTCAACACTAAGCACACTTGCATCTTACAATCATGTACAGCACATAACAAAAACATCAAGCCATCAATTAGCTACGAGTTCAAAAACCAAAACCTATTGACTAATTTTCATCAAGACGGTCATCATCCATCCATCGTCGAAAATAGTCTCTAACTATGACTAAAAACATTATATACAGACAAAGAATTTTTTTTATTATTCGGTTCAAAGACCCCCCGTCAGAAAAGAACCGAAAAGAAAAACCAACGGGTGATAAAGTCATGTTTATTTCAAAATTTTTTTTCCAATATTTCTCCCAAGCACTAATTCACCAAAAATCATTAAGCACAAATTTTTGAATTTCCCTTACCCCACACTTGAATCATGCTATGTCCCCATAGCATCAAATTAAAATTAAAAAGGGTAAGAAATACTCCTTGAGCCTTTATACCTAGCTAACAACATGCTTTTCTTCATTTGAACAAGTGGGTATTCGACCCTACACTTTTTCTCTTCCATGCTTGTTAGCTTCCTCCTCCACGGGTACTCAGACTTCCCCTCCATCTGTGCCTAACTTTCCACCAAAAACAAAACAAGATGAAAAATAAATAAAATCAACTCAAATGCAAGAAATTAAAATGGTACCCATGGTACCCTTGGGTTGCCTCCCAAGCAGCGCCTAATTTTACGTCGCGGCACGACGTATCAAGTTTCACCACTTTTTCCTCCACCTTGAGGATATGAATCGCACCCCTAATTTCTTCTCTAGTTTCCTCTTATGCTCCAAGGGTGGTGGTGAAAAAATGAAAGGACCAAGCAGTAGATGTCGTCTTTTGCACTTATTGGCCCTTAAGTAAGCGAAGTCATTTTGTCTCTCCGAGTCAGCAAATTTCAGAATATACGGGGCTTGTTCCTCCTCTAGACATTTCTCTATAAACTTGGAAGACTCTATTTCTAGGTTGTCAACCATACTTAATGTTGAAAAATGCTTTGAGTGGGGTCCAATACACCTCAACTCTGAAACTGCATTGTGCTTGACCCCCTTACTTGTATACACCTTCTCCGCATCAACATCTATCTCTCCATTAATGTCAAATGAGGGATACTTTATCTCTTCTTCCATGAATGGATTTTCCATATGTCTGAGACCATCACAGGGACTCTCAAGAGCTTCTAATTGTTGAGCTCCTTCCAAGAACTCACCCTTTTTCTTCTCTTTGGAATCCCTCTTGAGTATTGCATGAAATCGTTACTTGCAACTCAGCGCAAGCTTCAGCCTCAACCATCATCTCTGTGATCTTGGCGCTTATCATTTCTAAAGTCTCTCCATTTTCCTTAGTTTGAATTCCTAATACTTCCCATCTTCTCCCTCATTGCTTCTGCCTGCTCAAGGACCTGTTTCAACATGTTTTCTCTTTGAGCTTGGTGTTCCAAGTCCTCATTTTCATCATTCCTGTACTCATTAAAAATAACAGAAGGATCATAGTAGGGGCTTGGGGGAGGGAAGTATCCATTTGGACAGCCATCCCAATGGCCATCTTGACCACCATATATATTGCAAGTGTTACAATTTTTCCATAAGTAGGGTCCTCCACAATTCAGACAGGACTCACCAAAATATGAGTATCTACCATTCAACCCATTTGTGTTCCATGATGTCATGTCAAGAAGGGTATTAGACTAAAAACTAAAAATAAAATAAATTTAAAACAATTAAATTTTTTTTTCAACACTTAAAATCACACAAAAACAGATAAATTCACTATACTTCGCCGAGTCCCCGGCAACGGCGCCAAAAACTTGTTGGGCCCGCAAGTGTACGGGTCATACAAGTAATATAGGTGCCCTTTTTAAGAGCCGGATGTCGAACCCACAAGGACTGGACCAATTCACCTAACTATCAAGTTCAAGTGTGATAATAAATGCCGCATGTGTTGATGATAGACTTTTTCAATAAAATTAATTAAGTCTAGATGTGGTCAACAAAATACTCTGAATTCATTCAAGGAGCAGCTAGAGTTAAAGCCGGATAGTTATGCGGTACTATGATTTGCAATGGTTTATGTATGAAACTATCAATTGTTGTCTCACATAATTGCAATTGCATGTTCATGGTCTTTCGAGCCTCTAAACACAACAAACTATCCTCACAACTACATCGTTGAGCGGGGATGTGACATTCTAGTTCGTGGGCAATTCAATTACGTGAATATAGTTTGCGGAGTTTATGCTCTTGATTAGGGACTTTCGTACCTCTAATCATTTAACCGACTTAGCTTCACATCTACTTCTACGTGTGGTGATGTGATAATTCTAAATTGGTGTCTAGCTCATCCCGTTTTAATAACCAAGCAAGCAAAATTAGGTATAATTTCTTATCCTAACCGCGAATTATATCGTAAGATACAAACTTGCTCCCTACATTCTTTGTTCTTGCCTAGGTTTACTTTCTCAAGCTTTTACCTAGGTGTAACGTGTGTGTTTTCATGGTCATCAATCATAAAAACAACCATAATTAAGAATGTAAGACAAAAAAACAATCAATAGCGTAAAACCAAAACAAAATCATGTATTCACAATCATACCATGTGGTTTCAACCCTAGAGTGAGGGTTCTAGCCACTCAAGTTTGTATAATTACAAGAAAATATAATTAAAGTAACATACTTACAAGAATTTGTAGAAGAGAAGATGAAATTGATCAACACTAGGTGAGTTCTCCCACTTCTCCTTCACTCCTTGGCAGTTTTTCAGAATAATTTCGTGACTAAATGATTTTAGGAGCTAAGGGACCTATTTATAGTAAATGTGAGGTGTATAAAATTATTCCCGACATGAACTAGCTCCGTTGCACGGAGGTTATTACGCCAATATACCTCCGTGACACCGAGGCATCGCGTAGGCAATCTGGAAATCAAAACAGTCGCCAAGCAGCAGCTGTCCGCATTGGCAGCATGTTAGGTGGCGTGTCACAGCCCTTGTCGCGCAGCCTGCTTACCGTGGCACGTTACTAATGCGCAGGTGGGCTGTTTCGTGCATGCTCCTTGCCGACGTTCGTGTTTTACTTCCGATTCCATGCCTCTACTTCACCAACTCATGGATTAATTCCTCAAATTCATTTCAAACCTACAAAAATAAGAACTATTCATGTTGGTTAGTATATATATTCATATTTACATAAAATTACATGAGAATGTATATAAATAAGTAGCTAAGCAAGACAAAACTAAGTTGTAAAGTATCCTTTGGGCATGCTATTTTGCCCAAGATCAAGTGGGTGTCTTCTTCCACACCCATGCCTCATTTCTGTCAAATGTGATAAATTGTCTATGACCAAGTATGGGGTTTTACCGAATTGCATAATTCTTCTATCTCTACAAATATGTATGATTAAATTATAGTTATATTGAGGAATTGTGAAACTTGGGTAGATTTTAAATTTGTTTTCAATCCAAATTATGATTTCTAACTTATGAAATTTAATACCCATGATTGTGATGTTTTTTTCAAAATAAGATGTGTAGATCCTAGTACGATAAAGCTTTGGAAAATGCCAACATGATGATTTAAAGTGATGATTTTCCGACATAAGCTTACCACATCGGTTGGAGTGAAATTTGTTTCCCAATTTTTCATAAATTATAGCTTGTGGTATGTTGAGTTAAATATTTCTACATGTTGCTTACCACATGATTTGGAGTAGATACTCTCACCCTTTATTGATCTTGTTGTATGTTTTGAAATAAAGCTTCCTATATGCATGAATGTATAATTGAGATGTATGCCATCATTTAGCTTTGTCAATAGACAATGTTGAGCTTTGTTTAACTATGTTGAGTTATGCATGATTTCATATTGAGCTTCTTCATTAGACGATGTTGAGCTTCATTATATACGATGGAGAGCAATGCATATTTTTGGGAGAAGAGTCTAGCACCGAGCGGGTTAAGGGCTGATTACCCTATGACCCAAAACTACGCACCAACATAGGTTGATATTATTATATTATTGGTTCCTCCCTTGTGAGCTATCCCCGGCCCGATTGGCCTTCAACTTGATATCGATATCATGGTATCGTCCATCGCCCTGGGAAGATTATGGACGACTCTACCCACTTGAGTGTGATAGTTGGGACCATGTAAGCTCTATCGTGGTATGTCGGTTAAGTGACGAGTCTCCCACTCTCTATATTATTCATATTTGCGTATTCATTACTCATGATAATTACTTATGCATGCATGTCCATAAAGCAAGGTTTGACTCATTGTTCAGCTTTTGATATAAATGTTATGTTTCATCTTTAAGTCATTCGAGTCAATCATGATGTTATAAGCTATGCATTGTCATGTTATGATAAGATTATGAATTCAGAAAGAATGCATGTATGCCTTTCCTCCATACTAGAAAGCGTATGATTATCATGAAATGTCTTAAATGATTTACTTTTCTTGAGTGGTTTCACTAACCTATCATACTCGGTACATTACACGTACTGAACGCATACTTTCTATGCTGCATAGTTTCATAATTTAGGATCGGGTTCTCAGGTTAAACCCCAATCCCAGTCTCTTATCAGAGTCAGTACCTGCTTAATTGGTGAATCCTCATCTTTTGAGGACTAGACTATCAGTTATCTTGGTTGTATTTTCAGTTTCAGTGTTGTTGAGCTAGTTAGGGGTATTGTCCCATCAGCTCGTCCGGATTAGAGGCTTATTAGACTTAGACATATATTCAACTTTAGATGCTTATTCTGTTGTTATGTTACATGTGACTTCCACTAAGTTTAAAATTATGTTTTCTTCATGTTTATTGAATGGGTTAGTTAAATGCTTATGACATGGGTTGACTTGGGGGTCTCTCGGGGTCCCTTGTCTTGTGTCTACGATCCGGGCCTCCGTTCGGGTCTTGAAAAACTTGGTATCAGAGCCATAGGTTTGATGTGTCCGAGGGAGTCTGAAAGCCGCGTTAGGAAGAGTCTTTTTCATGGCTGTGAAACATGCCACACTTATGATGAAGAGGCTACTAAATGTTTTAGGAAATGTTCCCTTCTTTCATGATCTATGTCGTGTGATGAAGAACCTTTATATACTTCTAATTCATGCTATTCGCGATTGCAGAAACATCGCTCCTTGATGGATGAATGGAAGGAGGAATGGAGGTGGTAAGGGCCACGAGGAAGGAAACGGTCATGAGCATCAGCCAGCCCCACAAATTTAGGAGCCTCAGGCACCAGAGCCAACCGCTCATGCTGAGTTTCGAGCTACCATTCAGATGTTTTTGCAGGCCTCGACCAATCAGGTAAATCAGTAGGCCGTTACGCATGTTCCGTAAAATGGCAATGTCGTGGCGGCTCGAGTGAGGGACTTCTTGAGGATGAACCTACCAGAGTTTTTGGGGTTCAAGGAAGATGAGGACCCAGATGATTTCATTGATGAGATTCTCAAGATCACCCAGGCTATGGGGGTGAGTAGGGTTGAGTGCGCAGAGTTGGCCTCCTACCACTTGAAGGAGGTTGTGCATATTTTGTTACATGAGTGGAAAGACAATAGGATAACAGGAGCAGGTCCGATCACATGGGAGGATTTTTAGGTTGCATTCCTAGATTGGTTCTTCCCTCGAGAGATGAGGGAGTTAAAGGCGGCCGAATTTGTGAATCTAAAGCAAGGTAGGATGACTGTTCAGGAGTACGCCCTTGAGTTTAGCTGCCTATCTAAGTATGCCCCGGAGTTAGTGACCTACCAACGGGAGCGGGTGAGCAGACTTGTGCATGGTGTAGCAGGATATTTGAACAAGGACTACAGAACAACTATGCTCCATTAGGACATGGACTTCCCTCGCATTGTGTTGTACGCTCAGAAGATGGAGGCGGCGCATTCGAGGGAGAGGGAGGCCAAGAGGGCCAGGAATGATGACCATAGATTGTTTTTACAAAGGTCCGGTGGTGGGCACTGATAGCAGAACCACCAGAGATCATCAACCCCAGCATCTTCAGCGCTGAGTGTGCCATCTAGGCCTAGACATGATCAGAGAGGGCGAGCGTCAGACTCGAGGGGTCATAGCAGTAGGCCCATAGACTCCAGCATTCCAGCTTGTTGCAGGTGCAACTGAGGACACATAGGACAGTGCTTGGCAAGGTTAGAATCTTGTTTTGGATGTGGGCAGTCTGGACATATGCTCAGAGATTGTCCCGCTGCGAGATAGGATCAAGTTGGGGGCCAAGGCCCAACTTCTAGTTCAATAGCCCCTTCCCCACACACAACATATCAGGGTGTATCTACCCACACAGGTGGCAGGCAGCGCCAGAACAGATTCTATGCCTTAGCCACTCGTCAGGAGCAGGAGGCCTCACCAGATGTAGTCACCAGTATGTTGAGAGTCTTTCATGTTGACGTATATGCATTGCTAGATCCGGGGGCTATTCTATCTTTTGTGACACCATATGTAGCTAGTAGCTTCGGAGTCAGTGCTGATATTTTTTCAAAGCCCTTCTCAATTTCTACTCCAGTAGGTGACTGAGTTATAGCTAGATAGGTGTATAGTGATTGACCAATCTCAGTTCTTCATAAGGTCACCTCAGCAAACTTGATAGAGTTAGCCATGACCGATTTTGATATTATTCGCGGCATGGACTAGCTATTCACATGCTATGCTTCAGTTAATTGTAGGACCCGATCAGTAGAGTTCAGATTTTCAGGTGAGTATGTCTTAGAATGGGAGGGTAGTTCAGCTGTGCCTCTAGGTCAATTTATTTCCTACCTTAAGGCCAGAATGATGATTTCTAAGGGTTGTTTGTACCATCTAGTTAGGGTTAAGGATGTGGAGTCTAAATCCCCAACTATCTAGTCCGTACCATTAGTATGTGAGTATCCAAAGGTCTTCCCTGATGATTTTCCAGGTGTCCCTCCCGAGCAGGAGATTGATTTCGGTATAGATCTTCTTCCAGACATGCAGCCTATATCTATTCCGCCTTATAGAATGGCTCTAGCCGAGCTAAAAGAGTTGAAGGATCTATTGGCTAGGGACTTTATTAGGCCGAGTAAGTCTCCATGGGGTGCATCTGTGCTGTTTGTTTGGAAGAAGGATGGTTCGCTTCAGTTGTAAATTGACTCTCGGTAGTTGAACAAGGTCACCATCAAGAACATGTATCCTTTACCTAGGATCGATGATTTGCTTGACCAACTTTAGGGTGCCAAATGTTTCTCAAAGATTGATCTCAGGTCCAGGTATCACCAGCTCAGGGTTCGGGAGAGTGACATCCCGAAAACCACTTTCAGGACTGGGTATGGTCACTACGAATTTGTTGTTATGTCTTTTCGATTAACCAATGGCCCTGCAGCTTTTATGGATCTAATGAACAGGGTTTTCAACGAATATTTGGATATGTTCGTGATTGTGTTCATTGATGACATCCTTATATACTCTCGGAGTGAGGAGGAGCATGCCGCTCACTTGAGAATAGTGCTCTAGACCCTCATTGATCGCCAATTGTATGCAAAGTTCAGCAAATGTGAGTTTTGGTTGGACTCGATGGCAGTTCTAGGCCATATGGTATCAAATGAGGGCATAAATGTAGATTCTCAGAAGATCGAGGCAGTGAAGAACTAGCCTAGACTGGTGAATGCATCAGATATCCAGAGCTTTTTGGGCTTCGCGGGTTACTATCAGAGATTTATGGAGGGTTTATCATCTATTGCCGCACAATTGACGAAGTTGGCTCAAAAGAAGGTGAATTTCAATAGTTGGAGGCTTGTGAGAAAAGCTTCCAAGTGTTGAAGACACGACTCACTTCAGCACTAATGTTGACTCTACCCGAGGGTACAAATGGCTTTGTTGTGTACTGTGATGCTTCACGAGTTGGCCTAGGGTGTGTGTTGATACAACATGGGAAAGTGATAGCATATGCCTCGAGACAGTTGAAAGTTCATGGAAAAAATTACCTGAACCATGATCTTGAATTGATCGTGGTGGTGTTTGCATTAAAGATATGGCAACATTACTTGTATAGGGTCCACGTGGATGTATTCACAGATCACAAGATCTTGCAATATGTGTTCACGCAGTAAGATCTCAACCTCCGATAAAGGAGGTGTTGGAGTTACTAAAGGACTATGACATGAGTGTTCTTTACCACCCGGACAATGCTAATGTGGTTGCAGATGCAGTTAGTAGACTCTCTATGGAGAGTGTGTCCCACGTGGATGAGGGAAAGAAGGAGTTGGTGAAGGAAGTCCGTCTACTTGCCAGGTTGGGAGTTAGATTGGTCGACTCAACCGATGGCGGTGTTGTCGTGCAAAATGGATCATAATCGTCCTTGGTGGTGGATGTCAAATCTAGGAAAGGTGAGGATCCTATTTTAGTAAATCTAAAAGAAGTCGTTCGAAGTCAAAAATTGGAGGTCTTCTCCCAAGGTGGAGATGGGGTACTGCGGTACCAGGGTCATCTATGTGTCCAGATGTCGATAATTTGAGGGATTGGATATTGCATGAGGCACATGGATCCAGGTATTGTATCCATCCGGGTACCACAAAGATGTATCATGACTTGTGGGGAATATATTGGTGGAACGACATGAAAAAGGATATCGCAGAATTCGTAACCAAGTGCTCAAATTGTTAGCAAGTAAAAGTTGAGCATCAAAGTCTGGGAGGCGTATTGCAGGATATTAACATTCCTACTTGGAAGTGGGAAGAGATTAATATGGACTTCATGACCGGTCTACCTCGTACTCGCTAACAAAATGATTCTATTTGGGTGGTGGTCGACAGCTTGACCAAGGTTGCACACTTCCTACCAGTCAAAACTATATATTTAGCGGATGAGTTTGCCAAATTGTATTCTCTAGAGTTGGTTCGACTTCATGGAGTTCCCTTGTCTATTATCTCAGACTGAGGTACTTAGTTTACCTCTCAGTTTTGGCGGTCTTTCCAAAAAGGGCTTGGGACTCAGGTTAACCTCAGCACAACATTTCATCCGTAAACGGATGGCCAGGAGGAACGGACAATTCAAACTCTTGAGGATATGTTGAGAGCCTGTGTGATGGATTTTAAAGGTAGCTGGGATGACCACTTGCCCTTGATCGAGTTCGCTTACAATAACAGTTATCACTCCAGTATCAAAATGGCACCGTTCGAGGCTCTTTACGGTCAAGGTGTAGATCTCCCATCGGATGGTTTGATGTTGGTGAGGCAGCTATGATAGGGCCAGACTCGGTTCACAAGGCTATAGTGAAGGTTCAATTGATAAGGAACCGACTGAAAACTACTCAGAGTTGTCAAAAGTCATATGCGGATGTATGGAGGAGAGATTTGGAGTTTGAGGTTGATGATTGGGTATTGCTTAAGATATCTCCCATGAAGGGAGTCATGCAGTTCGAAAAGAAAGGAAAACTCAGCCCCCGCTATATTGGTCCCCACCGGGTTATGAGAAGAGTTGGTAAGGTAGTGTATGAGTTGGACCTACCATCCGAGTTATCTTCCGTTCATCCCGTCTTTCACATATCGCTCTTGAAAAAGTGCTTGGGTGATCCAGCATTAGTAGTCCCGGCGGAAAGTGTTGATGTGGGAGATAGCCTTAGTTATGAGGAAATTCTAGTTGCAATCTTGGATTGTCAGGTTCGGAGGCTGAGGAACAAAGAAATAGCTTCGGTGAAGGTGTTGTGGAGAAACCAACATGTAGAGGGAGCTACGTGGGAAGCCGAAGCGGCTATGATGGCTAAATATACCCCCACCTGTTCCCTACCGGCTTAGTTTCAGTTTGAGGTATAAGTTTTTGCCCAAATTACCTAATCAGTTTTCATTTTTAGTTCCTGTGTGCATGTTTGAATTATGTTATCATAAATGAATGTGATGCCTGAATTCAGTTCATCTATGTTGTCCTTTTCGGAGGTAGTCATTCCGTCAGTTTTTGATTTAAATAATTAGTATTTGCATATGATGATTTCATGTTTCTGCATGTTCCATGTGTTTCTAACATTCGAGGACGAATGTTCCCAAAGGGAAGATATTTTTACACCCCGGAAGGTCAAAGATCAGACCTAGGAGTTGAAATAGGAAAATTATGAAATTGATGTTGCAGGCACAGGATGACTCGTGAGAAGACCCCACGAGTCGTTAGGTGGTGTCACACCCTGCCTTGGGGGGGGGGGGTTATGACTAACTTGGTATTAGAGCAGGTCATATCCCAGGGAGTCTGCAAGCCGTGCTAAGTAGAGTCCTGTCCATGGATGTGTTGTGCACCACATACTATGGGTAGGAGGCTGCAAGGCATGATAGGATGGTTGTCTTTTATTCTTATTCAGTCGTGCTGTAGAGCGGTATAGTATAGGGTTGAGTCTCTGAAAGCTTATTATATTCTTTGGTTACAGATAATGTCAGACCAGCAACATCCTATCATAGGTCGGAGCTTAGATATTGCAGCAGGGGAAGGCACCAGTAGGATGCCTCCCCCTCATTTGGAAACAGCCCGATCAGAGGGCGCTACAGAGGCATCGTCCCAGCCTCCTCAGCAGTCTCCACCACGTCGGGAGCCACTTGGGGTGACAGTACTTTCAGCAGTCCCTATACCGATACCTTCCGACCAGGAGGTTAGGAGTGCTGTAGTTATGTTAGCACAGATGATGGCTGCTCAGTGTCAGCCAATACCATCTACAGTTGCAGAATCATCAGGAGAGCCCGGTAGTTCGAGGGTCCGAGAGTTCTTGGCTTTGAATCCCCCACAGTTTACAGGTTCGGACCGGACAGAGGACCCTCAGGATTTTCTGGATCAAATGCAGAGGATCTTCAGGGTTATGCATGCTACGCCTACCGAATCAGTTGAATTGGCAGCATTCCGGTTACGGGATATTGCGGTGTTATGGTACGAAAGCTGGGAGAGGTCCCGAGGGAGAGATGTTTCCCCTCCCACCTGGTCCAGCTTTTCAGGAGCCTTTCTGGATCACTATTTTCCGCGGGAGATTCGACAGGCCCGGGTAGACCAGTTCCTACATCTAGAACAGGGGGCCATGAGTGTTCGGGAATATTCATTGCGGTTTGATTCTTTGGCTCGATATGCACCGGCCTTTGTTGATACCATGGCATCCAGAGTGCACCGTTTTATTATGGGGCTGAATCCAGAATATGTTGAGACTTGTATTACAGCCACACTACGAGAGGACATGGACATTGCTCGAGTTCAGGCATTTGCCCAAAATATTGAGGGCATCAGACAGCGACAATGGGAGATCAGAAGGGTCGGTCAGGAACAGCGTCGCCGGGACAGGTCAGTTGAGTTACAGAGAGAGGCCCGGGGAGGACCCAGGCCACGATTGTCAGACAGGCCGCCCAGGCCCCCACCTCAGCCACAGTCGCAGGGGGTAGATTCAGCCGCAGGGGGCAGTCAGAGACTGGTAGAGGCTCGCAGATGGCAGATTCATCATTACAGAGGAGGGCGGAGCAGAGTAGGTATACCCTACCACTTTGCCCTATATGCAATCGACGCCATCCTGGAGCATGCAGATATGGCTCCACCGCATGTTATATTTGTGGCCAAGAAGGCCATTTGATGAAAGATTGCCCAGCCAGAGGTCGAGAGGACCGCGATAGACAGGATAGGGCATCAGCAGGGTCACCAGCCACAGCATCCTCGACTGGGCGCAGGCCCTCAGTTTCAGCAGGCAGGGGTCGGGGCAGATCAGGGGTCTCCAGTACAGGTGCGGGCCCAAGCCGCACATATGCCTTACCAGGGAGGCAAGATTCAGAAGCGTCGCCTGATGTTTTGACAGGTATGCTAACTATCTGCTCACACCCTGCTTATGTGTTAATTGATCCAGGGTCTACTTTGTCCTATATTACTCCATTTGTGGTACGAAAGTTTAGTATTGTACCAGAATCATTACAGCAGCCCTTCTTAGTATCTACGCCCGTCGGTAACTCTATCACAGCTAGCCGAATCTACCGCGGGTGTACAGTAGAGATTGCTGACCGTCAGACCACAGTAGATCTGGTCGAGTTAGAAATGATAGACTTCGATGCCATAATGGGTATGGACTGGTTAGTGCCATGCTTTGCCAATGTTAAATGTTGGACCAAGACGGTCCGATTCCACTTCCTAGGAGAAGCAGTACGGGAGTGGAAGGGTAGCACCGTTACGCCAAAAGGTAGGTTTATTTCCTACCTTAAGGTGAGAAAGTTGATATCTAAGGGGTGTATTTATCATCTGGTCAGAGTTCAGGATGTCCAAGCAGAATCTCCGACACCCCAGTCTGTCCCAGTGGTGAATGAATTCCCAGATGTATTTCCTGATGAGTTACCTGGTATTCCCCTAGAAAGGGAAATAGACTTTGCTATCGACTTGTTACCAGGCACTCAGCTAATATCAATACCTCCCTATCGTATGGCTCCTACAGAACTCAGAGAATTAAAGGAGCAGTTGAAAGATTTGTTAGATAAAGGTTTTATCAGGCCGAGTACTTCACTGTGGGGTGCGCCAGTTCTATTCGTGAGAAAGAAAGATGGCTCGCTCCGAATGTGCATAGATTATCGGCAACTAAACAAAGTTACAGTGAAGAACAAGTACGCGCTTCCCAGAATTGATGACTTATTTGATCAGTTGCAGGTAGCCAGATACTTTTCTAAGATTGACTTGCGGTCCGGATATCACCAGGTCCGAGTACGTGAGAGAGATATTCCTAAGACAGCGTTCAGGACCCGATATGGACATTTTGAATTTTTAGTTATGTCCTTCGGGTTAACGAATGCCCCAGCGGTCTTTATGGACCTGATGAACAGTATTTTCAGACCTTTCCTGGACTTGTTCGTGATAGTATTCATTGATGATATTCTGGTGTATTCACGCTCTGAAGCAGATCACCGGACTCATTTGCGGACAGTGCTCCAGATTCTCAGGGACCGCCAGTTGTATGCTAAATTTTCGAAGTGTGAATTCTGGCTTAACTCAGTGGCCTTTTTAGGGCATATCATCTCAGATGCTGGTATACAGGTAGACAAGCAGAAGATAGAAGCAGTTAAGTCATGGCCTAGGCCTACCACCCCGACTGAAGTTCGTAGCTTTCTGGGGTTGGCAGGATATTATAGGAGGTTTGTTGAGGGGTTCTCGACCATTGCAGCGCCTCTAACTAAATTGACACAGAAAGAAGTAAAGTTTCAATGGACAGAGACATGCGAGCAGAGCTTCCAGGAATTGAAAGACAGATTAACCTCCGCTCCAGTGTTGACATTACCGGAAGGCACAAAAGGTTATTCAGTTTATTGTGACGCGTCAGGTGTTGGGTTAGGTTGTGTGTTGATGCAGCATGGTAGAGTAATTGCATATTCTTCCAGACAGCTGAGGAAACATGAAAAGAATTACCCCACCCACGAACTGGAATTGGCCGCAGTAATCCACGCCTTAAAAATGTGGAGGCATTACCTGTACGACGTCCATGTTGATATTTACACAGATCATAAGAGCCTACAGTACATTTTCACTCAGAGGGAGTTGAATCTACGGCAACGCCGCTGGTTGGAGCTGTTAAAAGATTATGATGTGAATATTCTATACCACCCAGGAAAAGCTAATGTTGTAGCAGATGCCCTGAGCCGTAAGTCAATGGGGAGTTTAGTGTATTTGCGACCTGAGAAATAGAAGTTAGCCAAAGAAATTCATCAGTTAGCTGGTCTAGCCGTTCGAGTAATGGAAACAGAAAATAATGGAGCAGTAATTTCGAATTCTGCGGTGTCATCATTAGTTACAGAGGTAAAAGAACGACAGTACGAGGATCCCGATTTAGTCCAGCTCAGAGATAGAATTCAGAAAGGTAAGGAGCCAGATTTTCAAATAACCGAGGATGATGTGCTACGCTGTAAGGGCCGCCTCTGTGTCCCGAATATTTCAGGGCTTCGCGGACGGATCATGCATGAGGTACATTATGCTCGCTATTCCCTTCATCTAGGAGCGACTAAAATGTACCACGACATCAGAGACATCTACTGGTAGCCAGGTATGAAAGTTGAGATAGCTGAATTTGTATCTCGATATTCTAATTGTCAGCAGGTAAAAGCCGAGCACCAGAAACCGGGTGGTTTGACGCAAGAGATACCGGTACCTATGTGGAAATGGGAAGCGATAAACATGGATTTTGTAACAGGGTTACCCCGTACTAGACGCAGAAATGATTCCATTTGGGTAATAGTTGATAGGCTGACAAAATCAGCTCATTTCCTACCAGTGAGGGCTACCTTCTCAGCTGAGGATTATGCCGAATTATATATCAGAGAAATAGTTAGATTGCATGGAGTGCCGGTACCTATCATTTCAGACAGGGGAGCACAATTTACAGCTAGATTCTAGCAGTCGTTTCAGAAAGGTTTGGGAATGCAGATTAACTTGAGCACAGCATTCCATCCTCAGACAGATGGGCAGGCTGAACGTACAATTCAGACGCTCGAAGATATGCTACGAGCGTGTGTGTTAGATTTTGGGGGTAGCTGGGATGAACATCTCTCGTTAATTGAATTTGCTTATAATAACAGCTACCATTCAGCTATTCAGATGGCGCCTTTCGAGGCATTATACGGGCGAAAATGTCGATCGCCGGTGGGCTGGTTTGAAATAGGAGAATCAGCATTAGTTGGCCCAGACATTGTTCGACAGTCCGAGGAAAAGGTAAAGCTTATCCAAGAACGTTTACTGACTGCTCAGAGCCGCCAGAAGTCCTATGCAGATATGTGGCGCAGAAATCTAGAATTTGCGATAAATGACTGGGTATACCTGAAAGTGTCCCTGATGAAAGGGGTAATGAGATTTGGTAAGAAAGGCAAGCTTAGCCCAAGATTCATTGGGCCATATCAGATTCGGCGAAGAATAGGCCGAGTTGCATACGAGTTGAACTTGCCACCAGAGTTAGCATCTGTTCACCCAGTATTCCATGTTTCTATGTTATGGAAGTTCGTAGGGGACCCTTCTATAGTAGTTCCAGTTCAGGATGTCCAGGTCACAGAAGAGTTAGCATATGAAGAGGTTCCCGTAGCTATCTTAGACAGACAGATTCGCAGGCTGAGAACTAAAGATGTTGCATCTGTCAAAGTATTGTGGCGTAACAGAAATCGTGAGGAAATGACGTGGGAAGCAGAAGAAGATATGCAAGTCAGATACCCTCACCTATTTCAGGCCTAGTCAGGCGACAGGTATGTCCGTATTATTACTTATGCAGTACCTTATGGTTGTACGTCTGTAAATGATAAAGAAAGATTGATATCTAATTATCCAGTGGATCCTAGAATATTACGTGCAGTGCCTGTGTTGGACTTTTCTGCATTTCAGGTTTTTGCTATAGTCCATATTACAGGGGAAACTCTGCCGAAATTTTTCTAGAAAGTAAAGTAAGTAGTCCTCTAGATAACAGTGTACATTCGAGGACGAATGTTCTTAAGGGGGGGGAGAATGTTATACCCCGTGGAATTCCCGGCACCTAGACGACCTATTCGCACGTTGGTTAAGTATATTTGAAGGACATACGTGCTAGAGAAAGGCCGGGAAAAAGATCGGACGAGAAACCCGTCGAACCATCGCGGGAGGAGCCGAGGCAGAGCCCCTCCGCGATGGCAGCGTGTCACGGAGGTGAGGCCTCCGCGATGGCTCAGGCTCAAGTATATAAGCGCCACTTCAGTTTAATTTCATTTAAACACTTAGGAAATTCCAGAAACAGAGAGCAAACGCAGTGAAGGGAAAAGGATCAAAGAAATTAAATAATTTTCGTCCGATTACGCTGCTAAACGCTGCCCAAACTCAAATTAATCCCAGATACCAAAGTATTTAGCAGCAGAGAGCATTCCTGCGGAATTAGTTTCGTGAAATACGGCCGACGAATCGGCGAGCCACTGAACTAAGGTAAGTAGAATTGCTCTAAATTAATGTCTATGTGTTCCTAGCTGAGAAGTGAATATTTCTCCCTTCTGGACCGTCGAAAAATAGCGAGTTTTCGACCGTCTTTCGATAAGCCTAAGTTTAGGCTATAAACTATATCGAAAGTGACGTTGCTCTTTACAGTAAAGCTGTATTTAGTATTAATTGGCATATTTATGAATGCAGTTGGGAGAAAATAGCTGAAGTACCGGCCGAGCTTCGTCCGACGGACGAATAGTTCAAGGATAAGGTATGTAAAGCTAGTTCCCTCAGCAAGTTAAGTAATATCGGTACAGTATAGTGATTTACAGGCCAGTAAAACGTTCAGAAGTCAAATGTTATGTTTATTATGAATATTGATATGATATGAGAAGCATTGGGTTGTAACGTGTATGGAACCTACTAGTACAACATAGATTCTAACACAAGTGTTAGAGATTGCTCAGTATGCTCAGTATGTGATGTAATATGACATGTTAAGATATCTTTGTATTTAGTTGAAACCCCGTGAGGTGATGTAATATCCGTAAAACACTTCAAAAATGGAATGGCAGGTTAAAATAAAGTTTAGAACGCATGTTAGGAATAGCAGATCATGTTAATACAGAAACTCAGTAAACAGTATAGTTTTCAGCAGAAACACTATCTTGTACGGCCTTTGCCCCAGTACAGTTTAGCAGGAGACTATATTCATATATATATATTTACCAGCCTCAGCACGTATCAAATACGTACAGATTATTATTATTAGCTCAGCATGTAATATATACGATACCTTACCCCTGTTGGCCTCAGCATGTGAGATACACAGACAACATTACTAGTTGAGACCGTTGTATTATTTGGGGTTGGACTACCTAGCATCCACGACCGCCCCAGGGTTAATAGCTGTATCGACTCGTCCGCCAGAGGATGAGGATACGTCACTCTACGGAGTGGTATGCCGTCCCGCAAGGGGACGAAGATGGGATGCCAGTTTCCCCATATTGTGCCTTGGTCGGCTTTTATACACCCCCGTCGAGCGGATACGCCCGAGTGTTGATTCAGGAGTCCTTCGGACTCAGGTACAGTTATAGTCAGGGGCTCAGCGAGCCCAAGTGCATACCCAGGGGACCGGCGGGATGCTTACAGCCATTATAGGAGATGGGATGACCGGGGTAGGGGTGTAGATTCTGTGCTGGTTGTACCTCCCGGCTTATGGGGGCCGGGTAAGGTTTGTGTGTGCCATGTTATGCTATTTCATGTTATGCCATGTTATGTTAGACACGAGTAGATCAGCAGTAGAGGGATATGTCTCCAGGTATGACTTCTACTTCTTTCCAGTGTAAAAGAGAAAAGGTATGACTTACATTATCAGGCAGTTAATCTGTTTCTTCCCACTTCAGTTTTATCAGTTGCATTATTGTTTCAGTTATTGCTTTACATACTCAGTACCAGCGGTACTGACGCCCGGTGGGGCGCTGCATTACTTGCCTGC
The DNA here is from genome assembly GCA_035772735.1 of Datura wrightii. Lineage (NCBI taxonomy): Eukaryota > Viridiplantae > Streptophyta > Magnoliopsida > Solanales > Solanaceae > Datura > Datura wrightii. The sequence continues at coordinate 121,112,352 of JASDFA010000016.1, forward strand.
AGGTACTCATAGACGAGCAGGCGATATTGCGTGATTCCTGTCAGCGATCGAGTATTCCGCTCCTATCATCTGGAGACTGAATTTCAGAGGTGCATTTCAGTTTCTTTTTGTTGTATTGTACGGGTAGGTCGGGGCCCTATCCCGATCATTTCTATTGCTATTCCTAGAGGCTTGCAGTCTGTATATATTCCTTGTGGTCAGATGAGCTGGTCATGTGAGGCCGTGCAGTTGTATAGCTGTTAGTACTCCTTTCTAGTATGATGGTCGTGTGGGGCCATAGTTTGCCAGTAGTGGTGACCTTGCCGGTCACGTATCTTTTTAGTGCTTTATGATTGAGTTGCAGATAACTAGACAGCATGGTGGCCTTGTCGGCCCGCATAGGTTCCCCTGAATTGATATGTTTCTGGTCAGCTGTTAGTACAGGTACAGAAGGCTATAGGCCAATGGGCCGGGGGCTGTGTTTACAGCCGTTATATAGCCTTTTGTTTCCAGAAATGTGAGTTAGAGCCAGCCAGGCACCAGATGTGCCCAGGCTTAACAGTCCAGCAGGCCAGGTCCTAGTAGGGCACCAGGTGCCAGTCATACCCCCCCAAGGCGGGGGTGGCTCGTGGGGAGACCTGGGGGAAGTGAAGGACCGAGGTCCCCATGAGTGAGGGAACAACTCATGGTCAGCCATCATGAGTCGTCATGTCAATCGTGGGGTGGTGTGGGAATATAGATAGAGGAGATATCCAGTGTATCCAACGGATGGGACCCCACGAGTCGTGGTTTGTTCCAACGACTTGTGAGGTGAGTCATGAGCAATCAGGATGATTTCCATTGATGTTAAGGCAGTGTACTTGACCGGAGGTAATCACGAGTTGCGGTCACTGGAGAAAAGTTGGTAAGTCCCCCATTACGAGCCTCAATAGTTCAGTAAACCCCGTTGCACTTGACGGGCGACTCGATGAGTCGCTGCCCGTCCTGACGAATCGCCAGGTCACCCATTAGGGTCACCTGGGAGTTATTTTCTGCGAAATAGTAAGGGCATTCTCATAATTTCCTAAGTTCCTAAGACCTATACTGCGTCGTTTAAGATCATTGTAGTGGGTTTTAAACAGAGGAAAAACATATTCTAAGTCATTCTTCCCATGCATGCAAGTTTGAAGGTTGAAGAGGAGATTCAAGGAAAAATCTCAAGGTTTCCATTGGAATCTCAGCTTGGGCTATTATAGAGTGTTAGAATCCACCATTCCTAGGTATGTAAGGCTATGAGTGGGTGTCTTCTTCCATACACATGCCTCATTTCTATCAAATGTGATAAATTGTCTACGACCAAGTATGGGGTTTTACCCAATTGCATAATTCTTCTGTCTCTACAAATAGGTATGATTAAATTATTGTTATATTGAGGAATTGTGAATCTTGGGTAGATTTTAAATTTATTTTCAATCCAAATTATGATTTCTAACTTATGAAATTGAATGCCCATGGATGAGGAGTTCATGAAAGAAGAGAGGGATGTTGAATATACGATGATGATGAGATTTAATGATGAAAAGCATGTGTCTAAAGCTACCTATGATTGTGATGTTGTTTTCAAAATAAAATGTGTAGATCCTAGTACGATAAAGCTTTGGGAAATGCCCACATGATGATTTAAAGTGATGATTTTCCAACATAAGCTTACCACATCAGTTGAAGTGAAGTTTTTTCCCAATTTTTCATAAATTATAGCTTGTGGTATGTTGAGTTAAATATTTCTATATGTAGCTTACCACATGATTTGGTGTAGATGCTCCCATCCTTGATTGAGCTTGTGGTATGTTTCGAAATAAAGCTTCTTATATGCATGAACGTATAATTGAGATGTATGTCATCATTTAGCTTTGTTAATAGACAATGTTGAGCTTCATTTCATACGATGTTGAGTTATGCATGATTTCATATTGAGCTTCGTCATTAGACGATATTGAGCTTCGTTATATACGATGGAAAGCAATGCATGTTTTTAGGAGAGGAGTCTAGCACCGAGCGGGTTAAGGGTCGATTACCCTATGCCCCAGAACTACGCACCAATGTAGGTTGATATTATTATATTATCGGGACCTCCCTTCTGAGCTATTCCCGGCCCAATTGGCCTTCAGCTTGATATCGATATCATCGTATCTTCCATTGCCCTGGAAAGGTTATGGACGGCTCTACCCACTTGAGTGTGATAGTTGGGACCATGTAAGCTCTATCGTGGTATGTCAGTTAAGTGACGAGTCTCCCACTGTCTATATCATTCAGAGTAGCATATTCATTACTCATGATGATTGCTTATGCATGCATATCCATAAAGCAAGGTTTGACTCATTGTTCAGCTTTTGATATAAATGTTATGTTTCAGCTTTGAGTCATTCGAGTCAGTCATGATGTTATAAGCTATGGATGGTCATATTATTATATGATTATGTCTGCCTTTCCTCCCATACTGAAAGCATATGATTATCATGAAATGTCTTAAATGATTTACTTTGCTTGAGCAGTTTCACTTACCTTGCATACTCGGTACATTCCATGTACTGACCGCATACTTTCTAAGCTTCATCATTTCGTGATACTGGATCGGGTTCTCAGGTTCAACCCCATTCGCAGTCGCTTATTAGAGTCAGTACCTGCTTGATTTGTGAGTCCTCATTTTTTGAGGACTAGACTATCCGTTATCTTGGTTGTATTTTCAGTTTCAGTGTTGTTGAGCTAGTTGGGGGTATTGTCCCATCAGTTCGTCCGGATTAGAGGTTTATCAGACTTAGACGTGTATTCAGCTTCAAATGTTCATTCCATTGTTATGTTAAGTGTGAATTCAACTAAGTTTAAAATTATGTTTTCTTCATGTTTATTGTATGGGTTAGTTAAATGCTTATGCCATGGGTTGACTTGGGGGTCTGTTGGGTCCCTTACCCCGTGTCTACAATTCGGGCCTCCATTCAGGTCGTGACAGACGGTCATTAACCATCTATCATCGAGAAAAGGCTTTACTTTTCCTAAAAAAATTAAAAATACTCCTAAAAATGAAAAAATTTACTTGATTCAATGGCCTCCCCTTCAAAAAAGAACTGAGGCCATAAAAACATTGAGGGGTGAATGAGACATGCCATTTAAAAAAAAATTCAAATAAACTTAATGGCATACTCACCCTTAGCCTCAAAGTATCAGAAGAAATACCCTCAATCCACTTAAAGTCATGCTCTGTCCTCAGAGCATCTATAAAATAAAATAAAACATGGGTGAGAAATACTCCCTAAGGCCTTCTAAAGCCTAGCTAGAAGTATGTCTCTTGGATTCGCGGTCATATAACCCTGCACTTGAGCTCAAGATATGCTCCACAGCTTGAAATTTAGGTACTTAGACTTCCTTGTCTCTACACACCCAAAACATACAAAAGTGACACTGTACAAAACATCAAAAAAAATAAAAATTCAACTATTACAAGGGGTTGCCTCCCAATCAGTGTCTTATTTAACAGTGCGGCATGACATAGGTCTCAGCTGAAGAGACCTTCAAGCGTTTCGTCCTCCTCGGAGGTTTCACAAGTTCCTTTTTTCTTTTGTTTTTCTCCACCTCACCACCATTAAGCTTATGTCTAATACCCCAAAAGCCTAAAAATAAGATCCGGGAGTTGAAACGGAGAAAACTGAAAATCTAGCACCAGGTCACAAAACAAGACATTTTGTGACCCGTGAGGTAGACCACGAGTCGTGAAGTGACTCGTGGTGAGGTACATGACTTGAGTTGGAATTTTGGGCTTTGAAGTCCCCCCACAAGTCATTATAAGTTCCCGCAACTCGTTGAGACAGTTGTGGTCAAGGATTATGGGAAGTTGAAGAAAAAGTGGTAGGTACCCTACGATTGATCACCACGAGTGGTGGTCGGACACCACGATTCGTGGGGTGAGTCGTGGTCAGTCGGTTTCTTATGGTTTGTGATTTCAGGCAGTTAAGGTGACGAGTGGTGACCACGAGTCGTGGTCACTAGTAACGACTCATAGGGTCCCCTGTGACGAGCCCAGGTGAGTTATTGGATAGTGCACTAGATGACTTATGCCACGAGTCGTGGACTTGGGTAACGACTCGTTTAGTCCCTCGTTGGGACTGGCAGTTAGTTTTTCACTGTGAATATATTAAGGGTATTATCATCATTCCTAAGCCCTAGGGTCCTATACTACGTCATTTTAATATATTTTCAAGGTGTATTAATATAGGTTAAGTCATTCTATCCTATTCAAACTCATGCATGCAAAGATCTAGAGTGTAGAGGGTGATCAAGCATTTCATCAATTGTTCTTCAATTCCTTTTTGGCAAGTAAGGAGTGGCAGAATCCAAGTCTCTCAGGTATGTAGGGTTATGAGTGAGTGAATTCGTTTGCACCTATGCCCAATCTCTCTCTAAATCGTGAAAATTCATATGTTGATTCTATGGGGTTTCAATGCATGAAATTCGTAATTCTCTACAGGGGCATGATTTAAATATGTTTCTACTAGTGAATTATGATTCATGGGAAAGTTATACATTGTTTCCAATAAAAATCATGTTTCAAGCTTTATAAATCAAAATGCCCATTTGTGAGAAATTCATGAAAGTTGACGTTTATGATGAATGTTCAAGTATGATGAGATATTACTGATGAAAAGCATGTTGTCAAGTTACCCATGTTTTCACGTGAATTGATATTTCCAAGCATGTTAAAGTATTGGGCAATGCCTACATGTTAAAGTAGTATTTATGATTTCATGAATTAAGCTTACCACGTGGTTTTGGAGCGAAGTCTCCTAATTATTTTCAACTTGTGGTATGGTTTGAGCTAAAACTTCTTATATATGAGTTCTGAATTGAGATGTATTTGATTATTGAGCTTCGTCAATAGACGATGGTGAGGTTAGTTGAAAAAGATGGAGAGCATATGCATGTTTTTTTGGAGTAGTGTCTAGCACTGAGTAGGCTAAGGGTCGATCACCCTATGCCTCAAAACTATGAGCCAGCATATGTTTATACTTATCATATATACTTTGGGACCTCCCTTGTGAGCTATCCCCTTCCCCGATTGGGCCTTAAGCCTAATATCGATATCATGGTATCGTCCTTAGCAATGGCAAGGCTTCAGACGGCTCTACCCACATGAGTATAATAGTTAGAACCACGTAAGCTCTATCGTGGTAACTCTATTATAAGACTAGTCTCCCATTGTTCCTCATGATTTCAGATATGCATGTTTATTACTCATGATATATATATATATATATATGTGTGTGTGTGTGTGTGTGTGTGTGTGTGTGTGTGTGTGTGTGTGTGTGTGTGTGTGTTTTAAAAAAGGTTTGACCAAATGTTTAGTTTACTTATGATTATCAGATTTAAGCGTTGGGTCAGTTGATTCAGTTATGATGTTCAGTTATGTTCAGATCATGATTTCAGAAAATAGCATGCAAGCGCTACTCTTAGATTCTTATCTTAATTATGTTTTATATTATGCATGTTTTAAATGATTTTACTTATTTAAGCAATTTTACTTACATTGCGTACTCGGTAAATTCCATGTACTGACTGCATACTCTATGCTGTATCATTTCATGCCATGATACAGGCTCTAATCTTCAGACACAGTCCCACCACTTGGCAGCTTCAGAGTTAGCATCAGTCCCTGTTGGTGAGCCCTCATCTATCGAGGGCCCCTCTTTATTTTAGTTATGATTGAGTATTTTCAGTTTTTAGCTTTAGTGGGTTAGTTGAGGTCTTGTCCCATCAACTCATCAGACATAGAGGCTTTTTAGACAAAAGAATGTAATTATCCTTAGATTCATGTGTATTTATGATGTTATGCTTATTTCAGACTTTCGCTAAGTTTGTAATGTTGATCTATCATTTCCATGCTTGCGTTAGATGTATGTTCATGCCATGGGTCGACTTGGAGTCCCTCAAGGTTCCTCGTCCCGTGTCTCAATCCGAGCCTATATTCGGGTCGTGACAAACTTGGTATCAGAACCATAGGTTTGAAGTATCCTAGGGTGTCTAAAAGCCATGTTGAGTAGATTCTTTTTCATTGGTGTGAAGCGCACCACACTTATGTCGAAGAGGCTATGAGACATTTAGGAAATGTTCCCTTCTTTCATGATCTATGTCGTGCGATGAAGAACTATATGAATTAAGAACTATATGTTCTCATCAACGTGATAAGTTTAGCAATGAAATTCCAAAAGATAGTCGCCGATACAGGTAAAGGAACCACCTACTGGGCAGTGTGTATTTGCAGTTCCCAGATGTTAAAGAATTGTATAGAAATGAGCTTTATGTGTTTCTATCAAAGAAATATGTTAAATTAGTAAGATTATTTGCAGGACATTGTTTTTAAGCTTATAAAAGTTCTTATGTTGTCTAAAACTCTTGAAAGTCCTTCGAGTAAATGAGTCGACATGTTTATATATAATTTGATAGCTTTACGTGATATATATGCATATTTTCTAGCTTTATATGATATGTGTGCTCACTTGCTTTTATTTGTTACGAAAGAGGCCTATTCCGGCCACAAATTTAACATTTGTCATTTATATGCAGTATGTATTAAATTGACTCAGTCTAAGCCATATCGGCCTCATTTATGATTATGATTGAGAATTATTTTTGTTTTACCCCGGTATGGCACACTAGCTGGAGATATTTTTATTTTACCCTGTATGGCACACCGGCTGCAGTTATTTTTATTTTACCCCGGTATGGTACACCAACTAGAGATATTTTTATTTTACCTCGATATGACATATCGGCCAGAGATATTTTATTTTACCCCGGTATGGTGCACCAACTAGAGATCGTTCTATTTTAACCTGGTATGGTACGACGGCTGGAGGAATTGTTATGTGGATTTTATGGTCGGCTAGCTGCCTGTATTAAAGTTATAGTTTTTCTCGTGCAATGCTTGGTTGCTTTTGCATTTGAGTATTAACTTATTATCAGGTTTTAGTTTCCAGGATTCTAGGTTGTTACTATTCCTTATTTCTGGCTCAGTTATCATTTCTATCTTACATATTTACAGTTTTCTGCCTTACATACCAGTACATTTCATTCTTTCTGACATCCCTTTTCTTGGGGAACTGTGTTTGTGCTGCATGTGCAGGTAGAGGTTGGTATTACCAGTTGCAGTAGCAGTTTATGAGATTAGCAGATGTGTTGGTTTGCTCCTTTCTTTCTGGAGCTAAGATCTGTTTCGTTTCACTTAGAGTTTTGAGATGCAGTTATGGGTAGATCGGAGCCCTGTTTCGACTACCAGTTCAGTTTATTCATTAGAGGCTTTGTGGAAACAATATGTATATTATTATTCAATTTGTGGCCTTTTCGGGTTTCCGTTGCTTGGTTTAGCATAGTTATGGCCTTATCGGCATTTCAATTATTCATTGGTGGTAGTTGAGACCTTATGGGTCTAGGTGATTACTCTAGTTGATTGTGATAGGTGGCCTGGAAGGCCTAAGTGTTATAGTTATAGATGCTATATAGTCAGCTTTTCGGTCAATCAGGTATTTGGAGCCAGTCGTGCCCTCCCCTAGTTTTGGGGTGTGACAGACTTGGTATCAAAGCGAAGTCAAATCCCAGGAAGTCCACAAGCCGTGTATTGTAGAGTATTGCTTATTGGTATGTTGTGCAGCATGCTTATAATCAGGAGTCTACAGGGCATTTAAGAGTTGTTTCACTTTGTTCATTGATAGATCATGCTATAGAGTAAAGAAGTTAGAGGTGTTTGAAATATAAATCGTACTTATGTTTTAGAATTCGCCTAGAGAAAGGCAAATTGGTACGAGATTTATCAGCACTAATGTTTGAAAAGGTCCCAATCGCCCTCCCGTCGATCTAAGAAATAGATTAAAGTCTCAAAGCGAGTTTCCCATTCTTCATACCATAGTTCCTCCGTGTTCCAATCTAAATTACTGTGGGAAGGGATTCATCCCCTCCTGTTGTTTTAGAGTCAGTTGAGACAAGAGAAGGTGGAGTTATTGATCCTTCAACACCTGTTGTACCTTTAGTTATATTAAAGGGACGAGATTTTGAGAATGCATTTCATATGTTAACGTGAGTAGTGACGTTTCAAAATGAATAGTTGAAATTAATGGCAGGGTCCAGGGGAAATACTTTGAGAGCTCTAGTGCCTGGGAGTTTTGAGTCTAAATCCCTTAGCCTTCACGAATCAGTATTTACCATGGGACTTCGACGGGTTCAATCTAATAATTTTTTATACCTACAGAAGGGCAGCATGAGTATTCACGAATATAGTATCAGGTTTAATTCTTTGTCCCGATATGCTTCGGATAGGGTGCAAAATACGAGGAATAGAGTATATTAATTATATCGGGTTTGGGACCCCATCTGGTCCGAGAGTGTTTGGGAATGTATACCTAGACAGATATGACTATTGCTCGAATACAAGAATTTGCTCACAAGATAGAGGATTTGATTCACCGTCTTCATGTATCGACATAAAAGTAGAATAGAGTGGGGGAGACCACGTCAACAGGATTATTTAAGGCCCCTTGTAGTGTTTCAAGGCACTGGGTGGCCAGACATTTAGTTTCTCTTGAAGATTTTGTCCTTTTTTTGTCCCTAGATTAGGCTTTAGTTTCAGTTATCAGGACTGCCAATAATGGGCCGTGGTAAAAGCAGGGATAAAAGCACAACTTCAGATTTAACATTGATCCTATCTCTTAAGTAGTGAATGGAAAGTGGTATTAGAGTTAATCATCTGCCATGGTAGTGTATAATTTTCTTATGGTTAGAAAAGCTCATCGATTATGTGGTGTTAAGGCACGTCTGTCTTATGTTAGATAAATAGATTGAGTTGAATAAGTCTAGTTTGATATGAAGCAACGAAAGGAAAGGATATGTTTACAAATATACGAAATATATGTTTATGACAGAAGACAAGGAAGAGTTAAAGGTGTTATGACATTCGAGAATGAATGTCCCTAAGGGGGGAGAATGTTACACCATGGAAAAGATTTGGTGATTATTTGATATTTGTATGCTATGTCAAGGGAAGTACGAGTTGTATATTGGTCGTAGATGACACGAGAAATGTGTATGAATGGAAAAGCAACGAGTATGTCAAGTTCATAGGTAAAGGTCAACTTGAAATGATTATATCTCCCAATATATAATGAATTAGAAGCCCCACGACCTTTTAAATTAAATTTCTTTGAATTGAGATTGCATAGAAAAATCCGCTTGTTAATCGTAGTTCGGAGTAAAAAGTTATGCTCATTTGAAGACAACATTGTCGGCTGGGAAATAACCTAGGCACGCGGGCGCCGAGACAAGCAGGCAGCATGCGCACGCTCGCGTGTGAGAGGGCATGTCGCATGGGCAGGGTCAAGTATTTTAAGTTGCGTACAAGTACAAGAACTCAACTCTTTATATGTCTTTCCAGTAAGAAGTCTTAATGTATATGATTTTCATGTTATAACGTACAGTTGAATTCTTTCAGTTATGTTCAAGTCATGAATCTATATGTTTATCTCTTGTTGAGTTATCATTTGAATTTCCTAAATTCAGAGGAGAGATTCTCCCATTTAGTAATGTTCCTAATGTCTAAGTAAGTATAAGCGCAGGAGATGATAATGATCTGTTAAGCTCAAAACTTTGAATACTAGGAAGTCTCCTGGAGGTCACGCAGTTAACTAAATACGAGTTTTACATTATATAGAAGTCTCATATATTGTATGTCTATAGTTCAACTCTCAACTCTATGTATATGTTAAGCGTTATGACAAATAACTTCAACGTTCCAACTTATAATTTCTATGTTTTCCTGCAAAAAAGTCAAATGAATTAAGAACTGTATGTGCTCATCAATGTGATAATTTTAACAATGAAATTCCAATGTATAGTCGCCGATACAGGTAAAGGAACCACCTGCTTGGCAGTATGTATTTGCATTTCCCTGATGTTAAAGAATTGTATAGAAATGAGCTCTATGTGTTTCTATCCAAGAAATATGTTAAATTGGTATGATTATCTTTAGTACATTGTTTGTAAGCCTACGAAAGTTCTTATGTTGTCTAAACCTCTTGAAGGTCCTTCGTGTAAATGAGTCAACATGTTTCTATATAATTTGATAGCTTTACGTGATATATATGCATATTTTCTATCTTTATATGATATGTGTGCTCACTTGCATATATGTGTTACGAAAGAGGCCTATTCCGGCCATAGATTTAACATTTGTCATTTATATGCCATATGTATTAAATTGACTCAGTATAATCCATATCAGCATCATTTATGATTGTGATTGAGAATTATTTTTGTTTTACCCCGTTAAGGCACACCGGTTGGAGATAATTTTATTTTACCCCGGTATGGCACACCGGCTGGAGATATTTTTATTTTACCCCTGTATGGCACACCGGCTCAAGATATTTTTATTTTTTACCTCGGTATGACATATCGACCAGAGATATTTTATTTTACCCCAGTATGGTACACTAGATGGAGATAGTTCTATTTTACCCCGATATGGTATACTGACTGGAAGCATTTTTATATGGATTTTATGGTCGGCTGGCCGCCTGTATTACAGTTATAGTTTTTATCGTGCAACACATATTTTCTTTTGCACTTGAATGTTGACTTATTGTCAGGTTTTAGTTACCAGGATTCTAGGTTGTTACTATTCCTTATTTCTGGCTCAGTTATCATTTCTATCTTACATATTTACAAATTTCTACCTTACATACCAGTACATTTCATTCTTACTGACATCCCTTTTCTTGGGGACCTGCATTCGTACCGCAGGTGCAGGTAAAGATTGGGATTGCCAGTTGCAGTAGCAGTTCGTGAGATCAGCGGATGTGTTGGTATGCTCCTTTCTTTCTAGAGCTAAGATATGGTTTTGTTTCAATTAGAGTTTTGAGATGCAGTTATGGGTAGGTAGGAGCCCTGTTTTGACCATCAGTTCAGTTTATTCATTAGAGGCTTTGTGGAAATAGTACGTATATTATTATTTAGTTTGTGGCCTTGTCGGCTTTCCATTGCTTGGTATAGCACAGTCATGGTCTTATCGGCATTTCAATTATTCATTTGTGGTAGCTGAGACATTATGGGTCCGAATGATTACTCTAGTTGATTTTGACAAGTGGCCTTGAAGGCTTAGGTGTTACAGTTACATATGCTATATAGTCGGTTTTCCGATCAGTCAGGTATCGGGAGCCAGTCCCGCCCTCCCCAGTTTTGGGTCGTGATAATTTAGATAAGGATCGTAGGACCGCTATGCTCCATCAGGATATGGATTTCCCCCAGATAGTGTTATACACCCAGCAGATGGAGGCGGCACATGCAAGGGAGAGAGAGGTCAAGAGGGCCAGGATAGACAACTACAGGTTCTCTCAGTCGAGGCCAGGTGGTGAGCACCGACAGCAGACCCACCAGAGATCTCCAGCCCCAGTGTCTTCAGCGGTGACTATGCCCTCCTAAGCTAGGCACGATCAGAGAGGGCGAGCAGGCTCTAGGGGTCAGAGTAGCAGGCCCGCAGGTTCTAGCATCCCAATTTTCGGCCGGTGTGTTCGGGGGCACACAAGTCAGTGCTTGCAGGTACAGGTGCTTGCTTCGCTTGTCGGAAGCCTGGACGTATTCTCAAAGATTGCCTAACAGCTAGACAGGGCCATGATAGGGGCTGAGGGCTTGCTACCAGTTCAGCAACTCCACCAGCACGCCCAGCCCAGCAGGGGGCATCTACTAGCACTGGTGGCGATCAGTGCCAAAACAAATTCTATGCCTTAGCATCTTGCCAGGAGTAGGAGGCCTCCCCAGATGTAGTCACTGGTGTGTTACAAGTTTTCCATATTGATGTATATGCATTATTAGATCCAGGAGATACCTTGTCTTTTGTAACACCTTATGTGGCTAGTAGTTTCGGAGTCAGTCCCGAAAACTTGTCAGAACCCTTCTCAATCTCTACTCCAGTGGGTGATTCAGTTGTAGCTAGATGGGCGTATAGAAATTGCACGATCATAGTCCTTCAGAAAGTCACCTAAGCAGATTTAGTAGAGTTAGCTATGACCGATTTTAATGTTATCCTCGACATGGATTGGCTATTTTCATGTTATGCCTCAGTTAATTGTAGAACCCGTGTAGTAGAGTTCAGATTTCCAGGTGAGCTAGTCATAGAGTGGAAGGGTGGTCCAATTGTGCCTATAGGTCGTTTCATTTCTTAACTTAAGGCCAGGAAGATGATCTCCAAAGGTTGTGTATACCATCTAGTCAGGTTTAAGGATGCTACATTTGAGACCCCGACTATCCAATCAGTCCCAGTAGTATGTGAGTATCCAGATGTCTTCCCAGATGATCTAGCGGGAATCCCTCCCGAGTGGGAGACTGATTTTGGTATTGACCTTCTACCCGACACGTAGCCTATATCTATCCCTCCTTACATAATCACTCTGGACAAGCTAAAGAAGTTGAAGGATCAATTGAAGGACCTCCTAAACAAGGGTTTCATCAGACCCAACTAATCTCCATAGGGTGGACCAGTTCCTATGTCTGAAAGAAAGATTGTTCTCTTCTATGTGTGCATAGAATATCAGCAATTGAATTGTCATGACCCGAATGGAGGATCGGATCATAAACATGGGACAAGGGACCCCGAGAAGGACCAAGTCGACCCATGGTATAAGCATACATCTAACTTCATTCACATTAAATGGATGACTAAACATAAAACATAGTGGAAACGTAAACGTGTCATAGCATATCATGACATACGAAATCACTAGACATACACAGGCTGAGTACTACACATTGTCTAAAAGCCTCTACTATAAATGATGGGTTGATGGGACAACACCCCCAACTAACTGGGGCAATGATGGAAATATAAGTAGCATGCATGTCTATCAAACGACCCTGGGAACATGAGGACTCACAAGTAAGCTGAAAGTACACTCCAAAGTGGTCTAGATATGAGGATGAGCCTAAGAGACGAAACCTATATCATTAGACGATACAATATAGAAAGTATGCGGTCAGTATGTGAAATGTACCGAGTATGAAAGGTAAGTAAAACGAACATTTAAAATATATAAAATCTCACAAAACATCATAAGAGTAGGAAAACATGCTCATGACATAAATATCGTAACATAACATATTGTAAGGATCATGGTTTTCAAAACTTTCATAATACAATTGTAATCATAATCATAAGAGAACAACTTTCTTAAACGCGACTTTAGCCAATATACGTATACATAATCATGCATAAATTATGAGGAACAGTGGGAGACTTCTCTTAACCGACATACCCCATATGAGCACACGTGGAGCCCGACTTGTGATATCACCATGAAGAGGGACATTTGGGCCACAGGGGCCCCAAACCTACTCCGTGTTCGATACTACTCCCAAATCATATATAGTGCTCATGGTATATCATGCATGAGTTCATGGGCTAGTTAAATCATGATAATCATAAATGTGCTTGAAAATATGTGAACTAGCCTTGGACCAAGGCCTGTGAGTCAGCCAAAACATAAATTCATAATTCAGAGGATCTCTGCATACTTGTAGATCATACATATACCTTGTAAATCCTCAAATCATGATGGTTAATTGAATAAATTCATATTTCAAATCATAGATCATGATGGGTGTCATGACCCGAACAGATGCCTGGATTGTAGACACGGGACAAAGGAGCCCAAGAGACCCCAAGTCGATCCATGGCACAAGCATTCATCTAACTCAATCAATAAACTGAAGAATCAACAACACAAACTGAATGGAAGTCTAACTCAACATAACATCAGAATAAAATTCGAAGCTGAATACATACAAAAGTCTGAAAAACCTCTAATCTGGACTAGTTGATGGGACAAGACCCCAACTAACTCAACAATACTTAAGCTGAAAAAACATAAGGGAAACTGAAAGTCTAGACCTCGAAGGTTCAAGACTCACCAAAAAAACAGTTACTAACTCTAACAGCTAACTACAACCGGGGCTGAGCCTGGAAGGTGGGTCCTGTATCATGAAACTATACAGCATAGAGTATTCGGGTCATTACATGGAATGTATCAAGTATGCAAAATAAGTAAAATTGCTTAAGTGAAGTGAATCATCTAAACCCATATCATAACATATCATAAGCTTTCAAGTCTGAGAGGAGGGATTGCATGCATTCTTTCTGAAATCATAATCTTTTCATAACATGACTATACATAGCTTCATAACATCATAACTTAATCGAATGACTCAAAGCTGAAATATGACATTTACAAGAAAAGATGAACATTGAGCCAAACCTTGCTTTTATAACATGCACATATAAAATAATAATAATGAGTAATGAATGTGCAAATCTGAATCATGTAGACAATGGGAGACTCGTCACTTAACCAACACACCACGATAGAGCTTATGTGGTCCTGACTATTACACTTAAGTGGGCAGAGCTGTCCAAAACCTTGCCAGGGCTAATGATGCTACCATGATATCGATATCAAGCTCATGGGCCATTAGGGCCCGGGATAGCTCACAAGGGAGGTCCCAATAATATAATACTATGAACCTTCATTGTCGCGTAGTTCTGGGGCATAGGGTGATCGACCCTTAGTCCGCTCGGTGCTAGACTCTTCTCCCAAAACATGTAATGCTCTACATCATATATAATGAAGCTCAACATCATATATTGACGTAGCTCAAAGATGAAATCATGCATAAACTCAACAACGTATAAAAATGAAGCTCAACATTGTCTATTGACTAAGCTCAATAATGAAATCATGCATAGACTCGACATCGTATGAAAATGAAGCTCAACATTGTCTATGGACAAAGCTCAATAATGAAATCATGCATAGATTCGACATCATATGAAACGACGCTCAATAACACCATACATCTCAATTGTGAATTCATGCATATGAGAAGATTTATTTCAAAACATAACACAAGTTCAAAGATAAGTGGGAGCCTTTACTCCAAAACCATGTGGCAAACATACTTTTGAGATACTACATTATCATACTCGATATAAGGGATTTGCCCAAAATTTTATCATGCTTGGATCTACTCAAATCATTTTGAAAACAATCTCATAAATCATGGGTAGCTTTAGAAACATGCTTTTCATCATCAAATCTCATCATCATCATACATTCATCATCATTTTCTTCTTTTATGAACTTCTCATCCATGGGCCTTTAATTTCATAAAACTAGAAAACACAATTTTGATAGAAAACAATTTAAAATCTACCCATTCTTCTTAATTCATCAATAGAAACATAACCTAATCGTACTCATGTATATAAATTGAAGAATTATGCAATTGGGTGAAAACCCCATAACATTATATTAGGAATTTCTCATATTTAGATAGAAATTGGGTATGGGTGTGGAAGAAGACACCCACTCATAACCCTACATATTGATTCCACCAAATCTTTGATTATTTAAGAAGAAATTGGATGGAAACCTTGAATATTATCCTTGAATCACCTCTTCAATCTCTCGAGTTTGCATGCATGGAAGAAAGTAACTTAGAATAGGTTTTCCCCTCCTTAAACCCACTAAAACAAGCCTTTAATTACATAGTATAGGGCCTTAGGATGTAAGAATGATGGAAATACCCTTACTGACCATGCAGAAAAAACTGCTCAGTAGACCAAACAACGGACGACACAACGGGTCATTGGAGGATACCACGACCTGTGGTATCTGTCCGTGCTATGCACTATCCAGGGTTAGGCCTAGGCTCAAACAACGATTGAAACAACGATTCGTTCTTACCTTCAACGGGTCGTTCATTCGACTGTGGTTTCCTTCTGCCAACTTATACTTCCTCAAACCACAATCCCTTACCATGACTCGGTAATAGAACCCACGAGTCGTGGTCTCGTTCCGTCACATACACTAGCCATCTCACTATCCTAACATCGACTGCTCACCAGATCCGTGGTAACTCATGACGGGTCTTCAGGTGGCCCTTTACTTCCCTGAATCTCAAGTCCACATCTTACCACGGCTACCAACAATGGCTTGTTGTTTCTCATAATGAGTTGTTAGGCCGATCGTTGTCTCCACTGCCCAAATCCAGACACCTTCCATGAATCACTACAATGAGTTGTTGGTTGAACCAACGATCTATAGGACCTCTCGTTTTGCAACATTTTCCCCAGCTTCAACAGTTCAAAATTTTTAACTCCCGGGTCTAATCTTAGGCACTTCCGGGATATTACAATATCTCCTCCTTGGGAACATTTGTCCTCGAATATAGGAAACAAGCAGAAAATAGAAGCATGCAACTATCAAATTCAAATATTGATCATTCAAACTAAAAACCAATGGATGACTACCTCCGATTCAAACCACATAGCTAATCCGATTTAATGATTTACATACACATCCATATACATAAAATAAGCTTGAACACATGAACTGAAAATGAAAATAAATAGTGTCATGGAGAAAAACTGATACCTCAAGTCAGAACTGAGCTGGTAGAGAATAAGTGTGGGTATTAGTCATCATATCCGCTTAGGCTTCCCACATAGCTCCTTCAACATACTGATTTCTCCATAATACTTTAATAGAAACTACTTCTTTGCTCCGTAACCTTCAAACCTGTCGATCTAGTATTTCCACCGAAACCTCCTCATAGCTAAGGCTATCCTTTACACAAACGCTGTCCACTGGAACTACTAAAGCTGGATCTCCCAAACATTTCTTCAAAAGCGATACATGAAACATAGGATGCACGGAAAATAACTCTGAGGGCAAGTCCAACTCATACTCTACCTTACCAACTCTCCTCATAATCTGCTATGACACCAACATAGCGGGGACTGAGTTTTCCTTTCTTTCCAAACCGCATGACTCCCTTCATGGGAGATACCTTCATAAATACCCAAGCGTCCACGTTGAACTGCAACTCTCTCCTCTCACTTCAGCATATGACTTTTGATGACTCTAAGTGGTTTTCAGCCTGTCCCTTATCAATTGAACCTTCACCGTGGCCTCATGAACCGAATCTAGCCCCATCATAGCTTCCTCACCAACCTTAAACCATCCGTTGGGCAATCTATATCTCCGGCCGTAGAGAGCTTTGAATGGTGCCATTTGGATATTGGAGTGACAACTGTTATTGTAAGTGAATTCGGTCAGAGGCAAATACTCATCCCAACTACCTTTGAAATCAATGACGCTGGGAACATATCTTCATGAGTCTGAATAGTCCGCTCTGCCTGACCATCTATTAGCGGATGAAACACTGTGCTATGCTTGACCTGAGTACCAAGTCCTTTTTGGAAAGATCTATAAAACTGAGAGGTAAACTGAGTACCTCTATCCGATATAATGGACAAGGGCACTCTATGCAACCAAACCAACTCTCGGATGTATAACTTGGCATAGTCCTCCACTGAATCGATAGTTTTGACTGATAGAAAATGAGCAGTCTTGGTCAACCTGTGCACCACAACCCAAATGGAGTCATATTGTCTATGGGTGCAAGAAAAACCTATTATGAAGTCCATGTTTATTTCTTCGCACTTCCAAGTAGGAATGCTGATATCCTATAGTACAGCTCTCGGTCTCTAATGCTCAACTTTCTCTTGCTAACAGTTTGGACACTTGGCTACAAATTTAGCAATATCCTTTTTCATGCCATTCTACCAATAGATTTCCTGCAAGTCATAGTACATCTTGGTGGCACCTAGATGAATAGAGTACCTCAATCCATGAGCCTCATGCAATAATCGGCCCCTCAAATTATCAACATCTGGAACACATAGACGATCATGGTACCGCAACACCCCATCTCCTCCTTGGGAGAAGACTTCTACCTTCTGACTTCAAACGACTTCCTTCAGCTTTACCAAAACTGGATCCTCATCATTTCTAGCTTTCACATCAGTCACCAAGGATGAGTTTGATCCATTTTGCACAACAACGCGGCCTTCAGTCGAGTTGACCAATCTAACTCCCAACCTTGCAAGTCGATGGACATCTTTCACCAACTCCTTCTTTCCCTCATGTAGGTGGGACACACTCTCCATAGAGAGCTTACTAAGTGCTTCCGCTACCACATTAGCCTTACCCGGGTGGTAAATGACACTCATGTCGTAGTCCTTTAGTAGCTCCAACCACCTTCCTTGTCGAAGATTAAGATCTTTCTGCGTGAAAACATATTGCAAGCTCTTGTGGTCCATATATACATCCACATGGACCCCATACAAGTAATGTCGCCATATCTTCAATACGAACACCACTACGGCCAACTCAAGATCATGGGTCGAGTAATTTTTCTCATGAACTTTCAGCTGTCTAGAGGCATATGCTATAACTTTCCCGTGTTTTATAAACACACACCCAAGTCCGATTCTTGATGCATCACAATACACCACAAAGCCATCTGTACCCTCGGGTAGGGTCAATACTGGTGTTGAAGTGAGTCGAGTCTTCAACTCTTGAATGATTTTGTCACAAGCCTCTGACCATTGGAACTTTACCTTCTTCTAAGTAAAATTAGTCAAAGGTGTTGCGATGGAGGAGAAACCTTCAATAAACTTCTGATAGTAGCAAGCTAAACCCAAGAAACGCCGAATATCCGAAGGATTTACTGGTCTAGGCCTATTTTTCACCGCCTCGATTTTTTGAGAATCTACCTTTATAGCCTCACTCGATACCACATGGCCCAAAAATGCCACGGAGTCCAACCAAAACTCACATTTACTGAACTTTGCGTACAACTGACGATCCTTGAGGGTCGGAAGCACTACTCTTAAATGAGCGGCATGATCCTCCTCGCTCCGAGAGTATATAAGGATGTCATCAATGAACACAATCACGAACATGTCCAAATATGCCTTGAACACCCTATTCATCAAGTCCATAAAATTTTTAAGGGAATTGGTTAGTCCAAAAGACATAACTACAAATTCGTAATGACCATATCGGTTCCTAAAAGCTCTCTTCGGGATGTCGCTCTCTCGGACCCTGAGCTAGTGATACCCGGATCTGAGATCTATCTTGGAGAAGCACTTTGCACCCTGAAGCTAATAAAATAAGTCATTAATCTTGGGTAAAGTGCATCTATTCTTGATTGTGACCTTGATTAACTGCTGATAGTCAATGCACATCCAAAGCGAACCATCATTCTTCCAGACAAATGGCACTAGTGCACCCCATGGAGACTTACTCCGCCTAATAAAGCCCTTATTTAACAGGTCCTTCAACTGATCCTTCAACTCTTTTTGCTCGACTAGAGCCATCCTATAGGGTGGAATGGATATAGGTTGCGTGTTGGGAAGAAGGATAATGCTGAAATCAATCTCCCGCTCGGGAGGAACTCCTGAAAAATCATCAAGAAAGATCTCTGGATACGCACATACTATTGGAACTGACTCGATAGTTGGGGTTTCGGACTAAACATCCTTAACCCTAACTAGATGGTACATACAACCATTAGAAATCAACTTCCTGGCCTTAAGGTAGGAAATGAATTGACCTACAGACGCAGCTAAACTACCCTTCCATTCTAAGACTGGCTCACCCGGAAATCTGAATTCTACTGCCCGGGTTCTACAATTAACTGTAGCATAGCATGCAAATAGCCAATCCATGCCGAGACTAACATCGAAATCGGTTATGGCTAACTCTATCAAATTTTCTAAGGTAACCATACGAAGGACTGACATTGGGCAACATCTATACAGTCTTCTAGCTATAACCGAGTCACCTACTGGAGTAGAAACTGAGAATGGTTCTGATAAGACATTGGGACTGACTCCGAAGCTACTGGCCACATAAGGTGTCACAAAAGACAAGGTAGCCCCCGGGTCTAGCAAAGAATATATATCAATATGGAGAACTTGCAACATACTAGTGACCACATCCGGGGAGACCACCTACTCTTGATGGGAAGCTAAAGCATAGAATCTGTTATGGTGTTGACCGCTAGCGGTGCTAGTAGATGCTCCTTGATGAGTTGAGCTTGTGGGAGGGGTTGCTGAAGTAGAAGTTGGGCCTTGTCCCCCAACCTGATCCTACCTCATAGCTGGACAATCTCTAAGCATGTGTCCTAGATGCCCACACTCGAAACATGCACCTGAACCTGCCCTGCATTGGCCTGTGTGCCCTCGACCACATCTGTGACAAAATGGGATGCTAGAATCTGCGGGTCTGCTGCTCTTACCCCTCAAGCCTGATGCTCACCCTCTTTAATCATGTCTAGGCCTAGATGGCACACTCAATGCCAAAGATGCTGGAGCTGATGATCTCTGGTGAGTCTGCTGTCGATGCCCACCACCGGACCTCTGCTGAGAGAATCTATGGTCCTCGGTCCTGGCCCTCTTGGCCTCCCTCTCTATCGAATGTACCACCTTCATCTACTAGGCGTACAACACAATCTGAGGGTAGTCCATATCCTGATGGAGCATAGCAATCTGACACTCCTTTTCCAAATACCTTGCTATGCCATGCACATATATGCTCACCCGCGTTCTATGGTTAGTCACTAACTCAGGGGCAATATTTTGATAGGCGAGTGAACTCAAGGGAGTGCTCTTGCACTTTCATTCTTCCCCGCTTCAAGTTTACAAACTCAGCTGCCTTCAGCTCCCTCATCTCCTAAGGGAAAATTTGATCTAGGAATGCAACATAAAACTCCTCCCACCTGATCGGACCTACTCTGGCAACCCTGCTATTCTTCCATTAGTGAAACTAGATATGCACAACCCCCTTCAACTGGTAGGAGGCTGATGAAGGGCGTACACATGCACTTCATAGACATATTTTGCCCGTACTTTACTATGTTTTGAGAACAAATTTATGTGTGTTTGCATGTGTTTATGTTATATATTCATGAAAATTATCTAACGCGTGTGATTAGATGTTTTCAGGGCTAAAAAGGATGGATTTGAATGTATTTGAAGCTTATGGAATGAAAATAAAAAGAAGCTGCAGTCGTGGGTAAAGGTTGAGTTTGGAAGATACACAAAAAGTATACCTGACAGGTTGAGGGAATGACTCATTACATTTGTTAACGAGTCGTGAAGTAAGTTGTGGAGACTAAGAAGAGAAATTTTGAGAAAAATCCTGTGAAGGTAATGGAAGACATCACGAAACGTCTGGTATTGGCACGACTCATTATGAGAGCACTGGTAGGAATCGTCAGGAGTATTGGAATTTTGGAGAGTTAGACCACGAGGGGCCTAACTACTTGTGCCCATGTACAACGAGTCGTTAGGTAACCTGTTTCCACAACTGGCAACACGACAAGGCTTCCAAAATTGGAAAAAAGTGGATTTCCTACTTTAACTAGGAAAAGGAAAATTTACAAATCCCAAGCCAAATTCAACAAGGAACAAGGAAGACATCAAACAACTATAACTACCCTTCTATTAACAAGTTTTAGAATTAAGTTTTGAAGTTTGAGAATCAAGTCTACACACAATTGAAAAGTTTTTTAGAGAGAAGTCTTACAATCTAATTTTGCGAGTTAGTTTTATTTTGAGATACGATTGTAAAGTTGTTCTTTCGAATTTTGCATTAATCAAGTGAATTCTTCCTATCGTCATTGTAAGTTTTAGTTTTCGCTTTTATTTATGAATTCTATTAATTTACTTATAAAAGAGATAGGCTAAAACCACCACAACTAGGGCTGTGGGAACCTTAACAAATTAACACACATAGGTAAAATACTTAGTGATTCATGAATGGAGTTTATGCATGTATTGTTTGTTCCTTCATTTTAATTTATTTTTAACGGTTGCAAACTTTAGAACTTTCTTTATTCTTACTTACCGGACCAAGGAGGTAATGAATGGGAAAAGGGATTAACAACAGAGATTTGAGACTATCGACCCTCATCTAATAGCTTCACCTTGTTGGGGAATAGCTAATCCGATATTAAGGGTACGGGTTAATAAAGAATACACCCATAGACTGACCAAGTTGCGTGGTGAAAATCATCTAGATAGGGGACTAACCATTTAGGTGAACCTAACTTACCAATATGGCATGCTAAGCACTGGAATAGATCACTAGTATAAAGCGCCTTGTGGTTATGAAGTCATGGGGAACACTGACCCTAGTTAGTTGCATAAATTTGGAATCAACCTTCACAATTTCTCAACATTGTTATTTATTACTTTTACAAATTCCCCCTCTTAGGAAATAATTAACTAAAAAGCTTAAGCACTAGCATTCTTCTACATTCTTCCGTATTCTCTGTGGGATCAACCCCAACCTCTAGTTGGGTTCTTTATTGATAATGTCCTCTTCATACTTTGTTAAGAAGTGCGAGTTTTAGAGTTATCAAAAAGTGGTGCCTTTGCCGAGGAATACGGTTTAGGATTAGATTAGTTGCTTGTGTTTAACTTTTAGTCTTTATTTCCTATTTTTTGTTTTTATTTTATTTCTGACGTGTCACAGGGACGCGTGGTAAAACAAGCGGCCAATATGTGACCACAGCCTCAACAGGTATCTTGATGAAGTCTGAGTAATGAAGATACCTATGTCGTGCTGCGACGTTAAATCAGGCGCTACTTGGGAGGGAACCCAAGATTAATTTTCCGTTTTGATATGTTTGTTCAAGTATGCAGGTGATAGCTCATAATTTTCAACAAAACAACTTGAGCATGAAATACAAAGATGGGGGAAGATGCACTTGCCCCCACAGACGGTGAGGAGTAGAGGCCCAGGAAGTTCTTCTTTCACTCTATTACTTTATGCTTATTTGTTTTAGCATTGGGGACAGTGTAAATAATTAAGTGTGGGGTGGGAGAAGTGAACTTCATATTACCATGCATTCTTTAATTGCAAAATTTATACATGGTAGGCCTTGTTTTTTTTGGAATTTATGACTTATCTTGAATGCTTGTTTGTTTGTAGTATTTTTAGTTTTATTTTATTCTGGGTTCCTCCAGTTTTTGTTTTGGGTACTTTTCCAGTGGATAGTCCCTTAGAACCGACTAGAGAGTCTAGATATTTTATTTTTTATTTTAGTCATTGAGTCATGATTTTGGTCGATGCTGGATGGATAATAACCATCTTAAGGGTAAGTTAGTCATTAGCAAGAACAAAAACTTGGACCCTATGTGTGCTAGGTGCTTCACTCTAGGTATCATTGGGACTTTATTTAATTCACTCAAAAGTGCATGAAAAAGGAAGAAACACCTAATCTTTTGGAAATTGACTCTTGTACTCGAAAAAAATGGGCTTAATTATGTTATGCATGCAATATGAATATATGTGTTTATGTGATCTTGATTTCCATTGTTAAACCATTTTGTGCCATTGTGTGAGTAAGGAATTTTTGATATACTCCATGCTTGGAAATTGATGTCTACAACTTGCCCGGTGTGTGTGCAAAGAGAAATATGAATTATGGATTTAGAAAGTGATATAGGCGTTTCTTTGATAGCCTTATTTTTATCCTATTTTACCTACCTTGATTATAATTATCCTAGTTAGCCATGTTGAGCCTTAGCTAATTCTTTTGATAGCCATAATACAAGCTTAATCCCTTTTTGTTCTGCTGACTTGTATTTGATCCAAATGACTCCTAGAGCACTTTAACGAAAATTTTTTGTAGGAAAGGAGCATAATTGGAAAAAGTTAAGGGAAAAGCTAAAAAATGTGGTGAATTCAAAGAAAAGAAAAAGGTGAAAATTTTGCTAAACAGGGAGGGTGATTTTTAGTGGGAAAAACAAAAAGAAGAAAGAGCTTTGAAAAATTGAAGATGAAAAAAATCATGATTTACCGATTAACTGTACCAATTTTTTTACAAAGAACATGTTTTGGCCCTGGTCCTTCCTTGGATATTGTGAACCTCAACATAAGAAATTTTTTTAATTTGAGGGTGGATAGAGTAGGGGTTCGTAAAGGGTGGGAATGGAAGAAAGGAAAAGAACAAAACAAGTGTGTGAATGAGCTCAATGATGAAAAGAAAAAATTCTCACTAGTCACCTGAAGTGAAAAATTGAAAATAAGGAGCAATAAGGAGAAAATTTTGGAAATTGAAGAATGAGATAAAAATCAAAGTGTTGTGAAGTATTAAAGTTCTTAGGGAGATTAGTCACTATCTTGACCAAATAGTTTCTACCCGTCCCTTAGCCTACATTACAACCAAAATTAAAGTCCTAATTGATCCTTGATTCATAATTCTATATTAGCGGAGTATTACACTAAGGGAAAGCTTATGGGTCGTTGTTTGCATTTATGTTGAGTTCTTTTGTGAGAGTGAGCGAAAATCATTTTACTTATGCCCAAGTTAACCTTATTCTATATCTTGTGTGAAAACGGGAATCTCTCCAAATTGTAAGGGGCACAATGGTAAGACTTTGGTAAATCTTGATTGCTAAATTACATATGATTCATGTTGGCCCAAAATATGTCTTGATGAGTTAGTTTTCAAAAGCTAAGTGATTTTGAACTTTGACATTTTAATATTGATCCTATATGCATGCGAGTGAATTGTTTTAGCTTCATTGATTTGTCTCATGATCCTATGTGTAAGTAGACCTGTTGGTAGGATGAATTTTGTGTGTAATTATTATAAGGGAAGTAGTAGATTGTTCGAGGACGAACAATAGTTTAAGTGTGGGGTGTTGATGAAAGGTGTACTCACGCACTTCATAGACATACTTTGCCCGTACTTTACTATGTTTTGAGAACAAATTTATGTGTGTATGTCATATATTTGTGAATATTAGCTAACGCATGTGATTAGATGTTTTCAGGGCTAAAAAGGATGGATTTTAATGTATTTGAGGCTTGTGTAATGAAGAGGAAAAGAAGCTGAAGTCGTGGGCAAAGGTTGAGTTTGGAAGATGCAGAAATAGTATTCCTGACGGGTTGAGGGAACGACTCGTTATGTCTGGTAACGAGCATGAAGTCAGTCATGGAGACTAAGAAGAGAAATTTTTAGAAAAATCTAGTGAAGTTAACGAAAGACATCACAAATCGTCAGGTGCACTAGAATTTTGGGGAGTTAGACCACGAGGGGCCAAAAGACTCGTGCACATGCACAATGAGTCGTTAGGTGACCTGTTGCCACAACTGGCGATGCGGCAAGGATTCCAAAATGGGAAAAAAGTGGATTTCCTACTTCAACTAGGAAAAGGAAAATTTACAAATCCCAAGCCAAATTCATCAAGGAACAAGGAAGACATCGAACTACTACAACTACCCTTCTATTATAAAGTTTTAGAATTAAGTTTCGAAGTTTGAGAATCAATTCTACACACAATTGAAAAGTTTTTTTGGAGAGAAGTCTTACAATCTAATTTTGCAAGTTAGTTTTATTTTGAGATACGATTGTAAAGTTGTTCTTTTGAATTTTGCATTAATCAAGTGAGTTCTTCCTATCATCATCGTAACTATTAATTTTTGCTTTTATTTATGAATTCTATTAATTTACTTATAAATATGATAGGCAAACACCACCACAACTAGGGTTTTGGGAACCATGACAAATTAACACACATAGGTAAAATACTTAGAGATTCTTGAACGGAGTTTATGCATGCATTGTTTCTTCCTTTGTTTTAATTGATTATTAAAGGTTGCAAACTTTAGAACTTTCCTTATTCTTATTTACCGGACCAAAGAGGTAATGAATGGGAAAAGTGATTAACAACAGAGATTTGAGACTATCAACCCTCATCTAATAGCTTCAGCTTGTCTGGGAATAGCTAATCCGATATTAAGGGTAAGGTTAATCAAGAATACACCCATAGACGGACCAAGTTGCGTGGTGAAAATCATCTAGATAGGGGACCAACCATTTAGGTGAACCTAACTTACCAATATTGCATGCTAAGCACCGGAATAGATCACTAGTATAAAGCACCTTGTGGTTATGAAGTCATGGGGAATACTTACCCTAGTTAATTGCATAAATTTGGAATCAACCTTCACAATTTCTCAACATTGTTATTTATTACTTTTACAAATTCCTCCCTCTTAGGAAATAATTAACTAAAAAGTTTTAGTACTAGCGTACTTCTACATTCTTCCGTATTCTCTGTGGGATCGACCGCAACCTCTAGTTGAGTTCTTTATTGACAACGTCTGCTTCATACTTTGTTAAGAAGTGTGAGTTTTAGCGTTATCAGAGGCCAAATCTGCGCAATCAACACTACTCACCCCCATGACTTGGGTGATCTTTACAATCTCATCAACAAAATCATGTGGGTCCTCATCAATCTTGGACCCAAGGAACTCCGATGGGTTCATCCTCAAGAAGTCTCTGACTCAAGCTGCCGTTGCATTGCCATTTTGCGGAAGATGCGCAACGACCTGCTGATTGACCTGAGCGGTGAAGGC
The DNA here is from genome assembly GCA_035772735.1 of Datura wrightii. Taxonomy (NCBI): domain Eukaryota; kingdom Viridiplantae; phylum Streptophyta; class Magnoliopsida; order Solanales; family Solanaceae; genus Datura; species Datura wrightii. The sequence goes on from JASDFA010000016.1 coordinate 121,138,679, forward strand.
CTTCGCAAGCATCTGAATAGCAGCCCGAAACTCAGCATGGACTGCTGGCTCTAGTGCCAGGTGCTCTTGGACTGGTGGGGCTAGCTGATGCCCACAACCATTTCCATCCTCATGGACTTCTTCGTTTCCATTTCTTCTATCATTCATTCTTCGAGGAGCCACGATTCTGCAATCGTGAATAGCACGAATTAGAAGGATAGAAAGACTTTTCATCGCACGACATAGATAATGAAAGAAGGAAACATTTTCTAAATGTCCGTAGCCTCTTTGTCATAAGTGTGGCACACTTCATACCCATGAAAAAGACTCTACTTAATGCGGCTTTTAGACACCCTAGGAAACTTCAAACCTATGGCTCTGATACCAAGTTTGTCATGACCCAAACTTTGGCCCGGATCATAGACATAGGACAAGGGACCCCGAGAGACCCCAAGTCGATCTATGGCACAAGCATACATCTAACTCAATGAATAAACTAAAGAATCAACAATATAAACTTAGCGGAAGTATAACTCGACATAGCATCAGAATAAGCATCCGAAGCTGAATATATACATAAGTCTAAAAAGCCTCTAATCTGGACGACTTGATGGGACAAGACCCCAACAAACTCAACAATACTAAATCTAAAAATACATAAGGAAACTAAAAGTCTATCCCTCGAAGGATGAGGACTCACCAACTAACATGTACTAACTCTGACAATTGACTACGAGCGGGGCTGAGCTTGGGAATTGGGTCTTGTATCATGAAACGATACAACATAGAGTATGTGGGTCAGTACATGGAATGTATCAAGTATGCAAGGTTAGTAAAATCGCTTAAGTAAAGTAAATCATTTAAAACCATATCATAACATATCATAAGATTTTAAATCTGAGAGGAGGGCTTGCATGCCTTCTTTTTGAAATCATAATCTTTTCATAACATTACTATACATAGCTTCATAACATCATAACTGACTCAAATGACTCAAAGCTGAAATATGACATTTATAAGAAAAGTTGAACAATGATTCGAAACCTTTCTTTTAGAACATGTATGTATAAAATAATAACCATGATTAATGAATGTGCAAATCTGAATCATATAGACAATGGGAGACTCGTCACTTAACTGACATACCACGATAGAGCTTACGTGGTCCCGACTATTACACTCAAGTGGGCAGAGCCATCCAAAACCTTGCTAGGTCTAAGGACGCTACCATGGTATCGATATCAAGCTCATGGGCCATTAGGGCCTGGGATAGCTCACAAGGGAGGTCCCAATAATATAACAGTATCTATCTACGTTGGCGAGTACTTTTAGGGCATAGATTGATTGACCCTTAGCCCACTCAGTGCTAGACTCTTCTTCCAAAACATGCAATGCTCTTCATAGTATATAATGAAGCTCAATATCATCTATTAACAAAGCTCAAAGATGAAATTATGCATAAACTAAATATCATATAAAAAATGAAGCTCAACATTGTCTATTGACAAAGCTCAATAATGAAATCATGCATAGACTCGACATTGTATGAAAACGAAGCTCAACATTGTCTATTGACAAAGCTCAATAATGAGATCATTCATAGACTCGAGATCGTATGAAAACAAAGCTCAGTAATAACATACATCTCAATTGTGAATTCATGCATATGAGAAGCTTTATTTCGAAACATACCACAAGCTCAAAGATATGTGGGAGCCTTTACTCTGAAACAATGTGGTAAGCATACTTTTGAGATACTACATCATTATACTCGATATAAGGGATTTTCCCAAAACTTTATCATGCTTGGATCTACTGAAATCATTTTGAAGACAATATCATAAATCATGGGTATCTTTAGAAACATGCTTTTCATCATCAAATCTCACCGTCATCATACATTCATCATCATTCTCTTCTTTCATGAACTTCAAATCTATGGGCCTTTAATTTCATAAAACTAGAAAACACAATTTTGATTGAAAACAATATAAAAACTTCCCATGCTTCACAATTCATCAATAGAAACATAATCTAATCGTACTCATGTATAGAAATTTATGAATTATGCAATTGGGTGAAAACCCCATAACTTGATCATAGGAATTTCTCATATTTAGATAGAAATTGGGCACTCATAAAACTATATACCTTGAAGGGATTGATTCCACCAAATCTTTGATTATCCAAGAGGAAATTGGATGGAAACCTTTAATACTAGCCTTGAATTACCTTTTCAACCTCTCAAGTTTGCATGCATGGATGTAAGTAAGTTAAAATAGGTTTTTCCCTCCTTAAACTCACTAAAACGAGCCTTAAACGATGTAGTATAGGGCCTTAGGACGTAAGAATGACGGAAATACCCATACTAATCATGCAGAAAAACTGCTCACTAGTCCAAACAACGGACGACCCAACGGGTCGTTGGAGGATACCATGACCCGTGGTATCTATCCGTGCTATGCACTGTCCAGGCTTAGGCCTAGGCTTAAACAACAACTGAAACAACGATCCTGTTCTTGCCTTCAGTGGGTCTTTCATTCGACCATTATTTCCTTCTGCCAACTTATACTTCCTCAAACCACGAGTCCTTACAACGTCTCATTACTAGAAACCACGAGTCGTGGTTTTGTTCCGTCACATACACTGGCCAACTCACCATCCTGACAACGACTGCTACCACGATCCGTGGTAACTCATGACGTGTCGTTCGGTGGCCCATTACTTCCCAAAATCTCAAGTCCACATCTTACCAGGGCTACCAACAACGGATAGTTATTTCCCATGATGAGTCATTACGCCATTTGTTGTCTCAACTACTCCAAAACCAGACACCTTCAACGGATCACTCCAACGGGTCATTGGTTGAACCAACGATCCGTAGCACCTCTCGTTTAGTAACATTTTCCCCAGGTTCAGCAGTTTTAAATTTTTAACTCCCGGGTCTAACCATAGGAACTTCCGGGGTATTACAATGGCTTTGTAAATATCAACCATTAGAGAGTAGATCATAAATCGATTCATCATAAATTATGCATAATTAGGCTTGATTTGGTAGAAACTGAAATTAATGAATTTATAATTGAAATTAATATTAGAATTTGATCTAAATCCATAAAATATGATATATATCATAAATCATAAAAACCCATTAGTAATTCATTAGTTTTTCTCAAAATTAAATTTAAAACCCCATAGGATTTTTGATAGATTTTCTTGAATTCATAGAGAATGGGCATGGGTTTGAACGGAAACACCCATTTGGAACCTTACGTACCTAGGTGATATTAGATTAAAAAGTTCTTGAATGCCCAAATATGAATTGATAGGGAGAATCTTGAAGAATAGCTTGATCTCTCTAAAATTGTTCTAACTTGCATGCATGGGTGAGAAGAATGACTAATATGAACTTAACCCCATAAAAAGTCATTATTCATACCCCCAAACATCGTAGATTAGGCCTTATGAACTTCGGAATTATGAAAAGGCCATTACTAAATTCGCAGGAAATAACTTCCAGGTGGTCCTAATGGACGACCTGATAACTCGTCCTCATAGGCCACAACTCGTTACTTGGCTCGTCATGTACACTGCCTCTTCTGATCTCCTAGGCTCATAACGGTTAACACAACAACTCGTTAGGGGTGATCACAACTTGTGGTCAGCAGTCATTGAGTGCACCACCTACTCAACATCCTTTACTTATTTCCCCTTGACCACGGCTGACCCCACGAGTCGTGAGGACTGACCACGACTTGTGGTCAGGGCCGTGGTGACTTAATTCCCCAGTCTTCTTCACTGAACACTTAGGCTTTTCACCAAGTCAGACCATGAGTCATGGTCTATCCTGACGAGTCTCCTCATGACTCGTCCTATGCCTAGTGCCAAATTTTCAATTTTCCTCTGTTTCAACTCCCGTGTCTGATCTTTGGATTAACATTGAGCTAGTAGATAATAAATGTGGGTATTCAGCCATCATATCCTTTTTGGCTTCCCACATAGCTCCTTCAGCATGCTGATTTCTCCATAAGACTTTAACTGAAGCTACTTCTTTGTTCCATATCCTTCGAACTTGTCGATCTAGTATTTCCACCAAAACCTCCTCATAGCTAAGGCTATCCATTAAACCAATACTATCCACTGGAGCTACTAAAGCTATATCTCCCAAACATTTCTTCTAAAGCAATACATGAAACACAGGATGCACGAAAGATAACTCTGAGGGCAAGCCCAACTCATACTCTACCTTACCAACTCTTCTCATAATCCGATAGGGACCACCATAATGGGGACTGAGTTTTCCTTTCTTTCTGAACCGCATGACTCCCTTCATGGGAGATACCTTCAGAAATACCCAATGGTCCACCTCAAACTCCAACTCTCTCCTCCTCACATCAGCATTTGACTTTTGATGACTCTAAGTGTTTTTCAGCTTGTCCCTTATCAATTGAACCTTCACCATAGCCTCATGAACCAAATCAGACCCTATCATAGCTGTCTCACTAACCTCAAACCATCTGATGGGCGATCTACATCTCCACCCAAAGAGAGCCTCGAACAATGCCATTTGGATACTAGAGTGATAGTTGTTGTTGTAAGTGAACACGATCAAGGGCAAGTGATTATCCCAACTACCTTTAATGTCCATCACGCAAGCTCTCAATATGTCTTCGAGAGTTTGGATTGTCCGCTCCGCCTGACCATCCGTTTGTGGATGAAATGCTTTGCTGAGTTTAACCTGAGTCCCAAGCCCTTTTTGATAAGACCACCAAAACAGAGAGGTAAATTGAGTACCTCCATCTGAAATAACAGACAAGGGAACTCCATTTAATTGAACCAACTCCCAAATACACAGTTTTGCATAATCATTCATTGAATCTGTGGTTTTGACCGGTAGAATGTGTGCAACCTTGGTCAACCTGTCTACCACCACCCATATAGAATCATACAGTCGGCAAGTACAAGGTAGGTTGTTGATGATCCATATTAATTTCTTCCCACTTTAAAGTGGGAATACAAATATCCTGAAGTACGCCTCCAGAGCTTTGATGCTCAACCTTCACGTGCTGATAGTTCGGGCACTTGGCTATGAATTCAGCAATATCCCTCTTCATGCCATTTCACCAGTATATTTCCCGCAAGTCATGATACATGTTGGTTGCACCTGGATGAATAGAGTATGGGGATCCATGAGCTTCATGCAACATCCTACTCCTCAAATCATCAACATCCAGAACACATAAGTGACCCTGGTACCGCAGCACACCATCTCCCCCTTGGGAGAAGACCTCCACCTTCTGACTTTGAACGACTTCTTTCAGCTTTACCAACATCGGATACTCATCTTGTCTAGCTTTTAGAGTAGTCACCAAGTATGATTCTAATCCATTTTGCACAAAAACACTGCCATCGGTCGAGTCGACCAATCTAACTCCCAACCTTGCAAGTCGATGGACATATTTCACCAAATCCTTTTTCCCCTCATCCACATGGGACAAATCTCCATAGAGAGCCTACTAAGTGCATCCGCTACCACATTATCCTTACCCGGAGGGTAAAGAACACTCATATCGTAGTCTTTGAGAAGCTCTAACCACCCCCTCTGCCATAGATTCAGGTCTTTCTGTGTGAACACATATTGTAAGCTCTTTTGGTTTGTAAATACATCCACACGGACCCCATACAAGTAATTCCGCCATATCTTTAATGCGAACACCATCGTGGCCAACTCAAGATCATGGGTTGGGTAATTCTTCTCATGAACCTTCAATAGTCTCGAAACATATGCTATCACTTTCCCTCGCTGCATCAATACACACCTGAGTCCGATTCTCGAAGCATCACAACACACTACAAAACCATCGGTGCCCTCGGGTAGGGTCAACACTGGTGCGGTAGTAAGTTGAGCCTTCAACTCTTAGAAGCTCTTCTCACAAGCCTCCAACCATTGGAATTTCACTTTCTTCTAAGTCAAATTGGTCAAAGGTGCTGCAATAGTGGAGAAACCCTCAACAAATCTCCAATAGTAACCAACTAAACCCAAGAAACTCTAAATATCTGAGGGATTCACCGGTATAGGCCAATTCTTCACCGCCTCGATTTTCTGAGGGTCTACTTTTATGCCATCGCCTGATACTACATGGCCCAAAAATGATACCTAGTTCAACAAGAATGCGCACTTGCTGAACTTTGCATACAAATAATGATCCTTGAGGGTCTGAAGCATGACTCTCAAATGAGCGGCATGCTCCTTCTCGCTCCAAGAGTATATAAGGATGTTGTCAATGAACAGAATCACGAACTTATCCAGATACAACTTCAACACCCTGTTCATCAGGCCCATAAAAGGTTACATTGGTTAGTCCAAAAGATATAACTACAAATTCATAATGGCCATATCGCATCCTGAAGGCTGTCTTTGGGATATCACTATCCCGAACTCGAAGTTGATGATACCCGGACCTGAGATCAATCTTGGAGAAATACTTGGCACCCTAAAGCTGGTCAAACAAATCATCAATCCTAGGAAAAGGATACTGGTTCTTAACAGTAACCTTGTTCAATTATCGATAGTCGATGCATATCCAAAGAGAATCATCCTTCTTCTGAACAAATAACACTGGTGCACCCCAAAGAGACTTGCTCGGTCTGATAAAGCCCTTATCTAGCAGGTCCTTCAACTGATCCTTCGACTCCTTTAGCTTAGCTGGAGCCATCCTGTAAGGAGGAATAGATATAGGTTGCGTATTAGGTAACAGGTCAATATCAAAGTCAATCTCCCACTCAGGAGGAACACCTAGCAAATCATAAGGAAAGATCTCTTGATACTCACGCACCATTGGAACTGACTGGATAGTCGGGGTCTCGGACTCAACATCCTTAACTCAGACTAGATTGTACATGTAACCATTAGAAATCATCTTAAGGGACTTTAGATATGTAATAAATTGACTTGTTGGTACAGCCGAACCACCCTTCCACTCCAAAGCTGATTCACCTGAGAAACGGAATTCAACCGCATAGGTCCTACAATTTACAGAAGCATAACACACATACAACCAATCCATGCCAAAAAAATATCAAAGTCAGTAATGCCTAACTCTACCAGGTATCCGGAGGTGACTTTATGTAATATAGTGACCGAAAATCCTCTATACAACCACCTAGCTACAATCGAATCACCAATAGGGGTAGAAATAAAAAATAGATCTGGAAAAGTCTCGAGACTAATCCAAAGCTACTAGCAATGTAAGGGGTCACAAACGACAAGGTAGCTCCCGGATCTACCAAAGCATAAACATCAATATGAAAGACATGCAACATACTAGTGACCACATCCGGGGAGATATCTTTCTCCTGACGGGGCGCTAAAGTGTAAAACATGTTTTAACGCTGACCGCTGGCTGAACTGATCAAGGCAACCTGCTGAGGGGGATGTGCTACTGGAGCGGCGGAACTGGATGCTGGCATATGGGCTCCATCGACCCTTTATCTAGCTGAAGGGAAATCTCTGAGTCTATGTCCAGGTTTGCCACACCCGAAACAAGCATTTAAGGCAACTAGGCACCTGCCGAGGTGATTTTTGCCACACCCCACACAAACTGGGAAGGTGCGCAACACCTGCATGCTACCCTGGCTTCTCGAATATGAAGCCCTGCTCCTCTAATCCCCTCTTAATCTAGATGGCGTGCTCCCGAAGATGGGGCTGGAACAATAGACCTGTGTTGGGACTTCAGATGATGTCCACCCCCTAACCTAACCTAAGAAGTCCCATAACTCGGTCTTGGCCCTCTTGGCCTCTCTCTGCCTCCGATATACTGACTTTATCTGCTGAGCATGCAGCACAATTCGGGGAAAGTCTATGTCTCGATGCAACATGGTAATCCTGCAGTCCTTGTCTAGATAGTCTGCCACTCCATGTACAAAACGACTCACCCGAGCTCTCTGGTCCGCCAACAACTTTTGCATACTTTGATGAACAGGTGAACTCTAATACCTACTTCTGAACGAACATGTCACCCAGCTTCAAATTTAAAAACTCGGCCACCTTTTGCTCCTTCATCTCCCGAGGGAAAAATCGATCCAAGAATGCAGTGTGGAACTCTTCCCAACCGATAGGGCCTACACCCACTATCCTAGCATCTCTCCACTGTTTGAACCATATGTAGGCCACCCCCTTATGCTAATAGGAGGAAAAATCAACACAATCTCCATTGGTCATCCCTATAACCTGGGTGATCTTTAGAATCTCCTCGATGAAATTGCGCGGATCCTAATCCATCTTGGACCCAATGAACTCCGGAGGGTTCATTCTCAAGAAGTCTCTAATCTGGTCCACTACCGCATTGCCATTCTGTGGAATATGCGCAACAGCCTGCTGGTTGACCCGAGTGGTCAAGTCCTGCGCCAACATTTGGATAGCCGAAACTCAGTGTGGGCTATTGGCTTTGGTGCCTGGGGCTCCTGAACAGGCGGGGCCTGCTGATGCTTATGTTCATTGCCATCTCCGTGGCCTTCATTGTTCCCATTTCTCCTTTTGTTCATTCTTCTGGGAGCCATGATTCCGCAATCGCGGTTAGCATGAATTAGAAGAATAGTACTTTTCAACGCACTACATAGATCATGAAAGAAGGGAAAATTTCCTAAACGTCTTGTAGCCTTTTCGTCATAGGTGAGGCGCGCTTCACACCCATGAAAAAGACTCTACTTAACACGGCTTTCAGACACTCTAGGACCCTTCAAATCTATGGCTCTGATACCAAGTTCGTCACGACCCGAACGGACGACCAAATTATAAAAACAGGACAAGGGACCCCGAGAGGGCCCAAGTCGACCCATGGCATAAGCATACATCTAACTTCATTCATATTAAGCGAAAGACTAGGCATTAAACATAGCGAAAACGTAAACGTGATATAGCATATCATGACATACAAAATCACTAGACATACACAGGCTGAGTACTACACACTTTCTAAAATCCTCTACTACATACGATGGGTTGATGGGACAACACCCCCAACTAACCCGGGCAAGGACTGAAACATAAGTAGTATGAATGTCTATCAAACAACCCTCAGAACATGAGGACTCACCAGTATGCTAAAACACTCCGGAGGGATCAAGATATGAGGATGAGCTTGAGAGTCAAAACCTGTATCATAAGACGATATAACATAGAAAGTATGCAGTCAGTACGTGGAATGTACCGAGTATTCAAGGTAAGTAAAATAGACATTTAAAATATATAAAAACTCATAAAACATCATAAGAGTAAGACAATAGGGTCTTGACATAAATATTGTAACATAACATATCTTAAGGCTCAAGGTGCAAAACATTCATAATACAATCATAATCATAATCATAAGAGAAAAGATTTATTAAACGTGACTTGAGCCAATATACATAAACATAATCATGCATAAATTATGAGGAACAGTGGGAGACTTTTCTTAACTGACATAACCCATATGAGCGCACATGGAGCCCGACTTGCAAACCCAGTCGAGAGGCCGTTCGTACCTTGCCAAGGGTAGAACTATGAATGTGTGATATCACCATGAAGAGGGCCATTAGGGCCGGGGACAGTCACAAAGGAGGTCCCAACATACCTATGGTGGCACGCAGTTTATGAGATCTGGGGCAGAACCTGGGCTCCAAACCTACTCGGTGTTCGATACTACTCCCAACACATATATATTGCTCATAGTATATCATGCATGAGTTCATGGGCTAGTTAATTCATGATAATCATAAATGTTCTTTTAAATACATGAACTAGCCATGAATCAAGGCCCCTGAGTTGGCCAAAACATAAATTCATAATTCATAGGATATATGCATACTTGTAGATCATACATATAACCTGTAAATCCTCAAATTATGATGGGTAATTGAATAAATTCATATTTCAGATCATAAATCATGATTGATTTGTAAATATCAACAATTAGAGAGTAGATCATACGATTCATCATAAATCATGCATAATTAGGCTAGATTTGGTAGAAATCGAAATCAATGAATTTATAATCGAAATTAATGGTTTAATTTGATCTAAATCCATAAAATATTATATATATCATAAATCATAAAAACCCATTAGTAATTTATTAGTTTTTCTCGAAATTGAATTTGATACCCCATAAGATTTTAGATAGATTTTCATGAATTCATAGAGACTGGCCATGGGTGTGAAAGGAAACACCCATTTGGAACGTTACATATCAGGGTGAGATTAGATTCTAAAGTTCTTGAATGCCCAAAGATGAATTGATAGGGAGAAGCTAGAAGAATAGCTTGATCTCTTTAAAATTGTTCTAACACTCATGCATGGGTGAGAAAAATGAGTAATCTGAACTTAACCCCATAAAAGGTCATTATTCATACCCCAAAATTTCATAGTTTAAGCTTAAGGAACTTAGGAATTACGAAAAGGCCCTTACTAAATTTGCAGAAATTATCTGCCGGGTGGTCCTAACGGATAACCTGACTACTCGTCCTCACAAGCCATGACTCGTTACTTCGCTAGTCATGTACACCGCCTCGTCTGATCTCCTAGGCTCATAACGATTAACACAACGACTCGTTAGGGGTGATCACGTCTCGTGGTCACCATTCATTGAGTGCACTGCCTACCAAACATCCTTTACTTATTTCCCCTTGACCAGAGCTGACCCCACGTGTAGTGAGCACTAACCACAACTTATGGTTAGGCCCGTGGTGTCTTAACTCTCCAGTCTTCTTCACTGAACACTTGGGATTTACCAAGTCACACCACGACTCATGGGCTATCCTGACGAGTCTCCCTATCACTCATCCTGTGCCTGGTGCCAAATTTTCAATTTTCCTTCACTTCCACTCCCGGGTCTGATCTTTGGGTTCAAGGGATATAACATGACAAAGTCACCATAAAGAATAGGTATCCTCTCCCTAGGATTGATGATCTATTTGACCAGCTTCAGGGTGCCAAGTGTTTTTTGAATATAGATCCTAGTTCTGGATACCAACAACTCATGGTTCGGGAGAGTTATGGTCACTATGATTTTGTAGTTATGTACTTTGAACACACGAATGCTCCTACAACTCTTATAGACCTGATGAACAGGGTGTTCAATCCATATCTAGACATGTTCATGGTCGTGTTCATTGATGACATCCTTATATACTTTCAAAGCGAGGAGGAACATGCCGCTCATTTGAGGGTGGTGTTGCAAACTTTGAAGGATCGTCACTAGTATGCAAAAATTCAATAAATGTGAGTCTTGGTTAAATTTTGTGGCAGTCTTGGGTCATGTGGTGTATAGTGAGGGTGTGGAAGTAGACTCGTAGAAGATAGAGGGGGTGAAGAATGGTCTAGACCAGTGAATCCTTCAGATATCAGAAGTTTCTTCGACTTTACTGACTACAATCAGAGATTTATTGACGGTTTTTCATCTATTGCAGCACCTTTGACTAAACTGACCCAGAATAAGGTGAAGTTCCAATTGGTGGAGGCTTGTGAGAAGACCTTTCAAGAGTTGAACACTAGCCTTACCTCAACACCGGTGTAAACCCTACCAGAGGGTACTGATAGGTTTGTGGTGTATTGTGATGCTTCAAGGATCGGACTTGGATATGTTTTGATGCAGCATGGAAAGATTATAGATTACTCTTCTAGAACGCTGAAAGTGCATGAAAAGAACTACCCGACTCATGATCTCATATAGAATCATACAGTCGGCAAGTACGAGGTCGTCCTGTAATGATATCCATATTAATCTCTTCCCACTTCCAAGTGGGAATACATATATCCTGAAGTACGCCTCCTGGCCTTTGATGTTGAACCTCTACTTGCTGACAGTTCGGGCACTTGGCTACAAATTCAACATTATCTCTCTTCATGCCATTCCACCAGTATATTTCTCGCAAGTCATGACACATCTTGGTTGCGCCTGGATAAATAGAGTATCGGGATCCATGAGCCTCATGCAACATCCGACTCCTCAAATCATCAACATTCGGAACACATAAGTGACCCTGGTACCGCAGCACACCATCTCCACCTTAGGAGATGACATCCACCTTCTGACTTCGAACGTCTTCTTTTAGCTTTACCAACATAGAATCCTCATCTTGTCTAGCTTTTACAACAGTCACAAAGGAGGATTCTGATCCATTTTGCACAACTACCTCGCCATCAGTCTAGTAGACCAATCTAACTCCCAACCTTGCAAGTCGATGTACATCTTTGACCAGCTCCTTCTTCCTTCATTCACATGGGAGACACTCTCCATAGAGAGCCTATTAAGTGTGTCCGCTACTACATTAGCCTTAAACGGATGGTAAAGAACACTCATATCGTAGTCTTTGAGTAGCTCTAACCACCTCCTCTGCCGTAGATTGAGGTCCTTCTGTGTGAACACATATTGTAATCTCTTGTCGTCCATAAATATATTCAGGTGGAACCCATACAAGTAATGCTGTCATATCTTCAATGCAAACACCACCGCAACCAACTCAAGATCATGGATTGGGTAATTCTTCTCATGACCCTTCATCTGTCGTAAAGCATATACTATTACTTTCCCTCACTGCATCAATACACACCCGAGTCTAATTCTCCAAGCATCACAATACACCACAAAACCATCGGTGCCCTCGGGTAGGGTCAACACCGTTACGGTAGTATGCGGTCAGTATGTGGAATGTATTGAGTATACAAGGTAAGTAAAATGGACATTTAAAACATATATGAAATTCATAAATGATCATAAGAGTAGGACGTCATGCTCGTATCGTAAATCATAATAACATATCATATGGCTTAAGGTTATCAAAACATTCGTAACATAACATAATCATAGTCACAATAGAAGAAATTTACTTAACATGACTAGAGCCAAATTACATAATAATAACATGTATAAATCATGAGGAACGGTGGGAGACTCTATGAACCGACATACCCTATGTGAGCACACATGAAGCCCGACTTGTACCCTAGTCGGGAGGCTATTCGTACCTTGCCAAGGGGTGGAACCATGAAGGGAGTGATCAGACATGAAAAGGGCCATTTGGGCCAGGGAAAAACATGAAAGGGTCCAAACATACCTACAATGGCATGTAGTTCATGAGATATGGGGCTTAATTGTGAACCCCGAACCTACTCGGTGTTCGATACTACTCCCAAAACATATATAGTGCTCATAATAATACATACATGAGTTCACGGGCTAGTTAAATCGTGATAATCATAAACATGCTTGAACATACGTGAACTAGCCATTACTTGAGTCCCGTGGGTCAGCCAAAAACATAATTCATGATCGATAAAATTCATACATACTTGTAGATCATGCATGTAGCTTGAAATTCATAAGTTCATAGTAGATAACATAATAAATTCATAAATAAATTTATAATTCATGCGGGGCTAATCGAAACACCAAGGGATCAATGGATCATAAATAGATCCATCATGGGGGCCTGCATAAACAATCTTAATAGTTTAGAAATTAAAAAGCAACAATATTATAATCAATTTAAATTCCAAAGGATGATCAAAATTAGTAGATTATGATAAGATTTCAAAATCACAAGACCCATAATTAAATCATTTAATTTTATACAAATCAATTATAAAACCCCATAAGTTTTTGATAATTTATAAGTAAAACCAAAGAGTAGGGGCATGGGTGTGGAAGGAACCACCCATTGATGACCTTACATACCTGGAAACACTTGATTCTTAATCTCCCTTGAAAGCCCAAGGTGGAATTTAGAGAAATTGGGGAAGAACACCTTGAATCATCTTCTGGATTCCTCTCTATACTCTTGCATGCATTAATGAGGCCTAACATAAGCTTATCCCCCTTAAAAGATCCCGTTTAGAGTTTAAAACAATGTAGTTTAGCCCGTAGGAACTTAGAATTACGGTAGCACCCTTACTAAAAATGCAGGAATTTTCTGGTTACCAGTCCCAACAAGGGACCTCACTGCCCAACTCTTCAGGGGAATCCGTCATGCTCACTGCCCAACTCTTCAGGGGACCCCATGAGGGATCCCACGAACCGTGGTTGCTGACCATGACTCGTGGTCACCACCCGTGATCCCTACTGCCCAAAACCTTGATCAACCATGCAATCAAAGCCATGGGTGACCTCACGAGCCGTGAGGTCAAACCACGACTCGTGGTCTTCACTACCCTTTCCCACTTGTCCAACTGGTCCACCTAGGCCACGAGAGACCTAATGAGTCATGTGGACTGACCACGACTCATGGTCATGCCCGTGGTCTTACCCCAAAACTTAGCCATGCATTTCTTAACCACGAGTCACTTCATGACTCGTGATCACTCCTCACCACCCACCTCATGGGTTATTCTGTGACCTGGTGCAAATTTCTAGTTTTTCTTCGTTTTGACTCCCGGGTCTGATCCTTGGGTTCCCGAGATGTAACAATATCTCCCCCTTGGAACATTCATCCTCGAATGTTAGAAATATGCATAAAACTTATGAACAAGCAATCATCATATGCAATTACTGATCGTTTAGGTTGAAAACTAACGGATTGACTACCTCCAAAAAGAACTACATAACTGAACTGAATTCAGACATCACATACATTTAGCACATAGTAAAACAAACTTGTACGTAAGAATGGCACATGAAAACTGATTAGAGGCTTAGGCAAAAACTAATACCTCAAGCGAAAACTGAGCCGGTAAAGAACAAGTATAGGTATCTAGCCATCATAGCCGCTTCTGCTTCCGCTTCCCACAAAGCTCATTTAACATGTTGATTTCTCCATAATGCTTTAACTGAAGCTACTTCTTTGTTCCTCACCCTCCAAACCTGACGATCCTAGATTTCCACCAGAGTTTCTTCATAGCTGAGGCTATCCCTTACCCAACGTTGTCCACCAGGACTATTAAAGCTGGATCGCCCAAGCACTTTTTCAAAAGTGACACATGAAACACAGGATGTAATTAAGATAACTCTGAGGGAAAGTCCAACTTATACGCCACCTTACCAACACTCCTCATAACGCGGTAGGGGCCAACAAAGCGGGGACTGAGTTTGCCCTACTTCCCAAATCGCACGACTCCTTTAATGGGAGATACCTTTAGAAATACCCAATCGTTCACGTCAAACTCCAAGTCTCTTCTCCTCACATCGGCATATGATTCTGACAACTCTAAGCGGCTTTCAACCGGTCCCTTATAAACTGAACCTTCACCATCGCCTCATGAACCGAATTTGGCCCTATCATAGCTGCCTCACCAACCTCAAACCATCCAATGGGAGATCTACACCTCTGCCCATAGAGGGCCTCGAACGATTCCATTTGGATACTAGAGTGATAACTATTATTATAAGCAAACTCGGTTAAGGGAAAATGATCATCCCAACTACCTTTAAAATCCATAACACATGCCCTCAACATATCTTCAAGAGTCTAGATTGTTCATTCATTCGACTTGGCCATCCATTTATGGATGGAAGGCTGTACTGAGCTTAACTTGAGTCCCAAGTCCCTTCTGAAAAGACCGTCAGAACTGGGGGTAAATTAAGTACCTCGGTCTGAAATAATAGACAAGGGAACTCCACGAAGTCGAACCAACTCCCCAATATACAACTTGGCATAATCATCCGCTGAATCCGTGGTCTTCACCAGTAGAATGTGGGCAGCCTTACTTAACCTGTCTACCACCACCCAAATGGAATCATAGTGCCATTGTGTACGAGGTAGGCCTGTAATGAAATCCATATTAATCTCTTCCCACTTTCAAGTGGGGATGCTAATATCCTAAAGTACGCCTCCCGGTCTTTGATGCTCAACCTTCACTTGCTGATAATTTGGACATTTGGCTACAAACTCTGCAATATCCTTCTTCATATCATCCCGCCAATAGATTTCTCGCAAGTCCCCATGTATCTTCATGGATCCCGGATGGATAGAATATCTGGTACCATGTGCTTTATGTAATATCCGAACTCTCAAATTATTGACGTTCGAAACACATAGTCGACCCTGGTATCGTAGCACACCATCTCCCCCTTGGGAGAAAACCTCCACCTTTTGACTCCAGACTACTTCCTTCATCTTCCTCAAAATCGGATCTTCATCTTGCTTAGATTTGATATCAACCACCAAGGATGATTCCGACCCATTCTGCACAATGACACCACCATCGGTTGAGTCGACCAATCTAACTCCCAATCTTGCGAGCCGGTGAACAACCTTCACCAACTCCTTCTTTCCCTCCTCCATATGGGACACACTATCCATAGAGAGCCAAGTGCATATTCCACCACATTAGCCTTGCCCCGGTGGTAAAGAACACTCATATCGTAGTCCTTCAATAACTCCAACCACCTTCTTTATTGAAGATTGAGATCCTTCTGCGTGAACACATATAGCAAGATCTTGTGATCCGTGAATACATCCACGTGGACACCGTACAAGTAATGCCGCCATATCTTCAATGCAAACACCACCGCGGCTAACTCAAGATCATGGGTCGGGTAATTCTTTTCATGAACTTTCAGCTATCAAGAGGAATATTCTATTACTTCCCCATGCTGCATCAACAGAAATCCCAGTCTGACTCTCGAAGCATCACAATATACAACAAAGCCATTTGTACCCTTGGGTTAAGTCAATACTGGTGCTGAAGTGAGTCGGGTCTTCAATTCCTGGATGCTTTCCTCACAAGCCTCCGACCATTGGAATTTTACCTTCTTCTGAGTCAACATGGTCAAAGGTGCCGCAATAGATGACAAACCCTCAACAAATCTCCAATTCTGAATTTCTAAAGGATTCACCGGTCTAGGACAATTCTTCATCGCTTCGATTTTCTGGGCATCTACTCTAATGCCCTCACCTAAAACCACATGGCCTAGAAATGCCATCGGGTCCAACCAAAACTCACATTTGCTGAACTTTGCATATAACTAATGATCCTTGAGGACATGAAGCACTATACAAAAGTAAGAAGCATGCTCTTCATCACTCCGGGAGTATATAAGAATATCATCGATGAACACAATTGCGAACACGTCCAGATACTTCTTGAACACCCTGTTCATCAAGTCCATAAAAGCTGTAGGAGCATTGTTTAGTCCAAATGACATAACCACAAACTCATAAAGCCCATACCAGGTTCTGAAGGATTTCTTCGGGATATCACACTCCCGAACTCTGAGTTAATGGTATTCGGACCTGAGATCTATCTTCGAGAAACACCTGGAACCTTAGAGCTGGTTAAATAAATCATCGATCCTTGGAAAGGGGTATCTATTCTTGAAAGTGACCTTATTCAGCTGCCGATAGTCAATACACATTCAAAGGGACCCATCTTTTTCTTGAATAAAGAGGACCGGTGCACCCCATGGAGACTTACTCGGTCTAATGAAACCCTTATCTAAAAAATCCTTCAAATGTTCTTTTAGCTTCTTTAGCTCGATTGGAGCCATCCTATAAGGAGGAATAGATATAGGTTGCGTATCGGGCAATAGATCAATTTTGAAATCAATTTCCCTTTTCAGAGGAACACCTGGCAAATCATCAGGGAAAACCTCCGGATACTCGTACACCACTGGAACTGACTGAATAGTCGGGGTCTCGGACTCTACATCCTTAACCCTAACTAGGTGTACATGCAACCCTTAGAGATCATTTTCCTGGCCTTAAGGTATGAAATAAACTAACCGGTTGGTACAACAGAATTACCCTTCCATCCCCAAAACTAACTCACTTGGAAATCAAAATTCTACTGCACAGGTCCTACATTTAATCAAAGAATAGCATGCAAACAACCAATCCATACCTAAGATGATATCAAAGTCTGTCATGGACAACTCTACTAGGTATGTGGAGGTAACCTTATGCAACACTGTAATAGGGAAACCTCTACACACCTGCCTAGCTACAACTGATTCACCGAACAAAGTAGATACGGAGAACGGTTCTGACAAAATTTTAGGACTAATTCCAAAACTACTAGCAATGTAAGGCGTCACAAAAGGCAATGTAGCTCCTGGATCTAACAAAGCATAAGCATCAATATGGAAGTCTTGCAACATACCCGTGACCACATCTGGCAAAGCCTCCTACTCCTTGCGAGGCACTAGGACATAAAACCTATTTTGGCGCTGACCGCCTACTGAACTAGTGGAAGCACTCTATTGTGGGGGTCGTGCTACTGGAGTGGTAGAACTAGCTGCAGGGCAATCTCTGATCCTATGTCCAGGTTTTCCACACCCAAAACAAGCATCTGCACCGACTAGGAACCTCCCAGGATGATGTTTACCGCATCTCGCACAAGCTAGGAAAGTACGCTCCACCTGCATGCTACCATGATCCCTCGAGCCTATAGCCCTGCTCCTCTGGTATCCCCCGAACCTGAATCGCGTACTAGCCAATGATGGAGCTGGAGTAATGGACCTGTGCTGAGTCTGCTGACGTGGTCCAGCTCTTGACCTAGCCTGATAAACCCCATAGTTGTCGGTCCTGGCCCTCTTGGCCTCTCTTTGCTTCCTATAGACCGACTCTATCTACTGCGCATGCAATACAATATGGGGAAAATTCATTTCGTTGTAATGCATGGCGATCCGACAATCTCTGTCCAAGTAATCTACTACTCCATGCACGAAGCGTCTCACCCGAGCCTGCTGATCTGCCACCATCTCTGGAGCATAATTAGATAACCAAGTGAACTCCAATGCATACTCTTGGAAAGACATGCTACCTTTCTTTAGATTAACAAACTCGGCCGCCTTGAGCTCCCTCATCTCCCGAGGGAAGAACTGATCCATGAAAGAAGTGTGAAACTCATCCCATCTTATCGGGCCTGCACCAGCCACCATAGCATCTCTACATTGCTTAAACCATATGTGTTCTACCTCCTTTAGCTAAAGGAGGTCAAGTCAACGCATTCCCCATTGTTCACCCCCATAACCTGGGTGATTTTCAGAATCTCCTCTTGTGTGGATCCTCATCCACCTTTGAGCCCATGAACTCTGGAAGGCTCATCCTCAAAAAGTCCCTCACCCTAGCTGCCACTACATTCCCATTCTGAGGGAGATGCGCCACTATCTAATTCTGGACCTAGGCAGTCATGGCCTATGCCAACATTTGAATCACCACCCTAAACTCAGCATGAGTGGGTGGCTCTAGTACGTGCTCCTCATGAACGGGTGGAGCTCGCTAATGCTCACCATCCTGGGCACCCTCATGATCATTACCATTTTCATTTCTCTTGGTGTTTGCTCGATATGGAGGCATGATTCTGCAAATGGGAATAGCATGAATTAGAGGAGTAAAGGACGTTCATCGCACGATATAGATCATGAAAGAAGGGAACATTTCCTAAACGTCTAGTAACCTCTTCGTCATAAGTTTGGCGCTCTTCACATCCATGAAAAGGACTCTACTTAACACGACTTTCAGACTCCCTAGGACCCATAAATATATGGCTCTGATACCAAGTTTATCACTATCCAATCATACACCCAGATCGTAGACACGGGACAAGGAGTGTCAAGAGCCCCAAGTCGACCCATGGAATGATCATATATCTAATTCAATCACATGAGTGGAAGACTTAACATAAAGAATGTAGTCATATCATAGCATAATGGAAAATCAATACCAGACATATACAATACGGCGGAAAAAAATTATAGTCTGATAAGGCTCTAAACATGAAAGGTGGATTGATGGGACACCTCCCTAACTAATCCAATATCCAAAAACTAAAAGAAATAACATAGAGTGTGAACATGTAGCCCTCAGATCATGAGGACTCACCAAGTATACTGAGAGAAAGGCTGAACTAACTACCGGTGAGGATGAGCCGGAGAACTGGGACTTGTATCATGAAATGATACAACATAGGAAGTATGCAGTCAGTACATGGAATGTATTGAGTATGCAAGGTAAGTAAAATGGACATTTAAAACATTTATGAATTCCTACTCATGCTCGTATCATAAATCATAATAAAATATCATATGGCTCAAGGTTTCAAAACATTTGTAACATAACATAATCATAGTCATAATAGAAGAGATTTACTTAACATGAATTGAGCCAAATTACATAATCATAACATGCATAAATCATGAGGAATAGTGGGAGACTCTCTTAATCGACATACCCCATATGAGCACACATGAAGCCCGACTTGTAACCCTAGTCGGGAGGGTGTACATACCTTGCCAAAGGTAGAAACCATGAAGGGAATGATCAAACATGAAAAGGCCCATTTGGGCTATGGACAAACATTAATGGGTCCCAACATACCTACGGTGGCACGTAGTTCATGACATCTGAGGCTTAATCGTGAACCCCGAACCTACACGGTGTTCGATACTACTCCCAAAATATATATAGTGCTCATAATAATACATACATGAGTTTATGGGCTAGTTAAATCATGATAATCATAAACATGCTTGAACATATGTGAACTAGCCATGACTTGAGGCCCGTGGGTCGGCCAAAAACATAATTCGTGATTGATAAAATTCATACATACTTGTAGATCATGCATGTAGCTTGAAATTCATTAGTTCGTAGTAGATAACATAATAAATTCATAAATAAATTAATAATTCAAGCGGGACTTATCAAAAAACCAATGGATCATAAAATGGGGGCATGCATAAACAAGCTTAATTGTTCAAAAATTCAAAATCTACAATAATAAAACCAATTTAAATTTCCAAAGGATGATCAAAATCAGTAGATTATGATAAGATTTTAAAATCACAAGACCCATAATTAAATCATTTTATTTTATACAAATCTATTACAAAACCCCATGAATTTTTGATAATTTATAAGTAAAATCACAGAGTAGGAGCATGGGTTTGAAGGAACCACCCATTGATGACCTTATATACCTGGAAACACTTGATTCTTAATCTCCCTTGAAAGCCTAACGTGGAATTTAGAGAAATTAGGGAAGAACACCTTGAGTCACCTTCTAGACTCCTCTCTTTACTCTTGCATGCATGAATGAGGCCTAACATGAGCTAATCCCCCTTAAAAGACCCCATTTAGAGCTTAAAACAACATAGTTTAGGCCTTAGGAACTTAGGAATTACGAGAACTCCATTACTAAAAATACAGGAATTTTCTGGTTGTTAGTCCCCACGAGGGACCTCACAAGTCATTGCCGAGGGCACGACTCATGGCCCGAATCCATCATGCTCACTGCCCAACTCCTCAGGGGACCCTACAAACTATGACGGCTAACCACAACTCGTGGTCACCACCCGTGATCCCCACTGCACAAAACCTTGATCAACCATGCAATCCAAGCCACGGGTGCCCTCACAAGTTATGAGGTCTGACCAGGACTCGTGGTAACCATCCGTGGTCTTCACTGCCCTTTCCCACTTTCCTAACTGTCCACCTAGGCCAAGAGAGAACTAACGAGTCATATCGCCTGACCACGACTCGTGGTCATGCCCATGGTCTTACCCCAAAACTTAGTCGTGCCCTGCTTGGCAACGAGTCACTTCACAACTTGTGGTCACTCCTTAGGACCCACTTCATGGGTCGTTCTGTGACCTGGTGCGAATTTTCAGTTTTTCTCCATTTTGACACCGGGGCTGATCCTTGGGTTTCAGAGGTATAACATTTTCCCAGTTTTCAACCAACTTCAAATTTTGATCCCAGGTCCAATCTAAGGCACTTTTTGTGTATTACAAGGTTCATGCAGGCTTAGCATGCTGCAAAGAAGGCATCTTCCCTATTTGTCATTTTGGCTTAGGTATGGACTTCTGCATCTTATTTATATTTGGTTGGTGTGGAGCTGCAACTTATTTCTACTGTGTTGTAGTCTATTGTTATTGTGCTATCATCTACTTCATCATCTCCTCTAGAAAAGTAAATGCTTGCTGAAGTGGAGGCTGCTGAAAGTTTCTCTATATTCTGCAACCATCTGAATTCCAGCTCATGCTTGGCTCATTGCATTTTGATTGAAATTGTTTTGAAACTTGTGACCCCGGCTAACATAACCTATGTTTTATTTCCCCACATAGTAAACAGATTTTGGATTCAATAGGGAAATCGTATAAGCATAGGCATCTCCGCATAACTCACATGTTGTTTGAACCTACTTAACTTGTTGGACCTGTGGTGCAGCTACCAAAGATCGGAAGGCTATAACATCATCAACCTTTAACATCTCTTGTACCTTCTGAGTGGTGAACTCTCTACTCCGCTCTTGATAGTCTTGACTACCTACAGACATCAAATTCAACAATGCCTCAATTTCATCATAGCTCTTGGTCAAAATTTTCCCTTGAGATGTAGCATCTAATAATAACTTGGACTCATGCCTCTGTCCTTCGATAAAGTTATGGTCGATAATTCCTTGGGCTGCATATGATGTTCTAGATCTGTTGAGAGAAATATCTATTCAAAAAATTATTTGACAAAATCTGCCAAGAGGTGATAGATCGTAGAAGCTCATTTTGTAACCACTCTTTTGCTTCCACAATCAGTGAGAAGGGAATGAGTGTCAACTTCACATATTCGTCTGAGATAATCCGATAGTGACAATTTTTGCCCAGCTCAAAAAATGTGACCAAGTGCTTATGAGAGTCTTCATGTGCTATACCCCGATACTAACACGTATTCTACACTAGCTGCATTGTACCTTCTTTCAACTCAAAATTTCCTATGATCTCAAACTTGACAATAGCCTTTGATGCATTCTCCAAGCCTGGACTGGCAAAGTTTAACACAGGAATCCTCTCTGGTGCCACCTCACGAGCCAATCTCACTTCCCTGTTCTCTACAAGGTTAGGATTATGAATTTATTCTTCCATATGTTTCTGCTCTCGGAGTATTCTTTTAATTTCAAGATCAAGAGAAATCAAGGGATGGCCTTCACTTCGAGTATCTAGCAAACACTAACCTGTGATCTGAGGTGCACCAAAAACAAGAAAATAAGTGAAAACTGAATAGGTAAATAAAAATTCAAACTAGAAAACAATCTGTTCCAAGTGCCTAGCAACGACGCCAAAAACTAGATGTCGTCAAGCACACGTGCAAGTGTACATGGTCGTCAAGTAATATAGGACGGTGAAGTCCAAATGTTATACCTACAGAGACTTATCAGATTAATTGATTAGTTTGAACCTTTATATCACTATTCAAGAAAAATAGAATTAATGTTTGGAAAGAGTTTTGAAAATACGTTCTACTAAAACTTTAAATAGAACTAAAATCTAATAAAAGAAATTATTTGCAAAAGTGTTGTGATTCAAATGATGATTAAGATCAAGTGCTTGGCTCTATCACAATCAGGTTGAGTTTTAGGGTTCAAATACACTAGACTAAATCTTCCACAATCTGTTCATTTTAAGTTATGAACTTATTTCTCAACTTATTCTCCCGAATAATCAAGAACTACCTCACAAACCCTATCACCTATATCCCTATGGTTGTAGGAGAAATCTGAGATGATTGTTAAAGATACTTCACTCAACTAAGTACCTCAACAATGAAATCAACTCCTTGCAATGTTGAGACATAATTAAAACCTACTCTATGCTTCTATTAAACCTCATTTGTTAACTCTTCCGAGTTCAACCAATGATCCAATAGATTATATTCAAAAGGTGATCAGACTAACGAATAAACATTAAATCAAGTAAACATAAATAGTCTTGAAAAGAAGATTTAATTGTCTAGCATAAATCAACTTTCAAACTACAACCATCAAGCTTGTGACCAAAAACCTGGATTAAGGGTGTTTAGTTACTAATGTCCAATATCAAACCCATAAGAATCATCATTCCAAAACCAGAAAGTAAAGTGTAATGAAGAAAAACCTATGAAGAAAATAGAATTTTATGTCTATTGTTCTTCACTAGAAAACATCGTATATCCCCAAATAAATTCACTAGCGATGTGTTTATATGCTTGGTAGCAAATTGATTTCCATGATATTCACCTATTAAGCACCTACAAAGTCACAACATAAAAATACAAGCATAATCCATAGAAATGATACTCAGAGATGACAAAAGTATTGAATTTTGAGGAAAGAGACTAAAATATGTATTTTTGGCCTCTCATCAGCCCAATCTATCTAGTACTAATCAATGTAGTATTGAAAGATTAGAGTCTATTTGAAGGGAGATTGGTAAAAGCTAACTACATCTATAGAACGCAAATTGCTAGGGTTGTAATTAATTTAAGACAATTCTAGGGAAGTGACCCCAATCATTGGCCAGTCCCCTAAATCACCCAATATGGATATATTGAGAATGGGCTAGGGCTGAACATATATGCAAAGACTTAAGCAAGCTATGGGTATCATTTAATTGTACCATAGGTGTCAATCTACTTCAATTTTGTCAAATCAAAGAGAACTCCCTTCTACCCAATTGCTTGTTGCCAATTGGGATTCAAACTATGCATAGGACAATCTATTAAATGCTCGGTGCTTTGGTAGGTGTTAAAAACCGACACGCAAGTGCACGTGGTCAAAAAAGTAGTAAGTGGCTTAAGTAAGCAAAGTATCGATCCAAGGAGACTCTGGATAAGTAAAAATTGCTTAAGTATACTATATTCTATCTCACTTCTAAATATGCTGACAACAACGTAACCAACAGTTGAATAATTTGTTTTATAAATTATGTACTAAAACTACTTACAATTTTCTACTTTGAATTTAAACTATGGATATGAGCATGCCAAGGTTAAGAACATGTAATGAACTGATTATCATCATACATTGGTTAATCCCTTCTTCCAGTTGCTAGCCAAGAACATTAGCCTAGAGATTAAAACTCTCGTATTTAATCTCACTTAAGAATCATAAACCATCCGTCTACATTTCTGTGATCAAATGCAATTCATGACCTAGCAATACAATTCCGGTTCCTAAATTGACTAATACGGCTTTCAAGTATATTTCTATCAGGAAAGCACATCAAAACTCAATTTTCCCAAATCAAGTAATGAACAATACCCTATTAATTCACAACTTTCCAATTTCGTGCTCTCTCGAGTGAAATCGGACTTTTTAGATGTACATTAATGTCGGCCACACACCAATGCAGTAGAAACAAGAATTAATAGAACAACATGGAAGAAGAAGATGAAAAACAATGTAATTCAATAATCAAAATTCATCACAAATGTTCACAACCTCATCAAGGAAGGGAATTAGCCACTCATTTGTGGATTAATCATCCAAAAACAAGTGTTAATCATACAAACAATTGAGTGAAAGAAGAAAGAAAGAGAGAAAAAACCCTGAACTTTTCGTCCCTCAACTGCCTGTAACCCACGTCCTTGCTCCACCATGTCTGAAATATGAAAAATACATTTAAGTGTTCTATTTATACTAGTGGGAATTTTTCCCGGAATAACAAGCAACGTGTCACGGAGTGCATCGCGGAGCACTGCCTCCGTGACACGACGTGGACGCGGACCCTCACTGGAATTTGGGGTCCGGGTATATAGCATCAACGTGGCATGGCATGCAACGTGGAGGCTTGCCACCGTGCCACGGAGCTGTCGCGAGGCTCCACTGGAATTTGACTAATATTTCACCCTCCAGGCAAAATGCCTCCGCGATGGCAGCGTGACACGGCTCCATCGCGGAGCCCCTTTATATTGTGCAGTCCAATGCCTTTTCCGTGCTCGAATCCAAGTCCAACTCCGATATTGTTCCAACATGCATTTTAGCTCCTCAAAATCACATTTTACCTACAAAACAATGCTAATCATGTTGGTTAGTATAAATTCACATTTTATTACCAATTACATGAAAAATGTATACACATTGCACGATAAACAAGGCGAAAATGATACGTTTGAGTATCACTTGGGCATATAAATCTGCCCAAGATCACTTACCCCACACTTAAATCCTTGTTCGTCCTCGAACAACAAACACACAATTCATGCAAATTACATCCCAACCTTCTCCACTATGGTGCGACAATTTGAGCTACGGTCATACCGATCAGTCAATATTGCAAATCATCAAGAAAACATGCATGGTCTCAACAATGCAATGACCTTTAATACATTAATACTTCCTAGACTTTAAGAATCGACTCTCGATATCGGCAAACTCATGCAAATCAGCTAATCAAGATATCCGACACGAAAATCAATCTTTCATCAAGCATGTGCCCTCACAACTCAAGAGAATCTTCCCCTTTTTGCTCATGTAACACACAAACATTCAAGTAGGGGCATGTAAAAATTAATTTTACTCTCTCTCCCAAAAGAATTCACATGCATCATGTCATGACCCATAAGCTTGCCCTTAGTGTATTACTCCACTAATATAAAGAAATGCAATGTAAGATCACGTAGGACTTTAATGGGTTGTAGTGGAAGCTATGGAACTAGTACATATTGGATTAGCCAATAATAGCCACTAGCATCCTTAAGCGCCTTTTCAACACATTCCCATCAACTCATGGACATTGTTTCTCTCTTTTCTTTTTTTTTCATCATCCCATTCATGATGGTTTACTTTCGTATGGCCCATTTCATCAAGCACACTTGACACAAAAAACAAAGGTTTTTCATGCACCTTCATTATCATTTAATTATAGCAAGTGCACCTTCACCCTTTTCTTTTCTTTCCTCACTCTGCTTTTCTTTTTCTTTTCACCATTCTCACTCTTTGACACTTTGGGAAAATTATTTTCTTTTCTTAAGCGCTTAAGAGTTTTGTATAGACTTTGCGGCTAATGAAAAGAAAGAATTAAGCTCAGTTTAAGCTTTTTGGACAAAAGAAAGAAATAATATGCTAAAGGCTCAACGGGCTGACTAGGGTATACAATCACATAAAAAGGGGAGTATGACAAGAAAAAAATATAGAAACTCTCGGTTAAAACAAAGAAATGCCTACATCCTTTCCAACACTACACCTCCTTCATTTCGTTTTGTACACACACCAGGCAAGTTCTAGACACTTCACAATAGCATGGAATAACAATACCTCACTTCACACTTCATGCACATGCTCGACTCAAGATGCATTCACAGACTCTTCAATTAGCTAATTACATGAATTCAAAAATTAAGCCTCAATCACATCGAATCGAACTCTACAGCCTAGGTATCTCAACATATTTGCAAAATTGCATGCTTTCATACGAATCACCTTTACATTTTGAATATTAGGTATAACATGCAACCAACATTTCACAACCATATAGTAACTACAGGTTCCGTGATGCAATCCACCAAAGAAAAAAAAACTGAAAATAAATTAAAATAACTACTCCTACCGACTACATTTCCCTTAAGACGGTCGTCATCCATCCATCATAGGGAACGGTCACTAACTATGACGTCGGTTCAATGGGACTATTCTCGGTAAAAGAACCGAAAACAAACGCCGAGAAAACCAAAAATAAAATTAAAAATTTTTGCAAAACATTGATCATTTCGATGGAAAAATTATTTACAAAATATTTTAATATGAACAAAATATTTTCGCAAAATTTTTAAAATATCGATCATTTCGATAGAAAAAAAAACATAAGAAAATATTTACAAAAATTTTTACAGACTTAGCTGGAAACAACAACATTCCACAGCACACATCAATTACCACAAATATTTACAAATACAGAACATTTTGCAATTCACAAACACAGGGAAACATACATACAAAAATATAGAGGAAGGCATACAAGCAAACCAGCCCAGCCCCAACACCTAACTACTCCCTACCCCACACTTAAATCGAACACTGTCCCCAGTGTTCACAAAAATGAAAAATCACACAATTGGGTGGTGGAACTCCCTGATCAGTCAAAGTATTCCACTTCTTCATCAGGTGTTGCTGCCTCATTGCCCATGTCCGAGTCGCCTCCGTCGTCATCATCGGACTCCACATCGGAGTCCTCCCGACATGTCTCCTCATCCATGGGGACATCATCGTCAGTGGGCTCTACAAAGGCTGGCCCCACTCGGCATAGAGCCCTGGCGTTTTCGCCAAACGGGTAATCCAGCTCGAGCTGCCATAGCTCCTCCTCTGTGGCTGGTCTCCCACTAATCCTGAGCTGGAGCATTTGCATTCCAAACATCCGTGCCATGTACTGGTCGTCACGAGCATGTCGCTCGCCAACCGTCAATACTGGCCCATGTGTGGTGTCGGGGGCCTTAGTTTTGGTCACATCCAAGGCTCGCCGCTCCAACTACGGGATGTAATCCAAAGCCTCTTCCTCGACGTCGAGGCCCCGGAGAAAGGTGGTGATTAGTCCACCGAACCCATACCTGTGGCCCTGGTGTAGTCGGGCTCTCTTCATGGCGGACATGATGACCGCCCCAACATTAATCTCCAACCCTTTCATCAGGGCATACACCAGGCAAATACGGTCCCGGGTCACATCAATCATGTGTACTCCCGAGATTAGGCACGAGCAGACTATCTTCAGCAAAATTCTGGCCTCCTTGTTCATTTGAGAATACGGCAGAGTCTGGTGGCAACTCCTTTCCTAGTGTATGCTCCATCTGGCTGTGGATCTAGCCCCACACAGTGTGCGTCTGATATCGGCATATGGTGGGGTGATGTTCAGCTGGCGGAGAACGTGGGCGTCTGTGTCCCACGCTCCGATGATGACATTTAGCTGCTGGGGTTCCAGAGTGACTATCTGCCCTCTGATCTTGATTGTGTGGCTTCTGATTGCAGGGTTCCAATTAGCATATAACTCCCGGACCAAGTGTAGGTTGCACTCCTTGGGCTCCTGAAATATGAAGCTGAGCCCAGCTGCCTCGATCCTTTGAACTATTCTGGGGAACTCTTGTGCTAATGGTTCCCGTGCGATATGCTCCTCGGGGAAGTATTTGTTTTCTTTGTGCTTGGCGTACCACTTCTTCCCCTCATCAGTTACCCATCTAGTTCCATATTGGCGGCGCTGGCCGCGTGGAACTGCTGGTGCAGCTGGGACTGCTGTGCCCAGCCTAAGTCTTTTCCTCCCGGTGCCTGAGGTTGATGCACCCTTACCTTTATCTTGCCTGCTTGCCATTTTGTCTGTCAACACAAATAAACAAGCGCAATGTCAAGCTAAATAGATATTAGCTTCGGCTAAGGTCGGGTTAACTAAGTTTACCCCACACTTAGTCCTTAGCTACGGTTATGATACTACGGCAAGAGTAACTTTATTTACAAAAAAAAAAACAACAGCTATACAATTCATGCTTAGTGCGTTCAACAAGAAAAATTCGACGGCATAACTTTAGCGTATTACTCAGACTTCATATAGCTAATCCCAATCATTACCATCTCTAGCAATTCAACCATCGCACTTAGCAAAGAAAAACAACGAAACAACAACAACAAGAAAAAATATATACATGAACCTATACAACCAACCCAATTTGAACAATTTTCAACATTTTCCCAAAAACCCGAGAATTCATCGTCTATTAACATTCAAACAATATTCTACAACGACTTATCTCATTCAATACATACAACCCGGCATATATTTAACAAATTTAACAAGTTACCAATTTCGATTCCAACAACCAAGCCCTAGAATTGAATTTCGCAATCAAATTCGAATAATTCATGCAATCGACAAGTTCAAACGCTCATTACAACATTCCGAACATTTATCAATCAATAAATAACTCAAATTCATGCTAAATTTCGACTTGGGGTGATTTAGTTCACCTCCCATGCTTAAATTCGAATGAAATCAACAAAAACTTGAGAGATAATCGGAAAACATACCTCGAAGTTGAAGAACTGAAGAAAACTTGATAATTCTTTGCTTTAAATCATAACACGTTGGTGGGGAAGGAAATTTTGGGTGTTTGGTCGCGGAGAAATGTAAAAATGAGGGGAAAAGGGGAGAAATCGGGGGTTTAAAATGTAGAAAACATGCGGGTCACCCGGCAACCCGGTGTGACCCGTCACAATTTATATGGAAACGTGTCACGGAGTGCATCGCGGTGCACTGCCTCCGTGACACGGACCCATCGCGACAGCTTACTGGAATTTTTGAAAATTTCAGATTACACTTCAACGTGTCACGGAGGGTAACGCGGAGGTCCTCCTCCGTGACACGGAGCTATCGCCCTAGCTCACTGTCTTCAACATTTTTTTAATTTTTTCATACCTCGCTTTTCCTTCACGATTCCATGCACATTTTTCTCCGTTTGACCTGAAAATCATCTCACTAAACAAAATTGGTTAGATTAATAGGTTTCACCTAACTAAAAATAAATAAAAAAATACTAACTAAAACAAAAAAAAATTGTAATAAATCAAGAAAAAGAAAAATAAACTTTATTTACACTTTACAAAATGAAAGAAAAAATATTTTTCCAGGGGTTGCCTCCTGTGCAGCGCCTGGTTTACCGTCGCGGCTCGACATCCTTTATACTCAATTGTCCGCTAGGGTGATGGACGATTTCTCACGATCATTGTCCTCCCCCCAGTAGTGCTCACACCTATCCGGTGGTCTTCCCATCAACTCTCGGGAAACATTAATCTGCTTAGCATTCCCATGATCAATTACATTGATCAGCGAGAGTTCTTCATTCACCATCGGGAGCTTGGGTTCTTTGTACACATCGAACACCTCTACCTTATCATGTGCTCGCATAGTAAGTTGACCCGCAGCTACGTCGATTAATGCTTTCCCGGTTGCCAAGAAGGGTCGTCCCAAAATAAATGGGACTTCCACGTCCGGTTCAAAATCCAGAACAATAAAATCTACCAGGAAAATTAGGGAGCCTACTTGCACAAGCACATCCTCAACAATGCCATCCAGCCTAGCTAAGGATCGGTCTGCCAACTGCAAGATTACGATTGTAGGTCTAGGACTCCCTAGACCCAACTTTCTGAATACCGAAGATGGCATCAGATTTATACTCGCCCCCAAGTCACACAATCCACGAGCTCGGATACTCTGCCCGATAGTACGCTAGATAGTAAAACTTCCAGGGTATTTTAGCTTCGTGGGCAGTCTATTTTGGATCCGGAAAGTGCACTCCTCCGTCAAAGCCACCGTGGCATACTCGGTCAAACGACTTTTGTTGGCCACAATGTCTTTAATGTATTTGGCATATTTAGGCACTCCCTGTAAGACATCAACAAGAGGTAAATTAACATGTACCTGTTTAAGCACCTCCATGAATTTCTTGAAACACGCCTCCTCCTTGTGTTTCTTGAGTCGTTGAGGGAACGGGGGTGGAGGTCTTTCTGATTCAGCTTCTTTGGTTTTCCCCCTTTCTGAACTTTGCTCCCCCTCAACTTCTGCTGCTCCTGACTTTTGAGGTGATCTTTCTGGTTCCACCTCGTTCAGCTGCAAACCACTCCTTGTGGTCACTGCATTTACTTGCTTCAGATTAGGATCCATGTCGCTAGGTAGTCCTCCTCTGGGCCTTGTATTTTGGGCACTAGCAAATTGCCCAAATTGATACTCAAGAGCCTTGGTTGCTAACTGATTATTTTTCACTTCGGCTGCCAATTTAACATAGTCAGCCTACAATTGCGCCTGGTTAGCGATCATGGTCTTGAACATCTCCTCAATGCTAGGTGATGGTGGTGGAGGAGGGGCATTGTGATTTCTGAATTGAGATTGGTAATTTTGTTGCCCTCCTTGATTTCTTTGCATACCCTGACCTAAACTTTGGCCTTGTTGGTTGTTGCTACCCCATGAAAAATTTGGATGGTTCCTCCAATTTGAGTTGTAGCCACTACCATACTGCTGCTGATTTCTTTGTGCATTGCCCACAAAGTTAACCGAATCTGGGTTTGCTCCACAACACTCAGCTGAGTGCTCACTGCTACCACACACTTCACACCACATTTGCTGGACCGCATTGACTGAAGCTGAAGGCTGGTTCAAATTCATGTTGCTGAAGTGGTTGTTCAACTGATTCTGCAAGGCAGCTATCTATGCAGCGATAGCTGTAAATCCATCCACTTCAAGCACTCCTGCTGCTTTCCTTGCTCCACCTTGTAATGAATCAGCATTCCATTTTGGATTGCCCTGTGAAATCCGGTTTAGCAAAGTGTACAGCTCCTCATAAGTCTTTTCCAGCGCTTGCCCTCCAGCTGCTGAGTCTAGCAAAATTTTAGTATGGGGTTCCAAACCCTCAATAAATGTGTGCACCAACACCTTATTGGACTGATGATGATGAGGACAGTCCCGCAACATGGATTTAAATCTTTCCCAGGCTTGATACAAATTTTCTCCCTCCCTCTGTTTGAAACTTAGAATTTGACTTCTAAGTCTGGCTGTTTTAATAGAGGGAAAAAATCTTATCAAGAACTTTCGTGCAAGATCATCCCACATTGAAATAGAATTTTGTGGCTCAGCTTTTAACCACCTCTTGGCTTCACCAAGTAATGAGAATGGAAACAATGTAAGTCGAACATAATCAGGTGACACTCCAGTGGGTATATAAGTGTCACTTATCTCCAAAAAGTTTTGGAGATGTTGTTGTGGGTCTTCATGAGGGAGACCGGTAAATTGCCCGCTTGTGTGCAACAGTTGCACCATGTTTTGCTTGAGTTCAAATCTCCCTCCAGGATCTGGTTTGCGGATACTGGATGTAACATTGTTGGCATGTGGGATTGCCACCTCGCGAATCGGCCTTGCTGCTGCTTCTTCGGGCACTAATACTGCCCTAACAACCGGTGGATTTTGTTGCTCCATAATAGTCTGTCTGAGCAACTGCAGCTTCTTTTGTAGAGCTTCTCTGTGTTTACTATGAAATATACGTTCAGGCTCTATATAAGATTCCACCAGCTCTTTGTCTCTTGCCAGTGTTCACAGAAATCAAGTCTGCAAAATACAGGCTAAGACCAAGTTGTCAACACTTAAGAAAATAAAATAAAAATACAGTAAATTTACACTTAATACAATTTCACCAATTGCCTAGTCTCCTCGGCAACGGCGCCAAAAACTTGCTCGGTGCTTTGGTAGGGGTTAAAAATCGACACGCAAGTGCACGGGGTCAAACAAGTAGTAAGTGGCTTAAGTAAGCCAAGTATCGATCCAAGGAGACTCTGGATAAGTAAAAATTGTTTAAGTATACTATATTCTATCTCACTTCTAAATATGCTGACAACAACGTAACCAACAGTTGAATAATTTGTTTTATAAATTATGTCATAAAACTACTTACAATTATCTACTTTGAATTTAAACTATGGATATGAGCATGCCAAGGTTAAGAACATGTATTGAACTGATTATCCTCATACATTGGTTAATCCCTTCTTCCAGTTGCTAGCCAAGAACATTAGCCTAGAGATTAAAACTCTCGTATTTAATCTCACTTAAGAATCATAAACCATCCATCTACATTTCTGTGATCAAATGCAATTCATGACCTAGCAATACAATTCCGGTTCCTAAATTGACTAATACGGCTTTCAAGTATATTTCTATCAGGAAAGCACATCAAAACTCAATTTTCCCCAATCAAGTAATGAACAATACCCTATTAATTCACAACTTTCCAATTTCGTGCTCTCTCGAGTGAAATCGGACTTTTTAGATGTACATTAATGTTGGCCACACACCAATGCAGTAGAAACAAGAATTAAAAGAACAACATGGAAGAAGAAGATGAAAAACCATATAATTCAATAATCAAAATTCATCACAAATGTTCATAACCTCAGCAAGGAAGGGAGTTAGCCACTCATTTGTGGATTAATCATCCTAAAACAAGTGTTAATCATACAAACAATTGAGTGAAAGAAGATAGAAAGAGAGAAAAAACCCTGAACTTTTCATCCCTCAACTGCCTGTAACCCACGTCCTTGCTCCACCAAGTCTGAAATATGAAAAATACATTTAAGTGTTCTATTTATACTAGTGGGAATTTTTCCCGGAATAACAAGCAACGTGTCACAGAGTGCATCGCGGAGCACTGCCTCTGTGACACGGCATGGACGCGGACCCTCACTAAAAATTTGGGGTCCGGGTATATAGCATCAACGTGGCACGGCATGCACCGCGGAGGCTTGCCACCGTGCCACGGAGCTGTCGCGCGGCTCCACTGGAATTTGACTAATATTTCACCCTCCAGGCAGAATGCCTCCGCGATGGTAGCGTGACACGGCTCCATCGCGGAGCCCCTTTATATTGTGCAGTCCAATGCCTTTTCCGTGCTCGAATCCAAGTCCAACTCCGATATTGTTCCAACATGCATTTTAGCTCCTCAAAATCACATTTTACCTACAAAACAATGCTAATCATGTTGGTTAGTATAAATTCACATTTTATTACCAATTACATGAAAATGTATACACATTGCACGATAAACAAGGTGAAAATGATACGTTTGAGTATCACTTGGGCATATAGATCTGCCCAAGATCATTAAACATGAGTTATTCCTTGAGTTATGGTTGATTAATTTTAGCCCAATGTAAATTTGCTCTTTCAAGACTCATAAAGGTAATTGCGTATGATTGGGTCACTTTCATCGCCAATCACACACTACAAAGAAATAACCAATCAAATATTCATAAGCCAAAACTAAATTTTACCAAATTAGGATCATCAACGATCACAACCCTAGATCTAGGTTTAGTTATCAATAGAAAGAAGAAAAAAGAAAGAGAGTAATTCGATATGCTTATCAATGGAAATTGAAATTAAAGAGGAGATCTTCAACAAATGAACTTGAATCTTAAAATTACAAGCTAAAATCTAATATCTAAAATGGAAACTTAAGCTAACTAGCTATTTGTACTTTCTATTGAAAAAATGAATGAAAAGACTCCAGAAAAATTACAAGAAAAAGCTATTTGTATTATGTCCTAGAAAGCCTAATTAATTCAAACTCAGAGGTGTCAGGTGTGCAGGGATGAACAATCCATTGGAATGATAGATCTCCCTTTGCTCTGTAATATAAAAATTGGCTTCTATCCACAGCCTGTTGATCTTGGGCATAATTTCATGCCCAAGTGCTACTTTATAACTCAATTTAGTCTTGTTTATCTACTTATTTATATACATTCTCATGTGATTTTATGTATATGTGAATATATACACTAACCAACATGATTAGTTCTTGTTTTTGTAGGTTTACAATGAATTTGACGAACTAATCCATGAGTTGGTGAAGAGTAGGCATGGAATCGTAAGTAAAACGCGAACGTCGGGAAGGAGGGTGTGTGAAACAACCCACCTGCGCGTTGGCAACATGCCACGGCAGGCAGCCTGCTTGAAAAGGGTCGTGACACACCACCTAACGCACTGCACAAGCAGCGTGACACGCTGCCAACATGGACAGCTTCTACTTGGCGACTGTTTTGCTTTCCAGTGTGCCTACGCGATACCTCCGTGTCACGGAGGCATATTGGCGCAATAACCTCCATGACACGGAGCTATTCCATGTTGGGTATAATTTTATACATATCTCATTTACTATAAATAGGTCCCTTAGCTCCTAAAATCATTTTGTCACGATTTTATTCTGAAAAACCACCTAGGAGTGAAGGGAGCCACTCCACTTCGGGCTAAATAGTTTCTTTTTCTCATTTACTATAAATAGGTCCCTTAGCTCCTAAACATATTTTGTCACAATTGTATTCTGAAAAACCACCTAGGAGTGAAGGGAGAAGTGGGAGAACTCACCTAGGGTTCATCAATTTCATCTTCTCTTCTACCAATTCTTGTAAGTATGTTAGTTTAACAAAGTTTTCTTGTAATTTTACGAACATGAGTGGCTAGAACCCTTCCTCTAGGGTTGAAGCCATGAGTTATGATTGTGTTTTTATGAATTTGTTTTGGTATTAAGTTATTGATTGTTGTTTTGTCTTGCATTCTTAACTATGGTTGTTTTTATGATTGATCACCATGAAAATACACACGTTAAGTGTAGGTAAATGCTTGAGAAAGAAAACTTAGGAAAGAACAAAAGAATGTAACAAGAAAGTTCTTGTCTTTTGATAAGATTTGTGGTTAGGATAGGAATATACCTAATTTACCTTGCTTGGTTGATAAAATGGGAAGATAGAAAGACACCAACTTACAATCGTACTCCACCACTTGTAGGAGTAGTTGTGAAGCTAAGTTTGGTTAAATGGTTGGAGGTACGGAAGTACCCAAATCAAGGGCATAAACCCCATAAACCACATCCACGTAGAGAATTGCCCACGAACTAGAATTGACAGCCTTGCTCAACAATGTAGTAGTGAGGCTAGTTTGTCATGTTTAGAGGTTCGGAAGACCATGAACATTCAATTTTATTTTATGTGAGACGATAATTATTAGTTTTATACTTAAACCATTGCAAATCGTAGTATCGCATGATTATCCGGCTTTAACTCTAGTTGCTCCTTCAATGAATTCAGAGTATTTCGTTGACCACATCTAGACTTAATTAAATTTCTCGAAAAAGTCTATCATCAACACTTGCGGCATTTAATATCACACATGAATTTGATAATTAGCTGAATTGGTCCAGTCCCTGTGGGTTTGACATCCGGCTCTTAGAAAGGGCCACTATATTACTTGTACGACCCGTACACTTCCGGGCTCATCAAGTTTTTGGTGCCATTGCCGGGGATTGGCAATTCGTTATTTAATTTTCTTAGTGTTAGTTTACAAGTTTGATACAAGTGTTGACAACTTCATCTTAGCCTCTCTCTTGCAGGTACTAAATTGTTTCTGAACGTTGGCAAGGGATAAGGAGTTGGTGGATCCGTTGTTAGAACCGGAGAAACAATTTCATCTACAGAAAAGGGAAGCTCTAGAAAAGAAGTTATAGTTATTAAGGAGAGCCACTCTGGAGAAACAATGGCAACCACCAATAGTAAGGGTAGTTTTAGTGCCCGAAGAGATGGCAGCAAGACCGGTCCGCGAGGTGGCAATCCCACATGCAAACAATGTAACATCCAGCATTCACAGGCCGGAACCAGGAGGGAGGTTTGAACTTAAGCAGAATATGGTGCAGTTATTGCACACCAGCAGGCAATTTTCAGGTCTCCCTCATGAAGATCCACAACAACATCTCCAAAAGTTCTTGGAGATAAATGACACATATATACCCGCTGGAGTATCATCTAATTATGTGAGGCTTACACTATTCCCACTCTCACTGCTGGGGGAAGCCAAGATATGGTTGAAGGCTGAACCGCCAAATTCTATTCCTACTTGGGATGATCTAGCAAGGAAGTTTTTGATACGATTCTTTCGATCAGGGAAGAAAGCTAGGCTTAGAAGTCAGATTCTAAGTTTCAAACTGAGAGAGGGTGAGAATTTGTATCAGGCTTGGGAGAGGTTCAAGTCAATGCTAAGAGATTGTCCTCACCATCACTAGTCTAATGATGTGTTGGTGCATACATTAATTGAGGGCTTTGAACCACATATAAAGATTTTGTTAGATTCAGCAGCTGGGGGGTAGGCATTGGAAAAGACCTACGAAGAGCTTTACACCTTGTTGAACCGTATTTCACAAGGTAATCCAGAATGGAATGCGGATACAACTCGAGGGGGAGCAAAGAAAGCTGCAGGGGTCTTTGAGGTGGATGGATTTATGTCTATTGCTACACAGATAGCTGCTTTGCAAAATAAACTTAACACTCACTTCAGCAGTATGAGCTTGAGCCAGGCACAAGCCCCAGTCAATGCAGTTTATCAGGTATGGTGTGAAGTCTGTGGAAGTAGTGAACATTCAGCTGAGTGTTGTGGTGCAAATCCAGATTTAGTAAATTTTGTTGGAAACACCTAGAGGAGCAGTAATCAACAGTATGGCAACAGTTACAACCAAATTGGGAGAAATCATCCTAATTTTTCATGGGGAAGTAATAGTCATCAGTGATAGAGTTCAAATCAGGGCATGAACAGAAATAAAGGGGGTCATCACAATTTTCAGCCGCAGTTCAGAGGAATAATGCACCTCCTCAGTCCAGTGACATCGAGGATATGCTCAAAACCATAATAGCTAACCAAGCGCAGATGCAGGCTGATCAGGTAAAATTGACAGCTGACATGAAAAATCAGCAGTTAGCTACAAAGGCATTGGAGTATCAGTTTGGACAGTTAGCTAGAGCCCAAAACACCAGATCGAGGGGAGGATTACAAAGCGATACAGACCCAAATCCTAAGCAGGTCAAGGCAGTTACTACCAGGAGTGGAACTTAACTCAAGGAGGTGGAACCAGAGAGGTCACCTCAGCAATCTGGAGCGGCAGAAAAGGATGAAGGACATGATGATGTGAGAGGGAAGGAAAAGGCAGCCGAGATAGAAAGACCACCGCCCCCGTTTCCTCAGAGATTGAAAAAGCATAAGGAGGAAGCTTGCTTAAAGAAATTCATGGAAGTGTTAAAACAGGTGCATATTAATTTGCCTTTAGTTGATGTTTTGCATGGAGTGCCAAAATATGCCAAGTATATTAAGGACATTGTAGAAAACAAAAGCAGATTGACGGAGTACACTATGGTGGCGCTTATTGAGGAATGCACCTCCCGAATATAGAATAGATTGCCGACAAAGCTCAAGGTTCCTCGGAGCTTCACTATTCATATTACATTTGGGCAGTCTATTCAAGCTCGCGGATTGTGTGATTTGGGAGCAAGCATAAATTTGATGCCAACATCAGTGTTTAAAAAGTTGGGGTTGGGCAGCCCCAAACCCACTACTGTGATCTTGCAGCTAGCTGACCGTTCATTGGCCAGACCTGATGGTATTGTGGAGGATGTGCTAATGCAAGTAGGCTACCTCATTTTCCCGGTGGATTTTATAATTCTGGATTTTGAGCCAGATGCGGAAGTCCCATTTATTTTGGGACGTCCCTTCTTGGAAACCGGGCGAGCCTTAATTGATGTGGTTATTGGGTAGCTAACCATGCGAGCGCATGACAAAGTAGAGGTTTTTGATGTGTACAAGGCCATGAAGCTACCGGCCATTTATGAGGAGCTATCATCAATCAGTGTTTTAAATCAGGAATCGACCCTTCAGATTGTTAACTAACAAGACCTATTGGAGAGAGCCTTGGTGGGCTATGATCATTTTGGGGACAGTGCTATATATGAGATGGTGCAGACTTTGTATAAGCCAAAATTGTTCTTCAGGAAGCAGCACTTTGAACCATTGAAGAGGTCCTTGGACCCTCACCAAGGCCATCAATTGAGGAGGCACCGAAATTGGAGTTAACGACATTGCCTCCACATCTGCAGTATGTATTTTTGGGTGAAGATGAACTGTTTCCAGTCATCATTTCAGTAGAACTGACAGATGCACAAGTGAAAGATGCATTGGTGGTCTTTAAGAGGCGGAAGAGAGCAATGGGTTGGCAGATGTCAGACATCAAGGGGATTAGTCTAGCTTTCTGCATGCACAAGATATTTATGGAAGAGGGATCCAAGCCAACCGTGCAACATCAGCGGAGATTGAATCCAGTGATGAAAGATGTAGTCAGAAAGGAAGTGATCAAGTGGCTGGATGCAGGAGTGGTATATCCCATCTCAGATAGTGAATGAGTTAGTCCAGTTCAATGCATTCGCAAGAAAGGGGGAATGACAGTGGTTACAAATGAGAAGAATGAGCTTATTCCCACACGCACAGTCACGGGCTGGTGAATTTGCATGAATTACGGAAAGCTCAATAAGGCCACTCGGAAAGATCATTATCCTATTCCATTTATTGATCAGATGTTGGACAGGCTGGCAGGGCGGGAATATTATTGCTTTCTGGATGGTTATTCTGGCTATAATCAAATATCCATAGCGCTGGAGGATAAGGAGAAGAGCACTTTTACATTTCCTTATGGGACATATGCTTTCAGGCGAATGCCATTTGCTCTATGCAATGCACCAACCACATTCCAGCGATGCATGATGGAGATCTTCCACGATATGGTGGAAGATTTTTTCGAGGTATTTATGGATGACTTTTCTATTTTTGGTAATTCGTTTGCTATGTGTCTGCAGAATCTTGAAAGGGTGTTAGCTCGATGTGAAGACTCAAACCTGGTGCTCAACTGGGAAAAGTGCCACTTTTTAGTCAAGGAGGGTGTCATTCTTGGCCATGAGGTGTCATGCAGAGGGTTAGAAGTTGATCGTGCAAAGATTGAGGTGATTGAAAAGCTACCACCATCAGTGTCACTGAAGAGTGTTCGCAGCTTTCTAGGACATGCTGGGTTTTACAGACGGTTCATCCAGAACTTCTAAAAAATTTCTAGACTGATATGCCAGTTGCTAGAAAAAGAGGTGAAGTTCGAATTTGACAAGGAACGTGTAGAAGCATTCGAGGAGCTAAAAAAGAAGTTGGTGGAAGTGCCTACTCTCATTTCTCCTGATTGGGAACATCCTTTTGAGTTGATGTGTGATGCAAGTGACGTGGTTGTAGGAGCTGTATTGGGGTAGGGTAGGAATAAAAAATTTTATTCCAGGTGGGAGGCAACCTATGGTTTTCTAACAAATTGTTGTTGCTTGAGAATTGCAGGAAATATGAAGGGCAAAAATACAAAAAAAATCACAAGTGGAAAAATAAAAGTAAAAAGTGAAAATTGGGGTAAGAAACAGTGAGGGTCCGCGTCAGCTCCGTGTCACGGAGGCTGACCTCCGTGTTACCCTCCGTGACACGTTGAGGATATTTCCAGGTATGTTCAAAATCCAGTAAGCCTCCGCGTTGGCTCCGTGTCACGTAGCTGGGCCTCCGCATTACCCTCCGTGACACGATGAGTGTAATTTCGCGATGGGTCAGTTCGGGGCAACGGGTTGACCCGCGCGAAATCACCCTTTTTAACCACACAGGATAGACAGTGTTGGGCTAAACTTCATCTTTGAAGAAACCAAAGAGTGAAATATCCATCTTATAAGGGAATTCTACGCTAACTGGAACCCTACCGTGCGAAGCCACACCGTCAAGATCAGAGGACAGGTGGTTACTTTTGAACCACAACATTTAAATGCCATCTTGGGGACGTGGGACACAGACGCACATGTCCTCTGCCATCTGAATATCACTCTGCCATATGCAGATATGAGACGCACTTTATGTGGAGCACGATCAACAGCTAGGTGGAGCGTCACAAGGAAAGAGGGTATCACAAGACATTGCCATACTCCCAAATGAATAGAGAAGCGAGGATCTGGCTGAAGATAGTATGTACTTGCCTGATCCTAGGGGTGCACATGATTTATGTCACCCGAGATAGAGTTTGTTTGGTGTATGCGTTGATGAAAGGACTGGAGATAAATGTTGGAGCGGTGATTGTTTCCGCCATGAAGAAAGCCAGACTTCATCAAGGGCATCAATATGGTTTCGGTGGTCTTCTCACTGCTTTCCTCAGGGGCCATGGCATTGAAGAAGAGGCCCTGGACTACATTCCTCAACTTTACCAGCGTGCTTTGGATGTTGCTAAGACCAAAGCACCTGATACCACATTTGGGCCTGTGGTTACACTAGCCGAGTGACATGCTTGGGATGATGAATACATGGACCAAATGTATGGGATGCAGATGATGCAACTGCAGATTGGTGGAAGGCCTACTACGGAGGATGAATTGTGGCAGCTCGACATGGATTATCCATTCAATGAGCATGCCCGCGCTTTATGCAGAGTTGGGCCTACATTTGTAGAACCAGTTGACGACGACATCTCTACTGTTGAGGAAACGCGTCGGGATGACTCAGACATTGAGTCAGAGGAGGAAGGCGAAGAAGATTCTGATCTTGGTGATAAGGCACTAGCACCGGATGAAGAGATCGCACATTTTGATTGATCAGAGAGTTACACCACCTAAAACTTTGTTTTTAATTGCAAATACATAACACTGGGGACAGTGTTCCAACTAAGTATGGCGTGGGAGTAGTTAGGTGCTGGTGTAGTAAGGCTGTGATGTGCTTGTATTCTGTGGCTGTTTAATGTGTGACATTGTGTTCATGTTATGTTGTTAATGCTTTTTGTGTGTTGATGCTGGTAATGTAATTGTAATAAATTGTTGAGTAGTTATTGGTGTAATTATTTGTGTAAGTTATTTGCTATTTTTATTTTTTTACTTTATTGTTTTTCTATTTTTTTTGAGTTGGGTTTCTTGGTTGGTGCTTTTTCCGAGAATAGTCCCTTTGAACCGAAGTCTTAGATAGAGACTGTTCTCTATGATGGATGGATGACGACCGTCTTAATGAAAATTTAGTCAGTAGGTTTTGACTTTTTTTTTGTGAACTCATAGCTAATTAATGGTTCGACATTCTTATTATGTGCTATATTGTAAGATGCAAGTGTGATTCGGATGGAAGCATGCAAGTGTGTTAAACATGTTGAGACACCTAGGCTCTAGAAGTCGACTCGATGTGATTAAAGCTTAATTTTGAATTCTTGTGATTAGCTGAGTTAAGAGTCTGCGGAATGTGTCTTGAATTGAGCACGTGTTGAGAGTGTAAGATGTTTCGAATATTTCGTGCTCTTGTGGAATGTCTAGAACTTGCTTGGTGTGTATATAAAACAAAATGAAGGATGTGGACTGTAGGAGATGATTTAGGCATTTCTCTGCATGAACCTAATGTTTATCCCTCACTTTACCTACCTTGAATGTTGAATCCTAGTTAGCCCCATTGAGCCTTAAGCCTATTCTTTCATAGCTATAACATAAGCTTAATCCATTTCTTTCATTAGCCTTGAATTTGATCCAAAACTCCTAAGCACTTAAGTGAAAAATTCCAAAGAGTAAAGGAGTGAGAAGCGTGAAACAGAAGGAAAAGTGGAAGTTGTGAGAGTTGAGAAAAGGACAAAGGTGCACTTGTTGAAAATGATTAGTTATTAGTAGAGAGTACAAAAGTAAATGAAAAATTTGCTTAAAGAAGCTTTACTAGTAAGCTGAGTGTGCTTATAGAAATGGGAACAAACAGAGAATATTCGAGGGTGAGAAGAGTGAGGAGGAAGTAAGAAAAGAGATGTCCTTAATGAATGTTGGATGTATTAGAAGCGCTTGGGGGAAGATAGTCACTATTACTGTCCAGAATAGTACCTACCCGTCCCTTAGCCTACATTACAGCCCATTAAGTCCTACTTGATCTTACGTTCATGCATCCTTAAATTAGTGGAGTAAACACTAAGGGAAAGCTTATGGTTCACTACATGATGCATGTGAATTCTTTGGGAGAGCGAGCGAAATCTTATTCACATACCCCTACATGTAGTGCTTTGGAAATTTTATGAGTGAACATGGGGTAACTCTCTTGTGTTGTGAGGGCACATGCTTAATGAGAGATAACATTCATGTTGGATGTCTTGATCGGTTGATTTTCACAAGTTTGACAAGATCGAGAGTCGATTCTTGAGGTTAGGAGGTCTTAATGTGTTGTATTTCAGTTCATTGATGAATCGTGCATTCTCTCTTGATGATTTGCTATCTTAAATAATCCTTATGCCGTAGCTTTAATGGTCTCACCAAATTAGCTATGCGTGAGTTTCAATTTCATGAGATGTGAAAGGTTTGTTCGAGGACGAATAAGGTTTTAAGTGTGGGGTAGGTGATTTTGGGCATAATTGCATGCCCAAGTGATACTTTAATACTTCATTTCTACTTGTTTATCCACTTTTATGTGTGCATTCTCATGTGATTTGTATGTAAATGTGGATTTATAAAAACCAACATGATTAGTATTGTTTTGTAGTCTAGAAGGAATTTTTGGAAGCTAATCTACAAGTTGGTGAAGTGTAGAAATGGACTCGGAAGCGAGAGCAGAAGTCGACAAGGAAATTGGTAGATTGACACAACATCCATCGTGGAGCACCACACTTTGCCAATTTCCTTGTCGACTTACGCTTCTAGCTTTCGAGTCCATTTCTACACTTCGCCAACTACACGCAAGTGCACGTGGTCGTACAAGTAGTAAAGTGGCTTTATTTCAAGCCAGGTATCGAACCTACAGGGATTGTAATGTTAATGTAATTTTTCGTTATGTGTTTTAGTATACGCAATTCTTTATATAAGTAAACAAATAGAACAAATGATGATTTTTCAAGGGTATTAGTTAATGTAACTTTAAGTGAGAAGATTTTAAATTATAATCTGAACAATAGCACGAACAAGCTAAGGTTAAGAAAACATGCAGATATGTAATTTACTGATTAAATTTCAATCAACACTTCTCTACCGTTAGGAATTATCAACCAATGGATTGGATCTTTCGATCTCCTCTCCAATTAAAGAATTATGAGACTCACATTACACATTTCTGTGATGCAAACACTTCATATTCTAGTAATACACAACAAATTCCATAAATGACCAAATATGACGTTACAGATATATTTCTATTCTGAACGTAAATCTTCCCTTAATTTCTCAACCAAGACAAGAACATATCCCACCAATTCACATCTATTTAATTAGTCTTCCTTTTGGAATCGAAATTGGAATTCTAGAATATACATTAACATTGGCCAAACATTAACGTAGTAAAAGCAAGTATTGGTAGAACAACCGTTGTAGAGAAGATAAAAACTGAAATAATCATTAATTACATTCTTCTGCAATTATCCTCAACCTCAGCAAGAGGTGAATTAGCCACTCATTTGCGGATTAAACATATTCAAACAAGCAGAAATCATACAAGCAATTGAAATTAAAGAGGAAAAGGAAGATAATTAACACTAGGAATTCTTCTTCTCAACTGCCTACTATCCACGTTCTTGCTCAAAATGTCAGATACTTTAAAATAAAACCTAAGTGTGCTATTTATACAAGTGAGAAATTTTTCCTGGAATAAGTAGAAACGTGGCACGAAGTGTATCGCGGAGCATTAGCTCCGTGCCACGGCCCTGTCGCAGAGCCTCACTGGAACTCAGCTTCCAGGTAATTGTCTTCAGCGTGGCACGGAGGTAAACACAGAGCTTAGGCTCCATGACACAGTGCCATTGCGGAAGGGTTCTA
This sequence comes from Datura wrightii, assembly GCA_035772735.1. Lineage (NCBI taxonomy): Eukaryota > Viridiplantae > Streptophyta > Magnoliopsida > Solanales > Solanaceae > Datura > Datura wrightii. Next base: position 121,183,515 of record JASDFA010000016.1, read on the forward strand.
TCCACTCAAGATCGTAAAATTACAAGAAAACATTGTTAAAGTAGCATACTTAAAAGAATTGGTAGAAGAGAAGATCAAATTGATGAACCCTAGGTGAGTTCTCCCACTTCTCCCTTCACTCCTAGGTGGTTTTTCAGAATAAAATCGTGAAAAAATGATTTTAGGAGCTAAGGGACCTATTTATAGTAAATGAGAGATGTATAAAATTATGCCCGACATGGAATAGACCCATTTCACGGAGGTTATCACGCCAATATGCCTCTGTGACACGGAGGCATCGCGTAGGCACACTGGAAAGCAAAACAGTCGCCAAGCAGAAGCTGTCCGCGTTGGCAGCTTGTAACACTACTTGTGCAGCGTGTTAGGTGGCGTATCACAGCCCTTGTCGAGCAGCCTGCCTACCGTGGCACGTTGCCAATGCGCAGGTGGGCTGTTTCGCGCACCCTCATTGCCGATGTTCGCGTTTTACTTCCGATTCCATGCTTCCACTTCACCAACTCATGGATTAGTTCCTCAAATTCATTGTAAACCTACAAAAAAAAAACTAATCATGTTGGTTAGTGTATATATATTCACATTTACATAAAATCACATGAGAATGTATATAAATAAGTAGATAAACAAGACTAAATTGAGTTATAAAGTAGCACTTGGGCATGCAATATGCCCAAGATCACAACCCCACACTTAAAGCCTTGTTCGTCCTCGAACAACCCTTTTACCTCTCATGTAAATGAAGACTCGCACATAACTAATTTAGCAAGACAATTCAAGCTACGGCTATAATGATTATTTAAGGTAGCAAGTTAAAAACTAGAGCATGCACAATTTAATCAATGAAATGATATACAACTCCGTTAAGACTTCCTAACCTCAAGAATCGACTCTCAATCTTAGCAAACTGATGCAAATCAATCGATCAAGAAATTCAACATGAACTATATCATTCATTAAACATGTGCCCTCACGAAAAGAGAGTTACCCATTTTCACACGCAAATTTTTAAATCACAACATGTATGGGTAAATGAATAGAATTACGCTCACTCTCACAAAGAATTCACATGCATCATGTAGTGACCCATAAGCTTGCCCTTAGTGTTTTACTCCACTAATTTAAGGATGTATGAACGTAAGATCAAGTAGGACTTAATGGGTTGTAATGTAAGCTAAGGGACGGGTAGGTACTATTCTGGCCAGTAATAGTGACTATCTTCCCCAAGCGCTTTTAATACATCCAACATTCATTAAGGACATCTCTTTTCTTACTTCCTCCTCATTCTTTTCAATCTTGAATTTTCTCTTCTTGTTCCCATTTCTTTAAGCACACTCAGCTTATTAGTAACGACTACTTAAAAAACTTTTTCATTCATTTATTTATTACTCCCTACCAGTAATCAAGCATTTTCAAACAAGTGCACCTTTGTCCTTTTCTCAACTTTTACAATTGCTACTTTTCCTTCTTTTTCACGCTTCTCACTCCTTCACTCTTTGGAATTTTTCACTTAAGCGCTTGGGAGTTTTGGATCAAACTCAAGGAAAATGAAAGAAAAAGGACTAAGCTCATGTTGTAGCTATCAAAGAATAGGCTTAAGGCTCAATGGGGCTAACTAGGATTCCACATTCAAGGTAGGTAAAGTGAGGGATAAACATTAGGTTCATGCAAAGAAATGCCTAAATCATCTCTTACAGTCCACATCCTTTATTTCATTTTATATACACACCAGGAAAGTTCTAGACATTCCACAATAGCACGAAATATTCGAAACATCTTACACCCTCAGCACATGCTTAATTAAAGACACATTCCGCAGACTCTTAACTCAGCTAATCACAAGAATTCAAAATTAAGCTTCAATCACATCGAGTCAAATTAAAGATCCTAAGTTTCACAAACAAAGTTATACACTTCTTACATTCTTCAACATTAACCACACTTGTATCTTAAAATCTTGTATAGCACATAACAAGAACATCAAGCCATTAATTAGCTACGGATTCACAAACCAAAACCTATTGACTAATTTTTCCTCAAGATGGTCGTCATCCATCCATCTTCGGAAACAGTCCCTAACTATGACTAAAAACACTATATACAGACAAAGAAAATTTTTTATTCTTCTTTGGTTCAAAGACCCCCCATTGGAAAAGAACCGAAAAGAAAAACCAACGCGTGGTGAAGTCATGCTTGACTCACAAATTTTTTTTCAAATATTTCTTATAAGCTTACATACACCAAAAATCGTTAAGCACAAAATTTTTGAAAATTTTCTCACCCCACACTTGAACCATGTCCCCATAGAATCAAATTAAAATTAAAAAAGGGTAAGAAATACTCCCTGAGCCTCTATGCTTAGCTAACATCATGCTTTTTTTTTTAGTTTTCATAAGTGGGTGTTTGACCCCACACTTCTTCTCTTCCATGCTTTTTAGCTTCCTCCTCCACGTGCACTTACACTTCCCCTCCATCTGTGCTTAACTTTCCACCAAAAACACAAACACGATGAAAATAAACAAAATCAACACAAACAAAAATCACAAATTGTACCTGTGGTACCCTTGGGTTGCCTCCCAAGCAGCGCCTTATTTTACGTCGCGGCACGACGTGAACTGATCACGGGCAAAAATATATGCCCGAGATACGCTTTACGACTTAAATTAGTCTTGTTTATCTAAGATTATTGTATACATTTTCATGTAATTTTAGATAAAGTAAATATATGTGCTAACCAACATGATTAGCCTATGTTTTGTAGGTTTTGATGACTTTTGAGCAACTAATCCATGAGTTGGTGAGGTAGAGGCTTGGAAACGGAATTAACACGCGAACGTCGGCAAAGAGGGGGCACAAAACAGCCCACCGGCGCGTCGACAAGGTACCACGACAGGCAGGCCGCTCACAACAGCCCACCTGCGCATTGGCAACGTGCCACGACAGGTGGCCTCCACGACCAATGGCTGCCAACGCGCTGCCCAAGCAGCGTGACACGCTGCCAACGCGGCAGGGTGCTGCCCGGGCCAATTTCGGGTGATTTCCAGAGGGCTTCCGCGTCCGTAGCGTGTCACGGAGGCCGTGCTCCGCGATGCACTCCGTGACACGTTGCTTGTTATTCCGGGAAAGAGTCCTACTACTATAAATAGCACACTTAGGTTTATTTTTCATAATTCAGACTTGGTGGAGCAAGGACGTGGGTTACAGGCAGTTGAGGGATGAAAAGTTCAGGGTTTTTTCACTCTTTCTTTCTTCTCTAATTCAAGTGCTTGTATGATTAACACTCGTTTTATGATGATTAATCCACAAATGAGTGGCTAACTCCCTTCCTTGCTGAGGTTATGAACACTTGTGATGAATTTTGATTATTAATTATATGGTTTTTCATCTTTTTCTTCCATGTTGTTCTATTAATTCTTGTTCTTACTACATTGGTGTGTGGCCTACATTAATGTACATCTAAAAAGTCCGATTTCACTCGAGAGAGCACGAAATTGGAAAGTTGTGAATTAATAGGATATTGTTCTTTACTTGGTTTGGGAAAAGTTTTGATGAACCTTCAGGATAGAAATATACCTGAAAGTCGTATTAGTCAATTTAGGAACCAGAATTGTATGGCTAGAACATGAATTGCATTTGATCACAGAAATGTAGACGGATGGTTTATGATTCTTAAGTGAGATTAAATACGAGAGTTTTAGTCTCTTGGCTAATGTTCTTGGCTAGCAACAGGAAGAAAAGATTAACCAATTTATGAAGATAATCAGTTTCATTACATGTTCTTTAACCTTGGCATGCTCTTATTCATAGTCCAAATTCAAAGTAGATAATTGTTAGTAGTTTTAGTATAAAATTTATAAAACAAATTATTCACTTTTTGGTTACGTTGTTGTCAGCATATTTATAAGTGAAATATAATATAGTATACTTAAGCAAACTTCACTTAATCCGAGTCTCTGAGGGATCGATACTTGGCTTACTAAAGCCACTTACTACTTGTTCGACCACGTGCACTTGCGTGTTGTTTTATATACCCATATAACACACCGAACAAGTTTTTGGCGCCGCTGCCGGGGACTTGGCAATTGGTGAATTTGTTTTAAGTGTAAATTTACTATATTTTTTTTTCTTAGTGCTGACAACTTGGTCTTAGTGTTTGTTTTAATTCTTTTTTGTATTTTATTTTATTTTTCTTCTTTTTCGGATACCCTTATTGACATGACATCGTGGAATACAAATGGTTTAAATGGTGGATACTCATATTTTAGCGAATCTTGTCTGAATTGCGGAGGACACCACTCGTGGTAGCACTGTAACACGTGCAATATATGTGGTGGTCAAGGTGGCCATTGGGATGGCTGTCCGAATGCATATTCCCCTCCCCCAAGCCCCTACTATGATCCTTCTATTGTTTTTTCTGAATATAGGCATGCTGAAAATGAGGACTTGGGATGCCAAGCTCAAATAGAAGACATGCTGAAACAACTCCCGGAGCAATCAGAAGCAATGAAGGAGGCGATGGCAGTATTGAGAATTCAGCAAGAAGAGAATGCAGAGGCTCTAGAAAGGATGAGCGTCAAACTCACGGAGATGATTGCTGAGGCTGAAGCTTGTAATAAATTGCAGGTAACAGTTTTAGCCGATATTCAAGAGGAACTACAAGAGGAATACAAGGGTGAATTTTTGGATGAAGCCCAATAATTAGAATCTCTTGAGTGTCCCCATGATGAGCTCACACTTATGGAAAATCCATTCATGGAAGAAGAGATAGAGTATCCCCCATTTGACATTAATGGAGAGATAGATGTCGATGCTGAGAAGGTGTTTCCAAGTAAGGAGGTCAAGCACAAGGCAGTTTCAGAGTTGAGGTTTATTGGACCACACTCGAAGCATTTTTTGACATTAATTTTGGTTGACAACATAGAAATAGAGTCTTCCAAGCTTATAGAGAAATGTCTAGAGGAGGACCAAGCCCCGTATATTTTGAAATTTGCTAACTCGGAGAGACAAAATGACTTCGCTTACTTAAGGGCCAATAAAGGCAAAAGGCAACATCTACTGCTTGGTCCTTACAATTTTTCACCACCACCCCTAGAGCATAAGATGAAATTAGAAAAGAAATTAGGGGTGAGATTCATATCCTCAAGGTGGAGGAAAAAGTGATGAAACTTGATACGTCGTGCCGCGGCGTAAAATTAGGCGCTTCTTGGGAGGCAACCCAAGGGTAGCACAAGTACCATTTTAATTTCTTGCATTTAAGTTGATTTTATTTATTTTTCATCTTGTGTTTTTGTGGTGGAAAGTTAAGCATAGATGGAGGGGAAGTCTGAGTACCCGTGGAGAAGGAAGCTAACAAGCATGGAAGAGCAAAAGTGTGGGGTCGAACACCCACTTGTGCAAAGTTGACGAAAGGCATGCTAGTAGCTAGGCCTAAAGGCCTCAGGGAGTATTTCTCACCCTTTTTAAATTTTAATTTGATTCTATGAGGACATAGCATGATTTAAGTGTGGGGTGACGGAAATTTCAAGGGAAATTTCAAATTTTTGTGCTTAACGATTTTTGGTGAATGTAATGCTTGTGAGAAAATTGAAAATTTTTTTTTATGTGATTTAAGCATGAATTCATCACCCGTTGGTTTTTCTTTTCGGTTCTTTTCCGCCGGGGGGTCTTTGAACCGAAGAATAAAAAGTTTCTTTTTTCTTTCTTTCCTTTGTTTGTATATAGTGTTTTTAGTCATAGTTAGGGACTGTTTCCAACGATGGATGGATGACGACCGTCTTGAGGAAAAATTAGTTGGTAGGTGTTGGGTTTTTGAAACCATAACTAATTGGTGCTTGATGTTCTTTTTATGTGCTATACATGGTTGTAAGATGCAAGTATGTTCAGTGTGAAGCATGCAAGTGTATAACTATGTTTGAGACACTTAGGCTCTTGAATTTGACTCAATATGATTGAAGCTTAATTCTGAATTCTTGTGATTAGCTGAGTAAGAGTCTACTGATTGTGTCTTGATTTGAGCATGTGCCATGAGTGTAAGGTTTTTGAGTATTCTGTGCTATTATGAAATGTCTAGAACTTGCCTGGTGTGTATATAAAATGAAATGAAGGATGTGAATTGTAGGAGATGATTTAGGCATTTCTTTGAATGAACCAAACTTTTATCCCTCATTATACCTACCTTGAAAAATTAATCCTAGTTAACCCCATTGATCCTTGAGCCTATTCTTTGACAGTTGCAACATAAGCTTAATCTTTTTTCTTTCATTAGCCTTGAATTTGATCCAAAACTCCGAAGCGCTTAAAGGAAAAATCCGAAAGGGTAAAGGAGTGAGAAGAATGAAAAAGAAGGGAAAGTAGCAATTGTAAGAGTTGAGAAAGGTCGAGGGTGCACTTGTTTGAATATGGGTGAGTATTAGTAGGGAGTAAGAAAATAAATAAATGAAAAGTTACTTATAGAACTCCTTACTAATAAGCTAAAAGTGCCTAAAGAAATGGGGGAACAAAAGAGTAAAAAGAAAGATGAAAAGAGAAAAAGGTGAAGTGAGGGAAGGGATGTTCGTAATGAAGGCGTGATGTATTAAAAGCACTTAGGAAAGATAGTCACTATTACTGATCATAATAGTACTTACCCGCACCTGAGTTACATTACAACCTAAAAAGTCCTACTTGATCTTACATTCTTACATCCTTAAATTAGTGGAATAAAACACTAAGGGCAAGCTTATGGGTCATTACATGATGCATGTGAATTCTTTGTGAGAGTGAGTGTAATTCTATGCATGTACCCACACATGTTGTGATATAAAAATTGTTTTTGCGTGTGAAATTGGGTAACTCTCTTTCCGTGAGGGGCACATGTTGAATGAAGGATATAATTCACGTGGGATTTCTTAATCAGTTGATTTGCATGAGTTTGGTAAGATTGAGGGTCGATTCTTGAGGTTAAGAAGTCTTAACATAGTTGTACTTCATTTCAATGATCAAATCAGGCATGCTCTATTTTTAGCTTGTATCTTACGTAATCATTATAGTCGTAACTTGAATTCTCTTGCTAAATTAGTTATGCGGGAGTCTCCATATGCATGATATGTAGAAGGTTGTTCGAGGACAAACAAGGCTTTAAGTGTGGGGTTGTGATCACGGGCAAATATATATGCCCGAGATACGCTTTACGACTTAAATTAGTCTTGTTTATCTAAGATTATTGTATACATTTTCATGTAATTTTAGATAAAGTAAAGATATGTGCTAACCAACATGATTAGCCTTTGTTTTGTAGGTTTTGATGACTTTTGAGCAACTAATCCATGAGTTGGTGAGGTACAGGCTTGGAAAAGGAATTAACACGCGAACGTCGGCAAAGAAGGGGCACAAAACAGCCCACCGGCGCGTCGACAAGGTGCCACGGCAGGCAGGCCGCTCACAACAGCCCACCTGTGCGTTGGCAACGTGCCACAGCAGGTGGCCTCCGCGACCAATGGCTGCCAACGCACTGCCCAAGCAGCGTGACACGCTGCCAATGCGGCAGGGTGCTGCCCGGGTCAATTTCGGGTGATTTCCAGAGGGCTTCCGCGTCCGTAGCGTGTCACGGAGGCTGTGCTCCGCGATGCACTCCGTGACACGTTGCTTGTTATTCCAGGAAAGAGTCCTACTACTATAAATAGCACACTTAGGTTTATTTTTCATAATTCAGAATTGGTGGAGCAAGGACGTGGGTTACAGGCAGTTGAGGGATGAAAAGTTCAAGGTTTTTTCTCTCTTTCTTTCTTCTCTAATTCAAGTGCTTATATGATTAACACTCGTTTTATGATGATTAATCCACAAATGAGTGGCTAATTCCCTTCCTTGCTGAGGTTATGAACACTTGTGATGAATTTTGATTATTGATTATAAGGTTTTTCATCTTTTTCTTCCATGTTGTTCTATTAATTCTTGTTCTTACTACATTGGTGTGTGGCCTACATTAATGTACATCTAAAAAGTCCGATTTCACTCGAGAGAGCATGAAATTGGAAAGTTGTGAATTAATAGGATATTTTTCTTTACTTGGTTTGGGAAAAGTTTTGATGAACCTTCAGGATAGAAATATACCTAAAAGTCGTATTAGTCAATTTAGGAACCGAAATTGTATGGCTAGAACATGAATTGCATTTGATCACAGAAATGTAGACGGATGGTTTATGATTCTTAAGTGAGATTAAATACAAGAGTTTTAATCTCTTGGCTAATGTTCTTGGCTAGCAACAGGAAGAAAAGATTAACCAATTTATGAAGATAATCAGTTTCATTACATGTTCTTTAACCTCGGCATGCTCTTATTCATAGTCCAAATTCAAAGTAGATAATTGTTAGTAGTTTTAGTATAAAATTTATAAAACAAATTATTCACTTTTTGGTTACGTTGTTGTCAGCATATTTAGAAGTGAAATATAGTATAGTATACTTAAGCAAACTTCACTTGATTCGAGTCTCTGAGGGATCGATACTTGGCTTACTAAAGCCACTTACTACTTGTTTGACCACGTGCACTTGCGTGTTGTTTTATATACCCATATAACACACCGAACATGAACTATCCTATTCAGGACATCCTCATACCTGGGTTCCCGTTCGAGAACCATCTCCTTTTTTTTGATTTTTAGAGGAAACATCCTCCACTCTGTTCCTCTCTTCCTCTAACTTCTTCACATTCTGAAGCCCTTTATCAGACTCGGGCTGAACACTTGTCATTACCTTTGGCCATGGACCTGTGGAATCCCCCACCCCACACTTATCCTCTGACAACACACTAACCTTACAAAGGTTTCTGTAGTGTGTGGATGGGTTCATTTCTTTGTATACTCGAAAGAGTTCTTCTTCATCCTCGACCTGCATTTTTAGGGTCCCTGCTCTTAAGTCAATTATCGCTCCTCTGGTGGCCAAGAATGGTCGTCCCAAGATTAAGGGTACCTGTTCAACAACATGAAAATCTAAGATAATAAAATCAGCAGGTATAATAATCTTACCCACTTTGATGAGAAGGTCCTCTATTATTCCATCAGGTGCCACTTGTGACTTGTCAGCTACCTACAGCATCAACCTTGTTGGCCTTGGTTTTCCCAACCCCTGGGTGTTAAATTAAGATAAGGGGATTAGATTAACTGCTGCCCCTAGATCAAACAAAGCTCATAGCACCTCAGCTTTACCATTTTGTATGGGGAGGGTAAAACTCCCTAGGTCTTTGAGCTTTTTTGGAATTTTGCTCAATACCCTGTGACTGCACTCCTCAGTCAGTGCTACCATCTGGACATCCACCAATCTGACTTTCTTTGCCATCACATCTTTCAAGTATTTAGCATACTTGGGCATTCCCTGCAAAACATCAATAAGAGGCAAATTTATGTGAAGTTCTTTGAAAATCTCAAAAAACTATTTCATGCATTCCTCCTCCTTGCTCTTTCTAAATCTCTGAGGGAATGGTGGTGGTGGTCATTGTGCTGGCTGCAATGAAGATTGTGCATTTTGTTGCACAGCACTCTGATTTTCTCCCTTATCAGTGGATGGTCCTGGTCTAACCAACTCCGGTTGCACCTCATTTGTCTTCGCTTTAGGAACTGCATCAGCTAATTGGACGCTCCTCAGACTGATGGCATTAACCTGCCAGGGGTTAGGATCTGTGTCACTTGGTAGTCCTCCCAGCGGTCTCATGTTTTGAGCAGCTGCTATCTGACCCATCTGCTTTTCTAGATTGCGGGTGGCCACTTGCTGATTCTTCAAGTCTAATGCCATCCTCGCCTGATTTTCTACTAACTGAGTCTTGGTCTCCATGAATTTCTGCAATGTTTCCTCAATGTTGCTGCTCAACTGGCCATCATTCTGCCTATTATGCTGATACTGCTGCTGTTGAGGTTGCTGATAACTTTGGTTTTGATTTCCACCCCAAGAAAAATTCAGGTGGCCCTGCCAATTTTTGTTGTAGTTGTTTCCAAAATTTTGATTGTTCCTCTACACATTTCCAACAAAATTGACTAATTCCGGATTGGCTCCACAAGATTCTACATTGTTCCCATTATTTCCACAAATTTCACACCAACACGGAGCTTGTTGAACTGCATTAACTTGGCCCTGTTGTTGGTTCATACTCAGTTTATTGAACTGAGTCATCATCTGATGCTGGAACGAAGCTAACTATTCCGCCAAGGCATTCATACCCTCTACCTCTATCAACCCTGCTCTCTTTCCTGCCCTTCTTGATGATTCGTTGTGCAACTCTGGATTTCCCTGTTGCAATTCTGTTCAACAGCATGTACAACTCATCATAAGTCTTCTCTAAGGCTTGCCCACCCGATGCAGAGTCCAGCATAATTTTTGTATGTGGGTCTAGACTTTCTACAAAGGTATGAGACAACACTTCATTGGATTGCTGGTGGTGAGGACAGTCTCTCGATAATGACTTGAATCTTTCCCAAGCCAAATATAAGTTATCGTCAGGCCTATACTTGAAACGCAGTATTTCACTTCTCAATTTTGCAATCTTGCCTGAAGGGAAAAATCTGATAAGGAACTTCTTTGCCAAATCACTCCACAAAGTTATGGAGTTCGGTGGCTCAGCTTTCAACCACTTCTTTGCCTCTCCTAACAATGAAAATGGGAAGAGGGTAAGTCAGACATAGTCTGTGGACACTCTGGTAGGGACGAAAGTGTCACTAATCTCAAGAAAGTTCTGTAAGTGCTGCTGCGGGTCCTCATGTGCCATCCCAGTGAATTTACCACTAGAATATAACAACTGCACCATGTTCTTCTTCAATTCAAAGTTCCTTCCAGGATCCGATTTACGAATAGTGGAGTTCACATTAGTCGCTTGTGGGATTGCTACTTTGTGAGTTGGTCTGGCTGCCATTGCTTCAGGTGACAATTGTGCTTGTCCTGTGGGTGGTTGTTGTTGTACCTTTTCTTGAATTCGTTTCAGCTTTTGCTCAAGAGTTACTCTCCTTCGCAAATGGATTTGACGTTCAGGTTCAAGCAACGGTTCCACAAGCTCTCTATTCTTAGCCAGCTCGGCAAGACAACCTGTCACCTGCAATAAGTTATACTAATACCAAGTTTCTCAACACTTAAGGAAATTTAAAAATCACATGAAAACAAACAAATTCACTAAACTTCGCCGAGTCCCCGGCAACGGCGCCAAAAACTTGATGCCCCGCAAGTGTACGGGTCGTACAAGTAATATAGTAGCCCTTTTTAAGAGTCGGAATGTCGAACCCACAGAGACTAGTTCAACATATTATCAAGTTCAAGTGTTAGTTAAGAAGTTGGTTTTTGAAGTTTTCGATAAATTATAATTAAATCTTAGTGGTGACACGAAATAATCTGGAAGCAATACAAAACAAAACTAGAGTTAAGATCGGATAATCATGCAATGCTACAATTCATAATGGGTTAAGTATGAAATTGTCAATTGTTGTGTCACATAATTTGAATTGCATGTTCATGGTCTTCCAAACCTAAACACGACAAACTAGCCTCACTACTACATCGTTGAGCGAGGATGTCATTTCTAGTTCGTGGGCAATTCACTACGTGGATGTGGTTTATGGGGTTTATGCCCTTGATTGGGGACTTCCGTACCTCCAACCATTTAACCAAACTTAGCTTCACAACTACTTCTACAAGTGGTGTAATACAATTCTAAGTTGGTGTCTTGTTATCTTCCCATTTTATCAACCAAGCAAGGTAAATTAAGGATATTTATATCTTAACCACGAATCTTATCAAAAGACAAGAACTTGCCCCTTACATTCTTATGTTCTTACTTAGGTTTTCTCTTCCAAGATTTCACCCAAATATAACCCATATGTTTTCATGGTGATCAAGCATAAAAAACCAATAATAAAGAATGCAAGACAAAATAATAATTAATAGCTCAATCCAATCCGAAAATCAAGCAAATACATTTATATCCATGGCCTCAACCCTAGATGAGGGTTCTAGCCGCTCATGTTTGTAAAAAAACTCAAAAACATGTTTAGAGTATTTACTTACAAGAATAGATGAAAAGAAACCAAGAAAAGATGAACCCAATAGGAGTTCTTCAAGTCTCCTTCGCACCTACTTCGCAATTTTCCAGAAAATCCCGTATTAAATTATTTTAGAAGCTAAGGGTTCAATTTATACTATGCTGAAAAATACAAAATTTGGCCTGTGGTGGAACAGCTCCGTGTCACAGAGATGAACGCCCTAATTGACCTCCGTGACATGGAGGTAATGCGTACCTTCACTGGAATGTGCAAAAAAATGCAATTTTCAGCCAAGTGTTGCCGTGTTGGCAGCGTGCCATGGTCCCTATCACGCAGGGTGCCAGTTGTTGCATGTTTTCTTGTTGACTTTCATGTTTTTCTCTTGATTCCATTCCTCCACCTCACAAATTCATGAATTAGTTCTTCAAATGCATTATTAACCTTCAAAAACAAGGACTAATCATATTGGTTAGTATATATTCACATTTACATAAAATCACATGAGAATGTATATAAATAAGTAGATAAACAAGACTAAATTGAGTTATAAAGTAGCACTAGGGCATGCAATTATGCCCAAGATCACCTGTTTTCCATTGATCGATGGACCACCCTTCGGAAAGACAGTTCGTCCTTTGTACCGTACTTTAAAATTCCACTTTTGCCTAGTCTGACACTATACTTCAAATGACGGATTGTCTTTTGGAAACATGGTCCGTCTTTCAAATTGTTGTTATGGGACTCTTACAACTTGGTTTCTGGAATCGTTTACTGGAAATGGATGGCTAATTATGCGTATTGCCTATAAAATAGATGGTCCATCCATTGTCTCGTCTTTTGGACAGTTTTCTGGCTTTAACACCTCTTATCTTCATTTTGCTTCGGCTCCTAAAGCATAATATAATTAGATTAGTCTCCACCTAATTAACTCGTAAAGACATGCAAAATTCTATGAAATATAGCAAACATGTGTTGCTAATTCATAATACACCAACACCCCCAACATAAAGAATTTGCTTGTCCTCAAGTAAATTAAGAAGAGAAACTACTCTACACCTAAATAATGTCCAATAATCATAAATTATCATGACTAGGGTGGTTGTTGACATGCGCTATAACAACACACATTTCAACCTGGCCACCCTCTCCATCAATAAAAAAACTAGTTTTCTCGTATGTAACACCTCAAACCTCGAAATAGCTTTTTGAAGAAAAATAACTGAAATTGCAGGTCTGGTACAGGGAGTGACGACATGGATTATGGCCCGTCACATCCCTGACGGACGTTAGACCGGCAACGGACTGTCACTAGTGATGTTCAGGTCCGATGGCCTAGCTGATGGCCTATCACGACCCTAACGGTGATGGTGATGGCTGTCAAACCATCAGAGAACCACCATTTGGACCGTCATTGGATGTTTATGGGTTTAGGGCTTGACGGTGGACCTGAAAAACCATCAGAAGAGTGACAGCCCATCACTTCTACCGTCATAGGGAGGTTTTTGACTCGGCCTTACTGTTTAAGGGTGGTAGTGGTTTTGACGGACCATCGAGCGTGTGATGACCCATCACCCATACCGTCAGATCACCCAGTCGTGCAGTTTCTGCTTGATTCTCTAGGGAAATCTTGTAATCTACAATGCTTTTAACTTCAATACTACATCATTTTGGGATTCCTAATGAGGGTTTTAGAGGATTTAACGTAGAATATGTCATCGTAACCTCATTCCTACTTTGTATTCAATTTTCCTCTTCAAAGATCATCAAGGGTTCTTCATCAATTTCACTCCCATCTTCTCAAATTTTCTCTTTGGGTCTCAAGCTAAAGCTAGAATTCAGTTAACCTAGGTATGTTCGCTTATCAATGATGGGTTCTTCCACCGTCATGCCCCTTCTTCAAGCAAATATGATCACCTTTTCCCTAAACCCTATTTTCAAAATTCTAGGGATTTTGTTGTGTTATGAAATTCCTCCATGATTCTCTTATGGGTACAGCTGAATTGATAATAATTTATGATTTTCATGATTGGGATTTTGTAATTCCTACAAGTTCTCATGAAATTATTGTTTTTTATGTTACAAGTACGATTATAAACTTTTGGAGCTAAGTCACTTTTTATGAAATTCTATGATCCTTTCATGATTTTCAATGCTCTCAAGCCATAAGTTATGTTTTATGATGTATGATACATGATTTCCTATAAAAGACTTCATGAATTTATGAATTTCAAGTACAAGGATTTTTTCAATTATGTATGATTTTCATGATTATAAGGATTATGACTATGGCCAATTCACGGGCCCTTATTTTATGTCCTGTTCACGTATTACAAGCATGTTCACGATTATTATGATTTAAACTTGCCCATGAACTTCATGTATGATTTCACGATATTTATTATGAACCATGTGCATATTTTTAGGAGTAGTGTCTAGCACCGAGTAGGCTCGGGGTTCAGGTAAACCCCGAGTCTCAAAATTATGTGCCAACGTAGGTTGATATTCATGTTAACCCTACAGGGTCACATAAGTGATTACATCATGTTATTGTTCTTTGCCCTGGCAATTCATAAGATGGCTCTGTCCACTTGAGCGAGATGGTTGGGGCATCATGTAAGCTCTATCACATTGGTGTCGGTTATGATGAGCCTTCCCATTATTCCTTATGTTTTATTCATGATCAAGTTTATGATACTTTGGCTCAAGTTATGATTTAAAAGGTTTCTCTTATGATTACGATTATGACTAGTTTATGAACAGTTTCGAAAACCTTGAGCCCTCATGTCTAAAATATGATTTATTAAATCATGTTTCAAGAATATTCTATTCTTATGAACTTTTATGTATTTTAAATATCTGTTTTTACTTAGCCTGCATACTTAGTACATTTCATGTATTGACCATATACTTTACGTTGTATCGGTTCATGATACAGGTCTAAGCGATCAGACATAGTCTCGCTATTAGTCTAGCTCCTACCTCAGTCAAGCTCAGTCCCAGTTGTTGGTGAGTCCTCATCTTCTGAGACATTTAGTTAAGTTATTTTGATTATGCTATTTTAGTTTCTGACATTAGCGAGCTAGTTTTGGGTGTTTTTCCATCGGTTCATCAGACAGTTTAGAGGTTTATCAGACATTATGTAGACTTTCAACTTTATCCAGTGTTGACTCCATTTATGATCATTGATATATGTCAGAAATCTACTTGAAAATGTTTTGATTCAATTTCCTATTTAGTTATGCTCTTGGATTCCTTATGCATGTGCCATAGGTTAGATTGGGTCATTTGTGGCTCTAGGTCCCGTGTTTTGATGTGGGGTCCATGCTTGGGTCCTGAGAAACTTGGTATAAAAGCATTAGGTTTTGAAGTGTCCTAGGGTGTCCGAAAGTCACGTTATGTAGAGTATTTTTCATGGTTGTGAAGCGCGCCACACTTATAACGAAGAGGCTATGAAATGTATTAAGAAACTTCCCTTCTTCCATGATTCCATATCGTGCTATGAGTTCAATTCTCTCTTTATCCTTCTAACTCTAGCTTTATACATTTTTAGAATCATTCCTCCATGCCGAATTAATGATAGAAGAAATGGTAATGCAAATGTCCATGGTAATGGCAATGGAGATGGGCAACAGCAAGCCCCACCAGCTCCAGCGGATCCCTTTCCCGAGCAGGTTACTCATGCCGAGTTTAGGGTAGCTTTTTAGATGTTGGCATAGGACATAACTGCTCAGGTCAACCAGCAGGTGGTGGCTCATGTTCCCTAGAACAGAAATGTAGCGGTGGCTAGAGTGCATGGCTTTGTTAGGATGAACCCACTTGATTTTCTTGGGTCGAAGGTGGATTAGGACCTGCATAAGTTTATTGAGGACGTGTAGAAGATAACCCATATTATAGGGGTAATTGGAGAGGAGAGGGTAGATTTATCCTCCTATAAGGTAAAAGCAGTTTCCTACATACGGTTCCTTTAATTGAAGGAGGGTAGAGCAGTGGGAGCAGTTCCTGTGAGTTGGGAGGAGTTTGTGATTACCTTCTTAGATAGGTTCTTCCCGAAGGAATTGAGGGAGGCGAAGGTGGCGGAGTTCGTCAACATGAAACAGAACCACATAACTATTTAAGAGTATGCCTTGGAGTTTACCTGACTTTCTAAGTATGCGCCGGAGATGGTTGTGGATTAAAGGGCTCGTATGAGAAAGATTGTGAATGGGGTACCAGAGTAGCTAGTCAAGGAGTGTAGGACTACTATGATGAATAGTGACCTACACTTCTCATGGTTTTTCATATACGCACAACAAATAGAGGCAGATCAGATAAAGGAGAAGGAGAGAGAGACCAAGAAGGCCAGGACAAGCAGCTTTAGGTTCTCCCAGCAGAGGTCTAGTGGCGGACATTGTCCTTAGTCCCACCAAAGGGTCATCGCCCACAGTGTCTCCATCAGCTAGCGTTCCATTCAGACCTTAGGGTGATCAAAGGAGTAGGGCGTCAGGTTCTAGGGTACAGAAGAGCACGCTAGTAGCGCGCATTTTACTAGTTTATAGTAAATGTGGTAAGGACCACATGGGGAGTGCCTAGTTCGATCAGAGGTTTTCTTTGGGTATGGGAAGCCTGGGAATATGTGTAGGGAGTGTTATTTGGCTAGGCAGGGTGACAATCAAGGTTGTGCTATAGCCACCAGTTCAGCGGCAGCTGACAGTCAGCACCAGAATGGATTTTATGCACTCTGATCTCATCAGGAGTAGGAGACTTCACCCGATGTGGTTATTAGTATGGTATGAGTATTCCATCTCGATGTTTATGCATTATTAGACCCAGGGGATACCTTATCTTTCTTGACTCCTAATATTGCTATTAGTTTCTAAGTTAATCCCAAAATTATATCAGAACCCTTCCTAGTCTCTACTCCAGTCGGTGGATCAGTTATACTCGATGGGTATACAAAAACAGTCCTGCCACAGTCCTTTAGAAACTAACCTGTACCAACCTAGTAGAGTTGGACATGACCAATTTTGATGTCATATTCAGTATGGATTGGTTACATGCATGTTATGCCTCAGGCAATTGTAGAACTCATACGGTAGAGTTTCGATTTCCAAGTGAGCCAATCCTAGAGTGAAAGGGTAGTTCAGATATGCTTGTAGGTCACTTTGTTTCCTAACTTATGGCCAGAAACATAATCTCTAAGGGTTGTGTTTACCCTCTAGTTCAAGTTAAGGATTCTACATCTGAGACCCTGACTCTCCAGTCAGTTCCCGTTATATGTGAGTATCTGGAGGTTTTCCCCAATCATCTTCCAGGAGTCCCTCTCGAGCGGGAGATTGACTTTGGGAGTGAACTTTTTCTCGATACATAGCCCATATCTATTCCTCCTGATATAATGGCCCCAGCCTAGTTAAAGGAGTTGAAGGAGTAATGAGTTTGTAATTTACCAACTCATTAGGCTCTTAGGCATGAGTTTTTACTCAGTTTTCAAGTATTTTAGGTGGATTTTATGCTCTTTCTCCTTTATCTTTGTAGGTATTTAATTTGAGTAGAAAAAGCATGAAATTAAGCAAAAAGCGTTAAAACGGAAACGAGGACCGGTGCTCCATCGGAGGACACCGGCGAAACGTTGGTGGACCGCAGATGCCTACGGTGCTAAGGAAGATAGGCTACCGGTGCATCATGGAGCAACACCAGTGAACCACTTGTGCCAACGCCAAATTTCTCTGGAACTCATTGGCCATAAGTTCTGACCATCGGCAGACCGCAAACTAGCTCGACGGTGTCTCGCAAGTGACACCAGTCAGAAAAGGGCAAAAGTGTCTAGCCAGAAAAAGAGGATCATTTTTGTACCCTACTTTTGTACATCTCAAAAAAAATTGAACATTCTATTCCATTACTATTCTCTTGGTATTATATTGAACTACAGAAAAGTAGAGAGAGAAGCAATCATCTTCTTCTTTGAAAAGGTAGAAAACTCCATTGGAGATCAAAACCTTGTGCTTGAATTATTCTTACTCATTTTGTTGAATGGATATTGAATTATTATTGAATGCAATGCCTTCTTCTACTTAAATGAGTAGCTAAATTCCTTTCTAGGGGTGTGAATGATTGGGTTTGATTTGGATTAGGTATTGTGTATTTGGTCTTAGATTTACTCACTTGGTATAATTTTAGTGTTTCCTCTGAGTTTTAATTTAAATACTCATAGTCGAAAATGTAGGTTGCATTTTCTTACTTTAATTTGTCTTGAAAAAAGGATTGGATGTATGGGTGAGGAAATACTAATGGGTAATTGAGTGTCGATTATGTGGGGTTGGGCTAGACATAGCCAAAACCCATTATCACACACCCATTGAGAATCAAAGCTACAAATAGTTTATTCTTACCCAAGTTGATGTGGTTGTTTTGAAACAGACTTTGGGGTTTGAGGAAACCCGAGGAATAAGGCATCTAATTGGTTGAGAAACGTAAGATTCCACCTTGTGCACAACTAATTATTCTATTGAGTAAGGCTAGGAGCTTGTAGCAATCCCACTCCAATTACGCCACATCAATATCACACCCCTAGTATTCTCTCCTGTGGTATTTTCTAAACTTTGTCCCTTTTTTTGTGAGAAAATTTTTTAGTTCAATTGACAAGTTGTCATTTCCCTAATTTTTACTTTATTGTTGTTGAACCATTGATGCATGTTACATTAATTTGATAGACAACTCTTGCGTGATCAACTACTATTCCCTATGAGATTCGACCCTGACACTCGTTGGGTATATTTGTGTTGCCAACAACCATTTACACTCTCTCATTAAGAGGAGTGAATTTGGATGTCATCAAGGATCATTTGAAATATATCCTAAGGCACAAGTTGAACATAGGCCCGGATCGAGACACAGAACCTAGAACCATAAATGCCCCCAAGTCAACCATGGCATGATCATGACAACTAAAGATCCTTATAACAAAGCTGATGACTGAAATCTGAAATACTGAAAATCTGAATAATAAATGTTTATTTAATGAAAACATCACAACACAAAATTCGAAGCTAAAAACACAAGTCTATGTTTGAAAAACCCATAACATAGTGACGAGCTGATGGGACAACACCTCAACTAGCTCACTAGAATTATAAAATTGAAAATAACATAGCTCAACTAATTGAAGGTCCTTGAAGGATGAGGATTCACCTAAACAAGGACTGGACTCAAGCTCAGAAAACTGATTAGCGGCGAGACTGAGTCTGAACGTCTGCAGCTGTATCATGAAATGATACAGCATAGAGTGTGTGGTCTGTACTTTGAATGTGTACTAAGTATGCAAGGTAAGCAAAACAAGCTGAGTAAGTAAAACTGAAATCATGCTTATCATAAATCACAACATCATAGGATTCTAAGACTAAAGGCTGCATGTTGATATCTGAATATATGATTAGACATAAACTGGTTCACATAGCTGAATCGAATGACCCAAAGTCGAAACGGAGATTTTATGTAAAGATGATAACATAAACATTGGGTAAAACTTTCTGAAAATATAATATCATAATCAATAAACAAGCATAAGAAAACCATTAGGAACAAATGGGAGAGTCATCATATAATTGACACCATCACGATAGAGCATACGTGATGCACCAACTATTACACTCAAGTGGGCAGAGCCATCTAAAACCTTTCTAGGGCTAAAGATGGTACCATGATATCGATATCAAGTCGAAGGACCCTTGGGGGTTGGGAAAACTTACTAGTGAGGTCCCAATGTAAATATATAAACCTACATTGGCACGTAGTTCTGAGACCGAGGAACCTTGGAACCACAATCCTACTCGGTGCTAGACACTGCTCCCAAAAACATGCAAAGTGCTCTCCATTGTTTTTCAATGAAGTTGAAACCATCATTTCTCACTGAAGCTAATAATGTAATTACATGTATAGTTTGAAATTTGAACATGGGGAGTCTTTACTCTAAAACATAACATAAGTTGATCTTACTTGACTTGGCTAAATCATGAAAAACATACTTAACTTGTGTGGACTTTGCCAAATCATAGAAAAAATCATGCATACTTGAAATAGACTTCACAAGTCAAAATCATAGCTTTATACATGGATTATTTGCAAATATTTAATCATGCTAGATATCTCATCATACTTGAAATCATGGATCATAAAAGTGACTTTTCAATAAACTTGCATAATTGGGCATACATTTTTTAAAAACTTGAAAACTTGAATTTATAATTAATTGTACATAAAATCTACCCATGAAACATAAAACATCATTTTAAACATGAAGGCAATTGACCCGTGGAGAAAGTATAATGAATTTCATAAACTTAAGTTAAAACCACATAAGATCAACCACTTGAATTCATGAACATGAGGAGAAATTTGGGGATGAGAGTGAAAGGAAACTCTAATTCATGTTCCTACATACCTAGGTAAGCTGAATCTACATCGTTCCTTGAAAGACAAATAGATCGAGGGAAGAACTTGAAGATTTCTAGGCTTTATCTCCTATGGGATCTTCTAGACTTTCATTCACGGGAAGGGTATGAGTTAGATTAGGCTAAACCCTCCTAATAACATCCTAACAGAGCTTAAAATGATGTAGTTTAGGGCATAGGAACATAGGAATTATGAAAACACCCTTACTAACTCAATAGGAAAAATAACTCTGCCAGTCCTAACGACGGACATCACGAGTCGTTACTCCATAGGATGACTCGTTGTCCTCCCTCGTTACCTATAAATTCTCAAACCACACTTACAACTGAAGTATGGAGCGGACGTTATCAATAAGAACTCAACTAAGAGGTTGGGGTTGAACCCACAGGGAATATGGAAGATCTAGATTACAGCCGGTAAATGAACTTGTGTGGTAATTACTTCACAATGGGGGGTATTCTAGTAAAAAACAATAATAGAAATAAACAATGGTCAAGATTATATTTGTGAATCAATAATCAAAGGATAACTAGGGTTTGTGTTCCCCATGGGTTCATAACATCTTTGGGTATACACTTGTGATATTTACTAATACATACTTACAGAACTGATAACTTAGGTTCATTCAACTGATCGACCAATCCTTATTGAATGAATATCCTCAATCACTCGACAAAGTCTCATGAGTTATGCAAACTAACCATTATCACTAAGTTCCAGATATAACTATCTTGCGACTACAACTCAAGTTAATACAATGATCATCAAGATCAAGGCTCTGTTGTAATTCTCTTTTCCTAATCTCTACCTCTTCAACCAAAGCAAAGAATTCAGGCACTTCCTAATGTTGTACACCGCTAAGAGTCATTAAAGATAAAGAGAATACAATATAAGTAATTAGTATTGGCATTAGACTCATTTTATGCAACCCTAACTTATTAATCCACCATGATTCCCACAACCCTAGCTGTGGAGGTTATATCCTCTCATAGTTGCAAGGTTGTGATTTGTGTTCATGATTGAAAACATAAAACAATACTTAAAAAGATGATTGAGAAAAAAAGGTTCCTTCAATTAAACCACGAAATCTTGAATAACAAGTAGCAAGAACAAGATGAATTCAAGAAAAGGTTGATCAGAAGGTTGAACCAACTCAATTATCTCTCCCAATGATGTAAAACTCCCTACTACAATGTTTTCCTACTAGAATTAAGTCTATTCATCGTCCTCTCTAAAAAATAAAACATAAAAAGTATTTATAGAGACACAAGAATCCTTTTGCTAAACTAACAGGACTGCTTTCCATATCTGCTGCCGACTTCATCACGGGTCCACCTATGACTCATAGGGACTTCTCACGGACCGTGGCATTGACTCGTAGCTTAGATTGTTGGCTGTATTTTGGCTAAGTGTTGGACCAAGGTTTGATTCGTACCTACTTACTATGGTTTACACATTGCACCCGTGGCTTGATCCTAGTACTCTTGAACTTTTTCTGAACTTCACCACGACCAGTATGGTACGACTCGTACCTTCATCTCACAGGTCGTAAGGTGCTCTCATACTTAGAATTAGCCTTCTGTGCATTTCTTCTGGATTTCATCACGACTGGCTTACCACGACTCATACCACCATGGCCGTAACAAGTCTCATGGGATCAATCTTCCAGGTTAAGTTTTCATCTTCTTATCAGGGCCTTAACTATGACTTGTAGGTCCATCCTACGGATCGTACTGTGGTCTGCACTTTTTGCCAATTTTTGCACACTTTTAGCTCCTTGTTTCAATTTATTGTTCCAACACCCATTTATCCTGAAATCAAAGGAAAAGTGCCTCATATCCACTTAAATACACTTAAGTCCATGCTATTTTCTTAGTTTTGAGAGTCAATAGTGCTGTAAATCCAAAGCACATCAACATCCCCAACTAAAGACTTTTGCATGTCTTTAGGGAAAAGAAAAAGAAAAACTAAACACTACGCTCAACTACAAAATAAACTTAAGGTACTGCAGCCAAAACTCAAACAAATTTGTGCACTGTATATACAAACTCTATTGACCCTTCCTCTTGAAACATCATCTGCTAATGTATTGCAAGCAACATCAAAACATCATATTCAGGGACCTAGACATGTCATCTAACTATCAACAAGCAATCAAGTCATCACCTATGTGTTTCACACAAACCAATGGTAAGAGTAAACATAATCCATGTAACCTCACAAAAATGAAGTCCCCACTCTAGTATGAAGTATCAATTGAAACATGGGAATAGGCAAATGAAGCACTCACTCTCTCAAACAACTGCAAGTATAATGTTCATATATCATAGGTTTGCCCTTATTTTCTCTGCTTTGGTTTGTTAGATCGTAAAATTAAGATCACTACAGGTATTGATATGGCTTGTAATGTAGGATTAGGGTTGGACATGATAAAGATGAAAGATTTTATTAGTGACTATCCCTTCCTTGGCACTGCATTCATTGGCTACACCATGCTTCTAGTTCACCCTTCATTCCTTTTGTCTTCTTTTCTTCCCTTTTTCCCATTTTAAGAATATTTGCATGGGTGAGGTTATTTTTCACATTTAACCACACTTTCAAGCTATTTTGAATTTCTCTTTTTTTTTCAATATTCTCAAATTTTCAGATTTTTACTTTTTCACCTCACCGCACCTTTTTTCACCATTTCTTTCTTTTTCTCCCACTCCCACCATTTGTGCACCCTAACTCTAGCCACCCTCAACTTAAGCATTTTGCTTATATTGAGGTTCAACATATCCAAGGAAGGACCAGGGCCAAACAGGTTTATTATAAACAAATGGGTACAGTTAATAGGTAAATCAAAGAAATATGGTCTATTAAGGCTCAAACATGGGATCAAGGGATTCATGAAACTTTGGTAGGGCAATATAGGCTAAAAGTGAGCTAACACAAAAATGACCTATGATCATATCTTAACCAACCATCCTTAACCTATGCAGAGACCAACCAGGCAAGTCTTAGATCTTCAACAACATACCACAATAAATACTAAGAACTCACTCACACATGGTACATAAACTATTTTCACTTTACTTGTCTGGTTCATACATGGCTTAAGAAGACTAGCACTATCAATAACTAACTGACATAAAATGATCCACATAAATCATGCATTGTTGTCACAAATACATAGCAAATGTTTTTTAAAACAGGGTCAATTTGTCAAAAACCACAAAAATAGTGCATATCCATTGGCTGAGTATTCCTAAGTTACTTTCTAATTAACAAACATAACAATTAAAAAACAAAAATTCTAACACATGCCGGTTCTACTAGATAGAATGCCTGAGGGAAAAGAAACACGCTAAGAAAAACCCTCAGATGAATAAAAATCTCCCAAAAATAACAAGTACACCCCCCTTTTTGAAAAATGTGCTTCGTCCCCGAAGCATAAAATATAAGAATAAAGGGAGAAAGGGACATACTTATGGCTACTTAGACTTTGCCTCTATCATCTTGCGAAGGTGGTACCTCCGCAGTAGTTGTGGCGCTAGCGGTGGCCTGCACACTCAATGGTGTAACAATGGGGGTAGTGGTCCTTCCTCAATGGATACAACCATTGAACGACCTCTGTGATAACCAGGGCTGAAGGTGGCTCGCCCGAAGGTTCATGGCCACTTGCAAGCTCGGGATGAGCTGTGGTGGAGCTTCCCGCTCCTCTTACTCTCTTATGTAGCTCAGTCATATGCTCCTCATGAGCCCGCATACTCTCTGCTCTAGCCCGCTTGCGCTCTTTCTTCTCCTTCTTTCTCTTCTTGCTTTCCTCACCAGCATCTTCAACAACTCTCTTCTTGCCTTTATCATCGGCTGCAGTTGGCCCCCAATATGTTGCCAAATCAATATCCTTGTCAAGCTCTGCATCTAGGTCTGGAAGAGTGGGGGCTGCTATAACAGTTTGTTGTTGTAAAGACAACTCAATCACTTGGATCTGATGAGGCCCCAACTTTGCACGGAGATTGCCGGTGTCTAACTGCTGTGCCATCCTCAGGTTGAATGTACTTTCAAACCTATCCAAGTGGGCATGAAGGGCCTGAGCTGTTGCATCTATTTAAGATTTGACCCATGGTTTTACATTCTCCATCATTGCCAGAATTTTGTGCTTAGCCATGGTTAATCTCTTTGCCAGATTCTAGAGGAAATCCTGTGGTACAAAGATGTACCCTACTAGAGTCTGAGTTTGTACACTAGGTAGTGCTGTAGCTGAAGTGCTGGGAGCTGACTCTAAATGACACGCATTTTTAGTCGGTGTCTCGCTCTGCTCCTGAGTACTAGGGACATTCACCTGTACATCACCTACTGGCTGAGCTGCTGGGATAGCTGTAGCCATCCTGGATCTACTTACCGGGTTCATCTCATCCCAGATAAGGCCGATGTCTGCAATTCTCTGGCCTCCAATCAACCTCTCATCACCCCGCTAAACTATTGCCTCCCTACACAAATTGTATTTAAGACTCGAGAATGGAATAGTCGTGCTTACTTCCACTTCCCGATTTCGTATCTTTGTAGCTATGATCCCGGGATGTGAAGAGGGTAGCGAGACATGAGGCATGCCACCAACATCGCTCTATCAGAACTCAGCAAGTTATCATTGACTGTAGGTGCTAATCGATGTCTCACCAATGTTCAGCGAGCCTTTGCGATGAAGTTCATTGAATTCTTTATCACCTGCTTTCCACCTGTAACCCACTCGGCCACATCCTTGTTCTCAGATATCACTTCTACTAGCCATTGCAGCTGCCTCTGTCGCTCACCCCTGCTCAGACTCCCAATTTGCTTCATTTCCTCAACCCTGTAGTCATACTCTAGGTTATCCTAGTTGGTCTGAACTGAGATCCATACAATATCTGTGCAATAGTCCGATCAGATACATCTACTACTCTCCCTCGGACTAGAACACTCTCCAAGAAAGGCTGCTCCTTTTTCTTTTTCCCTTCCTATGCTTTCTCCTCCATTGTGACTAAGTAGTTGGCATAGAACTCCCTGAAGATCTCCTTGTGTATTGTGTAGGGGTCTTGGCCATCCAATCTAACCCATAGAAGCTACAAATATGCTTCATCTCCTCAACTTCATTAAAGGAATTAGTGAGGATCCGCAGTTCTTCTTGGATGCTTCTTTTTGGCTTGTTTTTGGCGGTGAGAGCGATGCCTTTTTCATATATATCTCTTTAGAAATCGACACCCTCCACTGCATTGTTTTGTTTTCTCTGGCAGGGTTCTCCTCCTCATCTACTTCCTCACTTCTTTCTGCATCATTCTAGGTCACTTCTGACCCTCCCTTAGTGTTGGAGTCTCTGCTCGGCATTTGTTATTCCTCTCTAGCTCCCTCTTCAGACTCGGGAGCTCGAGTGGATGTGGTCGTGGTCGCTTCGGCTTCGGCCTTTGTTTTGACCTTGTGGTTCTTGTTCCATTTGTGTTTGAGGTGTTTACCGGATAATCCTCGGGTGAACCACTAGGTGAATTTCCAACTTGATTAGACTTTGAGTCCATTGTTTCATCTATCAATGTCCTGTAGGCTTGTGTTTTGTCTACCCTTCATTTGTATGTCATTGTACCTGGTGAGAAAGAGATTATTATTCCATTTTTGAAAAAGAAAAATCAGATAGAATAAGTTCAGTATCTCATCACGGGTCCTCAGTACAAGTCGTACCTCAGAGGTATGACTCGTGAGAAGCCCTGATGGTGCCCCATGACTTGCAGGTATGACTCATACCATGAAGGTACGACTCGTACCATGAAGGTATGATCTATACCTTGAGTGGTTTGTTGAAGTCCCATTTTGCATAGATTCTATTTTTAATCACGACTCGTGGTACGACCCGTAGGTCGATTCCACAAGTCATAGGGTGGGCTTCACAGATCGATTTTTTCAAGATAAGTGGTACGACTTGTAGTGTCAACCTACGATCCATACTGTGCTGCGTACCCTCTTTCAGCCTATTTTTTACAACTATTTTTCTCAGTGTGTAAGTGTTTGTTTTGCACATTTTTGGGTTCTCAGATTCCCCCTAGATCTTGCATTTGGTAAACTCCTTTTTTACACCATTTAATCCTCCCCTACTCATGATTCCCTTTAGGTGTTCTTGGTTCAAAATTCCATAAATTTCCAGTGGGTTTTCGGTTGAGCTGGAGTTTGTCTCACATACCCATTGATTTTCAAGCATACCTAGTGATTTTTATGGGTTTTCGATTCCCTTAAGTTCACTCTCAAGAATTAATAACTTACAATGTAAATCACTTACTTGATTGTCGATTCATAGACTGGAAATCAACTTCTAGGGCTTCGCACACTCACTTGAAGCAAGAATTTCATGCTTTAATTTCTTGATGATGGGAAGCTACGGGTGTTGGGAAGAGGGTTCTCAAGTCGTGGGTCGTGGGTATTGAGGTGTTCGCATGGGAAGATGGTCGATTTTGAAGTTTAAGTAGGTGAGGGCTATTTTAAAAATCTGGGCTGAATCGGGTAATTTTGACCCGTCATGGTTCGTAGTGCGACACATCCCTGGCTCGTAATGACTTTAGCTATCAAGAACTTACCTAGTGACCTACGAGTGGATCCTACGACTCATAACATTGAGGTACGAATCGTAGGATGAGTCATAAGTCAGACGTTTCTTAGAGTTTCCTCTTCTTTTCACCACCATTTCTACCACGACTTGTAGGACCTCACCACGAGTCGTACTGAGATCTTGAAGCAGCAAATTTTTCATCCACCTATTTTTGTTTCCCTACACACTGAGCAGACATTAGTTCAATAACTTGGGTTGCCTCCCAAGAAGCGCTTCATTTAATATCGCGGCATGACCCAGGTGGTTCGGTTACTCAGATTTCACCAAACCACCACTTGGGTTGCCTCCTAAGAAGCGCTTGATTTAACGTCGCGGCACGATGCAAGTGATCTGGTTACTCAGAATTCTTCAAGTGACTCATACTCATCCTCAAGTGCTAAGATCACACTAAATTCCTTTGGTTGCTTCATAGTCCGACAGATGTTGAAAGTGACATCTTCTTTGTTTAGCCTGAACTTCAACAAGCTGGCTTTCGCATCTACTAGAGTTCTCCCAGTGGTGAGGAATGGTCACCCAAGAATGAAGGGGACCTCATAATCGACCTCGCAATCCGAGATTACAAAGTCCGTTGGAAATATAAACTTATCAACCTTTACGAGCACATCTACTAGGACGCCACTGGACTCTTTACTATTCTATCGGCCATCAGTAGCAGCATGTTGGCTGGTGTAGGGGCTCCCAATCCTATCTTCTTGAAGACCGCACAGGACATTATATTAATGCTAGCTCCCAGATCACAGAGTGCCCTTGCAAACTGGACATTACCAATGGTGAAAGGTATCGTGAAGGCACCTAGGTCATCCTTTTTCTGATCTAAGACCCTTGTTGCTATGGCACTGCAGTGATGGACATTGTCAATTGTCTCATAGCGTATAGATCTTTTCTTCGTCACCAAGTGCTTTACGAATTTTGCATACCCCGGCATCTTCTCTAGTGCTTCGACTAACAGTATATTCACGGAAAGTTGTTTAAGCATTGAAAGAAATTTTTGGAACTTACTGTTGTCCACCTTTTTCTTCATCCTTTATGGGAATGGTGGTGGTAGTCTCGGGATACCCTTTTGCACTAGAGTTGCCCCTTGATCAATGTCGCGTTACTTCTTACCCTTAGGGGCCTCTTGTAACTCATCACGTTGTGTCTTATCACCAATCTCTTCTTCCTCAATCACACTCTCTTTCCTCCTTTCAACTTCAATAGGGAACGAGTGGTCAACTGTGGTTTTACCACTCCTAGTCATCACTGCAATGCAATGAGCATCAATTTTTGGATTCTAAATAGTGTTTCTAGGAAGTGTACCCTTTTACCTAGGATTCATTGATGCCGACAGTTGCCCAAGTTGGTGTTCTATCTGCTTGATGGCGGTGGTGTGAGATTCCACTTTCTGACCCATGCTAGATAAATCACTTCGAATTTCTTTTAACTGATCATCCATGGACCTCACCTTTTTCAGCATTTCGGCCATCATACTTTTCAACTTTGATTTTTAGGCCTCTAATTCTCGTGCGTTGGGAGACACATAGACTCCATCCCGATCATTGCGATAATCGTCATTTCTTTTCCATTTTCCCTCTCACTCACGACCACGGCTCCTATCTCAGAACCCATTCCCATTGTAGTTGTCTCTGTATTGGTTCCGACCTTGATTTCCAGAACCTTGGCACCAATTTTCTTGTCCAGATGCTTGGGTGTTGGCCCGGAAACTTGCCACCTAGCTATCTAGCAAGTTTTCCTCTACCTCAAAATCAGAGTGATTTGGTCCCTACTCCCTTCCTTGAGTTCCCACTGTATTTACCTTGTTGGCTCCTGCTCCCATGATATGCTTTGTCATCAAATCCAATGATGTGCGCATGTGAGCCAACTCCTTATCATGTTATTCTTCCTTCCTTCGTTGGTCTACAATAAAACCAACAGTATATGTGATCTCGGGCAAAAATAGCATGTCCGAGTGATGCTTTATAACTTAATTTAGTCTTGTTTATCTAATTTATTCTCTACATTCTCATGTAATTTTATATAAATGTGAATATATGTGCTAACCAACATGATTAATCCTTGTTTTGTAGGTTTCAATGATTTTGAGGAACTAATTCATAAGTTGGTGAAGTAGAGGAATGGAGTCGGGAGCAAATTGCAAAGGTCGGCAAAGAGCATGCCATGGCAAGGCTCCAGCGCGCCAGGTAGCATGCCACGCCAGGGCAGTTGCGCGATAGAGCAAGGCCAACGAGCTGCATGAGCAGTGTGTCACGTTGGCAGCGCAGTGACACTCGGCAGTTTTGGCTTCCGGAGGAAATTTCCAAAGAGCCTCCGCGTTACCTCCGTGTCACGGAGGCAGTGCTCCATGACACACTCTGTGATACGGAGCCATTCCACGATAGGCTAAATTGTGCATGTTTCTCATTTACTATAAATAGGTCCCTTAGCTCCTAAAACCACTTGGTCACGATTTTATTCTGGAAAACTACCTCGGAGTGAAGGGAGAAGTGGGAGAACTCATCTAGGGTTTGTCAAATTCCCTTCTCATCTACCAAATTCTTGTAAGTATGTTAATTTAGTTGTAGTTTCTTGTAGTTTTACGAACATTAATGGCTAGAACCCTTCCTCTAGGGTTGAAGCCATGAATTATGATTGTGATTCTATGAAATTGTTTTGGAATTAAGTTATTGATTGTTGCTTCCGTCTTACATTCTGGATTGTTGGCTGTCTTTATGATTGATAACCATGAAAACATATACGTTAGCTTGGGCATAGGCTTGAGAAAGCAGTGACCTAGGTCAGAATAGGAGAATGTGAGGAGCATGTTTATATCTCATGATATAATTTCGTGTTAGGATAGAAATATACCTAACACCTTGCTTGGTTGATAAAACGGGGGTATTTAAAGACTGACTTAGGGTTATCACATCACCACTCGAAGAAGTAGTTGTGAGGCTAAGTTGAGTTAAATGATTAGATGCACGAAAGTCCCTAATCATTTCCACGTAAACCACAACATAATTGATTGCCCACGAACTAGAAGTAGAATCCTCGCTCACAATGATGCAGTGAGGCTAGTTTGTCGTGTTTAGAGGCTCGAAAGACCATGAACATGCAATTCTAATTATGTGAAACAACAATCGATAGTTGCATACTTAACCTATTGCAAATCGTAGCATCGCATGATTATCTGGTTTTAACTCTATGTTGCTCCTAGAGTGCATTCAGAATATTTCGTTGACCAAATTTAGACTTCATTAAAAATCTCCCTTGAAAACTTCTATAACCAACATTTTTGGTATTTAAGATCTCACCTGTATTGGATAGTTAGAGGAATGGGTCCAGTCCCTGTGGATTCGACATTCCGGTTCTTAAAAAGAGCCACTATATTACTTGCACGACCTGTACACTTACACCTGCGGACGCGCGAATAAGGTCACGTCAATATGTACCTGCCACTGCATCAGCCTCATATGCCAAGCCCTGTTTGTCTTTGTCACCTTGTCAAGGATAGTGGCTGCTTCCTCCCAAGTGTGTCTCATCAATGCTCCACCTGCCACCGTATCTGCTACAACCTTGGTGTTATTATTAAGAGACCTGTAAGGGATTTCCAACAAACTATTATCTGGGATTTTACGGTTCGGGAACTTGGTCAACTTCTTTTTGAACCTCAACCAAGTTTCAAGAAAGTGCCCCTGTTTTAATTTGCTAGAAGTTGTAGATCTCATCTTTTAACTGTAACCTCCTTGATGAGGGTCTCTAAGAAGTCTTGTTTAAGCTCCCTCAAATTAGTTATGGAGTCGTTGGGCAACTCCGATAACCACAAAGAAGCTTCCCCTGATAGAGAGAAAAGGAAGAGTCGGAGTCTTATTGCATCCTGGATTACTCCGGGCAACCTGTATGCCTTGCATATTCCTACAAAATACATCAAGTGCAGGTTGGCATCATCCGCTGCGTGGCCACTGAACACCCCTTTCATGTTTAGCAATTGAATCATGGTGTTCATAATGTCAAATTTGGCCCCAGCGGGAAGTGGTGATGGCACAATTGCTCCAGTTGACCCAACCTCGTCTACATCTAGGTCATCATCATCGAAGAACTAAGGGGAAAATCTATGAGCTTGATTGCCCCTCCCATGTCGACCAGCATTTTCCAACTTATCTCTATCATCACCAGCCTGCTGAAGTACAGCTAACCGAACTAGCTCGGCTTGCCTAGCTTCTTCAGCTAAGCGGGCTTCTCTCTGCTCAGGGTTCTCCAGTCTATGCAGTGCTCATTCAATTTCGGGATTTAGTGGAAAAAGGGGGTCTCCTCTACTCTATGTTCTTGGCATTCACCGGAGGAAAGCCTATGGGTATCACAAAAAAACATAAAAATAAACGTAATTAAGTAAATAATTACCAACAAGTCAAATACAAGAAAATAACCTAGTCTTAGCCGTATTCCCCGGCAACGACGCCACTTTTTGATAAAACTCAAACCACACTTCCCACTGATGTATGAAGTGAACGTTGTCAATAAACAACCCAACTAAGAGGTTGGGGTCGAACCCACAGGGAATATGGAAGAACTAGATTATAGCCTATAGATGAACTTGTATGGTAATTACTTCAAAATTGGGGGAATTCTAATAAAAATCAATAATAGAAATAAACAACGGTCATGATTATATTTTTGAATCAATAATTAAAGGATAACTAGGGTTTGTGTTCCCCATAGGTTCATAACAGCTTTAGGTATACACTAGTGAGCTTTACCAATACTTACTTACAGAACTGATAACTTAGGTTCATTCAAACGATCGACCAATACCTATTGAATGACTATCCTCAATCACTCGACCAAGTCTCATGAGTTTTGCAAACTAACCGTTATCACTAAGTTCCATATATAACTATTCTGCGACCATAACTCAAGTTAATATAATGATCATCAAGATCAAGACTCTGTTGTAATTGTCTTTTCCTAATCTCCACCTCTTCGACCGAAGAAAGTAAAGAATTCAGGCACTTTCTAATGTTGTACACCCGCTAAGAATCATTAAAGATAAAGAGAATACAATATAAGTAATTAGTATTAGTTTTAGACTCACTTTGTGCAACCCTAACTTATTAATCCACCATGGTTCCCACAATCCTAGCTATGGAGGTTTTAGTCTCTCATCGTTGCAAGGTTGTGATTTGTTTTCATGATTGAAAACATAAAACAATACTTATAAAGATGATTGAGAAAAAAAACTATTCCTTCAATTAAACCATGAAATCTTGAATAACAAGTAGCAAGAACAACATGAATTCAAGAAAAGGTTGATCACAAGGTTGAGCAAACTCAATTCTCTCTTCCAATGATGTAAAACTCCTTACTACAATGTTTTCCTACTATAATTAAATCTATTCATCCTCTCTAACAAAATAAAACATAAAAATATTTATAGAGACAAAAGAATCCTTTTCATAAACTAATAGGACTGCTTTCCATATCTATGGCCGACCTCGTCAAGGGTCCACCTACAACTCGTAGGGGCTTCTCACGGACCATGGCATGGACTTGTCTCTTGGATTGTTGGCTGTATTTTGGCTAAGTGTTGGGACAAGGTACGAATAGTACCTACTTCCTACGACTCGTACATTGCACCCGTGGCTTGGTACTCTTGAACTTTTTCTGAACTTCACCACGACCAGTATGGTGTACCTTCATCTAATGGGTCGTAAGGTGCTCTCATAATGAGAATCAGCCTTCTGTGCATTTCTTCTGGAATTCATCACGACTGGCTTACCACGACTTGTACCACCATGGTACGATGTGTGACAAGTCTCATGGGATCAATCTTCTAGGTTAAGTTTTCATCTTCTTATTAGGGCCTTTAGTACGACTCGTAGGTCCATCCTACGGATCGTACTATGGTCTGCACTTTTTGCCCTTTTTTGCACACTCTTAGCTACCCTTTTCAATTTATTGTTCCAACACCCATTTATCCTTAAATCAAAGGAAAAGTGCTTCATATCCACATAAATACACCTATGTCCATGCTATTTTCGTAGTTTTGAGTGTCAATAGTGTTGCAAATCCATAGCACATCATTACCTTCACTGGAAACTCAACCTCCAACATAGCCGTCCTGACCACGACCCACTGGATGAGTTGTGAGGTGACACCACGACTTGTGGCACCATCCGTGAAGACCCCTTGACCACGACTCTTGGGGTAAGCCACTGGACAAATCGTTACCCACTGTACGATTGGTCATCCCATCCGTCTCCAAGTCCCAAAACAACTTTCATTCTCCAATCTTTCTTCTACCTTTAGGAACCATGTCATGACTCATTAAGTCTCTTCAAGGGTCACTTGATGGGTCGTCCTATGACCTGGTGTGATATTTTCCTGCTTTCTCTGCTTAAACCCTCGAGTATTATCTTAGGGACTTTTGGGGTATTACAATATCTCCCCCTTGGGAACATACGTCCTTGAATGTGGGTAAACATACTAAAAAGATGTGAAAAGGAATTGCAATCCCAAATACTGAATATCTGAAGCTGAAAACTAACAGAGTGACAGACTGCAGACTTATATACATGACTGAACTGAATTCATGAATCACACATACAAATGCTGACATAAAGGAACTGAGAGACATGGACTAGACATGAAACTAAATATAGTGCTAAGGAGGAAACTGATACCTCATGCTCTGACTGAGCCAGAAGGGAATAAATACGGGTATCTAGCCATCATATCTACTTCGACTTCCCACGTAGTTCCCTCAACAAGTTAATTTCTCCATAGAACCTTTATTGAAGTAACTTTTTTGTTTCTCAACTTCCGAATTTGATGATCAAGGATCTCAACTTGCACCTCCTCATAGCTAAGGTTATCCTTCACACCTATGCTCTCCACCAGAACAACCACAGTCGGATCACCAATGCACTCATATAACAATGATATACAGAAGAGCAGATGTACCAATGCCAACTCTGCTAGTAGCTCTAACTCATAGGCCACTTTGCCAACACATCTCACAATCTGGTAGGGACCAACATGTTGGAGACAAAGATTCCCTTTCTTTTCAAACCTGATTACCCCCTGCATGGAAGACGCCTTAAAGAACACCCAATAATCAACTTTAAACTCATCTCTCCACCTAACATCAGCATATAACTTTTGACGACTCTAGGTAGTTTTCAGTCTTTCCCTTATAAGTTTAACTTTAACCATAGCCTTATGAACATAATCTATACCTATCAACGTGGCTTCACCTACCTCAAACCAACTAATAGGCAATCTGCATCTTCGCCCATAAAGAGCCTAAAACTGAGCCATCTGAATATTGGAGTGGTAATTGTTGTTGTAAGCAAACTCAATAAGAGGTAAATGATTATCCCAACTACCTTTGAACTCAATCACACATGCTCTCAACATATCCTTAAGAGTATAAATGGTCCGATCAGCCTGACCATCTGTCTGCAGGTGAAAATTTATGCTAAGCTTGATCTGAGTATCAAGTCCCTTCTAAAATGATTTCCAAAATTGTGAGGTGAATTGAGTACCTCTATCTGATATGATAGAAAAGGGAAATAATGCAACCGAACTAAATCCCAAATGTACAATTTAGCATAATCCTCCACTGGGTTAGTAGTTTTGACATTTAAGAATTGAGCTACTTTAGTTAACCTATCTACAATCACCAAAATAAAGTCATACTGTCGACATGTGCGAGGTAACCCTATAATGGAGTCCATATTGATCTCTTCCCGCTTCTAGGTGGGAATACTGATGTCTTGTAGCACCCCTCCTGGACTTTGATTCTCAACATTCACTTATTTATAGTTCGGACACTTAGCCACAAACTCTACTACGTCCTTCTTCATGCCATTCCACCAAGAGACTTTCTGTAGGTCACGGTATATCTTGATGGCACCTGGATGTATAGAATATCAAGAACCATGAGCCTCATGCATCACATCCCTCAAATTATCAATGCCTGAAACATACAAACGACCTTTAAATCGATGTACCCCATCTCTGCCTTGGCAGAAGACTTCTACCTTCTGATTCTGAACCGCTTCCTTCAACATTACCAAAATAGGGTCTACCTCTTGTCTAGCCATGACCTCACTCACCAAAGATGATTTGGAACCATTCTAAACAATGACACCACCATCCGCCGAATCAACAAGGCAAACACCTAAAGGAGCAAGCTTATGGACATCCTTCACTAGCTCTTTCCTTCCATCTTCCATATGAGAAACACTCTCCATGGATAGCCTGCTAAGAGCATGTGCCACTATATTGGCCTTGCCCGGATGATAAAGGACACTCATGTCATAGTCCTTGAGATGCTCTAACCATATCCATTTTTGCAAATTTAGGTCATTCTGAGTAAACACATACTGAAGGATCTTATGGTCTGTGAACACATCTACATGCACCCCATACAAATAATGTTTCCAAATCTTCAATGCGAACACCACCGCTGCCAATTCCAGGTCATGCGTTGGGTAGTTCTTCTCATGAGCCTTAAGATTTATAGAGGCATATGCAATGACATTACCATGCTACATTAACACACAACCAAGACAAACCCTAGAGGAATCACAGTACACAATAAATACATTTGTACCCTCATGCAGGGGCAACACTGGGGCTGAAGTGAGTCAAGTCTTTAACTCTTGAAAACTCTTCTCACAGGCATCCGACCACCGAAATTTAACTTTATTTCGGGTAAACTTATTCAATGGTGTTGCATGGATGAAAATCATTCAACAAACCTCTTGTAATAGCCAGTTAAACTCAAGAAAATTATGATATTCGAAGAATTAATTAGTTTAGGTCAATTCTTTACCACTTCTATCTTTTGAGAGTCCACCTACACACCCTTGCTCGACACTATGTGGCCCAAAAATGCTACTGAGTTCAGCAAAAACTCACACTTGCTAAATTTAACAAACAGCTGGCCATCTTGAGAGTTTGCAGCATTGTCCTCAAATAAGTGACATGCTTCTCCTCGCTCCGAGTGTATATGAGGATATCATCTATCAAGACAATGACGAACATGTCCAAATATGGCTTGAACACCCTGTTCATCAAATCCATAAAAGCCACAGGAGAATTCTATAGTCCAAAAGACATAACTACAAACTCATAGTGGCCATGCCGAGTCTATAAAGTTGTCTTCAGAATGTCACTCTACCTAACTCTGAGCTTATTATAATCGGACCTGAGGTTGATCTTTGAGAAACACTTAGTACACTGAAACTGGTCTAACAAGTCATCAATCCTGGGGAGGGGATACTTGTTCTATATTGTAACCTTGTTCAACTACCAATAGTCAATGCACAAACAAAGAGATCTATCTTTCTTTCGATCAAAAAGAACTAGTACACCCTACAAGGACTTGCTAGGCCTGATGAATCCCTTATATAAGAGATCCTTCAACTGCTCTTTCAACAACTTTAGCTTAGCTAAAGCCATTATATAAGGAGGATTAGATATAGGCTGCATATCGGGAAGAAGGACAATACCAAAGTCAATCTCCTACTTGGGAGGGACTCCTGGTAGATTATCTAGGAAGACCTCTAGGTACTCACACACTATGGGGACTAACTGGAGAGTCGAGGTATCAAATGTAGTATCCTTAACCCGAACTATATGGTAAACAAAACCCCTTAAAATCATCTTTCTGGCTTAAGGTAGGAAACGAAGTGACCTACATGCACAGTTGAACTACCTTTCATTGTAGGATTGGCTCACCTAAAAATTGGAACTCTACCACATAAGTTCTATAATTCACTGAGGCATAACATGCATTCAACCAATCCATACCAAAGATAATATTAAAATCAGTTATGTCTAACTCTACTAGATCAGTTGAGGTGACTCTCTAAAGGACTATAATAGGGCTATTTTTGTATACCTGTCGAGCAATTACCGAGTCACCGACTAGAGTAGAAACTGGGAAGGTTTCGGATAGGTCTTTCGGACTAACTCCAAAACTAATAACAACACATGGAGTCACAATGGATAGGGTAGCCCCTGGATCTAACAATGTATATACATCAATATGGTATACTCATAACATACGAGTGACCACATGTGGGGAGGTCTCCTGCTCGTGACGTAATGATAGGGCATAAAACATGTTCTAACACTGACCACCACCTGCACTGGTGGATGCACCCTACTGAGCTGAGTGTGCTGGTGGAGCTACTAAACTAGCAGTTGAGTCACGACCGCTACCATGGCCCTATCTAGCCGCTGGACCATCTCGGAGCATTTGGCTGGGCTTCCCGTACCCAAAACATGCCTTTAAACCTGCTAAGCACTCTGTAGGGTGCTTCGTGCCACAAACTCGAATGCTAAGATCTACTAATATGCTCCCCTGACATCGAGAGCCTAATTTCCTCCCCCTCTAATCTCGCCTAGACCAAGATGGCACACTAGCGGATGGCGATGCTAGGGCTGATGATCAATGGGGGGACTGCTGACAATATCTCCACTAAACCTCTACTGGGAATGCCCAAAACTATCTGTTTGTCCCTCTTGGTCTCTCTCTTCCTCTCCCTCATTTGCACCACCTACATCTATTGGGCATACAAGACCAATTAGGAGAATTCAATGTCCTGATCAAGCATAGTGGTCTTACAGTCCTTGACCAAATAATCTCCTACTCCATTCACAAATTTGCTCAACCGAGCCATCTGGTCGACCACCAACTTGGGCGCATATTTGGACAACCGTTGAACTCTAGAGCATACTCTTGGACGGTCATTGTGTTCTATTTCAGATTCACAAACTTGACCGCCTTGATTTCCATTATCTCCTAGGGAAAGAATCGGTCTAACAACGCGGTGAGAAACACATCCCAACCAACGGGGCACACTCAAACTCCTCAACTATTGTTCCACTACATGTACCATATATGGGCGACTCCTTTCGGCTTATAGGAGGCTAAGCCTGCACAATCCTCACCCATCACCCCCATAATTTGGGTAATTTTTAGGATTTCCTCTATGAACTCGTGTGCGTCCTCCTCCACCCTTGACTTAAGGAACTCCAGTGGATTCATCTTGAGGAAATCCAAAACTTTAGCTGCCGCTGCATTCCCATTTTTGGGAAAATGAGACACTGCCTGTTGATTAACTTGAGTGGTCAACACCTTTGCCAACATCTCCATGGCTTCCCTAAACTCAGCATAGGCAACCTGCTCCAGCACGAGATCCGTTTGGACTAGTAGGCCTTGCTGGTGCCCATTTCCATTGGCATCTTTCATTCATATGGCATGGAGGCATGATTCTCCAAACGTAGAAAGCTGGAGTCAGAGGAATCAAGAGAGTTGAACTCATAGCATGAGATAGAATCATGGAAGAAGGGAAGTTTCCTAAAACGTTTCGTAGCCTCTTAGTCAAAAGTGTGGCACACTTCACACCCATAAAAAAGACTCTACATTATGCGGCTTTCAAGCACCCTAGGACTCATTGAACATTCTCTCTGATACCATGTTTTTCACAACTGAAACATAGGCTCGAATCGAGACACGGAACCTAGAACCATAAATGGCCCATGTCAACCCATGGTGTGAACATGAAAACTAAAGATCATTAGAACAAAGCTGATAACTTAAATTTGAAATACCAAAAATCTGAAAAATAAATTTTTATCCAATGGAAACAACATAACATAGAATCCGAAGCTAAACATACAAGTCTATGTCTGAAAAGCCTCTAACTAATGAGCTGATGGGACAATAGCCCAACTAGCTCACTAGAAGTTTAAAACTAAAAATAACATAACTTAACTAATTGAAGGTCCTTGAAGGATGATGATTCACCAACTCGAGGAGTAGACTCAAGCTCGAAACACTGACTAGCGGCAAGACTAAGTCTGAACTTCTAAACCTATATCATGAAATGATACAACATAGAGTATGCAATCCGTATTTGGAATGTACTGAGTATGTAAGATGAGTAAAACAAGCTGAGTAAGTAAAACTGAAATCATGCATATCATAAATCATAACATCATATGATTCTGAGAGTAAAAGATGCATACTGATATCTGAAAACATGATTAGACATAAACTACTTCTCATAACTGAATCAAATGACCCAAAGCTGAAATTGAGATTTTACGTAAAATTGATAACTTGATCATTTGGTCAAACCTATTGAAAATATAACATCATAGATGAAACTATGAGGAACAATGGGAGAATGGTCATATAATCGACACCATCACGATAGAGCTTACGTGATGCCCCAACTATTGAACTCAAGTGTGTAGAGCCATCTAAATCCTTGCCACAACTAAAGATGCTACCATGATATCGATATCAAGCTGAAGGCCCCTTGGGGCCGGGGAAAACTCACAAGGGAGGTCCCAATATAAATATATAAACCTATGGCATATAATTTTGAGACCAATGAACCTTGGAACCCCAAGGCTACTAGGTGTTAGATACTTCTCCCAAAAACATTCAAAGTGCTCTCCATCGTTATTCAACGAAGCTGAAACCATCATTTATCAATGAAGCTAATAATGCAATTACATGCATAGTCTGAACTCTAAACATGGGAAGTCTTGAGTCCAAAACATATCATAAGGTGATCTTATTAGCCCTAGCTAAATCATGAAAAACATACATAACTTTTGTGTGCTTGCCCAAATCTTTAAAAAAACCATAGATACTTGAAATAGACTTCACAAGTCAAAATCATAGATTCATACATGGATAATTTGCAAACATTTAATCATGCTAGATATATCATCATACTTGAAATCATTGTTCATAAACTTCACTTTTCATGAAACTTGCATAATTGGGCACACTTTTTCTAAAAACTTGAAATCATGAGTTTATAATTAATTGTAAGTAAAATATACCCATGAATCCTAAAATATCATTTGGAACATGAAGGGAATTGACCAATGAATAATGTATAAAGAATTTCATAAACTTGAGTTAAAACTACATCAGATGAAACACTTGAATTCATAAACTTGGGGAGAAATATGGGCATGAGAGAGAAAGAAAACTCTCATTCATGGCCCTACATACCTGGGTAAGCTGAATGTACATCCATCCTTGCCAGCTGAATAGATTTTGGGAAAGAACTTAATGATTTCTAGGCTTGATCTTTTATGGGATCTTCTAGACTTGAATGCATGGGAAGAGAATAGATTAGAATAGGCTAAACCCTCTTAAAACCTTCCTAAAAGAGCTTAAAATGACGTAGTTTAGGGTTTAGGAGCTTACAAATTACAAAAATGCCCTTAATAATTCCATAGGAAAAGTAACTCTACCAGTCCCAATGAGGGACATCACGAGTCATTACTCTTGAGGACGACTCATTCTCCTCTAGATAACTTCACTAAAAAATCAACCTCCAACCTTTATATTCTGACCACGACCCACTGGACGAGTCGTGAGGTGACACCATGACTCGTGGCACCATCCGTGTAGACCCCCTGTCCACGACTCTTAGGGTAAGCCACTGGATGAGATCTTATCCACTAGATGAATCATCGTCCCATCCTTCGCCAAGCCCCTAAACAACTTTCATTCTCCAATGTTCCCTCTTCCTTCACAAGCCATGTCATGACTCGTTAAGTCACTTCATAGTCACTTGACGGGTCGTCTTGTGACCTGGTGTGAAATTTTCTTGCGTTCTCTACTTAAACCCTCGCGTCTGATCTTAGGGAATTTTAGGGTATTACATCCTGGATAAGGGGTTTATCAGGCCTAGTAAGTCCCTATAGGGTGAAATAGTTCTCTTTTTCTAAAAGAAGGATGGGTTACTTCATATGTGCATTGATTATCGGCCGTTGAACAAGGTCACAATCAAGAATAAGTATCCCCTCCCCAAGATCGATGACTTGTTTGATCAACTTCAAGGTGCTAAGTGCTTCTCTAAGATAGACCTCAGGTCCAGTTATTACCAACTCAGAGTTAGGGAGAGTGACATTCCAAAGACAGCCTTTAAGATGGTCACTATGAGTTTGTGGTTATCTCTTTGTACTAATGAATGCCCCTGCATCTTTCATTGATTTCATGAGCAGGGTGTTTAAAAAGTATTTGTGCATGTTTGTGATTGTCTTCACAGATGATATTATCATATACTCTCAAAGTGAGGAGGAGCATGCCGCTCACTTGAGGGTTGTATTATAAACTCTTAAAGACCGTCAGTTATTTGCTATTTTAGCAAG
Organism: Datura wrightii; assembly: GCA_035772735.1. Taxonomy (NCBI): domain Eukaryota; kingdom Viridiplantae; phylum Streptophyta; class Magnoliopsida; order Solanales; family Solanaceae; genus Datura; species Datura wrightii. The sequence continues at coordinate 121,224,705 of JASDFA010000016.1, forward strand.
TGTGAGTTTTGGCTTAACTCCGTGGCGTTCTTTGATCAGGTGGTATCTAGTGAGGATGTGTAGGTAGACACGCAAATGATAGAGGCGGTGAAGAATTGGCCTAGACCAGTCACTCCTACATATATTAAGAGATTTTTAGGTTTAGCTGGCAATTACTGGAAGTTTGTAGTGGGCATTTCCTCCAATGCAGAACTGTTGACCAAGTTGACTTAGAAGAAAGCTATGTTTTAGTGGTACGATGCTTGTGAGAAGAGCTTTCAGGAGATAAAGACTCGACTCACTTTAGCCCCAGTTTTGACTTTATCCAAGTGTACCAATGGCTTGTGGTGTATAGTGATGCGTTGACGGTCAGCCTTGGTTGTGTATTGATGTAGCATGGCAAAGTGATTGCATATGTGTAATACCCCGGAAGTGCTTAAGCCTAGATTCTGGAGTTGAAATGAAAAGTAGTAGAAAAGTCAGAAGTTTTCTCAGAACGACCCATGGAACGAGTCATTAGAGGGCCCAACGACTCATGGTAGCCACCCATGGTCAAGTTTTGGAAAAGAGTAACCTGTGGTCACGGGTCTAGGAATGAGCCGTTGTTTGACGTAAAAAGTCGTTGTGAGTGGGTCTTTGTAAAGATGGTCCTGGTCAAAGAAGGCTGGCACGAGTCATGGGACGACTCATTGTTCTAAACAAAATGTTGTTGTATGTGCCTGTTGGTAGGATTTCCATGATGGAAGAAGCAGTGACAACAGCTGGTAATGATAGGTCATTAGAGCTAGTAATGACTCATCCTGTCCGATTGTGGTAGAAGACCTGAGATAGAAAAATGAGATGAAACAACGAGGGAAGTAACGGATTGTGGGAGCGAGGGATGACTCATTGTGTTTGTCGTTGTTTCTAACAGTGGCTAATTTCTTGCGAGTTCAGTAAGGGAAAATTCGTAACTTCTAAACCCCTAAACCCTATACCACATCAGTTTAAGCTTAGAAAAGGGTGTTTTAAGAGGGTTAAGTCCATTCTAAACCCATCCTTTTCCATGCATGCAAGCCTAGAGGTTCTAAGGGGTGATGAAGCTTAGGATTCATCTAGTCTTTCCCCTAATTTCCATTAGGCTTTCGAGAGGGTTTGTGAAATCAGATTCTTCCAGGTATGTAGGGTTATGAATGGGTGTATTCATCTACATCCATGCCCAATCCCTCCTCAATTTCATAAATATCCTAGTTGATGAATCTATGGGGTTTTAACCCAACATGTGAATTCTCTAAGTATCAATCATGGGGATGATCTATGCATGTTTCTAACATTGATTATGATTAATGGGCATATTTTATTATGTTTTTATTACAATTATGTTTTCAAGTTTTACAAATTACGATGCCCAATCATAAAATAATTCATGAAAGGTTGAGGTTGTGATGTATGTTTTCAATTATGATTAGATGTATATGAAGAAAGTATGATTGGGAATTACCCATGTCTACATTCATGTTTTGAATAATCAAAGTCTATTTCAAGCATGCTTAAATGTTAGGCAAGCCCGTATAATCATGTATGTTTCATGATTTATTTAAATTTCACATTATTAGCTTACCACATGATTTTGGAGTCTAGAATCCCACTCTTTTCAGCTTGTGGTATGGTTTGAGCCAAAGTCTCCTCATGTTATGATTTCAGATTATGCATGTATATTACTATTTAGCTTCGTCACTAGACGATGGTCAGCTTCATTAAAAAATGATGGAGAGCATATGCACGTTTTGGGGAGTAGTGTCTAGCACCGAGTAGGCTAAGGTTCAGTCAACCCTATGCCTTAGAACTACGTGCCAATGTAGGAATGTTCAGATTATTCGGGACCTCCCTTGCAAGCTTCCCCAGCCCTCAAGGGTCCATCAACTTGATATCGATATCATGGTAGCATCCTTAGCCCTAACAAGGCTCGGACGGCTCTGCCCGCTTGAGCATAATAGTCAGACCACGTAAGCTCTATCGTTGTAATTTCAATTATATGATGAGTCTCCCATTGTACCTCATGATATTAAGCGATGTTTAAATCATGTTTTCAGATAATAGCATGTAAGCTCTACTTTCAGACTCTTATGATGAAATCTTTTATCTTATGCATGATTACTAGTTTTTACTTACTTAGCAGTTTTACTTACCTTACATACTCAGTACATTACACGTAATAACCACATACTCTATGCAGTATTGTTTCATGATACATACTCGGATATTTAAGGTCAGTCCCGCTAGTAGCCAAACTCTCAATATTAGCATCTTCCAGTCTCAGTTGGTGAGTCCTCATCTTCTGAGGGCCCTTCATTAGTTTTATTTTATATTTTTAGTTTCAAACTACAGTAAGTTAGTTGGGGTCTTGTCCCGTCAACTCGTCAGCAGTAGAGGCTTATCAGGGACAACATATATTCAGTTTCAAACTTGTGATATGTAATTAGATGTTATGATATTTAGACTTTTGATTTATTATATATGGTAGAATTCTGCTTGATTATGTTCAATTCAAATGTGATGTTCATGCCATAGGCCGACTTGGAGCCTCTTAGAGTTCTTTGTCCCATATTCGATCTAGGCCTATGCTCGGATCATGACAATATTCTTCTAGGCAGGTTAAGATCCATGAGAAGAACTACCTGACTCTTGATCTCGAGTTGGCAGCAATGGTAGTTGTCTTGAAGATTTGGAGGCATTATTTGTATGGGGTGCATGTAGATGTATTCATGGATCATAAGAGCCTACCGTCTGTGTTCACTAAGAAGGACTTGAACTTGTGACAAACGAGATGGCTAGAGCTTCTCAAGGATTACGACATGACTATCCTTTACAATTCAGGCTAGACCAATTTGGTGGCGGATGCCCTTAGTGGATTGCCTATAGAGAGTGTGTCCCATGTTAAGGATGGGAGGAAAGAGTTGGTGAAGGATGTGCACAGGCTTGCATGTTGGGGATTCGAGTGGAGTTGGTGAAGGATGTGCATAGGCTTTCATGGTTGGGGGTTTGCCTAGTTGACTCGACAGATGGTGGTGTCTGATCTTGGGCATAATTGCATGCCAAGTGATACTTTATTTCTTAATTTTGACTTGTTTATCTACTTTTATGTGTACATTCTCATGTGATTTTTATGTAAATTTGGATTTATACTAACCAACATGATTAGTTATTGTTTTTGCAGTTAGAATGAATTTTGGGAACTAATTTACAAGTTGGTGAAGTGGAGGAATGGACTCGGAAGCAAAACTAGGAAGTCGGCAAGAAAATGATAAAAAATTGGTGCTCCGCGATAGGGCCGTGTCACGCCACCATCGCGGAGGCATTCTGCCTAGAGTGGAATTTGGGTAGAATTCCAGTGAAGGTACGCAATGGCACCGTGTCACGGATCCCATGCCCGTGTTCACTTCAGTGACACGGTGGGAGGATTTAGCTGCTCACCTGGATTCCAGTAAAGGTGTGTGTCACGTTCGTGGCACGGAGCTGAGGCTCTGAGATGCCCTCCGTGCCATGCTGAAGATAATTATCCGGGACCCCAAGTTCCAGTGAAGGTCCACGTCAAGGCCGTGGCACGGAGCTGATGCTCCGCGATACCCTCCGTGCCTCGTTACCAATTTATTCTGGGAAAATTTCCCACTTGTATAAATAGCATGCTTAGGTTTTATTTTAATACATCTAACATTTCATGCTAGAACGTGGGTATCAAGCAGTTGAGCTGACGAAGTTCTTTGGTTAATTTTCTTCCTTTTTCTCTTAGATTTCAATTGCTTGTATGATTTCTACTTGTTTGAAGATGTTTAATCATCAAATGAGTGGCTAATTTACCTTTGGCTGAGGTTGAGGATGATGGCAGTAGTATGTAATTGATATTAACTCAGTTTTTATCTTCTGTATAACGGTTGTTCTACTAATTCTTGTTTTTACTACATTAATTCTTTGCCATTGTTAATGTAAATCCTAGAATTCCATTTTTAATTTCGAAAGGAAGATTAATTGGATAGATGTGAATTGGTAGGATATGTTCTTGTCTTGGTTGAGAAATTAGGAGAAGATTCACATTCATAATAGAAATATATCTGTAATGTCATATTTGGTCATCTATGGAATTTGTTGTGTATTGCTAGAATACGAAGTGTTTGCATCACAGAAATGTGTAAAGTGAGTCTCATGATTCTTTAATTGGAGAGGAATTCGAAAGACCCAATCCATTGGTTAATAATTCTTGACCAACAACCGAAGAGAAGTGTTGACTGAATTTAAATCAGTAAATTACATATCTGCATATTTTGCCCTAACCTTAGCTTGTTTGTATTATTGTTTAGATTATAGTTTACAATCTTCTTTACTTAAAGTTACATTAACTAATATTCTTGAAAAATCATGTTTTGTTTGTCTGCTTGTATAAAATTGCGTATACTAAACACTTGAAGAAAAATTACTGACACATTACAGTCCCTGTGGGTTCAATACCTGGCTTGAAATAAAGCCACTTTATTACTTGTACGACCACGTGCACTTGCGAGTAGTTGGGAGTGAACAGTGTCATTGTTCAGAATGTGTCCAAATATTCATTGGTGACTAAGGTCAAGGCTAGGCAATATGAATACCCTATACTAGTAAAGTTGAAGGAAGCGGTTTATAATCAGAAGGTGGAGGTCTTCTCCAAAGGATGAGATGGTGTACTTTGATATTAGGATTGTTTATGTGTTCTGAGTGCTAATCATTTGAGAGAATGGATGTTGCGTAAGGCGTATGTTCCCAATATTCTCTCCGTGTAGGAGCCACCAAGATGTATCGTGACCTAAGAGAGGTCTATTGGTGGAATGGCATAAGAAGGACATAGCGAAGTTTGTCGCTAAGTGTCCGAACTGTCAGCAAGTAAAGGTGGAGAATCAGAGACCTGGGTATGCTACAAGGTATCAGTATTCCCACTTGGAAGTGGGAAGAGATCATTATGGACTTTATTACAAGATTGCCTCATACACGCTGACAATACGACTCCATATGGGTAGTGGCAGACAGGTTGACCAAAGCAACACATTTTTTATCAGTCAAAACAATAGATTTAGCCGAGGATTATGCTGGATTATACATTCGAAGTTGGTTTGGTTGCATGGGGTACTATTATCCATCATCTTGGATAGGGGTACTTTGTTCACCTTACAGTTTAGGAGGTTGTTTCAGAAGGGCCTTGGTACTCAGGTGAACCTTAGCATGGATTTTCGCCCACATACAGATGGTCAAGCTGAGTGGACCATTTAGACTCTTGAGGATATGTTGAGAGTGTGCGTGATTGATTTTAAGGGTGGATGGTATGTTCACTTGCCTCTCATTTAGTTTGCCCACAGAAACAATTATCACTCCAGTATTCAAATGGCTCCTTTTTAGACTCTCTATGGGTGGAAGTGTAGATTTCCTATTTTTTGGTTTGAGGTAGGTGAGGCTACATTGATAGGGCCGGATTTAGTTCATAAAGTCATGGAGAAGGTTCAACTTATTAGAGAAATGCTAAAAATATCTCAGAGTCGACAAAAATCTTATGCGGATATGAGGAGGAGAGAACTTGAATTCTAGGTTGATCATTGGGAATTTCTAAAGGTGTCTCCCATGAAGGGAGTTCTGAGGTTCGAAAGAAAGGGGAAGCTCAGTACCCGATAAGTTAGGTCATACAGGATTGTGAGATGTGTTGGCAAGGTAGCCTATGAGTTGGAGTTACCAGCAAAGTTAGCTTTGGTGTGTCCGGTGTTCCATGTGTCCTTGTTGAAGAAATGTATCGGTGATCCAGCCCTGGTTATTTCGGTAGAGAACATTGGAGTGAAGGATATCTTACTTATGAGAAGGTTCTAGTTGAGATCCTTGCTCATTAGGTTCAGAAGTTGACAAACAAAGAGGTAGCTTCAGTAAAGGTTTTATGGAAGAATCAGCTTGTTGAGGGAGTTATATGGGAAGCCGAAGAAGATATGATGACTAGATACCCGCATCTCTTCCCTTCTAATCCCATTCCAGCTTTAGGTATAAATTTCATCCTTAGAACTCTCTTCAGTTTCATGTTAAGATCATATCTCTATGTTTCTTTCATGTTATAAAATGCATGTACATTTGTGAGTTTAGTTCAGTCATATAGCTCAGTCTGGAGTTAGTCACTCCTTCACTTGTCAACTATAATAGTTCAGATTTGGGATTGTAGTTCTTTTCCCTAGCCTTCCAGTACGCATAAGTCAACATTCAAGAACAAATGTTCCCAAGGAGGAGATATTGCAACACCTTTGACCTCAAAATAGATTTTTGAAGAAAAATAACTGAAATTGCAAGTCTGGTGCAGGGAGTGACAGCGTGGTTGACGGCCCGTCAAGTCCCTGAAGGTGTAAGTGACGATCGTCAAACAGGCGGTGGACCATCATTGGTGATGTCCAGGTCCAGCGGCATGGCTAACGGCCCATCACAGCTCTGAAAGTGAAGGTGAAGACCATTAGAACATCGGCGGACCATCGTTTGGATTGTCATTGGGTGTTTTTGGGTTCAGGGCTTGACGGGGACTTGACGAACTATCAAAGGAGTGACAACCCCTCACTTCTACCATCAGAGGGAGGTTTTTGACTCAGCCTTACTATTTAAGGGTGATGGTGGTTTTGACGGATCGTCGGGCATTTGACGGCCCATCACCCATACCGTCGCATCACCTAGTGGTTCAGATTCTACATGATTCTCAGGGGCAATTTTGTAATCTCCTATGCTTTTAACTTCTATACTATGTGTTTGGGCTTCCTAATGCGGTTTTTAGAGGGTTTAACCTAGTCTATATAATTGTACCCTCATTCCTATTTTGAATTCAAATTTCCTCTTCCAAGACCATTAAGAGTTCTTCATCAATTTCACTCTCATCTTCTCAATTTTCTCTTTGGGTCTTAAGCTAAAGCTAGAATTCAGTGAACCCAAGTATGTGGGCTTATCAATGACGGGTTCTTCCACCTTTGTTCCCCTTCTTCAAGAAAATTCATGATCACCCATTCCACAAGCCCTATTTTAAAAATTCTAGTGATTCTATTGGATTATGAAATTCCTCCATGATTCTCTTATGGGTATAGCTGAATTGATAAGAATTTATAATTTCCATGATTGGGGTTTTATAATACCAACAAGTACTCATGAAATTATGGTCCATTATGTTACAAGTATGATTATGAACTTTTAGGGCTAAATCACTTTTTATGAAATTCTATGATCCTCTTATGATTTTCAATTCCCTCAAACCCTAACTTATGTTTTATGACGTATGATACATGATTTCCTACAAAAAGCCTTTATCAATTTATGAATTTCAAGTATGAGAATTTTCTCAATTATGTATGATTTTCATGATTACCAGGATTATGATTATGGCCGACTCACTGCCCTTATTTCGTGGTTAGTTCACGTATTACAAGCATGTTCACAATTATTATGATTTAAACTAGCCAATGAACTTCATGTATGATTTCACAATATTTATAATGAGCCATGTGCATGTTTTTGGGAGTAGTGTCTAGCATGCACTGAGTAGGCCTAGGGTTCAGGCAAGCCCCGAGTCACAAAACTACGTGCCAACATAGGTTAATATTCATGTTAACCCTATGGGGTCTATTCAGTGCTCACACCATGTTACCATTCTTTTCCCTGCCAAGACTTAGGACGGCTCTGCCCACTTGAGCGAGATAGTTGGGGCATCATGTAAGCTCTATCATGATGGTGTCGATTATGACGATTCCTCCCATTGTTCCTTATATTTTATGCATGATCATGTTTACGATACTTTGGCTCAAGTTATGATTTACAAGGTTTCTCTTATCATTATGATTATGATTAGTTTATGAATAGTTTTGAAAACCTTGAGCCCTCATGTCTAAATTATGATTTATTACATGATGTTTCAGGAATGTTCTATTTCATGAACTTTTATGTATTTTAAATGACCCTTTTTACTTACCCTGCATACTTAAGTACATTTCAAGTACTGACCGCATACTCTATGTTGTATCGTTTCATGATATAGGTCTGAGCGATAAGACTAAATCTTGCTGTTAGTACAGCTCCCACCTCTATCCAGCTCATTCCCCATTGTTGGTGAGTCCTCATCTTTCAAGGACATTTAGTATAGTTGTTTTGATTCTGCTATTTTAGTTTCAGACTTTAGCGAGCTAGTTGGGGGTTGTCCCATTATCTCATCGGACAGTGTAGAGGCTTATCAAACATTATGCAGACTTTCAGTTTTATTGAGTGTTGACTCCATTTATGATTGTTGATATATGTAAGACTTCCTCTTAAAAGTATTTTGATTTAATTTACGCTTTAATTATGCTCTTGGATTCGTGATGCATGTGTCATGGGTTAGGTTGGAGTCATTCGTGGCTCTAGGTCCTATGTCTCGATCCGGGATCCATGCTCGGGTCGTGACATCACAACTATTTCGACGAAGCATGTAAACTCCACTAATGACACCATATCGATATCCACATAGCTATATCGGAGAAGTAAAGCATGCCAACCATTCACTTCCACATGCCCTTACAATTAGACCAAGGAAAGTGTCCTTTTTTTGAAATAATGACAACACATACATCAATGACACGTAGGTTTAAGAGAGTAGATAAATGTGCTCAACTCTTACAAAGAAGTTCATAAAATATGTCACAACTGTCAAATGCTTGCCTCTTTACTCAAGTGCCATTCTTTTCAGATGTTTGGGTTGAGATTACACAAGAATTGGCCTTCAGTGACTCATTTATCATCTTTGAAAACTTCATCACTTTTCCACAATCTTTTAACCTTTTCTATCCCTTCTTTTCATCCCTTCTCATGTTTTGACAACTTTTCACACCCCAAAATATATTTGTGAACTCAAATGTCATTTTTCTCTTTTTCTCTTTTGCATTCTTTTATTTTTTTCTTTTTAGGTCATTTCTCAATTACACCTTGGGATATGATCAAACATCATCTTTTGGACTATTTATTTCTTTCCCTCCTTATCACCCCAACATAAAACTTTATTGCTCATTTTTCATCACTTTTCAAGTGTCATGGAGAATGGGATAAAAAGAGGGTTGACTTGAGAATTGGTCTTGTCTTTCATTGCGGTTGATCAAGAAAAAGGGAGAATAGGGATACATACATCATTTGGTAGGTCTCTTTAGTCATATGTGGCTAGTGAAGCAGAAAGAAGGCCTGAGTTTATCTCTACATCTCATATTCAATCCTAAGTTTGGGCACCACTAGCAAGGCAAGTTCTAGAATGTCCCTAAATAAAGTGAACAATAGTAGCCCTTTCCACACATTGGCACATTGATATAAAAATCGCTAAAAACATCACTATCAACCAACAAAGAGATTGGGGTCGAACCCATAGGGAATAAGGTAAGAACTAGACTAATGTCAGTACTTAAACTAGTTGGTGAGTTATCTCCAAATTGGGAGTGCTTAAAGAAAAACAATAATAAAACAAGATTGTAATTGTGTTTGTTATCAAGATTTATAAATAACAAGGGTAAGTGTTCCCCATGGGTTCATAACTACTTCGGGTATACACGCGTGATCAATCTCAATGCTTACTTGTAGAACTGGTAACTAGGGTTCATCTAAACAACTGGTTCATCTCTATTGGATGACTATACGCAATCAACGAGTCAGGTCTCATGAGAAATTTCAAACTAACCATTATCAATATGTTCCAAATTACCTTTCCTGCGACCGCAACTCAACTCATGCAATAATCATAAAAATCAAGGCTTTGTTGTAATTCTCTTTTTTCTAATCTCTACTTTTATAGGTTAAAGCTAGTAAAGAATTTGAGCAAGTCCTAACGTTGCGTAATTTTAAGAAATATTTAAGATGAAGAGAATACAATACAAACATTTAGCATTGGTTTCGAATCACTTTGTGTAACCCTATTTCGTTAATCCACCATGGTTCCAACAGTTCTAGTTGTGGAGGTCTTACTCTCATGATTGTATGATTGAAATTAGTATTCATAGACAACCACACAATTGAATACTTGCAACAATAATTGGAAGAAAGCCTACTCCGAATATTGATTAACAAAATCAAGAACAATTGAAAAATCCAAGTGTTGATCTTAAGAATTGCTCTCCCAATCTTGATAATAATTCACAAACAATTAACTAAGAACCTTCTCTCAATGAAATCTCACGTCTACTGAATATCTTTGTTTTGTTACTAAAAAATACAAAATGTATTTATACAGACATTAGAAACCTTTTCCTAAGCTCACAGGGAATTTCTGTATCTAGCATCGACTCATCCTACGACTGTTCAGACGACCCGTAACAAGATTGTACAGGTCATACCTTGCTCTCGTATTGGCTGCTGCAGAATTGACTAAGTGTTAGCAACTGGTACGACTCATGCCATGATCCTACGAGTTATAGAATCCATTCGTCTCTTGGCTCTGATAACTTTGGAATCTTCTAAAGTTTTGTATGAGTGTTGTGCTACCCCTTATACCTTGCACCTATGACTCGTAACTACTTGTTGCATCTTGAGTTCTACAAAGTCTTTAAGAATCATTGAAGCTCCCCACGGCTAGTGGTACGGGTCGTAGGTAGAAGCTACGATCCGTAGGTTCCACCTGTACTAGGAGACTTCTTATGCAAATTTTCTCTGAAGTTTTCCATGACTCCATTTACGGCTCTTACCATCTTGGTACAACTCATACTAAGAGTCGCACTTTGTCTTTGGATTGTTCTAGCCTTCTGAGAATTTCATGAATCTCAGTATGGCTCATACAATCTAAGTGTATCTCTTACTAAGATTAGTACCTGGTTGATTTTCTGTACTTTTCTGTATCTTTTGCACATTTTTCCTCCAAAACCTATTTTCCCTAGAAACAAAGTAGAAACGCCTCATATATGTATAAACATACCTATTTCCATGTTCTTTTCTCAGTTTTAAGCGTCGAAAGTGTGATAAACTCACAACACATCAATACCCTCAACTTAAGTCATTTGCATGTTCTCAGACAATGAAAACAAAAACTAAAACCGATGTTTAACTAGAAAATAAATCTAGGATGGTACATCCAAACTAAATCAAAATTTGCACCATAAACTCAAATAGCTTTTGACCCCTTTTTCGGTAAACCAAACTAGCATATGCACATCAAGTAACCATAAACCATGATAAACAGGGATCAAAATATGTTAACAAATAGTCAAGTCATTATAAATGCTTTTCACACGGATAACTCGCATAATAAAACACAATCCATGTGTCCTCACATCAAATGAAGTCCTCACTCACATATATATAAAAATATGAAACATGGGACTAAAAAAGGAAGACTCTCACCCTGACAACGAACTTTTATATACCGCACATCGTATACCATAGGCTTGCCCATAGTTTCTCCACTTCGTCTCTTCGAAAAGTCAGGCTAGGATCACCATAGTACTTTATTTGGATAGTAATGTAGGCTTTTGGGATAGGTATGGTAAATATGGACATTTTAGTGACTAAACCATCCCTGAAACTAATACACTTGGCTTCAGTTATCACTTATTTCACCCTTTTCGCTTTTTCAACTTTTTCCTCCTTTTTCTTCATTTTTATGCAATATATGGATGTGGTGTGTTTTCAACTTATCATTCATTTTTCTCTTTTTTACCTTTTCAAGTTTTTCATCTCTTTTTTTATTATTCTTTTATCACACCACATCTCATTTGTAACCATTTTATTTTCTTTTTCTTTTTCACCTCCCCAAGATCTATGCACCCCTACTCTAGTAGGTTCAGGTTCCCCATGTAAAAGGAGGGACCAGGGCCAGAATAGGCTCATTATAATAAAATGGGTAAGGTTAGTTGGTTAATCAAAGAAAACTGGTTCATTCAAGGTTCAAAATTGGGATTAAGGGAATCATATTATTCTAGTAGGGTAATTTAAGCTAAAAGGGGCTAAGCAAAAACAGCCTATTATCCTTTCCCAACAAACTATCCTAAAACCTATGTGTAGACCAACCATGCAAGTTCTAGATCTTCTACGCTGAATTGAACTGTGTATAGACCTCACTCACTCATGGTACATATTTTCCATTCATTTTACCTGTCGGGTTTATACATGGATAACTGTAACTACTCATGCTAATACACTAAATAACATAAAAATATCTATAGAAATCATGTTTTGCAATCACCATGTACACCGCTAACCATCAAATTTTTAAATAGGGTATTTTTTCTAAAACATCAACACTAGTGCATTTATTGGCTAAGTAACTCTAAGCTACTTTCTAATTTAAACAAAACGTCCTAAACATACCTGTTCTATTAGATAGTATGCCTTAGGGAAAAGAAACACGGCAAGAAAAAGCCTCGAACGAATCCAAAAACTCCAAAAATATACAAGTACACCCCCTTTCCCTTTGAAAAGCATGCTTCGTCCCTGAAGCATAGAATATAAGACATAAGGAAGGGAACATACTTGTGACGCACTAAGTTCTCTTGTCATCATGTGGAAATGGTACCTCTGCTACAGTCATGGAGTTGGCAGTTGCCGACACTCTCAATGGTATATCAATAGGGGGAATAGTCACCCCCTTAGTAGTAGTGATCGCTTCTATGACCTCTGGAATCATTGGGGCTGTATGTGGCTCACCCAAAGGGTCCATGCCACCCGCAAGCTCGACATGGGCAGTGGTGGAGCTACCCGCTCCTCTCGTTCTATTAAGCAGCTCCGACCTATTCTCGTCGTGAGTCTATTGGCTCTCTAATATTACCCACTTGCACTCTTTGTTTTCTTTATTTCTCTTCTTCTTTAGGGTCTCGTCTCTAGAATCCTCAGAGACCCTCTTTCTCCCATTCTCTCCAATCAGCTCATGTCGGCTCCTAATACGCTGCTAAATCAAGCTCCTCATCTATCCCTATGTCGAGGTAAAGAAGAGTGGGGGCTTCTAGAATTACCAGATGTCGAGATGAAAAATCGGCCACATTGCTCTGAAGAGCCATAAACTCCTCATGGAGGTTGCTAGTGTCAGTCTGCTCAACTATGCGCTCATTGAAGCGACTGTCAAAGCTATCTAGTCTGGAGTGTAGGATCTATGCAACCGTCTCAATCTCAACCTTCACATAAGGCTTCACATTCTCCATCATAGATTATACCTTCTTCTCAGCTACCGTCAGTCTCTTGGCCATCTTTAGGAGAAATTCCTAAGCACTAGCATGTATCTGGATGGAGTCTAGCTTAGAAGACCCATAGATGGTGTGGCGAAGGTGTTGGGAGCTGCCTCTGAATGACCAATGTCTGTGGCTAGTGTCTCGGCCTGCTCCTATGAGGTAGGGGCATTTACGTGCTCGCACCCAATTGCTTGTGGTACCAGGAACACAGTAGAAAGTTGTGCTCGGCTTACCTAGTCCATTTTATCCTGGATTAAGCCAATATCTACTGTTCACTGTCCTCCAATCAATCGCTCCTCACCATGACACACCTTTATACCTGCCTCCGTACACAGCCTAAATATGAGACTCGAGAATGGGATGATAGTGCTCAATCCTATAGCCCGATCTCGAATCTCCTCCACAATGACCCTTGAGATGTTGATGGTGTATCTGGACATGATACATGCCACCAATGATGCTCTTTCTGCATTGAGGGTTTTTTGTTCACGATGAGGGCCAATCGGTGGCAAACTAACGTCCAATAGGCTTTTTCTATGAAGTTTAATGAGTTCTTGGTGACCTGCTTTTCGCTAGTTACCCATTCTACTTCCTCCTTGTCCTCAACAATAACCCCAGACATCCACTGAATCTACCTCCTCCTCTCGTCAATGCGTAACTTCTTGATCCTTTTCATACCGCCCACCCGGTAGTCATACTCCGGTGTAGTGTGTGGTGGTATGAATTGGGGCTCATATAATACCTGAGCTATAGTGCACTTGGATATGTCAGCAGTGCGGCCTTGTACCATGACGCTCTGCAATTTGGGATGATCTTTCAACTTTTGCCCTTCCTTTGCTTTCAGCTCCATGGTCGCCAAATAATTGTTATAGAACTCCCAGAAGATCTCTGAAGTGTATCAATCAAGGATTCTAGCCATCCAATCAAAACCATTGTAGCTGAATGTCTTCTTCATCTCCTCCACCTTATATAGTGCATTGGTGTGGATCCGTGGCTCTTCTTAAATACTCCACCTGGGTTTGTTCTTGGTGGTGAGAGAAAGACCCTATTCATAGATCTCCTGTGTACTTGGTACTCTCAACCAAATGGTACAGTTCTCCCAAGGCGGAGACTTCTCTTATTTGGCACTGGCTGGCTCATTTTCGGATCCGGACTCACTATCTCCATCACCGGATTAGGCCTCCTTGGAACCCTCATCACCATTAGAGCCACTACCAGACTCATGTACTCTTTCTTCATCCCCCTCCTCAGACTGGGGAGCACTAGTAGATGTGGTAGTGACAGACTCGTCTTGGGCTTTAGATTTTTCCCTAGTGGTTCAGGTCCAATTGGTGTCAAATGTATCGATCCTGTATTCCTTCAACGAACCACTAGGGGTGTTGCCAACATGTTTAGATTCGGAGGTTTCATCTATCAATGCTCTCCGAGCAGTTTCTTTGGATGCCTTCCTCTTCTAAGTCATTGTACCTATGGAGTAAAAGGGTTATAAATCCAAATCTAAAAAGAAGAAAGAAAAATTCCTTTGTAATTTTTCACGGGTCTATAGTATAGTCGTACCTTGAAGGTATGATCCGTACTAAGACTCATAATGTCTCAAATCAAAGTCACGACTCTGAGGTACAACTCGTACCACGATGTTACGATCTATACGACAAGTCGTATGAGGATGCCCCTTGAAAAACCATGTTCTGTATTTTTCCATGACTCATGCTACTACCCTTAAGTCAATTCCACAAGTTGTAGGAAGGATCATACTTTCACTTTTGGACTTAACCCTTTTTAGACTCCTAGTACAATTACCAGGTACAACTCGTAGCAAGATACAGGCCGTACTAGGTTTTGTACCTCTTAACTTTTACATATTTGTCTTGGGACAGTACCAACGATCCATCCTATGAGTTATAATGTGAAACCACGAGTCATAGGAAGGCTTGTAAATCCTGTCCTTGTCTTTGTTCATGTCAGTTTTGCAAGTGATTTCAATTTATGTTGTGTACTCAGAATTCCCCAAGTCCAGGTATGCATTTTTAGCACTACCTATTCCTTCCCTTTTTATTCACAACCCTTAACTCAATTTATAGTAGTTCACATTAAATTTTTATCATTTTCGAATCCTACCCATCACACATTAAATTTGCACATCACTGGTCATTGTCCTTATATATTTTTCATGCATTTTGAGGATTCACAACTGTTGCATAAGTTTACATAAGCACATAGATCTTTTTACCCAACTCAAAAGCATAACCACCTAAATTTTTTCTTTTGTAAATCTAGCTCAACTTTGAGTGTGAATCAGTGGCTAGGTTTAGAACATGATTTGAGTAGTGTTAATTAAGCACAATGTTTGCTCAATCGATTATGATCTTGAGTTATGGGTATGATGGAGTCATGGGTTTGTTCGTGATTTTCAGGATTTGATTGCATGGGAGACTATTGTGTCGATTTTGAAGTTTAAATAGCTTTTAGGCCAGATTTTAAAAAATCGAGGTTGAGTCGGGTCATTTTAAGTTATCTGGCCCATCACGACTCGTACCACGAGTCATAGGAAGGTCCTACGACTCGTCCCTAGAGTTGTTAAGAAAACTTACCTATGGACCTACGAGCACATCATAAGATGCATAAGTTTAGGGTACGATTGGTTCTACGACTCGTCACTTCATTGTACTGGTCGTCGTACTCACTGTAGTTATGAACTACACAAAGCATGCACCTCCAATTAAGAGTGATCTACGAGCACACCATACGACTCATAACATGAAGGTACAACCCATAGCCCGACTCGTAGGTCACTCTTAATTGGAGGTGCATGCTTTCCGTAGTTCATAATAGCAGTGAGTACTATGACCTGTACAATGAAGCTACTAGTCGTAGGACCAACCGTACCCTAAATTTATGCACTAAGATACATCTCTTCTTCTCATCATGACACGTACTATGGCCCATACAATCCTCTTACGAGTCGTACTGAGGCTCGTAGCACCAGTCTATTCTATAATTTTCTGCCACCTGTTCTTGTTTCACCTGCACACTGTGCACACATAACTTAATAAACTTGGGTTGCCTCCCAAGAAGAACTTGATTTAACATCACGGCACGACGTAGATGGTTTGATTACTAAGAATTCACCAAACCACTTCACGGGTTGCCTCCCAAGAAGTACCTGATTTAACATCGCGGCAGGATGCAAGTCTCTTGACTACTCAGACTTCGTCAAGAAACATAGCCTCATCCTCCATTACTGAGACCACTCTATACTCCTTTTGTTGCTTCATTGACCGGCATACATTGAAGGTGACCTCATCTTTATTGAGTCTAAATTTTAGCTGGCCAGCCTCCACATCTACTAAAGCCCTCCTAGTGGCAAGGAATGGTCGCCCCAAAATGATGGGGACCTCAAAATCAATCTTGCAATCAAGAATCACGATGTCCTCTAGGAATATTATTCTTTCCACCTTAATAAGCAAATCAAATAGGATCCCACAAGATTTTTCACAGTTAGGTCAGTAATTAGTAGGTGCATAGTAGTTGGTGTGGGGGCTCCCAAGCCCAGCTGCTTAAACACAACTAATGGTATCAAATTGATGCTTGCTCCCAAGTCACAGAGTGTCCCCTGTTACTCAACATCACCAATAGTACATGGAATGGTGAAGGCACATGGATCCTGCTTTTTCTAGGAAAAGACTCATGAGGCTATAGCGCTACAATGATGCACATTATCCATGGGCTCATAGCTCACTGACCTTTTTTTAGTAACAAGGTCCCTCAAAAACTTGGCGTATGCCATCATCTGCTTTAATACCTTGACCAATGGTATGTTTAGAGATAACTAATTTAGCATAGACAGGAATTTATGAAACTTACCATTCTCTGCTTTCTTCTTCATTATTTGAGGGAACGGTGGTGATGGTCGTGGGATAGCCTTATAAATATATGTGGCCCCTTGTTTCTCTCCTTGTTTAGCTTTAGGCTCCTTCTTAACAACTGCAGCCTCAGTCAAGCCAACATCCTCCTCATGCTCATGCTTAGCAACCGCTTCCTTATCATCAATTATGCTCTTTTTCTTCCTTTGAAGCTAAACTACAATAGGCAGAGGGGGAGCAACCGTGGTCGTTCCACTCGTAGTCATCACAGCCATGTAGTGACCATCATTCTTCAGATTTTGGACTGTGTTGCTAGGTAGTGTACCCTTTTGCCTAGGGTTCATGGATGCTGATAGTTAATCCAGTTGTTGTTTAATCTACCTGATGGCCATGGCATATGACTCAACTCCCTAACCTATGCTAGATATATCTCCATGGATATCTTTCAACTGCTCATCTGTGGATATAACCTTTTTGAGCATCTTAGCCATCAAGCTCTCTAACTTTGATTGTACATCCTCCCCCTCACATGCATTAGGAGGCACGTACAATCCTGCTCGGCCGTTGCAGTAACCGTTATTTCTTCTCCATTCTCCCTCATGCTCACGACCACAGCTTCTGTCTCTATAGCCATTCCAATTGTAGTTGTCTCTGTATTGGTTCCGACCTTGGTTTCTAGAACCTTGGCGCCAAGTGTCTTATCAAAACCCTTGGGCGTTGGCTTGGAAACCATCCACCTGGTTTTCTAAGAAGTTTGCCTCTTCTTCAGAATCTAAATGCTCTGGCCCTGGTTCCTGTCCTTTTGTTCCCACTGCATAAGTTTTCTAGTTCCCGCACCCATTATATGCTTCATGAGAAAGTTCAATGATGTGCGCATATGGGCCAATTCCTGGTCACGTTCTTTCTCCTTCCTTCGTTGGTTTGCAGTCACACCAACAACATATGTACCAGCAGCTGCTTCCGCTTCCCCGGTGTGCCATGTCCTGTCAATTTTCATCACTCTGTCTAGTATAGTGGCAACTTGCTCCCAGGTGTGACTCATCAGTACTCCTCTGCCACTTTGTCTGCTACAATTTTACTACTATTGTTCAATGAACTATAAAAAATCACCAACAAACTGTCACCAAGAATTTTATGGTTTGGTCTCTTGGTCAGCTTCTTCTTGAATCTTAACCAGGTTTCATGAAGTGCCTCTATCTTCAATTGTTGGAAATCATATATTTCATCCTCAAGATGCATCATCCTGTAGGGTGAAAAGAATCTCTCTAGAAAAGCTTGTTTGAGCTCCCTCTAGTTGGTAATGGAGTCATTGGGAACTCCGATAACCATAAAGTGACTTCCCCAGACAGAGAGAATGGGAAGAGTCTTAGCCTTAATGCATGCTGGGTTGGTACATCCAACCTATATGCCTTGCATATTCCAACGAAGTTCATTAAGTGTAGGTTGGAATTATCAGCTTCTTTTCCACTAAACACCCCCTTCATGTTCAACAATTGAATCATGGTGCTAGTGATGTCAAATTTTGCCCCAACAGGCAAAGGTGGTGGTACAATGGCTATGGTTTACCTAACTTCATCAATGTTTGGATCATCCTCATTAAAGAATTGAGGGGCATATCTCAGGCCTCTATTTCTGTTTCCATAACAACCAGCTTTGACAACTTCATCTCGAGCATCATCGGCTTCCTGAAGTGCAGCTTGCCGAGCTAACTCGTCTTGCCTAGATTCTCCAGCAAGACAAGCATCTCTATACTCTTGGTTCTCCATTCTTTGCAGTGTTCTTTCAAGTTTGAGATCCAAAGGAGGGGTTTCCACTCCGTGGAGTACTTGGCATTCACCAAGCGATAACCTATGGGTGTCCAAAAACAAAAATAAAACGTAAAATTAAGGAAATAACAACCAAAAGTTAAACACAAACAAATAATCTAATCTTAGCCGTATTCCCCAGCAACGACACCATTTTTTGATAACGCTCAAACTCATACTTTTTGGCAAATGTATGAAGAGTATGTTGTCAATAAAGAACCCAAAAAAGAGGTTAGGATCAAACACATAGGGAATAAGGTAAGAGCTAGACTAATGTTGATACTTAAACTTATTGGTGAGTTATATCCAAATTGGGGGGGTTTAAAGAAAAATGATAATAAAATAGATTGCCCTTGTGGTTGTTATCAAGATTTGAAAAGAACTAGGGTAAGTGTTCCCCATGGGTTCATAACTACTTCGAGTAACACACATGCTCAATCCCAATGCTTACTTGTAGAACTGATAACTAGGGATCGTCTAAATGACTGGTTCGACCCTATTAGATGACTATACTCAATCACCGGGTCGAGTCTCATGGTGATTTCAAACTAATCATTATTAATATGTTCAAAATTAACTTTCCTGTGGCCACAGCTCAAGTCATACAATGATTATAAAAATTAAGACTTTGTTGTAGTTCTCTTTTCCTCATTGCTACTTCTCTAGGTTATAGAAAGAAAACGTTTTGGGAAAGTCCTAATGTTTCACACCATGAATAAATATTTCAGATGAAGAGAATACAATATAAGCATTTAGCATTGGTTTCGATTCACTTTGTGTAACCCTATTTCATTAATCCATTATGGTTCCCACAATCCTAGTTGTGGAGGTTTTAGCCTCCTATGATTGTAATACTGAAATTAGTATTCATAGACAAACACATAATTGAATACTTACAATAATAATTGGAATAAAACCGGTTATGAATATTGATGAACAAAATCAAGAACAATTGAGAAAACCAAGTCTTGATCTCAAGAATTGCTCTCCAAAACATGATAGTAATTCAGAAACAATTCACTAAGAACCTTTTCTTAATGTAATATCACACCAATTGATCATCTTGTTTTACTTAAAAAACATAAAAGGTATTTATATAGACATCAGAAACCTTTTCCTAAGCTAACAGGGAAATTTTCATATCTGGCACTTGTCCTACAACTGGTCATACGACCCGTAACAAGATTGTATAGGTCGTACCTTGCTCTCGTACATTCCTTGGTTGTTGTAGAATTTAATAAGTGTTGGCAACTGGTACGACTCATACCATGATCCTACGAGTTGTAGCATTCATTCGTCTCTTGGCTCTGAGATCTTTGGCATCTTCTGAAGTTTTGTATGAGTGTTGTGCTACGCCGTATACCTTTCTCCTACGACTCGTAACTGCTTGTTACATCTTGAGCTCTACCATGTATTTAAGAATCACTGAAGCTCCCCATGGATCTTTGTATGGGTCGTAGGTAGCTGCTACATTCTGCAGGTTCCCCCCATACCAGGAGACTTCTTGTGCAAATTTTCTCTGATGTTTTCCACGACTCCAGTTATAGCTTGTACTGAGAGTCGAACTTTGCCTTTGAATTGTTCCATCCTTCTGAGCTTGTCCACGAGTCTTAGTATGACTCGTACAATGTAGGTATGGCTCGTATTGAGATCCGTACTTGGCTGATTTTCTACACTTTTCTACATATTTTACACATTTCTTCTCCAAGACCTATTTTCGCTGACAATAAAGTAAAAACACCTCATATCCGTATAAACATATGTAAGTCCATGATATTTTCTCAGTTTTAAGCGTCGAAAGTGCTGTAAACTCACAACACATCAGAGCGCATTGCCAATATTTTCATTTCACAAATGGAGATATACGACTCAGTCATCGAACAACTACGAAAAAATTTTTTGAGGCGAGGCATTGTTTTCAAAAATCAGCATAAGCATGCAAATAACTCAAATGCCACAACCAACTAAGTCAAAAAAAAATATTTCATCCTAAGATGACTCAATAAAGTAGGCTGGTACCCTAAAGAATGTTGCTTACCAATCCATCATCATGTCTACATACTTCGACATTTAAGCTACTTTATTATTCCAAATTCGAAAAAAGATAAGCCTCTAAAGAAAGAACCATGGCTAATGAAATCAAGGAAGCCTCAACATTGCAAAAGAAAAAAGTAGTTATATTAAGAAAGAAAAAGAAGAAGCTGATGAGTCGGTAATTTACCAACTGACTAGACTCTTAACAATGAGTTCTTGTTTAGTTTTCAAGACAATTAGGTGGATTTTATGCCTTTTGTCATGTTTCGGACGGAGGCTAGGATTGCAACACCGGACAAGGAGCCCCGAGAGACTCCAAGTCAACCCATGGGATGAACATACATCTAACTCAATTACTAAACCTGAAGAGTCATCAAGATAATCATACTGTAATTCTAAATTTAACATAACATCAGAAAACACAATCTGAAGCTGAATACATCCTTTGTCTGAAAAGCCTCTAAACATGACGAGTTGATGGGACAAGACCCCAACTAACACTATAAAGCTGAAACTAAAAATACATGAAGGAAATCCGAATAAGTCTAGTCCTTGGGATATAAGGACTCACCAACAACATAAGATGCAAACTCTGAAGACTGACTATGAACGGGGATGATCCTGAGAGTTGTGTACTATATCATAAAATGATACAACATAGAGTATGCAATTAGTACGTGGAATGTACCGATTATGCAAGGTAAGTAAAACCACTTAAATACGTAAAATCATTTAAAGACATGCATCACGTAGATCATAAACAATAAGCTCCAGAGAGTAGGGCTTGTATGCTATTTTTCTAATATCATGATCTCAACATAACATAACATCATAACTGAATCGATTAACCCAAAGCTAAAATATGATAATCATAAGTAAAGCTGAACGTTGAGTCAAACCTTCTTTAGAACATGTATAGATATATAAATCTCATGAATGATGAACGTGGTCCCAACTATCACACTAAAGTTGGTAGAGCCTTCTAAAGCATTGCCAAGGATAGGGACGATACCATGATATCGATATAAAGCTCATGGCCCAATGGGGATAGGAGATATCTCACAAGGGAGGTCCTAATATAATATATATGAATAACCTACATTGGCATGTAGTTATGAGGCATAGGGTGATCGACCCTTAGCCTACTCAGTGCTATACACTACTCCCAAAACCATGCATATACTCTCCATCATTTATCAACGAAGTTCAACATCGTCTATTGACGAAGCTCTTAATCAAATACATCTCAAAGTTGAAATTATGCATATGAGAAGCCTTAACTCAAACCATACCACAAGTTGAAAACAATTGGGAGTCTTCACTCCAAAACCACGTGGTAAGCTTAATTCGGGAAATCATAAATCATACTTTGAACACGTGGGCATTTCCCAATACTTTCTCTTGCTTAAAAATACTCAATTCACATCGAAAACATGATTATAAATATTAGTAGCGTGAAAACATGCTTTTCATCATAATATCTCATCACACTCATACATTCATCATAGATCTCTTCTTTCATAAACTTCTCATCAATGGCTTTTTAATTCATAAAACTTGAAACATGATTTTGATTGAAAACATTATAAAACTTACCCATGCTTCATAATTCAATAGTAGAAATGTATTTAAATCAGACATGTAGAAAATTTAGGAAATTCATACATTTGGGTTAAAACCCCATAGATTAGACATAAGAAATTCATGATTTAGAGAGGGATTTGAAATGGGTGTGAAATATTTCTCCCATTCATAACCCTACATACCTAATTAAGGCAGATTCTTACACTCCTCTGAATGCCCAAGAGGAATTGAAAAGAAATTGAAGAAGAATAAACTTGATCACCCTCTCTAACCTGCTACTTTTGCATGCATGAATGAATATGGCCTAAAATTAACTAACCCTCTTAAAAGACACCATTCATAACTTAAATGACATAGTTTAGGCCTTAGGGCCTTAGGAATTACAGAAAAGCTCTTACTAAATTCGCAGAAAAATAACTTCCAACTGGTTCCAACGAGGGACCTAACAACTCGTCATCATGGGCCACGACTTATGGAGTCGTCTGTCAAGTGCACTGCTTATCAGGTCTTTAAGGCTCCTCACAGGTGATATAATGATCTGTTACAGTTGTGGTCACCACTAGATATGTACACTACCTCATCCTTGATTAAAATTTTTACCCTACTGCTCACGACCCTCCCCATTAATCGTGGTGACTGACCACGACTTGTGGGGTCCTTCCGTTAGGTACACTACCCTCTTCCTTCTCTTTTCTCACTCCCTACTCCCCACGACTGACCTATCGAGTCGTGGGGCCTAACCTTGACTTGTGGTCATGTCCGTGGGGGTTCCATTTTTCAAATTTCAACCCAACTCCTGAGCCTCTCCATGAGTCACATCACGACTCGTGGGCTGCTCTCAAGGGTCACCTCACGATCCGTTCTGTGCTTGATGCCAAGTTTTAAAGTTTTCTCCGTTTCAACTCTTGGGTCGGATCTTTGGGCTTTCGAGGTATAACAATATCTACCCCTTAGGAATGTTCATCCTCGAATGTTGGAAAACATACAGAGAAACAAAGAAATGCAATCATCATATTCAAATACTGATCATTAAACTGAAAACTGACAGAATGACTGTCTCCAATTCAAACTACATAGTTCAACTGATTTTACGAATCACACATACATCCATAAACATAAAAGAAACTTGGGTACATGAACTGAACATAAAAGCTAACTTGTCTTCGAGCAAAAACTGATCCCTCAGGCTGGAACTGAGTTGGTAAAGAATAAATGTGGGTATCTATCCATCATGTCTTCCTCATCTTCCCACGTAGCTCCTTCAACATGTTGATTCCTCCATAACACTTTCTTTGAAAGATACTTGCTTGTTCCTTAGACTTCGAACCTGACGATCCAGTATGTCCACCGAAACTTCGTTATAACTAAGGCTATCTTTCAAACCAACACTGTCCACCAGGAAAACTAGAGCTGGATCACCTAAACACTTATTCAAGAGCAAAACATGGATTACGAGATGCACGGAAGCTAATTCTGAGGGCAACTCCAATTAGTATGCCACCTTACCAACTCATTTCACTATTCGGTAGGGGCCGACATAGAGGGGACTAAGCTTCCCCTTCTTTTTGAACCTCATCAATCCCTTTATGGGAAACAGCTTCAGTAATACCCAATCATCAACTTCAAACTCAAGTTCTTTTCTTCTAACGTCGGTATAGGACTTTTGGGGACTCTGAGAATTTTTCAACCTATCCCTTATCAACTGAACCTTCTCCATAGCCTTATGAACCAAATATGGTCCTACCTTTGCTGCCTCACTAACCTCAAACCAACCAATGAGAGATCTACATCTCCTCTCATGTAGAGCCTCAAACGGTGCCATCTGGATTCTAGAATGATAGTTGTTATTGTACGCGCACTCGGTAAGAGGCAAATGATCATCCCAACTACCCTTGAAGTCAACACGCATGCTCTCAGCATTTCCTCGAGAGTCTAAATTGCCCACTCCGCTTGACCATCTATTTGCGGGTGAAATGTTGTATTAAGCTTAACCTAAGTACCAAGTCCTTTTTGAAACGACCTCCAAAACTGAGAGGTAAATTGGGTAATTCTGTCTGATATGATGGACAAGGGCACTCCATGCAATTGAACTAGCTCCTGAATATATATTTTGGCATAGTCCTCCACCGAATCCGTGGTTTTAACTAGTAGGAAATAAGCAGCCTTGGTCAACTTGTCTACCACCACCCAAATAGAGTCATATTGTCGACGAGTATGAGGTAACCTAATGATGAAGTCCATGTTGATTTCTTCCCACTTCCAAGTACGGATACCGATATCCTGAAGCACGCCACCCGGTATCTGGTTTTGAACCTTTACTTGCTGATAATTTGGACACTTAGCTACAAATTCTTTGATGTCCTTCTTCATGCCATTCCACCAATAGACTTCCCGTAAGTCACGGTACATCTTGGTGGAAACCAAATGGATAGAATACCTAGATCCATGAGCCTTGCGCAACATCCGACTCCTCCAATCATCCACATCCGGAACACATAGCTGACCCTAGCATTGAAGCGCACCATCTCCCCCTTTGGAGAAGACCTCTACCTTTTTGTTCTAAACGGATTCCTTTAACTTTACTAAAATTGGGTCTTTATCTTGCCTAGACTTTATACCAGTCACCAATGACGATTCTTATCCATTTTGTACAACAACACCGCCATCGGCCAAGTCAACCAACCTAACTCCTAACCTTCAGAGTCAATGCACATCCTTCACCAGCTCCTTCTTTCCCTAATCCGCATGAGACACACTCTACATGGAGAGTCTACTAAGTGTGTTTGCTACTACATTGGCCTTACTCGGATGGTAAACAACACTCATATCATAGCCCTTGAGTAGCTCCAACCACCTCATTTGCTTATGATTGAGATCCTTCTGTGCAAACACATATTGTAAACTCTTATGATCCGTAAACATATCCACGTGGACCCCATACAAATAATGTTTCCATATCTTCAATGCGAATACAACCGCGACCAACTCCAGATCGTGGATGAGGTAATTCTTCTCATGAGCTTTTAGCTGTCTATAGGCATATGCTATAACATTCCTGTGTTGCATCAATACACATCCAAGTCCGATCCTTAAAGCATCACAATAGACTACGAACCCATCGGTACCCTCGGGTAGAGTCAACACTGGTGTTGAAGTAAGTCGAGTCTTTAACTCTTGGAAGCTCTTCTCACAAGCCTCCGACCATTGGAATTTCCCCTTCTTCTAGGTCAATTTGGTAAAAGGTGTTATAGTAGATGATAAACCTTCAACGAACCTCTGTTAGTAGCCGGCTAATGTTCGGTGCTTTGGTAGGGGTTAAAAACTGACACGCAAGTGCACGTGGTCAAACAAGTAATAAAGTGGCTAAGTAAGCCAAGTATCGATCCAAGGAGACTCAGGATAAGTAAAATTGCCTAAGTACACTATACTCTTATCTTACCTCTAATTATGCTAACAACAGCGTAACCAACAGTTAAATGAGTTTTTGGTTATAAAAGATATATATACTAAAACTATTAACAATTATTTACTGTGAATTTAAACTATGGATATGAGCATGCCAAGTTTAAGAACAAGTAATGAATCCGATTATAATAATAATTTGGTTAATTTCTTCTTCATGTTGCTAGCCAAGAACAGTAGCCTATTAATTCACAACTTTCCAATTTCTTGCTCTCTCGAGTGAAATTGAACTTTTTAGATGTACATTAATGTCGGCCACACACTAATGCAGTAGAAACAAGAATTAATAGAACAACATGAAAGAAGAAGAAGAAAACCATATCATTAACAATCAAAATTCATCACCATTGTTCAAAACCTTAGCAAGGAAGAGAATTAGCCACTCATTTGTGGATTGATCATCCTAAAACAAGTGTAAATCATGCATACAATTGATAGAAAGAAGAAAGGAAGAGAAGAAATCCCTTAGCTTTTTCGTCCCTCAACTGCTTCTAACCCACGTCCTTGCTCCACCAAGTCTGAACTAATTAAAGTAAACCTAAGTGTGCTATTTATACTAGTGGGAAATTTTTCCCGGAATAACAAGCAACGTGTCACGGAGGCCAACGCGGAGCACTGCCTCCGTGACACGGCGTGGACGCGGACCTTCACTGGAAATCCAGGGTCCGGTAAATTAGCCTCAACGTGGCACGGAGGCCAACGCGGAGGCCTATCTCCGTGCCATGGAGCTGTCGCGAGGCCACACTGGAATTTGCCATTTAATTTCCTCTCCACGCAGTGTGCCTCCGCGATGGTAGCGTGGCACGGCTCCATCGCGGAGCCCCTATACTTTGTGCATTCCAATGTCGTTTCCACGCTCGCATCCAAGTCCAACTCCGATATAGTTCCAACATGCATTTTAGCTCCTAAAAATCATATTTTGCTGCAAAACAATTGCTAATCATGTTGGTTAGTATAAATTCGCATTTTATTACCAACTACGTGAGAATATATACACATTGCATAACAAACAAGGCGAAAATGATACATTTGAGTATCACTTGGGCATATAAATCTGCCCAAGATCACTTACCCCACACTTAAATCCTTGTTCGTCCTCGAACAACACATACACAACTCATGCAAATTACATCGCAACCTTTGTCACTATGGTGCGACAATTTACGCTACGGACATACCGATTATTCAATTTTTGCAAATCATCAAGAAAACATGCATGGTCTTACAATGCAAATGACCTTTCATACATCAAGACTTCCTAGACCTTAAGAATCGACTCTCGATATCGGCAAACTCATGCACATTAGCTAATCGCGAAATTCGACACGAAAATCAATCTTTCATCAAGCATGTGCCCTCACAACTCAAGAGAATCTTCCCCTTTCATGTTCATGCAACATGCAAACATTCAAGTAGGGGCATATAAAAATTAATTTCACTCACTCTCCCAAAAGAATTCAGATGCATCATGTCATGACCCATAGGCTTGCCCTTAGTGTGTTACTCCACTAATATAAAGAAATGCAATGTAGGATCACGTAGGGCTTTAATGGGTTGTAACGGGGCTATGGAACTAGTATATATATTGGATTAGCCAATAATAGTCGCTAGCATCCTTAAGCGCCTTTTCAACACATTCCCATCGACTCATGGATAACTTTTCTTCTTTTTTCTCTTTTTCTCTCATTCATGCTGGTTTACTTTCGTACAGCCCATTTCATCAAACACACTTGACACAAAACAAAGGGTTTTCATGTACCCTCCTCATCGTTTCATTATAACAAGTGCCTCTTCAACCTCATCTTTTCTTTCCTCACTCTGCTTTTCTTTTCCTTTTCACTCTTCTCACTCTTTGACACTTTGGGATAAATTTTCTTTTCTTCGTAAGCGCTTAAGAGTTTTGTATAGACTTTTACAGCTAATGAAAAGAAGGAATAAAGCTTAGTTTATACAATTTTGGACAAAAGAAAGAAAGAATTGGCTAAAGGCTCAAAGGGCTGACTAGGGTATACAATCACATAAAAAGGTAGAGTATGACAAGAAAAAAAATAGAAACTCTCGGTTAAAACAAAGAAATGCCTACATCCTTTCCAACACTACACCTCCTTCATTTCATTTTGTACACACACCAGGCAAGTTCTAGACACTTCACAATAGCATGGAATAACAATACCTCACTTTACACCACATGCACATGCTCGAATCAAGATGTATTCACAGACTCTTGAATTAGCCAATTACATGAATTCAAGAATTAAGCCTCAATCATACCGAACCAAATTCTATAGCCTAGGTAACTCAACATATTTACAAAATTGCATGCTTTCGAACGAATCATTTTCACATTTTGAACATCAGTTACAACATGCAACGAAATTTTGCAACCATAAAGCAACTACAGGTTCATTGATGCAATCCACCAAAGAAAAACTGAAAAGAAATTAAAAATCCTACTCCTACCGACTACATTTCCCTTAAGACGGTCGTCATCCATCCATCATAGGGAACGTTCACTAACTATGACATCAGTTCAATGGGACTATTCTCGGTAAAAGAACCGAAAACAAACTCCGAGAAACCCCAAAAAATTAAAAACCGAAAAAAATTTTGCAACACATCGATCATGTCGATAGAAAAATATTTACAAAATATTTTGATAAGTGCAAAACATTTTCGCAAAAATTTTGAAAAATATCGATCATTTCGATATACAGAAATATTTACAAAATATTTACAGCATTCACAAAATATTTACCTTGGCAACCACAACTTTTCATAACACACATCAGTAACCACAAAAATATATACGGATACAACACAAATCAGTTCACAGCAGGGTACCACAAACATACATACAAACCAAGGAAAAAGCATACAGCAGATTAGAGCCTAAGTCCCAGCACCTAGCTACTCCCCACCCCACACTTAAATCGAACACTGTCCCAGTGTTCACAAAAAATACAAAGCACAAAATTTCGGGTGGTGGAACTCCCTGCTCAGTCGAAATATTCGACTTCTTCATCTGCTGCTGCTGCCTCGTCGCCCATGTCTGAGTCAGCTCCATCGTCGTCATCGGACTCCACATCAGAGTCCTCCCAACGTGTCTCCTCGTCAGTAGGGACATCGTCATCAATAGGCTCAACGAAGGATGGTCCCACCCGGCATAAGGCTCTGCCATTCTCGCCAAATGGGTAATCCAGCTCCAACTGCCATAACTCTTCCTCGGTGGCTGGTCTCCCACCAATCCGTAGCTGAAGCATCTGCATGCCAAACATACGTGCCATGTACTGATCGTCACGAGCATGTCGCTCGCGCAAAGTAAGCACTGGCCCATGTGTGGTGTCGGGGGCCTTAGTTTTTGTCACATCGAGGGCCCTCTACTCCAACTGCGGGATGTAATCCAAAGCCTCTTCCTCGACATCGAGGCCTCGGAGGAAGGTGGTGATGAGTCCGCCGAACCCGTATCTGTGGCCCTGGTGTAGTCTGGCTCTCTTCATGGCGGATATGATAACCGCCCCAACATTAATCTCTCGCCCTTTCATAAGGGCATACACCAAGCAGACACGGTCCCGAGTCACATCCGTCATGTGAACTCCTGGGATCAAGCAAGAACATACAATTTTCAGCCATATTCTGGCCTCCCTGTTCATCTGCGAATAAGGCAGAGTCTGGTGGTAACCCCTCTCCTTATGTCTGCTCCATCGGGCTGTGTATCGAGCCCCACACAATGTACGTCTGATGTCGGCGTACGGTGGGGTGATGTTTAGTTGGCGGAGAACGTGGGCGTTTGTGTCCCGCGCTCCAGCGATGGCATTAAATTGCTGGGGTTCCAGAGTGACAATCTGCCCTCTGATTTTTATTGTGTGGCTTCTGATGGTCGGGTTCCAATTTGCGTAAAACTCCCGGACCAAATGTAGGTTGCACTCCTTGGGCTCCTGGAATATAAAGCTGAGCCCAGCTGCTCCAATCCTCTGCACAATATGGGGGAACTCCTGTGCTAGTGGTTCCCGTGCAATATGTTCCTCCGGGAAGTATTTGCTTTCCTTATGCTTAGCATACCATTTCTTTCCTTCCTCGGTTACCCATCTTGTTCCGTATTGGCGGCGTTGGCCGTGCGGAACAGCTGGTTGGGACTACGGTGCCCAATCTCATTCTTTTCCTCTCGGTGCCAGAAGTAGAAGCACCTTTGCCTTTATCCTGCCTCCTAGCCATTGTACCTGTTAATATACACAAACAAGCACAACGTTAAGCTAAATACATGTTAACTTCGGCTAAGGTCGGGTTACACAACGTTTACCCCACACTTAGTCCTTAGCTACTTTTACGAAACTACAGCAAGGATAACTCTATTTATACCAAAGACAACAACTATACAATTTATGCTTAGTGCGTTCACAAAGAATTTCGACAGCATAACGCTTAGCGTACTACTCAGACTTCATACAGCTAATTCCAATCCTACTATCGCTAACAATTCAACCATCGCACAAGCAATAAAAACAAAAAAATAAAAACAACGACAAAAGTTCTATATATACATGCAAATCCAAATAATCCAACCAATTCGCACAATCTTTGCATTTTCCCCAAAAACTCGAGAATTCGTCGTCTTTTAACATTCACACAATATTTACACGACTTGTCTCAATTTACAACCACACCCCGGCATCTAATTCATCAACTT
Organism: Datura wrightii; assembly: GCA_035772735.1. Lineage (NCBI taxonomy): Eukaryota > Viridiplantae > Streptophyta > Magnoliopsida > Solanales > Solanaceae > Datura > Datura wrightii. Next base: position 121,255,285 of record JASDFA010000016.1, read on the forward strand.
ATCAAATAACCCAATTCAAATTCAATAACCCAAGCCCTAGAATGCAATTTTTCAATCAAATTCGGATTATTCACGTAATCGACAAGTTCAAACGCTAATTACAACAATCCGAACATATATCAATCACAAATAACTCAACATCATGTTAAATTGCTACTTAGGGTGATATATCTCACCTCACATGCCCAAATTCGACTAAAATCGCCAAACATTTGAGAAAAACGAGGAAAACATACCTTTGAGTTGAAGAATCGAAGAAACTTGACGATTTCTTTGCCTAGTAGCGTGGCACGTTGGTTGGGGAGGGGGATTTGGGTGTTAGGTCGCGGAAAGGAGAAGAAATGGGGAGAAAGGGGCAAAAATCGGGGTTAATTTAAAGAAAAACACGCGGGTCACCCGGCAACCCGGTGTGACCCGGCACCAATTATAAGGCAACGTGTCACGGAGGGTAACGCGGAGCCCTTCCTCCGTGACACTGAGCCAACGTGTTGGCTTACTGGAAATTTTAAAAATCCGGATTTTGCCTTCAACGTGTCACAGAGGGTGACGCGGAGCCCTTCCTCCGTGACACGGAGCCAACGTGCCAGTGCACTATTTTTTTCCATTAAATTATTTTTTTATACCTTGCCTTATTCTTCCCAATTCCATGCATATTTTTCTCCGTTAGACCTGAAAAATAAAAATAAAAATTATTTACACTAAAAAAAGAAAGAAAGAAAATATTTTTCACGGGTTGCCTCCCGTGCAGCGCCTGGTTTACCATCGCGGCACGACGTACCAAGTTTCACCACTTTTTCCTCCACCTTGAGGATATGAATCTTACCCCTAATTTCTTCTCTAATTTCCTCTTATGCTCCAGGGGTGGTGGTGAAAAATTATAAGGACCAAACAGTAGATGTTGCCTTTTGCATTTATTGGTCCTTAAGTAAGCGAAGTCATTTTGTCTCTCCGAATTAGTGAATTTCAAAATATACGGGGCTTGGTCCTCCTCTAGACATTTCTCTACAAACTTGGAAGACTTTATTTCTATGTTGTCAACCAAATTTAATGTTGAAAAATGCGTAGAGTGTGGTCCAATACACCTCAACTCTGAATCTGCATTGTGCTTGACCTCCTTACTTGTATACACATTTTCAACATCCACATCTATTTCTCCATTAAGGTCAAATGGGAGATATTCTTTCTCTTCTTCCATGAATGGATTTTCTACAGGTATGAGCCGATCACGGGGACACTCAAGAGATTCTAATTGTTGGGCTTCATCCAAAAATTCACCCATGTATTCCTCTTGTAGTTCCTCTTGAATATCAGCTAAAACTGTCACCTGCGAATTATCACAAGCTTCAGCCTCAGCACACATCTCCGTGAGTTTGACGCTCATTCTGCTTACAGCCTCGGCATTCTCCTTTTGCTGAATTATCAATTCTGCCACCGACTCCTTCATTGCTTCTGATTGCTCCAGGAGTTGTTTCATCATGTCCTCTATTTGAACTTGGCGTCCCAAGTCCTCATTTTCAACATGCCTATATTCAGAAAAAACAACAGAATGATCATAGCAGGGGCGTGGGGAAGGGGAATATGCCTTTGGACAATCACCCCAATGGCCATATTGACACCCACATATATTGCACATGTTACAGTTTTGCCACAAGTGGGGTCCTCCGCAATTCATGCAAGATTCGCCGAAATATGCGTATCCACCATTTATATTCCAAGGTGTCATGTCAATGAGGGTATCCGAAAGAGACAAAAATTAAAATGAACAAAGAATTAAAACAAATACTAAGACCAAGTTGTCAACATTTAAGAAAATAAAACAAAAATACAGTAAGTTTACACTTAACACAATTTCACCAATTGCCTAGTCTCCCCGGCAACGGCGCCAAAAACTTGTTCGGTGCTTTGGTAGGGGTTAAAAACCGACACGCAAGTGCACGTGGTCAAACAACTAATAAAGTGGATAAGTAAGCCAAGTATCGATCCAAGGAGACTCAGGATAAGTAAAATTGCCTAAGTACACTATATTCTCATCTTACCTCTAATTATGCTAACAACAGCGTAACCAACAGTTAAATGAGTTTTTGGTTATAGAAGATATAATACTAAAACTATTAACAATTATTTACTGTGAATTTAAACTATGGATATGAGCATGCCAAGGTTAAGAACAGGTAATGAATCCGATTATAATAATAATTTGGTTAATTTCTTCTTCATGTTGCTAGCCAAGAACAGTAGCCTAGAAATTAAAACTCTCGTATTTAATTTCACTTTAGAATCATAAACCATCCGTCTATATTTCTGTGATCAAATGCAATTTATGACCTAGCAATACAATTCCGGTTCCTAAACTGACTAATACGGCTTTCAAGTATATTTCTATCAGGAAAGCACATCAAAACCCAATTTTCCCAAATCAAGTTAAGAACAATACCCTATTAATCACAACTTTCCAATTTCTTGCTCTCTCGAGTGAAATTGGACTTTTTAGATGTACATTAATGTCGGCCACACACTAATGCAGTAGAAACAAGAATTAATAGAACAACATGAAAGAAGAAGAAGAAAACCATATCATTAACAATCAAAATTCATCACCATTGTTCAAAACCTTAGCAAGGAAGAGAATTAGCCACTCATTTGTGGATTGATCATCCTAAAACAAGTGTAAATCATGCATACAATTGATAGAAAGAAGAAAGGAAGAGAAGAAATCCCTTAGCTTTTTCGTCCCTCAACTGCTTCTAACCCACGTCCTTGCTCCACCAAGTCTGAACTAATTAAAATAAACCTTAGTGTGCTATTTATACTAGTGGGAAATTTTTCCCGGAATAACAAGCAACGTGTCACGGAGGCCAACGCGGAGCACTGCCTCCGTGTCACGGCGTGGACGCGGACCTTCACTGGAAATCCAGGGTCCGATAAATTAGCCTCAATGTGGCACCGAGGCAAACGCGGAGGCCTATCTCCGTGCCACGGAGCTGTCGCGAGGCCACACTGGAATTTGCCATTTAATTTCCTCTCCAGGCAATGTGCCTCCGCGATGGTAGCGTGGCACGGCTCCATCACGGAGCCCCTATACTTTGTGCATTCCAATGTCTTTTCCACGCTCGCATCCAAGTCCAACTCCGATATAGTTCCAACATGCATTTTAGCTCCTAAAAATCTTATTTTCCTGCAAAACAAATGCTAATCATGTTGGTTAGTATAAATTCGCATTTTATTACCAACTACATGAGAATATATACACATTGCACAACAAAGAAGGCAAAAATGATACATTTGAGTATCACTTGGGCATATAAATCTGCCCAAGATCAGCTAAACCCAAGAAGCTCCGAATATCAGAAGGATTCACCAGTCTAGCAATTCTTTACCGCTTCTATTTTCTAAGAGTCCACCCTTATGCCTTTGCTTGATACCACATGACCAAAAATGCAACGGAGTTCAACCAAAACTCGCACCTGCTGACTTTGGCATATAATTGGAGATCCTTGAGATTCTGAAGCTCTACTATCAATTGAGCGGCATGCTTCTCCTTGCTCCAAGAGTATATCAGGATGTCATCGATAAACACAATCATGAACATATCCAGGTATGACTTGAACACCATATTAATCAAGTCCATCAACACTGTAGGATCATTCGTTAGTCTAAAATACATAACTACAAACTCATAATGTCCATACCGCGTCCTGAAGGCTGTCTTCGGAATGTCACTCTCCTGGACGCTGAGCTGGTGATACACGGATCTGAGATCTATCTTTGAGAAATACATGGCACCCTAAATCTGATCAAATAAATCATCACGGATCTGAGATCTATCTTTGAGAAATACTTGGCACCCTAAATCTGATCAAATAAATCATCAATCCTAGGTAGAGGATACCTGTTCTTGACAGTGACTTTGTTCAATTGCTAATAACTTATACACATGCGAAGAGAACCATCTTTCTTTCGGACAAAGAGAACTGTTGCACCCCATAGGGACTTGCTCGATCTAATGAAACCCTTATCTAATAGGTCCTTCAACTATTCTTTCAATTTATTTAGCTAAGCTGAAGCCATTCTGTAGGGAGGAATAGATATAGGCTGCATGTCGGGAAAAAGGTCAATACTAAAATCAATCTCCCGCTCGAGAGGGATTCCCGTTAGATCATTAGGAAAGACCTTTGGATACTGGCATACTATTATGACAGAATGGATATTCGGGGCCTCAGACATCGCATCCTTAACCCTAACTAGATGGTACACACAACCCTTGGAAATTAATTTTTTAGCCTTAAGGTAGGAAATGAAATGACCTATAGGCATAGCTGAACTACCCTTCCATTCGAACACTGGCTCTCCCAAAAATTTGAACTTTACTGCCTGGGTTCTACAATTAACTAAGGCATAGCATGCAAATAGCCAATCTATGCTGAGGATAACATCGAAATCGGTCATGGATAACTTTATCAAATCTTCTGAGGTGACTTTCTGAAGGAATGAGATCGTGCAATCTCTATACACTCGTCTAGCTATAACTGAATCACCTACTGGAGTAGAAGGTTCAGACAAGACTTCAGGACTGACTCTGAAGCTACTGGCCACATAAGGTGTACAAATGAGAAGGTATCCCATGGATCTAATAAAGAACAAACATCAAGATGGAAAACTTGTAACATACCAGTGAATACATCCGGGGAGACCTCTTGCTCCTGGCGGGATGCTAAGGCACTGAATATGTTTTGGCACTGACCGCCACCTGTGCTAGTCGATGATCCCTGATGTGCTGAGCGTGCGAGAGGGATTGTTGAGTTAGAAGCTGGTCCTTGGGCCTCATCAAGATCTTGCCTCCGCTTGATCTTGACTCGCTTCTAAGAAATCTCTAAGCATGTGTCCGGGCTTCCCACACCTGGAAAAAACACTTGTACCTGCTAAACACTGACTTTTGTGGCCTCGACCACACCTGTAGAAAGCTGGAATACTAGAATCTGCGGGTTTGCTTCTCTGACCCCTCGAGCCTAATGCTCACTCCCTCTGATTATGCCTCGGCCTGATGGCATACTCAATGCTAAAGATACGAGGGCTGAAGGTCTCTGGTGGGTCTGCTATCAGTGCCCACCACCCGACCTCAACTGAGAAAACCCATAACTATCAGTCCTGGCCCTCTTGGCCTCTCTCTCTCTCTCATATATGTCTCCTCCATCTACTGGGCCATATAAGACTATTCGAGGGAAATCCATATCCTACTGAAGCATGGCGGTCCTGCAAACCTTGTCAAAAAAGTCTGCCACTCTATGAATGAACCTTCTCATCCGCGCCCTCTGATCAACCACTAACTTCGGGGTGTGCTTCGATAGGGCATACTTCTGTACCGTCACCTCCCTTTCTTCAGATTCACGAACTTAGCTGACTTCAGCTCCCTCATCTCACCAGCAAAGAATCGATCTAAGAATGCAACATGGAACTCTTCCCAAGTGACAGGACCTGCTCCAATGGCCCTACTATCTTTCCACTGACGAAACTAGATGTGTGCGACCCCTTTCAGCTGATATGAGGATAACTGCACACACTCAAATCCATTCACCCCCATGACCTGGGTGATCTTCATGATCTCATCTATGAACTCATGCGGGTCCTCATCTACTTTTGACCCGAGGAACTCTGGTGGGTTCATTCTCAAGAAATCCCTAACTCGAGCCACCGCTACATTGCCCTTTTGTGGGACATGTGCAACAGCCTGCTTATTGACCTGAGCAGTCAACGCCTGCACGAGCATCTGAATAGTTGCCCGAAACTCAGCATAGGCAACTGGCTATGGTACATAATGCTCCTGGAATGGTGATGCCTGCTGGTGCCCATTTCTGTTGCAATCCTCGTGGCCATCTCCATTCCCGTTCCTCCTACCATTTACCTTTTGTGGAGCCATGATTCGATAATCGCGAATAGCATGTATTAGAAGAATAGGGAGACTTTTCATCGCACGACATAAATCATGAAAGAAGGGAACATTTCCTAAATGTTTCGTAGCCTCTTCGTCATAAGTGTGGCGCGCTTCACACCCATAAAAAGACTCTACTTAATGCGACTTTCATACACTCTAGAACACCTCAAACCTATGGCTCTGATACTAAGTTTTTCATGACCTGGACGGAGGCCCAAATCGCAACATGGGACCAGGAGCACCGAGAAACACTAAATCGACCCATGACATGAACATACATCTAACTCAATTACTAAAACTAAAGAGTGATCAAGATAATCATAGCGGAATTCTAAATTAAACATAATATCAAAATACACAATTTGAAGCTCAATACATCCTTTGTATGAAAAGCCTCTAAACATGATGAATTGATGGGACAAGATCCCAACTAACTCAATAAAGCTGAAACTGAAAATACATGAAGGAAATCTGAATAAGTCTAGTCCTCGTGGATGAGGACTCACCAACAACTTAAGATGCTAACTCTGAAGACTGACTATGAATAGGGATGAGCTTGAGAGCCGGGTCCTGTATCATAAAACAATACAACATAGAGTATGCAGTCAGTACGTGGAATGTACCCAACATGCATGGTAACTAAAACCGCTCAAATACGTATAATCATTTAAAGAAATGCATCACATAGATCATAAACAATAAGAATCTTGGAGTAAGGCTTGTATGTTATTTTTCTAAAATCATGATCTCAACATAACATAACATCATAACTGAATTGATTAACCCAAAGCTAAAATATGATAATCATAAGTAAAGTTGAACATTGAGTCAAACCTTCTTTAGAACATATATAGATATATAAATCTCATGAATTATGAACATGCATAACTGAAATCATGAGGAACAATGGGAGACTCATCTTTTAATTGACATACCACGATAGTGCTTACGTGGTCCCAACTATCACACTAAAGTGGGTAGAGTCGTCCAAAGTCTTGCCAGGGATAGGGACGTTACCATGATATTGATATTAAGCTCATGGCCCAATCGGGGCAGGGGATAGCACACAAGTGAGGTCCTGAAATAATATATAAGAGTAACCTACATTGGTGCATAATTCTGAGGCATAAGGTGATCGATCATTAGCCTACTCGGTGCTAGACACTACTCTCAAAAACATGCATATGCTCTCCATCATTTTTCAATGAAGCTCAACATCATCTATTGACGAAGCTCATAATCAAATACATCTCAAAGCTGAAATTATGCGTATGAGAAGCTTTAACTCAAACCATACCACAAGATGAAAACAATTGGGAGTCTTCGCTGCAAAACCATGTGGTAAGCTTAATTCGAGAAATCATAAATCATACTTTGAACATGTGGGCATTTCCCAATACTTTCTCTTGCTTTAACATACTCAATTCACATCGAAAACATGATTATAAACATGGGTATCTTGAAATCATGCTTTTCATCATAATATCTCACCATACTCATACATTCATCACAAATCTCTTCTTTCATGAACTTCTCATCAATGGGCTTTTGAATTCATAATAATTGAAACATGATTTTAATTGAAAACATAATAAAACTTTCCCATGCTTCATAATTCAATAGTAGAAACTTATTTAAATCATACATGTAGAGAATTTAGGAAATTCATGCATTTGGGTTAAAACCCTATAGATTAGACATAGGAAATTCATGATTTAGAGAGGGAATGGGAATGGGTGTGAAAGATTTCTCCCATTCATAACCCTACATACCTGATTAAGGATAATTCTTGCACTTCTCAGATTGCCCAAGAGGAATTGAAAAGAAATAGAAGAAGAATAAACTTGATTACCCTCTCTAACCTTCTATCTTTGCATGCATGAATGAATATGGCCTAAAATGAACTTAACCCTCTTTAGATACATCATTCATAACTTAAAATGATTTAGTTTAGGCCTTAGTACCTTAGGATTATGGAAAAGCTCTCACTAAATTCACAGAAAATAACTGTCAGCTTGTCGCAACGAGGGACTTAACGACTCTTCATCATGGGTTACCACTCGTGGAGTCGTCCACCAATTACACTGTTTATTAGATCTTCAGGGCTCCTCATGGGTGACTTAATGATCTGTTACAGGTGACCACAATTCGTTGATCTGTTACAGGTGACCACGATTCGTGGTCACCACTCGTTATGTACACTGCCTCATCCTTGATTAAATTTTTTATCCTGCTGCTCACGACCCTCCCCATGAATCGTGGTGACTGAACACAACTCGTAGGGTCCTTCCATTAGGTATACTTCCCCCTTCCTTCTCTTTTCTCACTCCTCACTCCCCACGATTGACCTAACGAGTCATGGGGCCTGAGCACGACTCGTGGTCACGTCCGTGGGGGTTCCATTTCTTAAATTTCAACCTAACTCATGAGCCTCACCACGAGTCATATCACGACTCGTGGACTGCTCTCATGGGTCGACTCACAATCCGTTCTGTGCCTGATGGCAGTTCTTAAATTTTTCTCCATTTTAACTCTCGAGTCTGATCTTTGGGCTTCCGGGGTATAACACTTTTCTCCTTGATCCTTGAAGGTACTCAATTCCATTCTAGGAAGTATTGATTATTCTATTTCTTTTTTCTTTTATTGAAACTAGAAAGAAGTAGAAAGTGAAAAAGTCATATTCTACATTGAGAAGGTACAAAACTCCATTGGAGCTCAGACCTTGCCTGAATTTCGCTTAATCAAGTTTGTGAATTGATATTGATTTTGATTTTTAATGCAATGTCCTACTTCACTTACATGAGTAGCTAAATTCTTTGTTAAGGGTCTGTGAATGATTGGGGTTGATTTGGGTTGGGTATTGTGTATTTGATCTTAGATTTACTCAATTAGTGTGATTTTAGTGTTTCCTCAAAATTTTTAGTTGAAAACTCATAGTTACAAATATGGGTTGTCTTTCCTTACTTTAATTTTTCTTGAAAAAGGAAATTAATGTATAGGTGAGGAAACACTAATGGGTTTTTGGGTGGTAATTATGTATAGTTGGGCTAGACTTAGCCAAAACACATTATTACACATCCATTAAGGATTGAAGAAAGAAATAGTGAATCCATACCCAAATTAATGTAGTTGTTGTGATGAGGAACCTCGGGATTTGAGAAAATCTAAGGTATAAGATATCTTATTGGTTGAGAAACTTAAGATGTCACCTAATCTACAACTAATAATACTATTGAGTGAAGATAGGAGTAATTAATAATTGCACCCCATTGAAGCCCCTATCGATATCACACCCCTAGTGGTATCTCCATTGGTCTTTTCTATACTTTGCCCCTATTTCTAGTGTGCAAATCCATACTTAATTTTATAAATTGTGATTCTCCCAATTTCTCTTATTTGTCTTGCAACATTCATGCAAATTAGTTTAACTTAATAGACGACTATTGTGTGATCAGCTGACATTCCTTGTGGGATTTAACCCCGACACCCGTTGAGTTATCTGTTTGAACAACTATTGTTTATGCTCCTTCATGAAGAAGAGTGTAGTTTGTACGTTATCAAAAATGGCGCCGTTTCCGGAGAATGTAGCTTGATAGCCTCAAGTTGTTGTTATTTTGAATTGATCTTGCATCCTAATTGGTTGTACTTTACAATTGTGGTTGGTGCCATCTAGGGTGAATTTGATATGATCCAACACTCACTAGAAGGAGAAGGTTCGATGGACGGGCATATGGATTATGAGAATGGTGACCTTGTGTTTCCCAATTAGCAGGTGCAGTTCATCTACCTCCTATAATAGGGAATGCGATTTTCCATGTGACGAGCACAATGGTGCACTTACTTCCAATGAAGGGACTCTTCGGAGGAATGCCCAATGAGGATGCATACAGGAATCTCCATAACTTCTTAGAGATTTTTCAACCCTTAAACTTTACAAATATCACTCAAGAGTCAATCTAATTAAGACTCTTCCCATTTTTACTCACAGAGGAAGCAACCGCGTGGTTGGAGGAGTTGCCTCCTGTATCTATTACCGTATGAAATGAACTCACAGAAGCATTTTTTGATAGGTTCTTTCCTCCCTCAAGGATGTTGCAGCTGAGGGATGACATTACTAACTTCCATCAACTTACGGGAGAACAACTCCATGAGGCATGGTTGTAGCCATTTGTCCAAACCATGGCTTACCCGTGGGGTTCTACTTCAAAGTTTCTACTGATCATTGGATTCAATCTATAAGTCTTTGGCAAATAATTTTGCTGGGGGATCCATCATGGATTAGCCCTATGGAGTAACCGAGGCATTACTTGATAGAATGACGAAGACTAATCGAGCATGGTATACTGGAGAAGCGAAGGTATCTTCTAGTGGTGTTGCCCCAAATATGTTGATTCTAGAATTGAGGAAGAGAGATGAGGCTAGAGATGAAACCCTTTACAAAATGATGACCCAACAAGAGTTGATGACGAAACATGTGATGAGAGCTAGTATAAAAGTTTTAATGCTATAGCTACTCAAACCCATGCTAAATTTGATGATGATACTTCACCCCTGAGATATGAGGAGGAGTGTCAATACATGTCATGCCAATTGGGAGGTTGTCGCCCTGGGTATCAAGGTGCCAATCTAGGCCCTTGGTGCCTAAGAGAGGAGGATAAGGGTTGGAGAAACAATGATAATCCTGGATGGGGGGGAGAGAAATGATTGATGGGGGAATAGAGAGCAAAATTGAGAAGGTGAGCGATATCACAAAAGTTCTAACCCCTATGTACCTCCTCCAAAAGCTGAAGCACCTCAAGGATAGCCTAGGGTGAGTGATGTAGGAAGCTCAAATATTGAGGACATACTATCCCGAGTGCTGAAGAAAGTAGAATCAATTGACAGTGGGGTTAGAGTGTTATAAGAGGAGGTATCTAACCTCGCTTAAATGGTAACCTCCACTTGGCTTCAATCAAGCACCTCAAAGTGTAAATGAACCATTTGTCTTAACAAATGAACCGCCGCATGAAAGGTGCACTTCCTAGTGATACTGTTCCAAATCCCAAGAAAGATTGTCATTGTAAGGAGATCATGACTAGGAGTGGTAAGGTATTGAAGGATGTGAGAGTGAAGCCCAAGAATTTCAATACCCCAAAGGAAATTGATGATTATGTGTTGGATGAGGTGCCAAAATCACCAAGTGTTGGTGATAATGAGGAATGGAAAGATAATGGAGATGTTTATATGAAGCCCTTGGATAATGATCATGTGAAAGTAGGCATAAAGGCCCCTAATGACAAGGACCATGAAGTAAGAGTTCCCCCGCGATATCCACAATGGTTGGAAAAAAAGGAGGATAATCAATTTTGAAAATTTAAATATATGTTCAGCAAATTATCTATCAATATACTGCATATGGATGTTTTGGTGCAAATTCCAAGATACGAAAAATTTATGAAGGAACTCTTAAAGAAAAAGAAGATGCTAGATACGGGCACCGATGAGGTGACCCATCATTGTAGTTTTGTGATTACTAGCAACCTTGCTCCAAAATGTGAAGACCCTGGGGCATTCACCATTCCTTGCACAATTAGCTTGTGCATGTTCAATATGGCTCTGTGTGACCTCAGTGCTAGTATCAACCTCAGGCCTCTTATGATATTCAAGAAACTCGGGTTAGAGAGTCCCAAACATACCTCTATAAGGCTTTTGATAGTTGATGGTCAATCAAATGACCCATCAGAGTGCTAGTTAATGTTCTTGTGAAGTGGATAAATTCATACTCCCAGCTGATTTTATTATGCTAGATTGAGATGGACATCGAGGTGCCAATTATCTTGGGGCAACTCTACTAGCAACGGGAAGGGATTTAATTGATGTAGAACCTGGGGAGATTAAGTTCCAAGTAGGTGGTGATGAGGTCTCCTTCAATGTATGTCAGCCTATCAAGCCCCCGGATGAGTGTAAGGTTATGATACTGCTCGATGGTGAAGTCAACCATTATGAATCCATTGATGTTGAGAGTAAATCAGAGGATGACCCTCATGAGTGCTAGAGATTGGGAAGTTATTCATCATGCCACGACGTTAATTAAGGTGCTACATTGAAGGCAACCTAAGAATTTTTACCTTAAATATTTTGATGTTTTGTTGTTTTTGATTTTGTAGTTAGATTGGACGCACAAATAAGGAGAAGAAGAATGGAGCAGGACTGGCTCAAGACCTACGAAATGCCGGTGCAAAAATGCCTGGTGCCACCCTATCGCATGTGCAAGGCAGAAAAGTGGAGAATGAGGTAGAAAATCGGTAATTGACCGAAGGAATGCTGATACCAATCTGTGAACCGCCGGTGACACGCTAGCTTCAAACCGTACACCAGGAAGTTTTGGTGTATTTGGTAATCCAACCGGCGAATTGCCAGTGCCAATCCACAAACCACGGACAATCACTGGAAGATTAACAATAAACAAGAAGGGTAATAGGCACCGGCCTCAAATCCAGCAAACTGTCGGTTAAGCGCGGGGGCAGAGTATGTCTTCATCTAGGCATTCAAGCAAGGGAAACGCCGCAGCTACTTCAAAAGGCAAGGGCGACCTTAGACCCTAACACCCGAGAGACCATAATATTCTGCGTGCCAGATATGGAGGGGCACTATGCTATTTGCAAAGGACGCTCAATCACTATAGAAAAGCACTTCGATTTGGTGGGGTTGTAGGGTGATTTCTCTAACATCACCACACAATTCACAGACCGCCAATGCCATGCATTCACCAACCCTATACCTGACTACTACTATAGCCTTGTGCTCGAATTTTATGCCTCGTACCAGGCATGCAGCACAGAGGCAAGGTTGATGAATTTCTCTGCCTTCTTTCTATCAAGGGAGGGGGGTAGAAATGAACATAATGCCAGCGACCATCAATTCTTTATTCTGGGAGGATGAGATTGATACTAGTTTTGGGTATGGTGCTAGAATTGCTGACAAAGAGAATCATTTCAAATGGATTGTTCCCGTCATTTCCGCAAACACTCCTTTTTGTGCCTCAATGGGTGGCGAGATATCCCGACATGATCTTACATTTGAAGCCATGTTGTGGATAGATTTCATTTTTGATTGGATTATGCCCTCAAAGAATGAGCAAAGGGTAAGCTTGGAAGCAGCAATCCTCATCACATGCATCATGACCTGAGTCCCCATATATTATGGGGAAATTATGGATGTTCAGATTAAGGGATAAGTGGTGCAAGATGGCACTTCAATGCCATACATTGTGCTTATATCCAGCTCTGCCTTTAAGCTGGATGTCACGACCCGAACGTACACCCGGATCGTAGAAACAGGACAAGGGACTCCGAGAGACCCCAAGTACACCACTAATCTCATTCAAATAAGCAGAATGATAATCATAAAAACATAGAGGAAACATAATAATAGAATAACATCAGGAAATACTAGACATATACATAACTAAGTACTACATTCTTTTCTAAAAGCCTCTAATAAATAAGATGGGTTGATGGGACAACATCCCCCAACTAACCTGACCAATACTAAAACAAAAATAACATGAAAGTATGTCAAACAGCCCTTGGAACATGAGGACTCACTAATAAGCTGAAAGTGTATGCTGGGATAGACTAAGGGTGAGGATGAGCCTGAGATCCAGACCCTGTATCTTGAAACGATACTACATAGAAAGAATGCGATTAGTACGTGGAATGTACCGAGTATACAGGGTAAGTAAAATGGACGTTAAAAGTATAATAAACTCATAAATAAACATATGGGAAGGACATCATGCTTGTATCGTAAATTTTGTAAGAGAACATAAGGCTCAAGACTTTCAGATCATTCATAGATCATTCATTATCGTAATCGTAAGTAAACTTTATGAAAACATAACTTGAGCTAATAACATAAACATAACTACGCATAAGACATGCGGAACAATGGGAGGACTCATCATAATCGACACCATCATGGTAGAGCCTTTCATGATGCCCCACTATCTCGCTCAAGTGGGCAAAGCTGACCCTGGCTTTCCAGGCGAGAGTCGTGCATTAGGGGTGATATCACATTTGAGGGGATCATTATCAATACATCATATCATTTAGAAACCCACGGTGGCACGTTGTTATGAGATACTGCTCCCAAAAACATGCATATAGGCTCATACATAAATCAATAACATCATGCATTAAGATTCATTGGCTATATAACATTTATCATCATGGTTTCCCTTTAAAACATGCTTAGCCAAGAATCACATGCCCTTTTCATCGGGTAATATCATAAATTGATAAATCATGCAATTCTCTTCATAAATCATAAGTCATTCTTCAACATGTGGGTATTGCCCAATACTTCATCATATTAAATTCATTCAAAGTGTGCTCATAAACATGGATAACTTTAATTCACGCTTTTTCATCATCAATAAATTTAAAATATTGCATATTTATCGTAAATCATAACTTTCACGACCCTTCATCAAATGGGCATTTTAGATTTAAAATGCTTGAAACTTGATTTAAAGTAAATAATATAAAACCTACCAATCATTCATAACTCAATAATAAAAACTCAATTAAATCATACCCATAAAGAGAAATCACATTTTCATACATTTAGGTGAAACCCCATAGAAATTGAGTAGGAGGATTCATGATTTAAATTGAAATTTCAGCATGGGTGAGAAAGAATTTCACCAATTCTAAAACCCTACATACCTAGGAATGAATTGATATTGATGTTCCTTGAATACCGACAAAGAAATTGATGGAAACTTGGGGGAGAAGATCTTGAATCTACCAAAATCTCTCAAAGCTTTTGCATGAGCATGGGCATGCATAAAGGACTTAACTCATCTTAGCACACTTGGAAAAATATCCAAAACGACGTAGTTTCAGGGTCTTAAAACAAGGAAAACTCGAAAATGAACTTAAAATTTTCTCCCCGAAAACTATTCCGGACGGATCAACGACCGACCCAACAGTTCGTTGCAACATACCACGACTCGTTGTATCGATTCGTTCGATCCACTGCATCATGACATCCTCAGATTCTTCCCATGACTCATCAGGACAAGTCATTGCTTCAATCAACGGGTCGTTGGATCGACCGTTGTCATCCCCTTGATCAAATCCAACTTTCCTTTCCACGAGCCTCACCATGACTCATGGTGGCATTCATCGAGTCGTGGTTTACATTAGTTGAATGCACTGAAATCCTCAACCCTCAAACAATGACTAAAAACAACGGACCGTTGCCTCTCACAAAAAATCGTGAAACACCCCATTGTTTCCCCCTCAGCCTAAGTCCAGTCCTTCCAACGACTAGTAATAAACAACGAGTCGTTACACCATCCGTTGTCTCCACTGCTTTCGGAACTTCCCAAACCATGAAAACTTACAACGACTCGTGGTATCCATCCACGAGTCATTGGGTAGCCCATCATGTGATGTTTTTGCCAGTTTTCTGCACTTTTCAAATTCAACTCCTGGGTCTATTATTAGGCCTCTCCGAGGTATTACAATATCTCCCCCTTGGAAACATTCGTCCTCGAATGTAGGAAAAAGAAGCAAACAGAAACATATAATTTATCGTAACCACATATTGATCATTTTAACTAAAATTTTCACGGAATGACTACCTCTGAATAAAACCACATAGTTGAACTGATCTTATACTTGAAATACACATTCATACCCATAAAAGAAACTTGCACACCTGAACTGAATATAAAAACTAGACGGAGTCTTAGGGAAAAAACTGGTACCTCAAGTCAGAATTGAGCTGGTAGAGAACAAATGTGGATATCTAGCCATCATATCTGCTTCGGCTTTCCACGTAGCTCCCTAAACATGCTGATTTCTACATAATACTTTAGCTAAAGCTACTTCTTTGTTCCTTAGCTTACGGACTCGACGATTTAAGAATTTCACCAAAATTTCTTCATAGTTGAGGCTATCCTTTACACCAACGCTGTCTACTGGGACTACTAAATTTGGATCAACCAAGAACTTTTTCAAGAGCGATACATGAAACACGGGATGAACCGAATCTAACTCTGAAGGAAAGTCCAACTCATATGCCACCTTACCAACTCTCTTCATAACCCGGTAAGGACCAACATATTGGGGACTGAGTTTCCCCTTTTTCCCAAACTGCATGACCCCCTTCATGGCATATCCATTCATCCACATCAAACTCCAAGTCTCTTCTCCTCAGATTGGCATATGATTTTTGACGACTCTGAGCAGTTTTCAACTGGCCCCTTATCAACTGAACCTTCAGCATCACCTCATGAACCGAATCTGGCCCTATCATAGCTACCTCACCAACCTCAAACTATCCGATGGGAGATCTACACCTTCACCCGTAAAGAGCCTCGAATGGCCCCATTTGGATACTGGAGTGATAGCTGTTATATTAAGCAAACTTATTAAGGGAAAATGATCATCCCAGCTGCCTTTGAAATCCATAAAACATGTCGTCAACATATCCTCAAGGGTATAAATTGTTCGTTCTACATGGCCATCTATTTGCGGATGGAAGGCTATACTAAGCTTAACTTGCGTCCCAAGTCCCTTTTGAAAAGACCGCCAAAACCGAGAGTTAAACTGAGTTTCTCAGCCTGAGATGATAGACAAGGGCACTCCATGAAGTCCAACTAACTCCCTAATATAAAAATTTGCATAATCATCCACTGAATTCATGTTCTTGACCGGTAGAAAGTGGGCAGCCTTAGTTAACCTGTCTACCACCACCCAAATGGAGTCATAGTGTCAGCGAGTATGAGGTAGGCCTGTAACAAAATACATATTTATTTCCTCCCACTTCCAAGTGGGAATACTAATATCCTGAAGTATGCCTCCCGGCCTTTGATGCTCAACTTTCACTTGCTGACAGTTTGGACACTTAGCTACAAACTCCGCAATATCCTTCTTCATACCATCCCACCATATATTTCTCGAAAGTCCCGATACATCTTCGTGTATCCTAGATGAATGAAATATCTGGTGCCATGTGCCTCGTGCAATATCCAAACCCTCAAATTATCAACGTCCGGAACACATAGTCGGCCCTGGTATCGTAGCACACTATCTCCCCCTTGGGAGAAAACCTCCACCTTTTGATTCGGAACTACTTCCTTCAGCTTCCTCAAAGTCAGATCCTCATCTTGCTTAGATTTGACATCAGCCACTAAGGACGATTCTGACCCATTCTACAGAATAATGCCGCCATTAGTCGAGCCGGTCAACCTAACTCCCAACCTTGCAAGTCGATGGACATCTCTCACCGACTCCTTCTTTCCCTCATCTACATGGGACACACTCTCCATAGAGAGCCTTCTAAGCGCATCCGCAACAACATTAGCCTTGCCCAGATGGTAGAGGACACTCATGTCGTAGTCCTTTAGTAACTCCAATCACCTCCTTTTCCAAAGATTTAGATCCTTATATGTGAAGATATATTGCGAGGTCTTGTGATTTGTGAATACATCCACGTGGACCCGATACAAGTAATTCCACCATATCTTCAATGCAAACACCACCGCGGCCAACTCAAGGTCATGGGTCGGGTAATTTTTTTCATGAACTTTCAGCTGTCTCGAGGCATATGCTATTACCTTCCCATGCTGCATCAACACATATCCTAGTATGACTCTCAAAACATCACAATACACTATAGAGCTATAAGTTCCCTCGGGTAAATTTAACACTGGTGCTAAGGTTAGTCGGGTCTTCAACTCATGGAACTTCTTCTCACAAGCGTCCGGCCATTGGAAATTAACCTTTTTATGAGTCAACCTGGTCAATGGGGCTGCAATTGATGAATATCCCTCAACAAATCTGTGGTAGTAGCCTGATAAGCCCAAGAAACTCCAAATTTCTAAATGATTCACCAGTCTAGGCCAGTTATTCACCGCCTCGATCTTCTAGAAATCTACCCTTATGCCTTCTTTTGATACCACATGACCCAGAAATGCCACTGTGTTTAGCCAAAATTCACACTTGTTAAACTTTGCATACAAATGATAACCCTTGAGGGTTTGTAGAACTATTCTCAAATGAGTGGCATGCTCCTCCTTGCTCCGGGAGTATATAAGAACGTCATCAATGAGCATGATCATGAACATATCCAGATATTCCTTGAACACCCTATTCATTAAATCCATAAAAGCTGCAGAGGCATTGGTTAGTACGAAAGACATAACAACAAATTTGTAGTTACCATACCGAGTCCTCAAAGCAGTTTTTGGGATGTCACCCCCCTCGAACTCTAAGCTGGTGATACCCGGACCTGAGATCAATCTTTGAGAAGCACTTGGCACCATCAAGCTGGTCAAAAAAATCATCGATCCTGGGTAAGGGGTACTTGTTCTTGATGATAACCTTTTTCAACTGCCGATAGTCAATACACATGCGAAGGGAACTGTTTGTCTTTCGAACAAATAGAACTGGTGCACCCTATGGAGACTGGATCGGTCTAATGAAACCCTTATCCAACCGGTCCTTTAACTGATCCTTCAATTCCTTTAGTTCGGCTGGGGCCATCCTGTTGTGAGGAATAGAGATAGGATGCGTATCGGGGAATAGATCAATACCAAAATTAATTTCCCTCTCCGGAGGAACACTAGGAAAATCATAATAAAACACCTCCAAATATTCGCACACCACCAGAACTAACTGAATAGTCGGGATCTCAGACTCCACATCCTTAACCCTAACTAGGTGGTACATGTAACCTTTATATATCATCTTCATGGCCTTAAGGTAGGAAATAAACCGACCTACTGGTATAGCCAAACTGCCCTTCCACACCAACACTGACTCACCTGAAAAATGAAATTCCACCGTATGTGTCCTATAATTAATTGAAGCATAATATGCAAACAACCAATCCATGCCGAGAATAACGTCAAAGTCAGTCATGGCTAACTCTATAAGGTTTGTAGATGTAACATTATGCAACATAGTGATCGAGCATTCTCTATATACTCATCTAGTTATGACCGAATCACCAACAGGGGTCAAAACTGGAAACGGTTTTGATAAGGTCTCGGGACTAACTCCAAGGGTACTAGCAATGTAAGGAGTCATGAAAGACAAGGTAGCTCACGGATATAGAAAGGAATAAACATCAATATGCATGACATGCAACACACCAGTGACCACGTCTGACGAAGTCTCCTACTCCTGGCGCAAGGCAAGGTCATAGAATCGATTTTTGCATTGTCCACCACCCCCACTAGTCGATGCTCCCTACAGAGCAGAACGGGCTGGAGCTGCTTATGTCTTGGTGGTCTGTGCACGACCCCTATCATCACCCTTTCTAGCATATGGGCACGCTCGGCACATGTGCCCAGATCTACCACACCCATAGCTGACATCTGAATCGAGTAGACACTCCCCATTGTAACTCTTGCCGCACTCCCCGCAGGATGGAGAGGTATACTCTAACTAAGTTCCCTTCTAATCCCTCGACCCTGAAGCCCCGCTCCTCTGATCACTCCTGGGCCTGGATGGAAAACTAGCTGATGATGGTACTAGGGCTAGTGACCTCTATTGGAGCTATGGACGATAGCCACCACTAGACCTCGAATATGAAAACCCACGACTATCCGTCCGAGCCCTCTTTGCCTCCCTCTCCTTGCTTGAGCCGCCTCTATCTGCTGGTTGTACAACATAATGCAAGGAAAGACCATATCCTAGTGAAGCATGTCAGTCCTGCAATCCTTATCTAAATAACCAGCCACACTATGAATGAATCGGCTCACCCGCGCCCTCTGATCCATCACTAACTATGGGGTGTATTTTGACAAATGAGTGAACTCAAGAGAATACTCCAGCACTATCATCTTTCGCTACTTAACGTTCACAAACTCAGCTACCTTCAACTCCCTCATCTCCCCAGGGCAGAACCTATCGAGAAAGGCCATGTGGAACTCATCCCAGCTGATAGGGCTTGCTCCCGCTGCCCTTCTGTCCTTCCATTGTTTGTACCAAATATAAGTGGCCTCTTTCAGCTGATAAGAGGCCAAGTCAACACACTCCCCATTTGTCACAACTATAACCTGAGTAACCTTCAAGATCCGTTCAATGAACTCGTGTGGATCCTCATCCACCCTTGACCCTGTGAACTCATGAGGGTTCATCCTCAAGAAGTCTCTAATATGAGACGCCGCTGCATTACCATTCTGTGGGACCTGTGCAATAGCCTGCTGGTTGACCTGAGCGGTCAAGGCCAGCACCAACATCTGGATAGCCGCCCAAAACTCAGCGTGGGCAGCTGGCTCTGGTGCCTAGGGCTCCTGAATTGGTGGGGCTTGCTGATGCCCATGATCATTGCCACCCCCGTAGCCTTCATCATTTCCATTGCTCCTTCTATTAATTCTTCTAGGAGCCATAACTCTTCAATCATAAATAGTATGAATTAGAGGATGGAGAGGCTTTTCATCGCACGACATAAAGTATGAAAGAAGGAAAAGTTTCCTAAACATCTAGTAGCCTCTTCATCATAAGTGTGGCGCGCTTCACACCATGACAAAAACCCTACTTAATGCAGCTTTCAGAAACCCTAGGACACTCCAAATCTAAAGCTCTGCTACCAAGTTTGTCACCACCTAAACATACACCCAGATCATAGACACGGGACAAGGGACCCTGAGAGACCGCAAGTCAACCCATGGCACATGCATACAACTAATCTCATTCAAATAAGCGGAATGATAATCATAAAAACATAGCGGAAATGTAATTATAGCATAACATCAGGAAATACTGTACATATACATAACTGAGTACTACATTCTTTTTTGAAAGCCTCTATTACATAAGATGGGTTGATAGGACAACATCCCCCAACCAACCTAACCAATAATGAAACATAAATAACATGAAAGTTTGTCAAACAACCCTAAAAACATGAGGAATCATCAATAAGAAGAAATCATAAGCTGGGATAGACTAAGGATGAAGATGAGCCTGAGATCAGGACCATGGATCATGAAACGATGCAACATAGAAAGTATGCAGTCAGTACGTGGAATGTACCGAGTATACTGATCTTGGGCAGAATTATATGCCCAAGTGATACTCAAATGCTTCATTTCATCTTGTTTATCCATCGATATTTCTACATTCTCATGTGATTTGTAGTTAAAAGGTGAATTTATACTAACCAACATGATTAGTGTTGTTTTGTAGGATAAATGTAATTTCAGGAAGCTAAGATGCATGTTGGGAGAAATTGGGAATGCACTCGAAAGCGAGCAGTAGAAAGGCCAAGGAAATGCAGCAAATTAAGGGGCTCCGTTATGGAGCCGTGTCACGCTGCCATCGCGGAGGCATTCTGCCCCAGATGATTAAAATAGGCCAAGTTCCAGTGAAGGTTCGCGTTGGAACCGTGGCACGTTGGCCAAGCCCCGCGTTGCACGCCGTGGCATGTTGGGCATAATTACCCAGAGGACCGGATTCCAGTGAGGGTCCGCGTTTGTGGCGTGTCACGGAGGCAGTGCTCCGTGATGCACTCTGTGACACGTTGCTTGTTATTCCGGGAAAAATTCCCACTAGTATAAATAACAAACTTAGATTTATTTTTAATTATTCTGACTGGGTTGAGCAAGAACGTGGGTTACAGGCAGTTGAGGAGACGAAAATCTTAGGGTTCTTCTCTAACTCTTTCTCTTTCTTTCAATTGTTTGTATGATTTACACTCATTTGATGATGTTGAATCCACAAATGAGTGGCTAAACTCACTTCTTGTTGAGGTTAAGAAAATTTGTAGTGGAATGTAATTATTGATCATCTTGGTTTTTTATCTTTTCTGCTATGGTTGTTCTATTAATTCTTGTTCTTACTGCATTAATGTTTGGCCAATATTAATGTATATCTAAAAAATCCGGTTTGCGCTTGAAAGAGAAAGAAATTGGAAAGTTGTGAATTGGTAGGATATGATCTCTTCTTGGTTTGGGAAAATTGAGAATTGATTTACCTTCAAAATAGAAATATATCTGAATGTTGTATTAGTCAATTAAGGAATCAGTTTCATATGGCTAGAACATGAATTTCTTCGTATCAAAGAAATGTAGGTGGAAGGTTCATGATTCTTAAGTTGGGTTAAATACGAGAGTTTTAATCCTAAGGCAATAATTCTTGACTAGCAACTGAAGGAAATATTAACTGATTTGTATTAATAAATTGCTTCCCTGCATGTTCGTTTTGGCCTCAGCATGCTTATTACTATAGTTCAGACTCAATTTGTACATTTGTCTTAGATTAGTATAAATTAGGAAACAAACTCCCAAAATCTTCTTGAAACTGTTGTCTGCATTATTAGAGTTAGAGTTTATTAACGTTCGATTCGATCATTACCTTGGTCCAGTCCCTGTGGGATCGATACTTGGCTACTCTAGCCATTTTACTACTTGTTCGACCACGTGCACTTGCGTGTAGGCATTTAAAACCAACGAACAAGTTTTTGGCGCCATTGCCGGGGACTGGAAATTGGTAAAATTGTTTTCTTAAGTGTTAGTTTATGATTTCTTATTAGTGTTGACAACTTGGTCTTGGCCTGTCTTTTGCTAATATTATTCTGTTGAACACTGGCAAGAGACAAGGAGCTGGTGGATTCACACTTAGAGCTGGAAAGACAATTCCATCGTCAAAGGAGAGAAGCTCTAGAGAGAAAGCTGCAGTTGCTCAGACAAACAATCCTGGAGCAACAACAGAATCCACCAATTGTAAGGGCAGTGTTAGTGCCCGAGGAAATGGCAGCTAGGCCGGTTCGTGAAGTGGCAATCCCACATGCTAACAACGTTATATCTAGCATTCGCAAACCTGAGCCAGGAGGGAGGTTCGAGCTTAAACAGAATATGGTGCAATTGCTGCACACTAGCGGGCAATTCACAGGTCTCCCTCATGAGGATCCACAACAACATCTCCAAAACTTTTTGGAGATAAGTGACACGTACATCCACGCTGGAGTGTCATCCAATTACGTTAGGCTTACATTGTTCCCATTTTCACTATTGGGAGAAGCAAAGAGGTGGCTGAAAGCTGAGCCACCTAATTACATCACTACTTGGGATGATCTTGCAAAGAAATTCTTGATACGGTTCTTTCCATCCGGTAAAACAGCAAGACTTAGAAGTCAAATTCTAAGTTTTAAAAAAAGTGGGGGAGAATCTGTATCAAACTTGGGAAAGATTCAAATATATGTTGCGGGATTGTCCTCAACATCACCAATCCAATGATGTGCTGGTGCATACTTTCATAGAGGGTTTGGAACCCCACACAAAAATTTTGCTAGACTCAGCAGCTAGGGGACAAGCATTAGAAAAAACTTATTAGGAGCTGTAGACTTTGTTAAACCATATTTTGCAGGGAAATTCAAAGTGGAATGCGGACTCTTCTAGAGGAGGAACAAGGAATGCGGCAGGAGTCTTGGAAGTGGATGGTTTTACAGCTATCACTGCACAAATAGCTGCGTTATAGAATCAACTCAACACCCACTTCAGCAATATGAGCATGAATCAGTCTCAAGCCCCAGTGAATGTAGTGCAGCAGATTTGGTGTGAAGTGTGCGGCAGTAATGACCACTCAGCTGAGTGTTGTGGTGCGAATACTGATTCAGTGAACTTTGTTGGTAATGTACAGAGAAATAATCACCAACAGTATGGCAACAACTACAACTCTAATTGGAGGAGTCATCCGAATTTCTCTTAGGGTAGTAACAGCCATCAAGGGTAGAGTTCTAGTCAGGGGGCGCAGAGAAATCAAGGAGGGCAGCAGAACTATCAGTCGCATTACAGAAGCAACAATGCATCTCCTCCACCACCATCACCCAGCATCGAGGAAATGTTCAAAATGATGATAGCTAACCAAGCTCAATTGCAGGCTGACTATGTGAAATTGGCAGCCGATGTAAAGAACTATTTGTTAGCTACAAAGGCATTGGAGTACCAGTTTGGGCAACTAGCTGGAGCTTAAAACACCAGGCCGAGAAGAGGACTTCCTAGTGACACTGACCCCAACCCCAAGCAAGTGAATACAGTGACCACAACGGGTGGTTTACAACTCAAAGAGGTGGAACAAGAAAGACCACCGCAGCAGTCGGGAGCAGTGGAGAATGAGAGGGAACACAATGATGATAGGGGGAAGGAGAAGGAAGCTGAACCAGAAAGACCACCACCGCCGTTCCCTCAAAGATTAAAGAAACACAAGGAGGAAACATGTTTCAAAAAGTTCATGGAGGTGCTTAAACAGGTACACATTAATTTACCTCTTGTTGATGTTTTGCAGGGAGTGCCGAAGTACGCAAAATATATCAAGGACATCGTGGCGAACAAAAGCAAGTTGAAGGAGTACGCTACGGTGGCTCTTACGGAGGAGTGCACTTCCCGGATACAAAATAGGTTGCCCCCAAAGCTCAAAGACCTTGGGAGCTTTACAATTCAACTGACAATCGGGCAGAGTATCCTAGCTCATGGATTATGCAATTTGGGAGCGAGCATTAACTTGATGCCGACATCGGTATTCAAGAAATTGGGGCTAGGCAGTCCTAGACCAACGATAGTGATCTCGCAACTAGCGGATCGTTCTTTGTCCAGACCAGATGGCACTATAGAGGACGTGTTGGTGCAAGTGGGCTCCCTTATCTTCCCGGGAGACTTCATTGTGCTGGATTTTGAGCCGGATGCGGAAGTCCCATTTATTTTGGGACGTCCTTTCTTGGCGACCGGGAAAGCGCTGATTGATGTAGCTGCAGGGCAGCTAACCATGCAGGCACACAACAAGGTGGAGGTATTTGATGTATTTAAGGCCATGAAGCTTCCGACCATACATGAGGAGCTTTCAGTAATCAGTGTGCTCGATCAAGCAGATATTCGTCAGATTGTTGAATCTCAAGACCCATTGGAAAGAGTGTTGATGAACTCCGATCATTTTGGAGATAGAGATTCTTATGAGGTGGTGCAAATGCTGAATGAGCCACAAAGCCATCCCAGGAAGCAGGAATTTCAGTCTCTAATGAGGTCTCTGGAACCATTACCGAAACCATCTATTGAGGAAGCACCAAAGCTAGAATTAAAAGAATTTCCTCCCCATTTAAAATATGTCTTTTGGGGGGAAGATGATACTTTTCCAGTCATCATCTCCGCAGAATTGACGGAGGCACAGGAAAAGGAAGCATTGGGTGTCCTCCGAAGAAGGAAGAAAGCAATGGGCGGGCAAATGTAAGATATTCAGGGTATCAATCCAGCTTTTTGCACACATAAAAATTTCATGGAGACAGGAGCAAAGCCAACTGTTCAGCCTCAGCGATGTTTAAATCCGATAATGAAGGATGTGGTTAGGAAAGAAATAATTAAGTGGCTTGATGTAGGTGTGGTCTATCCTATCTCGGACAGCAAATGGGTCAGCCCCGTTCAGTGCGTTCCAAAGAAAGGAGGGATGACCATGGTCACCAATGAAAAAAATGAGCTGATCCCTACACGAACCATCAGAGGCTGGCGGATTTGCATGGACTATAGAAAGCTTAATGAAGCCACAAGGAAAGATCACTATCCTATCCCGTTCATTGATCAGATATTGGACAGGTTGGCTGGAAAAGAATATTATTGTTTCCTTGATGGGTACTCTGGCTATAACCAAATAGCCATAGCACCGAAGGATTAGGAGAAGACTACTTCCACATGTCCTTATGGGACATATGCTTTTAGGCGGATGCCATTTGGGTTATGCAACGCACCCGCCACATTCCAGAGATGCATGATAGCTATCTTCCACGACATGGTGGAGGATTTCGTTGAGGTATTTATGGATGATTTTTCGGTTTTCGATAATTCATTTTCTACTTGTTTGTAGAATCTTGATAGGGTGCTAGCTCGCTGCGAAGAATCCAACCTTGTACTCAACTGGGAGAAATTCCATTTCTTAGTCAAGGAGGGTATCGTCCTTGGCCGTAAAGTGTCTTGCAAGGGGTTGGAGGTCGATCGTGCTAAGATCGAAGTTATTGAGAAGCTACCACCACCTGTGTCGGTGAAGGGTGTTCACAGTTTTCTCGGGCATGCAGGGTTCTACAGACAGTTCATCAAAAACTTCTCCAAATTTCTAGATCATTATGCAGATTGCTAGAAAAAGAGGTGAAGTTCGAGTTGGATGATGAGTGTGTCAAAGAATTCGAGGAGTTGAAGCAGAAATTGATAGAAGCACCTATCCTTATTTCTCCGGATTGGGAACAACAATTTGAACTGATGTGTGATGCAAGCGATGTGGCTTTGGGAGCTGTATTGGGGCAGCGGAGAAATAGAATATTTCATTCAATTCATTATGCAAGCAAAACACTAAACACTGTCCAAAGTAATTATACAGTCACAGAGAAGGAGATGCTAGCATTGGTGTTTGCGTTTGATAAATACAGGTCCTATTTGGTGGGTTCGAGAGTTGTGGTGTATACTGATCATGCAGCGATTCGGTATCTGTTTAACAAGAAGGATGAAAAACCCAGGCTGATTAGATGGACCTTGTTGTTGCAAGAGTTCGACCTAGAAATTAAGGACAGAAAGGGGAGTGAGAATCAGGTGGCAGATCACCTATCGCGATTGGAAAGTCGGTCGCATGTGAAGGAAGGTGATAACATCAAAGAGGAGTTCCCGGATGAGTAGCTCTTGGCAATAGGGGAAGCTGAGGTTCCCTGGTATGCAGACATAGTGAACTTGCTAGTGAGTGGAGTCTATCCACCGGAGGCTACGGCTCAGCAGAGAAAACAATTGAGGCATGATTGCCCGTATTTTATTTGGCATGAACCATACTTGTTTAAAACAGGGACCGGATTAGGTCATGAGAAGATGCATCCCGGATGTTACACCCCGTAAATTTTAAATGAATAAATAGCCAAATGGCATGTTGGTTAAGGGATTTAGAAGGCAAGAAAAAAAAAAGGGGGGGGGGAGTCTATTTTATTTCAAATATAACAAGAATTTTCAGAAAAACAGGGGAATATAGGTAGGGAGAAGGAAACCCACGACATTTACATATAATTCTTGCTGATTACGCTACGAAATGCGGTCTAAACTCCATTTTGGCTTAGATACCGAGGTATAAAGCTGCAGAGAGCAATCCTACGGAGTTGGTTTCATGAAATTTGGCCGGCGAAACGTCGTGCTACCGAGGTAAAGTAAATAGAATTGCTTTAAATTAGTACCAATGTGTTCCTAGCGTTGCAGTCAGCATTTATCCCTTCTGGACTATCGAGAAATAATGAGTTTTCGACCATTTTCCGATAAGTTGAAGCTTGGGATAAATATATATCAAAAGTGATAATTTCTCCCGGATATTAATGTATTTAGTTCTAATTGACATGTATATGAATGTAGTTGGGAGAAATAGCAGAAGTACCGACGCAAATCACATCGGTCAGTCGGGTACTCAGAAACCAGTTATGTAAAGCTATTCTTTCGGCAAGCCAGGAAGTACAATCTAGAAAATAAATAGAATAAAGGCTATTAACAGATACCCAGCGTACAGGAACGATTTCAGTACAATTTTCAGCAAACATGCTAGTATATCATTACGTATCATGCGATAATTAGAATAACAGATAGTCAGATGATTTCAGATAGTAATGTGGTATCCGCTAGTAGCTCAGCATGTTCTTACGTAACACCCAGAATGGAAGTTGTAAAAGTAGTATAATGAATTAGCAAGATTACAGATAGTATGCATTACATTTGTTGAGACTGTATCCGATAATGGATGGCACGTTTTATATTATTGAGCTATATCCACTTATAGATGGCAGGTTCTATGTTATTGTGTTATATCCAGATATAATCAGATTAGTAATCAGATATAGAAATAGCTCTAGACACCGATATAGCTCCAGATACAGATATAGCTCCAGAAACAAATATGGCTCTAGAAACTGATATAGCTTCAGATCACGGATAACAATAATCAGATAAATAGATAAAGGCTAGGTAGCAGTTAGCGCAGCAATCAGAAATAGTGTAAAATAGAATATAGCCTCAGTTGTTTAATACGGACTGGCCTTGAAATAAAAAAAGAGAATATGATTAGAATTTTTCATTTGAGCATGCTTGCTGTGTATGTGTTTTGCATGTTGAGACTTGTTATGGCATGAGGGCACCCTTTAGCATCCCCGCCGCCCCTGGGTTATAGCTGTGTCGGTACCAGATTCAGATAGCGCCCCCATCTGGGCGATGTCGTCTGCCTAGAGGACGATTATGGCCGACCACCATAATAATACGGTCCAGATTACCCTGCTTGCAGGGGCAGTTCAGTTTACTCTACGCAGAGCCAGATTACCCTATTTACAGGGGCAGATTACTCTGTGTGCGCTTGTGGCCGGGGGCAGTTTCAGATATAGATTTTTATAAAATTACCCTGTCGCGTGTTTACACCCAGGGGTAGTTTATGTCACAGATATAGCAGCAGATTACCCCATTGAGCGCTTGCGCCTAGAGGCAGGTGTCTTCGGACTCAGACACAGTTCATTGTTAGAGGCCAAGGCTTGAGCCACGTACCCAAGGGGGCCGGTAGGAGGAGGTCACAGTTATCGGATGAGTGTAGTGACTTATTTTTGGTTGGTTTAGACCCGGGTAGGGGTAAATAGATTGTTCTATTGGTTGGCACCTTCCGACTTATGAGGGTCGGTCAGGTATTGTGCATATTTATATGTATCTCTATATGTGCTATTAGATACTGATAGATAGTAGGACGACACGTCGTTAGGTACACCTAGTTTAGTTACAGAATAGGTAAACTCTCCCCAATTATCCTCAGCCAGATAGACTCAGCTACTTCCTGCTTATATGTCATGTTATTGTTGTTACCCAGTTCAGTTGTATATTTCAGTTTGCTTTACATGCTCAGCACCTGTGTTACTGACGTCCGTGGGGGTGCTGCATTGCTTGCCTGCAGGTACACATAGATGAGGAGTTGATCCCTCGTGATCCAGTCAGCAGAGTTATCAGCTCCTATCCTCCAGAGCTAGACAGTCGAAAGTTGTTCGTATTTCCTTTTTTATTACAGTTTGGGTAGGTCGGGGTCCTGTCCTGACCATTCTATTATTACTTCCTAAAGGCTTGCAATTTGATGTTTCCTGTGGTGGTGGAGCCGATCGTGTAGGGCCATGCATGTATATATGTGTTTAGTTGTTGATGATGGCCACGTGGGGCCTTTAGTTAGTGACCTTGTCGGTCACAAATGTGAATAGCAGTTGCTTCAGATTATAGTGTCATTGTTCTGGTTAGCTGTTGTGCATTGCAGGTGGCTATAGGCCTTATCGGCTTGGGGCTGTATTTACAGCTGCTATATAGCCGATTCATTTTTTGAAATAGAGCCAGAGTCTAGCAGGCACCAGGTGCCCGTCATACCCCCCAAGGTGGGGTGTGACAAACTTGGTATCAGAGTAGTTCGTGTCCCAGGGAGTCTGCAAGCTGTGCTAATTAGAGTCTTGTCTATAGATGTGTTGTGCACCACATACTATAGGCAGGAGGCCTCGAGGCATAATAGGATGGTTACCCTTCTTTCATACTCAGTCGTGCCATAGCACAGTACAGTATAGAGTTGGTTCTTTTGGAAATTACCACCCTCTTTGTCTACAGATACTATGGCAGATCAGTGGCACCCTGCTACAGGCAGGAGATTGGATACAGCGGCGGGCGAAGGCACCAGCAGGATGCCTCATGTATAGCCAGATTCAGCCCGGTCTGAGGGCGATGCGGAGTTGTCATCTCGACCCTCCCAGCAGTCTCCGCCTCGCCAGACACCATTTGAGGTAGCACCGCCTCCCATAGCTCCTACACCCACTTCATCTGATCAGGAGCTATGTAGTGTGGTGGTTATGTTAACCCAGATGCTAGCTACTCAGCTTCAGTCAGTACCACTTGCAGCAGCAGAATCTCTAGATGGGCTAGGTAGTTCCAGGGTTAGAGAATTCTTGGCATTGGGACCCCCGCAGTTCACTGGGTCAGATCAAGAAGAGGACCCCCAGGATTTCCTAGATCAGATGCAGAGAATTTTCTGAGTTATGCATGTGACCCTACAGAATCAGTTGAGCTGGCAGTGTTTCGGTTGCGGGACATAGCTGTATTATGGTACGAGAGTTGGGAAAGGTCTCGAGGGAGAGATGTTGCCCCTCCGACCTAGTCCAGCTTCTCGGAGGCCTTCCTAGACCACTACTTACCCCGGGAGGTCAGATAGGCCCGGATGGACCAGTTCTTACACTTAGAGCAGGGGGCCAGGAGCGTCCGTGAATATTCTTTACAGTTCGACTCCTTAGCCCGCTATGCTCCAGCATTTGTGGACACCATGTCGTCCAGAGTCCATCGTTTTATTATAGGCCTGAATTCATATTACATAGAGACGTGTATGATGGCTACTTTGAGAAAGGACATGGACATTGCCAGGGTACAGGCCTTTGCACAGACAATTGAGGGCCTAAGACAGCGGCAGCAGGGCGACAGGCAGGCGACTTCAGAGCAGCGCCATAGAAACAGACCTGCTGAGATTCAGGGGGAAATCCCTAGGGGGCCGAGACCACGGTTTTCAGATAGACCACCCAGATCTTTACCTCCGGTATAGTAGCAGAGAGGCAGATTTGTTCGCCGGAGTCAATCAGAGTCCGGTAGCAGTTTACGGACAGTAGCATCACCTTAGCAGCGGAGGGCAGAACAGAGTAGATTTACACCTACCCCTTGTCCTATATGCCATTGACCCTATTCTGGAGCCTGCAGGCAAGGCTTCTCAGGGTGCTATTACTGCGGACAGGAAGGGCATTTAATGAGAGATTGACCGGCCAGAGGACAAGGTAGCCGGGATAGTTTGGATAGAACATTAGCAGGGCCACGAGCTCCAGCAGCCTCAGCAGGGTGCAGACCCTCAGGTTCAACAAATAGGGGCCGAGGTAGATCAGGAGCCTCTGGCTCAGGTGCAGGCCCCAGCCATACCTATGCATTACCAGGGAGGCAGTATTTAGAGGCCTCTCCCGACATGGT
Organism: Datura wrightii; assembly: GCA_035772735.1. Classification (NCBI taxonomy): domain Eukaryota; kingdom Viridiplantae; phylum Streptophyta; class Magnoliopsida; order Solanales; family Solanaceae; genus Datura; species Datura wrightii. The sequence continues at coordinate 121,286,220 of JASDFA010000016.1, forward strand.
CACAGATATATTGATTATCTGCTCGTACCCTGTTTATGTATTGATTGATCCAGGGTCTACCTTGTCATATATAACACCATTTGTGGCCCAAAAGTTGGGTATCGAGATTGCTTCAGCAGCCCTTTTCAGTGCTTACACCGGTTGGTGACTCGATTACAGCTAAAAGAGTCTACCGAGGGTGTATGGTAGAGGTTGTTGATCGCCAGACCATAATAGACTTAATAGAACTTGAGATGGTAGACTTTGATGCCATTATGGGTATGGACTGGTTAGTGCCATGCTATGCCAACTTAGAATGGTGGACCAAGATGGTCCGATTTCACTTTCCGGGGGAAGCAGTGGGAGAATGGAAAGGGAGCACAGCTACGCCAAAAGGTAGGTTTATTTCCTACCTTCAGGCGAGAAAATTAATAACAAAGGGATGTATTTACAACCTATTTAGATTCCAGGACGTTCGGGTGGAACCTCCAACTCTTCAGTCTGTTCCAGTGGTCAATGAATTGCCTGACGTATTTCTAGATGAGTTGCCTGGTATCCCTCCCGAAAGGGAGATAGATTTTGCAATTGACTTGTTGTTAGGGACTCAACCTATATCCATTCCCCTGTATCGCATGGAACCAACTGAGCTTAGAGAGTTGAAAGAGCGGTTAAAGGATTTGCTCAACAAAGGCTTTATCAGGCCTAGTACTTCCCCATGGGGTGCGCCAATTCTGTTTGTAAGAAAGAAAGATGGCTCACTCCGTATGTGTATAGACTACCGGCAGCTGAATAAGGTAATGGTTAAAAACAAATACCCGCTCCCTAGAATAGATGATTTGTTTGACTAGTTGCAGGGGGCCAGATGTTTCTCTAGAATAGATCTGAGGTCCGGATACCACCAGGTCTGGGTTCGTGAGAGGGACATTCCAAAGACTGCTTTCAGGACCAGATATGGTCACTTTGAATTTCTAGTCATGTCTTTTGGGCTGACGAACGCTCCTGCAGTGTTTATGGACCTGATGAACAACATATTCAGGTTGTATTTGGTTCTGTTCGTGATAGTATTTATTGATGATATTCTTGTATATTCTCGTTCAGAGACAGATCACCAGAACCATTTATGGACAGTACTCTAAATTCTTAGGGACCGTCAGCTGTACGCCAAGTTTTCTAAGTGTGAGTTCTGGCTGAGTCAGTTGCCTTTTTGGGGCATATCGTGTTGGATGCTGGGATACGAGTGGACACACAGAAAATAGAGGCGGTCAAGACATGGCCCAGAACTACCACTCTGACCGAGGTCCGCAGTTTCTTGGGTTTAGCAGGGTATTACCGGAGATTTGTTGAAGGATTCTCCACTATAGCAGCACCTCTGACAAAGCTGACACAGAAAGCAGCAAAATTTTAGTGGACGGAGGCATGTGAGCAGAGTTTTCAAGAATTGAAAGACAGATTGACCTCCGCCCCAGTACTAGCATTGTCAGAGGGAACAGATGGGTATGCGGTGTATTGCGACGCTTCTGGCTTTGGACTGTCTTGTGTGCTAATGCAGCATGGAAAGGTAACTGCTTATGCTTCCAGACAGCTGAGGAAGCACGAAAAGAACTATCCGGCCCATGACCTGGAACTGGCCGCAGTGATCCACGCTTTGAAAATCTGGAGGCATTATCTGTATGGCTTTCATGTAGACATTTTTATAGATCATAAAAGCCTGCAGTATATTTTCACACAGAGGGAGTTAAATCTGCGGCAGCATCGTTGGTTAGAATTGCTGAAAGATTATGACATAAATATTCTCTACCACCCAGGGAGAGCTAATGTAGTAGCTGATGCCCTCAGCCGTAAGTCAATGGGGAGTTTAGCGTATTTGCGACCCGAGAAGCAGGAGTTAGCCAAGGAAATTCATCAGCTAGCTGGTTTAACTGTTCAAGTAGTAGAAACAGAAAATAATAGAGCAGTGATTCAGAACTCTACTGTGTCATCATTAGTTACAGAGGTAAAAGAACGGTAGTACGAGGACCCTAACTTAGTCCAGCTCAGAGATAGAGGTCAGAAAGGTAACGAGCCAGATTTCCAAGTGACTGAGGATGAAGTGATGTGTTGTAAGGGCCGCCTATGTGTCTTAAATGTTTTAGGGCTTCGCCAGCAGATCATGCATGAGGTACATTACGCTCGCTATTCCCTCCATCCAGGAGCAACGAAAATGTACCATGACATCAGAGACATCTACTGGTGGGCAGGTATGAAAGCTGAAATAGTTGAATTTGTATCTAGATGTCCTAACTGCAGTAGGTGAAAGCTGAACACCAGAAACCGGGTAGTCTGACGCAGGATATAGCTGTGCCTTTATGGAAATGGGAGGCGATAAATATGGATTTTGTAACAGGGTTACCCCGTACCAGACGCAGAAATGATTCTATTTGGGTAATCGTTGATAGATTAACAAAATCAGCCTATTTCCTGCCAGTACGAACTACATTCTCTGCTGAGGATTATGCTGAACTGTATATCAGAGAGATAGTCAGATTGCAAGGTGTTCCGGTGTCTATTATCTCAGATAGAGGAGCACAATTACCAGCGAGATTCTGGCAGTCATTCTAGAGATGCCTGGGGACACAGATTAACTTAAGTACGGCCTTTCATCCTCAGACAGATGGGCAAGTAGAACGAACTATCCAGATCGAAGATATGCTACGAGCGTGTGTACTGGATTTTGGGGGTAGCTGGAATGAGCATCTGCCGTTGATTGAATTTGCCTATAATAACAGTTATCATTCAGCTATCCAGATGGCGCCCTTTGCAACATTATATGGGCAGAAATGTAGATCACTCGTTGGCTGGTTTGAAGTGGGGGAGACAGCGCCGATTGGGCCGGATATTATTCGTCAATCAGAAGAGGCGGTGAAGCTTATCAGAGAATGCCTACTGACTGCTCAGAGCCACCAGAAGTCTTATGCAGATATGCGGCGCAGAAATTTAGAATTTGCAGTGGATGACTGGGTATATTTGAAAGTGTCTCCGATGAAAGGGGTGATGAGATTTGGGAAGAAAGGCAAGCTTAGCCCGAGGTTCATTGGGCCATATCAGATTCGGCGAAAAATAGGCCGAGTAGCATACGAATTGAACTTTCCCCTAGAATTAGAGTTTGTTCACCCAGTATTCCATGTATCTATGCTGAGGAAGTTCATAGGAGACCCTTCCACAGTTGTTCCAGTTCAGGATGTCCAGGTCATAGAAGAGTTAGCATATGAAGAGATTCCAGTAGCTATCTTAGACAGACAGATTCGTAAATTGAGGACTAAAGATATTGCGTCTGTCAAGGTATTGTGGCGTAATAGGAACGGAGAAGAGATGACCTGGAAAGCCGAGGAGGACATGAAAGCCAGATATCCCCACTTATTCCAGGCATAGGCAAACAGGAGGTATGTTAGAACTGTTTTTCCTTATGAATGCTTATACTTCATATATGAAAGCAGGCGATTGATTATAGACAGTTATATATGAATATTATTATATCGTGTGGAGTACTTGTATTGGGCTTTTCTGCTTTTTCAGGAATTTTGAGATAGTCCATAATACAGGGGAAACTCTGCCGAAATTTTTCCATGGATAAGTCAGCCAGTTAAGATTTCTATAAATCAGAATGTCATTCGAGGACGAATGTTCTTAAGGGGGGAGGATGTTACACCCCGTAAATTTTAAATGAATAAACAGCCTAATGGCATGTTGGTTAAGGGATTTAGAAGGCAAGCAAAAAAAAAAAGGGGGGGGGGGAGTCGGTTTTATTTCAAATATAACAAGAATTTCCAGAAAAACAGGGGAATATAGGTAGGGAGAAGGAAACCCACGACATTTACATATAATTCTTGCCGATTATGCTACGAAACGCGGTCTAAACTCCGTTTTGGCTTAGATACCGAGGTATAAAGCTGCAGAGAGCAATCCTATGGAGTTGGTTTCATGGAATTTGGCCGGCGAAACATCGTGCTACCGAGGTAAAGTAAATAGAATTGCTTTATATTAGTACCAATGTGTTCCTAGCCTTGCAGTGAGCATTTATCCCTTCTGGACTATCAAGAAATAATGAGTTTTCGACCGTTTTCCGATAAGTCAGAGCTTGGGATAAATATATATCAAAAGTGATAATTTCTCTCGGATATTGATGTATTTAGTTCTAATTGACATGTATATGAATGTAGTTGGGAGAAACAGCAGAAGTACCGATGGAAATCACATCGGTCAGTCGGGTACTCAGAAACCATGTATGTAAAGCTATTCTTTCGGCAAGCCAGGAAGTACAGTCTAGAAAATAAATAGAATAAAGGCTATTAATAGATACCCAGCGTACAGGAACGATTTCAGTATAATTTCCAGGAAGCATGCTAGTATATCATTACGTATCATGCGATAATTAGAATAACGGATAGTCAGATGATTTTAGATAGTAATGTGGTATCCGCTAGTAGCTCAGCATGTTCTTACGTAATACCCAAAATGGAAGTTTTAAAAGTAGTATAATGAATTAGCAAGATTACAGATAGTATGCATTACATTTGTTGAGACTGTATCCGGTAATGGATGGAACATTTTATATTATTGAGCTATATCCAGTTATAGATGACAGGTTCTATGTTATTGAGTTATATCCAGATATAATCAGATCAGTAATAAGATATAGAAATAGCTCTAGACACCGATATAGCTCCAGATACAGATATAGCTCCAGAAATTAATATGGCTCTAGAAACTGATATAGCTTCAGATAACGGGTAACAATAATCAGATAAATAGATAAAGGCCAGGTAGCAGTTAGCCCAGCAATCAAAAACAGTTTAAAATAGAATATAGCATCAGTTGTTTAATACGGACTGGCCTTGAAATAAAAGAAGAGAATATGATTAGCATTTTTCATTTGAGCATGCTTGTTTTGTATGTGTTTTGCATGTTGAGACTTGTTATGGCATGTGGGCACCCTTTAGCATCCCCGCCATCCCTGGGTTATAGCTGCGTTGATAGCAGATTCATATACCGCCCCCAGCTGGGCGATGCCGTCCGTCTAGAGGACGATGATGGCTAAGCACCATAATAATATGGTCCATATTACCCTGCTTGCAGGGGCAGTTCAGTTTACTCTGCGCAGATCCAGATTACCCTGTTTACAGGGGCAGACTACTCTGTGTGCGCTTGTGGCCGGGGGCAATTTCAGATACAGATTTTTATAAAATTACCCTATCGCGTGTTTACACCCAGGGGCAGTTTCAGTCACAGATACAGCAACAGATTACCACATTGTGTGCTTGCGCCCAGAGGTAGGAGTCTTCGGACTCAGACACAGTTCATTGTCAGTTGGTTGGTACCTTCCGGCTTATGGGGGTCGGTCAGGTATTGTATGTATTTATATTTATATCTATATGTGCTATTAGATTCTGATAGACAGTAGGACAACACGTCGTCAGGTACACCTAGTTTAGTTACAGAATAGGTAAAATCTCCCCAGCTATCCTCAGCCAGATAGACTCAGCTACTTCCTGCTTATATGTCATGTTATTGTTGTTACCCATTTCTGTTGTATATTTTGGTTTACTTTACATGCTCAGTACCTGTGGTACTGACGTCCGTGGGGGCGCTGCATTGCTTGCCTGCAGGTACACATAGATGAGGAGTTGATCCCTCGTGATCCAGTCAGCAGAGTTATCAGCTTCTATCCTCCGGAGCTAGACAGTCGAAGGTTGTTCCTATTTCCTTTTTTATTACAGTTTGGGTAGGTGGGGGCCCTGTCCCGACCATTCTATTATTACTTACTAAAGGCTTGCAGTCTGATGTTTCCTATGGTGGTGGAGCCGGTCGTGTGGTGCTGTGCATGTCTATATGTGTTTAGTTGTTGATGATGGCCGCGTGGGGCCTTCTTCTGGTTATAGTTAGTGACCTTGTCGGTCACAAAAATCCTCCTTTTTAACCCCGATTTCCCTCATTTTTCCCTCAATTCTCATCCCCTTCGTGACAAACACCCTAAAATCCCCCCTTCCCCAACATGACACGGACCTAGGCACAAGTTTTCTTCAGCTTTTCTTCGATTTCATCGAATTAAAGGTATGTTCTTTAACTTCATCTCAATTCTTGACCAATTTCTTAGATTTTGAGCATGTGAGGTGAGTAAACCTTGTCCTAATTGTAAATTGAGCTTGAATTCAATTAAGTTATTGTTGATTGATTTCGTAGTATCATTTTGATTGTATGAACTCGATAAATACATGCTTGATCGAATTTTGGTGAAATATGTAGCTAGGGTTAGAATTTGATTGCAAAGAAACTAAATGTGATCGAAAATGTGAAAATTATGGGTTGGGCATGTTGGGTAAGGTGAATTGTGTTGTGCTTGATGTGAATATTCTAAATAAATGATGGATTTTTGGGAGAATGAAATTGTTGAATTGCATAGAAATTGGTGGATTGCATAGGTTGTGTTGAGAGAAGTTTTTACTAAGTGCTATGTGATCAAATGGTATCGATGGTGATATTTTGATTAGCTGTACGAAGTCTGAGTAGTACGTAGAATTTGTTCCATCGAATTCTCTGAATGCACAAGCCATGTTGTTGTTTTTTTGGTAAATTGGAAAGTGAGAATTGTTTTGCCGTAATGTCGTAATTGTGGCTAAGGACTAAGTGTGGGGTGGCCTAGCTTAACCCAACCTTAGTCGAAGCTAATTTGGATTTGAATAACTTTGGGACTGTCTGTTTGATTTGACAAGAACAATGGCAAGCAGGCAAGACAAAGGAAAGGGCTCATCTACATCGGGTGCCGGGAGGAAAAGAATTAGACTGGGAACAGTAGTCCCAGCAGCACCAGCGGTTCCGTGCAGCCAACGCCATCAATACAGAACCCGATGGGTGACGGACGAAGGGAAGAAGTGGTACGCAAAGCACAAGGAAAACAAATACTTCCCCGAGGAGCACATTGCAAGGGAGCCGTTGGCATAGGAATTCCCCAGAATCGTACACAGGATTGACGCTACCGGGCTGAACTTCATCTTTGAAGAGCCCAAGGAGTGCAATCTCCACCTGATTCGGGAGTTCTACGCCAACTGGAACCCGACACTCCGCAGTCACACCGCCAGAATAAGGGGGCAGGTAGTAACCTTTGATCCCCATTACCTTAACGCCATTTTGGGGGCGCGGGACATAGACGCCCATGTACTCTGGCAGCTGAACATCACTCCACCATATACGGATATCAGACGCACTCTGTGTGGAGCCTGTTCTACAGCTCGGTGGAGCAGGCATAAAGAGAGGGGCTACTATTAGATGCTGCCCTACTCCCAAATGAACAGGGAAGCTAGAATTTGGCTTAAGATCGTGTGTTCCCACCTGATCCCGGGGGTGCACATGACAGTTGTCACCCGGGATCGTGTGTGCTTGGTCTACGCCCTGATGAAAGGGCTGGAAATTAATGTTGGGGCGGTGATTATCTCCGGCATGAAGAGAGCCCGTTTGCATCAAGGGCACAGGTACGGGTTTGGTGGCTTGTTGACCACGTTCCTGAGGGGCCTGGACATTGAGGAAGAGGCCCTGGACTACATTCCACAGATGGATAGGCGTGCCTTGGACGTTACCAAAACTATGGCACCCGACACCACTCATGGGCCAGTTCTCACATTAGCCGAGCGACATGCTCGGGATGATCAATATATGGCCCGTATGTCTGGGATGCAGATGCTACAGTTGAGAATAGGCAGGAGGCCAGCAACAGAAGATGAGTAGTGGCAGCTTGAGCTAGATTACCCCTTTGGTGAAAATGCCAGGGCTCTATGCTGAGTGGGGCCAACTTTTATGGATACCATTGATGATGATGTCTCCACAGATGAGGAGACATGCAGCGATGACTCAGATGTTGATTCAGATAAGGATAGCGGGGGCGATTCAGATATGGGGGACGAGGCAACATCACCTGACGAAGAAGTTGAATACTTCGATTGATCAGGGAGTTTCACCACCTACTCTTGTGCTATGCTGAATTTTTTGAACACTGGGGACAGTGTTCGATTTAAGTATAGGGTGGGAGTAGTTAGGTGCTGGTTGTTTTGTTGTTGTTTATGTTCATGTTTTGTGTTGATGCCTGTGAAAAAATTGTGACCCTGTGATTTTGGTGTCTATGTTTTGTATTATAATCTGGTGTTGTAATTAATGTGAATCTGTTGTATGCTATATGGAGTTTTTGTTAGCTAGTTGTGTAAATATTTTTTTGTTTTATCTAAAATATCGATATTTTAAAAAATTTTCGTTGAAATATTTTTATGATTGGGTTTCTCGGCGTTTGTTTTCGGTGCTTTTACCGAGAATAGTCCCATTGAACCGAAGTCGTAAATAGTGACCGTTCCCTATGATGGATGGATGACGACCGTCTTAAGGGAAATGTAGTCGATAGGAGTAGATTTTTCATTCTTTTTAAATTTTTTTTCTTTTGTTTGTTTGTATCCCAAACGTGTCGTTACTTTATGGTTCGGAATTCTTGTTGCGTGTTGTACATGATATTTAGAATGAAAAGGTGATTCGTATGAAAGCATGCAACTTTGTAAACATGTTGAGATACCTAGACCATAGGGTTCGATACGGTGTGATTGAGGCTTAATGTTTGAATTCTTGTAATTAGCTGATTGAAGAGTATGTGAATATGTGTTGAGTTGAGCATATGCAATGAGTGTGTGCTGAGGTTTCGATTCTTCCATGCTATTGTGAAGTGTCTAGAACTTGCCTGGTGTGTGTACGAAACAAAATGAAGGATGTGTAGTGTAGGAAAGGATGTAGGCATTTCTTTGATTTAACCGAAAGTTTTTCCATTATCGTACCTACCCTGAATGTACATCCTAGTTAGCCCATTGAGCCTTTAGCCTTTTTTTTTCTTTCGTCGAAAAGGTACAAACTGAGCTTAACCCCTTATTTTCATTATTCGTGAATTTGATCCAAAACTCTTAAGCGCTCAAGAAAAATAATTTTCCCACAGTGTCAAGGAGTGAAAAGTGTGAAAAAGAAAGGAAAAGCGGAAGTAGTGAAAGTAAAGAAAAGGTCAAAGGTGCACTTGCCGAATTTAATAAAAGGAAGATGTATAACTAATCTTTGTTATTAAGTCGAGTGTGCTTAAAGATATGAGAATAAAAATAAAGAAAGACTTCAAGAATGGGAGGATGAAGGAAGAAACAATGCCCATAATGTTGGTGGGACGTATTGAAAAACGCTTAAGGATGCTAGTTGCTATTATTGGTTCGCCCAGTATTTTCTAGTTCCTTAGCTTACATTACAACCCGTTAATACCTACATGGTCTTACATCACTCATCCTTATATTAGTGGAGTAATACACTAGAGGCAAGCTTATGGGTCATGACATGATGCATGTGAATTCTTTGGGAGAAAGAGCGAAATCGTGTTCATATGCCCCTGCATGTAATGTTTTTGAGATCATATGATTGAAAAGGGGGAAATTCTCTTGTGTTGTGAGGGCACATGCTTGACGAGAGACTGAATTTCATGTCGGATATCTTGATCAACTGATTTGCATGAGTTTGCAGAGATCTAGAGTAGACTCTTGAGCCTAGGAGGTCTTAATGTGTTGAATGTCATTGTATTGATGAGACTATGCATGTTTTCTTGATGCTTTGCTATGTTAAATAATTGGTATAACCATAGGTTGAATTGTCGAGCCAAAGTATCTATGATTGGGTGTCATTTGCATGAGATGTGAGATTATTGTTCGAGGGCGAACAAGGTTTTAAGTGTGGGGTTTGTGATCTTGGGCAGACTCAATTTGTACATTTGTTTTAGATTAGTATAAATTAGGAAACAAACTCCCAAATTCTTCTTGAAACTATTGTCTGCATTATTAGAGTTAGAGTTTGTTAACGCTCGATTCGATCATTACCTTGGTCCAGTCCCTGTGGGATCGATACTTGGCTACTCTAGCCATTTTACTACTTCTTCGACCACGTGCCCTTGCGTGTAGGCATTTAAAACAACCGAACATATACAAGGTAAGTAAAAAATACATTAAAAGTATAATAAAATCATAAATATAACATAGGAGAAGGATATTATGTTCGGCTGTTTGTTATATGGATATATAACTACACGCAAGTGCACGTGGTCGAACAAGTAGTAAAGTGGCTTAAGTAAGCCAAGTATCAATCCCACAGGGACTGGGATGAAGTGCAATCTGCTCAAGTGTACTATATTTCAATTCTAACAATGCAGACAACAGTGTAACCAAGAGTTTGATATTTTTGATTTCTAATAATTATGCTAAGTCTGAACAATTATCTAATGTGAGTCTGAACTATGAATGTGAGCATGCTGAGGTTAAACGAACATGTAATGAAATTAATTGTCGATATAATTTGGTTAGCCTTTTCCTCCGGTTACTAGTCAAGAATTATTGCCAAGGGATTAAAACTCTCGTATTTAACCCCACTTAAGAATCATGAACCATCCACCTACATTTCTGTGATTAAATGCTATTCATGTTCTAGCCATACAAAACCGATTCCTAAATTGACTAATACGACTTTCAGGTATATTTCTATCCTTAAGGTAAATCAATTCTCAATTTTCCCAAACTAAGAAAAGATCATATCCTATTAATTCACAACTTTCAAATTTCTTGCTCTCTCGAGTGAAACCGAACTTTTTAGATGTACATTAACGTAGGCCACACATTAATGCTGTAAGAACAAGAATTAATAGAACAACAATGGAAGAAAAGATGAAAAACCAAAGAATCAATAATCACATTTCATTACAAGTGTTCTTAACCTCAGCAAGAAGATGAATTAGCCACTCATTTGTGGATTAAACATCGTTAAATGAGTGTTAAACATACAAGAAATTGAATTCAAGGAGGAAGAAAGAGAGAAAAACCCTGATAATTTCGTCCCCTCAACTGCCTGTAACCCACGTTCTTGCTCCACCAAGTCAGAATATTGAAAAATGAACCTAAGTGTTCTATTTATACTGGTGAGAATTTTTCCCGGAATAACAAGCAACGTGTCACGGAGTGCATCGTGGAGCACTGCCTCCGTGACACGCTACCGACGCGAAGCTTCACTGGAAACTGGGGGTCCAGGGAATAAGGATCAACGTGGCACGGCGTGCAACGCGGAGCCATGCTACCGTGCCACGGACCTATCACGTACCCTCACTGGAATTAGGCTGAAAATTCCCTCTCCAGAGAGAAGGCCTCCGCGATGGAAGCGTGACACGGCTCCATAGTGGAGCCCCTTTATTTTGTGCTTTCCAATGCCTTGTCCCTTTCTCGCATCCGAGTCCAAATCCGATCTCTTCCAACATGCATTTTAGCTTCCCGAAATTACATTTTTCCTGCAAAACAATGCTAATCATGTTGGTTAGTATAAATTCACATTTTATTACCAATCACATGAGAATATATAAACATTGTAAGATAAACAAGGCTAAAATGACACCTTTGAGTATCACTTGGGCATATAAATTTGCCCAAGATCAATCATGCTTGTACCATAAATATAATAAGAGAACATAAGGCTCAAGACTTTCAAATCATTCATAAATCATTCATTATTGTAATCATAAGTAAACTTTGTCAAAACATAACTTTAGCCAATAATATAAACATAACGATCCATAAGACATGCAAAACAACGGGAGGACTCGTCATAACTGACACCATCATGGTAGATCCTTTCATGATGCCCCACTATATTGCTCAGGTGAGCAGAGCTGACCCTGGCTTGCCAGGCGAGGGTCGTGCATTAGGCGTGATATCACATTTGAGGGGATCATTATCAATACATCATATCATTTAGAAACCCATGCTGGCACGTGGTTATGAGACACCGGCGTAGTCCTTTGAACACCGGGCTGCTCGGTGCTAGACACGGCTCCCATACACATGCATATAGGCTCATACATAAATCAATAACATCATGCATTAATATTCATTGGCCAGAATATAAAATTTATCATCACGGATCCCCTTTAAAACATGCTTAGCCAAGAATCATAGGCCCTTTTCATAGTCCAACATCATAAATCGATAAATCATGCAATTCGCTTCATAAATCATAAATCATTCTTCAATATGTGGGCATTTCCCAATACTTCATCTTATTCAATTCTTTCAAAATATGCTCATAAACGTGGGTCTTGATTTCATGCTTTTCCATCATCAATAAATTTTAAATATTGCATATTCATCGTAAATCATAAATTTCATGAACCTTTATCAAATGGGCATTTTATATTTAAAAATCTTGAAACAGGATTTAAAGAAAATAATATAAAACCTACCCATCATTTATAACTCAATAATAAAAACTCAATTAAATCATACCCATAAAGAGAAATCACATTTTCATGCATTAAGGTAAAACCCCATAGAACTGTAGTAGGAGGATTCATGATTTAAATCGAAATTTGGGAATGGGTGAGGAAGAATTTCACCCATTCTAAAACCCTACATACCTGGGAATGGATTGATTTCGAAATTCCTTGAATACACACAAAGAAATTGATAGAAACTTGGGGAAGAAGACCTTGAATCTCCCAAAATCTCTCTAAGCTCTTGCATGACAATGGGAATCTATAAAGGACTTAACTCATCTTATCACAATCAGAAAAATATCCAAGACGGTGTAGTTTTAGGGTCTTAAAATGTGGAAAATTCAAAAATGCCCTTAAAATTATCTCCCCTAAAACTGTTCCGAATGAACCTACAACTGACCCAACGGGTCGTTGCAACATACCAGGACTCGTGGTTTAGAGTCGTTGGGTCCACTGCATCATGAAATCTTTAGATTCTTCCCACGACTTGTTAGGACGAGTCGTTTCTTCAATCAACGGGTCATTAGATTGGCCGTTGTCAACCCCTTGACCAAATCTGACTTTCCTTTCCACGAGCCTCACCACGACTCGTGGTGGCATCCAACACCTCGTTGTTTACATCCGTTGAATGCACTTAAATCCTCAACCCTCAAACAATGACTAGAAATAACGGGCCGTTGCCTCTCACAACGAATCATGGAATGCCCTGTTCTTCCCCCCTCAGCATATGTCTAGTCCTTCAAATGACTCATTTTTCATGAAAATGAGTTGTTACACCATCCATTGTCTCCACTGCTTCCTTGAACTTCCCAAACCATGACATCTTATGACGACTCGTGGTATCCAACCACAAGTTTTTGGGTCACCCGTCCTATGATGTTTTTGTCTATTTTCTGCACTTTTCAAATTCAACTTCTGGGTCTACTCTTTGGCCTCTCGGGGGTATTACATAGGAGAGCCACCCTTCACCGATGAAGCCCTAAGCTCCGCTACCAGTGTCATTACTGTGGATAGAAAAAGGGATGCAGATGCTCCCAAGAGCAGGAGGAAGCGGTTACTAGGCTTCGAAGCCCCCGAGGAGTCCTTCTCTCATGGGTTAGAGCATGCCCCAATGGCCCTCGGTCTCAACATGCCACATCCCGAGGCATTGGGCCAATCTTTAGGAGAAGTACCTACCATGGGAGGCTCACCTCCTCCCATATCATCCCAGCTAAGTAGCCTCTATAAATTGGCAAAGATGAGACACTCCCATGAGAGGCAACTTCTGAAATTGGCTAAGAGTCTCCCTACCTTAATTGCCAAGACAGTGAAAAAGAAGATGAAGTCAATGTATGATAGCCTGACAGAGCTATGCTCACAGGTAGATATCGTGGAGGGGACTCTCACCTCTCTCTAGGCTGAGGTAAGAGAGTGGAAAGGTTAGACATCAATGGTGGTGCCCGATATGAGCACACTTGGTGCAGCGATGGCTACCCCTTCTACAGTTTGAGGCCCAATTGATGACTTGTTCGTAGGCTTGGAGAATAAGGCGGAAGCCCCAGGTAATGAAGGCTAGGATAGGGATTCTGAAGATGATGAGGAAGATGATGAGTGACCACTTGAAGGAGTTTCTCCCTCTTTCTTTTGTATGCATACATTGGAGATAATGTAGTGTTTGAGTTGGGGTGGCATGAGTGTTTTTTTCTGTTGGCTATTTGTTTTTTTCATAATTTGATGTGGCCCTTTTAGACTTTTATTTTTGAGTTGTGAAGATTTGTGAGCCTTTTTCGGGCTCATTTTAATAATGTTTGATTCTCGCCTTTGTGAATAGCAGATAGTAAATAAAATCCAAGGATTTTCTTTATACCATTGTTCTTTCCCAAGAGCAATTTCTTTTTCTTTTCTTTTGGTTGTCGAACCGGGTGAAGTTTTCCAATGATAGATTATGAGGTGACTTTCTTAAGGAAAAATGCCATGTTTTTTTCTTTGAGTCTTTTGTGAAACTGCTTTTGAGAGGTACCACCAAAAGTTTTATTTGTGTAGCATGAAAAATGAATTTGAAAAGAAAATTGGCATTTGAAACGGGAAATGTAGAACTTTCTTGTCATCCATTGCGTATTCCCTGTTTGACTTGCATACTCTATTATCTTGAATCAAAATCTTGTAAAAATAATGACTTGTGTGAACTGTTCAGGTGTGATGCCTTTTGTGGTAAGGTCATTTGAATGAGTCTCATGAATCTCTACTTGACTAGAACTTTCCCTAAGTGTGAATCAAGGCAAAATCTAGATGTAGCTGCACTTAGAACATGATTTTAGGCTTTCTATTTATTAGTCATTTCACCCAAAATGACCTCTGAAAATGTTTCCCTTGCTAGCCAATGTTGAGCCTTTGGACTGTTTATTCTTGGAAACCTTATTACAAGCCCAATGTCCCTTTGTAATCCTCTTCTTTGGCACTCATCCTCCCTAATTTCTAGTGATGAATGGATGAAAATAATTGGGGCTTGAAGCCTAGGACTTAGGGAGAGATAAGGAAATCAATAGAAAAGAGGCAAAAAGCCTAAGTTTAAGGGTTTACAAGAAGGGGAGAAATGTGATGAGACTAAATGTGAGGTAGCACCAAATTGTGATCAAAATGAATGAAATGATGGGTTGAGAAACCTTGAATCATCAAAAAGAGAGAAAAAATAGTGAAATAATGTTACCTCTTGCTTAGATGAGGCTTCATGTGAGAGCCAATGGAGTTACAAGGAGATCTCTTGAGAATTAAAATATGAAGATGATAAAAGAGGAGATATAAGGCGGAGTGATCTAAGAGTTTGATGGGAGGTAAAAAGTGTTCACAGAAAGGCATTAGAGAGGTTCTAGTCACTAGAGATAAAAATTTATCCTACCCTTACCTCTTGCCTTCATTAGACCTGCAAGTCCTAATTGATTTTGAGTGTAGTTTCTCTACATTAGTGGCGAGTTACATGAAGGGTAATCCTGTGTATCAATTTGTGTGCATGAAGAAGTCTTTTGTGACAATGAGTGTAATCATCTTATTCTATAATCCCTGGTGTGTGCTAATATTGGGCATAATTATATGCCCAAGTGTTATTTTATGTCTTATTTTAGTCGTGTTTGTTTATTTAATTAACTACATTCTTATGTGATTTTAAATATTTTTGTGTATGCATTAACCAATATTATTAGTCCTTCTTTTATGGGTGTTAAATTTATATGAGGGACTAAATAATGATGGTTGAATTGAAGGAAAGGAGTTCGGATCAGATTTCAAAAGATTGCAAGTGTATATGCCATGGCAAGACTGGTCGCGCCAGGCAGCCTACGACGTTGTGTGTGTGTCACGCCCAACGTCATGTCACATTCCTGCCATGCGCGCAAGAAGATGCCATCCAGTGCGCCTGTGCGTTGGCGCCCTGCCATGCTAGGCACTACTGTGTGCCAGCTTCTGTGTCACGCGCGAGAAGGGTCGTGCCACACCGGGCATCGCGCACAGCCTGCACCAATGATATACCACTGCCTAGGTTTCCAGTGCACCTGTGTGACCAGTCTGTGCCACAGAGCTGCTGTTGCGTGATGGGCAGCGTCATAAGGGGCTGGTCCATGGCCGCCAAAAAATTATAATTTTCCTACTTAGTATAAATTAAAACCTTAACTCCTAAAATTATTTTATCACAAAATATTTTTGACAAACTATAAAGGAGTGAAGGGAGAAGTGAAGAACTCCACCTAGGGTTCATTGTTTTGCATTCTCTTTTAACTATTCTTGTAAGTACTTTGCTTGAATCATGTTTTTAAGTATTTGTATGAACATGAGTGGCTAAAACCCTTCCTCTAGGGTTGAGGCTACGTAATATGATTGTAATTGCATGAAGTCTTCATTGGGTTGAGTTTTAGTTGTTGTTTTGTTCTATATTCTTTATTATTGTTGTTTTAATACTTGATCACCATGAAAACAAACTCGTTAAGATTAGGTAAAAGCTCAAAAGAGTGAACATAAGAATGTAGGGAGCAAGTTATTATCTTTATGATAGGATTCGCAGTTAGGATAGAAATTATACCTAGTTTTCCTTCCTTGGTTATTAAAATGGGATGAGCTAGACACCAACTTAGAATTATCACATCACCACTCATGGAAGTAGTTGTGAAGCTAAGTCGCCGATCGCGCAGTAGCAGCTCCGTGGCACGAACTGGTCGTGCAAATGCACCGGAGACCTCAGCAGTGGCAGTCATGGGTGCAGGTTGTGCACGATGCCCAGTGTGGCATGACCCTTCTCATGCGTGACACCTAGTGTGACACGAAAGCTGGTGCACAGTAGTGCCTATCGTGGCATGGCGCCAACGCGCAGGCACACTGGATGGCATCTTCTTGCACACATGGAAGGAGAAGATAATCAGAGTGTTGTGCAACACAATGCACAATCATCATTGTATCTAGCACAGAGACCACCACCACCATTCCCGCAAAGACACAAGAAGAGCAAGAAGGAAGATTTTTTAAAAAAAGTTCTTTGATATTTTCAAAGAACCTCACATAAATTTGCCCTTACTTGATGTTTTGTAGGGAATGCCAAAGTACGGGAAGTACTTGAAAGATTTGGTTGCCAACAAAGTTAGATTTGGTGTATGCCCAAACGATGGTACTGAGAGAGGAGTGTAGCTATAGGGTAAAGAGTAAGATACTGAAAAAGCTCAAAGACCTAGGGAGTTTTACCCTCCCTATACAAATTGGTAAAGCTGAAGTGATTAGAGCTCACTATGACTTAGGGGTAGCAGTAAATCTAATGCCCCTATCTTTATTTAACACCTTGTGTTTGGGACAGCCGAGACCAACACAAGTGATGCTACAATTGGCAGACAAGTCTCAAGTGGCAAAGGAGGGAATAATTGAGGACCTTCTCATCAAAGTAGGTAAGTTCATTATACCCGCTAATTTCATCATTCTTGATTTTAAATTTGATTATAAGGTACCCCTGATCTTGGGATGGCCATTCTTGTCCATTGGAGGATAAATTATAAATATGAGAGTAGGTACCCTTAAAATGAGGGTGGATGATAAAGTAGAGCTCTTTTGAGTTGACCAAGAGATCAACCCACCCACAAACTACAGAGATCTTTATAAGGTCAGTGTGTTGTTAGAGGCTAAGTGTGGGGTGGTAGATTGGATGGGTCCGCTGCCATAGGAGATGATCATATTTCAGCCCATATCTGATAGAGGGCTTAAGTTAAAAAAGAAGTTGGAAGAAGAGAGGGACAAAGTGGAGGTTGCTCCCTCAAAAAGTAAAAGGAGAAGAAGATGGTTCTCAAAAGGGAACACTGGTTTGAGGATGTCCTGATAAGGATAATCCACGTCGTGCCGCTACGTAAAATTAGGCGCTGCTTGGGAGGCAACCCAAGGGTATCAGAGGTACAATTTTATTTTCCTTTTGTTTTGTTTTGTGTATTTTCACTTTGTAGTTGTTTTTGGTGGTGAATTAAGAACAGGTTAAGGGGAAGTCTGAGTAATCTTAGAAGAGGAAGCTAAGGAGTATGGAAAAAGATGAGTATAGGGTCGATGACCCAGTTGTGCAAGAATGAAAGAAAACATGCTATTAGCTAGGCCTAGAGGCCTTAGGGAGCATTTCTCACCCTTTTTGTATTCTAATTTGATGCTTTCTGGACAAAGCTTATTTTAAGTGTGGGGTGAGAGAAATTTCAAAATTTTGTGCTTAATGATTTCGGGTGGAATTAGTGCTTAATATGGTAGTGGTTTATGAATTTTTTTTTAAGTTGATCATGATTCACGCACCCGTTGGTTTTTCTTTTCGATTCTTTTCCTACGTGGGGCACTTTGAACCGAGAAATAAATTTTTTCCGTGTCTGTACATAATTGTTTTTAGTCATAGTTAGGGACTTTTCTTAATGATGGATGGATGACGACCGTCTTAAGGAAAAATTAGTCACTAGGTTTATTTGTGAACCCTTAACTGATTGATTGCTTGATGCTCTTGTTATGTGCTATACATGATTGTGAGATGCTAGTGTTGTTAATTTTTTAGCATTCATAAGAGTTGTATAACTCTTTTTAAGACACCTAGGCTCTTAGACGTGACTCGATGTTCTCAAAGCTGAATTTTGCATTCTTGTGATTAGCTGAGTTAAGAGTCTCCTGAATTTGTCTTGAATTGAGCATGTTCTGTGAGTGTAAGGTTTTTGAATATTCTATGCTATTGTGTAGTGTCTAGAACTTTCCCAGTGTGTATACAAAGCGAAATGAGGGATGTAGATTGTAGGAGATGACTTAGGCATTTCTTTGGATGAGCCTAAGTTTTATCCCTTGCTTTACCTACCTGGAATGACTGATCCTAGTTAGCCCCATTGAGCCTTTAGCCTATTCTTTTATAGCCACAAAATGAGCTTAATCCTTTCTTTTCATTAGCTTTGAATTTGATCCAAAAATCCTAAGCTCTAAAGTAAAAATGCAAAAGAAGTTAAGGAGTGAGAAGTTGGAATGAGAAGGAAAATAGTAGTTGTGGGAGTTGAAGAGAAGTCTAGAGGTGCACTTGTTTTAAAAAGCTGAATAAGAGTTAGTAAGGAGGAAAAAAAGAAAAGAGCGAAAAAAAATTGCTTAAGCACTGCTTACGAATAGATTAAGTGTGCCTAATGAATTGGGGAAATAAAAAGGAAAAATGGAGTTGAAAAGAATAAAGATAAAGTGAAAGGATAGATATTCGTACTGAAAATGTGATGTATTAAAAGCACTAAGGGAAGCTAGCTACTATTACTGGCCATAGTAGTACCTACCTGCCCTATGCTTACATTAGAACCCATTAAGTCCTACTTGATCTTACTTTTGAGCATTCTTAAATTAGTGGAGTAAAACACTAAAAGCAAGCTTATGGGTCAGTACACGTGGCATGTGAATTCTATCTTACAGTGATCTTATCTCTTATGCATAGACCCATACATGTTCTAAATTTGAAGATGTGTGAGTGAGAAATGAGCAACTCTATTGTTGTGAGAGCACATGTTTGATGAAGGATAAAGTTCATGTTAGATTTCTTCATCGGTTAATTTGCATGAGATTTTTGAGATTGAGGGTCGATTCTTGAGGATGGGAAGTCCTTGCGTAGTTATATTTGATTTTGATGGTTAAATTTTACATGCTCTATTGTTAACTTTCCATCTAAAACAATCGTTGTAGCCTCAGCTTGAATTGTCTTGCTTCAATTAGCTATGTATGACCCTTCATGTGCATGAGATGTAAAGGAGTTGTTCGAGGATGAACCATGCTTTAGGTGTGGGGTAGTGATCTTGGGCATAATTATATGACCAAGTGCTATTTTATATCTTATTTTAGTCGTGTTTGTTAATTTAATTAACTACATTCTCATGTGATTTTAAATATTTTTGTGTATGCATTAACCAACATGATTAGTCCTTGTTTAGTAGGTGTAAAATGCATATGAGGGACTAGATAATGATGGTTGAAGTGAAGGAATGGAGTTTGGATCGGATTTCAAAAGATTGCAAATGTACAAGCCATGGAAAGGCTGGTCGCGCCAGGCAGCGTGCCACAATATGCGTGTGACGCACCCAGCGTCGTGTCACGCTCCTGCCATGCGTGTGAGAAGATGCCATGCAGTGCGCCGTGCCACGCTAGGAACCGTTGCATGCCAGCTTCCATGTCACGCTGGGCGTCGCGCGCGAGAGGGGTCGTGCCACGCCGGGAATCACGCACATCCTGCGCCCATGACATGCCACTGCCGAGGTTTCCAGTGCACATGCACTTCCAGTCTGTGCCACAGAGTTGTTGTTGCGCGATGGGCAGCGTGGCACGGGGCTGGTCCATGGCCAGCAAAAAATTGTAATTTTAATACTTAGTATAAATTAAAACCTTAGCTCCTAAAATTAATTTATCACAAAATATTTCTGAGAAACCATAAAGGAGGTGAAGGGAGAAGTGAAGAACTCTACCTAGGGTTCATTGTTTTGCATTCTCTTTTATCTATTCTTGAATCATGTTTTTAAGTATTTGTATGAACATGAGTGGCTAAAACCTTTCCTCTAGGGTTGAGGCTACATAATATGATTGTAATTGCATGGATTCTTCATCGGGTTAAGTTTTAGTTGTTTTTTGTCTTACATTATTTAGTATTATTGCTTTTATGCTTGATCGCCATGAAAACAAACTCGTTAAGCTTAGGTAAAAGCTCGAAAGAGTAACCCTAGGCTAGAACATAAGAATGCTGGAAGAAAGTTCCTATCTTTATGATAGGATTCGCGTTAGGATAGAAACTATACCTAATTTTCCTTTCTTGGTTATTAAAACGGGATGAGCTAGACACCACGTAATACCCTGAAAGTGCATAGGAGTAGACTCGAGAATTAATAGTTGGAAACTGTTGAAACTTGGAAAAATATCATAGAACAAGCAATGTAATGACACGTGGTATCAAGCTATGGGTCGTTGTATGCATTCGTGGTATGGGGAAATTCTGGTGGCAGTGGAGACAACAGGCGATGCAATGACTCATTTCTTGGAACAACGAGTCATTATTGACAGTCGTAGGAGAGGCTAGGCTTAGTAGGTGAGTTACCACGGGTCCTCCAATGACTCGTGGTTAGGAGTGATGACCCTTGGTCACCGGTCATTGTTTGGTCGCAAGAATTTCTAGTGCTTGTGACGGATGAAGACCACGACTCATTGGTTGCAACTACAAGTCGTGGTAAGGGTCGTGGTCAGGAGGTCCAAGTTTTGTGAAAGAGCAAATAACGATCGACTTGACAGCCCATTGGTCCAAAGGACAAGTCGTCCTGTTCGTCCGTTGTTCAGTTTCGGAGGCTGGTCTCAACAGTGCTCACGACGGGCCACTACAACGGGTCGTCATTTCTTCCAATGACTCGTTGGTATGACCCGTTGAACAGATCTGGAAAGTTTTAAGGAAAGATTCATTTAGGGCATTTTCAACTTTTCCATGCTATGAGAACCTAAACTACGTTGTTTTAGCCTAGGAAAGGTGGTTTTAGAGGGATAATCTATTCTAAGTCCTCATTCATGCATGCACGAGTATAGAGGTGATCAAAGGGTGATTCAAGGCTTCCCTCTTCAAATCCTTCCAATTTCTTCTTGGGCTTTCAAGGGAGATTAAGAACCAGTTGTTTTCAGGTATGTAAGGCTATCAATGGGTGTTTCCTTTCACACCCATCCCCATTCTCTACAATTTATCAAAATTTTTATCAAAAATTTATGTGATTTTTAAGTAGATTTATATAAAAATCTAATGATTGTTAACGGGTTTTGTGATTTTCAAACCTTATCATATTCTATGGGGTTTTGATAAGATTTTGGGATTTAATTTATTTCTAATATTATTGATTTATTGAATTCTCTTGAAAATAAGCCTATTTATGAATGACCCATGATGAATCCATTTATGATCTACTTTTCAATTAATGATATTCACGAGCCCAGCATGGATTATGATTTAAAATATGGATTTAATCAATTACCCATCATGATTTTATGAATTTCAAGCTGTATGCATGATCTACAAGTATATATGAACTTTATGATTCATGAATTATATTCTGGCCGACTCACGAGCCTTATTTCATGGCTAGTTCACGCACGTATAAGTATGTTTATGATTATCATGATTAAACTAGCCCATGAATTCATGCATGTTATACTATGAGCACTATATAAGTTTTGGGAGTATTATGGAACACCGAGTAGGCTGGGGGCTCAGGTTAAGCCCCAGATCTCACAAACTATATGCCACCATAGTTATGTTGGGACATCCTTTGTAATTATCCCTGGCCCAACTAGCCCTTTTCATTGTGATATCACTCCCTTTATGGTTCTACCCTTGGCAAGGCGAACGGCCTCCCAACTAGGTTTACAAGTCGGACATCATGTGTGCTCATATGGGGTATGTCGGTTAAGAGAATCTCCCACTATTCCTCATGATTTATAAATATTCATGATTATATATTTTGGATCAAGTCATGTTAACTAAAGATTTTCTCCTATGATTTTGATTATGTTTGTACTAAGAATATTTTGAAAAACCTTGAGCCTTATGTTATGTTATGATATTTACGAACAGAGCATGATGTCCTACCTTTTAATCATTTATGAGTTTTATATGTTTTAAGTGTCCATTTTACTTACCTTGCATATTTGGTAAATTCCACATACTGACTTCATACTTTCTATGTTCTATCGTTTCATGATATAGCGCCCGGCTCTCAGGCTCACCCTCCTCAGTAGCTCTTCATAGTTCGCTATCAGCTTATTTGGTGAGTCCTCATGTTCCGAGGGCTGTATGTTCAGACTCGATTTTTCTCTTTCAATTTTAGTGTTGTAGGGTTAGTTGGGGTATTGTCCCTTCAAGCCTTCCTTCATGATTAGAGGCTTTCCAGACTATCAATTGTATTCATCCGTCATGTTTGGATCATGTATTGTCTTTTCTTCATTATTATGTCATGATTCCATTTTCTTAAGTTAACTCTTCCTCTTATGTGAATGAATTAGATGTATGCTCACATCATGGGTCAACTTGGGATCTCTCGGGGCTCCTTGTCTCGTGTCTACGATGTGAGTGTACGTTTGGGTCATGACACACTGACTTAGGATTGTCACATTACCAATCGTAGAATTAGTTGTAAAGCTAAGTTTGGTTAAATGTTTAGAGATACAAAAGTCCATTATCAAGGGCACAAACCCTGTAAACCACATCCTTAGTGTTAAATGCTCATGAAGTAGGACGTCACATCCCCGCTCAATGATGTAGGTGTGAAACTAGTTTGTCGTGTTTAGAGGCTCGAAAAGACCATGAACGTAGCATTTTAATTATGTGAGACAACATAGCATTTTAATTATGTGAGACAACAACTAAAGTTTCATACTTGAACTATTGTGAAGTGTAGCATTGCATGATTATTAGGCCTTAACTCTATTTATTTCTCGTATCGTTTCTTGAGTATTTTGTGATCACCCCTAGACTTAATTAGGCTTTCCCGAAATTTCTATAATCAACACTTGTGAAGGTTAATTTCAACACTTGAACTTGAATAATTGTTGAATTCGTCTAGTCCCTGTGGGTTCAACATCTAGCACTAAAAAAGGGCCACTGTATTACTTGTATGACCACGTATGCTTGCGCTTGCATTGGAGCGCGAACATATGCATTGATTTATGAATAAGGAAGGCGACTCTCTCTTATAGTGAGTGGCATCACTCCCTATGAGGACATGCTTGCATTGATATAAGAATGTGATTGAGACATGATCAGTGTGAGCTTCAAGTCAAGCTTTGAATGTGAAATGATTATGATTTGAGATGCTATGTGTGCTTGATTAGATAAATCATGACCTTAATTTAAAAAAAATGAAAGTAGTTGTGAACCATGCCTTTACATTGTGGTTACCTCTTGAAACTTTCTCACCTTTTAGGTGGACTTTATGCTTTTTGTCCTTGATCTTTGCAGGTACTTAACTGGAATGGAGAAAAGCATGAAATTGAGTGAAAAATGTGAAGATACAGCTGATGACCAAATGCTCCACTAGAGGACATCAGAAAAACACCGGATTGACCGTGGTTGCCAACTATATGGAGGAAGGATGAGACCAGCAAACCACATATTAGCACTGGTAAAATATCAGCGCCGATGCCGAAATGCTAAAGAACTTACTGCCATTATTTTTGACCAACCAGTGGTCCGCGGATAAACACAGAAGGAACGCCAGTGCCAGCACCGAAGCGCCTAAATTCTCACTGTCCTTCAGCTAAAACTGACCAACATTTTGTGAACCTGCACCGGCGAACCGCCGGTGAATTGCAAGTACTGCCCGTCAGCAAAGGGTAAAAACATCATGCATGGAAAAAGAGGAGCAGATCTGTACACTATATTTGTACATCTTATAAATGATCTAAATAGTTCATTCTAGGAGCTGTTGATTATTCTATTTATTTTGGCTTGTATTGAAAGTAGAGAGAAGTAGAAAGAGAAAGAGTCATCTTCTTCATTAAGAAGGTAGAAAACTCCATTGGAGCTTATACCTTGCTTGAATTTCTCTTACTCAAGTTTTTAAATGGGTATTGAATTGTTGTTTAATGTAATGTCTTACTTTACTTACATGAATAGCTGAATTCTTTGCAACTGGTGTGTGAATGATTGGGGTTGATTTGTGTTGGGTATTGTGTATTTGATATTAGGTTCACTCAATTAGAATGGTTTTAGTGTTTCCTCTGAATTTTAAGTTGAAACTGATAGTTACAAATGTGGGTTGCATTTCCTTAATTTAATTTTGCTTGAAACAGGAAATTAAGGTTGGGTAAAGGAAACACTAATGGGTATTTGGGTTATAATTATGTGGGGTTTGACTATACATAGACAAAACCCATTATTACACATCCATTAAGGATTGGAGCTAGAAATAGTGAATCCATATCTAAATTGATGTGGTCGTTGTGAAGAAGAACCTTAGAATTTGATAAAACCTAAGGTATAAGACATCTAATTGGTTGAGAAACTTAAGATGTTGCCTAATTCATAGCTAATCATACTATTGAGTAAAGATAGGAGTAATTAACAATTCCACCCCATTAAAGACCCTATTGATATCACACCCCTAGTAGTCTCTCCATTGGTCTTTTCTATACTTTGCCCCAATTTTTAGTGTGCAAATCCATATTTTATTTTATAAATCGTAATTCCCCTAATTTTCTCTTATTTTTCTTGCAGCATTGATGCAAATTAGTTCAATTTAATAGACGACTATTATGTGATCCACTAACATTCCTTTTGGGATTCGACCTCGACAATCATTGGATTATTTGTTTTGAACAACGACCGTTTACACTCCTTCTTAAAGAAGTTTGGACGTTATCAAAATATATACTAGGAAAGCTGTAAAACTGAACTAAAGTGGACCACAATAACATATCTATAACTCATTCAAAAGCATACTATCATACAAATCAGAGTTTCAAAATAATAGAGCACTATACAAGAATAATATAATCATACCATCCAAATGTCCAACCTACCCTAAAAATGGTGCAGTTCCCTCAATGTACAAACCAAAAAAATAAAAGGGTAAGTGTAGCAAAAACTTCTTGTACCACTCAAATTGCGCTACTCAATGTGGTGGTATTGATGGGCTTCTCTCTACATCATAAGGATGGTATCACATCTCATCATGGGAAACCTATAGTACACTCCTTAGGGTATCCTTCTTTAATAATGGAATAGTTAGATCTTGTGTTGGTGCCTCATGTGCCAGAGTCTTGACCTTTTCTGATTGAAGGGCAGGAATGACTATTTGGGCCTAAGTCTATGTAGGAATCTGCTCTTTGATATGCCGTGGTTTTACGGTATTTTTGAAACTTAAAACATAGAAAAGATGTTAGAACTTGGATATGTTTATATGGATACGAGGTTCTTTTACTGTATCTATAGGAAAATCATGTTTGAGAGTTGTATTTTAGAAAAGCAGTGCAAAGGTGAAGAAAATGGTTTGCTACAAGTCACTGTACGAGCCATACCACCTGGGTTCCAGTTGTACCTAGTGTCCATAGCAAATATTCAGAAGATGTTAAATTGCAGATCTCATGGTACAACAAGATACTACGAGTCGTGAAAACACTTTACAAGTCATGTTGACAGACTCATGGTCTAAAGTAGAGAACTAGCAATATCACATCCTCCAATTACGAGTCGATTGCACGAGTCGTACCTGTCGTGTATAAACCATTATGGGTTCTCTTAAGATGATCATCAGAGATGTGTGTTTTGGAAATTCAAGTCATGAATGATACCTATGATCTGTAGTGACGCATCATGAGTCGTACCAAGGCTTTTGTAGCTGAGAGTTCAGAAACTTCTAGACAGAGTATGATTAGCAACCATGACTCATAGTAGCATGCTACGACTCGTTGGTTTTAACAGTGCAACAGTCCCTGTTAATTTAGGAAAGAATGTTTATTAATTGTATAAATATATTCCTTTTATTTTTAGTTAGAGGATCTAATACTATTCATTTTAATTGTGTTTTGAGTTTCCCAACACTTCTAAGAGAACAAAGTACACGAAAGAAGCACAACTTTTGTTCATTGTACTCTTGATTTTCAAAAATTATTGTGCAATTGAATCGTGGGTTTTGTTCCTTTAATATTGTAATTTGTGAATTGTGATTTCTTCTATGATTTCTTTCTTACAATTATGAGTAGCTAAAACCCCCACAACTAGGATTGTGGGAACCATGGTGAAATATTAAATTACGGTTCACAAAAAGTGATTGTAAACCAATATTAAAGTTTGTATTGTTCCTCCCTTCATGTTAATTATTTCTTAATAGTGATTAATGTCAGGACTAGCCCGTATTCTCTTCTAGCTTGAATCTAGAGAAGTAGATATTTGGAAAGGAGAGAGACAACAAAGACTTGGAATCAATTTTCATTTAATAACTTGAGTTGCGGTCATAGGAAAGTTAATTTAAAATTATTGATAAAGGTTAGTTAGAAGTGTCATGGGACCTAACCCGATGATTTAGTATAGTCATCTAATAGGGGCTAATCAGCCATTTAGATGAACAAAATTTATCAATTCTATAAGTAACGTATGGAATAAATCAAAAGTATAAGAATATGACCTAGTTATGAATCCATGGGGAACACTTCCCAAGTAACTTGCATATCTTTGATAACAACAACATTTTAGAATATTGTTGCTTCTTGTTTTCTATAAAAACAAACCCCTTAGGAAATAACTGAATGCAAAACATATGTACTAGACTTAGTCAATAATTTGTCCATATTTCTTGTGGGGTCGACCCCAACCCTTGTTGGGTTCTTTATTGACAATGACCATGTTATACTTCTTTTGAAGTGTAATTTGAGTGTTAGCAAAAAATGGCGTCGTTGCTGGGGATATGCCTTAGGATTAGATTAATTATTGTTGTTTAACATTTAGTCTTTATTTCCTCATTTATGTTTTCTTTTGTTTTTGGTTTATTCAAATTACTACTTGACAAAGGCCAAACACTCAGCGTAGTGAAACTTCCCTAATAAGACAACAACCTCGGTGGCTTTCTTTATGGATGATAAAAGGACACTAGTGCCCCCTGAGGAGAAGCTAGGTGTTGAGACACTAGTAGCCGTGCTAATGAAATTTGATGAGGATGGAATCCAAGGATATGAGGAGAAGGTAAATGTACTGGAAGGAATGGGGTCCTATAATTTCAGGTCGAAAATGTTGGACCTCAATCTGAAGAATTGAGTAACTCCTCCAGCA
Source organism: Datura wrightii (assembly GCA_035772735.1). Classification (NCBI taxonomy): domain Eukaryota; kingdom Viridiplantae; phylum Streptophyta; class Magnoliopsida; order Solanales; family Solanaceae; genus Datura; species Datura wrightii. The sequence goes on from JASDFA010000016.1 coordinate 121,313,807, forward strand.
AAACGATTAGTTGAAGTACCTCCAGTTTTAGAGCTCAATGCTCTTCCTCTACATTAGAGGTATGCATTTCTTGGCGATAACAACACCTTGCTGGTTATTGTTGTTGCAAATCTCATAGAATGGCAAGTAAGAGGCCCTTGTATCAGTTCTAAGAAGATTCAAGAGGGCAATTCGTTGGACCATTACTGACATTATTGGGATCCTACCAGGCATATGCACACATAAAATTCAGCTTGAGCTATACTGCATACCAAGTATAAAGCACCATCAAAGACTGAGTCCACCTACGCAAGAGGTGGTGAAGAAGGAGATTATTAAATGGCTAGATGCTAACGTTGTCTACCCCATTGCTAATAGTAAGTGGGTGACTCCAGTATAATGTGTACCAAAGAAGGGTGGAATTACTGTGGTTCCAAATGAGAAGAACGAGATGGTCCTAATGAGGCCAACTATTGGATGGCTTGTTTGCATGGACTACCGAAAACTCAACTGTTAGACATAGAAGGACCATTCCCCAATTCCCATAGTGGATGAAATGCTCAATTGATTGGAATGTAGAGGCTGGTATTGGTTTATCAATGGTTATTCGGGGTACAATCAGATCTCCATAACCCCGGAAGACCAAAAGAAAACCACCTTTACTTGTCCTTATGGAACTTTTGCCTTCAGGAGAATGCCATTTGGATTATGTAATGCACCCGCCCTATTTCAGTGCTGCACGATAATACTTGGTGGAGGACACCATTGAAGTATTCATATACGTTTCCTCTGTGGTAGGGGATTCTTTCGAAGATTTTCTCGAGCATTTGAGCTGGGTGCTTAGCAGGTATAAAGAAACCAACTTGGTACTCAATTGTGAGAAATGTCATTTTATGGTTAAATAGGGGATTGTGCTATGCCACAGGATTTCAGGAAAAGTCATAGAGGTAGGCAAAGCAATGATTGAGGTCATAGCAGGATTGCCACCACCTATTTTGTCAATGGTATTTGCAGCTTTCTGGGGAACACAGGTTTTTATGTGAGTTCATTAAGGACTTCACGAAGATTGTACAACCCTTAAACAAGTTACTTGAGAAAGAGGTGAAATTTAGTTTTTATGATGCATCTTGCAAGCGTTCGAATGACTGAAAGAAAGACTTACCTTAGACCTCATTATTGTTGCACCAGACTGGTCTCTTCCATTTGAGGTGATGTGTGATACTAGTGGTGTCGCCCTGGGCATTATCTTAGGCCAAAGGAGAGAAAATATATTTCACCCTATTTATTATGTCAGCAAGACACTGAATGCAGCTAGAAGAACTATATGGTGACTGAATAAGAGTTGCTGGCAATGGTTTATGCATTGGCAAAGTTGATGATCTTCAAATCCACTCCTCTCAAGGAGGAGTGTAAACGATCGTCACAATACAAATATCCAACTAAGATTCGGGGTCGAATCCACAAGGAATAGAGATTGACTAACACAAAAGTTGTCTATTGACTTGAACTAAAATTGCATCCATGCATTGAAAATAAAAATAAAAATGTTGGGGGAAAAAGCGAAATCTCAATTCGAATTAATAAACTATCAATAGAACAAGGCAACCAAATTGAATAAATAATTATGAGCAAGGGCTAGGGGTGTTTCTCACAAGAATAAATAATTGTGGATGAAGGAACATCCAATGTTTCTCAACCACTTGGGTGCTCTTTTCCTTGAGTTTTCTCAAACCCCGAAGCCTCAATTAATTAACCCACTATATCTTAGGCAAGATTTGAGCTATCTCTACTCTCAAATATCTAAAGGGTTTATGACTATGGGTTTTAGAAATCTCTAGCCCAACCCCACACACTCATGACACAATTACTTACCATTGCTTTCTCACTCATATTCAATTTCCCTTTTTGAAGCCAAAATTATAGAAATAGGCATAACCCACGTTTGAAAATATGTGAAAGTCAATTATAACATGGGTGAAAATAATATATTTATACTAAATGAGTAATTACATGATTAATATAGCCATACCCTGTTACACCCTATAAGTTTCTAACATTTAGTCAAACTGTTCGAATATTGGTTGAGAGTTTTAGAGTGTCATACGTACGAGGAAAGCGCCCGGGGAGAAGGCCGAACGAGTGCAAAGTCGGGATTTCATGGGAGGAGGACGAACCAAGTTGCCCAGAGGGGCAAAGTGGCACGGAGCAGCCCCCTTTGCGTTACGCAAAGTGGCACAGAGAAGAATCAACGCGACCGACAGAGTGCCACGTTACCTTGTCTGCCACTTAAAGTATAAAAAGGCCTCACACTTAGATGTTATGTTACTTCCGTAGAAATCACGGCCAGAATAGAGGGAAACCGAGGAAAACATTTGGAAATCATCCGATTACGCCGCTAAACGCCATCCAGTATATATGCACCTAAATTAAGTATTTCTCCCTTCTAGATTCCCGAGAAATTATGAGTTCGTGATCATCTTTCGATAAGTTGAAGTATAGTCAGTATATATGTATATATAGTCAGTATGTATATATATATATAAGTTATTGTTTTCTTCGAATATAGTAATAAAGTTGCCCTATTCTTCCATTAATATGATTACAGTTGAGAAGGGCAGTTGAACAGGACCTGAAACTCGCCAGTTAATCGGTAAACAGCGAACTAGGTATGTTAAGGAATTTTCTTTCGGCAAGTTAGTTTCTTCAGCATAGTAGTCTAGTATGAATCCCAGTAAAGCATGTCGGGAGTATGTTATCATGTCTAGTTGTTGTTGTCAGTTGAGACTCGTAAATTGTATTGTTTTGGGCTGGATTATACCTATATAGCTTCCGTGACCACCCCAGGGTTAATAGTTGTGTCGCCGCCCGCCAGGGGCGAGGATACGTCTCTCTACGAAGCGGCATGCCGTTCGCAAGGGACGAATATGGGGATCCAGATCTTCATATGTCGTGTAGGCCTTATACGCACTTCTGCCGAGGGCTTACTCCCAAGTATAGATATCAGGAGTCCTCCAGACTCAGACACAGCTACAATCAGGGGCCGAGTCGGCCCAGTTGCAGACCCAGGGGATCGGCAAGACGCTTATAGCTGGTAGTTTACTCAGAATGACCTGGATAGGGGTATATAGAATGAGGTGTACTCACTAGGGCTAATGGGGGCCCAGGTGGGTTATTCTGTGCTGATTGCACCTTTCGGCCTATGGGGGCCAGGCAAGGTTTATGTTTGCTTTAGTTACTGATAGTTAGACAGTAAGTCACCTCATTTGTCAGTCAAATATGACCCCTACCCTCCTTATTACAGTTATGTTTAGACCTGATTCCACTACTTTCGTCATCTTAAGTCCGTTTTCTTTACTTCAGTCATTGTTAGTTCTATTTCTTACTTTCAGTCATTTAAAGTTACTGCCTTACATATTCAATACTTGTGGTACTGACACCCTCTTCTGGGGCGCTGCATTACTTTCCTACTGGTACAGATAGACGAGGAGCAGATTCCTTGTATTTCGAATAAGTCGTACAGAACCGTCGGCTCCCTTCTTCCAGAGCTTGTGTGATAGAGGTTTATTCCTTTTACTTGTACAATATGGATAGGTCGGGGCCCTATTCCGACCATCTTATTATTCTAGAGGCTTGCAGATTGCATTACTTCCCTGTGGTTAGATGATATCGGCTGAGTGGGGCCTAGATGTGTTTTAGATTATATGTGTTAGCCATGTGGGGCCCTGTTCTACTGTTGATTGGTGGCCTTGTCAGTCATAGTTCAGTTTAGCATCTGATTTTACTTTTCAATTATAACTAGATATCATGGTAGCCTTGTCGGCCCGCATAGGACTCCCTATGATTGTTTGTCTTTAGTTAGCTATTTATTTTGTACAGGTGGCTATAGGCCTTGTCAGTCGGGGGTTGTATTTACAGCCACTACATAGCCCGTTATTTTCTTGACTCTAGAATTAGAGTCATCCCTACACCAGAGGTGCTTAGGCTCAGTCAGCTCAGTAGTTCAGGCCCTAGTAGTGCACCAGGTGCCAGTCATGCCTCCCGAGGTGGGGCGTGACAAACTTGGTATCAGAGCAGGTCGTATCCTAGGGAGTCTACAAGCCGTGATAAGTAAAGTCTTGTCTATGGATGTGTTGTGCACCACATACTATAGGCAGGAGGCTGCAAAGCATGATAGGATGGTTACTCTTTCTTCTTATTCAGTCGTGTTGTAGAGCGGTACAGTATAGGGTTGAGTCCCTAAGCTCATTATACTCTTTTGCTTATAGAGAAATGTCAGACCAGCGACACCCTACGACAGGCAGGACGCTAGATGTAGCAGTGGGAGAGGGCACCAGCCGGGTGCCTCAGCCTCGGTCAGAATCAGCCCTATCTGAGGACGATACGGAGGTACCATCTCTACCTCCCTAGCAGTCTCCACCACATTAGGAGCATCTTGGGACGACCAGTGTGACGACACCACCTCCGACAGTTTCTTTACCCGTGCCATCCGACCAGGAGGTCAGGAGCGCGGTGGTTATGCTAGCCCAAATGATGGCTGCTCAGAGCCAATCAATGCCACCTATAGTTGCAGAATTCTTAGGAGAGCCTAGTCACTCAAGGGTCCGAGATTTCCTAGCACTAAGTCCCCCACAATTCATAGGGATAGATCGAACCGAGGACTCTCAAGACTTCTTAGACCAGATATAGAGAGTTTTTAGATTGATACACGCTACACCAATAGAGTCGGTTGACTTGGCGGTATTTCGGCTATGGGACATCACCGTGCTGTGGTATGAGTGTTGGGAAAGGTCTCGAGGGAGAGATGTTTCCCCTCCGACCTGGCCCAGCTTCTTAGAGGCCTTCTTGGATCATTACCTACCGCGGGAGATTTGACAGGCCCGGGTTGATCAGTTCCTACACTTTGAACACGAGTCGCTGAGTGTCTGGGAATATGCCATTCGGTTGGACTCCTTGGCTTGATATGCGCCATCTTTTTTGGACACAATGCCAACCAGGGTACACTACTTTATTATGGGGCTGAACCCGGAATATGTTGAGACCTGCATCACAGCCACACTACGAGAGGATATGGATATCGCCATGTGCAGGCTTTTTCTCAGAAATATTAAGGGTATCAGACAGCGGCAATGGGAGATTAGGAGGACAAGTCAGGAGCAGCGCCGTAGGGACATACCGGGTGAATTACAGGAGGAGTCCCGGGGAGGACCTAGGCCACAGTTATCAGATAGGCCGTCTAGACCCCCGCCTTCATCGCTGCGGCAGAGGAGTAGGTCTAGTCGCTGAGGGTAGCCAGATCCGGGCGAAGGATTACTAGCAGTAGGTTCACAACAGCAGAGGGGAGTAGAGCAGAGTGGGTTTACAATACCACTTTACCCTATTTGTAGTCGACGCCACTTTAGAGCATGTAGGTATGGTTCCACAGTATGCTACATTTGTGGAAAGGAGGGTCACCAGATGAGGAATTGTCCAGCTAAGGGTCAGGGTGACTGGGATCGATAGGATAGGTCCTCGGCAGGATCACGAGCTCCAGCATCCCCAGTAGGGCGTAGGCCCTCAGTTTCAGCCGGCAGAGGTCGAGGCAGATCAGGGGCCTCCATTTCAGGTGTCGGCCCAGACCGTACTTATGCACTACCGGGGCGACAGGAGTCAGAGTCGTCATCAGATGTTGTGACAGGTGCGCTGAACATTTTCTCTCATCCTACTTATGTGTTGATAGATCCAGGATCCACCTTGTCCTATGTTACACCATTAGTGGCTCGGATGTTTATTATTATGTCGGAATTTCTTCGGCGACCTTTCCCAATGTCTACACCTGTTGGTGACTCTATTATAGCCAAAAGGGTCTATCGGGGGTGTACAGTAGAAGTTGCCAGTCGTCATACTACGGCAGACTTGATAAAGCTAGAAGTGGTTGATTTTGATGTCATTATGGGTATGGATTGGCTAGCTCCATGCTATGCCAATGTCTAATGTTGGACCAAGATTGTCCGATTCCACTTTCTAGGGGAGGTAGTACAGGAGTGTAAAGGTAGTACAGAAACGCCAAAAGATAGGTTTATTTCCTATCTTCGGGCGAGAAAATTGATAGCAAAAGGGTGCATTTATCATATTTTCAGATTTCAGGATGTTCGGGCAGAGCCTCCGACCCTGCAATCTATTCTAGTGGTTAATGAATTTCCTAACGTATTTCCAGATGAGATTCTTGGTATTCCCCCAAAAAGGGAAATTGATTTTGCAATCGATCTATTACCAGGCACTCAACCGATAGCTATTCCTCCATATCGGATGACTCCTATTGAACTCAGAGAACTAAAGGAACAATTGGAGGATTTTCTAGATAAGGGATTTATTAGGTCGAGTACCTCACCATGGGGTGCGCCAGTTCTGTTCGTGAGGAAGAAGGACGGCTCCCTCTGTATGTGGGTAGATTATCTGCAGTTGAATAAAGTCACTATCAAGAACAAGTACCCGCTTCCCAGAATAGACGATTTGTTCGATCAGCTATAGGGAGCGAGGTATTTTTCAAAGATTGACTTAAGGTCAGGATATCATCAGGTCCAGGTTCGTGAAAGAGATATTCCAAAGACTGCCTTCAAGACAAGATATGGCCACTTTGAATTTCTAGTCATGTCCTTCGGACTGACAAATGCCCCGGCAGTGTTCACGGACCTGATGAATAACATTTTCAGACCATACCCGAACTTGATCGTGATAGTATTTATCAATGATATTCTAGTGTATTCCCGCTCAGAGGCAGATCACCAGGATCATCTATGGACAATGCTCCAGATTCTTAGAGATCGCAAGCTATATGCAAAATTTTCTAAATGTGAATATTTTATATCACCCAGGAAGAGCCCATGTTGTAGCAGATGCCCTTAGTCATAAATCCATGGGAAGCCTGGCATATTTACAGCCCGAGCGGCAGGAATTGACCCGAGAATTGCATCAGCTAGCTAGTTTAGCCGTTCGTATAGTATAATTAGGAGACAATGGAGCGGTAATCTAGAATACCGCAGTGTCATCATTTGTTGTGAAAGTGAAAGAACGGCAGTATAGATCCTAGCCTGGTTCAACTCAGAAATAGGGTCCAGCAAGGGGAAGTGATAATTTTCAGGTAACCGAGAACGGAGTTTTGAGATATAGGGATCGCCTCTGCGTTCCAGACATGCCAGGGCTTCGCTAGAAAATTATGGGTGAGGTACACTATGCCTGTTACTCTCTCCATCTAGGTTTGACAAAAATGTACCATGACGTAAAAGAGATTTACTTGTGGCCGGGAATGAAAAAGGGGATAGCAGAATTCGTAGCTCAATGTCCCAATTGCTAACAAGTGAAAGATGAACTTCAGAAACCAGGCAGACTAACACAGGATATAGCGGTGCCTTTATGGAAATGGGAGGCAGTTAATATGGATTTCGTAGTAGGGTTACCTCGTACTAGGCGTAAATATTATTCTATCTGGGTAATTGTTGATAGGTTGACAAAATCGGCTCACTTTCTGCCAGTAAGGGCTACTTTTTCAGCCGAATATTATGTTGAGCTGTATATTAGAGAAATAGTCCGATTGCATGGTGTTTCGTTGTCAATTATCTCTGACCGAGGGGCGCAGTTTACAACAAAATTTTGTCAGTGTTTTCAAAGGGGCCTGAGGATGCGGGTTAACCTGAGCACAACCTTCCATCCTCAGACAGAAGGGCAGGCAGAATGTACAGTACAGATGCTCGAGGATATGTTACAGGCGTGTGTGCTAGATTTTGGAGGCAGCTGGGATGAACATCTACCGCTTATTGAATTTGCCTAAAATAGTAGTTATTATTCAACAATTCAGATAATGCCCTATGAAGAATTATATGGGCAGAAGTGCGGGTCTCCAGCTGGTTGGTTTGAGGTAGGAGAATCAACATTGATTGGGCCAGATATTATTCATTAGTCAGAAGAGAAGGTAAAGCTTATCAGAGAACGTCTGCTGATGGCTCAGAGCCACTAGAAATCTTACACTGATGTGCAGCGACGAAACCTAGAGTTTAATGTGGGTGACTGGGTATTCCTGAAGATTTCACCAATGAAGGGTGTGACGAGATTTGGTAAGAAAGGCAAGCTCAGCCTGAGGTTTATTAGACCTTATCAGATTCGCCAAAGGATAGGCCAGGTGGCTTATGAATTGGATTTACCTCCATAATTATAATCTGTTCACCCAGTTTTTCAAGTACCAATGCTGAGGAAGTGCATAGGAGATCCCTCCCGGCTTGTCCCAGTCAAGGACGTCCAAATTACTGAGGAGTTAGCTTATGAAGAAGCTCGAGTAGCCATACTAGATCGGCAGTTCTACAAACTAAGAACTAAAGATGTTGCTTCTGTTAAAGTGTTATGGATGAATAAGAACAAAGAGGAGATGACTTGGGAGGTAGAAAACGATATGAAAACCAGATATCCTCAGTTATTTCAGACTTAGTCAGATTGTGCAGCTAGAGGTATATTGTTGTGGTTGTTTCATAATTTGCATTATATACATGTATATATGAGATGATTGAGTTCAATCTATTGTTAAGTGCACGCTATAGTATTATGTGAAGTACATGTATTGGATTTTTCTACATTTCAGGGTTTCTGGATAGTCCATATTATAGGGGAAACTCTGCCGAAATTTTTCCAAAATAACAAATTGCAAGGTTAAGCTTCTTGCAAGTAGAAATTAACATTCGATGATGAATGTTCTTTAGGGGGGGAGGATGTTACACCTCGTAAGTTTCTAATGTTTAGCCGGCCTATTCATATGTTGGTTGAGAGTTTTAGAGTGTAATACGTACGAGGAAAGAGTCCGGGGAGAAGGACGAACGAGTACAAAGTCGGGATATTACGGGAGGAGGCCGAACCAAGTTGCCCAGAGGGGCAAAGTGGCACGGAGCAGGGTCCGCGTTACCCAAAATGGCACGGAACAGAATCAGCGCGACCGGCAGAGTGCCACGTTGCCTTGTCTGCCGCCTCAAGTATATAAAGGCCTCACACTTAGATGTTTTCTTATTTCCATACAAATCAGGCCAGAACAGAGGGAAACAAAGGGAAACATTTGCAAATCATCTGATTACGCCGCTAAAAGTCGTCCAAATCTAAGTTAACTCCCGGTAGTGAAGTATAAGGTTGCAGAGAGCATCGTTGCAGAGTTATTTTCGTAAAATACGCCCGGCGAATCATCGTTCCGCCGAGCTTAAGTTGGTGGAATTATTTCAAACTAGTGTCACTATGATCATGTGCCTAAAGTAAGTGTCTCTCCCTTCTAGATTCCGGAGAAATTACGAGTTCCTGATCGTCTTTCGATAAGTTGAAATATAGTAAGTATATATCTATATATAAGCTATTGTTTTATTTGAATATAGTAATAAAGTGGCCCTATTATTCCGTTAATATGATTGCAGTTGAGAAGGGCAGTTGAACATGAGCCGAAACTTGCCAGTTAATCGGTAAATAATGAACGAGGTATGTTAAGGCATTTTCTTTCGGCAAGTTAGTTTCTTCCGCATAGTAGTCCAGTATGAATCCCAGTAAAGCATGTCAGGAGTATGTTATCACGTCTAGTTGTTGTTGTTGGTTGAGACTTGTAAATTGTATTGTTTTGAGCTGGATTATACCTGTATAGCTTCCATGACCACCCCAGGGTTAATAGCTATGTTGCCACTCGCCAGGGGCAAGGATACATCGCTCTATGGAGCGGCATGCAGTTTGCAAGGGAAGAAGATTGGGATACAGATCCTCAAATGTCGTGGTTGGCCTTATACGCACCCCCGCTGAGCGCTTACGCCCGGGGTGTAGATATCAGGAGTCCTCCAGACTCAGACACAGCTACAGTCAGGAGCCGACTAGGCTCAGTTGCAGACCCAAGGGATCGGCAGGAGGCTTATAGCTGGTAGTTGACTCATTATGACCTGGATAGGGGTATATAGATTGAGATGTACTCACTAGGGCTAATGGGGGCCCAAGTGGGTTATTCTGTGCTAATTGAACCTTCTAGTCTATGAGGGCCAGGCGAGGTTTATGTTTGATTTAGTTACTGATAGTTGGACAATAAGACGCCTCGTTTGTCAAGTATGACCCCTACCCTACTTATTACAGTTATGTGTAGACATGATTTCACTACTTCCATCATCTTCAGTCCATTTTCTTTACTTCAGTCATTGTCAGTTCTATTTCTTACTTTCAGTCATTTAAAGTTACTGCCCTACATATTCAGTACTTATGGTACTGACGCCCTCTTTCGGGTGTTGCGTTACTTACCTGTAGGTACATATAGATGAGGAGCAGATCCCTCGTAGTTCAAGTCAGTCGTATAGAACCGTCAGCACCCTTCTTCCGGAGCTTGTATGATAGAGGTTTATTCCTTTTTCTTGTACAGTATTTGTAGATTAGGGCCCTTTCCCAACAATCTTATTACTCCTAGAGGCTTGCAGATTGTGTTACTTCCCTGTGGTTAGATGATATTGGTCATGTGGGGCCCATATGTTTTTTAGATTATGTGTGTTGGCGATGTGGGGCCCTGTTTAACTGTTGATTGGTGGCCTTGTCAGTAATAGTTCAGTTTAGCATTTAATTTTACTTTCCAATTATAACTAGATATCATGCTGGCCTTGTCGTCCCGCATAGGACTCCCTATGATTGTTTGTCTCTAGTTAGCTATTTATTTTTCATAGGTGGTCGTAGGCCTTGTCGGCCGGGGGTTGTATTTACAACTGCTATATAGCTCGTTAGTTTCTTGATTCTAGAATTAGAGTCATCCCTGCACCAGAGGTGCTTACGCTCAGTCAGCTCAGAAGTTTAGGTCCTTGTAAGGCACTAGGTTCCAGTCATGCCTCCCAAGGTGGGGCGTGACATACCCAATCCAATATATCCCTAATCATATACATGCCCTGATAAAAATATCTAGCTACTCATCGATGAATAATACAAAAGCGTATCGATAAACAAATTCATAAATTTCATCATTAAGAGTAAATAGCAAGCACAAAATTGGCTTCAATGGTAGTTTGTACCTTGAGGAATAACAAGAAGAAAAAGCTATTCAGTATTTCTCTATTTAATTTAACAAACCTGGAATGGAATATTTTGTACTTTCTAGAGAATATAAAGAAATAGGTTTCAAAATGCTCCTCTAATCTGGTGGTAGATGATTTTGTCCTCCTAAAAAAGCCTCACTTGCAAGTCACTGGCATTCCTCCGGTGTCCATCCACGGGGCGCCGCTTTGTCACAGGTGGGCCCAGTGACTTTAGGATCTGACCGGTATTGGCATCGGCGGATCATAGGTGCTGACCCGCGTTCTGCCAATCAACCTTCCACTTCTCGCCAGTATGCTCCTGCGTTTGGCCGGTATTTCGTCGGTCCCCTCCAGTGGAGCGCTGGTCCATCTGGTAGAGCTATGGCCCTTCTGTAATCCCATGCCTTTTTCCAATTCCTTGCCTTCTCTCTTTAAGTTGAGTGCCTTCAAAAAAAGACAAAGAACATAAAATCCTCCTAAATGACTTGAAAACCAAACAAAAGCTCATGTTTAAAAGCCTAATGAGTTGATAAATTACCAACTCATCAAACCCCCAAACTTGAACCATTTCTTGTCCTCAAGCAATGCAATTCTTTACAGCTGAACTATAGGAGTATAATTGTCATTCTACATGAGGTTATGCACAAGGGACCACTATGACCAAGATAATCCAAAGATCTCTCACCAACTCAATATGACAAGAGGAGACTCAACACTATATGCAAATGCTTCAAAAGATGACCACAATCAATTGGCAGGATTCACAGTTGATTCCTTCATTCAAAACAAGGGGAATTGTTGATCATAGAAATATTATATAGCATCTTAAGTCATTGAAAATTCACATTCAATGTTTTCCTTAAAGCTCACTACATTCACGTCTTAATCATATCTTTTGGAACATGCAAGCATGTACCCCAAGGAGATGCTACACACATAAAGAGAGAATCCTATTAAATTGTCAAACAATTCACACTCAAGGGATTATAGAATAAAACAAATACACTCACTCTTACAAAGAAATTCTCCAGCACATAACTTGACTCATAGGCTTGCCCTTCGTGTAACTCTCCACTAATGTAGAGTTGCTAAACTAAAATTCAATTACGATTTGGAGGTCATATTCTAAGGGTAAAGGTAGGATGACATTTAAAATCCAGTGACTAGAACCTCCGTAATTCCTTTTCATATTGCATATTCCATTTTCTTTTGAGATCACCCTCAACTTACCCCTCCTTGATCATCATTTTCAATTTTGAAACAAAAGACTTCCTTATCTCTCCTTAGTTACCACTCTTCATTTCATTTAAGCAATATGCAACACCTTTCCATAATTTGGATTTTTTACTCAAAAAGTTCATTCATTCTTTTTTGTAATACCCCAAAAGCCCAAAGATCAGACCCGAGAGTTGAAATGGAGAAAATCGAAAACTGGCACCAGGTCATAGAATAAGTCGTTCTGTGACCCGTGGGGTAGACCATGAGTCATGAGGAGACTCGTCGTGTGGTTCAGGGTGTGAGTTGAAATTTTTGGTTTTAGAAGTCCCCATGGACCTGACCTTGAGTCGTGGTCAGTCACCATAATTCGTAGGATGAGTCAAGGTCAGTATATTGGAAATGGTTTGAGATTTTAGGCAGGAAAGGTGACGAGTGGTGACCACAAGTCGTGGTCACAAGTAATGACTCATTGGGTCCCCCGTGAAAAGCCCCAAGTAAATCATTAGAAAGTGTACTCAACGACTGATGCCACGAGTGATGGCCTTGGGAATGATTCGTCCAATCCCTCATGGGGACTGGCAATCAGTTATTTTCTATGAATTTAGTAAGGGATTTTCCCTAATTCCTAAGTCCTGGGGTCCTAAACTATGTCTTTTAAGGTTCAAACTATAGTGTTTTATGAGGGGAAAATCTATCCTAGGCTCATTCACATCCATGCATGCATATTGAAGTGGTTTAGGAGGTGATCAAGTTAGATTTCTTCAAGCTTTCTTTCAATCTTCATTGGGCTTTCAAGGGTTGGTAAAACCAGATCTTCCCTAGGTATGTAGGGTTACGAATGGATGAATCCATTCACACCCATGCCCAATCTCTCTCTATAAATCATGGAAACTCCTATATTGAATTTATGAGGTTTTAACCCAATGCATGAAATTCCTAAATTCTCTATATGGGAATGGTCTAAATGAGTTTCTATTATTGAATTATGAATCATGGGCAAGTTTTATGTTGTTTTCCATAAAAATCATGTTTCAAGCTTTATAAATTTAAATGCCTATCTGTGATAAGTTCATGAAAGTTGCGATTTAAGACGAATATTCATGTACGATAAGATATTAATGATGAAAAGCATGTTTTCAAGTTACTCATGTTCATAACCATGTTTTCAAGTGAATTGAGTATTTTCAAGCATGTTAGAGTATTGGGCAATGCCCACATGATCAAGTATGATTTATGATTTATGATATGGATTTTATAATTGATCGATTTATGAAGTTGGCCGACTCATGGGCCCTTGATTCATGGTTAAAAGTGTATGTAAATGGGGATCAACGATGTTAATGTCTATTTGGCAATGAATCTCATGAATGATGTTTATGGTTTACATACGATCCTAATATGTATAATTTTTTTGGGAGTACTGTCTAGCACCGAGTTTCCTGACATTCAAAGGACTACATTGGTGTCTCAAAACTACATGCCACCATAGGTTCATATTGATACAGTACAATGTTAATGGATCCCCTCTTTCGTGATATCACATACTGCACGTCCCTTGGTTTGAAAGCCTAGGATGACTTTTCCCAAATGAGTGAGAGAGTTGGGGCATCATGTAAGGCTCTACCATGATGGTGTTGGTTATGAAGAGTCCTCCCATTGTTCCTCATGATTTATGCATGGTTATATTCATATTATTTTTGCTCAAGTCATGTTTAATGAAGCTTTTCTCCTATTATTATGATTATGACTGATTTACGAATGTTTTGAAAACCTTCAGCCTTATGTTACATTATGATATTTATGTTATGAGCATGTTGTCCTACTCTTATGAACTCTTATTTATTTAAAATGCTCATTTTCTTTGTCTTACATACTTGGTACATTCCACGTACTGACTGTATACTTTATGCTGTATTGTTTTATGATACAGGCTTTGACCTTCAGACCCAGCACCGTTATTAGCTTGTTCCCGGAGTTAGCATCTAGTTCATTGGTGAATCCTCATCTTCCGAGGACAAGTTGATATCAGTTAGTTTAGTTTTCCAACTTGTTGGGTTAGTTTGGGGTGTTGTCCCATCAACCCATCAGATATGTTAAAGGCTTTCAAACTATGTGTAGTGTTCAGCTATCATGTCTGAAGTGCGTTTGGGTTCCTATGTTATGTCATGATTATGCTTTCGCGATGTTATTATGTTGAGTATTCCACTTTATTTGATTGAGTTAGATGTATGTTCATTGATCTTGGGCAGATTTATATGCCTAAGTGATACTCAAACGTATCATTTTCGCCTTGTTTATCTAGCAATATGTATACATTTTCATGTAATTGGTAATAAAATGTGAATTTATACTAACCAACATGATTAGCATTGTTTTGTAGGTAAAATGTGATTTTGAGGAGCTAAAATGCATGTTGGAGCAATATCGGAGTTGGACTTGGAAGCGAGCACGGAAAAGGCATTGGACTGCACAATATAAAGGGGCTCCGCAATGGAGCCGTGTCACGCTACCATCGCGGAGGCACTCTGCCTGGAGGGTGAAATATTAGTCAAATTCCAGTGGAGCCTCGCGACAGCTCCGTGGCACGGAGGCAAGACTCCACGTTGCATGCCGTGCCACGTTGAAGCTTTATCCCCAGACCCCAAATTTCCAGAGAGGGTCCGCGTCCACGCCTTGTCACGGAGGCAGTGCTCCGCGATGCACTCCGTGACACGTTGCTTGTTATTCCGGGAAAAATTCCCACTAGTATAAATAGAACACTTAGGCTTATTTTTAATGAATTTAGACTAGGTGGAGCAAGGACGTGGGTTACAGGCAGTTGAGGGACAAAAAAGTTCAGGGTTTTTCTCTCTTTCTTTCTTCTTTCACTCAATTGTTTGTATGATTAACACTTGTTTTAGGATGATTAATCCACAAATGAGTGGCTAATTCCCTTCCTTGCTGAGGTTATGAACATTTGTGATGAATTTTGATTATTGAATTATATGGTTTTTCATCTTCTTCTTCCATGTTGTTCTATTAATTCTTGTTTCTACTGCATTGGTGTGTGGCCGACATTAATGTACATCTGAAAAGTCCGATTTCACTCGAGAGAGCACGAAATTGGAAAGTTGTGAATTAATAGGGTATTGTTCTTAACTTGATCTGGAAAAATTGAGTTTTGATGTGCTTTCCTGATAGAAATATACTTGAAAGCCGTATTAGTCAATTTAGGAACCGGAATTGTATTGCTAGGTCATGAATTGCATTTGATCACAGAAATGTAGACAGATGGTTTATTATTCTTAAGTGAGATTAAATACGAGAGTTTTAATCTCTAGGCTAATGTTTTTGGCTAGCAACTGGAAGAGAAAGATTAACCAATTTATGATTATAATCAAGTTCATTACATGTTCTTAACCTTGGCATGCTCATAACCATAGTTTAAATTCAAAGTAGATAATTGTCAGTTGTTTTAGTACATACTTTATAAAACAAACTTTTCAATTGTTGGTTACGTTGTTGACAACATATATAGAAGTGAGATAGAATATAGTATACTTAAGCAATTTTTACTTATCCAGAGTCTCCTTGGATCGATACTTGGCTTACTTAAGCCACTTACTACTTGTTTGACCACGTGCACTTGCATGTCGGTTTTATAACCCCAACCAAAGTACCGAACAAATTTTTGGCGTCGTTGCCGGGGGGGCTAGGCAATTGGTGAAATTGTGTTAAGTGTAAATTTACTGTATTTTTATTTTATTTTCTTAAGTGTTGACAACTTGGTCTTAGCCTGTATTTTGCAGACTTGATTTTTGTGAACACTGGCAAGAGACAAAGAGCTGGTGGAATCTTATATAGAGCCTGAACGTATATTTCATAGTAAATGGAGAGAAGCTTTACAAAAGAAGCTGCAGTTGCTCAGACAGACTATTATGGAGCAACAAAATCCACCGGTTGTGAGGGCAATGTTAGTGCCCGAAGAAGCAGCAGCAAGGCCGGTTCGTGAGGTGGCAATCCCACATGCCAACATCAAGTATCCGCAAACCAGAGCCTGGAGGGAGATTTGAACTTAAGCAAAATATGGTGTAATTGTTGCACACAAGCGGGCAATTTACCGGTCTCCCTCATGAAGACCCACAGCAGCATCTCCAAAACTTTTTGGAGATAAGTGACACTTATATACCCGCTGGAGTGTCACCTGATTATGTTCGACTCACACTATTTCCGTTCTCATTACTTGGTGAAGCCAAGAGGTGGTTAAAAGCTGAGCCACCAAATTCTATTTCAACGTGGGATGATCTTGCACGAAAGTTCTTGATAAGATTTTTCCCCTCTGGTAAAACAGCCAGACTTAGAAGTCAAATTCTAAGTTTCAAAAAGAGGGAGGGAGAATATTTGTATCAAGCCTGGGAAAGAGTTAAATCCATGTTGGTGCTCACATTTATTGAGGGTTTGGAACCCCATACCAAAATTTTACTAGATTCGGCAGCTGGAGGGCAAGCGCTGGAAAAGACTTATGAGGAGTTGTACACTTTGCTAAACCGGATTTCACAGGGCAATCCAGAATGGAAGGCTGATTCATCACGAGGTGCGGCAAGGAAAGCAGCAGGAGTGCTTGAAGTGGATGGATTTACAGCTATCGCTGCACAGATAGCTGCCTTGCAGAATCAATTGAACAACCACTTCAGCAACATGAATTTGAACCAGCCTTCAGCTTCAATCAATGCGGTCCAGCAAATGTGGTGTGAAGTGTGTGGAAGCAGTGAGCACTCAGCTGAGTGCTGTGGAGCAAATCCTGATTCTGTTAACTTTGTGGGCAATGCACAAAGAAATCAGCAGCAGTTTGGTAGAGGCTACAACTCAAATTGGAGGAACCATCCAAATTTTTCATGGGGTAGCAACAACCAACAAGGCCAAAGTTCGGGTCAGGGTATGCAAAGAAATCAAGGAGGGCAATAGAACTACCAATCTCAATTCAGAAATCACAATGCCCCTCCTCCACCACCATTACCTAGCATTGAGGAGATGTTCAAGACCATGATCGCTAATCAGGCGCAATTGCAGGCTGACTATGTTAAATTGGCAGCCGAAGTGAAAAATAATCAGTTAGAGACCAACGCTCTTGAGTATCAATTTGGGCAATTTGCTAGTGCCCAAAACACAAGGCCCAGAGGAGGACTGCCTAGCGACACAGATCCTAATCCGAAGCAGGTAAATGCCATGACCACAAGGAGTGGTTTGCAGCTGAAGGAGGTGGAACCAGAAAGACCACCTCAAAAGTCAGGAGCAGCGGAAGTTGAGGGAGAACAAAGTTCGGATAGGGGGAAGACCAAAGAAGCTGAATCAGAAAGACCTCCACCCCCGTTCCCTTAAAGACTAAAGAAACACAAGGAGGAGGCGTGTTTCAAGAAATTCATGGAGGTGCTTAAACAGGTACATGTTAATTTACCTCTTGTTGATGTCTTGTAGGGAGTGCCAAAATATGCCAAATACATTAAAGACATCGTGGCCAACAAAAGTCGTTTGACCGAGTATGCCACGGTGGCTTTGATGGAGGAATGCACTTCCCGGATCCAAAATAGACTGCCCACGAAGCTAAAAGACCCTGGAAGTTTTACTATCCAGCTCACTATCGGGCAGAGTATCCGAGCTCGTGGATTGTGTGACTTGGGGGCGAGCATAAATCTGATGCCATCTTCGGTATTCAGAAAGTTAGGTCTAGGGAGTCCTAGACCTACAACCGTAATCTTGCAGTTGGCAGACAGATCCTTAGCTAGGCCAGATGGCATTGTTGAGGATGTGCTTGTGCAAGTGGGATCCCTCATTTTCTTGGTAGATTTTATTGTTCTGGATTTTGAACCAGACGTGGAAGTCCCATTTATTTTAGGACGACCCTTCTTGGCAACTGGGAAAGCATTAATCGACGTAGCTGCGGGTCAACTTACAATGCGAGCACACGACAAGGTAGAGGTGTTCGATGTGTACAAAGCACCCAAGCTCACGATGGTGAATGAAGAACTCTCGGTGATCAATGTAATTGATCATGGTATTGCTAAACAAATGAATGATTCCCGAGAGTTGATGGGAAGACCACCGGATAGGTGTGAGCACTATTGGGGGGAGGACAATGATCGTGAGAAATCGTCCATCACCCTAGCGGACAATTGAGCATAAAGGACGTCGAGCCGCGACGGTAAACCAGGCGCTGCACGGGAGGCAACCCATGAAAAAAAAAATTTTCTTTTGATTTTGTAAAGTGTAAATAGATTTTATTTTCTTTTTCTTTTTCTTGATTTAGTACAAAATTTTTGTTTTAGTTAGTATTATTTTATTTTAGTTTTTGAAATCTATTAATCTAACCAATTTTGTTTAGTGAAATGATTTTCAGGTGAAACGGAGAAAAATGTGCACGGAATCGTGAAGGAAAAGGCGAGGTATGAAAAAATTAATAAAATGCAGAGATAGTGAGCTGGGGCGATAGCTCCGTGTCACGGAGGAGGACCTCCGCGTTAACCTCCGTGACATGTTGAAGTGTAAACTGGAATTTTCAAAAATTCCAGTAAGCTATCGCGATGGCTCCGTGTCACGAAGGCAGTGCACCGCGATGCACTCCGTGACACGTTGCCATATAAATTATGACGGGTCACACCGGGTTGCCGGGTGACCCGCATGTTTTCTTCATTTTAAACCCCCGATTTCTCCCCTTTTCCCCTTATTTTTTACACTTCTCCGCGACAAAACACCCAAAACTCCCTTCCCCATCAACGTGCCACGGTATAAAGCAAAGAATTATCAAGTTTTCTTCGGTTCTTCAACTACGAGGTATGTTTTCCGATTCTCTCTCAAGTTTTTGTCGACTTTATTCGAATTTAAGCATGGGAGGTGAACTAAATCACCCCAAGTCAAAATTTAGCATGAAATTGAGTTATTCCTTGATTGATAAATGTTCGGAATGTTGTAATGAGCGTTTGAACTTGTCGATTACGTGAATAATTCGAATTTGATTGCGAAATTCAATTCTAGGGCTTTGTTGTTGGAATCAAAATTGGTAACTTGTTAAATTTGTGAAATATATGCTGGGTTGTATGTATTGAATGAGATAATTCATTGTAGAATATTGTTTGAATGTTAATAGACGACGAATTCTCGGGTTTTTGGGAAAATGTTGAAAATTTTTCAAATTGGGTTGATTTTATAGGTTCATGTGTATATAGAATTTTTGTTGTTGTTTTTGTTTGTTGTTTGTCTTTGCTAAGTGCGATGGTTGAATTGCTAGCGATGGTAGTGATTGGGATTAGCTGTATGAAGTCTGAGTAGTACGCTAAAATTATGCCGTCGAATTTTTCTTTGTTGAACGCACTAAGCATGAATTGTATAGTTGTTTGTTTTTGGTGTAAATAAAGTGATTCTTGCCGTAGTATCGTAACTGTAGCTAAGGACTAAGTGTGGGGTAAACTTAGCTGAACCCGACCTTAGCCGAAGCTAATATCTATTTAGCTTGACATTGCGCTTGTTTATTTGTGTTGACAGGTAAAATGGCAAGTAGGCAGGATAAAGGTAAAGGTGCATCAACATCAGGCACCGGGAGAAAAAGACTTAGACTGGGCATAGCAGTCCCAGCTGCACCAGCAGTTCCGCGCGGCCAACGCCGCCAATACGGAACTAGATGTGTAACTGATGAGGGGAAGAAGTGGTATGCCAAGCATAAAGAAAACAAATACTTCCCCGAGGAGCATATTGCACGGGAACCATTAGCACAGGAGTTCCCCCGCATAGTGCAAAGGATCAAGGTAGTTGGGCTCAGCTTCATATTTCAGGAGCCCAAGGAATGCAACCTACATCTAGTCCGGGAGTTCTATGCTAATTGGAACCCGACAATCAGAAGCCACACAATCAAGATCAGAGGACAGATAGTCACTCTGCAACCCCAGCAGCTAAATGCCATCATCGGAGTGCAGGACACAGACGCCCACGTTCTCCGCCAGCTTAACATCACCCCACCATATGCCTATATCATACGCACCTTGTGTGGGGCTCGATCCACAACCAGATGGAGTAGACATAAGGAAAGGGGTTACCACCAGACTCTGCCGTATTCTCAAATGAACAGGGAGGCCAGAATATGGCTGAAGATAGTTTGCTCGTGCCTAATCCCGGGGGTAAACATGATGATGTGACCCGGGACCGGGTTTGCCTGGTGTATGCCCTAATGAAAGGGCTGGAGATTAATGTTGGGACGGTCATCATATCTGCCATGAAGAGAGCCCAACTACACCAGGGCCACAGGTATGGATTCGGGGGATTAATCACCACCTTTCTCCGGGGCCTCGACGTTGAGGAAGAGGCTTTGGATTACATCCCGCAGTTGGAGCGGAGGGCCCTTGACGTGACCAAAACAAGGCCCCCGACACCACACACGGGCCAGTGCTAACGCTTGGCGAGCAACATGCTCGTGACGACCAGTACATGGCACGGATGTTTGGAATGCAAATGCTCCAGCTTCAGATCGGTGGGAGACCAGCCACAGAGGAGGAGTTATGGCAGCTCGAGCTGGATTACCCATTTGGCGAAAACGCCAGGGCTCTATGCCGAGTGGGGCCAGCCTTTGTAGAGCCCACTGACGATGACGTCCCCACAGATGAGGAGACACGTCGGGAGGACTCCGATGTGGAGTCCGAGGACGACGATGGAGGTGACCCGGACATGGGCGATGAGGCAGCACCACCTGATGAAGAAGTTGAATATTTTGACTAATCAGGGAGTTCCACCACCCAATTTTGTGATTTTTAATTTTTGTGAACACTGGGGACAGTGTTCGATTTAAGTGTGGGGTGGGGAGTAGCTAGGTGCTGGGGCTGGGCTAGTTTGCTTGTATGCTTTCCTCTGTTTTGTATGTATGTTTCCCTGTGTTTGTGAATATCAAACTATTCTGTATCTGTACAGATTTGTGGTATTGATGTGTGTTGTGGAATGTTGTTGTTGCCAGCTAAGTCTGTAAATCTGTAAAAATTTTGTAAATATTTTCTTATTTCTTATGTTTTTTTCCTCTATCGAAATGATCGATATTTTTAAAATTTTGCGAAACTATTTTGTTCATATTAAAATATTTTGTAAATATTTTTCTATCGAAATGATCGATGTTTTGCAAAATTTTTCGATTTTTAATTTGGGGTTTCTCGGAGTTTGTTTTCGGTTCTTTTACCGAGAATAGTCCCATTGAACCGACGTCATAGTTAGTGACCGTCCCCTATGATGGATGGATGACGACCGTCTTAAGGGAAATGTAGTCGGTAGGAGTAGATATTTTAATTTATTTTCAATTTTTTCTTTGGTGGATTGCATCACGGAACCTGTAGTTACTATATGATTGTGAAATGTTGGTTGCGTGTTGTACTTGATATTCAAAATGCAAAAGTGATTCGTATGAAAGCATGCAGTTTTGTAAATATGTTGAGATACCTAGGCTGTAGAGTTCGATTCGGTGTGATGAGGCTTAATTTTTGAATTCATGTAATTAGCTAATTAAAGAGTCTATGAATGCATCTTGAGTTGAGCATGTGCATGAAGTATGAAGTGAGGTATTGTTATTCCATTCTATTGTGAAGTGTCTAGAACTTGCCTGGTGTGTGTACAAAACGAAATGAAGGAGGTGTAGTGTTGGAAAGGATGTAGGCATTTCTTTGTTCTAACCGAGAGTTTCTATTTTTTTCTTGTCATACTCTCCTTTTTATGTGATTGTATACCCTAGTCAGCCCGTTGAGCCTTTAGCCTATTATTTCTTTCTTTTGTCCAAAATTTGTATAAACTGAGCTTAATTCTTTCTTTTCATTAGCTGTAAAGTCTATACAAAGCTCTTAAGCGCTTAAGAAGAACAAAAAATTTTCCCAAAGTGTCAAAGAGTGAGAATGGTGAAAAGAAAAAGAAAAGCAGAGTGAGGAGAGAAAAGAAAAAGGTTGAAGGTGCACTTGTTATGATTAAATGACAATGAAGGTGCATGAAAAACCTTTGTGTCGTGTCAAGTGTGCTTGATGAAATGGGCCATACTAAAGTAAACCATCATGAATGGATTGATGAAAAAAAAAGGGAAAAGAGAGAAACAATGTCCATGAGTTGATGGGAATGTGTTGAAAAGGCGCTTAAGGATGCTAGTGACTATTATTGGCTAATCCAATATATACTAGTTCCATAGCTTCCATTACAACCCATTAAAGTCCTACGTGATCTTACATTGCATTTCTTTATATTAGTGGAGTAATACACTAAGGGCAAGCTTATGGGTCATGACATGATGCATGTGAATTCTTTTGGAAGAGAGAGTGAAATTAATTTTTACATGCCCCTACTTGAATGTTTGTGTGTCACATGAGCAAAAAGGGGAAGATTCTCTTGAGTTGTGAGGGCACATGCTTGATGAAAGATTGATTTTCGTGTCGGATATCTTGATTAGCTGATTTGCATGAGTTTGCCGATATCGAGAGTCGATTCTTAAAGTCTAGGAAGTTTAATGTATTAAAGGTCATTGCATTTTTAAGACCATGCATGTTTTCTTGATGATTTGCAATATTGAATGATCGGTATGACCGTAGCTCAAATTGTCGCACCATAGTGGCGAAGGTTGGGATGTAATTTGCATGAATTGTGTGTTTGTTGTTCGAGGACGAACAAGGATTTAAGTGTCGGGTAAGTGATCTTGGGCAGATTTATATGCCCAAGTGATACTCAAACGTATCATTTTTGCCTTGTTTATCTAGCAATATGTATACATTTTCATGTAATTGGTAATAAAATGTGAATTTATACTAACCAACATGATTAGCATTGTTTTGTAGGTAAAATGTGATTTTGAGGAGCTAAAATGCATGTTGGAGCAATATCGGAGTTGGACTTGGAAGCGAGCACGGAAAAGGCATTGGACTGCACAATATAAAGGGGCTCCGCGATGGAGCCGTGTCACGCTACCATCGCGGAGGCACTCTGCCTGGAGGGTGAAATATTAGTCAAATTCCAGTGGAGCCTCGCGACAGCTCCGTGGCACGGAGGCAAGACTCCGCGTTGCATGTCGTGCCACGTTGAAGCTTTATTCCCGGACCCCAAATTTCCAGAGAGGGTCCGCGTCCACGCTGTGTCAGGGAGGCAGTGCTCCGCGATGCACTCCGTGACACGTTGCTTGTTATTCCGGGAAAAATTCCCACTAGTATAAATAGAACACTTAGGCTTATTTTTAATGAATTCAGACTTGGTGGAGCAAGGTCGTGGGTTACAGGCAGTTGAGGGACGAAAAAGTTCAGGGTTTTTCTCTCTTTCTTTCTTCTTTCACTCAATTGTTTGTATGATTAACACTTGTTTTAGGATGATTAATCCACAAATGAGTGGCTAATTCCCTTCCTTGTTGAGGTTATGAACATTTGTGATGAATTTTGATTATTGAATTATATGGTTTTTCATCTTCTTCTTCCATGTTGTTCTATTAATTCTTGTTTCTACTGCATTGGTGTGTGGCCGACATTAATGTACATCTAAAAAGTCCGATTTCACTCGAGAGAGCACGAAATTGGAAAGTTGTGAATTAATAGGGTATTGTTCTTAACTTGATTTGGGAAAATTGAGTTTTGATGTGCTTTCCTGATAGAAATATACTTGAAAGCCGTATTAGTCAATTTAGGAACCGGAATTGTATTTCTAGGTCATGAATTGCATTTGATCACAGAAATGTAGACGGATGGTTTATGATTCTTAAGTGAAATTAAATACGAGAGTTTTAATCTCTAGGCTAATGTTCTTGGCTAGCAACTGGAAGAGAAAGATTAACCAATTTATGATTATAATCAAGTTCATTACATGTTCTTAACCTTGGCATGCTCATAACCATAGTTTAAATTCAAAGTAGATAATTGTTAGTAGTTTTAGTACATACTTTATAAAACAAACTTTTCAATTGTTGGTTACGTTGTTGTCAGCATATATAGAAGTGAGATAGAATATAGTATACTTAAGCAATTTTTACTTATCCAGAGTCTCCTTGGATCGATACTTGGCTTACTTAAGCCACTTACTACTTGTTTGACCATGTGCACTTGCGGGTCTGTTTTATAACCCCAACCAAAGTACCGAACATTCATGCCATGGGTCGACTTGCAGTCTCTCAAGGCTCCTTGTCCCATGTTGTGATCAAGGTCTATGTTTGGATCGTGACTTTTTTATAATATGGTGCTATCTCATGTTGCACTTCATTTTTCCCATTTTCCTTCTGTCAACCCCCAAACTTAGGCTTTTGCCTCATGTTTCCCTTTTCTATTCTCCCACTCTTGGGACTTCAAGTATCATTTTTTGCATTTCTTCTCAAAACTAGCACTTGGGAGGATGGGTGCAAAAAAGGAATTGCAAAAGGAGTAATAGGGTTGTAATGTGGTTTTCAAGGAAAATGCTTAAAGGCTCAACATTGGCTAGGAAGGATTCATGCTCAAGGAGGTTACATGGGTAAAGTAGCTATCAAAATAAAGCCTAAAAATCATCTTCTAAGTGCAGCTACATCTAGAATTTCGCCTTGAGTCACCCTTGGGGCAATGTTCTAGGCAATCATTCACGCAAGAGAATTAAACTAACACCTTTCCCATAAAGCATAACCCTCCAAGGGGTTCACACCACTTTAATCACCACATCAAGAGTAATAAAAGAATATCATATGAATCAATAAGCGAAACAAAGAATGTGCAACTTATGACAAAAGAGTACTCAACTTTCACATTCAAATACCCCTTCCTTTCTCATAATTCATTGCTTTCATTGTTGTGCCATTTATGAAAATTTTTCTGGTGGTATCTCTCAGAAGCCATTGCAATCATGGACTTAAAAAGAACTTTTAAGTCAGCATTTTCCCTTAGTAAAGTCACCTGTCAATCCATCATTGGAAATGCCACTTGGTTAAACTATAAAAGAAGAAAAAAGAATATCGCTCCTTCGGAAAGAACCGTGGCATAAAGAAAATCCTTGGAGTTTATTCACTAACTACTATAGGCCAACAACAAGATTAATCTGTAGCACAAAATGCAGCCCAAAATAACTAACCAAAGGCAGTCACAATAGCAACAACAACACACGACAACATCAACAACATTTAGCCATTTTCTCAACTAGTTTTCACTAACTTTTGAGGGAGACACAAGAGGAAATTTTTACCTTAGTTTTACTATAATTCTTCCGCTAGATATGAAATATAATTCCAGAAAAAGAAACAGCCAAAAAGCCTAAGGAAAACAAGCAAAACTTAGCTCACAAACAGTCAATTGGCAATTCATTTAGCTGCCAATATCCAGACTTTCTCTTTGCAATTTGAGAGGTTGAAAAGGGGCGAAATCCTTACCTTTCCTCCTGGTTTCAACAACTGCTCAAATATAGATATATAGGCAGTCCTAATAGATTTTGAAACGTATAAAAACTCCTTAAAAACATTGCCAAATTGAGCTCCAAAACAGCCCCTAGCACACTTGGCAAAGTAATCTCAACTTATCTTGTGATTCAGTTGGACTTTGCTTGATGTTCCTCCTTGATTTTCTTTGTACTAGCTGCTGGAATTGAGAGAGAAATTGAATCCTTAGCAAGCTGGTCAATTTAGATTTAGATGAAAATGTTTTCTACTAGTGAAAAATCATATTTTAAGTAAATAAGGGAGTGGAGGCGCTAGGGCGTCATGCCCGCGTAACCGCTCGGGTTGCTTCGGTAAAATGCCCATAACTTCTTACTTTGAACTCCAATTGACAAGTAATTTGATGTTCTAATTTATTATTCATTTAAAGTGGACTCTTACTTATGAACTTCACATACTCTTTGGTTTCCGTTCGTACATATTTCCCTTGTCATCTACGACCAATATACAACTTGTACTTTCCTTAACCTAGCATACAAACATCAAATAATCACCAAAAATTTTCTGGGGTGTTATATTCCCCCCCCCCCCCTTAGGAACATTCATACCAGAATAGAAATTAATTTCACTTAATATGCTTCAAAATAGATACTCAGTAACTTATATATCAAACACATACCTTGACATCACATGAACATCGTAAATAGGTGAGATTATTTCTTTTTTCATTTCCTCCTCAGCCTCCCAAGTCACATCCTCAATGTTATTACTTCACCACAATACTTTAACTGAAGCGACTTCTTTGGTTTGAAGTTTCCTGACTTGCCGGCCAAGAATAGCAACTAGGACCCCGGTGTAGGTCATCTCCTAAAAAATTCGGATATCATAGATAGGCATAACACAGGTTGGGTATCCTGTACACTTTAGCAACATCAATACATGAAATACTAGGTGGATTGCCGCTAGCTCTGGTGGCAACGCCAAATCATAGGCTACTTTGCCTATCTTGTGGATAACTCTGTAGGCCCAACAGCTTGCCTTTTTGGCCAAATTGCATGACGCCTTTCATAGGTGACGCTTTCAAGAAGACCAAATCATCAACAGCAAACTCCAACACTCGACAGCGTACATCCGCATAAGACTTCTGCCTGCTCTGGGCCGTCTGGAGGCAATCTCTAATAAATTTCACCTTGTCAATAGCCTGCTTCACTATGTCTTACCCTAATAACTTTGCCTCACTTAGTTCAAACCAACCCACTGGTGACCTGCACTTTCGCCTATATAAAACTTCATATGGGGCCATCTGAATACTCGCCTGGTAGCTATTTATAGGCAAACTCAATCAAAGAAACATGATCATCCCAGCTTCCGTCAAAATCTACAACACAGGCACGCAGCATATCTTCAAGCGTCTGAATGGTGCATTCAGCTTGTCCGTCTGTATGAAGATGAAATACGGTACTTAGGCTTACCTGAGTGCCCAGGCCTTTTTGGAAAGACTTTAAGAATTTTGCTGTGAACTGGGTAGCTCTATCAGAAAAAATGGATAAGGGGACACCATGTAGGTGAACTATCTCCTGTATATAAAGCCTATCATAATCCGTTGTAGCATGTGTGGTCTTAACTAGCAAGAAGTGAGCTAATTTAGTCAATCTATCAATTATTAAGCAGATAGAATCATACTTCCTACTCGTTCGAGGCCATTTTTAATAAAATCCATATTAATCACCTCCCATTTCTAGGCTGGAATTTCTATATCCTGCACTAGACCTACAGGCCTCTGGTGCTCAACCTTCACCTTCTGGCAATTGGGACATTGAGTCACAAGAAC
Organism: Datura wrightii; assembly: GCA_035772735.1. Lineage (NCBI taxonomy): Eukaryota > Viridiplantae > Streptophyta > Magnoliopsida > Solanales > Solanaceae > Datura > Datura wrightii. The sequence continues at coordinate 121,341,210 of JASDFA010000016.1, forward strand.
GGTGATGTCCTTTTTCATGCCATTCCACCAATATAGTTGTCTCAGGTCACAATACATCTTTGTACCACCTGGGTGTACTAAATATCGAGAATAATGAGCATCATTCATAATCTGTTCCTGTAGTTCACCCATATTAGGTACACATATATGACGCTGGTATATAAGAAATCCATCGGGTGAACAATCAAATAGGCTCTGGTATACTGTCACTCAGTAAGATTAAATTTGCATCATCATATCGTCGTTGCTTAACTTCCGCTACCAAGGATGTTTCTGCTGTGTTTTTGACAATAATACCCCCATCTTTGACATCTAGTAACAGAATATATATGTGAGTCAACCACTGTAGGTATTCATCATTTTAATCATGTCAACCTGAATATGACTCAAGCTACCCATAGACTTGCGACTTAGCGCATCAGCTACAACATTTTCCTTGCTCGGATGATACAGAATGCTAACATCATAATTTTTCAACAATTCTAACCACCTTCTCTGGCATAAATGCAACTCCTTCTGCTAAAACAAATACTGGAGGCTCATATGATCTATGAAGATATCAACATGTACACCGTATAAGTAGTGGTGCCAAATCTTCAATGAAAATACCACTTCGGCCACTCAAGACCATAGGTAGGATAATTTTGCTAGTTCTTCGTCAACTCTCTAGAGGCATAAGCAATGACCTTTCTATGTTGCATCAGAACACAACCTAGCCCAACTCTCGAAGAATCACAATAGACCACATAACCCTTGACACCCTCTAGAAGAGTCAGGAAAGGTGTTGAAGTTAGCCTATCCTTCAACTCCTAAAAACTTCACTTCATGCCTCTGTCCACTGAAACCTTCCACAAATCAGCGATAATAACTTGCTAACCCCAGAAAGCTGCGAACCTCTGTAGGATTCAAGGGTCTGGGCAACCTCTTTACTACCTCTATCATCTGACTATCCACTCTTATACCTTCAGCTATAATTAAATGACCAAGAAAAGCCACTGATGTTAGCCAAAATTCACTCGTAGAAAATTTAGCATACAACTTCTGCTCTTGCAGAGTCTGTAACATAATTCTCTAGTGATCTGCTCGCTCAGTCTCTGATCATAAATAAATCAGGATGTCATAGACAAAGACAATCATGAATACATCAAGGAAGGGCCTGAAAAACCTATTAATCAAATCCATAAAGGCTGCTGGGGCATTAGTAAGCCCAAATGAGAACACTAAGAACTAATAATGGCCATATCTTGTTCTGAAGGCATTGTTAGGGTTGTCAACATCCCTAATCCGTAACTAATGGTACTTAGATCTCAAGTCAATCTTTGAGAAGCATCTGGCACCCTATAATTGACCAAACAGGTCATCAATCCTGGGAAGTGCATATTTTTTCTTAATTGTAACCTTATTTAGCTGCCTATAGTCAATACAAATTCATAACAACACATCTTTCTTTCGCACAAAGAGCACTGGTGCACCCCAAGGAGATACACTAGGTCGAATGAATCCCTTCTCAAGCAAATCTCTCAACTTCTCCTTTCAAATACTTTAGCTCTACTGGAGCTATTCTATATGGAGGGACCGATATAGGCTGAGTATCTAGAAATAGATCAATAGAAAAATCTATCTCCCTTTAAGGAGAAATTCCAAGAAAATCCTCTTGAAAGACCTCAGGGAACTCATTTACAATAGGAATTGACTGGAGAGTCACAGGCTCACATTCCAAGTTTCCTACCCGAACCAAGTGAGAAATACAACCTTTGGATATAAGCTTCTGAGCCTTAAGGTATGAAATACACTTACCGGATTTCTTGAGTGTCCGAGTTTATTTATGGCATGAAACAACTCGCAATATGGGTCTAGCTTATTGATACGTTCGAGAAAACTCTACCTTTAGGCATAGCGGCATTACCTTTCCATTCCCAGACTGGCTCGCTGGGAAAATGGAATTTGACACTTTAGCTTTGTAATCAATAGTAGCATAACATTCAACCAACCAATCCAAACTGATAATGACATAAAAATCAACCATTTCAAGCTCAACTTGATCAGCTAAGGTTGATCTATCACATACCAATACTACACAGTTTTGGTAAACTCATCTAGCTGACACAAATTCTTCAATTGGCATAGAAACAACAAGTAGTATAGATGATAACTTAGGCACTCTCTCAAACTAACTCGAAACCAATGATGTAACATAAGAGAGTGTAGAACCAGGATCAACTAAGACATATACTGCATGAGAATAAATAATCAAAGTAGTTGTAACAATATCAGGTGAGGCCTCCTGGTCTTGTCGACCTCCCAAAGCATAAAATTGATTCTGGGTTGCCCCAGAAGTACAAGCCTCTTTCCCTTTGCCTCTGCCATGGCCTGCAGTTAGCTGATGATCAGGTTTGGGAGGTCTAACAAAGGATGAAAAAGCAACCGCTGATCGCGCCTGATCCACCCCGACCCTATCTGAATAATCCCTCATAAAGTGCCCATAACAATATCATACATTCTTCCCTTGATGAGACTGACCTGAATGAGATTTCCCACAGTGAGGACAAGGCAGCAATGGTGGTTGCCTCTGCCTCACCCACTCCTGTTATCGAGAGATAGATGGAGCTGAGCTGTGGTCTCTTCTCTGTCCTTGAAACTGAGGTATGATACTCCCTACAGGCCTAACTGGCAACCTGGATGACTAAGCCCATGGGTTACGTTGCAGCCCTCTATAAGGATCCACAGTCCTAGCTCTCTTTCGTTGCTCCTACTATCTCTGAGTATCTTGTAACTGATGAATCAAATCCTACGCTCTCTGGGCGAAAGCCTAAATTTGTTAAATGTGCATATGCTCCTGAGTAGATACTCCCAAACAATCTCGAGCTATATGAAGCCCCAACCCTAAAACGAACCAATGAACTCTATCCTCCATCGTCTTAACCATGTGTGGAGCATACCTGGCAAGATAATTAAACCAAAGACAATACTCATGCACACTCATATTGTCACGCCCCACCTTGGGAGGCATGACTGGCACCTGGTGCCCTACTAGGACCTGAGCTACTGAGCTGACTGAGCCTAAGCACCTCTGGTGCAGGGCTGGCTCTAACTGAAGTATCAATAAAACAACGGGCTATATAGCGGCTGTAAATACAACCCCCGGCTGACAAGGCCTATAGCCACCGATGAAAATAAACAGCTAACCAGAGACAAGAAAACATAGGGAGTCCTATGCCGGCCAACAAGACCTCCATGATATCTAGTTATAACTATAGGGTAAAACCAGATACTAAACTGAGCTATGACCGATAAGGCCATCAATCAACAGCGACACAAGGCCTCACACGGCTGATATCAACTAACCACAAGGAAATAATACGATCTGCAAGCCTCTACGAGTAATAAGATGGTTGGGAAAGGGCCCTGGCCTACCCATATTGTACAAACAAAAGAAATAAACATCTATCACAAAAGCTCCAAAAAAAAGGAGTTGATGGCTTTATACGGAAGACTGGAACTACGAGGGACCTGGTCCTCATCTATTTGCACCTGCAGGAAAGTAATGCAACGCCCCAGAAGAGGGCATCATTACCACAGGTACCAAGTATGTAAAGCAGTAACTTTAAATAAATGAAAGTAAGGAAATAGAGCCGACAAAAACTGATGTAAAGGAAACGGACTAAAAATAACTGAAGTAGTGATATCAAGACTAAACAAAATTGTGATAAAAAGGGTGCTCGGTGCTTTGGTAGGGGTTAAAAACCGACACACAAGTGCATGTGGTCAAACAAGTAATAAAGTGGCTAAGTAAGCCAAGTATCGATCCAAGGAGACTCTGGATAAGTAAAATTGCTTAAGTATACTATATTCTAGTTTACTTCTAATTATGTTGACAACAATGTAACCAAAAGTTAAATAATTTTGTTTATAAACTATATACTAAAACTATTAACAAATATTTACTTGAATTGAAACTATGGATAAGAGCATGCCAAGGTTAAGAACAAGTAATGAATTCGATAGTAATCATAATTCGGTTATTCTTCTCTTCATGTTGCTAGCCAAGAACATTAGCCTAGAGATTAAAACTCTCGTATTTAATCTCACTTTAGAATCATAAACCATTCGTCTACATTTCTGTGATCAAATGCAATTTATGACCTAGCAATACAATTCCGGTTCCTAAATTGACTAATACGGCTTTCAAGTATATTTCTATCAGGAAAGCACATCAAAACCCAATTTTCCCAAATCAAGTTAAGAACAATACCCTATTAATTGACAACTTTCCAATTTCTTGCTCTCTCGAGTGAAATTGGACTTTTTAGATGTACATTAATGTTGGCCACACACTAATGCAGTAAGAACAAGAATTAATAGAACAACATGAAAGAAGAAGATGAAAAACCATATAATTCACAATCAAACTTCAATACACATGTTCAAAACCTTAGCAAGGAAGAGAATTAGCCACTCATTTGTGGATTGATCATCCTCAAATGAGTGTAAATCATATGTACAATTGATTGAAAGAAGAAAGAAAGAGAGAAAAACCCTTAGCTTTTTCGTCCCTCAACTGCTCCTAACCCACGTCCTTGCTCCACCAAGTCTCCCTTCTGAAAAATAAACCTAAGTGTGCTATTTATATTAGTAGGAATCTTTCCCGGATTAACAAGAAACGTGTCACGGAGTGCATCGCGGAGCACGGCCTCCGTGACACGCTACAAACGCGGAGGCTCTCTGGAAAATCACCCGAAATCGGCCCAGGCAGCACCTTGCCGCGTTGGCAACGTGTCACGCTGCCTGGGCAGCGCGTTGTAGCCCCATGGTCGCGGAGTCCACCTGCCGTGGCACGTTGCCAACGCGCAGGTGGGCTGTTTTGAGCGGCCTGCCTGCCGTGGCACCTTGTCGACGCGCCGGTGGGCTGTTTTGTGCCTCTTCCTTGCCGACGTTCGCGTGTTAATTCCGTTTCCAAGCTTCTATTTCACCAACTCATGGATTAGTTACTCAAACATCATCAAAACCTACAAAACAAAGGCTAATCATGTTGGTTAGCACATATCTCCACATTATATAAAATTATATGAAAATGTATACAATAACTTAGATAAACAAGACTAATTGAAGTAATAAAGAGTATCTCAGGCATATATTTTTGCCCGTTATCACAACCCCACACTTAAAGCCTTGTTCGTCCTCGAACAACCTTTTACATATCATGCAAATGGAGACTCCTACATAACTAATTTAGCAAGATAATTCAGGTTACGGCTATAATGATTACGTAAGATACAAGCTAAAAATAGAGCATGCCTGATTTGATCATTGAAATGAAGTACAACCATGTTAAGACTTCTTAACCTCAAGAATCGACTCTCAATTTTAGCAAACTCATGCAAATCATCTGATTAAGAAATCCCACATGAAATATATCCTTCTTTCAACATATGCCCCTCACGGAAAGAGAGTTACCCAATCACACGCAAAAACAATTTTTTACATCACAACATGTGTGGGTACATGAATAGAATTACGCTCACTCTCACAAAGAATTCACATGCATTATGTAATGACCCATAAGCTTGCCCTTAGTGTTTTATTCCACTAATATAAGGATGTGTGAATGTAAGATCAAGTAGGACTTTTTAGGTTGTAATGTAACTCAGGTGCGGGTAGGTACTATTATGATAAGTAATAGTGACTATCTTTCCTAAGCGCTTTTAATACATCACGCCTTCATTACAAACTTCCCTTCCCTCACTTCACCTTTTTTCTCCTTTTAGTTTTCTTTTTCCTCTTTTGTTCCCCCATTTCTTTCGACACTTTTAGCTTATTAGTAAGGAGTACTTAAGCAATATGTTTCATTCATTCCTTTTCTTACTCCCTACTAATAACCAACCATTTTCACACAAATGCACCTTTTTCCTTTTCTCAACTATTACAATTGCTACTTTCCCTTTCTTTTCATTTTTATCACTCCTTTACTCTTCCGGATTTTTCCTTTAAGCGCTTAGGAGTTTTGGATCAAATTCAAGGCTAATGAAAGAAAAAGGATTAAGCTTATGTTGCAGCTGTCAAAGAATAGGCTCAAGGCTCAATGGGGTTAACTAGGATTAATTTTTCAAGGTAGGTATAATGAGGGATAAAAAGTTGGTTCATTCAAAGAAATGCCTATATCATTTCCTCCAATTCACATCCTTCATTTCGTTTTATAAACACACCAGGCAAGATCTAGACAATCCACAATAGCACGGAATACTCAAAAACCTTACATTCATGGCACATGCTCAAATCAAGACACAATCAGTAGACTCTTACTCAGCTAATCACAAGAATTTAGAATTAAGCTTCCATCATATTGAGTCAAATTCAAGAGCCTAAGTGTCTCAAACAAAGTTATACACTTGCATGCTTCATACTGAACATACTTGCATCTTACAACCATGTGTAGCACATAAAAAGAACATCAAGCACCAATTAGTTATGGTTTCAAAAACCATCCTACTGACTAATTTTCCTCAAGACGGTCGTCATCCATCCATCGTCGGAAACAGTCCCTAACTATGACTAAAAACACTATATACAGACAAAGGAAAGAAAGAAAAAGAAAAAAAAAATTAAAATTTTTTTATTCTCCGGTTCAAAGACCCCCCCCCCCCCCCCGTCAGAAAAGAACCGAAAAGAAAAACCAACGGGTGATGAAGTCATGCTTAATCCACAAAAATTTTTCAAATTTTTCAAATTTTCTCACCAACTTTTGCACAAGCATTACATTCACCAAAATCGTTAAGCACATAAAATTTTGAAATTTCCCTTGAAATTTCCCTCACCCCACACTTAAATCATGCTATGTCCTCATAGCATCAAATTAAAATTTACAAAGGGTGAGAATACTCCCTGAGGCCTTTAGGTTTAGCTAACAGCATGCATTTCTTCGACTTTGCACAAGTGGGTGGTCAACCCCACACTTTTTCTCTTCCATGCTTGTTAGCTTCCTCCTCCACGGTTACTCAGACTTCCCCTCCATCTGTGCTTAACTTTCCACCAAAACAACACAAGATGAAAATAAACAAAAATTAACTCAATTGCAAGAAATTAAAATGGTACCTGTGGTACCCTTGTGTTGCCTCCCAAGCAGCGCCTAATTTTACGTCGCGGCACGACGTACCAAGTTTCACCACTTTTTCCTCCACCTTGAGGATATGAATCTCACCCCTAATTTCTTTTCTAATTTCCTCTTATGCTCTAGGGGTGGTGGTGAAAAATTGTAAGCACCAACCAGTAGATGTTTTCTTTTGAACCTATTGGCCCCTATGTAAGCGAAGTCATTTTGTCTCTCTGAGTTAGCAAATTTCAGAATATATGGGGCTTGGTCCTCCTCTAGACATTTCTCTATAAACTTGGAAGACTCTATTTCTATGTTGTCAACCAAACTTAACATTGAAAAATGCATAGAGTGTGGTTTAATACACCTCAACTCTGAAATTGCTTTGTACTTGACTTCCTTACTTGTGTACACCTTTTCAACATCGACATCTATTTCTCCATTAAGGTCAAATGGGAGATATTCTTTTTCTTCTTCCATGAATGGAATTTCTATAGGTATGAGCCGATCACGGAGACACTCAAGAGATTCTAATTGTTGGGCTTCATCCAAAAATTCACCCTTGTATTCCTCTTGTAGTTCCTCTTGAATATCGGCTAAAACTGTCACCTGCGAATTATCACAAGCTTCAGCCTCAGCACACATCTCTGTGAGTTTGACGCTCATCCTGCTTACAGCCTCTGCATTCTCCTTTGGCTGAATTATCAATTCTGCCACCGACTCCTTCATTGCTTCTGATTGCTCCAGGAGTTGTCTCATCATGTCCTCTATTTGAACTTGGCGTCCCAAGTCCTCATTTTCAACATGCCTATATTCAGCAAAAACAACAAAAGGATCATAGTAGGGGCTTGGGGGAGGGGAATATGCCTTTGGACAATCACCCCAATGGCCATATTGACACCCACATATATTGCACGTGTTACAGTTTTGCCACAAGTGGGGTCCTCCGCAATTCATGCAAGATTCGCCGAAATATGCGTATCCACCATTTATATTCCAAGATGTCATGTCAATGAGGGTATCCGAAAGAGAGAAAAATTAAAATGAACAAAGAATTAAAACAAATACTAAGACCAAGTTGTCAACACTTAAGAAAATAAAACAAAAATATAGTAAATTTACACTTAACACAATTTCACAAATCGCCTAGCCTCCCCAGCAACGGCGCCAAAAACTTGCTCGGTGCTTTGGTAGGGGTTAAAAACCGACACGCAAGTGCATGTGGTCAAACAAGTAATATAGTGGCTAAGTAAGCCAAGTATCGATCCAAGGAAACTCTGGATAAGTAAAATTGCTTAAGTATACTATATTCTAGTTTACTTCTAATTATGTTGACAACAATGTAACCAAAAGTTAAATAATTTTGTTTATAAACTATATACTAAAACTATTAACAAATATTTACTTGAATTGAAACTATGGATAAGAGCATGCCAAGGTTAAGAACAAGTAATGAATTCGATAGTAATCATAATTCGGTTATTCTTCTCTTCATGTTGCTAGCCAAGAACATTAGCCTAGAGATTAAAACTCTCGTATTTAATCTCACTTTAGAATCATAAACCATTCGTCTACATTTCTGTGATCAAATGCAATTTATGACCTAGCAATACAATTCCGGTTCCTAAATTGACTAATACGGCTTTCAAGTATATTTCTATCAGGAAAGCACATCAAAACCCAATTTTCCCAAATCAAGTTAAGAACAATACCCTATTAATTCACAACTTTCCAATTTCTTGCTCTCTCGAGTGAAATTGGACTTTTTAGATGTACATTAATGTTGGCCACACACTAATGCAGTAAGAACAAGAATTAATAGAACAACATGAAAGAAGAAGATGAAAAACCATATAATTCACAATCAAAATTCAATACACATGTTCAAAACCTTAGCAAGGAAGAGAATTAGCCACTCATTTGTGGATTGATCATCCTCAAATGAGTGTAAATTATACGTACAATTGATTGAAAGAAGAAAGAAAGAGAGAAAAACCCTTAGCTTTTTCGTCCCTCAACTGCTCCTAACCCACGTCCTTGCTCCACCAAGTCTCCCTTTTGAAAAATAAACCTAAGTGTGCTATTTATATTAGTAGGAATCTTTCCCGGATTAACAAGCAACGTGTCACGGAGTGCATCACGGAGCACGGGCTCCGTGACACGCTACGAACGCGGAGGCTCTCTGGAAAATCACTCGAAATCGGCCCAGGCAGCACCTTGCCGCGTTGGCAACGTGTCACGCGGCCTGGGCAGCGCGTTGTAGCCCCATGGTCGTGGAGTCCACCTGCCGTGGCATGTTGCCAACACGCAGGTGGGCTGTTTTGAGCGGCCTGCCTGCCGTGGCACCTTGTCGACGCGCCGGTGGGCTGTTTTGTGCCTCTTCCTTGCCGACGTTCGCGTGTTAATTCCGTTTCAAAGCTTCTACTTCACCAACTCATGGATTAGTTACTCAAACATCATCAAAACCTACAAAACAAAGGCTAATCATGTTTTTTAGCACATATCTCCACATTATATAAAATTACATGAAAATGTATACAATAACTTAGATAAACAAGACTAATTGAAGTAATAAAGAGTATCTCGGGCATATATTTTTTCCCGTTATCAAAGGGTAGGGGTCATACCTGAGAAATGAGGCGTCCTACGGTCTAACTATTAGTAACTAAAGCAACATAAACCTTACCAGGCCCCCATAAGCCGGAAGGTACAATCAGCACAGAACAACCCACCTAGGGCCCCCATTAGCCCTAGTGAGTACATCTCAATCTATATACCCCTATCCTGGTCATACTGAGTCAACTACCATCTATAAGCATCCTTACAGTCCCCTGGGTCTGCAGCTGGGCTCGCTCGACCCCTGACTATGGTTGTGCCTGAGTCCGGAGGACTCTTGATATCTACACCCCAGGCGTAAGCACGCAGCAGGGGTGTGTATAATACCAACCATGGAAAATATGAGGATATGGATCCCCATATTTGCCCCTTGCGGATGGCATGCCGCTCCATAGAACGACGTATCCTCACCGCTGGCAGGCGAGTCAAAAAAGCAATTAACCCTGGGGCGGTCACAGAAGCTATAAAGGTATAATCCATCCCAAAACAATACAATTAATAAGTCTCAACTAACAACAACTACTAAACATGATAACATACTCCTGACATACTTTACTGGGATTCATACTAGATTACTATGCTGAAGAAGCTAACTTGCCGATAGAAAATGCCATAACATACCTCGTTCGCTATTTACCGATTAACTAGCGAGGTTTGGCTGGTATTCAACTGGTCTTCCACCTGTAATCGTATTAACAAAAGAATAGGGCTAACTTTATTACTTTATTTGAAGAAAACAATAACTTATATATATATACTGACTATACTTCAACTTATCAAAAGATGATCAAAAACTCATAATTTCTGAGGAATCTATAAGGGAGAACTGCTTACTTTAATCTTGGGATCGTATTGAGATTAGTTTGGAGCAATTCCAACAACTTTGGCTCGGCGGAATGATGATTCGTCAGGCGAATTTCACGAAACTAACTCCGTAGAAATGCTCCCTGCAGCCTTATACTTCGATTCCCGAAGTTAATTTGAATCTGGACGGCGTTTAGCGGCGTAATTGGATGAAAATAATAATTCTCCTTCGCCTCTATTCTTTGCTAGTCGAGTTATGTATGAAAAATAACATGAAATCTAAGGGTGAGGCCTATATATACTTGAATTATAATACAAGGCAACATGGCACGTTGCTCAATGCGCTGATTCTACTCCGTGCCACGTTGGCTAACGCGTTGATTCTTCTCCGTGCCACTTTGCCCCTCTGGACAGCTTGGTTCAGCCTCCTCTCGCAAAATCCCAACTTGGCACTTGTTTGGCCTTTCCCCGGGCCCTTTCCTCATATGTATGGCACTCTAAAACTCTCAACCAACATACAAATAAGCCGACTAAACGTTAGACAATTACGGGGTGTAACATCCTTCCCCCCTTAAGAACATTAATCCTCGAATGTTAACTTCTGCTTACAAGAACTTTAAGTTGCAATTACTTATTCTGGAAAAATTTCGGTAGAGTCTCCCCTGTAATATGGACTATCCAAAAACCCTGAAACACAGAAAAGTCCAATATAGGTACTCCACACAATACTATGGTATTCATTTCAGAATATATTGAAGTCAACTACACCATATATACAGGTGTATAATGCAACTTATGAAACAACAATAACAACATACCTCTGGCTGCCCAATCTGACTAAGTATGAAATTACTAAGGATATCTGGTTTTCATATGGTCTTCTGCCTCCCAGGTCATCTCCTCTCGGTTCTTATTTTTCCATAATACTTTAACAGAAGCGATATCTTTAGTTCTCAGTCTACGAATCTGCCGGTCTAGTATGGTTACTGGAGCTTCTTCATAAGATAACTCCTTAGTGACTTGGACATCTTAGACTGGAACAATCCGGGAGGGATCTGCTATGCACTTCTTCAGGATTGATACATGAAAGACTGGGTGAATGGATTCAAATTCTGGAGGTAAATCCAATTCATAAGCCACCTGGCCTATCCTTCGGCGAATCTGATAAGGTTCAATAAACCTCGGGCTGAGCTTACCTTTCTTAGAAAATCTCATCACAACCTTCATCAGTAAAACCTTTAAAAATACCCAGGTATCCACATTAAACTCTAGGTTCCTTCGCCGCATATCAGCATAAGATTTCTGGCGGCTCTGAGCAGTCAGTAGACGTTCCCTGATAAGCTTTACTTTCTCTTCTAACTGACGAATAATGTATGGCCAAATCAATGCTGATTCTCCTACCTCAAGCCAACCAGCTGGAGATCTGCACTTCCGCCCATACAACGCTTCATAAGGTGCCATCTGAATTGCTAAATGATAATTGTTATTATAGGAAAATTCAATAAGCAGTAGATGTTCATCCCATCCGCCTCAAAAATCTAGCACACATACCAGTAACATATCCTCGGGTGTCTGGATTTTACGTTTTGCCTGCCCGTCTGTTTGAGGATGGAAAGCTGTGCTCAGGTTAACCTGCATCCCCAGGCCCCTCTGAAAAGATTGCCAAAACATAGCTGTAAACTGCGCCCTTCTGTCAGAGATAATTGACAGTGGAACACAATGCAATCGTACTATTTCTCTAATATACAGCTTAGCATAATCTTTGGCTGAAAAGGTCGCCCTTATTGGCAGAAAGTGAGCTGATTTTGTCAACCTGTCAACAATTACCCAGATAGAATCATATTTACTCCTGGTACGGGGTAACCCTACTACAAAATCCATATTACCTGCCTCCCATTTCCATAAAGGCATCGCTATATCCTGTGTCAGTCCGCCTGGTTTCTGATGTTCAGCTTTTACCTATTGGCAATTGGGACATTGAGCTATGAATTCTGCTATCCCTTTTTTCATTCCTGGCCACCAGTAAATCTCTTTTTTCATCATGGTACATCTTTGTCAAACCTGGATGGAGAGAGTAACGGGCATAGTGTACCTCGCCCTTCATTTGCTGGTGAAGCCCTGCCACGTCTGGAACGCAGAGACGATCCCTATATCTCACAATTCCATCCTCGGTTACCTAGAATCTGTCACTTTCCCTCTCTGGACCCTATTTCTGAGCTGAACCAGGCTAGCTAGAATCTTCATAATACCGTTCTTTCACTTCCACAACCAATGATGACACTGTGGTATTATGGATTACCGCTCCATTGTCTCCTGATTCTACTATACGAACGGCTAAACTGGCTAGCTGATGCAATTCTCGGGCCAATTCCTGCTTCTCGGGCTGTAAATATGTCAGGCTTCCCACGGATTTGCGGCTAAGGGCATCTGCTACAACATTGGCCTTTCTAGGTGATATAAAATATTCACATCATAATCCTTTAACAGCTCCAACCAGCGATGCTGTCGTAGATTCAACTCTTTCTGGGTGAAAATATACTGCAGGCTTTTTGGATCAGTGAAAATATCTACGTGGATGCCATACAGGTAGTGTCTCCATATTTTCAAGGCATGAATCACCGCGGCTAACTCCAGGTCATGGGTAAGGTAGTTCTTCTCATGCTTCTTCAGTTGCCTGGAAGCATAGGCAATCACCTTGCCTTGTTGCATAAAAATACATCCTAACCCAACACCCGAAGCGTCACAATACACTGCATAACCCTCTATTCCTTCTGGCAACGCTAGCACCAGTGCTGATGTCAATCTGTCTTTCAGTTCTTGAAAGCTCTGCTCACATGCCTCAGTCCAATGGAATTTTGTTTCCTTCTGCATTAGTTTAGTTAAAGGTGATGCCAAAGTAGAAAATCCTTCCATGAACCTTTTATAATATCTGGCTAACCCCAGGAAACTACGTACCTCGGTCGAAGTGGTAGGTCTAGGCCATGTTTTCACTGCCTCTATCTTCTGTGTATCTACCTGAATACCTGCATCTAACACAATATGGACCAAGAAGTCTATTGAATTCAGCCAAAATTCACATTTAGAAAATTTTGCATATAGCTAGTGATCTCTAAGAATCTGGAGAACTATCTGTAGATGATCCCGGTGATCTGCCTCTGAACAGGAATGCACCAGAATATCATAAATAAATACTATCACAAACAAGTCCAAGTATGGTCTAATAATGTTGTTCATCAGGTTCATGAACACTGCTAGGGCATTTGTTAGTTCGAAGGACATGACTAGAAATTCAAAGTGGCCATATCTTGTCCTGAAAGCAGCCTTTGAAATATCTATTTCACGAACCCGAACCTGATGATATCCGGACCTTAAGTCAATCTTTGAAAAATACCTTGCCCCCTGTAGCTAATCAAATAGGTCATCTATTCTGGGAAGCGGGTACGTATTTTTGATAGTGACTTTGTTCAGCTGTCGATAATCTATACACATACGGAGGGAGCCATCTTTCTTCCTCACTAATAGAACTGGCGCACCCCATGGTGAGGTACTCGGCCTGATAAAGCCCTTATCTAGAAAATCCTTCAATTGTTCCTTTAGTTCTCTACGTTCAGCAGGAGCCATCCGATATGGAGGAATAGATTTAGGCTGAGTGCTTGGTAATGAATCGATTGCAAAATCGATTTCCCTTTCTGGGGGAATACAAGGAAGCTCATCTGGAAATACGTCAGGAAATTCATTAACCACTAGAATAGCCTGAAGGGTCGGAGGCTCTACCCGAACATCCTGAACTCTGACAATATGATAAATGCACCCTTTTTCTATCAATTTTCTCGCCCAAAGATAGGAAATAAACCTACCCTTTGGCATGGCTGTACTACCTTTCCACTCTCGTACTGCTGTTCGGTGGATCGTAAGGGTTAAAAACCGACACGCAAGTGCACATGGTCAAACAAGTAGTAAGTGGCTTTAGTAAGCCAAGTATCGATCCACGGAGACTCTGATAAGTGAAAATTGCTCAAGTATACTATATTATATCTCACTTCTAAATATGTTGACAACAATGTAACCAACAATTTAATAAGTTGTTTTATAAATTATATACTAAACTACAAACAATTATCTACTGTGAATTTAAACTATGGATATGAGCATGCCGAGGTTAAGAACATGTAATGAACTGATTATAATCATAAATTGGTTAATCTTTTCTTCCAGTTGCTAGCCAAGAACATTAGCCAAGAGATTAAAACTCTCGTATTTAATCTCACTTAAGAATCATAAACCATCCATCTACATTTCTGTGATCAAATGCAATTCATGACCTAGCAATACAATTCCGGTTCCTAAATTGACTAATACGGCTTTCAAGTATACTTCTATCAGGAAAGCACATCAAAACACAATTTTCCCAAATCAAGTAAAGAACAATATCCTATTAATTCACAACTTTCCAATTTCATGCTCTCTCGAGTGAAATCGGACTTTTTAGATGTACATTAATGTAGGCCACACACCAATGCAATAAGAACAAGAATTAATAGAACAACATGGAAGAAAAAGATGAAAAACCATATAATTAATAATCAAAATTCATCACAAGTGTTCATAACCTCAGCAAGGGAGGGAATTAGCCACTCATTTGTGGGTTAATCATCCTAAAACAAGTGTTAATCATACAAACAATTGAATTAGAGAAGAAAGAAAGAGAGAAAAAACCCTGAACTTTTCGTCCCTCAACTGCTTGTAACCCACGTCCTTGCTCCACCAAGTCTGAATTATGAAAAATAAGTCTAAGTGTTCTATTTATACTAATGGGAATTTTTCCCGGAATAACAAGCAACGTGTCACGGAGTGCATCGCGGAGCGCTGCCTCCGTGACACGGCGTGGACGCGGACCCTCACTGGAATTTGGGGGTCCAGGTATAAAGCATCAACGTGGCACGACATGCAACGCGGAGGCTTGCCTCCGTGCCACGGAGCTGTCACGAGGCTCCACTGGAATTTATGCATTTTTCCACCCTCCAGGCAGAATACCTCTGCGATGGCAGCGTGACACGGCTCCATCGCGGAGCCCCTTTAATTGGTGCAGTCCAATGCTTTTTCCTTTGCTCGCTTCCAAGTCCAACTCCGATATCCTCCAACATGCATTTTAGCTTCTCGAAATCACATTTTACCTACAAAACAATGCTAATCATGTTGGTTAGTATAAATTCACATTTTATTACCAATTAAATGAAAATGTATACACATTGCATGATAAACAAGGCGAAAATGATACGTTTGAGTATCACTTGGGCATATAAATCTGCCCAAGATCACTTACCCCACACTTAAATCCTTGTTCGTCCTCGAACAACAAACACACAATTAATGCAAATTACATCCCAACCTTCGCCACTATGATGCGACAATTTGAGCTACGGTCATACCGATCATTCAATATTGCAAATCATCAAGAAAACATGCATGGTCTTAACAATGCAATGACCTTTAATACGTCAAGACTTCCTAGACTTTAAGAATCGACTCTCGATATCGGCAAACTCATGCAAATCAGCTAATCAAGATATCCGACACGAAAATCAATCTTTCATCAAGCATGTGCCCTCACAACTAAAGAGAATCTTCCCCTTTTTGCTCATGTGACATACAAACATTCAAGTAGGGGCATGTAAAAATTAATTTCACTCTCTCTCCCAAAAGAATTCACATGCATCATGTCATGACCCATAAGCTTGCCCTTAGTGTATTACTCCACTAATATAAAGAAATGTGATGTAAGATCACATAGGACTTTAATGGGTTGTAATGGAAGCTATGGAACTAGTACATATTGGATTAGCCAATAATAGCCACTAGCATCCTTAAGCACCTTTTCAACACATTCCCATCAACTCATGGACATTGTTTGTCTCTTTTCTTTTTTTCCATCATCCCATTCATGATGATTTACTTTCGTAAGGCCCATTTCATCAAGCACACTTGACACAAAAACAAAGGTTTTTCATGCACCTTCATTATCATTTAGTTATAGCAAGTGCACCTTCAACCTTTTCTTTTCTTTCCTCATTCTGCTTTTCTTTTTCTTTTCACCATTCTCACTCTTTGACACTTTGGGAAAATTTTTGTTCTTCTTAAGCGCTTAAGAGTTTTGTATAGACTTTACGGCTAATGAAAAGAAAGAATTAAGCTCAGTTTATACATTTTTGGACAAAAGAAAGAAATAATAGGATAAAGGCTCAAAGGGCTGACTAGGGTATGCAATCACAAAAAAGGGGAGTATGACAAGAAAAAAATAGAAACTCTCGATTAAAACAAAGAAATGCCTACATCCTTTCCAACACTACACCTCCTTCATTTCGTTTTGTACACACACCAGGCAAGTTCTAGACACTTCACAATAGCATGGAATAACAACACCTCACTTCACACTTTATGCACATGCTCGATTCAAGATGCATTCACAGACTCTTCAATTAGCTAATTACATGAATTCAAAAATTAAGCCTCAATCACACCGAATCGAACTCTACAGCCTAGGTATCTCAACATCTTTACAAAATTGCATGCTTTCATACGAATCACTTTTGCATTTTGAATACCAAGTACAACACGCAACCAACATTTCACAACAATATAGTAACTACAGGTTCCGTGATGCAATCCACCAAAGAAAAAAAACTGAAAATAAATTAAAATCACTACTCCTACCGACTACATTTCCCATAAGACGGTCATCATCCATCCATCATAGGGAACGGTCACTAACTATGATGTCGGTTCAATGGGACTATTCTCGTTAAAAGAACCGAAAACAAATGCTGCGAAACCCAAAAAAATAAAAATTGAAAAATTTTGCAACACATCGATCATTTCGATGGAAAAATTATTTACAAAACATTTTAATATGAACAAAATATTTTCGCAAAATTTTAAAAATATCGATCATTTCGATAGAAAAAAAAGTAAGAAAATATTTACAAAAATTCTTACAGACTTAGCTGGCAACAACAACATTCCACAACACACATCAATTACACAAATAATTAAAATACAAAATAGTTTGCAATTCACAAACACAGGAAAACATACATACAAAAATATAGAGGAAGGCATAGAAGCAAACCAGCCCAGCCCAGCACCTAACTACTCCCCACCCCACACTTAAACCGAACACTATCCCAAGTGTTCACAAAAATTAAAAATCACACAATTGGGTGGTGGAACTCCCTGATCAGTCAAAGTATTCCACTTCTTCATCAGGTGCTGCTGCCTCATCTCCCATGTCCGAGTTGCCTCCGTCGTCGTCATCGGACTCCACATCGGAGTCCTCCCGGCGTGTCTCCTCGTCCGTGGGGACATCATCGTCAGTGGGCTCTACATAGGCTGGCCCCACTCGGCATAGAGCCCTGGCGTTTTCGCCAAACGGGTAATCCAGCTCGAGCTGCCATAGCTCCTCCTCCGTGGCTGGTCTCCTACCGATCCTGAGCTGGAGCATTTGCATTCCAAACATCCGTGCCATGTACCAGTCGTCACGAGCATGTCGCTCGCCAAGCGTCAGCACTGGCCCATGTGTGGTGTCGAGGGCCTTAGTTTTGGTCTCGTCCAAGGCCCGCCGCTCCAACTGCGGGATGTAATCCAAAGCCTCTTCCTCGACGTCGAGGCCCTGGAGAAAGGTGGTGATTAGTCCACCGAACCCATACATGTGGCCCTTGTGTAGTCGGGCTCTCTTCATGGCGGATATGATGACCGCCCCAACATTAATCTCCAGCCCTTTCATCAGGGCATACACAAGGCAAACACGGTCCCGGGTCACATCAGTCATGTGCACCCCCGGGATTAGGCACGAGCAGACTATCTTCAGCTAGATTCTGGCCTCCCCGTTCATTTGAGAATAAGGCAGAGTCTGGTGGTAGCCCCTTTCCTTGTGTCTGCTCCATCTAGCTGTGGATCGAGCCCCACACAATGTGCGTCTGATGTCGGCATATGGTGGGGTAATATTCAGCTGGCGGAGAACGTGGGCGTCTGTGTCCCGTGCACCGATGACGACATTTAGTTGTTGGGGTTCCAGAGTGACTATCTGCCCTCTGATCTTGATGGTGTGGCTTCTAATTTCCGGGTCCCAATTAGCATAGAACTCCGGTACTAGGTGTAGGTTGCATTCCTTGGGCTCCTAAAATATGAAACTGAGCCCAGCTGCCTCGATCCGTTGAACTATTCGGGGGAACTCCTGTGCTAATGGTTCCCTTGCTATATGCTCCTCGGGGAAGTATTTGTTTTCTTTGTGTTTGGCGTACCACTTCTTCCCCTCATCAGTCACCCATCTAGTTCCGTATTGGCGGCGCTGGCCGGGTGGAACTGCTGGTGCAGCTGGGACTGCTGTGCCCAGTCTAAGTCTTTTCCTCCCGGTGCCTGAAGTTGATGCACCCTTACCTTTATCTTGCCTGCTTGCCATTTTGTCTGTCAACACAAATAAACAAGCGCAATGTCAAGCTAAATAGATATTAGCTTCGGCTAAGGTCGGGTTAAGCTAAGTTTACCCCACACTTAGTCCTTAGCTACGGTTACTATACTACGGCAAGAATACTTTATTTACACCAAACAAACAACTATACAATTCATGCTTAGTGCGTTCAACAAGAAAAATTCGACGGTATAACTTCAGCATACTACTCAGACTTCGTACAGCTAATCCCAATCACTACCATCTCAAGCAATTCAACCATCGCACTTAGCAAAGAAAAACAACAAAACAAAAATACAACAAAAAATATATACATGAACCTATACAACCAACCCAATTTGAACAATTTTCAACATTCTCCCCAAAACTCAAGAATTCGTCGTCTATTATATTCAAACAATTTTTACAATGACTTATCTCATTCCATACGTACACCCTGGCATATATTTCACAAATTCAACAAGTTACCAATTTTGATTTCAACAACCAAGCCCTAGAACTGAATTTCGCAATTAAATTCGAATAATTCATGCAATCGACAAGTTCAAACGATCATTACAACATTCCGAACATTTATCAATCACTAAATAACTCGAATTCATGCTAAATTTCGACTTAGGGTGATTTAGTTCACCTCTCATGCTTAATTTCGACTAAAATCGCTAAAAACTTGAGAGAGAATCGGAAAACATACCTCGAAGTTGAAGAACCGAAGAAAACTTGGTAATTCCTTGCCTTAAACCGTGGCACGTTGATGGGGAAGGGATTTTAGGAAGTTTGGTCACGGAGGAGAACAAGAATGAGGGAAAAAGGGGCGAAATCGGGGTTTTAAAATGTAGAAAACACGCGGGTCACCCAGCAACCCGGTGTGACCCGTCACCATTTATATGGCAACGTGTCACAGAGTGCATCGCGATGCACTGCCTCCGTGACACGGAGCCATCGCGATAGCTTACTGGAATTTTTAAAAATTCTAGATTACACCTCAACGTGTTACGGAGGGTAACGCGGTGCACTGCCTCCGTGACACGGAGCTATCGCCCCAGCTCACTGTCTTCAACATTTTTTTAATTTTTCATACCTCGCTTTTCCTTCACGATTCCGTGCACATTTTTCTCCATTTGACCTGAAAATCATCTCACTAAACAAAATTGGTTAGATTATTAGGTTTCACCTAACTAAAATAAAAAATACTAACTAAAACGCAAAACTGTTGTACTCAATCAAGAAAAAGAAAAATAAAATCTATGTACACTTTACAAAATGAAAGAAATTTTTTTTTTCACGGGTTGCCTCCCGTGCAGCGCCTGGTTTACCGTCGTGGCTCGACGTCCTTTATGCTCAATTGTCCGATAGGGTGATGGACGATTTCTCACGATCATTGTCCTCCCCCCAGTAGTGCTTACACCTATCCGGCGGTCTTCCCATCAACTCTTGGGAATCATTCACCTTCTTAGCATTACCATGATCAATTACATTCATCACCGAGAGTTCTTCATTCACCATCGGGAGCTTGGGTGCTTTGTACACATCGAACACCTCTACCTTGTCATGTGCTCGCATAGTAAGTTGACCCGCAGCTACGTCGATTAATGCTTTCCCGGTTGCCAAGAAGGGTCGTCCCAAAATAAATGGGACTTCCGCGTCTGGTTCAAATCCAGAACAATAAAATCTACCGGGAAAATTAGGGAGCCCACTTGCACTAGAACATCCTCAACAATGCCATCCGGCGTAGCTAAGGAACGATCCGCCAACTGCAAGATTACGGTTGTAGGTCTAGGACTCCCTAGACCCAACTTTCTGAATACCGAAGATGGCATCAGATTTATGCTCGCTTCCAGGTCACACAATCCACGAGCTCGGATGCTCTGCCCAATAGTAAGCTGGATAGTAAAACTTCCATGGTCTTTAAGCTTTGTGGGCAGTCTATTTTGGATCTGGGAAGTGCACTCCTCCGTCAAAGCTACCGTGGCATACTCAGTCAAACGACTTTTGTTGGCCACAATGTCTTTAATGTATTTGGCATATTTAGGCACTCCCTGCAAGACATCAACAAGAGGTAAGTTAACATGTACCTATTTAAGCACCTCCATGAATTTCTTGAAACACGCCTCCTCCTTGTGTTTCTTGAGTCGTTGAGGGAATGGAGGTGGAGGTCTTTCTGATTCAGCTTCTTTGGTCTTCCCCCTTTCAGAACTTTGCTCCCCCTCAACTCTGCTGCTCCCGAGTTTTGAGGTGGTCTTTCTGGTTCCACCTCCTTCAGCTGCAAACCACTCCTTGTGGTCACTGTATTTACCTGCTTCGGATTCGGATCCGTGTCGCTAGGCAGTCCTCCTCTGGGCCTTGTATTTTGGGCACTAGCAAATTGCCCAAATTGATACTCAAGATCCTTGGGCGCTAACTGGTTATTTTTCACTTCGGCTGCCAATTTAACATATTCAGCCTGCAATTGCGCTTGATTAGCGATCATGGTCTTGAACATCTCCTCAATGCTGGGTGATGGTGGTGGAGGAGGGGCATTGTTATTTCTGAATTGAGATTGGAAGTTCGGTTGCCCTCCTTGATTTCTTTGCATACCCTGACCCGAACTTTGGCCCTGATGGCTGTTGCTACCCCATGAAAAATTTGGATGGTTCCTCCAATTTGAATTGTAGCCACTACCATACTACTGCTGATTTCTTTGTGCATTGCCCACAAAGTTAACCGAATCTGGGTTTGCTCCACAACACTCAGTTGAGTGTTCACTGCTTCCACACACTTCACACCACATTTGCTGGACCGCATTGACTGAAGTTGAAGGCTGGTTCAAAGTCATGTTGCTGAAATGGTTGTTCAATTGATTCTGCAAGGCAGTTATCTGTGCAGCGATAGTTGTAAATCCATCCACTTCAAGCACTCCTGCTGCTTTCCTTGCTCCACCTCGTGATGAATCAGCCTTCCATTCTGGATTGCCCTGTGAAATCCGGTTTAGCAAAGTGTACAGCTCCTCATAAGTCTTTTCCAGCGCTTGCCCTCCAGCTGCCGAATCTATCAAAATTTTGGTATGGGGTTCCAAACCCTCAATAAATGTGTGCACCAACACCTCATTGGACTTATGATGATGAGGATAGTCCCGCAACATGGATTTAAATCTTTCCCAGGCTTGATACAAATTTTTTCCCTCCCTCTGTTTGAAACTTAGAATTTGACTTCTAAGTCTGGCTGTTTTACCAGAGGGAAAAAATCTTATCAAGAACTTTCGTGCCAGATCATCCCACGTTGAAATAGAATTTGGTGGCTCAGCTTTCAACCACCTCTTGGCTTCACCAAGTAATGAGAACGGAAACAATGTAAGCCGAACATAATCAGGTGACACTCCAGCGGGTATATAAGTGTCACTTATCTCCAAAAAGTTCTGGAGATGCTGTTGTGGATCTTCATGAGGGAGACCGGTAAATTGCCCTCTTGTGTGCAACAATTGCACCATATTTTGCTTGAGTTCAAATCTCCCTCCATGCTCTGGTTTGCGGATACTTGATGTAACATTGTTGGCATGTGGGATTGCCACCTCGCGAACCGGCCTTGCTGCTGCTTCTT
This sequence comes from Datura wrightii, assembly GCA_035772735.1. Taxonomy (NCBI): domain Eukaryota; kingdom Viridiplantae; phylum Streptophyta; class Magnoliopsida; order Solanales; family Solanaceae; genus Datura; species Datura wrightii. Next base: position 121,363,757 of record JASDFA010000016.1, read on the forward strand.
CGGGCAATAACACTGCCCTTACAACCGGTGGATTTTGTTGCTCCATAAAGGTCTGTCTGACCAACTGAAGCTTCCTTTGTAGAGCTTCTCTCCGTTTACTGTGAAATATACGTTCAGGCTCTATATAATATTCCACCAGCTCTTTGTCTCTTGCCAGTGTTCACAATAATTAAGTCTGCAAAATATAGGCTAAGACCAAGTTGTCAACACTTAAGAAAATAAAATAAAAATACAGTAAATTTACACTTAATACAATTTCACCAATTGCCTAGTATCCCCGACAACGGTGCCAAAAACTTGTTCGGTGGTTCGTAAGGGTTAAAAACTGACACGCAAGTGCACGTGGTCAAACAAGTAGTAAGTGGCTTTAGTAAGCCAAGTATCGATCCACGGAGACTCTGGATAAGTGAAAATTGCTCAAGTATACTATATTATATCTCACTTCTAAATATGCTGACAACAATGTAACCAACAATTGAATAAGTCGTTTTATAAATTATATACTAAACTACAAACAATTATCTACTGGAATTTAAACTGTGGATATGAGCATGCCGAGGTTAAAAACATGTAATGAACTGATTATAATCATAAATTGGTTAATCTTTTCTTCCAGTTGCTAGCCAAGAACATTAGCCAAGAGATTAAAACTCTCGTATTTAATCTCACTTAAGAATCATAAACCATCTGTCTACATTTCTGTGATCAAATGCAATTCATGACCTAGCAATACAATTCCAGTTCATAAATTGAACGGCTTTCAAGTATATTTCTATCAGGAAAGCACATCAAAACTCAATTTTCCCAAATCAAGTAAAGAACAATATCCTATTAATTCACAACTTTCCAATTTCGTGCTCTCTCGAGTGAAATCAGACTATTTAGATGTACATTAATGTAGGCCACACACCAATGCAGTAAGAACAAGAATTAATAGAACAACATGGAAGAAAAAGATGAAAAACCATATAATTAATAATCAAAATTCATCACAAGTGTTCATAACCTCAGCAAGGGAGGGAATTAGCCACTCATTTGTGGATTAATCATCCTAAAACAAGTGTTAATCATACAAACAATTGAATTAGAGAAGAAAGAAAGAGAGAAAAAACCCTGAAATTTTCGTCCCTCAACTACTTGTAACCCACGTCCTTGCTCCACCAAGTCTGAATTATGAAAAATAAGTCTAAGTGTTCTATTTATACTAATGGGAAATTTTTCCCGGAATAACAAGCAACGTGTCACGGAGTGCATCGCGGAGCACTCCCTCCGTGACACGGCGTGGACGCGGACCCTCACTGGAATTTGGGGGTCCAGGTATAAAGTATCAACGTGGCACGATATGCAACGCGGAGGCTTGCCTCCGTGCCACAGAGCTGTCGCGAAGCTCCACTGGAATTTATGCATTTTTCCACCCTCCAGGCAGAATGCCTCCACGATGGCAGCGTGACACGGCTCCATCGCGGAGCCCCTTTAATTAGTGCAGTCCAATGCTTTTTCCTTTGCTTGCTTCCAAGTCTAACTCCGATATCCTCCAACATGCATTTTAGCTTCTCAAAATCACATTTTATTACCAATTACATGAAAATGTATACACATTGCACGATAAACAAGGCGAAAATGATACGTTTGAGTATCACTTGGGCATATAAATCTGCCCAAGATCAACTGCCTCCCCTGGAAAGTTGAAGCGGACAATCTTGGTCAAACATTCAACATTGGCATATCATTGAGCTAGCCAGTCCATACCTATAATGGCATCAAAATCAACCATTTCTAGTTCTATCAAGTCTGTTGTAGTCTGACAACTGGCAATCTCTAATGCACACTCCCGATAGATCCTTCTTGTTATAGTAGGGTCACTAACGGGTGTAGACACTGAGAAAGGTGGCTGAAGCAATCCTGGGATAATACTAAACTTCCGAGCCATTAGCAGTGTAACATAGGACAAGGTGGATCCCAGATCTATCAACACATAAGTAGGATGAGAGGAAATGTTCAGCATACCTGCCACAACATCTGGCGACGACTCTAACTCTTGTCGCCTCGGTAATGCATAAGTACGGTGTAGGCCGGCACCTGAACTGGAGGCCCCTGATCTTCCTCGTCCTCTGCTAGCTGAAACTGAGGGCCTACGCCCTACCGGGAATGCGGGAGCTCGTGACCCTGTCGAGAACCTATCCTGTCGATCCCGGTCACCCTGACCCCTAGCTGGCAATTCCTCATCTGATGACCCTCTTTTCCACAAATGTAGCATGCTGTGGAACCATACCTGCATGCTCCAGAGTGGCGTCGACTGTAAATAGGACAAAGTTGTATTGTAAACCCACTCAGATCCACCCTCCTCTGCTGCTGTGAACCTACTTCTTGCGAACCTTCGTCGAGCTCTGGCTGCCCTCGGTGACTAGACCTTCTCCTTTGCCACTGCGGTGGAGGCGGGGGTCTAGGCGGCCTATCTGATAACCGTGGCCTAGGTCCTCCACGGGACTCCTCCTATAATTCATCAGGTCTATCCCTGCGGCGCTGCTCCTGACTTGTTCTCCTGATCTCCCGTTGTCGCTGTCTGATACCCTCAATATTCTGAGCAAAAGCCTACACACGGGCGATATCCATATCCTCTCGCAGTGTAGCAGTGATGCAGGTCTCAACATATTATGGGTTCAACCCCATAACAAAGCGGTGTACCCTATCCGACATTGCATCCACAAAGGCTGGCGCATATCAATCCAAGGGATCAAACCGCATGGCATATTCCCGAACACTCATCGACCCCTACTCTAAGTGTAGGAACTGATCAACCCGAGCCTGTCGAATTTCCCGCTGTAGGTAATCATCCAAGAAAGGCTCTGAGAAGTTAGGCCAGGTTGGAGGGGAAACATCTCTCCCTCGGGACCTCTCCCAACTCTCATACCAAAGTACGGCGATGTCCCATAGCCGGAACACCACCAACTCAACTGACTCTGTGGGTGTAGCATGCATCACCCTAAAAATCCTCTGCATCTAGTCTAAGAAGTCTTGAGGTTCCTCGATTCGATCTGTCCCTGTGAATTGTGGGGGACTTAGTGCTTGGAACTCTTGGACCCTCGAGCAACCAGGCTCTCCTAAGGATTCTGCAACTGTAGGTGGCACTGACTAGTGCTGAGCAGCCATCATCTGTGCTAGCATAACCACCGCGCTCCTGACCTCCAGTCCGATGGTACGGGTATAGAAACTGTCAAAGGTGGTGTCGTCACACCAACCGTCCCAAGTGGCTCTTGACGTGGTAAAGACTGCTGGGGAGGTCAAGATGACACCTTCGTATCGTCCTTAGATCAGGCCGATTATAACCGAGACTTAGGCACCCTGCTGGTGCCCTCTCCTGCTGCTACATCTAACCTCCTGCCTGTCGTAGGGTGTCTCTGGTCCTACATTCCTCTGTAAACAATAAAGTATAATGAGCTTAGGGACTCAACCCTATAATGTACCGCTCTATAGCACGACTTAATAAGAATAAAGAGTAACCATCCTATCATGCCTTGCAGCCTCCTGCCTATAGTATATGGTGCACAACACATCCATAGACAAGACTCTACTTAGCACGTCTTGCAGACACCCTGGGATACGACCTGCTCTGATACAAAGTTTGTCTCGCCCCACCTTGGGAGGCATGACGGCACCTGGTGCTCTACTAGGACCTGAGCAACTGATCTGACTGAGCCTAAGCACCTCTAGTGCAGGGCTGGCTCTAACTCAACAATCAAGAAAACAATGGGCTATATAGTGGATGTAAATACAATGCCCGGCCAACAAGGCCTATAGCCACCTGTGAAAATAAATAACTAACCAGAGACAAGCAAACATAGGGAGTCCTATGCGGGCCGACAAGACCTCCAAGATATCTAGTTAAAACTGTAGGGTAAAATCAGATACTAAACTGAGTTATAACCTACAAGGCCATCAATCAACAGCTACACAATGGCCCACACGGCCAATATCAACTAACCACAGGGAAATAATACAATCTGCAAGCCTCTAGGAGTAATAAGATGGTCGGGATAGAGCCCCGGTCTACCCATACTATCCAAAGAAAAAAAATAACCTCTATCACAAAGGCTCCGGAAGAAAGGAGCTGATGGCTTTATATGGCTGACTAAAACTACGAGGGACTTGCTCCTCATCTATCTGCACTTGCAGGAAAGTAATGCAACGCCCCAGAAGAGGGCGTCAGTGCCACAAGTACCGAGTATGTAAAACAGTAACTTTAAATAATTGAAAGTAAGGAAATAGAGTCGACAATAACTAAAGTAAAGGAAATAGACTGAAAATGACTGAAGTAGTGAATCAGGACTAAAAATAACTATGATAAAGAGGGTAGGGGTCATACCTAACAAACGAGGTGTCCTACTATCTAACTATTAGTGACTGAAGCAACATAATCTTACTTGGCCCCCATAAGCCGGAAGGTACAATCAGCACAGAACAATCCATCTGGGCCCCCATTAGCCCTAGTGAGTACACCACAATCTATATACCCCTATCCAGGTCATACTGAGCCAACTACTAGCTATAAGCATCCTGCCAGTCCCCTGGGTCTGCAGTTGGGCCCGCTCGGCCCCTAACTATAGCTGTGCCAGAGTCCGGAGGACTCTTGATATCTACACCCTAGGCGTAAGCGCTCGGCGGGGGTGTGTATAAGGCCAACCACAGAAAATGTGAGGATCTAGATCCCCATATTCGTCCCTTGCAGATGGCATGCCACTCCGTAGAGAGACGTATCCTCACCCCTGGCGGGCGAGTCGACACAGCTATTAACCCTGGGGCGGTCACGGAAGCTATACAAGTATAATCTAGCTCAAAATAATACAATTAATGAGTCTCAACTAACAACGACAACTAAAAATGATAACAGATTCCTGACATACTTTACTGGGATTCATACTGGATTACTTTGCTGAAGAAGCGAACTTGCCGAAAGAAAATGCCTTAACATACCTCGTTCCCTATTTACCGATTAACTAGTGAGGTTCGGTTGGTATTTCGTTGTTCTTCCCAACTGTAATCATATTAACGAAAGAATAGGGCTAACTTCAATACTATATTTGAATAAAACAATAACTTATATATATATATATACTGACTATACTTCTAGTCATCGAAAGACGATCGAAAAGTCGTAATTTCTCGGGGATCTAGAATGGAGAAATGCTTATTTTAGGCCTGAGATTGTATTGACATTAGTTTGTAGCAATTTCAACAAATTTGGCTTGGTGGGAAGACGATTCGCCTGGCGAATGTCATGAAACAAACTCTATAGAAATGCTCCCTACAGCCTAATACATCGATACTCGAAGTTAATTTGAATTCGGACGACATTTAGCGGCGTAATCGGATGAAAATTATAATTCTCCTTCGTCTCTATTCTCTGCTGGTCTAGTTATGTATGAAAAATGCATGAAATCTAAGGGTGAGGCATATACATACTTGAAACACAATACAAGGCAAAATGGCACATTGCTCAACGTGTTGATTCTGCTCCGTGCCACATTGGCTAACACGCTGATTCGGCTCCGTGCCACTTTGCCCCTCTTGGGCAGCTTGGTTCGACCTCCTCTCATAAAATCCCAACTTGACACTTGTTCAGCCTTTCCCCAGGCCCATTCCTCGTACATATGGCACTCTAAAACTCTCAACCAACGTACAAATAGGCCGACTAAATGTTAGAAACTTACGGGGTGTAACATCTTCCCTGCTCTAGGTGCAAAAACTGCTCAGCTCGAGCCTATCGAAGCTCCTGGGGTAGATAGTGGTGCATAGAGACCTCGGAGAACTTTTCCCACTCAGTTGGCGGTGCATCAGCTCCTCTGGAACGAGCCAAAGCCTTATACCACAATATAGCCACATCACGTAATCTAAAGGCTGCCAACTCTACTTTCTCAATCGCTGTATCTCGCATCACCTTTAACACCCTATAAGTATAATCAATAAAATCCTGAGGATCCTCGCTCGGGTCTGATCAGGTGAATATTGGAGGGCTCAAATTCAAGAACTCATGGGCCCTAGAACTCTTAGTTGCCTGGCCTTTATGTCTCTCCATCACCTCCAATTGCCGCTATTGACCCGCGGCTATACCAGCCATCAGCTGAATAGCTCCCTAAATACCCTGTCCTTTCGGAACAATTAGAGATACTATAGGCGTTTGAGGGTCTGCCACTCTACTACCATCAGGTACTACTTTTGCGGGAGGAGCTGGAGGTTTATCTGCCATTTCTCTAACCATTGCTGAAGGAACTGTAATACCTGGGGTAGCAGACCCACTCTGAGCCTCTGACCTATCTCCCTGATTCACTAGAGGGCGACTAGTACCCTCTCCAATGGCTGTTCCAATCAACCTCGTAGTCATATTCCTTGTCGCGGGCATACTATGAAATAATAATAGGATTTAGATATCATAGTACTTATGACCTCGCCCTATAGCAAGAAGTATTAGTAAAAGAAGTGAAATAATTCCTAGACGTCCTGAAGCCTCCTGATTATAAGTATGGTGCACAACATACCAATAAGCAAGACTTTACTAGACACGACTTTGTGGACTCCCTAGGACACGACTTCACTCTGATACCAAGTCTTTCATGCCCCAAATCTTTGGTAGAGTGCAACTAGCACTCAATTCATGATTGATCGAGAAGCCGACTGTATAGCATCTATAAATGTAACATTAAGGCTGACCAAGACACCTTTCACAACCAACGAAGATAAATACTGAACCTATAATTCCTTGACAATTATAAGTATGCAAACTGGAAATCCAACAAGGCTACAATAAAGCTAAGCAGAGCAATGGAAAACCAACACCACGACACAACCAACACTAATATACAAACTAGTCCACATCAGCCTCTACAGAGTAAACAAAATGAAATGCACGAGACAGGGCCCCGGCCTACCCATGCTATACACAAAACTCAAAAGATTCAAAACTAGGACATGGCTCCTGGAAGAGAGGAGCATACCACTATTTTGCTGAAATCTGGCTCCAACTACGCTCGATGATCTGAGCCTCGGTATGTACCTGTAGCACTATTGCTGGAAGGGTCCCAAGATGAAGGGACGTCAATACGAACAAAATGTACTGGTTTGTAGGGCTGAAAAGTGTAAACATGTAAGATAAAAATGATTACTGGGCCATAAATAAGGAATAGTAATAACCCGAAATCCTGAAAACAGAAACCTAACAATAACTCAATATTGAACTGTAAGTGCAATCATCTAATGCACAACAAAGATTATAACTGAAATACCAGTGGCCAGCCGATCATAAAATCTATATACAATTCATCCAGCCATTGTGCCACACCAGGGTAAAAATAAAAATGCCTCCACCCGGTGTGCCACACCAGGGTGAAATCCATCCAGCCGGTGTCCCACACCGGGATTAAATAACAATACTTCCAGTCAGTGTACCACACCGGGGTAAAAACAATAAATCTTAAACAAAATCATAAATGGAGCTGATGTGTCTTATACCAGACCAACTTAATATGTATAGCATAGAAATGACGAATACTAAATGTCTGGCCTGCATAGGCCTCCTTCGTAATGCATAACTGCAAGTGAGCACAAATAACATATAAAGCAAGAAAATAGAATTTAAATTCATTTCATCAAACATGTATAAATCATAAGGAACTACAGATTACCTAAGAGTTTCAACAATATTTATAGATTGTGATCGAAGGATATTAGAACTTGTAGAGTCGCTAGCTTGTCATTTGGCTTAAGGGAAAGGGATTATGAAATCTCCACATGGATTGGCCTATTTCATAATATACACATAAGATAAAGGACAACCATGACTAGGCAATCCTAATTCAATAAGCTCATTTAACCTCAATAGCTTGCGATGTCTTTACTTGGCTTAAAATCATTTACAGGTCATCATCTTAGCTCTTTCAGCAATTTTAGTTAGCAACTAGACATTTAAACACATTTAACATCACACATATATACACACACATAACATGCAGTAAGGACCAGATAACAAGGCCCACGTTGAGGGGTCTCCAACTAAATGTACAACTACGACAACAATCAACAAAATGTCACACTTTAGATGGCTCACTTCGGGTAGACATAATCTTAACATTTAACCTTAATAAAACAAGAAACTTTAAAGCTTAAATTAAGCTTAACATACTGCCTCAATACTCTTAAAGAGTTTGCTAGCTCATTCGATTCACAACGCATGAATCGTCCTTAAATGAATGATGGACTGCGCGCCTTACATACCTTTCTCCGATGAACTTTTCTCTAGCCGATTTACTATTTCAATGATCAGCCTTCAACCTCCTTAATGCATTAGTTTTATAGGCCAACAACAAGCTTAATCTGTAACACAAAATGCAGCCCAAAATAACTAACCAAAGGCAGTCACAATAGCAACAACAACACACGGCAACATCAACAACATCTAGCCATTTTCTCAACTAGGTTTCACTAACTTTTGAGGAAGAAAAAAGAGGAAATTTTTACCTTATTTTTACTGTAATTCTTCCCCTAAATATGAAATATAATTTCAGCAGAAGAAACAGCCAAAAAGCCTAAGGAAAACGATCATTACTCAGCTGACAAACAGTCCATTTGCAGCTCACTTAGCTGCCAATTTCCAGATTTTCGCTATGCAATTCGGAAGGTTTAAAAGGGGCGAAATCCTTACCTTTCCTCCTGCTTTAAACGCCTACTTGGATATATATGCAGTCCAAATAGATTTTGAAACGCAGAAAAACTCCTTCAATACCTTGCCAAAACGAGCTCCAAAACAGCCCCTAGCACACTTGGCAAAGTAATCTCAACTTATATTGTGATTTGCTTGGACTTTGCTTGATGTTCCTCCTTGATTTTCTTTGTCCTAGCTATTGGAATTGAGAGAGAAGTGGAATCCTTAGCAAGATGGTCAATTTAGATTTAGATGATAATGATTTCTACAAGTGAAAAATCAAATTTTAAATAAATAGGGCGGTGGAGGCGCTAGGGCGTCATGCCCGCGTCACCGCTTGGGGTGGTTCCGTAAAATGCCCATAACTTATTTCTCCGAACTTTGGTTAACAAGACGTTTGATGATTTGAAAACTAGACTCAAATATCTTTAATTGGATAGGTTGTGGGCTTCTAATTCATTATATATTGGGAGATATGGTCATTTAAATTTGACTCTTACTTATAAACTTCACATACTCTTTGGTTTTACGTTCGTACACATTTCCCTTGTAATCTACAACCAATATATAACCAGTACTTTTCTTAACCTGGCATACAAACATCAAATAATCACCAAAAATTTTCCAGAGTGTTATACTCTAGCTATACCATAGGGCTGGTCCATGAGGGATCCTCCAGCGATGTTATTGGCCATTGACTTGTTGATGGAATCTAAGGAACGCTGAAAACTTTGAAGGAGCACTCCATCTTGTTGCCTGTGGTTTGGACAAAGGGCCACTTTCTTCTTGAACTGAAGCCAAGTTTCATGTAAAGGTCACCCGGGCTTCGCCTGAAGTTTTTATTATCATCTCTCAGCTACAATGTCCTCAATAGAGGAAAGAACCTATTTAAGAAAGCTTCAGTCAACTCTTTCCTTGAAGTTATACATCCCGGAGGAAGTTCGTCTAGCCACATGGTTGCTTCCCCAGTCAAAGAAAATGGGAAGAGCCTCAATTTGATCAACTCTTGACTTATATTTGTGATGTTGAAAGGTTTGCATGTCCCAATGAAATTTTGATGATTTCAATTTGCATCTTCACTTGGCTGACCTCCGAAGAGTCCTTTCATTTGTAGCAGGTGCAACATTATGCTGGTCACGTGGAACACCTCATTCCCTATCATGGCTTATAGGCGAATGGCATCGATACGTTCGGCGTCAGGGGGTCATCATCCTCGTGGTCCATGTGACCATCCACTAAACCTTCTTGTAAATGTTGGCTAATATCAGTCATCCTAAGAGACACCCAAAAACAACCACAATTATAGAAACAAAACACAAAATGCTAAAATAATTCAAATCAACCATCAACTAGGGGCTATCTAATCCTACTCCCTGATAAAGGAGCCAAAATTGATGACGGTCAAATCCACTCCTCACGAGGAGGAATCACAATGGATCATCACAATCTAAATGCCCAACTAAGAGTCAGGGTCGAATCCATAGGGAATAGTGATTGGATAATGCAAAAGTTATATATTCACTTGAACTAAAATTGCATCAATTTTTCTTAGGGGGAAAGTGAAATCACAATTTGAATTAAAATCAACAATCAATATAACAAGGCAACCAAATTGAATGAACAATTATGAACATGGGCCAGAGGTTTGCTATTGATGGAGGTTCGATTGGATTGGGTTAACTAGAAAATCAAATAATTACTCATAAGCATAAATAACCGTGGATAAAGTGACATCCATTGTTTGTCAACCGCTTGGGTGCTCTTTTCCTTGAGTTTTCTCAAACCCCGAGGCCTCAATTAATTAACCCACTATATCTTAGGAAAGATTTGAGCTATCTCTAGCGTCAAATCTCTAATGGTTCAATGACTATGGGTTTTGTCTATCTCTAGCCCAACCCTACACACTCAAGACCCAATTTCCTACTATTGCTTTGTCACCATAATAAATTTCCCTTTTTCAAGAAAAAATGGAACAAGTAGGCATAACACACATTTGCAACTATGGGTAATTCAATTATAATTTGGGAAAAAATAATAGATCTATACTAAATGAGTAATTACAAGATTAATATGACCATACCCAATCCAATCAATCCCTAATCATGCACACAAATCTAGCAAAATATGTAGCTAATCTAGATGAATAATACAATAGAATATTGACAAAAAATTCATGCAATTCATCATTATGAGTAAACAGAAAGAAAAATATTGTCTTCAATGGTGATTTACACCTTGAGGAAGAAGAAGAACAAAAAGTTATTTAATATTTCAATCTCTAATTCTACAAATTTGGAATAGAATATTTTGTACTTTCTGGAGAAGTTACAGGAATAGGTTAAAAGATGCTCCTCAAATCTCGTATTGAACGATTTTTCCATCCTAATAATGGACTCACTTTTGAGTCACGTCGTTTCATCGGTGCCCATCGCGAGCATCGCTTTGTCACAGGTAGGGTCAGTGACTTTGGGATCTGACCTCCATTGGCATTGGCAGTTCACAGGTGCTGACTTGCGTTCTGTCCGTGCACCTTCCACTTGTCACCAGTATGCTCCTGCGTTTGGCCGACATTTTACCGGTCCTCAACTTTACTTCCATTCCATTTTCCAATTCCTTGCCTTCTCTCTTTAAGTTGTATGCCTGCAAAAAAAAAGGAGAAAGAGCATAGCAAGTTCCCTCCATGTCAAGTTCATGTCTCTAAGTTTCATTCATGTCATAGCATGCATGTATGTTTCATGAATTCAGTTTAGTCAGGTATTTCAGTCTGGAGTCAGTCACTCTATCAATTTTTTGCTTTCATTATACATTATTAGGATTGCAGTTCCTTCCCTAGCCCTTCAGTATGCTTATAGTACATTCAAGGATGAATGTTCCCAAGAGAGAGATAATGTAACACCCCAAAAGTTCCTAAGACTAGACCCCAGATATGAAATCTGAACCAACAAAGAAATTGAAAATTTTCCTAAGGACAACACTCAATATGACTCGTGGGAGCATGGTACAGTTTGTACCAAGAGCTGTAGCAAGAGTTTTAGAGGGGAATCAAGCAAGTGGAACATCCCAGCACGAGTATCAATATGACTCATGACATGGAGGTATGAGTCCTACCAAGACTCGTAGTATGAGTTCATAGAGAGATTAGCAGAATGTGGCAAGGAAACAACGACTAGATCCTATGACCCGCACCATGGTGTTACAAGTCATAGGGAACGATCACAGGTAGGTGGTTTAGAGGATTTTCAGGGAAGGATCAATAGCTACAAACACTCAGTATGAGTCATAATATGATGGTATGAATCATCATTTCAGTCATAAGATGAGATATTGTATGGCTTATATTTTCCGGCTAAGTTTAAAACACTTCTATGTATATGGATAGATCCAAACTCGAAGAATTTTATGAAAACAAGGTGTTAAGATCAATTCATAAGTGTGATAAGTGCATTTGATGCATGTTAAATTTATAAGGGACCTCTAGCATAATGTTGGGTTGAGAGCTTTTCTACCTATTTAGTTTTTCATGAAAGTTCTTACGAGGATCAAATTTAAATGATCATAACTCTCATTTTACGAAGTGTTTTTGGATGATACAACATATCAAATTGAAGCCCTTTGAGTTTCTTACCAACCCATCTTACCTTGCATTAATCGTAGTTTGGAGTAAACCGTTATGGCCAGTTTAGTAAAGCGATGTCAGGTTTGGCAGACAGGATCAACCCTATCACTACGAGTCATGGTACAATTCATGGTATGTATGTACAACTCATACCAGGGACCTATATCAAAAGTTTCAAAAAACTTTTTAAGCCTCCTAGAAGCCACGAATGGCATACCACAACCCATGGAATGTTACCACAAGTCATGGTATGACCCATAACACTGGACGAGCAGATTTTTAAGAACTTTTTCCCAGGGGAATTTTTTGTAATTTTCTATGCTTTTAACTCCAAAACTAGGTCATTTTGAATATCAAAAAGGGTGTTTAGAGGGTTTTATTCATTCGTAATCCTCATTCTACTACTAGAATATTAAATTGAAGATTAAATCTTCTCAAGGCAACCTAGGGTTCTTCATCACCTCCTTCTCAAATTCTCTTGGGTCCTCAAGTCAAGTTACAAATTTATCAAGCCCAAGTATGTAGGGTTATGAATTGGAGAAATTCTTTCATCCTCATGCCCTTTCATGATCAAATTCATGATTTCCACTTCTCATGTTCTAAATTGTGAAATTCTACTGTTTAACTTAATTCAATGCAATCTTTCGTGCTATCTCTATGGGTTCAATTCTCTCATATTTCAGTTAATGATTTATGGATATTAGGGAATATTTGACTCTTAATTCACTTAATAATTCATAATTTCAAGACTATAAAGATTATGCCCTATTATGTATGACTTATGAATTTCAAGTTTATGAGCCCATGATTTCAAGAATGATGAGTTATCAAGTATGATTCCATGATTTTGAATTATGAAAGCTTATTTTAAGTATGAATGATTTCATAATTTAGGCAATCCCATGTAAAGTTATGCATATTTTATCATGATTTAGCCATGGCTTACAAGATTAGTCTTAAAGAGATATTTGGAGTCAAGACTCCCCACTATTCAGATTTAAAGTATATTTTATGATATTTGAAGTCGAGTTTCCCAAGATATCTTCATGATCTATATATATATATTTGGGAGTAGTGTCTAGCACCGAGTAAACTTGGTGTTTTGAGGCTCTCTAGAATCATAAACAATGCGCCACCATAGATATATATTTGGGACCTCTTAAGAGCGTGTTTCTCCTGCCCGAGGGCATACCCATGATATCACACCTCTATCGTTCTTTTCCCTAGCAAATCTTAGAATTGATCTGCTCATTTGATCAAGTTAGTGAGGCATCACGTAAAATCTATTGTGATGGTGTCGGTTATGATGATTCTCCTGTTGTTTCTCATTCTTTCAGTTATTTATATTCATATATTATAATAGTATGTTTATAGTACGTTTGACCCAATGATCGCTTTATGAGCTTTTACTTATGATTTCAGCTATGACAAGTCATATGATTTCTATTTCTAAACCTTGGGTCATTATGTTATCCTTATGAATGATATTTCATGATTATGATTTGTCATGACCAGAACATAGGTCCAGATCGAAAAATGGAGCCTAGAATCATGAATAGCTCCAAATCGACCCAGGGCATGAACATGATACTAAAGACGTACATAAGAGGAATCTGATAACAGAAATATGAACAACCAAAAATCTGAAACACACTTCAACCATACAAAGTCAATTTTGAAAAGTAGATATTCTACATATTGTATGAAAAGCCTCTAACATAACTGAAGAGATGATGGGACAACATTCCGAACTATCTCGATATAAGTCTGAAACTAAAAGTAACACAACAAAACAATCAGATGGTCCTCGAAGGATGAGGAATCACCAATAAGAGAACTGGACTAAGCTGCGGGACCGAGTCTAAATGTCTGAACCGGTATCATGAAATAATAAAGCCTAGAGTATGTAGTCAGTACATGGAATGTACTTCGTATGTAAGGTAAGTAAAATAGGCTGAGTAAGTATAACTGAAAACATGCACATAAATATAAATAGTAAGATCATGAGAGTAAGTACTGGATGATGATATTTGAAAACATGTACAATCATAAATCAAATCTCATAACTGAATCAAAGACCCCAAGCTTAAACTAAAATCATAAGTAAAAGTTGATAAACTCACTATTGGGTCAAACCTGCTGAAAACATAATATCATAAGTTATAAACATGCATAACTGAGATCATGACGAACAATGGGAGACTCGCCATATAACCTACACCATCATGATAGAGTTTACATGATCCCAACTATTACACTCAAGTGGGCAGAGCCGTCCAAAGCCTTTCCAAGGCTAAGGGTGTTACAATGATATCAATACCAATATAAAGGCCCATTCTGGGTAGGGGAAGATCACAAGAAAGGTCCTAAGGTAAATGTACAATCCTAAATTGGCATGTAGTTTTGAGACCTAGGATTTTCATGAACTCCTAGCCTACTCGGTGCTAGACACTGCTCCCAAATACATGTAAGGTGCTAACCATCATTTTTCAACGAAGCTGAAACCATACTATCAGTTGAAAAAATAGGAGTAGAGACTCCAAATTCCATATGTTAAGTTGATTTATAGAATTAAATGGAAACATGAAAACATTCTTAATCTGTGTGGGATTATGTTCGGTGCGTTGTTGGGGTTATAAAACCGACACGCAAGTGCACGTGGTCAAACAAGTAATAAAGTGGCTAAGTAAGCCAAGTATCGATCCAAGGAGGCTCAGGGTATGTAAAAATTGCCTAAGTATACTATATTCTTATTTTACTTCTAACTATGCTAACAACAACGTAACCAACAGTTAAATAAGTTTTTGTTTATAAAATATATATATAAAACTATTAACAATTATTTACTATGAATTTGAACTATGGATATGAGCATGCCAAGGTTAAGAACAAGTAATGAATTCGATTGTAATAATAATTTGGTTAATCTCTTTTTCATGTTGCTAGCCAAGAACATTAGCCTAGAAACTAAAACTCTCGTGTTTAATTCCACTTAAGAATCATAAACTATTCGTCTACATTTCTGTGATCAAATGCAATTTACGACCTAGCAATACAATTCCGGTTCCTCAATTGACTAATACGGCTTTCAAGTATATTTCTATCAGGAAAGCACATCAAAACCCAATTTTCCCAAATCAAGTTAAGAACAATACCCTATTAATTCACAACTTTCCAATTTCTTGCTCTCTCGAGTGAAATTGGACTTTTTAGATGTGCATTAATGTTGGCCAAGCACTAATGCAGTAAGAACAAGAATTAATAGAACAACATGAAAGAAGAAGAAGAAAACCATATCATTTACAGTCAAAATTCACTACACATGTTCAAAACCTTAGCAAGGAAGAGAATTAGCCACTCATTTGTGGATTGATCATCCTAAAACAAGTGTAAATCATACATACAATTGATTGAAAGAAGAAAGGAAGAGAAGAAATCTCTTAGCTTTTTCGTCCCTCAACTGCTGCTAACCCACGTCCTAGCTCCACCAAGTCTGAACTAAAACTCCCTTATTAAAATAAACCTAAGTGTGCTATTTATACTAGAGGGAAATTTTTCCCGGAATAACAAGCAACGTGTCACGGAGGTCAACGCGGAGCACTGCCTCCGTGACACGGCGTGGACGCGGACCTTCACTGGAAATCCAGGGTCCGGTAAATTAGCCTCAACGTGGCACGGAGGCCAACGAGGAGGCCTATCTCCGTGCCACGGAGCTGTCGCGAGGCCTCACTGGAATTTGCCATTTAATTCCCTCTCCAGGCAGTGTGCCTCCGCGATGGTAGAATGGCACGGCTCCATCGCGGAGCCCCTTTAATTTGTGCATTCCAATGTCTTTTCCACGCTCGTATCCAAGTCCAACTCCGATATAGATCCAACATGCATTTTAGCTCCTAAAAATCATATTTACCTGCAAAACAAATGCTAATCATGTTGGTTAGTATAAATTCACATTTTATTACCAATTACATGAGAATATATACACATTGCACACAAACAAGGCGAAAATAATACGTTTGAGTATCACTTGGGCATATAAATCTGCCCAAGATCACTTACCCCACACTTAAATCCTTGTTCGTCCTCGAACAACACATACACAACTCATGCAAATTACATCCCAACCTTCGTCACTATGGTGCGACCATTTACGCTACGGTCATACCGATTATTCAATTTTTGCAAATCATCACGAAAACATGCTTGGTCTTACAATAAAATGACCTTTAATACATCAAGACTTCCTAGACTTTAAGAATTGATTCTTGATATCGGCAAACTCATGCAAATCAGCTAATCAAGAAATTCGACACGAAAATCAATCTTTCATCAAGCATGTGCCCTCACAACTCAAGAGAATCTTCCCCTTTTTGTTCATGCAACACACAAACATTCAAGTAGGGGCATATAAAAATTAATTTCACTCACTCTCCCAAAAGAATTCACATGCATCATGTCATGACCCATAGGCTTGCCCTTAGTGTATTACTCCACTAATATAAAGACATGCAATGTAAGATCACGTAGGACTTTAATGGGTTGTAACGGGGCTATGCATCTAGTATATATATTGGATTAGCCAATAATAGTCGCTAGCATCCTTAAGCGCCTTTTCGACACATTCCCATCGACTCATGGACATTGTTCCTCTCTTTTCTCTTTTTCTCCCATTCATGCTGGTTTACTTTCGTACTGCCCATTTCATCAAACACACTAGACACAAAACAAAGGGTTTTCATGTACCCTCAATATCATTTAATTACAACAAGTGCCTCTTCAACATCATCTTTTCTTTCTTCACTCTGCTTTTCTTTTTCTTTTCACTCTTTTCACTCTTTAACACTTTGGGAAACATTTTCTTTTCTTTGTAAGTGCTTAAGAGCTTCGTATAGACTTTAAGGCTAATGAAAAGAAGGAATAAAGCTTAGTTTATACAATTTTGGACAAAAGAAAGAAATCGGCTAAAGGCTTAACGGGCTAACTAGGGTATACAACATATAGAAAGGTAGAATTCGACAAGAAAAAAATGGAAACTCTCAGTTAAAAAAAAGAAATGCCTACATCCTTTCCAACACTACACTTCCTTCATTTTGTTTTGTATACACACCAGGCAAGTTCTAGACAATTCACAATGGCATGGAATACTAAAACCTCACTTCACACTTCATGCACATGCTCGAATCAAGATGCATTCACAGACTCTCTAATTAGCCAAACACATGAATTCAAAATTAAGCCTCAATCATACTGAATCAACTTCTATAGCCTAGGTAACTCAACATATTTACCAAATTGCATGCTCTCAAATGAATCATTTTCACATTTTGAACATCAGTTACACACGCAACGAAATTTTTGCAACCATGAAGCAACTACAGTTCATTGATGCAATCCACCAAAGAAAAATTAAAAACAAATTAAAATCCTACTCCTACCGACTACATTTCCCTTAAGACGGTCGTCATCCATCCATCATAGGGAACGGTCACTAACTATGACATTCGGTTCAATGGGACTATTCTCGGTAAAAGAACCGAAAACAAACTCCGAGAAACCCAAAAAAATAAAAACCGAAAACTTTTTGCAACACATCGATCATTTCGATAGAAAGAAAATATTTACAAGTGCAAAATATTCTCGAAAATTTTTGAAAAAAAAAATATTTACAAAATATTTACACTGGCAACCATAACTTTTCATACCACACATCATTAACCACACAAACAAATATATACACATACACCACAAATCAGTTCATAACAGGGAAAGCACAAACATACATACAAACCAAGGAAAAACATACAGCAAATTAGAGCCCAAGTCCCAGCACCTACCTACTCCCCACCCCACACTTAAATCGAACACTGTCCCCAGTGTTCACAAAAATTACAAAACAAAATTTCGGGTGGTGGAACTCCCTGATCAGTCGAAATATTTGACTTCTTCATCTGGTGTTGCTGCCTCATCGCCCATATCTGAGTCAGCTCCATCGTCGTCATCGGACTCCACATCGGAGTCCTCACGATGTGTCTCCTCATCAGTAGGGACATTGTCATCCGTCGGCTCCACAAAGGCTGGTCCCACTCGGCATAAGGCTCTGGCATTCTCGCCAAATGGGTAATCCAGCTCCAGCTGCCATAATTCTTCCTCGGTGGCTGGTCTCCCACCAATCCGTAGCTACAGCATCTGCATGCCGAACATACGTGCCATGTACTGATCATCACGAGCATGTCGCTCGCCCAAAGTCAGCACTGGCCCGTGTGGGGTGTCGGGGGCCTTAGTTTTTGTCACATCGAGGGCCCTCCGCTCCAACTGCGAAATATAGTCCAAAGCCTCTTCCTCAATGTCGAGGCCTCAGAGGAAGGTGGTGATGAGTCCGCCAAACCCGTATCTGTGGCCCTGGTGCAGTCTGGATCTCTTCATGGCGGATATAATGACTGCCCCAACATTAATCTCAAGTCCTTTCATAAGGGCATACACCAAGCAGACACAGTCCCGGGTCACATCCGTCATGTGAACTCCCGGGATCAAGCACGAAGACACAATCTTCAGCCATATTCTGGCCTCCCTGTTCATCTGCGAATAAGGCAGAGTCTGGTGGTAACCCCTCTCCTTATGTCTACTCCATCGGGCTGTGGATCGAGCCCCACACAACGTACGTCTGATGTCGGCATACGGTGGGGTGATGTTTAGCTGGCGGAGAACGTGGGCGTCTGTGTCCCGCGCTCCAACGATGGCATTAAATTGGTGGGGTTCCAGAGTGACAATCTGCCCTCTGATTTTTATTGTGTGGCTTCTGATGGTCGGGTTCCAGTTTGCATAGAATTCCCGGACCAAATGTAGGTTGCACTCCTTGGGCTCCTGAAAGATAAAGCTGAGCCCAGCTGCCTCGATTCTCTGCACAATACGTGGGAACTCCTGTGCAAGTGGTTCCCGTGCAATATGTTCCTCGGGGAAGTACTTGTTTTCTTTATGTTTCGCGTACCACTTCTTCCCTTCATCGGTTACGCATCTTGTTCCGTATTGGCGGCGTTGGCCGCGCGGAACAGCTGGTGCAGCTGGGACTGCAGTGCCCAACCTCAATCTTTTCCGTCCGGTGCCTGAGGTAGAAGCACCGTTGCCCTTGTCCTATCGACTTGCCATTGTACCTGTCAATATACATAAACAAACACAAAGTTAAGCTAAATACAAGTTAACTTAGGCTAAGGTCGGGTTAAACTAAGTTTACCCCACACTTAGTCCCTAACTATATTTACAATACTTCGGCAAGGATTACTCTATTTACAACCTCAAACACAAGCAACTATAAGGTATATTGCTTAGTGCGTTCACGAAAAATTTCGACAGCATAACGGTTAGCGTACTACTCAGACTTCATACAGCTACTCCCAATCCTACTATCGATAGCAATCCAATCATCGCACTTAGGAACACAACAAAAAAACAAAAACAACAACGAAAATTCTATGTACATACAAATCTAAATAATCAAACCAATTTACAAAATTTTCGCATTTTCCCCAACAATTCGAGAATTCATCTTCTCTTAACATTCATACAATATTTACATCGACTTATCTCAATTTACAACCATACCCCGGCATCTAATTCATCAAACTATCAAGTTCCCCAATTCAATTTCAATAACTCAAGCCCTAGAATGCAATATTTCAATCAAATTCGAATTATTCACATAATCGACACGTTCAAACGCTAATTACAACAATCCGAACATAATCAATCACAAAATAATTCAACATCATGTTTAATTGCTACTTGGGGTGATATATTTCACCTCACATGCTCAAATTCGACTAAAATCGCCAAAAACTTGAGAGAAACGATGAAAACATACCTTTTAGTTGAAGAACCGAAGAAATTTGACGTTTTCCTTGCCTATTAGCGTGGCACGTTGGTTGGGGAGGGGGAATTTGGTGTTTTGGTCGCGGAGGAGGAGAGAAATGGGGAGAAAAGAGGCAAAATCGCGGTTAATTTAAAGAAAAACACGCGGGTCACCCGGCAACCCGGTGTGACCCGGCACTGAATAAAGGGCAACGTGTCACGGAGGGTAACGCGGAGCCCCTCCTCCGTGACACGGAGCCAACACGTTGGCTCTCTGGAAATTTTAAAAAATCTGATTTTGCCTTCAACGTGTCACGGAGGGTAACGCGGAGCTCCTCCTCCGTGACACGGAGCCAACGCCCCAGTGCACTGTTTCTTCAATAAAAATTATTTTCATACCTTGCCTTATTTTTCCCGCTTCCATACATATTTTTCTCCGGTTGACCTGAAAATCACCTCACTAAACGAAATTAGTTAGATTAATAGATTTTCCTAACTACCATGAAAAAATACTAACTAAAACGAAAATATTTTTACGAAATCAAGAAAAAGAAAAATTAAAAATAAAAAATAAAAAATACCAATTATGTACACTATACTAAAAGAAGAAAAATAGAATATTTTTCTTTTCATGGGTTGCCTCCCGTGCAGCGCCTGGTTTACCGTCGCGGCTCGACGTCCATTATGCTCAATTATCTACTAGGGTGAGGGACGATTTTTCACGATCCTTGTCCTTCCCCCAGTAGTGCTTACATCTCTGCCCATTTACCAAGAACGTAGCACTTCTATCTTCTTGCCACAGTTATACCGCCCCGTGAGGGATCATTCTTACCACTTCAAATGGTGCCGACCATTTAGACCTCAGCTTAGCAGGAAACAATTTTAATCTTGAATTAAAAAGCAAAACATGTTGTCCCGGTTCGAAAATGCGATGCACCACATGCTTATCATGCCATCTTTTGGTTCTTTCCTTGTAGTACTTCGCACTCTCATAGGCATGCCAGCGAAACTCATCAAGTTCGCTAAGCTGCATCAGTCTCTTTTTGCCTGCCAGCTCTGAGTCCATATTTAACTTTCTGACAGCCCAGTAAGCTCGGTGCTCAAGTTCTACCGGGAGATGACATGCCTTGTCGTAAACCAATCGGTATGGTGACGTTCCAATCGGTGTCTTATAAGCAGTTCGGTAGGCCCACAACGCATCATCGAGTTTGCTAGACCAATCATTCCGTTGTGTGTTCACCGTTTTCTGAAGAATCTATTTCACCTCCCTATTTGACACCTCTACTTGCCCACTAGTTTGTGGGTGATATGCTGTTGCCACTTTGTGGCGCACCCCATACTTGGCTAATAGTTTCTTGAAACTTGCATTGACAAAATGAGCCCCTCCGTCACTGATAATTGCTCGGGGTGTCCCAAACCTTGTGAGAATGTGTTTTTTCACAAACTTCGTTACTACCTTATTATCATTCCTGGGGCAAGCTATTGCTTCCACCCATTTTGATACATAATCTACAGCTACCAAGATGTAACGATTACCAAATGACGGTGGGAATGGGCCCATAAAATCAATGCCCCATACATCGAAGGGCTCAACTTCCAGTATGTTCTGCAAAGGCATCTCTTGTCTTCTGCCAATTGATCCTATCCGCTGACATCTATCACACATTTTGACATACGCCATAGAATCTCTGAACAGTGTTGGCCAAAAGAAACCTGACTGAAGAACCTTGTGTGCTGTTCTCTCACCTCCGTGATGCCCTCCATACGACGAAGAATGGCAGCCCCTTAACACTTCTGTTGTCTGACTCTCTGGGATGCATCTTCTCATCACCTGGTCTGGTCCTTGGTTCTCACTCCCCTTTCTGTCTCTAATCTCAAGGTCAAACTCCTGTAGCAGTAAGATCCATCTGATCAATCTGGGCTTAGCATCTTTCTTGTTGAATAGGTACCAAATAGCTGCATGATCAGTGTACACCACCACTTTCGAACCCACCAAATAGGACCTGAACTTGTCAAATGCAAACACCATAGCTAGCATTTCCTTTTCTGTGACTGTGTAATTACTCTGGGCCGGATTCAGTGTCTTGCTGGCATAGTAAATAGAATGAAAAATTGTATTTTTCCGTTGTCCCAATACAGCACCCACAGCCACATCACTGGCATCACACATCAGCTCAAATGGTTGTTCCCAATCAGGAGAAGTAAGTATAGGTGCTTCTATCAATTTCTGCTTCAATTTTTCAAATGCTGTAACACACTCATCGTCCAACTCAAACTTTACCTCCTTTTCTAACAGTCTGCATAGTGGTCTAGAAATGTTGGAAAAGTTTTTAATGAACCGTCTGTAGAATCCCGCATTCCCCAGAAAACTGCGCACACCTTTCACTTACACTGGTGGTGGCAATTTTTCAATAACCTCGATCTTAGCACGATCAACTTCCAACCCCTTTTTAGACACTTTGTGGCCCAGGACAATCCCCTCCTTCACTAAGAAGTGGCATTTCTCCCAGTTTAACACAAGGTTGGATTCTTCACATCGAGCCAGCACCCTGTCAAGATTCTGCAAACAAGTAGCAAACGAATCACCGAAAACAGAAAAATCATCCATAAATACCTCAACAAAATCCTCAACCATGTGATGAAAAATAGCCATCATGCATCTCTGGAATGTGGCGGGTGCGTTGCATAACCCAAACGGCATCCGCCTGAAAGCATATGTCCCATAAGGACAGGTGAAAGTAGTCTTCTCTTGATCCTCAGGAGCGATGGCTATTTGGTTATAGCCAGAGTACCCATCAAGGAAGCAATAATACTCCTGCCCTGCCATTCTATCAAGTATTTGGTCAATAAAAGGAATGGGGTAATGGTCTTTCCTCGTGGCTTCATTTAGTTTTCTGTAGTCCATACAAATTCGCTAGCCTGTGACGGTTCGTGTAGGGATCAACTCATTTTTCTCATTAGTGATTACAGTTATCCCCCCTTTCTTAGGAACACATTGAACGGGACTGACCCACTCACTGTCTGAAATTGGGTAGACTACACCTGCATCAAGCCACTTGATTATTTCCTTCCTTACCACCTCTTTCATTGTTGGGTTAAGTCTCCTCTACGGCTGAATAGTTGGCTTGGCTCCTGTTTCCATGAATATCCTGTGTGTGCAGAAAGCTGGATTGATACCCTGGATGTCAGACATTTGCCAACCCATTGCCTTCTTCCTTTTCTTTAAGACCCCCAACGCTGCCTTTTCCTGTTCCTCAGTCAAGTCTGCAGAGATGATAACTGGTAACGTCTCCCCTTCCCCTAAAAAGATATATTTTAGATGGGAAGGCAATTCTTTCAGTTCCAACTTCGGTGCTTCCTCAACAAAAGGTTTAGGCAACGACTCTAGTGATCTCATCAATGACTGAAATTCATTTCTCCTCGGATGATGAAGTGCTCCA
Organism: Datura wrightii; assembly: GCA_035772735.1. Classification (NCBI taxonomy): domain Eukaryota; kingdom Viridiplantae; phylum Streptophyta; class Magnoliopsida; order Solanales; family Solanaceae; genus Datura; species Datura wrightii. The sequence goes on from JASDFA010000016.1 coordinate 121,387,344, forward strand.
TTCAACAATTGGACCATCCCACAAGCTTCACTATCCCCAAAATGATCAGAATGTGTCAAGGCTCTTTCTAATGGGTCTAGAGATTCAAAAACCTGCCTAAAATCTCCCTGTTCAACCACACTAATTTCCACAAGCTCCTCATCTATGGCTGGCAGCTTCATGGCTTTTAACACATCAAATACCTCTACCTTGTCATGTGCTTGCATTGTAAGTTGACCCACAGCTACATCAATTAATGCTTTTCCGGTTGCCAAAAAGGGACGACCCAAAATAAATGGGACTTCAGCATCTGGTTCAAAGTCCAGAACAATAAAATCGACCGGGAAAATGAGGGAGCCCACTTGCACTAACACATCCTCAACAATACCATCCGGTTTAGCTAAGGACCTGTCCGCTAGCTGCAAGATTACTGTGGTAGGTCTAGGACTCCCTAGACCTAACTTTCTGAACACCGAAGATGGCATCAGATTTATACTTTCCCCCAAGTCGCATAATCCACGAGCTCGGATACTTTGCCCAATAGTCAGCTGGATAGTAAAACTTCCAGGGTCTTTCAGTTTCGTGGGCAATCTATTCTGAATCCGGGAAGTGCATTCCTCCGTTAAAGCCACCGTGGCATACTCAGTCAAGCGACATTTTGTTAGCCACGATGTCTTTAATATATTTTGCATCCTTTGGCACTCCCTGCAAGACATCAACAAGAGGTAAATTAACATGTACCTGTTTAAGCACCTCCATAAATTTCTTGAAACACGCCTCCTCCTTGTGTTTCTTAAGTCGTTGAGGGAACGGGGGTGGAGGCCTTTCTGATTCTGTTTCTTTAGTCTTCCCCCTATCAGAACTTTGTTCCTCCTCAATATCTGCTACTCCTGACTTTTGAGGCGGTCTTTCCGGTTCCACCTCCTTCAACTTTAAGCCACTCCTCGTGGTCACTGCATTAACCTGCTTCGGATTAGGATCCGTGTCGCTAGGTTGTCCTCCTCTGGGTCTTGTATTTTGGTCACTAGCAAATTGCACAAACTGATATTCAAGGGCCTTGGTCGCCAATTAATTGTTCTTCACTTTGGCTGCCAATTTAACATAGTCAGCCTGCAATTGTGCCTGATTAGCGATCATGGTTTTGAACATCTCCTCAATAGTCGGTGATGGTGGTGGAGGAGGGGCATTGTGATTTCTGAATTGATCTTGATAGTTTTGTTGCCCTCCTTGATTTCTCTGCATACCCTGACCAGAACTTTGGCCTTGTTGGTTGTTGCTACCCCACGAAAAATTCGGATGGTTCCTCCAATTTGAGTTGTAGCCACTACCAAACTGCTGCTGATTTCTCTGTGCATTGCCCACAAAGTTAACAGAATCAGGATTTGCACCACAACATTCAGCTGAATGCTCACTACTACCACACACTTCACACCACATCTGCTGGACTGCATTGACCGAAGCTGAAGGCTGGTTCAAGTTCATATTGCTGAAGTGATTATTTAACTGATTTTGCAAGGCAGCTATCTGTGCAGCGATAGCTATAAATCCATCCACTTCAAGCACTCCCGCTGCTTTCCTTGCTCCACCTCGATATGAATCTGCATTCCATTCTGGATTCCTTGTGAAATTCGATTGAGCAAAGTGTACAGCTCCTCGTAAGTCTTTTCCAGTGCTTGCCCTCCAGCTGCTGAATCTAACAGAATTTTAGTGTGGGGTTCCAAACCCTCAATAAATGTGTGTACCAACACCTCATTGGACTGATGATGATGAGGACAGTCCCGCAACATGGATTTAAATCTTTCCCAGGCTTGATATAGATTTTCTCCCTCCCGCTGTTTAAAACTTAGAATTTGACTTCTAAGTCTGGCTGTTTTACCAGAAGGGAAAAATCTAATCAAAAACTTCCGTGCAAGATTATCCCACGTTGATATAGAATTGGGTGGTTCAGCTTTAACCACCTCTTAGCTTCACCAAGTAAGGAAAACGGAAATAAGGTGAGCCGAACATAATCAGGTGACACTCCAGCGGGTATATAAGTGTCACTTATCTCCAAAAAATTTTGGAGATGTTGTTGTGGATCTTCATGAGGGAGACCGGTAAATTGCCCGCTTGTGTGCAAAAGTTGCACCATATTCTGCTTTAATTCAAATCTCCCTCCAGGCTATGGTTTGCGGATGCTAGAATGTACATTGTTAGCGTGTGGGATTGCCACCTCGCAAACCGGCCTTGCTGCTGCTTCATCGAGCACTAACACTGCCCTCATAACTGGTGGATTTTGTTGCTCCATAATAGATTGTCGGAACAACTGCAGCTTCTTTTGTAGAGCTTCTCTATGTTGATTATGAAATTCACGTGCAGGCTCTAAGTAAGATTCCACCAGCTCCTTGTCCCTTGCCAGTGTTCGCAGAAACAAAATCTGCAAAATACCGGCTAAGACCAAGTTGTTAACACTTAAGAAAATAAAAATAAAAATACAGTAAATTTACACTAAACACAATTTCACAAATTTGCCTACCCTCCCCGGCAACGGCGCCAAAAACTTGTTCGGTGCGTTGTTGGGGTTATAAAACCGACACGCAAGTGCACGTGGTCAAACAAGTAATAAAGTGGCTAAGTAAGCCAAGTATCGATCCAAGGAGGCTCAGGGTATGTAAAAATTGCCTAAGTATACTATATTCTTATTTTACTTCTAACTATGCTAACAACAACGTAACCAACAGTTAAATAAGTTTTTGTTTATAAAAAATATATATAAAACTATTAACAATTATTTACTATGAATTTAAACTATGGATATGAGCATGCCAAGGTTAAGAACAAGTAATGAATTCGATTGTAATAATAATTCGGTTAATCTCTTCTTCATGTTGCTAGCCAAGAACATTAGCCTAGAAACTAAAACTCTCGTATTTAATTTCACTTAAGAATCATAAACCATTCGTCTACATTTCTGTGATCAAATGCAATTTATGACCTAGCAATACAATTCCGGTTCCTCAATTGACTAATACGGCTTTCAAGTATATTTCTATCAGGAAAGCACATCAAAACCCAATTTTCCCAAATCAAGTTAAGAACAATACCTTATTAATTCACAACTTTCCAATTTCTTGCTCTCTCGAGTGAAATTGGACTTTTTAGATGTGCATTAATGTTGGCCAAGCACTAATGCAGTAAGAACAAGAATTAATAGAACAACATGAAAGAAGAAGAAGAAAACCATATCATTTACAGTCAAAATTCACTACACATGTTCAAAACCTTAGCAAGGAAGAGAATTAGCCACTCATTTGTGGATTGATCATCCTAAAACAAGTGTAAATCATACATACAATTGATTGAAAGAAGAAAGGAAGAGAAGAAATCTCTTAGCTTTTTCGTCCCTCAACTGCTGCTAACCCACGTCCTAGCTCCACCAAGTCTGAACTAAAACTCCCTTATTAAAATAAACCTAAGTGTGCTATTTATACTAGAGGGAAATTTTTCCCGGAATAACAAGCAACGTGTCACGGAGGTCAACGCGGAGCACTGCCTCTGTGACACGGCGTGGACGCGGACCTTCACTGGAAATCCAGGGTCCGGTAAATTAGCCTCAACGTGGCACGGAGGCCAACGCGGAGGCCTATCTCCGTGCCACGGAGCTGTCGCGAGGCCTCACTGGAATTTGCCATTTAATTCCCTCTCCAGGCAGTGTGCCTCCGCGATGGTAGCGTGGCACGGCTCCATCGCGGAGCCCCTATAATTTGTGCATTCCAATGTCTTTTCCACGCTCGTATCCAAGTCCAACTCCGATATAGTTCCAACATGCATTTTAGCTCCTAAAAATCATATTTACCTGCAAAACAAATGCTAATCATGTTGGTTAGTATAAATTCACATTTTAATACCAATTACATGAGAATATATACACATTGCACACAAACAAGGCGAAAATAATACGTTTGAGTATCACTTGGGCATATAAATCTGCCCAAGATCAGATTACCCAAAATTTGAAGATCTTATATACTTTAAATAGACTTCAGTAGTCAAATCATAGATTCACATATGGGTAATTGTAAATATACATACTTGCTAGATACTTCATCATACTTGAAATCATCAATCATAAACAAAACTTTTTCATGAATTTGCAAACTTGGGAAAAATACTTCTAGAAGTTGAACTCGTGAATTTATAATCAAAACATGTATAAAAACTTCCCATTAACCATCAAACATAAATTAAAAACATAGAGAGAATCGACCCATAAACAATTTGTAAGAATTTTATGAAATTAGATTGAACCCCTTTTTGATCATAATTTCAATTGAGACTTGATTCATGAAATTGAGGAGAATTACGAGCATGAGAGGGAATGGAACCCTCATTCTTAGCCTCACATACCTGGAACAACTGAATCTCCACCTGCTCTATAATGCCTAAGGGATTTTGAGAAAATTTTGAGGATTTTATGCTTTATCTTCAATGGATAGGAGTCTTGCATGCATGGGCGAGGAATGGTTAGAATAGGCTTAACCCCTCTTAAAACCCTCTTAACAGATCTTAAAATGACGTAGTTTAGCGCTTAGGAGCTTAGCAATTACGGAAATTCCCTTACTTAAATCGTAAAAAATTTCCCTGTCCCAGGTATCACGACTCACACCACGAGTCGTACCTCAATACCACGACTCGTAGTTACCATCCGTAGTCACCATGCTTTTCTTGACATTCTGAAGTTTTCCATGGGTCAGACCACGACCTGTACAACCAACCTACGAGTCATTAGATCCACCCCTGATCACTGCTTATAAGATCCTTAGTTCCTTCTCATGCATTGTTTCACACTACAAACCGTACCATGACTCGTCCTTTCAAATCTAATGTACCACAGATCCATTACGACTACTGACCATGAGTCGTACCATCAACCTACAACTCATGGCTTGCTTTCGTAGTTCACTTCTCCAGCTCCTCCATCCTTCTAACAAATCATACATCATCCCGTGGTTTCCCACAATGGGTCATTCAATAACTCATACCTTCTAACAAGGGTAACTTAGTCCTCAAACCAGGGTTCATCTGACGACTCATATTATGATCTCATAAGTTGTAGCTTGACTTGTTGTCACTGAAATTCTCCTACGGATCCTAACCTCAAATGCTTTCTATGAGTCGTACCTTCTCATCACGATTCATAGCACGAGTCATTCTGTGAAAAATTTTCCCTCCTTTTTGCTAAACAAATTCCAAAAACCCGAGGCAAGTCTTAGAAACTTTTAGGATATAACAATATCTCCCCCTTGGTAACATTAATCATCGGATGTGGGTTAAACACACTAAAAAGCTGGGGAAAGGAACTACAATCCCAATTACTGAATCTCTGAAGTTAAAAATTGACGGAATGACCAACTCTGGACAGATATACATGACTGAACTGAACTCATGAATCACACATACATGCACTAACACGAAACCGAATATAGTACTAAGTAGGAAACAAATACCTCATGTTGAAACTAAGTCAGAAGAGAATAAATGTGGGTATCTAGCCATCAAATCTGCTTTGGCTTCCCACATATCTCCTTCAATAAGCTAATTCCTCCACAAGACTTTCACTGATGCTACTTTCTTGTTCCTCAACTTCCGAACCTGCTGATGAAGTATTTCAACAGGAACCTCCTCATAGCATAGGTTATGCTTCACATCTATGCTCTCCCCCGGCAAAACCAATGTTGGATCAACAATGCACTTCTTTTACAATGATACATCGAACAATGGTTGCACCGAAACCAACTTCGCTGGTAGCTCCAACTCTTAGGCCACCTTGCCAATACATCTCATAATCTTATAAGGACCAAAATATAGAAGTCTAAGTTTTCTTTTCTTTACAAACCTCATCACCCCCTTCATGGGAGACACCTTCAAGAACATCCAATCAACAACTTCGAACTCAAGTTCTCTCCTTCTCACATCACCATATTAATTTTGATGACTCTGAGTTACTTTCAGCCTTTCCCTTATAAGTTGAACTTTCTCCAAAGTGTAATGAAATGAATTTAGCTCTATCAACATAGTTCCACCTACATCAAATCAACTAATAGGCGATCTACACCTCTGCCGATAAAGAGCATCAAACAAAGCCATTTGGATGTTAGAGTGGCAACTGTCATTACAAGTAAACTCGATAGAGGTAAATCATCATCCCAACTACCCTTGAAGTCAATCACATATGCCCCTAACATATCCTTGAGAGTCTTAATGGTCCGCTCAACTTGACCATCTTTCTGTGGGTGAAAAAACCCTGCTAACCTTAACCTGAATACCAAGTCCCTTCAAGAATGATCTCCAAGACTATGAGGTAAACTTAGTACCTCTGTCTAAAATGATGGATAAGGCATTCCATGCAATCGAACTAACTCCCGGATGTATAATCTAGCATAGTCCTTCGCTGAATTGGTAGTCTTAACCAGTAAAAATGGGTTGCTTTTGTCAACCTATCTACACCCACCCAAATAGAGTCAAATTGTAGATGTGTATGAGGAAATCCTTTGATGAAGTCCATATTGATTTCCTCCCACTTCCAAGTAGGGATACTGATGTCTTGTAGCACACCTCCCGAACTTTGATGCTCCACTTTCACTTGTAGACTATTCGGACACTTAGTCACTAACTCCACCATGCCCTTCTTCATGCCATTCCATCAGTGGACTTCTCGTAGACCACGGTACATCTTGGTGGAACCTGGATATATAGAATATCGGGAACCATCAGTCTCACGCAACATCCATTCTCTTCAATCACTGATATCTAAAACCCATAAATGACCCTGATATTGAAGATCCCCATCTCCCCCTTGCTAGAAGACCTCCACCTTTTGGTTTAGAGCCGCTTCATCCAAATTCACCAAAATAGGATCCTTATTTTGCCTATCCTTGACCTCTTCACCAAAGAGGATTCTAAGCTATTATGAACAATGACACCACCATCTTCCACATGGCGAACCCCTAATCATGAAAGTCGATGCACATCCCTCACGAACTCTTTTCTCCATCCTTCACATAAGAAACACTCACTATGGACAACCTACTAAGGGCAATTTCCACCATGTTGGCCTTGTTTGGATGATAAAGGACACTCATGTCATCATCCTGGAGCAACTCTAACCATCAGCAACTCTAACCATCTCCTTGATGAAAATTCAAATCCTTTTAGGTAACACATATTTGCTCTTGTGATTCGTAAACATATCCACATGGACCCCATACAAGTAGTGCCTCCAAATCTTCAATGTTAATACCACTACTGCTAGCTCTAGGTCATGCATTGGGTAATTCTTCTCATGAGTCTTAAGGTGTTTAGAGGCATACACAATGACCTTACCGTGTTGCATCCATACACAATCGATACTAACCCTAGAGGCATTACCATACCCATTAAAATCATTTAAACTCCCCTACAACCTAGATTTATCTACTAAGAATATTACTTCCCCTTTAACACGAAAGTCGTACAAGTTCAAGCTCCAACCAAGAGTCACCCATCATACCATGCTTTGATCTACCTATTCATCACCACCTTATTTGAGCCTATCACTTATGGCTACCCCATGAGTCCTTGTAGTCAACACTATTCAATAATTCCCCTACCTTCTACGCTTGGCTAATGGTTGCGCTCCATGAACTTCTACATATTTGGCTCATATGGCCAAAAAAGAGTTATCGTGAATAAAAACATTATAGAAATCAATACAATCATGGGGAAACTTATAATGGGTTTAGAGTAAGGAAATCGAGAGCACAAATTGTTCAAGATATCATAACTGGGAGTATACTTGATATAGCACGATCATATAAGCCACTAAGGCAAATCTTAAGGATTGAGTTCATATTGCTGAGCATACTAAGAGACATGAGATTACAAACATAACAAGGGTCATGACATGAAGTTGAGATTTATGAATTCATGAAAGAATAATGGGACCACCGTCTGAAGTGGTTATTTCTTATTCTATGAATTTGATCACGAATACACGTAAGGAGTGTTTGGATCTTAGACATGGGCATAACATGTTTACATACAGCATGAGTAGAGTACCCTATTGACTAAAGTACAGGAAAACACTTGAATAAGCATGTATCCATCTCCCATAGCTGTTGATCCTGAACTTTCATCTTATCATCTCCACCTTAGCTTAAAGTCATCGTTCTATGGCTTTTAGACCCTCTCTTAAGGCTAAGCTCACGTCACTAGATCTTGACTTTTTATTTGCCCCTAAAGCTACCACTGAAGAATATATAACCATCTCGTAACCTCCACAAAAGAATATCATACAAAAATGCTAAAAGGGACCTTCTACCTTATACTAGGGAAATTCCTGGGCCTAGCAACATGCAAAGATCAACATGAAAAACTCATAACATACCTACGACTACATTTGGAGATAGCTTCCACCTGCACTAGGTAACCCACCCTGCTGAGATGGACAACCAACAGGGTTGTTGTTCTGGTGGCTTGAGCACTAGCTTTATCCCTGCCCTGTCTAACTAATGGGCAATCTCTAAGCATGTGTTTAGGCTTACAACACCCAAAACAACCATCTCTGCCAACTAAACACTCTCCCGGGTGTTTCGTACAACACTTCAAGCACACTGGACACCTGGACTGGGCTACTAGAGGGGTGGCCAGGATACGTCCTCTCTGGCCACTCTGCATGGCCGACAGGCAGTCTCTGAGTTTATGACCGGGCTATCCACACAAAAAGCTACCATCTGAACCCATGAAGCACTTCCCTGGGTGGTTCTTCCCACATCTTCTTCACACTAGGTATGTAACCTTTCTTACCCTAGTCGTGTTTCCTCGGGTCGAAACTAAAGATCTCTATAAATATTGAAGGTGATTCCACTACCTAACCCTTGCTGGAAAAAGTCAAAATTCCCCATCCTAGCCCTCATGTTTCCTTTTCCTCTCCTCTTGAACTCCTTATTCTCTTTCGAACCAATACACCTAGGCGGACTCTTTATCGAGAAGCCCTACACCCTAGTAGCTGATGTCTCTTCGATGGAGTCTACGGATGTGATTTCCTGCTGGTTAAGCTGAGTGACCATGGCATGTACCGACACTCTGAAGGCATCTCCAAGCTCTGCATCTATAACATGATTGAATAGGGGCCCCGCTGGAGTTGATGGGGTTGGCTGACCTTTGTTGGTCTTTAGAGAGACATACTTCTACAAGCGTGTATAGCATGAGTTCGGAGAGTAGGAGAGTTGAACTTTATTGAATGATATAGAATCACGAAAGAAGGAAAGGTTCCTAAAATGTCTTGTAGCCTCTCTCCCATATGTTTTGTGTTCTTCACACTCATGGAAAAGACTCTACTCAATGCATGTTTCAAACACCTAAGGACACTCTAATCCTTGACTCTAATACCAAGTTTGTAATGACCAGAACATAAGCCCAGATCAAGACATGGAACCTAGAACCATGAGTGGCTCTAAGTTGACTAATGGCATGAATATGAAACTAAAGAACATACATAAGAAGAATCTGATAATAGAAATATGAACAAGTGAAAATCTGAAACACACATAAACCGTAAAAAGTTAATATTCACAAGTAGAGATTCTACATATTGTCTAAAACGCCTCTAACATACCTGAATAGTTGATGTGGCAACATCTATAACTAGCTCGATAAAAGTATGGAATGGAAAGTAACATAACTCAATAATCTGAAGCTCCTCGAAGGATGAGAACTCACTAATAATAAAACTTGACTAAGTTGCGGGATCGAGTCTAATCATATGAACCTGTATCATGAAACGATACAACATTGAGTATGCAATTAGTAGTGGAATGTACCAAGTATGTAAGGTAAGTAAATGAGGTTGAGTGAGTATAACTAAAAACATGCACATAAATATAAATAGTAAGATAATGAGACTAAGGACTGCTCGCTGATATTTGAAAACATGTATAGTAATAAAATGAATCTCATAACTGAATCGAAGACCAAAAGCTGAAACTAAAATCTTAAGTAAAAGTTGATAAACTGGCCATTAGGTCAAACCTACTGAAACCATAATATCATAAGTTATAATTATGTATAATTGAAATCATGAGGAAAAATGGGAGATTCTCCATATGACTGATACCATCATGATAGAGCTTACATAATCCCAACTAGTTTACTCAAGTCGCAGAGTCATCCAAAGGCTTGCCAGGGCTAAGGGCACTACCATGATATCGATACCAAGATAAAGGACCATTAGGGTAGGGGAAGCTCACAAGGGAGGTCCAAGGAAAATGTACAATACTACATTAGCGCGTAGTTTTGAGACCCGGGGTTTTCATGAACTCTTGCCCTACTCGGTGCTAGACACTGCTCCCAAAAACATGCAAGGTGCTCACCATCATTTTTCAACAAAGCTAAAACCATACCATAAGCTGAAAAAGTGGGAGTAGAGACTCCAAAATTTATATGGAAAGCTGATTTATAGAATTAAATTAAAACCATAAAAACATGTTTAATTTGAGTGGAATTACCGAAAATTTAAAGATTATGCATACTTGAAATATATATCACTAGTCAATATCATTGATTCATATATGGGTAATTGTATACATACATACATTCTAGATACTTTATCATTCTTGAAATCATTAATCATAAATTAAATTTTTTCATGAATTTGCATACTTGGGAAAAAATCTATTAAAACTTAAACTCATGAATTTTTAATCAAAACATGTACAAAAACCTCCCATCAATCATCAAACATACTTTTAAAACATAGAGGGAATCGTCCCATAAATAATTTGTAAGAAATCCATGAAATTAGATTGAAACACCTTTTTGATCATAATTTGAATTGAGACTTTATTCTTGAATTTGAGGAGAATTATGAGCATGAGAGTGAAAGGAACCCTCATTCATGGTCTCACATACCTGGAAGAACTGAATATACACCTGCTCTATGATGTGTTTTGAGTGTACAACACTTTCGACGCTTAAAATTGAGAAAATAGCATGAACTTAGGTATGTTTATATGGATATGAGGTACTTTTACTTTGATTTCAAGGAAAATAGGTCTTGAAGAAAAAATGTGCAAAAGATGCCTGAAAGTGTAGAAAATGTACCTGGAAAGCCCTATGATCAAACCTAAGGATTGAAACAAAAAAAATAAGAATTTCTGCACCAAGTGACAGGACGAGTCGTCTAGTGACTCGTGAGGTACACCACAATTCGTTGGGTTACTCGTAGAGTGGAAGTAAAATTTGATTGGATTTTTGGTCGAGGGATTGACCACGGGTGAAGCCACGACCCATGGTTAAGACCACTAGATGTTAAGATGGTCATGGTTAAGGAGTCAGCATGAAGGGTGGGATGATTGGCAGTGTTCATCACGAGTTGTCATCACGAGTCGTTAGGTGCACCACGAGTCGTGGTGTCCCTCATGGTGACTGATAGGATTATAGTTCCCAGTGTTGGTAATGAGAAGCAGGCCATGAGTTTTCCCTCAGGAAATGAGTCATCCACTCCCTCGTTGGAACTGGCAATGTGATTTTCCCTGTGAATTTATTAAGGGCTTTTTCGTTATTCCTAAACTACTAAGACCTAAACTACGTCATTTAAGCTTAAATTAGAGTGTTTAAAGAGGGTTTATCTCATTCTAAACCTATCCCTACCCCTCTCCATGCATGCAAGCTAATGAGTTCCTATGGGATCAAGCCTAGAATTCATCAATTCTCCTTAAATTACCTTGGCCATTGAAGAAGGTTGAGAAATCAAAAGTATCCTGGTATGTAGGGTTATGAATGAGTGTATCCATCCACTCCTATGCCCAATTCCTTCTCAAATTCATGAAAAATCCTAAGTTGATGAATCTATGGGATTTTAACCTATTTTGTGAATTCTCTAAGTATCAGTCACGCCTCACCTTGGGAGGCACGACCAGCACCTAATGCCACATTGGGATCTGAACTGACCTGGCTAGGCTCAAGCACCGTTGGTGCCTACTAGTGACCCAAATTCAAGATAACAAATTGCTATACCTCGGTTATAAACACAGCCTAAGGCCAACAAGGCCACCTGTAAACGAAACCAACTAAACAACAACAAGGTAACTAAGGGATCCAATACGGGATGATAAGGCCACCATGCTGTCTAGTTATAATAGAAATAAAAACAGGTAGCTACACTAGGTCCCACACAGCCAACACATAAAATAAGACATACATAGGCCCCACCCGGCCAATAACAACCAACTAACTGACAACTGTAGTCTGCAAGCCTCTAAGAATACAAATAGTGGTTAGAACAGGGCCCCATCCTACCCAAATTCTACACAAATGAAAGACTTCAATCTCTACAACCTGACAACTCCGAATGAAAGGAGCTGGCCAAACTACTGACTCTGAATAGCTGCTATTGAGGATCTTGAACTCTGTCTATCTAAACCTATTGGCAAGTATGTAGCGCCCCATAGTTGGGTGTCAGTACAATATGTACTTAATATTTAAGGCAGTAATAAGCTGAATAAAAACTGCTAAAGACTCAAAGTATGTCGAAGGAAGGACAGAAATTAACTTGGAAGTTTGCTTATTCATAACCTACATCTAGTAAAACATTACACGTATATGATATAAGACTGTACATTCATATATTCATAGGCTATAGCTAGTAGACAAGAATACAAACAAGAACCTAACCTGGCCCCCATATGCTTGGAAGGGACAATCAACACAGAATAACCCGTTCAGGCCCCTATAAGCCTGGCGAGCACACTTTAATCTATATACCCCTAACCAGGTTTCTATGACTCTACTAGTGCTATAGCCAACTTACCGATACCTTAGGTTTGCAATTGAGCCCACTCGGCTCCTGATTTGTAGCTATGTTTGAGTTCGGTGGACTCCTGATAACTGCACACCTGTGCACCAGGCTCGACGAGGGTGTGATGCCGATATGGTATAAAGATAATAGTATATCCATGAAATGGACTGTAATATGACCTCTTGGCCTATGCATCGTCCTTAGGGACGGCATATCGCTCCTTGGAGCAACATCATATAGCCCTTGGTGGGTGATGACATAGCTAGTAACCCTGGGGTGGTCATGAAAGGCTCCTAGGTGAGGGAAATCCCAAGCAATGTGCTATACTAAAGTCTCAATCTAGCCACTCAAAAGGCGTATGTGGCCTTTTTTGCCTAACGTGTCCATTGCTCGCCCCTTAGAGCCCTGTGTCACAACTCGATAGTATCTTTCTTTTTCCCATGCCATTCGTAGGTCTCTTTTATAACTTAGTGTGCTTCCATCAAACCCAGGTGGGGGATAATGGACATGGTATGCCTTACTACCATCTACTAATGAAACCCTACCAGTGTCTCAAGATTCTATCCCCTACTACCTCAACGACGATATTTCCTTCTGTCGGGTATTATTTCTAGCTGCACTAGGGCAGAGTTTCCATACCATCACTCCGTTTCCTCCACAACTAGTGATAACACTACAGTATTCTAGGTTACAACCCCCACTATCCTTTAAATGTCACCCTAGTTCTTATTTCTCGACATTCGGTGGCGACTCCAAGCTCTATCAGCTTGCTACCGCCTGCAGGTGGTTCTGTCTTCCTCCAAAGATAGATACTCTTACATTCCCCTTACTTCTATGGGCTGAGATCTGGGGTTTATGCCTCATTAATCTTACTGACAAGGATGATACTGGCCAAGTCTACTGACCTGCATTCTTCTGACCCACACTCTGGTTTATTTAGCTTATATGATCTCTCTGTTCTTCAACATAACAAATTGGGGCCACAACCATTATCTTGCTGATATGTCCTACTGTCACTAGCATACTATGACGAAATCAGCCTACTATTTTTGCGGGTCTATCACTGATGGACTCTCTCATAGGCACTTGAATGCTACTGGCAATCTTGTCCGTCCTCCTGATTTACTACTATGAGGGTCTAGGTAACTTTGTAAACACTAGGGGTCCTAACCACTTTCTAACCTTTCTCGAAATCAACAATTCTTACTCTCCTTTACTCCTTCTTTTGGGAAACATGGCATTGCTACTTACACTTTTTGTTGTATTGAATGAGGAAACTGGAAGGTGGAAAGTAACCCTATCATTCTATACTGGGGTTAGCGCCAAATTTCAATAACTCTAAAGGCTGGAGGTACAAATCTTTCACGATCCTTTATATGTTTTGGGTAGTCCAACATTAATTGTAATCCCTGTCCAGTTCTAAGTAGCTAGTAGGTAATCCAACTCGTGTATATACTATTTTGAGGTACTATTCCAAAGCTGAAGAATGAATCGGGGATGATGCTGACATATCTGTTACCTTATAAAGTTCTTGGTGCCTCGGGAGGGTGATGGGAGGAATTTAAAAGGCATCTGCTGCCCTTACGCTTATTGTCCCCCAACAGTGGCACCACACTAGCACATTTTCCTGTTGTTGTAGTGATCTTGTGGTTGGATGGAGTCTATCTTATATCACATATCACCCTAGACAGACATAGCAATGAAAGCTTAGGGGCTCAACCCTGTACAACTCGGCTCTATAGCACGATCTGAGATGAAGAAAGGGTAATCATATTATCAGGCCTCATAGCCTCCTGCCTATGGAATGTGGTGCACAACACACCCATTGGCAAGACTCTACTAGACATGACATGCATACTTCCTAGGATACCACCTACTCTGATACAAAGTTTTTCACGCCCCACCTTAGGAGGCACGATTGGAACCTAGTGCCACACTGGGATCTGAAATGACGTAGTTGGGCTTAAGAACCTCTGGTGCCTACCAGTAACTCAAATTCAAGAAAACAAACTACTATATTTTGGCTGTAAACACAGCCTCAGGCCGACAAGGCCACTTATAAAAGAAACCAGCTAACCAACAACAAGGTAATGAAGGGATCCTATGTGGGTCGGCAAGGCCACCAAACTATCTAGTTATAATAGAAATAAAAACAGGTAGCTACACGTGGCCCTACACGGCTAATGTGTAAAATAAGGCATACATATGCTCCATACAGCAAAAATAACCAACTAACTGACGATTGTAGTTTGCAAGCCTCTAAGAATACAAATAGTGGTCGGGACAGGGCCCTGGCCTACCCAAATGCTATACAAATGAAAGATGGTAATCTCTATTACCAGATAACTCCGAATTAAAGGAGCTGGCCAAACTGCTGACTCTGAACAACTACTATTGAGGATCCTGAACTCTGTCTTTCTAAACGTATAGGCAAGTATGCAGCGCCCCATAGTTGGGCATCAATACAATATTTACTTAATATGTAAGGCGGCAATAAGATGAATAAAAAATGCTAAAGACTGAAAGTATGTTGAAGGAAGGGCAGAAATTATCTTGGAAGTTTGCTTATTCATAACCTGCATCTAGTACAACACTACACGTATATGAGCTAAGACTGTACAATCATACATTCATAGGCTATAGCTAGCACAAGAATAAAAAGAAGAACCTAACTGGCCCCCATACGCCTGGGAGGTACAATCAACACAGAATAACCCGCTCGAGCCGCCATTAGCCTGGCAAGCACACTTCAACCGCTATACCCCTAACAAGGTTTCTATGACTCTATGGGCTCTATAGCCAACTTACCGGTCCCCTGGGTATACAACTAAACCCACTCGGCACCTAATCTATAGTTGTGTCTGAGTCTGATGGACTCCTGATAACTTCACCCTAGGCACCAAGCTCGATGAGGGTGTGATGTTAATACATCATAAAGACCATAGCCAATCCATGGAATGGATTGTAATATTTCCCTTAGGCCTCTACATCATCCCTTGGGATGGTATTTCGCTCCTTGGAGCAATGTCATATAGCCCTAGTGGGCAATGATACAGCTAGTAACCCTAGGGTGGTCACAGAAGGCTTTTGGTGAAGGAAACCCCAATTGATGTACTATACTGAAATCTTAATCATGCCACTCAAAAGGTGTAAGTGGCCTTCTTGGCCTTACGTGAGCACTGCTCTCCCCTAGAATAATAGTTATAGCTGCTAGCAGGCACACCCCGTGTACCTGAATCTGATCATGTGATCCTAATAGTGATCACAATCTCTAACGGTCTAGACCGGATGGGGCAGGGTCTCGAGTAGCCTGACAATACTCTAAATGTCCTACTCGGACAACTATAACTCATAAGTAACTGTAGGGTCACAAATGACCAATTACTTAATTTCTTTTCTTAGAATGACTGTAGGGTTGCTACTGACGGAACATGCTTTCGAGCGGTCTGCCCCTAATCCTTAACAAGTAGTCTACTAAAATTCATAGCCCGAGATTAACTGTGCTAACATGATTCTATCCCTTTAGACTTTAACTTGGTCTCCTCAAGTCTTATATGACTCTTCTACATAACATCTAACCTTGTACGTAAGTTTACAGCGACTTAGCCACTCACGGCAACTTGTACCTGAGCATCTTATAGGAGCAAATTGGGGTGTTGGCGCAACCTCTAACTGCTAATAAGGTCCCCTTCCTTTGGGTACCCATGGGTCTATCTAACTTGAACGACTGGGATGGCTTCCTGAGCAACCTGTATGATGAATTCTAAGGCGATTGGAATTGACAATCACTCGTAGTAGCTAACTAGATGGCGGGCTTTAACTCAATTCACTACACAAGCCTAGTACCGCTGACTCTAAAGTATGGCCATCCTACCTAAACTTCTGGCTCTGGGGTATTAGGGTATGCCAAAAGCCTCTGGGTGTGCTTCACAAATAATATAGGGGCCAAACTAGTATTTATATTTCCTAGCTGCACCTATGTTGTTCAACTTACTAACTCAGGCCCAATCACTATCAACGAACTTCTAAAGTCTATGCATGACAATAAAGCATCCAATTCTACTAACAAAGTGGATAGAAGAACAGAGGAGTTCCTACGATGCTTCTAGCATGTGTCACACTTTATATGTTCATTCCTAACAAGGGATACTGCGATTTAATCTTTAGACGTTTTCTAGCAACTAACCACAACATGTAACCTCAATCTACTGATAGCAACTAATCACAACATGTATGATCCTTATATACTAGAAGCAGCTAATTACAGCATATAGGATCATTATCTACGTTTAAAACATAAGTCGTATCACTATACGATGAGAATAACTTGCCGAAGGAATAAGCCTTAACATACCTCGAATGTCAATTCCCGTTTAACTGGCGGGTTTCGACATGCAAATGGCGGTTCCTCCTAACTCCAACCTCTATGTTGAATAGATTAGAATGAATTTCAATACTAAACTCGAAAAATATCGATAAGTTTCGATAATAGGATTAACTATTATCCAAATTGAAAAACTCAGCTTAAAATCTATAATTTCCCGAGAGCTCAAAATGGAGAAGTTCTTACCTAATGCTTGTGATCGAGTAAGAATCAATTTTGAGCAATTCTGACAACTTTTACTCAGCGTAGTTCAGGCTTTTCGAGGGAAATTTTTGAGAAATAACTCTGTGGTAATGCTTCCCGTAAGATTTGAACTTGTTACCTGAAGTGAGATTGGACGGCATTTAGTAGCATAATCGAATGAAAATTCGACGAAAATTGCATTTTCCTCTCTTCACTGGTCGTGGTCTTATGTTTTAGATGAATTAAAATGAGAAAGGAAGGAATATTATAGGCATAGGGCGGTGCCCTTAGAGGCGCCTCACGCAAGCCAAGGCACTAGTGTGCCTGGCGCACTGCACTGCCCAGTGCACAGGCTGGCTGGCGTGTCACGCGAGCCCTCGTGGCCTAGCCTTGCCCGACCCTGCTTGTGAGGCTTTTCCCATACAAGTCAAGCTCTCTTTTCTCGTCACAAATCCACGCGTCCGCCTATCAACTGGTAACATTTTACGGGGTGTAACATTATCTATCATGGGTATATTCTATTCCTATTTCTAATGTTAAATTATGATTCATGGGCATGTTTTATAATGTTTTCAATTACAAATTTGTGTTTTCAAAGTCTTAAAATTATGATTCCCAATTATGAATGTTCATGAAAGGTTGATATTATGATATATGTTTTCAAGCATGATGAGATGTATATGATGAAAGTATGAGTTCGAATTACCCATGCCTATATTCATGTTTTGACTATCGAAGTCTAATTCAAGTAGGTTTAAGTTTTGGAAAGCCCATATGATCAACAATATTTCATGATTTATCTTAATTTCTTGTTATTGGATTACCACATGGATTTTGGAGTCTAGACGCCCACCCTTTTCAACTTGTGGTATGGTTTGAGCCAAGGCTCCTCATGTTATATTTTCAGATTATGCATGTACTATCATGATTCAGCTTCGTCACAAGATGATGGTTCAGCTTCGTTCAAAAACGATGGAGAACATATGCATGTTTTTGGGAGTAGTGTCTAGCATTAAGTAGGATAAGGGTTCAAACAACCCTGTGCCTCAGAACTACGTGCCAACGTAGGTATGTTCAGATTAATTGGGACCTCCCTTATGAGATTCCCCTGCCCCAAGGGGCCCTCTTCTTGATATCAATATCATGGTAGTGTCCTTAGCCCTGGCAAGGCTTTGGATGGTCTGCCCACTTGAGTGTAATAGTCGAGACCACGTAAGCTCTATCGTGGTAATGTCAGTTATATGACGAGTCCCCCATTGTTCCTCATAATTTCAGTTATGCATGTTCATCAGTCATGATATTATGTTTTTAGCATGTTTTACCCAATGTTCAGTTTTACTTATGAATAATCAGTTTTAGCCTTGGGTCATTCGATTCAGTTATGTTTAAACCATGTTTTCACATAATAGCATGTAACCCTACTCTCAGACTCTTAAAATAAATTTTTTATGATATACATGATATCTAATTTTACTTACCTTGAATACTCGGTACATTCCACGTACTGAACACATACTCTATGTTGTATCATTTCATGATATAGGCTCGGATATTCAGGTTTAGTCCTGCCATTAGCCAGATCCTCAAAGTTAGCATCTATCAGCCAGAGTTAGTGAGTCCTCATCCTTTGAGGACCATTTTATTAGTTGTATTCAGTATTTTCAGTATCAGTCTTTAGTGAGTTAGTTGATATCTTGTCCCATCAACTTGTCATTTTGTAGAGGCTTATCAGACATAGTATTTTTCAGTTTTATATTATTGTTATGTACTCAAATATTCGATGTTATCAAATTTTCAGACTTTTGCTATTTTGTATGTTGCACTTCCACATTATTATATTGAGTTTCAGATGTCATGTTCATGCCATGCGTCGATTTGGAGCCTCTTAGGGGTTCTTTGTCTCGTGTTTCGATCAGGGCCTATGTTCTGGTAGTGAGATACTCGATATCATGGCATAAGGTTTTGAAGTGCCCTAGGGGTTTTGACTGCCACGTTAAGTAGAGTCTTTTTCATGGGTGTGAAGCGCGCCACATTTATCACGAATAGGCTACGAAATGTTTAGGAAACTTCTCTTCTTTAATGATAAATGTCGTACGATGATATGTCTCTCTATGCTTCTAACTCGTGCTATACACATTTGTAGAATCATGCCTCCTCACCGAGTTAATATAAGAAAAAATAGGAATGGAAATGGCCACGCGAATGTTAATGGGGATGGGCACCAGCATGCCCCACCATCCCTCGAGGATCACGTGCCTGAGTAGGTGACTCATGTAGAGATTAGGGATTCCATTAAGATGTTAGCTCTGGCATTGACCGCCTAAGTCAACCAGTAGGCGGTAGTGCATGTTCCATAGAATAGGAACGCGGTAGCGACTAGGGTCAGGAACTTTCTTAGGATGAACCCTCCAGAGTTTCTCCGATTGAAGGTGGATGAGGATACGCATGGGTTAATTAATGAAATTCTGGAGATTACCTTTATCATGGGGGTGATTGGGGAGGAATGCATACACTTAGCCACTTATCAGTTAAAAGGGGTTGTATGTAGTTGGTTAAGACTATAGAAGGATTGCACGACAGTAGGAGCTGGACCTATTTGCTAAGATGAGTTCCATACCATGTTTTTTGATTGGTTATTTCCCCGAGAGATGAGGAAGATCAAAGTAGCTAAATTTGTGAACTTGAGATAGAACAACATGACGATCAAGGAGTATGCTTTAGAGTTCACTGCC
Organism: Datura wrightii; assembly: GCA_035772735.1. Lineage (NCBI taxonomy): Eukaryota > Viridiplantae > Streptophyta > Magnoliopsida > Solanales > Solanaceae > Datura > Datura wrightii. The sequence continues at coordinate 121,407,436 of JASDFA010000016.1, forward strand.
TATCAAAGTATGACCCTGAGATGGTGGAAAAACAGAGGGCTTGAGTGAGTCAGTGCGTGCATGGGATAGCAGACTACTTGGTCAAAGATTACCAGAATGCAATGCTTCCTCAGGACATTGACTTCTTATGGATAGTTCTGTATGCCTAGCAAATAGAGGCGTTATAGGTGAGTGAGAGGGACAGAGAAGCCAAGAGGGCTAGGATTGATAGCTTTAGATTCTCCCAGCAGAGACCTGGTGGTGGGCACTGTTAGCAGTCCAACCAGAGATCATCAACCCTAGCACCGTTAGCAGTGAGTGTGCCATCAAGATCTAGGCCATACCAGAGGGGACAAGAATCAAGCTCTCGAGTTCAGGGGAGCAGATTTATGGAGCCCATGATTCCAGCTTGTGATAGGTGTGGCCGGAGGCATATTGGTCTGTTCTTAGCAGGTACAGGGGCTTTTTTTTCATGTTTAGGAAGCCCAGACATATGTTCAAAGATTTCCCAGCAGCTAGACAGGGCCATGGTGGAGGCCAAAAGCCAGCCACCAGTTCAGCAGCTTCACCAGCATGCTCAGCTCAGCAGGGAGCCTCCACTAGTGCCGGAGGTGGTTAGCATCAGAACAAATTCTATGCCCTCGCATCTCGTTAGGAGCAAGAGGCCGCTCCATATGTAGTCATTATTATGTTACAAGTATTAAACCTTGATGTATATGCATTGTTAGATTCTTGGGCTACTTTATCTTTTGTGTGCCCTATGTTGCTAGTAGTTTCAGAATCAGTCCCGAAATCCTATCAGAACCCTTCTAAGTCTGTACTCCAGTCGATGATTTAGCTATTGCTCGAGAGGTATATACAAATTGCCCTGTCAAAATCCTTTAGAAAATCACCTCAACAGATTTAGTAGAGCTAGCCATGACAGATTTTAATGTTATCTTTGGCATGGATTGGCTACATGTATGTTATGCCTTAGTAAATTGTAGAACCGGTGCGGTAGAGTTCCGGTTTTCGGGTAAGCCAGTCCTAGAATGGAAGGGTAGTTCAATTGTGATTGTAGGTCATTTCATTTCCTACCTTAAGGCTAGAAAGATGATTTCTAAGGGTTACATGTACCATCTAGTTAGAGTTAAGGATGCTACATCTGAAACCTCGACTATCCAGTTAGTTCCCATTGTGTATATCAAGAAATGTTTCCAGATGATTTACCAGGAATCCCTCCTGAGTGGGAGATCAATTTTGGCATTAACCTTCTCCTCGATATGCAGCCATATGTATTCCTCCTTGCAGAATGGCTCCAGCTAAGCTAAAGGAGTGGAAGGAGCAATTGAAGGATCTCTTAGACAAGGGTTTCATCAGACTTATCAAATCCCCGTGGGGTGCACCAATTCTCTTTGTCTGGAAGAAGGATGGTTCCCTTCGGATGTGCATAGATTACCAGTAATTGAACAAGGTCACCATCAAGAATAGGTATCCCCTCCACATAATTGATGACTTGTTTGACCAACTTCAAGGTGCCAAGTGTTTCTCAAAGATATACCTTAGATCTGGGTATCATCATCTTGGGATTTGGGAAAGTGACATTCAGAAGACAACCTTCAGGACTTGGTATGGTCACTATGAATTTGTAATTATGTCTTTTGGACTAAAGAATTCTCCTACAGCTTTAATGGATTTGATGAATAGGGTGTTCAAGCTGTAGTTGGACATATTCATGATTGTGCTCATAGATGACATCCTCATATACTCTCGGAGCGAAGAGGAGCATGCCGCTCATTTGAGGATGGTGCTACAGACCCTCAAGGATCGCTAGTTGTATGCTAAGTTCAGCAAATGTGAGTTTAGGTTACACTCAGTAGCATTTTTGGGTCATGTGGTGTCAAGTGAGGGTGTACATATGGACTCCCAAAAGATAGAAGCGGTGAAGAATTGGCCTAAACCAGTTAGTCCTTCGGATATCAGGAGTTTCTTGGGCTTAGATAGTTACTACAGGAGGTTTGTGGAAGGATTTTCATCCATTCCAGCACCATTGACTAAATTGACCTAGAAGAAAGTGAAGTTTCAATGGTCAAAGTCTTGTGAGAAGAGTTTCCAAGAGTTGATGACTCGACTCACCTCAGCACCGGTGTTGACCCTACCTAGAGTACGTGGAATATTATGACGCCTCAAGGATCGGCCTTGTTTGTGTATTAATGCAGCATGGCAAGGTTATAGTCTATGCTTCCAGGCAGCTGAAAATCCATGAGAAGAACTATCTGACTCATGACCTCGAGTTGGCGGTGATAGTATTTGCCTTGAAGATTTGGAGGCACTATCTGTACGGGGTCCACATGGATACGATTTATGAACCAAAAAAGCCTACAGTACGTGTTTACCCGAAAGGATCTAAATCTATGTCAAATAAGGTGGTTGGAGTTTCTTAAAGATTATGATATGAGTGTCCTTTATCATTCAAGCAAGGCTAATGTGGTGGTAGACGCTCATAGAAGGCTTTCTATAGAGAGTGTAACCTGTGTAGATAAGGAGAGGAAAGACTTAGTGAAGGATTTGCATCGGCTTGCACAATTAGGAGTTCATCTTATTGACTCAATAGATGGTGGTGTCATTGTTTAGAATAGATCAGAATCTTCCTTGGTGATTGAGGTCAAAGATAAACAAGACAAGGATCCTATTTCGGTAAAGTTGAAGAAAGCTATTCATAATCAGAAGATGGAGGTTTTCTCCAAAAGGGGAGATGGCGTACTACGATATCAGTGTCATTTGTGTGTACCGGGTGTTACTGACTTGAGGGAGCAGATGCTTCATGAGGCTCATGGTTCCAGATATTCTATACATCTAGGTTCCACCAAGATGTACCATGACTCACAATAAGTTAATTGGAGGAATGCCATGAAGAAGGGCATAGCAGAGTTTGTGGCTAAGTGTTCGAATTGACAACAAGTGAAGGTTGAGCATCAAAGACCTGGAGGTATGCTTCAAGACATTAGTATTCCTACTTGGAAATCAATATGGACTTCATTACAGGGTTCCCTCATACTCATCAACCCTATGACTCTATTTCGGTGGTTGTAGACAGGTTGACTAAAGAATCTCATTTTCTATAGGGCAAAACTACCGATTCAATGGAGGATTATGCTAAGTTGTATATTCGGGATCTAGTTAGGTTACATAGAGTTCCCTTGTCCATCATATTAGATAGAGGTACTCAGTTTACCTCCTTAGTTTGGAGATCATTTCAGAAGGGACTTGGTACTCAAGTTAAGTTTTTCACCAGTAAATAGTTAGTTAGGCTGAGTAAATCAGTCAGACTCTTGAGGATATGTTGAGAGCATGTGTGATTGATTTCAAGGGTAATTAGGATGATCATTTACCTCTCATTGAATTTGCATATAATAATAGCTACCATTTAAGCATTCAGATGGCTTCGTTTGAGGATCCTTATGGGTGGAGACGTCGATCGCCTATTGGTTGGATTGAAGTCGGTGAAGCTACGTTGATAGGAATAGATTCATTCCATGAGGTTATGGAGAAGGTTCGACTTATAAGGGAAAGGTTGAAAACATCCAAGAGTCATCAAAAGTCCTATGGGAAGGGAGGAGGAGACAACTTGAGTTTGAAGTTGATGATTGTGTATTTCTAAAGGTATCTCCCATGAAGGGAGTGATGAGATTCAAAAAGAAGGGGAAACTCAGTCCCCGTTTATGTTGTCCCATACAGGATTGTGAGACATGTTGGTAAGGTAGCATATGAGTTGGAGTTGCCCTCAGAATTTGCTTTAGTACATCCAGTTTTCCATGTATCACTCTTAAAGAAATGCATGGGTGATCCAGCTTTGGTTGTCCCAGTGGAGAACGTACATGTGAAGGATAGTCTTAGCTTTGTGGAAATACCAGTGGAAATACTTGATCGCCAGGTTTGGAAGCTAAGAAATAAATATGTATCTTTAGTAAAGGTTTTTTTAGAGGAATCGGTATGTTTAGGGAGCTACATGGGAAGTCGAAGTAGATATGATGGATAAATACCCAATCTATTCCCTACCAGCTCAGTTCAATCTTGAGGTATCAGTTCCTCCCTAGTACTCTATTCAGTTTCATGTTCAGTTCATGTGTCCCAGTTTCTTTCATGTCAATGCATGTATGTATCATTCATGAATTTAGTTCGGTAATGTTATTCAGTCCGGAGTCATTCACTTCGTTAGTTTTTAGCTCTAAATGTTCAGTATTTGGTCTGGCAGTTGCATTTCTCAACTTTTCAGTATATTTACCCACATTCGAGGAAGAATGTTACCAAGGGGGAGATATTGTAATACCTCAAAATCTCTAAGATTAGACCCGAGGATTGGAATGGAGAAAAACAAAAATTCCTGCACCAGGTAACACGACGAGTCGTCCAGTGACCTATGAGGTACACCACGAATCATTGGGTGACTCGTGGAGTGGAGGTAAAGTTTGGTTGGATCAATGGTCTGGGGGTTGACCACGGGTGAAGCCACAACTTGTGTCAGGACCACGAGTAGTTAGGTTGGCCGTGGTCAAGGTACCGACATGAAGGATGCGATGTTTGGCAGTGTTCATTGCCAGTCATCATCATGAGTCATTAGGTGCACCATGAGTTGTGGTGTCCCTCATGGTGATGACAGGATGATAGTTCCAGTGTTGGTAACGAGAAGCAGGCCACAAGTCATGCAGTCCCTCGTTGGGACTGGCAATGTGATTTTCTCTGGGAATTTATTAAGGGTATTTCCATAATTTCTAAGCTCCTACGTCCTAAACTACGTAGTTTTAAGAAAGATAAGTGTGTTTTAAGAGGGTTTAGCTCATTCTAAATCCATCGCTCTCCATGCATGCAAGCCTAGGAGTTCCTAAGGGTGATCAAGCCTAGAATTCATCAATTCTCATTCAATTCCCTTGGCATTTAAGAAGGTTGAGAAATCAGAAGTAGCCAGGTATGTAGGCTTATGAATGGGTGTATCCATCAACTCCTGTCACGACCCAAACATAGACCTGGACCGAGACACAGCACAAAGAACCCTGTGAGGCTCCAAGTCGACCAATGGCATGAACATAACATCTAACTCATTCAAATAATTGGAAGAACAACATAATTAACATAGCGGAAGTCTGAACATAACATAACATCTGAATACATACATAAGTCTAAAGCTGAATACATACTATGTCTGAAAAGCCTCTAATATTGACGAGTTTATGGGACAAGACCCCAACTAACTCACTATAGTCTAAAAACTAAAAATACAAAACATATCTGATAAGAAAGGTCCTCGAAAGATGAGGACTCACCAACTCTGATGGAGAAGTACTAATGCTGGGAGTCTGGCTAGCGGCGGGACTGACTCTGGATATTGGAGCCTGTATCATGAAATGATATAGCATAGAGTATGTGGTCAGTATGTGGAATGTACCTAGTATGCAAGGTAAGTAAAACCGCTAAGTAAGTAAAATCATAAATCAAGCATTTTATAAAACATATAAAGATAAGATTCTTAGAGTAAGGATTGCATGTTATTTTCTGAATTCATGATCTAAACATAACTAAACATCATAACCAAATCGAATGACCCAAAGCTGAAAACTGAATATCATAAATAAAACTGAACATTGGGTCAAACCTGTTGAAAACATAATATCATAACTAAAATCATGAGGAACAATGGGAGACTCATCATAACCGACACTACCACGATAGAGCTTATGTGGCGTCGACTATCACATTCTAGTGGGCAGAGCAAAGCTTTGCCAGGGCTAAGGATGCTACCATGATATCAATATCAAGTTGAAGGCTCCTCGGGGCAGGGGAAGCTCACATGGGAGGTACTAATAATCTGAACATATCTATGTTGGTGCGTAGTTCTGAGGCATAGGGTAGACTGACCCTTATCCTACTTGGTGCTAGACACTACTCTCAAGAACATGCATATGCTCTCCATCATTTTTCAACAAAGTTCAATCATCGTCTAGTAACGAGGCTGACTCATAATATACATGCATAAATCTGAATCATAACATGAGGAACCTTGGCTCAAACAATACCACAAGTTGAACATAATTGGGAGCCTAGACTCCAAAACCATGTGGTAAGATAATTACATGAATTTTAAAACACAGTTGATCATATGGGCTTGCCCAATACTTAAACATGCTTGGGATAGATTTAATCATACGAAAACATGAAAAAATACATGGGTATTTTAAAATCATACCTTCTTCATAAACATCTCATTCATGCTTGTACTCATGCTTCATAGATCTAAACTTTCATGGACTTTCATGGATGGGCATCATAATTTAGAAAACTTGAAAACATAATTTATAATTTAAAACATTGTAAAATCTGCTCATTAATCATAATTCAATATTGGAAACATCCTTAGATACCCATGATTGATACTTAGGAAATTAACACATTGGGTAAAAACCTCATAGATTCATCAATTAGAATTTTCATGAATTAAGAGAGGATTGGGCATGGGTGGGACTATTGAACCCATTCGTAGTCTTACATCCTGAAGAGATCTGATTTTCACAACTTCCTTCATTGCCCAATGATAATTGAGGAATAACTTTGAAGAGACTAGGCTTGATCACCTCTCAAACCTCTAAGCTTTCATGCATGAATTAGGATGGGGTTAGAATGACTTAACCGTTCTTAAAACACCCTATTCTGAGCTTAAAACGACGTAGTTAGGCCTTAGAAACATAGACATTACGGAAAAGCCCTTAATAAATTTGCATGGAAAAATACACTGCCAGTCCCAATGAGGGACTAGACGACGTGTCGTACCTAACCCCAACTCCTTGTCACATTCCGTCACCTTCACTGGAGAAAATTCAATACTGGTCACCACGGGGGACACCATGACTCATGGTCACACCCGACGATTCGTGGTGATGACTCGTTAGGTACACTGTCATTTTCCTTCATCCTTCAAACCACCTTTGTCCATGGTTGACCTAACGAATTGTGGGATTGACCATGACTCATGGTCACACCCGTGGTCACCCCAAATATAAAATTTCCAATCATGGTCAAACCCATCCCCACGAGTCACTTAACGACTCGTGGTGTTCCTGACGGGACACTGGATGACTCATCCTGTCACCTAGTGCAAAAATTTTTGTTTTCTTCGTTTCAACTCTCGGGTCTGATATTAGGGCTTTCGGGGTATTACATTATCTCTCGCTTGGGAACATTTCTCATTGAATGTTTAAAATTATACTGGAAAGCAGAGAAATGCAATCATCATACTCAATTACTTAACATACATGTTGAAAACAGATGGAGTGACTTACTCTGATTTGAACTACATGACTGAACTGAATTCTTGAATCACACGTACATTCATTTACATGAAAGAAACTAGGGCACATGAGCTGATATGAAACTGAATAGAGTAGTAAGGAGGAAACTGATACCTCAAGCTGAAACTGAGCCGAAAGGGAATAGATGTGGGTATTTATCCATCATATCCACTTCGGCTTCCCACGTAGCTCCCTCAACATGCTGGTTCCTCCATAAAACATTAACTGCGGCTACTTCATTGTTTCTTAGCTTTTGAACCAGACGATACAGTATTTCCACTGTAACCTCCTCATAACTATGGTTGTCCTTCACACCTACGCTCTCAACGGATCAACTAGAGTAGGGTCACCCAAGAACTTCTTTAAGGACAATACATGGAAAACTAGATGAACTGAAGCAAATTCTGAGGGCAACTCAACTCATATGCTACCTTGCCAATGCGTTTCACAATTCGGTATGGGCCAACATAACAGAGATTGAGTTTTCCTTTCTTTCTGAATCTCATTACTCCCTTTATGGGAGACACCTTTTTAGACACACCGAGTCATCAACTTCAAACTCAACATCCCTCCTCCTCACATTTGCATAGGAATTTTGATGACTCTGAGCTGTTTTCAACCTGTCCCTTATAAGTTGAACCTTCTCCATAGCCTCATGGGTTGAATCCAGTCCTATCATTACAGCTTCACTGACCTCAAACCAACCAATAGGTGATCTACACCTCCGCCCGTAAAGAGCCTCAAACGGAGCCATCTAAATGCCAGAATGGTAGCTGTTGTTACATGCAAACTCAATGAGAGGCAAATACCATCCTAACTAACCTTAAAATAAATCACACATGCTCTCAACATATCCTGAAGAGTCTGAATAGTCCTCTCCACCTGGCCATCCATTTGCAGGTGAAATGTTGTGCTAAGCTTGACTTGAGTACCAAGTCCATTTTGAAACGATCTCCAAAATTTGGAGGTAAACTGAGTAAGTCTATCTGATATGATCGCCAATGGCACTCCATGCAACTAAACTAACTCTCAAATGTATAATTTAGCATAATCCTCCATTTAATTGGTGGTTTTGACAGGTAAGAAATTAGCCGCCCTAGTCAACCTATCCACAACCACCCAAATAGAGTCATACTGTTGGCGAGTACGAGGTAGCCCTGTGATAAAGTCCATATTGATCTCCTCCAACTTTGAAGTAGGGATACTAATATCTTGAAGCATACCTCCAGGTCTTTGATGCTCAACCTTCACCTGTTGACAATTCGAACACTTAGCCACAAATTCTGCTATGTCTTTCTTCATGCCACTCCACCAATAGACTTCCCGTAAGTCACGGAACATCTTGGTGGCACCTAGATGTATAGATTATTTGGAACCATTAGCCTCATACAACATTCAATCTCTCAAATCATCAACATCTAAAACATATAAATGACCCTGATATCAAAGCACACCATCTCCATATTTGGAGAAGACCTCCACCTTCTGATTCTGGATAGCTTCCTTTAAATTTACCAAAATAGGCCTCTTCTTGTCTATCTTTATCATCGGTCAGTAAAGATGATTTTGATCCATTCTAAACAATAACTCCACCATCGGTTGAGTCAACCAGACGAACTCCCAACCGTGCAAGCCGATGCACATCCTTTACTAGCTCCTTCTTCTCCTCACCTACATGGGACACACTCTACGTAGAAAGTCTACTTAGAGCATCTGCTACCACATTAGCCTTGCTCGGATGGTAAAGGACACTCATATCATAATCCTTGAGTAACTCCAACCACCTCTTTTGATGTAGATTTAGATCATTCTAGGTAAACACATATTATAGGCTTTTGTGGTCCATAAACACATCTACATGGACCTCGTACAAATTGTGTCTCCAAATCTTCAAGGTAAATACTACCGCCGCTAGTTCAAGATCATGAGTCGGATAATTTATTTCATGGACTTTCAGCTGCCTGGAAGCATAGGTTATAACTTTACTGTGCTGCATCAGTACACAACAACGACCGATCCTTGAAGCATCACAATATACCTCAAACCCGTCGGTACCCTCAAGTAGGGTCAACACTAGTGCTGAGGCGAGTCGAGTCTTCAACTCTTGGAAGCTCTTCTCATTGGCCTCTGACCATTGAAACTTCACATTCTTTTAGGTCAGTTTGGTCAATGGTACTGCAATAGATGAAAACCCCTCAACAAACCTCCAACAATAACTAGCGAAACCCAAGAAACTCCTGATATCCGAAGGATTCATCGATCTAGGCCAATTCTTCATTACTTCTATCTTTTGAGATTCTACCTGGACATGCTCACTTGAAACGTCATGACCCAAAAACACCATTGAGTTCAACAAAAAATACCATTTACTAATCTTATCATACAACTGACGATCCTTCAAAGTCTGTAGCACCACCCTTAAAAGCGGCATGCTCCTCCCAACTCCGAGAGTATATGAGGATGTCATCTGTGAACACAATCACAAACCTATCCAAGTATGTCTTGAAAAACTTGTTCATCAAATCCATAAAATCTGTAGGAGCATTCGTTAGTCCAAAAGACCTACTACAAATTCATAGTGGCCATACCGAGTTCTGAAGGCTGTTTTCAGAATGTCACTCTCCTAAACCCTAAGCTGATGGTAACCGAATCTGAGGTCTATCTTTGAAAAGCACTTAGCACCTTGCAGCTAGTCAAGCAAATAATCAATCCTAGGGAGAGGATATCTATTAATGATTGTAACCTTGTTTAATTGCCCATAATCAATGCACATCCAAAGGGAACCATCCTTCTTGCGGACAAAGAGGACTGGTGCACCCAATGGGAATTTGCTAGGTCTGATGAATCCCTTGTCTAAAAGGTATTTCAACTGCTCCTTCAATTACATTAGCTTAGATTGAGCAATTCTGTAAGGAGGAATATATATAGGCTCCGTATCGGAAAGAAGGTCAATACTAAAATCAATCTACCGCTCAGAAGGGATTCTCAGTAGATCATCTGGGAATACATCTGGGTACTCACACACTACAGGGACTGACTAGATAGTCGAGGTTCGGAACGTAACATCCCTAACCCTAATTAGATTGTACACGCAACCCTTAGAAATTATCTTTCTGCCTTTAAGGTAGGAAATAAAGTGACCTACAGGCACAACTGAACTACCTTTCCACTCTAGGACTGGTTTGCCTGAAAATATAAACTCTACTATAGGTGTTCTATAATTGACTGAGGTGTAACATGCATATAAACAATCCATTTCGAGGATAGCATCAAAATCGGTCATGGCTAACTCTACTAAATCTGCTGAGGTGACTTTCTAAAGAACTATGATAGGGCAATTTCTATATACCCATCTAGCTATAACTGAATCAATGACTGGAGTAGAGACTGAGAAGGGTTCTTATAATATTTGGGGACTAACTGTGAAACTACTAGCAACATAGGGTGTGACAAAAGAAAAGGTAGCCCTTGGATCTAACAATGCATATACATCAAGGTGGAATACTTGTAACATACTAGTGACTATATCGAGGGAGACCTCCTGCTCCTAATGGGATGCTAGGGCATAGAATCTATTTTGATGCTTACCACCACCCACACTAGTGGATGCCCCATACTACGCTAGGCATGCTGGTGGAGCTGCTGAACTGGAAGTTGGGCCTCGGCCCCTAGCATGGCCTTGTCTATTTGCTGAGCAATCTAAGAGCATATATTTGGGCTTCTCTCACCTGAAACAAGCACCAAAACATGCTAGGCACTGACCCATATGTCTCCGGCCACATCTTCTATGCTCAGGAGGGTTGGTCTCTGCGGGTCTACTACTCTGGCCTCTAAAGCCTGATGCTCGTCCCCTCTGATCGTGCCTAGATCTTGATGGAACACTCATAGCCGAAGGGACTAGGGCTGAAGACCTATGATGGGACTGCTGATGGTGTCTACTAAGTCTTCGCTGGGAGAATCCAAAGCTATCATTCCTTGCCCTCTTGGCCTCTCTCTCCCGCTCACTCATCTATACCGCCTCCATCTTCTGGGGGGACAGGACTATCTGAGCAAAGCCAATATCTTGATGAAGCATCGTGGTTCAAAAATCCTTTACTAGGTAGTTCACTACCCCATGCATGAACCGGCTCACTCGGGCCGTCTGATCTGAGACCATCTCAGGTGCATACTTGGACAAGCGTGTGAACTCCAAGGCATATCTTGAACAGTCATCTTCCCTTGCTTTAGGTTCACAAACTCGGCTGCTTTGATCTCCCTCATCTCATGACGAAAGAACTCATCCAGAAAAGCGACATGAAACTTATCCCTTCCAATAGGTCCTGCTCCAACTGCTCTACTATCCTTCCATTGCTTGAACCAGATATGAAAACCCCTTTCAGCTAATACAAGGCTAGATCAACGCACTCCTCTTCAATCACCCCCATGATCTGGGTGATCTTTAGAACCTTATAAATGAACTCATATGGATTCTCATCCACCTTTGATCCAAAAAACTCTAGAGGGTTCATCCTGATAAAATCTCTGAATATTGCCATAGCTACACTCCTATTCTAAGGGACATGTGATCTTGGGCAGATTTATATGCCCAAGGGATACTCAAACGTATCATTTTTACCTTGTTTGTTGTGCAATGTGTATATAATATCATGTATTTGGTAATAAACTGCGAATTTATACTAACCAACATGATTAGCATTTGTTTTGCAGGATAATGTGATTTTTAGGAGCTAAAATGCGTGTTGGAACTATGTCGGAGTTGGACTTGGATGCGAGCGTGGAAAAGACCTTGGATGGCACATTTTACACTGGCTCCGCGATGGAGCCGTGCCACGCTGCCATCGCGGTAGCACACTGCCTGGGCAGGAATTAATTAGGCAATTTCCAGTGTGCCTGCGCGTCAGTTCCGTGGCACGGACATAGGCCTCCGCGATGGCCTCCGTGCCATGTTGAGGCCAATTATTCGGACCCTGCAATTTCCAGAGAGGGTCCGCGTCCACGCCGTGTCACGGAGGCAGTGCTCCGCGTTGGCCTCCGTGACACGTTGCTTGTTATTCCGGGAAAAATTTCCCACTAGTATAAATAGCACACTTAGGTTTATTTTTAATGAGTTTTTAGTTTTTAGACTGAGTTCAGAAGTGGAGAGCAGGAACGTGGGTTTGTGGCAGTTGAAGAATAGAAAAGCTAAGAGTTTTCTTCTCTTCCTTTCTTCTTTCCTTCAATTGTATGCATGATTTACACTCATTTTAGGATGATTAATCCAAGAATGAGTGGCTAATTCCCTTCTTTGCTGAGGTTTTGAACTTGTGTAATGAATTTTGGTGATAATTGATATGGTTTCTTCTTCTTCTTGCATGTTGTTCTATTAATTCTTGTGCTTACTACATTATTGATTGGCCACCATTAATGTATATCTAAAAAGTCCAATTTCACTCGAGAGAGCACGAAATTGGAAAGTTGTGAATTAATAGGGTATTGTTCTTAACTTGATTTGGGAAAATTGGGTTTTTATGTGCTTTCTTGATAGAAATATACTTGAAAGCCGTATTAGTCAATTTAGGAACCGGAATTGTAGTGCTAGGTCATAAATTGCATTTGATCACAGAAATGTAGACGGATGGTTTATGATTCTAAAGTGAAATTAAATACGAAAGTTTTAATTTCTAGGCAAACGTTCTTGGCTAGCAACATGAAGAAGAGGATGACCAAATTATCATGATTATCAAGTTCATTACTCGTTCTTAACCTTGGCATGTGCATATCCATTGTTTAAATTCAAAAGTAAATAGTTGTTATTAATTGTAGTATATAAATAGTTTAGAAACAAAAACTCACTCAACTCTTGGTTGGATTGTTGTTAACATAGTTAGGAATAGAATAGAGATATAGTAAACTAGGTAGTTTTACATATCTAGAGCAGCCTCCTTGGATCGATACTTGGCTACTTAGCCACTTTATTACTTGTTTGACCACGTGCACTTGCGTGTCGGTTGATAATATTTAATACTAACCGAATCAGCACCGAACAAGTTTTTGGCGCCGTTGCCGGGGAGGCTAGGCGATTTGTAAAATTTTGTTTAGTGTAAATTTACTGTATTTGTATTTTTATTTTCTTAAGTGTTAACAACTTGGTCTTAGCCTGTATTTTGCAGATTTTTATTTCTGTGAACACTGGCAAGGGACAAGGAGCTGGTGGAATCTTACTTAGAGCCAGAACGTGAATTGCACAGTCAACGTAGAGAAGCTCTTCGGAAGAAGCTGCAGTTGCTTAAACAGTCTATGATGGAGCAACCAAATCCACCAGTTGTGCGGGCAGTGTTAGTGCCCGAGGAAGTAGCAGCCAGGCCGGTTCGCGAGGTGGCAATCCCACACGCTAATAATGTACATTCCAGCATCCGCAAACCAGAGCCTGGAGGGAGATTTGAGTTAAAGCAAAATATGGTGCAACTTTTGCACACTAGCGGGCAGTTTACCGGTCTCCCTCACGAAGATCCGCAACATCTCTAGAACTTTTTGGAGATAAGTGACACTTACATACTCGCTGGAGTGTCACCTGATTATGTTCGGCTCACCTTATTTCCATTTTCCTTACTTGGTGAAGCCAAGAGGTGGTTAAAAGCTGAACCACCCAACTCTATATGAACGTGGGATGATCTTGCAAGGAAGTTTTTGATCAGATTTTTCCCTTCAGGTAAAACAGCTAAACTTAGAAGTCAGATTCTAAGTTTTAAACAGAGGGAAGGAGAAAATCTTTATCAAGCCTGAGAAAGATTCAAGTCCATGTTGCGGGACTGTCCTCATCATCATCAGTCAAATGAGGTGTTGGTACACACTTTTATTGAGGGTTTGGAACCCCACACTAAAATTTTGTTAGACTCAGCAGCTGGAGGGCAAGCGCTGGAGAAGACTTATGAGGAGCTGTACACTTTGCTAAACCCAATTTCACAAGGCAATCCGGAATGGGATGCAGATTCTTCAAGAGGTGGAGCAAGGAAAGCAGCGGGAGTGCTTGAAGTGGATGGATTCACAGCTATCGCTGCACAGATAGCTGCTTTGCAAAATCAGTTAAACACTCACTTCAGCAATATGAATTTGAACCAGCCTTCAGCCTCCGTCAATGCAGTCCAACAGATGTGGTGTGAAGTGTGTGGTAGTAGTGAGCATTCAGCTGAATGCTGTGGTGCAAATCCTGATTCTGTCAACTTTGTGGGCAATGCACAGAGGAATCAACAGCAGTTTGGTGGTGGCTACAACTCGAATTGGAGGAATCATCCGAATTTTTCATGGGGTAGCAACAATCAACAAGGCCAAGGTTCAGGGCAGGGTATGCACAGAAACCAAGGAGGGCAACAAGGCTATCAGAATCAGTTCAGAAATCACAATGCCCCTCCTCCACCACCATCACCGACTATTGAGGAAATGTTCAAGACCATGATTGCCAACCAGGCACAATTGCAGGCTGACTATGTCAAATTGGCAGCCGAAGTAAAGAACAATCAATTGGCAACCAAGGCTCTTGAATATCAGTTTGGGCAATTTGCTAGTGCCCAAAATACTAGACCAAGGGGAGGACTACCTAGCGACACGGATCCCAATCCTAAGCAGGTGAATGCAGTGACCACGAGGAGTGGTTTACAATTAAAGGAGGTGGAACCGGAAAGACCGCCTCAGAAGTCAGGAGCAGCAGATGTTGAGGGAGAACAAACCTCATATACGGGGAAGACCAAAGAAGCTGAACCAGCAAGGCCTCCACCCCCGTTCCCTCAACGACTTAAGAAACACAAGGAGGAGGCGTGTTTCCAGAAATTCATGGAAGTACTTAAACAGGTACATGTTAACTTACCTCTTGTTGATGTCTTGCAGGGTGTGCCAAAATATGCGAAGTATATCAAAGACATCGTGGCCAACAAAAGTCGCTTGACTGAGTATGCCACGGTGGCTTTAACGGAGGAATGCACATCCCGTATTCAGAACAGGTTGCCCACTAAACTGAAGGATCCTGGAAGTTTTACTATCCAGCTGACGATTGGGTAAAGTATCCGAGCTCGTGGGTTATGCGACTTGGGGGCAAGTATAAATCTGATGCCATCTTCGGTATTCAGAAAGTTAGGACTAGGGAGTCCTAGACCTACAACAGTGATCTTGCAGCTAGCAGACAGGTCTTTAGCTAAGCCGGATGGCATTGTTGAGGATGTGCTAGTGCAGGTAGGCTCCCTCATTTTTCCGGTAGATTTCATTGTTCTGGATTTTGAACCAGATGCGGAAGTCCCATTTATTTTGGGACGACCCTGTTTGGGAACCGGAAAGGCATTGATCGATGTAGCTGCGGGTCAACTCACAATGCGAGCACACGACAAGGTTGAGGTGTTTGACGTGTACAAGGCACCTAAGCTCCCGACTGTCTATAAGGAACTCTCGGTGATCAACGTGATTGATCATGGGAATGCGAATGGATTGAGTGATTCCTGAGAGTTACTAGGTAGGCCACCAGACAAGGTTGAGAATTACTGGGGAGATGACCAGGATCGGGACAAATCATCCATCTCCCTAGTAGACACGTGAGCATAAAGGTTGTCGAGCCGCGACGTTCAACCAGGCGCTGCATGGGAGGCAACCCGTGAAAAATATTCTTTTCTTTCTTTAGTGTAAAGTTTTTCTTTTATTTTATTTTCTTTTCTTTTTCGTGACTAGGCTTAGATTTGCATTTTATTTAGTAATTTTTTATTTAGTAATTTAGTAATTTTTTTATTATTTTTAGTAGGGAATTTATTAATTTAACCAATTTTTGTTTAGTGAGGTGATTTTCAGGTATACTGGAGGAAAAATACTTGGAATCGAGGAAACGAGGCGAGGTATGAAAAATAAAATTTGATGGTGAAACAGAGCACTGGCGCGTTGGCGTCGTGTCACGGAGGCAATGCTCTGCGTTGGCCTCCGTGACACGTTGAAGGCAAATCTAGATTTTTCAAAATTCCAGTAAGCCAACGCGTTGGCTCCGTGTCACGGAGGAGGGGCTCCGCGTTACCCTCCGTGACACGTTGCCTTTATCCAGTGCCGGGTCACACCGGGTTTCCGGTTGACCCGCGTGTTTTCTTAATAAAAACCCCTGATTTCGCCCCTATTTTCCCCATTCCCTCTTCCCTCCGCGACCAAACACCCATTCCCCTACCCCCAAGCTCCGTGCCACGCTAATAGGCAAGGAAAACGTCAAGTTTTCGTCGATTCTTCAAATCCAAGGTATGTTTTCATCGTCTATCTCAAATTTTTGGCGATTTTTGTCAATTTTGAGCATGTGAAGTGAGATATATCACCCTAGGTAGAAATTAAACATGATGTGAATTATTTTGTGATTGATTATGTTCGGATTGTTGTAGTTGACATTTGAACTTATCGATTGATTGAATAATTCGATTTTGATTGTCGAGTTGTATTCTAGGGCTTGGGGTTGTTGAATTTTAACTTGGGTAACTTGATAGTTTGACGAAATTGATGCCGGGGTGTGTTTATTATTTGAGATAAGTCGTGGTAAATATTGTATAATTGTTGAAAGACTACTAATTCTCGAATTTTTGTGGGAAATTGCGTAATATGTG
The DNA here is from genome assembly GCA_035772735.1 of Datura wrightii. NCBI lineage: Eukaryota > Viridiplantae > Streptophyta > Magnoliopsida > Solanales > Solanaceae > Datura > Datura wrightii. Next base: position 121,424,324 of record JASDFA010000016.1, read on the forward strand.
AATTGGTTGAATTGCTTAGATTAGTTGTATATAAAATGTTTGTATTGTTGTTTCTATTTTGTTGTTGTTATTGTTGCTAAGTGCTATGGGTGAATAGCTGTCGATAGTAGGATTGGGTTAGCTGTATGAAGTCTGAGTAGTTCGCTAGCCGTTATGCTGTCGAATTTCTGTGAACGCACTAAGCAATATGTTTATAGTTGATTGTGTTTGGGGTGTAAATAGAGCTATCCTTGCTAAAATGTTGTAAATATTGTTAAAGACTAAGGGTGGGGTAAATTTTGTTTAACCCGACCTTAGCCGAAGCTAACAAGTTTTTAGCTTAGCGTTGTGCTTGTTTGTGTAAATTGACAGGTACAATGGCCAGCCGACAAGATAAAGGCAAGGGTGCTTCAACCTCAGGCACCGGCAGAAAGAGAATGAGACTGGGCATGGCTGTCCCAGCTGCACCTGCTGTTCCACGCGGTCAACACCGCCGATACGGAACACGATGGGTTACCGAGGAAGGGAAGAAGTGGTACGCAAAGCATAAGGAGAACAAATACTTCCCGGAGGAACATATTGCAAGGGAACCACTTGCACAGGAGTTCCCTCGCATCGTACAGAAGATTGAGGCAGCTGGGCTCAGCTTTATCTTTGAGGAGCCCAAGGAGTGCAACCTTCACTTGGTCCGGGAATTCTACGCCAACTGGAACCCGGCCATCAGGAGCCATACTATTAAAATCAGAGGGCAGATTGTCACTCTGGAACCCCAGCAGTTTAATGCCATCGTGGGAGCGCGGGACACAGACGCCCACGTCCTCCGCCAGCTAAACATCACCCCACCGTACGTTGACATCAGACGTACGTTGTGTGGGGCTCGATCCACAGCCCGATGGAGTAGACACAAAGAGAGGGGTTACCACCAGACTCTGCCTTATTCGCAGATGAACAGGGAGGCCAGAATCTGGCTAAAAATTGTATGTTCGTGTTTGATCCCGGGAGTTCATATGACAGACGTGACCCGGGACCGTGTCTGCTTGGTGTATGCCCTTATGAAAGGGCTTGAGATTAATGTGGGGGCTGTCATAATATCCGCCATGAAGAGAGCCAGACTACACCAGGGCCACAGATACGGGTTTGGCGGACTCATCACCACCTTCCTCCGAGGCCTCGACGTTGAGGAAGAAGCCTTGGATTACATTCCGCAGTTGGAGCGGAGGGCCCTCGATGTGACAAAGACCATGGCCCCGGACACTACACACGGACCTGTGCTGACTCTGGGCGAGCAACATGCTCGTGACGACCAGTATATGGCCCGTATGTTCGGCAAGCTGATGCTGCAGCTACGGATAGGTGGGAGACCAGCCACCGAGGATGAATTATGGCAGCTGGAGCTGGACTACCCCTTTGGCGAGAACGGCAGAGCCTTATGCAAGGTGGGGCCAGCCTTCGTGGAGCCAACTGATGACGATGTCCCTACTGATGAGGAGACACGTCGTGAGGACTCCGATGTGGAGTCCGATGACGACGATGGAGCTGATTCAGATATGGGCGACGAGGCCGCAGCACCGGATGAGGAAGTCGAATATTTCAACTGAGCAGGGAGTTCCACCACCCATATGTTGTGCTTTGTATTGTTGTGAACACTAAGGACAGTGTTCGATTTAAGCGTGGGGTGGGGAGTAGTTAGGTGCTGGGTCATAGGCTCTAAATTTGCGTATAATTTTTCCTTGACGTTTATGTATGTCTGTGCTTTCCCTGTTGTTGTGAACTGATTTGTGATTTATGTGTATATATTTGTTTGTGGCTAATGATGTGTGTTTTTGAAAGTTATGGTTGCCTTTGTAAATATTTTATAAATTTTGTAAATATTTTTTTTTCTTTATCGATATGATCGATATTTTTTAAAATTTTTGCGAAAAGATTTTGCACTTATCAAAATATTTTGTAAATATTTTCTATCGAAATGATCGATGTGTTGCAAAAATTTTTGAAGTTTTATTTTTGGGTTTCTCGGAGTTTGTTTTCGGTTCTTTTACCGAGAATAGTCCCATTGAACCGATGTCATAGTTAGTGACCGTTCCCTATGATGGATGGATTACGACCGTCTTAAGGGAAATGTAGTCGATAGGAGTAGATGTTTTGTTTTTAGTTTCTTTGGTGGATTGCATCAATAAACTGTAGTTGCTTATGGTTGCTAAAATTTCGTTGCGTGTTGTAATTGATGTTCAATATGTGAAAATGATTCGTTTGAAAGCATGCAATTTTGTAAATATGTTGAGTTACCTAGGCTATAGAATTTGGTTCATTATGATTGAGGCTTAATCTTGAATTCATGTAATTGACTAATTAAAGAGTCTGTGAATGCATCTTGATTCGAGCATGTGCATGAAGTGTGAGTGAGGTTTTGCTATTCCATGTCATTGTGAATTGTCTAGAACTTGTCTGGCGTGTATACAAAACGAAATGAAGGAGGTGTAGTGTCGGAAAGGATGTAGGCATTTCTTTGTTTTAACCGTTAGTTTCCATTTTTTTCTTGTCAAATTCTACCTTTTTATATGTTGTATACCCTAGTCAGCCCGTTGAGCCTTTAGCCAATTTCTTTCTTTTGTCCAGAATTGTATGAACTAAGCTTTATTCCTTCTTTTCATTAGCCTTAAAGTCTATAAGAAGCTCTTAAGCGCTTACAAAGAACAGAAAATGTTTCCCAAAGTGTTAAAGAGTGAAAAAAGTGAAAAGAAAAGAAAAGCAAAGTGAGGAAAGAAAAGATGATGTTGAAGAGGCACTAGTTGTAATTAAATGATAGTGAGGGTACATGAAAACCCTCTGTTTTGTGTCAAGTGTGCCTGATGAAATGGGCTGTATGAAAGTAAACCAGCATGAATGGGAGAAAAAGAGAAAAGAGAGGAACAATGTCCATGAGTCGATGGGAATGAGTTGAAAAGGCGCTTAAGGATGCTAGCGACTATTATTGGCTAATCCAATATATATATACTAGATCCATAGCCCAGTTACAACCCATTAAAAGTCCTAATTGATCCTACATTGCATTTCTTTATATTAGTGGAGTAATACACTAAGGGCAAGCCTATGGGTCATGACATGATGCATGTGAATTCTTTTGGGAGAGAGAGTGAAATTAATTTTTATATGCCCCTACTTGCATGTTTGTGTGCTGCACGAACATAAAAGGGGAAGTTTCTCTCGAGTAGTGAGGGTACATGCTTGATGAAAGATTGATTTTCGTGTCGGATTTCTTGATTAGTTGATTTGCATGAGTTTGCCGATATCAAGAATCAATTCTTAAAAGTTTAGGAAGCCTCGATGTATTAAGGTCATTGTCTTGTACGACCAAGCATGTTTTCTTGATGATTTGCAAGAATTGAATAATCGGTATGACCGTAGCGTAAAATGTTGCACCATAGGGACGAAGGTTGGGATGTAATTTGCATGAGTTGTGTATGTGTTGTTCGAGGACGAACAAGGATTTAAGTGTGGGGTAAGTGATCTTGGGCAGATTTATATGCCCAACGGATACTCAAACGTATCATTTTTACCTTGTTTGTTGTGCAATGTGTATATAATATCATGTATTTGGTAATAAAATGCGAATTTATACTAACCAACATGATTAGCATTTGTTTTGCAGGATAATGTGATTTTTAGGAGCTAAAAGCGTGTTGGAACTATGTCGGAGTTGGACTTGGATGCGAGCGTGGAAAAGACATTGGATGGCACATTTTACACTGGCTCCGCGATGGAGCCGTGCCACGCTGCCATCGCGGTAGCACACTGCCTGGGAAGGAATTAATTAGGCAATATCCAGTGTGCCTGCGCGTCAGTTTCGTGGCACGGAGATAGGCCTCCGCGATGGCCTCCGTGCCACGTTGAGGCCAATTATCCGGACCCTGCAATTTCCAGAGAGGGTCCGCGTCCACGCCGTGTCACGGAGGCAGTGCTCCGCGTTGGCCTCGGTGACACGTTGCTTGTTATTCCGGGGAAAATTTCCCACTAGTATAAATAGCACACTTAGGTTTATTTTTAATGAGTTTTTAGTTTTTAGACTGAGTTCAGAAGTGGAGAGCAGGAACGTGGGTTTGTGGCAGTTGAAGAATAGAAAAGCTAAGAGTTTCTTCTCTTCCTTTCTTCTTTCCTTCAATTGTATGCATGATTTACACTCATTTTAGGATGATTAATCCAAGAATGAGTGGCTAATTCCCTTCTTTGCTGAGGTTTTGAACTTGTGTAATGAATTTTGGTGATAATTGATATGGTTTCTTCTTATTCTTGCATGTTGTTCTATTAATTCTTGTGCTTACTACATTATTGATTGGCCACCATTAATGTATATCTAAAAAGTCCAATTTCACTCGAGAGAGCACGAAATTGGAAAGTTGTGAATTAATAGGGTATTGTTCTTAACTTGATTTGGGAAAATTGGGTTTTGATGTGCTTTCTTGATAGAAATATACTTGAAAGCCGTATTAGTCAATTTAGGAACCGGAATTGTAGTGCTAGGTCATAAATTGCATTTGATCACAGAAATGTAGACGGATGGTTTATGATTCTAAAGTGAAATTAAATACGGAAGTTTTAATTTCTAGGTAAACGTTCTTGGCTAGCAACATGAAGAAGAGGATGACCAAATTATCATGATTATCAAGTTCATTACTCGTTCTTAACCTTGGCATGTGCATATCCATTGTCTAAATTCAAAAGTAAATAGTTGTTATTAATTGTAGTATATAAATAGTTTAGAAACAAAAACTCACTCAACTCTTGGTTGGATTGTTGTTAACATAGTTAGGAATAGAATAGAGATATAGTAAACTAGGCAGTTTTACATATCTAGAGCAGCCTCCTTGGATCGATACCTGGTTACTTAGCCAATTTATTACTTGTTTGACCACGTGCACTTGAGTGCCGGTTGATAATATTTAATACTAACCGAATCAGCACCGAACAACATGCACTACAACCTACTCATTAACCTGGGTGGACCAGGCCTGAGTTAACATCTGTATGGCTGCCTTGAACTAAACATCGGCAACCGGCTCGGATATATGCTCCTCATGGGCTGGTGGGGCCTGTTGGTGCTCATCTCCATTGGCATTCTCATGGCCATTTTCATTTCCATTTCTTCTTCCGCTCACTCAACGAGGAGGCATGATTCTGCAAACACGTATAACATGAGGTAGAAGGATAGAGAGGCATTTTGTCGCACGACTTAGATACTGAAAGAAGGAAACATTTCCTAAATGTCTCATAGCCTCTTCATCATAAGTGTGGCACGCTTCATACCCATGAAAAATACTCTAGTTAACACTGCTTTCAGACACCCTGGGACACTTCAAAACCTAATGCTCTGATACCAAGTTTCCCATGACCCGAACATAGGCCCGGATCGAGACACGGCACATACAACCCCAAGAGGCTCCAAGTTGACCCATGGCATGAACATAACATCTAACTCATTCAAATAAATAGACGATCAACATAATTAACATAGAGGAAGTCTGAACATAACATAACATCTGAATACATAAATAAGTCTAAAGATGAATACATACTATGTCTGAAAAGCTTCTAATATTGATGAGTTGATGGGACAAGACCCCAATTAACTCGCTATAGTTTGAAAACTGAAAATACAGAAAATATCTGATAAGAAATGTCCTCAAAAGAAGAGTATTCACCAACTCTGATAGGGAAGTACTGATGCTGGGATTGGCTAACGGGGGGACTGAGTCTGGATATCGGAGCTTGTATCAAGAAACAATACAACATAGAGTATGCGGTCAGTACGTAGAATGTACTAAGTATGCAACTTAAGTATAACCGCTAAGTAAGTAAAATCATAAATCATGCATATTATAAAATATATCAAGATAATATTTTGAGGGTAGGGCTTGTGTGCTATTTTATGAAATCATGATCTTAAAATAATTAAACATCATAATCAAATCGAATGACCCAAAGATAAAAATTAAATATCATAAATATAACTGAACATTGGGTCAAACCTGCTGAAAACATAATCTCATGACTGATGAACATTCATAACTTAAATCATGAGGAACAATGGGAGACTCGTCATATAACTGACATTACCATGATAGAGCTTCCATGGTCCCGACAATCACACTCAAGTGGATAGATCCATCCAAAGCTTTTCTAGGGCTAAGGATCCTACCATGATATTGATATTAATATTAAGTCCCCTTGGGACAGGGGAAGCTCACAAGGGAGGTTCCAATAATCTGAACATACCTAAATTGGCGCATAGTTCTTAGGCATAGGGTTATTTAACCCTTAGCCTACTCAGTCCGAAACACTACTCCTAAAATCATGCATATACTCTCCATCATTTTTCAACTAAGCTAAATTATTGTGACGAAGCTAACTCATAACATACATGCATATATCAGAATCATAACATGAGGAGCCTTGGCTCAAACAATACCACAAGCTGAACATAATTGGGAGTCTAGACTCTAAAACCATGTGGTAAGCTAATTATATGAAATCGTAAAACATAGTTGATCATATGGGATTTTCCAATACATAAACATTCTTGGCATAGACTTAATCATACGAAAACATGAACATAAATATGGATATTTCAAAATCGTACTTTCTTCATAAACATCTCATCATGCTTGTACACATACTTCATTGATCTCAACTTTCATGGATTTTCATATATGAGCTTCATAATTTAGAAAACTTGAAAACATAATTTATAATATAGAACATTGTAAAATCTTCCCATTAGTCATAACTCGACACTGGAAACATGCTTAGATCATACCCATGATAGATACTTAGGAAATTCACACATTGGGTAAAACCCCATACATTCATCAATTAGAATTTTCATGAATTAAGTGAGAATTGGGCGTGGTATGGACTATTGCACCCACTCATAGCCTTACATTCCTTAAGAGATCTAATTTTCACAACTTCCTTGATTGCCCAATGAGAATTGAGGATGAACTTTGAAGAGACTAGGCTTGATCACCTCTCAAACCTCTAAGCTTTCACGCATGAATTAGGATGGGATTAGAATGACTTAACCCTTCTTAAAACACCCTATTCTGAGCTTAAAACGACGTAGTTAGGCCTTAGAAACATAGACATTACGGAAAAGCCCTTAATAAATTCGCATGGAAAAATACACTGCCAGTCCCAATGAGGGACTGGACGACTCGTCATCCCTGACCATGACTCGTGGTCACCTTTCGTCACCTTCACTGTAGAAAATTCAACACTAGTCACCACATGGGACACCATGACTCGTGGTGTACCCAACGACTCGTGCTGATGACCCGTTCGGTACACTGCCTTTTCCTTCATCCTTCAAACCACCTTTGACCATGGTTGAGCTAACGAATCATGGGGCTGAGCATGACTCATGGTCACACCCGTGGTCACCTCAAATCTAAAATTTCCAATCATGGTCAAAGCCCTCCCCACGAGTCACTTAACGAATTGTATTGTTCCCGATGAGTCACTGGATGACTCGTCCTGTTACCTAGTGCAGAAATTCCTATTTTCTCCTTTTTAACTCCCAGGTCTAATCTTAGGGCTTTCGAGGTATTACAACTCTCCTGCCCAATTCCTTCTCCAATTCAGGGAAAAACCTACGTTAATAAATCTTAACCCAACTTGTGAATTCTCTAAGTATCTATCGTTGGTATAACCTATTCATATTTCTAAGGTTGAATTATGATTTATGGGAATGTTTTATAATGTTTTCAATTAAAAATTTATGCTTTAAAAGTCTTACAATTACAATTATGAAAGTTCATGAAAGGTTGAGATTATGATGTATGTTTTCAAGCATAATGAGATATATATGATGAAAGTATGATTTCGAATTACCCATGTATATATTCATGTTTTTACTATCAAGGTCTAATTCAAGTATGTATTTATGTTTTGGCAAGCCCATATGATCAAGTATGTTTCATGATTTATCTCAGTTTCATGTTATTAGCTTAGCACATAGATTTTGGAGTCTAGACTCCCAATATTTTTAGCTTATGGTATGGTTTGAGCCAAGGCTCTTCATGTTATGTTTTCATATTATGCATGTATTATCATGATTTATATTCATCGCAAGTCGATGGTTAAGCTTCGTTGATAAATGATTGAGAGCATATGCATGTTTTGGGGAGTAGTGTCTATGACTAAGTAGGCTAAGGGTTCTGTCAAACCTGTGCGTTAGAATTACGTGCCAATGGAGGTATGTTCAAATTAATTGTGACCTCCCTTGTGAGCTTCCCCAGTCCCAAGGGGCTCTCATCTTGATATCGGTATCATGGTAGCATTCTTAGCCCTAGCAAGTAGATCGAATAACATCTAGGGAAACTATCAATGTCCATGAACACTAGGCAAAAAGGTACGCTACCTAGCAACACAATCCAGAATCCGAAGAATGATGGTAACTGCATAGCTATGATGACTATGAATGGAAAGACCACGGTTAATCCCACTCTACCAGTTGTAGTTGAGCTTCAAAGGGAGAAAGAAAGCATAATTATTAATGAGGATGAGGTTGCTGAGAATGAGCACAATGAGGATGCTGAGTTGACTGAGGTTCCAGTTATTGAAAATGGGCTTGAGGCCAAACAAGGAGAGCAACAAGGAGACACACAGATTTACAAGGCTATTCCACGACCGCCGCCACCGTTCCCTCAAAGAATAAAGAAGAAAGCGGAGAATGGTAAGTTTTAGAAATTCTTGTCAATGCTAAAACAATTATCTCTAAACATACCATTGGTTGAGGCATTGGAACAGATTCTAGGATACACCAAGTTTATGAAGGACCCTATTACAAAGAAAAGGTTTGTGAGCTATGAGCCTACTGATAATGTGCATCATTGTTGCGCTATAGCCTCATGGGTCCTTGCCCAAAAAAGGGAACATCTAGGTGCCTTGACCATTCCATGTACAATAGGTGATGTTGAGTTCACGAGGGCACTCTACGACTTGGGAGGAAGCGTAAATCTGATGTCGTTAGTTGTGTTTAAGCGCTGGGCTTGGGAGCCCCCACAACGACTACTATACGACTGTTGATGGCCTGCCGGACTGTGAAGAAGCATGTGGGGACCCTATTTGATGTGCTTCTTAAAGTGGATAGATTCGTATTCCCAGCAGACTTCGTGATCCTTGATTGTGAAGTAGATTTTAAGGTCCCTATCATTTTGGGGCAACTACTCCTTTCCAATGGGAGGGCTTTAGTAGATGTGGAGGCTGGACAGTTGAAATTCAGACTCAATAAAGAAGAGGTCACCTTCAATGTCTACGGGTCAATGAAGCAACCAAAGGAGTGTAGAGTGGTCTTAGCAATCAAGGATGAGTCTGAGTTCCGTGATTAAGTCTGAGCAGTCAAGGGACTTGTTTCGTGCAGCAACATTAAACCAAGCCCTTCTTGGGAGCCAACTCATGTGGTGGTTTGGTGAATTCTGAGTAACCGGATCACCTGCGCCGTGTCGCGATTTTAAATCAATCGCTTCTTCGGAGGCCCTGAGTTTATTGACTTTTGTGTGTTAAGTGTGCAAGGAAAACAAAAATACGTGGAAAAAGAATTTATAAATACACTGGTGCTATGGTTCTCAGTACGACTCATAAGAGGATTGTATGGACTGCAATACAAGTCATGGTTAGAAGCAGAGATGTATCTCAATGCATGAGTTCAGGGTACAGTTGGACGTACGACTCATAACTTCACTATACGGTCGTAGTACTCACTTTGATTATGAACTATGCAAGGCATGGACCTCAATGTAAGAGAGACCTACAAGTCATAGTAAGGGTCATACCTGCATAGTACGATTCATAAGATGTACTCATAGGTCCACAAGTAAGTTTTCTTAACCTCTCTATTATGAGTCCTAGGGACGAGTTGTAGGCCCTTCCTACGACTCGTTATGAGTCGTGATGGGCCAAAGAGCTTAAAATTACCCGACTCGTCCAATATTTCTTAAATTTTCCCTACAACCTATTTAAACATCAAACAAACCAGACCCTCGGCTCGGCCCAGATTTTTCAAATTTTCCCTACAACCTATTTAAACTTCAAACAAACTGGGCCCTCGATTAGGCCCAATTTTTTCAAATTTTCCCCACAACCCATTTAAACTTCAAATAGTCCGAACCCTTCGCCCGTGCACTTAAACTAAATTCACAAAAGAACTTATGCCTCCCTCACAGTCATGACTCAGAATCATGATCAATTGAGCAGCTTTTTGCTCCGATAACATCGTGAAATTTGAATTCCAACCCTAGTTCCTAATTTCCAATTGAAGTAAGCAATGTTGCACATCACTCAAGTAAGTGTTATGGTTTGAATTTGGTAAAAAAGACCTGATGTGGTTGAGCTAACTTGCTTAATTCCTGGGAGTCCTCTAAATGTATGAAAAACAAAATAGGACATTGACCAGTAATGTGAACAAGTTAATGTGTGGCTGGGTAGGGATTTAACATGTTAAAATTTCGTAATGAACTACTAAACTTGAGTTACGGTCATGAATAAAAAGGGGAGGAATGGGTAATTGTTAAAACATGATGAATGCACACCTAGACTTGGGGAATGCTAAGTACCCAACACAAAATCAATTTCACCTGCAAACTGAAGCAAAAATAAGATAGGAACAGGCTTCACAAGCCTTCCTACGACTCGTGATTCCACACCACGACTCGTAGGATGGCTCTTGTGGACTGTCCCAAGCCAAACTTGTAAGAACCATGAGGTACAAAACATAATACGGCTCATAGTAACCTGTTACGAGTCATACCTAGTAATCGTACCAAGAGTCTGAAAAGTGTGCAGTCAAAAAGTGACAGTACAATCCTTCCTACAACTCGTGGAATTGACGTACCATGAGTCATGAAAAATATAGAACATTTATTTTCAAGGGGCATCCTTATACGACTCGTGGTATGAATTGTACCATCGTGGTACAAGTCGTACCTTAGAGGCGTAACTTTGATTTGAGACATTACAAGTCTCAGTATAGATCGTACTTCCAGGATACGACTCATATTGTAGACCCGTGATAAATTACAAAGGACTTTTTTTCTTTCTTTGTTTTTTGCACGTTTGGAATTCTAACCCTTTTCTCCATAGGTACAATGACAAAGAAGAGAAAAGCATCCAAAGAAACTGCTCCGAGGGCATTGATAGATGAAACCTCTTAATTTGAACAAGCGGGAAGCACCCCTAGAGGTTCAGTGGAGGAATATTGGGTCGACACATATGATACTGACGGGACCTAAACCAATTGGGCGAAAGCTGAAGCCCAGGCCATGGTGGACACTACCACATCTGCTGGTGCTCCCTAGCCTAAGGAGGGAGCTAATGAAAGAGCCTAAGAGTCCGGAAGCAGCTCTAATAAAAAAGAGGGGTCCGAGGAGGCCCAATCAGGTGATGCAGCTAGTGAGTCCGGAGTTGAGGAGGAGGTACCCAATGTAGAGCAGGAGCAGACTCCACCTAGGGAGAACTGCACTGTTTGGTGGAGACTACCAAGAGCCTAGGAGATATATGAACAGGGTATTTCTCTCACTGCCAAGAAAAAACCTAGGCGGAGCATTCATGAAGAGTTGCAGATCCTCATCAGCACATTGAATGAGGTGGAGGAGATGAAGCGGATATTTAGCTTCTATGGGTTTAACTGGATGGATAGAGCCTCTGATCGATACACTTCAGAGATCGTAACGAGAGTTCTATGCCAATTATTTAACAACCATGGAGAAGAAAGCAAAAGAGGGGCAAAAATTGAAATATCATCCCAAGCAGGAGCGCATCATGGTATGAGGCCGCAATGTGGATATATCTGAGCACACTATTTCTCGGGTGTTATGTGGGCCCTAATTCATACCACCACATGCTACACCGAAGTACGAGTATCGGGTGGAGGCTATGAAACAGATTAAGCATATGGGCTTTGATGAGAGGTGGAGGTAGATTCAGTTGTGTTCCAGGGTTATTATTGAGGACAAAGAAGAAGCAAAATGGGTCACTAGCGGCAAGCAGGTCAAAGAGAATTCTCTAAACTTCATAGCAAAAGCCTACATGATGTTAGTGCGCCACCGATTGGCCCCGACAGTAAATAAGAATATCCTTAACGCAGATATAGTAGCTTTGGTGGCATATATCATATCCAAATACCCCATCGATATCCCAAGGGTCATTGTAGAGGAGATCTGGGGTCCGTCTCATAGCACAGAGGATGGTATCAAGGTGTGTCATGGTGAGAAGGACTTGATCAGCAGATAGCGGATCACAGATATTGCCTTAATCCGAGATTAGATGAACCTGATAAGTTAGGCACGACTTTCTACCGTAGTCCTAATATCACGAATAGTTAGGGGTATATAGGTGAATGCCCCCACCTCACATGAGCAGGTCGAGACACTAGCTACTGAAGCTGGCCAAAAGACTGACCGTAGCTGAGAAGAAGGTACAATCTATGAGGGAGAATGTCAAGCCTTGGCTAAAGGCTGAGATTGAGACAACTACACAGGCCCTACATACAAGGCTAGATGTCTTTGAGTGTAGATTCAATGAGTGTATGGCCAAGAAAACTAACACGGGAAGCCTCCGTGAGGAGTTGGGGGATCTTCGAGGTCAAGTGTCTGAGCTGTCATCACGAAAGCTGGCAATTATAGAGCCCCCACGTTTCTTGACCTCGATGTTGGCATTGACGAGGAGATTGATCTGGCAACTTATTGGGAGCCTACAGGAGCTGAGAAGGAAAAAGGGAAAAAGAGGGTCTCTGATGATGTTGGAGATGAGACCTTAAAGAAGAAGAGAAAGAGAGAAAAGAAAGAGCGTAAAAAGGTGATATTGGAGAGCCAGCAAACTCACGACGAGCATAGGTCAAAGCTGCTTGAGTGAGAAAGAGGAGCGGGTAGATCCACTACTGCCCGTGAATTTCTTAGGGGTGGAAAGGACCCTTCAGGCGAGCCACATTCAGCCCCAGTGATTTCGGAGGTCATAGAGGCCATCGCTACTACTGATAGGGTAGTCATTCACCCTATTGATACCCTAGTGAGTGCGCCGGCAATCGCCAACACCATGATTGCAGCGGAGGTACCACCTTCATAGGATGACAGAGTGCTTAGTGTGCCACAGGTATGTTCCCTTCCTTCTTCTTTACATTTTATGGTTTGGGGATGAAGAATGCTTTTTAAAAAGGTGAGGGTGTGAACTTATATTTTTGGGATTTTTTTGGGTTCGTCCAAGGGTTTTTCTTGTCATGTTTCTTTTCTCTCGGGCATGCTATGTAGTAGAATTGACATGTTTAGGATTTTATTTTTGTGTATTTGTTTAATTAGAAAATATATTAGGAGCACTCAGCCAAAAAATTATACTAGTTTTGAATTTGTGAAAATTGACCCTATTTAAAAATGTGTGATAGTTGGCTATGTATTTGTTGATTGCAATGCATTATTTTTGTGGATCTTTTTATGTCATCTAGTTTATTAGCATGAGTAGTTATTGTTATCCATGTATAAACTGGATAGGTAGAATGAATGCAAGACATGTACCATGAGTGAGTGAGGTCTAATACCTAGTTCAATACTGCGTAGAAAATCTAGAACTTGCCAGGTTGGATTTTACATAGGTTTTAGGATGTTTGGTTAGGAAAGGATCATAGGCCACATTTATTTAGCCCATATTTATCTTAAATGACCCTACCAAAATAATAAGATTCCCTTGATCCAATTTTGAGGCGTAAATGAACATTTTTTGTTTGATTAACCAATAAACCGTACCCATTTTTTATAATGAACCTGTTTTGGCCCTGGTCCCTCCTTGGACATTGTGAACCTCAATATAGGTAAAATGCCTAAGTTGAGGGTGGCTAGAGTAGGGGTGCATAAATCTTGGAGAGGTGAAAAAGGAAGAGAAAAGAAAAAAGAGTTAAAGATGATGTGTGGTGTGACAAAATAAGAAGATAGAAAAGAGAAAGAAAAGTGGAAAAAGAAGATACAAAAAGAGAATAATGAATGAAAATTTGTGAAAACACACTACACCCATACAAGTGCTTAAAAAATGGTGAAAAGGGAGGAAAAAGTTGAAAAACAAAGGGTGAAAAAGTGAAAAATGAAGTGACATATATGTAGTGCCAAGGAGGGGTTAAGTCACTAACAAGATTTCATATCTACCATAGCCAGCCCGAAAGCATACATTACAAGTCGAATCAAGTCCTATTGTGATAATAGCCTGACCATTTGACAATCTGAAGTAGAGAAAATAAGGGCAAGCTTATCGTATCCGACATGCAGTATTCAAAACTTCTTTGTGAGGCTGAGATTCTTACTTGATCAGTCCCATGTTTCATATTTTCCTATATTTGTGAGTGGGGGACTTCATTTGTTGTGAGTGTACATGGTTTGTATTTGATTCTGCAAATTGTCTAGGTGAAAAGCATTAGTGATGACTTGACTATCTGTTAATAGCTAGATGACATATCTTGATCCTTGTTATCATGTTTTGTGGTTTCTTGATGTGCATGTGCTGATTTGGTTATGGAAAAAAAAGGGTTAAATGTTGTGCAAATTTTGATTGACTATTGGTTGTAGTATCATTGGTTTATTTTCTATTTAAGCGTGATTTTTAGATTTTTGTTTTCTTTGCCTAAGGACATGCAAAAGTCTTAAGTTGAGGTTGTTGATGTGCTGTGAGTTTATAGCACTTTCGACACTTAGAATTGAGAAAATATCATGGGATTAGGTGTATTTATATGGATATGAGGTACTTTTACTTTGTTTTCAGGGAAAATAGGCATTGGAGCAAAAATGTGCAAAAGATGCCTAAAAGTGCAGAAAATCAGCCAAGTATAAATCTCAGTATAAGCTGTACATTTATTGTACTAGTCGTACTAAGAATCATGGTGAAAATCAGAAGATTGGAATAAGAGGAAGACGAAGTATGACATCTGTACGAGCCGTAACTAAAGTCGTGAATCTTCAGAGAAAAATGCACAAGGCAATCTCTTGGTATGGGTGGAACCTATGGCTCGTAACAACCACTTACGACTCATACCATGAGCTGTAGGAAGCTTCAGTGACTCTTAAAGAATTGGCAGAACTCCAGATGCAACAAGCAAATACGTGTCATAGGAGAAAGGTACGAGGCATACCAGAACACTCGTAGAAAACTTCAGAAGATGTCAAAGTTCTCAAGGCCAAGCCACGGATGGATTGTACGACTCATAGTACTATGGTACGAGTCATATCAACTACCAACACTTTGAAAAATTTGTAGCAACCAAGTGATGTACGAAAGGTAGGTACGACCCGTACAATCCTGTTACGGGTTGTAGGATTAGTCATGAGTCAATTCGGCGTCAGATATGAAAAATTCTCTGTTAGCTTAGGATAAGATTTATAATGTCTGTATAAATAATTTTTATGTTTTATTTTAGTAGGAGAGCAAAAGAGAAAGTACTAGAGACATGTGAAAAGTAGTATTTGTCAATTTTTATCATGTTTTAGAGAACAATTCTTAGGATCAACACTTGATTTCATCAATTGTTCTTGATTTTGTTCATCAATATTCAATGTAGGTTTTCTTCCAATTATTGTTGTAAGTATTTAATTATGTATTTGTCTATGAATATTAATTGCAATCTTACAATCATGAGAGGCTAAAAGCTCCATAACTAGGATTTTAGGAACCAAGGTGAAATAATGAAATAGGATTACACAAAAGTGATTCAAAACCAGTGCTAAATGTTTTTATTCTATTCTCTTTATCTTTAATTGTTTCTTAACGGTGTACAATGTTAGGACTTGCCCGAATTCTTTACTTTCTTTAATCTACAAAAGTAGAGATTATAAAAACAGAGTTACAATAAAGTCTTGATTTTTATGATCATTGTATAACTTGAGTTGTGGTCGCAGGATAGTTAATTTTGGAGCAAATTGATAACGGTTGGATTGAAATCACTCATGAGACCTAACCTGGTGATTGAGTTAGTCATCCAGTAGGGGCAAACCAGTCATTTGGATGAATCCTAGTTATTAGTTCTACAAGTAAAGTATTAGGATAGATCACAAGTGTAAAACCCGAAGTAGTTATGAACCCATGGGGAACACTTACCCTAGTTAATTGCATTAATTTGGAATCGACATTCAATATCTCAAATATATTACTTGTTAGTTTTACAAATTCTCCCCTTTTAGGAGATAATTGACTTAAAAGCTTAAATATTAGTGCTCTTCTATATCCTTCCATATTTCATGTGGGATCGACCCCAACCTCTTCGTTGGGTTCTTTATTGACAATGTCTGCTTCATTCTTTGTCAGGAGAGTGAGTTTGAGAGTTATCACTCTAGAAAGCCCAAAGGATTTTGAGAAGAATCTGGAGGATTCTAGGCTTGATCTTTAATGGAGAGGTCTAAGTCTTGCACGCATGGAAGACTAATGATTAGAATAGGCTTAACCCCTCCTAAAACCCTCCTAATAGAGCTTAAACTTCATAGTTTAGGGATTTGGAGCTTAGAGATTATAGAAATGCTCTTACTTAGATCACAAAAAATTTCACTCTGTCGGGTGTCACAAATCACACCACGAGTCATACCTCAATACCACAACTCGTGGTTACCAACCTTTGTCACCACTGTTTTGCTGACTTTCTGAAGTTTTCCATGGGTAAGACCATGACCTGTACCACCAACCTACAAGTCATTAGATCCACCTGTGATCACCACTTTAAAGATCCTTAGTTCTTCTTCACGGGTGCAGGCCATAACTTGTTGTTTCACACTACGAGTTGTACCAGGACTCGTTCCTTCCAAATCTGATACACCAGAGATCCATTATGACAACTGAATACAAGTCATACCATCAACCCGCAACTCATAGCTTGCTCTCGTAGTTCACTCATCTAGCTCTTCCATCCTTCTAACGAATCCTACATCATCCCGTGGTTTCCCATAATGGGTCGTTAAACGACTAGTACCTTCTAACCAGGGTAACTTAGTCGTCAAACCACAATTCATACTCTGACTCTTGACATGTTCCCATGAGTTGTACCTTAACTCATTGTCACTAAACTCCTTCTTCAGATCCTAACGATGAATGCTTCTTATGAGTCGTACCTTCTCATCATGACTCTTAGCATGCATCATTGTATGAAAAATTTTCCCTCTTTTCTGCTGAACGCATTCCAAATCCCGAGGCTAGTCTTAGAAACTTTTGGGGTATAACATGATTACTTTAATAATATAATGTTTAGCATGTTTTCCTTTCTCTCATGTTCTATCTTGATTTATGTTCATGTTATCAGGTTATCATTTTACTAACCACATTTTACTTACCTTACATACTCAGTACATTAAAAATATTGACTACTTACTTTATGTTATTGTCCGGCTGGATCGGTAGGGGTTAAAAACTGACACGCAAGTGCACGTGGTCAAACAAGTAATAAAGTGGCTAAGTAAGCCAAGTATCGAACCAAGGAGACTCTGGATAAGTAAAATTGCTCAAGTATACTATATTCGATCTTACTTCTATATATGCTGACAACAACGTAACCAAAAGTTAAATAATTTTGTTTATAAATTATATACTAAAACTATTAACAAATATCTACTTTGAATAGAAACTACGGATATGAGCATGCCAAGGTTAAGAACAAGTAATGAACTTGATTATAATCATAATTTAGTTATTCTTCTCTTCCTGTTGCTAGCCAAGAACATTAGCCTAGAGATTAAAACTCTCGTATTTAATCTCACTTAAGAATCATAAACCATCCGTCTACATTTCTGTGATCAAATGCAATTTATGACCTAGCAATACAATTCCGGTTCCTAAATTGACTAATACAGCTTTCAAGTATATTTCTATCAGGAAAGCACATCAAAACCCAATTTTCCCAAATCAAGTTAAGAACAATACCCTATTAATTCACAACTTTCCAATTTCGTGCTCTCTCGAGTGAAATCGGACTTTTTAGATGTACATTAATGTCGGCCACACACTAATGCAGTAGAAACAAGAATTAATAGAACAACATGGAAGAAGAAGATGAAAAACCATATAATTCAACAATCAAAATTCATCACCATTGTTCATAACCTCAGCAAAGAAGAGAATTAGCCACTCATTTGTGGATTAACCATCCTAAAACAAGTGTTAATCATACAAACAATTGATTGAAAGAAGAAAGTAAGAGAGAAAAACCCTGATCTTTTTCGTCCCTCAACTGCCTGTAACCCACGTCCTTGCTCCACCAAGTCTGAATTTATTAAAAATAAGCCTAAGTGTTCTATTTATACTATTGGGAATTTTTCCCGGAATAACAAGCAACGTGTCACGGAGGCCAACACGGAGCACTGCCTCCGTGACACGGCGTGGACGCGGACCCTCACTGGAAATCTGGGGTCCGGGAATATAGCCTCAACGTGGCACGGCATGCAACGCGGAGGCTTGCCTCCGTGCCACGGAGATGTCGCGAGGCTCCACTGGAAATTGACAATTAAATCACCCTCCAGGCAGTGTGCCTCCGCGATGGTAGCGTGGCACGGCTCCATCACGGAGCCCCTTTACATTGTGCAGTCCAATGTCTTTTTCATGATCGCATCCAAGTCCAACTCCGATATTGTTCCAACATGCATTTTGTCTCCTTAAAATTATATTTTACCTGCAAAACAATGCTAATCATGTTGGTTAGTATAAATTCACATTTTATTACCAATTACATGAAAATGTATACACATTAAACAATAAACAAGACGAAAATGATACGTTTGAGTATCACTTGGGCATATAAATCTGCCCACGATCACTTACCCCACACTTAAATCCTTGTTCGTCCTCGAACAACAAATACACAATTCATGCAAATTACATCCCAACCTTCGCCACTATGGTGCGACAATTTACGCTACGGTCATACCGATCATTCAATATTGTAAATCATCAAGAAAACATGCATGGTCTTAACAATGCAATGACCTTTAATACATCAAGACTTCCTAGACTTTAAGAATCGACCCTCGATATCGGCAAACTCATGCAAATCAGCTAATCAAGATATCCGACACGAAAATCAATCTTTCATCAAGCATGTGCCCTCACAACTCAAGAGAATCTTCCCCTTTTTGTTCATGCGACACACAAACATTCAAGTAGGGGCATGTAAAAATTCATTTCACTCTCTCTCCCAAAAGAATTCACATGCATCATGTCATGACCCATAGGCTTGCCCTTAGTGTATTACTCCACTAATATAAAAAAATGCGATGTAAGATCAAGTAGGACTTTAATGGGTTGTAATGGAAGCTATGGAACTAGTACATATTGGATTAGCCAATAATAGCCACTAGCATCATTAAGCGCCTTTTCAACACATTCCCCTCAACTCATGACATTGTTTCTCTCTTTTTTTTTTCATCATCCCATTCATGCTGGTTTACTTTCGTATGGCCCATTTCATCAAACACACTTGACACGACACAAACGGTTTTCATGTACCCTCATCCTTATTTAATCATAACAAGTGCACCCTCCACCTTTTTCTTTTCTTTCCTCACTCTACCTTTCTTTTTCTTTTCACCCTTCTCACTCTTTGACACTTTGGGAAAAAATTTTCTGTTCCTCTTAAGCGCTTAAGAGTTTTGTATAGACTTTATGGCTAATGAAAAGAAAGAATAAGGCTCAGTTTATACATTTTTTTGGACAAAAGAAAGAAATAATAGGCTAAAGGCTCAACGGGCTGACTAGGGTATACAATCACATAAAAAGGAGAGTATGACAAGAAAAAAATAGAAACTCTCGGTTAAGACAAAGAAATGCCTACATCCTTTCCAACACTACACCTCCTTCATTTCGTTTTGTACACACACCAGGCAAGTTCTAGACACTTCACAATAGCATGGAATAACAATACCTCACTTCACACTTTGTGCACATGCTTGATTCAAGATGCATTCACAGACTCTTTAATTAACCAATTACATGAATTCAAAAATTAAGCCTCAATCACACCGAATCGAATTCTACAGCCAAGGTACTCAACATATTTACAAAATTGCATGCTTTCATACGAATCACTTTTACATTTGAATATCAGTTACAACACGCAACCAAAATTTCACAACCATATGGTAACTACAGGTTCCGTGATGCAATCCACCGAAGAAAAAAATTGAAAATAAATTAAAATCACTACTCCTACCGACTACATTTCCCTTAAGACGGTCGTCATCCATCCATCATAGGGAATGGTCACTAACTATGACATCGGTTCAATGGGACTATTCTCGGTAAAAGAACCGAAAACAAACACCGAGAAACCCAAAAATAAAAATTTGAAATTTTTTTTTTCAAACATCGATAATTTCGATGGAAAAATATTTACACAATATTTAATATGTACAAAATATTTTCGCAAAATTTTAAAAATATCGATCATTTCGATAGAGAGGAAAAAATATTTACAAAAAATTACAAAATTTTTACCAACTGGCAACCACAACATTTCACAACACACATCAATTACCACAAATATGTACATATACGAATACAAACCAGTTTGCACTCACAACCACAGGGAAACATAAACATACAGAACAAAACAAAGGAAGAACATACAGCAAATCAGCCCAGCCCCCAGCACCTAACTACTTTCTACCCCACACTTAAATCGAACACCGTCCCAGTGTTCACAAAAATTAAAAACCACAAAATTTCGGGTGGTGGAACTCCCTGATCAGTCGAAATATTCGACTTCTTCATCCGGTGCTGCTGCCTCATCGCCCATGTTCGAGTCACCTCCATCGTCGTCATCGGACTCCACATCGGAGTCCTCCTGACGTGTCTCCTCGTCCGAGGGGACATCATCATCAGTGGGCTCAACGAAGGCTGGCCCCACTCGGCACAAAGCTCTGGCGTTTTTGCCAAATGGGTAATCCAGCTCCAGCTGCCATAACTCCTCCTCTATGGCTGGTCTCCCACCAATCTGAAGCTAAAGCATTTGCATACCAAACATTCGTGCCATGTACTGATCATCATGAGCATGTCGCTCGCCAAGTGTCAGCACTGGCCCGTGTGTGGTGTCGGGGGCCTTAGTTTTGGTCACATCAAGGGCCCTCCGCTCCAACTGCGGGATGTAGTCCAAAGCCTCTTCCTCGACATCGAGGCCTCAGAGGAAGGTGGTGATAAGTCCGCCGAACCCATACCTGTGGCCCTGGTGTAGTCAGGCTCTCTTCATGGCGGATATGATGACCGCCCCAACATTAATCTCTAGCCCTTTCATCAGGGCATACACCAGGCACACACGGTCCCGGGTCACATCCGTCATGTGCACCCCCGGGATCAGGCACAAACAAACTATTTCAGCCATATTCTTGCCTCCCTGTTCATTTGAGAATACGGCAGAGTCTGGTGGTAACCCCTCTCCTTATGTCTGCTCCATCAGGTTGTGGATCGAGCCCCACACAAAGTGCGTCTAATATCGGCGTATGGTGGGGTGATATTCAGCTGGCGGAGAACGTGGGTGTCTGTGCCCCGCGCTCCAATGATTGTATTTAATTGCTGGGGTTCCAGAGTGACAATCTTCCCTCTGATTTTTATTGTGTGGCTTCTGATGGCCGGGTTCCAATTTGCATAGAACTCCCAGACTAGATGTAGGTTGCACTCCTTGGGCTCCTGAAATATGAAGCTGAGCCCAGCTGCCTCGATCCTTTGCACAATACGGGGGAACTCCTGTGCTAGTGGTTCCCGTGCAATATGCTCCTCAGGGAAGTATTTGTTTTCCTTGTGTTTAGCATACCACTTCTTCCCTTCATCGGTTACCCACCTCGTTCCGTATTGGCGGCGTTGGCCGCGCGGAACTGCTGGTGCAGCTGGGACTGCTGTGCCCAGTCTAAGTCATTTTCTCCCGGTGCCTGAAGTAGATGCACCTTTACCCTTATCCTGCCTACTTGCCATTGTACCTGTCAATACAAATAAACAAGCACAATGTCACGCTAAATGCATATTAGCTTTGGCTAAGGTCGGGTTAAGCTAAGTTTACCCCACATTTAGTCCTTAGCTACGGTTACTATACTACGGCAAGGATCACTTTATTTACACCAAAAACAAACAACTATACAATTTATGCTTAGTGCATTCGCAAAGAAGATTTCGACAGTATAACTTTAGCGTACTACTCAGACTTCATACAGCTAATCCCAATCCTACCATCGCTAGCAATTCAACCATCGCACTTAGCAAAGAAAACAACAAACAAAAACAACGAAAAAAATTCTATTTACATATGAATCTAAATAACCAAACCAATTCGAACAATTTTCACATTTTTCCCAAAAACTAGAGAATTCGTTGTCCATTACATTCAAACAATATTTACAACGACTTATCTCAATTTACAAGCACACCCCGGCATATAATTCACCAATTTACCAAGTTACCCAATTCGATTTCAACAACCCAAGCCCTAGAATTGAATTTTACAATCAAATTCGAATCATTCACGCAATTGACAAGTTCAAACGCTCATGACAACATCCCGAACATTTATCAATCAAAGAATAATTCAATTTCATGCTAAATTGCTACTTAGGGTGATATATCTCACCTCCCATGCTCATTTTCGACTAAAATCGACAAAAACTTGAGAGAGTAGAGGAAAACATACCTTTAAGTTGAATACTCGAAGAAAATCGACAATTTGTTTGCTTAATACCGTGGCACGTTGGTTGGGGTGGGAAATTTGGGTGTTTGGTCGCGGAGAAGAGAGAAAATAAGGGGAAAGGGCCTAAAATCGGGGTTTAAAATGAAGGAAAACACACGGGTCACCCGGCAACACGGTGTGACCCATCACAAAATATAGGGCAACGTGTCACGGAGGGTAACGCGGAGCCCCTCCTCCGTGACACGGAACCATCGCGATGGCTCACTGGAATTTTTAAAAAATCCAGATTTAACCTCAACGTGTCACGGAGGGTAACGCGGAGGTCCACCTCCGTGACACGGAGCCATCGCCCCAGCTCACTGTCTCTTCATTTTATTCATTTTTTCATACCTTGCCTTTTCCTTCCCGATTCCGTGCATATTTTTCTCCGTTTGACCTGAAAATCACCTTACTAAACAAAATTGGTTAGATTAATAGATTTCCCTAATTAAAATGAAAAATACTAACTAAAACGAAAAATTTGTACTAAATCAAGAAAAAGAAAAATTAAAATAAAAACTATTTACACTTTACAAAATAAAAGAAAAAAATATTTTTCACGGGTTGCCTCCCGTGCAGCGCCTGGTTTACCGTCGCGGCTCGACGTCCTTTATGCTCAACTATCCACTAAGGTGATGGACGATTTTTCACGATCATTGTCCTCCCCCCAGTAGTGCTCACCCTTATCTGGTGGTCTTCCTATCAACTCTCGGGAATCATTCATTTTTTAGCATTCCCATGATCAATTACATTGATCACCGAGCGTTCTTCATTTACCATCGGGAGCTTGGGTGCTTTGTACACATCGAACACCTCTACCTTGTCATGTGCTCGCATTGTAAGTTGACCCGCATCCACGTCGATGAATGCTTTCTCGGTTGCCAAGAAGGGTCGTCCCAAAATAAATGGGACTTCAGCGTCTGGTTCAAAATCCAGAACAATAAAATCAACCAGAAAAATGAGGGATCCCACTTACACAAGCACATCCTCAACAATGCCATCCGGCCTAGCTAAGGATCTGTCTGCTAACTGCAAGATTACGGTTGTAGGTCTAGGACTCCCAAGACCTAACTTTCTGAATACCGAAGATGGCATCAGATTTATCCTCGCCCCCAAGTCACACAATCCACGAGCTCGGATACTCTGCCCAATTGTAAGCTGGATAGTAAAACTTCCAGGGTCTTTTAGCTTCGTAGGCAGTTTATTTTGGATTTGGGAAGTGCATTTCTCCGTCAAAGCCACCGTGGCATACTCAGTCAGATGACTTTTGTTGGCCACGATGTCTTTAATATATTTGGCATATTTTGGCACTCCCTGCAAGACATCAACAAGAGGTAAATTAACATGTACCTGTTTAAGCACCTCCATAAATTTCTTGAAACACGCCTCCTCTTTGTGTTTCTTGAGTCATTGAGGGAACGGGGGTGGAGGTCTTTCTGATTCAGCTTCTTTAGTCTTCCCCCTATCCGAAGTTTGCTCTCCCTCAACATTTGCTGCTCCTGACTTTTGAGGTGGTCTTTCTGGTTCCACCTCCTTCAGCTGCAAACCACTCCTTGGGGTCACTGCATTTACCTGCTTCGGATTAGGATCCGTGTCTCTAGGCAGTCCTCCTCTGGGCCTTGTATTTTGGGCACTGGGAAATTGCCCAAATTGATACTCAAGAGCCTTGGTCGCTAATTGATTATTTTTTACTTCGGCTGCCAATTTAACATAGTCAGCCTGCAATTGTGCCTGGTTAGCGATCATGGTCTTGAACATCTCCTCAATGCTAGGTGATGGTGGTGGAGGAGGGGCATTGTGATTTTTGAATTGAGATTGGTAGTTCGGTTGCCCTCCTTGATTTCTTGGCATCCCCTGACCCGGACTTTGGCCTTGTTGGTTGTTGCTACCCCACGAAAAATTTGGATGGTTCCTCCAATTTGAGTTGTAGCCGCTACCAAACTGCTGTTGATTTCTTTGTGCATTGCCCACAAAGTTAACAGAATCTGGGTTTGCTCCACAGCACTCAGCTGAGTGCTCACTGCTTCCACACACTTCACACCAAATTTGCTGGACCGCATTGACTGAAGCTGAAGGCTGGTTCAAGTTCATGTTGCTGAAGTGGTTGTTCAACTGATTCTGCAAGGCAGCTATCTGTGCAGCGATAGCTGTAAATCCATCCACTTCAAGAACTCCTGCTGCTTTCCTTGCTCCACCTCGAGATGAATCAGCATTCCATTCTAGATTGCCCTGTGAAATCCGGTTGAGCAAAGTGTACAGCTCCTCATAAGTCTTTTCCAGCGCTTGCCCTCCAGCTGCTGAATCTAGCAAAATTTTAGTATGGGGTTCCAAACCCTCAATAAATATGTGTACCAACACCTCATTGGACTGATGATGATGATGAGGACAGTCCCGCAACATGGATTTAAATCTTTCCCGGGCTTGATATAAATGTTTTCCCTCCCTCTGTTTGAAACTTAGAATTTGACTTCTAAGTCTGGCTGTTTTACCAGAGGGAAAAAATCTTATCAAAAACTTTCGTGCAAGATCATCCCACGTTGATATAGAATTTGGTGGTTCAGTTTTTAACCACCTCTTGGCTTCACCAAGTAAGGAAAACGGAAATAGTGTGAGCCGAACATAATCAGGTGACACTCCAGCGGGTATATAAGTGTCACTTATCTCCAAAAAATTCTGGAGATGTTGTTGTGGGTCTTCATGAGGGAGACCGGTAAATTGCCCGCTCGTGTGCAATAGTTGCACCATGTTCTGTTTGAGTTCAAATCTCCCTCCAGGCTCTGGTTTGCGGATACTTGAATGTACATTGTTGGCATGTGGGATTGCCACCTCGCGAACCGGCCTTGCTGCTGCTTCATCGGGCACTAACACTGCCCTCACAACCGGTGGATTTTGTTGCTCCATAATAGACTGTCTGAGCAACTGCAGCTTCTTTTGTAGAGCTTCTCTGCGTTTACTATGGAATTCACGTTCAGGCTCTATATAAGATTCCACCAGCTCTTTGTCTCGTGCCAGTGTTCACAGAAATCAAGTATGCAAAATACAGGATAAGACCAAGTTGTCAACACTTATGAAAATAAAACAAAAATATAGTAAATTTACACTTAACACAATTTCACCAATTGCCTAGTCTCCCCGGCAACGGCACCAAAAACTTGTCCGGCTGGTTCGGTAGGGGTTAAAAACCGACACGCAAGTGCACGTGGTCAAACAAGTGATAAAGTGGCTAAGTAAGCCAAGTATCGAACCAAGGAGACTCTGGATAAGTAAAATTGCTCAACTATACTATATTCGATCTTACTTCTATATATGCTGACAACAACGTAACCAAAAGTTAAATAATTTTGTTTATAAATTATATACTAAAACTATTAACAAATATCTACTTTGAATTGAAACTATGGATATGAGCATGCCAAGGTTAAGAACAAGTAATGAACTTGATTATAATCATAATTTGGTTATTCTTCTCTTCCTGTTGCTAGCCAAGAACATTAGCCTAGAGATTAAAACTCTCGTATTTAATCTCACTTAAGAATCATAAACCATCCATCTACATTTCTGTGATAAAATGCAATTTATGACCTAGCAATACAATTCTGGTTCCTAAATTGACTAATACGGCTTTCAAGTATATTTCTATCAGGAAAGCACATCAAAACCCAATTTTCCCAAATCAAGTTAAGAACAATACCCTATTAATTCACAACTTTCCAATTTCGTGCTCTCTCGAGTGAAATCGGACTTTTTAGATGTACATTAATGTCGGCCACACACTAATGCAGTAGAAACAAGAATTAATAGAACAACATGGAAGAAGAAGATGAAAAACCATATAATTCAACAATCAAAATTCATCACCATTGTTCATAACCTCAGCAAGGAAGAGAATTAGCCACTCATTTGTGGATTAACCATCCTAAAACAAGTGTTAATCATACAAACAATTGATTGAAAGAAGAAAGTAAGAGAGAAAAACCCTGATCTTTTTCGTCCCTCAACTGCCTGTAACCCACGTCCTTACTCCACCAAGTCTAAATTTATTAAAAATAATCCTAAGTGTTCTATTTATACTATTGGGAATTTTTCCCGGAATAACAAGCAACGTGTCACGGAGGCCAACGCGGAGCACTGCCTCTGTGACACTGCGTGGAGGCGGACCCTTACTGAAATCTGGGGTCCGGGAATATAGCCTCAACGTGGCACGGGATGCAACGCGGAGGCTTGCCTCTGTGCCACGGAGCTGTAACGAGGCTCCACTGGAAATTGACAATTAAATCACCCTCCAGGCAGTGTGCCTCCGCGATGGTAGTGTGGCACGGCTCCATCGCGGAGCCCCTTTACATTGTGCAGTCCAATGTCTTTTTCATGCTCGCATCCAAGTCCAACTCTGATATTGTTCCAACATGCATTTTGGCTCCTTAAAATTATATTTTACCTGCAAAATAATGCTAATCATGTTGGTTAGTATAAATTCACATTTTATTACCAATTACATGAAAATGTATACACATTGCACAATAAACAAGACGAAAATGATATGTTTGAGTATCACTTGGGCATATAAATCTGCCCACGATCAGTTATTTTCACGCCCTGCCTTGGGAGGAATGACTGGCACCTGGTGCCCTACTAAGACTTAGACTGCTGGACTACTGAGCCAAAGCACTTCAGGCGCTAGGCTGGCTCTAACTCTGGGTTCATGGAACCAACGGGCTATATAACGGATGTAACTACAGCCTCCGGCCGACTAGGCCTATAGCCACCTATAAGACAACAACGGCTAACCAGAACAACAATAGTATAAAGGAACCTATGCGGGTCGACAAGGCCACCATGCTGACTAGTTTCACTGAAATGCTGAATCAAATGCTAAACTACTCTGTGACCGGCAAGGTCACCAACTATTAACTGAATAAGGCCCCACACACCAATCATAAAAAAACTAAAACATAGACACAGCCTCACACGACCGGTACAACTAACCACAGGAAATATACAATCTGCAAGCCTCTAAGAATACTTATAAGATGGCCGGGACAGGGCCCCGACCTACATATACTGTACAACAAAAGAAAAATAAACCTCTAACTTTCTAGCTCCGGATGACAGGAGCTGATGACTCTATGTGTTGGCTGAAATTATGAGGGATCAGCTCCTCGTCTATGAGTACCTGCAGGCAAGTAATGTAGCGCCCCCAAACGGGTGTCAGTACCACCAGTACCGAGTATCCAAAGCAAAACTGAACATAACTGAACATAAACAACATACTGGTAGTTACTGAAATGACAAAGGATAGCTAAAACTGTCTGGAATAGAAGAATACCGAGCTTAACCATACTGGAAAGAAGATAAGAATAACACTTGTCGATGCGGCGTCCTGCTATCTATAAATTTAATAAGTAACATATATATATTTAGTAAGTAACATATATATATATATAGCATACAAGAACCTATACCAGCCCCCATAAGTCAGAAGGTACCAATCAACACGCAATCTATATACCCCTACTCGGGTCGCCATCCAAAAACAAATTCACTCCACTCACCTAATAACTACGAGCACCCCGCCAGCCCCCTGGGTATGCAGCTTGGGCTCTCTGGGCTCCTGACTATAACTGTATCTTAGTCCAAAGGACTCCTGTAACTGTAATATGAGATATGTTTCTGTAATCTGTAATCTGTGCCCTGGGTGCAAGCACTCAACAGGGTATGCTATAATGTTGATCAGCCTGCTATGAGGAATGTTGCATCCCATCTTTGTCCTACTACGGATGGCATGCCACTCCTTGGAGTGACATATCCTCACCCTCTGGCGGGCGAGTCAACACAGATATTAACCCTGGGGCGGCAAGGAAGCTCTAAGGGTGCCCAACATAAAATAATCAGGTCTCAACAAACAACAATAATCACATATAACATGTATAATAAATCTGCTAAAACTGTTCATGTTCTGATATTCTATTCTGATTCTCTGGCTGAATTCAACTGAATCTGGTACTGGGTCTGAAATAACATCTCGCTGTTTAATACTAATTTACTGACTTTTATTGTGAATACGGCATAATAATACAAAACATAGTTACTAAATTCACACTGAGCTTAATACTCGACTTCTGGAACTTTCTTCTAGAATTTATTCTATTTTACTATACTAGAATTACTAACTTGTCAAAGAAACTGGCTTTACATACCTCAGTTACTAACTTCTTGGCTAACTGGTGTAGCTCGGCCAATATCCAGCTATTTCTTCCAACTGCGTTCATATTTATAGCAAATAGAACTAAACTCATCAATATTCTGGAAGCAAACACGACTTTGAATATATATATATATAGCCCAAACTTTGAATTATCGAAAAACAGTCAAAAACTCGCTATTTCTTGGAAGTCTAGAAGAGAGAAATACTCGCTTTAGGGCTAGGAGTATATTGACACTATTTTGGAGCAATTCCGCTTACCTTAGCTCGGTAAGACGACGATTCTCCGGCCGAATTTCATGAAACTAACTCCGTAGGAATGTTCTCTGTAGCTTTATACTTAAATACCCAAAGTTATTTTGAGTTTGGAGGGAATTTAGCGGCGTAATCGGAAGGAATTTTAATGAAAACACTCGCTCCTCCCTTTTCTCTGTTCGTTCTAGAAATGAAAATGAAAAAAAATGAAATTAAAACAAAGTGGGGGATTTATATACTTGGGGTTGAACCCCACCTCCGTGACATGCCAGTCAACGCGAAGGTGTGCCCTCTGTGGCACGTTGGCCATCACAGAGGGGGTCTGCCCAGCCTCCTCTTGCTATATTTCAACGTGGCGCTTGTCCGGTCTTCCCCCGGACCTTTCTATAGCATGTATGGCATTCTAAAACTCTTAACCAACATATGAATAGGCCAATTAAAGGTTAGGAATTTATGGGGTGTAACATCCTCCCCCCCTAAGAACATTAGTCCCTGAATGTAAACTTTTGTTCGCAAGAATTTCAACTTACTTGACTTGTTTTAGAAAAAATTCAGCAGAGTTTCCCCTATAATATGGACTATCTCATAAATCCTGGAATACAGAAAAGTCTAATACCGGTACTCCACACAATACTATAGCATTCATCAAGCAGTAGACTAGAGCCAACTATCTCATTTATACACATAACATAAGGCAATTCATAAAACAACAATACTAATGTACCTCTGGCTGATTAAGTCAGAAACAGCTGAGGATATCTGACTTTCTTATCTTTCTCTGCTTCCCATGTCATTTCCTCCCGGTTTCTGTTACACCATAACACCTTGACAGAAGCAACATCTTTAGTTCTTAATCTGTGAATTCGCCGGTCTAGTATGGCTACTAGAACCTCTTCATAAGCCAACTCTTCCGTAACGTGGACATCCTGAACTGGGACAACTGTGGTGGGGTCTCCTATATACTTCCTCAGCATAGACACGTGGAAAACTGGGTGAATAGACTCAAATTCTGGAGGTAAGTTCAACTTGTATGCCACTTGGCTTATGCTTCGGTGAATCTGATAAGGCCCAACAAATCTCGGGCTGAGCTTGCCTTTCTTGCCGAATCTCATCACCCCTTTCATTGGAGAGACTTTCAAGAATACCCAGTCATTCACATTAAATTCCAAGTTTCTGCGCCGCACATCAGCATACGATTTCTAGCGGAACTGAGCAGTCAGTAGGCGTTCTCTGATAAGCTTTACCTTTTCTTCTGATTAATGAATAAAATCCGGCCCAATCAGCGCTGACTCTCATGCATCAAACCAGCCAACTGGCGATCTGCATTTTTGCCCATACAAAGCCTCATAGGGATCCATCTGGATAGCTGAGTGGTAACTATTATTATAAGCAAACTCAGTAAGTGGTAGGTGCTCATCCCAGCTACCTCCAAAGTCCAATACACATGCTCGTAACATATCCGCGAGCATCTGAATAGTGTGTTCTTCCTGTCCATCTATCTGAGGGTGGAAAGTTGTGCTCAGGTTAATCTGTGTTCGCAGGCCTCTCCGAAATTATTGCCAAAATTTAGCTGTAAATTGTGCCCCTCTGTTAGAGATAATGGACATGGGAACACCGTGCAGTCTGACTATTTCTCTGATATACAACTCTGCATAATCTTCTGTCACACCCCACCTTGGGGGGCATGACGGGCACCTGGTGCCTGCTAGACTCTAGGTTGCTAAATGGTCCAGTCTAAGCACATCTGGTGCTTTGGCTGACTCTGGCTCTATTTTAAGAAATGAACCGGCTATATAACGACTGTAAATACAGCCTCCGGCTGACTAGGCCTATAGCCACCTGTACTGTATCATCAGCTAATAAAAATCATCTCATAAACTGGCTATATAACGGCTGTAAATACAGCCTCCGGCCGACTAGGCCTATAGCCACCTGTACTGTATCATCAGCTAACCAAAATCATCTCATATATGGAAACCTATGCGGCTGACAAGGCCACCATGCTGTCTAGTTATCTGCGACGTAACAATAGTATACTGAATAACTACGTTAACGGCAAGGTCACCACTACTATCAGACTATGGCCCCACACGGTCATCATAATCAACCAAACACATATATACATGCATATCCCCACACGACCGGCTCCACTACCACAGGGAAACATCAGACTGCAAGCCTCTAGGAAGTAATGATAGAATGATCGGGATAGGGCCCCGACCTACCCAAACTGTAATAAAAAAGGAAATAGGATCAACCTCCGACTGTCTAGCTCTGGAGGATAGGAGCTAACAACTCTGTTGACTGGATCACGAGGGATCGATTCCTCGTCCATGTGTACCTGCAGGCAAGCAATGCAGTGCCCCCACATGCGTCAGTACCACAGGTACTGAGCATGTAAAGCAAACTGAAATATACAACTGAAATGGGTAACAACAATAACATGACATATAAGCAGGAAGTAGCTGAGTCTATCTAGCTGAGGATAACTGGGGAGAATTTACCTATTCTATAACTAAACTGGGCGTACCTGACGATGTTTCGTCCTACTGTCTATCAGTATCTAATAGCACATATTTATATACATATAAATACACACAATACCTGACCGACCCCCATAAGCCAGAAGGTGCCAACCAACAGAACAATCTATTTACCCCTACCCGGGTCTAAACCAACAAAAAATAAGTCACTCCACTCATCTGATAACTGTGAGCTCCTCCTACCGGCCCCCTTGGGTACGTAGCTCAAGCCTTGGCCTCTAACAATAAACTGTGTCGGAGTCCGAAGATTCTTGCCTCTGGGCGCAAGTGCTCAACGGGGTAATCTGTTGCTGTATCTGTGACTGAAACTGCCCCTGGGTGCAAGCACGCAACAGGGTAATTTTATAAAAATCTATATCTGAAACTGCCCCCGGCCACAAGCGCACACAGAGTAATCTGCCCCTGTAAACAGGGTAATCTGGCTCTGCGCAGAGCAAACTGAACTGCCCCTGAAAGTAGGGTAATCTGGACCGTATTATCATGGTGGTCAGCTATCATCATCTTCTAGGCGGACGGCATCGCCCAACTGGTGGCGGTATCTGAATCTGGTATTGACATAGCTATAACCCAGGGGTGGTGGGGATGCTAAAGGACACCCACATGCCACAACAAGTCTCAACATACAAAACACATACACCGCAAGCATGCTCAAATGAAAAATACTAATCATATTCTCTTCTTTTATTTCAAGGCCAGTCCGTATTAAACCACTGATGTTATATCGTACTTTACACTGTTTCTGATTGCTGGACTAACTGCTACTTGGCCCTTATCTGTTTATCTGATTATTGTTATCCGTGATCTGAAGCTATATCAGTTTTCAGAGCCATATCTATTTCTGGAGCTACATCTGTATATGGGGCTATTTCTATATCTGATTACTGATCTGATTACATCTGGATGTAACTCAATAACATAGAACATGCCATCTATAATTGGATATAGCTCAATAACATAAGATGTGCCATCTGTTACCAGATACAGTCTCAACAAATTTAATACATACTGTCTGTAATCTTGCTAATTCATTATACTACTTTTACAACTTCCATTCTGGGTATTACGTAAGAACATGCTGAGCACCTAGCTAATACCACATTACTATCTAAAATCATCTGACTATCTGTTATTCTGATTATTGCATGATACGTAATGATATACTAGCATGCTTGCTGAAAATTATACTAAAATCGTTCATGTACGCTGGGTATCTGTTAATAGCCTTTATTCTATCAATTTTCTAGACTATACTTCCTGGCTTGCCGAAAGAATAGCTTTATGATCTTGGGCAGATTTATATGCCCAAGTGATACTCAAATGTATCATTTTCGCCTTGTTTATTGTGCAATGTGTATACATTTTCATGTAATTGGTAATAAAATGTGAATTTATACTAACCAACATGATTAGCATTGTTTTGTAGGTAAATTGTGATTTTGAGGAGCTAAAAGGCATGTTGGAACAATATCAAAGTTGGACTTGGATTCGAGCACGAAAAAGGCATTGGACTTCACAATATAAAGGGGCTCCGCGATGGAGCCGTGTCACGCTACCATCGCGGAGGCATTCTGCCTGGAGGGTGAATAATTTGTCAATTTCCAATGGAGCCTCGCGACAGCTCTGTGGCACGGAGGCAAGCCTCCGCGTTGCATGTCGTGCCATGTTGAAGCTTTATTCTTGGACCCTAAATTTCCAGAAAGGGTCCGCGTCCACGCCGTGTCACGGAGGCAGTGCTCCGCGATGCACTCCGTGACACGTTGCTTGTTATTCCAGGAAAAATTCCCATTAGTATAAATAGAACACTTAGGCTTATTTTTAATAAATTCAGACTTGGTGGAGCAAGGACGTGGGTTACAGGCAGTTGAGGGACGAAAAAGCTCAGGGTTTTTCTCTCTTTCTTTCTTCTTTCAATCAATTGTTTGTATGATTAACACTTGTTTTAGGATGATTAATCCACAAATGAGTGGCTAATTCTCTTCCTTGCTGAGGTTATGAATAATGGTGATGAATTTTGATTATTG
The DNA here is from genome assembly GCA_035772735.1 of Datura wrightii. Taxonomy (NCBI): domain Eukaryota; kingdom Viridiplantae; phylum Streptophyta; class Magnoliopsida; order Solanales; family Solanaceae; genus Datura; species Datura wrightii. Next base: position 121,458,023 of record JASDFA010000016.1, read on the forward strand.
AATTATATGGTTTTTCATCTTCTTCTTCCATGTTGTTCTATTAATTCTTGTTTCTACTGCATTAGTGTGTGGCCGACATTAATGTACATCTAAAAAGTCCGATTTCACTCGAGAGAGCATGAAATTGGAAAGTTGTGAATTAATAGGGTAATGTTCTTAACTTGATTTGGGAAAATTGGGTTTTGATGTGCTTTCCTGATAGAAATATACTTGAAAGTCGTATTAGTCAATTTAGGAACCGGAATTGTATTGCTAGGTCATAAATTGCATTTGATCACAGAAATGTAGACGGATGGTTTATGATTCTTAAGTGAGATTAAATACGAGAGTTTTAATCTCTAGGCTAATGTTCTTGGCTAGCAACTGGAAGAGAAGACTAACCAACTTATGATTATAATCAAGTTCATTACATGTTCTTAACCTTGGCATGCTCATATCCATAGTTTCAATTCAAAGTAGATATTTGTTAATAATTTTAGTATATAATTTATAAACAAACCATTTAACTTTTGGTTACTTTGTTGTCAGCATATATAGAAGTACGATAGAATATAGTATACTTGAGCAATTTTTACTTATCCAGAGTCTCCTTGGTTCGATACATGGCTTACTTAAGCCACTTACTACTTGTGTGACCACGTGCACTTGCGTGTCAATTTTTAACCCCAACCAAAGCACCGGACAAGTTTTTTGGCGCCGTTGCCGGGGAGACTAGGCAATTGGTGAAATCGTGTTAAGTGTAAATTTACTGTATTTTTATTTTATTTTCTTAAGTGTTGACAACTTGGTCTTAGCCTGTATTTTGCAGACTTGATTTCTCTGAACACTGGCAAGAGACAAAGAGCTGGTGGAATCTTATATAGAGCCTGAACGTGAATTTCATAGTAAACGCAGAGAAGCTCTACAAAAGAAGCTGCAGTTGCTCAGATAGACTATTATGGAGCAACAAAATCCACCGGTTGTGAGGGAAGTGTTAGTGCCTGACGAACCAGCAGCAAGGCCGGTTCGAGAGGTGGCAATCCCACATGCCAACAATGTACATTCAAGTATCCGCAAACCAGAGCCTGGAGGGAGATTTGAACTTAAGCAGAACATGGTGCAACTGTTGCACACAAGTGGGCAATTTACCGGTCTCCCTCATGAAGACCCACAACAGCATCTCTAAAACCTTTTGGAGATAAGTGACACTTATATACCCACTGAAGTGTCACCTGATTATGTTCGGCTCACACTATTTCCGTTCACATTACTTGGTGAAGCCAAAAGGTGGTTAAAAGCTGAGCCACCAAATTCTATCTCAACGTGGGATGATCTAGCACGGAAGTTCTTGATAAGATTTTTTCCCTCTGGTAAAACAACCAGACTTAGAAGTCAAATTCTAAGTTTCAAACAGAGGGAGGGGGAAAATTTGTATCAAGTCTAGGAAAGATTTAAATCCATGTTGCGGGACTGTCCTCATCATCATCAGTCCAATGAGGTGTTGGTACACACATTTATTGAGGGTTTGGAACCCCATACTAAAATTTTGTTTGACTCAGCAGCTGGAGGGCAAGCGCTGGAAAAGACTTATGAGGAGCTGTACACTTTGCTAAACCGGATTTTACAGGGCAATCCAGAATGGAATGCTGATTCATCACGAGGTGGAGCAAGGAAAGCAACAGGAGTGCTTGAGGTGGATGGATTTACAGCTATCACTACACAGATAGCTGCCTTGCAGAATCAGTTGAACAACCACTTCAGCAACATGAATTTGAACCAGCCTTGAGCTTTAGTCAATGCGGTCCAGCAAATGTGGTGTGAAGTGTGTGGAAGCAGTGAGCACTCAGTTGAGTGCTGTGGAGCAAACCCAGATTCTGTTAACTTTGTGGGCAATGCACAAAGAAATCAACAGCAGTTTGGTAGCGGCTACAACTCAAATTGGAGGAACCATCCAAATTTTTCGTGGGGTAGCAACAACCAACAAGGCCAAAGTCCGGGTCAGGGGATGCCAAGAAATCAAGGAGGGCAACCGAACTACCAATCTCAATTCAAAAATCACAATGCCCCTCCTCCACCACCATCACCTAGCATTGAGGAGATGTTCAAGACCATGATCGCTAACCAGGCACAATTGCAGGCTGACTATGTTAAATTGGCAGCCGAAGTAAAAAATAATCAATTAGCGACCAAGGCTCTTGAGTATCAATTTGGGCAATTTCCCAGTGCCCAAAATACAAGGCCCAGAGGAGGACTGCCTAGAGACACGGATCCTAATCCGAAGCAGGTAAATGCAGTGACCACAAGGAGTGGTTTGCAGCTGAAGGAGGTGGAACCAGAAAGACCACCTCAAAAGTCAGGAGCAGCAAATGTTGAGGGAGAGCAAACTTCGGATAGGGGGAAGACTAAAGAAGCTGAATCAGAAAGACCTCCACCCCCGTTCCCTCAATGACTCAAGAAACACAAAGAGGAGGCGTGTTTCAAGAAATTTATGGAGGTGCTTAAACAGGTACATGTTAACTTACCTCTTGTTGATGTCTTGCAGGGAGTGCCAAAATATGCCAAATATATTAAAGACATCGTGGCCAACAAAAGTCGTTTGACTGAGTATGCCACGGTAGCTTTGACGGAGGAATGCACTTCCCGGATCCAAAATAGACTGCCTACGAAGCTAAAAGACCCTGGAAGTTTAACTATCCAGCTTACTATTGGGCAAAGTATCCGAGCTCGTGGATTGTGTGACTTGGGGGCGAGCACAAATCTGATGCATTCTTCGGTATTCAGAAAGTTAGGTCTAGGGAGTCCAAGACCTACAACTGTAATCTTGCAGTTAGCAGACAGATCCTTAGCTAGGCCGGATGGCATTGTTGAGGATGTGCTTGTGCAAGTGGGATCCCTCATTTTCCCGGTAGATTTTATTGTTCTGGATTTTGAACCAGACGCGGAAGTCCCATTTATTTTGGGATGACCCTTCTTGGCAACCGGGAAAGCATTAATCGACGTAGCTGCGGGTCAACTTACTATGCGAGCACATGACAAGGTAGAGGTATTTGATGTGTTGAGAGCCATGAAGCTGCCAGCTATAAATGAGGAGCTTTCGAAAATTAATGTGGTTGAACATAGAGAAATTAGGCAGGTTGTTGAATCTCAAGACCCATTGGAAAGAGCGTTTTCTGATCATTTTGGGGATAGAGAGGCGTGTGGAATGGTCCAATTGTTGAATGGAGCACCTAATCATCCGAGGAGACAAGAATTCCAGTCTTTGATGAGATCTCTAGAGCCTTTGCCGAAACCATCCGTTGAGGAAGCACCGAAGCTGGAGCTGAAAGAATTGCCTCCCCATCTAAAATATATCTTTTTAGGGTAGGGGGAGACATTACCAGTTATCATCTCTGCAGACTTGACGGAGGCACAGGAAAAGGCAGCATTGGGTGTCCTCAGAAAGAGGAAGAAAGCAATGGGTTGGCAAATGTCTGACATTCAGGGTATTAATCCAGCTTTCTGCACACACAGGATATTCATGGAGAAAGGACCCAAACCAACCGTTCAGCCGCAACGGAGACTTAATCCAGCAATGAAGGATGTGGTAAGGAAAGAAATAATCAAGTGGCTTGATGCAGGAGTGGTCTACCCAATTTCAGACAGTGAATGGGTTAGCCCCGTTCAATGTGTTCCTAAGAAAGGGGGGATGACTGTACTCCCCAACGAGAAAAATGAGTTGATCCCTACTCGAACCGTCACAGGTTGGCGGATTTGTATGGACTACATAAAGTTAAACGAAGCCACAAGGAAAGATCATTACCCCATCCCTTTTATTGATCAAATACTTGATAGGTTGGTAGGACAGGAATATTATTGCTTCCTTGATGGGTACTCTGGATATAACCAAATAGCCATAGCTCCGGAGGATCAAGAGAAGACTACTTTCACCTGTCCTTATGGGACATATGCTTTCAGGCGGATACTGTTTGGGTTATGCAATGCACCCGCCACATTCCAGAGATGCATGATGGCTATTTTCCATGACATGGTTGAGGATTTTGTTGAGGTATTTATGGATGATTTTTCTATTTTCGGTAATTCGTTTGCTACTTGTTTGCAGAATCTTGACAGGGTGCTGGCTCGATGTGAAGAATCCAACCTTGTATTAAACTGGGAGAAATGCCACTTCTTAGTGAAGGAGGGGATTGTCCTTGGTCACAAAGTATCCAAAAAGGGGTTGGAAGTCAATCGTGCTAAGATCGAGGTTATTGAAAAGTTGCCACCACCAGTGTCAGTGAAAGGTGTGCGTAGTTTTCTTGGGCATGCAGGATTCTACAGATGATTCATCAAAACTTTTCCAACATTTCTAGACCACTATGCAGACTGCTAGAAAAAGAGGTGAAGTTCGAGTTGAATGATGAGTGTGTTACAACATTTGAAAAGTTGAAGCAGAAATTGATAGAATCACCTATATTTACTTCTCCTGATTGGGAACAACCATTTGAGCTGATGTGTGATGCCAGTGATGTGGCTGTGGGAGCCGTATTAGGACAAAGAAAAAATAGAATTTTCCATTCTATTTATTATGCAAGCAAAACACTGAATACAACCCAAAGCAATTACACAGTCACAGAGAAAGAGATGCTAGCCTTGGTGTTTGCATTTGACAAATTCAGGTCTTATTTGGTGGGTTCGAAAGTTGTGGTGTACACCGATCATGCAGCCATTCGGTACCTATTCAACAAGAAGGATGCTAAGCCCAGATTGATTAGATGGATCTTATTGTTGCAGGAGTTCGACCTTGAAATCAGAGACAGAAAGGGGAGCGAGAACCAAGTAGCAGATCACCTATCACGACTGGAAAAAGTCGGTCTCATATGATGGAGAGTGATCACATAAATGAAGAATTCCCCGATGAGCAACTCTTGGCAGTGGGAGAAGCTGAAGTTCCCTGGTATGCAGACATAGTCAACTTGCTAGTGAGCGGAGTCTACCCACCTGAGGCAAAATATCAGCAATGAAGGAAATTGAGGCATGACAGCCGGCATTATGTCTGGGATGAGCCATATTTGTTCAAACAGGGACCAGATCAGGTGATGAGAAGATGCATCCCAGAGATTCAGATAGCAGAAGTGTTGAGGGGCTGCCATTCTTCGTTGTATGGAGGGCATCACGGAGGTGAGAGAACAGCAAACAAGGTTCTACAGTCAGGTTTCTTTTGGCCAACACTGTTCAGAGACTCTATGGCGTATGTCAAAATGTGTGATAGATGTCAGCGTACAGGATCAATTGGCAGAAGACAAGAGATGCCTTTGCAGAATATACTGGAAGTTGAGCCCTTTGATGTATGGGGCATTGACTTCATGGGTCCATTCCCACCATCATTTGTTAATCGTTACATCTTGGTAGCTGTAGATTATGTAACAAAATGGGTGGAAGCAATAGCTTGCCCCAGAAATGACAACAAGGTAGTAACGAAGTTTGTGAAAAAACACATCCTCACAAGGTTCGGGACACCCCGAGCAATTATCAGTGATGGAGGGGCTCATTTTGTCAATGCAAGTTTTAAGAAATTACTAGCCAAGTATGGGGTGCGCCATAAAGTGGCAACAACATACCACCCCCAAACGAGTGGGCAAGTAGAGGTGTCAAATAGGGAGGTGAAGCAGATTCTTCAGAAAACGGTGAATACACAACGGAATGATTGGTCAAGCAAACTCGATGATGCGTTGTGGGCTTACCGAACTGCTTATAAGACACCGATTGGAACCTCACCATATCGATTGGTCTACGGCAAAGCATGTCATCTCCTAGTGGAATTAGAGCACCGAGCTTTTTGGGCTGTCAGAAAGCTAAATATGGACTCAGAGCTGGTGGGAAAAAAGAGACTAATGCAGCTTAGTGAACTTGATGAGTTCCGTTGGCATGCCTATGAGAGTGCTAAGTACTACAAGCAAAGAACCAAAAGATGGCATGATAAGCATGTGGTGCATCGTATTTTTGAGCCGGGACAGAAAGTTTTGCTCTTCAACTCGAGATTGAAGTTGTTTCCTGGAAAGCTGAGGTGTAAATGGTCGGGACCATTTGAAGTGGTAAGAATGACTCCTCACGGGGCGGTAGAATTGTGGCAAGAAGATCGGAGTGCTACGTTCTTGGTAAATGGGCAGAGATGTAAGCACTACTGGGGGGAGGAGAATGATCGTGAGAAATCATCCATCACCCTAGTGGACAATTGAGCATAAAGGACGTCAAGCCGCGACGGTAAACCAGGCGCTGCACGGGAGGCAACCCGTGAAAAATATTTTTTTCTTTTCTTTTATTTTGTAAATTGTAAATAGATTTTATTTTAATTTTCTTTTTCTTGATTTAGTACAAATTTTTCATTTTAGGAGTATTTTTTCATTTTAGTTAGTGAAACTTATTAATCTAACCAATTTTGTTTAGTGAGGTGATTTTCAGGTCAAACGGATAAAAATGTGCACGGAATCATGAAGGAAAAGGCCAGGTATGAAAAAAATGAATAAAATGCAGAGACAGTGAGCTGGGGCAATGGATCCGTGTGACGGAGGAGGACCTCCGCGTTACCCTCCGTGACACGTTGAAGTGTAAGCTGGAATTTTAAAAAAATTCCAGAGGGCCATCGCGATGGCTCCGTGTCACGAAGGCAGTGCACCACGATGCACTCCGTGACACATTGCCCTATAATTTGTTATGGGTCACACCGGGTTGCCGGGTGACCCGCGTGTTTTCTTCATTTTAAACCCCGATTTTACACCTTTTTTCCCTCATTTTCTCACTTCTCCGTGACCAAACACCCAAATTTCCCTCTCCCATCAACGTGCCACGGTATAAAGCAAAGAAATTATCGAGTTTTCTTCGAGTATTCAACTTAAAGGTATGTTTTCCTCTTCTCTCTCAAGTTTTGTCGATTTTATTCGAAATTAAGCATGGGAGGTGAGATAAATCACCCTAAATCGAAATTTAGCATGAAATTGAGTTATTCCTTGATTGATAAATGTTTGGAATGTTGTAATGAGCATTTGAACTTGTCGATTGCGTGAATGATTCGAATTTGATTGCGAAATTAAATTCTAGGGCTTGGTTGTTGAATTCGAAATTGGTAACTTGGTAAATTTGTGAATTATATGCCGGGTTGTATGTATTGAATGAGATAAGTCGTTGTAGAATATTGTTTGAATGTAATAGACGACGAATTCTCGGGATTTTGGGAAAAAGTTGAAAATTGTTCGAATTGGGTTGATTATATAGGTTCATATGTATATTGAATTCTTGTTGTTGTTTTTTGTTTTGTTGTTTTCTTCGCTAAGTGCGATGGTTGAATTGCTTAAGATGGTAGTGATTGGGATTAGCTATATGAAGTCTGAGTAGTACGCCAAAGTTATACCGTCGAATTTTTCTTTGCGAACGCACTAAGCATGAAATGTATAGTTGTTTGTTTTTGGGTGTAAATAAAGTGATCCTTGCCGTAGTATCGTAACCGTAGCTAAGGACTAAGTGTGCGGTAAACTTAGCTTAACCCGACCTTAGCCGAAGTTAACATGCATTTAGCTTGACATTGCACTTGTTTATTTGTGTTGACAGGTACAATGGCAAGTAGGCAGGATAAGGGTAAAGGTGCATCTACTTCAGGCATTGGGAGAAAACGACTTAGACTGGGCACAACAGTCCCAGCTGCACCAGCAGTTCCGCGCGGCCAACGCTGCCAATATGGAACGAGGTGGGTAACCAATGAGGGGAAGAAGTGGTATGCCAAACACAAGGAAAATAAATACTTCCCCGAGGAACATATTGCACGGGAACCACTAGCACAGGAGTTCCCCCGCATAGTGCAAAGGATCGAGGCAGCTGGGCTCAGCATCATATTTCAGGAGCCCAAGGAATGCAACCTACATCTAGTCCGGGAGTTCTATGCAAATTGGAACCCAGCAATCAGAAGCCACACAATCAAGATCAGAGGGCAGATTGTCACTCTGGAACCCTAGCAATTTAATGCCATCATTGGAGCGCGGGACACAGACGCCCACGTTCTCCACCAGCTAAACATCACCCCACCATATGCCGATATCAGACACACATTGTGTGGGGCTCGATCCACAGCCAGATGGAGCAGACATAAGGAGAGGGGTTACCACCAGACTCTGCCGTATTCTCAAATGAACAGGGAGGCCAGAATCTGGCTGAAGATAGTCTGTTCGTGCCTAATCCCGAGGGTGCACATGACTGATGTGACCCGGGACCGTGTCTACCTGGTGTATGCCCTGATGAAATGGCTGGAGATTAATGTTGGGGCGGTCATCATATCCGCCATGAAGAGAGCCCGAATACACCAGGGCCACAGGTATGGGTTCGGAGGACTTATCACCACCTTTCTCCGGGGCCTCGACGTCGAGGAAGAGGCTTTAGACTACATCCCGTAGTTGGAGCGGAGGGCCCTTGACGTGACCAAAACTAAGGCCCCCGACACCACACACGGGCCAGTCCTGACGCTTGGCGAGAAACATGCTCGTGACGACCAGTACATGGCACGGATATTTGGTATGCAAATGCTCCAGCTTCGGATTGGTGGGAGACCAGCCACTGAGGAGGAGCTATGGCTGCTCGAGCTGGATTACCCGTTTGGCGAAAACGCCCGGGCTCTATGCCGAGTGGGGCCAGCCTTTGTAGAGCCGACTGAGGATGATGTCCCCATGGACGAGGAGACACGTCGGGAGGACTCCCATGTGGAGTCCGATGACGACGATGGAGGTGACTCGGACATGGGCGATGAGGCAGCAGCACCGGATGAAGAAGTCGAATATTTTGACTGATCAGGGAGTTCCACCACCCAAAATTTTGTGATTTTAATTTTTGTGAACACTGGGGACAGTGTTCGATTTAAGTGTGGGGTGGGGAGTAGTTAGGTGCTGGGGCTGGGCTGGTTTGCTTGTATGTTCTTTCCTCTGTTTTATATTTATGTTTATGTTTCCCTTTGTTTGTGAATGGAAAACTGGTTTGTATCTGTATATATTTGTGGTAATTGATGATGTGTGTTGTGAAATGTTGTGGTTTGCCAGCTAAGTCTGTAAAAAAATTTTGTAAATATTTTCTTCATTTAAATTTTTTTTCTTTTTCTCTCTATCGAAATGATCGATATTTTTAAAAAAATTTCAAAAATATTTTGTACATATTAAAATATTTTGTAAATATTTTTCCATCGAAATGATCGGTGTGTTTGAAAAAATTTTCAGTTTTTATTTTTGGGTTTCTCGGAGTTTGTTTTTGGTTCTTTTACGGAGAATAGTCCCATTGAACCGACGTCATAGTTAGTGACCGTTCCCTATGATGGATGGATAACGACCGTCTTAAGGGAAATGTAGTCGGTAGGAGTAGTGATTTTAATTTGTTTTCAGTTTTTTTTTCTTTGGTGGATTGCATCACGGAACCTGTAGTTACTACATGGTTGTGAAATTTTGGTTGCGTGTTGTAATTGATATTCAAAATGTAAAAGTGATTCGTATGAAAGCATGCAATTTTGTAAATATGTTGAGATACATAGGCTGTAGAGTTCGATTCGGTGTGATTGAGGCTTAATTTTTGAATTCATGTAATTGGCTAATTAAAGAGTCTGTGAATGCATCTTGAATCGAGCATGTGCATGAAGTGTGAAGTGAGGTATTGTTATTCCATGCTATTGTGAAGTGTCTAGAACTTGCCTGGTGTGTGTACAAAACGAAATGAAGGATGTGTAGTGTTGGAAAGGATGTAGGCATTTCTTTATCTTAACCGAGAGTTTCTATTTTTTTCTTGTCATACTCTCCTTTTTATGTGATTGTATACCCTAGTCAGCCCGTTGAGCCTTTAGCCTATTATTTCTTTCTTTTGTCCAAAATTGTATAAACTGAGCTTAATTCTTTCTTTTCATTAGCCGTAAAGTCTATACAAAACTCTTAAGCGCTTAAGAAGAACAGAAAAAAATTTCCCAAAGTGTGAAAGAGTGAGAATGGTGGAAAGAAAAAAGAAAAGCAGAGTGAGGAAAGAAAAGAAATAGTTGAAGGTGCACTTGTTATAATTAAATGATAATGAAGGTGCATGAAAAACCTTTGTTGTCGTGTCAAGTGTGTTTGATGAAATGGGCCATACAAAAGTAAACCAGCATGAATGGGATGATGAAAAAAAGAAAAGAGAGAAAAAAATGTCCATGAGTTGATGGGAATGTGTTGAAAAGGCGCTTAAGGATGCTAGTGACTATTATTTGCTAATTCAATATATACTAGTTCCATAGCTTCCATTACAACCCATTAAAGTCCTACGTGATCTTACATTGCATTTCGTTATATTAGTGGAGTAATACACTAAGGGCAAGCCTATGGGTCATGACATGATGCATGTGAATTCTTTTGGGAGAGAGAGTGAAATTAATTTTTACATGCCCCTACTTGAATGTTTGTGTGTCACATGAACATAAAGGGGAAGATTCTCTTGAGTTGTGAGGGCACATGCTTGACGAAAGATTGATTTTCGTGTCGGATATCTTGATTAGCTGATTTGCATGAGTTTGCCGATATCGAGGGTCGATTCTTAAAGTCTAGGAAGTCTTAATGTATTAAAGGTTATTGCATTGTTAAGACCATGCATGTTTTTTTTGATGATTTACAATATTGAATGATCGGTATGACCGTAGCGTAAGTTGTCGCACCATAGTAGCGAAGGTTGGGATGTAATTTGCATGAATTGTGTATTTGTTGTTCGAGGACGAACAATGCTTTAAGTGTTGGGTAAGTGATCTTGGGCAGATTTATATGCCCAAGTGATACTCAAACGTATCATTTTCGCCTTGTTTATTGTGCAATGTGTATACATTTTCATGTAATTGGTAATAAAATGTGAATTTATACTAACCAACATGATTAGCATTGTTTTGTAGGTAAATTGTGATCTTGAGGAGCTAAAAGGCATGTTGGAACAATATCGGAGTTGGACTTGGATTCGAGCACGAAAAAGGCATTGGACTGCACAATATAAAAGGGCTCCGCGATGGAGCCGTGTCACGCTACCATCGCAGAGGCATTCTGCCTGGAGGCTGAATAATTTGTCAATTTCCAGTGGAGCCTCGCGACAGCTCCGTGGCACGGAGGCAAGCCTCCGCGTTGCATGTTGTGCCACGTTGAAGCTTTATTCCTGGACCCTAAATTTCCAAAAAGGGTCCGCGTCCACGCCGTGTCACGGAGGCAGTGCTCCGCGATGCACTCCGTGACACGTTGCTTGTTATTCCGGGAAAAATTCCCATTAGTATAAATAGAACACTTAGGCTTATTTTTAATAAATTCAGACTTGGTGGAGCAAGGACGTGGGTTACAGGCAGTTGAGGGACGAAAAAGCTCAGGGTTTTTCTCTCTTTCTTTCTTCTTTCAATCAATTGTTTGTATGATTAACACTTGTTTTAGGATGATTAATCCACAAATGAGTGGATAATTCTCTTCCTTGCTGAGGTTATGAACAATGGTGATGAATTTTGATTATTGAATTATATGGTTTTTCATCTTCTTCTTCCATGTTGTTCTATTAATTCTTCTTTCTACTGCATTAGTGTGTGGCCGACATTAATGTACATCTAAAAAGTCTGATTTCACTCGAGAGAGTACGAAATTGGAAAGTTGTGAATTAATAGGGTATTGTTCTTAACTTGATTTGGGAAAATTGGGTTTTGATGTGCTTTCTTGATAGAAATATACTTGAAAGCCGTATTAGTCAATTTAGGAACCGAAATTGTATTGCTAGGTCATAAATTGCATTTGATCACAGAAATATAGACGGATGGTTTATGATTCTTAAGTGAGATTAAATACGAGAGTTTTAATCTCTAGGCTAATGTTCTTGGCTAGGAACTGGAAGAGAAGACTAACCAACTTATGATTATAATCAAGTTCATTACATGTTCTTAACCTTGGCATGCTCATATCCATAGTTTCAATTCAAAGTAGATATTTGTTAATAGTTTTAGTATATAATTTAGAAACAAATCATTTAACTTTTGGTTACTTTGTTGTCAGCATATATAGAAGTACGATAGAATATAGTATACTTGAGCAATTTTTACTTATCCAGAGTCTCCTTGGTTCGATACTTGGCTTACTTAAGCCACTTACTACTTGTGTGACCACGTGCACTTGCGTGTCGGTTTTTAACCCCAACCAAAGCACCGGACACTTTACATACCTGGTTTCTGAGTACCCGACTGACCGATGTGATTTTCATCAGTACTTCTGCTGTTTCTCCCAACTACATTCATATACACGTCAATTAGAACTAAATACACCAATATTCTGAAAGAAAACGCCACTTTCGATATATTTATAGCCTAAACTTTGGCTTATCGAAAGACAGTCAAAAACTCTCTATTTCTCGACAGTCCAGAAGGGAGAAATACTCACTTTAGGGATAAAAATATATTGACACTAGTTTGGAGCAATTCCACTTACCTTAGTTTGGTAGCACGACGATTCGCCGGCCGAATTTCGCGAAACTAAATTCGTAGGAATGCTCCTCACTACTTAATACCTCGGTATCTAGAGTTAATTTGAGTTTGGACCACGTTTGACGGCGAAATCGAGCGATAATTTATCAACAAACCTCGCACCTCTGTTTCTCTTCGAGTTTCTAGAAATTATTTGATATATTTATGAAATGAACCGATGTGGAGGCTTTATATACTTGGGCCTGGACAGGGCCAACGTGTCACGGAGCCAACGCGAAGGCTCCACCTCCGTGAAATGTTGCCATCGCGGAGGGGCTCTGCCCCGGCTCCTTCCGCAATGGTTCGACAGGTTTCTCGTCCGGTCTTTTCCCGGGCCTTTTTCTAGCATGTATGGATTTCACATACTCTTAACCAACACGTGAATAGGCCATCTATGTGTTGGGAATTTACGGGGTATAACATTCTCCCCCCTTAAGAACATTCATCCTCGAATGTAATCTTCTATCTAGAAGACTTCTCAACTTACTCAACTTGTTTCTAGAAAAATATCGATAGAGTTTCCCCTGTAATAAGGACTATCCCAAAAACCTGAAATGCAGAAAAGTCCCATACAGGTACTCCACATAATACTATAGTATTTAAATGACAGATTAAAATAGACCTCCTCATTTATATATACTATAAGGCACTGCATAAGATAATAATACTAACATACCTGTCGCCTGACTAGGCTTGAAATAAATGAGGGTATCTGGTCTTCATATCTTCCTCCGCCTCCCAAATCATCTCCTCTCGGTTCCTGTTACACCACAATACCTTGACAGACGCAATATCTTTAGTTCTCAATCTACGAATCTGTCTGTCTAAGATAGCTACTGGAACCTCTTCATATGCTAACTCTTCTGTGACCTGGACATCCTGAATTGGAACAACTGTGGAAGGGTCTCCTACGAACTTTCTCAACATAGATACATGGAATACTGGGTGAACCGACGCTAACTCTGGAGGCAAGTTCAATTCGTATGCAACTCGGCCTATTCTCCGCCGAATCTGATATGGCCCAATGAACCTCGGGTTAAGCTTTCCTTTCTTGCCAAATCTCATCACCCCTTTCATCGGAGACACTTTCAAATATACCCAATTATCCACTGCAAATTCTAGATTTCTGCGCCGCATATCCGTATAAGATTTCTGGCGGCTCTAAGCAGTCAGTAGGCGTTCCCTGATAAGCTTCACCGCCTCTTCTGACCGACGAATAATATCCGGCCCAATCAGCGCTGTCTCCCCCACTTCAAACCAGCCAACCGACGATCTGCATTTTCGCCCATGTAATGCTTCAAAGGGCACCATCTGGATGGCTGAATGATAACTATTATTATAGGAAAATTCAATCAACGGCAGATGCTCATCCCAGCTACCCCCAAAATCTAGTACACACGCTCATAGCATATCTTCGAGCGTTTGGATAGTTCGTTCTGCTTGCCCGTCTGTCTGAGGATGAAAGGCTGTACTTAAGTTAATCTGTGTCCCCAGGCCTCTCTGGAATGACTGCCAAAATCTAGCTGTAAACTGTGCTCCTCTATTTGAAATAATAGATACCAACACTCCATGTAATCTAACTATTTCTGTGATATATAATTTGGCATAATCCTCGGCCGAGAAGGTAGCTTTCACTGGCAGGAAATGAGCTGATTTTGTCAGCTTGTCAACTATTACCCAAATAGAATCGTGTCTATGTCTTACACAGGGTGACCCTGTTACAAAATCCATATTTATCGCTTCCCATTTCCACAAAGGCACAGCTATATCCTGCATCAGACCGCCCGGTTTCTGGTGTTCTGCTCTCACCTGCTGGCAATTAGGACATCTAGATACAAATTCAGCTATTTCAGCTTTCATACCTAGCCACCAGTAGATGTCTCTGATGTCGTGGTACATTTTCGTTGCTCCTGGATGGAGGGAATAGCGAGCGTAATGTACCTCATGCCTGATCTGCTGGCGAAGCCCTGAAACATTTGGGACACATAGGCAGCCCTTAAAACGCAGCACTTCATCCTCGGTCACTTGGAGATCTGGCTCCTTACCTTTTCGAACTCTATCTCTGAGCTGGACTAAGTCAGGGTCCTCGTATTGCCGTTCTTTTACCTCGGTAACTAACGATGACACAGCAGAGTTTTGAATCACCGCTCTGTTATTTTCTGTTTCTGCTACTCGAACGGCTAAACCAGCTAGCTGGTGAATTTACTTAGCTAACTCCCGCTTCTCGGGTCGCAAATATGCTAAACTCCCCATTGACTTACGGCTGAGGGCATCTGCTACTATATTAGCTCTCCCTGGGTGGTAAAGAATATTTACGTCATAATCTTTTAGCAATTCTAACCAATGATGCTACCGCAGATTTAACTCCCTCTGTGTGAAAATGTACTGCAGGCTTTTATGATCTGTAAAAATGTCTACATGAACGCCATATAGGTAATGCCTCCAGATTTTAAGAGCGTGGATCACTGCGGCCAGTTCCAGGTCATGGGTCGGATAGTTCTTTTCGTGCTTCCTCAGCTGTCTGGAAGCATACACAATTACCTTTCCATGCTGCATCAGCACACAACCCAGTCCAATGCCTGAAGCGTCGCAACACACCGCATACCCGTCTGTTCCCTCTAGCAATGCTATTACTGGGGCGGAGGTCAATCTGTCTTTCAATTCTTGAAAACTTTGCTCACATGCCTCCGTCCACTGAAATTTTGCTGCTTTCTGTGTCAGCTTTGTCAGAGGTGCTGCTATAGTGGAGAATCCTTCACCAAATCTCCGGTAATACCCTGCTAAACCCAGGAAACTACGGACCTCAGTCGGAGTGGTAGGTCTGGGCCATGTCTTGACCGCCTCTATTTTCTGTGTGTGCACCTGTATACCAGCATCCAACACGATATTCCCCAAAAAGGCAACTGAGTTCAGCCAGAACTCACACTTGGAAAACATTGCGTATAACTTACGGTCCCTAAGGATCTGGAGTATTGTTCGTAAATGGTTCTAGTGATCTGTCTCTGAATGAGAATATACCAGAATATCACCGATAAATACTATCACAAACAGATCCAAATACGACCTGAATATGTTGTTCATCAGGTCCATAAACACTGCGGGAGCATTCGTCAGCCCAAAAGACACGACTAGAAATTCAAAGTGACCATATCTGGTCCTGAAAGCAGTCTATGGAATGTCCCTCTCACGAACTCGGAGCTGGTGGTATCCGGACCTTAGATATATCTTAGAGAAACATCTGGCCTCCTGCAACTGGCCAAACAAATCATCTATTCTAGGGAGCGGGTATTTGTTTTTAACGGTTACCTTATTCAGTTGCCGGTAGTCTATATACATACAGAGTGAGCCATCTTTCTTTTTTACAAACAGAACTGGCGCACCCCATAGGGAAGTACTAGGCCTGATAAAGCCTTTGTCGAGCAAATCTTTTAACTGCTCTTTCAACTATCTAAGCTCAGCTGGTGCCATGCGATACGGGGGAATGGATATAGGTTGAGTCCCTAGCAACAAGTCAATTGCAAAATCTATCCCCCTTTCGGGAGGGATACCAGGCAACTCATCCGGAAATATGTCAGGGAATTCATTAACCACTGGAATAGACTGAAGAGTTAGAGGTTCCACCCGAACATCCTGGACTCTAACTTGGTGGTAAATACATCCCTTTGCTATTAATTTTCTCGCCTGAAGGTAGGAAATAAACCTACCTTTTGGCGTAGCTGTGCTCCGTTTCCATTCTCGCACTGCTTCCCCCGGAAAGTGAAATCGGACTGTCTTGGTCCAGCATTCTAAATTGGCATAGCATGGTACTAAACAATCCCTACCCATAATGACATCGAAGTCGACCATCTCAAGTTCTATCAAGTCTACTGTGGTCTGGCGATCAGCAACCTCTACTGTACACCCTCGGTAAACTCTTGTAGCTGTAATCGAGTCACCGACTGGTGTAAGCACTGAAAAGGGCTGCTGAAGCAGCTATGGTTCGATACCCAACTTCCGGGCCACAAATGGTGTAATATATGACAAGGTAGACCCTAGATCAATCAATACATAAATAAGGTATGAGCAGATAATCAATATACCTGTGACCACATCGGGAGATGCCTCTGAATCCTTCCTCCCTGGTAATGCATAGGTACGGCTGGGGCCTGCACCTAAGATAGAGGCTCCTGATCTACCTCGGCCCCTATTTGCTGAACCTAAGGGTCTGCGCCCTGCTGAGGCTGCTGGAGCTCGTGGCCCCACTGATGCTCTATCCAGACTATCCCGGCTACCCTGTCCTCTAGCCGGACAATCTCTCATTAAATGCCCTTCCTGTCCGCAGTAATAGCACCCTGAGAAGCCTTGCCTGCAGGCTCCAAAATGGGGTCGGTGGAAAATAATACAAGGGGTAGGTGCAAATCTACTCTGTTCTGCCCTCCGCTGTTGAGGTGATGCTATTGTCCGTAAACTGCTACCGGACTCTGACCGACTCCGGCGAACAAATCTGCCTCTCTGCTGCTGTACCGGAGGTAAAGATCTGGGTGGCCTATCTGAAAACCGTGGTCTCGGCCCCCTAGGGGTTTCCCCCTGAATCTCAGCGGGTCTACTTCTACGGCGCTGCTCTGAAGTCGCCTGTCTGTCGCCCCGCTGCCGCTGTCTCAGGCCCTCAATTGTCTGTGCGAAGGCCTGTACCCTGGCTACGTCCATGTCCTCTCTCAAAGTAGCTGTCATGCACGTCTCTATGTAATCTGAATTCAGGCCCATAATAAAGCGGTGGACTCTGGACGACATGGTGTCCATAAATGCTGGAGCATAGCGGGCTAAGGAGTCGAACTGTAAAGAATACCCACGGACGCTCCTGGCCCCCTGCTCCAAGTGTAAGAATTGGTCCATCCGGGCCTGTCTGACCTCCCGGGGTAAGTAGTGGTCCAGGAAGGCCTCCGAGAAGCTGGACCAGGTCGGAGGGGCTGCATCTCTCCATCGAGACCTTTCCCAACTCTCGTACCATAATACAACTATGTCTCGCAACCGAAACACTGCCAGCTCAACTGATTCTGTAGGGGTCACATGCATAACCCGAAAAATTCTCTACATCTGATCTAGGAAATCCTGGGGGTCCTCTGCTTGATCTGACCTAGTGAACTGCGGGGGTCCCAATGCCAAGAATTCTCTAACCCTAGAACTACCTGGCCCACCTAGGGTTTCTGCTGCTATAGGTGGTACTGGCTGACGCTGAGTAGCTAGCATCTGGGTCAACATAACCACCGCACTACGTAGCTCCTGATCAGATGAAGTAGGTGCAGGAGCTGTGGGAGGCGGTGCTACCTCAAATGGTAGTAAGGCATCCTGCTGGTGCCTTCGCCTGCCACTGTATCTAATCTCCTGCCTGTAGCAGGGTGTCGCTAATCTGCCATTTTTATCTGTAGACAAAGAATATGATAAGTTTTAAGAACTCGACCCTATACTATACTGTGATATGGAACGACTGAGTATGAAAGAAGGGTAACCATCCTATTATGCCTCACAGCCTCTTGCCTATGGTATGTGGTGCACAACACATCCATAGACAAAACTCTACTTAACACGGCTTGCAGACTCCCCAGGACACGACCTGAGCTGATACCAAGTTTGTCACACCCCACCTTGGGGGGCATGACGGGCACCTGGTGCCTGCTAGACTCTAGGCTGCTAAATGGTCCAGCCTGAGCACATCTGGTGCTTTGGCTGACTCTGGCTCTATTTCAAGAAACGAACCAGCTATATAACGGTTGTAAATACAGCCTCCGACCGACTAGGCCTATAGCCACCTGTATTGTATCATCAGCTAACCAAAATCAACTCATATATGGAAACCTATGCGGCCGACAAGGCCACCATGCTGTCTAGTTATCTGCGACTTAACAATAGTATATTGAATAACTACGTGACTGGCAAGGTCACCACTACTATCAGACTATGGCCCCACACGGCCAACATAATCAACCAAACATATATATACATGCACGGCCCCACACGACCGACTCCACTACCACAGGGAAACATCAGACTGCAAGCCTCTAGGAAGTGATGATAGAATGATCGGGATAGGGCCCCGACCTACCCAATATGTAATAAAAAAGGAAATAGGAGCAACCTCCGACTGTCTAGCTCCGGAGGATAGGAGCTGACAACTCTGCTAACTGGATCACGAGGGATCGATTCCTCGTCTATGTGTACCTGCAGGCAAGCAATGCAGCACCCCCATGGGCGTCAGTACCACAGGTACTGAGCATGTAAAGCAAACTGAAATATACAGCAGAAATGGGTAACAACAATAACATGACATATAAGCAGGAAGTAGCTGAGTCTATCTGGCTGAGGATAACTGGGGAGAATTTACCTATTTTGTAACTAAACTGGGCGTACCTGACGAAGTGTCGTCCTACTGTCTATCAGTATCTAATAGCACATATAGATATACATATAAATACACACAATACCTGACCGACCCCCATAAGCCGGAAGGTGCCAACCAACAGAACAATCTATTTACCCCTACTCGGGTCTAAACCAACCAAAAATAAGTCACTTCACTCATCTGATAACTATGAGCTCCTCCTACCGGCCCCCTTGGGTACGTAGCTCAGGCCTTGGCCTCTAACTATAAACTGCGTCTAAGTCCGAAGACTCCTGCCTCTGGGCGTAAGTGCTCAAAGGGGTAATCTGTTGTTGTATCTGTGACTGAAACTGCCCCTGGTTGCAAGCACGCAACAGGGTAATTTTATAAAAATCTGTATCTGAAACTGCCCCCGGCCACAAGCGCACACTGAGTAATCTGCCCCTGTAAACAGGGTAATCTGGCCCTGCGTAGAGCAAACAGAACTGCCCCTACAAGCAGGGTAATCTGGACCGTATTATCATGGTGGTCGGCCATCATCGTCCTCTAGGCGGACGGCATCGCCCAGTTGGTGGCAATATCTGAATCTGGTATCGAGACAGCTATAACCCAAGGGCGGTGGGGATGCTAAAGGACACCAACATGCCACAACAAGTCTCAACATACTAAACACATACACCGCAAGCATGCTCAAATGAAAAATACTAATCATATTCTCTTCTTTTATTTCAAGGCCAGTCCGTGTTAAACCACTGATGCTATATCCTACTTTACACTGTTTCTGATTGCTGGACTAACTGCTACTTGGCACTTATCTGTTTATCTGATTATTGTTATTCGTGATCTGAAGCTATATTAGTTTCTAGAGCCATATCTATTTCTAGAGCTACATCTGTATCTGGGCTATTTCTATATCTGATTACATCTGGATATAACTCAATAACATAGAACATGCCATCTATAACTGGATATAGCTCAATAACATAAGATGTGCCATCTGTTACCGGATACAGTCTCAACAAATGTAATACATACTGTTTATAATCTTGCTAATTCATTATATTACTTTTACAACTTCCATTCTGGGTATTACGTAAGAACATGCCGAGCTACTAGCTGATACCACATTACTATCTAAAATCATCTAACTATCCGTTATTCTGATTATTGCATGATACGTAATGATATACTAGCATGCTTGCTGGAAATTATACTAAAATCGTTCCTATACGCTGGGTATCTGTTAATAGCCTTTATTCTATCTATTTTCTAGAATGTACTTCCTGGATTGCCGAAAGAATAGCTTTACATACCTGGTTTCTGAGTACCCGACTGACCGATGTGATTTTCGTCAGTACTTCTGTTGTTTCTCCCAACTACATTCATATACACGTCAATTAGAACTAAATACACCAATATTCTGAAAGAAAACACCACTTTTGATATATTTATAGCCTAAACTTTGGATTATCGAAAGACAGTCAAAAACTCGCTATTTCTCAAAAGTCCAGAAGGGAGAAATACACACTTTAGGGATAGAAATATATTGACACTAGTTTGGAGCAATTCCACTTACCTTAGTTCGGTAGCACGACGATTCGCCGGCCGAATTTCGCAAAACTAAATCCGTAGGAATGCTCCTCACTGCTTAATACCTCGGTATCTAGAGTTAATTTGAGTTTGGACCACGTTTGACGGCGAAATCGAGCGATAATTTATCAACAAACCTCGCACCTCTGTTTCTCTTCGAGTTTCTAGAAATTATTTGATATATTTATGAAATGAACTGATGTGGAGGCTTTATATACTTGGGCCTGGACAGGGCCAACGTCTCACGGAGCCAACGCGGAGGCTCCACCTCCATGACACGTTGCCATCGCGGAGGGGCTCTGCCCCGGCTCCTTCCGCGATGGTTCGACAGGTTTCTCGTTCGGTCTTTTCTCGGGCCTTTTTCTAGCATGTATGGCTTTCACATACTCTTAACCAACACGCAAATAGGCCATCTATGTGTTGGGAATTTTACAGGGTATAACATCTTCGACAGAGAAAGCAGCCCTTACAGGCAGAAAATGGGCTGAATTTGTAAGTCTGTCAACAATTACCCAGATCGAGTCATTTCTATGCCTGGTGCGGGGTTATCTTGCTTCAAAATCCATATTTACTGCTTCCCACTTCCAAAGAGGCATCGCTATGTCTTGAGTCATTCCGCTTGGTTTCTGGTGTTCAGCTTTTACTTGTTGGCAGTTAGGACACTGGGCTACGAATTCTGCTATTTCCCTCTTCATACCTGGCCACCAGTAGATTTCTTTGATATCGTGGTACATTTTCGTCGCGCCTGGATTGAGAGAATAGCGGGCGTAATGTACCTCGCCCATAATCTGCTGGCGAAGATTTGCAACACCCGAAACACAAAGGAGATATTTATATCTCCACACTCCATCCTCGGTTATCTGAAAATCTGTCATCTCTCCTCGCTGAACTCTGTTTCTGAGCTTAACCTGGATAGGATCTTTGTACTTCCGTTCCTTTACTTCCACAACTAAAGAAGACACTGCGGTATTTTGGATTACCGCTCTGTTGTCCCCTGCTTCTGCTACATGAACGGCTAGACTGGCTAGCTGATGCAACTCTTGGGCCAATTCCCGTTGCTCCGGCTGCAAGTATGCTAAACTCCCCACAGATTCACGACTGAGGGCATCTACTACTACGTTGGCCCTTCCTGGGTGATACAGAATTTTCACGTCAAAGTCTTTCAACAACTCTAACTAGCAACACTACCGCACATTCAACTCCTAGAAGCTCTGCTCTCATGCCTCAGTCCACTGAAATTTTTGCTGCCTTCTGTGTCAGTTTAGTCAGAGGTGCTGCTATGGTGGAAAATCCTTCCACAAATCTTATGTAGTACCCGGCTAACCCCAGGAAACTGTGTACTTTGGTCGGAGTGGTAGTTCTGGCCATGTTTTCACTGCTTTTATTTCATATGTATCTACCTGTATACCAGCCTCCGACACAATGTGATCCGAAAGGCTATTGAATGCCGCCAAAATTCACATTTAGAGAAGTTGGCATGTAACTGACGATCATACTGGTTTATTATACCAGATAAACTGACAAGTAATCTATCTGTATAGCTAGAGCTTATCTGTCCTTCTGGGCCACATGCTAATACTACTCGGTGCCTGGAATAATCTGTATGACTGTCTGCACACCATGTGCACATATCTGATTAAAGGATCTTGATAGTGATCATGATCTCTAATAATCTGGTTGAATAAATGTGAATAACTGAATAACTGGGCTGAATAACCCAAATGCTGAAGTAGTCTAACAATGCTTTAAATTTCCTATTAGGGCATCTGTAGTTCATGCATAACTGCAGAGTTATGGAAAGCTAACTACTGTGTTATTCTAACTGAACAACTATAGAGCTGGGCTTAGTCAGACTTACTCTCAGGCGATCAGTCCCTGGATCTTCACAGGGAACCTACCGATTTTCTTGTCTTAGTAAACACTGTGCTAGCAGAGTACTACCAATTCCTTATGCCTTGTTCATATCCACTTGGATCTATACTATTGTTTTGGGAAATTCTTGGTTTTATGAGCAATTCTGTAAAGACTGGCCTTCTCTAGGACTCTGTATCTGAATATCTTATGAGAACCGACTAAGGTACTAGTTCATCATCACTGACTACTGATGTGGACCCCTTAACATACTGGAGAATTATGGTGTTGATAACCTCTAGAATATGCTTATTCGGTCTCTGTTTCTGGTTCTGGCACATACGATAACGTAACTGGTCTTTAAGGATACTTCCTTGCTATTACAGGCGCAAGCTGGTCGTTAGACCGTCTAACTGTGCCCGTATCATCTAACCCCTCTGATTTAGACTACTAACTCTTGTGAGTTGCTGAAGTCTTGATCTAGAAACAAGAATATAAGTCCATTAACTCAATAAATTGAGAACCGCGAAAGTTTCTATGGTTTCATACATGTATCACACTTAACCTGCCCCCTTTTTGGCGAGGGGTCCTACACTACGATCTGTATATACTTCCTAGAAGCTAACCAGAGTCTGTGTGACTGTAACCCCTATTGGAAACTACTCACAACATATCTGATATATGTATGTATGTATATATATATATATATATATATATATATATATATATATATATATATATATATATCAATAACTAGGTACAACACATACTAAATTTTGTAGTAATACGTAATCTCTAATATGCTTTACTGAATTTCATACTGCACATGACATACTACTTCTACAGTCTAATGATATCTCCTGTCCTTTCGTACCATTTCATGGGGTTTTCATCCCATTATGGAAGCAACAAACACATGCACTTTAGTTATGATCTGCTATTTCAAATTTCCCCACTCTTACAACGTGGGGTCAACATCCGAACCTTGTGGCCTTACTTGGCATTATATTAAGGGCTCATGACTGTATGTTGGACCTTGTCTCTAGGCCACAATAGATTAGAGTCTCTGGGCCGGCACCCTCTTACCTTCTCCTTAGGCAGACGTATCGCAACATTCTAAATACAATTTTACTGTCTCTTAGCTTTCAGTCCAAGGTTTAGTCCTTAATACACGATGTTCTATCAATCTGGAGGTGATTTTGATTTCCCCTCAAAAATCTAGTACTGATGCTCCTCACCCTTATCTTCCTTAAACTGAGCTTTAGGGTTCAAGATACCTGTCTTACACTGTTAGTAAGGTTACTCGTCGAGTCCCAGCCTATACTCCTTCTACCATGCAGTCGGACCCATCTGATTCATATGACCTCCCTACCTTTCGATATCATGACTGAAATCATAACTATTATCTTGCAGACATATCATGCCGTCGTTAGCATGCTACGGCGGATTCGGCCTTTTTCTGACTTGAACTTGACTATTACTGGAAGTTGATCACTAACAGATCTCCTACACCATCTTCGAGTAATCTAGTGGTCTTACTCGCTCTTCTGACTTGTTACCGTGAGGGTCTACACAACTTACGTAATGATAGGGGCTCCTTACTCTTCCTAACACTTTCTGGAATCAACCAATCCGTCTTCACTTACTACTTACTTTGGGCAATATCGCCTCAATTCTTATGCCCTTTACTGTACTGGAATCAAAACTAAGATGTAGGAATAGCCTTTTCTTACTGCAACAAAATGAAGACATGGAACTGTACCACATCTGAAAGGATGGAGGTGGGAATCCAACATTTCCCTCTCTTTCTCACATCTATTCAATAATCTAATATTATCTATCATCTTAGTCAGATCTTATATATCTAACGAATAAATCAACTCGTATATACGCTATGCTTCTAACTTCCTACTCTGAAGTTATAGAATATACTTGGGATGGTACTGATAGAGGTATCACATTGGGAGGTCCCTGATACATCCTCCTGCTGCTGTAGTTACCTTGCAACGGGCCGGTGTCCTCTTTTGCTGCTATATCCAATTATTTTCCTGTGAAAGGGTGTCGCTGATCTGACTCTTTATCTGTAATCAAAGAGTATGATAAGTTTTAGGGACTCAACCCTATACTGTACCGCTCTATAGCACGACTGAATATGAAGAAAGAGTAACCATCCTATCAGGCCTTGCAGCCTCCTGTCTATAGTATGTAGTGCACAACACATCCATAGACAAGACTCTACTTAGGATGGCTTGCAGACTCCCTAGGATACGACCTGCTCTAATACCAAGTTTGTCACGCCCCGCCTTGGGAGGCATGACTGGCACCTGGTGCCCTACTAAGACCTGGACTGCTGGCTCTAACTCTGGGTTCATGGAACCAACGGGCTATATAACAGCTGTAAATACAGCCTCCGGACGACTAGGCCTATAGCCACCTGTAAGACAACAAAAGCTAACCAGAACAACAGTAGTATAGAGGAACCTATGCGGGCCGACAAGGCCACCATGCTGACTAGTTTCACTGAAACGCTGAATCAAATGCTAAACTACTCTGTGACAGGCAAAGTCACCAACTATTAACTGAATAAGGCCCCATACGACCATCATAAACAAAACTAAAACATAGAAATGGCCTCACACAACCTGTACAACTAACCATGGGGAATATACAATCTGCAAGCATCTAAGAATACTGATAAGAAGGCCGGGATAGGGCCCCCACCTACCCATACTGTACAACAAAAGAAAAATAAACCTCTTACTGTCTAGCTCCGGATGACAAGAGCTGATGACTCTGTGTGCTATCTAGAATTACGAGGGATCAGCTCCTCGTCTATGAGTACCTGCAGGCAAGTAAAGCAGCGCCCCCAAACGGGCGTCAGTACCACCGGTACCAAGTATGCAAAGCAAAACTGAACATAACTGAAGATAAACAGCATACTGGTAGTTACTGAAATGATAGAGGATAGCTAAAACTTTTTGTAATAGCAGAATTTGTACCGAGCTTAATCGTACTGGAAAGAAGATAGGAATCATACCTGTCGATACGGCATCCTGCTATCTATCAATTTAATAAGTAACATATATATATATATATATATAATAAGTAACATATATATATATATATATAGCATACAAGAACCTATACCAGCCCCCATAAGCCGGAAGGTTCCAATCAACACGCAATCAATATACCCCTACTCGGGTCGCCATCCAAAAATAAATTCACTCCACTCACCTAATAACTACGAGCACCCCACCGGCCCCCTGGGTATTCAGCTTGGGCTCTCTAGGCCCCTGAATATAACTGTATCTAAGTCCGGAGGACTCCTGTAACTGTAATATGAGATCTGTATCTGTAATCTGTAATTTGTGCCCTGGGCGCAAGCGCTCGACAGGGTATGCTATAATGTTGATCAGCCTGCTATGGGGAATGCTGCATCCCATCTTTGTCCTACTACGGACGGCATGCCACTCCTTGGAGTGACATATCCTCACCCTCTGGCGGGTGAGCCAACACAGATATTAACCCTGGGGCGGCAAGGAAGCTCTAAGGGTGCCCAACATAAAACAATCAGGTCTCAACAAACAACAATAATCACATATAACATGTATAATAAATATGCTAATATTGTTCATGTTCTGATATTCTATTTTGATTCTCTGGCTGAATTCAACTGAATTTGGTACTGGGACATAAATAACATCTCACTGTTTAATACTAATTTACTGACTTTTATTGTGAATACGGCATAATAATACAAAACATATTTACTAAATTCACACTGAGCTTAATACTCAACTTCTGGAACTTTCTTCTAGAATTTATTCTATTTTACTATACTAGAATTACTAACTTGCTAAAGAAACTGGCTTT
Source organism: Datura wrightii (assembly GCA_035772735.1). Classification (NCBI taxonomy): domain Eukaryota; kingdom Viridiplantae; phylum Streptophyta; class Magnoliopsida; order Solanales; family Solanaceae; genus Datura; species Datura wrightii. The sequence continues at coordinate 121,484,167 of JASDFA010000016.1, forward strand.
ACATACCTCAGTTACTAACTTCTTGGCTAACTGGTGTAGCTTGGCCAATATCCAGCTATTTCTTCCAACTGCGTTCATATTTATAGAAAATAGAACTAAACTCATCAATATTCCGGAAGAAAACACGACTTTGAATATATATATATATCCCAAACTTTGACTTATCGAAAAACAGTCGAAAACTCGCTATTTCTCGGAAGTCCAGAAGGGAGAAATACTTGCTTTAGGGCTAGGAGTATATTGACACTATTTTGGAGCAATTTCTCTTACCTTAGCTCGGTAAGCCGACAATTCTCCGGCCGAATTTCACCAAAATAACTCCGCAGACATGTTCTTTGCAACTTTATACTTCAGTACCCGAAGTTATTTTGAGTTTGGAGGGCGTTTAGCGGCGTAATCGGATGGAATTTTAATGAAAACCCTCGCTCCTCCCTATTCTCTATTCGTTCTTGAAATGAAAATGAAAAGAAATGAAATTAAAATGAAGTGGGGGCTTTATATACTTGGGGCTGAACCCCACCTCCGTGACACGCCAGCCAAAGCAGAGGTGAGCCCTCCGTGACACGTTGGCCATCGCGGAGGGGGTCTGCCCGGCCTCCTCTTGCGATGTTTCAACGTGGCTCTTGTCCGGTCTTCCCCTGGGCTTTCTATAGCATGTATGGCATTCTAAAATTCTTAACCAACATGCGAATAGGCCAATTAAGGGTCAGGAATTTATGGGGTGTAACAGATATATCATCTCATGATATAGTTTCGGATGATTCAACTTAGTCTCCCCAATAGCTTGCTCCCATATCAGTCCAGTTCATCCCCTGCATAGGTGAGTCCTCATCATGCAAGTACATCTATCAGCTTGTACTTGTTTTGTCAGTTTAGTTTCAGTCTTGAAGTTAGCTGGGGGCTTGTCCCAGCATCTCATCAAATAATAGAGGTTTATTAGACATAGACTTAGTATGATCATCTTCGTGATTCAGTGTTGTGATGTTATCACTTGATATACTCTTTATGAGATTTAGTCTTTCGCTTATTCGTGTTGTCATTGTTTTTTCTTGATTATGCTTTTGCATCATGCTACGTATGTACCATGGGTTGGCTTTGAGCCTTTTATGGTTCTAGATCTTGTGTCATGATTCGGGGTCCCAGCTCGGGTCGTGACAGTTTTTGTTATCGTTTTTCTTTTCCCTCGAGAATGTTATCTTGTAGAACCTACATATTTAGGTTGTATGTTTTTGTTCTTTAATTAGAAGTAATCTAGGTGTAATTAACAGCCATTAAAATGCACATGTATTTGATTTTTGTAGCTTTTGAAAAATGACCCCTATTTAAAAGTTTCGTGAGTAGATCTATATGTTTACTACAAAGCATAAAAAATGTGGATCTTTTTGTAGAATTAGAGATATGAGCATGATTAATTATAGTGTAGTTGTGTATGAACCAGATAGATAGTAGTATCATATAACCCTCTACGAAGGGAGAGTGAGGTTCTTACTTAGTTCAATATTGTATAGGTGATTTATAACTTGCCTGGTTAGTACTGTTTAGGTCGGGGGATCGTCAGTTAGAAAAGGATCATAGCCCATTTTTTATCCCAGTATTAGGTTATATTGCCCTGCCAAATGACATAAGTATCCCTTGATCCAAAGTTTGAGCCTGAAATTGATTTTTCTTTGATTGGCACATTCACCTTCCCTTATGTTTATAATGAACCTTTTTTGGCCCTGGTTCTTCCTTGGACATTGTAAAGCTCAACTCAGGAAAAATGCCTATGCTGAGGGTGGCAATTGTGGGGGTGCATAGACTGTATGGGGGAGATAAAGAGAAAAGCTAGGCAGTGAAAAGGATTCGGCATGGTGTGAAAAAGAAAAAGTAAAAAATAAACTACACCCACAAGTTGAAAGCTGAATAAGATGGAAAAAAGGACAAAAGGAGAGAAAAGGGTAGAAGTAGAGCCAAAATCTATGTAGTGCCAAGGAGGGTGAGTCACTTAATCCATATTCACCATACCCATCCCCAAACCTACATTACAAGCCAATAAAGGTCCTATTAGTTATCCTAATCTGACTGTCCGAAGAATCAGAGTAGATATAATAAGGGCAAGCCTATGCTATCACATGTACAACATTTGAACTTATTTGTGTGAGTAAGTGCTTTGCTGCTAGTCTTTGAATTTTATATGCATATCATTGTGAGTATTTGAGACTTTATTTGTTGTGAGGATACATGGGTAGTATTATACACTGCCAGTCGTCCGTGTAAATAGTATCAGTAATTGCTCAATTTTCTACTGATAGTTTGATTCCATCTCTAGATCTTGTTGTGTTGAGTTATAGTTGCATGTTTACACAATAGTCTTAGGTTTGAGTTTTGAAAAGAAAAAGGGTTAATAATTGACAATGATTGTGCGTGAAAATTTTGAAATTATTAGCTATGAGTCTTCTATTTTACTTTCTAGTTAAGCGTCATGTGTGTAGTAATATTTTGATTACTTGAGGACATGCCAAAGTTCTAAGTTGAGGGTGTTGATGTGTCGTAGTTTTATCGCACTTTTGATGCTTAAAACACAAAAAAGATGATAGAACATAGGTAATGTTTATATGGATATGAGGTTCTTTCACTATATTTGTAGGAAGATCAAGTCGGGGAGTTGGATTTTGGAAAAGCAGCACAAAAGTGTTGAAAATTATTTGCTACAGGTCATAGTACGAGCCAAACTACCTGGGTGCGAGCCGTATCTAGTGCTTGTAGCAGAGATTCAGAAGATGTTCAATTGCATATTTCATGGTACGACCAGATATCATGAATCGTGACAACACTATACGAGTCGTACTGATACACTTATGGTCAAAAACAAATAACTACCAACATGACATCCTCCAATTACGAGTTGATTGCCTGAGTTGTACCACCCTTGTACGAGCCATAATGGGTTCTCGTAGGATAATCATGGAGATGTGTATTTCAGAAATTCAAGCCATAACTGATACCTATGATCCGTAGTGACTCATCATGAGTCGAACCAAGTCTTTCTTACTTGTGAATTCAAAAACTGCTAGACATAGTATGATGAGCAACCACGACCCATAGGTTATCCCAGCACAACAGTCCTTGTTAATTTAGGAAAGGGTTTTCATTAATTGTATAAACATTTTCATTTAATTTTTCATTAGATGATCTGATACTTTTAATTGTAATTGTGTTTTTGAGTTTGCCAACACTTCTGGGAGAACGAAGTACACTAAAGAAACATAAGTTTTCTTCATTATGCTCTTGATTTTCAAAGATTATTGTTCAACTGATTCATGGGTTTTGTTCCTTGAATATTGTAAGTTATTAATTACGATTTCTTTCTATGATATCTGATTTCCTTCTTGCAAATATGAGTAGTTAAAACCCCAAAAATAGGATTGTGGGAACCATGGTGAAATAACAAATTAGAGTTAACACAAAGTGATTCTAAACCAATATTAAAACTTGTATTGTTCTTCCCCTCATTTGAATTGTTTCATAGTGGTGCGCAATGTTAGGACTAGCTCATATTCTCTTCCTAATTGAATCTAGAGAAGTAGAGATTTGAAAAAGGGAGAGACAACAAAGACTTGAAATCAATTTTCATTTAATAACTTGAGTTGCGGTCGCAGAATTTGATTTGGAATTTTTGATAAAGTTTAGTTGGAAGCGCTCATGAGACCTAACCTAGTGATTGAGTAAATTCATCTAATAGGGGTTATTCAGCCATTTGGATGAAGGTATTTTATCAATTCTATAAGCTAAGTATTGGAATAGATCACAAGTGTAAGAATCCGACCAAGTTATGAATCAATAGGGATTACATCCCTAGTTACTTACATATGTTTGATAACAACAACCGCGTTAAACTTCTTTTGAGGTATAATTTGAGCGTTATCACTCCTATAGAGTGCTAGCCCTGGTAACTAGGACTAGCGGACTGGGATGAGTCTAATCTACTGGGACGGGAACTTCATGCGGAATAGAATCCATGATGCTGGCAATGGGTGGTGTCCGGTCCACCAGTAGTATCTAAACCTTCTTTGGCTGCCTCTCTTGCATCTGCAACTCAAGTAAGGAAACTCTGGTCTCCTTTAGATTGTATTGGAGACTCAATATGTTTGAAGAACTAGCACCTCCTTCGAGCTAGTGCATCTTGGCATCCATGGCCTCTAAACAGGAGCTCAACACCTCATGATAGCTCCGTATTGTTTCCCAGAGTAGATAAAGAGCTCGCTCAACTATTGTGGGAACGAAGGTTGGCAAGTCCTCTATGAGCCTAGCAAGCTGGCACTTCTCTCTATCCATCCATGAGGCCAAGCCTGTAAATGTATCTCTGGAGCTTTGTAGTGGCCTCGGTGATATGGTTGGAATAGAAGCCATGGTGGCTGGGTCTGCTGCAGCTACTGAGTATGTCTCCAGTGTCCTGTGATGTGGGCTCCTTAAATTAGATGCCCTAACCCTCAGTAGTGGGCCAGCCTGGTAGTATGGAGCTAGGACAGTTCACCGAGGTGTCCATAGAGTCACCTCACATCCTGGTGATATCTGTCACCTAATGAGCATCGGTGAATAGGTATTCCCTTGGCAGGATGACACACCTCCCTCTGACTTAATGTTGTGATAATGCATGGAAATGGTAGGGAGGTGTCAGTCTAAACAACTATGTCCTTCAGCTCCACACTAACCATCTATTTGATATCTAATACTTTTCTTGGCTACAATGGATGCCACAAAGAGAGCATGTCTGAGTGGTTATTTATTATTGCTCTTCATTGTGCATATTCTGTTGCAAGCAACGTTGCATCAAAACTTGGCCGAAAGCAAGAGATCTTTTTGGAAGACATCTGCTATCTCACATACAACCCATACTGGTGTCCCCTTAGCTATCACTCCAGCTATCCGACCTCTAGCTTGTTGGCCCCGGGTAGCTATCTCATTGAAAACGGAGGTGTCAAGCACCTCATATTCATCTCCCAGATAGTATCGGTTGATCACCTTTGGGATGATATCAACCGAAACTCCTCTAATGACCACAGATGTTAGCGGCTCAATGTGCATCTTCAGCACTGGGTTTTCCGCAAGAGGATAAACCTATACACCACATAAAACTCTCAGACCAGTGTTTGAATATACTTGCCTACTGGTAGAACAAATGCTCCGAGTGCAGGAATGTGAGGTTGTCCATGATGTTAGGGTACATCTCCAAGCCGTTGGAGCTAATAGTATGTTCCTCTATAATACCCCAATGAGGTCTCCCATTGACGGTCTCTCATAAGTAGCACTCCCTCGCTCCTTAACACTCCAACAATGTCTATACATCTTCTCCTCCTATTTTCTTCTCAACTCTACTGCAACTACTGGGAAAGAAGAGGTATGACTTGATGCTTTCTCCTCGGCAGACTCACTAGAGGAAATGTTTATCTGGGTCCCACTAGCCTGGGCCTAACCATGATTCTCACCGGACTTGAATGAAGATCCTAGAGATGGTGTCTCCATGGATGCCACCCAAAAAAGGGATAGGGTAACACCTGTTCTATCTTCTCGGTGGTCCTCTTACTTCCCGGAGGTAAGTACTCCTCCTCATCCTCATCTCTATGTCAGTACCTCTTTGGTTCAATAGAATTGCTTCCTCTAGGTACTGCTCATTTTTGTGCCATTTACCTATGATCATGCACAAACTTATCAGAACATAGATTCGAGGTAACATGAAATTAGTAGAAAATAGCAACAGATGGCTGGAAGGATGGTCCATACTTTGAAGTGACAGACCATACCCTACACCGCTAATTGACTCCACGAACTTTACATTCACTATTTCAATGGACGGTTCAAGGTGTGGTCTGTCCTTTAAAGAGATGGTCCATCCCTTGAGTCATCCTTTGACTCAAAAGAATTTATTGTTCGGGTTCAATCGATGGAGAGACAGACGGGTGGTCTTTGAAAGGGATGGTCTGTCAATGCCTCTATGCTTTAGGGGTCCAAAATTGTTCAAACTTCATGAGCAATTCAATTTTTAACAAATCTTAGACATGGGACGGGTCTATACAAATTTCAAGTTCAAGAAGCCATTTATAGTCATTTAGATACATTCATACAAGTAGCTAATCCCCATCCAAAGTTCTATCCCCCGCCCCCACCTCCAAGTCATACTCCAAGATTAGGTTCATAATACCCCCCAAATAAATACAATATACACATCACATTAGGCTTGAAAAATAAATCTCAAAGTGCAAGAATAAATACCGAAATGACTTCAAGTGCTTTGGTGTTTGAGTGAAGAAATGCACGAACTATCAGGGTTTCCGAACCCTAGGTTGTGACTGTGCTTGGTATGCTTGTGATAAATGAAAGGAAACAAGTAGTTTGACCAATAAAGTAACAAGAATAGGAGATTATAGCAATGGGGAAGAGATGGAGGGGAGGAACAAAGAAGAGGGGGAGGAGTTTTTGGTCGTCGGGCAAAAATGCCCGCGACACGCTCTTGATTTCTCTTTTTAAAAAAGCAATGGATTGGGTTGGTTCAGCCCATGGGTGGCTAATTAAATACAATCCAGCCCACATATGCAATAAACCAACCAAAATCCATCTCATAGAAGGCCCCATTTTAAATCTTTTTGAAAACCAAAGAAGGTCCAAAAGACGGATCGTTTGGGCAGAGTATAGTCTGCACATTAGACTATCTCTTGCCCTTTTCTTACCAGAGAGCCATTTTCGAAGGAAGGTAGAACATGTGGTCCATTCCTTAATAGGATAGTCTGTCTGCTCCACTGTCTTTTGCATACCACCCCATTTCTATATTACATCACATTCCTCCATCATTTAAAGTGTACCTTCATGCACTAACACTCATTAGTCCAAATATCCTTGGGTTGCCTCCGAAGAAGCGCATGATTTAATATTGCAACATGACATGATACTACACATAGTGTAGCATCCATTGGGTTGCCTCCCAAGAAGCGCCTTATTTAACATCGCGGCATGATAGAAGATACCTGATCATGAACTTGGTGAGTCGTCCTTCGGATGGGACTTCCTCACCCACTTCTTGTTTTTGGTACCATAGAGGTACTATTTAACCTATTTTAATCTAGCCTTCTTTCTCTTGGATTATGCAGTAATGGTATGTTCAGCCACTTCATCAGCACTTTTCTCAACATGGACCACAAATATGTCCCCAACTCCTATGGCAACAAATGACCTCTCTCGGCTTTGAATGTGATGCTCTCATTCTTGACCCAAAACATGATTTCGTGCTTTTTTGAGTCCATAAAGGCCCTTCTAGTAGCCAGAAAAGTCTCCTAAGTATGATGGGAATATCACAATCCACATCGCAGTCAAGAACCATAAAATTAGTTAGAAGCACAAACTTTCCAACTTTCCCAAGCACATCCTCAACCACCCCCACCAGTGTCTTAATTGTCTTGCCGGCCATTTGTAGCCGATTATAGGTGGACTTCAACATGGACAACCCGTACCATTTGTAGATTGTTAGAGGCATCTAATTAATACTCACCCTATTGTCACAAAGGGCATGCAAGATGTCATATAATCCTACAAGACGTAGTAAATTCTCCCAAATCTCCTTTCTTCTCAACACATATGCCTGCAATAATGGCACTCACTTGGTGTGTCACCTGAATCAGCTCCTCTTTGTCACATGAAAGCTTTCTTTTCAATAACATCTTCGAATACTTAGCAAAACCAGGCATCTCTTTGATGGCATCTAAAAATAGTTGTGTTGCTTCTTTTAGCCACTTAGTATGCTCTGCCACTTTTGCATCAAGAGCCTATTGAGCTGTTGTTTATGGAAATGGAGGAACAGGTAGAGGAAAATATTTTGCAAAGTTATCTACAGCTTTTTTGGCCTTCCGTCTCTCCTTGGAGAAACTGAACTATCTTTTGCAACATTCTCAATAGGTGGCTTTTTGGCTCCACCTTCAACTTTCTCATCAACAAAAGGGCTTTTTCAGCCTGTCCACTTGGTCATCAACTTCAAAAACAATCTTGGACTTATTCTTAACCATACAACCTTTGACCTCAACATCCAGGGGCTGCATAATCTTTCCACTCCTTGTTACAATAGCTATATATTGAGCATTAGAAGGTCCCACATGTCCTTTTGGATTCGCCACTGTGTCACTAGGAAGATTACCTTTTTGCTTCAGATTTTGTCCATAGGAAAGATCCCACACCTGTTGCTCTAATTTTTGAATGGAATCTGTGTGAGATCCTACAATATTCGTGAGGCTCTTGAGACAAGCATCTGATGTCTCCTGGTAGGCAAGCACTTTCTCTAACATCCTTTCAAGCTTTGAGCCTTCAAGATCATAAGAAGGACCCTCCCTCCAATTTTGAGATTTAGAGGGGGGACCTCCGCGCAGAAACTAAGAAGATAAGTTATTATTCTAGAAATTTGCACCATTGTGCCAACCCTAATTTTGTCCACCATAATAACTGATTGAGTAATATTGACCTTGACCATGCAGTTGAGGTCTCCATTTCCCTTGATACAAAGAAGACGGGTGGCCTTGTTGCTATTGTGGTCTATAGCCACCAGATGAGTTTCCAATATAGTTGGCATCTTCAACTTGTAGAGAAGGTGGCTCTTGTTATGGTTGATATGGTATGGAGGAGGGGGGGCATCCATGACCATATTGAACATCGTTCGTTACCTCATCAACAAAATGCACCTTTTTGACCTTAGACACGGTGAACTTTTCGGTAAGAAGGGCTATGTTAGTTGTCATGGCAGCTATTATCTTATCACGCTCCTGATTTTCCTTCAGCAAGTGAGATAATGAAGAACTTCCCACATTGAGCCCTCCACTCTAATGACCTCCATCCCATGTATGGTTGTGCTTTGCAATTCAGTCCAATATGATGGAAACTCTACTGAATGTCTTATCTATAAAACATTCTCTAGTGGTGTTGTTGGCAACAAATTATGTCAAATAATCTAACCTGGTGTAAAACTTCTCAAGAAAAATATGGTCCAGGAACCCATGGATTGGCGCCCCAAGTTTGTATTTCTTTAATATCTCCCATGCTTTGAACAACTATTCCACCGAGACTTGCCGAAAGTAGAATATTTTTTCCAGTTGCTTCGCCATTTTGCTAGGTGGAAACTACTTTTTCAAGAAGATGCTGACTATCTCCTACCATGTATGAATTGATTTTGGAGGGAGTCTGTGCAACCAATCTCTTACCTCACCAGCCAAATAATATTTGAATACTCTAAGACGAATAACATCATCTGAAATGTTATTTTTCTTGTGGAGGTTGCACACCTCCAACAAATTCTTTAAATTATGACGAGGATCATCATTCATGGAGTTGCGAACTGTCCCTCTAACATAATCATGGTGTAGATGCTTCTGTCTACCTTGAATGATGAAGCATTCACTCTTTGTGGAACGATGGCTCTTGCATATTGAACTTCCTGGTTAACATCTACAAACACGTTATCCAAGTCTCCAGGCAAAAGAGCATCCATGATCTTGTATCAATCAGCAAAAATATAAAGATAAGGTAAAAGCATAGGCCTAAGCAAGAAAACTAGATTGGTAGGTCTAGATAGGGCTTTTGTTGTAGTCCCCGGAAATGGCACATAATATTTGATGTTGTTCAAGTCCACTCCCAATCTCGAGTAGTGTAAATGATCGCAGCAAATATTGCACCCAACGAGGAGTGGGGGTCGAATTCCATAGAGATTATGCTAAGCCCACTCTATCTAGTACTGATCAATATAGTATTTCAAGATAGAGTCTATTAGAATTGAGATTGGTAAAAATTAACTACAGTTATAGAGTGTAAAATTCCTAAGGATGTAATCAATTTAATACAACTCTAGGGAACTGACCCTAATTATGGGTCGATCCCCCTAAATCACCCAATATGAATTGATTGAGAACGGGTCAGGGATGAATATACAAACAAAGACTTAGGAAACACATGGGTAATTTTGAATAACACCACAGTTGTGAATCTACTTCAATTTTGTTCCCAATTACTTGTTGCCAATAGGAATTCAACCTACATCTAGGACAATCTATTAAACAAGGTTTGTACCTTGAGTTATTGTTGGTTGATGCTAACCCAACCTAAATTTGTTCTTTCAAGCCTCAGAAAGGTAATTGGGTAGGATTGAATGACTTTCATCACCAATCATACACTACAAAGAAATAGTTAATCAAATATTCATAAGCCCAAACTCAATTTTATCAAATTGGAATCATTAGAGTTCACAACCCTATCTGGATTTAATTACCAATAGCAAGAAGAAGAATAGAAAGAGAGTAATTAGACATTCTTACAAATGGAAATTGAAATTAGAGAGGAAATCTTCAATAGATGAACTTGAATCTTCAAATTACAAGCTAAAATCTAATATCTACAATGGTAACTAAAGCAAAATAGTTATTTCTACTCTCTACTAAAAAAATTAAATAAAAAGCCCTCAGAAAAATTACGAAAAATCTATTTATACTATATCGCAAAAAGCCTAATTAATTCAAACTCAGAGGCGCCAGGTTTGCAGGGACAAACCGTCCCTTTGAAGGATAAACCATCCTTTTCTTCGTACATTACAAATTGGCTTTTGTCTCCTGTCTTCCATTGATCATTAGACCACTTTTTGGAATGACGGTTCATCCCTTGTACTATTCTTTAGAATTCAACTTCTACCTAGTATGAGTTCGTACTTCAATTGACATTCCGTCTTCTGGAAAGATGGTCCGTCCTTTAAATCATTGTTTAAGGACTCTTCCAACTTGGTTTTTGGAATCTTTTGCTAGATTTGGATGGCTAATGATACGAACCGTCCATCAGACATATTGTACGTCCATTGTCTTGTCTTTTGTACAGTTTTCTGACTTTAATACCTCTCATATTTAATTTACTTAGGTTCCTAAAACTCAGAATAATAAGATTAGTTTTCACTTAATGTTAACTCTTAAAGACATGAAAAATACTATGAAATGAAGAAAACATGTGCTGCCAATTTCTGACACGTCATGTCCCTACAAGTTTGACAACCTAATCATGTATGGTTGTATTACTTGCATGACCTTTTACACTTGCATGTGTGTTGGAGAATGAAACCCCATTACAACATGACTAAAATAGAAATTTTTGTCAAGACATATCCATTTTAGGGTGGGCTTTTTAGGTCAATACCATTTAGTATAAAAAGGACTCTTAGTTATTTTTAGAGGGTGTCAATATTTTGAAATGCAAAAAGACATGAGCAAAAGTTCTCAACCTAGGGTTACTCTCTATTTCTTTTTTTCTCTTCTTTTATGGATTTAATTATGAATAAACATCTGTGTAATATGAACATGAGTAGCTAAATGCCCTTACTCTGGGTTTGTGGCCTAAGTATGGTTGTTGTAGTTGAAATTTGAGTTAATTATGCATGATTTATCATTTGAGTTGTTTATTTGATTTTGTGCAAACTATCTTGATGATTCATGGCCAGTAGGGTAAACCTATATTCTTTATCAGAACTTAAAAGAGGAGAGTTGAGATAGACTGAGGGTCAATTAAAGTAGGATATTTCCCGAGGGAATAATTTTGCTACTAGGATAGCAATATACCTAGTCTGTGCTACTTAGTTCATAAACAGGAAGTATAAATGAATTCTTATTATGAGCATATCTTAGCAATATAGGTATGTGAATAATACAAAAGGGTTAGAGATTGGAAAGAATTATGATCATACTATTAACCCTTTAAATTAGCATCTCGATAAATGTGTGCATATTAATGGAACTCTGGATACAACATGATTACATCGAAGTGCAATAACCTAGAATTGATCTTCTACTATTATCATTAAGAAAATATTCATCAACTACATTACTAATTTTAGTCTAAGTTATAAACATAGAATAATCACAAAAACCAAATCCTTTAGAAAGCATTTGTCAACTATATTATAATAGCTTACCTTTAATCTTTTTAAGTAACAGTCCCTGTGGGTTTGATATTAGATTTCATAAAATCGTTGTATTACTTGCATGACTATGTACACTTTTGTATGCTCTTTATTGACAATACTACTAGATGTCTAGTACTCCTTGGTCCTACTTATAGGTATAGTTCTGTAAGTCAGGGCCCTGTCCCAACCATTTGACATAGTATAGTTATAGATTCTACTAGAGGCTTCATAGAACTTTTAAAGTTGTCATATGTATTTATAGATTCACTTGTCAATTACATTAGTGTGGCTAGTTGTCTAGTGTTACATATGTACAATTATTTATCATTCATCTTATGTATACTTATTTTTCTGCTTATAGCATGTCATTGTATGGTATATGCTCATACATACTTGTCTGGCTTATCCAGTCTTGGGTCATGACAAACATGGAATTAAAATACTAAGTTCATATGTCCTAAGGAGTATGTGAAATCGTGTCAAGTCGGACCTTACTAATTAATATGTTGTGTGTTATTTTTTATAATTAGGGGGCTACATGGGGATGTATAAATTATGAAATTCTATCATGATCTAGATCGTGTGACAGAGCTAAGTCATAAAAAGTTACTTCTAATTCATAAACTACTTAATCATCATGTCGGTTCTACATAATAAAGACAATCTTATATCAGGCCAACGAAAAAATACTAGAATTTTCTAATAAGAAACTTTCAGATAATAACGATTAGTCACATAGAGATTCAAACTTGGGCTCAAGACAGTTCAGTGACTTGATCTTTTAGATCTACAATTGCTTATATAAGAACCCCCTGCAGAGATTTAAGTTCCCTCTATAGTTTTAACTACTTATGCCATCCCTATTTTATCAGAGCATGAAATAAGCGAGAATTACTCATATAGTTACATAGCTAAGGGTCGTCCATTTAAAAAGATCGAAAATAGTATCTCGTGAGGCAATATTTTTAAAAAGATATCATCAACTCTTAATTCTGGAAGCCATCTCCTCCATATGAATCCTCTATTACTTATATGATCTACGCGTATAGAGGATATTTAGCACTTCTGGTGATATACCCAGAACCTTCAAGGTTATGGACATGTTAGAATAGAAGTTGTCAAACCTACTCCTTGTAAGTTCAAGATATGCTAGTAGCCTAGATTATTAGGTGATTCTGCCATACTAGTGTTAACTAGAGATACCCTTTGTTGGTCGACAGGACCTAGATGCCTTAACGGATATTATCCCAGGTAGGTACACAAATGATTTCCATAGAATACCACTACAAAAAACACTTAGCGACGGATTCTAACAGCGAACTTAATTCTATCACTAAGTAATGATGTATTAGCTACAGAATTACAATTTCATCACTACAAAAGCCAAAAGTGAATTAAAAATCAAATATGGCGATGGATTGTCGACAGAATTGTACATCTAACGCTAATAATTGGTGCTAAATTTGAGCACCATAAGCTTAGGTACAAAATTAGCAACGAAAATTTGGCAATATACTTAATTGCAAACTAGCGAAAGTAGTAACAACAGAATATCTGTAGCTAGGATTATCATATTTATTAATAGTTTGTGCGCTCAGTTGCTACCAAAAAACTCTTTCACTATCATTAAAGAATATTTTGAATTTTTTTAATAGCGACAGAACTATCTTCTATTGCCAAATTCTTCCCCAAGTTAAATTCAGATATTAATATATTACTCGACAACCAATCCCACTAAATAGATTTGGGGATAAGATATTGTTGTAAAGCAGAATCAATGTATCCAACCAACGTCTCTCTCGGACAAATGCATTTCTCCAAAAATGCCTCTCACCAATTAACACTCTTCTTCCATCCTCCTTTTGTTGTTGTCTTTGTTAGCGTGTTTTCCATCAAGTAATATATATTGTTCTTTGTTCATATTTTTTTTTGGAAATGGTATTCAACTTTATTTTTTTGTTGTCTCTATTATTTCTTACTAGATTTTTGGTTGGGGTGGTAAATTTGACCAAAAACCTAGAAAACCTTTATTGGATTTTTCTATATGTTGAATAATCCTATGGCAGAGTTATATTGTCATGACCCGAGCTGAGACCCTGGATCAAGACACGTAACCTAGAACTATGAATGGCTCCAAATCAACCCATGGCGTGAACATAACAGCTAAAGAGCATAAATGACTGGATACTGATAAACTGAACATAAATAAGCAAAAGTCTACACACATAATAATCATGAACCGAATCAACACTAACAAGCTGAGATTTTACATACTCTCTGAAAAGCCTCTAATATAACTAATGAGCTGATGGGACAGCACCCCTAACTAACTCAATAAAGTCTGCAACTTAAATAACAAAATAACAAACTAAGTTGAATGTCCTCAAAAGATGAGGACTCACCAAAACTAGCTAAATTAAACTAATATGGAAGCAGGACTAATGGTACGACTGAGTCAGATCCCACGGACTTGTATCATGAGACGATACAACATAGAGTATGCAATGTAAGTAAAAATAGACTAATAAAAGACATAAGATTTCGTAAGAGTAGGATAGTTGAAAACATGAAATGATAATCATAACATAAACATGAGAGCTCAAGGTTTTCAGGCCATTCATAAACTAGTCATAATAATCATAAGAGAAACATTGTAAAACATAATTGAGCCAACATATCGTAATCATGATCACGTATAAAACATAAGCAACAACGGGAGGACTCATCTTAACTGGCACCATCATGATAGAGCTTACATGATGCCCCAACTATCTCGCTCAAGTGGGTAGAGACGTCCCAGACTTGCCAAGAAAGGGACATAAATGGCATGATATCACTAATGGGGACCCACCTAGAGTCCTTGAATAAAACCTACATTGGCGCATAGTTCGGAGACCACGGAGTTTATCTGAAGTCATACATGAATTTCATGGCTAGTTAAATCATAACATACTTGATCATACTTGAAATACATGATTAGCCATGAAATAAGGGCCCATGGGTCAGCCAAAATCACAAACTCATAAGTCATAAAGAACATACATGCTTGAGAAAATCACCATACTGGAGATTCATAAATTCATGAAAAGTACTTGTTGGAAATCATATCATAAATTATAAATTTAGGCTTAGGAGAATAAACATTATAATAGAATCATAAACTTGACTTTTCATGAAATTTGCATATTAGCCATAATTTTCTTAAATTTGAAATCATAAATTAATAATCAAAAAAGGTATAACATCTACCCATAGATCATAAAATATTCTTTGAAATATGAAGGGAATTGACCAATAAATAAATCATAGAGAATTTAATGAAATTGGGATAAAACCCAATAGGATCATACACTTGAATCAACACTTGAACTCATGAACTTGAGGATAAATTTGGGCATGAGAGTGAAAGAAAACTCTCATTCATGCCCCTACATATCTGGGTAAACTGATTGTTAACTTGAATTTGAAACCCAAAGAGATTTGGAGGAGAATTGGAGGATTCTAATCTTGATCTTCAATGGAACCCTCAAACCTTGCATGCATGGGAGTTGAATGAACTAGGATAGGTTAAACTCCCTTAATACACATCTTTTAGTGCTTAAAAAAATGTAGTTTAGGGCCTAGCAGCTTAGGACTAATGAAAATACTCTTTATGAAAATTCTAGAAGACAGACACTGTCAGTCGTCACGACTCTCACCACGAGTGCCACCATAAGTGACGACTTGTGGTCACCTTTCGTAATCACCACTGGTCGTAAGACTTGTTCTTGAAGATCACATCACGGATGCCTGCTATGGGTCATTACATGCCATCACAGGTCGTAGCACCTGTCGTTGTCACTGAACCTCAATTCTTACCATACCTGGATTTTTCCACGGATTACAAGCCTCGACTCATGGTTTCCTAACACGGGTCGTAACACCACTTGTGAAAACCTATCCATACATAAAACCTTCAAACCATGACCCTTATCATGACTCGTTATTTCCCACAATGAGTCGCACCATGATCCATCCTTTCCAACCCTGTCAATCCCCGTGCCTCACCACGAGTCGTGCCCACGCAACATGATTTGTGGTGTGACTTGTGGTCTGAGCAACCAACTTCTGCATCTCCCTATGACTTCTCCGACGATCCATTACATCTCACCACAACTAGTACCATGAGTCTTTCTGAGGTAAATATATAGATTTTTCTGCTAATCTTATTTCCATTTCTCTCATCTAGTCTTTGGAACTTTTGAGGTATTACAACATCTCCCCCTTGGGATCATTCGTCCTCGAATGTAGACTAAACATACTGAAAAGCTAGGGAAGGGAATTGAAATCTCAAATACTGAACATCTGAAGTTGAAAACTGACGGAGTGACTGACTCCGGACTAATATACTTGGCTGAACTGAATTCATGAATCACACATACATGCACTAACATAAAGGAAACTAAGAGACTTGAACTAAACATGAAACTGAATAGAGTACTAAGGAGTAAATTGATACCTCATGCTGGAACTGAGTTGGAAGGGAATAAATGCGGCCATCAAGCCATCATATCTACTTCGGCCTCCCATGTATCTCCTTCAACAAGCTGATTCCTTTACAAAACTCTCACCAAAGCTACTTTTTTGTTCCTCAACTTCCAAACCTGACGGTCAAGGGTCTCAACTGGTACCTCCTCATAGCCAAGGTTATTCTTCACACATATGCTCTCCACCATAACAACCAAAGTCGAATCACCAGCACACTTCTTTTAACAAAAACTAGATGTACCAAAGCCATCTCCGCTGGTAGCTCCAACTCATAGGCCACTTTGCCAACACGTCTCACAATCCTATAGGTACCAACATATCAAGGACTAAGCTTCCCTTGTTTTTTGAACCTCATCACTCCCTTCATGGGAGACACCTTCAAAAACACCCAATCATCAACTTCAAACTCTAGTTTTGGCCTCCTCACATCGGCATAGGACTCCAGGTTATTTTCAACCTTCCCCTTATAGGTTGAACTTTCTCCATAGCTTCATGAACTGAATTTAGACATATCAATGTAGCTTCACCTACCTCAAACCAACCAATAGGCAATTTACATTACCGCCCATAAAGATCCTTAAATGGAGCCATCTGGATGCTGGAGTTATAGCTTTTGTTGTAAGAGAACTCGATAAGAGGTAAATGATTATCCCAACTATCTTTGAAGTCATTCACACATGCTCTGAGCATATCCTCTAGAGTCTAAATGGTCCATTCAACTAGACCATCATCTGTGGTTGAAAAATTATGCTAAGCATGTCCTAACTACCGAGTCCCTTCTGAAACGATCTCAAAAATTATGAGGTAAATTGAGTACCTCTATTTGAAATGATGGAAAAGGGAACGCCATACAGCTGAACTAACCCCCAAATGTATAATTCAACTTAATCCTCTACTGAGTCGGTAGTTTTGATCGGTAGAAAATGGTTTGCTTTCGTCAACCTATCTACAACCACCCAAATAGAGTCATACTATCGACGTGTACGAGGTTACCCTGTGATTAAGTGCATATTGATTTCCACCCATTTCCAAGTAGGGATACTGATGTCTTGTAGCACACATCCCGGTTTTTGATGGTCAACCTTCATTAGTTGACAATTCAAACACTTAGCCACAAACTCTGCTATGTCCTTCTTTATGTCATTCTACCAATAGACTTCCAGTTGTTCATAGTACAACTTGGTGGCACCTGGATGGATAGAATACCGCGAAACATGAGCCTCAAGCAACATCCACTCTCTCAAATCATCGACATCTAGAACACATAAGTGACCCTGATATCAAAGTACACTATCTCCCCCTTTGGAGAAGACCTCTACATTCTGATTCTGAACTATTTCCTTCAACTTTACAAAAATGGGATCCTCCACCTGCCTAGACTTGACCTCATTCACCAAAGAAAATTCTGAACCATTCTGAACATTGACACCACCATCCGTCGAATCAACAAGGCGAACCCTAATCATGCATGCTGATGCACATCCTTCGCCAGCTCTTTCTTTCCATCTTCCATATAAGAAACACTCTCCATGGACAGCTTACTATGGTCATCCATCACTACATTGGCTTTTCTCAGATGATAAAGGATACTCATGTCATAGTTCTTGAGGAGCTCTAACCATCTCCTCTGTCAGAAATTCAAATCCTTTTGGGTGAACATATAGTATAGGCTCTTGTGCTACGTAAGCATATACACATAGACCCCATACAAATAATGTCTCCAAATCTTCAATGCAGGCACCACTACTTCTAACTCTCAGTCATGCATCAAATATTTCTTCTCATGAGTCTTAAGTTGTCTAGAGACATACGCAATAACATTACCATGCTCCATCAACACACACCCAAGACTAACCCTAGAGGCATCACAATACACAACAAATACATTTGTACCCTCAGGTAGGGTCTACACTGATGATGAAGTGAGTCGAGCCTTTAACTCCTAAAAACCCTTCTCACAGGTATTAGACTAATGAAATTTGCTTTCTTCTGGGTCAGCTTAGTCAATGGTGCTGCAACGGATGAAAATCCTTTAAAAAACCTCCTGTAATAGCAATTTAAACCCAAGAAACTCCTGATATCCGAAGGACTAACTCATTTAGGCCAATTCTTTACAACTTCTATCTTTTGAGAGTCCACTTGTACACCCTTGACATCACGTGGCCCAAAAATGTTGCTGAGTCCAACCAAAACTCACACTTTCTAAACTTAGCAAACAGCTAGCAATCCTTGATAGTATGTAGCATAATCCTCAAATGAGCGGCATGCTCCTCCTTGCTCCTAGAGTATATAAGGAGGTCATCTATGAAGACAATCACGAACATAACCAAATATGGCTTGAACACCCTGTTCATCAAATCCATAAAAGATATAGGGGCATTCGTTAGTCCCAAAGACATAACTAGAAACTCACAGTGACCATACTGAGTTCTGAAAGCTAACTTCGGGATGTCACTCTCCCCAAGTATGAGCTGATGATACCCGTATCTAAGGTCTATCTTTGACAAGCACGTAGCACCCTGAAGTTGGTAAAACAAGTATTTAGTTCTAGAGAAGGGATACTTGTTCTTAATGGTGACCTTTTTCAACTCCCTATTGCCAATGCACATACGAAGAGACCCATCGTTCTTGAAAACCAAGAGAACTGGCGCACCCCATGGGTACTTTCTTGGTCTAATGAATCCCTTATCTAAAAGATCCTTCAACTGCTCCTTCAACTCCTTCAGCTCAGTTGGAGCCATTTCGTATGGAGGAATAGATATAGGATGCGTATTGAGAAGAAGGTCAATACCAAAGTCAATCTCCCCCTTGGGAAGAACTCCTGATAGATCATCTGGGAAAACCTCTGGATACTCACAAACTATAGAAACTGACCAAAAAGTCGGGATTTCGGATGTTGCATCCTTAACCCAAACTAGATGGTAAACATAACCCTTGGAAATCATCTTTTTGTTCTTAAAGTAGGAAACAAAGTGACCTATAGGCAGAACAAAACTACTCTTCCATTCTAAGACTGGCTCACCAAAAAATCGAAACTCTACCGCACAGGTACTACAATTCACCAAGGTGTAACATGTATGCAACCAATCCATATCAAAGATAACATAAGAATCAGTCCTGTCTAACTCTACTAGATCAGATGAGATGTTTTTAAAGGACTGTGATAAGGCAATTTTTGTATGCCCGTCGAGCTATAACCGAGTCACCGATTGGAGTAGAGACTGAGAAGGATTCTGATAAAATTTCATGACTAAGTCTGAAACTAATGGCAACATAAGGAGTCACAAAAGATAAAGTAGCCCTTGGATCTAAGAATGCATACACATCAATATGAAATACTCGCAACATACCAGTGACTTCATATAGAGAGACCTCCGGCTCCTGACGTGATGAGAAGGCATAAAACCTGTTCTAACATTGTCCATGACGTTCCCGATTCGCGCGTTCGCAAGTGTTTGGGTCGTGCAAGTAATATAGTGTCCCTTTTTAAGAATCGGAATGTCGAACCCACAGGGACTGGACCCATTCCACTAACTACCCATTTCAAGTGTGATCTTAACTTTCTCAAGTGTTGGTTATAGAAGTTTTCGAGGGAGATTTAATTAAGTTTGTTTTGGTCAATGAAATATCCTGAATTTACTCTAGGAGCAACATAGAGTTAAAACCAGATAATCATGCGATACTACGAATTGCAATGGGTTAAGCATGAAACTATCGATTGTTGTTTCACATAATTAGAATTGCATGTTCATGGTCTTTTGAGCCTCTAAACACGGCAAACTAGCCTCACTGCATCATTGTGAGTGAGGATGCTACTTTCTAGTTCGCGGGCAATTAATTATGTTGTGGTTTACAGGGAAACGATTAGGGACTTTCGTGCATCTAACCATTTAACTCAACTTAGCCTCACAACTACTTCTTCGAGTGGTGATGTGATAATACTAAGTTGGTCTTTCATAACCCCCATTTTGTCAACCAAGCAAGGTGTTAGGTATATTTCTATCCTAACACGAAATTATATCGTGAGATACAAACATGCTCCTTACATTCTCATGTCCTGACCTAGGTAATTCTTTCTCAAGCAATTGCCCAAGCTAACGTATATGTTTTCATGGTGATCAATCATAAAAACAACCAACAATCCAGAATGCAAGACGAAAACAACAATCAATAACTTAATTCCAAAACAATTTCATAAAATCACAATCATAATTCATGGCTTCAACCCTACAGGAAGGGTTCCTGCCATTCACGTTCGTAAAACTACAACTAACTACTACTAAACTAACATACTTACATGAATTTGGTAGATGAGAAGGGAATTTTCCAAACCCTAGATGAGTTCTCCCACTTCTCCCTTCACTCCTAGGTAGTTTTCCAGAATAAAATCGTGACAAAGTGGACTTAGGAGCTAAGGGACCTATTTATAATAAATGAGAAACGTGCATAATTTAGCCTGTCGTGGAATGGCTCCGTGTCACGGAGTGTATCGCAGAGCACTTCCTCCATGACACGGAGGTAACGCGGAGGCACACTGGAAATCAACAAATATCGACTATAGGCAGCCCCTTGCCGCGATGCCCGGCGTGGCACGCTGCTTGGGCAGCGCGATGGCATGCTGCTGGCACGCAGCTGGCCTAGCGTGGCACGGTGCTGGCGGGGGGCTGGCCTGCCGTGGCACGTTGCTGCCACATCTGCTCGCTTGCCATGCCTACTCCTTGCTGACTTCCGCCGATTGCTTCCGACTCCATTCCTTTCCTTCACCAACTTATAAATTAGTTCCTCCAAATCATTTAAACCTACAAAACCAGGACTAATCATGTTGGTTAGCACATATATTCACATTTACATAAAATTACTTGAAAATGAATAAAATAATTTAGATAAACAAGACTACATTAAGGTATAAAGCATCACTCGGGCATGCTATTTTAGCCCCCAATCACCTACCCCACACATAAAGTCTTGTTCGTCCTTGAACAACCTATTACATCTCATGCATATGGAGACTCACCCATAACTCATTTAGCAAGAATATTCAAGCTACGGCTACAATGATTACGTAAGATAACAAGCTACAAATAGAGTATGCATGATTTCATCATCGAAATGAAGTACAACTATGTTAAAACTTCTTAACCTCAAGAAGCAAATCTCAATCTTAGCAAACTCATGCAAATCAACTGATTAAGAAATACCACATGAATTATATCCTTCATTCAACATGTGCCCTCACGGAAAGAGAGTTACCCATTTTCACATGCAAAAATAATTTTTAAATCACAACATGTGTGGGTACATGAATAGGATAACGCTCACTCTCACAAAGAACTCACATGCATCATGCAATGACCCATAAGCTTGCCCTTAGTGTTTTATTCCACTAATTTAAGGATATATGTATTTAAGATAAAGTAGGACTTTTTGAGTTGTAATGTAACTCAGGTCCGGGTAGGTACTATTCTGGCCAGAAATAGTGACTATCTCCCCCAAGCGCTTTTAATACATCAAACATTCATTAAGGACATCTCTTTTCTTACTTCCTCCTCATTCTTTTCAATCTTGAATTTTTTCTTCTTGTTTCCATTCCTTTCCTTCACCAACTTATAAATTA
Organism: Datura wrightii; assembly: GCA_035772735.1. NCBI lineage: Eukaryota > Viridiplantae > Streptophyta > Magnoliopsida > Solanales > Solanaceae > Datura > Datura wrightii. The sequence goes on from JASDFA010000016.1 coordinate 121,506,252, forward strand.
GTTCCTCCAAATCATTGAAACCTATAAAACAAGGACTAATCATGTTGGTTAGCACATATATTCACATTTATATAAAATTACATGAAAATGTATAAAATAATTTAGATAAACAAGACTACATTAAGGTATAAAGCATCACTCGGGCATGCTATTTTAGCCCCCGATCAGTCCACCACCTGCACTAGTAGATGCACCTTGTTGAGAAGGACATGCTGCTGGAGCTACTATTGAACTGGTAGTCTGAGCATGGCTCTGCCATCACCTTACCTAGCCAAAGCACACTCCCAGTGCATGTGCTAGGGTTTCCCACACATAAATAAAATATCTGATCTGACTAAGAACTCTCCTATGTGGTTCTTACTATATTATCTGTAGACTAGAAAGGTGCTCTCTACCGGTTTGCACCTCTATCCCCTCAAACCTGATGCCTTATTCCTCTAATCACCCCAAGATCTGGATGGGACACTGACTGATGACGGCGTTGCGGCCGATGACCTCTGGTGGGACTGTTGACAATGTCTGCTACTGGACTTCTACTAGGAAAACCAAATTTGTCTGTCCTAGCCCTCTTGTCCTCTCTCTCCCTTTCCCTCATCTGATCCGCCTCAATCTACTAGGCGTATACCATCAATCTGGAGAAATCAAGATCACTGTTCAACATTGCGGTCGTACACTCCTTGACCAGCGAATCTAACACCCCATATACAAACTTGTTCATGCGAGCTCTCTAATCTGCCACCATATTTGGCGCATATTTGGACAGAGGGTGAACTCCAAGGTGTATTCTTGGACAATCATATCATTTTGCCTCAAGTTGATGAACTTCGCCTCTTTGCCTCCCTCAACTCTCTAGGGAAGAATCTTTCTAAGAAGGCTGTCATGAACTCCTCCCAACTTACGAGTATTGCGCCCTCTGCTCTACCGTCCCTCCATTGATAAGAAACCCCATCAAATGATTGGAGGCTAAGTCTGCGCTCTCTTCTCCCCTCAACCCTATAATCTGGGTGATCTTATATATCTCTTCTAGAAACTCATATGGGTCCTCATCCACTCTCAACCTAAGAAACGCAGGGGCATTCATCCTGAGAAAATCCCTAACTCGAGCCGCCGCTGCATTCCCATGCTAAGGGACATACTCCACCGCCTGCTGGTTGACCTGAGGGTCAAAGTCTGAGCCAACAATGGAAAAGTTTCCCTAAACTCGGCATGAGAGACCTATTTGGGCAAAGGACCTGCCGATGCTAGTGGAGCCTACTGATGCTCATCCCCATTGCCATCCTCATGGCCATTTCTGTTCCTGTTCCTTCTTCAATTTATATGACATGGAGGCATGATTTTGCAAATGCATAGTTCACAAGTTAGAAGGATAAAGAGATACTTTATCGCAAGACATAGATCATGAAAGAAGGGAAATTTCCTAAAACGTCTTGTAGCCTCACCCCCCCCCCCCTCCCAATAAGTGTGATGTGCTTCACACCCATAGAAAAGACTCTACATAACGTAGCTTTCGGACACCCTAGGACACCCAAAACCTTTGCTCTGATACCATGTTTTTCATGACGCGAGCTGAGACCCGGGACTGAGACATAGAACCTAGAACTACGAATGGCTCCAAGTCGACCCATGGCATGAACATAACGGCTAAAGAGCATAAATTAATAAAAACTGGTAAACTGAACATGAATAAGAGGAAGTATATACACATAATAATCGTGAATCAAATCAACACTAAAAAACTGATATTCTACATACTTTTTGAAAAGCATTTGACCTAACTGATGAGCTGATGGTACAGAATCCCCAACTAGCTCGTCAAAGTCTGTAACTGAAATAATAAAATAACAAATACAAAGCTTAATGTACTCGGAAGATGAGGACTCACCAATACAACTTAAACTGAACTAATATGGAAGCAAGACTAATGGCGCGGCTAAGTCATATCTCTCGGACTTGTATCATGAAATGATACAGCATAGAGTATGCGATAAGTACTTTGAATGTACTGAGTATGCAAGGTAAATAAAAATGGACTACTAAAATACATAAGAGTTAATAAGTGTAGGAAAGTTCAAAACATCAAATGATAATCATAACATAAACATGAGGCCTCAAGGATTTCAAACCATTCATAAGCTAGTCATAATCGTAATCATAAGAGAAACCTTGAAAGACATAATTTGAGCCAAAGTACCATAATCATGATCATGCATAAAACATAAGGAACAATGGGAGGACTTGTCTTAATCAACACCATCATGATAGAGCTTACATGATGCCCCAGCTATCTCGCTCAAATGGGCAGAGCCGTTCCAGGGTTGCCAGGTAAGGAACATAAATGGCGTGATATCACTAATAGGGACCCACCTACAGTCCATGAATATAAACCTACATTGGTGCACAATTCTGAGAGCATGGAGTTTACCTGAATGTCGAGCCTACTCGGTGCTAGACACTACACCAAAAATATGCACATGAGGGCTCATCTAATAATCTTGAAGTCATACATGAAGTTAATTTCTAGTAAAATTATAAGATACTTGATCATACTTGAAATACATGATTAGCCATGAAATAAGGGCCCGTGTGTTGGCCAAAATCATGAATTCATAAGTCATGAAGAACTTACATGCTTGACAAAATCACCATACTTGAGATTCATAAATTCATCAAGAGTACTTGTATGAAATAGTAACATAAATCATTAATCATCAATTTAAGCTTAGGAGAATCAACATCATAATAGAAACATAAACTTGACTTTTCATGAAATTTGCATAATTGGGCATAATTTTCTAAAAGTTGAAATTATGAATTAATAATAAAAATAGGTATAACATCTTCCCATAAATCTTAAAATATTCTTTGAAACATGAAGGGAATTGATCCATAAATAAATCATAGAGAATTTAATGAAATTGGGATAAAATCCCATAGGATCATACACTTGAATCAACACTTGAGTTCATGAGCTTGAGGAGAAATTTGGGCATGAGAGTGAAGGAAGCTCTCATTCATGGCCTACATACCTGGGTTAACTAATTCATAACTTACTTTGAAAGCCCAAGAGGTTTGGAGGAGAATTAGAGGATTCTAAGCTTAATCTTCAATGAAAACCTCTAATCTTGCATGTATGGGAGCTGAATGAAATAGGATAGATTAAACTCCCCTAATAAACTTCTTTCAGGGCTTAAAATGACGTAATTTAGGACCTAGGAGCTTCGGATTTATGAAAATACTCTTAATGAAAATTCTGGAAAATAGTCATTGTCATTCATCACGACTCTCACCATGAGTCGTACCACGAAGTGATGACTTGTGGTCACCTTCCATGGTCAGCACTAGTTGTAAGACTGGTTCTTTAAGATCACATCACAGATTCCTTCTAGGAATCGTTACATGTCATCACGGGTCATAGCACCTGTCGTTGTCACTAAGCCTCAATTCTTACCTTCTCTGGATTTTTCCACAGGTTACAAACCACGACTCGTGGTTTCCAACCAAGGGTCGTAACACCACTCATGAAAACCTATCCATACACAAAACCTTCAAACAACGACCCTTATCACGACTTATTATTTCCCACAATGATTCATACAATGATCTGTTCTTTCCAACCCTGGCAAACCCTATGTCTCACCACGACTCCTGACCACAAGTCGTACCCATACACCAAGAGTCATGGTGTGACTCATGGTCTGAGAATCCATCTTCAGCATCTCCCTACGACTCCTCCCACGATCTATTACTTCTCACCACGACTCATACCATGAGTCATTCGAAGGAGAAAATATAGATTTTTCTGCTGAACTTATTTCCATTTCTCTCATATAGTCTTAGGAACTATCAGGGTATTACATATAGTCTCTTTTGTTCAGTTCTTAAAAATATCCAATCAAAGTACTGTTTTTCTAAAATACTTTGTGCTTTTATTTATGGGTGCCAATTATAGAGTTGATTGCTTTATTTTGAGCGGTGTTCTGCCCATTACAGAGAATTTTGAAAATTATGTTAATAAGAGTAACAAAGGCGGTAGATGATAAAACTTTGAGCAGATAAACATCATAAATTGAGGAGTTTAAAGGTCAAAGAAAAAAATTCGAGCATAAACTATTATGTTTTTTCTAATCAGTGAAAGATTTAAGCATTAAGTGTCCTTGGAAGATGAGAAAGGGATCATTTTTTATTTTTTCTCAATTTACATATTTTAGATGAAATATTTTTGTGTGGAATTAAATCATTTATTTTTTTTAAAATGACAGTAATAGTTTTAACTGTAGGGAATTGTAATTTATGAAGTTACTGGATTGCGACTTTTAATTGAAGAACTTAGAGTCCCTGCAACATGAGAATGGAATTATCTTTATGATTTTCTTCACTTAAACATATTTCAGCACTTCCTTTGTGCCTCATTTATAACACAATTGCCTTTTCTTACAAAATGAGCTTTAGCTTCACTTTAAAAACTTATATTTGTTGACATATACTGGAATAGATGCATTAATCCCAGTACTAAAACTCGATCTTGAAAACTCATATGTTTTGTATTATTTGTTGTTTTCATGAAAACTCATATCCGTTGTGTATTATTTGTTGTTTTCTGCTATTTTATTGCTATAAGCTGATATTTCTCGCTGTTTCTTTTTGGAATGATATTTTTTCTGGGATTCCATGTAATCGTCTCATAAGAGGAGTAATAATGACTAAGTTAAGGGGAAAAACTTTGGTGTCTATAAGAGAGTACTACAACAAAGAGGGCAAGGAGTTATATGCTACTAAAGGTAATAATCATTTTATTAGATTTTTTTGATACCAATCCATACCTTATACACGAATATTTGAAATAAGCTTAAGTGATTGCTACAGTTAGAAATGAAGTCTCTGTTTAAAAACTTTTAATCATAGACATAAAGTGAATTCTTGCTGCAGGAAAGATTAAATCATACTATGCTCATGATTTGAATCACTTCAAGGAGAAAAAATATATTTCCTTATTGTTTGGTCATAAGATGTTTAGCTATTTGTTATACATGTTAGGTTGCTCAAAATTTCATTTCCTAGGTTATATGGGAAGGATGGATGTGATTCTAACATAGCCAGAGTTGGTACAAGATTTAGGAGAACCTTTTGTAGTCTTTGCTCGATATGAATAAGATATTGACAAAATAAGCACATAACTATTTTTTGGTTAAAAAAAAGTACATGTCTTTAGAATTTATAGTAATACATCTAGTTAAATGTGAAACGATTATGAAGAGTGGTGGGAATAGGTGTCGGAATTTTGAACTTTAAAGAGAGAGTTTCTTTTTTCCAAAAGGTTGCTGATGGAGGTATATGAGAATGGAGGAAAGAAATAATTATTCTCAAACATGGCAAGGAAGATTATTGTTCTGCCTGTATGATAACTAAGAATTGGAGTTTGGAAAGATTCTATATATATATATATATAGTGTAACACTTCCAAAAGACCCTAAGATCAAATCCTAGACGTGAAGAAAAAAATAGCATGAAATGAAAATTTTCCACATGACGACCCATACCACGAGTCGTGGTGAGGGACCCCGATTCATGAGAGGGCTCATGGTGAAAAAACTAGTTCCTATGTTCCCAAATACCATGAGTCAAGGGACAACTCCTGGGATCAGGTAACAACCCATCCTGTCTGGGCATGACAAGAGGTTCAAAAAGTTTTCAAATTATTTCAGTGACCACGAGTGCATAGCACGACCCACAGTATCACAGGATAGATCATCCCGATGAGCCATGGTGTTAAGCTCAAAAAGAAATCAAGTGGCTTTTGTGGCCAAGAGTGCATACCAGGAGACGTGGTAGGACACCACGAGTCATGGCATGATCTACAGGGACTTTACGATAGATTTTTTCAGTTATGTTTGTCAAGGACCTTGTAGTCTTTTCCCACTCTTTTAACTCCTAAATCATATCATTTGCGGTCTTTTAAGGGGGGGATTTATGGGAGTTAGTTAATCCTTTCTCTCATTCTCACTTAAACACTTAGAAACAAACATCATAAGTGATTAAACTCTCTTAAGTCAAAAACTAGGGTTCTTTTTCAAAAGCATCAAGATTCAAAGTTCTAGAAAAACTCCTCTAACTCTACGTATATGGGATTTTAACAAGGGTTATCCTTTCACACTTGTTTCCCAAATGTTTTCAGAAATTATAGAAATCTCAGTCTTTTATAAATCATGTCTTAGGGTTCCCATTCAATTTATGATTTCCATTATTATCTTAGTGTTTTCAAAACTTCTATGAGTATTATTATACAATATTCATGATTTTATGTTCAGTTATATATCATATTTTTATGTCATTGAATTTAGCATGATTTCATAATCCAGACTTTATGATTTATCAGTGCTTTAGAAAAACTTAGTGCATTATAAATACATGATCCCCTCATAATTTTAATATCCATATTTTGTCTGCATAACCAATATTTCAGGTTGTTTAGACTCTCAGAACACATTCAAATGAAGTAGTTTCGTACTTAGTATTAGAACATCAATTTTTGAGCTATTAGTAAATTATCAGTTAGGAGTAGTACTTAGCACTGAGTTGAATTGAGGTTCAACACCCCTAAGTTCCTGAACTACGGGCCACCACAGGTTTTAGCCCAAATGAGCATAAGTTTTAATGATCACACTAGTTATGCCTTTATACCCTGAAAATGTATATTGGGTCCTCTCAATAGGGCGCATACATTAGATTCCACATTATCTTAAGTGGTTTATGTCGATTAAAAAGCTTCTCCCACATTTTGGTACTGTTATAGTTTCAGTCACAATTAGGGAAAAGGCATAAAATCCCCCCCCCCCCAACTTATCCGCATAACTCAATTTAGCACTTTAACTTTACAAGCGTTTATTTACCCCCCCCCTCCTCCCCTTTTTTTAAATCAGAAGTGAATTAATAACTCCTTAATAAGTGACGTGGCAAATTTTTCTTTAAAATAAATCTGAAAGCGGGTCAGAAGAGTAAAAAATATTAAATATGATTTAAACTATCCATGTGTCATCTTCTAATTGGATGATGCAATTAGCTATATTTAATTGTGTTTTTATTTATTTCTTATTTTCATTTAAGATTTTCTTTTACTTTTTTTTTCCTTTCTCTTTCTTCTTCTTCTTTCCTATGTTTCTGTTCTATTTCTTACTTTCTTCTTCAATACCACATCAAATTTCTCAATATCTTTTCTCATCTTCTATATCATTCTCTTCTTCTTTTTCTTCTTTAAAGATAAATTTGCTCGATGATTTTAATATTGTAACATAATAAAATTTAAAAAAATTAATTTTTAGGCAGATCATATGTGGGTTTGGTTGACCATAAAAATTAGTTTCCGATACCATTTTTGTCGATGAAGTTGACCCATATATGTTTTCTTTTTGAAACTTTGATGAAATACTTTTCTTCGATCTTTCCCCTTTCTTAATCAAAATTTAGGATCTAAAAGTTGAGATTGAAATTGTCGCACTCACCCCAAAAAAATTGAATTCCGGTGAATTTTATTTCTTCAATGTGATTGTTTATCTCATCTATAAACTATCATTTGAGAAGCTCTTTCAATTATAAGGGAGGTATGAGTGTGTATTTTGTAGATCTAAAATTAAGAACAGTTCTTCCATGAATGTGTTGCCATGGATATGGAAAGAAAAAATAAAGAAAAAGAAGAAGAAAGGAAAAACTAAAAAAAAAATTAAATAACTGATGAAAAATAAAAATAATTTAAAAAATGGGGTTATACACGATTCAGGTGCGTGTATAACACTCATATTCATTAATGTGGGATTGTTTTGAGAAGGGGGTATTAGTTCACTTCTGATTAAAATAGGGGGATAATAAAGGCTCGTAAAGTTAAAATGCTAAATTGTGTTACGCGGACAAGTTTGGGGGGGATTTTATGCCTTTTCCCTCACAATTACGAACTCAGTTTTCAATGCATATGCATGACCCTAAAATTAGTTTTACTTGTACTTTCATTATATATTCTCAGACTATTATTCCATATCAGTATTTATGCATCTCAGATAGGGTCATTGTACTTCAGTTCAGTTTATTCTTTCAGTACAACATTTCAAATTATTAGTATATTACACCTAGTTAGTTGCATATCACACATGCCAAGTACATCCGAAGGACTACCATAATGGTTAGCTTCGATCTGTTGCCCATCAATAGCTATTAGTGGTGAGTCCTCATTATTTTAGGGCTAAAGTTATGTTTATTCAGATGTCTTTAGTCTTATTAGTGTTATGTCATACCATGGGTTAGCTCAGGGTTATTTGTGGTTCCAAGCACCGTGTCACTTACAGGGTGTAGACTCAGATCATGAAAAACTTGGTATCATAGCATCAAGATTAGGAATGTCCTGTGGTGTCTAAAAACTTTATTAAGTAGTGTATTTTTCATAGGTGTAAGCATGTCATATTTATGAGGAAGAGGCTATGAAACATTATATGAAAGTCTCACATCTTTCATGAGCCCTATCGTGCAATAGAGTGTAAACTCTAATTATCCTTCTTACTCATGCTCTACACATCTACAGACAGTGCCTCCCAAAAGAGCTAATGGAAGGAGAAATGGTAACAGGAACTAGCAAGCTCTACCAGCTCCAGCAAACCCTCTAAATGAACAAATTAATCATCCTTAGTTCAGGGCTAAGTTTTAGATACTTGCTCAGGCCATGACCAATCATGTCAATCAGTAGGTTGTTGTACCTGCTAATCCAAATCAAAATGCAGTTGTCACTACAATTCAGTACTTCACTTGGATAAATCCTCTAAAGTTCCATGGGTCTAAAGAGGATGAGGATCCATAATATTTCATCCATGAAGTTTAGAAGATCACTCAAATCATGGGAATTACCTCAGTTGAGAGTGCATACTTGGTCGTATATTAGTTGAAGGGAGTGGCCCAGACTTGGTGCAAACAATGGAAGAAGGTTAGAAGTGTTGATGCGGGCTCAGTTGGTTGGGATGAATTTGTGATTGTGTTTTTGGACAGGTTGTTCCTACTGAGCTGACGGAAGCAAAGGTAGAAGAGTTCATTAACCCAAAGTATAACTCTATGTCTGTTCAGGAGCCCTAAAGTTCACTCAATTGTCCATGTATGCTCTGAAAATTGTTGTTGAGTCGAGGGATCGAATAATAAAATTCATTTTGGGTGTCTCAAATTTAGTGGTCAAAGAGTGCAGGACTGCTATGCTCATCAAGGATATGGATATCTCACTTTTCCAACATATCGCAAGTGTGGAAAGAATCATCCACATGAGTGTCATCTTGGAAAGGAGGGTTGTTTTGGGTGGGGTTAAATGGGCCATAGGATGAGAGATTTCCCTTTAGATGGACATTGAAAGACTTAACCCACTACTTCAACAGCCCCTTCAGGTAACCCAGATTGGTAGAGTACTTCTTTTGGTACGGATGGAGGCCAGTGCCAGAACCATTTCTATACCTTATCATCTCATCAAGATTAGGAGAGCTTGCCTTATGTAGTAACTAGTATGTTATGAATCTTTCAACAAGATGTATATGCATTGTTAGATCCAAGAGCCACACACTTTTTTGTGACACATGATACTGCAGTAAATTTCGATGTCAGTCTCGAAATTCTTTTAGAACCCTTCTCAGTTTCTACTCCTATTGGTGATTCTTCCATAGCTAAACAGGTATACAAAAAGATCGCCCGGTCTTAGTTTTTCAGAAAATCGCCACAGTTGATCTATTAGTGTTATATATGTTTGATTTCAATATCATTCTTGGGAGGACTGGTTACACTTTTGTTATGCCTCAGTCAACTATAGAACCAGAATCATTAGGTTCCAATGTCCTAAAAAAGCAGTCTTAGAATGGAAGAGTAGTACCTCAACTCCTATAGGTCAGTTTGTCTCTTAACTTAAGGCTAGAAAATTGATCTTTAAGGGTTGTATTTACCATTTATTCTAGGTTAAAGATTCCAGGTCTGAAGCCTTAATGCTCAGTTAGTTCCAATTGTATATGAATTTCAAGAAGTATTTCCTGAAGATTTTCCCAGAGTACCTCCCGAACGGGAAATTGACTTAAGAATAAACCTTCTTTTAGATACCTAGCCTGGCTCAATTCCTCCGTACAGGATAGCTTTACTTGAGCTTAAGGAGTTTAAAGATCAGTTAAAAGACCTCTTAGACAAAGGCTTTATTAGACCCAACATCTCTCCATAGGGTGATCCGGTTCTTTTCGTATGTAAGAAAGACGTTTCTCTTAGAATATGCATCAATTACCATCAGCAGAAAAAAGTCAAAGTCAATAATAAGTATCCCATTTTCAAGATTTACTACTTTTTCAATCAGCTTCAGGGTGCTAGTCGCTTTTCAAAGATTGACCTCAGATCCATCTATAATCAGCTCAGGGTCAAATAATGTGACATTTCCATGACAGCCTTCAATATTTGATATGGTCACTATGAATTTATTGTTATGTCTTTTGGGATAACAAATGCTCCTACAACTTTAATGGACATGATAAACAGAGTGTTCAAACAATAATTGGACATGTTCATCATTATCTTCGTAGATGACATCCTTATATATTCTCAGAGCAATGATGAACATGCAAACCATTTGAGGATTGTATTGCAAATTCTCAAATATTGCCAGTTATTTGCTAAGTTCAGCAAGTGTGAATTCTGGTTGAAATCAGTAATATTCCTTGGTCATATTATCTCCAGCAAGGGCATCCAAGTTGATCCTCAAAAGACTAAAGCAGTTAGAAGTTATCCTAGACCTATCTCTCCATCAGACATTAGGAGTTTCATGGGTTTAGCTAGTTAATATAAATGGTCTGTGGAAGAATTTTCCTATATTGATTCTCCTATATCTAGATTAACTTAGAAGAAATTAAAATTTCAATGGTTTGATGCTTGCTAGAAGAGCTTTCAGAAGTTGAAGACTTGACTCACGTCTGCTCCAGTTTTCACTCTACCAGAGGGTATAAATGGATTTATGATTTATTGCCATGCCACCAGAATTAGCCTTTGTTTCATATTGATGCAACATGGTAAGTTTATAGCCTATGCTCTAACTAGCTCAAGGTTCTTGAGAAGAATTACCCGACTCATGATCTTGAGTTGGCAATAATAGTTTTTCCTTAAAGATTTGGAGGCACTATATCTACGGTGTTCATATGGATGTGTTTACTAACCACAAAAGTCTTCAGTATGTGTTCAGTTAGAAGGATTTGAATCTTCATCTGAGAAGATGGCTTGAGTTATTGAAAGACTATGATATGAGTGTCCTGTACCATCGATTTAAAGCCAATGTAGTGGCCAATGCCCTCAGTGGATTATCCATGAACAATGTTGCTCACATTAAGGATGAGAAGAAAGAATTAGTTCGTGATGTTCCCATCCTTCCTGATTTGGGAGTTCGTCTAGTTGATTCATCCAATGGTAGAGTCATAGTTTAGAATGTTTTAGAATCTTCTTTTGTGATGGATGTTAAGGAAAAGTAGGATGATGATCTGATTTTGCTTAAGTTGAAGGAAGCAATCCTCAATAAAGAGATGGAGGTTTTCTCCAAATGGGGAGATGGTGTTCTTCATTATCGGAACCGATTGTGTGTTCCAGATGTAGAAGATTTGAGGCGGTAGATATTGATAGAAGCCCAATTACTAGATATTCTATTAACCCAGGTGACACTAAGATGTATCGTGATCTACGGGAAATCTACTGGTGGAATGGCATAAAGATGGATATCGGGAATTTGTGGCTAAGTGTCCAAATTGACAGCAAGTTAAGTTTGAACACTAGAGACTGAGTTGTATGACTCAGGAAATTAGCATTCCTACTTCAAAGTGGAAAGAGATAAATATGGACTTTATTACAGTTTTACCTCGTACACGCTGACAACATGATTCGATATGGGTAGTTGTAGATCGGATGACTAAGTTAGCACAGCTCCTCCAAGTTAAGACTACAGATGCAGCCGAGGATTATGCCAAAATTTATGTTTAGGAGTTATTCAAGTTGCATGGAGTCCCTTTCTCTATCATTTCTGATAAAATACACAGTTCACTTCACAATTTTGGTAGTCATTTCAGAAAGGTCTTGGTACCCAAGATAAGCTTAGAATAACTTTTTACATGTAGACAAATGGTAAGGGCGAATGGACCATTCATATATTAGAGTACATGTTGAGAGTTTTTGTGATCGACTTTAAAGTTAAGTAGGATGATCACTCGCCTCTCATTCAATTTGCTTATAAGAATAGTTACCACTCCAGTATTCAAATGGATCCGTTTGAGGCACTTTGTGGTAGGAGGTGTAGATCTCCTATAGGGTGGTTTGAGGTTGGAGAAGTTACCTTGATTGGGCCTGATTTAGTTCATGCGGCTATTGAGAAAATTCAGTTTATTAGAGATCGGCGAAAAAGAACTTAGAGTCATTAGAAATAGTATGCAGATGGGAGGACAAGATAACTTAGGTTTGCTATTGATGATTGGGTGTGTTTGAATATTTCACCCATAAAAGGGGTGATGATATTTTGTAAGAGAAGGAACCTTAGTCCCCACTATGTTGTTCCTTGTAGGATCTTGAGCCGTGTTGGCAATGTGGCTTATGAGTTGGACTTGCCTGGAGAGTTAGCATTAGTGAATCCAGTCCTCCATTTGTCTTTGTTGAAGAAAGGCGTTGGTGATTCAAGCTTAGTTGTGCCTTTAAAGAGTATGGATGTGAAAGATAGCCTCTCTTACAAGGAGGTCCCTGTTAAGATTCTTGACTGTCAGGTTTGTAAGTTGAGAAATAAAGAAGCCGCTCAGTGAAGGTCCTTTGGAGGAATCAGCTTGTAGAGGGAGCTACTTACGAAACAGAAGCAGACATGATAGGCAAGTACCCTCATCACTTTCCTTCCAATTCAATTCCAGCTTGATGTAACAGTTTCCTCCTTAGTATTCTACTCAATTTCATGTCCCTCAGTTGCTCACATGTTTCATGAAATCAGTTTAGCGTGTACATATATATATATATATATATATTAGTCCATAGTCTATCACTCCATTAGTATATATATATATACATCTTAGTCCATAGTCTATCACTCCATTAGTATACAGTGCTTAGCTTTCAATTTTGGGATTGCAGCTTTTCATCTTTATTAGTCTTCATTCAAGAATGAATATTCCAAAGGGGGAGATAATGTAACACCCCTAAAAGTCTCTAAGATCAAATCTTAGACATGATGGAGAAAACCAATAGAAAGTGAATTTTCTCCACAGGACGACCCATACCACAAGACGTGATGAGGGACCATGATTCGTGAGAGGGCCATGGTGAGGAATAAGAGGTCCCATGTTCCTAGATAGCACAATTCGAGGGATGACTCATGGGGTCGGGAAATGACCCGTCTTATTTGGGCATGGTGAGAGGTTCAGAAAGTATTCAAATTGTTTTAGTGACAATGACTGCATAGCTATAACCCATGGTATCAGAGGATAGATCATTCGAATGAGTCATGGTGTGAAGTTCAGAAAGCGATCAAGTGGCTTCTGTGGCCATGAGTGCATTCCCTAAGTCGTGGAATGATCCGTAGGGAATTACATTTATCATGGACCTTTTAGTCTTTTCTCATTCTTTTAACTCCTAGAATATGTTGTTTGGGTCTTTTAGAAGGGGGATTTAGGGGTGTCGGTCAATCCTTGCTCCCATTCTCTTCTAAACACTCAAAAAAAAACATGAGAAGTGATTAAACTCTCTCAAGTTAAGTACTAGGGTTCTTCTCCAAAAGCTTCAAGATTTAAAGTTCTAGTGAAAATTCTCTAACTCTAGATATATAGGATTTCAACAAGGATTATCCATTCACCCTTGTGTCCCAAATTCTTTTAGAAATTGTAGAAATATCAATCTTTTTTAAATCATATATTAGGGTTCCCATTCGGTTTATGATTTTCTTTATTATCTCTGTAATTGCAAAAATCATGTGAGTATTATTATGTGATATTTATGATTTTAGGTTCAGTTGCATATCGTATTTTGATGTCATTGAATTTAGCATGATTTCAAAGTTTAGTCTTTATGATTTAGCATTGTTTTAGAGAAACTTAGTGTGTTATGAACATTGGATCCCCACATAATTTTAGTATGGATACTTTGACAACATAACCAGTATACTTAGGTTCTTCAGACTCTTAGAAGATTTTCAAATAAAGTAGTTTCTGACTTAGTCTTAGAATATTAATTGTTGAGCTATCAGTAAATTATCAAAACGGAGTAGTATTTAGCACCGAGTGGGACTAGGTTTTAGTGCACCTAAGCCCCAAAACTATGTTCCACTATAGGTTTTAGCCTAAATGGGAATCAATTTTAATGATCACACCAGTCAGGCCTTTATACCTTGGCAAGGTATATTGGTTCCTCTCGATAGGGCATATTATAACACCTCAGACTTTCAAGCTAAGTTCAAAATCATATTGGCGTGTAGATAGACCCAAACCTGAGTAAAAAATTTAATAAAAACTAGTTGTTAAGATCAATTCTTGAGTGTGTAAAGTACATTGGATTCGAATTAAGGTCATAAGGTATCTCTAGCACAAAGTTGGGTTAAGAGCCTTCTTACCGATTGAATTTCCATGTAAGTTGCCACATGAGTCAAATTTAAACAATCGTAAATCCTAATTTACAAAGTATTTTTTGGGTGATTCATCCATTCAATTTGAATCCTTTTGAGCCTTATTTCTAATGCATCCAATCATTCGTGAATCAGAATTCGGAATAAAAAGTTATGGGCATTTTAATAAGTCATTGTCCAGGTAGGAACGTTGAGCGGCGTGTCGCGCCCAACCCTAAACTTCAAAGAAAATTTTTATCAGGTATGGCACATTGGGAGGTGCTCTACACCTGGGACCAAATATCAGATGAAAAAATATCATCAAAGTGGCGCTAAGGTAGGCGCGGCATGCCAGAGGCCAAATTCCAGATCAATCGGGCTGGTGCGGTGTGCTAGGGCTTTTCCTGACCCTATTTTACAGTGTGTGTGTGTGTGTGTGTGTGTGTGTGTATATATTATGTTTTAAGTTAGAAATCATTCCTAACATTACCCATATGATAGCCAAACATCCTGACCTTATATTTTCCCTAAATATCATGACTTTGAAGAGGAATTAAGCTCTCCAAACATCTCCAATCACAAGTTCCTCCAAGATATATCTTCTTCTCCATTCCTAAGGTTAAAGTACCAATTTCCTAACCCTAAGCTATGGGTTCTAATGCGATTCTTGATGCAAACCCTAGGAATCATTGAGAACATTCCACCTCTCGAGCTCAAGAACAAACTTTGAGTTCCAAGACTATCTTGAGCACCCCTCCTTCCTACAAGGTAAGTAACTCTCATAAAACCTTATATGAGTATTCTAAGGTGAGGACTCATGGAACGATCCTAGAAATCCATGAGTTCATATGATGACCTGGAGTTAGGGTTTATGGAACTGTTTTGTTATTGAGGATGGTTGTGGTTATTTTGGTTGGACTCGCAATGATTATGCTTGTTGCTAAGGGGATGTATAAAGAGGTGGGTATTAGTACACCCCACTCATAAGAGGCTTGAATCTCCTATTCCCTTCAGGTGTTCGATGAAATGTCTTTATGACTTGGATTTCGTCATTAAGTTATTGATTATAGTTCCTATCTAAGTAATTGTTGTAGATTGATGTTGTCAAGGGACTGTGCCTTCGTGTTGATAGTTATGAGCCCAAGGATAAGGTATGTGGGACTTTAACAAGGGTCTCCTTCCACCCTTGTGTCCCAAGAATTTCAAAAACCCTAGAAAGTTAAATTCTCTAGACTATACAATCAAAAAGAGAAAACCTTCTAACTATTAGCTTCAGAGGAAGGGATCTAACTGTACTACCGACTCTAGCTGAAAACTAAGAAGGTGTTGATCTACGTCTATTCGCACCTGCAGGAAAGTAATACAACACCCAAGGATGGACGTTAGTACAATATGTACCGAATATGTAAGGCAGTAAAAGAAAATGACTGAATAAAGCAGATAACAAAACTGAACAATTCAATAGGAGGGACACAGAGTTAACCTACTATAACTTTATAACCTATTGTACAACTAACATTAATAGTACAAACAAGAATCTTACCTGGCCCCCATAAGCCGAAAGGTACAAGTAGCAAAAAATAACCCACTCGGGGCCCCCATAAGCCCTAGGGAGCACACTTCAATCTATATACCCCTAACAAGGTCAGCAAGAGTCAACTAGTAATTATAGACAACCTATTGGTCCACTGGTTCTGCAACTAAGTCTACTCGGCCCCTGATTTGCAGTTGTGTCTAATTCCAGTGGACCCCATATAATTGCATCCTGGGCACCAGGCTCGATGAGGGTATGCTGCCAATACGACATAGAAATAATAGTCCAGCCATGGAATGGACTGTAATAGGGCCCTTGGGCCTCTGCATCATCTCTTGGGATGGCATATCGCTCCGTGGAGTAATGTCTTATAGCCCCTGGCGGGCAACGACACAGCTACTAACCCTGGGATTGGTCACGAAAGGCTATACAGGGGAGGTTCAATCCCAACTAAATATAAAGTACTATTCTCAACTAACAATAGCAACTAACCACAATAAACAAACTTTTGACTTTCTTGCAAGGTCTCAAGCTGTATTACAAAACTATTGGAAGTAACTTGCCAAAGGAATTCTCCTTAACATACCTCGGTTGTCGATTCCCGATTAACTGGCGGGTTTCAACTTGCAGTCAGCAACTCTTCTCAATTGTAACCTTAATACTGAGAGAATGGGACTAATTTTAATACCAAATCCAGCAAAAATGATAACTTTTGCTACTAGTAATAACTATAATTTAACTTCATAAAATACAATCGGAAACCTATTATTTCCCGAGATATACTTGGGCGATGGATAGGGGATCCATGTCACGGCCCCCATCGCGCCATTTTATGGGCGTGCCATGCCTCCCAACGCGGAGGGAGGGGATCCGTGACACGCTGCCCCTATTGCAGCCTACCCCCGGCCTTCTCCCTCGCTACTTCAATTCCATGCTCGTACGAATTTTCCCTGAGCCCTTTCTCACACACGTCGTACTCTAAAACTCTTTACTTACATATGAACGCACCGATTAAATGATAGGAACTTACAGGGTGTAACATCCTCCCCCCTTAGGAACATTCGTCCTCGAATGTCAATTTCAGACTTATAGGAGTTAACTCTCTTAACTAGTATTCTAGAAAAATTTCGGCAGAGTCTCCCCTGTAATATGATCTAACCGGAAAACCTGAAACACAGAAAAGTCTAATGCAGGCATCTCACAGGGCGCTATAGCAACTATTTCACAACAAAAGGTAGCCAACTAAATAGTACATTTAACATAAGTAGAAAAATAACAACTGAACAACAATCTTACCCTTAACTGCATAATCTTAGCTAGTCCTGGAACAAATGAGGATATTTGGATGTCATGTCATCCTCAGCTTCCCAGGTCATCTCTTCTTTATTCTTGTTTCTCCATAATACTTAACAAAGGCGACATCATTAGTCCTTAACCTACGAACTTGCCGATCTAATATGACAACTGGAATCTCTTTGTGGGCTAGCTCCTCAGTAACCTGAACGTTCTCAATTGACACAACTCGAGATGGGTCCCCTATACACTTCCGCAGCATTGACACATGAAAGACTGGGTGAATAGATCTAGCTCATATGCCACTTCGCCTATTCTCTGAAAGATCCGATACGGGCCAATAACTTTATCGCTAAGCTTGCGCTTCTTACCAAATCTCATTACTCCCTTCATTGGTGAAACTTTCAGAAATACCCAGTCATCAACATCAAATTCTAGATCTCTACGTCGCACATTGGAGTAGGACTTGTGGTGACTCTGAGATATTAACAAGCGTTCTATGATGAGTTTGACCTTCTCTTCTGACTGGTGAATCATATCAGGTCCTACTAACTCTAACTCCCCTACTTCAAACCACCTGATAGGGGATCTGCATTTTCGCCCGTATAAGGTCTCATAAGGCGTCATCTGAATTGTCGAAGGATAACTGTTTTTGTAAGAGAATTCAATAAGGGGTAAATACTCATCCCAACTACCCTTAATATCTAACACACACGCTCGCAACATATCCTTGAGCATCTGAATTATATGTTCTACCTGCCCATCTGTCTGAGGATGGAATGTTGTACTCAAATTAACCTGTGTTCCCAAGCCTTTCTGAAACGACTGCCAAAATCTAGCTGTGAAATGTGCCCCCTATTAGAAATGATAGGTGTTGGGACTCCATGTAATCGAACTATCTCTCTGATATATCATTCAGCATAGTCCTCGGTTGAGAAGGTGGTTCTCACTAGCAGGAAATTAGTTGATTTCGTTAATTTGTCAACAATCACCCAAATAGAATCAAATATGCGCCTGGTACGGGGTAATCCTATCACAAAATCCTTATTGATTGCTTCCCATTTCCACATAGGTACCGCTATCTCTTATGTCAATCCGTTGGGTTTTTGATGTTCAATTTTTACTTGCTGACAGTTAGGGCATTGTAATACAAATTTTGCTACACACTTTTTCATTCTAGGCCACTAGTAAATATCCTTTATATCATGATACCTTTTTGTCGAACCCGGATGAAGAGAGTATCGAGAGTAGTGTACCTCGGCCATAATCTACTGATGGAGCCCTGCTACATTTGCGACACAAAGGCGACTGCTAGATCTCAAGACCCCGTCTTTGGGCACCTCAAAAGCTGATACTTCACCTCGCTGGACTTTATCTCTGAGTTGTGCTAAATGAGGATATTCATACTGTCATTCTTTTACCTCTAACCAGGGATGAAACTGGGGTATTATGAATCATTTCCCCATTGTCTCCCGAGTCTACTATTCGGACAGCTAAGCTGGTTAACTGGTGTAATTCTCGAGCCAGCTCCCATTGTTTGGGCCTCAAATGTGCTAAACTTCCTATTGATCTATGACTAAGGGCATCTGCTATGATATTAGCCTTCCCTGGATGATATAAAATATGCACGTCGTAGTCCTTAAACAAATCTAACCAATGATGTTGCCGTAGATTTAACTCTTTCTGTGTAAAGATGTACAGGAGACTCTTATGATTTGTGAAAATGTCCACATGCACCCATACAGGTAATGTCTCTAGATTATTAAGGTGTGAACAACTACCTCTAACAACAGGTCGTGAGTGGGATAGCTCTTTTCAAGCATTCTTAGCTGCCTTGAAGCATAAGCAATTGCCTTATCATGTTGCATCAGAACGCACCCTAACCTAATTCCTGAAGCATCACAATATACTACGCAACCCTCTGAACCTTCTGGCAAAGCTAGTACTGGCATTGATGTCAATCTACTTTTCAACTCTTGAAAACTCTGTTCACACACTTAAGTCCAATGAAATTTAGTTGCTTTTTGAGTTAACTTGGTCAAAGGCGCTGATAAAATAGAAATCCCTCTACAAATCTTCTGTAATACCCGGCTAACCCCAGGAACTGTGTACCTCAGTTGGAGTTGTAGGTCTAGTCCATGTCTTTACTGCTTCCATTTTCTGTGAATCAACTTGAATACCAGTATCTAACACGATATGCCCCAAAAATTCTACAAAATTAAGCCAGAACTCACATTCAAAAAATTTAGCATACAACTGGCAATCCCTGTGAATCTGGAGTACTGTTTGCAAATGATCTCAGTGTTCTGCTTCTGAGCAGGAATACACCAGAATGTCATTAATGAATACTATCACAAATAAGTCTAGATACGGCTTGAAGATGATGTTCATCAGATCCATGAACACTGTTGGAGCATTCATCAACCCGAAGGACATAACTAGGAATTCAAAATGGCCATACCTAGTCTTGAAAGCTGTTTTTGGGATATCTCTCCCGAACACACACCTGGTGATATCCTGACCTTAAATCAATCTTGGAAAAGTATATCTCCCCTTGTAGCTAATCAAAAGAGTCATCTATTCTGGGAAGCGGGTATTTATTCTTGATGGTGGCCTTATTCAACTGTCGGTAATCTATACACATGCGGAGGGAGCCATCTTTCTTCCTCACAAACAACACGGGCGCACCCCACAGTGATGTACTCGGCCTGATGAAGCCCTTATCTAGTAAATCTTTCAACTTTCACTTCAGTTCTCTCAATTCAGCTAGAGCCATTCGTTACGGTAGGATGGATATAGGTTGAGTACCTGGTAACAAGTCGATAGAGAAATTGATTTCCCATTCTGGGGGAATACTAGGTAGTTCATCTGGGAACACATCTAGAAATTCATTAACTACTGGAATGGACAAGAGATTCGGGGATTCTGCTTTCATATCCTGAACCCTGACAATATGATATATACAACCCTTTGCTATTAACTTCTTCACCCGAAGATAGGATATGAACCTACCTTTCGGCGTAGCTGCACTGCCCTTCCACTCTCGTACTACCTCCCCTGGAAAGTGGAATTGGACTATCTTGGTCCAACATTCTACAGTGGCATAACATGGCACTAGCCAATCCATACCCATAATTTCATCAAAATCAATCATGTCTAGCTCTACTAAATCTGCTAAAGTCTGGCGACCAACAAATTCTACGGTGCAACCCCTGTAGATCCTTTTTTGATATAATAGAATCACCAACGGGCGTCGACACTGAAAAGGGTCGCTGAAGCAATTCTGGTGTTATACCGAATTTCCAGGCCACTAGTGGTGTAACATAAGTCAAAGTGGAACATGGGTCTATCAAAACATAAACTGAATGAGAACAAATGTCCCCCATACCTGTCACAGCATCCGGCGACGACTCCGACACCTGTCACCCCAGTAAAGCATATATGCAATCTGGACCGGTGCCTGAACTAGATGCCCCTAACCTACCTCGGCCTCTTCCGGCTAGAGTTGAGGGAATGCGCCCTGCTGGAGGTGCTGGGGCACGTAACCCAACTTAAGATCTGTCCTATCAGTCTCGATCACCCTAACCTCTAGCTGGACAGTCTCTCATCATGTGACCCTCTTGTCCACAGGTGTAACAAGCAATAGGAACTGTACCTATATTCCTCAAGATGACGTTGACTGCAAATAGGACAACATGAAACGGTGAGTCTGGTCTGCTCTAACCCTCTCTACTACTGTGAACCCGAGGCCAGTGAGCTCTCTCCAGGTCCTGACTTCCTTTTGACGGTCTAATCTACCACCCTGTTGCTGCTGTGGAGGTGCGGGTCTAGGTTTTCTACCTGATAGTCATGGCCTAGCTCCAGCCTGAAACTCTGCCTGGGTGTCACTAGGTCTAACCCTAAAGAGCTGCTCCTAATTTGCCCTCTCTATCTCCCGCTAGCGCTGCCTCATCCGCTTAATACTCTGAGCAAATGCCTGAATACGAGTGGTATCTATATCCTCGCACAGCATAGCCATAACACAAGTCTCCACGTACTTTAGAAGCAGCCTTATATAAACTAGTGCACTCTAGATGGCATAGTGTCTACGAAAGACAGTGCATATCGGGCCAAGGAATCAAATCTCGTAGCATACTCCCGAACGCTCATCGAGCCTTGCTCTAGATGCAAAAACAGATCTACCCAGGCCTGCCAAATTTCCTGTGGCAAATAATGATCTAGGAAGGCCTATGAAAAGCTGGACCAAGTCGGAGGGGGAACATCTCTACCTCGAGACCTTTCCCAACTCTCATACCATAATACTGCTATGTCCTGTAGTCAAAATACCACTAACTCAACCGACTCTGTAGGCGTGGCATGCCTTACCCTAAAAATTCGCAGCAACTGATCCAAGAAGTCCTGAGGGTCCTCATCTTGATCTGTCCCTGTGAACTACAGGGGATTCAGAGTGAGGAACTCTCGAACCCTCAAACTCCCAGATCCTCTAGAAGATTCTACAACCACGGGTGCCACCGATTGACGCTTCGCAGCCATCATCTGAGCTAACATGAAGGCAGTGCTCCTAACCTTCTGATCTAATGGTATTAGTATAGGAATTGTTGGAGGTAGTGCCGACATATCTTCCGCTCTGGACGGCTCCTGGCAAGGTAGAGAATGCTGGGGAGACCGAGATGAGGTCTCCCTGTCGCCCTTAGATTGGGCTGGCTCTAACTGAGGCACCCTGCTAATGCCTTCTCCCACCGCTGTATCTAACTTCCGACCGGTCGTAGTCTGTTGCGTGTCCAACATTTCTCTGTAGACAAGCATAATATAGTAATCTTAGGGACTCAACCCTATACAGCACAACTCTATAGCACAAATGAAGAGAAAGAAGAGTAACCACCCTATCATGCCTCGTAGCCTCTTGTTTATAGAATATGTTGCACAACACACCCATAGGCAAGACTCTACTTGAAACGGCTTGCAGAATCCCTAGGATGCGACCTTATCTGATACCAAGTTTGTCACTCTCCACCTTGGGAGGTGTGACTAGCACCTAGTGCCACATTGGGATCTAACTAACTTGGTTGGGCTTATGCACGTCTGGTGCATTCCTACAACTCAATTTAAAAAAACAACGAGCTATATCTCGGCTGTAAACATAGCCTTCGGCCGACAAGGCCATATAACAACCTGTAAAGGAAACATCTAACCAACCACAAGCAATAAAAAGAAATCCTATGATGGCCGATAAGACCACCATGCTATCTAGTTTTAGCAGAATGAAAATCAGGTAACTACGACTATACTATAGCCGACAAGGCCACTAGCTAAAAGCTAAACAAGGCCCCACACGATCATCACATGAAATAAAACATATATAGGCCCCACACAGCCAATAATAAAATGAACAGTTGGAAATCTATAGCCTGCAAGCCTCTAGGAGTGGAATAATGGTAGAGAAAATGCCTCGACCTAACCATAAATTATACAATCAAAAAGAGCAAACCTTCTAACTATTAGCTCCAAAGGAAAGGAGCTAATTGTACTACTGAATCTGGATGAAAACTAAGAAGGTCCTGATCCGTGTCTATCCGCACCTGTAGGCAAGTAATGCAGCACCCAAGGATGGACGTCACTATAATATGTACAGAGTATGTAAGGTAGTAAAAGAAAATGACTGAATAATGATGATAATGAAACTGAACAATTCAATAGGAGGGACAGAGAGTTAACCTGCTATAACTTTATAACCTATTGTACAACTAACACTAGATAGTACAAACAAGAACCTTACTTGGCCCCCATAGGCCGAAAGGTACAACCAGCACAGAATAACCCACTTGGGGCCCCCATAAGCCCTGGGCAGCACACTTCAATCTATATACCCTTAACAGATGTCAGAAAGAGTCAAATGGTAACTATAGCCAACCTACTGGTTCCCTAGGTCTGCAACTGAGTCCACCCGGCCCCTGATCTGTAGTTGTGTCTGAGTCCAGTGGACTCCTGATAACTGCATCCTGGGCACCTGGCTCGACGAGGGTGTGCAGCCTATACGACATAAAAATGATAGTCCAGCCATGGAATGGACTGTAATAGGGCCCTTGGGCGTCTGCATCATCTCTAGAGAAGGCATATCGCTCCTTGGAGCAACGTCATATAGCCCCTGGTGGGCGACGACACAGCTAGTAACCCTGGGGTTGGTCACGGAAGGTATATAGGGCAGGGTCAATCCCAACTAAACATAAAGTACTAGTCTCAACTAACAATAGTAGCTAACCACAATAAACACACTTCTGACTTTCTTACGAGGGCTCAAGTTGTATTACAAAACTATAGGAAGTAACTTGTTGAAGGAATTTGCCTTAGCATACCTCGATTGCCAATTCCCAATTAACTTGTGAGTTTCAACTTGCAGTCAGCAGCTCTTCTCAATTGTCACCTTAATACCGAGAGAATAGGACTAATTTTAACACCAAATCTAGAAAAAATGATAACTTTTGGTACTAATAATAACTGTAATTCAACTTTGCAAAATACAATCGAAAACCTATTATTTCCCGAGAGTTCAAAAGGGAGAAATGCTTACTTAATGTCTGTGACTGTTTAGGAATCAATTTGGAGCAATTCTGATAACTTCTACTTGGTGAAGTTTCAATTTTTCGGGTGTATTTTGAGAAAATAACTTCGCAGGAATGCTCCCTGCAAGCTTAGAACTCGATACTTGAAGTTAATTTGAGTTTGGATGGCATTTGGCAACGTAATAAGAACAAATTTGTATGAAAGTTTCATTTTATCCTTTCTCGGGATAAGGCTTCCCATTTTGTGAATTTAACAAATGAATCAAGGTGATATATACATATATACACTTAGGCGGTGGACAGGGTGTTCGTGTCACAGCCACTATCGCATCGTTTTATGAGCGTGCCATGCTGCCCAATACAGAGGGAGGGGGTCCGTGACACGCTGCCCCTGTTGTAGCCTACCCCCAGCCTTCTCTCTCACTACTTCGATTTCATGCTCATACGTCCTTTCCCGGGCTATTTCCCGCACGCATCTTATTCGAAAACTCATGACTTACGTATGAACACATCGACTAAATGATAGGAACTTACAGGGTGTAACACTGAGGTTCCCTAGCCTCATAACTACACACCAATATAGGTATATGGATATATGTTGGAACCTCTCAAGAGAGTTTTCCCCCGCCCCAAGAATCTTAGCTTGATATCAATATCATGGTTTAGCGTCCTTAGCCCTGGAAAGATTTTGGACAAGACATATGATTTTTATTCCTAAATCTTGGGTCACTACATTCAGTTATGATAATCAGCTTATGATTATACATATCTCAGATACAGTTTTCAGCATGCAGTCCTTACTTTCATAATCTTTTCATTTATATGCATGATTTCAACTAACATTATATTAAATATGTTTTACTTACCTTACATACTCAGTACATTTCAAGTATTGACCTCATACTCTATGCTATATCATCTCATGATATAGGTTCGGGTGATACAGCTCAGTCTCACCAATAGCTTTCTCCTATCTCAGTCCAATCCATCCCCTGCTTTGGGTGATCCTCATTTTTTTGAGGATAGTTAGTAGTTATGTTTTATGAGTTATTTCAGTTTTCAGACTCTAGCGAGCTAGTTAGGGGTGTTGTCCTATCAACTCATCATATGTCGTAGAGGCTTTTCAGACATTATATAGATGATTCAACTTGTCAAGTGCCGACTCCATTTATGGAATTTATTATATTTCAAACTTTCACTTATTCATGTTTCCTTTAACTTTCTCTTTAGTTATGCTCTTGAACTGTTGTGCATTTGCCATGGGTTAGCTCTTAGTCATTCATGGTTCTAGGTCCTGTGTCTCGATCCGAGCCTATGCTCAATTGGTGACAAACTTGGTATCAGAGAAAAGTTTTAGGTGTGTTCTAGGGTTTCTAAAAACCGCATTAAGTAGAGTCTTTTCCATGGGTGTGAAGCGCACCACACCGATGGGAGAGAGGCTATAACACGTTTTAGGAAATTTCTCTTCTTTCTTGATCTATGTCATGCGATGAAGTACTTCTCTATTCCTCTAACTCATTCTATATGCATTTGCAAAAATATGCCTCCGCACTGAGTTAATGGTAGAAGAAATGGCAACGGAAATGGACATGGCAATGGCAATGGAGATGGGCATCAGCAAGCCCCACAGCACCAGCAGATTCTTTGCCCGAGCAGGTCACTCATGTCGAGTTTAGGGTGACATTTCAGATGTTGGCATAGACCATGACCGCTCAGGTTAACCAACAGGTGGTGGCCCATGATCCCCGGAATGGGAACACAAAAGCGGCAAGAGTACGAGACTTTCCTAGAATGAACCCACTGGAGTTTCTTAGGTTGAAGATGGATGAAGACCCACACAAGTTTCTTGAGAAGGTGCAGAAGATCACCCAGATTATGGGGTGACTAGAGAGGAGAGTGCAGACTTAGCCTCCTATCAGCTGAAGGGGGTTGCTCACATATGGTTCCATCAGTGGAAGGATAGTAGAGGAGTTGTAGCAGTTCCTGTGGGTTGGCATGAGTTTATGATTGCTTTCTTAGATAGCTTCTTCCCTAGGGAGTTGAGGGAGGCAAAGGTGGAAGAGTCTATCAACTTGAAGCAAAACAAAAGAACTATCCAGGAGTATGCTTTGGAGTTTGCCCGATTGTCTAAGTATGTATTGGAGATGGTTGCTGATCCTAGGGCTCATGTGAACAGGTTTGTTAATGGAGTGGCAGATTCCATGGTCAAGGAGTGTAGGACCTCCAGTTGATCAATGAAATAGATTTCTCCTAGCTGATCATATATGCCCAGCAGATAGAGGCAGAGCAGATGAAAGAGTAGGTGAGAGAGGCCAAGAGGGCCAGGATAGGAATCTATGGGAATTTCTAGAAGAGGTCCAATGGCAAACATCGTTCCTAGTTTCACCTTAGGTCGTCGTCCCTAGCACAATCATTAACCAGTGTTTCGTCTAGATCTAGACATGATCAAAGGGGTAGAGAATAAAACTTTAGAAGTCAAAGGAGCATGCCAGGAGTGCACAATATTTCATCTTGTAAGAGATGTGTTAATAGGAACACCGGAGAGTTCTTAGCGGGTTTAGGAGCATGCCAGGAGTGTAGAAAGCGTAGACATATGCTCAAAATTTCCCTTTAGCTAGATAGGGCATGGATGGTTTTTTTGTGTATTATGTTGCCTCTAGGATTGTTCTCAGTTGTCTATTGATGCAACATGGTAAGGTCATTGCGTATGCCTCTAGATAGCTCAAGACTCATGAGAAGAATTACCCGAAGCATGAACTAGAGTTGGCAGTCATGGTATTTTCCTTGAATATTTGAAGAAACTATTTGTATAGGGTGCACGTCTATGTATTCATGGACCATTAGAGCCTTCATTATGTGTTTACTCAGAAGGACCTGGATTTGCGGCAAAGGAGATGGCTAGAGCTTCTCAAGGACTATGACATGATTGTTATTTATCATCTGAGCAAGGCCAATGTAGTAGAGGATGCTCTTAGTAGGTTGTCCATGGAGAGTGTGTCTCATGTGGAGGGTGGGAGGAAGGATTTGGTAAAGGATAACTAGGCTAGCTTATTTGGGGATTCTCCTTACAGATTCGATGGATGGTGGTATGATTATTTAGAATAGGTCAGAATCTTCTTTGGTGACGAAAGTCAAAAATAGGCAACATGAAGATCGTATCCTAGTGAAGCTGAGGGAAGTTGTTCGGAACCAGAAGGTTGTGGTTTTCCCCAAAAGAGGAGATGGTGTACTCTAATATCGGGGCCGATTGTGTGTGGCGGCTATAGATGACTTAAGAGAGCGGATGTAGAGTGAGACTTATGGCTCTAGATACTCTATCCATCCAGGTGCCACAAATATGTACCTTGACTTACGAGAAGTCTATTGGTGGAATGGCATGAAGAAGGACATAGTGGAGTTTGTGGCTAAGTGTCTAAATTTCCAGCACATGATGATTAAGCATTAGAGACCTGGAGGTATGCTTCAGGATATTAGCATTCCCACTTGGAACTGGGAAGAGATCAATATGGACTTCATTACAGGTTTTCCCCGTACACACCGATAGTATGACTGTATATGGGTAATTGTGGACAAGTTGACCAAATCAGCTTATTTCTTATCAGTCAAAACTATAGATTCAGCCGAGGATTATGCTAGATTATACATTCAGGAGTTAGTATGGTTTTATGGATTTCATTTGTCCATCATCTAAGATAGGGTTACTGAGTTTACCTCCAAGTTTTAGAGGTCATTTCAGAAAGGTCTTGGTACTCAGGTAAAGCTTGGCATAGATTTTCACCTGTAGATAGATGGTTAGGTCGAGCAGACCATTCAGACTCTTGATATGTTGAGAGCATTTGCGATTGATTTCAAGGGTAGTTGGGAGGATCACGTACCTCTCATCAAATTTTCCTACAATAATAGTCATCTCTCTAGCATTCTGAAGGCTCAGTTTGAGGCTCTTTATGGATGGAGGTGTAGATCACCTATTGGATGGTTTGAGGTAGGTGAGGCTTCATTGATAGGGCCAAATTCAGTTCATGAGGCCATGGAGAAGCTTCATCTTATTAGAGAAAGGATGAAAATAACTTAGAGTCGTCAGAAATCTTATACGGATATGAGGCGGAGAGAGCTTGAGTTTTGAGGTTGATGATTGGGTATTTTTGAAGGTGTCTCCCATGAATGGAGTGATGAGGTTCGGAAAGAAAGGGAAGATTAGACCATGATATGTTAGTCCTTATAGGATTCTGACACGAGTTTGCTAGGTGGCATATGAGTTAGAGCTACCAGCTGAATTAGCTTCGATGCATCTGGTTTTCTATGTATCTATGTTGAAGAAATGCATTAGTAACCCAGCTTTAGTTATTCTGGTGGAAAACATAGGCGTGAAGAATAGCTTTACCTATTAGGAGGTTCTGGTTGAGATCCTTGATCATCAGTTTAGAAGTTGAGAAATAAGAAAGTAGCTTCAATGAATGTGTTGTGGAGAAATTAGCTTGTTGAGGGAGCTGCTTGGGAAGCCGAAGCAGGTATGATGGGTAGATACTCACATCATTTCTCTTTCGACTCAGTTCCAGCATGAGGTATCAGTTTCCTCCTTAGTACTCTATTCAGTTTCATGTCAAGTTCATGTCTCTAAGTTCCTTTCATGTCATAGCATGTATGTATATTTCATGAATTTGGTTCATTCATATATATCATATCGGAGTTAGTCACTCATCAGTTTTCAGCTTCAATTGTTCGGTTTGGGGTTACAGTTCTTTCCCCAGCCTCTCAATATGCTCAGTCTACATTCGAGGATGAATTTTTCCAAAGGGGAGATAATGTAACACCCTAAAAGTCCCAAAAAACAAACCCAAGGGTTGAATCAAAGAAAGACAGGAAAATTACACCAGAGTCATAGAATGACTCAAGGAACGAGTTATTATTGGAAATAATGGCTCGTTGTGTGATTCATTATAAGCCATCAGTCAAGATTTCCCAGAAACATCGAGCCTAGAAATGGCTCATTGGAGGATTCATTGGGTGTCGCAAGTGGTCATGGAATGGAGTTCAAAAAAGTACCAAATCTGATTCAGTGACAATGAAAGGGTGCAAGACCCATGGTGGTGAGTGATGACTCATGGTATCAGTACATTGGAAGGACTTCAGAAGCTATGATTGGGTGGCCGAGGGGATGACGGGGGGAATGATGAATGATTGTTTTCAGTAATGACTCATCCTGTCTGGTTGTTGGTTGGAGAACCAGAAGAGTACCATAATTTCCCCTAGAAGCAACGGATGGAGTGATGAGTCGTTGTTTCATATGACGACTCTTCCTGATCAATATCTGGTCAGAACTTTGGTAGAGTACCGGAAGTGCTTCAGATTCAATGGATGGTTCAATGACCAATCATATCCTACAATGACCCGCTGGATTGGTTGTTGTAGCTGGCAGTCAAGTTTTTCATGCGAATTCCCGGGGTAGTTTTGTAATTTCCCAAGCCCCTCACCCTTTAATGACGTCATTTTAAGCCCTGAAATGAGTGTTTTAAGAGGGTTTAACCTATTTGAAGCCATTAGGCTGCATGCATTAAGTTGAGATTCCCTTCCAAGATCAAACTAGAATTCTCCTAAATTTCTTCCCGAATTCTCTTTGGCTTTCAAGACTAGTTTGAAAATCAGTTCTCCCAAGTATGTAGGGCTATGAGTGAGGGGTTTCTTCCACCATCATACCCAACTTCTTCCCAAATTCATGAACTCAAGTTCTTAATCAAGTGTGTTGATTCTTAAGGTTTTAACCCAATTTTATGAAACTACCTATGTTATATTTATGGGTCTAATCCTATCATGTTCTAAAGTATGTTTTATGTGTAATGGGAAGATTTTATCCTTAATTTGATTATTAATTTATGATTTCAAGTTATTCGAAATTATTCCCTAATATGCAGGTTTATATGAAAATTCAAGCTTATGATCTATGATTTCAAGCATGATGAGATATCTAGTATACATGAATGTTTATGAACTCTCAACTTATGAATCCATTATTTGACTTATGAAGTCTATTTCAAGTACGCTTGATTTTATGATTAAGGCAAGCCCATGCAAGTTAAGTGTGTTATTCATGATTTAGCCAAGACTAATAAGATCAGTTTATGATATGATTTAGAGTCAAGACTCCTAATACAGCTTATGATATGTTATGGAGTCAAGACTTTCAATGTTCAACCTCAAGCTTGTTACACCACATAAGTTTCTATCATTGATTTGATGTGTGCGTACGTATGTGGAGAGTTTTGGAGTATGACACATGCAAGAAAGGGCCCTGGGGATAAGTACACAAACACAGCATCGAGCAAGCAGGAGGACGGGGCCGGAGGCGTGGCGCCGCACCCCTGGCCTGGCGCTATAGTCCACGCTCTGTGCCACCCCCAGCCACTGCCTCAACTATATGTACAAGCCTCTTTATGTTAATTAAATCAATCTTAACATTTTCCCTCAATAGAAAATAGGGCACGAGCGACAACTTCTTCCGTTGTTCGTCGAATTATGCCGCTAAACTCCATCCAATGCAAATTCGTCCTGGATAACGAGTTCTAGTCCTATGAGGAACATCCCTGCAAAGTTATTTTTTTGAAAATTTGCTCAAAGTAACAGAATCCCACTGAGTAAAAGTTGTAGAAATTACTTCTAATTGAGTCCCAAGCGGCCACAAGTGATAGTTAAGCTTTTCTACCTTCTAGACTCTCGAGAATTAAACGAAGTTGGATTGTAGTCAATGTTCATTGAAAGTTATCATTATTATCCATTCCTATTATTGAAAATAACCTTATTCATTTAGCATAAGGACTATAATTTGGTGGATTATCGGCTACAGGTTGGAACTATTTTGGGTGAACGAAAATCGACATTTGAGGTATGTCAAGGATTATCTCTTCGACAAGTTATTCTTATCGTATAGTGATACGACCTATGCCCTCGAAGGTAGATAATGATCTTATATGTTGTGATTAGATGCTGCTAGTAGATAATGATTATGTTTGTTGTGGTTAGCTGTTATAAGACGTATTGAGATTATACCATAGTATCCCGCATCGAGAAAGGGTAGGTGAAGTGTGACTAATGTTGGGCATGCCATAGAGAGTTCCCCGTTCACCTATTTACTATTTAGAGGTATTCTGATGTTTTTTTATTATGCCAAGGCCTTAGAAGCTTATGGTTAGCTATTGGGCCTGACTTGGTAAGTTAGACAGCATAGGACGTAGCCGCGCGATATAAGTTTCAGTTTGACGCCTATATTGTCAATAAAGCTCGCCCAAAGGCTGTTGGCGTACCTTGACTCCTCCTGGGCCGAAATCTGGAGAGGATGGTTGTCTCATCGAGTTGATGGAATCAAGGTTGCCTAATGAATTAAGCGACATCTTGCCATATGATTAGCTACTGCCAGTGACCATTAGCTTCAGCCGACCTAGTGCTTGTCGTATAGGTTGCACAGGAAAGCTTCCCCAGTTGTTACAAGTCTGATAGACTAGTCGATACCATAAGAAAGGAACCATATTAGTAGCTAAATGTGAGGCCAACATACCAGGCTACTCTTATAGGTGCCCAGGTACAGGTTGTCGCAAAGGACTAAGTCTAGATATACCTGTCTACGAGGCTATGAATCGCCCAAAGGATCCATATGAAATTTGGAAAGACTAAGTTATGGTATAAAGGGGATAGAACCAAGAATCACAGTGTTACTTCTAGGCTAAGAGTTATAGTAAGCCACCTGTGGAGGTTAGGGCTGGCTGCTTAGGGGCATGTCCGATCAGTAGCTGCCAGTTGTTCTAAGCGGAGGAACTAAATAGTTGGTCATCTACGACCTTATTGTTTGCTAATGAGATATCATTTTCCTAGCATGACCTTCAAAGTATCGCTTAGGCAACTCCGGACTTCGCCCTATTCTGTCAAGGTCGTTATAGATTATAATTATTTCCAGGACCTTCTGGTCAGGTGTAGGCACATGGGGCGTGCCAGTTGGTAGCTATGCTGACTTTTTCGGAGCGAGTAGTGGTCACGTTACGCCTAAGAGGCCAAATACGCCTTTTGAGTGGCTACATTGAGACTAAAATTTAGTACTTCGGTCAGCATTGACCCATCTAGTATAGCCTTCTGTTGACTAGCCCAAGGGTTACTAACTATGTCATTGCCTACGGGGCTATGGATTGCTTATAGGAGCTATGTGATGTTGCTTAAAGGAGCTATGTGTTGTCCGGACGGACTATATTCAGGCCTATAAGGCAATATTTATGTCCATCCATGCATGGACCTCTTTTATGCCATACTAGCATTACTAACCCTCTGTCGAGCCTTGTGTGCCTAGGGTGCAGTTACAGGAGCCCAATGGGCTCAGACACAGTTATAGTAGTCCAGAGGGCTCAATTTCAGACCCAAAGGCCAGGTACGTTTGCTATAGTTACCAGTAGAATCATAAGGACTTGGTTAGGGGTATTTAGATTGAATTATACTAGACAAGGCTTATGGGGTCCCAGTAGGTTATTTTTGTGTTGCTTTCACCTTCCAAGCTTATGGGGGTAAGGTTAGGTTCTTGTTTGTATACTTGCTTGTTAGATAAAGTTTATGGACATATAGGTTCACTGCTTCATTTCTTATTTATGTAGTGGTTTACTAGATGCAGGTTATGGATAAGAAAGCTTATAGGTTAACTTCTACCCTTGTCGCTGATTACTTTTAGTTCTTTATCGGCTTCTATTTAGCTTTCATTACTACCTTACATATTCGATATATATTGTATTGACGCCCACACATGGGGCACTGCATACTTTCCTGTATGATTATATAGACAGGGTTCAAGACCTCCTTAGCAATTATTCGGAGTCAGCAGATTGATCAGATCCTTTCGTTCGGAGTTGCCAGATAGTAGAGGTTTGCTTGTCCTTATTATATAGTTTTTGGGTAGGCCAAGGCCCTGTCCCAAACAATATTTTCACTCTTAGAGGCTTGCAGACTATAGTCTTCAGTTAGTTTGTTGTTGTTGACCGTGTGGGGCCTATGTATGTTATATTTTATGTGTTGTCCATGTGGGGCCTAGTGTAGCTTTTAGGTAGCAGCCTTGTCGGCTATAGTTTGAATATGACTGCCTACTTTCCTTCAGTTATGACTAGATAGCATGGTGGTATTGTCGGCCCACATGGGATCCCTTTATTGTTTTGTGTTTGTTGGGTTAGCTATTTTCTTTTACAGGTTGCTATGTGGCCTCGTCGACTTGAGGTTGTGTTTATAGCCGAGATATAGTAGTTTTTTATCTTGGTTTTGAGTTGCTGGCAAGCACCAGAGGTGCATATGCCTTGCCAAGTCAGCCCAGGTGCCAGTGTGGCATTAGGTGTCAGTCATGCCTCCCAAGGTGGGGCGTGACAAACTTGGTATTAGAGCAACGTCGAATCCTAGGGAGTCTACAATCCATGTCTAGTAGAGTCTCATTTATAAATGTGTTCTGCGCCACATTTTATAAGAAGGAGGCTACGAGACACGATAGTATGGTTACCCCTCCTTTTTCTCAGATTGTGCTATAGAGTTGAGTAGTATAGGGTTGAGCCTAAGCTTTCATTGTTATGTCTGTCTAGAATAATGCTTGATACAATACAGACTACAGGTAGCCGCAAGTCAAGTGCAGCAGCAGGAGAGGGTACCAGCAAGGTGCCACAGATAGAGGGCAGCCTAGCCTGAGGATGAAGGAGAGGTATTCTTTTCAATCTCCCCAGCATCCGCCCAGGGCACCAGGAACCTGATAAGGTAACAAAGAAGCTAGTATCATCCCCAGTTCTTCCCACACCCTTGGATTAGGATGTTAGGAGTATAGTATATATGATGGCTTACTTAGTAGATATTCAGTACTAGACAGGGACAGAAGCTACAATGGATCACCTGAAAGGTGTAAGAGGTTGTGAAATTATGGGACTTTTACCTCCAGTCTTTAGAGTTTGTTGAGGTTCACACTCCAATCCTACTATAGTACGATGTGGTTAATTCCCGCCACCCAGCCTTTCTCAATACAGTAAAGAGCATGAGTATTGACACCTTTGTGCCAGGAGTAAATAGTAAAAGAGGGCTAAACCCGTTAGTTCCTGGGGGGTGTTAGAAAAAGGGGGCAAGACCCCTAGTACTTATCCAGTTTGACGCCCATATTATCAGTAAAGCTCACCTAGAGTCCATTAGCATACCTTGACACCTCCAGGGCCGGAATCTGGATAGGATGGTTGTCTCATCGAGTTGATGACACCAAGGTTTCCTAGTGAACTGAGCGATAGCTTGCCATATGATTGGCTATTGTCAGTGACCGTTAGCTTCAGTCGACCTAGTGCTTGTCGCATAGGTCGCTCAGGAAAGCTGCCCCAGTTGTTACAAGTCTAATAGACTAGTCGATACCCGGAACCTTATTAGTAGCTAGATGTGAGGCCAACATCCCAGGCTACTCTTATAGGTGCCCGGATACAGGTTGTCGTAAAGGACTAGGTCTAGATATACCTGCCTACAAGGCTATGAATCGCCCAAAGTAGCCATATAAATTTGGACAAGCTATGTTAAGGTCTAAAGGGACTAGAACCAGAGTATCACAGTGTTACTTCCAAGGTAAGAGTTATAGTAAGCTGCCTGTGGAGAGTTAGGGCTGACTGCTTAGGAGCATGTCCGATCAGTAGCAGCCCCACAGTTGTTCTAAGTGGAGGAACTAAATAGTTGGTCATCCACCACCTTATTGTTCTCTTATGAGCTATCATTATCCTAGCATGACCTTCAAAGTATCACTTAGGCCACTCCGGGCGTTGCCTTATTCTGCCTAGGCCGTTAGAGATTTTAATCACTTCCAGGACCCTCTAGTCAAGTGTCGACACACGGTGTGTGCTAGTTGGCAGCTATACAGACTATTTTAGGGGCGAGTAGTGGTCACGTTAGGCCTAAGGGACTAGATACGCCTTTTGAGTGGCTAGATTGAGAATAAAATGTAGTACTTCGATCAGGATTGAACCCATCTAGTATAGACTTCCATTAACCAACCTTAGGTTTACTAACTATGTCGTTGCCTATGGAGCTATGGATTGCTCAGAGGAGCTATGTGATGTTGCTTAGAGGAGCTATGTGATGTTTGAAAGGACTATATTCTGGACTATAAGGTCATATTTATTTCCATCCATGAATGGACCTTTTTTTATGCCATACCAGCATTACTGACCCTCCATCGAGCCTTGTGTGCCCAAGATGCAGATACAGGAGCCAAATGGGCTCAGACACAGTTAAAGGAGTCCAACAGGCTCAGTTGCAGACCCAGAGGCTAGGTAGGTTGGCTATAGTTACCAATAGAATCATAAGGACCTGGTTAGGGGTATATAGATTAAATTGTACTTGTTAGGGCTTATGAGGGTCTCGGTAGGTTATTTTTGCGTTTCTTGAACCTTCCAAGATTACGGGGCTAGGTTAGGTTCTTTTTTGTATACTTTCTTGTTAGATACATTTTATGGATGTATATCCATGAAGCTTCAGTTCTTATTTGTGTAGTGGTTTATTAGATGCATGTTTTGGATTAAAAAAGCTTACAAGTTAACATCTTCCCTTGTCACTAATTACTTTCAGTTCTTTATCAGCTTCTATTTATCTTTTATTACTGCCTTACATATTCGGTACATGTTTTACTGATGCCCGCGTGTAGGGTGCTGCATACTTTCCTGTAGGATTAGACAGATAGGGTTCAAGACCTCCTTAACAACTATTCGGAGTTAGCAGATTGGTCAGCTCCTTTTGTTTGGAGTTGCCAGATAGTAGTGGTTTTCTTGTCCTTATTATATAGATTTTGGGCAGGTCGGGGCCCTATCCCGACTGATATTTTCACTCTTAGAGGCTTGCAGACTATAGACTACAGGCTTCAGTTAGTTGGTTGTTGTTGTCCGTGTGGGACCTATGTATGTTATATTTTACGTGTTGTCCATATGGGGCCTAGTATGAATATGACTACCTGCTTTCCTTACGTTATGACTAGCAGCTTGGTGGTCTTGTCAGCACGTATAGTATTCCTTTATTATTGTGTTTGTTGGGTTAGTTATTTTCTTTTACAGATTGCTATGTGGCCTTGTCGGCCCAAGGTGTGTTTACAACCGAGATATAGTTTGTTTTCTTGGTTTTGAGCTGCTGGCAAGCACCAGAGGTGCATATGCCCAACAAAGTCAGCCCAGGTCCCAATGTGGCATTAGGTACCGGTCATGCCTCTCAAGGTGGGGCATGACAAAGCTATGCTTTGAGAATAAAATTTCAGCTTTATTTAAAAACAATGTGAGTGATATGCATTTTTTTGGTGGTAGTGTCTAGCATCGAATAGGCTTGGGGTTCTGAGATTCCCCGGTCTCGTAACTACGCGCTAATGTAGGTATATGTATATATGTTGGGACCTCTCAAGGGAGTTTTTCCCTTCCCCAAGACGCTCAGCTTGATATTGATATCATGGTTTAGCGTCCTTATCTCATTTGAGTATGATAGTTGGGGTATCACTGTTGACACCCAATTTTAACCTCCCTATGCCTTAATATGCTGCTTATATATTTATTTATTTATTTATTTTATGCAAATACTCGACTTACTTTTATATTTATAAAATAACTTATTATCATAATATTGTGAAAATTATTTCAAGTTACATATATATGACTCATATTAATTTTAAGTTTTTGATATTAAATAATTATGCCGCATATAATAAATTTTGCATTAATATGCGCCCTTATTTTGAAATATACTCTTTACTTAATAAACTATTTACCTAATTTTACTAAATTTTACAAATTTATTTGACTAATAATATTACTCGAATTTATAAATTATTTATGTTAATGATATGATTTTCATAATATTTGATAACTTAGTTTTATATTTTAGTCATTAAATTATTCATAAATATAATAATTTAATTATATGATATTTACATAAGTATACTAAGATTTATGATTTTTATTTATTAATAATAATATTTATATGATTTTCTATAATTTAAACTATTTTTATTATTTATTATTTATTTATCTACAAATTTAGTATATTTATTAACTTAATAGCAGCTAAATCCAATTTCATTCAATTTATTTAAACTCTAGCCATTTTCTATTCAATTTCATTCAATTTATTTAAAGTTTAGTCACTTTCTGCTTCAATTTAGGTCAATTTTAACCATTTTTGATCAATTTTGGCTATTATTTAAATTCAATTTTTGCCTATTTTATCAAATCTGACCATTTTTGAATCCAATCCAATTTTAAATTAATTCCTAACCCAATAACCCATCCGGACTACCCAATTAACCCGAGACCTAACCCATCTATCCTAGAATCTAATCCTAGCCGTCCATCTCACCTAATCTAACGGCTCATATTAAATCCCTAATATACTTCCTTATTTACCTCACATACCCCAAAACCTAAACTTTTCATCCATTCCCTCATCTTCCCTCTCCAAAAACTGCCGCACAGCATCTATCCTCCCTTTCCCTTCACCTTCCACCATCGTTTACCCACCAGCGCCACACCGTGAAACTACCACCGTAAACGCCACCATCAAAACACCGTCCAAATAAACGGCAACCCTTCTCCACTCGCCTCTCCTCCTCCTTTTCTTCCCTCCGGCGACGACCCCGCACCGCGCACCTTCACCACCGGATCTCCCTCTCTCCCTCTCTCCATCTCCACCTTCCCCCTCACCCAAAACAACAACCACAACCGCCAGATCCTCTCCACCCTCCATTTTCCCTCTCCGGCCGAAAACCTTACTTTCGTCCACCACTGCTCAAACATAACCGACACCGCCTCTATTCTCTTCTCCGGCACTGCTCCGGCTGGACCTCAAAGGTCAGCCGCATCCCCTCGCCTGCTCCTCCACTTTTCCTCCACAAACAGACCCCCTGATCCTCCCTCTTTCTTTCCTCACTATTATTATTATTATTATTATTATTATTATTATTATTATAATTATTATAATTATTATTATTATTATTATTATTATTATTATTATTATTATTATTATTA
Organism: Datura wrightii; assembly: GCA_035772735.1. NCBI lineage: Eukaryota > Viridiplantae > Streptophyta > Magnoliopsida > Solanales > Solanaceae > Datura > Datura wrightii. Next base: position 121,544,253 of record JASDFA010000016.1, read on the forward strand.
TTTTCTCTGGTTAGTTTCTCAACCATCGCTAACCAGCAGATCTAATCTCTAAAATCCAAACAACTCTTTCAGTTTCGGGTTAGATCCTCGCGGATTTTTCGTGATGGGTTGTTTGATTTTAAAGTCTTCTCTCTTTCGTTGTTCTTGTTTGTGTTAAAGTAGATCTAAAAAAGAATCTTTGTTATTAGCAATATGCCCTTATATAAATGTTTCGATTAACATTTTTGTGCTCATTTTTTGGTTTATCATACATGAAATTCATTAACTCTACTAAATTATGCTTAGATTTATTTGGTTATTTCGGTCTGTATTTTTGTATGTGTATACACGTGTATAAATCACATTTTCGTTGTTCTATATTTTCCATTGTGTAAAAGTTCTAATAGTACTATACGTGTTATTGTATGAACTCTGTTTTGTTGAAATGGATTCATACTCTCCTTGTATCTCCTTTAACTGACTATGGCACAAGCTTAGTAATCGGACCACACTTGGTAAGTTGTATACTAGTTACGATAATCCTAGCTAATGATTGTTCTCTTTTCTTTCTTAAGTTAAGTCATGACAGCTTCGTTCCACTTGACTATTTTTGACAAAATACTTGTTACGGTAGCCTGTTATTTTACAATTTTACATGTTTAGTATAATAGTCTTGGTACTTAATCAATTTTTGCAAACTTTGACTTGTTCTACATAATTGATTCAGCCTTCTTATTTAAGGGGAGAGTTTTTCTATGATTCAGGTCTCTGAGCCCCTTATTTTCCTTAGCTAATATTAGCAGTTTTGATAAATATTGGTACTAATTTCAATATTTATTTTTCTTCCATAGAATATTAAGCAATAGCTTGGTCATAATTTTGACAGCTTTAATACATGTCTATTTTATGGTAAATCCTGATTTGCTCTAGTGTATTGATTTTAAATCTCTAGTCGCCTTCTTTAAAATTACGCCTATTTTTCTGAACCATCATTGAAAATATCAGATAGCGTGTATATTTATTTCCTTTTCTTATCTGAGTTGGAATACATATTATTTGTTATTTATGGTAACTAAGAATTCTTTTTTTTTTATTGACTCCCTTTAATAGTGCTAACAGTTTGAATATTTGATTTCCCTTTAGGAAAACCGTAACCTATTTGGTGCCTAGTTTGATTCTGTACGTTTTAATAAGAAAATGTGCCCCCTTGATTGATTCTCTTTCCCTACAACTAATTATGGTTACACATTATTAATTATTTTAAAGCAAATTGACAGTCCAACCCTTTATTTTCCTTCAAATTGATTATGACAGCCGATTACATGTTTATTTATGGTAAATTTTATTGGGAAAGCCCATTTGATTGTTTATTATTTTCCTTAATATATTTAATACTATGCCATAATAATTATTGATTGGTTTACACTGTTTTAATTTGATATTTCTAGAAAATAATTACTTTGACTGATTCTTTGGGTCATGATCAATTTTTTATTTACTCCTTTAATTGTTCGGACAGTCTGAATATTGTTTATTTATGAAAAAAGTTTAATTAGTCCTAATCTTTTGATTTTTCTTTTTATTAATTAAGGAAGTTTTTCTCTAATTGACGGCTGAATTTTTTCCCTTCCCTTTACCCCCAGCTATATAAACGACCCTCTCTTCCCTTTAGGAGGCATTCGAACATTTGAATTTCTATAGCAATATTGTGTTCTAACAGTGCTTTCCTCCAAAAAAAAAATACTTCTCTTTTAGAAATTAATTTAAAACGAGTAGTTACTTTCAAGACTTCGCTTTGACTTTTTTCTTCAATCGGCTAGTACATCTTCTATATTATACTCTTTTCATAATATGCTTTTAACCTACTACGTGTTTTATTGAGTAATTTTTGAATGTATTTATTTATTTTTCCTGTTTGAGGCAAGGTTAAAATATAATCTATTTTTAGGACTAGAGTGTCGATATATGTTTGTCGTTTTTGTTTCATCATTTAACAGGTTCTGTTATGGAGGGAAATATTGAAGAGTTGCTTCGGGTTTGGAATAAAAACAGTCAGAAGCGACTGTTTGGATTAGTTTAAATCTTTGTGTTTATTTATTTATTTATTTTATTTGATTCATTATTATTATTGTAACTTATAAATGAATACTGATAAATAGTGAAAAAGGGGATTTATGGGGGCGGGGATTATGTTTCTTTATTGGTTTTCTTTCTAATCTCCAAATCCACCTAGAAAGCATATCCGTAGGGTTTAATAATATATGCGGTAGAAATCATGCCCCGTAGGAATTTAAATTTATATGTAGTACAAAGATTTCGATATGAAATAGACATTTAATTTTCGTCCGTAAAAAAGTAATAAGGGATTAATTGTTTTAATTAAGGATTGCTTTGAAACTTAGTATTCAACTCTAAAGCACAGGTTATATTTAATTGTTAGCACATCTACCTATAGGAAACTATTCTATTGATCTGCTCAAAAATCACGAAAACAATTTGCTTAAGGATTGTTTGGCATACTCTCTCGCATACGGTGTTCTGAAGTTGAGTATTAAATAAACCTGTTAGATATTATTGACTGTAGGATAAATGCAAATTTTTCAATAGTCTATCATGAACTAGAATTTACCCTTTCTAGCAACTAATTGATATCTGTTTGAAATCTGCATCACGCTTGCTTAATTAAGTCGTAATAAATGTTGTGGATGATAATCTGCTCAGATCTTCTCTATAAGATGCACTAATTAAAATTTCAGATGTGTTGAGCAAATATCTGCAGATCATGTTTTCACAGGTTTTGGTTGATACCTGTTTCATTTATTTGGTTAACGATACAATGTAATGTCAGCTTGTCATAAATAATACTTGCGAGATCTACTGCTCATAATGTAAAATAAGACCTATAGGATAAAAGACTAGTTCACTTGACTAATGCATTAACCTGACTAGTGTATTCTTTCAACTGTTACATTTGCATTATGTTTACAAGAATTAATTTAGGTTTATTTGAAGTTTCTATATGCCAGTTACATTTTCATTTGCAGTTTGAATCATGTTAAGTGTCATCTTGGCATAGTCTTTAGTGTTACTATCCATAAGAATGTGCAATTTTCAGATTTAAGTCACAGTTTTCAAACTTGAAGATGATTCATATTCAGTTATTTAACATTAGAAAACCTGCCTAGGACTATTACATATAGATCTACATATTTGTGTATTTAGACATCATGCCTATAGGATCTAATACATATTTATTTAAATCACAGATCTTGTCTGTTAAATGTTATATTATATGTTGCATGTTTAAAATCTGACCTCTTGCATTAGTTACCACATCATAAGAACCGTCATAATAGATGCCATGCCTATAGACATCGCCATTGCTTATTTTAAGAGGCTTATATGAAACCTTACTAAGTTGCCTTCAAATTCGTTTGTTATTTGCACGACGTTTTTTTTACAACCATAGGATTTTAGATCCAAAGATCCAAAATAGTTGTCCAATGCCTCTTGGACTTTAGGATTGGTGCGGGGAGGCAAATGTTAGGGCGTTAGTCTTCTTCATCTAGAGCGATTTAAGTTAATAATTAATCAATTAGGTGGGTAGACGGGAAATGATCGTCTGTGCTCGCTGAATAATACGAGCAATTCAAAGGATTGCGAAGTATTATTTAAGTTGCACGGGGTGATCCCATTAGGTCAAACATTTCTAAATGTAGAACTACGTTTGGCCTGATTCCCTTAAGGGATACGTAGGCGCCTCATCGAGGTTCGGCCCCATAATTAAAATAATTGTTTATTTGATTGTTATGATATGTGTATTTTAATAATCTGTCCCGTCTCTCTTTATTTACATTATTTATTTGCCACAATTTTTGTATTTATTGCTAAGGAAAATAAAATTAGATAAATTTCTTTTAAATTTCAGTCTTTCCAAATTCTTTCTTCTCGCTTGTCTAAACAAAGTTTAATTCTTCATTGTTTATTTCTTTTATCAACCATTTTTAAATACAAACAATATAGGTTAAAATTAGTCTCATTTGATCGCTTAGTAAAATCCCCATATTAATGAATCTGGCAGGGAACCACATTTGTGGACCTCGAAAGGTGTCTAATGCCTTACTTTCGAGGTTATTTAAGCCCTTGCCCAACTCTGGTGACTTAGGTAATAAAACATACATTTAGGTTAGAACGGTGTCCTAACGTACCTTAATACGTTAGGTGGCGACTCTTCTCTTTTTAACCCTTAAGAGACTTCAAATGTTGTATCCCGCTTTCCGCGAGGAAAAATGGGGTGCGACAATCACGTAAGCTCTATCATGATGGTGTCGGTTATGAAGAGTCTCCCATTGTTCCTAATGATTTTAGTTACTCATGCTCATGACTTATGATATTATGTTTTACAGCAGATTTGACCCAATGATCAGTTTATGAGCTTTTAATTATGATTTCTACTATGACAAGTCATATGATTTCTATTTCTAAATCTTGGGTCACTATGTTCAGTTATGATAACCAGCCTATGATTATGTATATCTCAGATACAATTTTCAACATGCAGTCCTTACTCCCATGATCTTACGATTCATATGCATAATTTCAACAAATGTTTTATGAAGAATGTTATTCTTATCTTACATGCTTAGTACATTCTAAAAATTGACCACATACTCTATGCTATATCGTCTCATGATATAGGTTCGGGTGATCCAACTCAGTCTCGCTGATAGCTTGCTCCTATCTCAGTCCTATCCAGAACCTGCTTTTGGTGAGTCCTCATTTTTCTGAGGACAGTTAGTAGTTATGTTTTGCGAGTTATTTTAGTTTTCAGACTTTAGCGAGCTAGTTGGGGGTGTTGTCCCATCATCTCATCAGATGTTTTAGAGGCTTTTCACACATTAGGTAGATGATTCATCTTGTTGAGTGTTGAAATCCATTTCTGGCCTTTGTTATATTTCAAACTTACACTTATTCTTGTTGCCTTTAACTTCCACTGTAGTTATGCACTTGAATTTTTATGCATGTGCCATGGGTTAGCTTGGAGCCTTTCGTGATTTAGATCTTGTGTCTGGGCCCGGTCCTATGCTCGAATTGTGAAAATATTATAGCTTAAATCTGTTTCTTAGGAGTCTTGACTCCAAACATCTCTATAAAATTGATCTTGTAAGTCTTGGCTAAAATCATGATAAAACATACTTGACATTACATGGGTTTTCCCAAATCATGAAATCATACATACTTGAATAATGATTCATAATACAAAATCATGGAAACATAAGTTTAAGGCTTCATAAACATTCATGCATACTTTGATATTTCATCATACTAGAAATCATGGGCTCATAAACTTGAAATTCATAAATCATGCATAATAGAGTACAATCATCACAAACTTGAAATCATATATTCAAGAGAAGTTTGAGAGTTAAATCTACCCTAATAACCATATTTCATATATTAGAACATGAGAGAATTGAACCCATAGATATATATCATGGATAATTGCATGGAATTGGGTTAAACCCTGAAATTTCACAATTTAGAACTTGATAAGTAGAGATCATGGAATTTAGCTTGAAAAGGGCATGAGGGTGGAAGGATTTCTCCCATTCACAACCCTACATACCTGGGCATGAAGAATCCTCAACTTGATTGGAGACCCAAAGGAAATTGAGATGAAGTAGATGATGAAACCCTAACTGCTCTTAAGGGATTTGATCATCACTTAGGGGTATTAGGTAGAATGAGGGTTTAGGATGATTAAAACCCTTTAAAACAACTTATAAGAGGCTTAAAACGACTTATTTTAGGAGTTAGGAACTTAGCAGTTACAAAAACATCCTTAATGATCCGACAAGAAAATGACACTGACAAACCGAATGACTGACCCAACAACTTGTTAGATCACTCAACGAGTTGTTGTATTCCATTTGTTGCCACTGGAAAATTTCCAACTTTCTAATCTTTCCTTGACACCTCCACTTAACAATTTATCATGACACTTAACAGATCATTTCACCACTCGTTAAGACTCTAAATCCCGAGCTTTCACCCACTTATCCCATTTATCGAGATCATTAGGTGACGTAATAAATCATTCCTTAATCCGTGAAGTGTTTGGAAATCATCATTTTTTTCCAACACTCCAAAATTAATGGGTCTCCTGATGACCCACCAGGTCACTTGACGACTCATTTTGTGACCTGGTGCAAATTTTCCTATTTTCTCCATATCAATCTTCAGATATGATCTTAGAGACTTTTGGGGTGTTATATTATCTCCCCTAGGGGAAAGTTCATCCTCGAATGTATATTAAGTATATTGGAAAGGCTAAGGAAAGAATTGCAATCTCAAAACTGGATAACCATAGTGGTAAACTGAAAGAATGACTAACTCCGGACTGATTTACATGACTGAACTGAATTCATGAAACATAAATTCATTCTATGACATGAAAGAAACTTAGAGACATGAACTTTACATGAAATTGAATAGAGTACTAAGGAGGAAACCGGTACCTCATGCTGGAAATGAGTTGGAAGGGAAAAGATGTGGGTATCTAGCCATCATATCTGCTTCATCTTCTCACGTAGCCACTTCAACAAGTTGATTTCTCCATAAGACTTTCACGGAAGCTACCTCCTTGTTCCTCAACTTGCGAACTTGACGATCAAGGATCTCAATCAGAACCTCTTCATAGGTAAGTTTATCCTTCACCCCAATGCTCTCTACTAGAAAAACTAATGTTGGATCACCAATGCACTTTTTCAATAAAGACACATGAAATACTTGATATACTGAAGCTAATTCCGCTGGTAGCTCCAATGAATATGCCATCTTGCCAACTCACCTTAGAATCCTATAAGGTCCAATATATCAGGGACTAAGCTTCCCTTTCTTACCAAATCTCATAACTCCCATCATGGGTGACACCTTCAAAAACACCCAATTATCCACCTCAAACTCAAACTCTCTTCTCCTAATATCCGCACAAGATTTCTAATGACTTTGAGCTATTTTCATCCTTTCTCTGATAAGCTGAACTTTCTCCATAACTTCATGAATTAAATATATCCTTATCAATGTATCATCACCTACCTCGAACCAGCCAATCAATGATCTACAACTCCGCCCATAAAAAGCCTCAAATTGAGCCATCTGAATGCTGAAGTGATAACAATTATTGTAGGAGAACTTAATAAGAGACAGGTGATCATCCCAACTACCCTTGAAATCAATCACACATGCTCTGAACATGTCCTGAAGAGTCTGAATGATCCTCTTGGCTTGATCATGTTTCTGTGGGTGAAAGACTGTGTTAAACTTCACTTGAGTGCCAAGTCCCTTTTGAAACGATCTCCAGAACTGAGTGGTAAATTAGTACCCCAATTTGAGATAATGGATAAAGGAACTCCATGCAACCGAACCAACTCCTGAATGTAGAGCCAAGCATAATCCCTGGCTGTATCTATTGTTTTGACTGATAAAAAGTGTGCTAATTTGGTCAACCTGCCTACAATCACCCATATAGAGTCATGCTATTGGCGCAAATGAGGAAACCCTGTAATGAAGTCCATATTGATATCTTCCCACTTCAAAGTAGGAACGCTTATGTCGTGAAGCATACCTCTAGGTCTCTAATGCTCGACCTTCACCTGTTGGCAATTTGGACACTTAGCTATAAATTTTGCTATGTCCTTCTTCATGCCATTCCACCAATAGACTTTCCGTAGATCGTGGTACATCTTGGTGGAAACTGGATGGATAGAATATTGAGATCCATAAGCCTCGCTCACCATTTTTTCTCTCAAGTCATCCACATCTGGAACACACAAACGACTCTGATAACGGAGTACACCATCTCCCCCTTAGGAGAAAACCTTCACTCTCTAATTCCATACTAATTCCTTCAACTTCTCTAGAATAGTATCCTCATCTTGTCTTGCTTTAACATCCATCACCAGTGAGGATTCTGACCATTTTGAACAATACACCATTGTCCAATGAATCTGTCAGGAGAACTCTTAAATGAGCAAGGCTATGGACGTCCTTCACTAACTCCTTTCTCCCACTCTCAATATAGGGCACACTCTCCTTGGACAGCCTACTAATAGCATCCTCCACTACATTGGTCTTGCTCGAATGATAAAGGACACTCATGTCATAATCCTTAAGAAGTTCTAGCCATCTCCTTTGCTGTAATTCAGGTCCTTTTGGGTAAACACATATTGTAGGCTCGTGTAATGTATGAACATATCCACATGCACCCTATATAAATAGTGCCTCCAAATCTTTAAGGCAAACAACACCACTACCAGCTTTAGGTCAATTCTTTTCATGAGTCTTAAGCTGTCTAGAGGCATAACCAATGACCTTGCCATGCTGTATCAGCATGCAACCAAGATCAATTCTAGAATCATCACAATACACAATGAATCCATACGTGCCCTCCATGTAACACCCCAAAAGTATCTAAGATAAAGCCCGAGACTTATAGTAGAATCTGCAGAAAAATCTACAATTTTCCTCAGAACAACTCATCATACAAGTTATGGTTTAAAGTGATGGGTCATGGGAGCATTCATGGTAAGCAATAGTTCCTCCTAGTCCAGTAATGATCACTCATGGTACGAATCATAGGAGGTAGAGAAAGTCATAGTGTCATCCATCCTGAGGAAGTCCAGAAGTAGATGGAGGGTGTACTGGCCCATACCATGAGTCGCGGTTGGATGGTATGACTTGTGTTAGGGGTCGTGGTTGGGTCTTCTAAGGAAAAGTTGATGTAAAGAGTCATGGTACGACTAGTTTTAGGAAACAATGAGTCATGGTAAGTGCCTATGATTTGAGAATGAAAGAACCATAAAATGGGACTGGCAAGCAACAGAAGGAAACAATGAGTCGTGGTAAGTTTGGTACAACTCATGAGTGGTAGTAAGCTTTTTAACTACGTTTTTCCAGGGATATTTTTGTAACTTCCTAATCTTCTAACCCCTAAGTGACGTCATTTTGGGTTTCTTAAAGAATGTATTAAGGGGTTTAACCCAGCATAAATCCTTATTGTTTCAATAAAACAATAGATTGAAGGTCCTCACAAGATCAAGGTTAGGGTTCTTCATGAAATCTTTATTGGGTTTTCTAGACAAGTCTAAGAGTCAATTACCCAGGTATGTAAGGTTATGAATGGGGGAAATTCTTCCACCCTCATGCCCAATTTCATCCATATTCTATGATTTCAAGTCTCTAATCATGTTATGTTGAAATTCTAGGGCTTCACCCAATTCCATGAAATTATCCATGATATCTCAATGGGATCAGTTTTCTCATATTTCAATTAATGATTTAAGTCTATTAGGACATATTTTACTCTCAATTTACTTACTTATTTATGATTTCAAGTTAATGAAGATTATTCCATATTATGCATGATTTATGAAATTAAAGTTTATGATTATATGATTTCAAGTCATGATGTATTATCCAAAATATGTATGATAGTTTATGAAGCTTAAGCCTATGAATTTTTATGATTTCAAGCTATGAAGTGTCATTCAAGCATGTATTATTTTCATGAAATTCAAGTTCAATTATCATGGCCAACTCTATGGTATCTTTTCATTAATATCTCACACATGTCAAATATGATTATGATTTCATATTTCGGCTAGCCCATGAAAGTACAAGTATATATTCACGATATTGATTATGATCCATGTGTATGGTTTTGAGAGTAATTTCTAGCACCAAGTAGTCTAGGGGTTCACGCAAACCCCGAGTCTTAGAACTATTTGCCACCATAGGTATATATTCATGTTCAAACCCTATGAGGACTAATAAGTGATATCACGCCTTAATCGTTCCTTGCCTTGGAAAGCTTGGGAAGGCTCTTCCCACTTGAGTGGGATAGTTGGGGCATCATGTAAGCTCTATCATGATGGTTTTATTTATGAAGAAGCGTCCCATTGTTCCTCGTGTTTTCAGTTACTCATGTTCATGACTTATGTTATTATTTTTTATGGCATATTTGACCCATTGATAAGGTTATGAGCTTTCACTTATGATTTCAAGTATGGTATACTATATGATTTCTATTTTTTTAAACCTTGGATCATTATGTTCATCTTATGATGAATATCTCATGATTATATATATTTCAGGAATATGGCTTTTAGCTTGTTGTCCCTACTCTCATGTTCTATCTTGTTTTATATTCATGATTTTAGACTATCATTTTACAAGTATGTTTTACTTTCTCCTCATACTCAGTACATTCGAAGTATTGACCGCATACTCTATATTATATCATCTCATAATATAGGATTGGGTGATCCGCCTCAGTCCCGTCATTAGCTCACTCCCGCTCAATCCAGCTCTATCCCAGTTTTGGTGAGTCCTCATGATCCGAGTACGTCAGTTTTGATTATGTATATTTTGTTTATGTCTTTTAGTTTCAAACTTAGGAAGCTAGCTGGCAATGTTGTCCCATAAGCTCATCAGATGTTTAGAGGCTTTTCAAACAGCTACATATAGATGGTTCAGCGATGTTGGCTCGTTTTTACGTTCATGTTGTGCAGATTTTCACTTATATCATATTCTTTCTTTATTTCCACTTTAGTGATGCTTGTATTCATGCTATGTATGTGCCATGGGTTAGCTTGGAGCCATTCATGGTTCTAGGTATCATGTCATGATCCAGGATCCACGCTCGGGTTGTGACACTCCAGTAGAGTCAATATTGGGCCTTAAGTGAGTCGAGTCTTTAACTCCAAAAAACTCTTCTCACAAGCATCCGACCACTGAAATTTGACCTTATTCTTGGTAAATATGGCTAATGGTGCTGCAATGAATGAAAATCCCTCTACGAACCTCCTGTAGCAGCTAGCTAAACCCAAGAAGCTCTTAATATCAGTAGGACTGAAAGCTCTAGGCTAATTCTTCACCGCCTCTGTCATTTGGGAGTCTACCTGCATACCCTCACTAGACACCACATGACCCAAGAATGCTACTGAGTTCAGCAAAACCCACACTTGTTGAATTTAGCAAACAGTTGTCGATCCTTGAGAGTCTGCAACAAAATCCTCAAATGAGCGGCATGCTCCTCCTCACTCCGAGAGTATATGAGGATATCATCTATGAAGACAATTTACACCCTATTCATCAAATCCATTAAAGTTGTAGGAGCATTCGTTAGTCCAAAAGACATAACTACAAACTCATAGTGACCATACTGAGTTCTAAAGTCTATCTTCGAAATGTCACTCTCCCTAACTCTGAGCTGATGATAGCCGGATCTAAGGTCCTATCTTTGAAAAGCACATAGCACCTTGAAGCTGGTCAAATAAGTCATCAATCCTAGGGAAGGGATACTTATTCTTGATTGTGACCTTGTTCAACTGCCGATAATCATTGCACATCCTAACAGAGCCATCCTTCTTCTGAAAAAAGAAAACTGGAGCACCCCATGGGGACTACTAGGCCTGATGAAACTGTTATTTAGGAGATCTTTTAATTGTTATTTAAACTCGTTTAGCTCAGTTGTATCCATTCTTTAAGGAGGAATGGATGTGGGTTGCATATCAGGGAGAAGATCAATACCATAGTCAATCTCCTGTTTGGGAGGGATTCTTGGTAGACCATCTGGAACCACCTCCAGATACTCACATACAATAGGAACTAACTGAAGAGTCGGGTCTCGGACATAGAATCCTTGACCCAAACTAGATGGTATACACAACCCTTGGAGATCATCTTTCTGTCCTTGCGATAGAAAACAAAGTGACCTATAGGCACAGTTGAACTACCCTTCCACTCTAGGACTGGTTCACCAGAAAATTGAAATACTATCGTATAGGTTCTACAATTGACCAAGGCATAACAAGAATGCAACCAATCCATATCAAAGATAACATTGAAATTGGTCATATCTAACTCCACTAAGTCGACTGACGTGACTTTTTGAAAAATCGTGGTACTGCAATTTCTATATACCCGTCGAGCTAAAACTGACTCACCAACAAGGGTAGAGACTAAGAAGGATTCTGACAAGATTTCAAGACTGACACCAAAAATAACTGCAACATAAGGAGTCACGAAGCATAATGTAGCTCCCGGCTCTTACAATGAATAAACACAAGATGCAATACGCATAACATACCAATGACCAATCGGCTAAGCACTCCTACTCCTGACGAGATGAAAGTGCACAGAACCTGTTCTGACGCTGTCCACCCACTACACTAGAAGAGGCACCCTATTGAGATAGGTGAGCTACTGTAGCTGCTGATGTGGTGGTTGGGGCAAGGCCGCTACTGTCACCCTGCCTAGCTAAAGATAATTCTTGTGCATGTGCATGGGCTTCCCATACCCAAAGAAAACATCGGAGCCAACCAAACACTCTTTGGGGTGCTTCCTACCACACTTCCTGCATACTGGAAAAGTGTGCTCCCCTTTCATGCTCCTTTGACCCCTAAAGCTTGATGCTCTGCCTCTTTGATCTCTTTAAGGTCTGGATGGAATGTTGGCTGATGATGGTGCTGAGGCTGACGACCTCTGGTGTAATTGAGGGTGATGCCCCCCCCCTACCGGATCTCTGTTGGAAATGCCCATAGCTCCCTGTCCTGGCCCTTTTGGTCTCTCTTTCCTTTTCCTTCATCTTCTCTACCTCTATCTGCTGGAAATATATTATCAGTTGGGAGATATCTATGTCACTAATCAGAATGGCGGTCCTGCACTATTTAACTAATGAATTTTACACCCTATTCACAAACTTGCTTATACGAGCCCTCGGATCAGCAACCATCTCAGGAGCATACTTAGACAGCTAGATAAACTTCAAAGCATACTCCTAAGCAGTCATGTCATTTGCTTCAAGTTGACGAACTTTTCTTCCCTCAACTATCGGGGTAAGAATCTGTCAAAGAAATCCATAACAAACTCATCCAAACCAACAAGGACTACACTAACTCTCCTGCTCTCCTTTCACTGCCAGAACCATATATGAGCAACCCCCTTCAGCTGGTAGGAGGCCAAGTCTGCTCTCCTGAAACACCCATCACTTGGGTAATCTTCTGAACCTTCTTAATAAGCTCTTGTAGGTCCTCGTCCACTTTTGACCCATGAAACTCTGGTGGGTTCATCCTGATAAAGTCTCGCATCCTAGCCGTCGTCGCATTCTTATTTTTGTTCATATGATTCATAGCCTGTTGGTTGACTTGGGAGGTCATGTCCTATGACAACATCTGAAATGCAGCTCTAACCTCCACATAAGTAATCTATTCCGGTAAGGGATCAGCTGGAGCTGGTGGGGCTGGCTGATGCCCATCTCCATTGCCATTTCCATTGCCATGGCTATTTATATTCCTATGTATTCTTCCATTGACTCGATGAGGATTCATATTTCTAAAAACATGTATAGCATGAGTTAAAGAAGTAGAGAAAGGTACTTCATCGTACGACATAGATCATGAAAGAAGGAAAATTTCCTAAAACGTTTCATAGCCTCTTCCCTATAAATGTGGTGCACTTCACACACATGAAAATAACTCTATTTTATGCAGATTTTAGACACCCTGGGATACTTTAAACCTAATGCTCTAAATGCAAGTTTGTCGACCCGAGCATGGGCCCCGGATGCGACACGGGACTTGGAACCACAATGGCTTCAAGCTAACCTGTGGCACATACATAACAAGAATAAGAACATCACTAAGCTTAAGTAAGACATGAACATAATATAAGCAGAAGTCAACATCACATAAAAACATAAGCATAGATACGAGTCAAATATGTTGAACCATCTATACAAAGCTGTCTAAAAAGCCTCTAATCATAAGATGAGTTTATGGGAAAACATTCCCAACTAGCTTGTTAAGTCTGGAACTAAAAGACATAAACAAAAAGAGTCATGAATCAAAAGTGTCGTCCTCAGATCGTGAAGACTCACCAAAAACTCGGATGAAATTGGCCTAAAGCAGGAGCGAACTAGCGTCGGGACTAAGTCTGATCACCCAAACATATATTATGAGATGATATAGTATAGAGTATGCGTTCAGTACTTTGAACGTACTAAGTATGTAGAGAAAGTAAAACATGCTAGTAAAATGATATTCATAAATCACGAACATAAAATAAGGTAGAACAAAAGAATAAGGACAACATGGTAAGCATCATATTCTTGAGGTAATCATAATCATGAGATATTCATCATAAGGTGAACATAATGACCCAAGGTTTAGAAATAGAAAAAATATAGTGTACCATACTTGAAATCATAGTGAAAACTCTGAAACTGGTCAATGGGTCAAATATGCTAGAAACATAATCTCGTGAGTCATGAACATGAGTAACTTAAAACATGAGGCTTCGTCATAACTGAAACCATCACAATAGAGTATACGTGATGTTCCAACTATCTCGTTCAAGTGGGCAGACCTATCCTAAGCCTTGCCGGGGAAAAGAATGATGAAGGTGTGACATCACTATTGTGCTCTTAGGCCAGGGAAACACTTTCTTGAGAGGTTCCAATATGAATATATACCTACGGTGGCGCGTAGTTATGAGACCTGGGTCCTCGAAATCCCTTGCCTATTCGGTGCAAGACAATACTCCCAAAACATGCATATTGCTCACAATCATATTCTCAAAACATAGCTTAAATCAGTTTTTTTGGTGTCTTAAGTCCAAATATATTTGTAAAATTGATCTTGTAAGCCTTTGCTAAAATCATGATAAAATATACTTGACTTTACGTAGGCTTTCCCAAATTTTGAAATCACACATACTGAATAATGCTTCATAATTTGAAATCGTGGAAGCATGAGTTTAAGAATTCATAAACATTCATGCATATTTTAATAATTCATCATACTAGAAATCATGGCTCATAAGCTTGAAATTTATAAATCATGCATAATATGACAAAATCATCATAAACTTAAAATCATCAATTCATGAGAAGTTTGAGAGATTAATCTACCCTAGTAACCATATTTCATCAATTGTAATATGAGAGAATTAAACTAATAGAGATATCATGGATAATTGCATGAAATTGGGTTAAACCCTAGAATTTCACAATTAGAACTTGAGAAATAGAGATCATGGAATTTATCTTGAAAAGGGAATGAGGGTGGAAGGATTTCCCCCATTAACAACCCTACACACCTAGGCTTGAAGAATTCTCAACTTGATTGGAGACCTAAAGGGAATTGAGATGAAGGAGATGATGAAACCGTAGCTCCTCTTGAGGGGATTTGATCTTCACATAGGGGTGTTAGGAGTAGAATGAGGGTTTAAGTTGATTAAAACCCTTAAAAACACCCTTTAGTGGGCATAAAATGACTTAGTTTAGGAGTTAGAAACTCAAGAAGTACAAGAACACCATTAATGATCCGACAGGAAATTGACACTACCAGACCCCACGACTCACCCAATGACTCATTAGGTCACTCAACGAGTCATTGGATGCCATCCGTTGCCACTGGAAAATTTCCAACTTTCTATCCTTTTTTGACACCTCCACTTAACAATTCATCATGAAACTTAATGGATCACTTCACCACTCATTAAGACTTTGTAAATCCCAAGCTTTCACCCACTTATCCCACTTAACGACTCATCCAACGGATTATTAGTTTATGTAACAACTCGTCCCTCAATCCATGAAGTGTTCTGAAATCATCATTATTTTCAAACACTGCACAACCAATAGGTCTCTTGACAACTCGTCAGGTCACTTGACAAGTCACTCAATGACTCATTTTGTAACCTAGTGCAGATTTTTCTTTTTTCTTTATTTTAGTCCTGGGGTATGATCTTAGGGACTTTTGGGGTGTAACATTATGCATCCAGTACAACATTTATAAATTATCAATATTTTAAACCTGGTCAGTTGCATATCTCACATGCTCAGTATGTCTGAAGTATTGACCACGTATGTTATCTTGCTCTATATCCTATCATGATAAAGGCTCAGGTACCCAGGCACAACATAACGGTTAGTTTCGATCTGGTGCCCATCAGTAGCTGTCAGTGGTGAGTCCTCATCCTTTGAAGGCTGAAGTTATGTTTATTTAGATGTTTGTAGTGTTATTTTTAGTTTCATACTTTTAGATATAGCTGGGGACTTGTCCAACCAGCTCATTAGTTAGTAGAGGCTTTCCGACAGACAGTTGGTATTTACTTCCTAGTGTTTTGAAGTTAGATTCTGTATTTGTTTCCTTGACTTAATTCAAACTATTTTATTGTTACAAAAAGAAAGTTGTTTTTTTTAAAATTCAGTTTTCTTCTGCTCAGTTTGTCTATAGTTCAGATCATATTAGTGTTATGACATGCACGGGTTAGCTCAGGGTCACTTATGTCTCTAAGCACCGTGTCATTTCCCGGGTATAGACTCGGGTCGTGATAGGTAGCTGATAGTGGCTGCAAAATAAGTTTTTGGAAGGCTGAAAAATAATTTTGTTAAAGATATTGACCTTGGGCAACCCCAAAAGCGCATGCCCAGACCTCGTGTGGACAATAAAACAACACATATCTTTTGGTTAAAACAAAACTATGTGTGCTGAGAATTTATATTATACTAGGAACAACAGAGTTAATTCAAATATTTCTTAGGTAGTTATTTCCTTCGGTGATAAAACATTTCTTAGGTAGTTAAGAGAGTAACTTTTGATCTTTTCATCAAAAAATTGTCAAGAGTAAGATAATGTGCCAGAACTTCCTCATGACAAAACATTTTTGTTATTCTAATATTCTTCTTCTGAAATATTTGCTCTTTTATGGTCCACAGGTTATATAATTCTACTAACATCACTGCTAGATATGTGATGCAGCTTAATGCCTTATTCACATGATATTGTAGTATTATTCTAATTTAATTGGGTGGAAAGTTGTTTTCCTATTTTTAATAATTTTTTGTATAGGCCATTGAAAAGAGTCGAGATTCAATAATAAGTAAGATAAGTTTACACGTCTATACTCATCATCCTGATGAAAAAACTTTTGTCGTTGAACGATCCTGAAGTGTTCATATAAGTCAAATTTTCATAATTTCGTTAACTTTATATATGAATTTCTAATGATCCTGAATTGAGTAAAGAGGGGTTTTCTCTTCAATGTAATCCTCTCTCTTACATTATAGAGGAGTTCTAATACTTAATGATTTTCTCTTCAGCTAAACTTCATTGCCATCACTGCAGTTCAACTCTAGTGATGGTTTTCTCTATAACACAATGAAGAGGGCTTGTTCTACTGGATTTCTAGAGGAAATGCAATCCTTATTTCTTTAATTATTTTAATGGCTTTAGTAGGTCTATTTATCTGAGAATTTATATCGCTTATTTCAACTTGATTTTAAAGGAGTGTTGAAATAGAAATTAATGATTCTTTGATTGCAATTGTGTTGTTTTCCTTATCTGGTTGAATTTTAACTTATGTTACACTAATTATTGAACTCTTTTACATGAAAAATATCAATAAATATTACAACAAACAGTTACGACATGGGCGTGGATCTGGATCGAGACACGGGACCTAAAACCATGAATGGCTCTAAACTAACTCATGGCATAGCATATTACTAGCATAATATAACTTATAAGGAAAATTAAGCAACAATTAACTGAAATGTAAAACAATCACTTATGAATAACAAGATAATCTGATAATTTAACACTGAGTCACAAACCTGAACTTATTAACTCTATGTCTGAAAGCCTCTACTAACTGATGAGCTGATGGGACAAGTCCCCAACTAATTCCAAAGTCTGAAACTGAAAGACATAACTAAACATAAAAGCTATCAAGTGTCCTCGGAAGATGAAGACTCAGCTGGAAAATGGGGCTAAGCTGGGTTGAAATGGGAGCAGAGCTCGTGTCGAGGCTGAGACTGACCACCCAAAACTATATCATGAGATGATATAGCATAGAGTATGCGATCAGTATTTTAAATGCACTGAGTATGTAGAGTAAGAAAAAATATGATATTAAAAATGAAAAATAAGAGCAAGAGTATAGGATAAGCTAACAAAGGAGTAAGGGCGACATGCTAAAATCATGATCATAAGATAATCGTAAACACGACTTATTCATCATAAGCAGAAGCATAATGACCTAAAGTTTTGAAAATAAAATCATGTAGTTGATCATGCTTGAAATATCAAGTAAAAGCTCATAAACTAATCCTTAGTTCAAGTACATTGTAAGAAATAATATCGTAAACCCTGAACATGAATAACTTAAAATATGAGGAATAGTGCAACACTCATCATAATCGACACTATCATGATAGAACTTACATGATGCCCCAACTATCTCACTCAAGTGTTCAGAACCGTCCTAAGCCTTGCCAGGGAAAAGAGTAATAAAGGCGTAATATCATTCCTGAGCCCCATCGGGTTGGGGGCAATGGCCCAAACAAGAAATATATAAATATATACATATATATATATATATATATATATATATATATATATATATCAAGTGTTAAGAGTCATCCTAAGCCTTGCCAGGGCAAAGAGCAATAAAAGCGTAATAATATTCGTGAGCCCCGTCGGGCGGGGGGCAATGACCCAAACATGAATATATATATATATATATACACATACACACACACACACACACCTATAGTGCTGATGTATGGTGAGTTTACAGCACTTTCGACGCTTAAAACTGAGAAAATAGCATGGACTTAGGTATGTTTATATGGATATGAGGCACTTTTACTTTGATTTCATGGAAAATAAGTGTTGGAGAACATGTGTGCAAAAGAAGCCTTAAAATGTAGAAAATCGGCCAAACTACCAATCTCAGTACGAGTCGTACTGAGAACCGTGATGAAAGTCAGAAGGATGAAGTGGGAAGAAGGCAACATGTGACTCTCAGTACGAGCCATACCAAGATTGTACGAGCCATAACTAGAGTTATGGAAATTTTCAGAGAAAATTGCTCAAAGGAAGACTCTTAGTACGGATGAACTCGCGAATCATGGCATCAATGTACAAACCACACCAGGAGTCGTGGTGAACTTCAGAGGATTCTTCAATACTTGACAGAACATCAAACAATACAAACAATACAAGTCGTAGGAAGAAGGTATGAGTCGTACCATAACACTCGTGAAGAATTTCAGAAGATGTCAGAGTTCTCAGGGCCAAACCACGAAAGCATTGTACGACTCATAGGATGAAGGTACGAGTCATACCAGCCTGTCAACACTTAGCCAAATCTGTAGCATCCAAGGACTTACGAAAATAAGGTACGCCCTGTAAAATCTTGCTACAGGTCGTAGGTCCAATCGTGAGACAATCGGCATTAGATATGGAAAACTCCCTGTTAGCTTAGGAAAAGGTTTCTAATATCTGTATAAATAGACTTTACATTGTATTTTAGTTAGAAAAGGACAGAATTGAGTTAGTAGACCTGTCAAGAATTATTTTTGTGAATTTTTATCAAGTTTTGAGGAGCAATTCTTGGGATCGAATTATTAATTTCCTACATTATTCTTGAGGTTCTTCTTTGATAATCAAATATGATTTTCTTCCAATTGTTGTTGTAAGTATTTAATTATGTGTTTATCTATGAATACAAATTATAATATTACAACCATGAGAGGCTAAAACCTCCATAATAGGGGTTGTGGGAAGCATGGTGGATTAACAAACTAGGATTGAACAATGTGATTCAAAATCAATGCAAAAAGATTGTATTGTATTCCCTTCATGTTTAAACGTTTCTTAACGGTGTACAACATTAGGACTCACCCAAATTCTTTACTTGCTTAAACCTTGAGAAGTAGAGATTAGGAAAAAGAATTACAAAAAAGTCTTGGTCTTTACGATCATTCTATTAACTTGAGCTATGGTCACGGGATAGTTAAATATGAAACATATTGAAAATGGTAGTTAGAAATCGCTTATGAGACCTAACCCAGTGATTGACTATAGTCATCCAATAAGGACGAACCAGTCATTTGGACGAACCCTAGTTATCAGTTCTACAAGTAAGCATTGAGATTGATCACGTATGTATACCCGAAGTAGTTATGAACCTGTCACGACCCAAACATAGGCCCGAATTGAGACATGGGACAAAGAACCCCGAGAGGCTCCAAGTCAACCCATGGCATGAACATGTCATCTAACTCAAAATGATAAAGCAGAAGATCAACATAATTAACATAGCAGAAGTCTGATAATCCCATAACATCGGATACATAACTCAAGTCCGAAGCTAATTACATTCTATGCCTAAAAAGCCTCTATTACTGACGAGCTGATGGGACAAGACCCCAACTAACTAACTATAGTCTGAAACTGAAAATACAAAATATGACTGAATAGAAGGGCCCTCGAAATATGAAGACTCACCAACTGAGACCGGGAGATACTGATGCTGAGAGTCTGGCTAATGACAGGACTGAGCCTGAATATCTGAGCCTGTATCATGAAATGATATAGCATAGAGTATGCTTTTAGTACATGAAAATTACCAAGTATGTAAGGTAAGTAAAATCGCTAAGTAAGTAAATTATAAATCATGCATATCATAAAACATAATCAAGATAAGATTCTGAGAGTAGGGGATACATTCTATTTTCTAAAATCGTGATCTGAACATAACTGAATATCATAACTATAACGATCAGAACATGGGCTCGGATTGAGACATGGGACAAGGAACCCCGAGGGACTCCAAGTCGACCCATGGAATGAACATAACTTCTAAATCAATCAATAAAAGCGGAAGATCAACATAATAATCATAGCGGAAGTCTAAACATAACTTAAAATCTGAATATACAACACAAGTCTGAAGCTTAATACAATCTATGTTTGAAAAGCCTCTAATTCTGATGAGTTGATCGGACAAGACTCCAACTAACTCTCTAAGCCTGAAACTGAAATACGTAAACATAACTGAATAGAAAGGGGCCTCGACAAATGAGGACTCAACAATAGAAACCGGATGCTAAATTCAGAACAGGCTAATGATGGGGCTAATTCTGGATGTTGGAGCCTGTATCATGAAATGATACAGCACAGAGTATGCGGTCAGTACGTGAAATGTTCCGAGTATGCAAGGTAACAAAAACCGCTTAAGTAAGTAAAATCATTAAAACATGCATAATATGAAACATAATCAAGATAAGAATTTGAGAGTAGGGCTTGCATGCTACTTTCCAAAATCATGATCTGAACATAACTGAACATCATAACTTAATCAAATGACCCAAAGCTGAAATCTGATAATCATCAGTAAAACTGAACATTGGATCAAACCTGCTTTAGAACATATACATATATATCATGAACAATAAACATGTATCACTGAAATCATGAGGAACAATGGGAGATTCGTTATATAACCAACATTACCACGATAGAGCTTACATGGTCCTGACTATGACACTCAAGTGGGCAGAGTCGTCCAAAGCCTTGCTAGGTCTAAGGATGCTACCATGATATTGATATCAAGATGAAGGCCCCATGGAGCAGGGGAAATCTCCAAAGGAGGCCCCAAATAATCTGATCATACCTATGTTGGCTTGTAGTTCTGAGGCATAGGGTTGATTGACCCTTAGCCTACTCGATGCTAGACACTACGCGCAAAAAACATTCATATACTCTCCATCGTTTTTCAGTGAATCTGACCATTGTCCAGTGACGAATTTGAATAATCATATACATACATATTCTGAAATCATAACATGAGGAGCCTTGGCTCAAAGCATACCACAAGCTGAACAGAATTGGGAGTCTTGACTCCGAAACCATGTGGTAAGCTAATTCGTGAAATCATAAATCATACTTGAACATATGGGCTTGCCCAATACTTAAACATGTTTTAAAATACTTGATTCACTTGAAAACATGATCATAGACATGGGTAACTTGAAAATATGCTTTTCATTATAAATATCTCATCATACTTGAACATACATCATAGTTCTCAATATTCATGAACTTTCATTGATGGGCATCATGATTTATAAAACTTGAAAATAAAATTATAATTGAAAACATTGTAAAAATTTCCGATGAATCATAATTCAATAATAAAAACATGCTTAGATCATACCCATGATAGAAACTTAGGAAATTCATGCATTGGGTTAAAACCCCATGGGATCAACATATAGATTTTCACGAATTAGAGAGGGATTAGGCATGGGTGTGAACAAATTCACCAATTCATAACCCTACATAGCTTAGAAGGACTGATTCTACAACTCCTTGATTGCCCAATGAAGAATTGATGAAGAACATGAAAGAAATTAAGCTTGATCACCTCTCTTAACTTCTAAGCTTGCATGCATGAATAGGAATAACTTAGAATGAACTTACCCTTCTTAAAACTCACTATTCATATCTTAAAACAACATAGTTTAGGCCTTAGGATCTTAGAAATTACAGAAAAGCCCTTACTAAACTCATAGGGAAAAATAGACTGCCAGTTCCAACGAGGGACTAGATGAATCGTTACCACTGGTCACGAGTCATGGCCACAAGTTGTCAAGTACACTTCCAAAACTTTAACTGGGGCTCACCGCGGGGCACACCACGACTCATGGTGTGCCAAACAAGTCGTGGTGACCCACCTGTTAGGTGCACTGCGCAATTTCTCCTGCCTTCACCTCATCCCTGACCATGACTGGCTCAACGAGTCGTGGGGCTGACCACGACTCGTGGTCATGTCCGTGGTGATAAAAAATCCAGAAATTTCAACTTAAGTCCAGCTCCTCACCATGATTCACTTAACGACTCGTGGTCATCCTGATTGGTCACAGGACGACTCGTTCTGTGATCTAGTGTAGAAAATTCTATTTTCTCAGTTTCAACTCCTAGGTATGATCTTAGGGTTTTCTAGGTATAACAGTATCTCCCCCTTGGGAACATTTGTCCTCGAATGTTGAAAAGCATACAGAAACACAGAGGAACATAATCATCATATTCAAATACTGATCATACAAGCTGAAAACTGACGGATGACTACCTCCGCATAGAACTACATAACTAAATTGAATTCATGAATCATACATACATGCTTTGCCATGAAAGAAACTGGGACACATGAACTGAACATGAAATTGAATAGAGTTTTAGGGAAAAAACCGATACCTCAAGCTGAACTGAGCTAGAAGGGAATAAATGTGGGTATCTAGCCATCATATCTACTCGACTTCCCACATAGCTCCCTCAACATGTTGATTCCTCCATAAAACTTTGACTGAAGCTACTTCTTTGTTCCTTAGCTTACAAACCTGCCGATCCAGTATCTCCACTGGAACCTCTTCATAACTAAGGTTGTCTTCCACACAGAACATTGTTCACTAGAACAACTAGAATCGGATCACCCAAACACTTTTTTAAGAGAGATATATGGAAAATTAGATGGGCTGAAGCTAATGTTGAGGGCAACTCCAACTTGTTTGCTACCCTGCCATCCCGTTGCACAATTCGATATAGGCCAACATAACGGGGACTGAGTTTCCTTTTCTTTTCGAACCTCATCACTCCCTTTATGGGAGACACCTTTAGAAACACCCAATCATCAACTTCAAACTCAAGCTCTCTCCTTCTCACATCCGCATAGGACTTTTGGCAACTCTAAGCTATTTTTAACCTGTCCTATATGAGCTAAACTTTCTCCATAGCCTAATGGACTGAATGTGGTCCAATCATCGCAGCTTGACCAACTTCAAACCAACCAATAGGCGATCTAACTCTCCGCCCATAGAGAGCCTCAAACGGAGCCATCTAAATGTTGGAATGGTAGATGTTGTTATACACAAACCCAATGAGAGAAAAATGATCATCCCAACTACCCTTGAAGTCAATCACACACGCTCTCAACATTTCCTCGAGAGTCTAATTGGTTTGCTCCGCCTGACCATCCGTTTGCGGGTGAAACGCTATACTGAGATTGACCTAAGTGCCAAGTCCTTTTTGAAACGATCTCCAAAATTGGGAGGTAAACTGAGTACCTCTGTCTGACATGATGGACAACATAAAGTATGCGGTCAGTATGTGGAATGTACTGAACGTAAGTAAAATCGCTTAAGTAAAATCATTAAAACATGCATAATATGAACATAATTAAGATAAGGTAAGTATGAGAGTGGGGCTTGCATGTTATTTTCTGAAATCATGATCTGAACATAACTAAGCATCATAACTGAATCAAATGACTCAAAGCTGAAATTCGATAATCATATGTAAAACTGAACATTGAGTCAAACCTGCTTTAGAACATATATATATATATATATATATATATATATATATCATGAATGATAAATATGCATAACTAAAATCATGAGAAACAATGGGAGACTCGTCATATAACCGGCATTACCACGATAGAGCCTGCGTGGTCTCGGCTATCACTCTCAAGTGGGCAGAGTCATCAAAAGCTTGATATCTATATCAAGCTGAAGGCCTCTTGGAGAAGGAGAAAGCTCCAAAGGAGGTCCCAAATAATCTGATCATATCTATGTTGGCTCGTAGTTGTGAGGCATAGGGTTGACAGACCCTTAGCCTACTCAGTGCTAGACACTACTCCCAAAAAACATGCATATGCTCTCCATTGTTTTTCAACAAAGCTAACCATCGTCTAGTGACGAAGATGAATACACCTATTCATAACCTTACATACCTGTATAAATCTAATTTCACAACTCCCTTGATTACCCAATGAAAATTTGGTGAAGAACATAAGGAATTTAGGCTTGATCACCCTTTAGAGCTTCTAGACATCCATGCGTGGAAGTGAATAGGCCTAGAATGAACTTAACCTTCTTAAAACATAGTATTCTGAGCTTAAAATGACGTAGTTTAGGCCTTAGAAACTTAGGAATTATGAAAAATCCGTTAATAAATTCGCAGGAAAAAACATATTACCAGTCCCAATGAGGGACTGGATGACTCATGCCCCATCACCACGGCTCGTGGTCTTCTCTCATTTCCTGCACTAGAAACTCATCACCACTGGTCACCACGACTTTGGTGACAACCCATTAGGGATACTGCCGAAAACATTCAACCTTCAATTAACTCTTGACCACGGACCACTCAACGAATCATGGTGCTGACCATGACTCGTGATCACCTCAAAACTCAAAATCTCAACCATGTCCAACCTCCTCCCCATGAGTCACTTAACGACTCGTGTGCACCCAATGGGTCACTGAACAACTTTCCAGTGACCTTGTGCAGAAAATTCTATTTTCTCCATTTCAACTGCCGGATCTAATCTTAGGGCTTTTGTGGTATTACAATATCTCCCCCTTGGGAACATTCGTCCTGAATGTGGGAAAACATATTGAAAAGCAGAGAAATGCAATAATCATACTCAAATACTAAACATATAAGCTGAAAATTGACGGAGTGACCGACTCCGCACTCAACTACCTGACTGAACTGAATTCATGAATCACACATACATTCATTGACATGAAAGAAACTGGGGAACATAAGCTAAACGTGAAATTAAATAGAGTACTAAAGAGGAAACTGGTAACTCAAGCTGACTCTAAGCCGGAAGGGAATAGATGTGGATATTTAGCCATCATATCTGCTTCGGCTTCCCATGTAGCTCCCTAAATATGCTGGCTCCTCCACAAAACCTTAACTGAAGCTACTTCTTTTTTTTTATTAGCTTCCGAACATGTGATCAAGTATTTCCACCAGAACCTCCTCATAGCTAAGGCTATCCTTCACACCCAAAACTCCCTACTGGAATAACCAAAGTTGGATCACCAAACACTTCTTTAAGAGTAATACATGGAAAACTGGATGGACTGAAGCTAATTATTAGGGCAACTCCAACTCATATGCTACCTTGCCAACCCGTTTCACAATGAACATAATGAATACTTAGTTTCCCTTTATTTCTAAATCTCATAACTCCCTTAATGGGGGATACCTTTAGCAATACCCAATCATCAACTTCAAACTCAAGCTCCTTCCCCCTCACATTCGCATAGGACTTTTTGCGACTCTGAGCTATTTTCAACCTGTCCCTTATAAGCTGAACTTTCTCCATAGCCTCATGGACTAAATCTGGACCTATCAATGTAGCTTCACCGACCTCAAACCAACCAATAGGTGATCTAAACCTTTACCCATAAAGAGCCCCAAACAGAGCCATCTGGATGCTAGAATGGTAGTTGTTGTTATACACAAACTCGATGAGAGGCAAATGATCAGCCCAACTACCCTTAAAATCAATCACATACATTCCCAACATATCCTCAAGGGTCTGAATGGTTCTCTCATCCTGACCATCTATTTTCGGGTAAAAGGTTATGCTAAGCTTGACCTGAGTGCCAAGTCCCTTTTGAAATGATCTCCAAAATTAGGGGGTAAATTGAGTACCTCTATCTGATAGAGTCATATTATCATTGAGTACAAGGCACCCTGTAATGAAGTCCATATTGATCTCTTCCCACTTCCAAGTAGGGACACTAATGTCTTGGAGCACACCTCCAGGTCTTTAATGTTCCACTTTCACCTGTTGAAAATTCGGGCACTTAGCCACAAATTCTGCTATGTCCTTTTTCATGCCACTCCACCAATAGACTTCCTGTAGATCACGATACATCTTGGTGGCACCTAGGTGTATAGAGTATCTGCAACCGTGAGCTTCGTGCAGCATCCGATCTCTCAAATCCTCAACAGCCGGAACACACAAACGACCCTGATATCGAAGTACACCATCTCCCCCTTTAGAGAATACTTCTATTTGAACGACCTCCTTCAATTTTACCAAAATAGGATCCTCTTCTTGCCTAGCTTTAACTTCGGCCCCTAAGGATGATTCTGTCTTATTCTGAACAATAACACCACCATCAATCGAGTCAACAAGACGGACTCCTACCCGTACAAGCCGATGCATATACTTCACTAATTCATTCTTTTCCTCATCTACATGGGACACACTCTCCATAGAAAGCCTGCTAAGAGCATCTGCCACCATATTAGCCTTACCCGGATGATAAAGGACACTTATATCATAATCTTTAAGAAGCTCCAACCACCTCATCTATCGTAGATTCATATCCTTCTGGGTAAAAGACGTATTATAGGATTTTATGATTCGTAAACACATCTACATAGACCCTGTATAGACAGTGTCTCCAAATCATCAAGGCACTACTACCGCTGCTAACTCGAGGTCCTGCGTCAGATAGTTATTTTCATGGAGTTTTAGATGCTTGGAAGCATAGGCTATAACTTTACCGTGCTATATTAATACACAACAAAGGTCAATCCTCGAAGCATTAAAATATACCACAAACCCCTCGGTACCCTTCGGTAGGGTCAACACCAGTGTCGAGATGAGTCATGTCTTTAACTCTTAGAAGCTCTTCTCACAAGACTCTGACCATTAAAACTTCACTTTCTTATGGGTCAATTTAGTCAATGGGGATACAATGGATGAAAACCCCTCAACAAATCTCTGATAATAACCAACTAAATCCAAGAAACTCCTGATATCCAAAGGATTCACCGGTTTAGGCCAATTCTTCACCGCTTCTATCTCTTGAGATTCCACCTGTACACCCTCACTTGACACCACATGACCCAAAGATGCCACTGATTTCAACCGAAACTCACATTTACTGAATTTAACATACAACTGGCGATTCGTAAGAGTCTGTAGCACCACCCCTCAAATGAGCGGCATGCTCATCCTCGCTCCGAGAGTATATAAGGATGTCATATATGAACATAATCACGAACATATCCAGGTATGGCTTGAACACCCTATTCATCAAATCCATAAAAGCTGAAGTAGCATTCATTTGTCCAAAAGACAACTACAAATTCATAGTGACCATACCAAGTCCTGAAGGCTGTCTTCAGAATGTCACTCTCCTAAACCCTGAGCTGATGGTATCCGGATATGAGGTCTATCTTTGAAAATCACTTGGCACCCTGAACCTGGTCAAAAAAAATCATCAATCCTAGGGAGAGGATACTTGTTCTTGAAGGTAACCTTGTTCAATTGTCGATAATCAATGCACATACGAAGAGAACCATCCTTCTTGTGGACAAAGAGAACTAGTGCACCCCATAGGGATTTGCTAAGTCTGATGAATCCCTTGTCTAAGAGATCTTTCAACTGCTCCTTCAACTCCTTTAGCTCATCTTGAGCCATTCTATAAGGAGTGATAGATATAGGTTGCATATCGAGAAGAAGGTCAATACGAAAATCGATCTCCCGCTTGGGAGGAATCCCCGATGAATCATCTGAAAATACCTCTAGATACTCACACAGTATAGGAACTGACCGGATAGTCAGGGTTTCGGATGTATCACCCTTAACCCTAACTAGATAGTACACGAAACCCTTAGAAATCATCTTTCTGGCCTTAAGATAGGAAATGAAGCGACCTACCGGCACAATTGAACTACCCTTCCACTCTAGGACTGGCTCACCCAAATATCTGAACTTTACTAGACGGGTTCTACAACTGACTGAGGAATAACATGCATGTAGCCAATCCATACTGAAGATAATATAAATATCGATCATGGATAACTCTCGTAAATCTTCTAAGGTGACTTTCTGAAGAACTGTGATAAGGCAATTTCTATATACTCATCGAGTAATAACTAAATCACCGACTAGAGTAGAGACTGAGAAGGGTTGTGAAAAGATTTAATGATTGACTCTGAAACTACTAGCAACATAGGGCGTCATAAAAGATAAAGTAGCCCCTGGATCCAACAATTCATATACATCAATGTGGAATACTCGTAAAAAACCAGTGACTACATCTGAGGAGACCACCTGCTCCTGATGAGATGCCGAGGCATAGAATCTATTTTGACGTTGTCCATCACCCGCACTAGTAGATGCCCCCTGCTAAGTTGGGCATGCTAGTGGGGCTACTGAACTGGAAGCTAGGCCTTGGCCCCTGTCTGGCTGCTGGGCAATCCCAAGCATATGTCTGGGCTTCCCATACCTGAAATAAGCACCTGAACCTACTAAGCACTGACCCACATGTCTCCGGCCACATCTGCTACACTCTGGGATGCTGGACTCTACGGGTCTGCTACCCTGACCTCTAGAGCCTGATGCTCGTCCTCTCTGATCGCGCCTGGATCTAGATGGAACACTCATAATTAAAGGTGCTAGGGATAAGGACTTCTGGTGGGACTGCTAACGGTGCCCACTAGTTCTCTGCTGGGAGAATTCAAAGCTAGTAGTCCTGGCCCTCTTGGCCTCTCTCTCTCTCTCCCGCTCACTTACTTGCACTGCCTCCATCAGCTGGCCATAGAGAACTATCTGAGCAATATCAGTGTCCTAATGAAGCATCACGGTCGGGAAATCCTTGACTAAGTAGTATGCTATCCTATGCACGAACCGGCTCACTCGGGCTTTCTGATCTGCCACCATCTCAGGTGCATACTTGGACAGACGAGTGAACTCCAAGGCATACTCATGAACTGTCATTTTCCCTTGCTTTAGGTTCAAAAACTCAGCTGATTTCGTCTCCCTCATCTCACGAAGGAAGAACCGATCAAGAAATGCGGCATGAAACTCATCCCAACCAATAGGGCCTGCTCCAACTGCTCTACTATCCTTTCATTGCTTGAACCAAATGTGCACAACCCCCTTCAACTAATATGAGGCTAGATTGGTGCACTCCTCTCTAGTCACCCCAATGATCTGGGTGATCTTCAGGACCTCATCAATAAACTCATGTGGGTCCTCATCCATCTTTGACCCAAGAAACTCCAGAGGGTTCATCCTCAGAAAATCTCTGACTTTTGCCGTCGTTGCATCTCTGTTCTGAGGGACATGCGCTATCGCCTGTTGATTGACCTGGGTGGTAAGGCCTGAGCTAGCATCTGTATGGCAGCCCTAAACTCAGCGTGGACAACTGGCTTGGGCACATGCTCCTCATAGGATGGTGGAGCCTGGTGATTCCCATCCCCATTGCTATTCTCGTGGCCATTTTCATTTCTATTTCTTCTTCCGTTAACTCGGCGAGAAGGCATGATTCTGCAAACACGTATAGCACGAGTTAGAAGGATAGAGACAATTCATCATATGGCTTAGATCATGAAAGAAGGAAACTTTTCCTAAATATCTCATAGCCTCTTCATCATAAGTATGGTGCGCTTCATACCCATGAAAAATACTCTACTTAACATGGCTTTTAGACACCCTAGGACACTTCAAAACCTAATGCTCTGATACCAAGTTTGTCAAGACCCGAACATAGGCCCGGATTGAACACGGGACAAAGAACCCCGAGAGGCTCCAAGTTGACCCATGGCATGAACATTTCATCTAATTCAAACATGATAGAGAGGAAGATCAACATAATTAACATAGTGGAAGTCTAATAATCTCATAACATCGGAATACATAACTCAAGTTTGAAGTTTATTACATTCTATGTCTGAAAAGCCTCTATTACTGACGAGTTGATGGGACAAGACCCCAACTAACTCACTATAGTGTGAAATTGAAAATACAAAATACAGCTGAAAAGAAGGGCCCTCAAAAGCTGTGGACTCACCAACTGAGACCAGGAGATACTGAGGCTGAGAGTCCGGCTAATGGAGGGAGTGAACCTGAATATCCGAGCCTATATCATGAAACAATACAGCACAGAGCATGCAGTTAGTACGTGGAATGTACCGAGTATGTAAGGTAAGTAAAACTGTTGAGTAAGTAAATCATAAATCATGCATATCATAAAACATAATCGAGATAAGATTCTAAGAGTAGGTCTTGCATGTTATTTTCTGAAATCATGATCAACTGAGGCATAGGATTGACAGACCCTTAGCCTACTTAGTGCTAGACACTACTCCCAAAAATATGCATATGCTCTCCAACGGTTTTCAATGAAGCATCATCTAGTGACGAAGATAACTCATAACATACATGCATAAATCTAAAATCATAACATGAGGAGCCTTGGGCTCAAACCATACCACAAGCTGAAAATAGTGGGAGTCTAGACTTCAAAATCCATGTGGTAAGCTAATAACATGAAATTTAGATAAATCATGAAACATACTTGACCATATAGGATTGCCCAATACTTAAACATGCTTGACATAGACTTGATTATTTTAAAATATGAATATAGACGTGGGTAATTTGAAATCATACTTTCTTCATCTATATCTCATCATGCTTGAAACATATTTCATAGATCTCTACTTCATTAAACTTCATGGATGGCCATAATAATTTATGAAACTTGAAAATATAATTTATAATTAAAAACATTGTAAAATATTCCCATTGATTATAATTCAACATTAGAAACATGCTTAGATCATACCCATGATTGAAACTAAGAGAATACACAGGTTAGGTTAAAACCTCATAGATTCATCAATTAGAATTTCATGAATTGGAGAGGGATTGGGCATGGGTGTGGATGAATACACCCATTCATAACCTTATATACATGTAGAAATATGATTTAAAAACTCCCTTGATTGCCCAATGGTAATTTGGGGAAGAACTTGAGGAATTTAGGCTTGATCACACTTAGGAGCTTCTAGACTTGCATGCATGGAAGTGAATAGGCATAGAATGAACTTAGCCCTCTTAAAACATACTATTCTGAGCTTAAAACAATGTAGTTTAGGCCTTAGGAACTTAGGAATTACAGAAAAGCCCTTAATAAATTTGCAAGGAAAAACACACAGCCAATCCCAACGAGGGACTAGACGACTCGTGCCCCATCACCACAAATCGTGGTCTGCTCTCATTACCTGCACTGGAAATTCATCACCGCTTTTTACCACGAGGGACACCACGACTCATTGTGTATCCTACGACTCGTGGTGATAACCCGTTAGGGATAATGCAAAAATATTCAACGTTCAATCAACTCTTGACAACGGACCACTCAACGATCGTGGTGCTGACTACAACTCGTGGTCACACCTGTGGTCACCTTAAAACTCAAATTCTCAACCATGTACAACATCCTCCCCACGATTCACTTAATTTCTTGTGGCGCACCCAATGGTTCACTGGACAACTCGTGACCTAGTGCAGAAAATCCTATTGTCCCTATTTCGACTCCTGGGTCTGATCTTAGGACTTTCGGGGTATTATAGAACCCATGGGGAACACTTACCCTAGTTTTTTTTCAAATCTTGATTTAAATCACAATTATAATCTTTGTTTTAATATTGTTTTCTTTAAACCTCCCAATTTGGAGATAACTCATCAACAAGTTCAATTATTACTGGCATTAGTCTAGATCTTACCCTATTCTCTATAGGTTCGACTCCAATCTCTTAGTTGAGTTCTTTATTGACAACAACCACTTCATTCTTTTTCAAGAAGTGTGATTTTGAACATTATCAAAAAGTGGCACCGTTGCTGGGGAATACGGCTAATATTAGATTCATTGCTTGTATTTGACTTTTTGTTGTTATTTCCTAAATTACATTTTATTTATATTTTTGTATATCCACAGGTTGTTGCTTGGTGAATGCCAAGTACTCGTCGGAGTAGAAACCCCCTAATTCCGTTGGATCTCAAACTTGATATAAAACTGCTAAGATGGAAAACCAAGAGCAAAGAGAAGCCGATATAGCTAAAGAAGCTAGGCAAGCCGAGCTAGCTCGGCAAGCTGCACTTCAGGATGTGGAGGATGCTCGAGATGAGATCATCAATGTTGGTTGACATGGTAGGGGCAACAGAGGACAAAGATATGCCCCTCAGTTCTTTAATGAAGATGATTTGGACGTAGATGAAGTCGAGTCAATCAGAGCCATTATACCACCCCACTGCCTGCTGGGGAAAATTTTGATGTCACTAGCACCATGATTCAGTTGTTGAACATGAAAGGGGTGTTTAGTGGTTATGCAGCTGACAATGCCAACCTGTACTTGATGAACTTCATAGGAATATGCAAGGCATACAGGTTGCCCAGAATCAGCCAAGATGCTATAAAGCTAAGACTCTTCCCCTTCTCTCTGTTTGGGGAGGCCACATTTTGGTTATCGGAGTTGCCCAACGACACCATTACCAACTGGAGGGAGCTCAAGCAAGCCTTCTTAGAGATATTCTTTCCACCCTCCATTATGCAGCAGCTTGAGGATAAGATCTACAATTTCTGAAAATTTAAAATTGAGGCACTTCATGAGACCTAGTTGAGGTTCAAAAAGAAGTTGACCAAGTTCGCGAACCATAAAATCCCTGATGATAGTCTATCGGAGATTTTCTATAGATCGTTGAACAATAGTACAAAAGCAGTAACAGACACAGTGGAGGGAGGAGCACTGATGAGTCACATATGGGAGCAATCCACTACTATTGTTGACAGGGTGACAAAAACAAATAGAGCATGGTACACCGGGGAAGCAGACACAGCGGCCAGTACATATGTTGTTGGTTTGACTACATACCAACATAGGAAAGAAGAAGAGCATGACTAGGAATTGCTCATATGCAGACATCATTGGATTTGTTTACTAAGCACATCATGGGAGATGGAGCCAGAAAGGTGAACGCAGTTAGGACACAGGGACAAGAGCCAGGGCAGGACCACTCAAATTCCAAGAAGGAGTCAAACTTCTGGGACAACTAGGTGGCAAGTTTCTGAGCCGACGCCCAAGGGTCTAGACAAGATACTTGGTGCCAAGGTTCTAGAAACAAAGGTCAGAACCAATATAGAGACAACTATAATCGAAATGGGTACAGAGATTGAAGCCGAGGTCATGAGCATGAGGGAGACTGGAGAAGGAATGATGGTCATCGCAAAGACCGAGCTGGATTATACGTGCCTGCTAATGCACGTGAGGGGAAGACTAGATAGTCGAAGTTAGAGAGCATGATGGCTGAGAAGCTAAAGAAGGTGAGGTACACAAATGATCAGTTGAAAGACATCCATAGCGATATATCAAGCATGGGCCAGAGAGTAGAGTCACATGTGACGGCTATCAAGCAGATCAAACAATATCTAGGGCAACTGTCAGTATCTATGAACCTTAGGCAGAAGGGTACACTACCTAGCAACACAGTCCAAAATCCAAAGAATGATGATCACTGCATGTCTGTGATAACTAGGAGCAGAAAGACCACGGTTGACCCCCCTCTACCGGTTGTAGTTGGAAGGAAGAAAGAAAGCGTTAAAAATGATGATGATGTTGTTGAGAAGGAACACAATGAGGATGTTGAGTTGACTGAGGCCCCAAATGTCGAAAACGAGTCTAAACCTGAACAAGGAGCCATGCAAACTTACAAGGCTATTCCACGACCACAGCCACCGTTCACCTAAAGAATAAAGAAGAAGGCATAGAATGGTAAGTTTTACAAATTCTTGTCAATGCTCAAACAGTTATCTTTAAACATACCATTGGTTGAGGCGTTGGAACAGATGCCAAGATATGTCATGTTCATGAAGGACCTTGTGAAGAAGAACAGATCCGTGAGCTATTAGCCTGTTGATAATGTACACCATTGTAGTCCTATAGCTTCATGGGTCCTAGCCTAAAAGAAGGAAGATCCAGATGCCTTTACTATTCCATGCACAATTGGCGATGTTGAGTTTGCAAGGGCACTTTGTGATTTGGGAGCAAGCATCAATCTGATGCCACTAGTTGTGTTTAATCAGCTGGGATTGGGAGCCCCCACACCGACCACCATGCGGCTGCTGATGGCCGACAAAATTGTGAAAAAGCCTGTGTGGATCATGTTCGATGTGCTTTTCAAAGCTGATAGATTTATATTCCCAGCGGACTTCGTGATCCTTGATTGCAAGGTTGATGATGAGGTCCCCATCATTTTCGGGCGACCATTTCTTTCTACTGGGAGATCCATAGTAGATGTAGAGGCTGGCTACTTGAAATTCAGACTCAATAAAGAAGAGGTCATCTTCAATGTCTGCCGGTCAATGAAGCAACCGAAAGAATATAGAGTGGTCTTAGCAATAAAGGTGAATTCGAGTTCCTTAAAGTTTGAGTAGTCAAGAGATTCGTGTCATGTCGCGACGTTGAATCAGGTACTTCTTTAGAGGCAACCCAAGTGGTGGTTTGGTGAATTCTGAGTAACTGAGCCATCTACTACGTCGTGCAACAATGTTAAATCATGCACTTCTTGGGAGGCGACCTTAGTTAATTAACTAATGTGTGTTTAGTGTGCAAGGGAGACAAAAATAGGTGGCAAAAAAATTACTGAACAGGCAGGTGCTACGGTTCTCAGTATGACCCATGAGAGGGTTGTACGAGTCGCAGCACGAGTCGTGGTGAGAATCAGAGATGTACTTCAGTGCATGATTTCAGGGTGCGGTTGTTCCTATGACTCGAAACTTCATTGTACAGGTTATAGAACTCACTGTGGCTATGAACTATGTAAGGCGTGGACCACAATGAAAAGCAAAGACCTACGAGTCATACTATGAATCATACCCCTATTGAACGAATCGTAAGATGTGCGTAGGTCCACAGGTAAGTCTCTCAATTTCTCTAGTATGGGTCCAAGGGACGAGTCATAGGATCTTCCTACGACTCATGTTACGAGTCATGACGGGTCAAAAACTTTAAATTTACCCGACCCGACCCAGATTTTAAAAAATCAGCCCTAGGACCTATATAAGCCTAAACTAATCGTACTACTCTCCCACACTCTCTTAACCTAAACTTATGACTCCCTGACACCCGTAACTCATCACCAAGAAGCATTGAACAAGTCCTAGCTCAGAGATTACGTCAAAAAAACATTACTCAAACCCTAGTCTTGATCCACAGTTAACGTATCAGCACTCAAGTAAGTGTATCCCTTCAAAATTGATAGATATAACTTGTATGATTCATATAAATTTGTTAAACCCCCTGAGAGTCCTCTCATTTCTTGAAAAATTAGAAAAGGACAATGACCAGGGGCATAACTGAGCTGTGTGCGACTAGGTAGGAGCTTGCATTTTCTTAAATTGTGCATTGAATTGTTAAAAGTAGAGTCACGGGTCGTGATGAAAAAGGGAAGGAATGAGTAGTGGTAAAACTAGTTAAATGTATGCCTAGACCTGGGGAATTCTGAGTACCCAAATTTAAAATAAAACCGCTCACAAACTGAAACAAAATTGAGGCAGGGACAGGCTTTATGATCCTTCCTACTACTCGTGGTTTCATACTACGACTCGTAGAATGGCTCATTGGGACTGTCCCAGGCCACATTTGAAAATAATCACAAGGTACGAATCCTAGTGTGACTTATGGTTTACTGCTATGGGTCGTACCTGGCAGTCGTACCAAGAATTTGAAAAGGGTCAAGTCCACAAGTGACTGTATGATCCTTTCTACGACTCGTGGAATCGACTTACGGGTCGTACCATGAGTTATGGAAAAATACAAAAAAATTATTTTAAAGGGGCATCCTCATATGACTCGTGGTACGGATCGTACCTTCATGGTAAGAGTTATATCTCAGAGGCGTGACACTAACTTGAGATATTACGTGTCTCAATACGAATCGTACCTCCATGGTATGACTCATACTATTGACCCGTGATAAACTATAGAGGAATTTGTTCTTGCTTTTTTTTCTCAGATATGGAATTCTAACCCTTTTTCTCCAAAGGTACAATGATGATGAAGCGCAAAACATCAAAGGCAACTACACGGAGGACATTACTTGATGAAACCTCCGAATCTGATCAAGGGGGAAACTCCCCTAGTTGTTCATTAGAGGGGTATAGGGTCATCTCATCGGACACTGATGGGACCCGAACCACTAGGGCGAAGGCCAAAGCCCAAGCCGTGGCGGCTACTGCCATATCTGTCAATGCTCCCTAATCTGAGGAGGGAGCTAAGGAAAGAGCTTAAAAGTTGTGAAGTTGCTTTAATGAAGAAGAGGGATCCGATGAAACCCAATATGGAGATGCAAGCAATGGTGCTGGATCAGAGGTGGAGGCACCAAACACCGAATAGGAGCATACTCCGCTTAGGGATAATTGCACTATCTAGTGGAGAGTGCCAGGAGCCCAGGTGATATACGAACAGGACATTTCTCTCACCTCCAAAAACAAACCTAGGCGGAGCAATCAAGAAGAGCCATGGATCCTCACAAATTTATTGAACGAGGTGGAGGAGATGAAGCAGATATTTAGCTTCTACATCTTCGAGTGGATGGCAAGGGCCCCAGACCAATACAATCTAGAAATTGTCTGAGAGTTCTACGCCAACTCTTTGGAAACCATGGAGCAGAAGGATAAAGAGGGGCAGAAATTGAAAGATCATCCCAAGCTAGAGAGCGTCCTGGTTAGAGGCCGAGAGGTCGACATATTCGAGCATACTATTGCTCATATATTATATGGGCCCCAGTTCATACCTCCACATGCTACACCAGAATATGAATATTAGGTGGAGGTGTTGAAACAGATCAAGAAGGTGGGCTTTAAAGAGAGGAGGAAGCAAATACAGTGGTTGTTTGGCGTTATCGCTAAGGACAAAGAAGAGGCAAAGTGGGTCACTAGCACCAAGAAGGTTACAAAGAACTCCCTAAATTTCATAGCAAAGCCCGGCTGGACGTTAGTGCACTATCGGTTGGCACCGACGATTAATGACAATACCCTCAGTGAAGATAGAGAAGCTTTGGTGGCCTATATCATATCCAGATACCCCATCAACATTTCAAGGGTCATTGCAGAAGAGATGTGATATTGCGCTATAGGATTGAGCACTATTATCCCATTCTCAAGTCTCGTCTTCAGATTATACACGGAGGCAGGCATCATAGTGTGTTAGGGTGAGGAGTGCCTGATTGGAGAACAACGGATAGATAACATTGTCCTGATCCAAGATGAAATGAACTCGGTAAGTTGGGCTAGACTTTCCACCTCAGTTCCACTAACTCAGCCAGTTGGGGGTACACAGGTGAATGCCCCCACTTCACAGGAGCAAGGCGAGACACTGGCATCAAATGTCAGTTATTCAAATGCAGCTCCCAGCACTTCTGCTACACCACATAATAGCCTCCCGAGTCAGACTCCAGATGGGTACATCCTAGTGCCCCAAGAATTTCTCCAGAAGTTGTCCAAGAGACTGACCATGGCTGAAAGGAAGATCCAATCAATGATGGAGAATGTTAAGCCCTGGGTGAAGGCCGAGATTAAGACAGTTGCTAAGTCCTGACATGCCAGATTAGACGAATTTAAAAGAAGGTTTAATACACGCATGGCTGAGCAGACTGAGATGGGTAGCCTCCGTGAGGAGTTGGGGGCTCTTCGGAGCGAAGTGGCTGAGCTGTCATCACGAAAGCCGCACACATACAAAGCCCCAATCTTCCTTACCTCGATATTGACATAGATAAGGAGCTTGATCTAGTGGCCTACTGGAGTCCACGGCAGCAGGGAAAGAAAAAGGGAAAAATAGGGTCTCCGAGGTTGTTGGAGATGAGACCTCAAAGAAGAATAAGAAGACAGAGCAAAAGAGAATGCAAGCAGGCACGAGTAGAGAGACTGCAGACTCATAACGCACACTTTTCAGAGCTGCAGGACTGAGCTAGAGGAACAGGTAGCTCCACCATGGACAAAACAGCGCTTCCCAATGGCAGGGATCCTTTGAGAGAGCCACATTTAGCCCCGACCATTCAAGAGGTCATAGAGACAGCATAGACTACTGAGGGGCTTACCACTCCCCCTATTGACCCACCAGTGAGTGCGTTGGCGGTACGATTGCCGCGGAGATACCTCCTCCGTAGGATGACAGAAGTGCTTAGTGCACTGCAGGTATGTTCCCTTCCCTCTTTGTTTACATTTTATGATTCGGGGGTGAAGCACACTTTTTAAAAAAAAGGGAGGGGTGTACTTGTTTTTGGGTTTTTGATTCATCCAAGGGTTTTGGTTGTCGTATTTATTTTTCCTCGGGCATGCTACTAGTAGAACCAGCATGTTTAGGATTTTATTTTTTGATTTTTTTTAATTAGAAAGTAACTTAGGAGTACTCAGCCAATAAAGTGCACTACTTTTGATATTTTTAAAAATTGACCCTGTTTAAAAAAAATTGATGATTAGCTGTGTACTTGTGATTGTATTCATGATTTCTGTGGATCTTTTTATGTCATTTAGTATATTAGAATGTGTAGTTTTTGTTAAGCCATGAATAAACTGGACAGGTAGAGTGAATGAAAATCAAATACCATGACTGAGTGAGGTCTGATACTTAGTTCAATACTGTGTAGAGGATCTAGAACTTGCCCGGTTGGTCTTTGCATAGGTTTTAGAATGGTTGGTTAGGAAAGGATCATAGTTCGTTCTTGTTTGGCCCATTTTTAGATTAAATAACCCTACTGAAATCATATGATTTCCTTGATCCAAATTTGTTAGCCTTAAATAGACCATTTTTGTTTGATTAACCAATTAACCGTACCTAATATTTTTTATGATGAACCAGTTTTGTCCCTGGTCCCTTCTTGGACATTCTGAACCTCAACATAGGCAAAATGCCTAAGTTAAGGGTGGCTAGAGTAGGGGTGCATAAAGATTGGAAAGGTGAAAAACGAAGAGAAAAGAAAAAAGGTGAAAAATGAGGTGTGGTGTGACAAAAGAAAAAGGAAAAGAAAGAAAAATTGGAAAAAAAAATACAAAAAGAGAAAGATGTATGAAAGTTTGAAAAAACACATGACTCTCATACAAGTGTATAAGAAAAAGGGTGAAAGGGAGGGGAAAATGAAATAAGCAAAATGTGTGAAAAAAGTGAAAAGACGGAGCCACATGAATGTAGTTCCAAGGAGGGGTTTAGTCACTCAAAAGATTCCATATCTACCATACCTATCCCAAAAGCCTACATTACAAGACAAACAAAGTCTTATAGTGATCCTAACTTCACCATCTGATAAATTGAAGCAGAGAAAATAAGGGCAAGCTTATGGTATCCGATATGTAGTATTTGTAACTTCTTTATAAGAGTGAGAGTCTCGCTTTTTCAGTCCCATGTTATACATTTTACTATATCTGTGAGTGGGGGACTTCGTTTGCTGTGAGGGTACATGGTTTATGTTTAAATTACCAGTGGTCTATGTAAAAAATATCAGTGATGACTTGATTACCTATTAATAGCTAGATGACATATCTTGATCCCTGTTTATCATGTTTTGTGGTTTCTTGTGGTGCCTATGTTGATTTGGTTCACGGGTAAAAGGTCAAAAGCTTTATGACTAATAGTACAAATTTTGTTTGATGTTGCCTGTAGTATCATAGGTTTATTTTCTAGTTAAGCGTCGTGTTTAGTTTTTATTTTTCTTTGCCTGAGGACATGCAAAAGTATTAAGTTGAGGGTGTTGATATGTTGTGAGTTTACAACACTTTCGATGCTTAAAACTGAGAAAATAGCATGGACTTAGGTATGTTTATATGAATATGAGGCACTTTCACTTTGATTTCGAGGAAAATAAGTGTTGGAGCAAAGGTGTGCAAAAGAAGCCTTAAAATGCAGAAAATCATCCAAAGTACCAGTCTTAGTAGAAGTCGTACCTTGATTGTACGAGCCGTACTGAGAACCATGATGAAAGTCAAACGGTTGAAGTGGGAAGAAGGCAACATACGACTCTCAATACAAGTCGTACCAAGATGGTTCGAGCCGTAACTGGAGTCATGGAAATTTTCAGAGAAAATTACAAAAAGGCAGACTCTTAGTATAGATGGACTCATGAATCGTGGCATCAATGTACAAACCATACCAGGAGCCATGGTGAACTTCATAAGATTCTTCAATACTTGGTAGAACTTTAGACACTACAGACAGTACTAGTCATAGGAAGAAGGTACGAGTAGCACCACAAAACTCGTGAAGAATTCCAGAGGATGTCAGAGTTCTCAGGGCCAAACCACGAAAGCATTGTACGACTCGTAAGATGAAGGTATGAGTCATACCAACCAGCCAACACTTAGCCAAATCTGCAACAGCCAAGGACTTACATAATGTAGGTATGACCCATATAATCCTGTTATAGGTCGTAGGTCCAGTCATGACACAATCGGCACCAGATATGGAAAACTCCCTATTAGCTTAGGAAAAAGTTTCTAATGTCTATATAAATAGCCTTTACATTTTATTTTAATTAGAGAAGGATAGAATTGAGTTAGTAGACATGTGAAGAATTATTTTTGTGAATTTTTATCAAGTTTTGAGGAGCAATTCAGGGGATCAAATTGTTGATTTCTTACATTATTCTTGAGGTTGTTCTTTGATAATCAAATTTGATTTTTTTCCAATTGTTGCTGTAATTATTTAATTATGTGTTTACCTAGGAATACAAATTATAATCTTATAACCATGAGAGGCTAAAACCTCCACAACTAGGGGTTGTGGGAACCATGGTGGATTAACAAACTAGGGTTGCACAAAGTGATTCAAAACCAATGCGAAAAGCTTGTTTTGTATTCTCTTCATGTTTAAATGTTTCTTAAAGGTGTACAACATTAGGACTTGCCCAAATTCTTTATTTGCTTGAACCTATAGAAGTTGATATTAGGAAAGGAGAATTACAACAACGCCTTGGTCTTTACGATCATTGTATTAACTTGAGTTATGATAGCAGGATAGTTAAATTTGGAACATATTGATAATGGTTAGTTTGAAATCTCTTATAAGACCTGACCCATTGATTGAGTATAGTCATCCAATAGGGACGAACCAGTCGATTGGATGAACCCTAGTTATCAGTTGTACAAGTAAGCATTGGGATTGATCACGTGTGTATACCCGAATAGTTATGAATCCATGGGGAACATTTAACCTAGTTGTTTTCAAATCTTGATTTAAATCAAAACTATAATCTTTATTTTAATATTGTTTTCTTTAAACCCCCGAATTTGGAGATAACTCACCAACAAGTTTAATTACCAACATTAGTCTAGATCTTACCGTATTCCCTGTGGGTTCGACCCCAACCTCTTAGTTGGGTTCTTTATTGACAATGACCGCTTCATACTTTGTCAAGAAGTGTGAGTTTGAGCATTATCAGGCACTCCGTAGTTATGATACCTAGGTTTGCCAGAACCTCAGCCAACTCAATGCTAAAAATACACATGGCTCATAATCATCATCGTGAAACATAGTTGATCTTACATGGGCTGGTCTAAATTATGAAATCATAATCATACTTGATATATGTTAAATAGCCTTGAAAATAATGCCACTAAGTTGGCCATGATACATAAACTTGGGTTTCATGAAAATCACATATACTTGAACAAATAGTGATAAATTGAATTTACAGATTCATAAGCT
Organism: Datura wrightii; assembly: GCA_035772735.1. NCBI lineage: Eukaryota > Viridiplantae > Streptophyta > Magnoliopsida > Solanales > Solanaceae > Datura > Datura wrightii. The sequence continues at coordinate 121,586,450 of JASDFA010000016.1, forward strand.
TAAAACTCATAAAATCTGTACATAATTGGGTGAAATCACCATAAACTTGAAAACATAGGTCCATGAAAGATTCTTGATGAAAACATGTATTTATAGTCATAATTCATGAATAGAAAGATGAGAGAGTTGAATTCATAAAGTGTCATGAGAATTTCACCATACTTAGGTTTAACCCTAGAATTTGCTAATTTGAACTTGAAGAATAGAGATCATGAGATTGAGTTTTAAAAAGGTAATGACGATGGAAGAATTTCTCCATTCATAACCCAACATAGTTGGGTAAATGATTTTCTTAACTTGGCTTGAATACCCAAAAGGATTTGGGAACTTGGAGGTGATGAAACCTAGTCCCTTGCCTTGAGAGGAAATCTTCAACCTATTGATGTTTCATAAGAGTGAGGATTTAGTTTAGGATAAACCCTTTAATCTAATCTTTAGAAAGCCTAAAACAGTGTCACTTAAAAGTTAAAAGCGTAGGAGCTTACCAAAATACCCCCGGACTGCTAAATTTAAAAGTTCACTAGCATAACCAATGACCAAAACAAGGGTCATTGGTCCATACAGTGTCCCATTGAATCCACTTATTGGCTCCCTCCTTCTGCACCAAATCATCCTCTAAACCTAATTTAACGACAAGAAACAACGAACGGTACAATCAAACAACGGACCATACAATCCACTCATTGGTTCTAGATGGATTTTTGCCATTTCTCATGAGTTGGATACCACGAGCTGAACCAACGGGTCATTGGTTGACCCGTACTATGGTTCGTCCAATGCCTGGTGCCATTTTTTTTACTAAACTTCTATAACTTTTTACTCCAAACTCCGACTGATACAAGGTCAGATGCGTTGGAAAGAAGACTCAAAGATCTTCAATATGATGTGTTGAATCACCCAAAAACACTTTGTAAAATAGTAGTTGTGGTCATTTGAAGTTGACCCTTGTAAGAATTAAAACTCAATCAGTAAGAAGGCTCTTAACTCAACTTTGTGCTAGAGGTTCCTTATGACATAAATTTGTATCCAATGAACTTCTCACACTTAAGAATTGAATCCTAACAACTAGTTTCTATAAAATTCATTGATCTCAGGTCTTTCCACATACCTAGAATGATTTCAAACTTAGCCCAAAAGTCTGAGGTGTTACAATATCTTAACTCACGACTGAAACAACAATTCTCACCATTATACCATAGACCTTTTGCTTAGTTCCATCTCTGGAGTCTTGGGTCTAGTCTTAGGGATTTTTGGGTTGTTACACAAACACAAACTTAGTCTCAAATTTATCAATTTTAAGCATATTATCAAGTCGTGCTAGGAGAAAAGAAAAGAAGAATATATGTTCTAGGATCTCAAGTAAAATGCTACTATGGGCTGAATCTTTGTAATTTTTCTGGATCCGATGCTTCATCAGCATCAGTACCTCCGAATGCTCATGAACACCAATAAAGAATCTTGATGAGTAAGTGATAAAATTAATTCTTGCAATGACAAAACTTCCTATGTTCGTTGAGCAAGTATGTGGATTAATTTCTTCACCATTGAATCAATCAAATATGTCTCTTACCAACTATCTATTAAATGCGGCACCTATAGTTCATGTTGCTCCTGCTACTTCTAACATTGATAATGTTCATGCATCAAGTTCTCATGATGATCATAACTCTCCAGCCTCACATTAGTTAGCCTATCTTGTTCATACTTTCTTGTCATGTTTTGGGAAGTTTTGTACCTAATGATACAATTATATGCATTATGCTGTACATATTTTGGACCATGTTGTATATTAATTTATATGAATATCAGTTATTTTGAATTAAGTGTATTTAATAATTTTCATGTAATATGCTTGAGCATGGTATATTTAAATAAATAAATGAAGTTATAACATGCGACTGATTTGCAAAAAATATTTTCTATAGCTAAAATATGTCGACAAATATTTTATGTAGCTAAAATTAATATGTCAAGTAAAATCTTGTGATGGATTTGTGATAAAATATTTTTGTCTCTATCGTAGGCAAATTAAGTTGTAAAACGATAGCGATGGAATAGTGATAGATGCTTTTGTTGCTAATAAGAACCAACAATGAATTTGGTGTTAAGTTTTAGGGAAAACATAATTAAACTAGTGACAGTTATTTCTGCTGCTAAATTTGGCAAGGGATATATTTTGTCAATAGTATGTATATCACGATCTAAGTTTACACCCTGAACACAACACAGTACTTAGGATCAGAAGTGACCCCAAGCAAACCCATGGAAAAGCATAATTCTATTAAGACTGATCTACTATAAAGTAACATTAAGCAAAAGAATAATTAACATAATGAAACACCTGGTACTAAGTGCAAAGTAATCTGAGTAAGTGAATACATATGAAATCTGATATTAAAAGACCAAACTGACATAGTAACTGACTATCTGTCTGAAAGCCTTTACTCGTAAGATGAGTTGCTGGAACAAAACCCCAGCTAACTTTAAATTCTGAACTAAAGTTGAAACAATAAAGCTGAAAATGAAAACTCCAGCCCTCGAAAGATAAGGACTCACCACTTGTCAAATGCTGGAATTCGTCGGTAGAAACTAGTTGTGGTGTTGAGGCTAGGTATATGATCCTATATCATAAAATTATATAGAACATAGAAATATGCTATCAGAACTTTGAATTTATTATGTAAGATGTAAATAACACAGATGTACCAGTAACTCATAACTGAACTAAAGTAGCATGCAAAGACCCTCTCCGAAAACGTAAATACAATAAATCATCTGACTTTTGTGAAAAAACTATAAGAACTGATAAACTGAGTTAGGGTCATAAGCATATACTATACACTAATAGAATGTACTGTACTGAGGACTCTGTATATACTGTACTGAGGGAGAGCCTATAACCGATATATAACCATGAGAGCCAGACATAGAGTTCGATATATACACCCCGTCGAAGAGAGCCCACTGTACCTTGCCAAGGTATAGTGGCTGAGCTATATTATCACTATCTGGGGCCCATTCGAGCTAATAACCTATGGTGTCACGTAGTTCTAGGAACCTAGATACACTGAACCCCGGTTTGCTCGGTGCTAAGTGCTACTCCTACTAGACTAATTATATCTAACTATGCTGATAGCTCAAAACTGATGTCCTAAGACTAAGTTGGAACTACTTATCTAAAAGTGTTCTGAGAGTCTAAGGACCTAAAAGAAACTATGCTCTAAGACTTGTCAGAGCTGCTTTATCTAAAAGTGTCTTGACAGTTTAAAGAACAACGTACATGCTGATAAACTTATACTACTGAATATACTGATTACTGACAATATTACTATGAATGAGCATACTGGAGATGATAAAAATTAATATAAAGCACATTTGCAAACTTCTATGAGAAAGTCATATGTATGTGACAGTTTATGTTATTTTAAAACATTGCTAGTTTTATAAGTACACTTCTATGAAAATCATTCCAAGTCCAAGTTCAAGTCAGACATATTGTATAGCTGCAATTTCTATCATAAGTATTTGATAATTCTAATCATGCAAGCCTAACATCATAGAGAAAGTAAGGAAAATTCAACAGTCGGAAGAAAATCCCTATATCATGATTTCTAGAAATACTTTGTGGCTAGGGTTTGATGAAACTTTTGGGACAAAAGGGTAAAAGGAATACCCCAGCTAAATACCCACATACCTTGAGAAGAAATTCCTAAGAAGATCTCTTGATATCTACTGCACTTTGAATGGAACCCTAGCTTAGATCTGAGGAGATTCTCTAACTTCTACACACTAATCTTGTAGGCTTGGGAGAGAAAATGAGAGTAGATCATTGAGCAACTCCCTTAATTCCCCTCTAACCGCACCCCAAAAGACGTAGTTTGGGAGTTAAAATAGTAGAAAGTAACAAAAATGCCCCTAAGAAGAAGTTTGAAAAACTGCCTATAATCGATTCAACGGTTCACACAACAAGTCATTGGTTATGACCACGACTCGTTAGGACTAATCATTGGGCCTGGGCCTAAAAATTCTAGTTACTGGACATGACCAATGGACAGGAACAATGACTTGTTAGATAGGACAACGAGTCATTAGTTCCACTCGGTGTTATTGGAAGAGCGTTAAACTGTTTCTGGATATTCCCTATCGGATGGAGAAAATGTCCCGTTATCTAAAACAACGAGTCGTTGTATCCATCCATTGTCATTGGAAGAAAGTTTAGCATTTTCTGGATTCATCCAATGGCTCCATAGGACGAGTCATTATACCAAATAATGATGCGTCATTTGGCTCATTGTTTGAAAGAAAGATTTGATAGGTTTTTGGACTGCTATCAATGGATAAAACAACCACTCATTACATGTAGCAAAGGGTTGTTGTATTGCTTGTTGACTCTGGGGATGGAATCTACAGAGGCTAACAATGACTCAGACAACGGACCATCGTTATTGATAATGTCTCGTTGGTTGAGTCATTCTAAGAAAATATTTTCTGGTTTTTTCATTCAAAATCTAGATTTGGTCTAAGGAACTTCTGGGGTGCTACAATATCTCCCCCTTGGGTACATTTGTCCTTGAATGAAGGCTAAGTAAGCTAAAAGACTAGGGAAAGAGCTGCAATCCCGAATTGGAGACTATAAACTAATTACTAAAGGAGTGACTGCCTTTGAACTGAGATAGACATATAACTGAGTTATGCAACTAGAGTGCACCACTAACACATGTATAGAGCTATGAGTACGGAGTTGAAGGGCGTACTGAGGAGGAATTTAGTACCTGATGCTGAAGCTGAGCTGGAAGGGAATAGGTGAGGGTATTTAGCCATCATATCTATTTCTACTTCCCATGTAGCTCCCTCAACTAGCTGGTTCCTCCACAAAACCTTTACTGAAGCAACTTCCTTGTTCCTTAGCTTACAAACCTGATGCTCTGGGATCTAAACTGGAACCTCTTTGTAAGAAAGACTGTCCTTTACACCAATGCTCTCTAGAGGCACTATTGAGGTTGAATCACTAATGCATTTCATCAACAAGGACACATGGAAGGCTGGATGCACCGATGTTAACTCCACCATAGGCAAATCCAACTCATAAGCCACATTGCCAATGCGTTTTTGGATTCCTTTCTTCCCGAGCCTCATCATACCTTTCATAGGAAAATTTTTCAAATATACCCAGTCATGTACATCATACTCTAACTCTCTTCTCCTTATATCAACATATGATTTCTGTCGGCTTTAAGTTGTTTTCAGCCATTCCCTAATAAGATGAACCTTATGCATAGCCTCATGTATCGAATCAGGTCCTATTAAGGTAGCTTCACCAATCTCAAACCACCATATAGGAGATCTTCACCTTGCTACCATATAATGCCTCGAACAAAGCCATCTGAATACTGGAGTAGAGTTGTTATTGTATGAAAACTCGATGAGAGGTAGCTGATCATCCCAACTGCCCTTGAAATCGATCATGCAAGCCCTCAACATATACTACAGAGTATGAATAGTCCGCTCAGCCTTGCCATCTATCTATGCGTGAAAAGTTATGCTAAGCTTGACCTGAGTACCAAGTCCTTTCTGAAATGACTTTTAGAAGTGCGACGTGAACTGAGTACCCCTATCTGAAATGATGGAAAAGGGAACTCCATGTACTCTAACTAACTCCCAGATATACAGTCTAGCATAGTCCCATGCTGAGTCTCTGGTCTTAATTGGTAGGAAATGTGCTGACTTAGTCATCTGGTCTACAACCACCAAAATTGAGTTATGTTTTCGGCGCGTATGAGGTAGGCCTATATTAAAGTCCATGTTCACTTCTTTCCACTTCCAAGTAGGAATGCTAATATCCTGAGTCATACTCAGATGTTCAACCTTGACCTGTTGGCAATTTGGACACCTAGTCACAAATTCTGCTATAACCTTCTTCATGCCATTCCACCAGTAGACTTCCCGTAGATCACGGTATATCTTGGTGGAACCTAGGTGGATAGAGTACCTGGTGCTGTGAGCTTCCATTAGTATCTGCTTCCTAAAACCGTCTAAATCGGGAACACAGAACCAGCCCTAATAATGGAGCGCACCATCTCCCCCTTTGGAGAAAGCTTCCACCTCTTTCCTTAGGAATGTTTTATTCATCTTAAGTAGGTCTTCATCCTTCTTTGACTTAACCTCCACAACCAGGGAGGATTATGACCCACTCCGGACTACAACTCCACCTTCTACTGAATCAACCAACTAGAACCCTAACTGAGTCAGTCGGTGAATATTATTTTCCAGTTCCTTTTTATGCTCCTCAACATGAGCAACACTTCCCATAGACATATACTAAGGGAATCCGCTACTACATTGGCCTTGCCTGGGTGATACAACATACTCATGTCATAATCCTTTGCTAATTCTAGCCATCTCCTCTGACGCAGATTCAGGTCCTTCCGACTTAACACATACTATAGGCTCTTGTGGTCAGTAAAAACATCCACATGAAACTGATAAAAGTAGTGCCTCCAAATCTTCAAAGAAAACACTACCATTGCCAGTTAAATATCATGAGTCGGATAATTCTTCTCATGAACCTTGAGTTGTTTGGAGGCATAAGCTATTACCATACCATGCTACATCAAAACACAACCAAGGTCAACTCTGGAGGCATGACAATAGATCAAAAACCCATCTGAACCTTCTGGAAGAGTTCTTGTCAGAATTAGGGTTGTAGTGAGTTGAGTCTTCAACTTCTGAAAGCTCTTCTCACATGCATTAGACTACTAAAACTTCACCTTCCTTTGAGTTAGTCTTGTCAAAGGAGAAGCAATGGACGAGAACCCTTCTAAGAATTGTCTGTAATAACTAGCTATGCCCAAGAAACTCCTGATATCTATCGAAGAAGTGGATCTTGGCCAGTCCTTGACTGCCACTATCTTTTGAGGAACCACCGGTATACCCTTACTAGAGACCACATGACAGAGGAATGCAACTGATTTCAGCCAAAATTCGCACTTGCTAAATTTAGCGAATAACTGGTGGTCCCTGAGAGTCTGCAACACTATCCTTAGATGGTCTGCATGCTCCTCCTCTATTCTAGAGTAAACAAGAATATCTTCTATAAAGACAATAACGAACATGTCCAGGTACGGCTTGAATATCCTGTTCATTAGATTCATAAAAGTTGTTGGAGAATTGGTTAGTCTAAAAGACATAACTACAAATTATCGAGTTCTGAAGGTTGTTTTCAGAATGTCATATTCTCTGACCCTGAGCTGGTAGTATCCTGATTTAGGATCTACCTTGGAAAAACAACAAGCTCCCTGAAGTTGATCAAACAAGTCATCAATCCTGGGTAGCAGATACCTGTTCTTGACTGTGACCTTGTTCAGCTGACGGTAGTCTATGCACATTCTGAGTGTACCGCCTTTTTTCACACGAATAAGATTGGGGCACCCCATAGAGAGATGTTGGGTTTGATGAAGCCCTTATCTAGAAGGTCTTTTAGTTGTTCCTTTAATTCCTTAAGCTCAACTAGATACAATCTATAAAGAGGAATTGAGATAGGCTGGGTATCTGGAAGAAGGTCTATGCCGAAGTCAATTTTCCGCTCGAGAGGGACTCTAGGAAGATCTTCGGGAAACACATTGGGGAACTAATTTACGACTAAAACTGACTAAAGTGTTAGGGTCTCAAGCTATAATATTTGTCCCTAACAAATGATAGATGTACCTCTTAGTGATCATTTTCCTTGCCTTAAGGTATGAACTGAACCAACCCTTAGGCGCTGAAGTACTACCCTTCCTCTCTAGGACTGCTTTGTTAGGAAACTGGAATCTAACAACTTTGGTTCTATAGTCAACTGAGGCATAGAAAGAATGTAACTAGTCCATGCAAAGAATAAGGTCGAAGTCGACCATATCTAAATCTACTAGATCAACTGTGGTGTTTTTTTTTTGTAACACTATGACCGGACAATACCTATACACCTGATTAGCGCTAACTGACTCACCAACTGGAGTAGAGACTAGAAACATCTCTGAGAGAATTTTTGGGCTAATTTAAAACTGGATAGCAATGTAAGGAGTCACGAAATAAAGTATGGCTCTTGGATCTAATAAAACATACACATCTATCTGAAAGAGATGTAACATACCAGCCACTACGTCAGGTGAGTTCTCTGGGTACTTATGGGAGGATAAAGTATAGAAGCGGTTCTGGTGTTGACTGCCACCTGTACTTGAGGTATTACCCTGCTAAACTAAACGACTTGATGAAGCTGCAAATACAGTGGACTGGGCCTTTCCTTGTGTTGTTGACGGCTAATCTCTCAATTTGTGACCTAATTGGCCACAACCAAAATAACCTTCCTTGCCCAAACGGCATTCACTCGAATTCTTCTTACCACACTTCGAACATACTAGAAAAGTGTGGTTGCTAGAGATATGGTTCTGAGATTGGGAGCCTGATGCTCAACCCCCCAGATCTTTGCGGGGCCTAGAAGAAGGAGCACTGGTTGATGAGGGTGCTAGAGGTCTTTGTTGTTGCTGGGTGTGACTACCATCACCCCACCTCTACTAGGATTACTCAAACTGGCCTATCTTTTCCTGCTTACTCTCCCTTTCTATCTCCTTCAATTTCTCTGCCTTGATCTATTGTGCATGAATAATGAGCCTGGAGATGCGTTCATAAGCATGGCAATCCTACACTCCTTGACTATCAGGTTTGAAACTCCACTCACAAACTTGAGCATGCGAGCCCTTGGCTCTGCAATAGTTTTTGCAGCATACTTTAGCAGTTGAATGAACTTTAAGGCATACTCTGTACCATCATGTCGTTTTGCCTCTAATTCACAAACTCGGCAGCCTTAGCTTCCCTTAACTCTCGAGGAAAGAATTTGTCCAGGAACGCCTTCACAAACTCATCCCATTCCACCGGACCTACACCATTCCGCCTTCCCCCTTTCAACTACTTATACCAAATTTGAGCCACTCCTTTTAATTGAGAAGAGCTAGATCTGAACTTCCTACAGAAGTAACACCCATGATTTGGGTGATCTTCTGCACCTCGTCAATGAAATCCCCATTATTTTGGTGATCTTCTGCACCTCGTCAATGAACTCCTGCGGGTCCTCATCAACCTTAAACCCATGAACTGCTGTGGGATTCATCCGAGTAGAATCTCAAACTCTAGTAGCAATTGTATACCCATTAGTATTGATTGGTATGACCTGTTGGTTGGCCTGATTGGTCATTGCCTGAGCTAGTATTTAAATGGCAACCCGGAACTCTGCATGTGACACTTTGTCACTTTGAAGGGTTGCGGGAGCTAGTGGGGCTGGCTGGTTAGAATTGTTGTTCCTCCTTCGGTTTCCTCTTTTGGGAGACATTGTTAACTAAAAAGAGTAGAGCATGAGTTAGGAGGACATTTTTGAGATCAAACTCTATGCATGATAAGAATCATGAAGAAAGGGAATTTTCCTAAAAAGGCCTCGTAACCTCCGCCTCATAAGTGTGGCGCGTTTCACACCCATGAAACGGACTCCACTTGACTCTTCTTTTAGACTACCTAGGACACTCTAAACCTGATGCTCTGCTACCAAGTTTATCACGATCTGAGTTTACACCCTGGACGCGACATGGTACTTAGGATCATAAGTGACCCCAAGCAAATCCATAGAAAAGCATAATTCTATTAAGACTGATCTACTATAGAATAACATTAAGAGGAAGGATAACTGACATAGTGAAACACCTTGTTCTAAGTACAAAGTAATCTAAGTAAGTGAATACATATAAAATCTGATATTAAAACACCAAACTGACATAGTAACAAACTATTTATCTGAAAGCCTCTACTAGTAAGATGAGTTGTTGGGACAAGCCCCCAACTAACTCTAATGTCTGAAATAAAGCTGAAACATTAGAGATGAATATGAAATCTCCGGCCCTCGGAAGATGAGGACTCACACTTGCCAGATGCTGGAAATCGCCGGGACAAACTACCTATAATGTTGAGGCTAGGTACCTGAGCCTATATCATAAAAAGATATAGCACATAGAAATATGCGATCAGTACTTTGAATGTACTTAGCATGTGAGATGTAAATAACACAGACGTACTAGTAACTCATAGCTGAACTGAAGTAGCAAGCAGAGACCCTATCTGAAAATCTAAATACAGTAAATTGTCTGACATCTATGGAAAACTTTAAGAACTGATAAAATGAGTTAGGGTCTGATAACACTCAAACTATACCTCCTACCGAGTTATGAAGTGGATGTTGTCAATAAAGAACCCAACTAGAGGTTGGGGTCGATCCCACAAAAATACGGAAGCATATAGAAGAATGCTAGTTCTTAAGCTTTTTAGTCAATTATTTCCTAAGGGGGGGGATTTTGTAAAATTAATAAGTAACAATGTTGAAAAATTAATTGTTGTTTCCAAATTAATGCAACTAACTAGGGTAAGTGTTCCCCATGGATCCTTAACTACTTTGGATTTTACACTAGTGATCTATCCCAATACTTTACTGGTAGAACTGATAACATATGTTTATCCAAATGACTGGTTCGTCCCTATTGGATAACTATACTCAATCATCGGGTCAGGTCCCATGACCGATTTCAATTTAACCATTATCAATTTTTTCCAAATTTAACTACCCTGTGACCACATCTCAAGTTAATACAATGATCATCAAGATCAAGGCTTTGTTATAATTCTTTTTTCCTAATCTCTACCTCTCTAGGCTCAAGCAAGTAAAAAATTCAGGCATGTCCTAACATTGTGCATCGTTAAAAAAAATTAAATATGAAGAGAATACAATACAAGCGTTTAGTATTGGTTTAAAATCACGTTGTGCAAACCCTAATTTGTTAATTCACCATGGTTCCCACAATCCTAGTTATGGTAGTTTTAGCCTATCATATTTATAAGTAAATTAAGGGCATTCATAAAAAGACACAAATTATTACTTACAACAATGATTGGAAGAACCTTCACTTGATTAATGCAAAAATTCATAAGAACAACTTTACAATGGTATCTTAAATATGTCTTCTAAAACATCTCAAAAATTACTCTAAAAACTTGTTGTAAAGCTCCAACTTCTAGACTTCAAAACTTGGCTATTACATGAAAATAAAAGGGTATTTATAGTAGTAAATTTATGTTTTCCTTGTTCCTTGATGAATTTGACTTGGAAATTAAAGTTCCTTTTCCTATTTGAAGTGGGAGATCCATTTTTGGGCGTTGAAACCTCCTTGCCGCGTCACCTCATGCCACTGTCGCGTCCAGTGTGGCATCACACCTGCAAATACGTAGGGGTTGGGCCGTGTCGCACCTGCCAATGCACAAGAATAAGGCCATGTCGCGCTTGCCCACAGGCAGTAGTAAGGGCACCTCGTGCCTGGCCTAGTGCTGATGATGCTGCCGCAAGGCCTGTAGCGCTGGTGTAGCTCTGCTTCGCGTGACCTGTAGCGCCAATGGCCTGGCGCCTCGCACTGCTAGTCGTGCGGCGTGGTATTGCACTATTTTTTTTCTTTAATTCTTGCTTAGTTCATTCCTTCTTCTTCAACTTCAATACAAATGTCTCAAATACACCCAAATCCATCACTTTTATCCCTGAAAATATCTAATCACATGTGTTAGCTAATTTCACAAATATATAACATAAACACACGCAAACACACATAATTGGTTCTCAAAACATAGTAAAGTACAGGTGAAATATGTCTATGAAGTGCGTAAATATGCCCTTCCTCAGGTTCATAAGCATATCTTGAAAATTGATAGAGTGTACTGGACTAAGGACTCTGGCTATACGGTACTGTGGGAGAGCCTATATATGACATATAACTAGGTGAGCTAGACGTGGAGTTTGATATATACACCCCATCACAAAGAGTCCATTGTACCTTGCCAAGGTATAGTAGTTGAGCTATGTGATCACTATTTGGGGCCCATTTAGGCTAATAACCTACGGTGGCATGTAGTTTTGAGAACTTGGATACGCTGAACCCCGGTCCACTCAATGGTAAGTACTACTCCCATTGAAAACCTAATTATATCTAACCATATTGATAGCTCAAAGCTGATGTCCTAAGACTAAGTCAAAACTTCTTATCTGGAAGAGTTCTAAGAGTCTAAGGACCTAAAAGAAACTGTGTTCTCAGACTTGTTAGAGTTGCTTTATTTGAAAGTGTCATGACAGTCTAAAGAACAACGAACATGCTGATAAACTAATACTAATGAATATACTGAGCACTAACAATATTACTACAAATGAGCATACTTGAGATGATGAAAATTATGATAAAGCCCTTTTGCACACCTCTACGAGAAAGTCATATATATGTGACAATTCATGCTATTTTAAAACATTTCTAGTTTAATAAGTACACTTCTATGAAAAATCATGCCAAGTCCATGTTCAAGTGAGACATATTGTATAGATCCAATTACTGTCATAAGTATTTAAAGATTCTAATCATGCAAGCATGACATTATAGAGAAAGTAAGGAAAATTCAACTGTCGGAAGAAAATCCCTAGATCATGATTTCTAGAAATAAGTTGTGGCTAGGGTTTGCAGAAACTTTGGGACATAAGGTTGAAAGGAATACCCTCGCTAAATCCCCACATTTTTGGAGAATAAATATCTAAGAAGAGCTCTTGAAATCTGTTGCACTTTGAATGGAACCCTAGCTTAGACTTAAGGAGATTCTTTGACTTCTATGCACTGATCCTGTAGGCTTGGGAGAGAAAATGAGAGGAGATCGTCGAGTAACTCCCTTAATTCCCCTCTAATCACACCCAAAATGACATAGTTTAGGAGTTAAAATAGCGAGGAATTACGAAAATGCCCCTGAGAAGAAGTATGAAAAACTGCCTGTACCGACTCAACAGATCGCACAACGAGTCGTTAGTTGTGACCACGACTCGTTAGGACCAGTCTTTGGTCCTGGGTCTGAAAATTCCAATTACTAGACTTGACCAATGGATAGGAACAACGACTCGTTAGATGGGACAATGAGTCATTGGTTCCAGTCATTGTTATTGGAAGAGTTTTAAATAATTTCTAGATATCCCCCAATGGACGGACAGAATGAACCATTATTTGAAACAACGGGTCGTTGTTTCCATCCATTGTCACTAAGGGAAATTTTAGCATTTTCTAGATTCGTTCTATGGCTCCATAGGACGAGTCGTTACACGAAACAATGACTCATCATCTGGCTCGTTGTTTAAAAAAAGATTTGACAAATTTTTGGACTACTACCAATGGATAAAACAACCACTTGTTACTTGCAGCAACAGGTCATTGTATTGCTCGTTGAATCTGGGGAAGGAATTTGCAGAGGCTGACAATAATTTAGACAACAAGTCGTAGTTACTGACAATGACTCATTGGTTGAGTTGTTGTCACGACCCGAACGTACACCCGGATAGTAGACACGGGACAAGGGACCCCAAGAGACCCCAATTCGACCCATGGCACATGCATACATCTAATCTCATTAAAATAAGCGGAATGCTAAGTATAAAAAATAGCAAAAATATAACCATAGCATAACATCAGAAAATACTAGACGTACACGTAGGTTGGGTACTACATACTTGTCTAAAAGCCTCTACTACATACGATGGATTGAAGGGACAACATCCCCAACTAACCCAAACAGTACTAAAACACAAGATAACATAAAAGTCTATCAAACGACCCTCGGAACATAAGGACTCACTAATAAGATGAGATGTACTAAGGATGAGGATGAGCCTGAGATCCGGACCCTGTATCATGAAATGATAAAACATAGAAAGTATGTGGTTAGTACGTGGAATGTATCGAGTTTTCAAGGTAAGTAAAAAACGGACATTAAAGTAAAATAAACTCATAAATAAACATAGAAGGAGAACATCATGCTTGTATCATAAACTTCATAAGAAAACATAAGGCTCAAGGCTTTCAAACCATTCATAAATAATTCATTATCATAATCGTATGTAAACTTAATCTAAACATAACTTGATCCAATAACACAAATATAAAAATGCATAAAACATGCGGAACAATGGGAGGAATCGTCATAACCGACACCATCATGGTAGAGCCTTTCATGATGCCCAAACTATCTCGCTCAAGTGGGTAGCGCCGTCCCTGGCTTGCCAGGAGAGGGTCGTGCATTAGGCGTGATATCACATTTTAGGGGATCATTATCAATACATCATATCATTAGAAACCCACGGCGGCACATGGTTATGAGACACCAGCGTAGTCCTTTGAACGCCGAGCTGCTCGGTGCAAGACACAACTTCCAAAAACATGCATATAGGATCATACGTAAATCAATAACATCATGCATTAAGATTCATTAGCTAAAAGATAACATTTATCATCATTGATCCCCTTTAAAACATGCTTAGCCAAGAATCAAAGGCCCTTTTCATCGGCCGCATCATAACTTAATAAATCATGTAATCCGTTTCAGAAATCGTAAATCATTCATCAACATGTGGGCATTGCCCAATACTTCAACATACTCAATTCTTCCAAAATATGCTCATAAACATGGGTAACTTGAATTCATGCTTTTCCATCATAAATAAATCTCAAAATATTGAATATTCATCGTAAATCATAACTTTCATGAACTTTCATCAATGGGCATTTTATATTTAAAAAGCTTGAAATATGATTTTAAAGAAAGTAATATAAAACCTGCCTATCATTCATAATTCAATAATTAAAACTCAATTAAATTATACCCATAAAGAGAAATCACATTTTCATGCATTTGGGTAAAACCCTATAGACTTGAATAGGAGAATTCATAATTTAAAACAGAATTTGGGGCATGGATGTGAAAGGATTCAGCCATTCTAAACGCTACATACCTGGGAATGGATTGATCTCGAAGTTCCTTGAATACCAAAAAAAATTGATGGAAACTTGAAGAATTTGAGGAAGAACCCTTAAATCACCCTCTACTCCCCTCTCTAACTCTTGCATGCATAAATAATGCTTAACATGGAGTAATCCTCCTTAAAAGACCCTATTCCAACCTTAAAACGATATAGTTTAGACCTTAGGAGTTTAGAAAATTATGAGAAGGCAATTACTAATTCGCAGGAAATAACTGCCAGGTAACCCTAACGGGTAACCTAACGACTCGTCAGGACAGGCAACAACTCTTCATGTCAATCGTCAAGTACACTTCCTCATCCTCAGTTAAATTCCCAGAGGCTTTCTCATGACCCACCTCACGAGTCGTTGGGACTAATAATGACTCATGGGATTCCATCCGTTAGGTACACTGATTAGCCCTCCTAATTAATCCTCAACCTCATCTCACGGTTGACCTGACGACTTGTAGGGTCTCCTCATCCCATTCCAGCCTTCCCACGAGTCACCTGACGACTTGTAGGGTCTCCTCATCCCATTCCAGCCTTCCCACGAGTCACCTGACGACTTGTAGGGTCTCCTCATGAGTCGTCTAACGACTCGTCCTGCACTGCTGCAATATTTTTCT
This sequence comes from Datura wrightii, assembly GCA_035772735.1. NCBI lineage: Eukaryota > Viridiplantae > Streptophyta > Magnoliopsida > Solanales > Solanaceae > Datura > Datura wrightii. The sequence goes on from JASDFA010000016.1 coordinate 121,601,954, forward strand.
CCAATTTTCCCCATTTGACACCCAGGTCTGATCCCTTGTTTCCCGAGGTATAACAATATCTCTCCCTTGGGAACATTCATCCTCGAAAGATAGAAACATGTAGAAAACTCAGAAACAAGCTATCACCATATGCACATTTTGACCATTTAAGCCAAAAACTGACGGAATGACTACCTCCGCCAAGAACTACATAGCAGAATTGAATTCAGACATCACATACATATATCATATCATAAAACAAACTTGTACGCATGAACTGAACATGAAAAGCTAATTAGAGGTTTAGGGAAAAACTAATACCTCAAGCGAAAACTGAGCCGGTAGAGAACAGGTGTGGGTATCTAACCATCATATTTGCTTCATCTTCCCACGTAGCTCCTTCAACATGCTGATTTCTCCATAATACTTTAACTGAAGCTACTTCTTTGTTCTCATCCTCCGAACTTGATGATCCAAGATCTCCACTAGAATTTCTTCATAGCTGAGGCTATAATTTACACCAACGCTGTCTACTGAGACTACTAAAGTTGGATCGCCCAAGCACTTTTTCAAGAGCGATACATGAAACACAGGATGAACTGAAGCTAACTCTGAAGGCAAGTCCATCTTATTTGCCACCTTACCAACTCTCCTCATAACCCGGTAAGGACTAACATATCGGGGACTGATTTTCCCTTTCCTTCCAAACTGTTTGACTCCCTTCGTAGGAGATACCATTAGAAATACCCGGTCGTCCACATCAAACTCCAAATCTCTTCTCCTCAGGTCAGCGTATTATTTCTGATGGCTCTGAGAGGTCTTCAGCCTGTCCCTTATCAACTAAACTTTCACCATCGCCTCATGAACTGATCTGGCCCTATCATAGCTGCTTCACAAACCTCAAATCATCCGATGGGAGATCTATACCTTCGCCCGTAAAGAGCCTCGAACGATACCATTTGGATACTGGAGTGATAGATGTTATTATAAAAAAACTTGATTAAGGGAAAATGATCATCCCAACTACCTTTAAAATCCATGACACATGCCCTCAACATGTCCTCAAGAGTCTGGATTGTCCGTTCTGCCTGGCCATCCATTTGCAGATTGAATGCGGTGTTAAGCTTAACCTGAGTCCCAAGCCCCTTTTGGAAAGACCGCCAAAATTGGTTGGTAAATTGAGTACCTCGGTCTGAAATAATTGACAAGGGCACTCCATGAAGTCGAACCAACTACGAAATGTACAATTTGGCATAATCATCCGCTGAATCCGTGGTCTTGAAGCGGCAGGAAGTGTGCAGCCTTAGTTAACCTGTCTACCACTACCCAAATGGAGTCATAGTGTCGGCGAGTACGAGGTAGGCCTGTAACGAAATCCATGTTAATTTCTTCCCACTTCCAAGTGGGGATGTTGATATCCTGAAGTATGCCTCCCGGCCTTTGATGTTCGACCTTCACTTGCTGACACTTTGGACACTTGGCTACAAACTCCGCAATATCCTTCTTCATACCATCCCACCAATAGATTTCCCGCAAGTCCTGATACATCTTTGTGGATCCTGGGTGAATGGAATATCTGGTACTATGTGCCTCGTACAATATCCGAACCCTAAAATTATCAACGTCTGAGACACATAGCTGACCCTGATATCGTAGAACACCATCTCCCCCTTGGGAGAAAACCTCCACCTTTTGACTCTGCACTGCTTCCTTCCGCTTCCTCAAAGTTGGATCCTCGTCTTGCGTAGTCTTGACATCAACCACCAAGGATGATTTCGCCCCATTCTGCACAACAACGCCGCTATCGGTCGAGTCGATCAATCTAAATCCCAACCTTGCAAGTCGATGGACGTCTCTCACCAACTCCTTTTTTCCCTCATCCACGTTGGACACACTCTCCATAGAGAGCCTACTAAGCGCATCTGCAACCACATTAGCTTTGCCCTGGTGGTAGAGGAAACTCATGTCGTAGTCCTTTAGTAAGTCCAACCACCTCCTTTGCCGAAGATTTAGATCTTTCTGTGTGAACACATATTGCAAGCTCTTGTGATCCGTAAATACATCCATGTGGACCCCATACAAGTAATGCTGCCATATCTTCAATGCAAACACCACCGTGGCCAACTCAAGATCACGGGTCAGGTAATTCTTTTCATGAACTTTCCACTATCTCGAGGCATATCCAATTACCTTCCCACGCTGCATCAACACACATCCCAGTACGACTCTCGAAGCAACACAATATACTACAAAGCCATCAGTACCCTCAGGTAAAGTTAGCACTGGTGCTAAAGTTAGTCGGGTCTTTAATTCTTGGAAGTTTTTCTCACAAGCATCCGATCATTGGAACATCACCTTTTTTTGAGTCAACTTGGTCAATGGGGCTGCAATTAATGAAAAGCCCTCAACAAATCTTCGGTAGTAGCCTACTAAGCCTAAGAAACTTTGAATTTTTGAAGGATTCACCGGTCTGTGCCAATTCTTCACCGCCTCGATCTTCTGGGAATCTACCCTTATGCCTTCGCTTGATACCACATGACCCAGAAATGCCACCGAGTTTATCCAAAATTCACACTTGCTAAATTTTTCATACAACTGACCATCCTCGAGGATTTGCAGCACTATTCTCAAATGAGTGGCATGCTCCTCATCGCTCCAGGAGTATATAAGAATGTCATCGATGAACACGATCACGAACATATACAGATATTGCTTGAACACCCTGTTCATCAGGTCCATAAAAGCTGTAGGGGCATTGGTTAGTCCGAAAGACATCACAACAAATTCGTAGTGACCATACCATGTCCTAAAAGTGGTCTTCAGGATGTCACTCTCCCGAACACTAAGCTGGTGATACCCAGACCTGATATCAATCTTGGAGAAGCACTTGGCACCCTGAAGATGGTTAAACAAATCATCGATCTTGGGTAAGGGGTACCTGTTCTTGACGGTAACCTTGTTCAACTGCTGATAGTCAATACACATGTGAAGGGAGCCGTCCTTCTTTCGAACAAATAGAACTGGTGCACCCCATGGAGACTGGCTCGATCTAATGAAGCCCTTATCAAATAGATCCTTTAACTGATCCTTCAATTCCTTTAGCTCGGCTGGAGCCATCCTGTAGGGATGAATAGAGACAGGTTGCGTATCGGGTAAGAGATCAATGATGAAGTCGATTTCCCTCTCAGGAGGAATACTAGGCAATTCATCAGGAAAACCACTTGGATACTCACACACCACCGAAACTAAATGAATAGTCGGGGTCTCGGACTCAAAATCCTTAACCCTAACTAGATGATACATGTAGCCCTTAGAAATCATCTTCCTGGCCTTAAGATAGGAAATAAATTGACCTTCTGGTACGCCAAACTACCCTCCCACTCCAACACTGACTCACTCAGAAAATGAAACTCCACCGTATGAGTCCTACAATTAATTGAAGCATAACATGAAAACAACCAATCCATGCCAAGAATAACGTCAAAGTCAGTCATGGTTATACAAGGTGTGTGGAGGTAACCTTATGCAACACAGTGACCGAGCATTCTCTATATACTCGTCTAGCTATGACTGAATCACCAATAGGGGTCGAAACTGAAAACTGTTCTGACAAGGTCTCGGGACTAACTCCAAGGCTACTAGAAATGTAAGGAGTCACGAAAGACAAGGTAGCTCCCGGATCTAGCAAGGCATAAACATCAATATGAAAGACACACAACATAATGGTGACCATGTCTGGCGAAGTCTCCTTCTCCTGGCGTGAGGCAAGGGCATAGAATCAGTTTTGGCACTATCTGCCACCTCTACTAGTCGATGCTCCCTACGGAGCGAAATGGGTTGGAGCTGCTACTGACCTGGTGGTCTGTGCACGACCCCTATCATCACCCTGTCTAACATATGGGCATGCTCGGCATATGTGCCCATATCTACCATACCATAGCAAACATCTGAACCAAGCAGGCACTCCCTGGTATGACTCTTGCCGCACTTCCTGTAGGCCGAAGAGGTATACTCTAACTGGGTGCCCCTCCGATCCCTCGACCCTGAAGCCTTGCTCCTCTGATCACCCCTGGGTCTGGATGGAACAATAACTGATGATGGTGTTGGGGATAGTGATTTCTGCTGAAATTGTGGACGATAACCACCGCTGGACCTCTGATGCAAAAATCCACGGCTATCCGTTTGAGCCCTCTTTGTCTCCCTCTCCTCGCATGAGCCGCCTCCATCTGCTGGGCGTATAATACTATGCGAGGAAAATCCATATCCTAGTGAAGCATGGCACTCCTGCAATCCTTGTCTAAGTAACTAGCCACACCATGAACGAATTGGCTCACTCGTACCCTCTGATCCATCACTAACTCTGGGGCGTACTTTGACAAATGAGTGAACTCAAGTGAATACTCCAGCACTGTTATCTTTCCCTGCTTGAGGTTCACAAACTCCGCTTCCTTCAACTCCCTCATCTCCCGAGGAAAGAACCTGTCGAGCAAGGCCATATGGAACTCATCCGAGTTGATAGGGCCTGCTCCCGCTGCCCTGTTGTCCTTACATTGCTTGTACCAAATATGAGCAACTTCTTTTAGCTGATAAGAGGCCAAGTCCACACACTCCCCATTCATCACCCCCATAACCCGAGTGACCTTCAAGATCCCTTCAATGAACTCGTGTGGATCCTCGTCCACCTTTGATCCCGTAAACTCAGGAGGGTTCATCCTCAAGAAGTCCCTAATCTGAGCCGCCGCTACATTGCCATTCTATGGGACCTGTGCAACAGCCTTCTGGTTGACCTGATCGGTCAAGGCCTGCGCCAACATCTGAATAGCCATCCTAAACACAAAGTGGGCAGCTGGCTCTAGTGTCGGGGCTCCTAAACAGGTGGGGCTTGCTGATTCCCATGGTCATTGCCACCCCTAGGGCCATCATCATTTTCTCCTCCTTTCATTCTTCTAGGATCCATTATTCAGCAAATCACGAATCACACAAATTAGAAGAATGGAGAGACTTTTCATCAAATGACATAGAACATGAAAGAAGGGAGCATTTCCTAAACATTTAGTAGCCTATTCGTCATTGGTGTGGCGCGCTTCACACACAAGAAAAAGACTCTACTTAACGCGGCTTTCAGACACCCTAGGACACTCCAAACCTATTTCTCAAATACCAATTTTGTCACGACCCAAACGTACACCCGGATCGTAGACACGGGACAAGGGACCCCAAAAGATCCCAAATCGACCCATGGCACATGCATACATCTAATCTCATTAAAATAAGCAGAATGCTAAATATAAAACATAGCATAAACGTAACCATAGCATAACATCAGAAAATACTAGACGTACATGTAGGTTGGGTACTACATACTTGTCTGAAAGCCTCTACTACATATGATAGGTCGATGGGAAAACATACCCAACTAACCCGAACAATAGTGAAACATAAGATAACATAAAAAGTCTGTCAAACGGCCCTCGGAATATGAGGACTCACAAATAAGTTGAGATGGACTAAGGATGAGGATGAGCCTGAGATCCGGACCCTGTATCATGAAATGATATAGCATAGAAAATATGTGGTTAGTACGTGGAATGTACTGAGGTTTCAAGGTAAGTAAAAAATAGACATTTAAGTAAAATAAACTCATAAATAAACATAGAAGGAGGACATCATGCTTGTATCATACACTTCATAAGAAAACATAAGGCTCAAGGCTTTCAAATCATTCATAAATCATTCATTATCATAATCGTATGTAAGCTTAATCTAAACATAACTTGAGCCAATAACATAAATATAAAAATGCATAAAATATGCGGAACAATGAGAGGAATCTTCACAACCGACACCATCATGGTAGTGCCTTTCATGATGCCCCAACTATCTCACTCTAGTGGGTAGAGACGACCCTGACTTGCCAGCGAGGGTCATGCATTAGGCGTGATATCACATTTGAGGGGATCATTATCAATACATCATATCATTAGAAACCCGCGGTGGCACGTGGTTATGAGACACCGGCGTAGTCCTTTGAGCGTCAGGCTGCTCGGTGCAAGACACGACTCCCAAAAACGTGCATATAGGCTCATACGTAAATCAATAACATCATGCATTAAGATTCATTAGCTAAAAGATAACATTTATCATCATTAATCCCCTTTAAAACATGCTTATCCAAGAATCAAAGGCCCTTTTCATCGGCTGACATCATAACTCAATAAATCATGTAATTCATTTCATAAATCGTAAATCATTCATCAACATGTGGACATTTCCCAATACTTTAACATACTCAATTCTTCCAAAATATGCTCATAAACATGGGCAACTTGAATTCACGCTTTTCCATCATAAATAAATCTCAAAATATTGAATATTCATCGTAAATCATAACTTTCATGAACTTTCATCAATGGGCATTTTAGATTTAAAAAGCTTGACACATGATTTTAAAGAAAGTAATATAAAATCTTTCCATCATTCATAATTCAATAATTAAATCATACCCATAAAGAGAAATCACATTTTCATACATTTAGGTAAAACCCCATAGACTTGAATAGGAGAATTCATAATTTAATATGAAATTTGGGGCATGGGTGTGAAAGGATTCACTCATTCTAAACCCTACATACCTGGGAGTGGATTGATTTCGAAGTTTCTTGAATACCCACAAAGAAGTTGAGGAAGAACACTTGAATCACCTTCTACTCCCCTCTCTAACTCTTGCATGCATAAATAAGGCTTAACATGGACTAATCCCCCTTAAAAGACCCTATTCCGACCTTAAAACAACATAGTTTAGGCCTTAGGAGTTTAGAAAATTACGAGAAGGCCTTTACTAATTCACAGGAAATAACATCCAGGTAACCCTAATGGGTGACCTAATGACTCGTCAGGATGGGCAACAACTCATCGTGTCACCCGTCAAGTACATTACCTCATCCTCAATTAAATTCTCATAGGCTTGCTAATGACCCACCTCACGAGTCATTGGGACTAACCAAGACTCATGGGGTCCCATCCGTTAGGTACACTGGTCAGACCTCCTAATTAATCCTCAACCTCGTCCCACGTTGACCTGAAGACTCGTGATAGCTGACCACGAGTCATTCCCATGCCCGTGGGGACCTCAACTCCTCAGCCCATTCCAGCCTTCCCACGAGCCACCTGACGACTTGTGGGGTCTCCTCACTAGTCGTCTAACAACTCGTCCTGCACTACTGCAATATTTTTCTCAAATTTTTCCCCTTTGACTCCTGGGTATGATCCTTGGGTTCCCGGGGTATAACAGTAATTCTGACATAAAAATTTTTTGGTTTCTTTTTTGATTTTTTTATACCAAGTCTGGGTTTGGTCTACGAAACTTCTGGGTATTACACTGTAGCTATATCTGTGATAGATTTTTTTGTTCCATTGCTACATGCTTATATATGAGCATTTTCACGATAGTCGCTAATTGGATTTAGCTACAAAATTAGACTTTCTAGCTATGGAATGCATCCATCACTAAACATAGTTTTTTTTAGTGTACGTGAATTTGATAGCTTGGAATAGGTAGTGACATGTGTGGGTCCTTCTATGGCTAGAAATTACCATGATAAGTGTTTCGATTGTCTTATAGGAATATATATACATAGAGATGTGCCCCACTCTAATTTAAAAGAATAATCCACAATACTACACAAATTCTTTGATGCCAATTCTATACTTTAATTCTAGGTCGAAGTCAACCCCAATCCTCATGGTCAAACCCCAAAATAAATCATGTTCTCGGGTCACTCATAACTCTACCTTCCAAATCTATAATTATATTTCTAATTTGACTTCATTTTGATATTAAAACCCCTAATTTGGTATTTCTAGGACATAGACCGGAAATTCCCAAATTCTACACTCAATCCATGATCTAGATGTCCAAATCTAGCATAAATTATGTATAATCATTAGGATTAAGTGTCAAATCATTACCTCAAAGATATATATGGAATCCAAATAAAATTCCCTTCAACACATAGCTTAGTTCGTCAAAAAATTATGTTGGAATGTCAAAAATATCAAAAAGTAGCCTTTTATTCTTCAGGTTTCTTGCCAATTATGGTCGCTAGCCCACAATTGTGGCATTGAAAAAGCGTTAAGATACTCTCAATTGTGATATAGACATTTCTAGCCACATTCTCAATTACAAGGGCTAGTCAACAAATGTGACATTGCAATTGTGGTGGCTAATCTACAATGCGACGCACCAAAAAAATCTAACTTCTGAAGTGTGATTCTTTGCCCAAAACTCACCCATGCCCCTCTCTCCCAATCTAACCATCCCAACAAGTCCTAAAATGTTACTAAAAGCTCCATACATGGAGTGTTTTAGGGAAGTTCCTCCATTGTAGAGGAGGTTCGAGCAAGAGGAAGAGAGAGCAAAGTATAGAGGAAATGAGGAAAATAGAATTCTATTATTGATCACATCAAACTTCACTCTTCAATACATTTAGTTCCCTATTTATATATGTGGTAATTTGAGTTGAGTAACTAACTTCTTGACTCCACTAACTCAATCATAACTAACTCTTTAACAGTATCAGATTAGGTAGTTAGGATCTTTCAAATCGTATTAGCTTGTTAACTAACTATATTGATCAACACTCCTCCTCAAGCTATTATGGTTGAAATATATACTTCATGCCAAGATTTCTTAACAAGTGTTGATGTTGAACTCTTCCTAAGCCTTTAGTGAGAACATCTGCCAGTTGATCTTTGGTATTAATATGTTTAGTCTTCAACATCCCTTGGCATATTCTTTCTCTCACAAAGTGGCAGTTATGTCAATGTGTTTGGTCCTCTCATGGAATATAGGATTAGCTGCAATTTGAATTGCAGCCTTGTTGTCTGATATCATCCTTATTGGAAGCTCTATAGTAACTCCATGTTCTTTGAACAAACCAACCAACCAAGTGACTTCAGCAGTGCAAGAAGCCATACTTCTAAACTCAACTTCAGCAGAACTTCTTGACACAATTTCCTGTTTCTTGAACTTCCAAGATATTAATGCATGTCCAAACTTCACTAGATATCTAGTAACTAATTTTCGTGTCTCAAAACATGCTCCCCAATCTGAGTCACAGTAGGCTGGGAGTTGAGATCCTCTATCTGCTGGAATAAACAATCTTAGACCAGGTGACTGCTTGATATACCTAATTACCATCAGTGCAGCATCCATATGAGACTCTTTAGGACTATGCATATACTGACTCAGAACTTGCACAGCAAATGCAATATCTAGCCTAGTCATAGTGAGATTCAATAGTCTTCCTACTAGCATTTGATAAGTACTAGGATCCTTAAGTAGATAGTCACTGCCAATGTTGTCATTTGGTATGCACTCATCATACTAGACAGAAGTTAGTTTCTTATTTAGTTCCAGTGGTGTCTCTACAAGCTTTTCTCCACTAAAACCATCTTCAGATATCAACTGTAAAGCATACATCCTTTGGGACATGACAATGTCTTTGTTAGACCTGGAAAACTCAATCCCTCGGAAAAACTTCAGCTCACCAAGTTCCTTCATCTTAAATTTCTTCTGAAGATCCAGTCTAGTATCTTTAAGTAATGGCACATCATTGCCATTTACAAGAAGATCATCAAAATAGACTAGAACCATCACAATGTTATTATCCACTGTCTTAATGAACAAGGAGCAGTTATAGTGACTTTGTTGGAACTTCATTTCTAGCAGTGCCTCAGTAAGTTTCAGATTCCACTATCTAGGTGCTTGCTTAAGTCCATACAATGATTTATGGAGTTTGCAGACCTTCTGAAACTCCTCCTGTTTAGCAAACCCATAAGGAATAGACATATACACCTCCTTCTGCAGATCACCATTTAAGAATACATTGTGTACATCCATACGATAGATCAACCAATGCCTTGAGGCAGCAAGAGCAACAACAGACCTCAGCACGACCATTTTAGCTACTAGACTAAAAGTCTCACCATAATCCAAACCTTCTTTTTGAATGAAGCCTTTGGCAACTAGCCTGGCTTTAAACCTCTCCACCTCACCATTAACAAGATATTTAATCTTATAGACCTACTTGCAGCCTATAGGTTTCTTACCAGGGGGAAGATCAACAATACTCCAAGTGGAATTGGCCTCCAAAGCAGCAATCTCCAACTGCATAGCATGAATCCATCTAGGATCTGATGAGGCCTCTTGAAAGGAACCAGGTTCAGACAGAGCTGAGTATGCTTGTAGAGCATGCTGAAAGTTCAGGGAAAGATGAGCATAGGATACATGATCTGAGATAGGATAAAGAGAAGAGGTACCAGAAGAAGGAGTAACAAAGTCTTGAAGACACACGGGTGGTTTGCTATTCCTAGAAGATCTTCTGAGAGGAGGACCAGGAATAATGGAAGACTGAATAGGAGAACTAGGTTCTATATGAGAAGTAGACATAGGTTCTAAAAAACTAGGTGAAGTAGCAGGAGAAATAGACTGAGAAACAGAAGTAGGAGAGGGAGGAATTGAGGAGGAAGTAGGACAAGTTTCCTGTGAGGAAGAAGACACAGAAGTAGGCACTTTAGACATGGGAGGAAGAATATTCAAAACTGGAAAAATAGGATCAGAAGAGATCTACATATGTTTGAAAGGGAAAAGATCTTCTTTGAAAATGACATGCCTGTTTACAAACAAAACCTTGGAATGCAAATCATATAACAAATAGCCCTTCTGAGTAGATGAATAACCTAAAAGTACAAAGGGAACAACTCTAGAATAAAATTTGTCTTGAGTGCTTGTAAAGGTAGCATAACATAAACAACCAAACACTCTTAAGTGAGAGAGGAAAGGAGGATGCTTGTATAATAGCTCAAAAGGAGACTTAAACTTGAGAATCTTGGAGGGTAACTTGTTAATGATATAAACAATTGCAGTGACACATTCTCCCCAAAACTTCAAGGGAATAACAGCTTGAAACCTGAGTGCTCTAGCCATCTTTAAAATAGTCCTGTGTTTTCTTTCGACAATGCCATTCTGTTGTGGAGTGTACACTGAACAATACCAAGATTACTCAATAAGGCTTCAAATTCATGACTAAAGAGTTCACTTCCATTATCTGTTCTCAAAGTTTTGACAATTGTAGAGAAAACATTTTGAATCATAAGAAGAAACTGCCTGAGAACCACAATAGTATCTGATTTAGCAGAAAATAAGAACAACCAGATATATCTACTATAGTCATCCACCACAGTAAAAAAATACCTCTTTCCATTACTGTAAGGTCCCCAAATATCACAGTGCAGTAATTCAAACACAACTTTAGACACATGAGTGCTTAAAGGAATAGGTTGTTTAGTGTGCTTAGCTAGAGGACAAACAGTATAGTGAGAATTATTCAAAATTTGAAATGAATTAATAGTAGCATGCCTTTTTATTATATCTAAAGGAGCATGGCCTAGTCTTCTGTGCCATACATCTGCAGATACTGGAATGCTAACATTGTTACCAGCCTGAACCAACCCCTTGACTGGTTTTAGAAACTCCTGATTTGACCCTTCCTTGAGGATGTAGAGTCCTCCTTCTTCTCTAAAATACCCCTCACCTGACCACTGTAAAGGTCCTGAAAAATACAAAAGTCAGGAAGAAATGATACCATACACTGGAGTTCTTTAGTGACTTTGGACACAGATGAGAGATTAAATTTGAAATCAGGTAGAAACAGAACATCTGAAATATGTTGATTGTCAAGTACTCTTGCAGATCCAATATGAGAAACAACTGCCTCACTTCCAGTAGGTAGATGAACTTTACTTCTGTGAAGCAAGGAAGAGAATAATACTTACTCAACATGTCTAGATTTGATGTCATGTAGTTTGTAGCACATGTATCAATTATTCACTCACTATTCTGATAATTAGTCATGAAAGCTAGTAGGTCACTACCTGCAGCAGCTGCATTAGTGGTAGAATCTCCTCCTGCTTCACTAGCCTTATATAGTAACTGAATAATTTGTTGATATTGATCCTTAGTAAAGAAAGCATTTGGATGATTCTGAGCAGTTGACATCTTCTCTAGTAACTCAGCTTGATTAGCATAAGCTCCTGAATTCCCAGACGTTTTTTTAGACTTGAAATCTGGAGGGTATCCCACTATCTTATAACAGTTCTCTTTAGTGTGGCCTTTGCATCCACAGTGATCACATTGTGAAAGAAATCTTCTAGACTTGTAGTTATTTCCTAAGCTACTGGCAGTGTTGAAGTGTCCAGAGGTATAGTTAGGTGAATTAAAACCTCTAGATCCAGATGAGCTTATTCCCCCTCTTGTGTAACTTGTACCTACATTGTTGCCTCTATCTGCATATCCTCTTCTAAAGGTACTTGCACCACCAGTATAACTAACATTTCTGTTACTATATAGAGTAGTGCCTTCCAATACATCTGACACTAATCCTCCTTGAGTGATGTTAGTCAAGCTTCTTTGACTTTCCTGATCAACTATCATAGAGTAGGACTTGTTTAAGGTAGGAACTGGACTCATCATGAGAATTTGACTCCTAGACTGAGTATATGTTTCATTTAATCCCATAAGAAATTGAAGTAGCATCTGATAATCAAAATGTTCAACAAATTTCCTTAACTCAGAGTAAGGACAGCCAGGACATGGCATAATAGCATCAAATTCATCCCATAAATCTCTAAGTGTAGTGAAATAATCAGTCACAGATAGAGTACCTTGAACACATGTATGAATCTCTCTATGTAGATGAAACACTAGAGATCCATTTACTTTATCAAATCTATCCTTCAGATCTAACCACACCTTGTGTGCATCTGAGGCATACACAATGCAGGTAAGTAAACTAGGTCGAACAACATTCATTATCTATGATAGGACCACAACATTACACTTCTTCCATTGATCACGTAACTCAGGTGGAAATATAGTTTTAGGAAATCATCCATCGACAAAACCTGATTTACTTTTACCTACTAGACCAATTCTTATAGATCTGCTCCATAGAGCATAATTTTCATATCCTGACAGCTGAAGAGAAATAAGAGAACTACTTGGAATATCAGTAGGTTGTAAGTAAAGTGGATGATTTTGATCTACTATTGGAATTGTTTATTCTAATTGAGCTAAATCCAAATTGATACCAGCTCCTATTGATGTTGAATGAGCAGTGTTTTCGATCATCATTGCTGAACTTGAAATCAAAACTTTTTGCTACTCCTTGCGCCTTATCTGTGTGATCTACTTTTGTTTCTTTGTCCATTACAATCGTAGGCTCTAATACCATGAAAGCTCCATACATAGAGTGTTTTAGGGTAGTTCCTCCATTGTAGAGGAGGATCAAGCAAGAGGAAGAGAGAGCAAAGTATAGAGGAAATGAGGAAAATAGAATTCTGTTATTGATCACATCAAACTTCACTCTTCAATACATTTAGTGCCATATTTATATTTTTGGTAAGTTGAGTTGAGTAACTAACTTCTTGACTCCACTAACTCAATCCTAACTAACTCTTTAATAGTATTAGATTAGGTAGTTAGGATATTTCAAACCATATTAGCTTGTTAACTAACTACACAGATCAACAGTTACTTGAACCTATGGAAAGTCTCAAAACATGAAATAGAGCGTAAATATTCAAGATGATGAGTTCAGTTGTACACTCATGAGTCACTATTTCTCGATTACCACGAGCAATGTGCATGCAGGTTCAATAGAAAATGACGAGTTTCTAAGTACAGGTTTGTTGCATTTGCAAATGCTGATAGTTTAGTAAAGTGAGGTACTTATCATGTATTTTGATTCATAGACTCTTATCGATGCATTTCATGTAAGTGTTTTATCCGTGAATATCTAACTATGTTGTTGATCTTGTGCATTATTTATGTTATTGGTGTTAGGATATACTATTAACCATGTGGCTTAGTATAGTGTTATGTTTCAGTTTTATGTAAGACTTTCATTTTATTTTTTGGATTAATAAAGTATTGTTTTGAATAGATTGATTTTGCATGTGTGTCCTTTATTTATATAGTTGATGGTTTAGTGTATAGAGTCTAACTTATATACAGAAGATTAAATCATTGGTTCTTATAAGTATAAAGTTTTTATATGTTCACAATCTAAGATGATAATTGGACAAATTCATCGGTAAGATTGTAGCACGGGATTAAATATAATTTATCTTGATTATGGGAATGGTATTATTTCAACTTCTTGTACTAGTACAATTTGTATGTATTGAACAAACTAAGTAGAGAATAGTTTTTGTCTGACTTAGTAAAATAAATTCTCAAGTTCATTAAATTTACTTATACTCTTAATCTTGATATAACTATTATGATCAATGTCATTTGCTTGTTGTTTTGATCTATCAAAGGGTGAAACTCTTTCGCGAGTTAAAATATTCCCGATAGGTTGGATGATGACAAATGATATTTTTTAAATAATAGTTAGTTGATGGAATCCATGCCTCAACCTTGAGATTGATGATACCCCTTTATGATTACTTATAAGTTTTCATGTGAAAACCCTGCAGGTGGATTATGTATCTGTCACATGAAATAATTTAAGCGATTAAATAAAGGATTAAATTGATCAATGAATTAAATAGTAAGAAATTTGATTTGATTGGTTAGTATCTGTAATTTCAACATGGGGAGTTAAATAAGAATTTAATGATTGATTTTGAAATTATGCCTAGGAGTGCAATTATGGATTTTTAGTGAAATAATCTGTGGTTTATTATGGTAGGTTAATTCATTCATTATTTCAAATTAATATCATAATTGGAAGCCTCACTAATTAAATTTGTGGTCCTTGCTATGCCTCATTAATTAAAGAATTTGAAAAAGGAAGAAACTTATTTTCTTGAAGTAGTAAAATCCTAAAGATCTTGGACAACTTCAGAAAAGGTAAGTAGTACATGGGTTTCATACCCTTTAAAAACGTGTGAATATACAAGAAAAATAGGAAACCTATACGTTTTGGGATTAGGGTTTTATATCCTAAAAACGTGATTATAAATAGGGTTTTTTCCTTCTTGAAAGAGACTTTTTCTGAGAATCAGTACTTGCCCACATAAGTATCTCCACTCGGAGATTATTGAGGACATAGTAGTAGACTGCAGACCTGGAGAGTGAGTTGGACACGTTGTGTGAAAGCTTCAAGAGGTTAGTATTTCGTAATCTAACTCATCGTTGTTATCTAGTGATTCATGTAAGATTGTTGATCAAATTTATGCTTGCTTCTGCTGCGCATGTTCTAACAATTGGCATCACGAGCTGACTTACATCTACCTAGATACTTTGGAAAATTCTTGAAAAAGATTGTTTTATGTATTGTTTTTTTGGCATGAATGCATAAATCGTATCATAGATGAAAATGAGTGTTTTAATGATTTTTGTGTTTGAAAAATTGTTTTATAAACAATTTATGATATGTTTTGTGAAACAAAAAAAATTGCCGGGTCACGCGAGGCGCTGCCCAGTCATGCACAGGATGCTACCCAGATGCACACATGCCCTTGCGAGGTGCACACGGCTGTTGGTTTTGGTCGGTATTGGACTTTTTCAAATTTTGACGAACTTCCGATTGACCTGAAATTTGGTAGGTTCATCAGAAATGACCCATTGAGCAATATTCACCATTATGCTATGACTAATGACATTTTTTGGCCATTCAGAGTCGTTTTGATGGGTTTTGGGGCATTTTTCTATTTTCTGAAAAATTAAATATTGAGAAAAAATTAGTTTCTTACAACCAGTGTTGTTAGGGTTCAATCTTTATGGTCTCCATTGGTATGTAACAATAATGTAATGAGTTTACATGTTGACATTGATCTTCTTTCCCCATTGGATAGATTCATTACGGGATTACTGTGTTTGCTTGTCTCATGTTGTTGAAAACTTGTATTAACTCTCCAACTAAGTTACATGTTGGTTCAATGGAATAGAGATTTACATTATTGGATATTTACCTGTCTTAAATATCCAGTTTACTCTCCAACTGAGTTTATTCTATTTTGATTTATGGGGTAAACAACAGTCATAACTCATATAGTTTGCATGAATGGTTAAGTTTCCCTATCGATTCTAGCTATTCAATATGCATGATTGTATGTGTTATGTGTTTACATGAATTTAAATATTCTTTTAGCATGCTTAAAATGACTTCGTTCAATCCTCTCGCCTCTATTTTAAAAGAAAACAAGTTAGAGGGTCCGAATTATGTTGACTGGAAAAGAAATCTGGATATTCTCCTAACTGCTGAAGGGTATAATTTTGTGTTGGTTGAGGAATTCCCTGAAAAACCTGAGAATTCCACCATGGACCAAATCAAAACCTAGAAAAATGGGTTAAGGCTGATGAGATGACGCGATGTTACATTCTTGCCTCAATATCGAATGTTTTGCAACATAATCATAAGTCCATGGAATCTGTTTACGATATGCTTGAAAGTCTTAAAGAGATGTTCGGTGAGCATAATCGTGCTGCAAAGCAGACAGCCATGAAAGCCTTTTTGAACACTAAAATTGCTGAAGGTTCATCCGTGAGGGACCATGTTCTTAAAATGATTGGTCTTCTTAATGAACTGGAAATCCTTGGAGCTAAGATTGATAAGGAATCTCAAGTTGAGATGATCCTGCAGTCTTTACCTGACAGTTTTCAATAATTTTGCTTGAACTATAACATGAACAAGATGGATCTGTCTCTAGCGAAATTGTTGAATGAGCTGTAAGCGGCTGAGTCCATTATCAAACAGCAAACTCCTATTGTAGCATTGAATGTTGAGAGAACTCCTTCTTCTTCTAAGATGAAAGGCGGACAGAAAAAGAAGAGACCTCGCAAGGCATCTGAAATTGCAAATGGTTGTGTGGCTAAGCCGAAAGGCAAGTGCTATCATTGCAAGAAACCTGGGCATCACAAGAAGCAATGTTCTGACTACCTGGCTAAATTGAACAAATAAGGTAATTTTTCTTACTTAAATGTCGTTGAAACTTGTTTAGCGGTTGTTTCTACGATGTTATGGGATATAGATTTCGGAGCCACTAATCATGTCTGCACTTCTTTGCAGGGGTTTTGGGAAACACGATGTCTAAGTGAGAATGAAATTTGTGTTTTTCAAGCCAATGGCGAACTAGCACCAGCCTTAGCTTTAGGAGATATTAGTATTTCTTTTTGTAGTTCTAGAGTTTTAGATTTAAAAGATGTTCTCTATATACCTTCTATTAGAAGGAATTTGCTTTCAGTTTCAAAATTGATGGATGCTAGTTATAATATATATTTTGGTAAGATTCTGCTGTTATCAATTTTAATAGGCATTTTATCTATACTGCTGCTAGAGTGCATGATCTATTTGTGCTTGAAACACCTCTTAACTTGCTGCAACCAAAGAAACTAAATAACATTAATCTGTCAAATAAAAGAAAAAGTGTTTTTGAATTGAGTCAAACTTACTTATGACACTTGCATTTAGGTCATATAAATCTAAATAGGATTTCAAGGTTGGTCTCTGATGGACCTTTGAGTTCATTGTAAGTGGAGACACTGTCAACCTGTGAATCCTGTTTAGAAGGAAAAATGACTAAGAGACCTTTTCCTTCTAAAGGAAATAGAGCTAAAGATAAGTTGGAATTAATTCACTCTGCTTTGTGTGGTCCTATGAAAACAAGCAAGAGGTGATTTTGAGTATTTTGTGACCTTCACAGATGACTACTCTAAATATGGATACGTTTACCTGTTGCACCGTAAATGTGAATGCTTTGACATGTTCAAGTAATTTAAGGCATAAGAAAAGCGATATGATAAGCATATTAAATCATTATGATCTGATCATGGTGGTGAATACCTTTCTGCTGAATTCATTAAATACTTATCAGATTGTGGAATTACATCTCAATTATCTACTCCAGGAACACTACAACAAAATGATGTGGCAGAGAGAATAAACAGAACTCTTTTGGAAATGGTACGATCAATGTTGAGTTATTCAAATTTGCCTTCTTCTTTTTGGGGATATGCATTAGACAAAAAAAAATACCTATTGAACTTGGTTCCTTCCAAATCAGTACCTTTAACTCTAATAGAATTGTGGACTAGACAAAAGCCTAGTCTAAGACACATTCAGGTATGGGGTTGTCTAGCCCACATGCTAAAGGGAAAAACTGATAAGTTGGAATCAAGGACAGAAGTATATGTCTTTTTTGGATATCCAAAAGGGATGAAAGGTGGTTTGTTTTATTTTTCTAAAGAAAAGAAGGTCATTACTACAACAAATGCCAAGTTTCTGGAAGAGGACTATTTAATAAATCATGTTTCGAGAAGTAAACTCGCTTTACAGGAATTGAACAATGGAATAACAAATGATGTATCTCAAGAACAAATCCCATAAGCAAGTATTGCCATACCACTCCATTATTGTAGTGGGAGAGATGTCAATAGGCAATGGGAGGCGCAAGTGCGAAGGTCGGACATCTCGCTACCTTAAGATAGTGGGAGCAATGTTGACCAGCTTGCACTTGTCGAGCAGCCTGTGCTTGGGGAAAAAGTTCATGATAATCAAGATTTAGTTCCTAAAAGCGATGTTGTGGTTCCACCGCAAGATCAGATTAATGATATTGTATTGAGTAGTCTTAGTGGGAGAGTTATTAGAAAACCCATTCGGTTTGTGCTCTTGGGAGAATCTTATGATAGAATCTCTGAAGAGCCTAATACAGAATCCCTTAGTTACGCTGAAGCACTACAAGATATAGATGCTGAAAAATGGATAGTCGCTATGAAATCTGAAATGGAGTCTATGCACTCCAACCACGTCTGGGATCTTGTAGAACCACCTGCAGAAGTAAAACTCATTGACTATATATGGATCTATAAGAAAAAGAAAGGGGTGGATGGAGAAGTTCAGACTTTTAAAGCTACGCTTGTTGCAAAAGAGTTTACTATAAAAAAAGAAATTGATTATGAGGAAACCTTTTCGCTGGTGGCCATGCTTAAATCCATCAGAATTCTCTTATGCACTGTTGCTCATTATGATTATGAGATCTGGCAGATGGATGTCAAGACAGCTTTTCTTAATGGAAGTCTTGATGAGTGCATATATATGGCACAACCAGAGGGTTTTGTGGAAAGTGGCAATGAGCACATGTTGTGTAAGCTGAAAAGATCCATTTATAGGTTGAAACAAACATCTAGGGAATGGAACACTTGTTTTGACTATTCGATTAAGACTTTTGGTTTTGATCAATGTGAGAATGAGTCATGCATATGTAAAAAGTGGGAGGGAGATAAAGTAGCTTTTTTAATTGTGTACGTGGATGACATTTTGCTCATAGGAAATAATGTGAGCATGTTGAAATTGGCCAAAGAGTGGTAGTCCTCGCGTTTTGATATGAAAGACTTGGGTGAAGTGGCTCATATCCTTGGGATAAAGCTCATGCGAGATCGCAAGGAAATGATATTAGGCTTATCTCAAGCGCTTTATATTGATACAATTCTTACTAGGTTTAGCATGCAAAATTTCAAAAAGGGATTTCTTCCTTTTAGGCATGGAATTTCTCTATCGAAGGATCAGTCTCCTAAAACGACTGACGAGATAGAGAGGATGAGGTTGATCCCTTATGCTTCTGTTGTTGAGAGTCTCATGTATGTTATGCTATGTACTAGACCTGACATCTGATTTGTTGTTGGTATGGTTAGTAGATATCAATCAAATCTTGGGAATGAATATTGGACTGTAGTTAAGCATATAATCAAGTATCTGAAAAGGACTACGGATTATATGTTGGTTTTTCATTGGGGTGATCTAGTGCCTGTTGGGTATACAAATTCAGATTTTCAGTCTGATAGAGATTCTAAAAGATCTATGTCAGGATATGTGTTTACCTTAGGAGGTGGAGCCATAAGTTGGAGGAGTATCAAAAAATCATGTGTTGCTGATTCCACCATGGAAGTTGAGCATGTAGCTGCCTCTGATGTGACTAAGGAGGCTGTTTGCCTTCGGAACTTCCTAATGAGCTTGGAGTGATTCCTTTAATTGAAGAACCAATTACACTTTATTGTGATAATAGTGGTGCGGTTGCAAACTCAAAGGAACCACGAAGTCACAAAAGAAGCAAACACATTGAGAGAAAATATCACTTAATTCGGAACATAACTCAGAGAGGAGATGTGAAGATTTTGAAGGTTGCATCGGAGAACAATTTGGCGGACCCATTTACAAAGAGCTTGTCATAGAAGCCTTTTGATAAGCATGTAGAAGTAACGGACGTTAAAGTTGTAGGTGCATGGTTATGAGTTTAAGTGGGAGATTGTTAGGATATACTATTAACCATGTGGTTTAGTATAGTGTTATGTTTCAGTTTTATGTAAGACTTTCATTTTATTTGTTGGATTAATAAAGCCTTTTTTTGAATAGATTGATTTTGTATGTGTGTCCTTTACTTATATAGTAGATGGTTTAGTATATAGAGTTTAGCTTATACACAGAAGATTAAATCATTGGTTCTTATAAGTATAAAGTTTGTATATGTTCACAATCTAAGATGAGAATTGGACAAATTCATTGGTATGAAAATGGTATTATTCCAACTTCTTATGCTAGTACAGTTTGTATGTATTGCACGGACCAAGTAGAGAATAGTT
Source organism: Datura wrightii (assembly GCA_035772735.1). Classification (NCBI taxonomy): domain Eukaryota; kingdom Viridiplantae; phylum Streptophyta; class Magnoliopsida; order Solanales; family Solanaceae; genus Datura; species Datura wrightii. The sequence goes on from JASDFA010000016.1 coordinate 121,622,577, forward strand.
TTTGTCTAACTTAGTAAAATAAATTCTCTAGATTATTAAATGTACTTATACTCTTAATCTTGATATAACTATTATGATCAATGTCATTTGCTTGTTGTTTTGATCTATCAAAGGGTGAAACTCTTTCACGAGTTAAAATGTTCCCGATAGGTTGGATGATGACAAATGATATTTGTGAAATAATAGTTAGTTGATGGAATTCATGTCTCGACCTTGATATTGATGATACCCCTTTATGATTGCTTATAAGTTTTCATGTGAAAACCCTACAGGTGGAATCTGTATCCGTCACTTGAAATAAGTTAAGCGGTTGAATAAAGAATTAAATTGATCAATGAATTAAATAGTCAAAAATTTAATTTGATTGGTTGATATCTGTAATCTCAACATAGGGAGTTAAATAAGAATTTAATAATTGATTTTGAAATTATACTGAGGAGTGCAATTACGGATTTTTAGTGAAATAATTTGTTATTTATTATGGTCGGTTAATTCATTCATTATTTCGAATTAATATCGTAATTATAAGCCTCATTAATTAAATCTGGCGGTCTCTGCTATGCCTCATTAATTAAAGAACTTGAAAAAGGAAGAAACCTGTTTTCTTGAAGTAGTAAAATCCTACAAGATTTTGGACAACTTCAGAAAAGGTAGGTAGTGCACGTTTTGGATTTCATACCCTTTAAAAACGTGTGAATATACAAGAAAAATAGGAATCGTATACGTTTTGGGATTAGGGTTCTATATCCTAAAAACGTGATTATAAACAGGGCTTTTTTCCTTATTGAAAGAGACATTTTTTATGAGAAGCAGTACTTGCCTACACAAGTATTCCCCACTCGGAGATTGTTGAGGACATAGTAGAAGACCGCAGACCTGGAGAGCGAGTTGGACGCGTTGTGTGAAAGCTTCAAGAGGTTAGTATTTCGTAATCTAACTCGTCGTTGTTATATAGTGATTCATGTAAGATTGTTGATCCAATTTATGCTTGCTTCCGCTGCGCATGTTCTAACAATTGGTATTTATATATTGCATTGGTTTATGTAACTGATCATTTCCGATATGAAACATCGGAGCTATTTTATTGGGATGGTTGATGATACTTATTGGGTATGCAATCTCATACTACACTCTGCATTGTGTGTGTAGATGCTGATCCGAGTACCAACACTGGTTAGGAGAGGATTTAGGAGGTGAATCATGGTTTTCAGTGGTGAGCTGCCTATATTAGTTCGCGGTTGCTTAGGACTTTCTAGTGCTGTTATTTATTATTCACAATCAGTTGTCTTTTTACCCTTAATTATACTTGTGACATCAGTCATGGAGTGTTGTCTCAGATTTCAACTTCATTACTTATGTAATTTCCCCTTTATACTTTATTATCTCTTTTGAGTTTTGATGACTATCTGTTATTTTATTCGCGTGATGATTGAGGTTGGGAGTCATCCTGACTTAGATAAGTTCGTGGCATCCAATCTCTCTTTACTTTCCTATTTAATCCTTTACATAACTCATTAGTAGACGATATGACATTGAAATTCTTGTTTTGGAACTGGGAATTAAATAGAAAAAAGGGTCAAATTTATCCTTCAACTATCTGAAATGGATTAATTATATCCTCCGTTTATAAATGACACTAAATATACCTTCGCTGTTAAGAAAATGGACCACTTATATCCCTAAAAACTAACAGTTTCCCACGTCATTTTATTAGACATTTTAAGCTTATACATCTGCTGACATGACTTTCACCTCAATATATACACATCATTAAAAATAAATAAATTTATATACATGTGTAAATTAAATAAGCAAGTCTATTTGACCCTTCTTATTAACCTAATTATCCTACCCGACCCGATCCAATCCAAACAAATAATGTAAAATAAATAGGTTAAAAGAACCCTTGCTCCTCATTTGTACGCTTCTTCTCAAAGTAAGCTTCAATAGCGGTCTGCCTACAAATTTGTTAAGGTTAGTTCTTCCTCTTTCAAAATAAAGAATGGTCAAATAGACTTGCTTATTTAATTACACATGTATATAAATTTATTTATTTTTAATGATGTGTATATACTGAGGTGGAAGCAATGTCAGCAGGTATATAAGCTTAAAATGTATAAAAAATGACGTGGCAAACTGTTAGTTTTTAGGGGTATAAGTGGTCCATTTTCTTAACAGCGAGGGTATATTTAGTCTCATTTACAGACAGAGGATATAATTAATCCATTTCAGATAGTTGAGGGGTAAATTTGACCCTTTTCCCAATTAAATATGAATTTCACCAAATGACCAGAGGGAGTAGGAGAAAAGATGCTGCTTAAGAGCAGCATAAAAATGAGTACTTATCGCAGAGGAATGGCATATACATGAAGCCATGAAATGATCATTGTACGAGTACTTGCGGATGAAAGGGAAAAACTAGACCATAGTTACTGAATTCTAAAGCCAAATTGAAAGCTTGACTATATAATATTACAGCACATCATTGCATTAATTCAGCAGAAAATGTATAGCATCATAAGCAATCAACCTTAGACTTTTGGTAGATTGAGTGATCATGATGTTATATCTATCACGTAATTTGGTGCAACTTGGTTTTGGTATCGTCTTAAATGTGCCGTACGTGACCACATTTTATTTTTTCCATTCACCGAAAACCTCCTCCGAATGCCGGTGCCCAGTAATCTGCTCCATTATCACTCCCAACTTGCAGTGTGCATGATAGTGGAACCAGACACAACCCTCTACTCCGCAGATCCTTTTTAGGTTCTTCATGATAATCCTTTAGATCATTCAAAAGAGAAGAATTAGAGACTATCCTTTCAAGAAAAATAGAAAAAACGAATAAATTCTAAATTGAAACAATATACAATTTTTATTGGTCTGTAGAAATTAATAATTCGAAGACATAAAACAACCACCTGCTCACTATTTGCCTTCCTTTTCAAGCAGTTTGTATGGGGAAAATATTACTTCTAAGCACGTGGCGGAAAGGCAAATAGTATCATGTGTTATTGAGTTATCAATGATGAGACATGATGAGTCACCTAAGATGAAAGTAAGGTCTTGGTGGACGGATGTGGAATCACCCTTCCAACATACAAAAAAAAAAAAAAGGAACTGAGAATAACTGTAAAGGAATTACAGGACAGTGACTTCTAATTCGGAATTAGTAGTTCGAACTCAAAGGTTCAATGAAAAGGTCGACGCATAGGCAAGACCATACAATCTAAGAAATCTAATAATAATGATAAATTGATTGTTGATATTTCTAATGGCCTAGCACGAATGTCATGATCATTTTTATGTACTATAGGGCCCAGTTGAAGTCATTTCATGGATAGTAATACTTAAGCAAAAAACTATAAATAGGTGATCTCTTTATTTGTAAAAGTCACTTTTGGTGAATAGTTGAATACTACTTTAATATTTTTTGCTATGTATCTCTCTCTCTTCCCCCACTAATAACTTGTTGATAACATAGACGTCAGAAAGTCGGATTCCTGAAGACTCCGAACACTTAATTAAGATTCAATCAATTAAATATCTGATTTCTTTTATATTTAATCCGCTATATATATATATCTTATTAAATGTTATTTTCATCTTATTAACTCTAAATTTGTGATTTAATTGTACTGCATATCCCAGACCCCACTACAAATTTAATTGTATCAATTTTATTGATAAACACGGTTGTCATAATTGGGTAGCTACGATGATCCACATTAAATTGAAAATAGTTAACAACACAATCTTTATTTTTTCATGTTCGTATCTTTGGTCAGCCGTTTTTATAACTGAGACTAAGCTTGTTAAAGTTGCAAACCTGTTTCGTGAGAGAAATTAAAGGGACAATATATAGGCATTCCCAAAACGTGGTTCAATGAAAGGGATCCAATAAAGAATACCTGACCAGGGTCTTCAGGAAATAAACTATTCCTCTCACGAACCTGTAAAGCAAACATATACTACATAAATCATTAATCAATAAATGCAAATATATATTACTGACATGTTAATTGAATTTCACATGTCATACCCCTCCCATAGACCACAGATATCACATGCATAACCGTGGTCCGCCCACCCTGGCACCTTCTACTATGCAAGGAATGTATCTGACAATCCGTAATAATTAAACTATATGTGATTTGTATGTACACAATTATATTTTTAAAAATATATAAAAGAACATTGCTTGAAAATAATACAAAGAAAACTTAATTTAAGACAAAAATAAAGGTTTAAAACATTTACAGCCCTACACTCAAACTTATGTAGAGGTTAGAGTCATGAAAGTAAGCTTACATCGATTATACAAATTCATATTGAATTTGACTAGTATGAAGATTAAATTAATTAATATTAAATATGAATTTAAATATAAAATTTTACTATTTTTTAAAAATAAAATTTAAAATATTTAAAAATTATATTAAAAAGGTATAAATTATGATAGTTAATGATTTAAAAACTTTTAAAAATATTTAGAAAAATTATGATTAAAAAAATATTTTTTTAACTATTTAAATATATGTGTGTTTGTTATATTGTACTTTTTTAAAAGTAAGACTGTATATATATTGTAGATCCATCTTGAAAGTAATGTACTTTAAAGGTTAATTAGTTTGGGACAAAAAGCAAAGCTTAGGACTTCAACAGTTACTCAAATTTACATACATCTTCCGTCTTGAATTTTTATGATATAGTTTATCCGGATACGAGGTTCAAAAAATATGAATTTTTTTTAAATAATATTTTAAAATAAATAAATTTTTAAATAAAAGAGAACTTTCATAATTATTTTTCTTAATAAGTGGAATCAAACATTAATAAAATATTAACATAATTATTTATCATTAGCCAAATAAAAAAATATGTTATTATTTTTAAAATAGACTTAAGAAAAGTATCATATTAATTGAGAATGAGGAAATACAAATTAGGTTGACGGAGGGTCCGGAGAACTAAGGAATATGCAGGTTTGTGAGCTTTGGGAAGTTAAAAATGGGGAGGTTGAGATTTTTTAGAATCTTACAGATTGTAGTTGATGTTGCTGCCTCATGTTCCCTGATCCACTGCCTAGGTACGGCAAGCTAAGGGCCTGCAATTTTCAAGGGTGTTGAAATAAAGATAATTGGAATATATATTTTTAGAACTTCAATAACTAAAAGGGTGCCTGAAGACTGAATTATTAACCTTATATGTACATATATTCCATCACTGTGTTTCATGGTAGTTTGGGAAAATGAAAAGAGAGAGGAAATGTCACCTCAATTTGGTTCTGTAGGAATCTGATGTACCCAATAGCTTCTAACAGGACAGAGGCTGTGTCAGTCTGCAAAAATATATAGTAAAGGAGAAGATTTAAGTTTAAAATATTGAAAATATATATTTTATTATGTATTCTCTTTTAATGGGTAAAGAAACTGTAAAGTGAAAACCCTAAAGGATAAAAGGAGAAAGATGAAGACAGTAAAGCGAACTGTCATCTTTTATAGGTGTATAAAGAGCTTCTTTCTATGGGATTCCTTTTATAGCTGAAAATACATATTATTGTGTGATAATTCCACACTTAAAAAGGTAAATCTAGGTAATTAGTCTTGTTAATTAATTGCCTGAAGCTTACCTTCCCAAATGGGGAAACAAGTTGGTGAAGGGCTGTTATTCTGTCCCCCAATTTTTCCTTTCTCACCTGTTTTCATGTCACCAAAAATTTGCACTGATGGGATCAGATTACATGTTTTTGTGGCTTTTGTGGATGTAAAAGAGATAAGAGATTGCAGAGAGAATTTTTACGGAAAAAAGAATCACCATTTTTGAAGGTCAAGACAAATCAAGAAAGACAACGGTGTTGGGACAAAAATGAAAAAGAGATAGATATGGATTAACACAAAGGTGGTAAAACAAAAGGGGGGTAATTTTAGTCGGTCAGTTGAAGAAGAACAAGTTTAATTTTGATTGGTTTATTTATTATTTACCTTGAAGGTGGACTGAGTTGAAGATGATTGAACCCTAGCCTTCTTATTAGGTGCCCCAGTACCTGTAGATGCTCTGCTGTTGCACTTCACAAAAAGGCAAACACAAGAAAGAATTTGTCACTCCTAATCTCCAATCATCTCAAACTAAAATCCTACTTTATCTTCAGAAAGCAGACAAAAAAAAAATTATTGCTGAAATAAAATTTACAGAAAAATTTTGCAAGCAACAGAACTGATCTTCCATTGATTAATCTTTAATTTTTTTAATTTATTTTTGGGGGTCTCTTCTTTCATACCTCAGATGAATGATCTGGAGGTGGGTGTCTTGCATCTGACTTTTTGTTAGAAAAATCCAGCATGTTGCTGCTCAAAGTTGTAATACAAGACTTTGGAGATGAGACTGGCATCATCTGTGACCATGTTGCTTTAGCAGCTAATTCCGTCTGTTGATGGAAGCCCACATTATTTCCATGTTCATACATGTAGCTATTTGCTACGTCTTTTTGGTTAACGTCTATAACAGAATCAGGCTGGCTTAGGAAACCCTGTTCATCCCAATTGTTCTCCAACTTCTTGACCTGCATATTACTCAGATGTACTGACTTGTCTTCTTCTCCCACCAAACCACCTCTGTTCACAAGACCACAGATCAAAGAAAACGTACAAGTCAACAACAGACTAAAGCAAGACTACTTTAACTTAACAAGGAGATGAAAAATCAAAATCAGGTTCCAACAAGTCAATAAAAGTCTAGACTTGTCTTAAATTCGGTTCAACAGCAGTCTCTAGTCAAGAGAAAATCAAGATCAGGTTCAAAATGTCTGGAAAAAAAATGTTGCATGAAATGAAAATCAGATCCTTTTAAGGAGCATGGAAAAAGTTTCTGCTTCTTATTACTCAAAAATAAACAAATGATGGTACTAGAGAGAGGCAGAGAGATTTACAGAAGTAATTGGCTCCATGATTCAGGAAGCTGATCTTGGTTGTCATTCCATGATGTAACAGATGACATGGGCAGTGAAGGAGAGAAATGAGGAAGAAGATTATTAGGAGGCAACAAAGGATGAGTAGCAGAAGCTTGCTGAGATATGGGAGGCCTCATGTTCCACCAGTTAGGGCTTCCACCAATAATTTGCTGCACTGGTGATTTCTGCATAACATGACCTCTATTCATTTTCTCTCCAAATTACAAACAACTAACTAAGCTATAGCTACCAGAGGCCACTTCCTTTCTCTTTCTTATTTACTCCATATGTTCTTCTTTCCAATACTACTTTTCCTGAATCTCCCAAACAAGGTCTTGCTTTAGGAGAAACTTTGAGAGGTCTTTCTTACTCTTGATTAAGTAAAGGAAAGAAAAGGAAAACACATAAAAGGATAGCTATACTTAGAGGAGGAGAGAGAAGGAGAGAAGAAAGAGAATTTTGAATCATGGGGTTTTTAGAACCTTTGTCTTTGTATCCTCCTTTTTCTTTATTACTCCTATTAGTTTCTTTATTTTTTCCCTCCTCCTTTATGTTTTCCTTTTCCTTCTTTACTTTTCTCTTGCTTTTGCTTTTTCAAAAGGTGATTGCAATTCTCATCAAGTAAAACAAAAGCTGATGAAAAGAATTGAGCTCTACTCCTATGGCTGCTGGTACACCGTAATCTCATCCTCTTTAAAACGTTTGTGATATATTAATGCACCTAAATAATACAAAGAGCAATGAATTGGGTTATGTGAAATTTTAACTTAAATGATGAATCAGATTACTTTATTTTTTTTAAAAAAATTGTGATTTCCAATGAAATTTTTATCAAAGTGAAAATAATTAACACGATATTTTTTATGTGAAAAATACTTGACTCACAAGAGTGAAAAATCATAACTTATATTTCTATCGGACTTGTCCCAACTTCACTAAAATAATGAGTTTCCAAAGTTTATTTCGATTACAGATACTTGCAACCTAGAAAGTAACTCTAATTCCTATTTCAACAATCTATACAAGATGTTGAGCGCTCTTCAAGTTATTCACAAATTAAAGTTAAACTATCTAAAAGACTAGTTCATTAAATAATGATTCTAGAAAAATCGTAAAGATACAACTCAATATTACATCTTAATATAATATAACTAGACTGGAACACGGTAAAACATAGACCTACGAAATAGGTTCTTCTATGTAGTTTTTTATTGTACCAGGTTCTTCTTTATAGTTCTTTGTATCAGGTTGCACTTGAATAGTTAGTCAGACCTCTTCCCAATATGTTCTTGCGCTTTCTTGCCTATTTATAGCCTCTTGTTGCATTGTCCAATGAGATTAATTAATATCCACCGCAAGTAAATGGCTATTTTACATGATCAAGAATTTTTAAGGCTTATAATAAGTAAGATTCTCAACTATTTTTAATTTTTTAATAATTAAATATAAATTTAAAATATAGTAATATAAGGCATAATTGAAAGCTAATTATTTATGACTTGGCATATCATAAATAGAAAGGATTCACTGCTCATCTTCATGGTTATTAGTTTTACTGTATCTTTGTTATTCAATGACATAGAAGCAAATCACTTGCATACATGAAGAAATTTGAAACAATCATCTAACGTAATTTCTGTCTCAGATTTTAGAGATGAGTAGAATAAACTTGCTTTAATTTATAAAAATATGATATACCAACATAAGAATGTCCTCTCATTAACTAGTTCATAAAAAGGGGAGATACTCAATGATCAATCCTCGCATGAATTGCTAAGGATTCAATAAGTCTAATATTGATTTTTTCATATGTGTTAATTGGGCGGAAATTTTTTTATTTACTGGACAATGATAATAATGATAATTCTATAGAGAATATTCTTAAAACTTTTTCGATTAATTGGATAAGTTCAATGTATTAGTGTTGCATAATAATTTTAAATTTTTACGCTAAATTTATCTTCTTAATCTAACATGCAATAATGATATTTGCAGGACGTGGAAAAACTAGAAAATTTGAACTTATCAAAGTAAAATGCAGAAGGGAGTGGATGTAGTACTTGAAAAATTAAATGAGTGTTTAGAAAATGCAGAAAGAGATGAAGACGGATATATCTCTCTCTCGATCGAGAGAGAGATGGGGGAGATTTAATAATTAGTAAGTGTTTAGAAAAGAAAAAGAAAAGATAGATGTAAACTGACAGCACACGGTAAGAGTCCCTTTTCCTTTATATTACAATTTTTTAAATTTATATTTAATTATTAAAAAATAAAAATAGCTAAAAATCTTACCTATTATAAGCCTTAAAAATTCCCGTGTAGAATAACCATCCACTGAAAGTGGATATTAGTTAATCTCTTGTCCAATTTGAATACAAAATTCTTACTTGATAAGCCTGTGGCTCCTATCGTGTATGAGATGGAGACTACATCTTGTACGAATCTCTTCTACTCTGGATTTATGTCGTGAATATGCATGGTATAGATTTCATAATCTTCTTACCGTGGGGCTTCTTTTTGTTGAAGACTTTCTTATCAAGTTGGACTCTAAATAGTGAAACATATATGTTTTATAGTCTAAAAATACAGTTTTTACTTAAACTTAAGTAGATACGCATTTTTAATTTTTCAAAAATTTGACTAAATAAGTTATAAATTTTACAATTATTCGTGGGAGGTTAAATTTTGGGATTTCTTTTTCATGATTGCATTAATACTATCCATATGGGTTGAAAAACATGCTGTCTCAATTCCCATTTATATTATGTTCTTAGGCTGCAATATGTAAATCAAGAGGTCCCTTGTCCTGATGGTATTTAATTAGATATGGAGTTCTTAAGGAAAAAAAAAAAAGAAGAAGAAACACTGTTTTAAATTTGGGTGAAAACACTCCCCCTCAATTTTGAAACGATAGACATTTTCTCTTATTTATCTTAATTAATTTTTTTAAAATACCTGTTCTACCTTTAATTCTCCATTTATGTAATATTTTTTAAAAATTATATGTAATATTTATTTTTTAACCTAAATATTTATAGTTTCTTATATAAATTCACTAATATTATAAGTAAAACAATACTTCTATGAATTTGTCATAAAATCTAATGCTATTTAGTATTTTTTAAAAAAAATATTTTTATTAAAATATATTATGCATTAAGTGTGTATATATGTATCCTCTTTATTTTCCTCTATTATCTATATAAATAAATAAATTTAATTGTTATTAATAGAATATTTCATTAATTATAATTTAGAATTAATTATATTATAAATAAATAATCTTCAAATTTATCTTTATTTTATTAATTTTTTAATATTTCATGCATTGAAATATATTATTGTTACTATCTTTTATTTTCACTTGTATAAATAAATATTAAAGTTTTGATTAATTATTAATATTTTTTTCTGTTAATTTACATCATTATTGAACGTCATTAATTTATACACTCAATTAGTATTTTTTCTTTTATTTTATCTCAAAAGTTAATGTTTATTTAGTTTATTAAATATATTGCTACATAGATTTTAAAAAAACATATTATGATTCTAAAGAAGTAAAAAGAAGAAGATAAAGTTGATAATATAAAGGTAAAATAGGTATTTTAAAAAGTCAATTAGGATAAAAGGGGGAGATTATCTATTGTTCAAAGTTGAGGGAGGGTTTGATTTTTAAAACAAAATTTTAAATTTACAATACAAAACAAATCATAAATATATAAATTTAATAAATTTTTAAATATAAAAATGTGTCTTTTTTAACAAACTAAAAGAAAAAAAAAAGCATCACGGATATATGAGTAATTTTTAAAAATTATTCTTAACTATTTAACCTTTTCAGCATCTCCTCGTTTGCCCTCCTAATCCATATATTAGCTATTCCCTCATTGATTAAGTAACTGAAATGATAATCAAATTAAAGAACATTATTTATTTTTATTGACTTCTAACTGATTTGTAAATACACGAAAACTTCATGTAGATATACTAACCCCCGACTCTCACGTTTGCTAGAGAAGCAGTACTACATAATATATACTACCAAAATGTTATCTCATTTAGCTAGTAGAAACTCATAATTTGGGGATCTTTATTTATATTTATTACTTGTTAATGCAATATGCTAATTGCATCTGGGTTTTCATTTGGTAAATATTAATTTGGTGTTTACTGCTAAATATAATCCAATTTCATTTATAACTTTTTCCCTGTTGCAGTTTATACTAATCAAATTTTTTGAATACGTACATAACTAAGAGGATAGCAATGGTATTCATGGGAAATTTCCTTTCGTGAAGTATTAGCACACTGACTTGTCATGGAAAAAGAAGAGCTAAAGCCAAGAATTTACATCCGAACCTTCTTGTATGTCTAATTTAATTTTAAAAAATTCGGTTAGTAGCATACTGTTCTTTTAATTTTTTGGAAAGTAAAATAAGGGAAATTTCTCCAAAATAATCTTGCGCTTTTTGACATAATTGGATAAAAAAGAAGATTATTTATTATTATTAAATGTATCAACTAACTTCGGGCGGTCCCACCCCACCGAAAAGATCTTTAAAGACTACTCTCTAGCCAAACAATTTACTGCATCAGCGTACAATTAAAAACATACTACTTCAAATGTGGAATACTTTCTGCAATGTGATTATTACTTCTCTGTCAAAATTATTGTCTATTAAAGTATTTACACCTTTTAAAAAATATATTAATATCCTTAATCATAGGAGTATTTGTCTAAACTATTGATCACCTCTTCTTGAATAATTTGATTAATACTTCTCTAATTATAACAAAAAGTAGATTCGGAGAAAGTAATAGTCTGTTTGGCCAATTAATATTTTTTTCAAAAGTGTTTTTAAAAAAAAAATTACTTTTGGCAAGAAATAGTTTTTGTATAACTAATAAATTCGAAACACACTTTTGAGCATAAATTAGTATTTTATCAAACTTTTAAAACTACCTTTAAGTATATTTTTCTCCAAAGTATTTTTTAAAAAGAAGTGTTTTTGGAGAAAAACTATAATTTTTAGCTTCTAAAAACAACTTGCTACTCTCCAAAAACACTTATTTTCTCTCAAAAACTTAGTCTAACACCCCACTTTTTTAAAATAAATATTTAAAATAAATAAATACTTTTGGCCTCTCAAAATGTTAGCCAAACAGACTATAATACTCCATCCATTTCAAGTAATGCTGCACGCTTTAATTTGACATAAAATTTAATTCTTATTAAAAAAGGAGGCTTTTAAAATATATAATCTAAAACATTTATTAAACTTTTGTTTAGATTATTTAATTAATAATAAAATAAAATTTTAAACTAAATCATTTTTAAATATAAAAAAGTGTGTGCCACCACATAAATTGGTACGCATATTAAGTGATCTTTTTTTTTTCTTTCTAAAAGTAAAATTTTTTGAATGAAATTAAATTTGTTAAAATGAGTAATATGAGGGAGTATCGTTTAATAGACACCTAATGACGTTAGGGACAGTAATTGCTATAATCAAATCCTTCCGTATTAGAAGTAAAAAGAGTCATGTTTTGCATAAAAGAATTAATTTCAAATTGCATGTGCTCCAACCTCACCAGATTACGTTGGCCATACTGTTTTGTAAGCTTGCTGTTGCTGTAACTGTTATCGTTAAGCCCATAAAAATACAATGAAGAAACTAAGCCAAAAAACCAGAATAACACAAAGTTTCAAGTAGTCAAAATCTTGGTTTTTGAGATGTCTAACGTTGGCCAAGACAAGGGAATGAATGATCACAAATTCACAATTACCAAGATACAGGTATATATTCTGGTCGTTTTTTAAAAGAAAAAGTTACTTTTCCCTAATTACCTGTCATTCTTATAGCAAAAAAGTCAACATTGGCCTTGATTATGGCTCACTGATGACAGAGAAAATGGGTATTGTAGTCTTTATTGACTAATAATCTACATAATTTAGGGAACAACATTAGGTCATTAGGTACAAAAGCTAGTGGTATAAAAATAACATTTTCTACATTCTGTTTGATATTTTAAATGGGATTTTGCCGTGGAATACATTCTTTAGTTGTCTGAGGAACTAATTTTAATGCAGGAAACAAACAAAACGATCCTTAAATCCAGAAAGAGTGTGACGAGGAAATGGATTAAATTTATGGGGGAGAGTGAGAATTAGAGAGTATATTGTGGGGGTGGCTAAGGAATGGGGATGTCTGGTCCGTACTGCTAAAAATCTTTGTCGGAGGCTCCCTGTCTTTTCTATGGCACACCCTTTTTATTCCTCTTCTCCAAATTCCTTATTATTATTATTTTTTTCTCTGTTAATTATTCTCATCTTCTTGCCTAGCTCCCTTCTATTTCATTCCGAGAAACAAGACTCTTCTTCCTTGTCTTGTTTCGCCTCTCATATTCCCTTCCGGATATTTTCTATTGAATATCTGTCTCCTCTTTGGACAATATTTGATTGAAATTGTAGGGTGGAAAGACTGGTTGGAAGTTGAAAATCTGGATTCACGTGAATAACATTATTTTTTTAAATAACTCTTTCTTACATACTTTATTTAAATTTCGAAAAGATTAAAATTGCGCTGATTCTTCAAAATTAATTCTTTTCAAAAAAAAAAAAAAAAAAAGAGTGTGAAACCATTGTATGTATTTAAACATGAATTTCATTTCAATAAAAAAGTTTGTAAAATTTGAAAATGTGCGATTGCTTGAAAAAGGGCATTTAATTCACTTGAAATATTACTCAAACCAATAGTTCAATGTCAATCTTTTTTACAAGACCAATATCAACTCTAAAATGCTCTATAAACCCTAGAAGAAAACTCTAATCGAACCCTAATTTTTGTCATAGTTCATGTTCCATTGGGCAGCCTCCTCCGGAGGTTTGTCTAACTCTTCGTGTTACCTTTAGATACAAAAACATAATCGTCTACATTGACGTACGTTGGTATAACACCCCGAAAGTTCCTAAGACTAGGTTTAGGATTTGAAAAGGAGAGCAGCAGAAAAATCTGCAATTTTATCACAGAACATCTCTGTTATACCCCGGGAACCCAAGGATTAGACCCGGAAGTGAAAATAGAGAAAAACTGAAAATTGGCACCAGGTCACATAACGATCCGTGAGGAATGACCACTAGTCGTGAAGTGACTCGTGGTCAGCTTGGTTTGGCAAAGTCTGAGTGAGGAGGCCACGGGCCTGACCATGAGTCATGGTCAGACCTCACGACTCGTGAGGTCACCCGTGGTCACCCCTGGATGATTGGCAAACTTGAATGGGCAGTATAGGGCACGGAAGGTGACCACGAGTTGTGGTCTGACCTCACGACTCGTGAAGACACCCGTGGGGTTCCTTTGGATGTTTGAGCAGTGGACTCAACGGATCAAGGCCACGAGTCATGCCCCGTGGCAACGACCCATTAGGTCCCTCGTGGGGACTAGCGACCAGAAATTCCTACATTTTTGTAAGGGTGTTTTCGTAACGTCCTAAGTCCCTAAGGCCTAAACTATGTCGTCTTGGATATGTTTGTGAGTTAGATAAGATGGGTTAAGCCCTTTATGCATGCCCATTCTCATGCAAAAGCTTAGAGAGGTTTTTGGGAGATTCAAGGCCTTCTTCCCCAAATTTTCATCAATTTCTTTGTGGGTGTTCAAGGAACTTTAAGTCCATCCATTCCCAGGTATGTAGGGTTTTAAAATGGGTGAAATTCTTCCCCACCTATGCCCAAATTTCAAGTTAATCCATGAATTCTCCTACTCAAATTCCATGGGGTTTTACCCAAAACATGACAATGTGAATTCTCTTTATGAGTATGATTTAATTGAATTTTAATTATTGAATTATGAATGATGGGGCATGTTTTATTATCATTTTCTTCAATTCATGTTTCAAGCTTTTAAATTCAAAATGCCCATTTGATGACAGTTCATGAAAGTTGTGATTTATGATGAAATACTCTATAATTTGAGTTTATTGATGATGGAAAAGCATGATTTTCAAGTTACCCATGTTTAAGAGAATGTTTTAAAAGAATTGAATATGATGAAGCACTGGGAAATGCCCACATAAGAAGAATGGTTTACGATTTATGAACCGAATTTCATGATTTATCGATTTATGATGTTGACCGATAAAAAGGGTCCATGATTCTTGGCTAAGCATATTATAAAGGGATCAATAATGATAAATGTTATATCTTAGCCAAAGAATTTTTATGCATGATGTTAATGATTTATGTATGAGCCTATATGCATGTTTTTGGGAGCCGTGTTTAGCTCCGAGCAGCCCGGCATTCAAAGGACTACGCCGGTGTCTCATAACCACGTGCCACGGTGGGTTGTAAATAATATGATGTATTGATAATAATCCCCTCAAATGTGATATCACGCCTTATGCACGACCCTCGCCTAGCAAGCCAGGGTCAGCTCTGCCCACTTGAGCGAGACAATGGGGCATCATGGAAGGTCTACCATGATGGTGTTGGTTATGAAGAGTCCTCCCATTGTTCCGCATGTTTTATGCATTGTTATATTTATGTTATCGGCTCAAGTTATATTATGATAAAGTTATTTACGATTATGATAAGGAAGAATTATGAATGATTTGAAAGTCTTGAGCCCTATGTTTTATTACGAAGATTGTGATGCAAGTATGATGTCCTTCTCCTATGTCTATTTATGAGTTTACTTTAAAAATGTCCATTTTACTTACCTTGCATACTCAGTACATTTCACGTACTAACTTCATACTTTCTACACTATACCGTTTTATGATACGGGGTCCAAATCTCAGGCTCGTCCTCATCCTTAGTCCATCGCAACTTATGCTTTCAGCTTATTGGTGAGTCCTCATATTTCGAGGGCCATTTGATAAACTTTCTTGTTGATTATGTTTCAGTATTGCTCGGGTTAGTTGGGGATGTTGTCCCATTAACCCATCTGATGTAGTAGAGGCTATCAGACAAGTATGTAGTACTCAGTTGTGTATATATTCAGTATTTCATGATGTTACACTATAATTTCATTTCCTCTATGTCTTTATGATATCGTTCCGCTTATTTGGAGAAGATTAGTTGTATGCATGTGCCATGGGTCGACTTGGGGTCTCTCAGGGTCCCTTATCCCGTGTCTACGATTCGGGTGTACATTCAGGTCATGACAAACTTGGTATCAGAGCCAGGTTTGAAGTGTCCTAGGGTGTCTGAAAGCCGCGTTAAGTAGAGTCTTTTTCATGGGTGTGAGGCGTGCCACACCTATAACAAAGAGGCTACTAGACGTTTAGAAAATGTTCCCTTCTTTCATGTTCTATATCGTGCGATGAAAAGTCTTTCCATCCTTCTAATTCATGTGATTCGCGATTGCAGAATTATGGCTCCTAGTAGAATGAATGGAAGGATGAATGGAAATGATGGAGGCCATGAAGATGGCAATGACGTGGGCATCAACAAGCCCCACCTGTTCAGGAGCTCCAGGCACTAGATCCAGTTGCCCACATGGAGTTTCCGGTGGCTATTCAGATGTTGGCGCAGGTCTTGACCACTCAGGTCAACCAACAGGCTGTTGCGCAGGTCTTGCAGAATGGCAATGCAGTGGCAGCTTGTATTAGAGACTTCTTAAGTATGAACCCTCATGAGTTCACGGGATCGAAGGTGGATGAGGATCCACATGAGTTTATTGAAGGGATCTTAAAGGTCACTCAGGTTATGGGGGTGACAAATGGGGAGTGTGTTGACTTGGCCTCTTACCAGCTAAAAGAGGTCGCCCATATTTGGTACAAGCAATGGAAGACAGTAGGGCAACGAGAGCGGGCCCTATCAGCTGGGATGAGTTCCACATGGCCTTTCTCGACAAGTTCTTCCCTCGAGAGATGAAGGAGTTGAAGGCGGCTGAGTTTGTGAACTTCAAGCAGGGAAAGATGACAGTGCTAGAGTATTCTCTTGAGTTCAATCGTTTGTCAAAGTATGCCCCAGAGTTAGTGATGGATGAGAGAGCGCGGGTGAGCCGATTCGTTCAGGGTGTGGCTGGTTATCTAGACAAGGATTGCAGAACTGCCATGCTCCACCAGAATATGGACTTTCCTCATATAGTGTTATACGCCCAATAGATGGAGGCGGATCATGCGAGGGAGAGGGAGGCAAAGAGGGCTCAGACGGACAGCCATGGGTTTTCACATCATAGGTCCAGCGGTGGATACCGTCCACAGTTTCAGTAGAGGTCACTAGACCCAGCCCCATTATTATCTAGTGTCCCATCCAGGCCTGGGGGTGATCAGAGGAATAGGGCTTCAAGGTCGAGAAATCAGAGGGGCACCTAGTTAGAGTATACCTCTCCAGCCTGCGGGAAGTGCGGCAAGAGTATACCTCTCCAGCCTGCGGGAAGTGTGGAAAGAGTATACCTCTCCAGCCTGCGGGAAGTGCGGCAAGGCTTCCCCATTATGGTGTTGAGGCGTGTATATAGAGGCTTCCCCATTACGGTGTTGCATAAGGTTACCTCCGCAGACTTAGTAGAATTGGTCATGACTATTTTTGACATCATCTTGGGTATGGATTGGTTGTTTGCATATTATGCTTCGATTAATTATAGGACCCATACCATGGAGTTTCATTTTCTGGGTGAGTCAGTTTTGGAGTGGAACGGTAGTTCGGCGGTGCCAGCCGGTCGGTTTATTTGATCTTTAAGGGATGCATGTACCACCTAGTTAGGGTTAAAAATGTGGAGTCCGAGACCCCGACTATCCAGTCAGTTCCAGTGGTGTGCGAATATCCAGAGGTGTGGATTTGCCAGGTGTTCCTCCGAAAAGGGAAATTGATTTCGGTATTGATCTATTCCCAGATATGCATCCTATTTCTATCCCTCCTTATAGGATGGCTCCAGCCAAGCTAAAGGAATTGAAGGATCAGTTAAGGGATTTTTTGGATAAGGGCTTCATTAGACCGAGCCAGTCTCCATGGGGTGCACCAGTTTTATTTGTTCAAAAGAAGAACGGTTCCCTTCACATGTGTATTGACTATCGATAGTTGAACAAGATTACTGTCAAGAACAGGTACCCCTTACCCAGGATCGATGATTTGTTTGACCAGCTTCATGGTGCCAAGTGCTTTTCCAAGATCGATCTCAGGTCCGGGTATCACCAGCTTAGAGTTTGGGAGAGTGACATCCTGAAGACCGCTAGACTCAGTATGGTCACTATGAATTTTTTGTCATGTCTTTCGGACTAACCAATACCCCTACAACTTTCATGGATCTAATGAGCAGGGTGTTCAAGGCATATTTGGACATGTTCGTGATTGTGTTCATTGACGACATCTTGATATACTCTCAGAGCAAAGAGGAGCATGCCACTCATTTGAGGATAGTGCTGCAAACCCTCAAGTATCGTCAGTTGTATGCAAAGTTTAGCAAGTGTGAATTTTGGCTAAACTCGGTAGCATTTCTGGGACACGTGGTATCAGGTGAAGGCATAAGGGTAGATTCCCAGAAGATCGAAGCGGTGAAGAATTGGCCTACACCGGTGAATCCTTTAGAAATTCGGAGTTTCTTGGGCTTAGAAGGATATTACCAAAGGTTTGTGGAGGGTTTCTCATCTATTGTGGCACCTTTGACTAAGTTGACCCAGAAAAAGGTGAAATTCCAATGGTCGGATGCTTGTGAGAAAAGCTTCCAAGAGTTGAGGACCCGACTCACTTCAGCACCAGTGTTGACCTTACCCGAGGGTACTGATGGCTTTGTAGTGTACTGTGATTCTTTGAGAGTCAGAATAGGATGTGTGTGATGCAGCATGGGAAGGTGATAGCATATGCCTTGAGACAGTTGAAAGTCCATGAAAAGAATTACCCGACCTATGATCTTGAGTTGGCTGCGGTGGTATTTGGATTGAAGATATGGTGGCATTACTTGTATGGGGTCCATGTGGATGTATTTACGGATCACAAGAGTTTGCAATATGTGTTCACACAAAAAGATCTAAATCTTCGGCAAAGGGGGTGGTTGGAGTTACTTAAGGACTATGACATGAGTGTCCTTTACCACCTGAGAAAGGCCAATGTGGTTGCGGATGCACTTAGTAGGCTCTCCATGGAAAGTGTGTCCCACGTGGATAAGGGAAGGAAGGATTTGGTAAAGGATGTCCACCGACTTGCAAGACTGGGAGTTAGATTGATCGACTCGACCGATGGTGTTGTTGTTGTGCATAACGGGTCAGAATCGTCCTTGGTGGTTGATGTTAAATCAAGGCAATATGAGGATCCAATTTTGAGAAAGCTGAAGGAGGCGGTGCAGATTCAGAAGGTGGAGGTTTTCTCTCAAGGGGGAGATGGTGTGCTACGATACCAGGGTCAACTGAGTGTTCTAGACGTTGATAATTTGAGAGTTCAGATATTATATGAGGCACATTGTACCAGATATTCTATTCATCCAGGATCAATGAAAATGTATTGGGATTTGCGAGAAATCTATTGGTGGGATGGTATGAAGAAAGATATTGCGGAGTTCATAGCTAAATATCCAAACTGTCAGCAAGTGAAAGTCGAACATCAAAGCCCGGGAGGCGTACATCAGGATATCAGAATCTGCACTTGGAAGTGGGAAGAGATTAATATGGATTTTGTTATAGGCCTACCTCGTACTCGCCAACACTATGACTCCATTTGGGTAGTGGTAGATAGGTTAACTAAGGCTGCACACTTCCTACCAATCAAGACCACGGATTCAACGGATGATTTTCTAAGTTGTATATGCAGGAGTTGGTTCGACTTCTTGGAGTTCCCTTGTCTATTTCTCAGACCAAGGTACTCAGTTTACCTCTCAATTCTGGCATTCTTTTCAGTATAGCCTTCCATCCGTAAACAGATGGCCAGGCAGAACGAACCATTCAAACCTTCGAGGATATGTTGAGGGCATGTGTTATAGATTTCAAAGGCAGTTGGGATGACCATTTTCCCTTGATCGAGTTTGCTTATAATAACAGTTACCACTCTAGTATTCAGATGGCACCATTTGAGGCTCTTTACAGGCGGAGGTGTAGATCTCCCATCGGATGGTTCGAGGCTGGTGAGGCAACTATGATAGGACCCGATTCGGTTCATGAGGCAATGGTGAAGGTTCGGTTGATAAGGGACCAGTTGAAAATCGCTCAAAGTCGTCAGAAATCATATGCTAATGTGAGGAGAAGAGATTTGGAGTTTGATATGGACGATTGCGTATTTATACAGGTATCTCGCATGAAAGGAGTCATGCGGTTCGGGAAGAAAGGGAAACTCAGTCCTTGCTATGTTGGCCCCTACCTGGTTGTGAGAATAGTTGGTAAGGTAGCGTATGAGTTGGACTTACCCTTGGAGCTATCTTCGGTTCATCCCATCTTTCATGTGTCACTTTTGAAGAAGTGCTTGGGTGATGTAGCCTTGGTAGTTCTGGTAGACATCATTGGAGTGAAGGACAACATCAGTTATGAAGAAATTCCCGTTGAAATCTTGGATCGTCAGGTTCGGAGGATAAGGAACAAAGAAGTAGCTTCAGTTAAAGTATTATGGAGAAATCAACATGTTGATGGAGCTACGTGGGAAGCCAAAGTAGATATGATAGCTAAATACCCTCATTTGTTCCCTACCGGCTCAGTTTTAGTTTGAGGTATCAGTTTTTCTAAACCTTTAATCAGCTTTTCCCGTTCAGTTCATGTGTACAAGTTTGTTTTATGATATGGTAAATGTATGTGATGTCTGAATTCAGTTTAGCTATGTAGTTCCTTTCAGAGGTAGTCATTCTGTCAGTTTTCGACTTAAATGACTGGTAATTGTATATGGTGATAGCTTGTTTCTGAGTTTTCTGCATGTTTCAAACATTCTAGGATGAATGTTCCCAAGAGGGAGATATTTTTATACCCCGAGAACCCAAGGATCAGACCCAGAAGTGAAAACGGAGAAAAAATGAAAATTCGCACCAGGTCACAGAACGACCAGTGAGGTTGGTCGTGAGGAGTGATCACGAGTCGTGAAGTGACTCGTGGTCAGCTTGGTTTGGCAAAGTCTGAGTGAGGAGGCCACGGGTCTGACCACGAGTCGTCGTCAGACCTCATGACTCGTGAGGTCATCCGTGGTCAACCCTGGATGATTGGCAAATTTGAATGGGCAGTGTAGGGCACGAAAGGTGACCACGAGTCGTGGTCTGACCTCATGACTCGTGAAGTCACCCGTGGGGTTCCCTTGGATGTTTGGCCAGTGGACTCAACAGATCAAGGCCATGAGTTGTACCCTGTGGAAACGACCCGTTAGGTACCTCGTGGGGATTGGGGACCAGAAATTTCTGCATTTTAGTAAGGGTATTTTCGTAACTTCCTAAGTCCCTAAGGCCTAAACTATGTTGTTTTGGATGTGTTTGTGAGTTAGATAAGATGGGTTAATCCCTTTATGCATGCCCATTCTATGCAAAAGCTTAGAGAGGTTTTTGGGAGATTCAAGGCCTTCTTCCCCAAATTTTCATCAATTTCTTTATGGGTGTTCAAGGAACTTTAAGTCCATGCATTCCCAGGTATGCAGGGTTTTAAAATGGGTGAAATTCCTCCCCACCCATGCCCAAATTTCCAGTTAATCCATGAATTCTCCTACTCAAATTCCATGAGGTTTTACCCAAAGCATGACAATGTGATTTCTCTTTATGGGTATGATTTAACTGAGTTTTAATTATTGAATTATGAATGATGGGCAGGTTTTATTATTATTTTCTTCAATTCATGTTTCAAGCTTTTAAATTAAAAATGCCCATTTGATGAAAGTTCATGGAAGTTATGATTTATGATTAATACTCTATAATTTGAGTTTATTGATGATAGAAAAGAATGATTTTCAAGTTACCCATGTTTAAGAGAATGTTTTAAAATAATTGAATATGATGAAGCATTGGGCAGTGCCCACATGTTGAAGAATGGGTTACGATTTATGAAACGAATTTCATGATTTATCGATTTATGATGTTGACCAATAAAAAGAGTCCATGATTCTTGGCTAAGCATGTTTTAAAGGGGATCAATGATGATAAATGTTATACCTTAGCTAACGAATTTTTATGCATGATTATAATGATTTATGTATGAGCCTATATGCATGTTTTTGGGAGCCATGTCTAGCACCTAGCAGCCCGACATTCAAAGGACTATGCCGGTGTCTCATAACCACGTACCACCGTGGGTTGTAAATGATATGATGTATTGATAATGATCCCCTCAAATGTTATATCACGCCTTATGCACGACCCTCGCTTGGCAAGCCAGGGTCAGCTCTGCCCACTTGAGTGAGACAGTGGGGCATCATGGAAGGTCTACCATGATGGTGTCGGTTATGAAGAGTCCTCCCATTGTTCCGCATGTTTTATGCATTGTTATGTTTATGTTATTGGCTCAAGTTGTATTATGATAAATTTATTTACGATTATGATAAGGAATGATTATGAGTGATTTGAAAGTCTTGAGCCCTATGTTTTATTACAAAGATTTTTATGCAAGCATAATGCCCTTCTCCTATGTCTATTTATGCGTTTACTTTACTTTAAAAATGTTTGTTTTACTTACCTTGCATACTCAGTACATTTCACGTACTGACCGCATACTTTCTATGCTGTATCATTTCATGATACAGGGTCCGGATCTCAGGCTCGTCCTCATCCTTAGACCATTGCACCTTACGCTTTCAGCTTATTGGTGAGTCCTCATGTTCCGAGGGCCGTTTGATAAACTTTCCTGTTGATTATATTTCAATATTGCTCGGGTTAGTTGGGGATTCTGTCCCATCACCCATCTTATGTAGTAGAGGCTTTCAGACAAGTATGAGGTGCTTACCTGTGTATATGTTCAGTATTTCATGATGTTACGCTATAATTTCATTTCTGCTATGTCTTTATGATTATCGTTACACTTATTTGGAGAAGATTAGTTGTATACATGTGACATGGGTCGACTTGAGGTCTCTCGGGGTTCTTTGTCCCATATCTACGATTCGGGTGTATGTTCGGGTCATGACAGTCTCGTGGTACGAGTCGTAGGTTGGTCTGATGGGCTGTAGGATGGATTCGTTGTTTGAATAGGGTTGGTTTGGATAAATGGTACAGGTCATGGTGCGATCCATCGTGGGAAACCACGGTTGTGGTAAGAGACCATTGGAAGTTGGAGGAGTCGAATTGGTGAGCTACGGGAGAAAACCACATGTCGTAGGATCGGGGAACGACTCATGGTCAAGAGTCGTGGCATGTAAGGTGGGTCTCAAGTAAGGATTAGATGACCGAAGGTACGACTCGTAGGAAGTACCTATGAGCTGTTGGTTTTGCTCGTGGGAAACTTCAGAATGCTGATGGACCGAACACTTGGTCAGATGGGAGGAAACCATGGATTGTGGGTGCTTGGTACGACCCGTGGTACCTAGCAATGCCTATTTTCCAGAAATTTCATTAAGGATATTTTCATAAATTCTAAACTCTAATTTCCTAAACTACATTGTTTTAAGCATGAAAAAACAGTGTATTAAGGGTATTATTCACCCTAAATCACTCATTACTCTCCTAACACTCTAAATTGAGAAATCAGTTCTCTCAAATCTCTCAAGAATTTTCCTAGGGTTCTTCCTCAAATTCTTCAAGAATCAAGTGGGGTTTATCCTTTTCAATGGGGATTCATTTATTCAGGTATGTGGGTCGATTCAATGGGGTTTCCTCTCAATCCCATATCCCTTCATAATCAAAGCATGATCGATCACCCAATTTCCCCAAAATCTAAATTTCAAAAATCATGATTTTATGATTGGGTTTTGAAATTCGTTCATGATTTCTTTATGGGTAAAGCTGATATAATACCCCGAAAAGGGCTAAGAATAGACCCGAGAGTTGAAGTTGAAAACTGCAAGAAACTTGGAATTTTGCGCCAGGACGACTCGAGGTACAAATTGTGGTGAGGACCTACGACTTGTGACTCGAGTCGTGATGAACTTCGGGAGCTTGAGGTCATACCACGAGTAGTCCTACGAATCGTGGCATGTACCATGAGTCGTGCTGAAATTTTCAGCGGTGCCAGAGTGAGTCCTCACAGGTCATGGTACGACTCATAGGATATAGCAACAAGTCGTCGTAAGAAGTTGTGGTTAAGTCATATTAGGTATAGGTGGATGGCACCACGACTAACAGTATGACCCGTAGGATGTTACTATGAGTCGTGGTATGCGAGTCGTGGCCAGATTTAGAAGATTGAAAAGTGGAAAGGTGACCACGAGTCATTACTTCGTGGTATGACTCGTGGTCGGGCAGAACTGTTTTTCAGGAAAATTTCATCAAGGGAAATTTTGACTTTTCTACGCTTTTGGACCCTAAAGCACGTCGTTTTGAGCTTAGGACAGGGTCTTTTAAGGAGGAAAAATTCATGCTAATTCTCATTTTGGAATTTGATAGAACTAGAGAAGGGAGTAGGAGAAATTTCAAGTGTTCTTCAATTCTTCAAGTTTCCACCTAGGGCTTTTCAAAGGGGTTAAGAATCACATATTCCAGGTATGTGGGGTTTTGAATGGGTAGTTTAGTCCCTACCCATGCCTAATTTCTCCCTAATTCCATGATTGAAGTTACCAAAACTTTATAAGTCTTTATCAAATTTCATGATTCCTTAAAATTTGAAATGAGCTTGTTTTGGTATGCCTAACTTATGGATTTCGAATTATTTGGGCTGATTTTACGTGTTTATTCAATATTTTTATGCTTTAACCCCCTAAAAGTATAGATGCCTAATCATGAAATTTTTTTAGTAAAGTTCATGGTCATGATGATTTCGCAAGCATAATACGAAATTTTGAATTTTAAGCATGTCTTCAACTACTCATGTTATTATGATCACGTTCCCAAAAATTTAAGCATTTCAAGCATGATTGAAATAATGGGCAATGCCCGCATGTCACTTATGATTTATGAACTATGATTTTGGCCGATTCACGGGCCCAATTCCATGACTAGTATTATGAATTCTCAAGCATGATATGATTCTCATGATTTAACTAGCCATGCATGTCATGTATGAATTTCTGTGAGCACGTTGTATGTTTTGGGAGTAGTACTTAACACCTAGTAGGTTCGGGCCCTAGGTTACGCCCCGAATCTCAGAACCACGTGCCACCGTAGGTTATGCTTGGGACCTCCTCAGTGACTATCCCCTATGACCTACGGGGCCTTCATGAGTGATATCACGCCTTTCATGGTTCATACCTTTGGAAAGGTATGAATGACCTCCCGACTAGGTTTACAGGTCGGGCTCCATGTGTTCTCATATGGGGTATGTCGGTTGTAGAAATCTCCCATTGTTCCTCATGGTTTTAATGCATCAATGATTATGTTCTTTTGGCTCAAGTCATGTTTTATGAAATGTTTTTCTCACATGTTACGACTATGACAGGTTTACGAATATTTTGGAAATCTTGAGCCTTACGATGTACTTATGATTTCACTATTATGATCATGATGTCCCCACTCCTATAACTTTTATGTTTTTAAGTATTGTTTTGCATACCTTACATATTTTCAGGCTCTGGTTCGTAGGTTCAGCATCGTTCCTAGCTTGCTCTCAGTTCCGCTCTCAGCTTTCAGTGATGAGTCCTCATGATTCGAGGGCTTCATGTTCGGATCGTGTCTATCTTTTTTGTTTTTAGAAATGTTGGGGTTAATTGGGGTTTTGTCCCTTCAATCCGTCTGTTATGATTAGAGGCTTTCAGACCTATTTATAGTATTCAACCATTTATGTTTGGCTCATGTATTGTTGTGTCTTATAACTCATGTTATGATTTTCAGTTAGTTTATGATTATTAAGTCAAGCTTTCTGTCTCATGTGAATGAATTAGTTATACGCTTATGCCATGGGTTGACTTGGGGTCTCTTGGGGCTCTTTGTCCCGTGTCTACGATCTGGGTGTACTCTCGGGTCAAGACAAACTTAGTATCAAAGCCATAGGTTCAGACGTGTCCTAGGGAGTCTGAAAGCCACGTTAGGTAGAGTCCTTTTCATGGGTGTGAAGCGCACCGCACTTATGATGAAGAGGCTACTAAATGTTTTAGGAAATGTTCCCTTCTTTCATGATCTATGTCGTGCGGTGAAAATCTCCTCATCCTTCTAAGTCGCGCAATTTGCATTTGCAGAAAATTATGGCTCCCAGAAGGATAAACGGAAGGAGGAACAGAAATGATGAAGGCCAAGAGGGTGGCCATGATAATGGGCGTCCACAAGCCCCACCTGTTCAGGAGCCCCAGGCACCAGAGCCAGCTGCCCACGCCGAGTTTCGGGCGGCTATTCAAATGTTGGCGCAGGCCTTGACCGCTTAAGTCAACCAGCAGGCTGTTGCACATATTCCACAGAACAGCAATGTAGTGGCAGCCCGGATCAGGGACTTCTTAAGGATGAACCCTTCCGAGTTCATAGGGGAAAAGGTGGATGAGGATCCACACAAGTTCATTGAAGGGATCTTGAAGGTCACTCAGGTGATGGGGGTGACGAATGAGGAGTGCGTTGACTTGGCCTCTTATTGCTAAAGGAGGTCACTTATATTTGGTTCAAGCAATGGAAAGACAAAAGAGCAGCGGGAGCGAGCCCTATCAGCTGGGATAAGTTCCACATGGCCTTTATCAATAGGTTCTTCCCTTGGAAGATGAAGGAATTGAAAGCAACCGAGTTTGTTAATCTCAAACAGGGAAAGATGACTGTTACACCCCGTAAGTTTCTAGTATGTAGTTTGCCTATTCGCATGTTGGTGGGAAGTTTTAGAATGCCATACGTGCGAGGAAAGGGCCCGGGGAAAGGCCTAACGAGTGCCAAGTTGGAATTTCGCAAGAGGAGGCCAAACTGCGCTGCCCAGAGGGGCAAAGTGGCACGGAGCTGGGACCTCCGCATTAGCCAACGTGGCATGGAGCCAAAATGGCACGTTGGCCAACGTGCCACGTTGTCATGTATTTTGCTGCAAGTATATATAGGCCTCACCCTTTAACTTTATGTCATTTCTCACATTTAAAAGATCAGAACAGAGGGTAGGGACGAAGGGAATATATAATTTTCTTCCGATTACGCCATCAAACGCCGTCCAAATCCAAATTAACTTTGGGTATCGAAGTATAAAGCTGTAGGGAGCATTTCTACGGAGTTAGTTTCATGAAATTTGCCCGGCAAATTGTCGTCCCACCGAGCCATGATTGGAATTGCTCCAAACTAGTGTTAATACAATCCCAGGCTTAAAGTAAGTATTTCTTCCTTCTAGGTCCCCGATAAATTACGAGTTTTCGGTCGTTCTTTGATAAGTTGAAGAATAGTCTGTATATATAGATATAAAGTATTGTTTTCTTCCAGCATTACAATGAAGTTAGTTCTATTCTTCCGTGAATGTGATTACAGTTGGGAAGAACAACTAAATACTAGTCGAACCTCGCCAGTTAATTGGTAAACTGGCCGTCGAGGTATGTAAAAGTAGTTTCTTTTGACAAGTTCGCTTCTCCAGTATAGTAAACCAATATGAATCCCAGTAAAGTATTTCAGGAATATTATATCATGTTCAGTATGTTATTTTGTATAGTTGTTGTTATTAGTTGAGACCTGTATTTGTGTTGTTTTAGGATGGATTACCTGTATAGCTTTCGTGACCGCCCCAGGGTTAATAGCTGTGTCGACTCGTCTGCCAGAGGGCGAGGATACGTCGCTCTACGGAGCGGCATGCCGTCTGCAAGGGATGAAGATGGGGAGCCAGCTCCTCATATTTTGCCGTGGTTGTCCTATACACACCCCCGGCGAGCGCTTGTGCCTGGGGAGTAGATTTCAGGAGTCCTTCGGACTCAGGCACAACTATAGTCAGGGGCCTAACGGGCCCAAGTTGCATACCCTGGGGACCGGAAGGATGCTTATAGCTACTAGGTGATGTGGTATGACCTGTATAGGGGTATATAGATTGAGATGTACTCACTAGGGCTAATGGGGGCCCAAGTGAGTTGTGCTGTACTGATGATACCTTCCGGCTTATGGGGACCAGGTAAAGTGTGTACGTTGCATTAGTTACTGATAGTTAGACAGTAGGACGCCTCGTTGTCAGGTATGACTCCTACTCTTCTTTATAGTTATATGTAGTTCTGATTCAATTATTTCAGTCAGTTTCAGTCCGTTCTCTTTACTTCAGATATTGTCATCTCTATTACTTACTTTTAGTCATTACAATTATTGGTTTACATACTCAGTACCTGTGGTACTGACTCCCTTTTTTGGGGCGCTGCATTACTTGCCTGTAGGTACTCATAGATGAGGAGCGGATCCCTTGTAGTCCCAGTCAGCGGTACAGAGCCTTCAGCTCCTATCTTCCGGAGCTTGAGTGTTTGAGGTTTACTTTCTTTTGTTTTACAGTATGGGTAGGTTGGGGCCCTGTCCCAACCATCTTATTACTCCTAGAGGCTTGCAGATTGTATTATTCCCTGTGGTTAGTTGATATCGGCCGTGTGGGGCCATATGTGCTTTAGATTATGTGTGTTGGCCGTGTGGGGCCTTGTTAGTTGTTGGTTGACGACCTTGTCGGTCATGTTTCAGTTTAGTACTCGATTTTGTTTTTCAGCTGTATCTAGAAATCATGGTGGCCTTGTCGGCCCGCATAGGACTCCCCATATTTGCTTGTCTCTAATTAGCTGTTTACTTTCCACAGGTGGATATAGGCCTTGTTGGCTGGGGGTTGTATTTACAGCCGCTATATAGCCCGTTGTTTTCTTGATTCCAGAGTTAGAGTCAGCCCTGCACCAGAGGTGCTTATGCTCAGTCGGCTCGGTAATTTAGATCCTAGTAGGGCACCAGGTGCCAGTCATGCCTCCCAAGGTGGGGCGCGACAATGACGGTGCTAGAATATTCACTTGAGTTCACTCACCTATCAAACTATGCCCCGGAGTTAGTGATGGACCAGAGGGCGCGGGTGAGCATATTCGTGCAGGGGTAGCTGAGTATCTAGACAAGGACTGCAGAATAGCCATACTTCATCAGGATATGGACTTCCCACGGATAGTCCTCTATGCCAGCAGATGGAGGCAACTCACATGAGGTAGAGAGAGGCCAAGAGGGCCAGAGCTGATAGCCACAGGTTCTCCCAACCGAGGCCAGGGGGTGGGCCTCACCAGTAGTCCCATCACAGGTCTATTACATCAGCACCATCTTCAGCCAATACCCCATCCAGTCCTCGAGACGATCAGAGGAGCAGGGCCTCAGGTTCGAGAGGTCAGAATGGCATGCGCGCAGAGCACACTTTTCCATCTTGTGCTAACCATGGCAAGAATCACCCAGGGAAATGTTTGGTGGGCTCAAATGTTTGTTTCGGGTGTGGCAAACCCAGACACAGACTCAGGGATTACCCCACCGCTAGGTCAGGGGGTGGTGGAGCCCGCACTTCAGCAGCTAGCTCAGCAGTTCCAGTGGCACGTCAGACTCAGCATGGTGCTTCGACTGGTTTAGCTGGTGGCCAGTGCCATAACCGATTTTATGCACTTGGCTCTCGACAGGAGTAGGAGACTTTTCCCGATGTGGTTACGGGTATGTTGCGAGTCTTTCATATTGATGCTTATGCCTTATTAGATTTGGGAGCTACACTGTCTTTTGTGACACCTTACATTGCTAGTCACTTTAGAGTTAGTCTTGAAATTTTGTTAGAACCATTTTCGGTATCTACTCCAGTTGGTGATTCAATTGTTGCAAGGCGGGTATATAGAGGTTGCCCCATTACAGTATTGCATAAGGTTACCTCCGTAGACTTAGTAGAATTCTCTATGACTGATTTTGACATCATCTTGGGCATGGATTGGTTGTTTGCGTGTTATGCTTCTTTTAATTGTAGAACTCGAGCGGTGAAGTTTTGAGTTCCAGGTGAACCGATTTTAGAATGGAGGGGTGGTTCAGCGATACTTGTAGGTCGCTTTATCTCCTATCTCAAGGCCAGGAAAATGATTTCCAAGGGTTGTATTTACCATTTGGTTAGGGTTAAGGATGTAATGTCTGAGACCTTAACCATTTAGTCAATCCATGTGGTATGTGAATATCCTGAGGTATTTCCAGATGACCTACCCAGTGTTCCTCCCAAGAGGGAGACTAATTTTGAGATTGATGTTTTACCCGACACGCAGCCCATATCAATTCCTCCCTACCAAATGGCCCCAGTCGAGCTAAAAGAGTTAAAGGAGCAGTTGAAGGATTTGTTGGATAAGGGTTTCATTAGATCGAATAAGTCCCCATGGGGTGCCCCAGTGTTGTTCATCCAGAAGAAAGACGGTTCTCTTTGGATGTGTATTGACTATAGGCAGTTGAACAAGGTCAGCATCAAGAATAGATACCCTTTACCCAGGATTGATGATCTATTCGATTAGCTTCAAGGTGCAAAATATTTCTCCAAGATAGATCTCTGGTCCAGGCATCACTAGCTCAGGGTTCAGGAGAGCGACATCCTAAAGACTACTTTCAGAACCCGGTATGACCATTATGAATTCGTTGTTATGTCTTTTGGACTAACCAATGCCCTTCAGCTTTTATGGATCTGGTGAACAGGGTATTTGAGGCATATCTGGACATGTTCATGATCGTGTTCATTTACGACATATTAATATACTCCAGGAGCGAGGAGGAGCATGCCACACACCTGAGGTTAGTACTTTAGACCCTTAAGGATAACCAGCTATATGCCAAGTTCAGCAAATGTGAGTTCTGGCTGAAATCAATTGCATTCTTGGGACATATAGTGTCAAGCGAAGGTATAAGGGTGGACTCCCAGAAAATAGAGGTTGTAAAGAACTGGCCCAGACTTGTAAACCCTTCGGAGATCAGGACCTTTTTGGTCTTAGCGGGTTACTATCTGTGGTTCGTGGAAGGTTTCTCATCCATTGCAGCCCTAGTAACTAGATTGACTCAGAAAAAGGTGAAGTTCCAATGGTCGGAGGCTTGTGAGAAGAGCTTTTAGGAATTGAAGGCCAGACTCACTTTAGCACCGGTGTTGACTTTACCGGAGGGTACCGATGGCTTTGTGGTATATTTTGATGCTTTGAGAGTCGTACTGGGATATGTATTGATGCAGCATGGGAAAGTCATAACATATGCTTCCAAACAACTAAAAATTCACGAGAAAAATTACCCAACCCATGATCTTGAGTTGGCTGCGGTGGTATTTGCTTTGAGGGTATGGCAACACTACTTGTATGGGGTTCATGTAGATGTATTCATGGACCACAAGAGCTTACAATATATGTTCATGTAGAAGGAACTAAATCTTCGGCAATGGAGGTGGTTGGAGCTACTTAAGGACTACGACATGAGTGTCCTTTACCACCCGGGTAAGGCCAACGTGGTAGCAGATGCCCTTAGTAGACTTTCTATGGAAAGTGTGTCACATGTGAGTGAAGACAAGAAGGAGCTAGTAAAGGAGGTACATCGACTTTCATGGTTGGGAGTTAGATTAGTTGGTTCAATCGATGGTGGGGTAGTAGTTCAAAACGGGTCAGAGTCGTCCTTGGTAATGGAGGTGAAGGCTAAACAAGATGAAGATCCAATATTGGTAAAGTTGAAAGAAGCTGTCCAAAATCAAAAGGTAGAAGTCTTCTCCAAAGGGAGAGATGGTGTGCTTCGGTACCAGTGTCGCTTATGTGTTCCAAACATGGGGGATTTGAGGAGTCGGATATTTCATGAGGCTCACAGATCC
Organism: Datura wrightii; assembly: GCA_035772735.1. Taxonomy (NCBI): domain Eukaryota; kingdom Viridiplantae; phylum Streptophyta; class Magnoliopsida; order Solanales; family Solanaceae; genus Datura; species Datura wrightii. Next base: position 121,654,222 of record JASDFA010000016.1, read on the forward strand.
AGATATTCTATCCATCCAGGTGCCACCAAAATGTATCATGCCTTGCGGGAAATCTACTGGTGTAATGAAGAGGGATATTGCAGAATTCATAGCCAAGTGACTGAATTAGCAACAAGTGAAAGTCGAGCATCGGAGATCGAGGGGTGTACTCCAAGATATCAACATTTCTACTTGGAAGTGGGAAGAAATCAATATGGACTTTGTAACAGGTTTACCCCGCACTTGTAGAAAGTATGACTCCATTTGGGTTGTGGTAGACAATTTGACCAAGGCAGGTCATTTCCTACCGGTCAAAACCACTGATTTAGCAGAAGATTATGCTAAGTTATACATCCGAGAGTTGGTTATATTTCATGGAGTGCCCTTGTCCATTATATCAGATAGAGGTACTCAGTTCACCTCTTAGTTTTGGATATCTTTTCAAAAGGGACTTGGCACCCAGGTCAAGCTTAGCACGACATTTCATCTGCAAATAGATGGTCAGGCGGAGCGGACTATCCAAACTCTTGAGGACATGTTGAGAGCTTGTGTTATTGACTTCAAGGGTAGTTAGGACGAGCATTTGCCTCTTATTGAGTTTGCCTACAGCAACAGTTATCACTCCAACATTAAGATGTCACCGTTTGAGGCTCTTTACGGGCGAAGGTGTAGATCGCCCACTGGGTGGTTTGAAGTCAGTGAGGCTTCGTTAGTTGGTCCAGATTCTTGTCCATGAGGCTATGGAGAAAGTTCAGTTAATAAGAGAAAGGCTGAAAATGATTCAAAGTTGCCAAAAGTCTTATGCGGATGTGAGGAGAAGAGAGCTTGAGTTCGAGATCGACGATTGGGTGTTTCTGAAGGTATCTCCCATGAAGGGAGTAATGAGATTTGGAAATAAAGGGAAACTCAGCCCCCGCTATATTGGCCCATACCAGATTGTGAGACGAGTGGGTAAGGTAGCTTATGAGTTAGAGTTACCTTCATAGTTGGCTTCAGTTCATCCCGTACTTCATGTATTGCTCTTGAAAAACCACATGGGAGATCCGGCCTTGGTGGTTCCAGTGGAAAGTGTTGGTGTGAAGGATAGCCTCAATTATGAAGAAATTCCTGTTGCAATCTCGGATCGTCAGATTTGAAGGATGAGGAACAAGGAGGTAGATTCAGTAATGGTGTTATGGAGAAATTAACATGTTGAGCGTGCTATGTGGGAAGCTGAAGTGGATATGATGGCTAAAAACCCCTACTTGTTCCCTACCGACCTAGTTTCAGTTTGAGGTATCAACTTTTTTCCCTAAACCTATAATCAGTTTTTCATGTTCTGTTCATACGTGCAAGTTTGTTTTATGATATGATATATATTTGTGATGCCTAAATTCAGTCCATCTATGTAGTTCTTTTTGGGGGTAGTCATTCCGTCAGTTTTTGGCGTAAATGATCAGTATTTGCATATGGTAATTGTATGTTTCTATTGCTGCTTGTTTTCCTACATTCAAGGACGAATGTTTCCAAGGGGGAGATATTGTAATACCCCGGAAAGGGCTAAGAATAGACCCGGGAGTTGAAGTTGAAAACTGCAGAAAACCTGAAATTTTGCGCCAGGACGACTCGAGGTACGAATCGTGGTGAGGACCTACGACTCGTGACTCGAGTTGTGATGAACCTTAGGATCCTGAGGTCTACCATGAGTAGTCCTATGAATCGTGGCGTGTAGGTATGACTCATGGTTAGGAGTCGTGGTGAAATTTTGAGTGGTGCCAGAGTGAGTCCTCACAGGTCATGGTACGACTCGTAGGATGTAGCAACGAGTCGTGGTGAGGAGTTGTGGTTAAGTCGTATTTGGTATGGGTGGATGGTACCACGACTGCAGTATGACCTGTAGGATATTACTACGAGTCATGGTATGCGTGTCGTGGCCAGATTTAGAAGATTGAAAAGTGGAGAGGTGACCACGAGTTGTTACTTCGTGGTACGACTCGTGGTACGAATTGTGGTCGGGGCTAGAATTGTTTTCTAGGGAAATTTCATTAAGGTCAATTTCAACTTTTCTACGCTTTTGGACCCTAAAGCACGTCGTTTTGAGTTTGGGACAGGGTCTTTTAAGGAGGAAAAATTAATGCTAAGTCTCATTTTGGCATTTGCAAGAACTAGAGAAGGGAGCAGGAGGAATTTCAAGTGTTCTTATTCAATTCTTCAAGTTTCCACCTAGGGCTTTTCAAGGGAGTTAAGAATCACATATTTCAGGTATGTGGGGTTTTGAATGGGTAGTTTAGCCCTACCCATGACCAATTTCTCCCTAATTCTATGTTTGAAGTTAGCAAAACTTTATGGGTCTTTATCAAATTGCATGATTCCTTAAAATTTGAAATGAGCTTGTTGTGGTATGTCTAACTTATGTATTTTGAATTATTTGGGCTGATTTTACGTGTTTATTCAATATTTTTATGATTTAACCCCCTAAAAGTATAGATGCCCAATCATGAGAAATTTTTAGTAAAGTTCATGGTCATGATGATTTCGCAAGCATAATACGAATTTTTGAATTTTAAGCATGTCTTCAACTACTCATGTTATTATGATCATGTTCCCTTAAATTTAAGCATTTCAAGCATGATTGGAATTATGGGCAATGCCCACATGTCGCTTATGATTTATAAACTATGATTTTTGCCGATTCTTGGGCCCAATTCCATGGATAGTATTACGAATTCTCAAGCATGATATGATTCTCATGATTTAACTAGCCATGCATGTCATGTATGAATTTCTATGAGTATGTTGCATGTTTTGGGAGTAGTACTTACAACCGAGTAGGTTCGGGGCCTGGGATACACCCCGAATCTTAAAACTATGTGCCACCGTAGGTTATGCTTGGGACCTCCTCAGTGACTGTCCCTTATGCCCTACGGGGCCTTCAAGAGTGATATCATGTCTTTCATGGTTCATACCCTTGGCAAGGTATGAACGACCTCCCAACTAGGTTTACAGGTCGGGCTCCCTGTGTGCTCATATGGGGTATGTCGATTGTAGAAATCTCCCATTGTTCCTCATGGTTTTAATGCATGTATGATTATGTTCTTTTGGCTCAATTTATGTTTTATGAAATGTTTTTCTCACATGTTACGACTATGATAGTTTTAAGAATATTTTGGAAATCTTGAGCCTTACGATATACTTACGATTTCAGTCTTATGATCATGATGTCCCCACTCTTATAACTTTTATGTTTTTAAGTATTGTTTTGCATACCTTACATACTCAGTGCCTTCCAAGTACTGACGCACATATTTTCAAGATTTGGTTCATAGGTTCAGCATCATTCCTAGCTTGCTCTCAGTTCCGCTCTCAGCTTTCAGTGATGAGTCCTCATGATTCGGGGGCTTTATGTTCGGATCGTGTCTATCATTTTTGTTTTCAGAAATGTTGGGGTTAGTTGGGGTTTTGTCCCTTCAACTCGTCTGTTATGATTAGAGGCTTTCAGACCTATTTGTAGTATTTAGCCATTTATGTTTGGCTCATATATTGTTGTTTCTTATAACTCATGTTATCATTTTCAGTTAGTTTATGATTATTAAGTCAAGATTTCCATCTCATGTGAATGAATTAGTCATATGCTCATGCCATGGGTTTACTTGGGGTCTCTCGGGGCTCCTTGTCCCGTGTCTACGATTCGGGTGTACTTCTCTCGTGTCGTGACAACTGATTTGTTACAAAAACATAATTTCCATGATAGCGTTTATAATTTCTTCAAGTATTTTATGAAATTAGAATATCTCATGATCTAAGCATGAAATATGAAATTTTAGGGTTTAAATTTCCTTTTCGAATTCCTTTGATTCCCATATGAATTTTAATCTCTCAAGTCCTTATATATGATTTATATTCAATAATGCATGACTTCCTTCAAGTTTACTCTACGAAACAATGATTCGAATTATTGGGATTATTGTCTTGAATGTGTGATGACTTTTCCATATTTTCTTAGCATTATGATTATGGCCGACTCATGGGCCTTATTTCATGGCTAGTCACGTATTTCAAGTATGCTTATGATTATCTGGATTTAAAATAGCCTATGAATCTCATGTATGTTTTTCCTACTATAATATGAGCACTCTATATATTTTGGGAGTAATATTTAACACCGAGTAGACCCAAGGTCCAAGCATATCCCGAGTCTTAGAACTACGTGCCAATGTAGTCATGATGGGACCTCCCTTGGGATTGTTTCCTTTTTCCCGTCTGGGCCTTTCATGAGTGATATCACACCCTTTTTCATGGTTCTACCCTTGGCAAGGTACGAACACCCTCCCAACTAGGGATTTACAGGTCGGGCTCCATGTGTGCTCATATAGGGTATGTCGGTTATAAGAATCTCCCATTGTTCCTTATGTTTATTCATTAATATGTTTATGACATTTTGGCTCAAGATATGCTTTTTCAATGTTCCTTTTTATGATTATGAATATGACCAGTTTATGAATAACTTTTAAAACCTTGCACCCTCATGGTTATGTTATGATTATTGTTTCATGTTTGGAATTGTTCTACTCTTATGAATCCTTATGTATTTTAAATTATCCATTCTTTCTTAACTCACATACTCGGTACATTCCAATAACTGACCGCATACTCTATGATGTATCATTTCTTGATACAGGTCTGAGTGATTAGGTTCAGCCTCGCTCTTAGTCGCTCCCATTTCAGTCCAGTCAGCCTACCCTCCTTGATGAGTCCTCATCTATCGAGGACATGCGGTTTGCCTTGTTGTTATGTTTACCTTTTTATTTTCGTACTTAGAGAGATAGTTGGGGGTGCTGTCTCATCAGCTCGTCAGATACTAGAGGCTTTTCAGAAATTATGTTGTTATGTTCAGTTCTTTTGTCAGATGTTAAATACTCAAATCTTCAAAGTTCTCTGTTTAGATTTCTGCTTTATTCATAATTTGGATGATTTCTGATTTAGTTATGGTCTTTAGCCGCTATGTTCATGCCATAGGTAGACTTGAAACCTCTCAGGGTTCTTTGTCCCGTGTCTCAATGTGGGATCCTAGCTCGGGTCATGACAAACTTGGTATCAGAGCAAAGGCTTAGGGTTTCCTAGAGTGTTTGAAAATTGCGTTGAGTAGAGTCTTTTTCATGGGTGTGAAGCGCACCACACTAATGAAGAAGAGATTATGAAACATTTTAGAAAATTTTCCTTCTTTCATGATCTATATTGTGTGATGAAATGTCTCCCCATTCCCTTAACTCTAGCTTTACGTGTTTGCAGAATCATGCGTCCACTCCGAGTAAACAAAAGAAGAAACAGAAATGGAAATGACCATGGTGATGGCAATAGAGGTGGGCATCATCATGCCCCACCAGCCCCAGCGGATCCCGTGCCTGAGCAGGTTGCCCATGCTGTGTTTAGGGCAGCCATTTAGATGTTGGCACAGGCCTTGGCCGCTTAGGTCAACCAACAAGTAGTGGCTCATATTCCCTGGAATGGGAACATTGTGGCGGCTAGAGTCCTAGACTTCCTCAAGATGAACCCACTTGAGTTCTTTGTTGAGAGCGGATGAGGAACCCCATGAATTCATCGAGGAGATCTAGAAGATCACTCAATTATAGCGGTGATGGGGGAGGAGTGTGCAAACTTGGCCTTCTATAAGTTTAAACGGGTCAACCACATATGGTTTAGACAGTTGAAGGACAGCAGAGCAGTTGGAGTAGGTCCCATTGGTTGGGATGAGTTCCTCACCGCGTTATTGGATAGGTTCTTTCGCTGAGAGATGAGGGAAATCAACGCAGCTGAGTTTGTGAATCTAAAACAGAACACTATGACCGTTCAGGCATATGCTCTAGAGTTCATCCAGTTGTCCAAATATGCGCCGGATATGGTGGTCGATCAGAAGGGTTGGGTGAGCTAGTTTGTAAATAAATAGTAGATGACTTGGCTAAGGATTGTAGGACCACCATGCTGCATCAGGATATTGAGTTCTCCTGACTGATCGTGTATGCCCAGTAGATGAAGATAGTGCAGATGAGGGAGAGAGAGAGGGAGCCAATAGGGTCAGGATGGGCAATGTTGGGTTCACCCAATAGAGATCTGGTGGCGGTCACCGCCCTCAGTTTCATCAGAGGTCGTCAGCCCCAGCATAGCCAGTGTCCCGTCCAGACCCAGACGTGATCAAAGGGGTAGAGCATCAGGCTCGAGGGGCCAGGGGAGCACCACGGGAGATCTCACTTTTTCAACCTGTACGAAGTGTTTCAATAATCACCCAAGAAGGTATTTAGTCAGCTTAGACATTTGTTTCAGGTGTGGAAAACTTGGATACAGACTCAGGGATTGCCCTTCAGCCAGACCGGGCAATAGTGGAGCCCGTACCCCAGCCACTAGTTAGGCAGCTCCAGCAGCACGTCCCTTCCAGCAGGGTGCTTCTCTAGTTCAGCTGGCGGTCAGCACCATAACAGGTTCTATGCACTATCGTCGCGACAAGAGTAGGAGACTTCACCCAATGTGGTGACTGGTACGTCGCGAGTATTTCATCTTGATGTTTATGCATTGTTAGATCCAGGGGATACCTTATGTTTTGTGACTCCCTATGTTGCTATTAGTTTTGATGTCATTCCTTAAATCTTATCAGAACCCTTCTCAGTCTCTACTCCAGTTGGTGACTCAATTATAGCTCGATGGGTGTACAGAAATTGCCCTGTCACAATATTTCAGAAAGTCACCTCAACCAACCTAGTAGAGTTAGATATGAATGATTTCGATGTTATCTTTGACATGGTTTGGCTACATGCATGTTATGACTCAGTAAATTATAGAATCCGTGCAGTTGAGTTCCAGTTTTAGGGTGAGCCAGTCCTAGAGTGTTGAAGGATAGTTCAACTGTGCTTGTAGGTCGCTTCATTTCCTACCCTAAGGCTAGGAAAATGATCTCCAAAGGTTGTGTGTACCATCTAGTTTGAGTTAAGGATGCTACCTCATAGACCCCAACTATCCAGTCTATTTATATAGTGTGTGAGGACCTGGAGGTGTTCCTAGATGACCTATCGGGAGTTCCTCCCGAGCGGGAGATCGATTTTGGTTTTGACCTTCTTCCCGACACAAAGCCCGATCTATTCCTTCATACGGAATGGCTCCAGCCGAGCTAAATGAGTTAAAATAATAGTTGAAGGACCTCCTCGACAAAGGTTTCATCAAACCTAGTAAATCCCCGTAAGGTGCATCAGTTCTCTTTGTTCGAAAGAAGGATGGTTTCCTTCGTATGTGTATTGACTATCGACAGTTGAATAAGGTCACAATCAAGAATAAGTACCCCCTCCCCAGGATTGATGATTTGTTTGACTAACTTCAAGGTGCCAAGTGTTTCTCAAAGATAGACCTCAGATGCAGATATCATCAGCTCAGGGTTAGAGAGAGTGACATCCCGAAGACAACTTTCAGGACTCGTTATGGTCACTATGAGTTTGTAGTTATGTCCTTTGGGTTAACAAATGCTGCTGCAGCTTTATGGATTTGATTAACAGGGTGTTCAAGTCATATTTGGATATGCTCATGATTGTGTTCATTGATGACATTATCATGTACTCCCGGAGCGAGGAGGAGCATGCCGCTCATTTGAGGGTAGTACTGCAGACTCTTAAGGATCTTCAGCTTTTTGCTAAATTCAGCAAGTGTGTGTTTTGGCTAAACTTAGTAGCATTTTTGGGTCATGTGGTTTCATATGAGGGTGTACAAGTAGACTCCCAGAAGATAGAAGCTGTGAAGATTGGCCTAGACCAGTTAGTCCTTCAGATATGAAGATTTTCTTAGGGTTAGCCGGCTATCACCGGAGGTTTGTTGAAGGGTTTTCATCCATTGCGGCACCATTGACTAAGTTGACCCAAAAAGGTGAAATTTCAATGGTCGGAGGCCTATGAGAAGAGCTTCCAAGAGTTGAAGACTCGACTCACCTCAGCACCAGTGCTAACCTTACCTGAGCGTACCGATGGATTTGTAGTATATTGTGATGCCTTTAGGATTGGCCTTTGTTGTGTAAGAATGCAGCATAGTAAGGTTATAGCCTATGCTCCAAGCAGGTTAACGTCCATGAAAAGAACTATCCGACCTACGACCTCGAGTTGGCAGCGATAGTATTTTCCTTATAGATTTGGAGACACTATTTATACAGCATATGGATGTATTTACAAACCACAAGAGCCTATAATACGTGTTTACCTAGAAGGATCTAAACTTATGACAAAGAAGGTGGTTAGAGCTTCTTAAAAATTATGATTTAAGCGCCCTTTATCATCCGGGCAAGGCTAATGTGGTGACATACACTCTTAGTAGACTTTCTATGGAGAATGTGTCTCATGTGGATGAGGGCAGGAAAGAGTTGGTGAAGGATATGCATCGGCTTGCACGACTAGGAGTTCGCCATGTTAACTCGACAGTTGGTGGTATCATTGATCAGAATGGGTCAGAATCCTCTTTGGTGACTGCGATCAAGTCTAGCAAAGACGAGAATTCTATTTTGGTAAAGTTGAAGGAAGCGGTTTAGAACCAGAAGGTAGGGTTTTCTCCCAACAGGGAGATGGTGTTTTGCGATATCAGGATCGTTTATGTGTTTTGGATGTTGATGATTTGAGCGGTCGCATGTTACATGAGGCTCATGGTTTTAGATATTTTGTAGATCCAGGAACCACTAAGATGTATCGTGACTTGTGGGAAGTCTATTGGTGGAGTGACATGAAGAAGGACATAGCAGAATTATGGCTAAGTGTTTGAACTATCAACAAGTGAAAGTTGAACATAAAATGTTACACCCCGTAAATTCTTGACATGTAGATGGCCTATTCGAATTTTGGTTAAGAGTTTTAGAACACCATACGTGCGAGAAAAGGGCCCGGGGGGAGACCGGACAAGCGCCAAGTCGGCGCGTCGCAAGGCAAATGCGACTTATAAATCACGTTCGATAATTGCGACTTAAAGGTCCCAAGTATAAAAGCCCCTCCACTTCGGTTTTAATAATTTTAATTTCATTTCTTTTCCATAGAACGATAGAGAACAGAGAGGAACAGAGCTTTAATATAAAAATTCAACCGATTACGCCGTCAAACGCCGTCCAAACTCAAATTAACTCCAGATTCCGAAGTATAAACCTGTAGAGAGCATCCCTACGGAGTTAGTTTCGTGAAATTCGGCCGGAGAACCATCGTCCAACTGAGCTAAGGTAAGTGGAATTGCTCCAAATTGGTGTCAATATACTCCTAGCCGTAGAGTGAGTATTTCTCCCTCCTGAACTCCCAAGAAATAGCGATTTTTCAGCCGTTTTTCGATAAGTCAAAGTTTGGGCTATATATATATATATATTAAAAGTGATGTTTTCTTCCAGGATATTATTGAATTTAGTCCTAATTCTTATAAATATGAATGCAGTTGGAAGAAATAGCAGAGTATTACCCATATTACGCCAGTTAGCCGGGAAATTAGAAACTAAGGTATGTAAAGCCAGTTTCTTCGGAAAGTTAGTAATTCTAGCTTAGTAAAATAGAGTAAATTCCAGAAGAGAATTATAGGAGCTGAGTATTGGGTTTAGTATGAATTCAGTAAGTTTGTTTTGTGTTGTTATGCCATGTTCAGAATAAAAGTCAGTAAATAAGTGCCAGATGGCGAGATATTATTCTAGACCCAGTATAGCCCAGTATCAGATTTAGTACTTTTCAATACAAGATTCAGAGTAGAGAACCAGAGTATAAATATTAGTATTATCAGGATCAGTATATTTTCATACGAATTTAAGTACAGAACGTTAAAGTATGTTGTTATGATTCTCAACTTCAGTTTATATGCTATTTGTGATTATTGTTGTTTGTAGAGACTTGATTGTTGTATGTGGGCACCCTTAGAGCTTCCTTGCCGCCCCAGGGAATAGTTGTGTCGACTCGCTTGCTACAGGGTGAGGATACGTCACTCCAAGGAGTGCCATGCCGTCCGCAGTAGGACGAAGATGGGATGCAGCATTCCCTATAGCAGACTGATCAGCATTACAATATACCCTGTCGAGCGCTGTGCCCAGGGCACAGATTACAGATACAGATACAAATATCATATACACTTACAGGAGTCCTCTGGACTCAGATACAGTTATAGTAAGGGGCCCAAAGAACCCAATATGCATACCCAGGGGGCCGGTAAAGGTGCTTGTAGTTATTAGGCGAGTGGAGTGACTTTATTTTTGGATGGTTTGACCCGGGTAGGGGTATATAGATTGCGTGTTAATTGGCACCTTCCGACTTATGGGGGCTGGTATAGGTCCTTGTATGCTATATATATATATATATGTATGTTATTTATTAGATTAATAAATAGCAGGACGCCACGACAACATGTATGACTTTCAACTGCTTTACAGTACAGATAAGCTTATTTTAGATTTCTCCATCCCTGATAGTCTTAGCTATTTTCTGCTATTCAAAACTATCCGTACTATTGCTTATCTTTAGTTATGTTCAGTTTTTGCTTTGCATACTCGGTACCAGTGGTACTGACGCCCATTTGGGGTGCTGCATTACTTGCTTGCAGGTACTCATAGATGAGGAGCCGATCCCTCGTGATTTCGGCCAGCACAGAGTCATAAGCTCCTGTCATCCGGAGCTTGATATCCAGAGGTTTATTTCTTTTCTGTTGTTGTACAGTATGGGTAGGCCAGGGCCCCGTCCCGACCATCTTATCAGTATTCTTAGAGGCTTGCAGATTGTGTATTCCCTGTGGTTAGTTATACCGGTCGTGTGAGGTCGTGTGTATGTCTTATCTTGTTTATGATGGCCGTGTGGGGCTTATTCAGTTGGTAGTGGTGACCTTGTCGGTCACGTAGCAGTTTAGCTCCTATTTTTTTGATTCAGAAGTAACTAATAGCATGGTGGCCTTGTCGGCCCACATAGGTTCCCTTATGTTGAAGTGGTTCTGGTTAGCTGTTGTGGTTGTACAAGTGGCTATAGGCCTAGCCAGCTGGGGGCTGTATTTACAGCCGTTATATAGCCCGTTGATTCCATAAATCAGAGTTAGAGCCAGCCAGGCACCAGAAATGCTTAGGCTCAGCAGTCTAGCAGTTTAGGTCCTAGTAGGGCACCTGGTGCCAGTCATACCCCCCAAGTTGGGGCGTGACAAACTTGGTATCACAGCAGGTCATGTCCCAGGGAGTCTGCAAGTCATGCTAAGTAGAGTCTTGTCTATGGATGTGTTGTAAACCACATACTATAGGCAGGAGGCTGCAAGGCATAATAGGATGGTTACTCTTTGTTCATATTCAGTCATGTCATAGAGCAGTACAGTATAGGGTTGAGTCCCTAAAACTTACCACACTCTTTGTTTACAGATAGAATGGCAGACTAGTGACATCCTATCACAGGTAGAAGACTGGATACCGCAGCAGGAGAAGGCACCAACAGGGTGCCTCAGCCTTACTTAGAATCAGCCCGATCTGAGGGCGATACAGAGGCATCATCATAGCCTTCTCAGCAGTCCCCACCTTACCAGGAGTTATTCGGAATGACACCGCCTCCGATAGCTCCTGTACCTACACCATCTGACCAGGAAATTCGAAGTGCAGTAGTGATGTTGGCACAAATGATGGCCACTCAGCACCAGCCAGTGCCACCCGTAACAGCAGAGCCATCAGGTGGACCTGGCAGTTCGAGGGTCAGGGAATTTTTGGCACTAGGTCCCCTACAGTTCATAGGGTTGGATCAGGCAGAGGACCCCTAGGACTTCCTGGACCAGATGCAGAGAATCTTCCGGGTCATGTGTGTAACACCTACAGAATCAGTTGAGTTAGCAGTATTCCGGTTGCGAGATATTGCTGTGTTGTGGTACGAGAGCTGGGAAAGGTCTCGAGGGAGGGATGTTGCCCCTCCAACCTGGTCCAGCTTTTCAGAGGCTTTCTTGGACCGTTATTTGCTAGGGGAGATCCGGTAGGCCCGGATGGACTAGTTCTTGCACTTGGAGCAGGGGGCGAGGAGCGTACGAGAATATGCCCTACAGTTTGATTCCTTAGCCCGCTGTGCTCAAACTTTTATGGATACTATGTCATCTAGAGTCCACTGATTTATTATGGGTCTGAACCCAGAATATGTTGAGGCATGCATGACAGCCACGTTGCGGGAAGATATGGATATTGCTCGGGTACAAGCTTTTGCCTAGACTATTGAGGGCCTTAGATAGCGACAATAGGATAGAAGACGAATAAACCAGGAATAGCGCTGCAGAGATAGATCAGATGAGATTCAGGGGGAGATCCGAAGAGGGCCTAGGCCACGGTTATCAAATAGTCCACCCAGACCCCCACCTCCACCTCAGCAGCAGAGGGGTAGATTCATCCGCCGGGGACAGTCAGAGTCTGGCGGTAGTTCTTGAACGGTAGATTCACCTCAGCAGAGGAGGGTAGAGAAGAGCAGATACACACTCCCACCCTGCCGTATTTGCAGCGGGCCTCACATTGGAGCTTGTAGATATGGCTCCACAGGGTGTTACATATGCGGGCAGTAGGGGCACATGATGAAAGACTGTCCATCCAGGGGACAAGGTAGTTGAGATATCCAGGACAGGGCATCAGCAGGGCCGCGAGCTCCAGCAGCCTCGGCAGGGCGTAGGCCCTCAGGTCCAGCAGGTAGAGGCCGAGGTAGATCAGGGGCCTCTATATCAGGTACGGGCCCAAGCCGTACCTATACATTGCCAGGAAGACAGGACTTAGAGACGTCTCCAGATGTGGTAACAGGTATGATGACTATTTGTTCACACCCTGCTTATGTATTGATTGATCCAGGGTCTACTCTGTCCTACTTTACCGCATTTGTGGCACTAGAATTGCTTCAGCAGCCCTTTTCAGTATCTACACCTGTAGGTGACTCCATTATAGCCAGAAGGGTTTATCAAGGGTGTACAGTAGAGGTTGCTGATCGTCAGACCACAGTAGATCTGGTAGAATTAGAGATGATTGATTTCGATGCCATTATGGGTATGGATTGGTTGGTGCCATGCTATGCCAACGTAGAATGTTAGACCAAGACGGTCCGATTCCACTTTCCAAGGGAAGTAGTACGAGAGTGGAAGGGAAGCACAGCTACGCCAAAAGGTAGGTTTATTTCCTACCTTCAGGCGAGGAAGTCGATAGCTAAGGGATGTATTTACCACATAGTTAGAGTCCAGGATGTTCGGGTAGAGGCTCCGACTCTCCAGTCTATTCCAGTGGTTAATGAATACCCTGACGTGTTCCCAGATGAGCTGCCTAGTATTCCTCCAGAAAGAGATAGATTTTGCAATTGATTTGCTACTAGGCACTTAGCCCATATCAAATCCCCCATATCGTATGGCTCCTGCTGAACTCAAAGAATTAAAAGAGCAGCTGAAAGATCTGTTAAATAAGGGCTTTATCAGGCAAAGTACTTCACCTTGGGGTGCGCCAGTTCTATTTGTGAGAAAGAAGGATGGCTCACTCCGCATGTGTATAGATTACCGGCAGTTGAATAAGGTTATAGTCAAGAATAAGTATCCGCTCCCAGAATAGATGATTTGTTTGATCAGTTACAGGGGGCCAGATATTTCTCCAAAATTGACTTATGGTCCGGATACTATCATGTTCGAGTTCGTGAAAGGGACATTCCAAAGACTGCCTTCAAGACCAGATACGACCATTTTGAATTCCTAGTCATGTCCTTTGGGCTGACGAATGCCCCAACAGTATTTATGGACCCGATGAATAGCATCTTCAGACCATACCTGGACCTATTTGTGATAGTATTTATTGATGATATTCTGGTGTATTCTCGCTCAGAGGCAGACCGCCAGGATCATTTGCGAACAATGCTCCAGATTCTCAAGGACCGTCAGTTGTATGCCAAGTTCTCTAAATGTGAATTTTGGATGAACTCAATAGCTTTCTTGGGGCATATTGTGTCAGATGCGGGTATACAGGTAGACGCTCAGAAAATAGAAGCAGTAAAAACATGGCCCAGACCTACCACTCCCACCGAAGTCTGCAGTTTTTTGGGATTAGCAGAGTACTATAGAAGATTTATTGAAGGATTGTCCACCATAGCGGCACCTTTGACTAAGCTGACGTAGAAAGCAGTAAAGTTTCAGTGGACAGAGGCATGTAAGCAGAGTTTCCAATAATTGAAAGACAGATTAACCTCTGCCACAGTGTTAGCATTGCTAGAAGGTACAGAGGGTTATGCATTGTATTGCGACGCTTCGGGTGTTGGGTTAGGATGCGTGTTGATGTAGCATGGTAAAGTAATTGCTTATGCTTTCAAATAGCTGAGGAAACACAAAAAGAATTATCCTACCCATGAACTGGAACTAGCCGCAGTGATCCACGCTCTAAAGATATGGAGACATTACTTGTACGACGTCCATGTGGATATTTTCACTGATCATAAGAGCCTTCAATATATCTTCACTCAGAGAGAGTTGAATTTGCGACAGCGTTGCTGGTTGGAATTGCTAAAATATTATGATGTAAATATTGTGTATCACCCAGGAAGAGCCAACGTAGTAGCAGATGCCCTTAGCCGCAAATCCATGGGGATTTTGGCGTATTTGTAGCCCGAACAATGGGAGTTGGCCAGAGAAATACACCAGTTAGCCAGTTTAGCCGTTCGTGTAGCAGAAATAGAGGACAACAGAGAGTTAATTCAGAACACCGCAGTGTCGTCATTAGTTGTGGAGGTAATGGAACGACAGTATAATGATCCTGACCTGGTTCTTCTTAAAGACAGAGTTCAGCAAGGGAAAGCGCCAGGTTTTTAGGTAACTGAGGATGAAGTGTTGCGATGTAAAGGCCGCCTTTGTGTTCTAGATGTTTCAGGGCTTCGCCAGCAGATTATGAGTGAGGTACATTATGCCCACTATTATCTCCACCCAGGCATGACCAAAATGTACCACAATATCAAAGAAATCTATTGGTGGCCAGGTATGAAGAGAGAAATAGCATAATTTGTAGCCCAGTGTCCTAACTGCCAGCAAGTAAAAACGGAACACCAGAAACCAGGAGGATTGACTCAGGACATAGCTGTGCCTCTTTGGAAGTGGGAAGCAGTAAATATGGACTTTGTAGCAGGATTATTTCATACCAGGCATAGACATGACTCAATTTGGGTAATTGTTGACAGACTAACGAAATCAGCCCATTTCCTACTAGTAAAAGCTATTTTCTCTGCCGAAGATTACGCCGAATTGTATATCAGTGAAATAGTCAGATTACACAGTGTTCTAGTATCTATTATCTCTGACAGAGGATCACAATTTACAACTAGATTTTGGCAGTCATTTCAGAGAGGTCTTGGGACGCAGATTAATTTGATCACAACATTCCACCCTCAGACAGATGGACAGGTGGAACGCACTATTCAGACGCTCGAGGATATGCTACGGGCGTGTGTGTTGGACTTTGGAGGTAGCTGGGATGAGCATTTACCGCTGATTGAGTTTGTTTATAACAATAGTTACCACTCAACTATCTAGATGGCGCCCTTTGAGGCACTGTATGCGCGAAAATGTAGATCACCAGTTGGCTGGTTTGAAGTAGGAGAGTCAGCGCTAATTGAGCCATATATTATTCATCAGTCAGAGGAGAAGGTAAAGCTTATCAGAGAACCCCCACTGCTCAGAGCCGCCAGAAATCGTATGCTGATGTGCGGCGCAGAAACCTGGAATTTAATATGAATGACCTGGTGTTTTTGAAAGTTTCTCCAATGAAAGGGGTGATAAGATTCAGTGAGAAAGGTAAGCTTAGCCCGATATTTGTTGGGCCTTATCAGATTCGTCGAAGAATAGGCCAAGTAGCATACGAGTTGAACTTACCTCCAGAATTAGAGTCCGTTTATCCAGTTTTCCACGTGTCTATGCTGAGGAAGTATATAGGAGACCCCTTCAGAGTTGTTCTAGTTCAGGATGTCCAGGTTACGGAAGAGCTAGCTTACGAAGAAGTTCCAGTAGCCATACTAGATAGGCAGATTCACAGGCTGAGAACTAAAGATATTGCTTCTGTCAAAGTATTATGGCGTAACAGGAACCAAGAGGAGATGACTTGGGAAGCAGAGGAAGATAGGAAAGTTAGATATCCTCAACTGTTCCAGACTTAATCAGCTAAAGGTACGTTAGTATTGTTGTCTTATGAATTGCCTTATATTATGTAAATAAATGAAATAGGTGTCTTATGTAATGAATACTAGTGTTGTATGGAGTACCTGTATTGGACTTTTCTGCATTTCAGGATTTTTTAGATAGTCCATATTACAGGGGAGACTTTGCCGAAATATTTCTAAACTAAGTCAAATAAGTTGAAATTTTTGCAAGTAGAAGTTTTACATTCGAGGAAGAATGTTCTTAAGGGGGGGGGGAGGATGTTACACCCCGTAAATTCTTGACATGTAGATGGCCTATTCGCATGTTGGGTTAAGAGTTTTAGAACACCATATGTGTGAGAAAAGGGTCCGGGGAGAGACTGGACAAGTGCCAAGTTGGCGCGTCGCAAGACAAATGCGACTTACAAATCGCATTCGACGAATGCGACTTACAAATCGCATTCGACGAATGCGACATAAAGGTCCCAAGTATAAAAGCCCCTCCACTTCGGTTTTAATCATTTTCATTTCATTTCTTTTCTAGAGAACAACAAAGAACAGAGAGGAACGGAGCTTTAATATAAAAATTCAACCGATTACGCCGTCAAACGCGGTCCAAACTCAAATTAACTCCAGATACCAAAGTATAAAGCTGCAGAGAGCATCCCTACGGAGTTAGTTTCGTGAAATTCGGCCGAAAAACCATCGTCCCACCGAGATAAGGTTAGTGGAATTGCTCCAAATTAGTGTCAATATACTCCTAGCCCTAGAGTGAGTATTTCTCCCTCCTGGACTCCCGAGAAATAGAGAGTTTTCGGCCGTTTTTCGATAAGTCAATGTTTGGGCTATATATATATATATATATTAAAAGTGATGTTTTATTCCAGGATATTGTTGAATTTAGTCCTAATTGTTATAAATATGAATGTAGTTGGAAGAAATAGCGGAGTATTAGCGAATTATGCCAGTTAGCCGGGAAATCAGAAACTGAGGTATGTAAAGCCAGTTTCTTCGGCAAGTTAGTAATTCTAGCTTAGTAAAATAGAGTAAATTCTAGAAGAGAATTCCAGGAGTCAAGTATTGAGTTTAGTATGAATTCAGTAAGTCCGTTTTGTGTCGTTATGCCATGTTCAGAATAAAGGTTAGTAAAACAGTGCCAGATGGAGAGATATTATTCTAGACCCAACATAGCCCAGTATCAGATTTAGTAATTTTCAATACAAGATTTAGAGCAGAGAACCAGAGTATAAATATTAGTATTATCAGGATCAGTATATTTTCGTACGAATTTCAGTACAGAACATTAAAGTATGTTGTTATGATTCTCAACTTCAGTTTATATGCCATTTGGGATTATTGTTGTTTGTAGAGACTTGATTGTTATATGTGGGCACCCTTAGAGCTTCCTTGTCGCCCCAGGGTTAATAGCTGTGTCGACTCGCCCGCCAGAGAGTGAGGATACGTCACTCCAAGGAGTGGCATGCCGTCCGTAGTAGGACGAAGATGGGATGCAACATTCCCTATAGCAGGCTGATCAGCATTACAGTATACCCTGTCGAGCGCTTGCGCCCAGGGCACAGATTACATATACAAATACAGATATCAGATACAGTTACGGGAGTCCTCTGGACTCAGATACAATTATAGTCAGGGGCCCAAAGAGCCCAAGTTGCATACCCAGGGGGCCGGTAAAGGTGCTCGTAGTTATTAGGCGAGTGGAGTGACTTTATTTTTGGATGGTTTGACCGGGGTAGGGGTATGTAGATTGCGTGTTGATTGGCACCTTCCGACTTATGGGGGCTGGTATAGGTCCTTGTATGCTATATATATATATATATGTATGTTATTTATTAGATTAATAAATAGTAGGACGCCGCAGCAACATGTATGACTTTCACTTGCTTTTTAGTACAGATAAGCTTATTTCAGATTTCGCCATCCCCGACAGTCTTAGCTATTTTTTGCTATTCAGAACTATCAGTACTATTGCTTATCTTCAGTTATGTTCAGTTTTTTCTTTGCATACTCGGTACCAGTGGTACTAACGCCCATTTGGGGTGCTGCATTACTTGCCTGCAGGTACTCATAGATGAGGAGCAGACCCCTCGTGATTTCGGCCAGCACAGATTCATAAGCTCCTATCATCCAGAGCTTGATATCCAGAGGTTTATTTTCTTTCTATGGTTTTACAGTATGGGTAGGCCGGGGCCCTGTCCCGATCATCTTATCAGTATTCTTAGAGGCTTGCAGATTATGTATTCCCAGTGGTTAGTTATATCGGTCTTGTGAGACCGTGTGTATGTCTTAACTTGTTTATGATGGCTGTGTGGGGCCTTATTCAGTTGGTAGTAGTGACCTTGTCGGTCACGTAGTAGTTTAGCTCCTGTTTTCTTGATTCAGAAGTAACTAGACAGCATGGTGGCCTTGTTGGCCCGCATAGGTTCCCTTATGTTGATATGGTTCAGGTTAGCTGTTGTGGTTGTACAGGTGGCTATAGGCCTAGCCGGATGAGGGCTATATTTGCAGCCGTTATATAGCCCGTCTATTCCATGAATCAGAGTTAGAGCCAGC
The DNA here is from genome assembly GCA_035772735.1 of Datura wrightii. Taxonomy (NCBI): domain Eukaryota; kingdom Viridiplantae; phylum Streptophyta; class Magnoliopsida; order Solanales; family Solanaceae; genus Datura; species Datura wrightii. The sequence goes on from JASDFA010000016.1 coordinate 121,672,866, forward strand.
CAGGCACCAGAAGTGCTTAGGCTTCGCAGTCTAGTAGTTCAGGTCCTAGTAGGGCACCTGGTTCCAGTCATACCCCCCAAGGCGGGGTGTGACATAAAAGACCTGGAGGTGTGCTTTAAGACATTAGTGTTCCTACTTGGAAGTGGGAAGAAATCAACATGGACTTCATTGCAGGGTTGCCTCGTACTTATCGGTAGTATAACTCCATATGGGTGATTGTAGAGAGGTTGACTAAGGCAGCTTATTTTCTACCGGTCAAAACTACCGATCAGTAGAGGATTATGCCAAATTGTATATGCTGGAGTTAGTTCGGTTGCATGGAGTACCCTTTTCCATTATATCAAATAGAGGTGCTCAGTTTACCTCCTAGTTGTGGAGGTCGTTTAAGAGGGACTTGGTAGTCAGGTCAAGCTTACCACAACTTTTCACCGGCAAACAGATGGTCATGTTGAGCGGACTATTCAAACTCTTGAGGATATGTTGAGAGAATGTGTGATTGATTTCAAGGGTAGTTATAATGATCATTTATCTCTCATCGAGTTTGCATATAACAACAACTACCATTCCAGCATTCAGATGGCTCCGTTTGAAGCTCTTTAAGGGTGGAGGTGTAGATCCCCTATTGGTAGGTTCAAGGTGAATGAGGTTGTATTGATAGGGCCAGATTCAGTTCATGAGGCGATGGAGAAGGTTCAACTTATTAGAGCTAGACTAGAAACTGCTCAGAGTTGTTAGAAATCTTATGCAGATGTGAGGCGAAGAGATCTTGAGTTTTCTAAAGGTGTCTCCTATGAAGGGAGTAATGAGGTTCGGAAAGAAAGGGAAGCTTAGTCCCTGATATATTTGGCCATAATGGATTATGAAGCGGGTTTGTAGTGTGGCTTATGAGTTGGAGTTACTAGCGGAGTTAGCTTCGGTACATCCGGTATTTTATGTGTCTTTGTTGATGAAATGTATCGGAGATCCATCTTTGGTTGTTCCAGTAGAAAGCACTGGGGTGAGGGACAACCTTACCTATGATAAGGCACCAGTCGAGATCCTTGATCGTTAGGTTTGTAAGTTACGAAACGAGGAAGTAGCCTCGATGAAATTTTTGTGGAGGAATTAGTTAGTCGAAAGGCTACATGGGAGGATAAAGAAGATATGATAGCTAAATATCCGCATCTATTTCTTTCCAGTTTCGGTTGATGTGTTGTGAGTTTACAACACATTCAATGCTTAAAACTGAGAAAATAGCATGGACTTAGGTATGTTTATATGGATATGAGGCACTTTTACTTCGATTTCAAGGAAAATAAGTGTTGGAGCAAAGATGTGCAAAAGAAGCCTTAAAATGCAGAAGAAGATATGATAGCTAGATATCCGCATCTATTTCTTTCCAGTTTCGGTTGATGTGCTGTGAGTTTACAACACATTCAACGCTTAAGACTAAGAAAATAGCATGGACTTAGGTATGTTTATATGGATATGAGGCACTTTTACTTTGATTTCAAGGAAAATAAGTGTTGGAGCAAAGATGTGCAAAAGAAGCCTTAAAATGCAGAAAATCAGTCAAAGTACCAACCTCAGTATGAGTCGTACTAAGAACCGTGATGAAAGTCAGAAGGCTAAAGTGAGAAGAAGGCAACATACGACTCTTAGTACGAGCTTTAACTGGAGTCAAGGAATTATTTAGAGGAAATTGCACAAAGGAAGACTCCTGGTATGGATGGACTCATGGATCATAACATCAATGTAAGAATCGTACCATAAGCCGTGGTGAACTTCAGAAGATCCTTCAATACTTGGCAGAACATTAGACACTACAGATTGTACAAGTCATAGGAAAAAGGTATGAGTTGTACCTCAGCAATCGTGAGGAATTCCAAAAGATGTTAGAGTTCTCAGGGCCAAACGCCCAATCGTGACACAGTCGGCACCAATTATGAAAAATTCCCTGTTAGATTAGGGAAAGGTTTTTATTTTCTATATAAATAGCCTTTATGTTTTACTTTAGAGATAGGAGGACAAAATCAAGTTAGTAGACATGTGAAGAACAATTTTTGTGAATTTTTATCAAGTTTTGAGGAGCAATTCTTGGGATCAAATTATTGAATTCCTACATTGTTCTTGAGATTGTTCTTTTATATTCCAATATGATTTTCTTCCAATTGTTGCTGTAAGTATTTAATTATGTGTTTGTTTATGAATACAAATTGTAATCTTACAACCATGAGAGGCTAAAACCTTCAAAACTAGGGATTATGAAAACCTTGATGGATTAACAAACTAGGGTTTCACACAAGTGATTAAAAACCAATGCGAAAAGCTTGTGTTATATTCTCTTCATCTTTAAAATGTTTATTAACGGTGTACAATGTTAGGAATTTCCCGAATTCTTTACTTGCTGGAACCTAGAGAATTAGTGATTAGGAAAAGAGAACTACAATAAAGACTTGGTCTTTACGATTATTGCATTAACTTGAGCTATAGTCGCAGGATAGTTAAATTTGGAACATATTGATAACTGTTTGTTTGAAATCGCTCATGAGACCTGACCTGATAATTGAGTATAGTTATCCAATAGATACGAACTAGTCATTTGGATGAACCCTAGTTATCAGTTCAACAAGAAAGCATTGGGATTAATCACGTGTGTATACCCGAAGTAGTTATGAATTCATGGGGAATACTTACCCTAGTTGCTTGCAAATCTTGATTTAAATCACAAATATAATCTTGCTTTAATATTATTTTCTTGAAATCCCCCTAATTTGGAGATAACTCACCAACAAGTTCAATTACCGACATTATTCTAGATCTTACCCTATTCCCTATGGGTTCAACCCCGACCTCTTAGTTGGGTTATTTATTGACGAAGATCATTTCATACTTTGTCAGGAAGTGCGACTTTAAGATTTATCAAAAAGTGGCGCCGTTGCTGGGGAATACGGCTAAGATTAGATTAATTGCTTGTATTGACTTTTGGTTGTTATTTCCTGAATTACGTTTTTTTTGTTTTTGGATATCCACAGGTTGTTTCTTGGTGAATTCCAAGTAATCATCGGAGTGGAAAGCCCTTGATTCTGTTGGATATCAAACTTGAACGAACACTGTGTAAGATGGAAAGCCAAGTGTAGAGAGATGCCCACATAGCTGAAGAAGCTAGGCAAGCCGAGCTAGCTCGGAAAGTTGCACTTCAGGATGCGGAGGATGCTCGAGATGAGGTCGTTAATACTGGTCGACATGGGAGGGGCAATAGAGGCCAAAGATATGCCCCTCAGTTCTTTGATGAAGATGACCTGGACATCGATGAAGACAGGTCAACTAGAGCCATTGTACCACCACCACTACCTGCTGGGGCCAAATTTTATATAACTAGCACCATGATTCAGTTATTGAACATGAAATGGGTGTTTAATGGTCATGCAGCTGACGATGCCAACCTGCACCTGATGAACTTCATGGATATATACAAGGCGTATAGGTTGTCCGAAGTCAGCTAAGATGCTATAAGGTTAAGACTCTTCCCCTTCTCTCTGTCTGGGGAGGCCACATTATTGTTATTAGAGTTTCCCAATGACTCCATTACCAACTGGAGGGAGCTCAAGCAAGCCTTCTTAGAGAGATTCTTTCCACCCTCCAGGATGCTGCAACTTAAGGATGAGACCTACAATTTCCGACAATTGAAGACTGAGGCACTTCATGAGACCTGGTTGAGGTTCAAAAAGAAGTTGACCAAGTGCCTAAACCACAAGATTCCTGATGATAGTCTATTAGAGATTTTCAATAGATCATTGAACAATAGTAAAAAGTAGTAGCAGACACAGTGGCAGGAGGAGCACTGATGAGTCACACGTGGGTGCAAGCCGCTACTATCCTTGAAAGGGTGACAAAAACAAATAGAGCATGGCACACACGGGAAGCAGAAGAAGCGGCCGGTACATCTGCTGTTGGTTTGACTGCAGACAGACGTAGGAAAAAAGAAGAGTGTGACCATTAGTTGGCTCATATGTGTACCTCACCGGATTTGCTTACTAAGCACATCAGGGGAGATGGAGACAGAAAGGTGAACACAGTTGGGACACAGGGATAGGAGCCAGGGTCAGACCATTTAGATTCCGAGGAGGAGGCAAACTTCTTAGACAACCAAGTAGTGGGTTTCTATGCCAACGCCCAAGGGTTTGGTCAAAACACTTGGTGCCAAGGTTTTGGAAACCAAGGTTAGAACCAATATAGAGAAAACTATAATCGGAATGGGTACATAGATAGAAGTCGAGGTCATGAGTGCAAGGGAGACTAGAGAAGGAATGATGGTTACCGCAACGACCGAGCTGGATTGTACGTGCCTCCTAATGCACGTGAGGGGAAGGCTGGATAGTCGAAGTTAGAGAGCATAATGGCTGAGATGCTAAAGAAGGTGATGTCCACAAATGATCAGTTGAAAGACATCCGTAGTGATATATCAAGCATGGGTCAGAGAGTGGAGTCACATGCAACGACTATCAAGCATATTGAATAGCAGCTAGGGCAACTGTCAGCATCTATGAACCCTAGGTAAAATGGTACACTACCTAGCAACACAGTCCAGAATCCAAAGAATGATGGTCACTATATGGCCGTGATGACTAGGAGTGGAAAAACTAGGTTGACCCCCCTCTGCTGGTTGTAGTTGAAAGGAAGAAAGAGAGCGTGATTGAAGATGAAGAGGATGTTGCTGAGAAGGAAAATAATGAGAATGCTGAGTTGACTGAGGCCCCAAATGGTGAAAACGGGCCTGAAGCTGAACAAGGAACCACGCAAATTTACAAGACTATTCTATGACCACCGCCACCGTTCCCCCAAAGAATGAAGAAGAAGGCGGAGAATGGTAAGTTTCAGAAATTCTTGTCAATGCTCAAACAGTTATCTATTAGCATACCATTGGTCAAGGCAATGGAACAGATGGTGGTATATGCCAAGTTCATGAAGGACCTTGTGATGAAGAAGAGGTACGTGAGCTATGAGCCCATTGATAATGTACACCATTGTAGTACTATAGCTTCATGGGTCTTGGCCCAAAAGAGGGAAGATCTAGGTGCCTTTAATATTCCATGCACAATTGGCGATGTTGAGTTTGCAAGGGCACTCTGTGATTTGGGGGAAAGCATCAATATGATGCCATTGTCTGTGTTTAAGTAGCTGGGCTTGAGAGCCCCCACACTGACTACCATGCGGCTACTGATGGCCTACAGAACTATGAAGAAGCCTATGGGATCCTATTTGATGTGTTCGTCAAAGTTAGATTTATATTCCCAGCGGACTTCTTGATCCTTGATTGCAAGGTTGATTTTGAGGTCCCCATCATTCTGGGGAGACCATTTCTTGCCACTGGGAGGGCCTTAGTAGATGTGGAGGCTGGACAGTTGAAGTTCAGACTCAGTAAAAAAGAGGTCACCTTCAATGTCTGCCGGTCAATGAAGCAACCGAAAGAATACAAAATTGTCTCAGCAATAAAAGATGAATTTGAGTTCCTTGATTAAGTCTGAGTAGTCAAGAAACTTGTGTCATGTCGCAACATTAAATCAGGGCTTCTTGGGAGGCAAACCAAGTGGTGGTTTGGTGAATTCCGAGTAATCGAGCCACCTGTGTTGTGCCACTATATTAAATCAAGCTTTTCTTGGGAGGCAACCCAAGTTAATTAACTAATTTGTGTTTAGTGCAGGGGAGAAAAAAATAGGTGGCAAAAAAATTGCTGAGCAGGTAGGTGCTACGGTTCTTAGTTCGACTCATGATAGGGTTATATGATTCGTAGCACGAGTCATGGTGAGAATCAGAGATGTACTTTAGTGCATGAGTTCAGGGTATGGTTAGTCCTACGACTCTTAACTTCATTGTACAGATCGTAGTACTCACTGTGGCTATGAACTATGCAGGGTATGGACCACAATGAAAAGAAAAGACCTACGAGTCATAGTACGAATCATACCCAGTTGTACACTGACCTGAGATATTACGGGTCTCAGTATGAATCGTACCTCTAAGGTACGACTCGTACTGTTGACCCGTGATAAACTACAAAGGAATTTGTTCTTGCTTTCTTTTTTCAGAAACGAAATTCTAACCCTTTTTCTCCACAAGTACAATGGCGATGAAGCGCAAAGCATCAAAGGCAACTACACGGAGGACATTACTTGATGAGACCTCCAAATCCGATCAAGTGGGTAGCTCCCATAATGGCTCATTAGAGGAGTACAGGGTCGACACATCAAACACTGACGGGAAACGAACCACTAGGGCCAAGGCCAAATCCCAAGCCATGGCGGCTACTGCCACATCTGTCGGTGCTCCCCAATCTGAGGAGGGAGCTGAGGAAAGAGCTTAAGAGTCGGGAAATAGCTCTAATGAAGAAGAGGGGTCCGAGGAGACCCAATCAATAGATGCAAGAAGTGGTACTGGATCAGAGGAGGAGGCACTAAATGCCGAGAAGGAGCAGCTCCGCCTAGGGAGAACCACACTATCCGATGGAGAGTACCAGGAGCCCAGGAGATATATGAATAGGGCATTGCTCTCACCGCCAAAAACAAACCTAGGTGGAGTATTCAAGAAGATCCAGGGATCCTCACAAATTCATTGAACGACGTGGAGGAGATAAAGCGGATATTTAGCTTCTATGGATTGGAGTGGATGGATAGGGCCCCGGACCAATACACTCCAAAAATTTTTAGGAGTTCTACGCCATCCATTTGGAAACCATAGAGCAGAAGGAGAAAGAGGGGCAGAAATTGAAAGATCAGCCCAAGCTGGAGAGCGTCCTGGTTAGAGGCCGAAAGGTTGACATATCCAAGCACACTATTGCTGGAATATTAGATGGACCCCAGTTCATACCTTCACATGCTATGCCAGGATATGAATATCGGGTGGAGGCATTGAAACAAATTAATAAGCTTGGCATTGATGAGAGGAGGAGATAAATGCAGTGGTTGTCCATCATGATTGTTGAGGAAAAAGAAGAGGCAGAGTGGGTCACTAGCGGCAAGTAGGTCAAGAAGAATTCCCTAAATTTTATAGCAAAGGATTGCTGGATATTAGTGAGCCATCGATTGGCACCGATAGTTAATGACAATATCCTCAGTGTGGATAGAGTAGCTTTGGTGGCCTGTATCATGTCCAGATATCCCATCAACATTCCAAGGGTCATTGTAGAGGAGATACGAGATCGGGCCATGGGATTGAGAACTACTATCCCATTCTCGAGTCTTGTCTTTAGATTATGCATAGAGGCAAGCATCACAGTGGATTAGGGTGAGGAGCACCTGATTAGAGGACAGCGAATCGCTGACATTAGCCCGATTTGGAATGATATTAACCCGATAAGTTGGGCCCGACTTTCCACCACAGTTCCATTGACTCGGCCAATTAGGGGCGCATAGGTGTATGCCCCTACCTCATAGGAGTAGGGTGAGACACCGACTACAGATACAGGTTATTTAGATGCAACTCCCAGCACTTATGCTACACCACCTACTAGCCTCCTGAGCCAGACTTCAACCGGGTACATCCTAGTACCCTAGGAATTTCTCTAGATGCTAGCCAAGAGACTAACCATGGCCGAAAGAAAGATTCAATCAATGATGGATAATTTTAAGCCCTGGGTAAAGGTCGAGATTAAGACAGCTGCACATGCCCTGCATGCAAGATTAGAGGAGTTTGAAAGTAGATTCAATATATGCATGGCTGAGAAGACGGATACGAGCATCCTCCGTGAGGAGTTAGCGGATCTTCGGAGCCAAGTGGCCGAGCTGTTATCATGGAAGCTGATAGTCATAGCATCCCTCACTCTTCTTGACCTCAGCGCTAATTTAGACAAGGGCTTGATTTGGCGGCCTACTGGGAGCCCACAGGAGCAGGGAAAGAAAAAGGAAAAAAGAGGGTCTCCGAGGATGTTGGAGACGAACCTCGAAATAAGAAGAAGAAGAGAGAGAAAAGAGAATGCAAGCAAGCACGAGTAGAGAGCCTGCAGACTCATGACACACACTTGTTAGAGTTGCAGGAACGAGCTAGAAGAGCAGGTAGCTCCACCATGGCCCATGTAGAGCTTGCTAGTGGCAGGGACCCTTCGGGAAAGCCACATTCAGCCCAGACCATTCCAAATGCCATAGAGATGACCGAGACTACTGACGGGGTAGTCACTCCCCCTATTGATCCACCAGTGAGTGCACCGGCCACCGCCAGTGCCACGATTGCAGTGGAGGCACTTCCTTTGCATGATGACAAGAGTGCTTAGTGCGCTGCAGGTATGTTCCCTTTCCTCAGTTCTTACATTTTATACTTCGGGGATGAAGCACACTTTTTAAAAAGGGGAGGGGGTGTACTTGTATTTTTAGGTTTTTGATTCGTCCAATGTTTTTCTTACCGTGTTTCTTTTCCCTCGAGCATGCTATCTAGCAGAACCGACATGTTTAGGATTTTATTTTTGTGATTTTTTAGTTAGAAAGTAATTTAGGAGTACTCAGCTAATATATTGCACTAGTTTTTATATTTTGAAAAATTGAACTTGTTTAAATTTTTTTTGATGATTAGCTGTGTATATGTGATTGCATGCATAATTTCTTTGGATCTTTTTATGTCATTTAGTATATTAGCATGTGTAGTTTTTGTTAAGCCATAAATAAACCGGCCAGGTAAAGTGAATGCAAGTCATGTACCATGAGTGAGTGAGGTCTGATACTTAGTTCAATACTGCGTAGAGGATCTAGAACTTGCCTGGTTGGTCTTTGCATAGATTTTAGGATGGTTGGTTAGGAAAGGATCATAGGCCATTCTTGTTGAGCCCATTTTAGCTTAAATAACCCTACCAAAATGATATGATTCCCTTGATCCAAATTTTTAAGCCTTAAATAGACTATTTTGCTTTGATTAACCTGTCACGCCCCACCTTGGGGGGTATGATTGGCACCTGGTGCCTTACTAGGACCTGAACTGCTAGACTGCTAAGCCTGGGCACATCTGGTGCCTGGCTGGCTCTAACTCATATTTCTGGAAACAAAGGGCTATATAACGGCTGTAAACACAGCCCCGACCTATTGGCCTATAGCCTCCTGTACCTGTACTAACAGCTGACCAAAAATATATCAATATAGGGAAACCTATGCGGGCCGACAAGGCCACCATGCTGTCTAGTTATCTGTAACTCAATAATGAAATACTAGAAGGCTACGTGACCGGCAAGGTCACCACTACTGTCAAGCTATGTCCCCACACGGCCAACATAAAAGAAGTAAAAGTACTAACAGCTATACAACTGCACGGCCCCACACGACCGGCTCATCTGACCACAGGGAAATATATACAGATTGCAAGCCTCTAGAAATAGCAATAGAAATGATCGGGACAGGGCCCCGACCTACCCGTACTGTACAACAAAAGAAAATGAAATACACCTCTGGAATTCAGTCTCCGGATGACGGGAGATGAATACTCAATCGCTGACCGGAATCACAACGGATCGCCTGCTCGTCTATGAGTACCTGCAGGCAAGTAATGCAGCGCCCTACCGGGCATCAGTACCACTGGTACTGAGTATGTAAAGCAATAACTGAAAGAAATATCTGAAAACAACAATACAACTGATGAAACTGAAGTAGAAAGGAATTGATTAACTGTCTGATAATGTAAATCATACCTTCTCTTAATTATACTGGAAGGAGTAGGAGTCATACCTGGAGACGTATCGTTCTACTGCCGATCTACTCATATCTAACGTAACATGGCATAACATAACATAACATAACATAGCACACACAAACCTTACCCGGCCCCCATAAGCCGGGAGGTACAACCAGCATAGAATCTATACCCCTACCCCGGTCATCCCATCTCCTATAATAGCTATAAGCATCCCGCCGGTCCCCTGGGTATGCACTTGGGCTCGCTGAGCCCCTGACTATAACTACATCTGAGTCCGGAGGACTCCTGAATCAACACCCGGGCGTATCTGCTCGACAGGGGTGTGTAAGGGCCGATCAAGGCACAATATGGGGAAAACTGACATCCCATCTTCGTCCCCTGTGGGACGGCATGCCACTCCGTAGAGTGACGTATCCTCGTCCTCTGGTAGACGAGTCGATACAGCTATCAACCCTGGGGCGGTGATGGATGCTAGGTAATCCAACCCCAAGACAATACAGTGGTCTCAACTAGTAATACTATCTGCATATCTCATATACTGAAGCTAATAATAGTAAGGTGTTTGTACATACTATATGCTGAGCTAGTAATAGTAATATGTGCATACTTAATACATGCTGAGACTGATAATAGTATACATGTATAATATATAATCTTCTGCCATACTGTACTAAGTCTAATGCTGAGCAAGTTATAGTCTTTCTGCTGAAAACCATGCTGTATACTGAGTTTCTATAGTAACATGATTTACTATTCCTAACATGCTTTCTCACTTCATTTTAACTTATCATTCTACTTCTGAGATGCCTTACAGATATTACATTGCTTTACTGGGCTTCAACTGAACACGATGATATCCTAACATTCTGTACCACATCACATACTGAGCATGCTGTGAAATTCCTAATACTTGTATTAGAATCTATATCGTGCTAGCAAGTTTGGCGCTAAATATAACATGATGCTTCTAATATCATACCAACATTCGTAATAAACACAACATATGACTTCTGAATGTTCTACTGGCCTTTAAATCACTGTACTGTACCGAGGTTACTAACTTGCTGAGGAAACTAGCTTTACATACCTTATCCTCGAACTATCCGTCTGTCGGACGAGGCTCGACCGGTACTTCAACTATTTTTCCTAATCTGCATTCATAAATATGTCAATTAATACTAAATACAACTTTATTTTAAAGAGCAACGTCACTTTCGATATAGTTTATAGCCTAAACTTAGGCTTATCGAAAGACGGTCGAAAACTCGCTATTTTTCAGAGGTCCAGAAGGGATAAATATTCACTTCACAGCTAGGGACACATAGACACTAGTTTAGAGCAATTCCACTTACCTTAGCTTGGTAGCTCGACGATTCGTCGGCCGTATTTCACGAAACTAAATCCGTAGGAATGCTCTCTGCTGCTAAATACCTCAGTATCTGAGGTTAATTTGAGTTTGGACAACGTTTAGTAGCGTAATCGGATGAAAATTATATTACCCCCTTCGTTCAACTCTCTTCTCTGCTGTTTCCTCTCTGTTTCACTGCAAATTATATGTTTAAAATGATTTAAAACCAAAGTGGGGCTTTATATACTTGGGCCTGGACAAGGCCAATGTGTCACAGAGCCAACGCGGAGGCCTCGCCTCCGTGACACGCTGCCATCGCGGAGGGGCTCTACCCTGGCTCCTTCCGCGATGGTTCGACAGGTTCCTCGTCCGATCTTTTCCCGGGCCTTTCTCTAGCACGTATGGCCTTCAAATATGCTTAACCAACGTGCGAATAGGTCATCTAGGTGCCAGGAATCCTATGGGGTATAACATAACCAATTAAGCGTACCCATTTTTTTTATAATGAACCTATTTTGGCCCTGGTCCCTCCTTGGACGTTGTGAACCTCAACATAAGCAAAATGCCTAAGTTTAGGGAGGCTAGAGTAGGGGTGCATAAATAGTGGGAAGGTGAAAAAGGGAGAGAAAAGTGAAAAGAGTGAAAAATGAGGTGTGGTGTGACCAAAGAAAAAGAAAATTCAAAAAGAGAATAATCCATGAAAAAGCTTGTAGAGACACAACACACTCATACAATTGCATAAAAAGGGTGAAAAGGAAGAAAAAAAAGTGAAAGTGGCAAAAAGGGTGAAAAAAGTGAAAAAATGGAGCCACATGTATGTAGTGCCAATGAAAGGGTTTAGTCACTTAAATAGATTCCATATCTACCATACCCAACCCGAAAGGATACATTACAAGCCAAAGCAAGTCCCATAGCGATCCTAACCTGAAAATATGACAAACCGAAGTAGAGAAAATAAGGTAAAGCCTATGGTATCATATATGCAGTATCTCGAACTTCTTTGTAAGAGTGACAGTCTCGCTTGTTAAGTCCCATATTATATATTTTACTATATCTGCGAGTGGGGGACTTCATTTGCTGTGAGGGTACATGATTTATGTTTTAACTCTACCAATTATCTGTGTAAAAAGCATTGATGATGACTTGACTAACTGTTAATAGCTAGATGACATGTCGTGGTCCCTATTTATCATATTTTGTGTTTGCTTGTGCACTTGCTGATTTGGTTCACGGGAAAAGGGTAAAAAGCTTTTTGAGTAAATAGTGAAAATTTTGTTTGATGTTGGCTGTAGTATCCTAGATTTATTCTCTAGTTAAGCGTCGTGTTTTAGTTTTTATTTTTCTTTGCCTGAGGACATGCAAAAGTCTTAAGTTGAGAGTGTTGATGTGCTCTGAGTTTATAGCGCTTTTGACGCTTAAAACTCAGAAAATAGCATGGACTTAAGTATGTTTATATGGATATGAGGCACTTTTACTTTGGTTTCATGAAAAATAAGTATTGGAGCAAATATGTGCAAAAGAAGCCTCAAAATGCAGAAAATCAGCCAAAGTACTAGCCTCAGTACTAGACATACCTTGATTGTACAAGCCGTACTAAGAACCGTGATGAAAGTCAGAAGGCTAAAGTGAGAAGAAGGCAAAATACAATTCTTAGTATGAGCCATACCAAGACAGTAAGAGCTATAACTGGAGTCATGGAATTATTTAGAGGAAATTACACAAAGGCAGACTCTTAGTACGGATGGACTAACGGATCGTAGAATCAATGTAAGAATCATACTATGAGCCATGGTGAACTTTAGAAGATTCTTTAATACTTGGTAGAACTTTAGACACTACAAATTGTACGAGTTGTAGGAAGAAGGCACGAGTCGTACCTCAACACTCGTGAAGAATTTTAGAAGATATCAGAGTTCTTAGGGCCAAACCATGGAAGCATTGTATGACTCGTAGGATGAAGGTAAGAGTTGCACCAACCTATCAACACTTAGCCAAATCTGTAGCAGCCAAGGACTTACCCAAAGTAGGTACGACCCGTACAATCTAGCTACGGGTCATAGGTTCAGTTGTGACATAGTCGGCATCAGATATGGAAAATTCCTTGTTAGCTTAGGAAAATGTTTCTAATGTCTATATAAATAGCTTTTATGTTTTATTTTAGAGAGAGGAGGACAGAATCAAGTTAGTATATGTGTGAAGAACTATTTTTGCGAATTTTTATCAAGTTTTGAGGAGCAATTCTTGGGATCAAATTCTTTAATTCCTACATTGTTCTTGAGATTGTTCTTTGATATTCCAATATGATTTTCTTCCAATTATTGCTGTAAGCATTTAATTATGTGTTTGTTTATGAATACAAATTGTAATCTTACAACCAAGAGAGGCTAAAACCTCCACAACTAGGGGTTTTGGGAACCATGTTGGATTAACAAACTAGGATTGCACAAAAGTGATTCAATATCAATGCGAAAAGCTTGTTTTGTATTCTCTTCATCTTTAAAATGTTTCTTAATGGTGTACAATGTTAGGACTTGCTCGAATTCTTTACTTTCCTGAACCTAGAGAAGTATAGATTAGGAAAATAAAGTTACAATAAAGCCTTGGTCTTTACGATCATTGTGTTAAGTTGATTGTGGTCACATGATAGTTAAATTTGGAACATATTGATAATAGTTAGTTTGAAATCGCTCATGAGACCTAACCCAGTGATTGGATATATTCATCCAATAGGGACGAACCAGTCATTTGGATGAACCCTAGTTATCAATTCTACAAGGAAGCATTGGGATTGATCACTTGTGTATACCCGAAGTAATTATTAATCCATGGGGAACACTTACACTAGTTGTTTGAAAATCTTGATTTAAATCGGAAATATAATCTTGCTTTAATATTGTTTTCTTTAGATCCCCCAAATTTGGAGATAACTCACCAACAAGTTCAATTACCAGCATTAGTCTAGATCTTACCCTATTCCCTATAGTTTCGACCCCAACCTCTTAGTTGTGCTCTTTATTGACGACGATCGCTTCATGCTTTGTCAGAAAGTGTGAATTTGAGCATTATCACCGATCCATCTTGAGGTATAAATCTCATCCTTAGTACTCTATTCAGTTCATGATCAGTTAGTGCATGTAGATTCCTTTCATGATTTAGTATGTATGTCTAATTCATGATTTCAATTCAGTCATGTGTTTCATGTTCAGAGTTAGCCACTCCCTCAGTTCTACCATAGTTATTCGGTGTTTATATTTCAGTTCCTTCCCTATTCTCTCAGTATACTTACACCACATTCGAGGATGAATGTTCTCAAGGGGGAGATATTGTAATACCTTGGAAGTTCCTAAGATTAGATTCGGAATTTAAAAAGGAGAGCAGCAGAAAAATCTGCAATTTTATCACAAAATGACTCGTGGTACGAGTCGTAGGTTGGTCCAACGGGTCGTAGGATGGAACCGTTGTTTGATATAGGGTTGGTTAGGATAAATGGTACAAGCCATTGTGGGAAACCACGGGTCGTGGTTGGCGATCATTGGAAGTTGGAGGATTTGAACTGGTGAGCTACGGGCGCAAACCACGAGTTGTAGGATCGGGGTACGATTCATGGTCAAGAGTCGTGGCATGTAAGGTAGGTCTCAGGTAAGGATCGGACGACTGGAGATACGACTCGTAGGAAGTACCTATAAGCCATTGGTTTTTCCCATGGGAAACTTCAGAATGGTGATGGACCGAAGAGTTTGTCAGACGGGAGGAAACAATGGATCGTGGGTGCTGGGTATGACCCGTGGTATGATTAGTGGTACCTGGCAGTGCCTAGTTTTTCCAGAAATTAAATTCTAAACTCTAAGGTCCTAAATGACGTCATTTTAAGTATGGAAAAGAGTGTATTAAGGGTATTATTCACCCTAGATCACCCATTAATCTCCTGACTCTAAATTGAGAAATCAATTCTCTCAAATCTATCAAGAATTTTCCTAGGGTTCTTAATTCTTCAAGAATCAAGTGGGGTTCATCCTTTTTAGTTGGGGATTAATTTATTTAGTTATGTGGTTTTATTTAATGTGGTTTCCTCTCAATCCCATGTCCCTTCATAATCAAATCATGATCACCCAATTTCCCTAAAAATCTAAATTTCGAAAATCATGATTTTATGATTGGGTTTTGAAATTCGTTCATGATTTCGTTATGAGTAAAGATGATTTGTTATAAAAACATGATTTCTATGATAGGGTTTATGATTTCTTCAAGTATTTTATGAAACTAGAATATATCATGATCTAAGCATGAATTATGAAATTTTAGGGTTTAAATTTCCTTTTCGAATTCCTTTGATTCCCTTATGAATTTTAATCTGTCAAGTCCTAATATATGATTTATATTCAATAATGCATGACTTCCTTCAAGTTTTATCTAAAAAACTATGATTCGAATTGTGGGGATTATTTTCAAGTATGGGTGATGAATTTTTCATGTTTTTTAACGATTATGATCATGATCGACTCACGGGCTTTATTTCATGGCTAGTCACGTATTTCAAGTATGCTTATGAGTATCATGATTTAAACTAGATCATGAATATCATGTATGTTTTTCCTACTATAATGTGAGAACTATATATATTTTGGGAGTAGTTTTTAACACCAAGTAGACCCGGGGTTCAAGCATACCCCAAGTCTAAGAACTACGTGCCAATATTGCCATGATGGAACCTCCCTTGAGTCTATTCCCTTTTTCCCGTATGGGCCTTTCATGAGTGATATCATGCCCTTTTTCATGCTTCTACCTTTGGTAAGGTATGAACACCCTCCCGACTAGTTTATGAATAACTTTGAAAACCTTGAGCCCTCTCAGTTATGTTATGATTATTGTTTCATGTTAGGAATTGTTCTACTCGTATGAATCCTTATGTATTTTAAATTGTCCATTCTTACTTAACTCGCATACTCAGTATATTCCAAGTACTAATCGCATAGTCTATGTTGTATCATCTCATGATATAGGTCCAAGTGATCAGGTTCAGCCTCGCTCTTAGTCGCTCCCATTTCAGTCCAGTCAGCCTACCCTCCTCGGTGAGTCCTCATTTATCAAGGACGTGCAGTTAGCCTTGTTGTTATGTGTACCTTTCAGTTTTTGTACTTAGAGAGCTAGTTAGGGGTGTTGTCCCATCAACTCGTCAGACACTAGAAGCTTAATCAGACATTATGTGGTTATGTTAAGTTCTTTTGTCAGATGTTAAATACTCAAATCTTCAAAGTTCTCTATTTTGATTTTCTCTTTATTCATGATCTGGATGATTTCTGATTTAGTTATGCTCTTTAGCTGCTATGTTCATGCTATGGGTCGACTTGGAGCCTCTCGGAGTTCTTTATCTCTTGTCTCGATCCAGGGTCCTAGCTCAGGTCGTGAAAACTAGTATGTTGAAGTCCACACCACAAAACATATTGCCTCCATTTCTATAGAAACAAGCCATGTACCTGCATGCAAAGATTGTAATTATATGGGAGAAGAAAGAAGTGAACCTGATGATATTATGAGAGAATCTACAGTATGATGGCATCGGAAAATTCTCATATTGGTGGCCTTATACCAATGAATTATGCAACTTGATTCCTACAAAATATGAACTGTAGGGTGAATGTTACAGCGGACAAAGAAATTTTATCAGATTTAATTGGAAAGTTCCTTGATTTCATTGTGCGACACGAGGTATTGAAATTGATCAAACCAAAGTTGATACAATTTTGAATATGCCCGAGCCACGAAATATTCATGAATTAAAAGGACTTCAAGAGAGCAAGTTTATCTTAGGAAATTCATCTCGAACCCAGCTACATACCAACCATTCAATCATCTAATAAAGAAAGGTTCTCCTTTCAAGTGAGACCAAGCTTGTAATAACGCCTTTGAGAGTATAAAATCATATTTAATGAAGTCTCCAATTCTAGCGGCCCTTGTACCTGGAAAACCATTAATTCTATACATTTTAACATAAAAAGGTCAATTGGGGTGCTATTGGGCCAAGAGAATAGTGAAATCAAGGAAAACTCCCTTTATTACTTGAGAAAAAATGATAACCCCAAATGAGCTGAACCATTTACCAATTGAAAGTTGTGTTTGGTGCAACTCTTCTCAATCCAAAAGATGAAGCACCACTTTCAAGCTCATAATTTTGCCTTGTTTCCATAGTAAATCCAATCAACATTGTGATGTCAAACCAATCCTCACTGATCAACTAGATTGGTGGTACCTCCAGTTTCAACAATTTGAGATTGTGTACATCCCTCAAAAAGATGTAAAAAGGAAAGCACTAGTGGACTTCTTGGCAGATCACTTGATACCTGATTGTTGGGAGCTAACTGATGAACTTTCTGATGAAGATGTAATGATAATTGAAATTCAAACTCCATGGAAGATGTACTTTTATGGTGCTATAGATTGCGATAAAGTTGGTGTTGGCTAGTGTTTGTAACCCCATAAGCAGAGGTTCTACCATACTCCCTTATTTTGACATAATGTTACTCCAACAATGTCACCAAATATTAAGCATTAATACTTGGACTCCATATGGTTGTCAACAAATTTATGGTGACTCTCAGTTGGTGATAAATCAACTCTTAGGCAGCTATGAGGTCAAGAATCCTATACTATGTCTATTTAATGCTTATTCCCAAAAGTTGATAAGATGTTTTGGTGATGTGAATCTTCAACACACATAGGAAGGAAAATAAGAAAGTTGTGCCTTGGCTACTTTGCTTTCAACATTAATTCTATTGGATCAAGCACAAGTTACTATATGCCAAAAAAGGATAACACCATAGTCAAATGAGGATAAAGGTGTAGAAAATGATCTTAAGCATCTCATTTGTATTTCTGAAGTTGTGAATGAAGAATGGCGACAACCCATTGATAACACCGAAAATACACCTCAAAAGAAGTATACAATGGTTATTGATCAAGTAAACAACCAACTAGGGTTGGGGTCGATCCCACGAGGAATACGGTTAAGATTTCGACTAATGCTATTGTTTATGCTTTTAGTTCAATTATTTCTTAAGGGGGTATTGTAGAAAGAATAAGTAACAATTTTGTAAAATTGTGTTGTTATCCAAAATACGCAATTAACTAAGGAAGTGCTCCCTGTGGATTCATAACTACATAAGATATGTTACACTTGTGATCTATTCCAACACTTGGCCTACAGAATTGATAAGTTACTTTTATCTAAATAGCTGATTCACCTCTATAGATGACCATACTCATTTATCGGATTAGGTCTCATGAGCGTTTCTTAGCCTTATCAATAATTCTAAGTAAACTCTCCTGTGATCACATGTTGCCAAGCCCACGTAGTCATCAAGTAATATAGGATGGTGAAGTCCCGATATCGTACCCACGGAGACTTGTCAAACTAATTGCTTAAGTTTAAACCTTTATTTCACTATTCAAGTAATACAAGTAAAATTGGAATGTTTTTGAGATTATTCTACTAAACTTAGAAAGTAAATTAAATTAAGAAACTAAATTCATTTGCAAAAGGTTTTGTAATTTAAATGATGGTTAAAATCCAAGGTCTTGGCATTTATGCTTTTAGGTTGAATTTTAAGGATTCAAATATGCTGGACAAAATCCTTCTGATATTGCTAGTTGCAAGTTACCGATGTCACCCAAGCACACATGGTCGTCAAGTAATATAGGACGTTGAAGTCCCGATAATAGATCCCTTAGAAACTTGTCAGATCAATTGTTTATGGTTACTTCTTTATTCGCTATTCTAACAAAACAAATAAAATGGGGAATGGTTTGGAGAAGTAAACTACTAAGAACTTGAAATGTAAAATTAACTAAATATTGTCGCAAACTTGTTTGTACTTCAAATGATGATGAAAATTTAGGGAAATAGCACTTTTGCTTCAGGTTGAGTTTTCAAGACGTGATTACACTAGATTGATTCTTCCTAAGGTTGCTAATTGCAAGTTACTATCCCATTTCTTGCCACTCTCTAGAGCATCTGAGAACTATCTCATGAACCCTAATGCCTATGTCCCTATGGTCGTAGGAGAAACATGAAACGATGGTTATACATACTTGTATTTCAACTAAGAGGGTTGAAGGGTATATACCTATCCTCAACAACAACTTCTAACCTTCAACCAATGGGGCAAAGGATCTTCAAATTCCTGTTCTACATTTACTTTTAACTCTTTCGGTTCCCTTTCCCAAGTTCAGCCAAAAGTCAATGGATTTATTCACAAGGTGATTAGTCTAGTGAATAAGAAATTAAAACAAGTAAATATAAACAACTTTTAATAAAGAATCAAACTAGCATTAATTAGTCTTTCAAACATCAATCATCAATTATGGCCAAAACCCTAGAAGGGGCATTTAGTCACTCATAGACAAATGAAAAAAACATAAAAATCATCATCGTTCAAAGTAAAATGATAATGAAAATAAGAAACCTAAGTAGGAACTTGTCTCTTTGCCAAAAGCTACATTTACAACCTTCTACAATCAAACAAAATGATGTAGATGTTATATTTATAGGTAAGACATCAAATGACACTTTTGCCCTCAAGTATTTAGCTTTAAAATAAGAAAAATCCATCAAGAAATGTGTCTGGCACACCATGCTCTCCATAGCCCCAAGGCTCAATTTTCCTCTGAAGTCTAGCTTCGGACGCCCCACTCTAACCATAGAACCAAGGTGTTAGTCAAATTTCTGCACTTCTAAACACCTCTGGCGCCCCACTCCTTCTATAACACCTGAGTATTAGGCAAATTTATGAGCTTTAGGACTCTTCTGGTGCCGCACTCCATCCATAGCACCAGAATGTTTAGAAAATTTCCTAAGTCTGGAATGTTTCTGGGCTCTACACCATCCATCTAGCCAAGGTGTTAGTCAAATTATCATCTACGAAGCTAGGGACCTAGCGCCCCATGCCATCCATAGCACCAAATTTGGTGAATATTTCACTGAAGCACAAGTGTTGGAGCGCCACGCTAGCCATAGCCCAAGGACAACTTTTGCAAACTCTTCTTCCTCACACCTCGAGTCATTTTTGGTCCTTTTTACTTGGTTTCCTGCTCAAAACATCTAAAAACATTTTTTATCTCACAAGTCACACAAAAACATGAGTTAATACACTTCTTAGGGATTATGAACTCAAAAAGGCTAAAATATGGATAAAAACATTGAAAATGGGCATAAGAATATGGCCAACATCATTACGAACTCACTTCTCAACTATTCTCCTGAATAGCCAAAAACTATCTCATGAACCCTAACACCTATATTCTTATGGCTGTAGGAGAAACATGAAACGATGGTTGAAGCTACTTGGCTCAACTAAGTAGGGTTGCAGGGTATATCCCTATCTTCAATAATGAAAACAACTCTTGAATTTTTGAATAAGATAATAGAAACCTACTCTGCGCTTCCTTTTAACCCTTATTAGTTCCCTACACCAATTTCAACCAATGAGCTAAAAAATAATATTCAAAAGGTGATAAGTCTAATGAATAAGCATGAAGTCAAGTAAGTATAAATAATCTTGAACAAAAGAATCAATGTCTAGTATAAACGAATATTCAAACTACAACCATCATGCCATGGAAAAAACCCCAGAACAGGAGTTTAGCCGCTCATGTTCAAGTGAAAAACCAATGAATTCATCATTTGAATTAAAAAAGGTAAAAGTATAGAAGAAAAACCTAAGACGAAAGTGATCTTCTTTCCTCTCCCACAAAAGACTGCGTACAATGATCGATCTAATGAAAGACGCCTAACAAATGCCCTAGATAAAGTGTTTATAAGCATGGTAAGAAATAACTCTTTTGCCCTTAAGTAATTGAGCTTTTGGACATGGACAAATCCATCCTAGACAGGCCTTGGCGCGCCACACTTCGCTTGAATTTCCTCTGAAGTTGGGTTCCTGATGCACCACTTTATCTCATCTCACCAAGGTGTTAGTCAAAATTTGCACTTGTTGGAACTACGCGCCACTTCTGCTAATGCACCAGAGTGATAAAATTATTTTCCAAGTTCAAAACCTCTCTATCATGCCACTTCACTTATTTTGCCAAGATGTTGATCAAATTTCTTCTGGAGTTTGAGGTTTGGCATGCCACGCCAACCATAGGACCAACATGAGCACAATTTTCTCTGAAGTTTAGTGGCTGGCGTGCCACTCCAGCTATCTCACCAGGCCAAATTTTCCTCAAATTCTTCTTTCTTCACACCTTGGACCATTTTTGGGTATTTTTACATATGTTACCTGCTTAAATTATCTAAACACACTTGTTAGCTCATTTAACACACGCATTCATGAAATCATGCGTTTTGTATGGCTGATTATCTCAAAACGTGATTAAATATGGGTAAAAGTATGGCAACTGGGCATAAGAATATGCCCAACATCACCACCCCACACTTACACCATTGTTTGTCTTCGAACAATCCTTATATGCAACAAACACTTCTTTTTCACATCACTTGTCACCTCTATAAATTTTCACTCAAGCAACTAGAACAGAGCACATAAACAAGTGGTTCATCAATTCATAATCAATCCACAACAGATACACAAAGAAGTTCTTAACATTCAAAACTAGATACTTTCTATAACTGACTCATTTTTTTACAAAATAGAACCAACACGATTAAGTATGAAAAATATAGCACATAATATACCGATTCCGACCATCTTGTTTCCTCACTTGCTTGGTGATGTTCCTTTCCTTATATTATCAATTTAAAACTTGGAACATAATTAAAAAGGCACACTCACTCTCACAAATGATGTTTTGTACACACCAATATACCATAGGCTTGCCTCTCATATATAGTTAGATTACTTAATTACTTCAAAAAGAGTAAGATCATAAAGACTTTTCCTGATTGTAATGTCAGCTAAGGGACAGGTATGAATGATTTCTTTAATAGTGGCTACCAATCCTAAGCACTTTAAGATATTTTCACTTCATCTTTCTTGTCCACCTATTTTTACTCACTACTCACCCTTTCTTTCACTAATCCCTTTTTTTCTCATGCCCTTTTTTATACTACTTGACTGCTACTTTCTGCTTATAATATCAACAGGAGTAATCGACCATTAAAAATCTATCATTTATGTTCTAGCAGCAAGTAAACATGTTATTTTGTGTAGGCACCCCTCTTTCCTATTTTCTCATCATGCCATCGACATATTTTCTTTCTTTCCTTGCCCTTAACAATGCTACATCGGTGGAACTTTCATTCTTAAATCTCAAAGTGCCTCAGATTATCTTTCGATCAAAAATTGCAGAGGTCACACAACAAAGGAAATAGGCTTCTTTTGTGGCTAAGAAGAAAATTAAGGCTTATAGCTCAATGAGATTAACTAGGGATAATGTTAAGGAAGGAACAACAATAATGTACAAACATGGTTTTTTCAAAGAAATTCCTTGATCATATCTTATCTCTTTTGTAACTAGCTATCGTCTACACACTTAGGAAAGTTCTAGATGTTACACTATGTACAAAACACAACAAATTCAAGCTCACCCCTTATAGCATCATGATCTGAGTTCTTATGGCCACATATCCACACAATCATATTGAATGAATTTCCATTATTAAGCTCTAATGTCAATTTTATTGAGCCAAGTTAAAGAACCTATGTGTCTCTTACGGAATTTGCACTTCTCATGCGTCCCCAATGACCACTTCATTGCTTCTAGCTTAACTTCTAAGTGGAATATCAAGAGCTCACAAGTGGTAGTGTTTGACTCCATCCTAAAAAATAAAAAAAATTGTGACTAATTTTTCCTTAAGATGGTCATAATCCAACTATCATTGGGACTAGCCTCTACTTCTATGACATACTTTAAAGAAATTTGAATCTCAATTAAAACAATTACTTCAAACAAACACACAAAGACGAACAATCAGATGACATAACATCTTTTAGTTTCACAGCCATCCACATACTACTTATTAGAGCCCAAGCTAACTAACAGAGAATTTTGACAACTATTACTATAGCCCTATCTAATAATTTAGCAAAGATAGAATAAAAAGAAAATTTATTTCCTCCACCCCACACTTAAAAAATGCACTGTCCCTATTGCAAAAACATATCATGTCAAATAGGGGAAGAAAAAAAAACTTCCTGGGCCTCTAAGAAAAGTCATCATCATTAGGATTATACTCCTGATCATCATTATAATCTTCTGTGTCATCAACCTGTATAGCTCTAGTGGTGGCATCTTCCTCCTCCTCATCGTCATCATCAACTGCATCAGTTAGTACTATAGGCTCATCATCATCTAACGGCTCCTTAAAAACTGGCCCCACCTTGCACATCATCATTGCACTATCGATGAGTGGGTACTGCTCCTACAGTGGAGACATCTCCTCAATAGTCACAGGTCTACCTCCAATATTTCTCTACAGCTCAAACATTCCAAACATACGACCTCTTCAACTATCATCTCGAGCATGGCGCTAGGCTAGAGTGAGGAGTGGTGTTGATGAGGTGGTTGGCTTTTTCACCTTCATGACATCAATCATTTTTATTGCCAAGTGTCCTGCTAGGGGTAGATGAAGGTCAGCCTCCTCTTCCTCAATACTAAGCTCCCTTAAGAACTGAGTCAACAAGCTTCCGTAACAATACTTCTAAAGACAATGGCCCCTGGACAGCCGCATTTTGTCCCTAAGCACTACTCCAAATTTAATTGGCATCCCTTCATTAGCATATACACCAATACTACTCTCTCTCTCAAGTGATCTCCATGGTGTGTGTGACCGGGAGGAGTACAACGCAGACCAACATGACCCAAACTTTGGCCTCTTTAGTCAAGTAGGAGAATGAGAGTGTCAAATAATTATCATTTTCACCTCGTGCCTGTTCGGTCTGTTTGCTATATGGTTAAAAACCGACACGCAAGTGCACGTGGTCAAACAAGTAGTAAGTGGCTTAAGTAAGCCAAGTATCGAACCAAGGAGACTCTGGATAAGTAAAAATTGCTCAAGTATACTATATTCTATCTTACGTCTAAATATGCTGACAACAAAGTAACCAAATTAAATAATTTGTTTATAAATTATATACTTTGAATTGAAACTATGGATATGAGCATGCCAAGGTTAAGAACAAGTAATGAACGTGATTATAATCATAATTTGGTTAATCTTCTCTTCCTGTTGCTAGCCAAGAACATTAGCCTAGAGATTAAAACTCTCGTATTTAATCTCACTTAAGAATCATAAACCATCCGTCTACATTTCTGTGATCAAATGCAATTTATGACCTAGCAATACAATTCCGGTTCCTAAATTGACTAATACGGCTTTCAAGTATATTTCTATCAGGAAAGCACATCAAAACTCAATTTTCCCAAATCAAGTTAAGAACAATACCCTATTAATTCACAACTTTCCAATTTCGTGCTCTCTCGAGTGAAATCGGACTTTTTAGATGTACATTAATGTCGGCCACACACCAATGCAGTAGAAACAAGAATTAATAGAACAACATGGAAGAAGAAGATGAAAAACCATATAATTCAATAATCAAAATTCATCACCATTGTTCATAACCTCAGCAAGGAAGAGAATTATCCACTCATTTGTGGATTAATCATCCTAAAACAAGTGTTAATCATACAAACAATTGATTGAAAGAAGAAAGAAAGAGAGAAAAACCCTGAGCTTTTTCGTCCCTCAACTGCCTGTAACCCACGTCCTTGCTTCATCAAGTCTGAATTCCTTAAAAATAAGCGTAAGTGTTCTATTTATACTAATGGGAATTTTTCCCGGAATAACAAGCAACGTGTCACGGAGTGCATCGCGGAGCACTGCCTCCGTGACGCAGTGTGGACGCGGACCCTTTCTGGAAATCTAGGGTCCAGGAATAAAGCTTCAACGTGGCACGACGTGCAACGCGGAGGCTTGCCTCCGTGCCACGGAGCTGTCGCGAGGCTCCACTGGAAATTGACAAATTATTCACCCTCCAGGCAGAATGCCTCCGCGATGGTAGTGTGACACGGCTCCATTGCGGAGCCCCTTTAATTGGTGCAGTCCAATGCCTTTTTCGTGCTCGAATCCAAGTCCAACTCCGATATTGTTCCAACATGGATTTTAGCTCCTAAAAATCACCATTTACCTACAAAACAATGCTAATCATGTTGGTTAGTATAAATTCACATTTTATTACCAATTACATGAAAATGTATACACATTGCACAATAAACAAGGCGAAAATGATACGTTTGAGTATCACTTGGGCATATAAATCTGCCCAAGATCACTTACCCCACACTTAAATCCTTGTTCGTCCTCGAACAACAAATACACAATTCATGCAAATTACATCCCAACCTTCACTACTATGGTGCGACAATTTACGCTACGGTCATACCGATTATTCAATATTGTAAATCATCAAGAAAACATGCATGGTATTAACAATGCAATGACCTTTAATACATCAAGACTTCCTAGACTTTAAGAATCGACTCTCGATATCGGCAAACTCATGCAAATCAGCTAATCAAGATATCCGACACGAAAATCAGTCTTTCATCAAGCATGTGCCCTCACAACTCAAGAGAATCTTCCCATTTATGTTCATGTGACACACAAACATTCAAGTAGGGCATGTAAAAATTAATTTCACTGTCTCTCCCAAAAGAATTCACATGCATCATGTCATGACCCATAGGCTTGCCCTTAGAGTATTACTCCACTAATATAAAGAAATGCAATGTAGGATCACATAGGACTTTAATGGGTTGTAATGGAAGCTATGGAACTAGTATATATTGGATTAGCCAATAATAGTCACTAGCATCCTTACGCGCCTTTTCAACACATCCCCATCAACTCATGGACATTGTTTCTCTCTTTTGTTTTTTCATCATCCCATTCATGATGATTTACTTTAGTACGGCCCATTTCATCAAGCACACTTGACACAAAAGCAAAGGTTTTTCATGCACCTTCATTATCATTTAATTCTAGCAAGTGCACCCTCAACCTTTTTCTTTTCTTTCCCTCACTCTGCTTTTCTTTTTCTTTTCACCATTCTCACTCTTTGACACTTTGGGAACATTTTTGTTCTTCTTAAGCGCTTAAGAGCTTTGTATAGACTTTACAGCTAATGAGAAGAAAGAATTAAGCTCAGTTTATACATTTTTGGACGAAAGAAAGAAATAATAGGCTAAAGGCTCAACGGGCTGACTAGGGTATACAATCACATAAAAAGGAGAGTATGACAAGAAAAAATAGAAACTCTCGGTAAAGAAAGAAATGCCTACATCCTTTCCAACACTACACCTCCTTCATTTCGTTTTGTACACACACCAGGCAAGTTCTAGACACTTCACAATAGCATGGAATAATAATACCTCACTTCACACTTTATGCACATGCTCGATTCAAGATGCATTCACAGACTCTTTAATTAGCCAATTACATGAATTCAAAAATTAAGCCTCAATCACACCGAATCGAATTCTACAGCCTAGGTATCTCAACATATTTACAAAATTGCACGCTTTCATACGAATCACTTTTACATTTTGAATATCAGTTACAACACGCAACCAAAATTTCACAACCATGTAGTAACTACAGGTTCTGTGATGCAATCCACCAAAGAAAAAACTGAAAACAAATTAAAATCACTACTCCTACTGACTACATTTCCCTTAAGACGGTCGTCATCCATCCATCATAGGGAACAGTCACTATCTATGACGTCGGTTCAATGGGACTATTCTCTGTAAAAGAACCGAAAACAAACTCCGAGAAACCCAAAAATAAAAATTGAAAAATTTTGCAAAACATCGATCATTTCGATGGAAAAATATTTACAAAATATTTTAATATGTCCAAAATATTTTCGCAAAATTTTAAAAATATCGATCATTTCGATAGAAAAAAAATGAATTAAGAAAATATTTACAAAATTTTTACAGACTTAGCTGGCAACCACAACATTTCACAACACACATCAATTACCACAAATATGTATAGATACAGACCAGTTTGCAATTCACAAACAAAGGGAAACATACATACAAAACAAAACAGAGGAAAGCATACAAGCACACCAGCCCAGCCCCAGCACCTAACTACCCCCACCCCACACTTAAATCGAACACTGTCCCTAGTGTTCACAAAAATTTACAATCACAAAATTTGGGTGGTGGAACTCCCTGATCAGTCAAAATATTCGACTTCTTCATCCGGTGCTGCTGCCTCATCGCCCATGTCCGAGTCACCTCCATCGTCGTCATCGGACTCCACATCGGAGTCCTCCCGACGTGTCTCCTCGTTTGTGGGGACATCATCGTCAGTGGGCTCTACAAAGGCTGGCCCCACTCGGCATAGAGCCCTGGCGTTTTCGCCAAACGGGTAATCCAGCTCGAGCTTCCATAGCTCCTCCTCAATGGCTGGTCTCCCTCCAATCCGAAGCTAGAGCATTTGCATACCAAACATCCGTGCCATGTACTGGTCGTCACGAGCATGTCGCTCGCCAAGTGTTAGCACTGGCCCGTGTGTGGTGTCGGGGGCCTTAGTTTTGGTCACGTCAAGGGCCCTCCGCTCCAACTGCGGGATGTAATCCAAAGCCTCTTCCTCGACGTCGAGGCCCCGGAGAAAGGTGGTGATAAGTCCCCCGAACCCATACTTGTGGCCTTGGTGTAGTCGGGCTCTTTTCATGGCGGATATGATGACCGCCCCAACATTAATCTCCAGCCCTCTCATCAGGGCATACACCAGGCATACATGGTCCCGGGTCACATCAGTCATGTGCACCCCCGGGATTAGGCACGAGCAAACTATCTTCAGCCAGATTCTGGCCTCCCTGTTCATTTGAGAATATGGCAGAGTCTGGTGGTAACCCCTCTCCTTATGTCTGCTCCATCTGGCTTTGGATCGAGCCCCACACAATGCGCGTCTGATATCGGCATATGGTGGGGTGATGTTTAGCTGGCGGAGAACGTGGGCGTTTGTGTCCCGCGCTCCGATGATGGCATTTAATTGCTGGGGTTCCAGAGTGAAAATCTGCCCTCTGATCTTGATTGTGTGGCTTCTGATTGCCGGGTTCCAATTAGCATAGAACTCCCGGACTAGATGTAGGTTGCATTCCTTGGGCTCCTGAAATATGAAGCTGAGCCCAGCTGCCTCGATCCTTTGCACTATGCGGGGGAACTCCTGTGCTAGTGGTTCCCATGCAATATGCTCCTCGAGGAAGTATTTATTCTCCTTGTGTTTGGTGTACCACTTCTTCCCTTCATCGGTTACCTACCTCGTTCCGTATTGGCGGCGTTGGCCGCGCGGAACTGCTGGTGCAGCTGGGACTGCTGTGCCCAGTCTAAGTCTTTTTCTCCCGGTGCCTGAAGTAGATGCACCCTTACCCTTATCTTGCCTATTTGCCATTGTACCTGTCAACACAAATAAACAAGCGCAATGTCAAGCTAAATGAATATTAACTTCGGCTAAGGTCGGGTTAACCAAGTTTACCCCACACTTAGTCCTTAGCTACGGTTACGATACTACGGCAAGAATCATTTTATTTACACCAAAAACAAACAACAATACAATTTATGCTTAGTGCGTTCGCAAAGAAAAATTCGACGGTATAACTTTAGCGTACTACTCAGACTTCATACAGCTAATCCCAATCACTACCATCTTTAGCAATTCAACCATCGCACTTAGCAAAGAAAAACAACAAAACAAAAACAACAACAAAAATTCTATATACATTTGAACCTATATAATCAACCCAATTCGAACAATTTTCAACTTTTTCAAAAAATCCCGAGAATTCGTCGTCTATTACATTCAAACAATATTCTACAACGACTTATCTCATTCAATACATACAACCCGGCATATATTTCATAAATTTAACAAGTTACCAATTTCGAATTCAACAACCAAGCCCTAGAATTGAATGTCACAATTAAATTCGAATAATTCATGCAATCGACAAGTTCAAACGATCAGTACAACATTTCGAACATTTATCAATCACTAAATAACTCGAATTCATGATAAATTTCGACTTAGGGTGATTTAGTTCACCTCTCATGCTTAATTTCGACTAAAATCGCTAAAAACTTGAGAGAGAATCGGAAAACATACCTCGAAGTTGAAGAACCGAAGAAAACTTGGTAATTCCTTGCCTTAAACCGTGGCACGTTGATGGAAAAGGGATTTTGGGTCTTTTGTCGCGGAGAAATGTAAAAAAATGAGGGGAAAAGGGAGAAATTGGGGGTTTAAAATGAAGAAAACACGCGGGTCACCCGGCAACCCGGTGTGACCCGTCACCATTTATATGGCAACGTGTCACGGAGTGCATCGCGGTGCACTGCCTCCGTGACACTGAGCCATCGCGATAGCTTACTGGAATTTTTAGAAATTCCAGATTAAACCTCAACGTGTCACGGAGGGTAACGCGGAGGTCCTCCTACGTGACACGGAGCTATCGCCCCAGCTCACTGTCTCTGCATTTTATTAATTTTTTCATACCTCGCCTTTTCCTTCACGATTCCGTGCATATTTTTTCTCTGTTTGACCTGAAAATCACCTCACTAAACAAAATTGGTTAGATTAATAAGTTTCACTAACTAAAATGAAAAAATACTACTACAACAAAAAATTTGTACTAAATCAAGAAAAAGAAAATTAAAATAAAATCTATTTACACTTTTCAAAATAAAAGAAAAAATATATTTTTCCACGGGTTGCCTCCCGTGCAGCGCCTGGTTTACCGTCGCGGCTCGACGTCCTTTATGCTCAATTGTCCACTAGGGTGATGGACGATTTCTCACGATCATTGTCCTCCCCCCAGTAGTGCTTACACTTATCCGGTGGTCTTCCCATCAACTCTCGGGAATCATTCATTTGTTTAGCATTCCCATGATCAATTACATTGATCACCGAGAGTTCTTCATTCACCATCGGGAGCTTGGGGTGCTTTGTACACATCGAACACCTCTACCTTGTCATGTGCTCGCATTGTAAGTTGACCCGCAACTACGTCAATTAATGCTTTCCCGGTTGCCAAGAAGGGTCATCCCAAAATAAATGGGACTTCCGCATCTGGTTCAAAATCCAGAACAATAAAATCTATCGGGAAAATGAGGGATCCCACTTGCACAAGCACATCCTCAACAATGCCATCCGGCCTAGCTAAGGATCTGTCTGCTAACTGCAAGATTACGGTTGTATGTCTAGGACTCCCTAGACCCAACTTTCTGAATACCGAAGATGGCATCAGATTTATGCTCGCCCCCAAGTCACACAATCCACGAGCTCGGATACTCTGCCCAATAGTAAGCTGGATAGTAAAACTTCCAGGGTCTTTTAGCTTCGTAGGCAGTCTATTTTGGATCCGGGAAGTGCATTCCTCCGTCAAAGCTACCGTGGCATACTCAGTCAAACGACTTTTGTTGGCCACGATGTCTTTAATATATTTGGCATATTTTGGCACTCCCTGCAAGACATCAACAAAAGGTAAATTAACATGTACCTGTTTAAGCACCTCCATAAATTTCTTGAAACACGCCTCCTCCTTGTGTTTCTTGAGTCGTTGAGGGAACTGGGGTGGAGGTCTTTCTGATTCTACTTCTTTGGTCTTCCCCCTATCCGAAGTTTGCTCTCCCTCAACATCTGCTACTCCTGACTTTTGAGGTGGTCTTTCTGGTTCCACCTCCTTCAGCTGCAAACCACTCCCTGTGGTCTTTGCATTTACCTGCTTCGGATTTGGATCCGTGTCGCTAGGCAGTCCTCCTCTGGGCCTTGTGTTTTGGGCACTAGCAAATTGCCCAAATTGATACTCAAGAGCCTTGGTCGCTAATTGATTATTTTTCACTTCGGCTGCCAATTTAACATAGTCAGCCTGCAATTGCACCTGATTAGCGATCATGGTCTTGAACATCTCCTCAATGCTAGGTGATGGTGGTGGAGGAGGGGCATTGTGATTTCTAAATTGAGATTGGTAGTTCTGTTGCCCTCCTTGATTTCTTTGCATACCCTGACCCGAACTTTGGCCTTGTTGGTTGTTGCTACCCCACGAAAAATTTGGATGGTTCCTCCAATTTGAGTTGTAGCCGCTACCAAACTGCTGCTGATTTCTTTGTGCATTACCCACAAAGTTAACCGAATCTGGGTTTGCTCCACAGCACTCAGCTGAGTGCTCACTGCTTCCACACACTTCACACCACATTTGCAGGACCACATTGACTGAAGCTGAAGGCTGGTTCAAATTCATATTGCTAAAGTGGTTGTTCAACTGATTCTGCAAGGCAGCTATCTGTGCAGCGATAGCTGTAAATCCATCCACTTCAAGCACTCCTGCTGCTTTCCTTGCTCCACCTCGTGATGAATCAGCATTCCATTCTGGATTGCCCTGTGAAATCCGGTTTAGCAAAGTGTACATCTCCTCATAAGTCTTTTCCAGCGCTTGCCCACCAGCTGCTGAGTCTAGCAAAATTTTAGTATGGGGTTCCAAACCCTCAATAAATGTGTGTACCAACACCTCATTGGACTGATGATGATGAGGACAGTCCCGCAACATGGATGTAAATCATTCCCAGGCTTGATACAAATTTTCCCCCTCCCTCTGTTTGAAACTTAGAATTTGACTTCTAAGTCTGGCTGTTTTACCAGAGGGAAAAAGTCTTATCAAGAACTTCCTTGCTAGATCATCCCACGTTGAGATAGAATTTGGTGGCTCAGCTTTTAACCACCTCTTGGCTTCACCAAGTAATGAGAACGGAAATAGTGTGAGCCGAACATAATCAGGTGACACTCCAGCGGGTATATAAGTGTCACTTATCTCCAAAACGTTCTGGAGATGTTGTTGTGGGTCTTCATGAGGGAGACCGGTAAATTGCCCGCTTGTGTGCAACAGTTGCACCATATCCTGCTTGAGTTCAAATCTCCCTCCAGGCTCTGGTTTGCGGATACTTGAATGTACATTGTTGGCATATGGGATTGCCACCTCGCGAACCGGCCTTGCTGCTGCTTCGTCGGGCACTAACACTGCCCTCACAACCGGTGGATTTTGTTGCTCCATAATAGTCTGTCTGAGCAACTGCAGCTTCTTTTGTAGAGCTTCTCTGCGTTTACTATGAAATATACGTTCAGGCTCTATATAAGATTCCACCAGCTCTTTGTCTCTTGCCAGTGTTCACAGAAATCAAGTCGGCAAAATATAGGCCAAGACCAAGTTGTCAACACTTAAGAAAATAAAATAAAAATACAGTAAATTTACACTTAATACAATTTCACCAATTGCCTAGTCCCCCCGGCAACGGCGCCAAAAACTTGTTCGGTCTGTTTGCTATATGGTTAAAAACCGACACGCAAGTGCACGTGGTCAAACAAGTAGTAAGTGGCTTAAGTAAGCCAAGTATCGACCTGTCACACCCCACCTTGGGAGGGGGCATGACTGGCACCTGGTGCCCTACTAAGACCTAACCTGCTAGACTACTAAGCCTGGGCGCATCTGGCGCCTGGCTGGCTCTAACTCACATTTCTGGAAACAAAGGGCTATATAACGGCTGTAAATACAGCCCCCGGCCCATTGGCCTATAGCCTTCTGTACCTGTCTTAGCAGCTAGCCAGAAACGTAGTAATTCAGGGAAACCTATACGGGCCGACAAGGCCACCATGCTGTCTAGTTATCTGCAACTTAGTCATACAACACAAAAAGAAGCTACGTGACCGGCAAGGTCACCACTACTGACAACTATGGCCCCACACGACCATTACAATAAGTAAGAAAGAGTGAAGACAACTATACAACTACACGGCCCCACACGACCGGCTCAGCTGACCACAGGGATTTCATACAGAATGCAAGCCTCTAGGAATAGTAATAGAACTGATCGGGACAGGGCCCTGACCTACCCATGCTATATACAACAAAAGGAACTGAACTACACCTCTGAAATTCAGCCTCCGGATGATTGGAGTTGAATACTCAACCGCTGACAGGGAGTCACGTAGAATCGCCTGCTCGTCTAGGAATACCTGCAGGCAAGTAATGCAGCGCCCCACTGGGCGTCAGTACCACTGGTACTGAGTATGTAAAGCAACTTAAATAATATAACTGAAAACAACATCTGAAAGTAATAATATGACTGATGAAGCAGAAGTAGGAGGAATAACTTAACTGTCTGATGAAGTAGATCGTACCTGTTCTTACTGATACCGAAGGAAGTAGGAATCATACCTGGAGGCGTATCATTCTACTACCAACCCACTCGCGTCTAATATAACATAGCATAGCATACATAACATAACATAGCACACACAAACCTTACCCGGCCCCCATAAGCCGGGAGGTACAATCAACACAGAATCTATGCCCCTACCCCGGTCATCCCATCTCCTATAGTGGCTGTAAGCATCCTGCCGGTCCCTGGGTATGCACTTGGGCTCGCTGAGCCCCTGACTATAACTGTATCTGAGTCCAAAGGACTCTAAATCAACACCCCGGGCGTACCCGCTCGACGGGGGTGTATAAGGGCCGACCAAGGCACAATATGGGGAAACTGGCATCCCATCTTCGTCCCCTTGCGGGACGGCATATCACTCCGTAGAGCGACGTATCCTCGTCCTCTGGCGGACGAGTCGACACAACTATTAACCCTGGGCGGTCAGGGATGCTAGGTAATCCAACCCCAATCAATACAATGGTATCGACTAATCATGCTGTCTGTGTATCTCATAAGCTAAGATTAACAGGTGCAGGGTATCGTATAAATCACATATTGAGCTAATAATAGTAATCTGTAAGTGTCTGATACATGCTGAGACAGGTAAGTGTAAATGTAAATATAGCCTCCTGTCAAACTGTACTGGGGTAAAAGTTATACGAGGAGGTGTTTCTGCTGAAAGCTATACTGTTTACTAAGTTTCTGTGGTAACATAATTTCCTATTTCTAACATGCTTTCTAAACCATATATAGTTACTATTCTATATCTGGAATGCTTTACTGATACTGTACTACCTTGCGAGGTTTCAGCTAAACACAACAATATCTTAACATGGCATATTACATCACATACTGAATATACTGGGCAACCTTAACCACTCACGCCCGAATCTAAATCGTACGGATAGGTATCGTACACGTTACAACCCAAAACTTCTCATATTGCACCAATATTCAAAATAACACGATAATCGATTTCTAAACATGCAACTGGTCTGTAAATTACTATACTGCTTCGAGGTTACTCAACTTGCCGAGGAAACTTAACTTTACATACCTTATCTTTGAATGTTCGTCCGTCGGACGAGGCTCAGCTGGTACTTCAACTATTTTCTCCCAACTGCATTCAAAAATACGTCAATCAATACTAAATACAACGTTATTGTAAAGAGCGATGTTACTTTCGATTTAATTTATAGCCTAAACTTAGGCTTATCGAAAGACGGTCGAAAACTCGCTATTTTTCAGCGGCCCAGAAGGGAGAAATATTTACTTCTCAGCTAGGAACACATAGACATTAATTTAGAGCAATTCTACTTACTTTAGTTCGGCGGCCGTATTTCGCGAAACTAACTCCGTAGAAATGCTCTCTGCTGCTAAATACCTTGGTATCTAGGATTAATTTGGGTTTGGGCAGCGTTTGGCAGCGTAATCGGACGAAAATATTTAATTTTCTTCGTCTTCCCTCTGTTTACCTATGTTTTCTGGAAATTTATTAAGTATATAATGATCTCAAACCACAGTGGGGGCTTTATATAGTTGGGCCTGGACAAGGGCAACGTGTCACGGAGCCATCGCGGAGGCCTCACCTCCGTGACACGCTGCCATCGCGGAGGGGCTCTGCCTCGGCTCCTCCCGTGATGGTTCGACGGGTTTCTCATCCGATCTTTTTCCCGGGCCTCTCCCTAGCACGTATGGCTTTCAAATATGCTTAACCAACGTGCGAATAGGTCGTCTAAGTGCCGGGAATTCTACGGGGTATAACATTCTCCCCCCCTTAGGAACATTCGTCCTCGAATGTATACTGCTATCTAGAGGACTGCTTACTTTACCTTCTGGGAAAATTTTGGCAGAGTTTCCCCTTTAATATGGACTACCGCAAAGACCTGAAACGCAGAAAAAGTCCAACACAGGCACTGCACACAATGTTCTACAATCCACTGGACAACCAAGTATTACTTCTTTCTTTATCATTTACAACATACATATCATAAAGTACTGTATAAGTAATGATACGGACATACCTGTCGTCTGACTAGGCCTGAAATAATTGAGGATATCTGATTTTCATGTCTTCTTCAGCCTCCCACGTCATTTCTTCCCGATTTCTGTTACGCCACAATACCTTGACAGATGCAACGTCTTTAGTTCTCAGCCTGCGAATCTGTCTGTCTAAAATGGCTACGGGAACCTCTTCATAGGCTAACTCCTCTGTGACCTGAATATCCTGGACTGGAACTTCTGTAGAAGGGTCCCCTACAAACTTTCTTAACATGGAAACGTGGAATACTGGATGAACAGATGCTAATTTTGGAGGCAAGTTTAACTCAAATGCCACGCGGCCTATTCTTCGCCGAATTTGATACGGCCCAATGAATCTTGGGCTAAGCTTGCCTTTCTTGCCAAACCTCATTACCCCTTTCATCGGGGACACTTTCAGATATACCCAGTCGTTTACCGAAAATTCTAGATTTCTACGCCGTCTATCTGCATATGACTTCTGACGGCTCTGAGCGGTCAGTAAACGTTCTCGGATAAGCTTTATCTTTTCCTCGGACTACCGAACAATGTCTGGGCCAACTAATGCTGATTCTCCTATCTCAAACCAGCCCACCGGTGATCTACATTTCCGCCCGTACAATGCCTCGAAAGGCGCCATTTGAATAGCTGAATGGTAGCTGTTATTATAAGCAAATTCGATTAACGGAAGATGTTCATCCCAGCTACCCCCAAAATCTAACACACACGCTCGTAGCATATCTTCGAGCGTCTGAATTGTACGTTCAGCTTGCCCGTCTGTCTGAGGATGGAATGCTGTGCTCAAACTAATCTGCGTCCCCAGACCTTTCTGAAATGACTGCCAGAACCTAGCTGTAAACTGTGCCCCTCTGTCTGAAATGATAGATGCCGGCACTCCATGTAATCTAACTATTTCTCTGATATACAATTCGGCATAATCCTCAGTTGAGAAGGTAGCCCTTACTGGCAGGAAATGAGCTGATTTTGTCAGCCTATCAACTATTACCCAAATGGAATCATTTCTGCGTCTGGTATGGGGTAACCCTGTTACAAAATCCATATTTATTGCTTCCCATTTCCACATAGGTATCGATATCTCTTGAGTCAAACCACCCGGTTTCTGGTGCTCTGCTTTCGCCTGCTGACAATTAGCACATCTAGATACAAATTCGGCTATTTCAGTTTTCATACCTGGCCACCAGTAGATGTCTCTGATGTCGTGGTACATTTTCGTCGCCCCTGGGTGAAGGGAATAGCGAGCGTAATGTACCTCGTGCATAATCTGCCCACGAAGGCCTGAGACATTCGGGACACAAAGGCGGCCCTTACAGCGTAGCACACCATCCTCGGTTGTCTGAAAATCTGGCTCCTTACCCTTCTGAACTCTATCTCTGAGCTGGACTAAATCGGGATCCTCATACTGTCGTTCTTTTACCTCTGCAACTAACGATGATACTGCAGAATTCTAAATTACGGCCCCATTATCTCCTGTTTCCATTACCCGAACGGCTAGCCCAGCTAACTGATGAATTTCTTTAGCTAATTTCTGTCTCTCGGGTCGCAAATACGCCAAGCTCCCCATTGACTTTCGACTCAGAGCATCTGCTACAACATTAGCTTTCCCGGGGTGGTATAGAATATTCACATCATAGTCCTTTAACAGCTCTAACCAGCGGCGCTGTCGCAAGTTCAACTCCCTCTGAGTGAAAATGTACTGCAAGCTCTTATGATCTGTATAAATGTCAACATGAACCCCGTACAGGTAATGCCTCCACATCTTCAAGGCATGAATTACTGCGGCCAACTCTAGATCATGGGTGGGGTAATTCTTCTCGTGTTTCCTCAGCTGCCTGGAAGCATATGCAATTACTCTACCATGCTGCATCAATACACAACCCAATCCGACACCTGACGCGTCGCAATAGAATGAATAACCTTCTGTGCCTTCCGGCAGTGCTAGTACTGGGGCGGAGGTTAATCTGTCTTTCAGTTCCTAGAAACTCTGCTCACATGCCTCCGTCCACTGAAACTTTGCTGCTTTCTGTGTCAATTTCGTTAAAGGTGCTGCAATGGTTGAGAATCCCTCAACGAACCTCCAATAGTATCCTGCAAACCCTAGAAAGCTACGAACTTCAGTCGGGGTGGTAGGCCTAGGCCATGACTTAACTGCTTCTATCTTCTGCTTGTCTACCTGTATACCGGCGTCTGAGACAATATGCCCTAAAAAAGCTACTGAGTTAAGCCAGAATTCACACTTCGAAAATTTAGCATACAACTAGCGGTCCCTAAGAATTTGGAGCACTGTCCGCAAATGAGTCCGGTGATCTGCTTTAGAGCGAGAATACACCAGAATATCATCAATGAATACTATCACGAACAAGTCCAGGAAGGGTCTGAAAATACTGTTCATCAGGTCCATAAAGACTGCTGGGGCATTTGTTAGCCCGAAGGACATAACCAGAAATTCAAAATGTCCATATCGGGTCCTGAATGCTGTCTTAGGGATGTCCCTCTCACGTACTCGGACCTGGTAATATCCGGACCGCAAGTCAATCTTAGAAAGGTATCTGGCTCCCTGTAACTGATCAAATAGGTCATCAATCCTAGGAAGCGGGTACTTATTCTTTACTGTAACTTTGTTTAGCTGCCGATAATCTATGGACATTCGGAGCGAGCCATCTTTCTTTCTCACAAACAAGACTGGCGCACCCCACGGGGAAGTACTCGGCCTGATAAAACCTTTATCTAACAGGTCTTTCAACTGGTCCTTTAATTCTCTGAGTTCTGCAGGAGCCATACGATAAGAAGGTATTGATATTGGCTGAGTGCCTGGTAGCAAATCAATAGCGAAGTCTATTTCCCTTTCTGGGGGAATACCAGGTAACTCATCAGGAAATACATCTGGGAATTCATTTACCACTGGAACAGACTGGAGTGTCGAAGATTCTACTTGGACGTCTTGAACTCTGACAAGATGGTAAATGCACCCCTTAGATATCAACTTTCTCGCCCGAAGGTAGGAAATAAACCTACCTTTTGGTGTCGCGGTGCTGCCCTTCCACTCCCGTACTGCCTCCCCCGGGAAGTGGAATCGGACCGTTTTGGTCCAACATTCAACATTAGCAAAACATGGTACTAACCAGTCCATACCCATTATGGCATCAAAATCTATCATCTCTAACTCGACCAGATCTACTGTGGTCTGACGATCAGCAACCTCTACTGTACACCCGCGGTAAATTCGGCTAGCTGTGATAGAGTCACCGACGGGCGTAGATACTAAGAAGGGCTACTGTAATGATTCTGGTACAATACTAAACTTCCGTGCCACAAATGGAGTAATACAGGACAAAGTAGACCCTGGATCAATTAGCACATAAGCAGGGTGTGAGCAGATAGTTAGCATACCTATCACAACATCAGGCGATGCCTCTGAATCTTGCCTCCCTGGTAAGGCATATGTGCGGCTTGGACCCGCACCTGTACTGGAGGCCCCTGATCTGCCTCGACCCCTTCCTGCTGAAACTGGGGGCCTGCGCCCAGTCGAGGATGCTGTAGCTCGTGATCCTGTTGATGCCCTATCCTGTCTGTCCCGGTCCTCACGACCTCTGGCTGGGCAATCTCTCATCAAATGGCCTTCTTGGCCACAACTATAGCATGCGGTGGAACCATACCTACATGCTCCAGAATGGCGTCGGCTGCATATAGGGCAAAGTGGTAGGGTATACCTACTTTGCTCCGCCCTCCTCTGTGACGGTGAGTCTGCCGTCTGCGAACCTCTACCAGCCTCTGACTGCCCCCTGCGGTTGGATCTACCTCCCTATGACGGTGGCGGAGGCGGGGGCCTGGGCGGCCTGTCTGACAATCGTGGCCTGGGTCCTCCCCGGGCCTCTCTTTGTAACTCAGCTGGCCTATCCCGGCGACGCTGCTCCTAATTAACCCTTCTGATTTCCCGATGTCGCTGTCTGATGCCCTCAATATTCTGGGCAAATGCCTGGATTCGGGAAATATCCATATCTTCTCGCAGTGTGGCCGTGATACAAGTCTCGACATACTCTGAGTTCAACCCCATAATAAAATGGTTCACTCTGGATGCCATGGTATCAACAAAAGCTGGTGCATATCGAGCCAAAGAATCAAACCGCAAGGAATATTCCCGAACACTCATGGCCCCCTGTTCCAGATGTAGGAACTGGTCTACCCGGGCCTGTCGAATCTCCCGCGGCAAATAGTGATCTAGAAAGGCTCCTGAAAAGCTGGACCAGGTGGGAGGGGGAACATCTCTCCCTCGGGACCTCTCCCAGCTTTCATACCATAACACCGCAATATCTCGCAACCGGAATGCGGCCAATTCAACTGACTCAGTAGGTGTAGCATGCATAACCCTGAAGATTCTCTGCATCTGATCCAGAAAATCCTGGGGGTCCTCTGTGCGGTCCGTTCTTGTGAACTGTGGGGGATTCAGGGCTAAGAACTCTCGGATCCTCGAACTACCGGGCCCACCTGATGCTTCTGCAACTGTGGATGGCATTTGCTGACGCTGAGCAGCCATCATCTCTGCTATCATAACTACAACACTCCTAACCTCCTGGTCAGAAGGTGTCGGTATAGGGACTGCTGAAGATACTGTCGCTCCAAACGGCTCCTGACGTGGTGGAGACTGCTGATGAGGCTGAGATGAAGCCTCTGTAGGGCCCTCTGATCGGGCTGTCTCCAAATGAGGGGGAGGCATCCTACTGGTGCCTTCCCCTGCTGCAATGTCTAAGCTCCGACCTGTGACGGGATGACGCTGGTCTGACATTATCTGTAGCCAAAGAATATGGTAAGATTTTAGGAATTCAACCCTATACTGTACAGCTCTATAGCACGACTGAATCAGAATAAGAGACAACCATCCTATCATGCCTTGCAGCCTCCTACCCATAGTATGTGGTGCACAACACATCCATGGACAGGACTCTACTTAGCACGACTTGCGGACTCCCTGGGATACGACCTGCTCTGATACCAACTTTGTCACACCCCACCTTGGGAGGGGGCATGACTGGCACCTGGTGCCCTACTAAGACCTAACCTGCTAGACTGCTAAGCCTGGGCGCATCTGGCGCCTGGCTGGCTCTAACTCACATTTCTGGAAACAAAGGGCTATATAACGGATGTAAATACAGCCCCCGGCCCATTGTCCTATAGCCTTCTGTACCTGTCTTAACAGCTAGCCAAAAACGTAGTAATTCAGGGAAACCTATACGGGCCGACAAGGCCACCATGCTGTCTAGTTATCTGCAACTTAGTCATACAACACAAAAAGAAGCTACGTGACCGGCAAGGTCACCACTACTGACAACTATGGCCCCACACGACCATTACAATAAGTAAGAAAGAGTGAAGACAACTATACAACTGCACGACCCCACACGACCGGCTCAGCTGACCACAGGGATTTCGTACAGAATGCAAGCCTCTAGGAATAGTAATAGAACTGATCGGGACAGGGCCCCGACCTACCCATGCTATATACAACAAAAGGAGCTGAACTACACCTCTGAAATTCAGCCTCCGGATGATTGGAGTTGAATACTCAACCGCTGACAGGGAGTCACGTAGAATCGCCTGCTCGTCTAGGAATACCTGCAGGCAAGTAATGCAGCGCCCCACTGGGCGTCAGTACCACTGGTACTGAGTATGTAAAGCAACTTAAATAATATAACTGAAAACAACATCTGAAAGTAATAATATGACTGATGAAGCAGAAGTAGGAGGAATAACTTAACTGTCTGATGAAGTAGATCGTACCTGTTCTTACTGATACCGAAGGAAGTAGGAATCATACCTGGAGGCGTATCATTCTACTACCAACCCACTCGCGTCTAATATAACATAGCATAGCATACATAACATAACATAGCACACACAAACCTTACCCGGCCCCCATAAGCCGGGAGGTACAATCAACACAGAATCTATGCCCCTACCCCGGTCATCCCATCTCCTATAGTGGCTGTAAGCATCCTGCCGGTCCCTGGGTATGCACTTGGGCTCGCTGAGCCCCTGACTATAACTGTATCTGAGTCCGAAGGACTCTAAATCAACACCCCGGGCGTACTCGCTCGACGGGGGTGTATAAGGGCCGACCAAGGCACAATATGGGGAAACTGGCATCCCATCTTCGTCCCCTTGCGGGACGGCATATCACTCCGTAGAGCGACGTATCCTCGTCCTCTGGCGGACGAGTCGACACAGCTATTAACCCTGGGCGGTCAGGGATGCTAGGTAATCCAACCCCAATCAATACAATGGTCTCGACTAATCATGCTGTCTGTGTATCTCATAAGCTAAGATTAACAGGTGCAGGGTATCGTATAAATCACATACTGAGCTAATAATAGTAATCTGTAAGTGTCTGATACATGCTGAGACAGGTAAGTGTAAATGTAAATATAGCCTCCTGTCAAACTGTACTGGGGTAAAAGTTATACGAGGAGGTGTTTCTGCTGAAAGCTATACTATTTACTAAGTTTCTATGGTAACATAATTTCCTATTTCTAACATGCTTTCTAAACCATATACAGTTACTATTCTATATCTGGAATGCTTTACTGATACTGTACTACCTTGCGAGGTTTCAGCTAAACACAACAATATCTTAACATGGAATATTACATCACATACTGAATATACTGGGCAACCTTAACCACTCACGCCCGAATCTAAATCGTACGGATAGGTATCGTACACGTTACAACCCAAAACTTCTCATATTGCACAAATATTCAAAATAACATGATAATCGATTTCTAAACATGCAACTGGTCTGTAAATTACTATACTGCTTCGAGGTTACTCAACTTGCCGAGGAAACTTAACTTTACATACCTTATCTTTGAATGTTCGTCCGTCGGACAAGGCTCAGCTGGTACTTCAACTATTTTCTCCCAACTGCATTCATAAATACGTCAATCAATACTAAATACATCGTTATTGTAAAGAGTGTCGTTACTTTTGATTTAATTTATAGCCTAAACTTAGGCTTATCGAAAGATGGTCGAAAACTCGCTATTTTTCAGCGGCCCAGAAGGGAGAAATATTTACTTCTCAGCTAGGAACACATAGACATTAATTTAGAGCAATTCTACTTACTTTAGTTCGGCGGCTCGCCGATTCGTCGGCCGTATTTCGCGAAACTAACTCTGTAGAAATGCTCTCTGCTGCTAAATACCTTGGTATCTAGGATTAATTTGGGTTTGGGCAGCGTTTGGCAGCGTAATCGGACGAAAATATTTAATTTTCTTTGTCTTCCCTCTGTTTACCTACGTTTTCTGGAAATTTATTAAGTATATAGTGATCTCAAACCGCAGTGGGGGCTTTATATAGTTGGGCCTGGACAAGGGCAATGTGTCACGGAGCCATCGCGGAGGCCTCACCTCCGTGACACGCTGCCATCGCGGAGGGGCTCTGCCTCGGCTCCTCCCGCGATGGTTCGACGGGTTTCTCATCTGATCTTTTTCCCGGGCCTCTCCCTAGCACGTATGGCTTTCAAATATGCTTAACCAACGTGCGAATAGGTCGTCTAAGTGCCGGAAATTCTACGGGGTATAACAGAACCAAGGAGACTCTGGATAAGTAAAAATTGCTCAAGTATACTATATTCTATCTTACGTCTAAATATGCTGACAACAAAGTAACCAAAAGTTAAATAATTTGTTTATAAATTATATACTAAAACTATTAACAACTATCTACTTTGAATTGAAACTATGGATATGAGCATGCCAAGGTTAAGAACAAGTAATGAACGTGATTATAATCATAATTTGGTTAATCTTCTCTTCCTGTTGCTAGCCAAGAACATTAGCTTAGAGATTAAAACTCTCGTATTTAATCTCACTTAAGAATCATAAACCATCCGTCTACATTTCTGTGATCAAATGCAATTTATGACCTAGCAATACAATTCCAGTTCCTAAATTGACTAATACGGCTTTCAAGTATATTTCTATCAGGAAAGCACATCAAAACTCAATTTTCCCAAATCAAGTTAAGAACAATACCCTATTAATTCACAACTTTCCAATTTCGTGCTCTCTCGAGTGAAATCGGACTTTTTAGATGTACATTAATGTAGGCCACACACCAATGCAGTAGAAACAAGAATTAATAGAACAACATGGAAGAAGAAGATGAAAAACCATATAATTCAATAATCAAAATTCATCACCATTGTTCATAACCTCAGCAAGGAAGAGAATTATCCACTCATTTGTGGATTAATCATCCTAAAACAAGTGTTAATCATACAAACAATTGATTGAAAGAAGAAAGAAAGAGAGAAAAACCCTGA
This sequence comes from Datura wrightii, assembly GCA_035772735.1. Lineage (NCBI taxonomy): Eukaryota > Viridiplantae > Streptophyta > Magnoliopsida > Solanales > Solanaceae > Datura > Datura wrightii. The sequence continues at coordinate 121,716,440 of JASDFA010000016.1, forward strand.
GCTTTTTCGTCCCTCAACTGCCTGTAACCCACGTCCTTGCTCCATCAAGTCTGAATTCCTTAAAAATAAGCGTAAGTGTTCTATTTATACTAATGGGAATTTTTCCCGGAATAACAAGCAACGTGTCACGGAGTGCATCGCAGAGCACTGCCTCCGTGACACGGCGTGGACGCGGACCCTTTCTGGAAATCTAGGGTCCAGGAATAAAGCTTTAACGTGGCACAACGTGCAACACGGAGGCTTGCCTCCGTGCCACGGAGCTGTCGCGAGGCTCCACTGGAAATTGACATATTATTCACCCTCCAGGCAGAATGCCTCCGCGATGGTAGCATGACACGGCTCCATCGCGGAGCCCCTTTAATTGGTGCAGTCCAATGCCTTTTTCGTGCTCGAATCCAAGTCCAACTCCGATATTGTTCCAACATGCATTTTAGCTCCTCAAAATCACCATTTACCTACAAAACAATGCTAATCATGTTGGTTAGTATAAATTCACATTTTATTACCAATTACATGAAAATGTATACACATTGCTCAATAAACAAGGCGAAAATGATACGTTTGAGTATCACTTGGGCATATAAATCTGCCCAAGATCAGTGCCCATCGGGTAGTTGACTCCTTTCCGCACAAAGTATGGCAAATATCATGGTATGGGTGCTTCTTAAGCAACATGAAATATATCTCTGGGTCCACCACTAACATGCTGAGGAATGCGTTGAAAGAGCTGGCAGTGAAACGAGCCACTTGTCCCTGCACCTTGATCTTTGTGATCTCTCCATATGAGGTATTCCAATTGGCATAAAATTCCCTCACTAAGGTGAGGTTTCACTCCTCTGGCTCAGCAAACACGTACCCTAGCCCTAACTCACGGACGATGTCATAAATGGTGGGAAACTCAAGTGCCAGATGACCCTCATTAATCCAATTCTATGGGGCATACTTGGCTTTCTTTTAGGTATTAAACCACTTGAGCCCATGCTCCTCCACTGCCTTGGCTTCAAAACTCCTAGCATGGGGTGCCTTTTGGGCTAAAGAGCTCGATGAAACTTCCTTCCTAAACCTTTTGAACCCCTTGCTAGCGGTTGCTACTTCCTTGCCTTTGTCTACATGTAAAGCCGTAGCGCCTGAAAATCAACATCAATAACCACACAAAGTTAGTTCATGAACAACAAAGGCTAGCTAATTAGGAGTAGGATGCGCGAAATGACCCCACACTTAATTCACTAGCATAATTCAAAGAATTTGTGAAATAGGATACTTAGACTTCCTCTATTATCATGCCAAATCTGATTAGCCCAATTTATTCACAAACTTTACACTACAAACCACATTCACGATTTCCTTCATATTCCTCCTTTTTTTCTTTAAGAGTGCTTCAAGTTAGCTACTCATTTCACATCCTCCATTATTAATTCATAGTTCACAACAACCAAAGTATGGAAGTAGTCACAATATATTCAACCCACAAATTATATGAATTTACTACTTTCCACAATGAATTAACATGAAATTTTTAACAACCCAATATTTGTACAATTCAAGCATCACATTATTCAAGCAACTTCTTCCTCCACAAAAGTACTCCCAATTCACTAATTTCATGAAATTCTCTACAACCCATTCATTACCCTCTTCACACCCACAACATAAAACAATAAAATTTCAACCAAAACAAGAAATACAATCAAGCATACAACATTATTGTGGAAGAACATATGCTATTTAAGTAATGAAAATCCACATTATGAAGTTCAAGTTTCTTGCCCAACAATGGTGATTTTGGCCTTTCGATTAGGGGAATAAAGGGTAATGGGAGCATGCTTACAACATTAGATATCAAAGGAGGAAAGAAATTTACTTACTTGAGTTGAAGATTCTTGCTTCAGCAAACTTTTTGGAAAAGACAATAATGGGGGAATGGGAGAGGGAGTCATGGCTTAACAGAGAAGGAGAGATATAACTCTTTTTCTTTTAACTTTTTAGAGAGAGAAGAATGGAAATTGAAATAAAGGGTATGGATTAATGAGGTTTTATTAATTAGGGTCCTTGGGTCAGAATTGACCCATCCAACTAAAAGAATTTCACCCCAATTATAGCTGGTGTAGCGTGCTAGTCACTGCACCATACACTTGGGAAAAAAATTTTCTTGGTGAATTGGGTCTGGTGCGGTGCGCAGCCACTAAGCAAACCTAAATTTTTTTTCTTCTGAAGTTTAACATACGCTAGGTATTTTGACCTAGAATTAAAATTTTTCCAGCTTCCTTTCTCCCTCTTGTCACCTCAAATTCCTTTTTCATCTCTACAAAACAAAAATGTGTTAGAAATATGGGTTGCCTCCTACCAAACTCCTTATTTATAGTCATGGAATGACATTAACGGGTTGCTTCACGTACAGTTCCTGATTTAATGTAACGACAGGAAGCAAGACTTCTCACTCCTCCAATTGATAGAGATGATTCGTAACCTAATTTCCTGTTGATTCATCTTGAAACACATGCTGCTCAATGGCCTGCTTAGATATTCTAGGATCTACCATTGTGCTATTCTTAAGCTCTTCATTGTGAGGTAGCAATCTTGCTCCTCTGAATACATAAAAAACTGCCTCTTGGATATCCACAGTTATTGACATCTTTCCTGACTTAACCTTTATAACTGTATCAACGTTGGCCAAGAATCCTCTTCCCAAACTGATGGGAACTACTTTGTCAGCCTCATAGTCAAGGATGATAAATTCCACCAATAGGATGAATGGTCCCACTTTGATCAACACATCTTCAATAATACCCTGAAGGTAAGTGATGGACCTGTCAACCAACTGCAATGTCACTATGGTGGGATGTGGTTCCCGAAATCCAAAATTTTAAACAATGATTCAAAAATAAGATCGATGCTTGCACCCAGATCACACAATGCAGAGCCGAGCTCTCGACTTCCAATTATGACTGGAATAGTGAAGCTCTTGAGATCCTTCAACTTCTTTGGAATCTTATTTTGCTCTCAAGAATCGCACTCCTCTGTGAGAGATATAGTCTCAAACTCTGTGAGCCTTATTTTATTTACCATAATATCCTTAAGATATCTGGTGTACTTTAGAACTTATTGCAACTCTACCAATGGTAGATTCACATGCACCTGCTTCAACATATCAAGAAACTTCTTACAAGCTGCATCCTCCTTCTCTTTTTCAATCTCTATGGAAATGGAGGGGGTGGTCTAACTTCTACCACTTTTGGCTGTGAATGACTTGACTCACCAAACCCCTGACTTTGCAACCTATTTTGTCTCTTCCTTATTATATCTAGGTATCACTTCACCCAACTCCTTTCCATAGCGCAAAGAGATTGCGCTGACATTCTCCTCAGGGTTCTTCTAAGTGTTACTTAGAAGTTACCCTTGAGGTCTATTTGTTTACTGAAGGGCCAATTGGCCCATTTACCTCTCTAACTCATGGATTGAATTCTTCATCTTATTAACGAACCGAGTCTTATTGAACCATCCACTGCTTCATAGTCTCCTCTAAAGAACTGCCATGCTACTAGCCCTGAGGTCTTTGGAAGTTGTTCGAGGGCCTCTGAAAGTTCTGAGTTCCTCCCTATGGGGATTAGCTACATTCCTGCACTTCTAATTATAACTATTCCCTGTAAAACCTCCACTATGACCTTGTTGCCCTACAAAATAGATAGATTTTGGGTTTAGTGGACAACCTAAATATGCATGACTTTCTCCACATACCTCACTTGATGTGGTGGAGTTTGAACTTGCTGAACCTGACTTGCTGCTGATGTGGTCAATAACTTGCTGATCACATTCACCAACTGACTAATATCTGCTCGAATTGCTGCTACACCATCAACCTCAAGTTTCCCTGGGACTTTAGTTGCTGTAAAACCTCTACCTGAATCTTGATAATCTCAGCTCCCAACTAACATGAGATTCAACAAAGCCTCTATCTCATCATAACTTTTGGAAAAGATTTGCCCTTGTGCTTTAGCATCCAGTAGAATCTTAGACTCTAGCTTCATCCCCTCTATAAAGTTGTTCCCAATGATCTCCTTTAGCTACATATGGTGCAGACAATCTCGCAAGTATCCCTTGTATCTCTCCCAACCTTGAGCCAAGGTCTCACCATCCTTCTGAATAAATCCTGAGATCTTTCCTCTCAACTCCTTTGTTCTCCTAGAAGAGAAAAATCTATTTATGAACTTGTTGGAAAGAGCTTCCCAAGTAGTGATGGACTGAGTTGGCTCATTATGAAGCCACTCCTTCACTTCTCAATTATATAAAAACGAGAACAAACTGAGCTTGGCATACTCATCAGAAACATTTTGATGTTGAAAATTCTCACTTAGTTCCACAAATGTCATCAAATGCCTGTGGGGATCCTTATGTTGCTTACCCTGATATTGATAAGTATTTTGAACCAATCACACGGTTCCTTCTTTCAACTCAAAGTTTCTAGTATCGTCGGCTTGATGATCTATTTGGAAGCGTTCCCCATGTTTGGCCGAGCAACATTGAGCACTGGAAACCTTTCTTGGTTGTTGCCCTATGGTGTCTCCCAAGCGCATGCAAGCACACATGGTCGTCAAGTAATATAGGATTCTTAAGTCCAGATATCGTACCCACAGGGATTTGTGAATTGAATCGATATAAGGTTTTCACTTTAATTTCACTAATCTACAAAATAGTTACAATGAAGATTGGTTTGGAAAATTAAACTACTAAAACTTCAAATGTAAAATTAACTAAAAACAATTGTAAGCTTGATTGTATTTCGATGATGGTGAAAGACTAGGGCAATGATACTTGGTTGGTTTCAAGTTGAGTTTTCAAGACATAATTAAACTGGCATGATTCTTCCTATTGTTGTTAGTTGCAAGTTACTATCCAATTCCTTGCCACTGTACCTAGCATCTAAGAACTATTTCATGAACCCTAATTACTATATCCCTATGGTCGCAGGAGAACAATGAAACGACGATTATACCTATTTCTATTTCAACTAAAGGGGGAGGGTATATCCCTATCCTCCCTATTTATATAAGAAAACACAAGTATAGAATGAGTGCCATTATGATCCCTCACCCAATGGGCGGATGAGTTCTCACCACATAAAGTGTGACAGATGTATCTGTATGGAAGCTTCTCCAGCAAGATGAAATACTCCGAAGGGTCTACTGCAGGTGTCTCTAAGAAGGAATTGAATCTTTTAGTTGTGAATCACATCACTTGACCTGTGATCTTTACCTTAGTGCTTTCTTTAAATGAGGTATCCCAGTTTGCGTAGAACTCCCTCACCAATGTGAGGTTGCGCCTCTCCGGATTATTGAAGATGCAACCCGCTCCCAACTCATGTATCTTTTCTTGAATGGTTGGGAACTCAAGTGCCAAGCGGTCCTTATCTATACAACTCTGAGGTGCATACATGGCTTCCTTTTAAGTGTTAAACCAAGTAAGTCCATGAAGCTCTATCGCTTTTGCTCCAAATCTTCTTGTGGGGCCTGCTTTGGAAGATGAAGAACTAGCCCCGTTTTTGCCCTTCCTATTCCTCTTGAGGCTTGGATCCTCAACCACCACCTCCTTTCCATTTGATGCCATGGTATATGTCAAGAAAAAATCAAGAACTTCACAAAATTATCTCATGAACAAAATGTCTAACTAACTAAGTGTTGAAGGTGCAAAATCCACCCCACTTAATTTGCTAGCATACTTGTGAGAATTCTTTAAATGGAGTACTCAAAACTTCCCCCATCATCATCCAATCTCAACAATTCAATTTAAATCACTAACTCCATACAACACCAAGTTCATGGATTTTTCTTTCTTTTCAACTCTCTTTTAGCTTTTAGCTTTTCAAGAATGCTTCACCTAGGCCATCCTCCTCACTTCCCCTCCTCCAATTTATAATTCAAGTAATTCATGTATGAAAGTAGCAATATTCAATTCATTCAACAATAAATAATTAGTTTTCTACCATCCAACATGAATTATTCATGAACTTTTCAACAACTCAAGCATTTATCACATTCAAGAATTCAAAGCTCATGTATTCTCTCTCTCTACAATTAATGCATCTACCCTCCAATATTCAAGAATTCAATTTACCAACCTCATCATTCCCACAAGTTCAAATCATCGTATTAAACCAAGAATCAAGCTACTCAACAATGATATCTGATCTTGGGCAAATTTATATGCCCAAGTGATACTCAAAGGTGTCATTTTAGCCTTGCTTATCTATCAATGTTTATACATTCTCATGTAATTGGTAATAAAATGTGAATTTATACTAACCAACATGATTAGCATTGTTTTGCAGGAAAAATGTAATTTCGGGAAGCTAAAATGCATGTTGGAAGATATCGGGGTTGGACTCGGATGTGAGCAAGTGACAAGGCATTGGAAAGCACAAAATAAAGGGGCTCCGCGATGGAGCCGTGTCACGCTGCCATCACGGAGGCCTTCTTCTTGGAGAGGGAATTTTAAGCCTATTTCCAGTGAGGGTTCGCGATGGGTCCGTGGCACGGTGGCCTGGCTCTGCGTTGCACGCCGTGCCACGTTGGGCCTTATTCCCTGGACCCCCAGTTTCCAGTGAGGGTCCACGTCGGTGGAGTGTCACAGAGGCAGTGCTCGGCGATGCACTCCGTGACACGTTGCTTGTTATTCCGGGAAAAATTCCCACTAGTATAAATAGAACACTTAGGTTCATTTTTCAATATTCTGACTTGGTGGAGCAAGAACGTGGGTTACAAGCAGGTGAGGGGACGAAATTATCAGGGTTTTTCTCTCTTTCCTTCTCCTTGAATTCAATTGCTTGTATGTTTAACACTCATTTAACGATGTTTAATCCACAAATGAGTGGCTAATTCATCTTCTTGCTGAGGTTAAGAACACTTGTAATGAAATGTGATTATTGATTCTTTGGTTTTTCATCTTTTCTTCCTTGGTTGTTCTATTGATTCTTGTTCTTACTGCATTAATGTGTGGCCTACATTAATGTATATCTAAAAAGTCCGGTTTCACTCGAGAGAGCAAGAAATTGGAAAGTGAATTAATAGGATATGATCCTTTCTTAGTTTGGGAAAATTGAGAATTGATTTACCTTCAGGATAGAAATATACCTGAAAGTCGTATTAGTCAATTTAGGAATTGGGTTTGTATGGCTAGAACATGAATTGCATTTAATCATAGAAATGTAGGTGGATGGTTCATGATTCTTAAGTGGGGTTTAATACGAGAGTTTTAATCCCTTGGCAATAATTCTTGACTAGCAACCGGAGGAAAAGTCTAACCAAATTATATCGACAATTAATTTCATTACATGTTCGTTTAACCTCAGCATGCTCACATTCATAGTTCAAACTCACATTAGATAATTGTTTTAGACTTAGCATAATTATTAGAAATCAAAAATATCAAACTCTTGGTTACACTGTTGTCTGCACTTTTAGAATTGAAATATAGTACACTTGAGCAAATTGCACTTTATCCCAGTCTCTGTGGGATCGATACTTGGCTTACTTAAGCCACTTTACTACTTGTTCGACCACGTGCACTTGCGTGTAGTTTTATACCCAACAAACGACCGAACAATATCATACTATCATGGAAGAATTCAAGACTCTAAGCTCATTAAACCCAAAACATGAAATTCAAGCTTTTCACCAACAATGGTGATTTGGGTTCTAAATTTTAGGAAAGGATGGTATGGGAGCATGCTTGAATCATTAATCAAACAAGAGTGAAGAAATATACTTACTTGAATTGAAGATGAGAGCTTCACCAAATTGTTGGAGAACACAACAATGCAGGGGAGAGGGGAATGGGACTTGCGGCATAAGAGAAGAGAGGGAGAGAAATTTTTGCTTTTTGTTTTTCAACTCTTTAAGGGAAAAGGATGAATGAGACTTCAAATAAAGAAGTGGGAATGGTATTTTATCTAATTTTAAGGTCTTTTGAGTCAACATTGATTCAAATTGACCAAAACATTTTATCCATCTAGAATCTAGCGCACCGCTATCTCTGTCCCACCACAAACTTAGAATTTTTTTTCTCTGGAGACAAGAGGCTGGTGCGGTTGCCACTTATAGACTCACCTAAAAAAAATTTTATTCTAAGTTTTAAATCCTAGCGCCCCATGCCAGGCGCGTCACACCCCGATTCTATACCCTGGATGGAACACGGAACTTGGAGTCATAAGTAACCCCAAGTCAACCCCTAGTCTATCATAAAACTAGCATTCTGAGTAAACATATATATAGAGTAATCTTTAAAGTAGAATATAAAAAATTTATGAGAATCAAGCTACATTATAAAGTCTAAAATCATCTGAACAAAACTGAAAGTCTTATACCACGTCTGTGTCTGAAAGGCACTACAACTGATGAGTTGCTGGGACAAGCCCCCAACTAACTCTAAGTCTAGATAAAAGAAAATGGAACTAAATGAAATGATCTTCGTCCTCAAAGGATGAGGACTCACCAATTGTGCAACTGGAATCTTCTGAGAGTGATCTGCTAACGAAGCTGTGATTGAGATCCTACAGCTGTATCATAAAAAGATACAACATAAAAGGTATGAATCAATAGTTTGAATGTATTGAGTAAGTGAGAGAAACCATACACAAGGAAATAATAAAATAATTGCTTAACTGAGAAGACATGCAATGACCAACTTAAAATGTTGAAAACTGAATAACTGAAATAAACTGAGATGGTCTAAATGACCCTGTCTGATGGTCAAGGACATGTCCTAAATCTGAGATACTAATATGAAATACTGAACTAGACTGGATACTCTGAGAATGAACTTAGCTGAATAGTGGGAGAGTTTATAACCGACATATAATCACGTGAGCTAGACGTGGAGTCCGATGTATACACCCCATTAGTAGGACCCCAATATACTTTGCCAAGGTATAAAGGCATGAACTGGGTGATCATAGGTTTGGGGCCATAAGACCTATAAAAATATATCCTACTGTGGCAGCGTAGTTTTGAGAACCTGGGTGCACTGGAACCCCGGTCCACTCGGCGCTATGTCCTACTCTCACTAGATAGTTCTAGACTAATAGCCTGTGTGGCCATGTTTCTCAAATCAGCTTGTTTTGAGAAGTGCTTTTTTCAAAAGTACTAATCAAAAAAGTACTTTTGGTGAGAAGCAATTTGTGTTTGGACAATAAATTTAAAAAGAACTTTTGAGCAACAATTAGTGTTTGGCCAAGCTTTTGAAAAGTGCTTCTAAGTGTATTTTTCATAAAAGTGCTTTTCAAATAAGTGCTTTTGGGAAGAACCTATTTTATTTATCTTTTGAAAAACAACTTCTGCTGCTCCCTAAAGGCACTAATTTTCTCTCAAAAACTTGGCCAAACACCTCATTTTTTTAAAAATAAGTGCTTTTTAGAAACAATAAGCACTTTTGGCCTCCCAGAAGCTTGGCCAAACATGCTATAACTACTAAGCTGATAGCTCAAAACTAGGGCCCAAGACTAGTCAGGAGTACCTATCTGGAAGCACCTTGAAAGTCTTACCAGACCGGATTCTGTAACTGGGTTCTAAGACTGGTCAGAGCTGCTTATCTGGAAGCGTCGTAACCGTCTAAAGAAAAAACTGTAATATGAAGCTGGGGTCCTAAGGCTAGTCAGGGCTGCTTATCTAAAAGTGTCATGATCACCTAAGAACCACTAAAATCTGGCATTGAGTCTAATTCTAATAACTGGAAGGAACAACTAACACCTCGAGAATTTCTATAGTAAAACTAATCAGTTGACATTTCTAACTAACACTGAATATTCTAACATTCTGACTGAAACTAAACTGACCTATATCTGACTGAGGATTTAATATAAAATAACAATATGGGAACCCCTATCACTGAAAGAATCAAGCAATTTCAATAAATAAGTTAGTTATGTAAGGCTCTAATTTTTGTACATTCAAGAGCTAGGGCAAGAATTCACTTTCAAGAGACAAGCCACAACATAGTCACGAACTGGTAGAAAAATATCTACAATTAACATAAATAATATTCCACATGAATTAAATGAAGTCTGACATCTAATTTCTTCACATTTGAAAGTTTCAGGGCTAGAACTGATAGAGAAGACATGGAGGATTTTTGGGGACACAAGGGAAGAACTATTCCCTTGTTGATTTCCCACATACCTGATGATGGAAATCCCTGAGAGAATTACTTGAAAAATCTAAGAAGGATCGAACTTCCTAACTTCTGCTCTAAACCTTTTTGAGAGAAACTTTATGTTGAATTGTTGAAGAGATGAGAAAAAAATGAGAGAAACCGTCGGTTTCCCCCTCTAAAACGCCTGATTTAACCCAAAACAATGTAGTTTAGGGACTAAGTTGGTGGGAAATTACAAAAGTAACTCTAGGAATTAACTCTTAAAACTGGCTGACAGTGTCCCAGCGGGTCACTCAACGAGTCATCGGTTGAGACCATGACTCGTTGGTTCCACTGCTTGGGATGAGAAGGCACTGGATCTGGAAAAGGGGGTCACCGCGACTCGTTGGATGAAACAATGGGTCATTGGTTCCACTCGTGGCTACTGGAAAAAGGAAAACTGGTGGGCTAAGCAACTAGTGACGCAACGACTCGTTGGTTGAACCAACAGGTCGTCGTGTCTAGGCGTTAGGTTCACCGGAGAGATTTTTTGAAAAAGTCTAAGTTTACACAACGGTGCTGACAATGAATTGTTCTGGGAAACAGTGAGTCATTGTTTCCTCTTGTCTTCATTGGAAGGGAATTTCAGGGATCTCACCTAACGACTCTCACAACGGGTCGTTGTTTCTGACAATGACTAAGTCGTGAGGTCCCGAGAAGGGTTTTTGAGTTGGGGAAACCACGACTGACTAGATGAATCGTTGTTTCTCAAAATGGGTCATTCCTTGTCTCGTGAGTTTCTAAGAGGCCAAGACCTGCTGACCACAACTGACACAACGATTCATTGGAGCTGACCACGACTCATTGTCTTAGTCGTTTTGAGAAATTTTTTTCTGGTTTTTCTTCTGAGTTTTCTTCAAATGTCTGAGTCTTGTCTAGAAAAGTTTTGGAGTGTTACAATATCTCCCCCTTGGGATCATTTTCCCTCGAATGAAGACTAAAACTGCAGGAAAACTAGGAAAAGAGCTGAGAATTCTAGACTGAGACTATGAACTGGTTTCTGAAGGAGTAACTGACTCCGAACTAACTTAATCGTACTAATAGAGCTGATTCAACTAGAATGAACATAGAAAATCTAAATAGAGCTGATGTGTATGGAACTGAATAGAGTACTAAGGAGGAATTTAGTACTTGATCTCAGAACTAAACTGGAAGGGAATAAATGTGGGTATCTAGCAATCATATCTTTTTCGGCTTCCCACGTAGCTCCTTCTATATGCTGATTTCTCCCTAAGACGTTGACTGAAGCTACCTCCTTGTTCCTCAGTTTATGAACCTAATGTTTAAGGATCTGAACTGGGACCTCTTCATAAGAGAGACTATCTTTCACTCCCACACTGTCCAAGGGCACAACTAAAGTTGGATCGCTGATGCACTTCTTCAATTGTTACACATGAAATACTAGGTGCACAGATGCCAATTCTGAGGGTGATTCCAGCTCATAGGCTGCCTTGCAAATTCGCTTCAGAATTTTGTAGGGTCCCACATATCTCGGACTAAGCTTTTCTTTCTTCTCAAATCTCATCACTCCCTTAATGGGTGGAATTTTTAGATAAACCTAGTCATCCTCTGCAAACTCCAATTCTCTTATCCTCACATCAGCATAAGATTTCTTACGGCTCTAAGCTGTTCTCAATCTTTCTCTAATGAGTTGTACTTTCTACATAGCTTCATGAACTAAGTCTGGCCCGATTAGAGTAGCTTCACCAACCTCAAACCACCCGATAGGAGATCTACACCTCCTATCATACAATGCCTCAAACGGGGCCATCTGGATACTGGAGTGCTAGCTGTTATTGTATGCAAACTCAATGAGAGGAAAGTGATCATCCCAACTGCTCTTGAAATAGATCATGCATGCCCTCAATATATCTCCTAGGGTCTGAATAGTTCGCTCATCTTGTACATCTGTCTGCAGATGAAAAGCTGTATTGAGCTTGACCTGGGTACCAAGTCCCTTCTGAAAGGACTTCCAGAAGTGAGAGGTGAACTGGGTACCTCTGTTTGAGATAATGGATAAGGGAACCCTATGAAGTCTAACTAACTCCTGATATAAAGCATAGCATAGTCCTCAACTGAATCTGCAGTTTTTACTGGGAGGAAGTGTGCAAACTTATTCATCCAGTCTACTATCATCCAGATTGAGTCAAGCTGCTGACGTTCTGAGGTAGACCCGTAATAAAATCCATATTTACATCTTCCCATATCCATGTGGGTATGTTGATATCTTGATTCATACCTCCAGATCTATGGTATTCTACTTTGACTTGCTGGCAGTTCGGGCACTTAGCTACAAATTCAGCAATGTCTCTCTTCATGTCGTTCCACCAATAAATATCCCATAAATCACAGTACATATTAGTAGCACCAGGGTGGATGGAATATCTCCAATTGTGTGCTTCAGCCAGTATCTGCTATCTCAAATCACCTATATCTGGTACGCATAATCTACCCTGGTAATGGAGTACATCATCTCCCCCTTAGGAGAAAGCCTCCACTTCTTTTCCGTGAACCAACTCCTTCAATTTTAGCAGTACGGGATCTTCATCATGCCTTGAATTAACCACAACTAACAATGAGGAATGTGATCCACTGTACACAACTACTCCTCCCTCAGCAGTATCAACCAGCTGTACTCCTAACCGAGCTAATCTGTGGATATCCTTTGTCAGCTCCTTTTTGCCTTGCTTAACATGAGCCACACTCCCCAAAGACACTCTACTTAGGACATCAATCACAACATTGTCTTGCCCAGGTGATATAGCACGCTTATGTCATATTCCTTCAGTAGCTCCAACCACCTTCTCTGACGAAGATTCAGATCTTTCTGAATGAACACATATTGAAGGCTCTTGTGATCGGTGAAAACATCCACGTGAGCCCCGTACAGGTAATGTTTCCATATTTTCAACGCAAACACCACCGCTACCAACTCCAAGTCATGAGTCGGATAATTCTTTTTATTAACTTTGAATTGTCTGGAGGCGTAGGCTATCACCTTGCCCCGTTGCATCGGAACGCAACCGAGTCAAACTTTGGAAGCATTCTGTTCCTTCTAGCAAGGTCAATACTAGAGCGGTAGTGAGTTGAGTTTTTAACTCCTAGAAACTCTTCTCACATGCATCTGACCACTGATATGTCACCTTCTTCAGAGTCAGCCTAGTCAGAGGAGATGCAATAGAGGAAAATCCTTCTACAAATTATCGGTAGTAACCGGCTAGACCCAAGAAGCTCTTGATTTCGGTTGGGGAGGTAGGTCTGGGATAATCTTTCACCATTGCTATCTTTTGAGGATCTACCCTGAATACCCTCATTCAAGACCACATGACCAAGAAAAGTCACAGACTTCAACCAGAATTCGCATTTGCTGAACTTAGCAAACAAATGGTGGTCTTTGAACATTTGAAGCACTATTCTTAGGTGATTAGCATGCTCTTACTCATTTCTAGAGTATACCAGAATGTTGTCGATAAATACAGTGATGAACATATCTAGATACTACTTGAAGACTCTATTCATTATGTCCATAAAAGTTGTGGGGGAATTTGTGAGTACAAAGGACATAACCACAAACTCGTAGTGACCATACCGAGTCCTGAAAGACGTTTTTGGTATGTCACACTCTTTGACCTTTAGTTGATGATACCCCGACCCGAGATCGATTTTGGAGAAACAACTGGCTCCTGAAGCTGAGCAAACAAGTTATATATCCTAGGTAGGGGATACCTGTTCTTGACTGTGACCTTGTTCAATTGATGGTAATCATTGCACATTCTGAGGGTATCAACTTTCTTTCGCACGAATAGTAGTGGAGCACCCTAGAAAAAGATGTTGGGTCTGATAAAACCTTTAGCAAGAATGTCTTTTAACTGCTCCTTTAACTCCTTAAGCTCAACTTGAGCCATTTTGTAAGGGGGGATGGAGATGGGCTGAGTATTTGGGAGAAGGTCTATACTGAAGTCTATTTCCCGCTCAGGAGGGACTCCAGGAAGATCTTCAGGAAACACATCAAGGAACTTGATGACAACTGGAATTGATTGTCTAGTTGGGGTCTTAGAGATGGAATCTTTGACCTAAACCAAATGATAAATACACCTTTGGAAATAAACTTCCTGGCCTTTAGATAGGAAATTAACTAACTCTTAGGCATTGAACTGCTGCCCGTCCATTATAAAGCTGCTCATTAGGGAACTGAAACCCGATGACCCTAGTTCTACAGTTGACTGAGGCATAAGAGAAGTGTAACCAATCCATGTCAAGAATGAGGTCAAAGTCAACCATGTCTAACTCTACAAGGTCAGCTGGATTAACTTTATTAAGGATTGAGACTGAGCAGTTTTTATACACCCGGCTGGCTCTAACTGAATCGAGAACTAGGGTAGAGACTAAGAATGGTTCTGAGAGGACCTCTGGACTGATATCAAACTGGACTACTACATAAGGCGTCATGAATTATAGTGGCTCCTGGATCTAGTAGGGAATACACATCTAGATGGAAAAGGCATAACATACTTGTGACCACGTCAGGTAAGCTCTCCCGATCCCGATGAGAAGACAATGCATAAAAATGGTTTTGGTGTTGGCCGCCATCCATACTTGAAGTGCTGTCTTGCTGAGATGGTTAGCCTGATGGAGCTGCTGAAGAAGTGTATTGTGACCTTCTCCATCCCTGACGGATATTATTTAAGATGATGACCAAGCTGTCCACAACTGAAACAACCCTCTCGACCATGAAGACACTCTCCTGGATGCTTCTTGCCACACTTAGGGCAAGCTGGGTAGCTGTAGCGGTTGCTGGTGCCATGACTCTGGGATTGTGAGCTAGATGCTCCACCCGTCCGATCCTAGCAGGACCAAATGGTAGGGGCGCTAGCTGAATTGGGTGCTGGAGCCCTCTGCTGCTGTTTCTACTACTACTGTGGGCAGCTACTACCTCCAGATCTTTGATGGCCATAATCTAACTGGCCGGTTCTCTCCCGTTTGTTGTCCCGCTCTAGATCTTTTAATTTTTCTACCTAAATTTGCTGGGCATGAATTATTAGGCTGGAGAGATCAATGTCCTTGATTAAGCATTACTGTCCTACACTCCTTAAGGACCAAATTCAAAACTCTATTAACAAACTTCAGCATGCGAGTCCTTGGCTCAGTTGCCATCTTTAGAGCATTTTTAGACAACTTGGTGAACTCCAGTGCATATTCTTCTACTATCTTGTTTCCTTGTTTCAAATTGATGAATTCCACCACTTTTACCTCCCTGAGCTCCCGAGGGTAGAATCTATCTAGGAAGGTTGTAGTGAACTCCTCCCATTCCATTAGTACTACTCCCATTAGTCTACCTTCCTTCCATTGTTCATACCAAATCTGGGCTACCCCTTTCAGTTGGTAGGCAACCAAGTCAGCACTATCCGAGGAATTGACACCTATAATCACGGTGATCTTTCTAATCTCATCGACGAATTTCTATGGGTCCTCTCTGACCTTATATCCATAGAAATTTAGAGGGTTCACCCGAGTGAAGTCCCAAACTCGGGCAGCTACTGCGAACCCATTATTTTTGATTAGAACCACCTGCTGGTCACCTGGTTGGTAACTCTCTGTGTGAGCAGCTGGATAGCTGCCCCGAACTCTGCGGTGGACATTGTGTCATCCTGAGGGGCGATTGGAGCTGGTGGGGCAGGTAGGTGAGCAGTACTGGCCCTTCTTCCGTTACCACATCGCGGAAGCATGATTCACTTAAATGAAATAGAGCACGAGTTAGAAGGAAAATTCTGGAATTAAATTTCAACGCATGATAAAGAGTATGAACAAAAGGGAGTTTTCCTAATAACATCTCTGTTACACCTTGTAAAATTCCCAACACATAGATGGCCTATTCGCGTGTTGGTTAAGAGTATTTGAGAGCCACACATGCTAGAAAAAGGTTCGAGAAAAGACCGAGCGAGAAACCTGTCGAACCATCACGGAAGGAGCCGGGGCAGAGCCCCTCCGCGATGGCAACGTGTCACGGAGGTAGAGCCTCCGCGTTGGCTCCATGACACGTTGGCCCTATGCAGGCCCAAGTATATAAAGCCTCCACTTTGGTCCATTTCATTATGCTATGAAATAATTTCCAGAACTCGTGAGAAAACAGAGAAGGGTGCGAAAGTACTATTAAATTATCGCTCGATTACGCCGTCAAACGAGGTCCAAACTCAAATTAACTCCAGATACCGAGGTATTAAGCAGTAAGGAGCATTCCTACGGATTTAGTTTTATGAAATTCGGCCAACAAATCGTCGTGCTACCGGGATAAGATAAGTGGAATTGCTCCAAACTAGTGTCAATATTCTCCTATAACTAAAGTGAGTATTTCTCCCTTCTGGACTTTTGGGAAATAGCAAGTGACCGTCTTTCGATTTAGGCTATAAATATATCGAAAGTGACGTTTTCTTTCAGAATATTGGTGTATTTAGTTTTAATTGACATATATGTAAATGCAGTTGGGAGAAATAGCTGGAGTACTGACCGAGCTTCGTCCGTTGGTTGGATAAATCGAGGTTAAGGTATGTAAAGTCAGTTTCTTCAGCAAGTTAGTAGTCTTAGCCTTGTATAGCACAGTAAACTCCGTGGTAGAATTCCCGGAGTTGAATGTTGAGTATTGTGCAAGTTCAGTAAATCTGGTTTGCGTTATTATATCGTACTCAGTCCGAAAGTTAGTAAAGCATGCGCCAAAATGGCAAGTTAGCATTCTAGACTCAGTATAGCCCAGTATGTGATTAGCAAGCATGTTTCTAGAATAATATGACAGATATTCAGAATAAGAGTTAGTAAAGTAAAATCAGATAGTCAGATAGAATCTTGGCTACAGATTAGCCATACAGACAAATGATATCTTGGCTACAATATAGCCATACAGTTAGATGGTATCTTGGCTACAAATTAGCCATGCAGTTAGATAAAGATCACAGATTTAGTATAAAGCAGTATGAGAATTAGTATAATACAGAAAGAAATCAGAATAAGAAATCAGAATTCAGATAGTACTTTTCAGTTTAAACATGCTTGCTATATATGTGCTTATTGTTTGTTGAGACTTGGTTGTGTCGTGAGGGCACCCTTTTGAGTGTCCTCGCTGCCCGTGGGTTGGTAACTATATCGCCCATTGAGCGGGTGGGTTTACGTCACTCCAAGGAGTGGCATGCCATCCCCAGTTTGGACGAAGATGGGATGAAGCTTTCCCCATATCAGGTTGATTAGCATTACAGTACAGATAGCCCTATTGTGCGCAAGTGCCCAGGGAACAGATTCAGATACAGTTACAGTTATAGATACAGTATAGGATTCCTCCGGACTCAGACACGGTTATTTATATTGGAGGCTATGGCCCGATCCGGAGACCTAGGGGGCCGGTAGAGGTGCTCGTAGTTAGCAGATGAGTGGAGTGACTTATTTTTGGCTGGTTTTGACCCGGGTAGGGGTATATAGATAGTTTGCTTGTTTGGCGCCATCCGGCTTATGGGGGTTGGTATTAGCTCTTGTTTGCTATATATATATATATATATATATATATATATATATATATATATATGTATGTATTTATGTGTAATATATTAGTTAATAGACAGCATGTCGCCGCATCTACAGGTACGCTCCTGCCCTATCACAACACAGAAAGTCTGATTCAGTTCATGTCAGTTCTTACAGATTCAGTTATCCCCTGCTATTCAGAATTGCTAGTTATGTTATTTGTATTCAGTTGTATCCAGTTGCTTTTCATACTCGGTACCAGTGGTACTGATGCCCATTTGGGGCGCTGCATTACTTGCCTGCCGGTACTCATAGACGAGGAGGCGATCCCTCGTGATCCTAGCCAGCGCAGAGTCATCAGCTCCTGTCATCCGGAGCTTGATATTCAAAGGTGTATTTCATTTTCTTTTGTTGTATAGTACGGGTAGGTCGGGGCCCTGTCCAAACCATCTTATTAGTATTCCTAGAGGCTTGCAGTCTGTATATATTTTCTTGTGGTTAGTTGTGCCGGTCGTGTGAGGCCGTGCGTTTTGTTTAGCTGTTAAGCATTGTTGATTATGTTGGCCGTGTGGGGCCATAGTCTGATAGTAGTGGTGACCTTACCGGTCATGTAGTTATTCAGTATTCTATTGTTGAGTTACAGATAACGAGACAGCATGGTGGCCTTGTCGGCCTGCATAGGTTTCCCCCTTTGTAAGTATGTTTCTGGTTAGCTGATGTTTTATACAGGTGGCTATAGGCGCAGTCGGCCGGAGGCTGTGTTTATAGCCTTCATATAGCCCGTTGTTTCCAAAAATCTGAGTTAGAGCTATCCAGGCACCAGACGTGCTTAGGCTCACCAGTTAGCAGTCTAGGTCCTACTTGGGCACCAGGTGCCAGTCATACCCCCCAAAGCGGGGCGTGACAAACTTGGTATCAGAGTAGGTCGCGTCCCAGGGAGTCTTCAAGCCATGCTAAGTAGAGTCTTGTGTATGGATGTGTTGTGCACCACATACTATAGGCAGGAGGCTGCGAGGCATGATAGGATGGTTACTCTTCTTTCTCATTCATCCATGCTATAGAGCGGTACAGTATAGGGTTGGGTCCCTAAAACTTATCATATTCTTTGTCTACAGATAAGAATCACAGACTAGCGTCACCCTGCCACCGACAGAAGAATAGACACAGCAGCAGGAGAAGGCACCAGCAGGATGCCTCAGTTCCATTCAGAGTCAGCCTGATCTGAGGGCGATATAGAGGCTTCATCACAGCCCTCCCAACAGTCCCCCTCACATCAGGAGCCGTTGGGTATGACACCGCCTCCGATAGCTCTTGTACCTTCACCATCAGACCAGGAAGTTCGGAGCGTAGTGGTTATGTTGGCACAAATGATTGCCACACAGCGCCAGTCAGTGCCACCTGTAGCAGCAGAGCCTTCAGGTGGGTCAGGGAGTTTTTGGCACTAGGTCCCCCACAGTTCACTGGGTCAGATCAAGAAGAGGACCCCCAGGATTTCCTAGATCAGATGTAGAGAATTTTCCAGCTTATGCATGTGACCCCTACAGAATCAGTTGAGCTGGCAGTGTTTCGGTTGCGGGACATAGCTGTATTATGGTGCGAGAGTTGGGAAAGGTCTCGAGGGAGAGATGTTTCCCCTCCGACCTGGTCCAGCTTCTCGGAGGCCTTCCTGGACCGTTATTTTCCATGGGAGATCCGGCAGGCCCGGATGGATCCGTTTTTGCATTTGGAGCAGGGGGCGAGGAGTGTACGAGAATATGCCATACAGTTTGACTCCCTAGCCCGCTATGCTCCAGCTTTTGTGGACACTATGCCATCCAGAGTCCACCGGTTCATTATGGGTCTGAACCCGAAATATATTGAAGCTTGCATGACGGCTACGTTACGAGAAGATATGGATATTGCCCGAGTATAGGCCTTTGCCCAGACCATTGAGGACCTTAGACAGCGGCAACAGGGTAGTAGACAGACAAATCAAGAACAGCACCGTAGAGACAGATCAGATGGAATGCAAAGGGGGGTTCAGAGAGGACCCAGGCCCCGATTGTCCGACAAACCCCCTTGACCCCCACCTCCACCACCACAGCAGCAGCGAGGTAGATTTGCTCATCGAGGGCAGTCAGATTCTGGTGGTAGTTCTCCAACAGTAGATTCCCTGCAGCAGAGAAGGGGAGAGCAGAGCAAATTTACACCCCCAGCCTACCCTAATTGCGGCCGACCTCACACCGAAGCTTGTAGATATGGCTCTTCGGGGTGTTATATTTGCGGGCAGGAGGGGCACCGCATGAGAGATTGTCCGGCCAGGGGACAAGAGAGCAGAGATAGTCAGGACAGGGGATCCGTAGGGCCACGAGCTCTAGCAGCCTCGGTAGGGCGTAGGCCCTTAGGTACAGCAGGTAGAGGCCGAGGTAGATCAGGAGCCTCTAGTTCAGGTACGGGCTCAAACCGTACCTATGCATTACTAGGGAGACAGGACTCAGAGGCCTCTCCAGATGTAGTGATAGGTATGATGACTATCTATTCATGCCCTACTTATGTACTGATTGATCCAGGATCCACTCTGTCATATATTACCCCATTTGTGGCTTGAAAGTTTAATGTCGCACCAGAGTTATTACAGCAGCCTTTTTCAGTATCTACACCCGTCGGTGACTCCATTATAGCTAGTAGAATTTATCGAGGGTGTACAGTAGAGGTTGCTGATTGCCAGACTACACTAGATCTGGTAGAGTTGGAAATGATTGATTTCGATGACATTATGGGTATGGATTGGTTGGTGCCATGCTATGCTAACATAGAATGTTGAACCAAGACGGTCCGATTCCACTTTCCAGGAGAGGCAGTGCGAGAGTGGAAAGGCAACACAGCTACTCCAAAAGGTAGGTTTATTTCCTACCTTCAGGCGAGGAAATTGATAACTAAGGGATGTCTCTACCACCTAGTCAAGGTTCAGGATGTTCGGGTAGAATCTCCGACACTTCAGTCTACTCCGGTGGTGAATGAATTCCTTCATGTATTTCCAGACGAGTTACCTGGTATTCCCCCAGAAAGGGAGATAGATTTTGCAATTGACCTGCTACCAGGCACTCAGCCTATATCAATTTCTCCGTATCGCATGGCTCCTGCTGAACTCAGAGAATTAAAGGAGCAGCTAAAGGACCTGTTAGATAAGGGTTTTATCAGGTCGAGTACTTCACCGTGGGGTGCGCCAGTTCTATTTGTGAGAAAGAAGGATGGCTCACTCCGTATGTGTATAGATTACCGGCAGCTGAATAAAGTTACAGTAAAGAATAAGTATCCGCTTCCCAGAATAGATGATTTGTTTGATCAATTACAAGGGCCAGATATTTCTCCAAGATTGACTTGCGGTCCGGATATCATCAGGTTCGAGTTCGCGAAAGAGACATTCCCAAAACAGCTTTCAGGACCCAATATGGACACTTTGAATTCCTAGTTATGTCCTTTGGATTGATGAATGCCCTAGCAGTATTTATGGACCTGATGAATAGCATTTTGAGACCATACCTGGACCTGTTCGTGATAGTGGTTATTGATGATATTCTGGTGTATTCTCGCTCTGAAGCAGATCACTAGGCTCATTTACGGACAGTACTCTAGATTCTCAGGGACTGTCAATTATATGCTAAGTTCTCCAAGTGTGAATTCTGGCTGAACTCAATAGCCTTCTTGGGGCATATTGTGTCGGATGCTGGTATACAGGTTGACACGCACAAGATAGCAGCAGTTAAAACCTGGCCTAGGCCTACCACACCGATCGAAGTACACAGTTTTCTGGGGTTAGCAGGATATTACAGGAGATTTGTTGAGGGATTCTCTACTATAGCGGCACCTCTGACCAAACTGACGCAGAAAGCCGTGAAGTTTCAGTGGATAGAGGCATGTGAGCAGAGTTTTCAAGAGTTAAAAGACAAATTAACCTCCGCCCCAGTGTTAGCATTGCTGGAAGGTACAGAAGGTTATTCAGTGTATTGCGACGCATCAGGCATTGCGTTGGGTTGTGTGTTGATGCAACATGGTAAGGTGATTACGTATGCTTCTAGACAGCTGAAGAAACACGAAAAGAATTACCCTACCCACGACCTGGAGTTAGCCGCAGTGATCCACACCTTAAAGATATGGAGACATTACTTGTATGGGCGTCCATGTGGATATTTTCACAGATCATAAGAGCCTACAGTATATCTTCACCCAGAGGGAGTTAAATTTGCCACAGCATCGCTGGTTGGAGCTATTAAAAGATTATGATGTGGACATTCTGTATCTTCCGGGAAAAGCCAATGTAGTAGCAGATGCTCTCAGCCGTAAATCAATAGGAAGTTTGGTGCATTTACAGCCCGAGCAGCGGGAGTTGGTCAAGGAGATACATCAATTAGCCAGCCTAGCTGTTCATATAGCAGACACAGAGGACAATAGAGCGGTAATTCAGAACACCGCCATGTCATCATTAGTTGTGGAAGTAAAAGAACGGCAGTATGAGGATCCTGACCTGATCCAGCTCAAATACAGAATCCAGCAGGGTAAAGTGCCAGATTTTTAGATAACTGAGGAAGAAGTGCTGTTATGTAAAGGTCGCCTTTGTGTTCCAGATGTTTTAGGGCTCCGCTAGCAGATTATGAACGAGGTACATTACGCCCGTTATTCTCTTCACCCCGGTGCGACGAAAATGTACCATGATATCAAGGAGAATTATTGGTGGCCAGGAATGAAAAGAGAAATTGCCAAATTTGTAGCCCAGTGTCCTAACTACCAACAGGTAAAAGCGGAACACCAGAAACCAAGCGGGTTAACTTAGGACATAACTGTGCCTCTCTGGAAATGGGAAGCAGTGAACATGGATTTTGTAGCAGGATTACCCCGTACCAGACATAGACACGATTCTATTTGGGTAATAGTTGGCAGGCTGACTAAATCAGCCCACTTCCTGCCAGTGAAAGCTACTTTCTCTGCCGAGGATTACGCCGAATTGTATATCAGAGAAATAGTTAGATTACATGGTGTCCCAGCATCTATTATCTCTGACAGAGGAGCATAATTTACAGCTAGATTTTTGGCAGTCATTTCAGAGAGGTCTCGGAACGCAGATTAATTTGAGCACAACATTCCACCCTTAGATAGATGGACAGGCTGAGTGCACTATTCAGACGCTCGAGGACATGCTACGAGCATTTGTACTAGATTTTGGAGGTAGCTGGGATGAGCATTTGCTGTTAATTGCATTTGCTTATAATAATAGCTATCACTCAGCCATCCAGATGGCGCCCTTTGAAGCATTGTATGGGTGAAAATGCAGATCGCCGATTGGCTGGTTTGAAGTGGGAGAATCAACATTGATTGGGCCAGACATCATCCAATAGTCAGAGAAGAAGGTAAAGCTTATCAGAGAACGCCTACTGACTGCACAGAGCCGCTAGAAATCATATGCTGATGTGCGGCGCAGAGATATGGAATTTGATGTGAATGATTGGGTATTTATGAAAGTATCTCCAATGAAAGGGGTGATGAGATTCGGCCAGAATGGAAAGCTCAGTCCGAGATTCGTTGGGCCTTATCAGATCCGGCGGAGAGTAGGCCGAGTGGCATACGAATTGAACTTGCCTCCAGAATTAGAATCTGCTCATCCATTTTTCCACGTATCTACGCTAAGGAAGTGCATAGGAGACCCTCGCAAAGTTGTTCCAGTCCATGATGTCCAGGTTACGGAAGATCTGGCCTATGAAGAGGTTCCAGTAGCCATCTTAGACAGACAAATTCGTCGATTGAGAACTAATGATATTGCGTCTGTCAAGGTATTGTGGCATAACAGGAACCGAGAGGAGATGACTTGGGAGGTGGAGGAAGATATGAAGACCAGATACCCTCATTTATTTCAAGCCTAGTCAGGCGACAGGTATGTTAGTATTATTATCTTATGCAGTGCCTTATAGTATACATGTAAATGAGAAGGTCTATTTTAATCTATCATTTAAATACTATAGTATTGTGTGGAGTACCTGTATGGAACTTTTCTGCATTTTAGGTTTTTGGGATAGTCTATATTACAGGGGAAACTTTGCAGAAATATTTCTAGAAACAAGTAGTGTAAGTTGAGAAGTCCTCTAGATAGAAGTTTACATTCGAGGACGAATGTTCTTAAGGGGGGGGGGGAGAATGTTACACCTCGTAAAATTCCCAACACCTAGATGGCCTATCCGCGTGTTGGTAAAGAGTATTTGAGAGCCACACATGCTAGAAAAAGGTCTGGGAAAAGACCGGGCGAGAAACCTGTCGAACCATCACGGAAGGAGCCGGGGCAGAGCCCCTCCGCGATGGCAACGTGTCACGGAGGTGGAGCCTCCCCGTTGGCTCCATGACACGTTGGCCCTGTCCAGACCCAAGTATATAAAGCCTCCACTTCGGTTCATTTCATTATGATATCAAATAATTTCCAGAACTCGTGAGAAAACAGAGAAGGGTGCGAAAGTACTATTAAATTATCACTCGATTATGCTGTCAAACGCGGTCCAAACTCAAATTAACTCTAGATACCGAGGTATTAAGCAGTAAGGAGAATTCCTACGAATTTAGTTTCGCAAAATTCGGCCGACAAATCGTCGTGCTATCGGGCTAAGGTAAGTGGAATTGCTCCAAACTAGTGTCAATATACTCCTATCCCTAAAGTCAGTATTTCTCCCTTCTGGACTTTCGAGAAATAGCAAGTTTTTGGCCGTCTTTCGATAAGCCAAAGTTTAGGCTATAAATATATCAAAAGTGACGTTTTTTTTTCAGAATATTGGTGTATGTAGTATTAATTGACATAATGTAAATGCAGTTGGGAGAAATAGCTGGAGTACTGACCGAGCTTCATCCGTTTGTCAGATAAACTGAGGTTAAGGTATGTAAAGCCAGTTTCTTCAGCAAGTTAGTAGTCTTAGCCTTGTATAGCACCGTAAACTCCACAGTAGAATTCCCGGAGTTGAATGTTGAGTATTGTGCAAGTTCAGTAAATTTGGTTTGCGTTGTTATATCATACTCAGTCCGAAAGTTAGTAAAGCATGCGCGAAAATGGCAAGTTAGCATTCCAGACACAGTATAGCCCAGTATGTGATTAGCAAGCATGTTTCTAGAATAATATGACAGATATTCAGAATAAGAGTTAGTAAGGTAAATCAGACAGTCAGATAGAATCTTGGCTACAGATTAGCCATACAGACAGATGATATCTTGGCTACAGTATAGCCATACAGTTAGATAGTATCTTGTCTACAGATTAGCCATGCAGTTAGATAAAGATCATAGATTCAGTATAAAGCAGTATGAGAATTAGTATAATACAGAAAGAAATCAAAATAAGAAATTAGATTTCAGATAGTACTTTTCAGTTTAAACATGCTTGCTATATATTTGCTTATTGTTTGTTGAGACTTGGTTGTGTCGTGAGGGCACCCTTTTGAGTGTCCTCGCCTCCCCTGGGTTGGTAACTGTGTCGCCCACTGAGTGGGTGGGTTTACGTCCCTCCAAGGAATGGCATGCCATCCCCAGTTTGGATGAAGATGGGATGAAGCTTTCCCCATATCAGGCTGATCAGCATTACAGTACAGATAGCCCTGTTATGCGCAAGCGCCCAGGGAACAGATTCAGATACAGTTACAGTTATAGATACGGTATAGGAGTCCTCCGGACTCAGAAATAGTTATTTATATCGGAGGCTATGGCCCGAGCCGGAGACCTAGGGGGCCGGCAGAGGTGCTCGTAGTTAGCAGATGAGTGGAGTGACTTATTTTTGGCTGGTTTTGACCCGGGTAGGGGTATATAGATTGTTTGCTTGTTTGGCGCCATACGGTTTATGGGGGTTGGTATTGGCTCTTGTTTGCTATATATATATATATATATATATGTATATATATATATATGTATTTATGTGCTATATATTAGTTAATAGACAGCAGCCACCTCTATAGGTACGCTCCTGCCCTATCACAACACAAAAAGTCTGATTCAGTTCATGTCAGTTCTTACAGATTCAGTTATCCCCTGCTATTCAGATTTGCTAGTTATGTTATTTGTATTCAATTGTATCTAGTTACTTTGCATACTCAATACCTATGGTATTGACGCCCGTTTAGGGTGCTGCATTACTTTCCTATAGGTACTCATAGACGAGGAGGCGATCCCTCGTGATCCTAGCCAGCGCAGAGTCATCAGCTCTTGTCATCTGGAGCTTGATATTCAGAGGTGTATTTCATTTGCTTTTGTTGTATACTACGGGTAGGTCGGGGCCCTGTCCCGACCATCTTATCAGTATTCCTAGAGGCTTGCAGTCTATATATATTTTCCTGTGGTTAGTTGTGCCGGTCGTGCGTTTTGTTTAGCTGTTAAGCATTGTTGATTACGTTGGCCGTGCGGGGCCATAGTCTGATAGTAGTGGTGACCTTGTCGGTCACGTAGTTACTCAGTATTCTATTGTTGAGTTACAGATAACTAGACAGCATACTGGCCTTGTCGGCCCGCATAGGTTTCTCCCTTTGTAAGTATGTTTCTGGTTAACTAAAGTTTTATATAGGTGGCTATAGGCCCAGTCGGCCGGAGGATGTGTTTACAGCCGTCATATAGCCCGTTGTTTCCAGAAATCTGAGTTAGAGCTAGCCAGGCACCAGACGTGCTTAGGCTCACCAGTTAGCAGTCTAGGTCCTACTAGGGCACCAGGTGCCAGTCATACCCCCCAAGGCGGGGCGTGACAAACTCGTAGCCTTCCCGTCATAAGTGTGAAGCGCTTCACACCCATGAAAAGGACTCTACTCGATGAATCTTTCAGACATCCGAGGATACTCTAAGGCTAGTGCTCTGATACCAAGTTTGTCATGCCCCGAGTCTACACCTTGGACGAAACATGGTACTTGGAATCACACGTAACCCCAAGTCAACCACTGGTCTATCATAACACTAGCATTTTGAGTAAACATATATATAGCAGAATCTTTAAAGTAGAATATAAAACATTTATAGAATCAATCTAAATCATAAAGTTTAAAAACAACTTAACAAAACTAAAAGTATGACACCACATCTGTGTCTGAAAACCACTACAACTGATGAGTTGGTGGGACAAGCCCCCAGCTAACTCGAAGTCTAGATAAAAGAAAATGGAACTGAATGAAATGATCTTCATCCTCGAAGGATGAGGACTCACCAATGATGCAGTTGGAATCTTCTGAGAGTGATCTGTTAATGAAGCTGTGACTCAGATCCTGCGGCTATATCATAAAACAATACAACATAAAAGGTATGAATTAGTACTTTGAATGTACTGAGTAAGAGAGAGAAACCATACACAAGGAAATAATAAAATAATTCTGAACTGAGAAGATATGTAATGACCAACTAAAAATGCTGAAAACTGAATAACTGAAATAAACTGAGATGGTCTAAGTGACCCTGTTTGATGGTCAAGGACATGTCCTAAATCTAAGATACTAATATGAAATACTGAACTAAACTGACTACTTTGAGACTGAACTAAGCTGACTAGTAGGAGAGTCTATAACCGACATATAACCACGTGAGCTAGACGTGGAGTCTGATGTATATACCCCATCGGTATGACCCAATATACCTTGCCAGGGTATAAAGGCATGAACTGCGTGATCACAGGTTTGGGGCCATAAGGCCAATAAAAATATATCCTATGGTGGCAACGTAGTTATGGGAACCTGGGTATGCTGGAACCTTGGTCTGCTTGGTGCTAAGTCCTACTCTCGCTGGATAGTCCTAGACTAACTACTAAGATGATAGCTTGAAACTGGGGCCTAAGGCTAGTCAAGAGTACCTATCTGGAAGCACACTGAAAGTCTTACAGGACCAAATTCTATAATTGGGTTCTAAGACTGGTCAGAGCTGCTTATCTGGAAGCATCACAACCGTCTAAAGAACAAACTGTAATATGAAGCTGGGGTCCTAAGGCTGGTCAGAGCTGCTTATCTAAAAGTTTCATGACCACCTAAAGAACCACTAAAATCTAATACTAAATCTAATTCTAATAACTGGGAGGCACAACTGACACCTCGAGAATTTCTATTGTCAAACTGATCAGTTGACATTTCTAACTAACACTAAATATTCTAACATTCTGATTGAAACTGAATTGACCTATTTCTGCCTGAGGGTTTAATGAAAAATAACAAGATGGGAACCCCCAACACTGAAAGAATTAAGCAATTTAAATAAATAAGTCAGTTATAAAAGGCTCTAGTTTTTCTACATTCAAGAGCTAGGGCTAGAATTCACTTTACAGAGACAAGCCAGAACATATTCACGAACTGGGGAAAATATCTACAATTAACATAAATAATATTCCACGTGAATTAAATGAATTCTGACATGCAATTGTTTCACATTCGAAAGTTTCAAGACTAGAACTAATAGAGAAGACATGGAGGATTTTTGGAGAAACAAGGGAAGAACTATTCCCTTGATTAATTCCCACATACCTGTTAATGGAAATCCTTGAGAGAATTCCTTGAAAAATCTAAGAAGGATTGACTTCCTAACTTCTGCTCTAAACCTTTTTGATAGAAACTTCACGTTGAACTATTGAAGATATGAGGAAAAAAATGAGAGAAACCATTGATTTCCCCCTCTAAAACCCTTGATTATACCTAAAATGATGTATTTTAGGGGCTAAGAAGGTGGGAATTACAAAATTAACCCTGGAAATTAAATTTGAAAACTGACCAACATGGTCCCAATGGGTCATTCAACAAGTCGTTGGTTGAGACCACAACTCGTTGGGCTTCTCAAGGCACTGGATCTGGCAAAGGGGGTCACCACGATTCGTTGGATGAAACAATAGGTCATTGGTTCCTCCCATGGCCACTAGACAAGGAAAATTGGTCGACTAAGCAATGGGTGACGTAACGACTCATTTGTTGAACCAACGGGTCGTTGTGTCTAGTCGTTAGGTTCACTAGAGAGATTTTCTAAAAAAGTCTAAGTTGACACAAAGGGTGCTGACAACGAATCGTTGTGGGAAACAATGAGTCATTGTTTACGCTCATCTTCACTGAAGGGAATTTCAGGGATCTCACCCGACGACTCTCACAATGAGTCATTGTTTCTGATGACTCATTGGTTGTGTCGTGGGTCCTAAGAAGGTTTTCTGAGCTAGGGAAACCATGACTGATAGGACAACTCGTTGTTTCATACAACGGGTCATTCCTTGTGTCGTGGGTTCCCAAAAGGCTTACCACGTCTAATAAAATGAGTCGTTGGAGTTGACCACGACTCGTTGTCTCAGTCATTCTGAAAAATATTTTTTTGGTTTTTCTTTTGAATTTTCTTAACATGTTTGAGTCTGGTCTAGAAAAGTTTTGGGGTGTTACAATGCATCTCACTCCAGACTTATACTTTTTTAGCTCATTGTTCCATCTTGTTCATGCCTCTTACGCCCTGTTCGTCTCTATAAAAAAAAGAAAGATATACAAAAAGTTAGAAGGATGAGTTGCCTCCTATCAAGCACCTTAGTTATAGTCGTGGCATGACATTCATGGATTTCCTCCCATGCAGTTCCTGATTTAGTGTCGCGGCACGACTATGGTCCCCATCACTCCTTCAGCCATGTGAACTTATGACCGTACCAGGGATCTACTAGCTTCCCATGCTGCACATACTACTCCACTAACTGATTACAATCTCCAAGTCCTTCAGTTGGCTTCACTGTGAAGTCCTCATAATGAAATGGCATTCGTGTTGCTCTAAACACTTCAAACACTGCCTTCTAACCATCTACTCTCATAGACATCTTGCCCAACTTAACATGTATGATAGTGTCGGCGGTGGCTAAAAATCCTCTGCCCAAAATGAAGCGAACTACTGCAATCTGCCTCATAGTCCATGATTATAAATTTCACTGGTAGGATAAAAGGTCCTACCTTAATCAAGACATCTTTAATGATTCCTTCAGGATAGGCTGGAGACCGATCCGCAGGCTGCAACATCACTGTGGTAGGACATGGTTCACCTAATCCCAGAGTTTTGAATAGGGATGGTAGCATTGATGCTCGCACCCAAATCTTATAAGGCCAAAACAACTTCCTTGATCCCAATAGTAACAGGGATAGTGAAACTCTTGGGGTCCTTTAGCTTTTTAGGAATTTTGTTCTTGATTCGAAAACTGCACTCTTTCGTAAGAGCCACGGTTTCAAACTCTGTATGCCTCCTCTTATTGGAAAAGATATCCCTGAGATACTTGGCGTACTTGGGGACTTCTTGCAAAAGCTCCACCAACGTAATATTTCCACAAACCTGCTTTAACAACTCAAGAAACCTACGACAAGCTGGGTTCTCTGTCTTCTTCTTCAAACTTTGAGGGAATGGAGGAGGTGGTCTGCTACCACAATTTTTTATTGGGGGTTGCTAGATTCACCCACCTCAGTCTTGGAACACATAGCCTGTTCCGTATCAATTTATTCTTTTATGGGGATAGCCTCACCCAGCTCTTTACCACTGCGCAAGAAGATTGCTCTAACATTTTTCTTGGGGTTCTTCTTGGTGTTACCCGGGAGTTCCCCCTGTGGTCTATTGTTCTACTGTAGAGCCAATTGCCCCATCTTCTTCACAAGCTCATGGATGGACTTTTTCATTTCATTAACCACTTGCATCTGTTGCACCATCCATTTCTTCATTGTCTTCTCAAGAGAACTGCTCTGCTGCTAGCCCTGTGGCCTTTGGAAATTTTTATTCCCTCCCCATGGGGGATTTGCTCCATTCCAGTACCCCTGATTATAGCCATTACCTACAAAACCTCCACCATGATCTTGTTATCCAACAAATTATACAAACTCAGGATTCTGAGGATAACCTGAATAGGCATGGCTTTCTCCAAACACATCACATGATGGTGGTAGGGTTTGTACCTGCAATACCTGCTATACTTGGATTCCTGCTGGTGTGATCATCAACATACTGATTGCATTCACCAACTAGCTAATGTCTTCCCTGATTGCCACAACACCATCTACCTCAAGCTTTCGCGGTACCTTTGCCGCTGCAAATCCTCTGCCTGAGTCTTGATAATCTTGACTCCTCACAGACATGAGGTTCAAGAGAGCCTCAATTTCATCATAACTTTTGGATAGAATTTTTCCCTATGCTGTAGCATCTAGGAGTATCTTTGACTTGGGCTTCAGACCCTCTATGAAGTTGTGCCCAATTATCTCCTTAGGTTGCATGTGTTGTGGGAAATCCCTCAAGTAACCCTTGTAACTTTCCCATGCTTAAGCTAGTGTTTCTCCATCTTTCTGTATGAATTCGGAGATCTTTACCATCAGTTCCTTAGTTCTTATCAAAGAAAACAACCGATTGATGAACATATTGGAGAGGATCACCCAAGTGGTGATGGATCTTGCAGGCTCATTTTGAAGCCACTCCTTGGCTTCCCCAATAAGTGAGAACGAAAATAGAGTCAGCTTGACATATTCATCTAACATGTTCTGGTAGTGGAAATTTTCACTCAGCTCTACGAACGTCATCAGATGCCTTTGGGATCCTCGTGCGGCTTGCCTTAATATTGGAAAGTGTATTGGACCAACCGCATGGTCACTTCTTTCAACTCAAAGTTCTCAGTGATGGCCGGTTGACGATCACTTTAGAAGCGTTTCATCTGCTGCTTGCCTGATGTTTCCAATAGCTAACCTTTGAAAGGTTCTCTTTATTTTAGGATTAAGAGAAGCCAAAGGTGGTCCCTGACTTCTGATGCTTTGCATACACTAAGGTAAACAACCCTGTGAACTTCAACAAAAACAAGAAACAAACGTAAAATACAAATTAGTGAAACAAAATTCTAACCTACAAATGATTAAACAATATTCAAGTCCCCAATAACAACGCCGAAAACTTGATGTTTCCCTAGCACACGTGGTGATCAAGTAATATAGTATTGCTAAGTCCAGATATCGTACCCACAGAGGCTTGTCAATTTAATCGATATAAGCTTTTCACTTTAATTTCACTAATCTACGAAACAATTCAAATGAAGATTTGTTTGGAAAATTAAACTACTAAAACTTCAAATATAAAATTAACTAAAAACAATTGTAAGATTGATTGTATTTTGATGGTGGTGAAAGACTAGGGCAATGTCACTTGGTTGGTTTCAAGTTGAGTTCTCAAGACGTAATTTAACTGGCATGATTGTTTCTATTGTTGTTAGTTGCAAGCACTATCCCATTCCTTGACACTATCCCTAACATCCAAGAGCTATTTTATGAACCCTAACACCTATATCCCTATAGTCATAGAAGAACAATGAAATGACAATTATGCCTACTTGTATTTCAACTAAACGGGGTTGAAGGGTATATTCCTTTCCTCAACAACAAATTCTATCCTATCACCAATGGGTTCAAGGGTCTTTGAATTTCCATTTTGTATTTATTTTTAACCCTTTTAATTTCGTTTCCCAAGTTCAATCGAAAGTCAACGGATTACTTACAAGGTGATCAATCTCATTAATAATAAATTAACATAAATAATTACAAACAACCATAATTGAAGAATCAAAATCAAATTTAATTAGTCTTTCAAACAACAAACCAGTCACCCTAGCCAAAAGCCTAGAATGTAAGTTTAGCCACTCATAGACAAGTGGAAAAATGAATACTTAGTCATCATCATATGAAAATACGAGTAAATAAGAGAAAAACCTAGCAGTAGAACTGTGTCTTCCTTCCAAATAGTTACATGCTTTCAAAAATGAACTACGAAATGTAAAAAATATGGACTAAGATCGATAAAAGATTATATATGCTCTCCAAAAAACGACCTAAGGCATGTATTTATAGGCGAGCCTTCAGATGACATTTCTTCCCTTCAAAACTTGGCTTTAAAATAAGCATTTTCTGCCCTGGAATGGCCGTGGCGCACCGCCCCATATATATCACCGCAGACTTAGGAAAATTTCCAATAGTTTTAGCTCCAAACAAGGTCTGGCATACCGCCCCATGTATCTCACCACCTTTGTCGTATTTTATTTTGAAGTTTGGGATTGGGTGCGTTGCCCCACCTATCTCACCAAGGTGTTCGTCAAATTTTTTTAAGTCTGAACCTTTCGGGCACGAGGCATCACTCATCTCTCAAGGATTTATGAAGTGAGAATCTTTTGAAGTTCAAGCGCTGGCGCACATATCACCAACTTGAAGTTATGTTTTTTGAAATTTGGGACTTGGTGCGGGGCCAGCTCCTTCAGCTTCTCAAATCTTCACTCCTTGCATTATTTTGAGCCCATTTTGCTTAGTTTCCTACTCAAATCAACTTAAATCATTTGTTAGCTCATAAAACACACAAACACATGAATCTAAGCATAAATTAAGGATTTTGAACTCAAAACACGATCAGATATGGTTAAGAATATGTTAAATGGGCATAGAAATATGCCCAACATCACCCTGTGCTTTCTCATTATTCTCTACTATTGCTAACCGATGAAAAGTTCTATTAATTTCTGGATCAAAGTAAGCCATGGGTTGTCCCTGACTTCTAGTAGCTGGCATACACCGAACAAACACTACCTGAAGTTTTAAACAACAAACAACAAACGTAAAATGCAGAATAGTGTAATAAAAATCCTAACCACAAACAATTAATCAATTCAAGTCCCGACAACTACACCCAAAACTTGATGTCGCCAGGCACATGCAAGCACACGTGGTCATCAAGTAATATAGGATTGTGAAGTACTGATACCATATCCACAAAGACTTGTTAGATTAATTGCTTAAGTTTGAAAATTTATTTCACTATTCAAGTAAACACAAGGGAAATGGTTTTGAGATTATTCTACTAAACTAGGAATGTAAATTAAATTAAGAAACTAAATTCATTTGCAAAAGAGTTTGTAATTCAAATGATCGTTAAAATTCAGGGTCTTGACACTTATGCTTTCAGGTTGAGTTTTAAGAATTCAAATATGCTAGACAAAATCCTTCTAATATTGCTAGTTATACGTTAGGAACTCATTTCTCAACTATTCTCCCGAATAGCAAAGTTGTAAGTTAGGAACTCACTTCTCAACTATTTTCCCGAATAGCCAAAAACTATCTCATGAACCCTAACATCTATATTCCTATGGTTAAAGGAGAAAAATGAACGACGATTGAAGCTACGTGGCTCAACTAAGTAGGGTTGCAGGGTATATCATATCCTCAACAATGAAATCAACTCTTAACTATCACAACCCGAGTTTATACCCTGGACGCCACATGGTGCTTAAAACCACGAATGGCTCTAAGCTAACCCATGGATTAGAATATTTTATTACAATGGAACTACAACAAAAGAATTATAAGCAAAAGCTGTTTATAAACAATAACCAAATACTTTTATAAGTAGAGAACATTTGATAAGATACTAAAATTTAATCAAACAATGAAATCAAGTTGAAACTAACATACTCTGTTTGAAAGCCTTCTAAAAGAAAACAGATAAGTTGCTGGGATAAACCCTTAGCTAACTCTAATATATGAAAAATTGAAAATGATAATAATTTGAAAAGAAGACTCCAGTCCTCGGAAGATGAGGACTCACCAATAGAACTCTACTACAATAAGTCTGAAGGAGAAGTTAACCCACTGTTGAGCCTGAGAGCTTGAACATATATCATAAAATGATATAACACAAGAAATATGCGGTCAGTACTTTGAATGTACTGAGTATATGAGATATATAACTGGAGTATATAAAACATGTTGATAGCCTGAAAAGCTGTGCTGAAATGCATAACTGAACTGAAGTACCGTGACCCTACTAAGATACATAAATGTCGATGTGAAGTAGTAGTCTGAAAATACATAATAAAGTACAATAAAAATTAATTTAAGAGTCATGTGTACGTACTAAAATTTAAGTCTATAACTTTGACTGATACTATAACTGTATTGAATAATAGGAGAGCTTATTAACTGACTGTATTACCCTGGAAGGGAGACCCGAGAAGTATAATTGGAAAAGTGCAAAAAAATTGGCAAAAAAATCTAAGGACGGGAGACTTAATGACTCGTGGTGGGATACCATGAGTCATCATGTGCATTCGTGAGGTGGAGGTTAGGAGGAAGTGGCGAAGGAGGATATGATGAGTCGTTAGGAGTGGCAACGACTCATTTTGTCGGTCTTTAGGAGAGAGGGTTCCGATTTTAAAAAGGATTTCTAGTGTACTTGACGGAAGGACATGATGAGTCATTAGGTATAGTGAAGAATGATCACGTTGGTCGTGTTCTAGAGGTTGAGAATTTCCAGTATAGTTGTCAAGTGCACCTAACGAGTCGTCGGGTGTGGCAATGACTTGTCGAGTGAGTCATTGCATCAGTTCGGGCAATTTTTCAGATTTTCTCAGGGGAAGGTTGGTAAAATCCCATGCTCCTTGATCTAAAGTGATGTTGTTTTGGGTATATTTGGGGACGTTTTTAAGGGTTTTCCTAAGCCTAAACCCTCATTCGCTCAATCCCCTTCTTCCTTCTCTCTTTTCCAAAGATTTTAGGATTTTCCCAAGGTGTTCTTCAAGCATCAAGTAAGATAATCAAGCAGGGTCTTCATCTACCAGGTATGTGGGACTTCAACAAGGATATGTTTTCATACTTGTTCCCCAAAATGTTTTCAATAAGAACCCACTTTAGATTATTTGGAAAATCATGATCTAGGGTTTTGATGGGTAATTTCTTCCTCATCTGTTTCTTAAATGCTAATATTTACTGCGATTATGTAATGAATTGGAATATTAATTAATGGGTCTCTTTGGAGCATGGATTATATCTTTGGATTGAAGGATGGTAGCATGATCTTCATGAATTGACTTAAGTGATAAATGGGTTCCGCTTGTTGTTCACTTAATTGTTGTAGCCATGCATCAATATGATGAAATTTTGAAGATTAGGTGAATATGTATGCATGTAGTATGATCTCCCTAAATTGATCTTAATATTGATTGGGAATTGTACATTCCTTTCATGATTATCGTACAAACTCATGACCATGACGGAAGTGTGAAAATATTGCATAATTAACTCTAATGACTTGAGTATGATGTTGATGATCATATGAGATTGAGTAGAAGTTATGGACTTGAGTAATTGAAATAAGTTAGGTGTCCCTAATTGTATATTGATGCTTATGAGTTTTTTGATTACATTCCTGCATACTCAGTACATTCCAAGTACTGACTGCACG
Organism: Datura wrightii; assembly: GCA_035772735.1. Classification (NCBI taxonomy): domain Eukaryota; kingdom Viridiplantae; phylum Streptophyta; class Magnoliopsida; order Solanales; family Solanaceae; genus Datura; species Datura wrightii. Next base: position 121,752,332 of record JASDFA010000016.1, read on the forward strand.
CCTCTTGTGCTATATCGTTTTATGATATAGATTCAGGTCTCCAGGTTTAGCCGCATGACTAGATACACTTCTTTCTCTTCCAGCTGCTCGTTGTGAGTTTTCATCTTCTGAGGATGTGGTTTATATTCTCATTTTATCTTGTTTTAGTTTTCAGACTTTCAGAGTTAGCTAAAGGTTTGTCCTAGCAACTCATCAGTTTATTAGAAGGCTTTCAGACTTGTTAGATAGGATCAACGTTGTATTTAAATTTTATTAAGTTGTCGTTTTGATTTATATCAGTTTCTAGTCAGTTCTTCCGCTTGTTCTTGATGTTTGACATTTCTTATGTTAAGTATATGCGATTATTACGCCATTGGTCAACTTGGAGCCTCTCGGGGTTCCTTGTCCCATGTGTATGATTTAGGTGTACTCTCGAATCGTGACAAACTTGGTATCAGAGCAATAGGTTAGGGTGTCCTAGGGTGTCTGAAAGCCACGTTACGTAGAGTCTTCTTCATGGGTGTGAAGCGTGCCACACTTATGACGGAGAGGCTTTGAGACGTTTTAGGAATGTTCCCTTATCTTCATGATTCTTATCGTGCGCAGAGTATGAAGCTCTAAATAGTTCCTCCCCTGACTCGTGCTTTACGCGGTCGCAGATAATGCCTCCCCGATGAGTGAATGGAAGAGGTCGTGGTAATGGTCCCCAGCAGGTACCACCAGCCCAGGCGGACCATATGGAGGATCATGTTGCTCATGCTGAGTTCTGAGCAGCCATCCACATGTTGGCGCAGGCCCTGACAACTCGAAACAATCAGCAGGCGGTAGCTTGTGCACCATAGCATGCGAATGAAGCGGGAGCAAGGATAAGGGACTTCCTTTGAATGAACCCACCCGAATTCTTGGGGTCAAAGGTGGATGAAGACCCATATGAGTTCTTGGAGGAGATACAGAAGATCACTCTCATTATGGGGGTAACGGGACAAGAGAGTGCCGCTTAGCCTCCTACCAGCTAAAGGAAGTGGCTTACATCTGGTATTGTCAGTGGAGAGATAGTCGGGGAATCGAAGTGGGTCCCATAGTTTGGGATGAGTTTATGGCCTTGTTCTTGGACAAGTTTTTCCCTCGAGAGTTAAGGGAGGCAAAGGCGGGAGAGTTCATTAAATTGAAACAAAATGACATGACTGTCCAGCAGTATGCATTGGAGTTCACTCGGCTATCTAAGTATACACCGGGAATGGTAGCCGACCAGTGGACCCGAGTGAGCAGGTTTGTGAATGGAGTGTCAGACTCCTTGGTCAAAGAATGCAGGACTGCCATGTTGCACCGGGACATAGACTTCCCACGTTTGGTAATATTTTCTCAACAAATGGAAGCAGAAAAGGTGAAAGAAAAAGAGAGAGAGCCCAAGAAGGCCAGGACTGGAGACTTAGAGTCCTTCCATCAGAGGTCGGGTACTGGATATCACTCACACCACCGTTAGAGATCAGCAACCCCATCACCTTCAATAGCCAGTACTCCGTATAATCCTAGAGTAAGGGAAATCACGTACCCATTGTGTACGAGTTGTGAAAAGCACCACTTGGGAGTTTGCATGGCCGGTACAAATGTATGTTTTTGGTGCGGTGAGGCGGGCCATATACATCGGAATTGCACGGTGGCTAAGCGAGGTGAGAGCAAATCCTGACCACCTCTTCAAGAGCTCCTATAGCCCGCCCATTTCAGCAAAGAACACCCTCTAACCCAAGAGGCAGACATCGTCAAAACCTCTCTTACGCAGTAGCAGCCCATTAGGAAAAGGGCAAAGCGCCAGTAGTGGCCACAAGTATGTTATGAATCTTGTGATATTCTTTATGTGATGCCAACATATATAATAAGTAAGACGTTTAGTTGTGATTGTGGGAAAAGATTGTTGGGGTGTGATGTAAATAGCTGTAGTATAAGGATTGTGGTGAAGGTTAGAAGCGAAAGAGGAGTTAAGAGTTAGTACCATAGCCTGACTTGAGGAAGGGATCGGGAACCTTAGAATGATGGCTCTAAGCTAAGGGGGAGATAGTGAGGATGTAAAGCAAGTTAGACCTTGAGAATGCTCATAAAGGTATCTCAACCTTAGCAGTTGCAGCATGTCGACCTCTACTAAGTTCATATAATCTTCCTTGTACCTCGATTAGAGTTAAGTTATGTCTAATTCTATGTGCAGATTCCCGAGGTTTAGAGATAAGCTTTTTAGATAGTGATACCAGTCTTTCTCTATGATTCCTTTATGCATATTTTCATGTTATGAATCAGTTGTATATGCTGATTTATATTTTACAGTGTAGTCAGGTCGAACTCAGTCTACAAAAGTTGCTTAGTAAGTGCAGTAGAACCAGGCTATCTCATGAATGTGCTCAGTTTTAGATGTCAGAATAACTCATGCTCATAAATTCCTTATCCTCAGCTAGATTAGATATTGTGAGTTCTAGCTTAGTATTGGAAGGCGACATGAGAACAAAGGTCTAGTTCGTGTCAGTTTTGTGCCAGATAAAAAAGGGAAAAAATTTCTTCCAGTGTTTGCTTGATACTATGTTGATATCATGTTATCCGGTCTTCCTTGAGTCATGATGTGCGGGTTAGATGTGAACCTCAAGGTTTGGTATAAGAGGTTGGTTCAGAGTCAGATACTTCATTGGTGTTTAGTTGTGATTGATTGATTAGTTGGATATCAACTTCATCTCTATCTTTTCAGTATGATCAGCCAACATTCAAGGACAAATTTTTCCAAGGGGGAGATATTGTAATACCCTGTAAGGGGCTAAGAATAGACTCGACAAGTATAATTGGAGAAGTGCAGAAAAAGTGGCAAAAATATCTCAGGACGGGAGACTTAATGACTCATGGTGGAATACAACGAGTTGTCGTGTGCAGTCGTGAGGTGGAGGTCAGGAGGCAGTGGCGACGGAGGACATGATGAGTCGTTAGGAGGGACAACGACTTATTTTGTCAGTCATTAGGAGGGAGGGTTCCAGTTTTAAAAAGGATTTTCAGTGTACTTGACGGAAGTACATGACGTGTCGTTGGGTCTAGTGTCGAGTCATCACGTTGGTCATGGTCTGGAGGTTGAGAATTTCTAGAAGAGTTGATGAGTGCACCTAACGAGTTGTCGAGTGTGGAAACGACTCATGAGGTGAGTCGTGGCATCAGTTCGGGCAATTTTTCAGATTTTCTTAGGGGCAGGTTTGTAAAATCCCATGCTCCCAAATTTAAAGTGATATCGTTTTGGGTATGTTTGGGGACGTTTTTAAGGGTTTTCCTAAGCCTAAACCCTCATTCTCTCAATCCCCTTCTTCCTCCTCTCTTCTCCAAAGATTTTAGGATTTTCCCAAGGTGTTCTTCAAGCTTCAAGGAAGATAATCAAGCGGGGTCTTTGTCTACCAGGTATGTGGGACTTCAACAATGATATCTTTTCAACCTTGTGCCCCAAAATGTTGTCAATAAAAACCCACTCTAGATTATTTGGAATATCATGATCCAGGGTTTTGAATAATGGGTAATTTCTTCCTCATATGTTTCTTAAATGCTAATATTTACTGCAATTATGGAATGAATTGGAATGTTAATTAATTGGTCGATTTGGAGTATGGATTATATGTTGGGATTGTAGGATGGTAGCATGTTCTTCATGAATTGACTTTAGTCATAAATGGGTTCTGCTTATTGTTCACTTGATTGTTGTAGCCATGCATGGATATGATGAAATGTGAAGATTAGGTGAGTATGTATGCATGTAGTATGTCCTCCCTAAATTGATCTTAGTATTTATTGGGAATTGTACATTCCTTTCATGATTATCGTAGAAACTAATGACAATGATGGAAGTGTGAAAATATTGCATAATTAACTCTAATGACTTGAGTATGATGTTGATGATCATATGAGATTGAGTAGAAGTTATGGGCTTGAGTAATTGAAATACGTTAGGTGTCCTTACCTTGCTTTATATTTAATTAATTTGGCGTAAGAAGATTTCACCTACATTGTTGAACTAGGAACCCTGGGAGGATTCTACATTGTTTTTCCTCATTTAAATTGTTTTTATAAAAACTTTGGAATCTAAACGCCATTGCTAAAGAGTTCACAAAGAAGTAATTGTGATAAGTGTGTGGAATGTTGTAGACCTAAACAAGTGAAGTCATATATCGTGATAGAGTATGAGTTGTATTTATAAAGCATGCATGACCTCATATTACATGTGAATGAGATGTACTTGGAGTTTGGGGTATTATGATAGTATATGCATAGTGCGACCCTGTAGAATGCTCGTTAGCATGAGATGCTTGAGATAACTATAAATCGGATTCCATGATGATAACGCATGAGAATGATATTGCAACTGTTGGGTTGATGTTATTAGAAAGTAGTCCCACCCTATTGATAAGAATGTTGTATGATGAAAATCAGTAGCTGTGCTTTTGTCTCTGATTAGTTGTTGTGATTTGGATTAGCGTTAGTCAGTCGGGATTCCTCGTTAGAAAGAGTATTTCCCTAGTCAGTCGGGATTTCTCGTTAGCAAGAGTATTTCCCTAGTCGGTCGGGATTTCTCATTAGCATGAGTATTTCCCCTAGTCGGTCGAGATTTCTCGTTAGCAAGAGTATTTCCCTAGTTATTCAGGAGTTCTCGTTAGCTAGAGTATTTTGTACATCCCTAGTTGATCAGTGACTTCTTATATCAAAGTTTTCCCTTCCTTCGACGGTTGGGGATTTTTGCGAGTGAGATTGTTTCCCTTGGACAGTCGGGGACCCTTTACATATCAGTCATGACTTTGCATTTCTGTGTCATAAGATCAATACCTTTGTGCTCTAGTTGAACTTGCAACGATGCATGTCCTTATCATGTGATTGTGTTTATATGAATATGAGGATATCATACAGATTGTTGTATCTCTTTTCGATTACGTTAGTAACCCGATGATTTACGGTACCCCCCTAATTGTATATGGATGCTTATGAGTTGTTTGATTACATTCCTACATACTCAGTACATACCAAGTACTGACTACACGCCTCTTATGCTATACCGTTTTATGAAATAGATTCAGGTCTCCAGGTTCAGCCGCATGACTAGATACGCTTCTTTCTTTTCTAGCTGCTCGCTGGGAGTTTTCATCTTCCGAGGATGTGGTTTATATTCTCATTTTATTTTGTTTTAGTTTTCAGACTTTTGGAGTTAACTAGGGGCTTGTCCTAGCAACTCATCAGTTTATTGGAAGGCTTTCAGACTTGTTAGACAGGATCAACGTTGTATTTAAATGTTAATAAATTGTCGTTTTGATTTATATCAGTTTCTAGTAAGTTCTTCCGCTTGTTCATGATGTTTGACATTTCTTATGTTAAGTATATGTGATGATTACTCCATGGGTTGACTTGGAGCCTCTCGGGGTTCCTTGTCCCATGTCTATGATTCGAGTGTACTCTCGGGTCATGACACTGACGTATAACCACGTGAGAAAAAGGTCAAGTTCGGTATATATGCCTCATCGATAGGACCCAATATACCTTGCCGGGGTATAAAGGCGTGGCTGATTTGATCACTAAAACTGATGCCCATTCGGGCTAATAACCTACGGTGGCACATAGTTCTGGGTCATGGATGCACTGAACTCTAGACCAGCTCGTTGCTAAAAACTACTCCTAATTGGTAAGTTTACTAATAAATTATTGATAGCTTGGAAACTAGTGTTTTTAAAGATACGTCAGAAACTTTATCTAATAATGTTTTTAGAGCCCAAAGAACCGAAAACACTGATTATGCTATCAATAGCTGTATACTAAAATCGTGATAGAATCATAAAGACTGAGATATGAATTCATGCTAAACTCAAAGCCATACAGATGCAAAATATATATTAATACAACAGAAGTTGAATCATGTGAAAATCTATCATGAAAGTATCATTTGTAACTTAATTGTAAAACCATGAATATCACATACTAGAAATCTCAATAGACTTGAGAACATTGAAGTAATAAGGGAACTCATAACTGAACAAAAACTCTAAGACATGATTTTTATATAGGAATGAGATGTCAAAGTTTTCTAAAAGATTTTGGGACACAAAGGTGAAAGGATAATACTTGTTGAAATTCCACATACCATGAGAAGAAATCTCAGAGAAGTAGCTCAAAAATTCTAAGGAGAATCGGAAGCCCTAGCCTTGGCTTGAGAGAGAAGGGCTGAAGTCTATGAATGATATTCTAAAATGCTAATTGGAGAATGAGAGAGAATAACCATTTAACCCTCTAAATCCTTTGAAAATATTACTAAAATGACGTAGTTTAGGAACAAAGATAGCAAGAAGTTTAAAAAATGCCCCTGGAGAAACGTCTAGAAAACTGTTCGTCAGGATCCAATGGGTCACACGATGAATCATTGGTTGTGACCACAACTTGTTAGGACCAGTCGTTTGTCTTGAGTCTAAAAATCTAGTTTTTGGACTTGACCAATGGAAGGGAATGAAGACCCATTATGTGGAACAAAGGGTCATTGGTTCCACTCGTTGTCACTAGAGGAAGTTTGAACAGATTTTGGATCTCCTCCAATGGACGGATAGAACGACCCATTCTCTAAAGCAACGGGTTATTGTTTCCACCCGTTGTCACTGGGGTGACTTTAGAATTTTCTGGATTTCATTCAATGGCTTCATAAGATGAGTTGCTACATCTACCAATGACTCGTTGTCTGGCTCATTGTTTGGGAGAATATTTTTGTCAACATTCTGGACTTGACAGAACGGGCAACATATCTACTCGTTACCACCAATGACGGGTTATTGTATTTCTCATTGAATCTGAGGGAGGAATCTACTGGATAATTAACAACTGCCTTAACGGGCCGTTATCTCTGATAACAACTTGTCTGATGAGTTGTTCTAGGAAAATTTTTTCTAGTTTCATTTTGGTTTTTTATTCCAAGTCTGGGGTTTGGTCTAAGGAATTTTTTTGGGTTGTTACATAAAATTTTGAACAAGATAATTGAAACATACTCTATGCTTCCTTTTTACCCTTATTTGTTTTCTCTCTTGAGTTCAACCAACGAGCCAACAGATAATATTCGAAAGGTGATCAGTCTAACAAATAAGCATGAAATCAAGTAAGCATAAACAATCTTGAAAAAAAGAATCAATGTCTAGCATAAATTCAAACTACAACATCAAGCTATGGCCAAAACCCCAGAACAGGAGTTTACCCACTCATGTTCAAGTACAAAATCAAAGAATTCATCATTCGAATTAACAAAGGTAAAAGTAAAGAAGAAAATGAACTTCTTGTCTCACCCCAAAAAGGCTCCGTACAATGATCTATCAAATGAAAGATTCCTAACAAATGGCCTAAACAAAATATTTATAAGCATGATAACAAATGACTCTTTTTCCCTTAATTAATTTAACTTTTGGACTTTGAAAAATCCATCTTGGGAATTTCCTTTGAAGTGGGGCTTCTGGCACGCCACTTTTCCTATCTCGCTAAGGTGTTAATCAAAATTCTGCACTTCTTGGACCTGGCGTGCCACTTCTTCCAATGCACCAGAATGTTAGAAAATTTTCCCAAGTCTAGAACGTTCCAACACGCCACTTCAATCATTTTTCCAAGGTGTTGATAAAAAATTCTTCTGGAGTTTGAGGTCTAGCATGCCACACCAGCCATAGCACCAACCTAAGAATAATTTTCTTTGAAGTTTAGTGGCTGGCGTGCCACTCCAGCTATCTCACCAGGCCAAATTTTCCTCGAATTCTTCTTTCTTCACACCTTGGACCATTTTTGAGTCTTTTTCCATGTGTTACCTGCTAAAATCATCTAAAAATACTTTTCATCTCATTTAACACACACATTCATGAAATCATGCATTTTATAAGGATAATCATCTCAATACATGATAAAATATGGGTAAAAGTATGGGAAATGGGCATAAGAATATACCCAACATCATGACCACGAGTCAAGTTATTAATTGAAAGTTGATAGTTTCAAGTCTTTGTTGCAATTCCCTTTTCCTAGTCTCTACTTTTCTAGGTTCAAGCAAGTAGAGATTATAGGGTAGTTCTAGCGTTGTGCATAGTTAAAAATCAATTATAATGAAGGGAAAGGCAATATATGCATTCGTATTGGTTAGAATCACTTTGTGTCAAATCCTACTTCGTTATTTCATCATGGTTCCGACAATCCTAGTAGTGGAGTTTAGGTACTCGTAATTTCAAGAATGAAATTAGAAGACATAAGAGAATTCATAATTTAGAACTTACAATATTGAAGGAATTAAACCCCAAGTCTCAATTGTAAATTTGATCTTGAAAATCAAGAACACAAGATAAAAAGTATATTGTTCGAATCATATCAATTTGGTCTCCAAGTAATGTTAGGAAAACCCCTAGATATCGTAATACTTGAATTATGAAATAAAAACTACAAGGAAACTATTTATACAATCATTAAAATCCTTTCCTAAAATAACAAGGAATGCAGCGCCGGGATGACCTATGAGTCGTAGTAGGGAGCTACGAGTCGTGGTCAATAGTCGTAATGTAACTGGTAATTTTCTACCCTTTTGCACTTTTTTACACCAATCCAACTCTCGAAACTGATTTTCCTTACAACACCAATAAACATACCTTATATCCACATAAACGCACCTAAGTACTAGCATATTTCTTTTGTTTTAAGCATCGAATGTTTCGTAAAACCACGACACATCAATACCCTCAACTTAAACCATTGCATGTTGGTAATGTCCAAATTCACTCCTTATAAAGAGAGAGTGTAAATGGTCGTTTATAAAACAAATATACCCGACTAGTGTCGAGGTCGAATCCCATAGGGAATAATACTTAGATGGCATGAAAGTTGTCTATCAAGTCAAACTAAGAAGCATCATTGTATTAAAAACAAACAAATAAAAATTTGGGAGTTCAAAATAGTACTGTTAAAGTGTAAAAACAACTATTGATCTATCAACAAGATAACCAACTTGAATTAACAAAGTGAGTAAGACTAGGGGTATGCTTTTGAATGGGGTGTCAATTGGATTGGAATTGACTAGACAATCGTATTATTACTCATAAATATAAATAGCTATGGACGAGGTGGCACCCGATGTTTCTCAACCACTAAGGTATCTTTTGCCTCGGGTTTTCTCAAACCTCAAGGTCCCTAACAATATATCCATTAAGACTTGAGTTGGATTCGAGCTATTTCTAGCCTCAAATCTCTCATGGGTGAATGATTATGGATTTTAGCTATCTCTAGCCTAACCCCACAAAATCAACACCGAATTACCCACCATTACTTTCTCACCTATACTCAATTTCTCTTCTTCAAGCAAATATAGAGTAAGTAAACATCACCCACATTTGCAAATATGAGTAATTTAATTATAAATTAGGAGAAAACAATAGATTTATATTAAATGAGTAAATCTAAGATTAATCTAACAACATCCAATCCAATTTAACCTTAATTCATGCACAAACCCCTAGTAAAGAGATTTAGCTACTCATTGATGAGAAATACAACATTAAATCAATAATTAAAACCACGACATTCATCATCAAGAGTTAAATTCAAGCTCACAATTGGCTTTAATGGAGGTTGTTTACCTTGAAAAAGAAGAAGAAAAAGCTATTCAATATTCTATCTCTATCTAACTCTCTATTCTCTACCAATCTGGAAGGAATGATATGGTTTTCCCTTCCTACACAAGGTGTCACTTAAGTGACACCGGCGCCGAACGCCGCTGTGTCACACGCACGAGGGAAGTTACCCTGGGTCCAGTTGGCACTAGCATCGATGGTTCGTAGGTGCTAACCAGCGTTACGCCAGTGCACCTTCCACTCTATCCAATAATCTTCTGTATTTTATCCAGTTTTTCTCTTGCTCTATCTGATGGAGCACCGGTCCCATTCGGTCAAGCTTCAGTCCTCTTCTTAAATTCCATGCTTTTGCCTAAGTTCTTGCTTTCTCTTCTTTAAATTAAATACCTGCAAAAACTAAAGAGAAAGAGCATAAAATCCTCTTAAATGACTTTTAAACTAAGCAAAAGCTCCTGTTTAAAAGCCTTATGAGTTGGTAAATTACAAACTCATCAAACCCCCAAACTTGAACCATTTCTTGTCCTTAATTAATGCAATTCTTTACATCTGAACTTAGGAATTAGCATGTCATATAAGATTATGCACAAGGGACCACTACGACCTAGACAAGTCAAATATCTATCACCAACACAAAGGAAAAGAGGAGACTAAACACTTTATGCAAATGCTTCAAGATATAACCACAATCAATTTCACATGATTCACATTTAATTCCTTCATTCAAAACAAGAGCCTTGATTTTTAAAACAAGCTTATAGAGTATCTCAAGTCATTAAAAATTCTTATTCAAGGATTGTCTTCAAAGTCACCACCATCTTGTCTGGATTATATATTTTGGCACGTGCAAGCATGTCCCCCAAGGAGGTGATGCTACTCATGATAAGAGAGAATCCCATTTATTTATCAAGCAATTAGCGCTCAAGAGATTATAGAATGAAACAAACACACTCATTCTCACAAAAAAATTCTCATGCACATAACTTGACCCATAGGCTTGCCCTTCGAGTAACTCGCAAACTAATGTAGAGTTGCTACACTTAAAATTAATTAGGACTTGGAGGTCATGATGTAAGCTACATGTAAAGGTAGGATGATGTAGAACCTTCTTAATGCCCTTTTGTGGCTCTTATTGCATGCTCCATTTTCCTTTTAAATTACCCTCACCTTATCTCTCCTTGACATCATTTCCACTTTTGAAACAAGAGCCCTCCTTATCTCTAATGAATTGGTAGCTCTTAGACATGAGTTTTTTTAGTTTTGAAGTCATTTAGGTGAATTTTATGCCCTTTTTCCTTGATCTTTGCAAGTATTTACCTTGAGTAGAGGAAGCATAAAATTGAGCAAAAATCATGAAATTTGAGATGAGGACTTGCGCTCTACAAGAGGACACTGGTGAAATCCTGTCTGACCGTAGCTTCTCACTATGTTGAAGAGGATCATCTACCGGTGGACTGCGGATTAGCACCGACGAACCATCGGTGCCAGCGATGGACTACTCCAGAACTCACTAGACACTAGTTGCGATAGATCGGCATATCGCAGATTAGCAACGATGACTTGTCGCTGACTAGCAAGTGATAGCCATCAGGAAAGGGAAAAAGCATCCATCTCAGAAAAAGAGAAGCATTTTGTACACTACTTTTGTACCTTTCTAGAAAAGAAGAGAATTGAACTTTCCTTTTTCATATTGAAAATTGAATATAAAGTAGAGAGAAGTTTTGAGAATTCAATTGTTGAGAGAGAGATCTTTATCTTCTTCTTTGAAAAGGTAGAAAAAAAACCTCCATTGGAGACTAGAACCTTGTGCTTGAATTTTCTTACTCATTTTGTTGAATAGATATTGAATTATTACTTAATGCAATGTCTTTTTCTACTTACATGAGTAGCTAAATTTCTTTTTAGGGGTGTTTGAATGATTGAATTTGATTTGTTTTGGGTATTGTTTAGTTGATCTTAGATTTACTCAATTGGTATAATTCTAGTGTTTCCTCTGTGTTTTAATCTAAATACTCATAGTTGCAAACATGGGTTGTATTTACTTACTTTAGTTTTACTTGAAAAAGGGATTTAGAGTATGGGTGAGGAATCACTGGTGGGCAATTGGGTGTGGATCATGTGGGCTTAGTCTAGAGATAGACAAAACCCATTGTCTCACACCCACTGAGAATCAAAGTTAGAAATAGTTTGATTCTTGCCCAAGTTGTTGTGGTTGTTGTAAAAAGGACTTTGGGGTTTGACAAAATCCAAGCTTTAAAGCACCTAATTAGTTGAAAAATGTCAGGTGCCACCTCGTCTACAACTAATTATACCATTGAGTAATACAAGGAGCTATTAGTAAGTCTAATCCGATGATGCCCCTTCAATATCACACCCCTAGTATTCTCTTCTTTTGTATTTTCTACGCTTTGTCCCTATTTTCGTCTGTGAATTTACAGTGCAATTGATAAGTTGTGATTCCACCAATCTTTACTTTATGGTTTTTGAGGAATTGATGCAAGTTACTTCAATTTAATAGACAACTCTTGTGTGATCAACTATTATTCCCTGTGGGATTCGACCCGGATTCTCGTCAAGTATATTTTTTTCCAATGACCATTTACAGTCCATCCTTGTGAAGAGTGGATTTGTACATTATAAGAAATGGCGTCGTTGTTGGGGAATATAGTTTAATAACCTTTAGTTGTTTGTTATTTTGAATTGATTTTTGCATCTTGGTTGGTTTAACTTTACTCTTGTGATTAGTGCCATTTAGGTTGATCTTGATATGAGTCAACACTCACAAGAAGGAGAAGATTTGGTGGATGGTTATATGGATCATGAGGATGATAATCCTTTGATGCCCAATGTAGCAGCTGCCATTCGCCTACCTCCTACGATAGGGAATGCAATTTTTCATGTGACGAGTACAGTGCTGCACTTACTCTAAATGAAGGGGCTCATCGGAGGAATGCCGAGTGAAGACACAAATAGGCATCTTTGCAATTTCCTTGAGATTTTTCAATCCTTCAACATCATAAATATAAGCCAAGAGTCAATTATATTGAGGCTCTTCCCATTTTCATAACAAGGGAAGCCACCGTTTGGTTGGAGGAGTTGCCTCCTGAGTCTATTACCTCTTGGATTGAGCTCATGGAAGCATTTTTGGATAGGTTCTTCCCTCCCTCGAGGATGCTATAGTTGATGGATGACATTACCGATTTCTGACAACTTGCGGGAGAACAACTCCATAAAGCATGGTTGAGGTTTAAGAAAAAGGTTGCCATTTTCCCAAACCATGGGTTGCCTGAGGGGCTTTTACTTCAGAGCTTCTATCATTCATTGGATTCTATCAACTAGTCTGTGGCAAATAATTTTGCAGGGGGATCCATCATGGATCAGCCCTATGGAGTGGCCAAGGCACTTCTTGACAAAATGACTAAGACCAATCAAGCATGGCATACTAGAGAAGTGGAGGTATCTTCTAGTGGTATTGCCCCCAACCTTATACATGATGAGATAAGGAAAAAGGATAAGGCTAGAGATGAAACTCTTGCTAAGATGATGACCCATCTAGACTTGATGACGAAACATGTGATGGGAGCTGGTGCAAAGAATGTGAATGTTGTAGGTGCCCAAGGCCATACTCAATTTGATGATGCCACTTCACTACAAAGATATGAGGAGCAGTGTCAATACATGGTGGGCCAAGTGGGAGGTTCTCACTCTGGGTATCAAGGTGCTAATCAAGGTACTTGGCGCCCAAGGGATGAGAATTAAGGTTGGAGAAACCGTGATAATCAATGATGGGGGAGAGAAACGATCGATGGGGGAATAGAGATCAAAATCACAAAAGAGAGTGATATAACCGAAATTCTAATCCCTATGTACCTCCTCCAAAAGTGGAAGCATCACAAGGGCAACCTGGAGTGAGTGATATGGGAAATTCAAAGATTGAAGGCATGTTGTCTCGAGTGTTGAAAAAGGTAAAATCCACATATAGTGGGGTTAAAGAGTTATAAGGGGAGGTGTCTAACCTCACCCAAATGGTGAGTTCCCACTCAACATCGATCAAGCACCTTGAAGCCTAAATGAACCACTTGTCTTTACAAATGAACCCCTACATGAAAGGTGCACTCCCTAGTGACACTGTTCCTAATCAAAAGAAAGATGGCCATTATATGGAAATCGTGACTAGGAGTGGCAAGATGTTGTTTGATGTAGGCGTGAAGCCCAAAGATGTTTTTTCCCCAAGGGAAAATGATGATGATGAGTTGGAAGAGGAGTAAAAAAAAAACCCAAGTGTTGGTGATGGTGAAGAAGGGAAGGATGAGGGAGAAGTTGATATAACTCCCACGAATGATGTGAATGAATGAGGGCAAGAAGGTCCCCAATGACAAAGATCAAGGAGCAAGAGTTCCACCTCCATATTCAAAGCGGCTGACCAAGAAAAAGTAGGATAATTAATTTCGCAGGTTCATAGAGATATTCAACAAATTATCCATCAATATACTTCTTGTGGATGCCTTTCTTCAAATGCAGGGATATGCAAAATTTATGAAGGAAGTTTTGAAGAAAAAGAAGGCAGTTGATACAGGAATCGAGCAGGTGACCCATTATTGTGGTGTTGTGATGTCCAGCAACCTTGCTCTGAAATGTAAATATCTTGGGGCATTTATAATTTCCTACACAATTGGCTTGTGCATGTTCAATAAAGCTCTTTGTGACCTTGGTGCTAGTATTAATTTAATGTCTCTAGAGATTTACAAGAAATTAGGGTTGGGGAATCCCAAACATACATCCATGAGGCTTTTGATAAGGGATAGGTCGATTAAACGACCCGTTAGAGTGTTAATTGATGTCCTTGTGAGGGTGGACAAATTCATACTCCCAGTTGATTTTTTTGTGCTGTATTGTGAGATGGACATCGAGGTTCCAATTATCTTGGGGCTCCCACTACTAGAAACAGGAAAAGCTTTGATTGATGTGAAGCTTGGGGAGCTTAAGTTCCGAGTAGGTAGTGATGAGGTCACCTTCAATGTGTGTCCGCCTACCAAGCCACCGGATGAGTGTAAGGTCATAGCAGTGCTTGATGGTGAAGTAAAGCATGATGAATCATGTGATGATAAGAGTGAGGGGAGGATGACCTTCTGGATTGTTAAAAAATAATAAGGTATCTGTCGTGCCACGATGTTAACTAAGGTGCTTCTTGAGAGGCAACCCAAGTGTTTTTACTTTGGGTGTTTTGATGTTTTTGTTTTGAAGGATTGAGTGGATGTGCAAAAAATAGGATAAAAGAACAAGGCAGGAGCTGTGCTTGACCGGTGAATCGTCGGTCCACATGCGGGAAACGCCACTTGAACATGAGAAAAGGGATGAAAGCTGGGGACGAAGAGGGAAAATCATCGATTTGCAGGCGAAATGCTGGTGGCAAACCATGAACTGCTGGATGAAAAACCGATTTAAGCCAGATCACCTGGGAGTTGAAGCATAAATGGTGACCAGACCGGTGAAACGCAGGTGCTAACTCGCAACCTACCAATCAACCACTTCATACAGAGCAGTAAACTGAAGAGGGTGATGGTCACCTGTGTTAAAACGATGAAACACTGGTTCTCACCGGCGACTGCCAGTTAAACACAAATGAAGGTATGTAATACATTTAAAGTGTTGACCAATCCGTTGATCAACTCGACCCATAGATTTAAAAATCTTATCAAACCTTTCCAACTCACCAAAAACCCTTCTCTCCACCTTTTCATCTTCTCCATTAGACTTTTTAACATCCTAATACACCACATTTCCACCTTCCCACCATTAAACCCACCTCCTCACCTACCACTCATTTCCACTCCTCATCTCCTATAAATTCCCAATTCCTATTCTTCTTATTTCATCACTTTTCACTCATCTTTTCACTAAGCTTAAGCAATTGTCTTGTGGAAACTCCATTATTGGTCAACACCATGATTCTATCTCTCTTTGCTCTTTATTCTCAACCTCATTCGGTATGTGTGTTATACTTTGATTTTGTTTATTGCCAAGGATGTGAATACATTTGAGCATGTAAAATTAGAAGTTTTCCGACAAATTTTCCCTATTTCCTATTGTTGTGGTTGTTATTTAATTGCTTATTTCTCTTATTATGGGTTCGTTGGTGATTGAGTGATAAAACATTTATGATTGAGAGTGTGAGTGCACCTTGAGTCAAAATGTGATATGAGATGTGTGTTGGCAATATTAGTTGGGGATGAATTCTGAGTAGCCCCGTGTATGCTTATAAAGCATGATTTGCCCGATAATAGATCAGGTGACATCGTTCTTAAGGGCAAATCATCTTGTTGAAATTGTTTTGATTTGAATGTTAGAATGAGGTTATGTGAATATGAATGTGTATGGGTCAAGTGTGTTGAACTTTATGATTTGGAGGAAAATATGACAAGCAGCGTGTCCCCTGTGACTCGCCGACTAAAATGCAGGTGAGGAATTTTTGCACCAAGACACTGCCCAACACCTATAAGTCGACGGTGCTTCGCAAATCATGACCATTGAAATGCCAGTGTAGTTCCACTTACGTCCAATTTTTCGCTAAGCATCGGCGGCTTCTCAGGTTGCCACCAGTGTTTCGTCGGTGGTCCGCTGGTACTGCTAGTTTAATCTCTTAATTTGTTTATCCAATTTAATCTCTTCATTTGTTTATCCCTCAATCAATTAGCTAGAGTAGTGTTGATCTTTCTTTTTTATTATTAGACACCAAAATATACATAAAAGAATATTGTTAGGTGGCACTAATATGTCTTTGCAGATCATGTCTTCATACAGGCAACCAAGCAAAGGAAAGGCCCCGACAACATCTAAAAACAAGTGCAAGGGAAAAGCAAAGGCGACCCCAGCCCCCACCAAAACCAGAGAAGCCATTATCTTTTGCGTCCCCCACATGGAGAGGCACTATGCTATTTGTAAGGGGCGCTCTGTCACGATAGAGAACCACTATGACTTGGTGGGGCTATGACCAATATCATAACGCAATTTAACAACCGCCAATGGAATGTCTTTTGCCAATCTTCTGCCAGAATTCTACACTAGCCTAGTTCCCAAGTTTTATGTATCATACTGGGCTAGGTAGGAGACCATAACATGTCGTTACATTTTCTCAGCTGTAAATAATTGCATTACCTAAGGACAAGCAATAGTTCAAGTTTGGGGGTTTGATAAATTGGTAATTTACCAACTTATGAGGCTCTAAGACATGAGTTTTTCTTTAGTATTCAAGTCATTTAGGTGAATTTTATGCCATTTTTCTTGATATTTTTAGGTATTTAACTTGAGTAGAAGAAGCATGAAATTGAGTAAAAAGCATATTTGAGATCAGGACGATGCTCCATCGGAGGACACCGGCAAAACGCCGGCTGACTGTAGCTACTCACTATGTTGAAAAAGATCGTCTACCAGCGAAGCATGGATCACCACTAGCAAACCACTTGTGCTAATACCAGATTGCTCCTGAACTCACTAGACACCAGCTGCGATAGATTTGTGGATCGCGGACCAACACTGGCGAACCGCCAGTGACTCGCAAGTGATGGGCATCAGGAAAGGGCAAAAGCGTCCATCTCAGAAAAAGAAAAGCATTTTGTACCCTACTTTTCTACCTTTCTAGAAAAGAGAAGAACTGAACTTTCCATTTTCATATTGAATATTGAATAGAAAGTGTAGAAAAGTTTTGAGAATTGAATTGTAGAGAGAAAAGTCTTTATCTTCTTCTTTGAAAAGGTAGAAATGAAACTCCGTTGGACACCAGAACCTTGTGCTTGAATTTTCTTACTCATTTTCTTGAATGGATATTGAACTATTACTTAACGCAATATCTTATTCTACTTACATGAGTAGCTAAATTTCTTGCTAGGGGTGTGTTAATGATTGGGTCTGATTTGGATTGGGTATTGTTTTATTGATCTTAGATCTACTAAATTGGTATAATTCTAGTGTTTCCTCTGATTTTTAATCTAAATACTCATAGTTGCAAATGTGGGTTATATTTACTTACTCTAACTTTGCTTGAAAAAGAAATTTAGAATATTGGTGAAGAAACAGTAGTGTGTAATTCGGTGTTGATCATTTGGGGTTGGGCTAGAAATAGCCAACATCCATCGTCACACACCCATTGAGAATCAAAGCTAGAAATAGTTTAATTCTTACCCAAGTTGTTGTGGTTGTTGTAAAAAGGACTTTGGGATTTCAGAAAATTCGAGCTATAAGGCACCTAATTAGTTGAAAAATGTCGGGTGCCACATCATCCACAACTAATTATACTATTGAGTAATACTAGGAGCTGTTAGTAATTTCAATCCGATGATGGCCCTTCAATATCACACCCCTAGTATTCTTTTCTTTTGTATTTTCTACGCTTTGTCCCTATTTTCGTGTGTGAATTTATACTGCAATTGACAAGTTGTGATTCCACCAATCTTTACTTTATTGTTTTTGAGGAATTGATGCAAGTTACTTCAATTTAATAGACAACTCTTGTGTGATCAGCTACTATTCCCAATGGGATTCGACTCGGATACTCGTTGAGTATATTCGTTTTTCCAATGACCATTTGCAGTCCATCCTTGCGAAGAATGAATTTGGACATTATCAATCTCTTCTTAGTGACAAATTTTCATCTTATTTGAGCAAGAGGCAATGCCTTTTTTTTACAATTCAATTCTTTTCACTCAATCAATTCATTTATTCTTTTCATGATGTGGTGCTACCTTAAATTGAAGTTCACATCATTTTTTCAATTTTGCTTCTTGCGACCACCAAATTTAGGCTTTTGCCTCATCTTTCCCTTTTATATTCCCACACTTTTGGAACTTCAAACATCATTTTTGCATTTCATCCCACAATTAGCATTAGGAAGGATGGGTGCAAAAGAGGGATTACAGAAGGGGTCTTGGCCTTGTAACATGGTTTCCAAAATAAAGGCTTAAAGGCTCAATATTGGCTAACAAGGATTCATGTTCAAGGAGGTCATATGGGTAAAGTAGCTATCCAAAAGAAGTCCTAAAATCATCTTCCAAGTGTAACCACATCTAGGATTTCGCCTTGAGTCACACTTGGGACAGGTTCTAGACAATCATTCATGCAAGAAAATTAAACTGCAACCTCTCCCACAACGCATCATCATCCAAGGGTTTCACACCATTTTCATCACCACATCAAGAGTCACAAAATAAGATCACATGATAATCAAGAAGCCATTCAATGAATGTGTAATTTATGACAAAAGTGTACTCAACTTCTCAAATTCAAATGCCCCTTTCTTTCTCGAAATTCATTTTTTTTTTAACAGCCATGCCATTTAAGAAAATTTTTCTGGTGGTACCTCTCATAAGCCATTGTAACCATTGACTCAAAAGAACTTAAACTTGGCATTTTTCCTTAAGAAAGTCGCCTCTCAATCCATCAATGAAAAATGCCACCTGATTCGACAACTAAATAAAAGAAAAGAAAATCTCTCCTCGAGAAAGAACCATGGCATAAAGAAAACTCAAAGGAATTTATTCATTAACTACTATAAACAAAAGGCAATAATTGAAACTTGGGTCATGAAACATTTGGCAATCTGATAAAGACCCAATCATTGACATAAACAATTTACAAGCAATTTTTGTTTTTTCATTCATCATGAGCCCGACAAAGGCTCAACAACCAACTACATCACAAAACAAATTTTCAATTCAGCCCGGCAAAGGAAACAACCACACAACAATTTAAATTACCAACCATCCACAATATTAAGAATTTTGCCTAACAAGGGCAACAAAAATACCTAAACCAAGCCCGACAAGGGCACAAGAATTCAACAATAAGCATAACCATAAGAGAGAGACACTCATCCCATCCCCAACTAAAAACAGTACAATATCCTCAATATATGCATGAAATATAAATGAGTGTAAGAACTCCTTGATATGGTCACTCATCATCATTATCATCTTTGGCCGCAAAATCCAAATCGTGGCCACTATCTCCCAAATCCTCAACATCATCACCTAAGCTGTCAAATAAGTCATTTTTGGGGCCTCAGGCTGTAGATGAGGCAGCCATGGCTGCGTCAAGAATGCTCATATTAGGAACCTCTATTGGTGACCGATTTCTCAATTCGCTCACTTCAGCCCAGAGAGATGTGACAGCCCCCTCCACAACTTCCACTCAAGAGCACAACTTGCTCAAGCTATCATACACAAATTTCATGTCCTTTTTCACAGTCTTGGCAATTAGAGCAAGGAGACTTTTAGCCAATTTTTTGAGTTGGCTCTCATGGGAATGTGTCATCTTTGCAAGCTTATCAAGCTATCATATACAAATTTCATCTCCTTTTTCACAGTCTTGGCAATTAGAGTAAGGAAACTTTTAGCCAATTTTTGGAGTTGGCTCTCATGGGAATGTGTTATCTCTGCAAGCTTATGAAGGTCGCTTGGGCGAGAAAATGTGAGAGGGGATTAGGATGCTCTAACTAGTGCTTCTCCAAAAGCATGTATCTATACCTCAGGATGTGGCATGTTAAGATCGGGGGCAATCAGAGTTTCCTCTCTACCATCAAAAATAGACTCCTCGGGGACCTCAAAGGCTTGCACCCTCTTCTGCTTTCTCTAGGGAGCCTCTGCATCTCTCTTCCTATCAATAGTGATCACATCGGAAGTGGAGCTGGGGGATTCATCCGGGAATAGTGGCACTTATGCTCTAAGGCAAAGATGGGATATGAGCACGACATAGGGCATTAAAGTTCCAGCTTGCCTCGCTTTCCTTTCATTTGTGTCACCACTATTTTCCCAAAGCTTATGGGTACCCCAGTCACAATGCAAGCAATGATAATGGCTGCCTCCAAATTCGCCAATTGATCATTCTTTGAGGGAATGATGCAGCTACAAACAAAATCAAGCCACAACTTGTCCTCAAACATAATATCCTACCTGGAGATCTTACACCCATGAATGCCCTGAATGGCTGGCCACTGGCAATGATCAAAGCCATCTGGATAAACTGATTTTCCTTGTAGGCCACTCTTTCAGAGTACTCAATTACTGGGTCAATCTCATCAGTCCAAAATAATCCATTGATGACAGCTGGGGTGATATCAACCTCCACACACCTGATCTAGACTGAATGTAGGCATGAGAATTCATCAACTTTCCCTCTGTGCTTCATGGCCTCCTATCGTTCCTGATATGAAACATATAACTCACGCACCATGTTGGTGTAGTACTCTGGCAGCAAATTAGAAAATACATGCCATTGGCAGTGGTTGAACTGGGAAATGATGTTGAGAATTCACCCCTCAGCCCTACCAAATAGAACCTCTTCTCAATTGTGATAGAGCACTCTTCACAAATAGCATAGTGGCCCTTCCTGTCGGGCACATGACGTGCCCGATTCGCACGTCCGCAAATGTACGGGTCATGCAAGTAATATAGTGGCTCTTTTTAAGAACCGGAGTGTATCGCGGAGCACTGCCTCCGTGACACGGAGGCAACGTGAAAGCTCTCTGGAAAGTGCCTCCTGAAACCAAGCTGCCGAGGGTCACCGCGCTGGCCAACGTGGCACGCTGCTCATGCAGCGCGTTGCCATGCTGCTGTCGCGCAGCTGGCCTAGCGTGGCACGGCGCTGGCGAGCTGGTTCTCTACCTACTGCTGCCGTTTGCTGCCTTCTCTCGTGCGCTTGGCAAGGGCGTGGCACGGTGCTGGGCGCGGCACACGCACAGCGTGGCACGCTGCCTGGCGCGGCCAGCCTTGCCAAGGCATGCTCCTTGCCTACTTTCGCCACTTGCTTCCACTACATTCCTTCCTATCCACCAACTTGTGAATTAGTTCCTCAAAATCCTTGAAACCTACAAAACAAGGACTAATCATGTTGGTTAGCACATATTTTCACATTTATATAAAATCACATGAAAGTATGTAAAATAACTTAGATAAACACGACTATGTTAAGGTATAAAGCGTATCTCGGGCATGCTATATTGCCCGTGATCACAACCCCACACTTTAAAGCCTTGTTCGTCCTCGAACAACCTTTTACATATCATACATATGGAGACTCCCACATAACTAATTTGGCAAGATAATTTAAGCTACGGCTATACTGATTCCGTAAGATAACAAGCTAAAGATAGAGCATACACAATTTAATTATCGAGATGAAATACAACAATGCTAAGACTTCTTAACCTTAAGAATCGACTCTCAATCTTAGCAAACTAGTGCAAATCAACTAATTAAGAAATCCCACATGAATTATATCCTTCATTCAACATGTGCCCCTCACCGAAATAGAGTTACCCAATCACACGCAAAAATCATTTGTACATCATAACATGTGTGGGTAAATAAAGAGAATTACACTCACTCTCACAAAGAATTCACATGCATCATGTAATGACCCATAAGCTTGTCCTTAGTGTTTTATTCCACTAATTTAAGGATGTGTGAATGTAAGATCAAGTAGGACTTAATGGGTTTTAATGTAGGCTAAGGGGCAGGTAGATACTATTATGGCCAGTAATAGTGACTATCTTTCCTAAGCGCTTTTAATACATTACGCCCTCCTTACGAACTTCCCTTCCCTTACGTTACCTTTTTCTCCTTTCATCTTTCTTGTTCCTCTTATGTTCCCCCATTTCTTTAGGCACTTTTGACTTATTAGTAAGGAGTTCTATAAATAATTTTTCATTAATTTGTTTTCTACTCCTTAATAATAATCAACCATTTTCACACAAGTGCACCTTTGTCCTTTTCTCCAATTCTACAACTTGCTATTTTTCCTTTCTTTTCATTCTTCTCACTCCTTTACTCCGGTTTTTTTTTACTCAAGCGCTTAGGAGTTTTGGATCAAATTCAAGGTTAATGAAAGAAAAAGGATTGAGCTTATGTTGCAGCTGTCAAAGAATAGGCTCAAGGCTCAATGGGGCTAACAAGGATTAATCTTTCCAAGGTAGGTAAAATGAGGGATAAAAGTTTGGTTCATTCAAAGAAATGCCTACATCATCTCCTACAATTCACATCCTTCATTTCTTTTTATAAACACACCAGGCAAGTTCTAGACAATCCACAATAGCACAGAATACTCAAAAACCTTACACTCATGGCACATGCTCAAATCAAGACATATTCAGTAGACTCTTACTCAGCTAATCACAAGAGTTCAGATTAAGCTTCAATCATATTGAGTCAAATTCAAGAACCTAAGTGTCTCAAACAAAGTTATACACTTGCATGCTTCACACTGAACATACTTGCATCTTCCAATCACGCCTAGCACATAACAAGAACATCAAGCCATCAACTAGTTATGGTTTCAAAAACCCAACACCTACTGACTAATTTTTCCTCAAGACGGTCGTCATCCATCCATCGTCGGAAACAGTCCCTAACTATGACTAAAAACAGTATATACAGACAAAGGAAAGAAAAAAATAAAATGTTTATTCTTCGGTTCAAAGACCCCCCGTCGGAAAAGAACCGAAAAGAAAAACCAACGGGTGATGAAGTCATGCTTACTTCACAAAAATTTTCAAATTTGTTCAAGCATTAGCATTACATTCACCACAAACTTGTTAAGCACAAATTTTTTTTTGAAATTTCCCTTGAAATTTCCCTCACCCCACGCTTAAATAATGCTATGTCCTCATAGCATCAAATTAAAATTTAAGAAGGGTGAGAAATACTCCCTGAGGCCTTTAGCCTAGCAAATAGCATGCTTTTCTTCAGTTTTGCACAAGTGTGTGTCGACCCCACACTTTTTATCTTCCATGCTTTTTAGCTTCCTCCTCCACGGGTACTCAGACTTCCCCTTAATCTGTGCTTAACGTTCCACCAAAAACCAACACAAGATGAAAAATAACTAAAATCAACACAAATGCGAGAAATTAAAATGGTACCTGTGGTACCCTTGGGTTGCCTCCCAAGTAGCGCCTTATTTTACGTCGTGGCCCGACGTGGACTATCCTTTTCAGGACATCCTCATACCTGGGTTCTCTTTCGAGAACCATCTCCTTTTCTTTTGCAGTTTAGAGGAAACAACCTCCCCTCTGTTCCTCTCTTTATCCAACTTCTTCTCAATTTGAAGTCCTATATCAGACTCAGGCTGAACACTTGACCTTGCCTTTGGCCGTGCACCTGTGGAATCCTCCACCCCACACTCATCCTCTGCCAACACACTAACCTGACAAAGGTTAGTGTAGTGTGCAGATGGGTTCATTTCTTGGTAAACGCGGAAGGGTTCTTCTTCATCTTCGACCCTCATTTTCAGGGTCCCTTCTATCAGATCAATCACCGCTCCACCGGTGGCCAAGAATGATCGTCCCAAGATTAAGGGTACCTGGTCATCAACCTGAAAATCTAGAACAATAAAATCAGCAGGTATAATAAACTTACCTACTTTGATGAGGAGGTCCTCTATTATTCCATCAGGTGTCACTTGCGACTTATCAGCCAGCTGCAGCATCAACCTGTCGGCCTCAGTTCTCCCAACCCCAGGGTGTTGAATAAGGATAGGGGCATTAGATGAACTGCTGCCCCTAAGTCACGCAAAGCTCGTAGCACCTCAGCTTTACCAATTTGTATGGGGAGGGTAAAACTCCCTGGGTCTTTGAGCTTCTTTAGCATTTTGCTCAATACCCTGTGACTACACTTCTCAGTCAGTGCTACAGTATGGACATCCACCAATCTAACTTTGTTCGCCATCATGTCCTTCAAGTATTTAGCATACTTGGGCATTCCCTGCAAGACATCAATAAGAGGCAAATTTATGTGAAGTTCTTTGAAGCTCTCAAAGAACTTTTTGAAGCATTCCTCCTCCTAGCTCTTTCTGAATTTTTGAGGGAATGGTGGTGGTGGTCTTTGTACTGGCTGGAATGAAAGTTGCGGATTTTGTTGTCCAACACTCTGATTATCTCCCATGTTGATGGATGGTCCTGGTCTAACCAATTCCGGCTGCACCCCCTTTCTCAGCTCTTTTGCCACTGCATCAGCTAATTGCTTACCGCTTCTCAGACTGATGGCATTGATCTGCCGGGGGTTAGGATATGTGTCGCTTGGTAATCCCCCTCGTGATCTCATGTTTTGAGCAGCTGCTATCTGACCCACTTGTTTTTCAAGATTTCGGGTGGCTACTTACTGATTTATTAAGTCTGTTGCCATCCTCGCCTGATTTTCCACTAACTGAGTCTGGGTCTCCATGATTTTCTGTAGTGTTTCCTCAATGCTGCTACTCAATTGCCCATCATTCTGCCTATTCTGCTGATACTGCTGTTGTTGAGGTTGCATAGAATTCTGCTTTTGGTTTCCACCCCAAGAAAAATTCGGGTGGCCCTGCCAATTTCTGTTGTAACTGGTTTCAAAATTCTGATTGTTACGCTGCACATTACTAACAAAATTAACTGACTCCGGATTGGCTCCACAAGATTCTGCATGGTGCCCATTATTACCACAAATTTCACACCAACTCAGAGCTTGCTGAACTGCATTAACCTGGCCCTGGTGTTGGTTCATACTCAGTTTATTGAACTAAGTCATCATCTGATGTTGGAACGCAGCTAACTGTGCTGCCAAGGCATTCAAACCATCTACTTCTATCAACCCCGATCTATTTCCTGCCCCCCCTCGATGACTCGCTCTGCCACTCTGGATTTCCTTGTGCAATTCTGTTCAACAAAGTGTACAACTCATCATATGTTTTATCCAAGGCTTGCCCACCCGATGCAGAGTCTAGTAATATTTTTGTGTGTGGGTCTAGACTTTCTACAAAGGTGTGAGCCAGAACTTCATTTGATTGCTGGTGATGGGGGCAATCTCTCAACAATGACTTGAATCTTTCCCAAGCCATATATAAGTTCTCATCAGGCCTCTGCTTGAAGCTGAGTATTTCACTTCTCAACCTTGCAGTTTTGCCTGAAGGGAAGAATCTGATAAGGAACTTCTTAGCCAAGTCATTCCACGAAGTTATGGAGTTCGGTGGCTCAGCCTTCAGCCACTTTTTCGCCTCTCCCAACAGTGAACACCGTTCAGTGAATGTCACCCCCAAACTCAGTTAAATAGATTTTCGTCACATTCATGACTCACTCACTCATTTCACATTATAATTTTATTCTCTCAAGCAATACAACAAATATAAAAATGATGAATTACCCTTAAGAACGACGTCACTCTATCTATAATTGGGCAAATCGTGCATTCTGAGCATATGGGGCTAGTCAGACTTCACCCCTAACTATTATATCTAGCACACCATAAATAGAGCATTTTACCACAGATGATTCCCACATCAATATTAAGCATTTTATCACCACCCCTAATATACCCCCAAATTGAGAAATATTCAATCAATGAAAAAACATAAAAAATGGGTAATAGGGAACAAGAGTACTGAAAATGTCATATGAACCATGATTCACATTCTCAATTAATCAGCAAGACTAAAGCAATGTAAAAGCTCATGGACACATACCAATTTGAATATTTGAACAGAAGTGCAAAAGTTAAAGCTTTTGAGCTTGCCCAACAGTGGTGGTGCAAAGAGGGAAAGTTTATATTGCTAAGAGAGATTTTGAGTAAGTAGAAGTGAGAGCAAAAGAATGAGGATGGGGGTTTATATAGTTTGAAGAGGGGGAATGAGATTGTGTAGTGGAAAGGTGGATGTTAATGGTGGGTTTCAATGGAGGGAAGGTGTAATGCCCCGGAAACTCAAGGACTAGATCCAGAACTTACATCAAAAAATCTGAAAATCTGCAGAAATTATCACAGAATGACTCACCTAAAGGGTCATTGAGAGATCTAATGACTCGTTAGGTCAGTTGTGCGAAGAAGGACTGAGATAGGATAAGTGAGAGGCAGTGTACCCAACGAAAGACCTCATGAGTCATGGTCAGTCACCATTACCCGTTAGGTCATTCGTGAGCAGGTCGTGCCATGAATTAAATTATTGGGCAGTGTACTAGACGAATGGTGACCATGAGTCATGGTTACTAGTAATGACTCATTAAGTCCCTCGTTACCAGTCCTAGTCAATTGTTAGGCAGTGATCTTAATGAGTGTCACCACGAGTCGTGGTCACTGACCACGATCCGTTAGGTCACCCGTTAAGGCCACCTGACAGTTTTTCCCTGCGACTTTCTAAGGGATATTTAGTAACTTCCTATTCTCCTAAGCTTTAGACTATGTCATTTTGGACATAGTTTCAAACTTATTAGATGGTTTGGATGGTTCCTCCCCTCATTCCCACATTTAATCTTAGAAAGTTCATCAAAGAGTCCCTCAAGAAGACTCTCAAGCAAGCTTAGAGTTGTGCTCCATTGCAGCAATTCAAGCCTTCTTCTTCGGGAGATTTTTAGTCAAGTATGTGGGAATTCAACAAGGGAATTATCCTTCTTTTCTGTCCCCCAAAACCCTCTCATCATTTCTCTATCAGTTTTAGTCCAGAGCTTTCAAATACGAGGAGATTACATGTTGTTTTTCATAAATTTCACATAGAATGATATCCTTGCTTATTATTGATACGATCTCCATCAATTTTTACCTTAATTGTTGATATTCTTGCCAAAAAGAATCTAAGTACTAGTCTTTTGAGTAAAGACTATTTGTATACTATATTTCGTCTAGTTGTGAAGTGTGATTTTGGCTAAATTTTCTAGTATTTCTTATTGCTTAAATGTTGAGTAAGTACTCCATTGATGAGAATGATTTTAGCCTTTTCGGATAAGATTCCTTTAATTCTTGAAATTTTTCTATATTATGGAATTCCCGTGTTGTTGGAATGAGTTGGGTTCTCTATTAGCTGCTTAGTAGTTCAGTTCAGTTAGAACGTAGAACCTCTTCAGAACTATTCAGTACTTATCAACTGATCAGTTTGACTTACGTCTTTTCCTGAGGTGTCAGTGATGTCTCCCAGTTATCAGAATCAGACTCAAAATCCAGTTTATTGGTCTATTAGGCGGTCATGAAATTATTGATATATAGCTCTAACCAGCCCTAGAACCCAGTTCAGTTTACAGATTGTTCTTAGACAGTTACGATGCCTCATGATAAGCAGCTCTGACTAGTCTAGAACTTAGTTTTAGAATCTTGTCCGATGAGACTCTCAGGGTACTTTCAATTATATGTCCTTGACTAGTCTTGGACCCCAGTATTGAGCTATCAGCCTAGTATTTCAGTTTAGGTTTTCAAGTGGGATTAGGACTTAGCACCGAGTGGGCCGGGGTTCCAGTGCACTCAGGTTCCCAGAAGTACGTTGCCAGCGTAGGTTACAGTTTTACTTGGCCTGATTGGCCCCATACATTTGTGATCACCTATTTCATGCCTTTATACCTTGGAAAGGTATATTAGGTCCTACCAGTGGGGGTGTATACATCAGACTCCACGTGTAGCTCACGTGGTTATATGTCGGTTATAGATCTCCCAATAGTCGGTCCAGTCTAGTATAGTATTTCAGACTCAGAACTATCAGACTTAGGGCATGTCTTTGATCATCAGACAGGATCATCTTGACCATTTTAGTTACATCAGTAGTTCAGTTCAGCTTACCTGTTCGTCATTGCATGCCATTTTAGTTCAGACTTTATATTTCAGTTATGCTGTCTCCCACTTATTCAGTACATTCAAAGTGCTGACACATACTTTTATGCTATATCATTTCATGATACAGCTGCAGGTTCCCAGACTCATCAGTGCTAGTCGCCATTCAGATCCTCCCCAGCTGCAGTTGAAGTGTGAGTCCTCATCATTCGAGGGCCTTATTTCATTTTCTTACAGTTAGATTATAGTTTTTATTTAGACTTACACTTAACTAGGGAATCGTCCCAGTAACTCATCAGTTAAAGGGCTTTCAGAGTATAGATGTTTAGATTTCGTGTTTTAAGTTTTATCTTAAATTTCATAAAAATGTTTTTATGTTATTACTTAGAAATTTCTGTTGTGCATGTTTTACTCCGAATACCAATGTATGATTGACAAGGGGTTGACTTGGGATCACTTTTGGCTTCAGGTACCGTGTTACGTACAGGATATAGGCTCGAGGCGTGACAGAAGGTGGGAAGGTGAAAAGGGTGTAGTTAGGTCAAAAGGTGGATAAAAAGAATATTAGAAAGGTAAAAATGGTATTCTGGCCGGTTTTATGCTTTTTACAATGTTCCAAGTTGGGTTGGTCAACAGGTCAATCAAGATTCAAAAATAAACTTACTTACCTTTACCAATGCTAGACCTACAACCGCCAGTTCAAATGCCAGTGATCTGCCCTTGAGCCTAATTCACTATGTTCAAGTTGCGCTTAATCGACGATTCACAGGTCTTTACTCGTGTATTCCTTGTGAGTCACAACTCACCTTTAGAGTTTTTCATGACCCAAACATAGGCCTAGATCGAGACACAGAACAAGGAGCCCCGACAGACTCCAAGTCGACCCATGGCATGAACATACATCTAACTCAATCAATAAAGGCAGAAGAATTAACATAATAGTTATAGCAGAAGTCTAAGCACTACATAACATCAAAATCGGAATTCACATCATACATGACAAGCTGATTAATACGTACAGTCTGAAAGCCTCTAACATATCTAATGGGTTGATGTGACAACACCCCTACTAACCCGACAAGTCTAACATCGAAGAAAGACATAACAACCATGAATACTGAATGTCCTCGGAGGATGAGGACTCACCGATGCTAGTTGGACAGGTTTGAGTGGGATAGCAGGGGTTAAGGATGCTATTGAGAAAGATCCCTCGGACTTGTATCATGAGACGATACAACATAGAGTATGCGGTCAGTACGTGGAATGTACCGAGTATGCAAGGTAAGTAAAACAGACATTTAAAATACATAAAAGTTCATAAGAGTAGGACAACATGGTCATAACATAAATATCATAATGCAACATAAGGCTCAAGGTTTTTGAAAACATTTGTAAAACATTTATAATCATACGCACGAGAGAAAAGCTTTATTAAACATGATTTGATCCAAAGTATATAATCATAATCATATATAAATCATGAGGAACAGTAGAAGATTCTTATAATCAACATACCCCATATGAGCATACATGGAGCCCAGCATGTAAACCCCTAGCTAGAAGGGTGTTCGTACCTTTCCAAGGGTAGAACCATAAAAAAAGTGTGATATCACTCATGAAAGGCCCATTTGGGCAAAGGGGACAGTCACAGGGAAGGTCCCATCGTGACCTACGGTGGCGCGTACTTCTAATACTCTGGGCAAAACCTGAGTCCCGAACCTACTCGGTGTTAAATACTACTCCCAAAACATATATAGTGATCATACGATAATATACATGAAATTCATGGACTAATTATATCATGATAATCATAAGCATGTTTGAAAATATGTGAAGTAGCCATGAAATAAGGCCTGTGAATCATTCTGAGTCATAAATCATAAATCATGAGGTTCATGCATACTTGTAAAACATGTATATACTTGATATTCATAAATTCATGATGAGCATTTGAGAGAAATCATATCATAAGTCATAAATCATAACGGTTTAATGAACATCAACATCAAAGTAGAATCATAACTTGAACTTCCATAAAACATGCATAATTGGGCATAGTTTTGTAGAGATTTAAATCCATAAGTTTTTAATTAAAATAGTTGTAAAATGTTCCCATGACTTGTAAAACGTGAATTTATACATGAGAGAAATCAACCCATAGATAGATCATAAGGATTTCGTAAATTGGGATAAAACCCCATAGAATTATCAATAGAATTTCATGAATTAGAGAGAGATTGGGCATGGGTGTGAACAAATTCACCCATCGATAACCATACATACTTGAAGGGATATGATTCTCACACTTCCTTGATAGCCTCAAAGAGAATTGGAGAAATTCTCCAAGCTTGATCTCTAAGGAAGAGCTCTAATTTGTATGCATGGAATGGTAAGGCTTAGAATAGATTTAACACTCTTAGGAGTTGTTGGTTAGGGGTTAGAGTTATGCAGGTATTAGTTATGCATGTTTTAGTTATTCATGTATTAGTTATGTAGGTATTATTTATGTAAGTATTAGTTATGTAGGTATTATTTATGTAGGATTTAGTTATTGAAATTATAATACATGAATTACTAATTATTAAATATTTAATTCATAATAAATTAATATATATTATTCACAAATAAATAAGTAAACAATTAATATAATTTTTTTTCACAAAAATACTATAATTTTTTTCTCTTAAAGATCATTTAATTCTTGGTAGAGATCGTTCGCCATGCTGTATGCAGTCTTCCCATAGACCAATGACAATAGGAGTGATATCACTAATTTTCAATGAAGTCTTTTTTTTTAATAAAAGGGTGGGGTTTACAGCCCTTTACTGAACAAACAAAGAGAATGCAAATAAGTCCATAAAGTACAGATAAAAGTATAAAATTTTATTATATAATTGAATATATATATATATTTTTAAAATAAAATTACTCACATACCGTAGTTAGTCAATAATTTTTTTTAATTTAAAAATTTTGTACTCACATACCGAATTAAAAAAGATTTTAAAAGTAAATTGATAGGGGTAAATGTGTAATTTTATTTTAATCCATATATAACTAATACCACATAACTTATTCTATCATCTACCCCGCATAAAATTATACATAGATTTTCTCATAAGTTATGTGAGTATTAATTATGTAGAATTACTAAAACACAACCAAACACCGTATAAAATCAATACATAAATAATTTTTATACAATATTTGAGAACCTATCAACCAAATATTGTATAAAATTAATACATGTATAGCTTTTATCCTATTTAAAAACCAAACATGGTAAAAAATTAATACATGAATAATCAAGTTATTCATGTATTAATTTGGGCCTTATCCAGTAACCATACGACCCCTTAAAACTCTACTAACTGAGCTTAAAACGACAAAGTTTAGGAATTAGGAGCTTAGAAATTATGAAAATGCGCTTATTCGTTCAACAAAAAATCTCATACTGCCTGAAACGATGAGTCATTTGACGAGTCGTTAGGGAAATGACGGGTTGTTTGATAACTCGTTAGGCAAACGACGAGTCATTTGCTTAATCCCTATAGTACACTGGAATTTTCCACTGCCGCTCAAACCACGGGTCACTTAACGACTCATTAGGAAGTCGTTTGCTTAATCCGTGAAGTACACTCCCACTGCTGCTCAAACCACGGGTTACTTAACGACTCATTAGCTGACTCGTTAGGGGATATTCCTATCTTTACAAATGATGGGTGATTTGCCGACTTATTAGCAAAACGATGAGTAACTTAATGACTCGTTAGGCAAATGACGAGTCGTTTGCTAACTCGTTAGGGGATATTCTGATCTTTACAAAGGATGGGTGATTTGCTGACTCGTTAGAAAAAAGATGAGTCACTTAGCAACTTGTTAGGTATACGACGGGTGATTTTATGACTTGTTCTGAGCCCTAGTGCAAAAAATCCTATTTTCTCTGTTTCAACTCCTGGGTTTGATCTTAGGATTTTCGGGGCATTACAGGTTTTCAGAATTTCTCTAGGTGCACTAGTTCAAACTCGCATTAGACCCACCACATGCGGAATACCACCAGCGTTTCACTGGTCGAATGCCTACTTCAACTATTTCTTACCCATCTTCTGCTTTCTCTTGCGATAGGGCGGCGCCTCACGCCTGGGCACCGGTGTTTTGCTGATGTCGCACAGTGACTACCCTGTTTTTCCTTTTCCTTGTTTTTTCATCCAATCTATATACAAAACCAAAATCAATAAAAAATCAAAGTTCCCAAAGTAAGAACACTTGGATTGCCTCCCAAGAAGCGCCTTATTAGCATCGTGGCATGATGGATACCAAATCACTTCTCAAAAATCTGGAGGATCATCCTCTGAACCGACTTCATCGACCCAACCTTCATCTTATACTGCTTCATCATTCAAAAACCCTATCACTTTGAATTCATCTAGGGGCTCAGTTGTATGAAAAACTTTGAAGGTGACTTCCTCACCTCTCACTCAATATTTTTTCTCACCAAGCTCCATATGTACCAAAGCTCTGCCCGTGGAAAGTAATGGTCTCCCCAAGATATAAGTGCTTCAACATCCATATCAAATCAAGCATGACAAAGTCAGCTGGGAGGATGAACTTGTCGACCTGAACCAGGACATCCTCCAATACACCGACCAATTTCTATATGGATCTATCAGCCATCAATAGCCTCATTGGGGTAGGTTTGGGGCTCCCCAACTCCAACTTCTTGAAAATAGTAAGAGGCATCAAGTTATGCTTGCCATCACATAGGGCCTTTTTGAACACACACAACCCAATGGTGTAGGGAATAGTAAAGGGTCACGGGTCCTCTCTTTTGGGAGCGAGGTTACTTGCCATCATGTCACTACAATGGTGTGTCACCTCCTCTACACTAGCATCTGCAAATCCTCTTTTTCTTCAACAAATCTATCATAAACTTGACATAACCGGGAATTTGAAGCAAAGCATCCACTAGATGTATATTGATGGAAAATTTACTAAACATCTCTATGAATTTTTGGAACTTATTGTCCTCTTTTTTCTTGGCTAACCTCTGATGATATGGAGGAGGAATCCTAGGCTCTTGGCCTATGTCGGGTAAAGCCTGTTTGCTCGTTTCCTCTTCAACAACATCATTCACCGGAGTTACATCAAATTTTCCCTCATCCAGCTCTTCTTCATCATTCAAAACCTTTGGTGCATTTGGTACTGCATCCTTTACTTTATCAGTACTTGTTTTTGGGTCAACAATATCTTTGGGCTTCACACCCATATCTTCCAACACTTTTCCACTTCTAGTAACAATTTCCATATAATGGCCATCCTTCTTCGGGTTGGGTAAGATGTCACTAGGAAGTGTCCCCTTCATTTGGGATTCATTTGGAAAGACAAATGATTCATTTGCACTTCCAAGTTCTTAATCGACACTGAGTGGGAGCTCACTGTTTGGACGAGGTTCGACACTTACCCTTTCAATTCCTTGACTCCACTATCAGTGGCTTCCACTTTCTTGAGTACTCGAACAAGCATCTCCTCAATCTTGGAGCTTCCCACATCACTCACACTAGGTTGTATTTGGGGATTGTCAGCCTTTGGAGGGGGAACATATGGGTTTGAACTGTGATTGTAATGTTTCCCATCACGATTTTGATTACCCATATTTCATTGCGATCAAACCAACCCTGGTTGTATCAGTTCCTCCAACCTTGATTTTCCTCCCTTGGTCACCAAGAGCCTTGATTGGCACCTTGGTACCCCGGGCGAGACCCCCAATTTGATTTGCCATGAATTGGCACTCCTCTTCATACTTGGGTGGAGAGGCTTCTCCTTCATATGGCATTGGACCTTGAGTCCCCACGACATTAACGCTCTTAGAGCCACTCCCCGTAACATGCTTCATCATCAACTCAAGGTGGGTCATCATTTTTTCCAAAGGCTCATCTTTCTCCTCATCCCTTCTTATCTCAACAGTCACAAAACTTGAACCCATACCATTCATAGGTACTTGAGTTTCCCTCTTGTGCCAAGCCAGGTTCATTTAGTCATCCAATCCAACAAAGCACTATCTATTCCATAGGGTTGGTCTATGAGAGATCCACCCGCCAAATTATTTGCCACGGACTTGTTAATGGAGTCTAGGGAATGATAAAAACTTAAAAGGGAACTCCATCTGGAAGCCCGTGGTTGGGACATAGGGCCACTTTCTTGTTAAACCTCAACCAAGCCTCATATAAAGGTTCTACCGGTGTTTTCCTGAAATTGGTGATATTATCTCTTAGCTACAACATCCTCAAAGGAGGGAGAAACCTATCCAAGAAGGCTTCGGTTAATTCTTTCCATGAAGTTATACACTGATAACACTTAAATCATACTCCTATAAATGTATGATGTGGACATTGTCAATATATAACCCAACAAAGGTTGGGGTCGATCCTATAGAGAATATAATCAAGATATAGAATAACACCAATATTTAGGCTTTTAAGTTTCTTATATCCTAGAGAAGGCTTTTTTCTAAAAAAATCTAACAATGTTGAGAATTGACTATTGATTATCAAGTTTATGTGAATAACTAGAGTAAGTGTTCCCCATGGATTCATAACTACTTCGGGGCTTTACACTTGAGATCTATCCCAATGCTTACTTGAAGAACTGATAAATAGAGTTCATCGAAACGACTGATTTGTCTCTATTGGATGACTATACTCAATCACCGGATTAGGTCTCACGAGTGATTTTATTTCAAAAGTTATCAATTTATTCCAAATTAACTATCCTGCGACTGCAGCTCAAGTCATATAAGACTTTATTGTAATTCTGTTTTCCTAATATCTACTTCTCTAGATTCAAGAAAGTAAAGAATTTGGGCAAGTCTTAACGTTGCGCTCCATTAAAAAACATAGAGATAAATAGAATACAATACAAGCATTTAGCATTGGTTTAGAATCATTTTGTGCAAACCTAGTTTGTTAATGCACCATGGTTTCCACAATCCTAGTTGTGGAGGTTTTAGCTTCTCATGGTTGTAAGAGAATTATAAGCATTCATAGACAAATACATAATTTAGAACTTACAAAGATGATCGTAGGAAAACCCACTTAGTTATTGCAAGAATTAAGAAAGAACACTTCAAGAACAATGAGAAAATCAATTCAAGAAAGTCTCCCAAAATTCTTGTCAATAATCCCCAAAACATGAATAGAAAATCAACAACTATTATTTTTCTCCAAATATGACTCTCGCTTATCAAAAATAGACCAAAAAGTATTTATACAAATATTTAAAACCCTTTCCTAAGTAAATAGGGAAAACTACTGAACTATCACCGACTTCACTTATGACCCGTAATTGGATTATATGGGTCGTACCTTTACTCGTACAATACTTGGTAACTTCTGATTTTGGCTAAGTGTTGGAAGCTAGTATGACTCGTACCATGAGCCTATGAGTCATATCGTCTTGTCTTGGTTTGATCCTGAGATTTCTGGCATTCTCCAAATATTTTCATGGGTGGCTTGGTATGACTTTTACCTGCGTCCTACACCTTGTGGCTTCCAGTCATACATTGAGATCTACCATTCTTCAATTCTTCTGAAGTTTACCACAGCTCCTTGGTACAGGTCTTAGGTAGATATCATGATTTGTGGTTACTACCCATACCTAGAGACTTGTCTTATGCAGTATCTTCTGAACTTTTTATACTATTACTATGGTACGACTCCTACTAGGATGGTATGGCTCGTACCATAAGTCATACTTTGTCTCAAACAAATGTTATAGACTTTTTCACGACTCTCAGTACAGCTCAACCCAGGATGTTACAGTTCGTATTGAGGTCCGTACTTAGCCCTTTTTCTACATTTTGTCCTTCTTTTGCGCATTTCAACTCCAACATCTATCTTCCCTGAAAACTAAGTAAAAGTGCATCATATCTATATTAATAGACCTAAGTCTATGCTTATTTCCTTAATTTTAAGTGTCAAAAGTGTTGCAAACCCACAACACATCAACACCCTCAATTTAAGACTTTTGCATGTCCCCAGGCAAAGAAAACAAAACTAAAAATGATGCTTAACTAGAAAATAAACTTAGAATACCTACGACCAACACAACAAAATTTGCACTATAAACCATTAACAACTATTGACCCTTTTTTCATTCAAATCAAGTCTATTTACACAGATAATTGGAAAAATGCAACACAAACCATGTACTCTCACCATAAATGAAGTCCCCAATACTCACAAATATATAAAAATATGAAACTTGGGACTAAACAAGAAAGACGCTCACCCTCACAAAGAAGTTCCAAATACTGCACATTAGATACCATAGGCTTGCCCTTATTTTCTTTACATTGGCTTTTTAGACGGTTAAACAATGATTAGTCTAGGACTTTTCTCGGCTTGTAGTGCAGGCTTCGAGCTGGGTAAGGTAGATATGGATTTTAGTGACTAACCCTCCTTGGCACTACACAACTTTTCTCCACTTTTCACTTTTTACCCCATTTTCAACTTTGTCCTCCCTTTTTCTCTGCTTAAATGCATGTTTGTTGCAGTGTGTTTTTCTCATCTTTTTCAGCTCCTTTTCTTTTCTTTTCATTTTTGCTTTTTCGGCTCTTTTTTGTTTCTTTTCAAACCACACCTCACTCTTCTTTGACTTTTTTCCTCTTTCTTCTCCACCGTCACACAGTTTACGCACCCCTATTACTACCATTCTAAACTTAGGCAGTTTGCCTGAGTTGAGTTTTACAATGTGCAAGGATGGACCAGTGCCAAACAAGTTCATTATAAACTTGGTCAAGGTGAATAGGTAATCAAAGAAAATAGGTCAACTTTTAGGCTCAAATATGAGATCAAGGGAATCATTTCATTTGATAGGGAAATTTAAGCTAAAGTGGGCTATGAAGAAAATAGCCAATAATCCTTTCCTAACCAACTATCCTAAAACCTATGTAAAGACCAACTAGGCAAGTTCTAGATCTTTCATGCAATACTGAACTGAGTATGAATTCTGACTCACTCATGGTACAAGTTTCCATTGATTCTACCTGTCCAGTTCAAGCACGGCTAAACTACAACTACACATGCTAATAATATAAATTCCCATACAAAGATCCACAGAAGTCATACTTTCATAGTCAACATACACAACTAACATAAAATATTTTGAGATAGGGTCATTTTTAAAATAACATCCAAACTAGTGCATTTATTGGATGTAAAGTAATCCTAAGCTACTTCTAATTACATAAATAACCAAAATAACATAAATATTCCGATTCTACGAGATAACATGTCTGAGGGAAAAGAAACTGTCACGACCCGAACATAGGTCCGGATCGAGACACGGGATAAAAAACCCTGAGAGGCTACAAGTCTACCCATGGCATGAATATAACATCTAATGCATTCAAATAGAATAGAAAATCAACATGAATAAAATAGCGAAAGTCTAAACATAACATAACATAATATCTGAATCCATAAATAAGTCTAAAGCTGGACACAAACTATGTCCGAAAAGTCTCTAATACTGACAAGTTGATAGGGACAAGACCCCAACTAATTCATTATAGTCTGAAAACTAAAAGTATGAAAAATATCTGAACAAAAAGGCCCTCGAAATATGAGGACTCTCCAACTCTGATTGGGAAGTACTAATGCTGTGAATCTGGCTAACGGCGGGACTGAGTCTGGATATTGAATCCTATATCATAAAATGATACAACATAGAGTATGCAGTCAGTACGTGGAATGAATCGAGTATGCAAGGTAAGTAAAACAGCTAAGTAAGTAAAATCATTAAACACACATAGTATAAAACATAATCAAGACAACATTTTGAGAACAGGGCTTGCATTCTATTTTCTGAAATCATGACCTGATCATAACTGAATATCGTAACTAAATTGAATGACCTAAAGTTAAAAACTGATAATCATAAGTAAAAATGAACATTGGATCAAACCTGATGAAACATAATATCATGACTGATGAAAATGCATAACTGAAATCATGAGGAATAATGGGAGACTCATCATATAACCAACATTACCATGATAAAGCTTATGGTTCCAAATATCATACTCAAGTGGACAGAGCCATCCAAAACTTTGCCAGGGCTAAGAACGATGCCATGTTATCGATATCAAGCTCAAGACCCCTTAGGGAAGGGGAAGCTTATGAGGGAGATCCAAAATAATCAGAATCCCACTTTGTGCTAGACATTACTCCCAAGAACATGCACATGATCTCCATCGTTTGTGTTAGCTAGACGAGTTTACCGGAACTGTGTAGTATTGGTATGTGATAGATCAACCTTAGCTGATCTAGTTGAGCTTGAAATGGTTGATTTTGATGTCATTATGGGTATGGATTGGTTGGCAGAATGTTATGCTAATGTTGATGGTAGAGCCAAGGTTGTCAGATTCCATTTTCCTGGCGAGCCAGTCCGGGAATTTCAAGGTAATGCCGCTACACCTAAAGGTAAGTTTATTTCTTACCTTAAGGCTCAGAAGTTGATCTCCAAAGTCTATATTTACCACTTGGTTCGGGTAAGAAACTTGGAATGAGCCTGGGACTCTCCACTCATTTCCTATTGTAAATGAGTTTTCCGAAGTCGTTCTAGAGGATTTGTCTGGAAGTCCTCCTGAAAGGAAGATAGATTTTGCTATTGATCTACTTCCAGGTACTCAGTCTACATCATTCCCTCCATACAGAATGGCTCCAGCAAAGCTAAGGGAATTGAAGGAGCAGTTGAGAGATTTGTGCAAGAAGGGATTCATTCGACCTAGTATATCGCCTTTGGGTGCACTAGTGCTCTTTTTGCTAAAGAAAGATGGGTCATTAAGAATGTGTATTGACTACAAATAGCTGAATAAGGTTATGATTAAGAACAAGTACCCACTTACCAGGATTGGTGACCTATTTTATTAGTTACAGGGTTCCAGATGCTTCTCAAAGATTGATTTGAGATCCAGGTACCATCAGTTATGGGTTGGGGAAGTTGATATCCCTAAGACTTCCTTTAGAACCAGATATGGCCATTATGAGTTCTTAGTGATGTCATTTGGGCATACTAATGCTCCAGCAGCTTTTATGGATTTGATGTATAGGGTGTTTAGGCCCTTACTTATTCATTCGTGATTGTCTTTATCGATGATAGCTTAATTAATTCACGATCAGAGGCTGAGCATGTAGATCACCTGAGAGCTATGTTACAGACTCTCTTGGAGCACAAGTTGTATGCTAAATTTACTAAGTGTGAATTTTGGCTAACATTTGTGGTTTTCCTTGGTCATTTAACTACAACTGAAGGTATTAGAGAGGATAGTTAGAAGATAGAGGCAGTAAAGAGTTGGCCCAGACCCTTCAACCCTACAGAGGTTCGTAGTTTTCTGGGATTAGCAAGTTACAATCGTAGATTTGTAAAAGGTTTCTTTACTATCTCCATGACATTTAGAAAGTTGACTAATAAAGAAACTAAGCTTAGTGGTTAGAGGCGTGTGAGCACAGTTTTCAAGAGTTGAAAGATAGGTTGACCTCAACACCTCTCTTGACTCTTCCAGAAGGTACAGAGGGTTATGTGGTTTATTGTGATGCCTCCAGGATCAACTTAGGATGTGTTTTGATGCAACACGGCAAAGTCATTTCCTATGCTTCGAGGAAGCTGAGGAAGCACGAGCAGAATTACCCTACATATGATCTAGAATTGGCAGCAGTGGTGTCACCACCTGTATGGGCTACATGTTGATATTTTTAAAGATCATAAGAGCCTTCAGTTTCTATTCCAGTAGAAGGAGTTGAATTTATGCCAGAGAAGATGGTTAAAATTGATGAAAGATTATGATGTTAGCATCTTATATCACCCAAGCAAGGAAAATGTTGTAGCTGATGCGCTAAGTCGCAAGTCTATGGGTAGCTTGAGTCATATTCTGGTTGATAGGATTGAAATGGCAAAGACTCTACATCAGTTGGATGACTTAAAGATTTAGTTACTGGATGCCGAAGATAGGGATGTTATTTTCCATAACGCAGCAGGATTGTCCTTAGCAGTTGAAGTTAAGCAACGACAATATGATGATTCAGAGTTAGTCTTATTGAGAGATAATATACTGCAGCAGAAGCATAGCCTATTTGATTGTGGACTTATGGATTTCTTAGATACTAGGGTCATCTATGTGTACCTAATGTGGGTGGGCTACAGGAACAAAATATGAATAAAACTCATTACCCTCGATATTTAGTACACCCAGGTGCCACGAAGATGTATCGTGACCTAAGGCAGCTACTTTGGTGGAATGGAATGAAAAAGGACATCAATGGTCTTATGAATAGTGTCCCAATTGCCAGCAGGTGAAGGTCAACCACTAAAGGCCTGGAGGTCTAGTGCAGGATATAGAAATTTCAGCCTGGAAATGGGAGGTGATTAAAATGGATTTTATTACAGGATTGCCTCGAATGACAAGTAAGCATGATTCTATCTGGGTAATAGTAGACAAATTGACTAAATCAACTCACTTTTTACCAGCCAGGACAACTTATGCCACAGAGGATTATGCCAGGTTGTATATATGGGAAATAGTTTGCCTACATGGCGTCCCCTTATCCATTATTTCTTATAGAGGTGTGCAACTCACATCAAACTTCTAGAAGTCTTTCAAGAAAGGCCTGGACACTCAGGTAAGCCTCAGTACCACATTTCTTCCTCAGACAGACAGACAAGTTGAATGCACCATTCAGACGCTTGAAGATATGTTGCATACCTGTGTTTTAGATTTTTGGTTGAAGTTAGGATGATCATGTTTCCTTGATTGAATTTGCCTATAATAACAGCTACCAAGTGAGTATTTAGATGGCCCCATATGAATCTTTATATGGGCGAAAGTGCAGGTCACTAGTGGTCTTGTTTGAACTCAGTGATGCAGAGTTATTGGAGCCAGACTTAGTGCAATAGGCTATTAACAAGGTGAAACTTATTAGAGATCGACTTTAGACGGCCCAGAGTAGGCAGAAGTCTTTTACGGATGTACCCCATTGAGCACTGCAGTTTGCTGTTGATGATTGGGTCTTCATGAAAGTATTTCCTATGAAAGGCATCATGCGATTTGGCCGAAAGGCCAAGATGAGCCCTAGATATGTTGGGTCTGATAGAGTTATCCGCATTATAGGCAAAGTATCCTATGAGTTGGAGTTGCCACCAGAGCTAGCAGCAGTTGACCTAGTATTTCATGTATCGATGATGTGGAGGTGTATAAAAGACCCAACCCATGTATACCTATCAATGATGTCCGAATTTTTGAGGATATGGCCTACACCGAGATCCCAGTTTCGATTCTTAACCGGCAAGTTAGGAAACTTCGGAACAAAGAAGTCACCTCGATTAAAGTATTGTGGTGAAGTAATAACATCCAGGAAGTAACTTGGGAGGCTGAGGAGGA
This sequence comes from Datura wrightii, assembly GCA_035772735.1. NCBI lineage: Eukaryota > Viridiplantae > Streptophyta > Magnoliopsida > Solanales > Solanaceae > Datura > Datura wrightii. Next base: position 121,793,902 of record JASDFA010000016.1, read on the forward strand.
AATGAAGAAGAAATATCCTCACCTATTTACGGTGTCCACATGATATTGAGTTATGTGTTTGATACCTAAGTTACTGAGTACCTATTTTGAAGCATATTAACTTAATTAATTTTCATTTGGGGACGAATTTTCCTAAGGGGGGAGAATGGTACACTTCAAAAAAGTTTTGGTGATTATTTGATATTTTTATGCTATGTTAATGGATGTACGTGTTGTATATTGGTCGTAGATGATAAGGGAAATGTGTACAAACGGAAAATTAAAGAGAACGTGAAGTTTATAATTAAGGTTCAATTTTAAATGATCATATTTCCCAATATAAAATGCATTGTAAGCTCCAAGGACTATCAAATTAAAGGTCTTTGAGTATACTTTTTAGAACATCAAACCGCTCATTAATCAGAGTTTGGAGTAAGATGTTATGAGTATTTTACTGAAGCACCCTGAATGGTGACGCGGGCATGACGCTCTAGCACCACCACTGCCCTATTTACTTAAAATCAGATTTTTCACTTGTAGAAAGCATTTACATCTTAATATAAATTGATCCACTTGCTAACGATTCTATTTCTCTCTCAATTATAGCAGCTAGAACAAAGAAAATCAAGGAGGAAACATCAAGTAAAGTTCTAACAAATCAGAAGACAAGTTGAGAATACTTTGCCAAGTGTGCTAGGGGCTATTTTGGAGCTCATTTTGGCAAGGTTTTGAAGGTGGTTTTATGTGTTTCAAAATCTTTTTGGACTGCCTATATATCCATATTTGAATATATATTGAAACCAAGAGGAAAGGTAAGGATTTATCCCCCTTTAAACCTCTCCAATTGCAAAGCGAAAAGCCGGAAATTGGCAGTTAAGTGAGCTGCCAATGGACTGTTTGTGAGCTGACTTTTGCTCGTTTTTCTTAGGCTTTTTGGCATTTTCTTTTCTGGAATCATACTTCATATTTAGGGAAGAATTACAGCAGAATTAAGGTAAAATTTTTCTCTTTTTTCTTCCACAAAGTTAGTGAAAACTAGTAGAGAAGATGGCTAAATATTGTTCATGTTGCCGTGTGTTGTTGTTGCTATTGTAACTGCCTTTGATAAGTTATTTTTGGCTATATTTTGTGCTACAGATTAAGATTTATGTTGACATATAAATCCACTGGATTAAGAAGGTTGAAGGCTGATCCTTGAAATAGGAAATCGGCTAAAGAAAAGTTCATCGGAGAAAGGTATATAAGGCACCCATCCTTCGTTCTTTTAAGCATGATTTGTGCATTGTGAATTTAATGAGCCAGCAACCTCTTTACAAGTCTTGAGGCAGCATGTTAAGCTTTATTTAAGAATTTAAAGTTTCATGTTTTATTGAAGATAAATGTTGAGATTATGTATAGCCCAAGTGAGGCATTTAAAGTGGGATATTGTGTTGATTGTTGTCGAAGTTGTACATCAAGTTGGAGACCCCTCAACATGGACATTGTTAGCTGCTACATACTGTATGTTATATATATGTGTGATGTTAACTGTGTTTAAACGTATGGTTGCTAACTAAAATTGGTGAAAGAGCCAAGATGATGATGTGTAAACGATTTTAAGCCAAGCAAAGACGTCACAAGCTATTAAGGGTAAATGAGCTTATTGAGTTAGGATTGTCTTATTATGGTTTTCCTTTATCTTATGTGCATGTTATGAAATATGTCAGGCTAAGGGGAGATTTTATAATCTCTTTCCCTTAAGCCGAATGACAAGATAGTGAGTCTCCGAGCTCTAATGTCCCTTTGAACATGATCTATAAATCTTGTTAAAACTCTTAGGTCATCTGTAGTTCCTTATGATTTATACAAGTTTTGAATACATGCATTTATGTGCTATTTTCTAGCTTTACATGTTGTATGCGCTCACTTGCAGTTGCATTACGAAGGAGGCCTATGCAGGCCATAGATTTAGTATTCGTCATTTCTATGTCATACGTGTTATATTGACCCAGTACAAGCCATATCAACTCTGTTTATGATTGTGATTAAGATTTATTGATTTTATCCCAGTGTGGTACACCGATTGGAGTTATTTATATTTTATGACGGTGTGGCACACCGGTTGGATGGATTTTACCCCGGTTTGGTATATCGGCTGGAGGCATTTTTATTTTTACCCTGGTGCGGTACACTGGCTGGATGAATTTTATGGTCATCTGGCCATTGGAATTTCAATTATAATTTTTATTGTGCATTAGATGGTAGCATTTACACTTCAATATTGAGTTATTATCAGGTTTTGATTTTCAGGATTCCAGGTTGTTACTATTCCTTATTTCTAGCTCAGTTATCATTATTATTTTATATATTTATAGTTTTTAGCCTCACATATCAGTACATTTTATTCGTACTAACGTCCCTTCATCTAGGGGTCACTCCTATAATCATTCTGCAGGTACAGGCTGAGGCTCAGATCACAGACGCAATAGGAGCCAGATTTCAGCAGAATAGTGGTTTGCTCCTCTCATCCAGGAGCTATGTCCTAGTTTTGACTATTTTGAGTTTTGTATACAACATGGGTAGTCCATGGCCCTATCCCGTGGATTTTAATTCGTTTACTCTATAGAGGCTGATGTAGACTAGTTTTTATAGTAGTTTTGGTTGGGTAGTCGTTTTGGTTTTCTATTGCTATATTTAGCTTTATTGCAGTCTTGTCATCTTTCCAGATTGCTTATTCATCATTATGGAGACGTTATGGGTCCAGTATTTATCTTGGTTGGTTGTGACAGGTGACTTTGTCAGCCTTAGTGTTACATTTTCAAATTCTATATAGTTGGCTTCTCAATCAATCATGAATCGAGTGCCAGTTGCACCCTACCCCAGTTTTGGGTGCGTGCCACACAGATCCAGGTATGCATTTCTATGAAAAATGTTGACCACCCATTGACAAACCGACCCATGAATATGAAAAACCGGTTGAACTCCCCAAAGAAACACTTATTTCATCAAACCCTTTCCACTTTTCCATTTTCCCGCACTTTTCACTTTCCCAACACCTCTTAAATTTCCAACAGACCACCTTCCCAACATAAACTCCATTATCACCTATCTTCTTCTTGCCCAATCACCTTGCCTCTCTTATCCTTTAAATACCTCTCATCTATCACCCATCTCACCTCACCTAAATTCCTATGACTTTGGAGATACCATAATTGAGCAAATCACAAGGCTTTCATCTCCCTACTTATTTCTCACTTCTCAACTTGGTATGTGTCTCCTAACTTTTATATATTTAAATTAAGAATATAAATTTAAACTCAAGTATGCTAGAATAGATATTGGTCCCATTCATGTTCACCATTCTCTGCTTTTACTTGATTGAATATTGTTCATATAGCTGGTATAATGGTGGTGATTTCTTGGGGTTCACATGTTATTATGGGTGTCCTATTGGCTATTTGCGCATCATTATTTGTATGGTGGAGATTCTAATTTGGGGGTGAAGTCTGAGTAACCATGTGTGCTTTGCATGCAAGATTTGCCCAATGATAGATAGAGTGACGTTTTTCTTTAGGGCAAATTATCGTTATCGTTATAATTGCACTTGATTGTGTGAGTGATAGTGAGGTGTAGTAAGTGGAGGAATCTTGAATTTGGAAGTATTTCTGATGGACTAAATGTGAGGCAGCCTTTCGGTGAAACGTCGGTCATGTCCGACTAACCACCGGTTGATACGCAGGACCAGTCGCGAGGTTACAGGCCACTACCATGAACCTCCGCATTTTAGCGGTGCTTCACGGTTCGAGATCAGCGACTCGTCGGTGTGGCACCAGTGTAGGATGTCACTGCCAGCTTTCTACCTACTAATGACGGTTCAATGCTTCACGGATCACCACCTATGTTTCGCCGATGTTTCGCTAGTGTTACGAGCTTTAACAATTCTTCACTTCTATTTGGATATCATCCAGTTTTTTGATTTTTGTCCATTAATTCTGCTTATTTTGTGTTCTCTTTTCATATCTTTGTATGGTGCTAACATTATCCTGAAGCACCATGTCCATCTCTAGATGGAATAACACAGGGAAAGCCTTAATGACCAACACCAACATGCAAGAATTAACTTCTGAGGAGGCACAACGTATTTCGCTACTTCACTTTAGGCTAGATAAAATGGAAGCTTACTATTTTTCCTTCGAGGAGAATAGGTCCATCACTTCAAAAGATCAATTTGAGGTGGAAAACTTCAGGGATGACTTCCCAAATATCTATAATATGATCAGCATTCAACATTGGGGGCCATCCACTATATACCCATAGGTCCATACTTCCTTGAGTTGGTGTGGGAGTTCTAAGCTTCTTAAAAGGTGCTACAAAGCACCTTGAAGCACAAAGGCCGAGTAGACACAATGCCCTGCCTTCCGTCTGTGTGGATGTGGGGACAAGAAGTAACATCACCCCAAAAGCAATCAATTTCATCTATTGGACTGACCTAATCAGACTAAGTTTAGAGTTTCAAAGGAAGGTGGAAGATAAAAAATCAGTTTCAATGGGTATCTAGAATAATTAAAAGAGATCAACAACAGTGGGATACTTCAAAAGGAATGATTCACCGTCATGATCTAAAATTTTAGGCTCAAATGTGGCTAGATCTAGTATGTGCTCAGATTATCCCTTCAAAGAATACAACGCAGCCCCCATTAAGGTTGCAATTCTTATGGCTTGTATCATGGATCAGACACACTTCAACGTGGAGGAAATCATTGCGGATCAATTCAAAAGAAAGGCCAAGCAGTAGGCAATGTCGTTGCCTTATCCCAGCCTCGTGAGTATGTTATGCCTGAGAGTCGTATGCCCTCTATTTCAGCCACTGGATAGAACTGTGAGGGCTAATAGAGTGATTACACTAGCCACCAAAACTAATAAAGATGTCCAAGCCTCAAAGGGGCCCAAAGGGATGGTGGACAAAATTAACCCTCCACCTTCTATGTTCTCTAGCACAACCCCAAGGTCTTCCTATGCAGCCATAATCACCTCCTCTTCGACAACTGAAGATAGCACAAATGGCCCAAGCTCATGATAGCCAGTTCATAAAATTGGCCAAAGAAATACTTTCCATGATCCAACAAGCAATTAAGAAGGCCATGAAACCTGTAAAAGAAAAGCTGAGATGCCTGTGTGCTAAAGTTGAGGTCTTAGAGAATGAAGTGATTACCTTGAGGGATGATGTGGCGAGGCACATATATTCTCTACCCTCCAGCAAGATTGACCTCTATAAACCCGCAGTCATGGCTACAAAGTCTAAGAGGCCAGGAGCCCACCAGATGATTGGTGTGTAGGGTTTGACAGTCCTTCAGAAATTATGTCCGATGAAGAGATATATCATAGCTGGCCACCACCCCATCGGATGCTCATTGTACGAGAAATAGATCCATTAGAAAACTCGGTGGGGTGGATACCACTTCATATCATGAGCTCAGAACACTGTTGGACCAGTGGGTGGTTCCCAAACTAGGGAAACTACTAGAACTCCCACCTGATCCATTGATGTCGTCTGCAACTGAAACTGCTTCATGGTGTTTTAATGAGGCCACATACTCATGGATCCCTCGCTCCAATCGCTAAATCCTTCAGTGAGTCTCTTCAACTTATTGTTCTTCCTTTTTTACATTGGAGGCAATGTGTCATTTTAAGGTTGGGGGGACAAGTGTATCTTATCTTTGAGGCTATTAAGCTGAGTATATCTTATCATTTAGGTTGTTAAGCTTTTGTTGAGCTCTGGAGTGGGTCTTTATTTTTATTGCCAATAGACCGTGACCCAAGTTTTATTCTCTCCTTTGTGAAGAGTAGATAATGAATAAACTCCAAGGGTTTTCTTTATACCATGGTTATTTCCCATGGATAAGCTTTTTTCTTTTCCTTTAATTGTTGAACCGGGTGAAATTTACCAATGATAGATTGTGAGGTGACTTTCTTAAGGGAAAATCCTGTGTTTTTCTTTGAGTCTTTATTGAAACTTCTTTTGAGAGGTACCACCAAAATATTTTGCGTGGCATGAAAAATAAATTTGAAGGAAATGGGAATTTGAAATGGAAAATGTAACACTCTCTTGTCATACATTACATAATCCCTATTTGGCTTGTGGATTCACATACTCTATTGTCTTGAATCAAAATCTTGTGATAATAATAATTTGTTTGACCTCTTTAGGTGTGTTGCCTTGTGTGATAAGGTCATTTGACTGAGTCTCATGCATCTCTTCTTGTCTAGAACATGCCCTAAGAGTGACTCAAGGAGAAATCATAGATGTAGCTCCACTTAGAATAGGATTTTAGGCTTTCTATTGTTAGTCACTTCACCTAAAATGACCATCGGAAACATCTTCCTTTGCTAGCGAATGTTGAGCATTTGGTCTGTTTATTATTAAAAACCACATTACAAGCCCAATGTCCTTTTGTAATCCTCTTCTTTGGCACCCATCTTCCCTAATTGCTAGTTATGTATGAACGAAAATAATGGGGGGGTTGAAGCCTAAGATATGGGGAGAGATAAGAAAATCAATGTAAAAGAGGGAAAAAGCCTAAGGTTGGGGTTAAAAAGAAGAGGAGAAATGTGATGAGATTAAATATGAGGTAGCACCACATTGTGATCAAAATGAATTAAATGATGGGTTGAGAAACCTTGAATCATCAAAAGACAAAAAGAATAGTAAAATGGTGCTACCTCTTACTTAGATGAGGCTCAATGTGAGAGCCAAAGGAGTTACAAGGAGGGCCAGTGAGAAATAAAAGATGTAGATGATGAAAAAGGAGAAATAAGGCAGAGTGATCTAAAGAGTTTGATAAAAGGTTAAAAGTGTTCAAAAAAAGGCATTAGGGAGGTTCTAGTTACTAGAGCTAAACATTTTTCCTACCCTTATCCCTAGCCTTCATCATAACCCACAATTCCTAATTGATTTTGAGTGTAGTTTCTCTCCATTAGTGACGAGTTACACGAAGGGCAAGCCTATGATTCAAGTAGTATGCATGGAGAATTCTTTTGTGAGAGTGAGTGCAATCGTCTTATTTTATAATCCCTTGTGTGTGCATTATTTTTTGATAAAGAAAGGGCATTCTCTCTTGTTGTGAGTGGCAGCACTCCGTTTGAGGACATTTTTGCATTGATGTAAAGATGTGATTAAGGCATGAGTAGTGTGAGCTTTAACGCAATCTTTGAATATGAAATGATTATAATTTGAGATACTATGCATGTTTGATTGGATGAACCATGCCCTTGTTTTGAAAAATGAGAGCAGCTGTGAAGTGTGCCTACTCATTGTGGTTACCTCATGAAACATTCTCACACTTTTAGGGGAGTCATTTCTCTTTTTCTTAAGTTGGTAAGCATTCTTGGGTTGTCTTAGGCTAATTGGTCCTTGATACATAACTTTATATTTGACATGCTATCCATTTTCTCAAATGAAAAGAATTGTGTTACTTGAGGACAAAAAATGATTTAAGTTTGGGGGTTTGATGAATTGGTAATTTACCAACTCACTAGGCTCTTAAACATGAGTTTTTTTGCTTAGTTTTCAAGTCAATTAGATGGATTTTATGCCTTTTCTCCTTTATACTTGCAAGTACTTAACTTGAATGGAGAAAAGCATGAACTTGAACAAAAAGCATGAATAGAGAGTTGAGGACCGGTGCTCCGCAGAAGGACACCGGCAAAACACCAGTCAATCGCAGTTATCTACTGTGCTGAGGAAGGATGGAGACCGGCGAACCGCAGATCAGTTCGCCGGTGCCAATGCTAAAGTGCTAAAGAACTTACTTCCATCAGTTGTGATCGGCCGCTGTTCCGTGGATCAGCATAGACAAATCGCCGATGCTAGCGCCGAAGCACCCAAAAATATCACTGTCCTTCAGGTAGGACTAACTGACATTTCACGAACTTGAAAAAATGAACTACCGGTGAATCGAAGGTGACACCCATCAACAAAGGGGTAAAAACGTCAAGCATGAAAAAATAGGAAAAAATCTGTATCCTTTTTTGGTACATCTCATAAAGGAACTAAATATTACATTCTAGAAAATATTGATTATTCTATTGCTTTGGCTTGTATTGAAAGTAGAGAGAAGGAGAAAGAGAAAGACTCATCTTCTTTATTGAGAAGGTAGAAAACTCCATTGGAGCTCAGACCTTGCTTGAATTTTTCTTACTCAAGTTTTTGAATGCTTATTGAATTGTTGTTGAATGCAATGCCTTACTTTACTTACATGAGTAGCTAGATTCTTTTCTATGGGTGTATGAGTGATTGTGGTTGATTTGGGTTGGGTATTGTGTATTTGATCTTCGATTTACTCAATCAATATGATTTTTTCAGTGTTTCCTCTGAATTTTAAGTTGAAAAATCATAGTTGCAAATGTGGGTTGAATTACCTTACTTTAATTTTACTTGAAAAAGGAAATTAAGGTATGGATGAGGAAACACTAATGGGTATTTGGGTGGTAATTATGTGGGGTTGAACTAGACATATCCAAAATCTATTGTTACACATCCATTAAGGATTGGAGCTAGAAATAGTGAATCCATACCCAAGTTGATGTGGTTGTTGTGAAGAGGAACCTTGGGATTTGAGAAAACCCGAGGTATAAGACATCTAATTGGTTTAAAAATGTAAGATGTTGCCTAATCTACAGCTAATCATACAATTGAGTTAATATAGGAGTAATTAATTATTCCAACCCATTGAAGCCCCAATCAATATCACAGCCCTAGTAGTCTCTCGTTTGGTCTTTTGTATCCTTTGCCCCTGTTTTTAGTGTGCAAATACATATTTTATTTTATAAAGTATGATTCCCCTAATTTTCTCTTATTTTTCTTGCAATATTGATGCGAATTAGTTCAATTTAATAGATGACTATTATGTGATCAACCGACATTCCTTGTGGGATTCGACCTCGACACCCGTCGGGTTATTTGTTTTGAACAACGACCGTGTACTCTCTTTCATAAAGAAGAATGTAGTTTGGACATTATCAAATAACCAAGTGGGTTTTGTTCTAATCATCTTTGTAAGTTCTAAATAATGTGTTTGTCTATGAATGTTTATAATTCTCTTACAACCATGAGAGGCTAAAACCTCCACAACTAGGGTTGTGGGAACCATGGTGAATTAATGAACTAGTGTTGCACAAAGTGATTCTAAACAAATGCTAAACACTTGTATTGTATTCTCTTCATCTTTAACATTTCTTAACGGATAGAAACTTTAGGACTTATCCAAATTCTTTACTTGCTTAAATCTAGAGAAGTAGAGATTAGAAAAAGAGAATTACAACAAAGCCGTGATCTTTGTGGGTCATTGTATTACGTGAGCTGTGGTGGCAAGATAGTTAATTTGGAATAAGTTGATAACGACTGAAATTTATATCACTCATGAGACCCAATCCGGCAATTGCATATACTCATCTATAGGGATGAGCCAGTCATTTGGATGAGCCCTAGTTATCAGTTCAACAAGTAAGCATTGGATAGACAAGTGTAAAACCCGAAGTAGTTATGAATTCATGGAGAACACTTACCTTATTTGTTCACATAAACTTGATAATCAACAATCAATTCTCAACATTGTTACATAATTGTTTTTACTAAAACCCGTCTAGGAGATAACAAACTTAAAAGATTAAATACTAGCATTATTCTATATCTTAACCATATTCACTATGGGATCGTGTTACACCTCGTGAAAGTTAACGAATAGTAGGCGTACGCATGAAGTAGACAAAAAGAGTATGACATGTGTAAAGAAGCCTCGAAAGTCAGATCAGACGAGGTCAGGCTGGAAGGGTCAGCGCGATGCGCCAGCCAACCTGTACTATAGGCAGTGTGGCGCGCTAGGGTGATACGCGCCCTCGGAGGCGCGGCATGGCAAGGCCTTTGCGCTATGGCCAACACGGGGCGCCGGCCTCTTGGCGCTTTGGCCAGTGTGGGGCCCTGCCCAAGCCACCGCCCTAATATATAGATTTTTGGTTCAATATTACTTCATTTCAATAGTTCCTTGACCAGAAAAGAGAGTGAACGAAGGTTTCAAATAATTTTCGTCTGATTACGTTACCAAACGCCATCCAAACTCCGATTAACTTTGGGTATTGAAGTTTAAGGCCGTAGAGAGCATAGCTAGAGAGGTATTTTCACAAAATTTGCCCGGCGAATCATTGTCCCGCCGAGCCAAAGTCATCAAAATTGCGCCAAAATTTTTTTTATACAATCACAAGCTTCAAGTAAGCATTTCTCCCTTCTATACTTTCAAGAAATAAGAAATTTTAGACCGTGTTTGATTAAGTTGAAATATAGTTAATATTTATGTATAAAGTTTTCCTTTTTTGCCGAATTCAGTATTAGAACTAGTCCTATTCTCCCAGTAACACCTTCTCCGTTGGGAAGAGCTGTTGAATACGGATTGGAACTTACCAGCTAATCAGAAACTGACGATTGAGGCATTTTAAGGCCAATCCTTTTGCCAAGATAGTTCTTATAGCATTGTACCTCAGTCTAAATCCCAGTAAGAGAATCAGAAGTACGTTAATCATGAATAGTTGTTGTTGTTAGCTGAGACCAGTACTCTATGGTTTATTTGGGGGTTGACTTGCCTATATAGCCCTCCATGACCAACCCTAGGGTTATCAGCTATGGCGACACTCGCCAGGGGCGAGATGATGAAGCTCCAGAAAGAGTGGCATGCCATTCGCGAGGGACGAAGATGGGATCCCAGGTCCCCATAGAGTCCATTCCATGGCTGGACTATTATACATATACCGTATCGGCACCACACCTCTGAAGAGCTTGGTGCTCGGGGTACAGATATAAGGAGTCCACTGGACTTAAACGTAACTACAGTCAAGGGCCGAGCGGGCTCATCTGCAAACCCCAGGGTCTAGTAGGATGGCTATAGTTACCAGTTGACCCATTATGACCTTGTTAGTGGTATATAGATTGAAGTGTACTCTCCAGGGCTAATGGGGGCCCTAGGTGAGTTGTTCTGTTATGGTTGTACCTTCTGGCTTATGGGGGCTAGGTAAGGTTCTTGTTTGCTTTAGCTATTGATAGACTAGATAATAGAGAATCCAGCTACTCAGGTATGACTCCTATCCCTTTTCTATCAGTCCTTTTTCAGTTTTATCTTTTATATTCAGTTATTTACAGTTATGGGCTTACGTACTCGGTACATGTTGTATTGGCGCCCTTTTGGGGTGCTGCATTACTTGCTTGCAGGTACAGATAGACGAGGAGCAAGTCCCTCTTAGCTTCCTGCCAGGATTAGCAAAAGAGTCGGCTCCTTTCTTCCAGAGCTTATAAATAGAAGGTTTACTCTTTTGATTGTACAGTGTATGGGTAGGTCGGGGCCCTGTCCCAACCATCGTATTACTCTTAGAGGCTTGCAGATTGTTTCTATTTCCCTGTGGTTAGCTGTTATTGGCCATGTGGGGCCCGTATGTGTCTCATCTCATGTGTTGGCCACGTGGGGCGCTTTTTAGCTGATACTTAGCGGCTTTGTCAACTATAGCTTAGTTTAGCACCGGATTTAAGTTTCAGTCATAACTAGACATCATGGTGGCCTTGTCGGCCCGCATAGGACTCCCTATTACTATGTGTTTGTGGTTAGCCATTTTCTTGTGACTGGTGGCTATAAGGCCTTGTCAGCCAGGGGCTGTGTTTACAGTCGAGATATAGCCTGTTATTTTCTTGATCCCAGAATTAGTATTAGCCCTTCGCCAGGAGTGCTTAGGCTTAGATAGCTTAGTCAAATCTCAGTAAGGCACCAGGTTCCAGTCATGCCTCCTAAGGTGGGGCATAAAAAACTTGGTATCAGAGGAGGTCGTATCCTAGGGAGTCTGCAAGCTGTGCTAAATAAAGTCGTGTCTGTTTATGTGTTGTGCACCATATACTATAAGAAGGAGGCTGCGAGGCATGATCGGATGGTTACTCTTCTTTCTTATCCAATCATTCTATAGAGCAGTACAATATAGGGTTGAATCCCTAAGCTTACCATATTCTTCTTGTCTACAGAGAGATGTCGGACCTGCGACACCCTACAACTGGTAGGAGATTGTATGTGGCAGTAGGAGCGGGCACTAGCAGGATGTCCTAGTCAAAGCCAGCCCGATCTGAGGGTGACAGAAAGGTTTAATCTTGATCTCCCAGCATTCTCCACCACACCAAGATCCGCTCGCAGCAGCAAACGTGTTGGCACCCCCTCAGCAATACCTATACCGATACCGTCCGATCAGGAGGTTTGGAGTGTTGTTTTTATGCTAGCTTAGATGATGAACGCATAACGTCAGGCTGTGGTACCGATGATTGTAGAATCTTTAGGAGGGCCTGGTAGCTCGAGGGTCCAAGAGTTCCTTGGATTGAGTTCCCCGCAATTCACAGGGACAGATCGGGATAAGGACCCTCAGGATTTCCTAGATCAATTGTAGCAAATTTTTAGGGTAATGCATGCCACCCCTACAGAATAAGTGGAGTTATCAGTGTTTCGGTTGTGACACATTTCAGTAATATGGTACGAGAGTTGGGAAAGGTCCCGAGGCAGAGATGTTCCCCCTCAGACTTGGCCTAGCTTCTTAAAGGCTTTCTTAGAACATTATTTGCCGTGGGAGATCCGCCAGACCAGGGTAGATCAATTTTTGCACCTGGAGTAGGATTCGATGAATGTTCGAGAATATTCCATGAGATTCGACTCCTTGGCCCGATATGCACCGGCCTTTGTGGATACTATGCCAGCCAGGGTGCACCGGTTCATTATGGGGCTGAATCCAGAATACGCGGAGACCTGTATCATAGCTACCTTGCAAAAGGACATGGATATTTCTCGTGTTCAGGCATTTTCCTTGAATATTGAGGGGATCCGACAGCGGCAGCGAGGGATAGAGAGGGCAAGTCAGGAGCAGCGCTGAAGGACTAGACCCAGTGATATCCAGACAGAGTCCCAGGGTAGACCTAGACCACGATTATCAGACAGGCCACCCAGACCCTCACCTCCACAACAATAGCAGGGGAGCAGGTTTGGTCATTGGGAATAGCCAGGGCCCAGCGAGAGCTCACGGTTAGCAGGATCATAACAATAGAGGGGATCGGAGCAGAGCATATTTACTGTACCACTTTGCCCTATTTGCAATCGACATCATTCTGGGGCATACGGGTATGGTTCTACGACATGTTATGAATATGGACAAGAGGGTCATCAGATGAGGGATTGTCCGGCTCGTGGTTACGGCGATTGGGATCGACAGGATAGATATTCAATGGGGTCACGTGCCCCAGCTCCTCCAGCAGGACGAAGGCCCTCAGCTCCATCCGGCAGAAGAAGAGGCAAATCATGGGGCCTCCAGTTCAGGTACAGGTCCACATCGCACATATGCTTTTCCGAGGCAACAGGGGTCAGAGTCGTCATCGGAAGATCTGACAGGCATGCTGGACATTTGCTCTCATTCCGTGTATGCTTTGCTAGACCCAGGTTCCACCTTATCATATGTTACACCATTAGTGGCCTGAAAGTTTGGCATCACACCAAAATTACTTTGGCTACCCTTTTCAGTGTCTTCCCCCATCGGTGAGTCCATTATAGCTAAGAGGGTCTACCGAGGGTGCACGGTAGAGGTCGTTGCATGCCAGACTTTAGCAGATTTGGTAGAATTAGAGATGATTGAATTTGATGCAATTATGGGTATGGATTGGCTAGCTCCGTGTTATGCCAATGTAGAATGTTGGACCAAGATTTTCTGATTCCACTTTCCTAGGGAGGAAGTACGGGAGTGTAAAGGTAGTGTGGCCACGCCGAATGGTAGGTTTATTTCCTATCTTTGGGCGAAAAAATTGATAGCAAAGGGATGTATTTATCATATTGTCAGGGTTCAGGATGTCCAAGAAGAATCTTCGGCTCTTCAGTCTATTCCAATGGTCAATGAATTTCCAGATGTATTCCCAGTTGAAATTCCTAGTATTCCCCCAGAACGGGAAATCGACTTTGCAATTGACGTATTACCAAGTACACAGTCTATATCTATTCCTCTATACTGGATGGCTGCTGCTGAGCTCAGAGAATTAAAGGAGAAGTTGAAAGATCTTCTAGATAAGGGCTTTATCAGGACGATTACTTCACCACGGGGTGCGCTGGTTTTGTTTGTTAGAAAGAAAGATTGCTCTCTCCGCATGCGTATAGATTATCGGCAGTTGAATAAAGTCATTATCAAAAATAAGTACCCGCTTCCCAGAATAGATGATTTTTTTGATCAGTTACAGGGGGTGAAGTGTTTTTCAAAGATTGATTTAAGATCTGGGTATCATCAGATTCAAGTTCGGGAGAAAGATATTCCAAAAACCGCTTTCAGGACTAGATATGGCCACTTTGTATTTCTAGTCATGTCCTTTGGGTTGACAAATGCTCCAGCGGTGTTCATGGACTTGATGAACAGTATTTTCAAGATATATCTTGAACTGTTTGTAATAGTATTTATTGATGATATTCTGGTGTATTCCCGCTCAAAAGCATAACATCGGAATCATTTATGGACGGTGCTCCAGATTCTCAGAGATCATCAGTTATATGCAAAATTATCCAAGTGCGAGTTTTGGCTGAATTCAGTGGCCTTTCTGGGTCATGTTGTGTCAGAAGTTGGTGTCCAGGTAGACTCTCATAAGATTGAGGAGGTAAAAACATGGTCTAGGCCGATAACTCCAACCGAGGTACGTAGTTTCTTGGGATTAGTCTGTTACTACAAGAGGTTTGTAGAAGGGTTTTCTACTATGTCAGCGTCGTTGACCAAGTTAACTCAGAAAGTAGCCAAATTTCACTGGACCGAAGCATTGAACAGATTTTCCAGGAGTTGAAAAACAGACTGACCTCGGCACCAGTATTAGCCTTGCCATAAGGATTAGAGGGTTACACAATGTACTGTGATGCTTTGGGTGTCGGGTTAGGATGTGTTCTGATGCAGCATGGTAAGGTAATTTCTTACGCTTCGAGACAGCTAAGGAAGCATGAAAAGCACTACCCCGCCCATGACCTGGAATTAGCCGCGGTCATCCATGCTTTAAAAATATGGAGGCACTATCTGTACGTCATTCATGTAGATATTTTCACTGACCACAAGAGCCTCCGGTATATCTTCACATAGAAAGAGTTGAATCTGCGGCAGCACCACTGGTTAGAATTATTGAAAGACTATGATGTAAATATTTTGTATCATCTAGGAAAAGCTAGTGTTGTAGCAGATTCCCTCAGTCACAAATCTATGGGGAGTTTACCATACCTGAGGCTAGAACAGCGAGAACTAGCTTGAGAATTACATCAGTTAACCAATCTGTCAGTTTGTAAAGTAGATTCAGGAGATGGTGGGGCAGTGATCCAGAATACTGCAGTGTCATCATTGGTTATAGAAGTAAATGAGTGGTAGTATGAAGATCCTAACCTAGTTCAACTCAGGAGTAAAGTTCAACGAGGGGAAGTAGCAGATTTCATGGTAACTAGAGATGGTGTTTTGAGGTATAGGGGCTGCCTTTGTGTGCCGGATGCGGTAGGGCTTCGCCAGCAAATTATGGGAGACATACATTATTCCCGTTATTCTCTTCATCCAGGTTCAACAAAGATGTACCATGATATAAAAGAAATTTATTGGTGGTCGGGGATGAAAAAGGAGATAGTAGAGTTTGTATCTTAGTGTCCTAATTGCCAGCAGGTAAAAGCCGAGCATCAAAAACCCGATGGACTGACAAAAGAAATAGCAGTGCCTATGTGGAAATGGGAGGCTATTAATATGGACTTTGTAACAGGCTTACCTCGTACCAGGTGTAAATTTGATTCTATCTGGGTAATTATCGACAGGTTGATAATCAGCTCATTTTTTGCTAGTGAAGGCTACCTTCTTAGCCAAGGACTATGTCGAATTATATATCAGAGAAATAGTAAGATTACTTGGTGTTCCAGTATCAATTATTTCTAATAGGGGGGAACTGTTCACAGCTAAATTTTGGCAATCCTTCCGGAAAGGTCTGGGGACACAGGTTAATTTGAGTACCGCCTTCCATCCACAGACAGATGGGCAAGTAGAACGCATAATTCAAACGCTCAAAGACATGCTACGGGAGTGTGTGTTAGACTTCGCAGGCAACTGGGATGAGCACTTACCACTTATTGAATTCGCGTACAACAACATTTACCATTCAACAATTCAGATGGCGCCTTATGAAGCTTTATATGGAAGGAAGTGCACATCTCCAGTTGGTTGGTTTGAGGTAGGAGAATCAGGATTGATTGGGCCAAATATTATTCACCAGTCAAAAGAGAAGGTGAAACTTATCATAGAATTCAATTTTGATTTCGATTTATAGAGAGAAATTTTTTTTCATGATTCATGAACTAATGCCTGTTAATAGTTTAGAGCAGCCAGAAGTCCTATGCTGATGTGTGTCGGAGGAACTTAGAGTTTGATGTGGGTGACTGGGTATTCTTGAACGTTTCGCCGTTGAAGGGCATGATGAGTTTTGGTAAGAAGGGCAAGCTTAGACCAAGGTTTATTAGACTGTATCAAATCCTTCGGAGGATAGGCCAGGTGGCATATGAGTTAGATCTGCCTTCAGAATTAGAATCTGTTCACCCAGTCTTCCATGTGTCGATGCTATGAAAGTGCATAGGAGATCCCTCCCAAATTGTGCCAGTTGAGGATGTCCAAATCACTGAAGAGTTAGCTTATGAAGAGGCTCCAGTAGCTATATTAGATCGGCAGGTTCGTAGGTTGAGAACTAAAGATGTTTCTTTTGTTAAAGTATTGTGAAGGAATAAGAACAGAGAAGAAATGACTTGGGAAGCTGAAGATAATATGAGAAGCAGATAACCTCATTTGTTTCAGGCTTAGTCCAGACTATGCAATTAATGTAAGTTATCGATTCAGTTGCTATTTCATGATTTGTGTTATATATATTGCTCAATTGACTCCAGCCTTGTTGTAAATAGTTGTTATGGCGTTATATAAAGCGCCTGTACTGGACTTTTTTGCATTTCAGGGTTTTTAGATAGTCCATGTTACAGGGGAGACTCTACCAAATCTTTCCAGAATAATAGTCCTAAAAGAGATAAATCCCAATAAACCAAGTTGCCATTCAAGGAAGAATGCTCTTAAGGGGGGGAGGATGTTACACCCCATGAAAGTTAATGAATAGTAGGCGTACGCGTGAATTTGAAGTAGACAAAGAGAGTACGACGTGTGTAAAGAAGCCTCGAAAGTCGGGTCAAACAAGGTCAAGCCGTAAGGGCCAGCACGATGCGCCAGCCTACCTGTGCTATGGGTAGTGTGGCGCACCAGGGGGATCCTTGACCTAGGAGGCACGGTATGACAAGGACTTGGCTATGGCCAGCGCGGGGCGCCAGCCTCTTGGCGGTTTGGCCAGCGCGGGGCACCAACCTCTTGGCGCTTTGGCTAGCACGGGGTGCCGCCCAGGCCACCACCCTAATATGTTTTCAATTTTACTTCATTTAAGTAGTTCCTCGACCAGAAAAGAGAGTTAATGAAGGTTTCAAATAATTTTTGTCCGATTACGCTACCAAACGCCATCCAAACTCTGATTTACTATGGGTATTGAAGTTTAAGCCCGTAGAGAGCATCGCTAGAGAGTTATTTTCACGAAACTCGCGCGGAGAATCGTCGTCCCGCTGAGCCAAAGTCGTCAGAATTACGCCAAAAAAACTTCTATATGATCACAAGCTTCAAGTAAGCGTTTCTCCCTTCTAGAGTTTCGACAAATAATGATTTTTCGACCGTGTTCTGTTTAGTTGAAATATAGTTAATATTTATATATAAAGTTTTCCTTTTTGTCGAATTCAGTATTAAAACTAGTCTTATTCTCCCAGTAACACGTTCTCAATTGGGAAGAGCTATTGAATACCGATTGGAACTTACCAGCTAATCATAAACCAGCGATTGAGGTATGTTAAGGCCAATCCTTTCGGCAAGTTTGTTCCTATAGCATTGTAACTCAGTTTAAATCCAAGTAAGAGAATCAGAAGTACGTTAATCATGAATAGTTGTTGTTATTATCTTAGACCAGTACTCTACGCTTTGTTTGGGGTTTGACTTGCCTATATAGCCCTCCACGACCAATCCTAGGGTTATTAGCTATGTCGATGCCCACTAGGGGCGATATGACATTGCTCCAGAAAGAGCGGCATGCCGTTCGTGAGGGATGAAGATGGGGTCCTAGGTCCCCATAGAGTCCATTCCATGACTGGACTATTATACATATGTCGTATCGGCACCACAACCCCGACGAGCCTGGTGCCCGAGGTGCAGATATCATAAGTCCATTGGACTCAGACACAGCTATAGTCGGGGTCTGAGCGGGCTCAATTGCAGATTTAGGGGACTGGTAGGATGGCTATAGTTACCAGTTGACCCATTATGACCTTGTTAGAGGTATATAGATTGATGTTTACTCGCCAGGGCTTATGGGGTCCCCAGGGGAGTTGTTATGTGATGGTTGTACCTTACGTCTTATAGGGCCCAAGTAAGGTTCTTGTTTGCTATAGCTATTGATAGTCTAGATAATAGAGAATCCAGCTACTCAGGTATGACTCCTATCCCTTTTCTTTTTAGTTCTATATTTTATATTTAGTTATTTACAGTTATGGGCTTACATACTTGGTACATGTTGTACGACGCCCTTTTTCCGCGCTGCATTACTGGCCTACAAGTACGGATAGATGAGGAGAAGGTCCCTCTTAGCTTCCAGCCAGGATTAGCAGAAGAGTCAGCTTCTTTCCTCTGGAGATTATAAATAGAAGGTTTACTCTTTTGATTGTACAATATATGGGTAGTTCGGGGCCCTATCCCGACCATTGTAGTACTCTTAGAGGCTTGCAGATTGTTTCTATTTCCCTGTGGTTAGCTGTTGTTGGCCGTGTGGGGCCCATATGTGTCTCATCTCGTGTGTTGGCCACGTAGGGCGTTGTTTAGCTGATACTTAGCGGCTTTGTCAGCTATAGCTTAGTTTAGCACAGGATTTAAGTTTCAGTCATAACTAGACATCATGGTGGCCTTGTCGGCCCGCATACGACTCCCTATTACTATGTGTTTTTGGTTAGCTGTATTCCTGTGATATGTGGATATAAGGACTTTTCAGGCGGGGGCTGTATTTACAGCCGAGATATAACCTGTTATTTTCTTGATCCCAAAATTAGTATTAGCCCTCCACCAGGAGTGGTTCGGCTCAGTCAGCTCAGTCAAGTCTCAGTAGGGCACCAGGTGCCAGTTATGCTTCCTATGGTGGGGCGTGACAAATCGACCCCAATCTTTGTTGGGTTATAGATTGACAACGTACCCATTATACTATTTCAGGAGTGTGATTTGAGCGTTATAAAAAATGGTGTCATTTCCAGGGAGTACGACTTAGGATTAATGTAACTGTTGTGTTTAACTTTTAGTTGCTATTTCCTCAATTATGTTTTTTTTGGCTTTTTACATCCATAGGTTATCTCTTGGTGAATGCCAAGTGCACGCAATAGCGGAAACCCCCAAAATCCTCTTGATCTTAAATTATAGTGAACTCTACGGAGAATGGAGAACCTTGAGTAGAGAGAGGAACAAATGGCTGAAGAAGCTCACCAAGCTGAGTTAGCTCGGCTAGCAGCACTTTAGGAGCCAGAAGATGCTCGGGAGGAGGTAGTAAATGTTGGTCCCCATGGAAGGGACAATCGAGGCAAGAGATATGCTCCTTAGTTCTATAATGAGGATGACTCAGATATTGATGAAGTCGGGTCAACTGGAGCCATCCTATCGCCACCTTTGCCTGCTGGGACAAAGATTGATATCACTAGCACCATGATACAGCTGCTGAATATGAAAGGGGTGTTTAGTGGTAATGTAGCTATTGATGCTAACCTGCACTTGATGTACTTTGTTAGTATATGTAAGGCATAAGGTTACCTGATGTGAGTCAAGATGCTATATGACTGAGACTATTCCCATTCTCTCTAACTGGAGAGGCTACACTTTGGTTATCTGAGTTGCCCAATGATTCCATAACCAACTGGAGGGATCTCAAGTAGACTTTCTTGGAAAGGTTCTTCCCCCCTCTATGATGCTACAGTTAAAGGATGAAATCTATAACTTCCGACAACTGAAAATGGAGGAACTTCATGAGACACGGTTGAGATTTAAGAAGAAGCTAACCAGGTGCCGAAACCATAAAATTTCAGATGGCAGTTTGTTGGAAATTTTTTACAGGTCCTTAAACAACAACACAAAAGTTGTAGCAGATACTGTCGCGGAAGGAGCGTTGATGAGTCACACATGGGAGCAAGCTGCCATTATTCTAGATAGAGTGACTAAGATGAACAGGTCTTGGTACACCAGGGAAATGGAAGCAGTTATAGGTATGTATTCTATTGGTATGTCTTCAGATCAACATAGAAAGGAGAATGAGCGTGATCAGGAGCCGTCTCATATGCAGACATCATCAGACCTGCTCACGAAGCATATGATGGGCTCTGCTGCAAGAAAGGTAAATGTGGTGGGAGCTCAGGTTTAGGAACGGGGACAAGAGTATTTAGATTCCGAGGAGGAGGCAAACTTATTTGACAACCAAGTGGCTGGTTTTTAGGCCAATGCCCAAGGGTCTGGCAAGACACTTGGTGCCAAGGTTTTGGAAATCAGGGATGGAACCAATATTGGGACAACTATAATAGGAATGGGTATTGGAATAGGAGCCAACGTCGTGAGTGAGAGGGAGAATGGAGAACAACAATGGATATCACAACAACCGCACAGGATTATATGTTCCTTCTAATGCACGTGAGGGAGAGATTGTACCCTAAAAATTAGAGAATAAGATGGTTGAGATGCTTAAGAAAGTAAAATCCACCAATGATCAATTGAGGGACATTCGAGGAGATATATCTAGCATGAGCCAGAAAGTTGAATCGCATGCCACAACAATCAAACATAATGAGCAACAACTTGGTCAAATATTGGCTTCCCCAAACCAAAGGAAGATGGGAACACTTCCTAGAAACATCGTGCATAAACCAAAGAATGATAGTCACTCTATGGCTGTGACGAGTAGGAGTGGAAAGACCATAGTTTATCCCCCTATGCCAATTATAGTTAAGATGGAAAGACGGAAGGAGATTGAGCTTAGTGACGAAGATGAGGTTGTTGAGCATGAGCTTACAAGTAAGGCTGAGTTGATTAAGGCTCTAGGTGGTGCAAAGGATTCTAAATCTGATAAAGGTAAGAGTCAAGGGGCTACGCAAATTTATAAGTCTATCTCTCGACCACCGCCACCGTTCCCTTAAAGTATGACGTAAAAGGAAGAAGATGGAAAGTTCTAGAAATTTCTCTCTGTGCTCAAATAGTTATTTGTGAACATACCATTGGTTGAAGCATTGGAGTATATGTCCGAATATGCCAAATTCATGAAGGATCTTGTGACTAGAAAGAGGTTCGTGGTCTATGAGCCAGTTGGTAACTTGCGTAATTACAGTGCCATAGCCTCATGGGTCCTTGCTCAAAAGAAGGAGGATCCAGGTGCCTTCATCATTCCGTGTATTATTGTTGATTTTGAGTTTGCGATGGCACTGTGTGACTTGAGAGCTAGCATTAACTTGATGCCTTTGGCTGTGTTCAAACAACTAGGCTTGCGAGCCTCCACACCAACTTCAATGCAGCTATTGATGGCAGACCGCACAGTCAACAAGCTAGTGGGGATCCTATTTGATGTGCTAGTTAAGGTGGACCGTCTCATCTTCCTAGTGGACTTTGTGATCCTAGGTTGAGAGGTTGATTTTGAAGTCCCCTTCATTTTGGGGTGACCATTCCTTGCCACTGGGAGACCTTGGTGGATCTTGAGGATGGCCAACTAAAATTCAGGCTGAATAAAGAGGAGGTCACTTTTAATGTCTGCCGATCAATCAAGCAGCCCAATGAGTTTAGGGTTTTCTTAGAAATCGAGGATGATTCTGAGTTTCTTGATGAATTATGAGTAGTTAAGGAACTTGAATTGTGCTGCAACATTAAGTCAGGAGCTGCATGGGAGGCAACCCATGAAGAGTGAAGTCTGAGTAGTCAGAAGTACGTCCCTTTCTCTTGTTCTTACATTTTATGCTTCGGGACGAAGCATGCTTTTAAAAGGGGGGTGTACTTGTTATTTTTTGGAGTTTTATACCTTTGAGGGTTTCATTTATTGTGTTTTTGTAATACCCCAAAAACCCTAAGATCAGACCCAAGAGTTGAAACAGAAAAAGTAGAATTTTCTACACTAGGTTACAGGACGAGTCATCCAGTAACCCGTCAGGATCACCACGAGTCGTTAAGTGACTTGTGGGGAGGGATTTGACTATGATTGGAAATTTCAGGGTTTCGATGACCATGGATGTGACCAAGACTCGTGGTTAACCCCATGATTCGTTAGGCAAATTGTGGTCAAAGGTGGTTTGAAAGATGAAGGAAAGCAGGCAATGTACCTAATGGGTCATTACCACGAATCGTCGGGTACACCAAGAGTCATGGTGTCCCTTGTGGTGACCTACAAAAGGGATTTGGCACTGTAGGTAATGAGAGGTTGACCACGAGTCGTGGTCCAAGCCACAGTCATTCAGTCCCTCATTGGGACTGGCAGTGTGTTTTTCCCTATGAATTTATTAAGGGCTTTTCTGTAATTCCTAATCTCCTAAGTCCTAAACTATATAGTTTTAAGCTCAGAATAGAGTGTTTTAAGAAGGCTTAAGTCATTCTAAGCATATCTTAATTATGCATGCAAGCTTAGAGGTTTGAGAGGTGATCAAGCTAGTTCTTCCACAATTTTTATTTGGTCAATCAAGGATGTTCTGAAATCAGATCTCTACAAATATGTAAGGTTGTGAAAGGGTGCAATAGTCCACAACCATGCCCATTCTCTCTCAATTCATCAAAATTCTAATTGATGAATCTATGGGGTTTTTACCCAATGTGTGTATTTCCTAAGTATTAATCATAGGTATGATCTAAGCATGGTTCCAACGTTGAACTATGATTAATGGGCAGATTTTACAATGTTTTGAATTATAAATTATGTTTTCAAGTTTCCTAAATTATGATGCCCATCCATGGAAGTTCATGCAACTTGACATCTATGAAATATGCATTTCAAGTATGATGAGATGTTTATGAAGAAAGTATGATTTCGAAATACCTGTTCGCGCTCTGCTGCTCGGTATATATTCTACACCGACACGCAAGTGTACGTGGTCAAACAAGTAATAAAGTGGCTAAGTAGCCAAGTATCGATCCAAGGAGGCTGCTCTAGATATGCAAAACTGCCTAGTTTACTATATCTCTATTCTATTTCTAACTATTTTAACAACAATCCAACCAAGATTTGAGTGAGTTTTGTTTCTAAACTAATTATCTACTAAAATTAATAACTACTATTTACGTTGAGTTTAGACAATGGATATGCACATGCCAAGGTTAAGAATGAGTAATGAACTTGATAATTATGATAATTTGGTCATCTTCTTCTTCATATTGCTAGCCAAGAACGTTTGCCTAGAAATTAAAACTTCCGTATTTAATTTCACTTTAGATTCATAAACCATTCGTCTACATTTCTGTGATCAAATGCAATTTATGACCTAACGCTACAATTCCGGTTCCTAAATTGACTAATACGGCTTTCAAGTATATTTCTATCAAGAAAGCACATCAAAACCCAATTTTCCCAAATCAAGTTAAGAACAATACCCTATTAATTCACAACTTTCCAATTTCATGCTCTCTCGAGTGAAATTGGACTTTTTAGATATACATTAATGGTGGCCAATCAAGAATGTAATAAGCACAAGAATTAATAGAACAACATGCAAGAAGAAGAAGAAACCATATCAATTATTACCAACATTCATTTCACAAGTTCAAAACCTCAGCAAGAGAGGAATTAGCCACTCATTCTTGGATTAATCATCCTAGAATGAGTGTGAATCATGCATACAATTGAAGGAAAGAAGAAGGGAAGAGAAGAAAACTCTTATCTTTTCCGTTCTTCAACTGCCACAAAACCACGTTCCTGCTCCCACTTCTGAACTCAGGCTAAAAAAACTAAAACTAAAAACTCCTTTTTAAAAATAACCTAAGTGTGCTATTTATACTAGTGGGAAATTTTTCTCGGAATAACAAGCAACGTGTCACGGAGGCCAACGCGAAGCACTGCCTCCGTGATACGGCGTGGACGCGGACCCTCTCTGGAAATTGCATGGTCCGGATAATTAGCCTCAACGTGGCATGGAGGCGATCGCGGAGGCCTGTCTCCGTGCCACGGAGCTGACGCGCAGGCACACTGGAAATTGCCACTTTTATTTCTGCCCAGGCAGTGTGCTACCGCGATGGCAGCGTGGCACGGCACCATCGCGGAGCCACTGCAAAATATGCCATCCGAGGTCTTTTCCACGCTCGCATCCAAGTCCAACTCCGACATAGTTCCAACACGCATTTTAGCTCTTAAAAATCACATTATCCTGCAAAACAAATGCTAATCATGTTGGTTAGTATAAATTCGCATTTTATTACCAAATACATGATATTATATACACATTGCACAACAAACAAGGTAAAAATGATACGTTTGAGTATCACTTGGGCATATAAATCTGCCCAAGATCAATACCCATGTCTAAGTTCATGTTTCAAAGTGAATCAAGTTTGGTTTCAAGCATGTGTAAGTATTGGAAAAGTCCATATGATCAAGTATGTTTCATGAATTTATCTATACTTCATGTATCAGCTTCCCACATGGATTTTGGAGTCTATACTCCCACTATTTTCAGCTTGTGGTAAAATTGAGCCAAGGTTCCTCATTATGATTTCAGATTTATTTATGTATGTTATGAGTCAGCTTTGTCACTAAACAATGATTCAGCTTCGCCAATTGGCGTAGAAACAGCAAATGGTATAGATAATAACTCAGGGACTGTCTCAAACTGACTCGAAACCAACGATGTAACATAAGAGAGTGTAGAACCAGGAGAAAGACATATACTACATGAGAATAAATAATCAAAGTACCTGTAACAACATCTGGTGAGGCCTCCTAGTCCTATCGACCACCCAAATCATAAAATAAATTCTGGGTTGCCCCAGTACATGAAGCCTCTCTCCCTCTGCCTCTACCATGGCATGCTATCAACTAATGATCAGGTTTGGGAGGTCGAATAGAGGATGATAAAGCAATCGCTGATCACACTTATTGTAACTGATCTGCCTCAACCCTATTTGAATAATCCCTTATAAAGTGCCATGACTGCCCACTATGATAGCATACATTCTTCCTCTAACGACACTGACCTAAATGAGATCTCCAACACTGAGGACAAGGCGACAATGGTGGTCTCCTCTGACCCACCCGCTACTGTCATTGAGAGCAAGAAAGTGTGGGCCCTAGTCTCTTCTCTATCCCTAAAACTGAGGTGGGGTACTTCCTACAGGCCTAACTGACTGCCTGGATGATTGAGCCCTTGAGTCACCCTACAGCCCTCTGTAAGGACCCATGGTCCTAGCTCTCTTCCTTTGCTCTTGTTGTCTCCGAGTATCATAATTGATGAACCAAATCCTCCGCTTTTTGGGCGAAAGCCTGAATTCGGCAATGTCCATGTGCTCCTAAGTATATACACCCAAATAATCTTGAGCAATATGAAGCCCCAACCCCAACACGAACTGATGAACTCTATCCTCCATCATTTGAACCATGTATGGAGCATACCTAGGAAGAGAACTAAACCAAAGGCAGTACTCATGCACATTTGCACTACCCTACTCTAGATGCAAAACTGCTCAGCTCGAAGCTATCGAAGCTCCTGCGGTAGATAGTGATGCATAAATGCCTCAGAGAACTCTTCCCACTCAGCTAGCGGTGCATCGGCTCCTCTAGACCGAGCCCAACCCTCAAACCACAATATAGCCTTATCACGTAGTCTGAAGGCCGCCAACTCTATTTCCTCAATCACTGTAGCTCGCATCGCCTTTAACACCCTATTTGTCTAATCAATAAAGTCCTTAGGATCCTCGCTCGGGTTTAATCCGATGAATATGGGAGGGCTCAAACTCAACAACTCACGGGCCCTGGAACTCTCAGTTTCTTGGACACTATATGTCTCTATCGCCTCCAATCACCACTGCTGACCTAAGGCTATACAAGCCATCAATTGAACAACTCTCTCAAGACCCTATCCTTCCGGAATAACTAGAGGTACCACAGGCGCAGGAGGGTCTGCCACTCTACTACTCTTAGGTATTACTGGTGCGGGAGGAGCTAAGGTCTATCTGCCACTACTCTAACCAGTGTTGGAGGAACTGTAATACCTGGGGAAGGAGACTAATTCTGAGCCTCTAACCAGTCATCCTAATCTACTGGAGGGTGACTAGTACCTTCTCCAGTGGCTTTGCTAGTCAACCTCATAGTCTTCTTCCTTGTCACAGACATACTCTAAAACAATAACATGATTTAGATATCACAGTACTTATGACATCGACCTATAGCATGAACTATTAGTAAAAGAAGTGAAACAATTTCCAGATGTCCCGTAGTCTCCTATTTATAAGTATGGTTCACAACATACCCATAAGCAAGACTCTACTAGACACGACTTTATGGACTCCCTAGGAATGACATCACTCTGATACCAAGTTTTTCACGCCCCAAAATTGGGGTACGGTGCAATTGGCACTCGATTCATGATTGATCAAGAAGCAGGCTATATAGCATCTAAAAATTTAACACTAAGGCCGACCAAGACACTTATCACAACTAACCAAGATAAATACTGGACCCATAAGGTCTTGATAATGTCGAATAAGCAATATAGAAAGCTGAAAAAGCTGCAATAAGGCTAAACATAGCAATTGAAAACCAACACAACTACCCAACCAAAACTACTTTACAAACTAGTCCACATCAGCCTCTACAGAGTAAACAAACTGAAATGCAAAGGATAGGGCCCCAACCTACCCATGTTGTACACAAAACATAAAATAGTAAAAAGTAGGACATGACTCCTAGAAGAGAGGAGCAAACCACTATTCTGTTCACACCCGACTCCTATTGCGTCTGATGATTTGAGCCTCGGCCTGTACTTGCAACATGATTACAAGAGGGGTCCCCAGATGAAGGGACATTAGTATAAATAAAATATATTGGTATGTGAGGCTAAAAACTATAAACATATACGATAATAATGATAACTGAGCCAAAAATAAGGAATAGTAACAACCTGAAATCCTAAAAATCAAAATCTGACAATAACTCAATGTTGAAGTATAAATACAACCATCTAATATATAATAAAAATTATAACTGAAATGCCAGTGGGCAACTGACCATAAAATCCAAATAAAATTTGTCCAGCCAGTGTACCACACCAGGATAAAAATAAAAATGCCTCTAGCCGGTATAACACTCCAAGGAAAAATCCGTCCAGTCGGTGTGCCAGATCGAAGTAAAATAAAAATACCTCCAACCGGTGTACCGCACCAAGGTAAAATCAATAAATCTTAACCATAATCACAAATAGAGCCCATATGGCTTGTACTAGATCAATATAACACGTATAGCATAGAAATGAGGCACACTAAATTTGTGGCCTGCATATGTATCCTCCGTAATACATAACTACAAGTGAGCAAATATAACATTTAAAGATAGAAAATAAAAATTAAATACATGTATTCAAAACTTGTATGAATCATAATGAACTGCAGATGACCTAAGAGTTTCAACAAGATTTATAGATCGTGTTCAAATGGACATTAGAGCTTGGAGACTCACTAGATTGTCGTTCGACTTAAGGGGAAGGGATTATGAAATCTCCCCTTCGACTGGTATATTTCATAACACACACGTAAGACAAAGGACAACCATAATAAGGCAATCCTAATTCAACAAGCTCATTTACCCTTCATAGCCTGTGACGTCTTTACTTGGCTTAAAATTATTTACACGTCATTATCTTGGCTCCTTCACCAATCTAAGTTAGCAACCAGACCTTTAAATATAAATCAAACATATATATAGTGTACAGTAAGTACCAGATAGCAATACCCAAAGGGGTCTCTAACACGATGTACAACTACGACAACAATCAACACGATATCCAACTTTAAATGCCTCACTTGGGCTAGACATAATCTCAACATTTAACCTCAATCAAACATGAAACTTTAAATGCTTAAATAACGCTTAAAATACTTCCTTAAGACTTGTAAAGAGGTTGCTTGAGCATTCAATTCACAACGCACAAATCATGCTTAAAAGAACGAATGACGGGCGCCTTACATACCTTTCTCCGATGAACTTTTCTTTAGCCGATTTCCTATTTCAATGATCAGCCTTCAACCTCCTTAATCCAGTGTATTTATAGGCCAAAAACAAGCTTAATTTGTAGCACAAAATCTGCTCAAGATAACTTATCAAAGGCAGTCACAATAGCAACAACAACACATGAAAACATTAACAACATTTAACCATTTTCTCTACTAGTTTTCACTAATTTTTGAGGGAGAAACAAGAGGAAATTTTTACTGATTCTGCTATAATTCTTCCCTTCAAAATGAAGTATAATTCCAGAAAAATAAATAGCCAAAAAGCCAAAGGAAAACAAGCAAAATCAGCTCACAAACAGTCCATCGGCAGCTCATTTAGCTGCCAATTTCCAGTTTTTCTCTTTGCAATTTGAGAGGTTTAAAGGGGGAGAAATCCTTACCTTTCCTCTTGGATTCAATATATATTTAAATTTGGACATATAGGCAGTTAAAACAGATTTTGAAACGCAGAAAACCACCTTCAAAACCTCACCAAAATGATCTCCATAACAGCCCCTAGCACACTTGGTAAAATATTCTCAATTTGTCTTGTTGAACTTTACTTGATGTGTTCTCCATGATTTTCTTTGTTCTAGCTGCTGGAGTTGAGAGAGAAATGGAATTCTTAGCATGCTGGTTGATTTATTATAAGATGGAAATTCTTTCTACAAGTGAAAAATCTGATTTTAAGTAAATAAGGCGGTGGAGATGCTACGGTTCGCGAGGTGGCAATCCCACATGCCAACAATGTTACATCCAGTATCCGCAAACCAGAGCCTGGAGGGAGATTTGAACTCAAGCAAAATATGGTGCAACTGTTGCACACAAGCGGGCAATTTACTAGTCTCCCTCATGAAGACCCACAACAGCATCTCTAAAACTTTTTGGAGATAAGTGACACTTATATACCCGCTGGAGTGTCACCTGATTATGTTCGGCTTACATTATTTCCGTTCTCATTACTCGGTGAAGCCAAGAGGTGGTTGAAAGCTGAGCCACCAAATTCTATTTCAACGTGGGATGATCTTGCACGAAAGTTCTTGATAAGGTTTTTTCCCTCTGCCAAAACAGCTAGACTTAGAAGTCAAATTCTAAGTTTCAAACAGAGGGAGGGAGAAAATTTATATCAAGCTTGGGAGAGATTTAAATCCATGTTGCGGGACTGTCCTCATCATCATCAGTCCAATGACGTGTTGGTGCACACATTTATTGAGGGTTTGGAACCCCACACCAAAATATTGCTAGATTCAGCAGCTAGAGGGCAAGCGCTGGAAAAGACTTATGGGGAGCTGTATACCTTGCTAAACTGGATTTCACAGGGCAATCCAGAATGGAATGCTGATTCTTCACGAGGTGGAACAAGGAAAGCAGCAGGAGTGTTTGAAGTGGATGGATTTACAGCTATCGCTGCACAGATAGCTTCCTTGAAAAATCAATTGAACAACCACTTCAGCAACATGACTTTGAACCAGCCGTTAGCTCAAATTAATGCAGTCCAGCAATGGTGGTGTGAAGTGTGTGGAAGCAGTGAGCACTCAACTGAGTGCTGTGGAGCAAATCCTGATTTGGCAAACTTTGTGGGTAATGCACAAAGAAATCACCAGCAGTATGGTAGTGGCTACAATTCAAATTGGAGGAATCATCCAAATTTTTCATGGGGTAGCAACAGCCATCAAGGCCAAAGTTCGGGTCAGGGTATGCAAAGGAATCAAGGAGGGCAACAGAAATACCAATCTCAATTCAGAAATAACAATGCACCTCCTCCACCACCATCACCCAACATTGAGGAGATGTTCAAGACCATGATCGCTAACCAAGCGCAATTGCAGGCTGACTATGTTAAATTGGCAGCCGAAGTGAAAAATAACCAGTTAGTGACCAAGGCTCTTGAGTATCAATTTGGGCAATTTGCTAGTGCCCAAAATACAAGGCCCAGAGGAGGACTGCCGAGCGACACGGATCCGAATCCGAAGCAGGTAAATGCAGTGACCACAAGGAGTGGTTTGCAGCTGAAGGAGGTGGAACCAGAAAGACCACCTCAAAATTCATGAACAGCAGAAGTTGAGGGAGAGCTAAGTTCGGAAAGGGGGAAGACCAAAGAAGCTGAATTAGAAAGACCTCCACCCCCGTTCCCTCAACGACTCAAGAAACACAAGGAGGAGCCATGTTTCAAGAAATTCATGGAGGTGCTTAAACAGGTACATGTTAAGTTACCTCTTGTGGATATCTTGCAGGGAGTGCCGAAATATGCCAAATATATAAAGGACATCGTGGCCAACAAAAGTCGTTTGACTGAGTAAGCTACGGTGGCTTTAACAGAGGAGTGCACTTCCCGGATCCAAAACAGACTGCCCACAAAGTTAATAGACCCTGGAAGTTTTACTATCCAGCTTACTATTGGGCAAAGCATCCGAGCTCGTGGATTGTGTGACTTGGAGGCGAGCATAAATCTGATGCCATCTTCGGTATTCAGAAAGTTGGGTTTAGGGAGTCCTAGACCTACAATCGTAATCTTGCAGTTGGCGGACCGATCATTAGCTAGGCCGGATGGCATTGTTGAGGATGTTCTAGTGCAAGTTGGTTCCCTAATTTTTCCGGTAGATTTTATTGTTCTAGATTTTGAACCAGACGCAGAAGTCCCATTTATTTTGGGACGACCCTTCTTGGAAACCAGGAAAGCATTAATCGATGTAGCTGCGGGGCAACTTACAATGCGAGCACATGACAAGGTAGAGGTGTTCGATGTGTATAAAGCACCCAGGCTCCCGATGGTACATGAAGAACTCTCGGTGATCAATGTAATTGATCATGGTAATGCTAAGCAGATGAAGCATTCCCGAGAGTTGATGGGAAGACCACCGGATAGGTGTAAGCACTACTGGGGGGAGGACAATGATCGTGAGAAATCGTCCATCACCCTAGCGGACAATTGAGCGTAAATGACGTCGAGCCGCGACGGTAAATCAGGCGCTGCACGGGAGGCAACCCGTGAAAATTTGTTTTTTTTTCATTTTGTAAAGTGTAAATAGATTTTTCTTTTTTTTTTCTTTCTTCTTTTTCTTGATTTAGTACAAAAATTTTTCGTTTTAGTTAGTATTTTTTGTTTTAGTTAGGTGAAACCTATTATTCTAACCAATTTTGTTTAGTGAGATGATTTTCAGGTCAAACGGAGAAAAATGTGCACGGAATCATGAAGGAAAAGGTGAGGTATGAAAAGTTAAAAAAATGTAGAAGACAGTGAGCTGGGGTGATAGCTCCGTGTCATGGAGGAGGACCTCCGCGTTACCCTCCGTGACACGTTGAGGTGTAATCCGAAAATTTCAAAATTTCAAGAAGGCTATCGAGATGGCTCCGTGTCACGGAGGCAGTGCACCGCGATGCACTCCGTGACACGTTGCCATATAAATTGTGACGGGTCACACCGGGTTGCCGGGTGACCCGCGTGTTTTCTACCTTTTAAACCCCGATTTCTCCCTTTTTTCCCTCATTTTCATTTTCCTCCGCAACCAAACATCCCAAAACCCCTCTCCCATCAACGTGCCACAGCTTAAGGCAACAAATTACCAAGTTTTCTTCGCTTATTCAACGACAAGGTATGTTTTCCGATTCTCTCTCAAGTTTTTGTCGATTTCATTCGAAATTAAGCATGGGAGGTGAGATAAATCACCCTAAGTCGAAATTAAGCATGAATTCGAGTTATTTATTGATTGATAAAAGTTCGGAATGTTGTAATGATTGTTTGAACTTGTCGATTACATGAATTATTCAAAGTTGATTGCGAAAATCAATTCTAGGGCTTTGTGGTTGAATTTGAAGTTGGTAATGTGTTGAATTCTTGAATTCTATGTTGGGGTGTACTTGTTGAATGAGATGAATCATTGTAAGAAGTGTTTGAATGTTAGTAGACAGCAAATTCTCGGGTTTTGGGGAAAATGTCGAAATTTGTTCAAATTGGGTTGGTTGTATAGGTTCATATGTATAGAATTTTTGTTGTTGTTTTGATTCGTTGTTTTTCTTTGCTAAGTGCGATGGTTGAAATGCTAGCGATGGTAGTGATTGGGATTAGCTGTACGAATTCTGAGTAGTACGCAGAAGTTATACCGTCGAATTTTCGTTTGAACGCACTAAGCATGATTGTATAGTTGGTTGTTTGGTGTAAATAAAGTTATTCTTGCCGTAGTATCGTAACTGTAGCTAAGGACTAAGTGTGGGGTAAACTTAGCGTAACCCGACCTTAGCCGAAGT
Source organism: Datura wrightii (assembly GCA_035772735.1). Taxonomy (NCBI): domain Eukaryota; kingdom Viridiplantae; phylum Streptophyta; class Magnoliopsida; order Solanales; family Solanaceae; genus Datura; species Datura wrightii. The sequence goes on from JASDFA010000016.1 coordinate 121,826,464, forward strand.
TAATATTCATTTAGCTTGACATTAAGCTTGTTTACTTGTGTTGACAGGTAAAATGGCAAGCAGGCAAGATAAAGGTAAGGGTGCATCAACTTCAGGCACCGGAAGGAAAAGACTCAGACTGGGCACAGCAGTCCCAGCGGCACCAGCAGTTCCACGCGGCCAGCGCCGCTAATACGGAATGAGATGGGTTACTGATGAGGGGAAGAAGTGGTATGCTAAGCACAAAGAAAACAAATATTTCCCCGAGGAGCATATAGCACGGGAACCATTAGCACAGGAGTTCCCCAGAATAGTTCAATGGATCGAGGCTGCTGGGCTAAGTTTCATATTTCAGGAGCCCAAAGAATGCAACCTACACTTGGTCCGGGAGTTCTATGCTAATTGGAACCCGGCAATCAGAAGCCACACCATCAAGATCAGAGGGCAGATAGTCACTCTGGAACCCCAACAGCTAAATGCCATCATAGGAGCGCGGGACACAGACGCCCACGTTCTCTGCCAGCTGAATATTACCCCACCGTATGCCGACATCAGACGCACACTGTGTGGGGCTCGGTCTACAGCTAGATGGAGCAGACACAAAGAAAGGGGCTACCACCAGACTCTGCCTTATTCTCAAATGAACAGGGAAGCCCGAATCTGGCTGAAGATAGTCTGCTCGTGCCTAATCCCGGGGGTACACATGACTGATGTGACCCGGGACCGTGTTTGCCTGGTGTACGCCCTGATGAAAGGGCTGGAGATTAATGTTGGGGTGGTCATTATATCCGCCATGAAGAGAGCCCGACTACACCAGGGCCACAGGTATGGGTTCGGTGGACTACTCACCACCTTTCTCAAAGGCCTCGACGTCGAGGAGGAGGCTTTGGATTACATCCCGCTGTTGGAGCGACGGGCCTTGGACGTGACCAAAACTAAGGCTCCCGACACCACCCATGGGCCAGTGCTGACACTTGGCGAACGACATGCTCGTGATGACCAGAACATGGCGCGGATGTATGGGATGCAAATGCTTCAGCTCAGGATAGGTGGGAGACCAGCCACAGAGGAGGAGCTATGGCAGCTCGAGCTAGATTACTCATTTGGCGAAAACGCCAGGGCTCTATGCCTAGTGGGGCCAGCCTTTGTAGAGCTCACTGACGATGACGTCCCCACGGACGAGGAGACACGTCGGGAGGACTCCGATGTGGAGTCCGATGACGACGACGGAGGCGACTCGAACATGGGAGATGAGGCAGTAGCACCTTATGAAGAAGTGGAATACTTTAACTGATTAGGGAGTTCCACCACCCGACTTTGTGCTATTTAATTTTTGTAAACACTGGGGACAGTGTTCGGTTTAAGTGTGGGGTGGGGAGTAGTTAGGTGCTAGGCTGGGCTGGTTTGCTTGTTTGTTTTCCTCTATATTTTTGTATGTATGTTTCCCTGTGGTTATGAATTTTTAAATTGTTCTGTATCTGTACATGTTTGTGGAATTGATTTGTGTTGTGGAATGTTGATGTTGCCAGCTGAGTCTGTAAAATTTTTGTAAATATTTTTGCTTATCGAAATGATCGATATTTTTAAAATTTTGTGAAAATATTTTGTTCATATTTAAAATATTTTGTAAATAATTTTTCTATCGAAATGATCGATGTTTCGCAAAAGTTTTTCAATTTTTTTTGATTTTTGGGTTTCTCGGCGTTTGTTTTCGGTTCTTTTACCGAGAATAGTCCCATTGAACCGACGTCATAGTTAGTGACTGTTACCTATGATTGATGGATGACGACCGTCTTAAGGGAAATGTAGTCGGTAGGAGTAGTGATTTTACTTTATTTTCAGTTTTTTTTTTGGTGGATTGCATCCCGGAACCTGTAGTTAGTATATAGTTGTGAATTTTAGGCTACGTGTTGTACCTAATATTCAAAATGCAAAAGTGATTCGTATGAAAGCATGCAATCTTGTAAATATGTTGAGATACCTAGGCTGTAGAGTTCGATTCGGTGTGATTGAGGCTTAATGTCTGAATTCATGTAATGAGCTGATTGAAGAGTCTGTGAATACATCTTAAATCGAGCATGTGCATAAGGTGTGAAGTGAGGTATTGTTATTCCATGCTATTGTGAAGTGTCTAGAACTTGCCTGGTGTGTGTACAAAACGAAATGAAGGAGGTGTATTGTAGGAAAGGATGTAGGCATTTATTTGTTTTAACCGAGAGTTTCTATTTTTTTTCTTGTCATACTCCCCCTTTATGTGATTGCATACCCTAGTCAGCCCTTTGAGCCTTTAGCCTATTATTTCTTTCTTTTGTCCAAAAAGTATAAACTGAGCTTAATTCTTTCTTTTCATTAGCCGTAAAGTCTATACAAAACTCTTAAGCACTTAAGAAGTGAAAATAAGGTTCCCAAAGTGTCAAAGAGTGAGAGTGGTGAAAAAAGAAAAGAAAGCAGAGCAAGGAAAGAAAAGAAGAGGTTGAAGGTGCACTGGTTATAAATAAACGATAATGAAGGTGCATGAATAATCTTTGTTATTGTGTCAAGTGTGCTTAATGAAATGGGCCATACTAAGGTAAATCATCAAGAATGGGATGATGAAAAAAAAAAGAAAAGAGAGAAACAATGTCCATGAGTTGATGGGAATGTGTTGCAAAGGCGCTTAAGGATGCTAGTGGCTATTATTGGCTAATCCAATATATACTAATTCCATAGCTTCCATTACAACCCATTAAAGTCCTACGTGATCTTACATTGCACTTCTTTATATTAGTGGAGTAATACACTAAGGGCAAGCTTATGGGTCATGACATGATGCATGTGAATTCTTTTGGGAGAGAGAGTGAAATTATTTTTTACATGCCCCTACTTGAATGGTTGTGTGTCACATGAGAAAAAAGGGGAAGATTCTCTTGAGTTATGAGGGCACATGCTTGAGGAAAGACTGATTTTCGTGTCGGATATCTTGATTAGCTGATTTGCATGAGTTTGCCGATATCGAGAATCAATTCTTTAAGTCTAGGAAGTCTTAATGTATTGAAGGTTATTGCATTGTTGAGACCATGCATGTTTTCTTGATGATTTGCGATATTGAATGATCGGTATGACCATAGCTTAAATTGTCGCACCATAGTAGCGAAGGTTGGGATGTAAATTGCATGAATTGTATGTTTGTTGTTTGAGGATGAACAAGGATTTAAGTGTGGGGTAAGTGATCTTGGGTAGATTTATATGCCCGAGTGATACTCAAAAGTATCATTTTCGCCTTGTTTATCTAGCAATGTGTATACATTTTCATGTAATTGGTAATAAAATGTGAATTTATACTAACCAACATGATTAGCATTGTTTTGTAGGTAAAATGTAATTTCGGGAAGCTAATCTGCATATTGGATGATATCGGAGTTGGACTTGGATGCGAGCAAGGGAAAAAGCATTGGACTGCACTAATTAAAGGGGCTCCGCGATGGAGCCGTGTCACGCTGCCATCACGGAAGCATTCTTCCTGGAGGGTGAAAAATTCATCAATTCTAGTGGAGGCTCGCGACAGCTCCATGGAACGGTGGCTAGCCTCCGCGTTGCAATCAGTGCCACGTTGGTGCTTTATTCCCGGACCCCCAAATTCCAGTGAGGGTCCGCGTTCATGGCGTGTCACGGAGGCAGTGCTCCGCGATGCACTCCGTGACACGTTGCTTGTTATTCCGGGAAAAATTCCCACTAGTATAAATAGAACACTTAGGTTCATTTTTCATAATGCAGACTTGGTGGAGTAAGGACGTGGGTTACAGGCAGTTGAGGGACGAAAAGTTCAGGGTTTTTTTTCTCTTTCTTTCTTCTTTAACTCAATTGTTTGTATGATTAACACTTGTTTTAGGATGATTAATCCACAAATGAGTGGCTAATTCCCTTCCTTGCTGAGGTTATGAACACTTGTGATGAATTTTGATTATTAATTATATGGTTTTTCTTCTTTTTCTTCCATGTTGTTCTATTAATTCTTGGTCTTACTGCATTGGTGTGTGGCCTACATTAATATATATCTAAAAAGTCCAACTTCACTTGAGAGAGCACGAAATTGGAAAGTTGTGAATTAATAGGATATTGTTCTTTACTTGATTTGGGAAAATTGAGTTTTGATGTGCTTTCCCGATAGAAATATACTTGAAAGCCGTATTAGTCAATTTAGGAACCGGAATTGTATTTCTAGGTCATGAATTGCATTTGATCACAGAAATGTAGACAGATGGTTTATGATTCTTAAGTGAGATTAAATACGAAAGTTTTAATCTCTTGGCTAATGTTCTTGGCTAGCAACTGGAAGAAAAGATTAATCAATTTATGTGATAATCAAGTTCATTACATGTTCTTTAACCTCGGCATGCTTTTATCCATAGTCCAAATTCAAAGTAGATAATTGTTAGAAGTTTTAGTATAGAATTAGAAAACAAATTATTCACTTTTTGGTTACGTTGTTGTCAGCATATTTAGAAGTTAATCAAAATATAGTATAGTATACTTAAGCAAACTTCACTTAATCCGAGTCTCTGAGGGATCGATACTTGGCTTACTAAAGCCACTTACTACTTGTTCGATAAGGTTTAGTAAGTGGCTTTAGTAAGCCAAGTATCGATCCCTCAGAGACTCGGATTAAGTGAAGTTTGCTTAAGTATACTATACTATATTTTGATTAACTTCTAAATATGCTGACAACAACGTAACCAAAAAGTGAATAATTTGTTTTCCAATTCTATACTAAAACTTCTAACAATTATCTACTTTGAATTTGGACTATGGATAAAAGCATGCCGAGGTTAAAGAACATGTAATGAACTTGATTATCATCATAAATTGATTAATCTTTTCTTCCAGTTGCTAGCCAAGAACATTAGCCAAGAGATTAAAACTCTCGTATTTAATCTCACTTAAGAATCATAAACCATCCGTCTACATTTCTGTGATCAAATGCGATTCATGACCTAGCAATACAATTCTGGTTCCTAAATTGACTAATACGGCTTTCAAGTATATTTCTATTAGGAAAGCACATCAAAACTCAATTTTCCCAAATCAAGTAAAGAACAATATCCTATTAATTTATAACATTCCAATTTCGTGCTCTCTCGAGTGAAATCGGACTTTTTAGATATACATTAATGTAGGCCACACACCAATGCAGTAAGAACAAGAATTAATAGAACAACATGGAAGAAAAAGATGAAAAACCATATAATTAATAATCAAAATTCATCACAAGTGTTCATAACCTCGGCAAGGAAGGGAATTAGCCACTCATTTGTGGATTAATCATCCTAAAACAAGTGTTAATCATACAAACAATTGAGTTAAAGAAGAAAGAAAGAGAAAAAAAACCCTGAACTTTTTGTCCCTCAACTGCCTGTAACCCACGTCCTTACTCCACCAAGTCTGAATTATGAAAAATGAACCTAAGTGTTCTATTTATACTAGTGGGAATTTTTCCCGAAATAACAAGCAACGTGTCACAGAGTGCATCACGGAGCACTGCCTCCATGACACGCCATGAACGCGTACCCTCACTGGAATTTGGGGGTCCAGGAATAAAGCACCAACGTGGCACGGCGTGCAACGCGGAGGCTAGCCACCGTGCCACGGAGCTGTCGCGAGCCTCCACTAGAATTGATGAATTTTTCACCCTCCAGGAAGAATGCCTCCGCGATGGTAGCGTGACACGGCTCCATCGCGGAGCCCCTTTAATTTGTGCAGTCCAATGCTTTTTCCCTTGCTCGCATCCAAGTCCAACTCCGATATCATCCAACATGCATATTAGCATCTCGAAATCACATTTTACCTACAAAACAATGCTAATCATGTTGGTTAGTATAAATTCACATTTTATTACCAATTACATGAAATGTATACACATTGCTAGATAAGCAAGGCGAAAATGATACTTTTGAGTATCACTTGGGCATATAAATCTGCCCAAGATCACTAGGGTGTCAGGCCTGCATCACCGCTTGGGGTGCTTTAGTAAAATGCTCATAACTTCTTACTCTAAACTCCGATTGATGATCAGTTTAACGTTATAAAAACTAGACTCAATGATCTTTAATTTAATAGTGTTGGAGCTTCTAAATCATTATATATTGGGAGATATGGTTATTTAAATTTGACCCTTACTTATAACTTCACATACTCTTTGCTTTTACATTCGTACATATTTCCTTATTATCAATGACCAATATAAAGCCTGTACTTCCCTTAACATAGCATACAAACATTAAATGATCATCCAAATATTTTTAGGGTAAAACATTGTGCTTACCTGGTGATAGTCGGTGCATACCGGCGGTTCGCCGGTTTGAGCGCCGATGATCATCATCTTATCAGTTCTCCGGTTTACAATCGTCAGTTGTCTGGCGGCTCGTGGGTTGGCATCGACATTTCATTTGTTGGGTCACCAATGTTACCATAACTCCCAAGTGTACTGCTTGAAGCCGGAGGTCATCTGGTGGCTCGCGAATAGTCACCGACATTCTGCCTATGGAGCGTCGGTACCCTCTCATTTTTCGCACTATTCTGTTGCATGCCGGCGGCAGGATGGCGCTTCGCATATGCGTACTGGAATTTAATCGGTCTAGCTCCATGCCTACCCTCTTCTTCTTCTCCTTGTTTGGCATCTAATCTACCTAAAAAATCAAAAACAGAAAAATATCAAAATGCACAAGGTACAAATGCTTGGGTTGCCTCCAAAAAGCGCCTTAGTTAACGTTGTGGCATGACGGAGGCTCCATATATGCTATGGATCATCCAGGAACATGACCTCTATTCGACCAACCTCCTCCAACACTCCCAAATACTTCTTTACACTTTGGCCATTCACCTTGAATTTTGACCCATCCTCTCCTTCTAGTTCAATGGCACCATTTCCAAAAACTTGGGACACCTTAAATGGCCCTAACAATTTATATTTAAGCTTTCTGGGGAATAAACTTAGTCTTAAATTGAACAATAATACCAAATCTCCCAGAATAAAATTTTGATGCAAGATTTTCTAGTCATTGTAATGCTTCATTCGGTCCTTATAAATAGCTGCATTCTCATATTCCCACATTCTAAATTCATCCTTGTAGATTCTCCACTCGCCCTTGGACGACTTTCCCCCAATCAAGGTTCAAGCTCTTCATTGCCCATAATACTTTATGTTCTATCTCAACAGGGAGGTGGCAAGCTTTGCCAAAAACAAGCTGGTATGGAGACATTCCAATTGGTGTCTTGTATGCAGTCTGATACGCCTACAAAGAGTAAACTAGCTTCCGAGCCGAATCTGTTCTATTCACATTGACTATTTTTTTCACGATAAATTTGATTTCCCGATTGGAAACATCTGCTTGGCCACTTCTTTGTGGAAGATAAGGGGTGGCCTCTTTGTGCTTCACACCATACTTGGCTAGAAAAGTGCTGAACAATTGATTGCAAAAGTGTGATCCTCCATCTCTAATGATGGCTCTAGGGGTGCCAAATCATGAGAAAATGTGCTTTATCAAAAAGGTTGTTACGCTTCTCCCCTCATTGTTGGGAAATGCTAAAGCTTCCACCCATTAAGATACATTATTAATAGTAACTAGAATGTATGTGTCTCCATAATAGGTGACAAAAGGGCCCATAAAATCGATTCCCCATACATCAAACAGTTCTACCTCTAAGATTGGTGTCAAAGGAAGTTCACGCCTCCTCGAAATGCTCCCTATTTGTTGATATCGATCACAATACTTAACTAAGTTGTGGGCATCATCATGAATGGTAGGCCAATAAAATTCACACTGTAGCACTTTAAAGGTTGTTCGAACACTCCCATAATGGCCCTCAACAAGTAATGAATGACAAGCATCTAGAATCGATACGATTTTTACCTCTGGGACACACCTACAAATTATACCATCAACACAACTACGGAAAAAGTAAGGTTTATCCTAATAGAACTTCCAAACATCAAGCATGAATTATGAAAGGTCAACCCCTTGGGTGTGATATTTCTTACCAAATAATTCTCAAAATTCTCAAAATAGGGTGTTAAGTCGTGGGTTGCAGCTAGAGTATGTTCATTAGGGAAGTCATCCTTAATCTCCTCATGTACTCCCAACTTACCATTTGTCTCTAGGCGTGATAGGTGGTCAACTACATGATTCTCACATCTCTTGCTATCCTTTACTTGAACGTCGAATTCTTTCAACAACAGTACCCACCTAATAAGCCTGGGTTTAGTATATTTCTTGGTCATCGAGTATCTGAGTGCCGCATAGTCCACGTGCACCACAACTTTGGTCCCCAATAGGTATGCCCAAAAAATTTTCAAATGCAAATACTACAGTGAGCAACTCTTGTTCTTTCACTGTGTAGTTTGTCTATGCATTATTCAGGGGTTTGATATGTAGTAAATAGGGTGAAAAATCATTTCCTTTTGCTAACCAAGGACTACCCCTAACACTACACCACTGGCATCACACATTATCTCAAATGGATTTGACTAGTCTGGTGTCATGAATATTGGAGTGGATATCAACTTTTCTTTCAATTCCATAAAATCCCTCACAATCGCCTCCTCGAAATTGAACATTGCATCTTTTTCTAACAATGAGAATAAAGGATGAGCTATCTTGCAGAAATCATTGATGAAATATCGGTAAAATACTGCATGTCCTTATAAACTCCTAATACCCTTCACAGTCCTTAGAAGAGGTAACTGAGCAATGGCATTAATATTGGCTTGGTCTACCTCAATCCCTTTCTCAGAAATTTCATGTCCCAGAACAATCCCTTCTTTTACCGTGAAATGAGACTTTTCCCAATTAAGTAACATGTTTGTCTCGGCTCTTCTAGGTGTACCAAGCAATCTTCAAATGAATTTCCCACAACTGCGAAGTCATCCATGAAGACTTCTATAATGTCCTCCATTATATCTGAAAAAATTGACATCATACACCTCTAGAAAGTGGCGGGAGCATTGCAAATCCCAAAAGGCATCCTCTTCAATGCAAAAGTCCCATATTGACATGTAAATGTGGTTTTCTCTTGATCTTCGAGAGCAATAGAAATTTGATTATAGACAAAGTACCCATCCAAAATATAATAATATTCTTTCCCAGCCAAGTGATCTAGTATTCGGTCAATGAAGGGGACTGGAAAGTTATCTTTTTTTTGTCCATGAGTTCAACATGCGGCAATCCATACACACCCTCCATCTAGTAACTAGATGAGTTGCAATCAACTCATTCTTTTAATCCGGTACAACTATAATTCCCCCTTTTCTTTGGCACGCATAGGATAGGACTTACCCAACTGCTATCAGCTATAGGATACACAACTCCCTCATCTAACCATTTGAAATATTCTTTCTTGAACACCACATGCATTGGTGGATTCAAACGCCTTTGATGCATAACTGAAGGGCTAAAATCTTCCTGAAGGTTGATCTTATGAGTACAAATACCTGGAGGTATACCAATTATATCAGTTATAGACCCCCCTTATTGCTCAGACAAGCCTTTTCAATACTATTATAAGTTCTTCTACGTATTCGTGGGTGAGCTTTGCTGAAATAATCACCAGGAGTATCTCATTTGCCCCCAAATATACATATTGCAAATGGGCAGGTAACGGTTTGAGTTTCAAGACCGGAGGTAAAATGAAGGATGACTGTGATAGTGGGGTTGTCTGATTTTTGAGGTCAAGATCAAGTTTCCTCGGTTGAAAGGTGTAGGTTCCCAACCCTTTGCTCACATGACACACCACTTCTAATCCTTCACTGTTCAAGAGAATTCTAGCAAACATTTCTTTCAAAATTTCTTCTTCCAACCCCCATCCCACTACTTCTTCATCCATGTTGGTTGGGGGTGGTGGAGACTTTATTTTCTTTATTACCTGCTGAGTTGCCATTTGAGATGCTAACAAGTTCATTCTGTCCTCTAATTGCCTTATGGCCATCTTATGATCTTTCACTGTTTTAGTGAGGTCCAACAGATCACTTCACAACTCCTGAATTCCTAAATCAGTCGAAACAACTCGCTCAAGTACCACCTCAAGCATGCTTTCAATTTGAGATGAGAGGGACTACTCACTTCCTTGGCTACTCGTCTCAGTTGAATAAATAGAATTTCGACCTTGATTTTCATTATAAGGATACCCATAGCCCTGATTGGCTTGTTGATATCTTATATGAAAACCCATCATACAATTCTCTAGCAGCTCTATTTGCTTCATCACTACCATCACACTGTGTCTTTTCTTTCATCTCTCCTCTACATCTCATCTATCAATTGGAGGGTTTAATATAAGACGCCCTTTCAGGATCTCTCAGTAGCCTTTGAAAGAGGCTCATTAGCATATCATCAATACCTCAACAATGGTAAAATGAAGCACAAAATGCTAAATTACCTCAACTCACTTTCCAAGATGCAAAATTAAATCAAAGTAATAAACAGCTAAAGGCTATCAAACTACATTCCCCGACAGTGACACCATAATGTGCAATCTACACTCTTTTTTAAGAAAGAGCGTAGATGGTCATTGTTCAAAATAAATAACTTGATGGGTGTTGGGGTTGAATCCCACAAGGAATGTTAGCTGATCACACAATAGAGTCTATTAAATTAAACTAATTCGCATCAATGTTGCAAGACAAATAGGAGAAAATTAGGGGAATCACAATTTATAAAATAAAATATTTTAGCACATAAAAAATAGGGGAAAAATATAGAAAAGACCAAAGGTGAGACTACTAGGGGTGAGATATTTATAGGGGCTTAAATGAGTTGGAATAGTTAATTACTCCTATCTTTACTCAATAGTATGATTAGTTGTGGATTAGGTGACATCTTAAGTTTCTTAACCAACTAGATATCTTATACCTTGGGTTTTCTCAAATCCCGAGGTTCCTCTTCACAGAAACCACATCAACTTAGGTATGGATTCACTATTTCTAAATCCAATCCTTAATGGATGTGTAATAATGGGTTTTGGCTATGTCTAGTCCAACCCCACATAATTACCGCCCAAATACCCATTAGTGTTTCCTCACCCATACCTTAATTTCCTTTTTCAAGCAAAATTAAACTAAGGAAATGCAATCCACATTTGCAACTGTGAGTTTTCAACTTAAAATTCAGAGGAAACATTAAAATCTTACTAATTGAGTAAATCTAAGATCACAAACCCGATACCCAACCCAAATCAACCCCAATCATTAACACACCCCTAGAAAACAATTTAGCTACTCATGTAAGTAAAGTAAGACATTACATTCAGTAATAATTCAAAATCCATTCACAAACTTGAGTAAGGAAAACTCAAGCAAGGTTTGAGCTCCAATGGAATTTTCTACCTTCTCAATTAAGAAGATAAGTCTTTCTCTTTCTCCTTCTCTCTATTTTCAATACAAGCTAAAGAAATAGAATAATCAATACTTTCTAGAATGGAATATTTAGTTCCTTTATGAGATGTACAAAAATAGGATACAAATATGTTCCTCTTTTGCCGTGCATGACGTTTTTACACTTTTGCTGATAGGCGTCACGTGGGATTCACCGATGGTTTGCCAGTGCAGGTTGGAGAAACGCCGGTCAACCCTAGCTGAGGTATAGTGAGATTTTTTGGTGCTTCAGCACAACCGCTAGTGCAGATCCACGGACTACCGATCGGTCAGAGCTAATGGTAGTATGTTCTTTAGCACTTCAACATTAGCATCGGCGAACTGATCTGCGGTTCGCCGGTCTCCATCCTTCCTCAGCATAGTATATTACTATGGTTGACCGATATTTCACCAGTCCTCAATTCTCTTTTCATGCTTTTTGCTAAATTTCATAATTTTCTCCATTCAAGTTATGTACCTACAAGGATCAAGGAGAAAAGGCTTAAAATTCACCTATTTGGCTTAAAAATTAAGCAAAAACTCATGTTTAAGATCCTAGTGAGTTGGTAATTATGAACTCATTATTATTGCAACAATTAAGGAATAACACTTCAACAACAATGAGAAAATCAATTCAAGAAAGTCTCCTAAGATTGTTCTTAATAATCCCTAAAACTTGAATAGAAAATGAACAATAATTATTTTTCTCCAAATCTGACTCTCCTATCAAAAATAACCCAAAAAATATTAATACAAATATTTAGAACCCTTTCCTAAGTGAATAGGGAAAACTGCTGAACTGTCGTCGGCTTCACTTACGACTTGAAACAGAATTGTACGATCGTGCCGTTACTCGTACAATTATTGGAAACTTTTGATTTTGGCTAAGTGTTGGAAGTAGGTATGACTCATACCTTGAACCTACAAGTCATACTGTCTTGTCGTGTCTTGATCCTGAGAGTTCAGGCATCCTTTGAATAATTTCACGGGTGGCATGGCACATTCCATACCTGCATCCCATGACTTGTGACTTCGAGTCATACATTGAGATATGTCATTCATCAATTCTTCTAAAGTTTACCATGGCTTCTTGGTATGGGTCTAAGGTAGATATCATGATCCATGGTTAGTACCCATACATGGAGACTTGTCCTGTGTAATATCTTCTGAACGTTTCTACTACTATTGTGGTATGGTTCGTACCAGGATGATATGGCGTGTACCATAAGTCGTACTTTACCTTTGCCTCAAAAAAATATTCTGGACTTTTCGATGACTCTCACTATGGCTCGTACCAGGATGGTACGGCCCATACTGAGGTCTATACTTAACCTTTTTTCCGCATTTTGTCCTTCTTTTGCACATTTCAACTCCAACATCTATCCTTCCTAAAAAAAAAGTAAAAGTGCATCATATCCATATAAACACACCTAAATCCATGCTTATTTTCTTAGTTTTAAGCATTGAAAGTGTTGTAAAACCACAACACATCATACACCCCGGAGGGAGCTCCTCAAGCCACATGGTTGCTTCCCCTATCAAGGACAATGGAAAGAGTCTCAATCTAATTGACTCTTGGCTTATATTTGTGATGTTAAATGGTTGGAAATTCTCAAGAAAACTTCAAAGATGTCTATTTGCATCTTTACATGGATGACCATCAAAGAGTCCTTTCATCTGTAGCAGGTGTAGCATTGTACTAGTCATATGGAACACCACATTCGCTACCGTGAGTGTTAGGCGAATGGAACCTACTATGTCTGGCATCATAGGGTCATCATCTTCGTGGTCCATATGACCATCCACTAAACCTTATTGAGATTGTTGGTCAATATCAATCATCCTATAAAGGTACCCAAAAACAACAACAATTGTAAAAACAAAACACAAGATGCTAAATTAACTTAACTTAACAATCAACAAGGGGATATCTAACACCATTCCCTGGTGGTGGCACCATTTTTTGTAACGTCAAAATGCACTCCTTATAAAGAAAGTGCAAACGGTTGTTGACAAAACACATATACCCGATGAATGTCGGGGTCGAATCCCAATACCAATATGGGGTAAGACAGGGTGAGGAAATGGCGGGCAAGGCGGTGAGATTTCAGGCACAATAATTTTCCTACAACGGGGGACTGCGCTTCAACATCCCGAAGGACGGCTTCCCACGAAACTCGGCTTCAATATCCCGGAGGAAGGCTTGCTAAGTCAGTCGAACAGTAAATTTCATCATAGATGTAAAATAATTTCCCTACAAAAAGGGGTTGGATTCTACATCCACCTGGACGGTTTGCCAAGCTACACAACTCGGGAAATCTTTTACTCTACTTACAAATTTAGCTGTTTATAAAATTTGGAAAACTATTGTACTTGAAACAAGCTTGCTTACCCGATGTGTGGAGGCGCTACACTACTTCAAAAGGATCATCCATACCATTCCTTTGGAAAGAAAGAACAAGAGAGAATTTATTAAAAGATGGCCATAGAAGGATATGCGGATATGCTAGCGGAAAATTCAAGGATTCAGAGCAGCACTACTATTCCACCTTTAAGGAAATTATAGCTGTGAAGAATGGAATCAAGAAATTCAACTTCATCCTAATTCACAATGAATTCCTCATCGAGATGGATATGCTAGCATTCCATAAGATGATCCAGTTCTATCCAAAGATACTTCCACACCCACAAATTCTCAGATGGGCACAATGGTTCTCACCCTATAAATTCCAGTTGAAGCACCTAAAAGGGAAAGATAATTTCCTGGCAGACTTCCTATCTCAACCGGATGAATTCACAAAGAGGTTTTTGATAGAGAAGGCATCTTCCATTCTTCTGGAACTTGCCTGGATGCTTTCTCCTGAAGTATTTTGTTCACCTGGTGTATTTGGATCTTCCTCCAGTAGGTTTTGGCCATTTGAACTTCTTGTATTTCTAGTTGTCTATCAATTTAAACTAGGAACCCATTGTATTCAAAACAAACAAATAAAATTTGGGGGTTCAAAAGAGTACAATTAAAGTGTAAAAATAACTATTGATCTATCAACAGGATAACCAACTTAAATTAACAAAAGTGAGCAAGAGCTAGGGGTATTCTTTTGAATGGGGTGTCAATTAGATTGGAATTGACTAGAAGATCAAATTATTACTCATAAATATAAATAGTCGTGGATGAGGTGACACTAGATGTTTCTCAACTACTAGGGAGCCTTTTGCCTTGGTTTTTCTCAAACCCTAAGCTCCCTAACAATATATCCATTAATACTTGAGTTATTTCTAGCCTGAAATCTCTCATGGGTGAATGCTTGTAGGTGTTAGCTGTGTATAGCCTAACCCCACACAATCAACATCCAATTACCCAGCATTGCTTTCTCACTCATACTCAATTTCTCTACTTCAAGAAAATATAGAGTAAGAAAACATCACCCACATTTACAAGTATGAGTAATTTAATTATAAATTGGAAGAAAACAACAGATTTTTATTAAATGAGTAACTCTAAGATTAATCTAACAATACCCAATCCAATTTACCCCAATTCATGCACATACCCCTAGCAAAGAGATTTAGTTACTCATTGATGAGAAATACAACATTATATAAATAAATTAAAATCATGATATTCATCATCAAGAGTTAAATTAAAGCTCACAATTGTCTTTAATGAAGGTTGTTTACCCTGAAGAAGAAGAAGAAAAAGGTATTCAATATTCTATCTCTATCTAACTATCTATTCTTTACCAATATGGAAGGAATAATATGGTACTTTTCTAAAAGAATGTACAGAAATAGGTCAAAATGCTCCTAAAATCCCTTGTTGGATGATTTTTCCCTTGTTGTAGGCCGTGTCACCAGTGACCCTGGGTCCAGCTGGCACTGGCACTGGTGGTTCGCAGGTGCTGACCGCATTATACCGATGCACCTTCCACTCAACCCAATAAGCTTCTGCATTTCAACCAGTGTTTCACTGGCTTCATCCGTTGGAGTGCCGGTCCCATCCGGTCAAGCTTCAGTCCTCTTCTTAAATTTCATTCTTTTGCCCAAGTTTTTGCATTCTCTCCTTAAATCAAATACCTGCAAAAACTAAAGAGAAAGAACATAAGATCCTCTTAAATGACTTGAAAACTGAGTAAAAGCTCACATTTAAAAGCCTAATGAGTTGGTAAATTACCAACTCATCACATGTCCTCAAGCAAACAAAATACTACTACAATTGCGACGCTTAATTAGAAAGAAACCTAGAAGACTCGCAACTGACATGTTAAAAACTTTTGCACATGATTATTAAAAATTATTAACTCCCCTCCAAATAATTAATTCTGAGAAAACTCTGTACATATGTAGCTAATCACCATGACACAAAAAGGGATCTGAAGATGGCATCAAATTATCCCCAGACAATTGAGCATACACTAATGCTATTTACACAGACAACTAACTGTTAGCAATACAACCCATGTGCCCTCACAACAAACAAAGTCTTATACACTCAAAATCATATAAAAATTATACACGGGGACTAGCAACAAACCACTAACTCTTATAAAGAAGTTCAAATACTGAGCATGTGAGACCATAAATTTGCCCTTATCATCTCTACTTTAGTTCTTCAGATATTCGGATTGGGTTCACTATAGGACTTTTATCATCTTGTAATGTAGGCTTGGAGATGGGTATGAAAAGTAGGGATAAAGTGGCTCAATCCTCCTTGGCACTACACCAATTTTGGCTCCACTTCCAACCTTTTCTCTTTTTTTTCTCCCTTTTTCCCTTTTATTCTGTTTTCAACTTGTAGGTGTGGTTTTTTTTTTCACTTTCCTTTTTCTTTTCTTTTCTTCTTCTTTTCTTTTTCCTTTCTTTTCTCTTTCTTCTTCTTTAACAACCCATATTTTCTCACTAACCAGCTTTTTCTTTTTCTATTTCTACACTATACATTTTATGTACCCCTACAGTAGCCAACCTCAACTTAGGCGTTTTTGACTGAGTTCAGGTTCATAATGTCCAAGGAGGGACCAGGGATAAAATAGGTTCATTATAAACAAGTGGGAAGGTGAATAGGCTAATAAAAAAAAAGGTCAAATTCAGGTTCAAACTTTAGGATCAAGGGATACTTATCTCATTTGGAAGGGAAATTTAGACTAAAAGTGGGTGAAACAAAAACACAAAAAAGAGGTACTATCCCTCCCCTCCAACAAAAAGATATGAATTTTTCCCAAAGCATCACAATAAAATCGGGGTTGGAGAATATTTGTGGCACTCTAGGTGCTCGTATGGACCTTAGTAGGCCAGTGTGGAAGCACACTATCCACCTCAGCTATCGTGGCACCAGTGATGGCCAACACACTAAATGGTACAGTGGTGATGGTGGGGATTGTGTTCGCCCCCTCAGTGATCTCAGTTGTTGCAATGATCTCTGTAGTCATCTGGGCTGAATGTGGCTCACCCAAAGGGCCTTGCCACTCACAAGCTCACTAGGTGTAGTAGCAGAGCTGCCCGCTCCTCTCACTCTCTCTTGTATCTTTGTTATGTGCAGGTCATGAGTCTGCTGATTGACTATTGATGCCCACTTGTGCTCCTTCCAATATACCTTTCTCTTCCTCTTAGGGGACTTCTCTTCTTCTACCCTAATCTCCTTCCACTTACCCTTATCTGTAGAAGCTAGCTCATGGATCCAGAATTCTCTGACCTCTAACTCCTCATCAAGCCCCTGATGTTGGGCATATTTCTATGTCCATTTGCCATATTTTTACCGATATTTGATTATGTTTTAAGTTCATAATCCTTAATTTATGCTTAAATTCATGTATGTGTGTGTTTTATGTGCTAACAAATGATTTGAGTTGATTTGAGGAAGAAGCTAACTAAAATGGACTCAAAATGATCTACGGAGTGAAGATTTGAGGAGTTGAAGGATTTGGTGCTATGGCTGGCACCCTGCACCAAGTCCTGAACATTAGAAAACAAACTTCAATGTGGTTCTCCCTTGAACTTCGTAGAATTATACTTCACAAATCATGGCGAGATGAGTGGTGCCCCGCACTAGAGGTGTCTAGACTTAGAGAAATTTGATGAACACCTTGGCGAGACAGATGGGGCAATGCGCCAGGGCCTCTCTGGTGCTGAAATTGATGCAAATTTGAAAAACTCTATGGTGATATGGAGTGGGTCAGTGCACCAGTGTAATACCCCAAAAGTGCCTAAGATTAGACCCAGGATCAAAAATGGAAGTTGGTGGAAAACTGGAAAAAGATTTGCTCAGGACGGACGACCCAACGGATTGTTGGTCAACCCAACGACCCATTGAATCCAGTCGTTGTGAGGGGACTCCTGGTGACATTGGATATAATGGATGATGTAACGACCCATTTCTTGGAACAATAAGTCATTGTTCGTACTTGTAGGTAGTACTAGACCTTGGCAGTTGGGGATGTTACGAGTCATCTAACGACCCGTTGTCACCAATCGTTGTTAGGGTTGCAAGATTTCCAATGGACTTAATGAATGGATACCATGACTTATTGGTGGCAACCACGAGTCGTGGTGAGACTCGTTATAAGGGAAGTTCAGAATATTTAGGGGGCCAACCAACGATTGATACAAAGACCCGTTAGACCAAATGACGACCCATCCTATCGAGCCGTGGTTTGAATCAAAGATCAAGAACTGGACAATGTATATGACGAATCATACCACGAGTCATGGTAGCCTCCAACGTCTCATTGGTACGTCCGTGGGATCAACCAATGGAATTTTTCTGGGAATTTTTATTAAGGGTATTTTCGTCCTTCTTATGCTCAGGGCCCTAAACTGCATCATTTTGTGATATTTTATGAATATGTTAATATAGGTTGAGTCCCCCTAATCATATTCACGCCCATGCATGCAAGTTATGAAGATTTTAGAGGGATCAAGCTAGTTCGCAAGCTTTTTTCCATCAATTCTCCATTGGGCATTCAAAGAACTTTGAAATATGATGTTACCTAGGTATGTAGGGTTACGAATGGGTGTTTCCGTTCCCACCCATGCCCAATCTCTATTAATTTATGGAAGATTAATAAAAAATCCCATGGGGTTTTAATTCTAATCTTGTGGAATTTTAGTGATTTACTAATGGGTTGTTCTAAAATGTGATTTACATTGTATTTTATGAATTTTGATAAGATTTTACAACTATTTTGACCATTAAATTATTGATTTCGATTTCTACTAAATTAAGCCTAATTATGTATGATCTACGATGAATCCATTTATGTTCTTCACTTCAATTTTTGATATTTACAAACCCACATGATTTATAATTTGAAACATGAATTTATTGAAATACATATTATGATTTGATGATTTACAAGTTATATGTATGATCAACAAGTATGCATGAACCCTATGACTTATGAATTATGTTTTGGCCAACTCACGGGCCTTATGTTATGGTTAGTTCACGTATGTACAAGTATGTTTATGATTATCATGATTTAACTAGCCCATGAATTTCACGCATATGATACTATGAGCACTATATATGTTGTGAGAGTAGTATTTAACACCGAGTAGGTTCAGAGCATAGGTTCGGCCCCGAATCTCATTAACTACTGCCACCGTAGGATATGTTTGGAGCTCCCTTGTGACTATCCCTGGCCTAAATAGCCCTTTCCATGGTGATATCACGCCCTTCATGGTTCTACCCTTGGAAAGGTATGAACGGCCTCCCAACTAGGTTTACAAGTTGGACTCCATGTGTGTTCATGTGGGCTATGTAGGTTATTAGAATCTCCCGATATTTCTTATGATTTATGCATTTTTATGATTATGTATATTGGCTCAAGTTATGTTCAATGAGTTTTTTCTCTTATGATCATGATTACGATCGTATTAGGAATATTTCTGAAAACCTTGAGCCTTATGTTATGTTATGATACTTATGATATGAGCATGATGTCCTACTCTTACGATGTTCTATGAGTTTTTTTTACATATTATAAATGTACATTTTACCTACCTTAATTCTCAGTACATTCCACGTACTGACCGTATACTTTCTATGCTGTATCGTTTCATCATACAGGACTCGGCTCTTAGGCTCATCCTCATACTTAATCCACCCCAAAGTTTCTATTAGATTTATTGGTGAGTCATCATGTTTCGAGGGTCGTATGATTAGACATGTATGATGTACTTATTTTAGTTTTGGTTGGCTTAGTTGGGGATGTTTTCCCATCAACCCATCTTTCATAGTAGAGGCTTTCAAACCGTATGTAGTACTCAGCTTATGCGTATGTCTAGTACTTCCGAATGTTATGAAATGCTATGTTACATCTACATTTCCGTTATGTCTTATGTTCAGTATTCCGCATTAAGTGATATAAAGTTAGATATGCTTATGCCATAGGTCGACTTGGGGTCTCTTAGGATTCCTTATCTCGTGTTATGATCTAGGTCTACGTTTAGGTCGTGACAAACTTGGTATCAGAGAAATAGATTTTAAGTATCCCAGGGTGTCTGAAATCCTCATTAAGTTGATTCTTTTTCTTGGGTGTGAAGCACGCCACACTTATGACAAAGATGCTCCAAGACGTTTAGGAAATGTTCCCTTCTTTCATGATCTATGTCGTGTGATGAAAAGTCTTTCTATCCTTCTAATTCATATTATTCATGATTGAAGAATCATGGTTCCTCAAAGAGTGGATGGAAGAAATAGAAACGGTGAATGCCATGAAGATGGAAATGGTCATGGGCATCAACAAGCCCCACCTAATCAGGAGCCCCAGGCACCAGAGCCAGTTGTCCACACTGAGTTTTAGGTGCCATCCAGATGTTGGCGCAGGCATTGACCGTTCAGGTGAACTAGCAGGCTGTCGCGCATATTCCACAAAATGGCAAAGCGGCAGAAGCTCGGATCAAAGATTTCTTGAGGATGAACCTGTTGGAGTTCCTTGGGTCCAAGGTGGATGAGGATCTGCACGAATTCATCAAGGAGATTCTAAAATCACCTAGGTCATGGGGCTGATAAATGTAGATTGTGTTGATTTGGCCTCCTACCAACTAAAAGGGGTGGCACATATATGGTTCAAGAAATGGAGAGATGCTAAGGCAGTGGATGCAGGCCCTATAGCTTTGGGAAGAGTATCATGCAGCATTCCTAGATGGGTCCTTCCCTCGAGAGATGAAGGTACTGAAGGCGGTCGAGTTTGTTAACCTGAAGCAAGGTGAGTCAGTTCAGGAGTATGCTTTGGAATTCACCCATCTATCCGAGTATGCGCCAGAGTTGGTGGCAGGCCAGAGGGCTCGAGTGAGCCGATTTGTGCATGGAATGGCAAACAACCTGGATAAGCATTGTAGGATCGCCATGTTGCATTGGGATATAGATTTTCCCCATATAGTGTTGGATGCTCATCAGATAGAGGCAGTTTATCGAAGGTAGAGAGAAGCCAAAAGGGCAAGGACAGACAATTATGGGACTTTCAGGCCAGATCGGGGGGTGGAAAGCGCTCGCAGTCTCAGCACAGGTCCATTGCTCCAGCACCATCATCCGCCAGTACACCATTTAGATCTCAAGGCGATCAGAGGAATAGGTCTCCAGATTCAAGAGGTCAGGGAACATGCAGGAAGAGCGCACTTTCCTAGCTTGTGCGGCGTGCGGCAAAAATCACCTAGGAAGGTTCCTACTCGATGTAGATGCTTTCTTCGGGTGTGGAAAACCCTAACACAAGCTCAAGGATTGCCCTTTAGCCAGATCAAGGGGCGGCGGAGCCCATATGCCAGCAGCCAGTTCATCCGTTCTAGTAGTACATCCCCCTTAGCAGGGTGCCTCAACTAGTTCCGCTGGCTGTCAACTCCAAAACAGGTTCTATGCTTTACCACCTCGCCAGGAGCACGAGGTCTCCCCGGATGTGGTCACTGGTATGTTGCGAGTTTTCCATATTAATGCTTATGCTTTATTAGATTCTGGGGCTACCTTGTCTTTTGTGAATCCTTATATTGCTAGTAGCTTTGAAGTTAGTCCTGAGACTCTGTCAGAACCATTTCCAGTTTCTACTCCTGTTGGCTATTTGGTTGTGTCTAGGCATGTCTATAGAGGATGCTCGGTCACTATATTGCATAAATTCACCTCCGCAGACCTTGTGGAGTTAGCTATGACTGACTTTGATATTATTCTAGCATGGATTGGTTGTATGAGTGTTATGCGTCTATTAATTATAGAACCTGTGCAGTAGAGTTCCATTTTCCGAGTGAGTCAGTCTTGGAGTGGAAGGGTAGTTTGGCTGTGCCTGTAGGTCATTTCATTTCCTATCTTAATGTCAGAAAGATAATTTTTAAGGGTTGCATGTATCATCTAGTTTGGGTTAAGGATGTTGAGTCCGAGGCCCCGACTATCCAGTCAGTTCCAGTGGTGTGTAAGTACCCAGAAGTATTCTCGGATGATTTACCAGGTGTTCCTCCTAAGAGGGAAATTGATTTTTGTATTGAACTTTTTCTCGACACGTAGCCCATCTCTATCCCTCCTTGCAGAATGGCTCCAGCCAAGCTAAAAGAGTTGAAGGATCAGTTGAAGGACCTTCTATATAAGGGTTCCAATTCGACCGAGTAAGTTCCCGTGGGGTGCACCAATTTTATTTGTCCGAAAGAGGGATGGTTCTCTTTGGATGTGCATTGACTATCGCAATCGAACAAAGTCACCATCAACAATAGGTATCTTTTACCTAGGATTGATAATTTGTTTGACTAGCTTCAGGGTATAAAGTGTTTCTAAAAGATAGTTCTCAGGTCCGGCTATCATCAGCTTTGAGTTTGGGAGTGTGATATCCCGAAGATAGCCTTCAGGACATGGTATGGTCATTATAAGTTTGTAGTTATGTCTTTTGGACTAAAAAATGCTCCTGCATCTTTTATGGACGTAATGAACAGGGTGTTCAAGCCGTACCTGGACATGTTCGTGACCATGTTCATTGATGACATCCTTATATACTCTCAGAGCGAGGAGGAGCATGCCGCTCATTTAAGAGTAGTGCTTCAGACTCTCAAGGATCGTCATCTGTATGCCATGTTTAGCAAGAGCGCATTTTGGTTGAACTCGGTAGCATTTTTGGGCCATGTGGTATCAAGTGAGGGCATCAAGGTGGATTCCCAAAAATAGAGATGGTAAAGAATTGTCCTAGGCCAGTGAATCCTTCGGATATTCAGACTTTCTTAGGCCTAGATGGTTACTACTGGAGATTTGTTGAGGGTTTTTCATCTATTGCAGCACCTTTGACCAAATTGACTTAGAAGAAGGTGAAGTTTCAATGGTTGGAGGCTTGTGAGAAGAGCTTCCAAGAGTTCAAGACTCGACTTACTATAGCACCGGTGTTTACCCTACCTGAGGGTACTGATGGTTTTGTGGTGTATTATGATGCTTCGAGAATCGGACTCGGGTGTGTATTGATGCAGCGTGGGAAAGTGATAGCATATGCCTCTAGAAAATTGAAAATCCATGAGAAGAATTACCTGACCCATGATCTTGAATTGGTCGTGGTGGTGTTCGCATTGAAGATATGGCAACATTACTTGTATGGGGTCCATGTAAATGTGCTTATGGACTGCAAGAGCTTACAATATGTGTTCATGCAGAAGGATCTCAATCTATGGAAAAGGAGGTGGTTAGAACTGCTCAAAGACTACGTTATGAGTGTCCTTTATCATTCGGGTAAGGCTAATATGGTAGCGGACACACTTAGTAGACTCTCTATGGAGTGTGTGTTCCATGTGGAGGAAGGGATGAAGAAGTTGGTGAAATGTGTATATCGACTCGCAAGGTTGGGAGTTAGGTTGGTCGACTCAACTAATGGTGGCTTTGTTGTCCAAGACGGATCAGAATCATCCTTGGTGATGGATTTGAAAGCTAGACAAGATGAGGACCCAATTTTTGTAAAGATGAAGGAAGTCGTTCACAGTCAGAAGGTGGAGGCCTTCTCTCAAAGGGGAGATGGTGTGCTTTGGTACCAAGGCATCTTGTGTGTTCCAGATGTTGATGACTCGAGGAGCCGGATATTATGGATCAGGCGCATGGATTCAAGTATTCCATCCATCCGAGTGCCACCAAGATGTATCGTGATTTACGAGAAATCTGTTGGTGAAATGGCATGAAGAAGGATATTACAGAATTCGTAGCCAAGTGTTCGAACAGTCAACAAGTAAAGGTTGAGCATCAAAGGCCAGGAGGAGTGCTTCAGGAAATTAGTATTCCCACATGGAAGTGGGAAGAGATTAACATGGATTTCATAAGAAGCTTACCTCGTACTCGTTGACAGTATGACTCTATTTGGGTGGTGGTAGACAGGCTGACCAAAGCTGCTCATTTTCTACCGGTCAAAACTATGGACTCGGTAGAGGATTATACCATGCTATATATCCAAGAGTTAGTTCGATTGCATGGAGTGCCCTTGTCCATCATTTCAGAATGAGGTACCAATTTACCTCTTAGTTTTGGAGGTCATTCCAAAAAGGGATTGGTACTCAGGTGATACTCAGCACAACATTTCATGTGCAAACGGATGGTAAAATGGAGCGGATAATTCAGACTCTCAAAGACATTTTAAGGGCATGCGTGATGGACTTTAAAGTTAGTTAGGATGATCACTTGCTCCTGATCGAGTTTAATTACAATAACAGCTATCACTCCAACATTAATATGGTTCAATTTGAAGCTCTTTATGGGCGGATGTAGATTGCCCATCGGATTGTTTGAGGTTGGTGAGGCAGCTATGATAGGACCAGATTCAGTTCATGAGGCTACGGTGAAGGTTCAGTTGATAAGGGACAGGCTGAAAATCGCTCAGAGTCGCCAAAAGTCCTATGCCGATGTGAGTAGGAGAGAGTTGGAGTTTAAGGTGGACAATCGGGTGTTTCTGAAGGTATCTCCCATGAAGGGAGTGATGCATTTTGGGAAGAAAGGAAAACTTGGTCCTTGCTATATTGTCCCCTACTGGAATGTGAGGAGAGTTGGCAAGGTGGTGTATGAGTTGGAGTTTCCCTTAGAGTTATCTTCTGTACATTATGTGTTTCATGTATCGCTTTTCAAGAAATGTTTGGGAGATCCAGCTCTATTAGTCCCGGTGGATAGTGTGGTTATAAAAGATAGCGTTAGCTATGAGGAGGTTCCAATGGAAATATTGGATCATAAGGTTCCGAGTCTAAGGAATAAGGAAGTAGCTTCAGTTAAAGTGTTATGGCAGAATCAGCATATTGAAGGAGCTACGTTGGAAGCTGAAGCTGATATGACGGTTAAATACCCATATTTATTCTCCACCGGCTCAGTTCCGACTGAAGGTATCATTTTTTCCCTATAACTCTATGTAGTTTTCATGTTCATTTCATGTGTTAAAGTTTCTTTTATGTATATGGATGTGTATGTGAATCCTGAAATCAGTTCAACTATGTGGTATGAAGTAGAGATAGTCATTCCGTTAGCTTCCGATTTAAATGATCAGTATTTGGGTGTATGGTTGCATGTCTTTGTTTTTCTTCTTGTCTCCAACATTCGAGGACGAATGTTCCCAAGGGGGAGATATTGTAATACCCCAAAAGTGCCTAAGATTAGACCCAAAATCAAAAATTGAAGTTGGCGGAAAACTGAAAAAAATTTGCTCAGGACGGATGACCCAATGGATCGTTGGTCCAACCAATGACCCGTTGGATCCAGTCATGGTAAGGGGAGTCCTCGTGATAGTGGATATGATGGATGATGTAATAACCTGTTGTTTGGAATAACGAGTCGTTGTTTGTACTCGTAGGTAGTACTGGTTCTTGGCAGTTGGGGAAGTAATGGGTCATCGAATGACCTATCATGAGGTGCAACTATCCATTGTCACTAGTCATTGTTAGGGTTTCTAGATTTCTAGTGGACTTAACAGGATGGATACCATGACTCGTCGGAGGCAACCACAAATAGAGGTAAGAATCTTTGTGATGGAAGTTTAGAATCTTCAGGGGGCAACCAACGATTGATACAACGACCCATTAGACCAAATGACGACCTGTCCTATCAAGCCGTGGTTTAAATCTAAGATCAAGAAATGGACAGTTTATATGATGGATCATACCACGAGTCTTGGTAGCCTCCAACGACTCGTTGGTACATCCGTGGGATCGACTAGTGCAGTTTCTTAGGGAATTTTCATTAAGCATATTTTCATTCTTCCTATGCTCTAGGGCTCTAAACTACATCATTTTGTGATATTTTCTGAGTATGTTAATATAGTTTGAGTCCCTCTAATCATATTCATTCCCATGCATGCAAGTTAGGAAGATTTTCGAGGGATCAAGCTAGTTCTCAAGCTTGTTTCCATCAATTCTCCATTGGGCATTCAAAGAACTTTGAAATATGATCTTGCCTAGTATGTAGGGTTACGAAAGAGTGTTTCCGTTCACACCCATGCCCAATCTCTATTAATTTATGGAAGATTGATCAAAAATTCCATTGAGTTTTAATTCAAATCTTGTGGAATTTTAATGATTTACTAATAAGTTGTTATAAATTGTGATTTACATTGAATTTTATGAATTTTGATCAGATTTTACAACTATTTTTACTATAAAATTATTGATTTCAATTTCTACTAAATTTAACCTTATTATGTATGGTCTATGATGTATGCTCTTCACTTCAATTGTTGATATTTATGAACCCAGCATGATTTATGATTTGAAATATACATTTATTCAAATACATATTACGATTTGATGATTTACGAGTTATATGTACAATCTACAAGTATGCATGAACCCTATGACTTATGAATTAGGTTTTGGCTGACTCACGGGCCTTATGTCATGGCTAGTTCATGTATGTACAATTATGTTTAAGATTATAATGATTTAACTAGCCCATGAATTTCATGCATATTATACTATGAGCACTATATATATTTTGAGAGTAGTATTTAACACCGAGTAGGTTCGGGGCATAGGTTCTTCCTCGGATCACATAAACTACATGCCACTATGGGATATGTTGGTACCTCCCTTGTGACAGTCCCCGGCCTAAATGGCCCTTTTCATGGTGATATCACTCCCTTCATGGTTCTACCCTTGGCAAGGTACGAATGACTTCCCGACTAGGTTTATAAGTTGGACTCCATGTGTGGTCATGTGGGGTATGTCAGTTATAAGAATATCACACTGTTCATCGTAATTTATGCATGTTTATGATTATGTATATTTGGTCAAGTTGTGTTCAATGAGGTTTTTCTCTTATGATCATGATTACGATTGTATTGCGAATGTTTTGAAAACTTTAAGCCTTATGTTATGCTACGATACTTATGATATGAGTATGATGTCCTACTCTTACGATGTTTTATGGGTTTTTACATATAATAAATGTCCATTTTACGTACCTTTCATACTCGGTACATTCCACATACTGACTACATATTTTCTAT
The DNA here is from genome assembly GCA_035772735.1 of Datura wrightii. NCBI lineage: Eukaryota > Viridiplantae > Streptophyta > Magnoliopsida > Solanales > Solanaceae > Datura > Datura wrightii. The sequence goes on from JASDFA010000016.1 coordinate 121,853,239, forward strand.
GCTGTATCGTTTCATGATACAAGACCCGACTCTCAGGCTCATCCTCATCCTTTGTCCACCTGGAATTTCTATCAGCTTTATTGGTGAGTCCTCATGTTCCGAGGGTCGTATGATTAGACATGTATGATGAGTCGGGTTAGTTGGGGATGTTGTCCCATCAACCCATCTTGCACAATAGAGGCTTTCAGACCGTATGTTGTACTCAGCTTATGTGTATGTCTAATACCTCCGAATGTTATGACATGCTATGTTACGTTTACGTTTCTGTTATGTATTTTGTTCAGTGTTCCACATTAAGTGATATGAAGCTAGATATGCTTATTGCATGGGTCGACTCGGGGCCTCTCGGGGTTCTTTGTCCCGTGTTGCGATTCAGGTCTATGTTTGGGTTGTGAAAACCATAGCCATTTTGGGGCAGAAAATGCTGATTTAAAGCCATGTTTTGGAGGGCAGAAGCGGTATTTGAAGGCTCCACTATAAATATAAGCCTTAGGTCATTTGTTAAAGAAACTTTTATCAATCTTTGATCATTTTTTATATTTCGTGGTTCGTTTGTGGAAGCTTGTAAGCCGTTCGGAAGGAAGACAAAGTTTTACACTAGGTTTTTCTCTTCTTTACTTGTATTTTGGTATGATGATGACTAAGTATTCATTTTTCCTATTTTCTATCAGTGGCTAAACTTATATTCTAGGGTTGTGGCAGTTGTGGATTGTTGAATGTCTGAAAGATTAATTAAATCTAGTTTCGATTCTTCAATTATGGTTGATTGTATTTATTTGTGTTAATTTATTATTTATGAGATTGATAACTTTATAAGTAATCCGTTGGCTTTCGATTGAACTTGGGAAAAAGAATTGAAAGGGTTAAAAATAAATATAGCGCGGGACTTCAGAGACCCTTGAACCCATTGGTGATAGGATAAAAGTTGTTGAGGACAGAGATATACCCTTCAACCCCGTTTAGCTGAAATACATGTAGGCATAATCATCATTTCATTATTCTCCTGCGACCACAGGAATATAGGCATTAGGGTTCATAAAATAGTTCTTGGATGCTAGGGATAGTGGCATGAAATGGGATAGTAACTTGTAATTAACAATCATAGGAAGAATCATACTAGTGTAATTACCTCTTGAAAACTCAACTTGAAACCAACCAAGTGCCATTTCCTTAGACTGTCATCATCATTGAAATACAATCAAGATCACAATCTTTTTAGTTAATTTATATTTAAAGTTTTGATAGTTTAATTTCTCAAACCAATCTTTATTTTAACTATTTTGTAGATTAGTGAAATTAAAGTGACAACTTTATAACGATTAAATTGAAAAGACTCCCTAGGTACGATATCTGGAATTACCAATCCTATATTACTTGAAGACCACGTGCACTTGCGTGTAGTTGGGAGACAACAAGTTTTTGGTGCGTTGCCAAGTACTTGAATATTGTTTAATAGTTTGTAGGCTAGAATTTTATTTCACTAGTCTGTATTTTACGTTTGCTTTTTTCTCCTTTTTTAAGTTCACATGGTTGTTTTCCTCTATATATGCCAAGTACAAGAAGTCAGGGACCACTTTTGGCCTCTCTTGATCCTGAAATATAGAGAACCTTTCAAAGGTTAGATATGGAAAATAATGGGCAAGCAGCAGGTGAAGATAATGGGAGAGTTCCAGTGATGCATTTTTACAGGCCTAATTTAGAGAACCCTTCTAAAGTGATCGTCAAACCGTCCATCACTGGGAACTTTGAGCTGAAGGAAGGGACCGTGCGGTTGGTCCAAAACACTTGCCAATATCAAGGCAAGCCGCACGAGGATCCCCATAGGCATTTGATGACGTTCATGGAGTTGAGTGAAAATTTCCATTACCAGAACATGTCAAATGAATACGTAAAGCTGACTCTTCTTGTTCTCACTAATTGGGGAAGATAAGGAGTGGCTTAAAAATAAGCCTGCAGGTTCCATCACTACTTGGGAGATCCTCTCCAAAAAGTTCATCAACAGATTCTTTTCTTCGAGAACAACTAAGGAATTGAGGGGCAAGATCTCCAGATTTGTACAGAAAGATAGGGAGATGCTAGCTCAAGCATGGGAATGTTACAAGGATTACTTGACGGATTCTCCATACCACATACAACCTAAGGAGATAATTAGGCACAACTTCATAGAGGGTCTAAAGCCCGAGTCTAAGATACTCCTTGACGCTACCGCACAGGGAAAGATTCTGTCCAAGAGTTATGATGAAATCGATTCTCTCTTGAACATCATGTCTGCGGGGAGTCAGGATTATCAAGACTCAGGTAGAGGATTTGCAACAACAAATGTGCCGCGAAAGCTTGAGGTAGATGGTGTTATGGTAATTAGGGTAGACATTAGCCAGCTGGTGAATGCGATTAGTAAGTTGGTAACCATACAAGCAGGATGCCAAATATATAGCAGGTACATCAGGTGCAAACCCTACCACCATCATGTGAGGCATTTGGAGAAAGCCACACCTATTTAGGTTTCCTCTTAATCCTAAATTTGTATACTTTTTGGGACAACAAGGTTGTGATGGAGGTTTTTTAGGTATTGGATATAATCAAGGGTACCGAAATGGAGCAAATCCCCAATAGGGAGGGAATCAAAATTTTCAAAGGCCTCGGAACACTTATTAAAGGCCACAAGGCTAGCAACATAGCAGTTCTCTTGAGGAGACAATGAAGCAATGGATGGTGTAGTAGACTCAGGTGGTTAATGAGATGCAAAAGTTCATCCATGAGCTTGAGAGACAGATGGAGCAATTGGCCCTACAACAGAGTAATAGACCACATGGGACACTCCCGGGTAACACCAAGAAGAACCCTAAGGAAAATGTGAGTGCAATTTTCTTGCGTAGTGGTAAGGAGCTGGGCGAGGCTATCCCCAGAAAAGAAAAAGTTGATGAGAAACTGACTGTGATTTCCAAGACTAAGGTGGGTGAGTCTAGCAACCCACAATCGAAGAGTGTAGTAGCTTGGTCAGCTCCCCTATTTCTTCAAAGGTTGAAGAAGAAGACATAGGACACCACTTGTAGTAAATTTCTTGAGTTGTTAAAGCAGGTTCATATGAATATTCCATTGGTGGAGCTTTTATAGGATATTCTGAAGTACGGACAGTATATCAGGGATATAGTGGCCAATAAAAGGAGGCATACAGATTTTGAAATTGTGGCTCTGATGGGAGAGTACAGTTCCCTGATCAAGAGCAGAATTCCTAAGAAACAAAAGGACCCCCGAGGTTCACTATCCCTGTTTATATTAGGAGCAAGCAAGTTGGTTCGGCCTTATGTAATCTGGGTGCGAGCATCAATTTGATTCCTGCATACCTGTTCAGAACTCTTGGACTTGGAGAAGCATGTCCTACCATAGTGACATTGCAACTTGCAGATCGGTCTTTGTCTAATCTTGAAGGAATAATTAAAGATATGTTGATAAAAGTTGGACCTTTCATCCAATCGATAGACTTTATAATCTTAGACTATGAGGCAGATTTAGAGTTCTCCTCATTTTGGGGAGAGGATTTTTATCCACCGCCAACGCTCTCATACAGGTTAAGTCAGGCAAGATGTCTATGAGGGTAGATGATCAAGAGGTTGTATTTAAAGTGTTCAAAGCAACACGAATGCCACCTTATTATGAGGACTTCATAGTGAAGCCAGCGGGAGAGCCTAGAGGTTGTAATCAGGCAGCTGAGAAGCATGTGCTGCATGAGAGTTTCACAGATCCTTTGTATGGTCTCAAGTCCACTCACACGAAGGAGTGATGGGGACCATAATAGTGCTGTGACGTTAAATCACGCACTGCATGGGAGGCAACCCATAATTGTCATTCCACGACTATAACTAAGGTGCTTGGTGGTAGACAACCCATCCTTCTATCATTTTGTATATTTTTCTATGTTTTGTAGAGATGAACAGAGAATAAGAAGCAAAAACAAGCTGGCATGTTGAGCTAAAAAGTGTAAGTCTAGGCTGATATGCCCAGCGTGGGGCGCAAGGAGTTAAATCTTAGAAGTAAAAAATTTTTCAGGTGAGGCTATGGGTGGTGAGCTGCACTGGCCTCCTGTTTCTAGAGGAAAAACTTTTTCTAAGTCTGTGGTGAGACAGAGCGGGCGGCATGCTAAAGGCTAGTTGAACGAAAGGTTTTGGTCAAATTCAGTCAATGTTGACTCAAAAGACTTTAAATTTACATAAAATCCCATGCCCCACCTCTTTATTTAAAGTCCTATTCATCCTTTTCCCTTCAAAACTTGAAAAGCAAAAAGCAAAAAGTTCTTTTTCTCTCTCTCTCTCTCTTAAGCTATAGCTTCCTCTTCCCCTCTCCCTTACATTGTTGTCTTGTTCAATGCTTTGGTGAAGCTCTCATATTCAACTCAAGTAAGTATATTTCTTCTCTCTTGGTTAGACAATGATGAAAGCATGCTCCCATAGCCTTCTCCCTAAAGATTTAGAACCCAAATCACCATTGTTGGTGAAAAGCTTGAATTTCATGTTTTAAATTTTATGAGCTTAATGTCTTAAATTCTTTCATGATAGCATGTATATTTGTTATATAGATTAATTCTTGGTTGAATATGGTGATTTAAACTTATGGGATGACGGGGTTAGTGAATTCAAGTCATAAATAATGGTGGGTAAATGCATTTTTTGTAGAGAAAGAAAATACATGACTCTTAAATTCTTGAATATGATGAATGCTTGAGTTGCTGAAAATTCATGATTAATTCATGTTGAATAGTAGTAAGTTATTTGTTGATTGTTATATGAATTGAATATTGCTACTTCAATACATGAATAACTTGAATTATGAATTGGAGGAGGAAAGCGAGAGGGATGTCCTAATTCAGGTATTCTTGAAAAAGTTGAAATTAGAGGAGAGTAGAGAAGAAAAAATTCATGAACTTTGTCTAGTTTGGAAGTAGTGAATTAATGTGAATTGTTGAGATTGGATGATGATGAGGGAAGTCTTGAGTACCCTATTTGACAAATTCAGTATCCTAGAAAATTAAGTGTGGGGGTGGATTTTGCCCCTTCAACACTTAATTAGTTAGCCATTTTGTTCACAAACTAATTTGTGAAGATCCGGATTTTTGCTTGTTAGGTACCATGGCATCAAAAGAAAATGAGATGGATGTTGTGGAACCAAGTCTCAAGAGGACTAGAAAAGGAAAAAAAGGGGCTAGCTCTTTGGCTTCAAAAGTCAGCCCTGCAAGGAGATTTGGAGCAAAAGCGGTAGAGCCTCATGGGCTTACTTGGTTCAACACTCAAAAAGAAGCAAAGCATGCATCTGAGAATTGGATTGATGAGGGCTACTTGGCACTGGAGTTCCCGGCCATTAGGGACAAGATACGTGAGCTGGGAATTGGTTACATCTTTAATGAGTCGGAAAGGTGCAACCTCACATTGGTAAGGGAGTTCAACGCAAACTGGGATACCTTGTTTGGAGAGAGAACCAAGGTAGAGATCAGAGGACAGGTGGTGCAATTTGCAGCTAAAAGGTTCAATTCCTTCTTAGAGACACTTGCTATAGATCCTTTGGAGTATTTCATGTTGCCGGAGAAGCCTCAAACATCCGTCACACTCTATGTGGTGAGCGTTCATCCGCCCGTTGGGCGAGGTATCAAAATGGCACTCATTCCACACTTGCATTTGTTTCTTTGAATAAGGAGGTAAATGTGTAGATGAAGTTGATGTGTGCTGTCTTTCTCCCTGGTAGAATATGATAGAGGTTACTCGAGAGCCAATTGTCTTGGTCTACATGTTGATGAAGGGGATACTGTTCAATTTTAGTGTTGTGCTTCGTAACAATATGAGAAGATCATGAAACAATTGTAGATGGATATATTGTCACGGTTGTCTCTTGACCATGTTCTTGCGAGAGGCAGGTATTGAGGAGGTGAATGCAAACCTTGTCTTACCTCCAGTAGGACCTGACTGGAAATTTGATGGACGTTACAAAGGTGAAGGAGACTATCCCTTCCACAGGACCTCTTCTTACTATAGCTGATCGTCAGGCTCGTGATGAGAGTTGGCCGGCTTGTATATTTGGGATGCTAGACCTACAGCTAAGGATAGACACCAACCCGCCACTGTGGCGGAGATGACAGCTTGAGAGGCACGGTACCCTCTCACAAAAAATGCTATATTGATGTGCCGAGTGGGCCCAGCCTTTGAGGAGCCACTTGATGATGATGAGGCCATAGTCCATGCTGACAGTGTTGATGCCCTAGATATGGATGAGGAGGATGATGCTATTATGAGTTCCATGTAGGTTGATGGCAACGATGATGATGCTGATGAGGATGAGGAGTACAATCCCGAGGATGATGTTTAGCGACCCAAGAAGTTTTTTCCTTTTCTCTCCCTTTATGACATGATTGTGTGTGCACTGAGGATAGTGCAATTTTTTAAGAGCGAGGTGGAGGAAAGATACTATTATTCTTTGATTGCTATATTTGTAGTAGGTCATAACATTATTATGTCATTCCTCGTAGTAGTAGCTTGATGATTCGTAGGTCAAGGGTTGTAATAGCTAGTATGGTGATGTTGACTTAGATGCATGGGATATTTTTGACTTGTTGTTTGTCTTGACTATGTTATGTTTGGTTGATCTATTTTGGAGTCAATGTTTTTGTATTGTTTGAGTCATTATAGTAGAGTAATTACGTTTTCCTATGATAGATGGTTGGCGACCTTCTTAAGGGAAGATTCATCACATTTTTTTTTGGATTGAGTCATAGGTCATCCACTTGTATGCTTGTTGATATTATGCTTAGTTGTTATGCTGGAGTAAATAGAGTGTTCATCTTGATTTCATGAGTGAGGATCCATGAGAGGCATACATATCTCTTTAATTTGACTCAACATATTCTTAGGGCTCAATTATGAATAAACTTGTCATTCAATATGATTGTGTGAATGTGTAACTGTAGAAACTTATTAGATTCTTGTTGCCATGAGAGACGAACTAAATTGCTTTGTGTGTATATATTTAGCATCTAGAAATTTCCTTAGTTATGTAGAATAACTTATTAGTAGGGAGTTGAGAGATGATCAAGGCATTTCTATATATAAGCCATGTTATTTTCTTCCTACATTTGTTTTACCTTCCTGTACATTCTCCCTAGTTAACGCCCTTTGAGCTTAAAGCTTTATTTTTTTCTTAGCCATGAAAATAGCTTAATTAATTTTTTTGTGAGACCTCAGATTTTTTATCCAAAGTAGTCTTAGGAACTTTGAGACTTGAAAGTTAAGGTCCACCAAGGTATATTGTAAGGGAAAAAGAAAATTTTGTAGCAAGAAAAGAAAAGTAAAAAGAAGAGGTGCCCATAAATTTGTGTTGTCTAATTGCTGCTAGGCAAATGAAAAAGAGAGATTTAGCTGCAAAATCTTTGTTATTCTATGAATAGTAAACTAGCAGTCAAGTAGTAAAAGAAGGGGCATGAAAAGAAAAGACAAGGGTGAGTAGATGTAAGGTGAACAAAGAAGGAAAGAGATGTAGACAAGAAAAGTGAAATTTGTCTTAAAAGTGCTTTGAGTGGTAGTCACTTTTAAATGAAATATCTATCCTACCTGTCTATTAGCCAACATTAAAACCAAGAAAAGTCCATGTGATCTTAATCTCCTGAAGCAATTAGGTAGTCTTATTGTACATGAAGGGAAAGCCTATGGTACGCTATATATGTGAATTACATCATTTGTGAGCATGAGTGTCACGCCCCACCTTGGGAGGCATGACTGGCACCTAGTGCCACACTGGCAACTAACTGACTTGGCTAGGATTATGCATGTCTGGTGCCAGCTTGCAACTCAATTCAAGAAAGCAACAATCTAGATCTCTGTTGTAAATACAGCCTCCGGCCGACAAGGCCGTATAGCCACTTGTAAACCTGAACCCTGTCTGTCTAAACCAGCAGACAAGTAATGCAGTGCCCCATATTTGGGCGTTAGTACATTATCTACCAAATATGTAAGGCAGTAAATAAGCTTAATGAAAGCTTTGAAATACTGAAAGTGCGTAGAAAGGAGAGGCAGAGAGATTAACCTGTAAGATGGCTTATTCACAATCTACATCTAGAAACCACTACACATACATGAGCTGTGACTGCATAATCATATATTCATAAGCTATAGCTAGTAGAAAAAAATACAAACAAGAATCTTGCCTAGCCCCCATAAGCCTGGAAGGTACAATCAGCACAGAATAACTCGCTCGACCTCCTAAAGCCCTGGTAAGCATACCTCAATCTATATACCCCTATCCAGGTTTCTGTGACTCTACTGGTGCTATAGCCAACCTACTAGTTCCCTTGGTCTACAACTGAGCTCACTTGGTCCCTATACTCTAGCTGTATCTGAGTCTGGTAGACACCTGTTGTCTGCACCCTGGGCACCAGGCTCGACGGGGCTGTGGTGCCGATACGACATAAAATAGTCCAGCCATGGAATGGATGATATAAAGACCTGGGACCCCATCTTCGTCCCCCACGGACGGCATACAACTCCGTAGAGAGATGTCATCTCGCCCCTGGGGGGCGTCGTCACAGCTAGTAACCCTGGGGTGGCCATGGAAGGCTCCTAAGTGAGGGCAACCCCAACCAAGGTGTCGTACTAACATCTCTACCTAGCCACTCAGAAGGCATAACTCACCTATTGGGCCTAACGCCACCGCTGCTCGCCCCCTAGGATAGTCTGCAAGGCTGCTAGTAGGCACACCGTGCACTTGTATCTGATTAGAGGATCCTGATAGTGATCATGATCTCTATTGGTCTAGATTGGATAGGGCGAGATCTGGAGTGGTCTAACATTACTCTAAATGTCCTGCCCGGACGACTATAACTCATAAACAACTGCAAGGTCACGAATGGCTAACTACTTAGTTCCTATTCTTAGAACAACTATAGGACTGGTGCTGGCAGAAAATGCTTTTGCGCGATCGGCCCCTAATCCTTCACAGGAAGCTTACCGACATTCTTAGCCTGTGGGTAGTACTTTACTAACGTGGTACTACTAGTCCCTTAGACCTTATCTTGGTCTACTCGGATCTAATATTATTTTTCTAGGAGATTCTTAACCATATAGATAACTTTATATAGATTTAACCATTCCTGGCATTCTATACCTGAAAACCTTATAAGAACCAGCTGGGATGCTGGCCCGACCTCTAACTACTAATAAGGTCCCCTTCCTTAGGGTACCCACAGGTCTATTTGACTTGGACGACTGGGCTGGCTTCCTGGGCAACCTATGTGATAACTACTAAGTCAACTAGGACTGACAATCACTAGTAATGGCTAATAGAATGGCAAGCTATCACTCAGTAAATTAGACATCCCTAGTGTCGCTGATTCTAGATTATGATTATTCTATCTATATTTCTGGCCTTGGGATATGTGGTTACGTCAGTGGCTTCTGACGTGCTTTTCTGGCAACCCCGATGCCAAACTGTAGCAATGTCGCCTAGCTGCGCCTACACTATTAATCTTACTAACTTAGGCTGGCTAATCCTCACAAGTTTCTAAGGTTTAGGCCTAGAAATAAAACATACAATCCTACTAAAAAAATGAATCGGAGAATAGAAGAGTTTCAATGAAGCTTCTAGCGCGGATCAACCTAACATGTTCCTTCTCGACAAGGGATACTGCGGTATAATATATATACATTCTCTAGCAGCTAACCAGAACCTATATAATTGTAATCTAGTGATAGCAGCTCTTCACAACGTATCTGATCTCTATATACCAGCAACAACTAATTACAACATGTCGAATCATGATCTAATGGTAGCAGCTATCTATAGCATATGAAATCATCATTTCTATTAGAAAACATAAGTCATAACACTGTACAACGAGTATACTTACTGAGGGTTAAGCCTAACATACCTCGATTGTCATTTCCTGAATAATCGATGAGTTTCAACTTGTATTTGCCAGCTCTCTTAAGCTATAACCGTTATACTGGGAGAAAGAGATGAATTTCAATACAAAATTTGGCATAAAATGATAAGTTTTATTACCAATATTGACTATACTTCAACTTAACAAAACACGGCATAAAACGTATTATTTTCTGAGAGTTCTGAAGGGAGAAATGCTTACTTGAAGCCTGTGATCGTATAGAAATCATTTTGGAGTAATTCTTACAACTTTTTCTTGGTGGGGTTACGATTCTCTAGGAAAATTTCACTAAAATAACTCCATAGCAATGCTCCCTGAGGACTTAAACTTCGATATTCGAAGTTAATTTGAATTTGAACGGCGTTTGACAGCGTAAATGGATGAAAAATAGTTGATTTCTTTGTCTCACGCCCTCTCTGGCCAAAATGAAAGTTGGAAAATAAATTGGGACTTAAGTGGAGTTCTATATATACTTAATAGGGCAGTGGTCGGGGTGTTCCTCGCGCCTCCCATTGAGGCTGCCACACTGGCGTGCCACATCTCCGATTTAGGTTTCCATCCTGGGGTGCCACAGCTCCCATTGAGGTAGCAAGCCTGGCGCGCCGCGCTGGCCAGCGCACTACTGGCTGGCGTCGCGCTAGCCCCTTGCGGCGTAGTCTCACACAACCCTGCTTCCAAGGCTTTTTCCACACGCGTCACGCTCTTCTTACTCGTCACAAATCCACGTGTACACTTACTAATCATTAAGTTTTACGAGGTGTAACATCCCCCCCCAGGAACATTTATCCTCGAATTTCAACTTTAACATATAGGAGTCTAACTCTTTCAACTATTATCTCAGAAAAATTTCGGCAGAGTCTCCCCTATAGTATGGAATATCTGAAAATCCTGAAATGCTGAAAATTCCAACACACGCATTTCATATGAAACTATCACAATTGTTTCACAACAAGACTGTAGTCGACTGAGAAATACTAATAACATAAGCAATAAAATAGTAGTTGAGTAGTAACATCATCTGAACTATATAAACTAACGATCTAATATGGCGACTGAAACCTCTTCTTGGGTTAATTACCCTGTAACCTGAACATCCTCAACTGGAATAAGTCAGGACGTGTTATGTATACCCTTTTAAAAACATTATCATTTGAAAGTTGAATGGGTAGGTCCTAGCTCTGGAGGCTATTTTAGCTCATAAGCCATCTCGCCTATTCTCCAGAGGATATGATATGGGCCAATAAACCTAGGCCTAAGCTTGTCCTTCTTACCTAATATCATAATGCCCGACTTTGGAAAAGTTTCTAGAAATATCCAACTGTTGCATCAACTCTTAGCTGCCTACGTCATACCTTAGGGTAGGACTCCTAACGGCCCTGGGCTATCGGTACCCATTTCTTGGTAAGTTTAACTTTTCGGTTTATCTACTATAATATGCCCAGGTTCAGCTACCTTTAATTTACTTGAGGGGGCTTCTGCTTACACTCATAATAGACCGCCAGGCGTCTGACCTTAGTGCTCTATTGGGTTATTTGCTTGGAGATAAGAAGTTGAACTCATATTAGCGTGCGCTCCAATCTATTCAAACAATTTCCCAAAACCTGGCTAGGAGTTGTGCCACTCTGTCAGGGTTTACTATACACTAGGGCTCCACGCAACCAGACTACTTCTTAAACATTTAACTCATCATACGCTTTAGTTGCAATATAATTCCATTTGGCAAGACACGAATTGATCTGATTAGTCTTTCCATACTGACTCAAATGAGGTCAAGCTACACCTAGTATGAGAAAACCTTGTGACTGTATTCGTGTTACTTACTCTCCACTCCCTTGCAGGCACAACCATTCCCTATATTGGCCTGCTCAGTTCCTGCTCTCCCATCTTCTCTGGCTAGTCACTAGAGATCCCTACTAGGTTCAATGATATCTTCTATCTTTCGTGTCGTCACTAGGTTTATTGTTTGATCCGTTGTGTTTTCAATAAATCTGAATGTAACGAACACATGCACCTTAGCTATGGTATACTATTCGAAGCTCTGCCACACTTGGACATAGAGTTGATCTCTGGTCTCATGACTCCGCCCCTTGGTTTCTTCAGGGCCAATGACTTCCTATTTGGGCCTTATTTCTAGGTTGTACTAGGTTAGAGTCTCTGTGTAGGCACTCACTTACCTTCTCCTCTGGCTAGGATACCGCAACATTCTAGGCTACAACCTTACTATCTCTTAACTGTTAGCCCAATGAATAGTTCTCAATATTCGGCGGTGATCCTATGCTTTATCAGCCTAGAGGTGATTCTTGTTTTCCCCCATTAGATATTTTCGCCTTTCCTCTTGTTCCCTTAGATTGGGCTCTGAGGTTCGTGCCTCCTACCTCATTTTGTCAAGGATGTTACTGGCTAGGTGTACTAACCTGTGTTCCTTCTGACACATACTCGGGCCTATTTTGGTCATATGACCTCCCTATCCTTCAATATCACAAACTAAGGCCATAAGTGTTTTGCAGGTATGCCCTGCCGTCATTAGCATGCTACGGCAGAATCATCCTTTTTTTGACTTAAGCTTTACTATTATTGGGGGTTTATCGCTGATGAACCCTCTCATATGCACTTGAATTCTATTGGCAACCTTATTCCCCCTCCTAACTTACTACCATGAGGGTCTAGATAAATTGTAAATACTAAGAATTTCAACCACACTCTAATCCTTCTCGGAGACAACAATTGTAGCCCTCTTTTACTATTCGTTCTGATCACCATAACACTAATACTTATGCTTTCTGTTATGCTAAACGAACAAGCTAGGAGGTGGAAAATGACCCTATCTTGCTGTGGGAGAACTGAGGTATGGAACCTTACAATATCCGAAGAGTTGGAGGTGGGAATCTTGCAATTTCCTCCTTCTTCACACCTTTCAGTTAATTCAACATTAACTATTGCCCTTGGCTAATTCTAAATATCTAGTGGGTAAACCATCTCATATGTACATATATACTATACTCCTAACCCCCTATTCTGAGGTTGTAGGGAGTTTTGGGAATGGTACTGGCATATCTATCTCATTATGAGGTTCCTGGTACCTCGGGAAGGTGATGGGGAAATGTAAAAGACGTCTGCTTCTGCCCTGGGGCTAACCGCCTCCCAACCGTAGCGCTTCACCGGTACCTCCTCCTGCTACTGTAGTTATCTTGCAACTGGCTGGAGTCTATTTTATATCAAACATTATCTTAAATAGACATAACAAGGAAAGCTTAGGGACTCAACCCTATACAACTCTGATCTATAACACGATCTAAGAAGAAGGAGGGGAAACCGTACTATCGTGCCTCCATGCCTCCTGCTTATAAAATATGGTGCGCAACACATTTATAAGCAAGACTCTACTAGACATGGCTAGCAGACTCCCTAGGATACGTACTACTTTGATACCAAGTTTGTCATGCCCCACCTTGGGAGGCATGACTGACACCTAGTGCCACACTGGCAACTAACTGACCTGGCTAGGCTTATGCACGTCTGGTGCTAGCCTGCGACTCAATTCAAGAAAGAAATGAGATATATCTCAGCTGTAAATACAACCTCATACCGACAAGGCCGTATACCCACCTATATATGAAGACAGCTAACCAACAATAGGCAACATAATGGATCCTATGCGGGCCGACAAGGCCACCATGCTGTCTAGTTATAATAGAAATGAGGGCAATGTACTATCCTAGGCCCCACACAGCCAACACACGAAGCATAACTGATTAAGGCCCAACATGACCAACATACAACTACTGATTGATGACTGTAGTTTGCAAGCCTCTAAGAATACAAATAGTGTTCAGGACAGTGCCTCGACCTACCCAAAATTCTATAAAACTAAAATACAGAGACCTTTATAACCTAGCAACTCTGAATAAAGGGAGTTGACCCAACTGCAGACTCTAAACAGCTGCTATTGGAGATCCTGAACCTTGTCTGTCTAAACGTGCAGGCAAGTAATGCAGCGCCTCATACATGGGCGTCAGTACAATATGTCCCAAATATGTAAGGTAGTAAATCAACTGAATGAAAGCTATGAAATACTAAAAGTGAGTAGAAAGGAGCGGCAAAGAGATTAACCTATAAGCTGGCTTATTCACAATCTACGTTTAGCAAACACTACACGTACATGAGCTCTGACTGCATAACCATATATTCATAAGCTATAGCTAGAAAACAAGAGTACAAACAAGAATCTCGCTTGGCCCCCATAAGCTTGGAAGGTACAATCAGCACAGATTAACTCGCTCGGGCCCCCATAAGCCCTGGCGAACACACCTCAATTTATATACCCCTATCTAGGTTTCTATGAATCTACTGGTGCTATAGCCAACCTACCGGTACCCTAGGTCTACAACTGAGCCTGCTCGGCCCCTGTACTGTAGTTGTGTCTGAGTCCGGTGGACTCCTGCTTTCTACACCCGGGCACCAGACTCGACGGGGTTGTGGTGCCGATACGGCATATAATAGTCTAGTCATGGAATGGACCGTATGAGGACCTGGGACCCCATTTTCATCCCTCACGGATGGCATACTGCTCTGTAGAGAGATGTCATCTCGCCTATGGCGGGCATTAGCACAACTAGTAATCTTGGGATGGTCAAGGGAGGCTCCTAAGTAATTGCAACCCCAACGAAGGTGTCGTACTAAAATCTCCACCTAGCCACTCAAAAGGCGTAACTGACCTTCTGGGCCTAATGCCACCGCTACTTTCCCCCTAGGATAGTCCATAAGGCTTCTAGCAGGCATACCATGCACCGATATCTGATCAGAGGATCCAAGATAGTGATCATGATCTCTAATCGTCTAGACTGGATAGGGCGAGATCCGGAGTGGTCTAACATAACTCTAAATGTCCATCCCGGAAAACTATAACTCACAAACAACTGCAGGGTCACGAATGGATAACTACTTAGTTCCTCTGCTTAGAACAACTGTAGGGATGGTGCTGGTCCAACATGCTTTTGCGCGATCGGCCCCTAATCCTTCAAAAGAATCTTACCGGCATTCATAGCCTGTGGGTAGTACTTTACTGATGTGGTACTACTAGTCCCTTAGACCTTATCTTGGTCTACTTGGATCTTATATTACTTTTCTAGGAAATTCTTAACCATATAGACAAATTTATATAGAGTTAACCATTCTTGAAATTCTGTACCTGAATTCCTTTTAAAAATCGGCTGGGATGTTTGCCCGACCTCTACTTACTCATAAGGACCCCTTCCTTAGGGTACCCTGCGGGTCTATTTGGCCTTGCCAAATGGGCTGGCTTCCTAGGCGACCTATGTGATAACTGCTAAGTCAACTAGGACTGACAATCATTGGTAATGGCTAATAGAATGGCAGGCTGTCACTCTGTACACTAGATAGCCCTAGTGTCATTGATTCAAGAGTATGACTATTCTGTCTATATCTTTGGCCCTAGGACGCGCAGTTATGTCAATGGCTTATTGGCATGCTTTTCTGGCAACCCAGGCACCAAACTGGTAGTTATGTTTCCTAGCTACGCCTACACTATTCAACTTACTAACTCAAGCTCGCTAACCCTCACGGGTTTCTAAGGTTTAGGCCTGCAAATAAAACATACAATATTACTAAAACAATGAACCGTAGAATAGAAAAGTTTCTATGAAGCTTCTAGCGCGTATCACACCTAACATGTTCCTTCTCGACGAGGGATACTTGGTTAATCTATATACGTTCACTAGCAGCTAAACCTATATAATCGTAATCTACTGATAGGAGCTCTTCACAGTGTATCTAGTCTCTATATACCAACGACAACTAATTACAACATGTCTAATCACGATCAAATGGTAGTAGCTATCTACAACATATGAAATCATCATTTTTATTCGAGAACATAAGTCGTTACACTATACGACGAGTATGCTTGTCGAGGGTTAAGCCTTACATACCCCAATTTTTATTTCCTGAATGACCGATGAGTTTCAACCTGTATTCGCCAGCTCTCTTCAGCTGTAACCATTATACTGGAGAAAGAGATGAATTTCAATACCGAATTCAGCATAAAACGATAATGTTTATTACCAATATTGACTATAATTCAACTTAATGAAACACATCCAAAAACGTATTATTTCTCAAGAGTTTAGAAGGGAGAAATGCTTACTTGAAGCCTATGATCGTATAGAAATTTGTTTGGAGCAATTCTGACAACTTTTGCTCAGCGGGGTTACAATTTGCCAGGAAAATTTCACGAAAATACCTTCGTAGTAAAGCTCCCTGCAGGCTTAAACTTCGATATCCGAAGTTAATTTGAATTTGAACAGCGTTTGACAGCATAAACGGATGAAAAATAGTAGATTTCCTCATCTCACACCCTCTCTAGATGAAATGAAAGTTGGAAAATGAATTGGGACTTAAAGGGAGTGCAATATATACTTATTAGGGTAGTGGTCGGGGTGTGCTTGGCGCCTCCCATTGAGGCTACCACACTGGTGCACCGCACCTCCCATTGAGGCTGCCATCCTGGCGCGTCGCGCTGGCCAATGTACTCCTGGCTGGAGCGTCGCGCTGTACCCTTTAGGCCTAGTCTCACTCGACCCTGCTTCCAAGGATTTTTCCACACGTATCACGCTCTTCTTACTCATCACAAATCCACGTGTACACTTACTAATGATTAACTTTTACGGGGTGTAATAATGAGTATGCCTTACTTATTATGTTCCATGTCTTTACATTGATGAATTTGAGAGAGGAACATTACTAAAAGTGAGGGGCACAAGAGATCCAATTCAGTGTACTACTTGTTGTATATGTCACATTTAATCATGTTGGCCCTTTGTGGAGAAAAGATGAGTCATTTATAGAGGTCGTGCGAACTTGGTTGTGAAACTTTCCTATGTGCTTGATGAAATTGTGCTTCTTATGAGAAACCACTTTATGTATGGTCCATGCTAGTTTGTTGAGTATTAGTTGATAGATGTTTCAAGTATGATGGTGATACATGAGTTCAGGTACGTTTTAAGGATTGTTCAACGACGAGCAATGGTTTAAGTGTGGGGTGGTGATGTTGGGAATATTTTTATGCCCTTTTGACATGTTTTTACCTTTATTTGATCACGTTTTGAGTTTATAATCCTTAATTTATGCTTAGATTCATGTGTGTGTGTGTGTTTTATTCTCTAAAAAATGATTTGAGTTGATTTGAGCAGGAAACTAAGAAAAATGTGCTCAAATGATGCAAGGAGTAAAGATTTGAGGAGCTTAAGGGTTTGATGCTATGGCTGGCGCCCTACACCAAGTCTCGAACTTTAGAGAACAAAACTTCAGGTTAGTGCTATGGCTAGTGCGCCGCGCCAACCATTGAACTTTAGAGAATTGCACTTGACAAACCTTGGCGAGATGAGTAGCGTCCCGCGCCAGAGGTGTCCAGAATAGAGAAATTTGACGAACACCTTGGCGAGATAGAGGGGGAGGCGCGCCAGGGCCTCTTGAGGCTGAAATTGTTGGAAATTTGACTAACTCTGTGGTGAGATTAGTGGGGCGGGATGACAGGGCCATTCTGGGGCAGAAAATTTTGATTTTAAAGCCATGTTTTGAAGGGCGGAGGGATCATCTGAAGGCTTAACTATCAATATAAGCCTTAGGTCATTTGTTAAGCAACTTTTATTAATCTTTGATCACTTTTTACTTTTCCTAGTTCATTTTTGGAGGCTTGTAAGCCATTGGGAAGGAAGACAAAGTTCTACCCTAGGGTTTTCTCTTCTTACTTGTATATTCATATGATGATGACTAAGTATTCATTTTTTCGCTTGTCTATGAGTAGCTAAGCTTATATTCTAGGGTTGTAGCCATGGTGGATGGTTCAATATTTGAAAGACTAATTTAATCTTGTTTTGATTCTTCAATTATGACTACTTGTATTTATTTGTGTTAATTTATTATTTATGAGATTGATCACCTTGTAAGTAATTCGTTGGCTTTCTATTAAACTTGGGAAAAGGAATCAAAAGGGTTAAAAATAAATACAAAACAGGAATTCAAATACCCTTTAACCCATTGTTGATAGCATAGAAGTTGTTGTTGAGGATAGCGATATACCCTTCAATCCAGTTTATTTGAAATACAAGTAGGTATTATCATCGTTTCATTATTGCCCTACGACCATAGGCATTAGGGTTCATGAAATAGTTCTTGGATGCTAGGGATAGTGGCAAGAAATGACTAATCTCACGAGTTGTTAGGACAGAACACGACCCATGGGGTCCCATCCATTAGATACCCTAGACATCTCCTCTATCTATATTCCCACACCACCCCACGATTGACATGACGACTCATGGTGGCTGACCACGAGTCATTCCCTCCCTCGTGGGGACCTCAGTCCTTCACTTCCTCCAAGTCTCCTCACGAGCCAGCTAACGACTCATGGGGTCTTCTCACGGGTCATCCCATGACTCATCCTGTGCCTGCAACATCAATTTCACAATTTTCCTATTTCAACTCCCAAATTCGATATTTGACCTTTCGGGGTATAACAATATCCCCCTTGGGAACATTAATCCTCGAATCTTTGAAACACACAAAAAATGCAGAAACATGAAATCATCATATACAAATACTAATTATTAAAATCGAAAACCAACGGAATGACTACCTCTGAAAAGGACTACATAGTTGAACTAAATTCAGGAATCACATACATTTATCATAACATAATTCAAACTTGCACACATGAACTGAACGTGAAAATTGATTAGGTAATTAGGGAGAAAACTGATCCCCTCAAACTTAGACTAAGCTGGTAGGGAACAGGTGGGGGTATTTAGCCATTGTAACCACTTCGACTTCCCACGTAGCTCCCTCTACATTCTGGTTTCTCCACAACACCTTCACCGAAGATACTTCTTTATTCCTCAACCTCTAAACCTGACAATCCATGATTGCAACTGGACTTTTCTCGTAACTGAGGTTGTCTCCTACATCAACACTTTCCACCGGGATTACTAAAGCTGGATCAACTAAGTACTCTTTCAAGAGCGATATGTGCAAGACAGGATAAACTAAAGATATCTCAGATGGCAAGTCCAACTCATACGCTACCTTTCCAACTCTTCTCATAACCCGGTAGGGACCAATATAGCGGGCATTGAGCTTTCCTTTCTATACGAATCACATGACTCCCTTCATGGGAGATATCTTAAGAAATACCCAATAATCAACCTCAAACTCCAAATCTCTTCTCCTCACATCCGCATATGAATTTTGATGACTCTGAGCAGTTTTCAGCCGGTCCCTTATCAACTGAACCTTCACCATAGCCTCGTGAATCTGGCCCTATCATAGCTGCCTCACCAACCTCAAACCATCTGATGGGAGATCTACACCTCCGCCCGTAAAGAGCCTCGAATGGTGCCATTTTGATATTGGAGTGATAGTTGTTATTGTAAGCGAACTCGGTCAAAGGCAAGTGGTCATCCTAGCTACCTTTAAAATCCATCACACAAGCTCTCAACATATCCTTAAGAGTTTGAATTGTCCGTTCCTCCTGGACATCCATTTGCGGATGAAATGTTGTGCTGAGCTTAACCTGAGTCCCAAGCCCTTTTGGGAAAGACCGCCAAACCTGAGAGGTAAACTTAGTACCTCAGTCTGAGATAATAGACAAGGGAACTCAATGAAGTCGAACTAACTCCCGAATATACAATTTGGTATAGTCATCCACTGAATCTATGGTTTTGACAGGTAGGAAGTGTGCAGCCTTGGTCGACCTGTCGACCTCCACCAAAATGGAATCATAGTGTCGGCGAGTACGAGGTAGACCACTAATGAAGTCCATATTAATCTCTTCCCACTTCCAAGTAGGAATGTTAATATCCTGTAATACGCCTCCCGGCCTTTGATGCTCAACTTTCACTTGCTGACAGTTCGGGCACTTGGCTACAAATTCTGCAATATCCTTTTTCATTTTGTTCAACCAATATATTCCCCGCAAGTCATGATACATCTTGGTGGTATCCGAATGGATAGAATACCTGGATCCATTTTCCTCTAGAAATATCCAGTCCCTCAAATTATCGACATCTAGAACACATAGACAACCCTGGTACCGCAGTACACCATCTTCCCCTTAGGATAAGACCTTAACTTTTTGACTTCAAATGGCTTCCTTCGGCTTTACTAAAATCGGATCATCACCTTTCCTTGATTTGACATCCACCACCAAGGATGATTCTGCTCCGTTTTGCACAACAACACCGCCATCGGTCGAGTCGACCAATCTAACTCCCAACCTTGCGGTCGATGAACTTCCTTCACTAACTCCCTCTTTCCCTCATCCACGTGGGACACGCTTTCCATAGAGAGTCTATTAAGTGCATCCGCAACCACATTAGCCTTGCCCAGGTGGTAAAGAACACTCATGTCCTAGTCTTTTAGTAACTCCAACCACCTCCTTTGCCGGAGGTTGAGATCTTTTTGCGTGAACACATATTGAAAGCTCTTGTGATCCATGAATACATCCACATGGACCCCATACAAGTAATGTCGCCATATCTTTAATGCAAACACCACCGTAGCCAATTTAAGATCATGGGTCGGGTAATTCTTTTCATGAACTTTCAACTGTCTCGAGGCATATGCTATCACTTTCCCATGCTGCATCAACACACACCCGAGGTTGACTCGCAAAGAATCACAGTACACAACAAAGCCATCTGTACCCTCGGGTAGAGTCAACACTAGGGCTGAGTGAGTCGGGTCTTCAACTCTTGGAAGCTTTTTTCACAAGCCTCCGACCATTGAAACTTCACCTTCTTTTGAGTCAACTCGGTAAAAGGTGTGGCAATAGACAAAAAAACCTCCATAAATCTCTGATAGTAACCCGCTAAGCCTAAAAAGCTCTGGATATCGGATGGGTTCACCGGTTTAGGCTAGTTCTTCACCACCTCAATCTTATGAGAATCTACTTTTATTCCTCACCAGATACCACATGGCCTAGAAATGCCAATGAGTCCAACAAAAACTCACATTTTCTAAACTTTGCAAACAACTTGCAATCCATGAGGGTCTAGAGCACTATCCTCAAGTGAGAGGCATACTCCTCCTCGCTCCGAGAGTATATTAGGATGTCATCAATAAACACAATCATGAACATGTCCAAATATGCCTTGAACACCCTGTTCATTATATCCATAAAAGTTGCAGAGGCATTGGTTAATCTAAAAGACATAAAAACAAATTCATAGTGACCATACCTAGTCTTGAAAGCGGTTTTCGAGATGTCACTCTCCTGAGATCAATCTTGGAGAAACATTTGGAACCCTGAAGATGGTCAAGAAAATCATTGATTCTGGGTAAATGATACCTATTCTTGATGGTGACACCTTATTCAACTGTTGATAGTCAATGCACATCTTAAGTGAACCATCCTTCTTCTGAACAAACAATAGTGGTGCACCCGATGGAGATTTACTCAGCCTAATAAATCCCTTATCCAACAGATCCTTCAATTGATCCTTCAACTCTTTTAGCCCGGTTGGAGCCATTATGTAAGGTGGAATAGATATAGGTTGTGTGTTGGGAAGAAGATCTATACCGAAATCAATCTCCCTCTTAGGAGGGATACCTGGAAAATCATCAGGGAAGACCTCTGGATACTCACGTACTACTGGTAAAGACTGGATAGTCAGGGCTTTGGACTCCACTTCCTTAACCCTAACTAGATGTTACAAACAACCCTTAGAAATCCTCCTTCTGGCCTTAAGGTAGGAAATAAATCAACCTACAGGAACAACTGAACTACCCTCCCATTCTAAGAAAGGCTCACCAGAAAATCTAAACTCTACTGACCGGGTCCTACAATTAACTGAAGCATAGCATGCAAATAGCCAGTCCATGCCAAGAATAAAATGAAAATCATTCATGGCTTACTCTATCAAGTCTGCTCAGGTGACCTTATGAAGAATTGAGACTGGGCAATCTCTATACACTCGTCTAGCGATAACGGAGTCACCTACTAGAGTAGAAACTAAGAAGGGCTTTGACAAAACATCGGGATTGACTCTGAAGCTACTAGCTACATATGGTGTCACAAAAGGTAGGGTAGCCCCCGGATCTTGAAATGCATATACGTCAACATGAAAGACTCTCAACATACCGGTGACTACGTCTGGTAAGGCCTCCATCTCCTGACGAGTGGCTAAGGCATAGAGTCTATTCTGACGTTGCCTGCCAGCTGTGTAGGTAGATGTCCCCTGATATGTTGTGCATAGGGGCGGGGCTACTGAACTAGAAGCTGGGCCTCGGCCCCCAACCTGCTCCTATCTCTCAGCGGGAAAGTCTCTGATCATATGTCCAGGCTGCCCACACCCAAAACAAGCTCCTGACCTTGCGAAGAACTGGCCTGTATGTCCTCGGCCACACCTGCGCCAAGATGGAATGCTGGAGTCTACGGGCCTACTGCTATGACCCCTCGAGCCTGACGCTCGCCCTCTTTGATCATGTTTGGGCCTAGATGGCACACTCAGCACTGAAGATGCTGGGGATGATGATCTCTGGTGGGTCTGTTGTTGGTGCCCACCACAGGACCTCTGTTGAGAGAATCTGTGGTCCTCTGTCCTGGACCTCCTGGCCTCCCTCTCCCTTGAATGTGTCTCCTCCATCTACTGAGCATATAACAAAATGCGAGAAGCCCATGTCTTGATGGACATAGCTGTCCTGTAGTCCTTGTCCAAGTATCCTGCTACACCTTGCATAAATCTGCTCACCTGTGGCCATGGTCGGTCACTAACTCCGGGGCATACTTAGATAGGCGGCTGAACTAAAGGGTGTACTCTTGAACGGTCATACTTCCTTACTTTAGATTCACGAACTTGGCCGCTTTCAACTCCCTCATCTCTCGAGGGAAGAACAGATCTAGGAATGCAATCTGAAACTCCTCCCATGTGACCAGACCTGCTCCTGTGACCCTGTTGTCCTTCCACTAGCGGAACCAAATATGCGCAACCCCCTTCAATTAGTAGGAGGCCAACTCTGCGCACTCAAACCTACTCACCCCTATAATCTGGATGATCTTGAGAATCTCATAAATGAAATCATGCGGGTCCTCATCTACCTTGGACGCAAGAAACTCCACTGGGTTCATCCTCAAGAAGTTCCTAACTCGAGCGGCCACCGCATTTCCATTTTGTGGAACATGTAGAACAACCTACTGATTGACCTGAGCGGTAAAGTCCTACACAAGCATCTGAATGGAAGAACGGAACTCAGCATGAGCGGCTAGCTCCAGTGCCTGAGGCTCCTAAACTAGTGGGGTTGGCTGATGCTCATGGCCATTTCCTTCCTCGTGGACCTCACCACCTCTATTCCTCCTTGCATTCATCCTTCAAGGAGCCATGAATCTACAATCGTGAATAACACGAATTAGATGGATAGAAAGGCTTTTCATCGCACGATATAGATCATGAACGAAGGGAACATTTCCTAAAATGTCTAGTAGCCTCTTCATCATAAGTGTGGCATGCTTTATACCCATGAAAAAGACTCTACCTAACGAAACTTTCAGACTCCCTACGATAGATCAAACCTATGGCTTTGATACCAAGTTTGTCACGACCCAAGCGGAGGCCTGGATCGTAGACACAGGACAAGGGACCCGAGAGAACCCAAGTAAACCCATGGCATAAGAATTTAACTAACCCATTCAATAAACATGAAGAAAAAATAATTATAAACTTAGCGGATGTCACACTTAACACAACAACAGAATGAACATCTGAAACTGAATACGTGTCTAAGTCTGATAAGCCTCTAATCCAGACGAGCTGATGGGAAAATACCCCCAACTAGCTCAACAACACTAAAACTGAAAATACAACTAAGATAACTGAAAGTCTAGTCCTCAAAAGATGAGGACTCACCAATCAAGCAGGTACTGACTCTAATAAGGGACTACAAATAGGGCTGAACCTGAGAGCCAGATCCTGCATCATGAAATGATACACCATAGAAAGTATGCGGTCAATACGTGGAATGTACCGAGTATACAGGGTAAGTGAAACCTCTCAAGAAAAGTAAATCATTTAAGACATTTCATGATAATCATACGCTTTCAATATGGGAGGAAAGGCATACATGCATTCTTTCTGAATTCATAATCTTATCATAACATGACCGTGCGTAGCTTATAACATCATGACTGACTCGAATGACTTAAAGCTGAAAGATAACATTTATATAAAATGATGAACAATGAGTCAAACCTTGCTTTATGGACATGTATGCATAAGTAATCATCATGAGTAATGAATATACAAATCTGAATGATATAGACAGTGGGAGACTCATCACTTAACTAACATACGACGATAGAGCTTACGTGGTCTCAATTATCACACTCAAGAGGTTAGATCCATCCATAACCTTGCTAGAGTGATGGACGAGACCATGATATCAATATCAAGTTGAAGGAAAATCGGTCTAGGGATATCTCACAAGAGAGGTCTCGATGATGTAATAATATCAACCTACGTTGGTGCGTAGTTCTGGGGCATAGGGTAATTGACCCTTAACCCGCTTAGTGCTAGAATCTTCTCCAAAAAATATGCATTGCTCTCCATAGTATATCACGAAGCTCAACGTTGTCTAATGACGAAGCTCAATATGAAATCATGCATAACTGAACATCGTATGAAGCGAAGCTCAACATTGTCTATTTTGACAAAGCTAAATGATGACATACATCTTAATTATATGTTCATGCATATGAGAAGCTTTATTTTAAAACATACCACAAGCTCAATCAAATGTGGGAGAATCTACTCCAAATCATGTGGTAAGCTACATGTAGAAATATTTAACTCAACATACCACAAGCTATAATTTATGAAAAATTGGGAAAAACATCACTTCACCCAATGTGGTAAGCTTATGTCGGAAAATCATCACTTTAAATCATCACGTGGGCATTGCCGAAAGCTTTATCATACTAGGATCTACACATTTTATTTTGAAAATAACATCACCATCATGGGTAGGTTTAGACACATGCTTTTCATCATTAAATCTCATCATCAACATATGTTCAACATCCATCACTTCTTTCATGAACTCCTCATCCATGGGCATTTAATTTCATAAGTTAGAAATCAAAATTTGGATTGACAACAAATTTAAAATCTACCCAAGCTTCAAAATTCCTCAATATAACTATAATTTAATCATTCCCATGTGTAGAGATAGAAGAATTATGCAATTGGGTAAAACCCCATGCTTGGTCATAGACAATTTATCACATTTGACAGAAATGGGGTATGGGTGTGGAAGGAGACGCCCACTCATAGCCTTACATACATGGGAATGGAGGATTCTAAAACCCTCTAATAGCCCAAGCTGAAATTCCAATGAAACTTTGAGATTTTGCCTTGAATCTTCTCTTCAACCTTCAAACTTGCATGCATGAGAAGAATGGCTTAGAATAGGTTTTCCCCCTACTTAAAACCCACTAAAATGAGCCTTAGACGACGTGATATAGGTCTTTGGAACTTAGGCAATTACTAGAACGCCCTTACTATTTCGCAGAAAATAACTGCCAGGTGACCCTAATGGGTGACTTGACGATTCGGCAGGACGGGAAACGACTCGTCATGTGGCATATCAAGTGCACTGTTTAATTGAATTGCTGGGGCTCATAACGGGGGACTTACCAACTTATCCCCGGTGACCAAGACTTGTGGTCACCGCCCATCAAGTACACTACCTTAACATTAATGGTAATCATCCTGATTTCTCATGAGTCACCTCACGAGTCGTTGGGACAGACCAAGACTCATGGGGTCCCATCCATTAGATACACTGGACATCTCCTCTACCTATATTCCCATACTACCCCATGATTGACATGACGACTCGTGGTGGGTTACCATGAGTTGTTCCCTAACTCGTGGGGACCTCAGTCCTTCACTTACCCTAGGTATCCGTATGAGCCACCTAATGACTCATGGGATCTTCTCAAGAGCCGTCCCATAACTCATCCTGTGTCAGCAACATCAATTTCACAATTTTCCTGTTTCAACTCCTGGGTCTGATTTTTAACCTTCTAGGTATAATAGAGGCCAAGAGGACCAGGATAGGAGATTCAGAGTTCTCTTCACTAAGAAAAACTGGTGGATACCGCTCACTTTCCCAACAGAAATTGGCAGCCACAACATTTTCGACAGTCAGTGTTCTGTACCAACCTAGAGTAAGGGAGATTACGTATCCGATGTGTACCAGCTGTGGAAAGCAGCACTTGGGAGAATGTATGGTTGGATCAAAATTTGTTTGTGGTGAGGCCAGTCGGGCCATAAGAACAAAGATTGTGCAGCAGAAAAGCGGGGCGAGAGTAGATCCTCAGCCATCTCTTCAGTAGGTCCGATAGCCCGCCCATTTCAGCAGGGTGCATCATCTAGCTCAGGTGGCGGACGTCATCAAAATTGCTCCTATGTCTTAACAGCACATTAGGATAAGGGAAAGTCGCCACTAGTGGCCATAGGTATGTTGTGAATCTTGCATAACTGTTTGTTTGTTGCTAGCCCTAGAACCGCAGTATTAATAAGGAGCTTGTGGATGTTGTTGAGAAGAGGTTGTCAATGTGTGATGTGAATAGCTATTAATATAAGACTGGCTATGATGGTTAGAGGTGAAAGGGGGAGCTACAAGTTAGTGAATTAGTCCCAAACTTGACATATATTCAGGAGCCTCAGAATGATGGCTTAAAGCTAAGGGGGAGATGGTAAGCATGTGAGCCTAGTCGGATCTTGTATTTGATAGTTTAGGAGTTCTAACCCTATCAGTCATGATATGTCAACCCCTTCATGATCAGATAATTTCTTTAGTAGTTCAATTGAAGTTGAGTTATGCCCATCCCTATGTGCGGACTCCTAGAAGTTCTAGATAACTGCTTTAGACAGCGATGCCAATCTTACTTTACAAATCCTTTAGATTAATTTTCGTGTTACGAATCCGATATGTGTGTTAATTCATATATCCTAGTATGATCAGCTCAAACTCAGACTCTAGAACATGCTTAGTAGCTCAGCAAAATCAGGTTATCTCATGTATGTGTTCATTTTTAGATGTCATTAATGATTTGGTGAAACTACATTAGCATCACATAACAATTCGTTAGGTGACTCGTTAAGTACCCGTTAGGTGGCCAAAATTGCTGGAGAACTTCATTTTCTTAGGGTACTTAACGACTGGTTAGGTGACCCATTAAGTCATCTCACGAATCATTAAGTGACTCGTTAAGTGGCAAAATTTGGCAAAAGTTTCAGTAGACTTCACGGATTGGACTCACGACTCGTCCAGTACCTCAAGAGTCGTGATGTCCCTCGTGAGGACTGGTAGGGTCCCTTTTCCTGTGAAATTTTAAGGGTATTTTCATAAAATCCTATGTTCCTAACTTCTAAACTATTTCGTTTTGAGTATTATTTGGGACATTTTTAAGGGTTTCTTATAGTCTTATCTCTCATTCTCTCAAGATTCTCTCTCAAACCCTTCTTCCTTCTCTCTATCAAGGATCAAGGATTCTTCAAGGGATTATTCAAAGGCTACAAGGTCAAGTTCAAGTGAGAGATTCTTCAAAGAGGGTATGTGGGTTTTTCAATAAGGATATTCTTCCATCCTTGTTCCCCAAAATGTTTTATCAAAAGACCTATTTCAATTATTCTAGAAAAGCATGACCTAGTGTTTAAATTAATGGGTGATTTCTTTAATGTTTTCATGAATTCTAAAACCCACCAGAATTATGAGCTAATTGGGATTATAACTTATTTTGAATGTCTTGAATTATGTGCTAGATGGTGAAAATATATGCTGTTAGACTGTTCTCCATGAAAGGGCTTGAATGATGATTGGAGTTTTTATTATTATTCAATCAATTGAATCCATGACTCACATCCATGTAAGAAATATGTGAACATTGTAAGAATTCCCAAATAGTTAGAGTACGCTATTTACTAAATATTTCGAGATGAGATTAGAGTGTATGGGCTTGATTAATTGTACATAAGATACGTATTCTCCTTATTTTTTCGATGGAACTAATTGGGTATGAGGTAAATCTACAATAATGGCTTAGTTAATGCATCCTTCTCATGAATTAGGGTAAATCTCTAAATGGATCTTATGAAATGAAAATGTATGCTTCTCCAATGATGTCGTTGTAAATGTATAGGTTATGGTTTAAGTATATGGCTTTATATAAATCTAGAATATATGAATCAATGCACGCATGTTATGATACGAATTACATCTATGGATCATGAATGACTCTATGATATATGTTGAAAGATATGAATCCGGAACTTAAATATTGTGAAAGTTTTATGCATGATGTGAATCTTAAGATGCTCACTAACGTAAGACCTTTGAAGAAATATTGATATGGCTCCATGATGATATAAATGATAAAGCATGAGAATGATATTTCAGAATATTGGGCTTGTTGTTAGTAGAAAGTACCCCAGTGCTTTCGAAATGAATGTTGTATGACGAAAGTAGTGTATGTTCATGTTTCTGACTAGCTGTAATAGCATAGACCAGATATACAATGTCAGATCAATACTCCTCATGTTCTAGTCAGCCAGGGACTCTCCATAGCCGAGAATATCTCCCATGTTTAGTTGGGATCCTCCATAGAAGACAGTGACCCCCGAGTTCAGTCGGGATCCTCTATAACAAAGAGTGACTCCCTAGTTCAGTTGGGATCCTCTATAGTAGAGAGTGACTCCCTAGTTCAGTCGGGATCCAGTATAGCAGAGAGTGACTCCCTAGTTCAGTTGGGATCCTCTATAGTAGAGAGTGACTCCCTTGTTCAGTCGGGATCCTCCATAGTAGAGAGTGACTACCTAGCTTAGTCGGGATTCCTCCATAGCATAGAATGACTTTCTTAGTTATGTTATCAGTATGATTTCGTTCCATATTGTGTAGATTTCAGATAACATCAGATTTAATATAATAAGAATCAGACTCAGTACCAGCAGTGAACCAGTATAGTGTGTGATGCTAGATTCAGGTTCAGCTCTTATTAAATGTTCTGAACTTGACCCTTATGCATGAGTTCAATGATGTTTCAAAACATGAGATCCAAAAGAAAGTTATATATATGAGTGTGTGTGTCTGTGTGTCATCTGTGACTCATAAGAGGATTGTTGCATGTTAAATCAGTTATGTCGATGTACTTTGTTATTTCCTTATTGTATATTTTTATATTTAATTATTTATGTTATCCCGCATGCTCAGTACATTCCAAGTACTGAAAACAAGCCTTTTGTGTTATATTTTTCATGCTATACGTTATGGTTTGTAGACTTAGTCTCATGGTTAGATACGCTTCATTCCCTCTCAGCTGGTAGTGGTGAGTCCTCATCTCCCTAGGATGTGATTTATGTTTACATTTTCATTATGTTTCAGTTTTCAGATTTTAGGAGTTAGCTGGAGGCTTGTCCCAGCAACTCATCAGTTTAATAGAAGGCTTTCAGACTTGTCCAGATGAATTCAGCGTTGTATCAAAGTGTTGTTACAATTGTTCTTATGACTCCTTATTAGACTTTTGCAGTTAGCTTCCGCTCATTTATGTTGATAGTTGTTTCTAGTGTTAAGTTATCTGCTATGATTACGCCATGGGTAGACTTGGAGCCTTTTATGGTTTCGTGTCACGTGTTATGGCTAGGGTGTAAACTCGGGTCATTGCAGTAAGAGGGGAGAAGCTTCTGGTTCGGGCACAATGTAGAACCACTTTTATGCTCTAGGTGGTCGCCAGGAATAGGATTCATCGCCTAATGTTGTTATAGGTACTTTAATTATATTCTCTCGTGTTGTTTATGCTTTTATTTATCTAGGATCTACCTTTTCATATGTTACTCCTATGATAGCGAGTTAGTTTGAGATAGCTCCTAAACTATTAGCTAAGCCATTTGTTGTGTCTATGCTAATTGGCGAATCTCTGTTAGCTAAAAGAGTGTACTGTGGTTGTACAGTTTGAATATGTGATAAATCTACATTAGCTAATCTAGTTGAGCTTGTAATGGTTGATTTTGATGTTATCATAGGAATGGATTATTTAGCAGCGTGTTATGCTAGGGTTGATTTCCGAGTAAAGATTGTTAGATTCCAATTTCAGGATGAGCCAGTCTAGGAATGGAAAAGTAGTGCGGCTACACCGAAAGGTAAGTTTATTTCATACCTTAAGGCCCAAAAGATGTTGTCCAAGGGATTCATTTCTCACTTAGTTTGAGTCAGAGACTTGGCCAGCGAGCAGGTGACTTTCTAGTCAGTCCTAGTGGTAAATGAGTTTTCAGTAGTCTTCCTAGAGGACTTACCAGGAGTTCCTCCTAAGAGCGAAATGGACTTTACCGTTGATCTACTTTGAGGTACTTGGCCCATATCGATCCCTCCTTACAGGATGGTTCTGGTAGAGCTAAGAGTGTACTACCCCGAAAGTGCTTAGGAATACACTTGGGGAGTAAAAAAATCAAAATGCGGAGATCTAGGAAAAATGTTGGAGGACGAGCCACATATTGACTTATGGTAGCAAACTATGAGCCGTTATTTGTGGTCGTAATGTGAAGCCAGGCCTGGTGGTAGTCTGGACCATGGACATCACAACGATCCATTGTGAGAGGGCATGGGCCATTGTTAGTGGTTGTGGGAAGGAAGTTGTTTTGAGCAGTGGCTAAGACGGTTAGAAACCACGGCCCATTGTTTGTATGGATGACTTGTCCTGTCGAGCCGTGGGTGTAAATCATAAACTGGGAAGTTTGGCAGCCTGGACCACGGGCATGTACCACGGGTCGTGATATCTTCCCACAGTCTGTTGGTTCAATTGTGAGATCGTCTAGTGCAAGTTTTTCTACAATTTTAGTAAGGACATTTCTGTTATTTCCTAGTCCTAAGGCTCTATACTACGTCGTTTAGGGCTCGTTTAGAAGGGTTTAGTAGGGGAAGACCTATTCTAAGTGCATACTCCCAATGCATGAAAGGTTGAAGGCTTGAAGGAGGTGATTCAAGGCCAAATTCAAGGTTTCCTTTGGAATTTGATCTTGGGAAATTGAAGGCTGATAGAATTCCTCCTTTCCAGGTATGTAGGGTTTTAATGGGTGACTTTCTTCCATACCTATGCCCAATTCCTATCAATTAGTGTTAAATTATGAATAATCAATTATGAGGTTTTGATCAATTGCATGATTTTTATATCCCTATTCATGGGTATGATTAGATTGAGTTGCTATTGATGATTTACGGAGCTTGGGTGGATTCTAACTTGTTTCTCTTATAAAATTTGTTTTTTTCAAAAAAATTGAATCTAAAATGCCCATAGGTGAAGAGTTCATAAAAAAAGTGACTATGGTAAATATGTGGTGGTGATGAAGTTGTTGATGAAAAAGAAGTATCTAAAACTACCCATGATTTTGATGTTGTTTCATAAATGAATCGATTGGATTCTAGAAGGATAGAGCTTCGGGGTAATACTTACATGTTGATTAAAGTGATGATTTTTCCAACGTAAGCTTACCACATTGTTGAAGAGAATCTCCCAAATTTTTATTATAAATTCTAGTTTGTGGTATGTTTCGAAATAAAGCTTCTCATTTGCATGAATTTACTATTGAGATGTAGGGCACTATTGAGCTTTGTCAAAGCACAATGTTGAGCTTCATTTCCATATGATGTCCACTCTATGCATGATTTTGTGTTGAGCTTCGTCAATATATGATGTTGAGCTTTGTTATATATGATGTAGAGTATTGCATGTTTTTGGAGAAGAGTCTAGCACCGAGCGTGCTATGGGTCGACAACCCTATGCCCCAGAACTACACACCATTGTAGGTTGATTTTATTATATTTGGGACCTCCCTTGTGAGCTATCCCCGTCCTTAATGGCCTATGAGCTTTATATCAATATCATCCTAGCATCCTTGACCCTAGAAAGGTTTTGGATGACTCTGCCCACTTGAGTGTAATAGTCAGGACCACATAAGCTCTATCGTGGTATGTCGGTTAAG
The DNA here is from genome assembly GCA_035772735.1 of Datura wrightii. Classification (NCBI taxonomy): domain Eukaryota; kingdom Viridiplantae; phylum Streptophyta; class Magnoliopsida; order Solanales; family Solanaceae; genus Datura; species Datura wrightii. The sequence continues at coordinate 121,885,198 of JASDFA010000016.1, forward strand.
TGACGAGTCACCCATTGTCCATATGATTCAGATTTATTTATTCACTACTCATGATCACTATGTATGCATGCATGTTCTAAAAGTAAGGTTTGACTCAATGTTCAGCTTTTCTATAAATGTTGCATCTTAGCTTTGAGTTATTCGAATTTGTTGATGTTATAAAGCCATGCATTGTCACATCATGAAGGGACTATGATTTTGAAATAATGCATGTGAGTTCTCTCTATTTTCTAAAATCTTCTATTATGAAATGATTTGTTTAGATGTTTTTACTTATTATAGCGGTTTTACTTACCTTGCATACTCGGTACATTTCACGTACTAACTACATACTTTTTATGTTGTATCATTTCATGATACAGGACCCGACTCATAGCTTCAGCCCCAATTTTAGTCAGCTTATTCAAAGTTGCACCTGATTAGAGTTGGTCAGTCCTCATTCTTCGAGGACTAGACTTTCAGTTTCTTCTATATATTTTATTTTCAGCTTTGTGGAGCTAGTTGGGGTCTTGTCCTATCAGCTCATCCGGATTGGAGGCTTTTCAAACTTAGTCATGTATTCAGATCCGGATGTTTATTCTTATGTGGTGTTGATTTAGACTTCTGCTGCGATTATATTCTTACTTTCTTCAATTTTTGAATTAGTTAATTGTATGCCTATGCTATGCGTTACCTTGGGGTCCCTTGCCCATCTCTACGATCCGGGCCTCCGTTCGGGTCATGACAAACTTGGTATCAAAGTCGTAGGTTTGAAGTGTCCTAGGGAGTCTGAAAGACGCGTTAAGTAGAGTCTTTTTAATGAGTGTGAAGCGCGCAACACTTATGACGAAGAGGGTATTAAACGTTCTAGGAAATGTTCCCATCTTTCATGATCTATGTCATGCAATGAAGAGTCTTTCTATCCCTCTAATTCGTGCTATACGTGATTGCAGAGTATGGCTCCTTGAAGAGTGAAATGACGGAGAAATGGAGATGGTGAAGGCCACAAGGATGGCATGGTTTGTGGGCATCAGCAAGTCCCACCAGTTTAGGAGACTCAGGCACCAGAGCCAGCCGCCTATGCTAAGTTTGGGGCCGCTATCCAGATGCTTGCGCATGCCTTGTCCGCTTAGGTCAATCAGCAGGATGTTGCTCATATTACACAGAATGGTAGTGCAGCGGCGGCTCAAGTCAGGGACTTCTTGAGGATGAACACGTCGGAGATTCTTGGGTCCAAGGTAGATGAGGACCCACATGAGTTCGTGGATGAGTTTATCATGATCACCCAGGTCATGGGGATGAGTAGTGTTGAGTGCGCAGAGTTTGCCTCCTACCAGTTGAAGGGGGTTGCACATATTTGGTTCCGTCAATGGAAGGATAGCAGGATCACCAGAGTAGGTTCGATCACTAGGGAAGAGTTTCAAGTTGCATTCCTGGATCGGTTCTTCCCTCAGGAGATGAGGGAGATGAAGGTAGCTGAATTCGTAAATCTAAATCAAGGGAGGATGACAGTACTAGTGTATTCCCTTGAGTTCACCTGCCTATCGAAGTACTCTCCTGAGTTAGTGGCTGACCAGAGCGCGCGAGTGAGCAGGTTTGTGCATGGGATAGCAGGTTACTTGGATAAGGGATGCAGGATTGCTATGCTCCATCAGGACATGGAATTTACTCAGATGGTATTGTACGCCTAGCAGATGGAGGCGACACATTCGAGGGACAGAGAGACCGAGAGGGCCAGGGCTGATGATCACAGATTTTCTTAGCTTAGGTCAGGAGGTGGGCACCGTCAACAAACCCACCAGAGACCATCCGCCCCAGCTTCATCAGCCTTGAGTGTGCCATATTGAGCTAGGCATGATGAGAGAGGGAGAGCACCAAGCTCGAGGGGTCAGAGTAGTAGGCCCACAAATTCAGGTGTTCCAGCTTGTCGCAGATATGGCCGAGGGCATGCAGGCCAGTGCTTGGCAGGCTCGAGTGCGTGTTTTAGGTGCGGGTAACTCGAACACATGCTTAGAGATTGTCCAGCAGTGAGACAAGATCAGGTTGGGGGCCGCAGCCCAGCTTCTAGCTTAGTGGGCCCACCCCCTCGCTCAGCACATCAGGGGGCATCTACTAGTGCAGCTGGCGGTCAGCGCTAGAATAGATTCTATGCCCTAGCATCCCGTCAGGAGTAGGAGGTCTCCCTAGACGTGGTTAATGATATGTTATGAGTCTTGCATGTTGATGTGTATGCTCTGTTAGATCCAGGGGCCACCTTTTCCTTTGTGACAGCTTATGTAGCCAGTAGCTTCGGAGTCAGTCCTGATGTATTATCAGAATCCTTTTCAGTTTTTACTCATGTAGGTAACTCAATTACAGCTGAACGGGTGTATAGAGATTGCCTGGTCTTGGTCCTCCATAAGGTAACCTCAGTAGATCTAATAGAGTTAGCCATGACCGAATTTGATGTTATTCTTGGCATGGATTAGTTGTATTCTTGTTATGCTTCCATTAATGGTAGGACCCGGTCAGTAGAGTTTAGATTTTTGAGTGAGCTACTCTAAGAATGGAAGGGCAGTTCTGCTGTGCCTGTAGGTCGCTTCATTTCCTACCTTAAGGCTAGAAAGATGATTTCTAAGTGTTGCCTATATCATTTGGTTAGGGTCAAGGATGTTGAGTCTGAGACCCCAACTATCCAGTCAGTTCCAGCGGTACATGAGTATCTAGAGGTCTTTCTTGATGATTTGCCAGGTATTCCTCCCGAGCGAGAGATTGACTTTGGTATAGACCTTCTATCCGATATGCAGCCTATATCCACTCCTCCCTACAGGATGGCCCCAACCGAGTTAAAAGAGTTGAAGGATCAGTTGAAGGATTTACTAGATAAGGGCTTCATTAGACCGATCCATTCTCCATGGGGTGCACCGATTTACTAGATAAGGACTTCAGCACAAGTATTAACCCTAACCGAGGGTAATGATGGTTTCATGGTGTATTGTGATGCTTCCAAAGTTGCACTTGGGTGTGTGTTGATGCATCATGGGTGGGTGATAACTTATGCCTCTCGACAGCTGAAGGTGCATGAGAAGAATTACCAGATCCGTGATCTTGAATTGGCTGCGGTAGTGTTCGCATTTAAGATATGGCAGCATTACTTGTATGGGGTCCATATGGATGTAATTACGGACTATGAGAGCTTGCAATATGTGTTCACATAGAAAAAACTAAATCTTCAGCAAAGGAGGTGGTTGGAGTTACTTAAGAAATATGACATGAGTGTCCTTTACCACCCAGGCTAGGCTGATGTGGTGGCGGATATGCTTAGTAGGCTCTCAATGGAGAGTGTGTCCTATGTGGATGAGGCGAAGAAGGAATAGGTGAAAGATGTTCACCGGCTAGCAAGGCTGAGAGTTAGATTGATCGACGCGACCGATGGCAGTGTTGTTGTACATAATGGGTCAGAGTCGTCCTAGGTGGTTGATGTTATGTCCAGGAAAGATGAGGATCTAATTTAGAGGAAATTGAAGGAGGCGGTGCAGAGTGAAAAGGTGGTGGTTTTCTTCCAAGGGGGAGATGGTGTGCTATGATATCAGGGACGTCTATGTGTCCCAGATATTGATGATTTGAGAGTTCGAATATTACATGAGGCACATGGTACCAGATATTCTATTCATCTTAGATCCACAAAGATGTATCAAGACTTGCAAGAAATCTATTGGTTGGATGGTATGAAGAAGGATATTGCGGAGTTTATAGTGAAATTTCCAAACTATCAGCAAGTGAAAGTCGAGCATCAAAGACCCCGAGGCGTACTTCAGGATATTATCATTCCCACTTGGAAGTGGGAAGAAATCAATATGGACTTCTTTATAGGTCTACCTCGTACTCTCTGGCGATACGACTCCATTTGGGTGATAATAGACAGGTTGACCAAGGATGCACATTTTCTACCTCTCAAGACCACAAATTCAGCAGATGATTATGCTAAGCTGTCTATTCGGGAATTGGTTCGGCTTCATGGAGTGCCCTTATCTATTATTTCGGACTGAGGTACTCAATTTACTTCTCAATTCTGGTGTTCATTTAAAAAGAGGCTTGGGACTCAGGTTAAGCTAACCACAGTTTTTCATCCTCAGACGGACGGCCAAGCAGAATTTATCATTAGACTCTTGAGGATATGTTGAGGGCATGTGATATGGACTTTAAAGGTAGTTGGGATGATAATTTGCCCTTGATCGAGTTTGCTTATAATAATAGTTACCACTCTAGTATCCAGATGGCACTGTTCGAGGCTCTCTACGGGCTGAGGTGCAGATCTCCCATCAGATGGTTCGAGGTTGGCGAGGAAGCTATGGTAGGACTAGATTTGGTTCATGAGGCGATGGTGAAGGTTAAGTTGATAAGCGACCAGTTGAAAACTGCTCAGAATCATCGGAAATCATCTGTTGATGTGAGGAGAAGAGATTTGGAGTTTGATGTCCACGACTGGGTATTTCTAAAGGTATCACACATGAAGGGAGTCATGCGGTTTGGGAAGAAAGGGAAACTCAGTCCCTGCTATGTTGGTCCCTACCAGATTGTGAGAAGATTTGGCAAGGTGGCATATGAGTTTGACTTTCCATCGGAGTTATCTTCGGTTCATTCCGTCTTCCATGTGTCACTTTTGAAAAAGTGTTTGGGTGATCAAGCCTTGGTCGTTCTGGTGGACAGCCTTGGGGTAAAAGACAGCTTCAGTTATGAAGAAATTCCCGTTGAAATCTTGGATCGCCAAGTTCGGAAGTTGAGGAGCAAGGAAGTAGCTTTGGCTAAAGTATTGTGGAGAAATCCGCATGTTGAGGGAGCTACGTGGGAAGTCCTTGGTTCAATCGTGGGATCATCCCACGGTCCATTGGTTCAATCGTGGGATTGTCCAGTGCATGTTTTTCTGTGATTTTAGTAAGGACATTTCTGTCATTTCCTAGTCCTAAGGCTATATACTATGTCGTTCAGGGCTCGTTTTGAAGGGTTTTAGTAAGGGAAGACCTATTCTAAGTGCATACTCCCCATGCATGAAAGGTTGAAGTCTTGAAGGAGGTGATTCAAGGCGAAATTCAAGGTTTCCGTTGGAATATAATCTTGGGCAATTGAAGGGTGATAGAATTCCTCATTTCTAGGTGTAGGGTTTTAATGTGTGTCTTTCTTGAACACCCACGCCCAATTTCTATCAATTAGTGTTAAATTATGAATAATCAATTATGGGGTTTTGATCAATTGCATGATTTTTATATCTCTATTCATGGATATGATTACATTGAGTTGATATTGATGATTTACGGAGCTTGGGGGGATTCTAACTTGTTTCTCTTATAAAGTTTGTTTTTTTCAGAAAATTGAATCTAAAACACCCATGGGTGAAGAGTTCATAAAAAATGTGACTATGGTAAACGTGTGGTAGTGATGAAGTTGTTGATGAAAAGCATGTTTCTAAAACTACCCATGATTTTGATGTTGTTTCCTAAACGAATCGATTGGATTCTAGAATGATAGAGCTTTGGGGGTAACACTCACATGTTGATTAAAGTGATGGTTTTCCAACTGTAAGCTTACCACACTATTTAAAGAGAAATTTTCCTAATTTTTATTATAAATTCTAGCTTGTGGTATGTTTCGAAATAAAGATTCTCATTTGCATGAATTTACAATTGAGATGTATGGCACTATTGAGCTTTGTCAAAGGACAATGTTTAGCTTCATTTCCATATGACGTCCAGTCTATGCATGATTTCATGTTGAGCTTCGTCAATAGATGATGTTGAGCTTCGTTATATATGATGTAGAGCATTGCATGTTTTGGGAGAAGAGTCTAGCATCGAGCGGACTAAGGGTCGACAACCCTATGCCCCAAAACTACGCGCCATCGTAGGTTGATTCTGTTATACCCCGTAGCATTCCCGGCACTTAGATGACCTATTCGCACGTTGGTTAAGCATATTTGGAAGCCATACGTGCTAGGGAAAGGCCCGGGAAAAGATCGGACGAGAAACCCATCGAACCATCGCGGGAGGAGCCGAGGCAGAGCCCCTCCGCGATGGCAGCGTGTCACAGAGGTGAGGCCTCCGCGATGGCTCCGTGACATGTTGCCCTTGTCCAGGCCCAAGTATATAAAGCCCCCACTTCGGGTTAAACTCATTTTCATCACTTAGCAATTTCCAGAAACGTAGTGAACAGAGAAAAACGAAGGAAAATTACATATTTCCGTCCGATTACGCTGCCAAACGCTGCCCAAACTCAAATTAATCCCAGATACCCGAGTATTTAGCAGCAGAGAACATTTCTACGGAATTAGTTTCGCGAAATACGGCCGACGAATCGGCGAGCCACCGAACTAAAGTAAGTAGAATTGCTCTAAATTAATGTCTATGTGTTCCTAGCTGAGAAGTGAATACTTCTCCCTTCTGGGCCGCTGAAAAATAGCGACTTTTCGACCGTCTTTCGATAAGCCTAAGTTTAGTCTATAAACTATATCGAAAGTAACGTTGCTCTTTACAATAAAGCTGTATTTAGTATTGATTGACGTATTTATGAATGCAGTTGGGAGAAAATAGTTGAAGTACCGGCCGAGCCTCGTCCGACGGACGAATAGTCGAAGATAAGGTATGTAAAGTTAGTTTCCTTCGGCAAGTTAAGTAATATCAGTATAGTGTAATAAATTACGGACCAGTAGAATGTTCAGAATTCGAGTATTGCGTTATTATGAATATTGGTACGATGTGAGAAACATTGGGTTGTAATGTATATGAAACCTATCAGTATGATACAGATTCTAACGCAAGTGTTAGAGATTGCCCAGTATACTCAGTATGTAATGTGATATGCCATGTTGAGATATGGTTGTATTCAGTTGAAGCCCCGTATAGTAATGCAATACCCGTAAAGCACTTCAGAAATAGAATAGCAGACTAAAATGAAGTTCAGAAAGCATGTCAGGATTAGTAAATCATGTTACTATAGAAAGTCAGTATACAGCGTAGTCTAGCAGAAAGATTATATTCGTACATACATATATAGTACTTCCAGCCTCAGCATGTATTAAGTATGTACTTATTCATATCACTAGTCCAGCATATAGTGTATACAGAAACTTAGTAAACAGCAGAGTTTTCAATAGAAACATTATCTTATATAGCATTTGCCCAGTACAGCTCGGCAGGAGACTGTATTCATATTTATATATCTTTACCTGCCTCAGCACGTATTAAATACGTACAAATTACTATCATTAGCCCAGCATGTAATATATATGATACTTTACCACCTAGTAGCCTCAGCATGTGAGATACACCGATAGTATTACCAGTTGAGACCGTTGTATTGTTTGGGGTTGGATTACCTAGCATCCATGACCACCCAGGGTTAATAGCTGTATCGACTCGTCCGCCAGAGGACGAGGATACGTCACTCTACGGAGTGGCATGCCCTCCCGCCAGGGGACGAAGATGGGATGCCAGTTTTCCCCATATTTGTGCCTTGATCGGCCTTACACACCCCAGTCGAGCGGATACGCCCGGGTTCAGATTCAGGAGTCCTCCGGACTCAGATGCAGTTATAGTCAGGGGCTCAGCGAGCCCAAGTGCATACCCAGGGGACCGACAGGATGCTTACAGCCAGTATAGGAAATGGGTTGACCGGGGTAGGGGTATAGATTCTGTGTTGATTGTACCTCCTGGCTTATGGGGGCCGGGTAAGGTTGTGTATGCCATGTTACGTTATGTATGTTATGTTATATTACAGTAGATATGAGCAGATTAGTAGTAGAATGATACGTCTCCAGGTATGATTCCTACTCCCTTCAGTATGATTAAGAACAGGTACGATCTACACCATCAGACAGTTATCTACTCCTTCTTATTTCAGTTTTGACAGTTATGTTATTGATTGCAGATATCCCTTCAGTTCTTACAGATTCAGTTATCTCCTACTATTCAGAATTTTTAGTTATATTACTTGTATTCAGCTGTATTCAGTTTGCTTTACATACTCAGTACCAGCGGTACTGACGCCCAGTGGGGCGCTGCATTACTTGCCTGCAGGTACCCATAGCCGAGCAGGCGATACCACGTGATCCCCATTAGCGGTTGAGTATTCAGCTCCTGTCATCCGGAGACTGAATTTCTAGAGGTGTAGTTCAGTTTCTTTTGTTGTACAGTACGGGTAGGTCGGGGCCCTGTCCCGATCATTTCTATTATCCTTCCTAGAGGCTTGCAGTCTGTATATATTCCCTGTGGTCAGATGAGCCGGTCGTGTGGGGCCGTGCAGTTGTATAGTTGCCTTTACTCCTTTTTTTCTTTTGTAATGGCCGTGTGGGGCCAGAGTTTGCCAGTAGTGGTGACCTTGCCGGTCACGTAGCTTTTCAGTATGTTATGCTTGAGTTACAGATAACTAGACAGCATGGTGGCCTTGTCGGCCCGCATAGGTTCCCCTGAATTACCTTGTTTCTGGTCAGCTGTAATACAGGTACAGAAGGCTATAGGCCAATGGGTCGGGGGCTGTATTTACAGCCGTTATATAGCCCTTTGTTTCCAGATATTTGAGTTAGAGCCAGCCAGGCGCCAGATGCGCCCAGGCTTAACAGTTCAGCAGGTCAGGTCTTAGTTGGGCACCAGGTGCCAGTCATACCCCCCAAGGTGGGGCATGACAAACTTGGTATCAGAGCAGGTCGTATCCCAGGGAGTCTGCAAGCCGTGCTAAGCAGAGTCTTGTCCATGGATGTGTTGTGCACCACATACTATGGATAGGAGGCTGCAAGGCATGATAGGATGGTTGTCTTTTATTCTTATTCAGTCGTGCTGTAGAGCGGTACAGTTTAGGGTTGAGTCCCTAAAAATCTTACCTTACTCTTTGGTTACAGATAATGTCAGACCAGCGCCATCCTATCACAGGTCGGAACTTAGATGTTGCAGCAGGGGAAGGCACCAGCAGGATGCCTCACCCTCCTTTGGAGACAGCCCGACCAGAGGGCACTACAGAGGCATCATCTCAGCCTCCTCAGCAGTCTCCACCACGTCAGGAGTCACTTGGGGCGACATTACCTTCAGCAGCCCCTATATTGACTCCTTCCAATCAGGAGGTTAGGAGTGCTGTAGTTCTGTTAGCACAGATGATAGCTGCTCAGCGTCAGCCAATGCCATCTATAGTTGCAGAATCATCAGGAGAGCCCGGTAGTTCGAGGGTCCGAGAGTTCTTAGCCCTGAATCCCCCACAGTTCACAGGTACGGACCGAACAGAGGACCCCCAAGATTTTCTGGATCAGATGGAGAGAATCTTCAGGGTTATGCATGCCACGTCTACCGAGTCAGTTGAGTTGGCCGCATTTCGATTACGGGATATTGCGGTGTTATGGTTCGAAAGCTGGGAAAGGTCCCGAGGGAGAGATGTTTCCCCTCCCACCTGGTCCAGCTTTTCAGGAGCCTTTCTGGATCATTATCTGCCGCGGGAGATTCGACAGGCCCGGGTAGACCAGTTCCTACATCTAGAACAGGGGGCCATGAGTGTTTCGGGAATATTCTTTGCAGTTTGATTCTCTAGCCCGTTATGCACCAGCCTTCGTTGATACCATGGCATCCAGAGTGCATCGTTTCATTACGGGCTTGAATCCAGAATATGTTGAGATTTGTACCACAGCTACACTGCGAGAGGACATGGATATTGCTCGCATTCAGGCATTTGCTCAGAATATTGAGGGCATCAGACAGTGGCAACGAGAGGTCAGAAGGGTTATACAGGAACAGCGTCGCCGGGACAGGCCAGTTGAATTACAGGGAGAGGCCCGGGGAGGACCCAGGCCCCGAATGTCAGACAGGCCGCCCAGGCCCCCGCCTCCGCCACAGTCACAGGGGGGTAGATCCGGCCGCAGGGGACAGTCAGGGACTGGTAGAGGCTCGGAGATGAAAGATTCACCATCACAGAGGAGGGCAGAGCAGAGCAGGTATACCCTACCACTTTGCCCTATATGCAGTCGACGCCATCCTGGAGCATGCAGATATGGCTCCATCGCATGTTATAATTGTGGCCAAGAAGGCCATTTGATAAAAGATTGCCCAGCCAGGGGTCGAGAGGACCGGGATAGACAGGATAGGGCATCAACAGGATCACGAGCTGCAGCATCTCCGACTGGGCGCAGGCCCTCAGTTTCAGCAGGCAGGGGTCGGGGCAGATCAGGGGCCTCCAGTACAGGTGCGGGCCCAAGCCGTACATATGCCTTACCAGGGAGGCAAGATTCAGAAGCGTCGCCTGATGATGTGACATGTATGTTAACTATCTGCTCACACCCTGCTTATGTGTTAATTGATCCAGGGTCTACTTTGTCCTATATTACTCCATTTGTGGCATGGAAGTTTAGTATTGTACCAGAATCATTACGGCAGCCCTTCTTAGTATCTACGCCCGTCGGTGACTCTATCACAGCTAGTCGAATCTACCGTGGGTGTACAGTAGAGATTGTTGACCGCCAGACCACAGTAGATCTGGTCGAGTTAGAAATGATAGATTTCAATGCCATAATGGGTATGGACTGGTTAGTGCCATGCTTTGCCAATGTTGAATGTTGGACCAAAACGGTTCGATTCCACTTCCCGGGGGAAGCAGTACGGGAGTGGAAGGGCAGCACCGTGACGCCAAAAGGTAGGTTTATTTCCTACCTTCAGGCGAGGAAATTGATATCTAAGGGGTGCATTTACCATCTTGTCAGAGTTCAGGATGTCCAAGGAGAATCTCCGACACTCCAGTCTGTCCCAGTGGTAAATGAATTCCCAGATGTATTTCCTGATGAGTTACCTGGTATTCCCCCAGAAAGGGAAATAGACTTTGCTATCGACTTGTTACCAGGCACTCAGCCAATATCAATACCTCCTTATCGTATGGCTCCTGCAGAACTCAAAGAATTAAAGGAGCAGTTGAGAGATTTGTTAGATAAAGGTTTTATCAGGCCGAGTACTTCACCGTGGGGTGCGCCAGTTTTATTCGTGAGAAAGAAAAATGGCTCGCTCCGAATGTGCATAGATTATCGGCAGCTAAACAAAGTTACAGTAAATAAAAAGTATTCGCTTCCCAGAATTGATGACCGCTCAGAGCCGCCAGAAGTCATACGCAGATAGGCGGCGCAGAAATCTAGAATTTTCGGTAAATGATTAGGTATATCTGAAAGTGTCCCCGATGAAAGGGGTAATGAGGTTTGGCAAGAAGGGCAAGCTTAGCCCAAGATTCATTGGGCCGTATTAGGTTCGGCGAAGAATAGGCCGCGTGGCATACGAGTTGAACTTGCCTCCCGAGTTAGCGTCGGTTCACCCAGTATTCCATGTTTCTATGTTAAGGATGTTTATAGGGGACCCTTCTACAGTAGTTCTAGTTCAGGATGTCCAGATCACAGAAGAGTTAGCATATGAAGAGGTTCCCGTAGCCATTTTAGACATACAGATTCGCAGGCTGAGAACTAAAGATGTTGCATCTGTCAAGGTATTGTGGCATAACAGAAATCGGGAGGAAATGACGTGGGAGGCTGAAGAAGATATGAAAACCAGATACCCTCACTTATTTCAGGCCTAGTCAGACGACAGGTATGTCCGTATCATTATTTACACAGTACTTTATGGTATGTATGTTGTAAATGATAAAGAAAGAAGTGATATTTAGTTGTATAGTGGATTGTAGAATATTGTGTGCAGTGCCTGTGTTGGACTTTTTCTGCGTTTCAAGTCTTTGCGATAGTCCATATTACAGGGGAAACTCTGCCAAAATTTTTCCAGAAACTAGAGTAAGCAGTCCTCTAGATAGCAGTATACATTCGAGGACGAATGTTCGCATGTTGGTTAAGCATATTTGGAAGCCATACGTGCTAGGGAAAGGCCCGAGAAAAGATTGGACGAGAAACCCGTCGAACCATCGCGGGAGGAGCCGAGGCAGAGCCCCTCCGCGATGGCAGCGTGTCACGGAGGTGAGGCCTCCGCGATGGCTCCGTGACACGTTGCCCTTGTCCAGGCCCAAGTATATAAAGCCCCCACTTCGGGTTAAACTCATTTTCATCACTTAGCAATTTCCAGAAACGTAGTGAACAGAGAAAAACGAAGGAAAAGTATATATTTCCGTCCGATTACGCTGCCAAACGCTGCCCAAACTCAAATTAATCCCAGATACCCGAGTATTTAGCAGCAGAGAGCATTTCTACGGAATTAGTTTCGCGAAATACGGCCGACGAATCGGCGAGCCACCGAACTAAAGTAAGTAGAATTGCTATAAATTAATGTCTATGTGTTCCTAGCTGAGAAGTGAATACTTCTCCCTTCTGGGCCGCTGAAAAATAGCGAGTTTTCGACCGTCTTTCGATAAGCCTAAGTTTAGGCTATAAACTATATCGAAAGTAATGTTGCTCTTTACAATAAAGCTGTATTTAGTATTAATTGACATATTTATGAATGCAGTTGGGAGAAAATAGTTGAAGTACCGGCCGAGCCTCGTCCGACGGACGAATAGTTGAAGATAAGGTATGTAAAGTTAGTTTCCTTCGGCAAGTTAAGTAATATCAGTATAGTGTAATAAATTACGAACCAGTAGAATGTTCAGAAGTCGAGTATTGCGTTATTATGAATATTGGTACGATGTGAGAAACATTGGGTTGTAATGTATATGAAACCTATCAGTATGATACAGATTCTAACGCAAGTGTTAGAGATTGCCCAGTATACTCAGTATGTAATGTGATATGCCATGTTGAGATATGGTTGTATTCAGTTGAAGCCCCGTATAGTAATGCAATACCCGTAAAGCACTTCAGAAATAGAATAGCAGACTAAAATGAAGTTCAGAAAGCATGTCAGGATTAGTAAATCATGTTACTATAGAAAGTCAGTATACAGCGTAGTCTAGCAGAAAGATTATATTCGTACATACATATATAGTACTTCCAGCCTCAGCATGTATTAAGTATGTACTTATTCCTATCACTAGTCCAGCATATAGTGTATACAGAAACTTAGTAAACAGCAGAGTTTTCAATAGAAACATTATCTTATATAGCATTTGCCCAGAACAACCTGGCAGGAGACTGTATTCATATTTATATATCTTTACCTGCCTCAGCACGTATTAAATACGTACAGATTACTATCATTAGCCCAGCATGTAATATATATGATACTTTACCCCTAGTAGCCTCAGCATGTGAGATACACCGATAGTATTACCAGTTGAGACCGTTGTATTATTTGGGGTTGGATTACCTAGCATCCATGACCGCCCAGGGTTAATAGCTGTATCGACTCGTCCGCCAGAGGACGAGGATACGTCATTCTACGGAGTGGCATGCCGTCCTGCCAGGGGACGAAGATGGGATGCCAGTTTTCCCCATATTTGTGCCTTGATCGGCCTTACACACCCCAGTCGAGCGGATACGCCCGGGTGCAGATTCAGGAGTCCTCCGGACTCAGATGCAGTTATAGTCAGGGGCTCAGCGAGCCCAAGTGCATACCTAGGGGACCGGCAGGATGCTTACAGCCAGTATAGGAGATGGGTTGACCGGGGTAGGGGTATAGATTCTGTGTTGATTGTACCTCCCGGCTTATGGGGGCCGGGTAAGGTTGTGTATGCCATGTTACGTTATGTATGTTATGTTATATTACAGTAGATACGAGCAGATTAGTAGTAGAATGATACGTCTCCAGGTATGATTCCTACTCCCTTCAGTATGATTAAGAACGGGTACGATCTACACCATCAAACAGTTATCTACTCCTTCTTATTCAGTTTTGACAGTTATGTTATTGATTGCAGATATCCCTTCAGTTCTTACAGATTCAGTTATCTCCTACTATTCAGAATTTTTAGTTATATTACTTGTATTCAGCTGTATTCAGTTTGCTTTACATACTCAGTACCAGCGGTACTGACGCCCAGTGGGGCGCTGCATTACTTGCCTGCAGGTACCCATAGCCGAGTAGGCGATACCACGTGATCCCCATCAGCGGTTGAGTATTTAGCTCCTGTCATCCGGAGACTGAATTTCTAGAGGTGTAGTTCAGTTTCTTTTGTTGTACAGTATGGGTAGGTCGGGGCCCTGTCCCGATCATTTCTATTATCCTTCCTAGAGGCTTGTAGTCTGTATATATTCCCTGTGGTCAGATGAGCCGGTCGTGTGGGGCCGTGCAGTTGTATAGTTGCCTTTACTCCTTTTTTTCTTTTGTAATGGCCGTGTGGGGCCAGAGTTTGCCAGTATTGGTGACCTTGCCGGTCACGTAGCTTTTCAGTATGTTATGCTTGAGTTACAGATAACTAGACAGCATGGTGGCCTTGTCGGCCCGCATAGGTTCCCCTGAATTACCTTGTTTCTGGTCAGCTGTAATACAGGTACAGAAGGCTATAGGCCAATGGGCCGGGGGCTGTATTTACAGCCGTTATATAGCCCTTTGTTTCTAGAAATTTGAGTTAGAGCCAGCCAGGTGCCAGATGCGCCCAGGCTTAACAGTTCAGCGGGTCAGGTCTTAGTTGGGCACTAGGTGCCAGTCATACCCCCCAAGGTGGGGCGTGACAGATTCTATTATATTTGGGACCTCCCTTATGAGATATCCCCAGCCTTAATGGCCCATGAGCTTGATATCGATATCATGTTAGCGTCCTCAGCCCTGCCAAGGTTTTGGAAGGCTCTACCCGCTTGACTGTAATAGTCGGGACCACATAAACTCTACTGTGGTATGTCGATTAAGTGACGAGTCTCCCATTGTCCATATGATTCAGATTTGCATATTCACTACTCATGATCACTATGTATGCATACATGTTCTAAAAGTAAGGTTTGACTCAATATTCAACTTTTCTATAAATGTTGCATCTCAACTTTGAGTCATTCGAATTTGTTGATGTTATAAAGCCATGCATTGTCACATCATGAAGGGATTATGATTTCGAAAGAATGCATGTGTGTTCTCTCTGTTTTCTAAAAGCATATGTTATGAAGTGATTTTTTTGGATGATTTTACTTATTATAATGGTTTTACTTACCTTGCATACTCGGTACATTCCGGGTACTGACCGCATTCTTTCTATGCGGTGTCATTTCATGATACAGGACCCGACTCGCAACTTCAGCCCCGATCCTAGTCAGCTTATTAAAAGTTGCACCTGTTTAGAGTTGGTGAGTCCTCATTCATCAAGGCCTAGACTTTCAGTTTCTTATATATATTTCAGTTTCATCTTTGTGGAGCTAGTTGGGGTCTTGTCCCATCAGCTCATCCAGATTAGAGGCTTTTCAGACTTAGTCATGTATTCAGTTTCATATGTTTATTATTATGTGATGTGCTTTAGACTTCTACTGGGATTATATTCGTGTTTTCTTCAGTTTTCAAATGAGTTAGTTGTATGGTTATGCTATGGGTCGACTTGGGGTCTCTCAGGGTCCCTTGCCCCGTGTCTACGATCTGGGCCCCCGTTCGAGTCGTGATAAAGCGAGTTGAAGGAGAATCTAGGAGATCTGCTTGAGAAGGGATTCGTTCAACCTAGTGTATCGCCTTGGGGTGCACTAGTGCTCTTTATGTGAAAGAAAGATGGGTCATTAAGGATGTGTATTGACTATAGGCAGTTGAATAAAATGATAACAAGTTTCCACTTTCAAGGATTGATGACTTATTTGATAAGTTACAGGGTGCTAAATGATTTTTGAAGATCGACTTAAGTTCCGGATACCAGTAGTTACAGGTTAGGAATGTTGATATCCCTAAGACTACTTTTAGAACCAGATACGACCATTATGAGTCCTTAGTGATGTCATTTGGGCTTACTAATGCCCCGCCAGCTTTTATGGATTTGATGAAAAGGTTGTTTAGGCCCTTCCTTGATATATTTGTGATTGTCTTTATTGATGACATCCTGATTTATGCACGATCAGAGGCTGAGCATGCAAATCACCTGAGAGTAGGGTTGCAGACTCTCCAGGTGCATAGGTTGTACGCTAAATTTTCTAAATGTGAATTTTTGTTAACATCTGTAGTTTTCCTTGGTCATGTAATTACAACTCAAGGTATAAGAGTGGATAGTTAGAAAATAGAGGTGGTAAAGAGTTGGCCCAGACCTTTGAATTCTATGGAGGTTCATAGCTTTTTGGGTTTAGCAGGCTATCATCACAGATTTGCTGAAGGTTTTTCTACTATCTCTTCACCATTAACAAAGTTGACTCATAAAGAAGCTAAGTTTCAATGGTTAGAGGCGTGTGAACGCAATTTTCAGGAGTCGAAAGATAGGTTGGCTTCAACACCTTTCTTGACTCTTCCAGAAGGTACAGAGGGTTATGTGGTTTATTATGATGCTTCCAGGATTGGCTTAGGTTGTATTTTCATGCAACACGACAAGGTCATTGCCCATGCTTCGAGGAAGCTGAGGAAGCACGAGTAGAATTACCCTACCCATGATCTAGAGTTGGCATCAGTGGTGTTCGCACTAAAGATCTAGCATCACTACCTATATGGGGTACATGTTGATATTTTTATAGATCGAGCCTTCAGTACCTATTCCAGCAAAAAGAAGTTGAATTTATGTTAGAGAAGGTGGATATAATTGTTGAAAGACTATGATTTTAACATTCTGTACCATCCTGGAAAAGCTAATATTATGGCTGATGCATCAAGCCGCAAGTCTATTTGGTAGTTCAAGTGATATAGAAGTTGACAAAGTTGAAATGGTGAAGACTATACAACAGTTAGCTAAACTCATATTCGGTTGCTAGATGCTGAAGATGGAGATGTGGTAGTTCAGAACACTACTATCCTCCCTAGTGTCTAAAGTTAAGAAGCAACAATATGAGGATCTGAAATTAGTATTGCTAAGAGGTAAAATCCCACAACATAAGCAGGCCTTGTTTGAGCATGGGCCAGATAGAGTCCTCAGGTACCAAACTCATTTATGTGTGACAAATGTGGGCAATCTATGAGAGAAAATGATGAGTGAATCTCACTACTCTCGGTATTCAATACATCCAGGTACCATGAAGATGTATCGTGACCTAAAGTAGCTATATTGTTGGAATGGCATGAAAAAGGACAACACAGATTTTGTGGTTTAGTGTCCTAATTGACAACAGGTGAAGGTCGAGAACTAGAGGCCTGAAGGCTTGACTCAGAATATGGAGATTCCAGCCTGGAAGTTGAAAGTGATTTATGTGGATTTTATTAATGGGTTTCCATAAACAAGCAGGACGTGTGACTCCATCTCGGTAATAGTAGAAAAATTAACTTAAGCTATCCACTTTCTACCGGTCAGGATGACTTAAGCCGTGAAGGATTATGCCAGGTTTTATATCTGTGAGATAGTTCGCCTACATGGTGTTCCTTTGTCCATTATTTTAGATAGAGGTGCACTGTTTATGACAAACTTCTGGCAGTCCTTCCTGAAAGGCCTAGGCAAACAGGTGAATCTTAGAACCATATTTTATCCCCGGACAGTAGGCCGAATGCGCTATTCAAATGCTTGAGGATATGCTGCGTGCCTATATTTTAGACTTTGGAGGAAGCTGGGATGAACATATTACCTTGATAGAATTTTCCTATAATAAAAGTTCTCAGGAAAGTATTCAGATGGCCTTGGAATAAGCTTTGTATGGGTGGAAGTGTAGATCGCCTATCGGCTGGTTCGAACTTAGTGAAGTAGAACTATTGGGGCCAGATCTAGTGCAGTAGGCTATAGACAAAGTAAAGCTTATAAGAAATAGGCTTGAGACAGCTCAGAGCAGATAGAAATCTCATGCTGACATAAGTCGTCGAGCGTTGGAGTTTGCTATTGATGACTTGGTCTTCCTGAAAGTGTCGCCTATGAAAGGCTTCATACAATTTGGCCAAAAGGGCAAGCTGAGCCCTAGATATGTTGTGCCTTATAGAATTATCTATAGGATAGGCAAAGTAGTTGGAGTTTCTTCCAGAGCTAGCGGCAGTCCATTCGGTATTTCATGTGTGGATGTTGCGTAAGTGTATAGGAGACCCAACCTGTGTTATGCTTGTTGATAATGTCAAGATTTATGATGAGATGTCCTACACGGAGGTCCCAATTTCTATTCTTGACAGATAAGTCGGGAAACTTCGGACCAAAGAAGTTGCCTTGGTTAAACTATTGTGGCGATGTAATAACATAGAGGAAGTAAATTGGGAGGCTGAGGAAGATATGAAGAAGAAGTATCCTCACCTATTTATGATTTTGACATGATATTGAGGTATGTATTTGATACCTTAGTTACTGAGTATGTATTTTGAAGCATGTTAAGCAAAGTTAATTCTCATTCAAGGAAGAATGTTTCTGGGGGGAGGATATTGCACCTCGAAAATTTTTTGGTGATTATTTGATTTTTATATGCTATGATAAGGGAAGTACGGGTTGTATATTGTTTGTAGGTAAGGAGGGAAACATGTACAAAGGGAAAAGCGAGGAGTATGTGAAGTTCATAAGTAAGGGTCAACTAAACGATCATATCTCCTAATCTATAATGAGCTAGAAGCCCCACAACCTATCAAATTAAAGATGTTTGAGTCTAGTTTTCAGAACATCAAGCAACTCATCGATCGATGTTCGGAATAAAAAGTTATAGGTATTTTATGGTGGCACAGCCGAGTAGTGACGTGGACATCGCCCTAAAAACGGCTACCGCGCAAATCCCTTTATATTTTGAATTTTGTATTATGAAATCACTTTTAAATTTTCCAGATTTGAGGTTCTTGCTTAACCTCTACAATTCTTCAAAATTTCCATAGAAAAACTAAGGTAAAATAAGGGGAAACCTCAATCACAACTCAAGCTAAACACAAGACAAGTTAAGAAAGGTGGTTTCCAAGTGTGCTAGGTGTGTTTGTGGAGCTTGTTTCGGCAACTGTTTTGGAAAACGTTGCTGTGGCTTAAGAGCTGGTTGTACTGCTTATATATAAACCATGAAGTAAGTATTAAATACAATTGGAAAGGTAAGAATTTTCCCCTCTTTAAACCCCTCAAATTGCAAGCAAAAGGGCTGGAATTTGGCAGATAAGTGAGCGGCCAATCGGACTGTTTCGAGCGAAGTTTTTGCTCATTTTTTTTTTGGATTTTTTGCAGTTTCTTTGGATGTAAATATACCTCATAATGAGGTGAATGAATAAAGTAGATGTAAGGTAATTATTCCTCTTAATTTCCCCCTCAAAATCTAATGAAAACAAATAGAGAAAATGGCTACATGTAGCTGATGTTGTCGTGTGTTGTTGTTGCTATTGTGACTGCCTTTGGTAAGTTATATTGGGCTGTACATTGTTCTACATATTAAAATTATTGTTGGTCTATAAATCCAAGGGATAAAGTACGTTTAATGGTGGTCATTAAAATAGGGAATAGGCTAAAGAAAAGTTCATCGAGAAAAGGTATGTAAGCGCCCCGTCCGTCATTCGTTCAAGCATGATTTGTGTGTTGTGAATTGAGTAAGACAGAAAATTTTGATTTTAATCTCCATTTAAGCTTTAATGTTTCATGTTTGATTGAGGATAAATGTTGAGATTATGTCTAGCCATTGTATCTTGTTGTCGTAGTTGTACATCAAGTTGGAGACCCCTCAGTGTGGGAATTGTTAGTTGGTCCTTTAAATTATGTCATATATGTTATGCTGATCATGAGGTTCTGGTCACCTTTTGAAATTAGAAATGAATCTAAGACGAGAGTGTAAGAATAACGTATGCTAAGAACAAATGTCAAGCTAGTAAGGGTAAACAAGGGTACCAACGCAATATGTTCCTAACATTTTCACCTATATTTATGCATATACATTTTAGTGTTCTTAAGGCTTAAAAGGAATTCCGTAACTCCTATTCCTTAAGCTCTAGGAAAGTTATTGAGTTACCGGGTGCTAAAGTAGTGAACTTTGACGTTAAGTACCCATAATTGAGTCTGAGTACTTTCAGTTGAGTTTAAGTTGAGTCTAATATTTCTTAGATGAATCAAAGTATTCATATGGAGTCCAAGTATTCCAAAGTTGGGTCTAAGTATTCAGAGTTGGGTCTAAGGACCCGTAAGTGAGGTCCAGTGTCATATTCCTCGAGCCTCATGTTCATGTTAAGCTTTCAAGTCAAGTAATATCTTATGTCCCCTTCTGTCAGTTTCTAATGGTTTGATGTTCAGTTGGTCCTCCGAGTTGGACTAGTCATCTTAGTCAATTACTTTGCATTGTTTAGTTAGTCATCCAAGTTGGACCCGTTAACTGAGTCATATATATATATATTAATATATATATATATATATTAGTATTAGTTTTTCTCATTGGAATGATTTGCATTAATCACCGCACGCCCTCTCTGGTCTGAGTATCAGATGGCTAATTATGCGATGCCATGGGAGCGATGCTGCATGCCTTCTCTAGTATGGGTATCAGATGGCCGAATGTGCTAAGGAATATATATGAAAATCCTGATCCAAGCATCAGTCTGTCCGTATAAATTACTTGTCCAAGTATTTGAAAACTCTTAAAGTCCTGGTCCAAGTATCAGAAAACCATACTTAAATCCTAGTTCAAGTATCAGGTAGCTACCGAGAAAGTTCCCATAAACTGTAGTCGAAGTATCGAAGGTGTTAGCATAGGAGTCAATTATGTAATAGTCATGCATAGAGTCTACATATAGGGTAGCTAGTTATAGAGTTGTAGAGTATCTCTCTCTACCTTATCTTTTGATTTATGTTCAGCTATTATTTGCCACTGTTATGTTGACAGGTTCCAAAGTGTCAAGTTGTTGCTATTTCCTTCTCCTATTCAGTTTATCTTTCGTATTTCTTTATTTATAGTTTTTTGTCTTACATACCACTGCATTTCTTTGTACTGACATCCCTTCACTTGGGGACCCCTCTAATCGTGTTGCAGATGTAGGCAGGAGCTCAGATAGATGTATTTAGTATGAGCTTAGATCTAGTGCAGAGTTGGTATGCTCCTTTCTTTAAGGAGCCTTGTGTTTTGTTTGGTTTGGTAATTTATTATCTTGATGTACATATGGGTAGGTTAGGGACCAATCTTGTGAATTTAGTATTATTTTGATCTTTTAAAGACTTTTGTGGACTAGTTGTACAGTTACTTAGTTTGTGGCCTGGTCAACTTTCTGCAGTTCCTTTCATTTTTTGTTATGACATTGTCGGCATACTATCCATCTTATGTTTATTAACACCTGATTGGTCCATTTTTGTCTTATAGTTTACTATGATAGGTGGACCTATTGGCCTAAGTGTTGCAATTCAGACGCCATATAGCCGGCTTCTCGATTACTTTCGAATCGAGTGCTAGTCGCGCTCTACCACGTTATGGGGTGTGACATATTTTCCATATAGCCGGGCAATGGGGGAAACATAGCCCATCTTACTCCACCAATAGGCATACCTACCCAAAGGGGTACTACATCAGGGACATTCGGAGGTAAAAATCATTTGTATTCTTTGTCTAGCCGGCAGGACTTGGAGAAATCCCGAGATGTGGTTAGTGGTATCTTAAAAGTCTTCTCCGTTGATATGTATGCCTTACTTGATCCAGGTGCTACTTTATCTTTTCTTACTCTTTATGTAGCCGATAAGTTCGAAAAGCGTCCACAACTACTCCTAGAGCATCAGTGTTTCTACTTCGAGTAGTGAGTCTATTCTAGAAAAAAGAATCTATAGAGATTCTATGGTTTTATTCCATCATAGAGACACCATAAATGACTTGATTGAGCTAGACATGGTGGACTTTGATGTTACTCTAGGCATGGATTGGTTATATTCTTGTTATGCCACAGTTGATTGTAGAACTCGAGTCATAGAATTTTGATTTCCAAATGAGCCAATTTTAGTTTGGGAAGGTAGTCCCGCTATTTATAAGGTTCATTTCATTTCATACCTTAAGGCTAGAAAGTTAATCTCTAAAAGGTATGTATATCATCTAGTGAGAGTGTGAGACTTTGATGTTGAGACTCCATCCTTCAGTCAGTTCTAATCATGAATGAGTTTCCTGAAGTCTTCCCCGATGATCTTCTAAGAGACCCTATAGATAGGGAAATAGATTTCAAAATTGTTGATATTCCTAATACTCAGCCAATTCCTATTACTCCATATAGTATGGCTCTAGCCGAGTGAAAAGAGTTAAAAGAACAGTCAACAAATCTTCTAGATAAGGGTTTCATCTGCCCCAGTATTTCACCTTGGGGTACTCAAGTTCTCTTCCTGCATTAGAAGGATGGTACCCTTAGAATGTGTATATATTACAGACAGTTGAACAAGGTCACTAGTAAGAATAAGTATCCCCTTCCTATTGTTGATGACTTATTCAACCGGCTTCAGGGTGTTACTTATTTCTCAAAGATAGACATCAAATTAGGCTATCATCAATTGAATATAGGGAAAGTGATATTCCCAAGACAACTTTTAAGACTCACGATGGCCATTATGAGTTTGTTGTTATGTCCTTTGGATTGACTAATGCTCTTGCAATATTTATAAATATCATGAATAGAGTGTTTAAGCTATATCTGTAGATGCTTGTTGTTGTGGTCATCGATGATAACTTGGTTTACTCCAAGAGGCGGGAGAAGCATTCTAATCATCTTAGAATAGTCCTTTAGACACTTGAGGACAAAGAGTTGTTTGGCAAATTTTCTAAGTTTGAATTTTGGTTAAAGCCCATGATATTCTTATGCCACATTGTCTCTAGTAAAGGTATTAAGGTCAACTCTCAAAAGATTGAGGCAGTTAAGAATTGGCATAGACCCACAACCCCCATAGATATCAGGTGTTTCTTGGGTTTAGCTGGATACTACAGAAGACTTGTATAAGGGTTTTCATCTATTGCTGCTCCCTTGACTAAGTTGACCCACAAGAAGGTGAAATTTCAATGGTCTGAAGCTTGTGAGAAAAACTTTCATGAATTGAAGTCTAGTTTGACTACTACTCCTGTATTGACCCTACTAGAGGGCACAAATGTATTTTTTGTATATTTTGATGCCTCTAGAGTAGGCATTATATGCGTATGGGCATAGAATGGTAAGATTATAGCTTATGCATCCAGACAGCTTAACGTCCATGAGAAGAATTATCCAACTCACGACCTAGAGTTGGCAACGGTTATGTTTGCATTGAAGACGTGGCACCATTATCTCTATGGTGCTCATGTTGATGTGTTTATAGACCATAAAAGTTTGCAGTATGTGTACAGCCAAAAGGAGCTGAAAGTGTGACATAGAAAATGGCTTAAGTTGCTCAAGCGTTATTGCATGAGTATTCTCTACCATCCAAGTAAAGCTAATGCAGTTGCTGATGCTCTTAGCAGTATGTCTATAGGAAGTACAACCCATGTACAGGGGAAGAAGAGAGAACTAGACAAGGATGTGTATAGACTCTCACGCCCTGGAGTATGTATTTTAGACTCCGAAAAAGGTAGTGTGCTTGTCCTGAATGGAGTCGAATCCTCTTTGGTTGTGGAAGTTAAGGAAAGCAGGACAGAGATCCCCTCTTATTTCAGATGAACAAAGGGGTCCAAAAATAGAAGGTATAGATTTTCGCATACGGGGAAGATGGTGTCCTAAGAAATCAAAGCATATCATGTGTTCCTAATGTAGATGGCCTCAAAGATAAAATTATGGAAAAAGCGCACTGTTCGAGGTATTTGATTCACCTAGGATCCACCAAGATGTATCATTTTCACAAACTCAAGCATAGACCCCGGACGTGACACGAGACCTAGAACAATGACTGACTCTTAGCTAACCCATGACACATGTATAACATAAGCATAAGCATACATTAAGTGGAACAAACATAATATAAGGAATAAGAAAAAGTCTAAAATATCAATAATCGTCAAAACAAACACGGGAAAAGGAGCCCCGAGAGACTCCAAGTCAACCCATGGTATGAACATTCATCTAACTTCATATCATTAAGGGGAACACTTATCATGACGATATAGCGGAAACATGAACATAACATAACATAGCATGATAAGCGGAACGTACAAAATATATAACAACTGAGTACTACAATTAGTGTGAAACCCTCTATCGTATCAAATGGGTTGATGGGACAACATTCCCAACTAACCATGAAAAACTACAAGCAAAAAGGGACATCAATATCTGAAACATATGGTCCTTGGAGAATGAGGACTCACCAAAAGGCTGGATGCTAAACTATAAATTGGACTACTAACGAGGTTGAACCTGAGAATCGGGTAATGTATCATGAAATGACACAGTATATAGTATGCGGTCAGTACGTGAAATGTACCAAGTACGTAAAGTAAGTAAAATGGACATTTAAAAATACATAAAATCTCATAAAAGATCAGAAAATGGGTCAACATACTCATAACATAAGTAGTGTACGATAACATAAGGCTTAAGGTTTTCAAAATATTTGTAATTCAATCGTAATCATAATCATAAGAGAAAAGATTTATTGAACATGACTTGAGCCAATGTACATAATCATAAACATGCATAAATAATGAGGAACAGTAGGAGATTCTTATAACCGACATACCCTATATGAGCACACATGGAGCCCGACCTGTAAATCCCTAGTCGGGAGGGTGTTCGTACCTTACCAAGGGTAGAACCATGAAGGGAGTGATATCACACATGAAAGGGCCCATTTGGGCAAGGGGACAGTCACCAGGAAGGTCCCATCATGTCCTATGGTGGGATACAGTTCTGAGATTCGGGGCAAAACTTGGGCCCCGAACATACTCGGTGTTAAATACTACTCTCAAAATGTATATAACGCTCATAGTATAATATGAATGAAATTAATGGGCTAGTTAAATCATGATAATCATAAACTTTCTTAATACGTGAACTAGCCTTGAAGGTAAGGCCTATGAGTCCGTCAAAAACATAATTAGTAAATCTTTAGATTCATGCATAACGACAATCGTGTATAGAATTTTAAAATTATAATTTCATAATGGGAATTTGAATAAATTCATATTACGACTCATAAATCATGATGGGTTTGTGAATATCAACAATTGAAGTAAAGATCACAACTCGATTCATCATAGAACTTGCATAATCAGGCATAATTTAATAGAAGTTGAATTCAGTAAATTTATAATCAAATTAGTTGTAAAATCTGATCATGATTCATAAAATATGGTGTAATACATGAAAGTAAGAACCCATGGATAGATCATTAGAATTCCACAATATTTAAGATAAAACCCCATAAGACTTTTAACAAAACTTCATGAATTAGGAGAGATTGGGCATGGGTGTGAACGAGAACACCCATTCATAACCTTACATACCTGGTTATGGCTGATTCTAACACTTCCTTGAATGCCCAAGAAGGAATTGAAGAAAACCTTGAAGTATTTCCTTGATCAC
The DNA here is from genome assembly GCA_035772735.1 of Datura wrightii. NCBI lineage: Eukaryota > Viridiplantae > Streptophyta > Magnoliopsida > Solanales > Solanaceae > Datura > Datura wrightii. The sequence continues at coordinate 121,910,505 of JASDFA010000016.1, forward strand.
CTCTTTAGTCTATCACTCTTACATGCATGAATATGAAAATGGCCTAAAATGAACTTAACCCCTTTAAAATTCACTATTCATAACTCAAAACGATGTAATTTAGGCCTTAGGATCTTAAGAATTACATAAAAGCCCTTACTAAATTCGCAGAAAGTAACTGCCAGATGGTCCCAATGGAGGACCTAGTGACTCGTTGCCAGGGGACACGACTTGTGTCTTACCTCGTGAGGTTCATTGCTTCTCTAGACTTCGGGGCTCATAACGACCAATATAACGACTCGTGACTAAGTTACCATGACTCATGGTCACCATCTGTGATGTACGCTACATTGGCCTCAATAAAATTAATCCCTGCTTGGCCACGACCCTCTCCACGAATTGTGGGGACTGACCACGACTTGTGGGGTCCTTGCATCGCGTACACTACCCCTTTTCCTTCACTACTCTTACTCACCCACCCCACGACTAACCTAACGAGTCGTGGGGACTGACCACGAGTTGTGTTATGACCGTGGGATCCCATTTCTCACATTTCAAATTCCTCATCTGGCCTCCCCACGAGTCTCATCACGACTTGTGGGTTGCTCTCACGGGGCACCTCACGACTCATTCTATGCCTGGTGGCAGATTTTAGGTATTTATCCATTTCAACTCCCGCATCTAATCTTTGGTCTTCCGGAGTATAACAATATCTCCTCCTTGGGAACATTCATCCTCTATTGTTGGAAAACATACAAAAAAGCAGAGAAATACAATTATCATATTCGCATATTGCTCATTTAAACTGAAAACTGATGGTATGACTATCCCCAATTCAAACTATGTAGATGAACTAAATTCACGAATCACACATACATCCATATACATAAAAGAAACTTGAGAACATGAACTAAATATGAAAACTAAATAGAGTTTTAGGTCAAAACTGATACCTCAAGCCGGAATCGAGCTGGTAGGAAATAAATGTGGGTATCTAGCCATCATATCTGCTTCAGCTTCCCATATAGCTCCTTCAACATGTTGATTCCTCCATAACACTTTGACGGAAGATACTTCTTTGTTCCGTAGCCTTCGAACTTGACGATCCAATATTTCCATCGGAATATGCTCATAACTAAGGCTTCTTTTTGCACCAACATTGTCCACCGAGACAACTAGAGCTGCATCACCCAAACACTTCTTCAAGAGCGACACATGGAATATAGGAACATAGAAGCTAATTCTGAGGGCAACTCCAATTCATAAGCCATCTTGGTAACATGTTATACAATCGGGTACGAGCCGACATAGAGGGGACTGAGTTTTCCTTTCTTTCCGAACCTCGTCATTCCCTTCATGGGAGACACCTTCAGGAATACCCAATCATCGACTTCAAATTCTAATTCTCTCCTCCTCACATCGGCATAGGACTTTTAGTGACTCTAGGCAGTTTTCAACCTACCCCTTATCAACTGAACCTTCTCCATCACTTCATGAACCGAATATGGTCCTATCATCGCCGCTTCACAATCCTTAAACCATCCAATGGGTGACCTATACCTCCGCCCATAAAGAGCCTCGAATGGTGCCATCTGGATAGTGGAATGATAGTTGTTGTTGCATGCAAATTCAATAAGAGGAAAATGCTCATCCCAGCTGTTCAGTGCATTGTTGGGGTTATAAAACCGACACGCAAGTGCACGTGGTCAAACAAGTAATAAAGTGGCTAAGTAAGCCAAGTATCGATCCAAGGAGTCTCAGGGTATGTAAAAATTGCCTAAGTATACTATATTCTTATTTTACTTCTAACTATGCTAACAACAACGTAACCAACAGTTAATTGAGTTTTTGTTTATAAAATATATACTAAAACTATTAACAATTATTTACTATGAATTTAAACTATGGATATGAGCATGCCAAGGTTAAGAACAAGTAATGAATTCGATTGTAATAATAATTCGGTTAATCTCTTCTTCATGTTGCTAGCCAAGAACATTAGCCTAGAAATTAAAACTCTCGTATTTAATTTCACTTAAGAATCATAAACCATTCGTCTACATTTCTGTGATCAAATGCAATTTATGACCTAGCAATACAATTCCGGTTCCTCAATTGACTAATACGGCTTTCAAGTATATTTCTATCAGGAAAGCACATCAAAACCCAATTTTCCCAAATCAAGTTAAGAACAATACCCTATTAATTCACAACTTTCCAATTTCTTGCTCTCTCGAGTGAAATTGGACTTTTTAGATGTACATTAATGTTGGCCAAGCACTAATGCAGTAAGAACAAGAATTAATAGAACAACATGAAAGAAGAAGAAGAAAACCATATCATTTACAATCAAAATTCACTACACATGTTCAAAACCTTAGCAAGGAAGAGAATTAGCCACTCATTTGTGGATTGATCATCCTAAAACAAGTGTAAATCATACATACAATTGATTGAAAGAAGAAAGGAAGAGAAGAAATCTCTTAGCTTTTTCGTCCCTCAACTGCTGCTAACCCACGTCCTAGCTCCACCAAGTCTGAACTAAAACTCAACTAATTAAAATAAACCTAAATGTGCTATTTATACTAGAGGGAAATTTTTCCCGGAATAACAAGCAACGTGTCACGGAGGTCAACGTGGAGCACTGCCTTCGTGACACGGTGTGGACGCGGACCTTCACTGGAAATCCAGGGTCCGGTAAATTAGCCTCAACGTGGCACGGAGGCCAATGCGGAGGCCTATCTCCGTGCCACGGAGCTGTCGCGAGGCCCCACTGGAATTTGCCATTTAATTCCCTCTCCAGGTAGTGTGCCTCCGCGATGGTAGCGTGGCACGGCTCCATCGCGGAGCCCCTATAATTTGTGCATTCCAATGTCTTTTCCACGCTCGTATCCAAGTCCAACTCCGATATAGTTCCAACATGCATTTTAGCTCCTAAAAATCATATTTACCTGCAAAACAAATGCTAATCATTTTGGTTAGTATAAATTCACATTTTATTACCAATTACATGAGAATATATACACATTGCACACAAACAAGGCGAAAATAATACGTTTGAGTATCACTTGGGCATATAAATCTGCCAAGATCACCAGCTACCTTTGAAGTCAATTGCGCATGCTCTCAACATGTCCTTGAGAGTCTAAATTTTCCTCTCCACTTGGCCATCCGTTTGCGGGTGAAATGTTGTGCTGAGCTTAACCTGTGTACCAAGCCCTTTTTGAAACAACATCTAAAACTGAGATGTAAATTAAGTACCTCTATCTGAAATGATGGAAAAGGGAACTCCATGCAATTGGATAGCTCCTAGATATATAGTTTGGCATAATCCACCACCGAATCCATGATTTTAACCGGAAGAAAATGAGTGGCCTTGGTCAACCTATCTACCACAACCCAAATGAAGTCATATTGATAGAGAGTGTGAGGAAAACCTGTGATGAAGTCCATATTTATTTATTCCCATTTCCAAGTAGGAATACTAATATGTTGAAGCACATCTTCCGGCCTCTGATGCTCAACCTTTACTTGTTGACAATTCGAACACTTTGCTATGAATTCTGCGATATCCTTCTTCATGCCATTCCACCAATAGACTTCCCGCAAGTCACAGTACATCTTGGTGGCATTTGGATGGATAGAATGCCTGGATCCATGAGCCTCATGCAACATCCGACTCCTCAAATCATCAATGTTCAAAACACATAAGTGACCCTGGTACCGAAGCACGCCATCTCCCCCTTTGGAGAAGAGCACCACCTTCTGATTCTGAATGACTTCTTTTAATTTTACCAAAATTAGGTCCTCATCTTGTCTAGCTTTCACATCAGTCACCAAGGACAATTCTGATCTATCTGCACAACACTACCACCATCGGTCGAGTCAATCAACCTAACTCCCAACCTTGCATGTTGATGTACACCTTTCACCAGCTCCTTCTTCCCCTCGTCCACTTGGGACACACACTCCCTAGAGAGTCTACTAAGTGCGTCCGCTACTATATTAGCCTTACCCGGATGGTAAAGAATACTCATAACATAGTCCTTGAGTAGCTCCAACCACCTCCTTTGTCGAAGTTTGAAGTCCTTCTGGGTAAACACATATTGCAAACTCTTATGGTCCGTGACCAAATCCACATGGACCCCATAGAAATAATGTCGCCATATATTCAATGCGAATACCACCGCGACCAACTCAAGATCATGGGTTGAGTAATTCATCTCGTGGACTTTTAGCTATCTAGAGGCATGATATGTCGTGATTTTATGGCACTTTCGACTCTTAAAACCAAGAAATTGTGCACATTCAAGGTATGTTCATATGGGTGTAAGGTATTTTGTGCTTAATGTGCAGAAAAATAGGTCTGGAGTGATTTTGGTCGAATTAATGATAAAAACAACTGAAAGGTAACTGCTAGGCACTTAACGAGTCGTTGGCGGGAGGCACAACCCGTCACTTGAAGCATTAGTAAAAAGATGAAGTTTGGAAAATACAAGGAACTACACTTGCCGAGTTGGAGGAATGACTCATTACACTTAGGTTTCGAAGAAAAAATTTCAGCTAAGTTCCCAGTGAAGTTGACGAACGACATCATGAATCATCACACGAAGGAACGATTCGTCACCAAGCTACTGGAACCATCTGTGAAATGCACTGGACTTTCTGAGGAAGAAGACCATGAGGGACCTAACGATTCGTGCTAAGGAACGACGAGTTGTTAGGTGACCCATTTCCAAGCCTGGGTATGCTGCTGAGGACGACTGATTTAAGCAAGGAACGACTCGTCAGAAGGCCTAACGATCTATTACTTAGCCTGTTGCCACTGCCGACCTGGTTTCCTGATTTATTTAGGAAAAGGATTTCTTTGTATTATAAATACCCAGTTTTAGGTTTATTTTAGGAGGAGAGTTTTTAGAACGATTCTAAGACAATTTTTTGGAGGATTTTAGCCGAGTTTGAGAGAGAATCTTGAACGATATTGGGAGGCTATTCTTGACAGAATTTTCATTCTATTGTTCTTTATTCAAGGCATGAAAGTTACATTGGAATTTTATTCAAGCTACTTGTTTTTTATTCTACAAAAAATTGTAAGTTGCAATTATAATTTCTTCTATATTTTGTGATTGCAATAACACAAACATGAGTAGCTAAATCCATAAACTAGGTTTGTGAGATCCATGATTAATTAACACACATAGGGTAAAAATACTTAGTGATTCTTGAACAGGGTTTTATGCATGTATTGTTTTTTCCTTCGTTTTTATTGATTCTTAACACAAACATGAGTATCGTTTTGATTAGGACTTTCCTTATTCTTACTTATGGAATCAAGGGGGTAAAGAATGGGAAAAAGGGATTAACAATGAAGATTTGAGGCTACCAACCCTCATCTAATAGCTTGAACATGTCCAGGGATAGCTAACCCAATATTAAGGGTAAGGGTCAACTAAAGAACACCCGTATACAGACCAAGTTGTATGGTGAAAATCACCTAGATAGGGGACCAACTATTTAGGTGAACCTAACTTACCAATATTGCATGTTAAACACCGAAATAGATCACTAATCTATAATCCTTAGGGTTATGAAATCTTGGGGTAAAAATTATAGTCTAGTCGTAAATTGAATACAAACCAAAGTTTATACAGGTATTCATTAGTTTTTATTTTTCTTATTATTCTATATTTTTCAACCTTTGGAAATAAGTCAATTAGTAGTAATAGTTATTCGCATTAACCTAAGTTCTTACCAGATTTCCTGTGGGATCGACTTCAACCTTTGTTGGGTTCTATATTTGACAATCGACCGCTTATATCTCGATTGTGACGTGTAATTTTGGAGACATTAAATTTTGGCGCCGTTGCCGGGGAATACGGCCAAGGCTTTTGTTAATTTTGTTAACTTTACTATTGGTTCTTATTTCTTTGTTTTATTTTTCTTTTGTTATTTTGGATTCTTAATAGGTCTTATGTTTGTGCATACTCGACACTAGAAGTCAAGGAACTCCCTGATATCAATTGATCACGAACTTGAGCTAACGTTGAGAAACTTGAGGATAATGGCAAACATACATGAGCAAGAAACCGTGGAACAAGCCACAATAGGGATGTTGGCCGAAGAGCAAGCTCGGGCTAGAGATCATGAGTTATCCAGAGTTGCTGAAGAGCAACGTCTAGCTGCAGAAGGTTAACGAGCTAGACGACCTAGAGGTCTAGAGCACCAGCGACACTGATATTTTGATGAGGAAGATGATGTATACATAGATAAAGCTGGTGCCACTGAAGCGATAGTCCCTCCTCCTTTGCCTGCTAGGGAAAAGTTTGATATTAAAAGTGCAGTGATTCAACTACTGAATATGAAGGGAATATTTGCAGTTCATGCATCCAATGACGCCCACGCTCACTTGAAAAAATTTCGTGGGTATATGCAAGGCATACAAACAGCCAGGGGTCAGTCAGGACGCGACCTGATTGAGGTTATTTCCATTCTCTCTTGGGAGTGAGGCAACGATGTGGTTGGCTGAGATGCCGAATGACTCCATCACTACATAGGGAGAGCTCAAGAGAGCTTTTTTTGTAAGGTTCTTCCCACCATCCAAGGCGTTACAACTAAAGGATGAAATATATAACTTCAGGTAGCTAAATTCTGAGGCACTCCATGAGACCTGGCTGCGGTTCAACAAAAATCTCAAGAAGGTGCCAAACCACAGGATTTCGGAGGATACATTATTAGAAATCTTTTATTAGTCCCTGAATGCCAACACCAAGGCGGTTGCTGATGCCATCTCAGGAGGATCCTTTATGAGTCATACTTATGCAGAGGCTACGGAGTTGCTGGACAGGATCGCTAAAACCAACCGAGCTTGGCACACTAGAGAGTCGGAGGTTCCGGTTGGTTCTTATATGGTTGGTGTGTCTACCGAATAGAGGAGAAGAGATAAGGAGCGTGACCAGGACATTTCAGAGATCATGACCACCATGGGGTTGCTTGCAAAGCACTTAATGGGAATGGGAGTAGAAAAGGTGAACGCTGTAGGTTCTCAGGGCAAGGCCCCGAGAAATGAAGGGCGCAAGTCTGAGTCTAAAGAAGATGTCAATTATTTGAATGATCAGAGGATGGTTTTTTAGACCAACACCCAAGGGTCTAACCAAGATTCTTGGTGTCAAGGTCAAGGGAACCGAGGTCGGAACTTCTACAAGGATAATAATTTGAACCGGGGCCAATACCGGGACAATGGGGACTAGAAAAAGTGAGAGGAGTTTAAAAATGATAGGAACGGTCTGTAAGTTGCTCCACGAAATCGAGATATAAAGTCGAGTGGTTCAAGGGTCGAAGATATGATTTCCAAAGTGCTCAAGCAGATGGAGGCAATAGACAACCACTTTGAGGATCTCCGCGCTGATATTTTGGGCTTAAACCAAACGGTGGAGTCACATGTTGTGGCAATGGCTAATTGAGCAGCAGATGAGTCAGATGTTTGTTGTAGTGAATCAAAGGAAGAAAGGCACACTTCCCAGCAATACTGTCTAAAATCCAAAAAATGATGGTCACTGCATGGCAGTCACTACTAGGAGCGGGAAGGCCACAGTTGATCCACCGAGGCCAGTTGTAGTTGAAGAGTAAACAAGGCCTAGGTTGATAAATGATGATGATGTATTGGATGTTGACAACCCAACTTTGGTTGGGAACTGAGATGTGCAAACTGCTCCAAGTATTTAAAGGAGCAAGGAGATGCCCATGGGAAGGAGAAGGAGGCGCAACAAAAACTCACAACAATTCCTAGACCTCCTCCTCCTTACCCCTAGCGCTTGAAGAAGAAAGTTGAAGATGGAAAATATCAGAAGTTTATCTCCATGCTCAAGAAGTTGTCGGTGAATATCCTATTGGTGGAGGTACTTGAGCAAATACCCGGATATGCCAAATTTATGAAAGACCTTTTCACCAGAAAGAGAACTGTAAATTTGAAACCTACTAATAATCTACACCACTGTGGTGCCATCACTACACGGCTCCTAGCACAAAAAAAGGAAATTCCAGGTGCGTTTACTATACCTTGCACCATTAGGGAGGTTGAGTTTGCAAGGGCGCTTTGTGAATTGGGAGCTAGAATAAATCTAATGTCGCTAGAAGTATTTAAAAAGTTAAGCTTGGGTACCCCCACACCGACTTCAATGCGGCTATAGATGGCTAACCGAACAGTTAAAAAGCCGGTGGGGATTTTGTTTGATGTGCTAGTCAAAGTGGACAAGTTCATATTCCTAGGAGACTTCATGATTCTGGACTGCGAAGTCGATTCAGAGGTCCCCATTATTTTGGGGCGACCATTCCTTGTAACAGGTAGGGGCCTAGTTGATGTGGCAGTAGGGCAACTGAAATTTCGGTGGAACAAAGTAGATGTTAGCTTAAACATTAGTCGAACCATGAAACATCCCAAGGAACCCAACATAATCTTTGCATTGGAGGATGGGGAAGAGTCAGTTGATGAATTCTGAGTAGCCAAGTGACTTGCATGGTGCTGCGAAGTTAAATTAAGCGCTTCTTGGGAGGCAACCAAAGTTGTAAGTGTAATAAAAAGTTAGTGTTAATGTTTTTGGATGTATGAAGGTGAATAAGATGGAAAATCTGAAGTTGGAACCAAAAAACTGGAACTTTAGTTCTAGTGTAGAAAAATCACAGAGCGAGTCGTCGTCTGACATGACGACTCGTTTAGACAGTTGTGAAGAGAACTGCAGAAAACAGGGGAGCAACGAGTGACTTGGCTAGTCATTTCTCCAAGGAACGAATCGTTTATTCCCCCATCAGGTACACTGGATCTAAGAATGAATTAAAAGAAAAAGGGTGATAATGATTCAGTTAATGAATCGTTGCGAAACCAAACGAGTCGTCAAGTGAACCGTCCTGAAACTACATCAGTCCAAGGACCACGACTCGGGGAACGACTAGTTGGGTAACAACACGAGTCATTAGCTCCCTGTTAAGTTAACATTAACCCAACCCACGACTGTAAATTGGGAAAATCTTTGAAAATTAAAATCAAAGAACCTAATTGCATTTAATACTCCCCGTTAAACTCACTTCAAATTTCCCTGTTCTCTTCTTCCCCTTTTTCACGAAAACCTATCGAAAACACCATTGAAATCATTTCACCACTGCATGCACATTCATTGAAGCACAAGCACAACTGCTATTTCACTCCATCTCTGATAAATTTCATTGTAAATGATCTTCCCCACACAAATTCTTTAAATGTTTTTTTTGCAATTCCATCAAGAAACTTTGAAGACCCATGAATGAGTTAGCTTGAATGATTCTTCGATTTATATTGTGTTCATACGTGCCTTGTGATGTAGATACACCCTAGGAAGTATAAAACATTGATTTTCGATCATGTAGTCACCTGGGTTGATGTTTCATTGAAGTTGTGTGTTTGTCGAATTGAAAACTGGAAAGAAGAAAAAGATGAACAGGAACTCTTGAGCACGGCCACATCACGAGTCGTTGGGTCACCAAATGACTCGTCATGTAGCTCGTGCTGAGTGGGAAAAATAAACTGCTGAGGCAGTGAACTTGACGAGTGACCTAATGACTCATTGCCTTTGGTAACGACTTGTTGGGACAAATCATCAAGTACACTGGACCTATTTGAAAAATGTCTAGCCTCGGGTAACGAGTGACTTCAGGAATCATTGCCAGAGGCAACAACTCATTTAGTCACCCGTCAAGACCACTAACACCAGCTTAAAAGTATTTTCTATTTCACCTCCTTTTGTGTATAAATATTGTTTCCACAGGCACAATGGCTCCACGAGGCACACCAAAGAAGGGTCAAACCAAAAAGCAGGTACCTGAGCGCAGTCAACCATCATACCAAAGGTTGCGAGATGATCCATCCTCCTCTGAAGAGTCGAGTGGATCTGAAGAGGAATATGAGGTGTTGGAGGAGTAGCTGGTGAGGAGGACAACCAGGGATACGGCTCAGCAAGTTTTAAATCCGAAATCCCTGGTCGATACTCCCACTCCACTACCAAGAGATCCACCCAGCCGTATTAATGAAAGTGTTAGGGCTGCTACTGCACTTGTTCTGAAGGCTCCCATAGTTGGGCACAATACAGAGAGAGTTGATGAGTCGCATGCCTATCGAGGGGACTCGGACAATGAGCTGACTGAGACATCGGGCACATCGAATGAGAAACCACGGAATGTGAGGAGATGGTCTGTCCATGGTATACGGGCTATATATAATCGGGATATTACTCCAAATGACAAAGGCAATCCGAAGTGGAGCATTTACGAGGAGCCAAGGATGATCACCAACGGGTTCAAAGACCTCCCAGAACTATAGACAATTTTGAAAAATATAGGTTCGGGTGGTTGACAGAGCCTTCAGGCAGCTATAGCCCATGCCTGGTTCGTGAGTTCAATGCAGCATATGCAGCCACCTTGCAGTAGTTGGCACTAAGAGGCCAGGATTGGAAGATGCGGCCTGCATTGAACCAAGTGATGGTGCGTGAGACCTCAGTTGACATATCTGAGAAGAAGATTTCTAGGATGCTATACGGGCCCAAATATCGAGCTCCGATGAACATGACAGAGTTTGATCACAGGTTATCCGAGTTTCGAAAAGTCAAAACAAAGAAGTTGAATAGCATGGAGCGGATACAGCAGTACACTTGGCTTTCCCGCATCATTTCCACGAAGGGGATGTTAGTTGAATGGCTGCATGGTACTGAATCACAGATAAAGAAGGCCACTTTGAACTTTCAGGCTAAATTTTTGTCACGCCCCTCCTTGGGAGGCATGACTGACACCTAGTGCCCTATTAGGATCTGAACTGCTGAGTTAACTGAGCCTAAGCACCTCTAGTGCAGGGCTGACTCTAACTCTGGAATCACGAAAAGAACAGGCTATATAGCGGTTGTAAATATAACTCCAGCCAACAAGGCCTATAGCCACCTGTGAAAGTAAACAGCTAACCAGAGACAAAAAATTATAAGGAGTCCTATGCAGGCCGACAAAGCCACCATGATATCTAGTTATGGCTGAAAAGCGAAATCAGGTGCTAATCTGAACTATGACTGACAAGGTCATCAATCAACAGCTAAACAGGGCCCCACACGGCCAACACACATAATCTAAAGCACATATGGCCCCAAACGACTGACATCACTAATCGTAGGGAAATAATACAATCTGCAAGCCTCTAGAAGTAATAAGATGGTTGGGAGAGGGCCCCTTCCAACCCATACCGTACAAAAAAAGGAAATAAACCTTTATCACTCAAGCTTTGGAAGATAGGAGCTGAAGGCCCTCTACAGCTAACTGGAACTATGAGGGATCCGTTCCTTATCTGTGTGTACCTGCAGGCAAGTAATGCAGCACCCCAAAAGAGGGTGTCAGTACCATAGGTACTGAGTATGTAAAGCAATAACTGTAAATGACTGAAAGTAATAAATAAAGCTGACCATAGTTGAAGTAAAGGAAACAGACTTAAACTGACTGAAATAATGGAATCAGGGTAAACATAACTCCAATGAGTAGAGAAGGAGTCATACCAGACAACGGGGCGTCCTATTGTCTAACTATCATTAACTAAAGCAACCTACATAAACCTTACCTAGCCACGATAAGCCGGAAGGTGCAATCAACACAAAACAACCCACCTAGGCCACCATTAGCCCTAGTGAGTACACCTCCATCTATTTACCCCTATCCAGGTCATACTGCGTCAACTACTAGCTATAAGTATCCCGCCGATCCCCTGGGTATGCAACTTTGGTCCGTTGGGCCCCTGACTATAGTTGTTCCTGAGTCTGAAGGACTCTTGAAATCTACACCCCGGGCGCAAGCGCTCGGCGGGGGTGTGTATAGGCCAACCATGGAAAAATATGTAGAGCTGGCTCCCCATCTTCATCCCTTGCAGATCGCATATCGCTCCGCAGAGTGACGTATCCTCGCCCTCTGGCGGACAAGTCGACACAACTATGAAATCTGGGGCGGTCACGAAAGCTATACAGGTAATCCAGCCCAAAACAATACAAATACAGGTCTCAGCTGATAACAACAACTATACATGATAACATATTGAACATGATAAAATATTTCTTAAATTACTTTACTGGGATTCATATTGGATTGCTATACTGAAGAAATTAACTTGCTGAGAGAGACTACCTTAACATACCTCGTTCGCTATTTATCGATTAACTGGCGAGGTTCGGCTGGTATTCAGCTGTTCTTCCCAACTGTAATCACATTAACGGAGGAATAGAGCTAACTCCATTACTATATTGGAAGAAAACAATAACTTATATGTATATATACTGACTATTCTTCAACTTATCGAAAGACGATCATAAACTCATAATTTCTCAGGAATCTAGAAGGTTGAAATACTTACTTTAAGCCTGGGATTGTATTAACACTAGTTTGGAGCAATTCAACCAATTTTGGCTCGGCGGAACAACGATTCGCCGGGCGAATTTCACGAAACTAACTCTTTAGAAATGCTCCCTGCAGCCTTATACTTTGATACCCCAAGTTAATTTGGATTTTGACGGTGTTTAGCGGCGTAATCGGACGAAAATTATACAAAACCCTTCTTCCTTCCTCTGTTCTGATCGATATATAATGGAAAATGACATAAAGTTTAAGGGTGAGGCCTATATATTCTTGGAGCCAAATTCAAGGCAATGTGGAACGTTGGCCAACACGCCTTTTTGGCTCCATCCACGTTGGCTAACGTAGAGGTCAATGCTCCGTGCCACTTTGCCCCTCTAGCAACTTGGTTCGGCCTCTTCTCGTGAAATCCCAAATTGGCACTCGTTCGGCCTTTCCCCGGGCCCTTTCCTCGCACGTATGGTACTCTAAAACTCTCAACCAACATGTGAATAGGACAACTAAATACTAGAAACTTACGGGGTGTAACATCCTCCCCCCTTAAGAACATTCGTCCTCGAATGTTAGCTTATGCTTGCATGAACTTTAATCTGCAATTACTTTTTTTGGAAAAATTTCGGCAAAGTCTCCCCAGTAATATGGACTATCCAAAAAGTCCACTACAGGTACTCCATACAATACTATGATATTCATTTCATGATAAACTTAAGCCAATTACTTCGCATATACATTTATATAATACAACTCATGAAACAACAATAACATCAACATACCTTCAACTGCACAATTTGACTAAATCTAAAATACCTGAGGATATTTGGTTTTCATATCATCGTCTACCTCCCAGGTCATCTCCTCTCGATTCTTATTCCGCCATAACACTTTAACAAAAACAACATCTTTAGTTCTTAATCTGCGGATCTGCCGATCTAGTATGGCTACTGGAGCTTCTTCATAGGCTAACACCTTAGTGATTTGAACGTCCTGGACTGGGATAATCTGGGAGGGATCTTCTATACACTACCTCGACATTGATAAGTGAAAAACTGGCTGAATGGATTGTAATTCGTGAGGTAAATACAATTCATATGCCACCTGGCCTATCCTCTGGCGAATCTGATAAGGCCCAATAAACCTCAGGCTGAGCTTACATTTTTTACCAAATATCATCACCCCCTTCATTAGTGACACCTTCAGGAATACCCAGGAACCCACATTAAATTCTAGGTTTCTTCGCCGCACATCAGCATAAGACTTCTGCCGGCTCTGAGCAGTCAGCAGACGTTCCCTGATAAGTTTTACTTTCTCTTCTGATTGATGAATAATATCTGGCCCAATCAATGCTGATTCTCCTACCTTAACCCAACCAGCTGGAGATCTGCACTTCCACCCATACAACGCTTCATAAGGTGCCATCTAAATTGCTGAATGATAACTGTTATTATAGGCAAATTCAATAAGCGGTAGATGTTTATCTCAGCTGCCTCCAAAATCTAACACACACACTCGTAACATATCCTCGAGCGTCTGGATTGTACGTTCTGCCTGTCCATTCATCTGAGGATGGAAGGCTGTGCTCAGGTTAACCTACATCCCTAGGCCCCTCTGAAACGATCACCAAAACTTATCTGTAAATTGCGCCCCTCTGTCGGAGATAATTGACAATGGAACACCATGCAATCTGACAATTTTTTTATATACAACTCAGCATAGTTTTCAGCTGAAAAGGTAGCCCTTACTGGAAAAAAGTGAGCCGGGTTTGTCAACCTGTTGACAATTAAGAATCATATTTACGCCTGGTACGAGGTAACCCTACTACAAAATCCATGTTAACTGCCTCCCATTTCCACAAAGGCATGGCTATATCCTAGGTCAGTCCACCTGGTTTCTAATTTTCAACTTTCACCTGTTGGTAATTGGGACATTGAGCTATGAATTCTGCTATCCCCTTTTCCATTCATGGCCACCAGTAAATCTCTTTTACATCATGGTACATCTTTGTCGAACCTGGATGGAGAGAGTAACGGTCACAGTGTACCTCGCCCATAATTTGCTGGCGAAGCCCTGCAACGTCTGAAACGCAGAGGAAACCCCTATTTCTCAAAACTCCATCCTTGGTTACGTGGAAATCTTTCACTTTCCCTTGCTGGACCCTATTTTTGAGCTAAACCAGATTAGGATCGTCATACTTCCGTTCCTTCACTTCCACAACCAATGATGATATTGCGGTGTCCTGGGTTACCACTCCATTGTCTCCTGATTCTACTATGCGAACGGCTAAACTGGCTAGCTGATGACATTCTCGGCCTAATTCCTGCTGCTCGGGCTGTAAATATGCTAGGCTTCCCATGGATTTACGGCTAAGGGCATATGCAATATTGGCCCTTCCTAGGTGATATAAAATATTCACATCATAATCCTTCAACAGCTCCAACTAGTGACGCTGCCGTAAATTCAATTCTTTCTGGGTGAAAACATACTGCAAGGCCTCTACCTGCTGAAACGAGGGCCTACGCCCTGCCGGGGATGCTGGAGCTCGTGATCCGGCTGAGGACCTATCCTGTCGATCCCTGTTACCCTGACCCCTAGCTGGACAATTTCTCATTCCATGACCCTCCTGTCCACAAATATAGCATGCTGTGGAGCCATACTTGCATGCTCCAGAGTGGCGTCGGCTGCAAATAGGGCAAAGTGGTATTGTAAACCCACTCTGCTCCACCCTCCTCTGCTTCCGTGAACCTACTACTTATGAACCTACGTCGGGCTCTGGATGCCCTCAGCGACTAAAACTGCTCCTCTGCCGCTGTGGTGGAGATGGGGTGTCTAGGCAACCTATCTGATAACCGTGGCCTAGGTCCTCCCCGGGACTCCTCCTGTAATTCATCTAGTCTGTCCCTGTGGCGCTGCTCCTGACTTGTTTTCCTAATCTCCCGTTGCTGCTACCTGATACCCTCAATATTCTGAGCAAAAGCCCATACCCGGGAAATATCCATATCCTCTAGAAGTATAGCTGTGATGTAGGTCTCAACATATTCTGGGTTTAGCCCCATAATAAAGCGGTGTACCCTGGATGGCATTGTGTCCACAAAAGCTGGCGCATATCGGGCTAAGGAATCAAACTGCATGGCATATTCCCAAACAGTTATCAATCCCTGCTCTAAGTGTAGGAACCGATCAACCCGGGCCTGTCGAATCTCCCGCGGTAGATAATGATCAAGAAAAGCCCCTGGAAAGATGGACCAGGTCGGAGGGGAAACATCTCTCCCTCGGGACCTCTCCCAACTCTCATACCATAATATGGCGATGTCCCGTAGCCAAAATACCGCCAACTCAACTAACTTTGTGGGTGTAGCATGCATTACCCTAAAAATCCTCTGCATCTGGTCTAAGAAGTCCTGAGGGTCGTCGGTCCAATCTGTCCCAATGAATTGTGGGGGACTTAGTGCTAGGAATTCCCGGACCCTCGAACTGCCAGGCCTTCCTAATGATTCTATAACTGTAGGTGGCGTTGACTAGCCCTGACCAGCCATCATCTGTGCTAACATAACCACCGCGCTCCTGACCTCTTGGTCGGATGGTACGGGTATAGAATGTGTCGGAGGTAGTGCCGTCACACCAGCCGTCCCAAACGGCTCCTAACGTGATGGAGACTTCTGGGAAGGTCAAGATGACCCCTCTGTATTGCCCTCAGGTTGGGCCGATTCTGTCCGAGGCTGAGGCATCCTTCTGGTGCCCTCTCCCGCTGCTATATCTAATCTCCTGCCTGTTGTAGGGTGTCGCTGTTCCGACATTACTCTGTAAAACAAAAGAGTATAATGGGCTTTAGGGAATAAACCCTATACTATACCGCTCTATGGCACGACTGAAGAACAAGAAAGAGTAACCATCCTATCATGCCTTGCAGCCTCCTGCCTATAGTATGTGGTGCACAACACATCCATAGGCAAGACTCTACATAGCACGGCTTACAGACTCTTTGGGATATGACCTGCTCTGATACCAACTTTGTCATGCCCCGCCTTGGGAGGCATGATTGGCACCTAGTGCCATACTAGGATCTGAATTGCTGAGTTAACTGAGCCTAAGCACCTCTGGTGCAAGGCTGACTCTAACTCTGCAATCAAGCAAACAACGGGGTATATAGCGGCTGTAAATATAACCCCGGCCAACAAGGCCTATAGCCACCTGCGAAAGTAAACAGCTAACCAGAGACAAACAATTATAAGGAGTCCTATGCGAGCCGAAAAAGCAACCATGATATCTAGTTATGGATGAAAAATGAAATTAGATGCTAATCTGAACTATCACTTACAAGGTCATCAATCAATAGCTAACAGGTCCACACACGGCCAACACACATAATCTACAGCATATATAGCCCCACATGACCCACATCACTAATTGTAGGGAAATAATACAATTTGCAAGACTCTAAGAGTAATAAGATGGTCGGGACAGGGCCCCTACCTACCCATACTGTACAAAAAAAGGAAATAAACCTCTATAACTCAAGCTCTGTAAGATAGGAGTTGAAGGCCCTGTATAGCTGACTGGAACTACGAGGGATCCGCTCCTCATCTGTGTGTACCTACAGGCAAGTAATGTAGAGCCCCAAAAGAGGGCGTCAGTACCACAAGTACTGAGTATGTAAAGCAATAAATGTAAATGACTGAAAGTAAGAAATGAAGCTGACCATAGTTGAACTAAAAGAAATGGACTGAAACTGACTGAAATAATGGAATCAGGG
Organism: Datura wrightii; assembly: GCA_035772735.1. NCBI lineage: Eukaryota > Viridiplantae > Streptophyta > Magnoliopsida > Solanales > Solanaceae > Datura > Datura wrightii. Next base: position 121,927,630 of record JASDFA010000016.1, read on the forward strand.
CTAAACATAACTACAATGAGTAGAGTAGGAGTCATACCTGACAATGGGGCATCCTATTGTGTAACTATAAGTAACTAAAGCAACGTACATAAACCTTACTTGACCCCATAACCCGGAAGGTGCAATCAACACAGAACAACCCTCCTAGGCCCCCTTTAGCCCTAGTGAGTACACCTCAATCTATATACCCCTATCCAGGTCATACTGCATCCACTACTAGCTATAAGCATCCTGTCGATCCCCTAGAATTTGGGCTCGCTGGGCCCCTGACTATAGTTGTGCCTGAGTCCGAAGGACTCTCAAAATCTACACGCCGAACGCAAGCGCTCGGCGGGGGTGTATATAGGCTAACTACGAAACAATATGAGGAGCTGGCTCCCCATCTTCGTCCCTTACGGACGGTATGCCACTCCGTAGAGCGAAGTATCCTCGCCCTCTGGCAGACGAGTCGACAAAGCTATTAACCCTGGGGTAGTCACGGAAGCTATACAGGCAATCCAGCCCAAAACAATACAAATACAAGTCTCAACTGATAACAACAACTATACATGATAACATACTCAACAAGATAAAATATTTTTGAAATTACTTTACTGGGATTCATATTGGATTGCTATACTGAAGAAAGTAACTTGCCGAGAGAGACTTCCTTAACATACCTCATTCGTTAATTACCGATTAACAGGCGAGGTTCAGCTGGTATTCAACTGTTCTTCCAAACTATAATCACATTAACGGAGGAATAGAGCTAACTCCATTACTATATTGGAAGAAAACAATAACTTATATGTATATATACTAACTATTCTTCAACTTATCGAAGGACGATCGAAAACTCATAATTTCTCGGGAATCTAGAAGGGAGAAATACTTACTTTAAGCCTTGGATTGTATTAACACTATTTTGGAGCAATCCCAACAACTTTGGCTCGGCGGGACAACGATTCGGCGGGCGAATTTCACAATACTAACTCTGATTCTTCCAGTCTTGTACCTTAGTCCGGAGGGAGGTGACTGCCCCTTCAACCAGATCCACCCTCTTGCATAGCGTGGTGACACTCTCATATAACAACCTGAGCTCCTATTTTATTATTTGGGCAATGAGGGCGGGGAGGCTCTTACCCAATCTCTGAAGTTGGCTTTCGTGAGAGTTAGCAGAGCATATCACCTGAAGCATGGCCTGACATTTCTGGCTGGGGCATGTTTGACTTTGGGGCTTTTAGTGATCAGTCCGACCCATGGGAAAGAGATCCTTCATTAAATCTATAGGCGTGCAGTCTTTTTTCTTTCATTGCCGATGCCTCGACATCTCTCTTTCAGTCGATGACTATCACTCCTAGAGCAGCAAAAGGGGTTTCATCAGGGAACAGAGGCACTCTAGCTTGTGAGGAAAGCTGAGAAATCAGGACGGCGTAGGGCGTTAAAGTGCTAGACTATTGAGCCTTCCTCTTCATTTGTTGAGAAACAATTTCCCCGAAGTTAATGCGGACTCTAGTAATGATGTAGGAAATAAGAATAGCAGTTTCTAAGATGACCCTTTGCTGATTTTAGGAGGGGATGATTCAGCCACAAATATAATCCAGCCACAACTTGGCCTCAAACTTCAAATCGTGGCAAGAGATTTCGCCACCCATGGAGGCCCAAAGAGGAGTGTCAACAACAATGATTTGGGCTAACCAAATGACTTGATCCGTCATATCAACTACCTAGGCCATACACTCCATACCGGATTCAATTTCATCTTCCAAAAATAGGGAGTTAATGGTCGCTGGGGTAATGACAACTTCCGCCCTTCTTAGCATCACTAACGGTAGGCATGGAAAGTCATCGACCTTGCCCTTGTGTTGCATTCTATCAGTCGGGCCTAGTATGAGGCATAAAATACTATCACCAACTAGGGTAGTAAGGCGGGAGAGGGCTGGCAAATGCATTCCATTGCCTTTCTGTGAATTAGGCAGTGACGTTAGGAAGATCACCCCTCAATCCTGCCAAATCAAACTGCTTCTCCACTGTGATGGATCGACCTTGACAGATGAAATAGTGCTCTTGCATATTTGGGATGAAAAAAGATGATTGCTTCCTTGGTGTAGGAACGTGGTGGAGCAGCCTTTGCTTTGCCCTTGCCCTTACTAGAAGATGAGGCGGGGGCCTTTCCCTTTTCTGTTTTCCTTGATGAAGACATGGTTTTGCTGCAAGGATGATGTTAGTGACAGCTATTTGAGAAGTAAACCAAAATTAATAAAAACTATTCCAAAGTTGAAATTAGAAAATGGGGTAAGAAAACATCATTTAAAAGACCACCAGCATCGGCGAAGCACCGGCGAGTTGCAGGAGCAATCCGCGAACCGCCGCTTCCTCGCCAATGCGGGACAGAAAACCGAGCAACTTAAGAGTGGATTGGCGATTGAGTGGCGAGTCGCCAGTTCTGATTCGTGAACTGCCGATGTAATGCGGGATTCACATAGTGTCTTGAAGCAATTTATAAGAGTGAATCATCATTCCATCGGTGATTCGCCGAACCCGGCCAGCAAAACACCGGACCCCATCGTCCACAAATAAAATTTTAAAAATATCAAAGGAGCCAATTAATAACACCCACACACAACATGTTAGAATTACCACTACTATATTTAAACAAATCCCCATGACAATTTTCCTTTAAGAATGGCATCACCCAGTCTATCATCGAGCCAAATGTTGCATATTAGTCTGATTAGGTTATGCAGACTTCACCCATTTAAAAATTTCACACACAACATATATTCCCCATTTATTTCAATAAACAGAGCATATGCATGAATTCAATAGGAAAGGGAAACAAAGTATTAAGACTAGAAGAATTAAGAAAGCTGAAAAAATCATGACAAGGGCAAGAAAGCATTTACCACAATGTCGGAATGCTTGCACACAAGAGCTTGAAAAGCTTAGACAACACTCAACAATGGAACTTCGGGGGATTTGTAGTAGAGAAAGGAAATGTGAGTGTAGTGTCACACCCCACCTTAGGAGGCATGACTGGCACCTGGTGCCCTACTAAGACCTGAGCTGCTGAGCTGACTAAGCCTAAGCACCTCTGGTGTAGGGACGACTCTAACTCTGGAATCAAGAAAACAACGGGCTATATAGCGGTTGTAAATACAACCCCTGGAAAACAAGTCCTATAGCCTCTGTGAAAATAAACAGCTAACCAAAGACAAAAAAATCATAGGGAGTTCTATGCGGGCTGACAAGGCCGGCAATCAATAGCTAAATAGGGCCTCACACGGCCATATACATCATCTAAAGCACATATGGGCCCCACACGATTGATATCATCTAACCACAGGGAAGTAACACAATCTGCAAGCCTCTAGGAGTAATAAGATGGTCGGGACAGGGCCCCGACCTACCCATACTGTACAAACAAAAGGAATAAACCTCTATCACACCAGCCCCGGACGAAGGAAGCTGACGGTTCTGTACGGCTGACTAGAACTACGAGGGACTTGCTCCTCGTCTATTTGTACCTGTAGGTGAGTAATGCAGCACCCCGGGAAGGGTGTCAGTACAATATGTACCGAGTATGTAAGGCAATAGATAAGCTGAATAGGACTAGAAGTAAATAAAAAGAAGAGCCGAAAGATTAACCTGTACGCTTGCTGATTCGTAATCTGCATCTAACTGACACTTGTACATAAGCTAAGACTGCATACTAACTCATTTATACACTACAACTAGCAGACAGGAATTCATACAATAACCCCACCTGGCCCCCATAATCCAGGAGGTACAATCAGCACGAAATAACTCGTTTAGGCCCCTATAAGTCCTGGAGAGCACATCTTAATCTACATACCCCTACTCAGGTGTCTATAACTCTACTGGTACTGTAGCCAACCTACCAGTCCCTTGGGTCTACAACTGGGCCCCCTTGGCCCCTAAACTATAACTGTGTTTGAGTTCGAAGGACTCTTGATATCTACACCCCGGGTGTAAATGCTCGGCGGGGGTGTGTATAAGGCCAACCACAGCAATATGAGGATCTGGATCCCCATCTTCGTCCCTTGCGGACGACATGCTGCTCTATAGAGCTACGTATCCTCGCCCCTGGCGGGCGAGTCGACACAGCTATTAACCCTGGGGCGATCATGGAAGGCTTCTAACTGAGGGAAACCCCAACCCAGGTGTTATACTGACACATCAATCTATCTGTATAAAGAGAGCGTATCTGCCCTTCTAGGCCTCATGCTAATGCTACTCGCTTCTGGGATTATCTGCATGGCTGTCTGCAGGCACGCCATGTGCTCGTATTTGATCAGAGGATCCTGATAGTGATCATGATCTTTAATAGTCTGGGATGAATAAAGCAAGGCCTAACAACATTTTGAATGTCCCACTCAGACCTGTATAACTTATGAATAACTGTGGGGTTGCAGATAGCTAACTACTTTGTTCTTCTAATTAAACAACTACGAGGCTGGGCTTGGTCGAACTTACATCTATGCGATCGGCACCCTGGTCCTTCATAGGGAGCTTACCGATCTCCTTAACTTGTGGTTAACACTGTAATAGTAGAGTACTACTGACTCCTTAAGCCTTATCTGGATCCACTCAGATTTGTATTACTGTTCAGGGCAATTCCCAATATTATAGGCAATTGTATATAGATTGGCCCTCTCTTGACACTCCGTACCTGAATACCTTACAAGAAACAGCTAGGGTGCTGGCCCGTCATTAACTACTTATGTGGACCCCTTCTTGGGGTACCCATTGGTTTATCTAACTCGAACGACTAGGCTAGCTTGTTGGGCGTCCTACATGATAACTGTTAGGTCGACTAAGACTAACAATCTCTGATAAGGCTAAAGGGATGGAAAACGATCATTCAATACACTAGACAACCCTGGTGTCGCTAACTCTAGAATATACCTATTCTGTCTCTATTTCTGGTTCTGGAACGTGCGATAACGTCAATGACCTCTAGGGATGCTTTCCTACCAATACAGGCCCAACTGGTCATTAGACCGCCTAACTGCGCCCATAATGTTTAACCAACTGATTCAGGCCAATAACTCTTACGAGCTTCTGAATTCTAGGCCTGGCAAAAAACATATAAATCTACCATTACAATAAACTGCAAACTAAAAGAGTTTCTATAGTGTTCATAACGCGGATCACATTTAACCTGCTTCCTTTTAGTGAGGTGTCCTACAGTACGATCTGTATTTGTTTTCTAGCAGCTAATCGGAATTTGTGTAAGTATAATCCCTATTACTACCTACTCGAAACATATCTGATATTTATATATGTATATCAATAACAAGTAATTACAACATATCAAATTCCAATCTAATGGTAGCCACCGTCTACAACATCTGAGATCATTATTTCTATTTGAGAACATAAGTCGTAATACCGTACGACAAGGATACTTGCCGAGAGTTAAGCCTTACATACCTCGTTCGTCGTTTTCTGACTAATTGATCAATATCATCTCGTATTCAACTACCCTCCTCAACTATAATCATATTAATGGAAGAATAGGGCCAACTTCGTTACTGAATTCGAAGAAAACAATAACTTATATATACATATGTTGACTATACTTCAACTTGTCGAAAAATGATCAAAAACTCGTAATTTCTTGGGAATCTAGAAGGGAGAAATAGTTACTTTAAACCCGTGATCATATTGACACTAGTTTGAAGCAATTCCACCAACTCTGGCTCCGCGGGATGACGATTTGTCAGGCGTATTTTACGAAAATAACTCCGTAGCTATGTTCTCTGCAGCCTTATACTTCACTACCCATAGTTAATTTAGATTTTGATGGCGTTTAGCGGCGTAATCGGATGATTTCCCAATGTTCTCCTTCGTTCTTACCTCTGCTGGCTGAGGATAAATGAGAAATAATCTAACTTCTAAGTGTGAGGCCTTTATATACTTGAGGCAGCAGACAAGGCAATATGGCACACTACGCAACGCGCTTATTCTTCTCTGTGCCATCTTGGCTAACGCAGAGGAGCTGCTCCGTGCCACTTTGCCCCTCTGGACAGCTTGGTTCGGTCTCCTGTAGCGACATCCTGACTTGTAACTCGTTCAGCCTTTCCCCGGGCCATTTCCTCGTACATATGGTGACCTTGGGCAAATTTATATGCCCAAGTGATACTTAAAGGTGTCATTTTACCCTTGTTTATCTATCAATGTTTATACATTCTCATGTGATTGATAATAAAATGTGAATTTATACTAACCAACATGATTAGCATTGTTTTGCAGGTGAAATATAATTTCGGGAAGCTAAAATGCGTGTTGGGAGAGATTGGGGTTGGACTCGGATGTCAACAAGGAAAAAATGCAAAATTTGGCCTGTGGTGGAACAACAACGTGTCACGGAGGCAGTGCTCCGCGATACACACCGTGTCACGGAGGCAGTGCTCCATGATACACAACATGTGATGGAGGCAGTGCTCCGCGATACACAACGTGTCACGGAGGCAGTGCTCCGCGATACACTCCGTGACACGTTGCTTGTTATTCCGGGAAAAATTCCCACTAGTATAAATAGAACACTTAGATTCATTTTCCATAATTCTGACTAGGTGGAGCAAGAACGTGGGTTACAGGCAGTTGAGGGACGAAAATATCAGGGTTTTTTCTCTCTTTCTTTCTTCTTTAATTCAATTGCTTGTATGATTAACACTCATTTAAAGATGTTTAATCCACAAATGAGTGGCTAATTCCTCTTCTTGTTGAGGTTATGAACAATTGTGATGAAATGTGATCATTGATTCTTTGGTTTTTCATCTTTTCTTCCATGTTGTTCTATTAATTCTTGTTCTTACTGCATTAATGTGTGGCCTACGTTAATGTACATCTAAAAAGTCCGGTTTCACTCGAGAGAGCAAGAAATTGGAAAGTTGTGAATTAATAGGATATTTTCTTTACTTGGTTTGGGAAAATTGAGTCTTGTTTTGCTTTCAGGATAGAAATATACCTGAAAGTCATATTAGTCAATTTAGGAACTGGGTTTGTATGGCTAGAACATGAATTGCATTTAATCACAGAAATGTAGGTGGATGGTTCATGATTCTTAAGTGAGGTTAAATAAGAGAGTTTTAATCTCTTAGCAATTGTTCTTGGCTAGCAACTGGAGGAAAAGATTAACCAAGTTATGATGATAATTAATTTCATTACATGTTCATTTAACCTCAGCATGCTCTCATTCATAGTTCAGACTCAAAGTAGATAATTGTTTTAGCTTTAGTATAAAAATTATAAAACAAACTATCAATCTCTTGGTTACACTGTTGTCTGCATTTTTAGAAGTAAAATATAGTACACTTGAGCAGATTGCACTTCATCCAAGTCTCTGTGGGATTGATACTTGGCTTACTAAAGCCACTTACTACTTGTTCGACCACATGCATTTGCGTGTCGTTTTATATACCCACAAAACACCCGAACAAGTTTTTGGCGTCGTTGCCGGGGACTGGCGATTGGTGAATTTTTCTTAAGTGTAAATTTACTATATTTTTTTTTCTTAGTGCTGACAACTTGGTCTTAGTGTTTGTTTTAATTTTTTTTCATTTTATTTTTTTCTTTTTCGGATACCCTTATTGACATGACATCGTGGAATACAAATGGTATAAATGGTGGATACTCATATTTTAGCAAATCTTGTCTGAATTGCGAAGGACACCACTCGTGGCAACACTGTAATACGTACAATATATGTGGTGGTCAAGATGGCCATTGGGATGGCTGTCCGAATGCATATTCCCCTCCCCCAAGCCCCTACTATGATCCTTCTGTTGTTTTTGCTGAATATAGGCATGCTGAAAATGAGGACTTGGAACGCCAAGCTCAAATAGAAGACATGCTGAAAGAAGGCGATGGCAGTATTGAGAATTCAGCAAGAAGAGAATTCAGAGGCTCTAGAAAGGATGAGTGTCAAATTCACGGAGATGATTGCTGAGGCTGAAGCTTGTGATAAATTGCAGGTGACAGTTTTAGCCGATATTCAAGAGGAACTACAAGAGGAAGTTAAGGGTGAATTTTTGGATGAACGCCAACAATTAGAATCTCTTGAGTGTCCCTGTGATGGGCTCACACTTATGGAAAATCCATTCATTGAAGAAGAGATAGAGTATTCCCCATTTGACATTAATGGAGAGATAGATGTCAATGCTGAGAAGGTGTTTACAAGTAAGGAGGTCAAGCACAATGCAGTTTCAGAGTTGAGGTTTATTGGACCACACTCGAAGCATTTTTCGACATTAAGTTTGGTTGACAACATAGAAATAGAGTCTTCCAAGCTTATAGAGAAATGTCTAGAGGAGGACCAAGCCCCGTATATTTTGAAATTTGCTAACTTGGAGAGACAAAATGACTTCGCTTACTTGAGGGCCAATAGGTTTAAAAGGCAACATCTACTGCTTGGTCCTTACAATTTTTCACCACCACCCCTGGAGCATAAGAGGAAATTAGAGAAGACATTAGGGGTGAGATTCATATCCTCAAGGTGGAGGAAAAAGCGGTGAAACTGGATACGTCGTGCCGCGACGTAAAATTAGGCGCTGCTTGGGAGGCAACACAAGGGTACCATTTTAATTTCTTGCATTTAAGGTTATTTTATTTATTTTTCATCTTGTGTTGTTTTGGTGGAAAGTTAAGCACAGATGGAGGGGAAGTCTGAGTACCCATGGAGGAGGAAGCTAACAAGCATGGAAGAGAAAAAGTGTGGGGTCGAACACCCACTTGTGCAAAGTTGAAGAAAGGCATGCTGTTAGCTAGGCCTAAAGGCCTCAGGGAGTATTTCTCACCCTCTTTAAATGTTAAGTTGATGCTATGGGGACATAGCATGACTGAAGTATGGGGTGAGGAAAATTTTAAAATTTTTGTGCTTAACGATTTTTGGTGAATGTAATGCTTGTGAGAAATATTTGAAAAAAAAAGATTTTTTTTTGTGAGTCAAGCATGACTTCATCACCCGTTGGTTTTTCTTTTAGGTTCTTTTCCAACGGGGGGGTCTTTGAACCGAAGAATAAAAAATTTTTTTGTCTATATATAATGTTTTTAGTCATAGTTAGAGACTGTTTCCAACGATGGATGGATGACGACCGTCTCGAGGAAAATTAGTCAGTAGGTTGGTTTTTGAACCCGTAGCTAATTGATGGCTTGATATTCTTGTTATGTGCTATAAATGATTGTAAGATGCAAGTATGTTTATTGCTGAAACATGCAAGTGGTATACCTATGTTTGAGACACCTAGGCTCTTGAATTTGACTTGATATGATTGAAGCTTAATTTTGAATTCTTGTGATTAGTTGAGTTAAGAGTCTGCAGAATGTGTCTTGAATTGAGCATGTGCTGTGAATGTAAGTTTTTCGAATATTCCGTGCTATTGTGGAATATCTAGAACTTGCCTGGTGTGTATATAAAATGAAATGAAGGATGTGAATTGTAGGAGATGATTTAGGCATTTCTTTGAATGAACATAAATGTTATCCCTCACTTTACCTACCTTGAATATTTAATCCTAGTTAGCCCCATTGATCCTTGAGCCTATTCTTTGATAGCTACAACATAAGCTTAATCCTTTTTCTTTCATTATCCTTGAATTTGATCCAAAACTCCTAAGCGCTTAAGTGAAAAAATTCCAAAGAATGAGGGAGTGAGAAGAGTGAAAAAGAAGGAAAAGTAGAAGTTGTGAAAGTTGAGAAAAGGACAAAGGTGCACTTGTGTAAAAATGGTTGATTATTAGTAGGGAGTAAGAAAATAAATGAATGAAAAAAAATTTGCTTAAGTACTCCTTACTACTAAGCTGAGTGTGCTTAAAGAAATGGGAACAAGAAGAGAAAATTTAGGATTGAAAAGAATGAGGGTGAAGTAAGGGAAGAGATATCCTTAATGAAGGATGAAGTTATTAAAAGCGCTTGGGGGAAGATAGTCACTATTACTGGCCAGAATAGTACCTACCCGTCCCTTAGCTTACATTACAACCCATTAAGTCCTACTTGATCTTACGTTCAAACATCCTTAAATTAGTGGAGTAAAACACTAAGGGAAAGCTTATGGGTCATTACATGATGCATGTGAATTCTTTGTGAGAGTGAGCGTAATTCTATTCATTTACCCATACATGTTGTGATTTAAAAATTTGCGTGTGAAAATGGGTAACTCTCTTGTTGTGAGGGCACATGTTTAACGAAGGATATAATTCATGTGGATTTCTTGATCAGTTGATTTGCATGAGTTTGCTAAGATAGAGAGTCAATTCTTGAGGTTAGGAAGTCTTAACATAATTGTATTCCATTTCAACGATTAAATCGTGCATACTCTATTTTTAGCTTGCTATCTTAAACAGTCATTGTAGCTGTAGCTTGAATTGTCTTGCTAAAATTAGCTATGTGTAAGTCTTCATGTGCATGAGATGTAAAAGGTTTGTTCGAGGACGAACAAGACTTTAAGTGTGGGGTAACTGATCTTGGGCAAATTTATATGCCCAAGTGATACTTAAAGGTGTCATTTTAGCCTTGTTTATCTATCAATGTTTATACATTCTCATGTGATTGATAATAAAATGTGAATTTATACTAACCAACATGATTAGTGTTGTTTTGCAGGTGAAATATAATTTTGGGAAGCTAAAATGCGTGTTGGGAGAGATTGGGGTTGGACTCGAATGTCAACAAGGAAAAAATGCAAAATTTGGCCTGTGGTGGAACAGCAACGTGTCACAGAGGCAGTGCTCTGCGATACACACCGTGTCACAGAGGCAGTGCTCCACGATACACAACGTGTCACGAAGGCAGTGCTCCGCGATACATGACATGTCACGGAGGCAGTGCTCCGCAATACACTCCGTGACGCGTTGCTTGTTATTCCGAGAAAAATTCCCACTAGTATAAATAGAACACTTAGGTTTATTTTTCATAATTCTTACTAGGTGGAGCAATAACGTGGGTTACAGGCAGTTGAGGGACGAAAATATCAGGGTTTTTTCTCTCTTTCTTTCTTCTTTAATTCAATTGCTTGTATGATTAACACTCATTTAAAGGTGTTTAATCCACAAATGAGTGGCTAATTCCTCTTCTTGCTGAGGTTATGAACAATTATGATGAAATGTGATCATTGATTCTTTGGTTTTTCATCTTTTCTTCCATGTTGTTCTATTAATTCTTGTTCTTACTACATTAATGTGTGGCCTACGTTAATGTACATCTAAAAAGTCCGGTTTCACTCGAGAGAGCAAGAAATTGGAAAGTTGTGAATTAATAGGATATGTTCTTTACTTGGTTTGGGAAAATTGAGTCTTGATTTGCTTTCAGGACAGAAATATACCTGAAAGTCGTATTAGTCAATTTAGGAACCGGGTTTGTATGGCTAGAACATGAATTGCATTTAATCACAAAAATGTAGGTGGATGGTTCATGATTCTTAAGTGAGGTTAAATACGAGAGTTTTATCTCTTGGCAATTGTTCTTGGCTAGCAACTGGAGGAAAAGATTAACCAAGTTATGATGATAATTAATTTCATTACATGTTCATTTAACCTCAGCATGCTCTCATTCATAATTTAGACTCAAAGTAGATAATTGTTTTAGCTTTAGTATAAAAATTATAAAACAAACTATCAATCTCTTGGTTACACTGTTGTCTGTATTTTTAGAAGTAAAATATAGTACACTTGAGCAGATTGCACTTCATCCAAGTCTCTGTGGGATCGATACTTGGCTTGACTACTTGTTCGACCACGTGCACTTGCGTGTCATTTTATATACCCACAAAACAGCCGAACATATGGCACTCTTAAACTCTCAACCAACATATGAATAGGCCGACTAAACGTTAGAAACTTACGGGGTGTAACATCCTCCCCCCCCCCTAAGAACATTCGTTCTCGAATGTTAACTTCTACTTGCAAGAACCTTAACCTTGCAATTACTTATTCTGGAAAAATTTTGGCAGAGTATCCCTTGTAATATGGACTATCCAAAACCCTGAAACGCAAAAAAATCCAATACACGTACTCCACAAAATACTATGGCATTCACTTCACAATAGACTGAAGTAAATTATCTCACATATACATGTATATAATGCAACTTATGAAACAACAGCAACATCATACCTCTAGCTGCAGAATCTGACTAAGTCTGAAAAAATTGAGGATATCTGGCTTTCATATCATCTTTTGCCTCCCATGTAATCTCCTATCGGTTCTTATTTCTCCAAAATACTTTAACAAGAGCAACATCTTTAGTTCTTAGTCTGTGGATATGCCAATCTAGTATGGCTACTGGAGCTTCTTCATAAGCTAGCTTCTCAGTGATTTTGACGTCTTTGACTGGGACAATCCGGGAGGGATCTCCTGTAGACTTCCTCAGCATTGATACGTGAAAAACTGGGTGAAATGATTCTAATTCTTGAGGTAAATCCAATTCATAAGCCACTGGGCCTATCCTTCGACGAATCTAATAAGGCCAAATAAACCTCGGGTTGATCTTTCCTTTCTTACCAAATCTCATCACGCCCTTCATCAGCGAATCCTTCAGGAATACCCAGTCACCCACATTAAACTCTAGGTTTCTCCGCCGCACATCCGCATAAGATTTCTAGTGGCTCTGAGCGGTCAACAGATGTTCCCTGATAAGCTTTACCTTTTCCTTCTTCCCATTTTAACATGCCCAAGCTTTCTTTGTCTTCCTAAAGTTATCATCCCAAAGGCTTCGATTCCATTTATAGTGGGCCTCGAGAGTCTGAGTTGTATATTCTACTCAGCCACCAGTTGGGGTACGGGGAATTGTGCTTAAGTTAACATATTTCACCGTCTATTCTAACATCCTTTCCTAAAATTTAGTCATAGATTGCGCCCCTCTGTCAGAGTTTATCAAACACTGAGGCTCCATGCACTCCATCTACTTATGGGGTATTTAACCTGACATAAGTCTCAGTGGTGACATAATTTCATCTGGTGAGGCACGAATTAACCTCGGTGGTCTTATTATACTGACTCAAATAAGGTCAGGCTACACCTGGTGTGAGGTAACCCTGTGACTGTATTCATATTAATTACTCTCCACTCCCTTGTAGACATAACCATCTCTTATATTGGACAACTTGGCTCCTGTTATTTTACCTTTTCTGACCTGTCACTGGGGCTCTACTTCTATGATTTAATGATATCTCTTGTCCTCTCGTACCCTCTCATTGCATTTTCATTAAATTCTGGGAGCAACGAACACATGCACCTTAACTATGGTCTGCTATTGGAAGTTCTGCCACCCTTGGAATGTGAGGTCAACATCCGGACTGTATGACCTTGCTTGCTGTTATATTGAAGGCCCGTAACTATCTACTGTGCCTTGTTTCTAGGATGCACTAGGTTAGAGTCTTCGTGTCGGCACTCTCTTTCTTCCCCTTAAGCAGGCGTACCACAACATTCTAGGATACAACCTTACTGTCTCTTAACTGTTAGCCTGAGTCTTAGTCCTCAATATACGATGTTCTATCAACCTGGAGGTGATTCTAATTTCTCCCAAAGTCTGGTATTCGTGCTTTTCCCATTACCTTCCTTAAGGAGCTATGGGGTTCATGGTACGTACCTTACACTGTGAATAAAGTTATCGGCCAGGTCTCGGTCTATACTTCTTCTGGCTTGCTGTCGGACCCATTTTATTCATATGACCTCCCTGTTTTTCGATATCACAAACTAAGATCATTACCATTATTTGCAGGCATATCCTACCGTCATTAGCATGCTATGGCGGATTTAGGCTTTTTCTGACTTGAACTTGACTATTACTGGTAATTTATCACTGATTGATTTCTTACACACACTTCGAGTAAGCTGGTAGTCTTACCTGCTCTTCTGACTTATTATCGTGAAGGTCTGGACAACTTACATAAACATTGGGGCTCCCTACTCTTTTCGAACACTCTCTGGAGTAAACAAATCGCACCTTCGCTTACTATTTACTCCGAGAAACATAGCCTCAATTCTTACGCCCTTTGCTATACTGGAAACAAAACTATGATGTAGGAATAGCCTTTGCTTACTACAAAGAAACGAGAATATGGAACTGTACAACATTCGAAAGGATGGAGGTGGGAATCTTGCATTTCCCTCTCTTTCTCACATCCATCAGGTAATCTAATATTAACTGTCATTTTGACCAAATCTTGTATATCTAACAGATAAGTTGACTCGTATATGCGCTATACTCCTGACTTCATACTCTGAAGTTATAAAAATGAACTGGGGATGGTGCTGGTAGATGTATCACATTGGGAGGTTCCTAGTACCTCGGGAGAGTATTGGGGAGATAAAAAACGTCCGCTCCCATCCTTAGGCTGACTATCTCCCAACTGTGGCGTCTTAACGATACCTCCTCCTGCCACTATAGTTATCTTGCAACTGGCTGGTGTCTGTCTTATATTAAACATCACCCTAGACAGACATAACAAGGAAAACTTAGGGACTTAACCCTATACAACTTTGCTCTATAGCATGATCTGAGATGAATAAAGAGTAACCATCCGATCATGCCTTGCAGCCTCCTGCCTATAGTACGTGGTGCATAACACATCCATAGACAAAACTCTACTTAGCACTGCTTGCAGACTCCCTGGGATACGACCTGCTCTGATACCATGTTTTTCACGCCCTACCTTGGGAGGCATGACTGGCACCTGGTGCCTTACTAAGACCTCTATTGCTGAGCTGACTGAGCCTAAGCACCTCTAGTGCAGGGACGACTCTAACTCTAGAATCAAGAAACCAACGGGCTATATAGCAGTTGTAAATACAACCCTCGGACAATAATTCCTATCACCCCTGTGAAAATAAACAGCTAACCAAAGATAAAAGAATCATAGGGAGTTCTATGCGGGCTGACAAGGCCGCCAATCAACAGCTAAACAGGGCCACACACGGCCAACACACATCATCTAAAGCACATATGGGCCCCACACAACTGATATCATTTAACCACAGGGAAGTAACACAATTCGCAAGCCTCTAGGAGTAATAAGATGGTCGGGACAAGGCCTCGACCTACCCATACTGTACAAACAAAAGGAATAAACCTCTATCACACCAGCCCCAGACGAAGGGAGCTGACGGTTCTGTATGGCTGACTGGAACTACGAGGGACCTGATCCTCGTCTATCTGTACCTATAGGCAAGTAATGCAGTGCCCCGAGAAGGGCGTCAGTACAATATATATGGACTATGTAAGGTAATAGATAAGCTGAATAGGACTAGAAGTAAATAAAAAGAATGGCCGATTAACCTGTACGCCTGATGATTCGTAATCTGCATCTAACTGAAACTACGTGTACATAAGCTAAGACTGCATACTTAGACATTTATACACTATAGCTAGCAGACAAGAATTCATACAAGAACCCCACCTGGCCCCCATAAGCCGGGAGGTACAATTAGCACGGAATAACTCGTTTAGGCCCCCACAAGTCCTGGCGAGGACATCTCAATCTACATGACCCAACTCAGGTGTCAATAACTCTACTGGTATTATATCCAACCTACCGGTCCCTTGGGTCTACAAGTGGGCCCAATTGGCTCTTGAACTGTAGCTGTGTCTGAGTCCAGAGGACTCCTGATATCTACACCCTGGGCGTAAACTCTCGGCGGGGGTGTGTATAAGGACAACCACAGCAATATGAGGATCTGGATACCCATCTTCGTCCCTTGCGGACGGCATGCCGCTCCGTAGTGCAACGTATCCTCGCCCCTGGCGAGCGAGTCGACACAACTATTAACCCTGGGGTGGTCATGGAAGGCTTCTAACTGAGGGATACCCCAACCCTGGTGCTGTACTGACACATCAATCTATCTATATAAAGAGAGTGTATGTGGCCATCTAGGCCTCATGCTAATGCTACTCTCTTTTGGGATAATCTGTATGGCTATCTGCAGGCACGCCAATTGCCCATATTTGATCAGAGGATCCTGATAGTGATCATGATTCTAATAGTCTTGCATGAATAAAGCAAGGACTAAAGTGGCCTAACAACATTCTGAATGTCCCACTCGGACCTCTATAACTCATGAATAACTATGGGGTTACGGATAACTAACTACTTTGTTCTTCTAATTAAACAACAATAAGGCTGGGCTTGGTCGAACTTGCTTGTATGCGATCGGCACCCTGGTCCTTTATAGGGAGCTTACCGATCTCCTTAACTTGTGGTTAAAACTGTAATAGTAGAGTACTACTGACTCCTAAAGACTTATCTGGATCCACTCAGATTTGTATTACTGTTCTGGGCAATTCCCAATCTTATAGGCAACTCTATATAGACTGGCCCTCTCCTGGCACTCTGTACCTGAATACCTTACAAGAACCGGCTAGGGTGCTGGCCCATCACTGACTACTGATGTGGACCCCTCCTTGGGGTACCCACAGGTTTATCTTACTCAGATGACTGGGCTGGCTTTCTGGGCCCCTACATGATAACTGTTAGGTCGACTAAGACTGACAATCACTAATAAGGCTAAAGGGATGGCAAACGACCACTCAATACACTGGACAACCCTGGTGTTGCTAACTCTAGAATATACCTATTCTGTCTCTATTTCTGGTTCTGGAACGTGCGATAACGTCAATGACCTCTAGGGATGCTTTCCTACCAATACAGGCCCAACTGGTCGTTAGACCGCCTAACTGCGTCCATACTGTTTAACCAACTGATTCTGGCTAATAACTCTTATGAGCTTCTGATGTCTAGTCCTGGCAACAAATATTTAAATCTACCATTATAATAAACTGCGAACTAAAAGAGTTTCTATAGCGTTCATAATGCGAATCACATTTAACCTGCTTCCTTTTAGCGAGGGGTCCTGCAGTACGATCTGTATATGTTTTCAAGCACCTAACCAGAATTGATGTAACTGTAATCCCTATTACTAGCTACTCGCAACATCTTTAATATTTATATATGTATATCAATAACAGCTAATTACAATATATCGAATTCGAATCTAATGTTAGCCACCGTCTGCAGCATCTGAGATCGTTATTTCTATTCAAGAACATAAGTAGTAACACTGTACGACAAGGATACTTTCCTATAGTTAAGCCTTACATACCTCGTTTGCCATTTTCTAACTAACTGATGAATATCAAGTCGTATTCAACTGCCCTTCTAACCTGTAATCATATTAATGGAAGAATAGGGCCAAATTCGTTACTAAATTCGAAGAAAACAATAACTTATATATACATATATTGACTATACTTCAACTTATCGAAAAACGATTAAAAACTCATAATTTCTCAGGAATCTAGAAGGGAGAAATACATACTTTAAGCCCGTGATCATATTGACACTAGTTTGAAGTAATTCCACCAACTCTGGCTCGGCGGGACGACGATTTGTCGGGCGTATTTTATGAAAATAGCTCTGCAGCGATGCTCTCTGCAGCCTTATACTTTACTACCCAGAGTTAATTTAGATTTGGACGGCGTTTAGCAGCGTAATCGGATGATTTCCTAATGTTATCCTTCTTCTTACCTCTGCTGGCCGAGGATAAATGATAAATAATCTAACTTCTAAGTGTGAGGCCTTTATATGTTTAAGGCAGCAGACAAGGCAACGTGGAACGCTGCCCAACACACTGATTCTGCTCTGTGCCACGTTGGCTAACGCGGAGGAGCAGCTCTATGCCACTTTGCCCCTCTAGGAAGCTTGGTTCGGCCTCCTCACGTGAAATCCCGATTTGGCACTCGTTCGGCCTTTCCCCGGGCCCTTTCCTCATACGAATGGCACTCTAATACTCACAACCAACATATGAATAGGCTGACTAAATGTTAGAAACTTACAGGGTGTAACATGTAGTGAGTGTGTTAGTGAAAGGAGGGAGAGGGTTTTATAGGTGAGAAGTTGAAGGTTGATAGGTTGAGGAGAAGGTGGAGAGTTAATGTGATGGTGCGTTAGTGGGAAGTGGGAAGGTGTAAGGTAGAAAAGTGGAAAGGTGGAAAATATGTAAATATGGGGAAGTGGGGATGTTGGGTAGTAGGGACACAAAAAGGGAAAGGAAAAAATGGTGAAAAAGGGGGAACTAAAGGAATATTTTTCATAATAGGGCGGCTCAGCTGATATTTGTGGATTCGGTGGGTCTACTCTTTAATTTCCATTTTGAGACAAATTTGTACCTCGACCGGTGCTACATCGGTCGTTCACCAAAGCACACTGATGTTTCACCGCTTTACCTTTCCTTTTCCGAGTATTTGTGCCCAGTTCTCTATTCTCAGTCAACAACCCACCGGTGGTTCACGAATTGGATTGGCGATCTGCCGGTGACCCACCGCTTAGGCGCCAAAGCTTTAGGTACTTTGTGTTACAGTGACAACCCAGATGTGGTCCATGGTTTTGCATTGGCGGTTTGTCGATAAGTCCACCGGTCTATTGCTCCGAGCCCCAGCCTTTTGGTTGCACTCATCTTGAAATAGCGGTTTGCGCTTCTGGATCGACAACTTACCGGTCAACGCCGTTCCTCTCTATGTGGTTTGTTTCTTCCTTTGTTCCTCACTTCATAGCTCTTACAAAAAGAAAAACAACAAAGACATAAAACAATTCACTAAACACTTCGGTTTCCTATCAAGAAGCGCCTTAGCTAATGTCGTTGCACGACGTATATTTCATTCAACCCCTCTTTTTTGATGGATCATCCGCCGACTCAGTCTCCTTCATCTCTAGTCCCTTGTCCTCCTCATCATTTTGCAACACTCCTATTACCTTGCAATTGAGTGGCATTTCAGCTGATGGACACACCTTGAAGGTGACTTCCTCAATTTCGACTCTGACTTTTATCTCTCAAAGCTCCACGTCCACCACAGCTCTCCCCGTACCTAACAATGGTGTTCCCAAAATAATGGGTACCTCCACATCCATTTTGCAATAAAGTATAACAAAATCAGCAGGTAGGATAAAATTATTCATTCTTACCAACACATCTCTAACACTCCCACCGATTTTTTTATGGACCTATCCACCATGAGCAACCTCATCCACGTAGGCTTTGTGCTTCCGAGTCCCAATTTCTTGACAAGGAGCAGGGGCATTAAATTTTTGTTGTCACCAAGATCACATAGAGATTTTCTAAACACACATATCCCAATTGTACAGGGGATTGTGAATGCTCTCAGGTCTTCCTGCTTAGGGGCAAGGTTACTCATCATCGTTGCACTACAATGGTGCGTTTTCTCCACACTACCTGCATCAACCACCTTTTTCTTCTTCAACAAGTCTTTCATAAACTTCGCATAACATAGCATTTGGAGGAGAGCATCCATTAACGGTATATTGATGGAAAACTTGCTAAACATGTCAACGAATTTGTTGAACTGGTCGTCCTTCTTTTTCTTGGACAACCGTTGTCGATAAGGAGATGAGACTCTTGATTCAACCATTTCCTCAATTGGGGCCTTCATGCCCGCTTCATTGTTATTAGAATGTGAGAGGATTTCATCATCCTTCCCCTCTCCTTCCTCTTTAATCTTTTCCTCCCTCCTTGGAGTCTTTGGCATCTTGTCAAATTCATTTTCCTCATCCGATTTCAGGTCATTAACCGCTTTAGGCTTCACCGATGCATCTCCAATCACCTTGCCACTCCTAATGACAATAGCCATGCATTGAGTATCTTTTTTTGGATTAGGAATTGTGTCAGCAGGAAGCGTTCCCTTCATCTGAGGGTTCATTTGCTCCAACAAGTGATTCATTTGGGTCTCCACAATGTGAACTCACTATTTGGGAAAGGTTAGACACCTCCCCTCTTAACTCTTTCACCCCGCTCTCGATTGACTCCACTTTCTTTAGAACTTTTGATAGCATTTCTTCAATTTTTGAACTACCCGCATCACTGACACCCAGTTGACTATGGGAGTTCTTAACTTTTGGAGGGGGAACATATGTGTTCGAGCTATGGTGATAGCGATCACCCTCTTGATTTGGCTCCCTATTACCCCATCTTTCATTTCTTTTGGGTTACCCCTGTGGCTCACGATTTCTCTAGACTTGATTTTCATCCCAATGGCCGCCACGGGACTTGATTTGTTCCCTGGAATCCAGGCCAACGACCTCCCAACTGGTTTCCCATGTATCGAAATTCTTCTTCATATCTTGGTGGTGATGATTCTGTATCATATTGCAAGGGACGTTGCATTCCCACAACATTTACCACTTTGGGCCCTGCTCCCATTACATGTTTTGTCATCAATTCCAGTTGTGTCATCATCGTGGCAAGATTGTCATCCCGCTCTTCATCCTTTTTTCACAATTCAGCCACCAATGCACTTGAGCTGATCTCATTGGTAGACACATTTGTCTCTTATATTTTCCAAGCCCTATTGGTCATTATCATTCTGTCTAGAAGGGCTTTGGCCAACCCATATGTTTTATCCATAATAGAACTACCAGCTAAGTTGTTGGCCACGGACTTGTTGATTGAATCAAGGGCTCTGTAGAAGCTTTGGAGAAGCACTCCATCTGGCAGTCCATGATTTGGGCAAAGAGCAACCATCTTTTAGAACCTTAGCCATGACTTATGCAAAGGCTCTCCTGGTTCTTGCTTTAAATTTTTTATGTCGTCCCTCAACTGCAGCATCTTTGATGGAGGGAAAAAGTGATCCAAGAATTCCTCGTGTTAACTCTTTCAAAGATGTAATACAACCCGAAGGGAGTTCCTCCAACCACACTGTTGCCTTCCTTGTCATCCAGAAAGGAAAGAGCCTCAACCTGATTGACTCTTGACTAATATTTGTAATATTAAAGGGCTGGCATATCTCCAAGAAGTTTCTCAAATGTCGATTTGTTTCCTCACTTGGTTTACCACCTAAGAGTTCCTTCATTTGCAACAAATGTAGCATGGTGCTTGTGACATCAAATACTGCATTCCCTACCGTAGGTGGTAGGCGAATGGCTCCCGAAATTTTCGGCATCACCGGATTATCCTCATCGTGCTCCATCTTACCTTCCACTAAGCTATACCCTACTTGGTAGTGACGGCTCATATAGTTGCAAGATCCTAACAAACACACAAAACTCATGTCAAGTAGCAACGATGCAATACTATTTCAACTTAACAATCAACACAAGAATATCAAGCGCTAGTTCCCGCCATTTTTGATAACGTCCAAAATATATCCTTTATGAAAAGAATATACACGACCAAAGTATCAAAACAAGTAATCCGATGAGTGTCAGGGTCGAATCCCACAAGGACTAGTGAATGATAGTTACAAGTGTTTTGTGAGAAATTGAAGTGAGCTTGCACCACATGGAGTTAACATAAAAACAAATAAATTGGGGGAATTGAAAGTTGTAGTGAATTGTATTTAGTAATTTAGTGGAATAAAATAGAAAGATCAGAAAAGTTGTCAACAAGAGTGTTAAAGACAAGAGGTATGGTATAGATGATATACTAACTAGATCGGGACATGCTAGGTCATCTTATAAATTCAAAAAGTATAAATAATCTTGGGAAGTGGGTAATTACAGCTTTTCAACCTTATAACTACCTCATACTAGAGTGTTGTCAAACCTCTAGCCACGATGTAGTTCAACCCGATTAGATTTGGATTAGCAGTTGCACTAATTTCTAGCTATTAGCTACTAATGAGGAATGAGACTGCGATTTTAGCTATTTCTAACCCAATTTCAAAATCTTTCATCCTTACCCACTATTATATTCTCTTTCAATACTTTATTAATATTTTACAAGCAATAATAAATAGACTCATATCATAATCAATGGATCTTTCTCTATAGATTGATGAGAATCTAACATATTTACACTTATTTAAATAATATGAAGATGACTCTTGCACTACCCACTCTAACTAAGTATTCATCATCACACACCTCTAGTTAATAATTTATCTACTCATTATTAATAACTTCAAAAGAACATTCATCAATTACTTCATTGAATTTAATAGCATGAGTAGTAAAATCAAATTCACAAAATAGTCTCCAACAATGATTGTAACTTACTATTGAAAAGAAGAAGTAAAGAAGAGTACTTTTTCCAAGTTTACCAATCAAAATCTCCCTTTCTTTTCTAAGAGAATGTCCTAAAGCTCAAAAGGAAAACAATGAATTGATATGCTCTCTCTCTCTCTCTCTCTCTCTCTCTCTCTCTCTCCGCATACAGGACGTGATCTGATATTTATATCCTGGAAAATAGGGCTTCTTTTATCTCTTTTTCCTTGCTAGAAAATTATACCCCTGAGCACCATTCTGGAATCGGCGGAGACACCGGCGATTCGTCGGTCCCAATTCGTGAACCGCCGAGTGTCTTATCTGAGCCATCACTTAACTCCAGTGAGAATCGATGGTTCATCCGGCATTTAGCTGATACCAATCCATAAACTGCCAGATCTTTATATTTCTTTCCAAAGAACTTGGTGTTTTTCGGCGACTAGATCGGCGAGTCGCCAGTGGCAACTCGCGATTCGCCGGTGGCATTTTTCCTTAGGAGCAGTGATAATCGGCCTATGGACGGTGTTTCATTAGTTTGCATCGGTGGACCGCCGATTTGCTCTCACTTCCTTCTTTTTGCTCAATTTTTTCTCTTTTCTACACATTTAGGCATCTGCACACCACAAAAGCAAAAAAGGCATAAAAACCATATAATCAACTCAAAAACTAAGCAAAAACTCAAGCTTAAGAGCCTAATGAGTTAGTAAACTACCCACTCATCAAATCTCCAAACTTGAACTATTACTTGTCCTCAAGTAATGCAATATTCATTCATTGAAAAATATGCCAACTCTAAACTATGACATCCCAAAAATATGCTCACCTAGCTCACCGAAAAAGAGAAGTAACTGCCCCAAAAGACCAAAACAATGAAGATGTTTCAAATAGGCTACCACTTTCCACCAACAAGGTTCATTAAAGGATTCACTTAGTAAAACAAGGGCATTGCTCAACCCTGAAATACACATAGCATTTCAACTTACAATCAGTGCACATTCAAAGCGTGCCTTAGAGTTTACACTCCTCATGCCCTATTCCCACATTAATTCTAAATTCCCTTGTGTCCTAAAAAAGGAATGATGCCACACACCGAAATAAGAATCCCTATTCTCTTGTCATGTGATCATTTGAATGAACACAAGGGATTGTTTGGAAGAGACACTCACATTCACTCTCCCAAAAGAAATCTTCATGCAAACACTTGACCCATGGGCTTTCCCTTCATGTAATTCTCCACTAATGTAGAGTAGATGCACTTCGAATCATTTAGGGCTTGCGGGTTATGATGTAGGCTCGGGTTAAGGGTAGGATGAAATTTTTTATTGTAGTGACTAGATCCTCCCTAATGATTTTTGTGCAAATACCTCCCATCAACTCCTTCCACTCACTTCACTATGTTTCACTTTGTTCGTTGTCTCTAACTTCTATTTCATTAACAACCCTCCTTATAACCCCTTTGGCTTTCACAACCAGCCTTCTTACCTCAAGAGGAAGCACTGATTCACACAAGTTGTTTTTCTCTTTTTGATTTCTCCTCTTGTGCATTTTGACAAAACTCATTAGATCGTAGTGTTATTGTTGAATGGTTCTTCGAGGAAGTCTGAGTACCCGTTAGAATTTTAAATTGTGTGAACTTGGTGAAAAATTGGGTAAGAAACCTGTGATTTTGAATTTGAGACAATGCCAAGCACTTGTGTTCTGCAGATGTTGCTCTGTGGAATGCATGTCCAATGCATGTGGTGTTCAGGAGTTATAGGCTACTGTACCCCACATGCATTCCAGCTACATGTTGTAGATTTTCATTTGTGAAACATAGATTCCTAAGTTTAGTTTCCAGTAAAACCATCTAATACATCCTTAAGGAAACAAAAAATGGCTTAGTTTAGGAGTTAAAAGTATAGAATATCACGAAAATACCCCTGAGATCCCATTTGTAAATTCGACCCTGCCAGTGGTAACGACCAACCTAATGAGTCGTTACCTAAATTAACGACAAATTAGGTCCCTCCTTTAAAGTCTTTCATCCTTTGATTATCATCTTGGAGTCAGTCATAATGACCTACTTAACAAATCGGTACTTGAACTAATGAATCGTGGCCGAACTCCAAATCAACTGCACTTAATGGCTCACTTAACAAATTGTTTATTAACTTGACACCTCACTTAATGAGTCGTTCTATGATTTTTGATAGGTTTCTGTTTATTTTCTACATCATGTCTAGAATCTGATCTTAGAGACTTTTTAGGTATTACAACTATGACTTAAGAGAGTTTAATGGTGGAATGGTATGAAGAAGGACATTGCTGATTTTGTTTCTAAGTGTCCAAACTGTCAGCATGTTAAGGTTGAGCATCAAAGGCCATGTGGTGTTTCTCGGAATATAGCACTCCCTGGGTGGGAGTTGGAGATGATCAATATTGACTCTATCACCAGTCTATCAAGATCACAAGATAGCATGACTCTTTTTAGGTGATCGTTAATTGAATGACTAAGTCATCTCATTTCTTGGCTATAAAGACTATAGACTTAGAGCAGGACCTTGCTAAGTTGCATCTTAGGGAGGTGGTAAGACTCCATGGAGTGCCATTATCCATTATTTTAGATAAGGGTACCGAGTTTACTGCTCAGTTTTTGAAGTCATTTAAAAAAGATTTGGGTTAGAAGGTGAACCTTAGTATCGTTTTACACCCACAGACTGATAGTTAGGTAGACGTACTATTCAGACCTTGGAGGATATGTTTAGAGCATGTTTTATTGTTTTCAAAGGAAATAGGGATGATCATTTACCTCTAATTGAGTTTGCCTATAACAACAGTGATCATTCTAGCATTCAGATGTCTCCTGATGGGGCTCTTTATAGGCAGAGGTATAGATCTCAGATTGGATTATTTGAGGTCGGTGAAGCAGAGTTGATAGGACCAGACCTAGTACAACAAGGTATGGAAAAGGTTAATATCTTTCATGAAAGGGATAAACATCTAATCATCTTTTCATGTTTGGTCCATGCGTACAAGTTTGTTGTATGATATGGTATATGTATGTATTGTTTGGATTCAGTTCAGCTATGTAGTTCACTTCGGAGGGAGTCATTCCGTTAGTTTCTGACCTAATGATCAGTATTTATATGTGGTGATTTCTTGTTTCTGAGTTTTCTTCATGAAAATTTGAGGGAGAATGTTCCCAAGGGGGAGATATTGGTATACCCTAGGAACCCAAGGATCAGACTCGGGAGTCAAATTAAATAAAAAGTAGAAATTTGCATCAGGTTGCAGAACGACTCATGAGGTGGGCCGCGAGTAGTGACCACGAGTCGTGATGTGACTCATGGTCAGCAGGCTGGGCAAGCTCGGGTTGAGGAGGCCGCGGGCCTGACCACGAGTCTTGGTCAGACCTCACGACTCGTGAGGTCACCCGTCGTATACATTGGAGGGTTGGTAAAGGTTTTGGGGTAGTAGGGGTCACGGGTGGTGACCATGAGTCGTGGTCAGCCACCATGCTTCGTGGGGTACCCCAGAGTGTTTTGGATAGTGGATTTCACGGGTCCTATCCACGAGTCGTGCTCCTTGGCAACGACTCATGAGGTCCCCCGTTAGGGGCCCTGGTAGTGTTTTTCCTACGTTTTAATAAGGGTGTATTCATAACTTCTAAGTTCCTAAGGCCTAAACTACATAGTTTTATGCTCTAAATAGGGTATTTTAAGGGAGATAAGTTCATGTTAGGTCTCATTCATGCATGCAAGAGTTAGAGAGGAGATAGTAGGGTGATTCAAGGTTTCCTCTTTCAAGTTCTTCCAAGTTCATCCTAGGCTTTCAAGGGAAGATTAGAAATCAGTTATCCCAGGTATGTGGGGTTTCGAATGAGTGGCTTAGTCCCCACCCATTCCCAATTTCTCCCTAATCCATGGTTATGATTTACTAAATTCTTGTGGGTCCTAACCTAATTGCATGATTCTTCCAAAATTGATATGAATACGTTGTAGCATGTCTAAATTATGGGTTTTGAGTTATTGGGCTATTTTATTTGTTTTACTTAATGTTTTGACAATATAGAGTTTAAAATCATAAGTGCCCAATCATGAGGGTTTCTATTGAAGTTCATAAATATGGTGATCCTTCAAGTATGATATGCATTTTCGGATTTGAAGCATGTTTTGAACTACCCATGTTATTATGACTATGTTTACTATAAATTAAAGTATTTTAAGTATGAATGAGTATTGGGCTATGCCCGTTTGTCGAGTACGATTCATAAATTATGATTTTGGCCAACTCACGGGCCCAATTTCATAGCTAGACTTACGAATTTACAAGTATGTTATGACTATCACAATTTAACTAGCCATGCATGTCATGTATGAATTTCTATGAGCACATGCATGTTTTGGGAGTACTATTTAACATCGAGTAGGTTCGAGGCCCAGGTTACGCCTCGAATCTCAAAACTACGTGCATCGTAGGTATGTTTAGGACCTCCTCAGTGATTGTCCCCTATGCCGTACGGGGTTTTCATAAGTGATATCACTCCTTTCATGGTTCTACCCTTGGCAAGTTATGAACGGCCTCCCCACTAGGTTTACAGGTCGGGCTCCATGTGTGCTCATGTGGGGCATGTCAGTTGTAGAAATCTCCCATTGTTCCTCACTGTTTTCATGTATGTTATAATTACGTTTCTTGGATCAAGACATGCTTATGAAATGTTTTTCTCTCATGAAACAACTATGACAAGTTTATGAATGTTTTCAAAACCTTGAGCCTTATGATATATATATGATTTTGTATTTATGATCATGATGTCCTACTCTTATCAATCTTATGTTTATAAATGCTGTTTTACATACCTTGCCTACTCAGTACATTCCAAGAACTGACTCACATACTTTCTATGTTATATAGTTTTATGATACAGTACCCGATTCTCAAGTTCAGCCTTGCTCTTAGCTTGTTCCCAGCTTTTGCTCTCAGTCTGTATTGGTGAATCCTTATGTTTCAAGGGCCTTATGTTCAGATTCTAGCTTCATTCAGTTTCAGTACTTAGGGATAGTTGGGGTATTGTCCCATCAACCCCTCTATTATGACTAGAGGCTTTTAAGACTATATGTAGAACCCAGCTGTTATGTATGAATCGTGTATCATCATATTTTCTATTTCATGTCATGATGTCCTCTATATCGTGTTATCATGTTAAGTCTTCGACTTCAAGTGAATGGTTTAGATGTATGCTCATGCCATGGGTCGACTTGGGGTCTCTTGGAGCTCCTTGTCTCATGTTTACGATCTGGGTGCACTCTTGGGTTGTGACAAACTTGGTATCAGAGCCATAGGTTTGAAGTGTCCTTGGGAGTCTAAAAGCTTCTTTAAGTAGAGTCTTTTTCATGAGTGTGAAGCGCGCCAGACCTATGACGAAGAGGCTACTAGACGTTTAGGAAATGTTCCCATCTTTCATGATCTCTGTCATGCGGTGAAAGTCTTTCCATCCTTTTAATTCGTGCTATTCAGGTTTACAGAATCATGCCTCCATGTCGAGTGAACGTCTGAAGAAATGACAATGGCAATGATCGCGAGAGAGACAATAGTGATGGGCGTCAGCCAGCCCCACCTTTTCACGAGGAGCATGCACTAGAGCCAGCTGCCCATGCTATGTTTAGAGCAGCGATTCAGATGTTGGCACAAGCCATGGGTGCCCATGTTCATCAAAAGAAAATGGCGCATTACCCTCAGAATGGAAATGCGGCGGGAGCAACGGTGAGGGGTTTCTTGAGGATGAACCCTCCTGAGTTCACGGGTTCTAAGGTGGATGAGGATACATATGAGTTTATTGAGATCTTGAAGGTCACCCAGGTTATGATGGTGGCAAATGGGGATTGTATGGATTTGGCCGTCTATCAGCTCAAGGGGGTTGCTCACATTTTGTACAAGCAATGAAGAGATGGTAGGGCAGAGGGAGCGGGCCCTATCAGTTGGGATGATTTCCACATGGCCTTCCTTGATAGGGTTTTCCCTTGGGAGATGAGGGAGTTGAAGGAAGCAGAGTTTATCAATCTCATGCAAGGGATGATGATTGTGTTAGAGTATTCACTTGAGTTCAGTCTCTTGTCAAAGTATGCCTCGGAGTTTGTGGTGGACCAGAGGGCGCGAGTAAGTAGATTTGTGCATGGAATAGCCGAGTATCTGGACAAGGACTCCAGGACAGCCATGCTTCACCAGGCCATGGACTATCCGCATAGAGTACTTTACGCCCAGTAGATGGAGGCAGCCCATTGAGGGAGAGAGAGTCCAAGAGGGTCAGGACTGATAGCTACATGTTCTCTCAGCCGAGGCCAGGAGGTGGGCATCACCAATAGCCTTAGCATAGGTCTACTGCACAAACTCCATCTTCAGCTAGTACCTCGTCCTAGCCTCGAGATGATCAGAGTAGCAGGGCCTCAGGTTCCAAGGGTCAGAGTAGCATACGCATAGAGAGTACATTCCCATCTTTTGCTAGTTGTGGAAAGAATCACCCGGTGAAGTGTTTGGTGGGCTCAGATGCTCGTTTCGGGTGTGGTAGGCCTAGACACAGACTCAAGGCTAGCCCCGAAGCTAGTTCAAGGTGTGGTTGAGCCATTACCCTAGCCGCTAATTCACCAACTCCAGTGACACATCTTCCTCAGCAGGGTGCGTCGACTAGTTTGGCTCGTAGCCAGCGCCAGAACCGGTTTTATGCTCTTGCCTCTCGACAGGAATATGAGACTTTTCCTAATGTGGTCACGGGTATGTTGCGAGTCTTTCATATTGATGCTTATGCTTTGTTAGATCCGGGAGCTACATTTTCTTTTTTGACACCTTACATTGGTAGTAGCTTTAGATCTTTTACCCGATACTCAGCCAATATCGATTCCTCCGTATAGTATGGCTCCAGCTGAGATAAAAGTGTTAAAGGATCAATTGAAGGATTTTCTATATAAGGGCTTCATTAGACCGAGCAACTCCCCATGCGGTGCACCAGTGTTGTTCGTCCGGAAGAAAGATGGTTCACTTCAGATGTGTATTGACTATAGGCAATTGAATAAGGTCACAGCCAAAAATAGATACCCATTACCCAGGATTGATGACCTGTTTCATCAAGTTCAGGGTGCCAAATGTTTTTCCAAGATAGATCTCAGGACCGGGTATCACTAGCTTAGTTTTTGGGAGAGCGACATCCCGAAAACCACTTTCAGGACCCGGTATAGCCATTATGAATTCGTCGTTATGTCTTTTAGATTAACCAATGCCCCTGCAGCTTTTATGGATCTAATGAACAGGGCATTCAAGGCATATCTTACACGTTCCTGATCGTGTTCATTGACGACATATTGATATACTCCGGGGGCATGGAGTAGCATGCCCCTCATCTTAGAGTAGTCCTCCAGAACCTCAAGGATAGCCAGCTATATGCGAAATTCAGCATATGCGAGTTCTAGTTCAATTTAGTTGCACTCCTGGGGAATGTAGTGTCAAGTGAAGGTATAAAGGTAGATTCCTATAAAAAAATCGAGGTGGTAAAGAACTAGCCCAGACTGGTAAACCCTTCGGAGATTAGGAACTTTCTGGGATTGGCAGGCTACTACCGAAGATTCTTTGAGGGCTTCTCATCCATTTCAGCCCCATTGTCAAGATTGACCCAAAAAACAGTAAAGTTTCAGTGGCCGGAGTCGTGTGAGAAGAGTTTCCAGGAATTGAAGACCCGAATCACTTCAGCACCTATATTGACCCTAACTGAGGGTACAAATGGATTCATAGTATATTGTGATGCTTACATGGTTGGACTGGGTTGTGTATTTATGTAGTGTGGGAAGGTCATAGAATACACCTCTAGGCAGCTGAAAACCCATGAGAAGAATTACAAGACCCATGATCTTGAGTTGGTTGCGGTGGTATTCGCTTTGAAGATATGGCGACACTACTAGTATGGGGTTCATGTAGATGTATTCACAGACCACAAGAGCTTGAAATATGTGCTCACGCAGAAGGATATAAATCTTTGGCAATGATGAAGGGTGTACTCACGCACTTCATAGACATATTTTTTCCCTTACTTTACTATGTTTTGAGAGTAAATTATGTGTGTTTTCATGTGATTATGTTATATATATGTGAAATTAGCAAATGCATGTGATTAGATGTTTTCAGGGCTAAAAAAGGATGGGTTTGAATTTGAGGCCTTTGGAATACATGTAAAGAAGTTGGAATGAATGAAGCAAGGATCAAATCTTGAAGCGACCAACCACACGAGGATGGCACGTAGTCGCACGAGGTGCCAGGTCATAGGTGCTACAGGTTGTGCAGCGCGGCAGCAAGGCAGGCTCATTGCTTGGCGCGAAGCGCCGGCCTCCTAGCACTATGACACGCCCAAAGTAGGCCTTTGCCTATGCGATGGAAGGTGCGACGCGACACTAAACACAGTAACAAGGCAGGCGACGCGGCAAGGCTTCCAAGATGATAAAAAATTGGATTTCCTATTTCAACTAGGAAAAGGAACATCAAGTCCAAGTCAAATTCAACAAGGAACAAGGAAAAAATAAATCTACTACTATAAATACCCCTTTATTTTCATGTAATAAGCAAGTCTTCAACAGTTGAAGTTTTACAACAAGTTTCTAGAGTAAATTTTAAGACGTGTTAGAAGACATATTTGCAATACAATTGTAATGTTGTTCATTCGAATGTTGCATTAATCAAGTGAGTTCTTCATATCATCGATGTAAGTATTAATTTTTTCTGTTATTTATGAAATCTATTAATTTACTTATAAACATGATAGGCTGAAACCACAACAACTAGGATTGTGGGAACCATGACAAATTAACATACATAGGTAAAATACTTAGTGATTCTTAAATAGAGTTTATACATGTATTGTTTCTTCTATTATTTTATTTTATTTTTAACGATTGCAAACGTTAGAACTTGCCTTATTCTTACTTACTATCCCAAGGAGGTAAAGAATGGGAAAAGGGATTAACAACGGAGATTTGAGGCTATCAACCCTCATCTAATAGCTTGACCTTGTCAGGAAATAGCTAATCTGATATCAAGGGTAAGGGTTAGTAAAGCATACATCCGTAGACGGACCAAGTTGCGTAGCGATAATCATGTACATAGGGGACCAACCATTTATGTGAAATTAACTTGATATTGCATGCTAAGCACTGGAATAGATCACTAGTATAAAACACCTTGTAGTTATGAAGTCATGGGGAACACTTACCTTAGTTAGTTGCATTAATTTGGAAACAACAAACAATTTCTCAGCAATTTTATTTATTACTTTTACAAATTCCTCCCTCTTAGGAAATAATTGACTAAAAAGGTTAAGCACTAGCGTTCTTCTATATCCTTCCGTATTCTCTGTGGGATCGACCCCAACCTCTAGTTGGGTTCCTAATTGACAACATCCGCTTCATACTTCAGTAAGAGGTGTGGTTTAAGCATTATCAAAAAGTGGCGCCGTTGTTGGGGAATATAGTTTAGGATTAGATTAATTGCTTGTGTTTAACTTTTAGTCTTTATTTTCTATTTTTCATTGTTCTTTTATTTTGTGACGGGTCATAGGGTGGCGTGGTGAAAAAAGCGGCCAAGATGTGACGATGGTCTTAATAGGTATCTTGATGAAGTCTGAGTAATCAAGATACCTGTGTCGTGCCGCAACGTTAAATCAGGTGCTACTTGGGAGTCAACCCAAGATGATTTTTTCTGTTTCATTTTTATATGTTTGTTCAAGTGTGCAGGTGATAAGTCATGAGTTTCAACAAAAATTGAGCTTAAACATTGAAAACGAGGAGTAGAGGCCAAGGGAGTTCTTCCTGCACTCTATTACTTTATGTTTATTTGTTGTAGCACGAGGGATAATGAAACCACTTAAGTGTTGGGTGGGAGAGTGAACTCCATAGTACCATGCATACCTTAATTTCTAAATTTGCACATGGTAGGCCTAGTTTTTTCTTGGATTTATGATTTATCATGCATGCTTGTTGGTTTGTAGTATTTTTTAAGTTTTATTTTATTTTGGGTTCCTCCAATTTTTATTTTCGGTACTTTTCCGGTGGATAGACCCTTTGAACCGATTAGAGAGTCTAGATTTTTTTCTTTATTTTTAATCATTTAGTCATGACTTTGCCCGATGATGGATGGATGATGACCGTCTTAAGGGTAAATTAGTCATTAGGAAGAACAAGAACTTGGACCTTAAGAACGCTAGGTGCTAAACTTTAGATATCATTGAGACTTTATAAAAATTCACTCAAAAATGCATAAAAAAGGGTAGAAACACTTAGTCTTTTGGGAACTTGACTCTTGTACTTTAAAAAAATGGGCTTAATTATGTTATGCATTCAATATGATTATATGTGTTTATGTGATCTTGATTTCCATTGCTAAACCATTTTGTGCCATTGTGTGAGTAAGGAATTTTTTATATACTCCATGCTTGTAAATTGACGTCTAGAACTTGCCCGGTGTGTGTGCAAAGCGAAATAAGAATGATGGATTTAGAAAGTGATATAGGCATTCCTTTGGTAGCCTCATTTCTATCCTATTTTACCTACCTTGATTGTAATTATCCTAGTTAGCTATGTTTGAGGCTTAGCCTATTCTTTTGATAGCCATATTTTAAGCTTAAATCCCTTTTTATTCTATTGACTTGTATTTGATCCAAATGACTCCTAAAGCACTTTAATGATATTTTTTAGGAAAGGAGTATAATTGGAAAAGTGAAGGGAAAAGCTAAAAAGTGTGGTGAATTAGAAGAAAAAAAAGGTGAAATTTTGCTAAACAAGGAGGGTGATTTTTAGTGGGAAAACAAAAAGAAGTAAGAATTTTGAAAAATTGAAGGTGAAAAATATCATGATTTACCGATTAACCGTACCCATTTGTTTACAATGAACATATTTTAGCCCTGGTCCTTCCTTGGATATTGTGAACCTCAACATAAGAAAAATACATAAGTTGAGGGTGGCTAGAGTAGCGATGTGTGAAGGGTGGGAATAGAAGAAAGGAAATGAAAAGAAAAAAATGTGTGTGAATGAGCTCAATGATGAAAATAAAAATCCTCACTAGTCACCTAAGTTGAAAAAATTGAAAAAATAAAAGGAGGTATAAGGAGAAAAATTGAAAATTGAAGAATGTGCTTAAAAATCAAAGCATTGTGAAGTATTAAAGTGCTTAGGGATCTTAGTCACTATCTTGGCCAAATAGTTCCTACCCGTCCCTTAGCCTACATTAAAACCAAATTTAAGTCCTAATTGATCCTTGAGTCAAAATTCTATATAATAGGAGTATTACACTAAGGGCAAGCCTATGGGTCATCTTTTGCATGCATGCTAAGTTCTTTTGGAGAGTGAGCGGAAATTATTTTATTTATGCCTAAGTTTATATTGACTCATATCTTGTCTGAGAAAAGGGCATCTCTCCAAATTGTGAATGACACAATGGTAAGACTTTGGTTTAATCTTGATTGCTAAATCACATTTAATTCATGTTGTCCCAAAATATGTCTTGATGAGTTAGTTTACAAAAGTAACTGATTTCGAACTTTGACATTTTAATGTTTATCCTATATGCCTACGAGTGAGTTTTTCGAGCTTCATAGATTTTTCTCATGATCCTAAGTATAAGTATACCTGTTCGTAGAATGAATTTTGTGCGTAATTGTTAGAAGGGAATTAGTAGATTGTTCGAGGACGAACAATAGTTTAAGTGTGGGGTGTTGATGAAGGGTGTACTCACGCACTTCATAGACATATTTTTCTTGTACTTTACTATGTTTTGAGAATAAATTATGTGTGTTTGCATGTGATTATGTTATATATATGTGATTAGCTAACGCATGTTATTAGATGTTTTCAGGGCTAAAAAGGAAGGATTTGAATGTATTTTGGGCCTTTGGAATACATGTAAAGAAGTTGGAATGAACAATGCAAGGATCAAATCTTGAAGCGACCAACCGCACGAGGATGGAAATATTCGCGCGAGGCGCCAGGTCGTTTGCGCTACAGGCTGTGCGGTGTGGTAGTAAGGTAGGCTCACTGCTTGGCGTGAAGCGCTGGCCTCCCAGCGCTATCACACGCGCGAAGAAGCCCTTTGCCTGTGAGATGGAAGGTGCGACGTGGCACTGAACAAGGGAATGAGGCAGGCGACGTGGCAAGGCTTCCAAGAAGGCAAAAATTGGATTTCTTATTTCAACTAGAAAAAGAAACATCAAGTCCAAGTCAAATTCAACAAGGAACAAGGAAAACATAAATCTACTATTATAAATGCCCCTTTATTTTCATGTAATAAGCAAGTCTTCAAGAGTTGAAATTTTACAGCAAGTTTCTAGAGTAAATTTTAAGACGTGTTAGAAGATATATTTGAGATACGATTGTAATGTTGTTCTTTCGAATGTAACATTAATCATTTGAGTCCTTCCTATCATCGTTGTAAGTATTAATTTTTTCTTTTATTTATGAAATCTATTAATTTACTTATAAACATGATAGGCTAAAACCACCACAACTAGGGTTGTGGGAACCATGACAAATTAACACACATAGTTAAAATACTTAGTGATTCTTGAATGGAGTTTATACATGTATTGTTTATTCTTTCATTTTAATTGATTTTTAATGGATGCAAATGTTAGAACTTTCCTTATTCTTACTTACCAGACCAAGGAGGTAAAGAATGGGAAAAGGGATTAACAACAGATATTTAAGGCTATCAACACTCATCTAATAGCTTGACCTTGTCCGGAAATAGGTAATCCAATATCATGGGTAAAGGTTAGTAAAGAATACACCCGTAGACGGACCAAGTTGCATGGTGATAATCATCTAAATAGGGGACCAACCATTTAGGTTAAATGAACTTACTGATATTGCATGCTAAGCACCAGAATAGATCACTAATATGAAACGCCTTGTCGTTATGAAATCATGGGGAACACTTACCCTAGTTAGTTGCATTAATTTGGAAACAACAAACAATTTCTCAACATTAATATTTATTACTTTTACAAATTCCCCCCTCTTAGGAAATAATTAACTAAAATGCTTAAGCACTAGCGTTCTTGTATATCATTTCGTATTCTCTATGGTATCGACCCCAACCTCTTTTTTAGTTCTTTATTGACAACGTCCGCTTCATACTTCAATAAGAGGTGTGGTTTGAGCATTATCAGGCAACGGAAGTGGTTGGAGCTACTTAAGGACTATGACATGAGTGTCCTTTACCAGCCGGGCAAGGCCAATATGGTAACAGATGTCCTTAGTAGACTATCTATGGAGAGTGTGTCACATGTGGGTGAAGGAAAGAAGGAATTGGTGAAAGAGGTACATCGACTTGCACGATTTGGAGTTAGGTTGGTAGACTCAACCGATGGTGGTGTGGTCGTTCAGGATGGATCAGAATTGTCCTTGGTAATGGATGTGAAGGCTAAACAGGATGAAGATCAGATATTGGTAAAGTTGAAAGAAGCTATTCAAAATTAGGAAGTAGAGGTCTTCTCCAAAGGGGGAGATGGTGTGCTTCGGTACCAGGGTCATCTATGTGTTCCAGGCGTGGGTGATTTGAGGAGCCGGATGTTGCATGAGGCTCATGGATATACATATTCTATCCATCCTGGTGCCACCAAAATGTATCATGACTTGCGGGAAATTTATTGGTGGAATGGCATGACGAGGGATTTTGTAGAATTCGTAGCCAAATGTCCGAATTGCCAACAAGTGAAAGTTGGGCATCAGAGACCGGTAGGTGTACTTTAGGATATCAGTATTCCTACTTGGAAGTGAGAAGAAATCAACATGGACTTCATAATAGGTTTTCCCCGCATTTGTAGACAATATGACTCCATTTGGGTTGTGGTGGAAAGGTTAACAAAGGTTGCTCATTTTCTACCAGTCAAAACCACCGATTCAGCGGAGGATTATGCCAAATTATACATTCATGAGTTGGTTAGATTGCATGGAGTTCCCTTGTCCATCATATCGGATAGAGGTACTCAGTTTACCTCTCAGTTCTGGAGGTCTTTTCAAAAGGGACTTGGTAATCGAGCCAAGCTCAGCACAACATTTCATCCACATATGGATAGCCAGGCAGAACGAACAATCTAGACTCTTGAGGACATGTTGAAGGCATGTGTTATGGATTCTAAAGGTAGTTGGGATGATCATTTACCCTTGATTGTGTTTGGTTATAATAACAGTTATCACTCTAGTATCCAAATGGCACCGTTCGAGGCCCTCTATGGTAGAAGATGTAGATATCCCATTGGTTGGTTTGATGTTGGTAATGTTTCATTGGTGGGTCCAGATTCAGTCCTTGAGGCTATGGAGAAAGTTCAGTTGATAAGGGGAAGGTTGAAAACAGCCCAAAGTTGCCAAAAATCTTATACAGATGTGAGGAGAACAAAGCTTGAGTTCAAGATCGATGATTGGGTGTTTCTGAAGGTATCTCCCATGAAGGGAGAAATGAGATTTGGAAAGAAAGGGAAACTCAGTCCCTATTATGTTGGCCCATACCGGATTGTGAGACATGTGGGTAAAGTAGCTTATGAGTTAGAGCTACCTTCTGAGTTGTCTTAAGTTCATCCCATATTTCATGTATCGCTTATTGAAAAAGTGCTTGGGAGGTCCAACTTTAGTTGTTCCAATAGAAAACGTATGTGTGAGAGATAACCTCAGTTATGAGGAAATTCTAGTTGCAATCTTGGATCATCAGATTAAGAGGCTAAGGAACAAGGAGGTATCTTTAGTGAAGGTGTTATGGAGAAATCAGCATGTTGAGGGAGCTACTTGGGAAGCCGAAGTAGATATGATAGCTAAATACCCTCATTGTTCCCTACCGACCCATTTTTAGTTTGAGGTATTAGTTTTTGCCCTAAACCTCTAATCAGCTTTTCATGTTCAGTCCATGCATACAAGTTTATTTTATGATATGGTAAATGTATGTGTTGTCCGGATTCAGTTCAGCTATGTTGTTCTCATTTGAGGTAGTCATTCTGTTAGTTTCTGACTTAATGATCAGTATTTATATGTGGTGATTGCTTATTTCTGAGTTTTCTGCATGTTTCTAACATTTGAGGACGAATGTTCCCAAGGGGGAGATATTGTTATACCCGGGGAACCCACGGATCAGACCCAGGAGTCAAAACAGAGAAAAACTTGAAATTTGCATTAGGTTGCAGGACGACTCATGAGGTGGGTCGTGAGGAGTGACCACGAGTCGTGATGTGACTCATGGTCAGCAAGCTGGGAAAGATTAGGTTGAGGAGTGACCATGACTCGTGAGGTCACCGTGGTCTGCATTGGAGGGTTGGTCAACATTTTGGGGCAATAGGGGTCACGAGTGGTGACTAAGAGTGGTGGCCAGCCACCATGCTTCGTGGGGTCCCCTTGAGTGTTTTGGACAGTGGACTTCATGGGTCCTAGCCACGAGTCGTTCCCCTTTGCGATGACTCTTGAGGTCCCCCGTTAGGGGCCCTGGCAGTGTTTTTCCTGTGTTTTAATAAAGGTGTTTTCATAATTCCTAAGTCCCAAAGGCCAAAATTATATAGTTTTACGCTCTAAATAGAGTCTTTTAGGGGGGATTAGTTCATGTTAGGCCTCATTCATGCATGCAAGAGTTAGAGAGGAGATTGTAGGGTTATTCAAGGTTTCCTCCTTCAAGTTCCTCCAATTTCATCTTGGGCTTTCAAGGGAAGATTAGAAATCAGTTGTTCCAGGTCTGTGGGGTTTTGAATGGGTGGTTTAGTCCCCACCCATGCCCTAATCCATGGTTATGATTTACTAAATTCTTGTGGGTCCTAACCCAATTGCATAATTCTTCCAAAACTGATATGAATACGTTGTAGCATGTCTAAATTATGGGTTTTGAGATATTTGGCTGTTTTATCTATTTTACTTAATGTTTTGACAATCTAGAGTTTAAAATGATAAGTGCCAAATCATGAGGTTTCTATTGAAGTTCATAAATATGGTGATCCTTCGTATGGTATCCATTTTCGGATTTTAAGCATGTTTTCAACTACCCATATTATTATGACTATGTTTACTATAAATTCAAGTATTTCAAGTATGAATGAGTATTGGGCTATGCCAACATGTTGAATATGATTCGTAAATTATGATTTTTGCCGACTCGTGGGCCTGATTTAATGGCTAGACACTCAAATTTTCAGGTATGTTATTGTAATACCCCGGAACAGACTCAGAATAGACACAAAAAGTATAATTGGAAAATTGCATAAAAAATTGGCAAAAATATCTTATGATGGGATACTTAACGACTCTTGGTGGGACACCACGAGTCGTCTTGTGCAGTGGTAGGGTTAAGGTTAGGAGCTAGTGGAGACGGATAACCTGACGAGTCGTTAGGAGTGGCAACGACTCGTCTAGTCAGTCGTTTGGAGGGAGAAGCTTTGGTTCTAAGGAAATTTCCAGTGAACTTAACGAAGGGCCAGGACGAATCATTAGGTGTGGCAACGAGTCGTGATATTGGTCATGACCTGAAGGTTGAGAAATTCCAGTAGACCTGACAAATGGACCTAACGAGTCATTGGGTGGGACAAATACTCGTCAGGTGAGTCGTGGCATCAATTCTGGAAATTTTTCAAATTTTCTCAGGGGCAGGTTGGTAAAATCCCACGCTCCTAGATTTAAAGTGATGTCATTTTGGGTATGTTTGGGGACGTTTTTAAGGTTTTCCTAAGCCTAAACCCTCATTCTCTAAATCTCCTTCTTCCTCCTCTCTTCTCCAAAGATTTTAGGACATTCACAAGGTGTTCTTCAAGCTTCAAGGAAGATAATCAAGTGGGGTTTTCCTCTACCAGGTATGTGGGAGTTTAACAAGGATATATTTTAATCCTTATGCCCCAAAATGTTTTCAATAAGAACCCGACTGAAGTTATTTAGAATATCAAGAGCCATTGTTTTGAATAATTAATAATTTCTTCCTCATCCTTTTCTAAAATATTAATATTTACTTCAATTACTGAATTTGTTTCAAATGTTGATGTGATGGGTTGTCGGGATGTGGATTATATGTTGGGAGTGCATGAGGGTAACCTGTCAATCGAAAATTGGCTTGAGTAATGAATGGGTGTTTCTCATTGTTCGATTAATTTGTGTATTCACGTATGAGAATGATGAAATGGTAGAAATATGGGTTTAATATATATGTGGGTAGCATGTTCTTCCTAAGTCAACTTGAGAGATGAATGTGAATTAGTTATGCCTTCCTTGATTATCGTAGAAATTCTTGACCATGATGAAAGTGTGGGAATGTTGTTTAACTAACCCTAATGATGTGATTATGACATAGATGACCATGCTAAATTGAGTAAGAGTTGTGGGCTTGAGTAATGGAAGTAAACTATGTGCCATCACCATGTTTTAGATAAAAACGATTAGGTACAAATAGATTGCATCTCCATTGTTGAACTATGAAGTTTGGGAAGATTCTATATTGTTTTCCTTATTAAAATTATTTTAATAAAATCCTAGAATCTAAAACGCTCGTGGCTAGCGAGTTCATAAATGGAGTGATTGTGACAAGTGTGTGAAAAGGGTTGTGACCTAATTACATGAAGTTATGCATCATTGATAGATTATGAGTCAACTACTATAAATCATGTTGGATCTTAAATTACTTATTTAACAAGGTGAATACGGAATCAAGATGCCATGATTGAATAATGCTAGTACGAATTTATAGCATGCTAATAAGGTGATGTTAATGCTAATGAGGAAGTTGGTTTTGTAATAATGTGAATCACGATGATTGAGCTTGTTATTAACATGTCGAGTTGTGAATCCATGCTTATTTGAGAGATAGCATTAATAAACGATAGTGGAGAATATCTTACCTAGACGCTAGTGGAGAAAGTCTTACCTAGACGATAGTGGAGAATGTCTTACCTAGACGATAGTGGAGAATGTCTTACCTAGACGCTAGTGGAGAATGTCTTACCTAGATGATAGTGGAGAATGTCTTCATGTAGTCAGTCAAGACTCGGATCCCTAGTCAGTTGAGCATTTTATTTTCCCTACGTTGTTCGAGACCTTCTTTTCATCAGTGGCTCTCTATATCAGAGCCTTCTCTCTCCCTATGACAGTCAGGGATTTTCTCTAGTTGAGAATGTTTCCCCTTTGACCGTCAGGGACTCCACCTTAGGCGTCAGGACCCTCATGATATCAGTCACGACATCACATTCTGTATTATTCCCGATTATTTCTTTCTGCACATCAGTGAGTGCTACAGTAATGCATGTCTTTATAATGTGGTTATGTTAATTGAATCCGTGAACCTCATGTAAGATAGTTGTACTGCACTTCTATTATGGTGCTATTAATATATTTTGTATTACATCTCTCTTGCAAATATTTTGAGTTAGTTTACTTACGTTTCCTGCATACTCAACACATTCCAAGTACTGACAACACGCCTCTTGTGCTGTATCGTTTCATGATATAGATTCAGGTCTCCAGGCTCCGCCGCGTGGTTATATACGCTACCCCATTCTCCCAGCTGTCAGTGGGGAGTCCTCATCCTCCGAGGACGTGATTAGGATTCTTGTTTTAATTTGCTTCAGTTTTCAGTCTTTTGGAGTTAGCTGGGGGCCTGTCCCAGCAACTCATCAATTTATTCGAAGGCTTTCAGACTTGTTAGACAGGATCAACGTTGTATTTAAATGTTATTAAGTTGTCGGTTTGATCTATATCAGTTTCTAGTCAGTTCTTTCGCTCATTCATGATGTTTGAGGTTTCTTATGTTAAGTGTATATGAGGACTATGCCATGGATCGACTTGGAGCCTCTTGGGGTTCCTTGTCCCGTGTCTATGATCCGGGTGTACTCTCGGATTGTGACAAACTTGGCATCATAGTAATAGGTTTAGAGTGTCCTAGGCTGTGTGAAAGTCGCATTACGTGAAGAGTCATTAGGAGTGGAAACGACTCGTCTAGTCTGTTGTTAGGAGGGAGAAGCTTTGGTTCTAAGGAAATTTCTAGTAAACTTAACGAAAGGGCAAAATGAATCGTTGGGTGTGGAGAAAAGTCATGATATTAGTCGTGACCTGAAGGTTGAGAAATTCCAATAGACCTAACGAATGGACCTAACTAGTCGTTGGGTGGGACAACGACTCGCCAGGTGAGTCGTGGTAATAGTTCGGGAAATTTTTCAAATTTTCTCAAGGGTGGGTTGGTAAAATCCAACGCTCCTGGATTTAAAGTGATGTCAATTTGGCTATGTTTGGGGATGTTTTTAAGGGTTTTCCTAAGCTTAAACCCTCATTCTCTCAATCTCCTTCTACCTCCTCTCTTCTCCAAAGATTTTAGGAAATTCCCGAGGTGTTCTTCAAGCTTCAAGGAAGATAATCAAGTGGGGTTTTTGTCTACCAGGTATGTGGGACTTCAAAAAGGATATCTTTTCGTCCTTGTTCCACAAAATGTTTTCAATAAGAACCCAACTTAAGTTGTTTAGAATATCAAGAGCTAGGCTTTTGAATAATTAATAATTTCTTCCTCATCCTTTTCTAAAATGTTAATATTTACTGCAATTACTTAATTTGTTTCAAATGTTGATGTGATGGGTTGTTGGGATGTGGATTATATGTTGGGAGTGCATGAGGGTAACATGTCAATCAAAAATTGGCTTGTGTAATGAATGGGTGTTTCTCATTGTTCGATTAATTTGTGTATTCACGTATGAGAATGATGAAATGGTGGAAATATGGGTTTAATATATATGTGTGTAGCATGTTCTTCCTAAGTCAACTTGAGAAATGAATGTGAATTGGTTATGCCTTGCTTGATTATCGTAGAAATTCTTTACCATGATGAAAGTGTGGGAATGTTGTTTAATTAACCCTAATGATGTGATTATGACATAGATGACCATGCTAAATTGAGTAAGAGTTGTGGGCTTGAGTAATGGAAGTAAACTATGTTCCATCACCATGTTTTAGATAAAATCGATTGGGTACAAATAGATTGCATCTCCATTGTT
This sequence comes from Datura wrightii, assembly GCA_035772735.1. NCBI lineage: Eukaryota > Viridiplantae > Streptophyta > Magnoliopsida > Solanales > Solanaceae > Datura > Datura wrightii. Next base: position 121,969,617 of record JASDFA010000016.1, read on the forward strand.
GAACTATGAAGTTTGGGAAGATTCTATATTGTTTTCCTTATTAAAATTATTTTAATAAAATCCTAGAATCTAAAATGCTCGTGGCTAGAGAGTTCATAAATGAAGTGATTGTGACAAGTGTGTGAAAAGGGTTGTGACCTAATTACATGAAGTTATGCATCCTTGATAGATTATGAGTCGAGTTCTATAAATCATGTCTGATCGTAAGTTACCTATTGAATGAGGTGAATACATAATCACGATGCCATGATAGAATAATGCTAGTATAAATTTATAGCATGCTAATAATGTGATGTTAAAGCTAATGAGGAAGTTGGTTTTCTAATAATGTGAATCACGATGATTGAGCTTCTTATTAACATGTCGAGTTGTGAATCCATGCTTATTTGAGAGATAGCATTAATAGATAATAGTGGAGAATGTCTTACCTAGACGCTAGTGGAGAATGTCTTACCTACACGATAGTGGAGAATGCCTTACCTAGACGCTAGTGGAGAATGTCTTACCTAGATGATAGTGGAGAATGTCTTACCTAGACGCTAGTGAAGAATGTCTTACCTAGACGATAGTGGAGAATGTCTTCTTGTAGTCATTCGGGACTCACATCCCTAGTCAGTTGAGCATTTTATTTTCCCTGCGTTGTTCGGGACCTTCCTTCAGTCAGTGATTCTCTATATCAAAGCCTTCTCTCTCCCTACGACAGTCAGGGATTCTCTCTAGTTAAGAATGTTTCCCCTTTTATAGTCAGGGACGCTCCCTGCGACCATCAGGGACTCCCCCTTAGACGTTAGGGACCCTCTTTATATTATTCACGGCATCACACTCTGTATTATTCCCGATTATTACTTTTTGCACATCAGCGGTTGCTACAATAATGCATGTCTTTATAATGTGGTTATGTTAATTGAATCTGTGAACCTCATGTAAGATAGTTGTACTTCACTTCTATTGTGTTGCTATTAATATGTCTTATATTACTTCTCTCTTGCTAATATTATGAGTTAGTTTACTTACGCTTCCTGCATACTCAGTACATTCCAAGTATTGAACGCACGCCTCTTGTGCTATATCATTTCATGATATAGATTTAGGTCTCCAGGCTCTACCATGTGGTTAGATACACTACCCCATTCTCCCAGCTGTCATTGGTGAGTCCTCATCCTCCGAGGACATGAGTAGCATTCTTTTTTTATTTTGCTTTAGTTTTCAGTCTTTTGGAGTTAACTGGGGGCCTATCCCAGCAACTCATCAATTTATTAGAAGGCTTTCAGACTTGTTCGATAGGATCATCATTGTATTTAAATGTTATTAAGTTGTCGTTTTGATATATATCAGTTTCTAGTCAATTCTTCCGCTCGTTCATGATGTTTGACGTTTCTTGTGTTAAGCCTATGCGAGGACTATGCCATGGGTCGACTTGGAGCCTCTCGGGGTTCCTTGTCCTGTGTCTACGATCTGAGTGTACTCTCGGGTTGTAATAGTTACGATTATGACGATTTAACTAGCCATGCATGTCATGTATGAATTTCTATGAGCACATGCATGTTTTGGGGGTAGTACTTAACACCGAGTAGGTTTGGGGGCCCAGGTTATGCCCCGAATATCAAAACTACATGCCACCGTAGGTATGTTTGGGACCTCCTCAGTGACTGTCCCCTATGCCCTACGGGGTCTTCATGAGTGATATCATGCCTTTCCTGGTTGTACCCTGGGTAAGGTATGAACGACCTCTTGACTATATTTACAAGTCGGGCTCCATGTGTGCTCATATGGGGTATGTCGGTTATAGAAATCTATGACTGTTCCTCATTGTTTTTATGTATGTTATGATTACGTTTCTTGACTCATGACATGTTTATGAAACACTTTTCTCTCATGATACAACTATGAGAGGTTTATGAATGTTTTGAAAACCTTGAGCCTTATGATATATTTATGGTTTCAGTATTTATGATCATGATGTCCTACTCTTATGAATATTATGTTTATAAATGTAGTGTTACATACCTTGCATACTCGATACATTCCAAGTACTGACCCGCATACTTTCTATGTTGTATCATTTTATGATACAGGACCTGGTTTTTAGGTTCAGCCTCGCTCTTAGCTTGCTCCCGGCTTTTTCTCTCAGTTTGTATCAGTGCGACCTCATGTTTCAAGGGCCTTATGTTCAGATTCTAGCTTCATTCAGTTTCAGTACTTAGGGTTGGTTGGGGTATTGTCTCATCAACCCCTCTATTATGACTAGAGGCTTTTTAGACTATATGTAGAACCCAATTGTTATGTATGAATCATGTATCATCGTATTTTCTATTTCATGTCATTATGTACTCTATATCGTATTATCAAGTTAAATCTTCCGCTTCATGTGAATGATTTAGATGTATGCTCATGCTATGGGTCGACTTGGGGTCTCTTGGGGCTCCTTGTCCCGTGTTTACGATCCGAGTGCACTCTCGGGTCATGACAGGGAGACCCTTCACTCATTGTGCCTACGAAGAGTGTTGGAGTTAATGATAACCTATCGTATAAGGAAGTTCTAATTGAGATTTTAGCTCGTTGGGTTCATAGCTAAGGAACAAGGATGTTGCTTTGTTAAAAGGCTTTGGAGGTACCAATATATTGAGAGAGCTACTTGGGATGTTGGAGCGGATATGATGGCCAAGTATCCCTATTTATTCCACCTAGTGTAGAATCATCATGAGGTAATAGTTTTCTCTTATAGCATTCTTATTGGTTTTACGATCCATCCAGTTGGCCTTGAGTTCCTTAGTGTTCTTGTGTGTTGCATGTATTGAGTTTGAGTAATTTAGGTAGATTAGTTGTTGCCTAAGCCTAGGTTCAGTTTTCATTCGAGGGTGAATGATCCCAAGAGGGAGATAATGTAACAACCCTCAAAAGTCCTTAAGACTGGATCCTAGACATGAAGGAGAAAAATAGCATAAATTAGCACCAGAACCCAAAACGAACCCTTAAGTGACTTGTTAGGACACTTAACATATCCTTAAGTGATTCGTCACTTAAGAGTGGTGGTTGAAATTTGATATTTTCTACTATTTTTATTGAAAAGAGAAATGATCCATTAACTCAGCTAACTAATTATGAGTCGTTAAGCAAGGATCAAAAAGTTGAAATTTTGCTTCAGTGGTGATGGAAGGCACTAACAAGTCGTTAGTATAGTCGTTACCACTGCCTAGATGAATTTCACAAATGGGTTCTTAAGGGTATTTTCGTAAAATCCTATGCTTAAATGTAACACCCAAAAGTTCCTAAGGCTAAACCCCAGACTTAAAATGAAAAACCAAAAAGAAACAAGAAATTTTTTGCCTCCGAACTACTCAACCGATGAGTCGTTCTCAGTAACAACGACCCGTTATCTGATTCTTTTCTATCCTCTATAGTTTCATTCCCTAGACTAATGAGTGATACAATGACCCATTGTTAGAAGTAGCAGGTCGTCGTTTAGACCATTCTTGCAATATCCAGAAACCAGTCAAAATCTTCTCCAAAACAATGAGCCAGTTGATACGTCGTTGTTTGATATAATGGCTCGTCCTAGGGAGCCATTAGAGGAAATCTATAAAGGGATAGAAATCCCTCTAGTGATGATGGGTGGAAACAACGACTCGTTGTTTCAGTTAATGGGTTGATATGTTCATCTGTTGGGAGAAGTCCAGAATCTGTTCAAACTTTCCCTAGTGGCAACGATTCGAAACAACCACCCATTGTACCTACCAACAAGTTGTCGTGTCATCTATTGTGAGAATTCCAGAAAAGGAAAATTTCCATTCCGAAAAGAATGACTAACACGAACAAGTCGTGGTCACAATGAATGACTCATTGTGAGGCCCATAGGATTTGGACAGTTAGATTTTAAAATAGTTTCCATAGGGCATTTTTGTAAAATCCTAAGCTCCAAAATCCTAAACTACATCGTTGTGGGGTACGGTTCGAGGGGAATTGAGGGAAATAATCGAAGTTCTCCTCTCATTCTCTCCCAAACCTTCCGGAATAGTACCTAGAAACTCAAACAAGGCTTCTCAGGGTAAGATTAGGGTTCTGCTTCTTCTCCAGATTTCCAAGAGTTTCCTGAAAGGATTCTTCTCTAGTTATGTGAGTATTCAACAAGGAAATTCCCTCATTATTGTGCCCCCAATTCATCAGTAGAAACATTCTCTATTCTATCTCTATAAGAGTTACGGGTTAGGGCTCTTTCAGACAAATTATGCATGTTCAGTTAATACGGTATATTTTTTGAAGTTTCTATAATTATAGCATATGATCTTCATATTCTTGATCTAAACTTTATAGTATGACAACTAGCCATAGTTTTGTATGATTCTTCTGGGTTGAGCTTTGCCTGATTTAAAACCTGGTTTTAAATTGCTATATTCCAAGGGCTATGATCTAATTATAAATTTTTAGTATGAAAGTTTCAAGTTAAAGTTAGTATTTTCATATTATACGTATACTTATTATTCTTTGTAAATGTTAGCTGATCGGTTTGGCCCTTTTATTAGTCTATTATTAAATTCATTATCTTTAGTTATCAGGTCCCTTAGGCTCTCAGGACACTTTCAGATAAGTTGTTCTATATTTGACTTAGGACATCAGTCTTAACCTAATCAGTCACATATTATATAAATATAATTTTATTTAGGAGTAGTACTTAACACAGAGTTGGCCGGGGTTCAATGCATTCTGGTTCCCAAAACTATGTGCCACCATATGTTATTAGCCCCAATGGGCCCCAGAGAGTGATAACACAATTTATCCATAATACCCTGGAAAGGTACAGTGGGCTCTCTTCGATGGGGTGTATACATCTAATTCCACATTTAGCTCATGTGGTTATATGTCGGTTAAGAGTCTCTCCCACAGTATACTTCAGTGTCAGATTTTAGAATATGTTTATAACCCTTATATTAGTTTTACCAGTTTTTAGTACTCTCCAATATCATTTTATCTATTGCATGTATAATTTCAGTCAAGGTCATTTCATGTATCTCAGCATGTTTGTTTATAATATTCTTTTAGCATGATTATGTTCTAAAATTTCTTCACCTTGTATACACAGTACATTTAAAGTATTGTTGCATACTTTCTATGCTATATCATTTGTGATATAAGCTTAGGCTCTTAGACTCAATAGCAGGGTTAGCTTCTCCTTCATACTTACTACAACAGAGTTCTATTGGTGAGTCCTCATCTTCAGAGGACTGGAGCAGTTCTTTTATGTTATCAACTATTTCAGTTTATCAGACTTTAGATTTAGATTGGGACTTGTCTCAGTAGCTCATCTGTAGTAGAAGGTTCATACATAGTTATAGAATTATGCTATTTACAACTATCCAGAGTTTTGGAGTGTTTATATTTTCTAATAGAGAATGATGTTTTTGCTTCCGGTCAGTTCTCTATCTAAATTCCAGTATGTTAGTATTATGTTATGCCATGGGTTTGCTTGGGGTCATTTATGATCCAATTTAATGTATCGCGTCCAAGGTGCAGACTCAGGCCATGATATTAAATCACCTAAAATCATATGTTTTTGGATTTCTAAAGGGGTTATTTAAGGATTTCTAATAGCCTAAACTCCTAGCCTTTCCATTACAACATAGAATTCAAGGATTAAAGCACTACAGTTCTTCAAGGAGCTAGGAAGTCTTCTTCTCCAAATTAGGGTTCTTCAAGCTTGAGTTTAAGGTTCTATTTTTGTCATGACCCTAGTCTACACTCAAGACGCACACGGTACTTAATGTTAGAAGTGAACCCAAGCTAACCCATGGCGTAGCATATTACTGACATACTAGAATGAAAATAGAAATTGAGTGCAAGCTACTGAAGTGTAGAAACAATCCTTTATGAGAAAAAATAAAATCTGGTAAATACTGGATCTTTTAAATAACATTGATAATATTAAACTAAAACGGATACTACATTGTCTAAAAGCCTCTACTAACTAACGAGCTGTGGTGACAAGCCCCCAGCTAACTCTAATGTTTGTAAACTGGAATTGATTATAACTGAAAATAAAGAACCCAGTCCTCCAAAGATGAGGACTCACCATTCCCAACTGCTTGAATCCCCGATGAAGCTAACTGCGAAGTTGAGCTTGGGTACCTGAGCCTATATCATAAAACTATATAGCATAGAATGTATGCGTTAGTACTTTGAATATACTGAGTCTATTAATATAAACATACTGATATGAACATTATAAGTAAAAGTGCTGAAGTAATATGAAATGACCCTGTCTGAAAATACAAATGCCATAAATGTCCTAAAATATGAAAATATTGTCAAACTAGTAAAAATTGATTAAATAATCATGTGCATGTTATGAGATCTGACACTGGACTATACTACGGGAAAACCTATTAACCAACATTTAACCACTTGAGTTAAATATGGAGTTCGATGTATACGCTCCATTGATAGGACCCAATATACCTTGCCAGAGTATAAAGGCGTGTTGTGTGATCACTAACTGATGCCCATTCAAGCTAATGAACTATGGTGGAATGTAGTCTAGGGGACCTGAATGCACTAAAACCCTAACCCACTCGGTGCTAAGTATTGCTCCAAAATGACCTAATGACTGAAAATGTTGAAATGCTGGTACTACTGACATTAATTACTGAGCATACTGACTATGTTAAAAGTACAATAAAGCATGGTTACATAAATCATGAGAAAATCCTATATACTCTGAAAGATCGTACAATTCGAGAAACATTGCTTGTTGATGAAATGAAATCTGAAAATCATGTGAGAACCAAGAATCTGGATAGACATTAACAAGTTAATATTAACGTCCCAGTTACAACTTGGTACTAGTCAGGAAACTCTAAAAGATTAAAGAGATGGGGATTTCAACATCTAGAAGAAAACCCTAGTCCATGATTTCTAGTAAACTTGAAAACTAGGGATCACTGGTTATTTTTGGGGTACAAGGGTGGAATGAATATCCTTGCTAAATCCCCAAAAACCTATAGAAGAATTGCCAGATAAAAGAACTTAACCTGATAAGAAAGTTGAAGCCCTAGTTCTTGCCTGAAATGTTTGTCTGAGTTCTTACGATGAAGTTTTGAGAGATTAGGAAAGAATGAGAGTAGGGGTCGACTAATCCCTTAAATTCCCCTTCGAAAAAAATCGTAATATGTTGTAGTTTAAAACTTATAAGAATAGGAATTTAATAGAATGCCCTAAGGAAAAATAACATGGGAACTGCCTGCTAGTCGTCACGACTCATACCACGAGTCATTAGTTGTCACCACGACTCATGCTTACGAGTTGTTACTTGAGGTATTGATTTTTCTCTTTCTGAACTCCAACCGAAAAATGTCCATCACGACTCATCCTTAGATACTGAGTCATTCGACGACTCGGTGTCAGCGAACCAACCTTGCACACTCTCTAATTCTCAATCCCACGACTCCTCAGATGACTCGTTACTAGATTTGATGGGTCGTTGCATGACTCGTTTTATGAGGGGCAGCCTTAACCAGGTTTCTGGACTTCACCCCATGAGTGTGACATACGATCTATACCATGATACAATGGACCATTTTTTTCACTCGTACCTTCTAAAATCCTATTGATTATACTCTGAAGCTGGTCCTACGAAAGCATACCATGACCCACACCTGGTTAACACGAGTTGTTCCTTGACTAGTGATCACTAAAACAATTCGATATAGTTCTCTGAGGTTTATCCTATGATCTATTACTATAGTTCATGGTATGGTCTAACAAGTCATACTATGACTCTTGGATTCTTGCTAGGACAAAAATTTTAGGCTACTCATCACGAGTCTAACCATGACTCATGGTACCTTGCAACGAGTTGTACCAAGACTCGTTCTAAGGCAAAATTTTCATTCCTTGCTGGTTTCATGCTTCATATCTAGGGTCTAGTATTAGGGACTTTTGGGGTATTACAATATCTCCCCCTTGGGAACATCCTTCCTTGAATGTAGACTAAATAAGCTAGAAATATAGAGAAAGAGCTATAATCTTAAAACTAAAAACTATAAATTGAACTGTGATGGAGTAACTGACTCCGAACAAAGATGCATGACTAAACTGAGCTTATGTACCAAGGATGCACACTAAGGCATGAATAAGAATGATGAGCATGAAACTAACAGGGAACTAAATAGAGTACAGAGGAAGAATTTAGTACCTAATACTGAAGCTAAGCTGGAAGGAAAAAGGTGATGGTCTTTAGCCATCACATATATTTTGGCTTCCTACATAGCTCCCTCGACAAGCTGATTCCTCCATAGAACTTTCACTGATGTGACCTTTTTATTGCTCAACTTATGAACCTGACGGTCTAAAATTTATAGTGGGACCTCTTCGTAGGAGAGATTATATTTTACACGAACACTCTCTAAAGGCACAACTGAAGTCAGATTGCTGATGCATTTCGTCAACAAAGACACATGGATGAATGGATACACTGATGCTAACGCCGCAGGCAATTCCAACTTATAGGCCATATTGCCAATACACCTCAGTATTTTATAAGGACCAACATAACGGGGATTGAGTTTTCCTTTCTTCCCAAACCTTATCACCCCTTTAATAGGTACAATTTTCAAATATACCCAATCCTCCATAGAGAACTCTAGTTGTTTTCTCCTTACATTAACATATGATTTCTATCGACTTTGAGCAGTTTTTAGCTATTTCCTGATAAGCTAAACCTTCTGCATAGCCTCATGTACTGAATCAGGCCTTATTAAGGTAGCTTCACCAACCTCAAACCACCTTATAAGAGACCTACATCCCCTACCATATATTTACTCAAAGGGTGCCATTTATTTTAGGAGTGGTAGCTATTGTTGTATGCAAACTTGATGAGAGTTAAGTGATCATCCCAACTGCCCTTGAAATCAATCACACAATCCCTCAACATATCCTCTAGATTTTGAATGATCCCCTCAGCTTGACCATCTGTCTGCGAATGAAAAGTTATACCAAGTTTAAGTTGGGTACCAAGTCCCTTCTAAAGGTCTTCTAGAAATGCAAGGTGAACTAAGTACCCCTATCCGAAATAATGGACAAAGGGACTCCATGCAGTTTGATTAACTCTCGGATGTATAGTTTAGCATAATCTTCTACTGAATCTGTGGTCTTAACTAGTAGGAAATGTGTTGACTTAGTTATCTCATCTACAACCACCAAAATTGAGTCTGTTATCAGCGTGTACGGGGTAGACCCATAACAAAATCCATGCTTACTTCTTCCTACTTCCAAGTAGGAATGTTGATATCCTAAGTCATACCCCCAAGTCTCTGATGTTCAACCTTGACCTATTGACAGCTTGGATACTTAGCCACAAATTTTGCAATGTACTTCTTCATGCCATTCCACCAGTAGACTTCCCATAGATCATGGTACATCTTGGTGGCATCTGGGTGGATATAGTACCTGGAGCTGTGAGCTTCCATTAGTTTCTGTTGCCTCAAGTCATCTACATCTAGAACAAATAATCTACCTTGATAACGAAGCACACCATCTCCCCTTTCGGAGAATGCTTCCACTTCTTTTTGAGGACTGCTTCCTTCAACTTAAATAGGATTGGTTCCTCATCTTTCTTTGACTTAACCTCCAGCATGAAAGAAAACTCTACTCTATTTTTTACTATGAATCCACCCTCTTCTGAATCTATAAACCGGACTCTTAGCTGAGCTAGCCTGTGAATATCTTCCGCCCAGCTCCTTCTAATCATCCTCAATATGAACAACACTCCCCATAGAAAACATGTTTAGGGCATCATCCACTATATTGGCTTTTCCCGAGTGATACAACAGGCTCATATCATAATCTTTCAACAATAATAGTCATCTCCTTTGACGAAGATTCAGATCCTTCTAACTGAACACATACTGCAGGCTTTTATGGTCAGTGAACACATCTATATGAATGCCACAAAGGTAGTGCCTCCAGAACCTTAAGGTAAATACTACCACTGCTAACTCAAGACATGGGTCAGATTGTTCTTTTTATGAATTTTAAGCTATCTGGATGCTTATGCTTTTACTTTGCCAGGTTGCATCAGAACACATCCAAGGGCAATTCTAGAGGCATCACAATAGATGACAAACCCATCTAAACCTTCTCACAGAGTCAAGTCTTCAACTCCTGAAAACTCTTCTTACATGCATTAGACGACTAAAACTTCACCCTCTTTTGAGTTTGTCTGGTAAAAGGAGAGGCAATGGAGGAGAATCCCTCTATGAACCGTCTATAGTAATTGGCTAGGCTCAAGAAACTCCTAATGTTTGATAGAGAAGTAGGTCTTGGCAAGTCCTTGACTGCTACTATGTTTTGAGGATCTACCTAAATACACTCACTGGAGAACACATGATGAAGGAATGCCACTGATTTTAGCCAAAATTCACACTTGCTGAATTTAGTGATCAACTAGCGGTCCTTGAGAGTCTGTGGAACTATCTTTAGGTGATTTTCATGCTCCTCCTCTTTTCTAGAGTAAACCAAAATATCATCTATAAAGACAATAACGAATATGTCCAGATACTGCTTGAATACCCTTTTTATCAAGTCCATAAAAGTATCATGACCATTTTTTAGTCCAAAAGACATAATTATGAATTCATAGCGACCATATCGAGTTTTGAAGGCTATTTTTGAAATATCACATTCTTTGTCCCTAAGCTGATGGAGTCCTAATATAAGGTCTACCTTGGAATATTGGCTAGCTCCTTGGATTTGGTTGAAAAAGTCATCAATCCTGGGTGGAGGATGCATGTTCTTGACTTGGACCTAATTCAGCTGACAGTACTCAATGTACATTTTGAGTGTGCTATCTTTCATTCGCACGGATAGGACTGGGGTGCCGTATAGAGATATGTTGGGTCTGATCAAACCCTTGTCTAAGAGGTCCTTTAGCTGTTCTTTTGACTCTTTAAGCTCAACTTGAGCTATCTTGTAAGGAGAAATTGAGAAATTGAGATAGGTTGGGTATCAGGGAGAAGATCTATGTCGGAGTCTATCTCTAGTTGAGGAGGGACTCCGAGAAGATCCTAGGGAAACACGTCTGGGAACTCGTTTACAATTGGAAGTAACTAAAGAGTTGGAGTTTCGGAACTAGAATCCTTAACACCAACTAGATGATAGATGCATCCTTTAGAAATTATTTTCCTAGCTTTAGTGTAAGAGATAAACCGACCCTTAGGCATTGATGTACTACCCTTCCACTCTAGGATTGGTTCTTTAGGAAACTAGAGCTTAGCCACTCCGTTTATTCAATCAATTGAGGCATAAAAAGAATGTAACCAGTCCATGCGAAGAATGAGGTCAAAATCCAACATATGTAACTATACTAGACTAACTGCGGTGACTTTTTGTAACATTGTGACCGGGCAAATTTTGTATACTAGCTGGCTCTAACTGTCTCACCAACTAGAGTAGAGATTGAAAATGGCTTTGAGAGAATTTCTAGACTAATATCAAACTGGACCATAATATAAGGAGTAATGAAGGACAATGTGGCTCCTAGACCTAATAAAGCATAAACATCTATCTAAAAGAGATGTAACATACCTGTGAATATATCTATTGAGTTCTCCTACTCCTGGTGGGAGTATAGGGTGTAGAAGAGATTTTGCCAATGACCGCCACTTGTACCTGAAGTAGTACCCTACTTAGTTGGGCGACCCAACGGAACTACTGTTATATTAGATTGGTTCTTCCTCGTCCTGTTGACAGGAAGTCCCTAATCTTATGACAAAACTGGCCATAACTAAAGAAACCTTCCTTGTGCAAACGACACTCACCGGTATGGTTCTTACCACACTTAGGACATACTGGGGAAGTGCGGCTACTGGAGACATGGCTATGAGATTGGGAGCGTGGTGCTCCACCCCTCCAATCCTTACGAGGCATAGAATAAGGACCACTGGCTGAACATGGTGCCAGAGGTCTCTATTGCTATTGCTAGGGATGATTACCACCGCCTGATCTCTGCTAAGAATACTCAAACTGACCTATCCTTTCCCACTTACTTTCCCTTTCTATATCTTTCAATTTCTTCGCCTCTATCTGCTGCGCATGGATTATAAGCCTGGAGATGTCTATGTCGTTGATGAGCATGGCAGTCCTACATTCCTTAACCACCAAGTCTGAGACCCTATTTATAAATTTGAGCATGCAAGCTCTCGGTGCGGTCACCATATCTAGATCATACCTTGATAGATGAGTGAACATTAAGGCGTACTCCTGCACTGTTATGTCACTCTGTTTCAAAATAACAAACTTTGCAGTCTTTTATTCCCTTAACTCCTAGAGAAAGAACCTGTATAGAAATACCATCACAAACTCGTCCCACTTCACTGGACCTACACTAACCGGCCTCCTCTCTTTCTATTGTCTGTACCATATCTGAGCCACTCCTTTCAGCTGATAAGTGGCTAAATCTGCACTTTCGGTAGAGGTAACACCTATGATTTGGGTGATCTTCTTAACATCGTCAAAAAGTCCTATGGGTACTCATCTACCATAGACCTATGAAATACTGGGGGATTCATCCGAGTAAAGTCCCAAACTCTTGCAGCAGTTGTAGGACCACTCATATTAGAAGGTATGAAGGCTTGTTGGTTAACTTGGTTGGTCACCGCCTAAGCTAGCATCTAATAGCAGCTTTGAACTCAATAGGTGTCACCTGATCATCCTGAGGGACTGCTCGAGCGGGTGGGGCTTGCTAGTTGGAGTTACCTGTCCTCCTTTCATTTCCTCTTCTGGGAGGCATTGTCAACTGAAAATGGTAGAGCACGAGTTAGGAGGAAAATTTAGAGATTCATACTCTACGGATGATAAGAATCATGAAGAAAAAAGAGTTCTAAAACGCCATGTAGTCTCTCCCTCATAAGAGTGGCGTGCTTCACACCCATGAAGAAGACTCTACATTACATGGATTTCAGACATCCTAGGACACTCTAAACCTGGCTCTGATACCAAGTTTCTCATGACCCGAGTCTATACCCTAGACAAGACACGGTACTTAGAGGCATAAGTAACCCCAAGCTAACCATAACATAACATATTACTAACATACTAGAATTGAAACACAAACTGAATGGAAGCTACTGAAGTGTAAAAACAACCTTTTTTAGAAAGGATAAAATCTGGTAAATACTAGATGTTTTATACAACATTGTTAATACTAAGCTAAAAATGATACTATGTTTTCTAAAAGCCTCTACTAATTGATGACTTGCTGGGACAAGCCCCTTACTAACTCTAAAGTTTGTTCACTAGAAGTAACGATAATTGAAAATAAAGACTCTAATCCTCGAAAGATGAGGACTCACCACTATCAACTGCTGGATATCACCGATGAAGTTAACCATGATGTTGAGGTTGGGTACCTGAGCATATATCATAAAATGATATAGCAAAGAAAGTATGTGTTAGTACATTAAATGTACTGAGTATATTAAACTATGCAAATTTAAGATATAAACATACTGATAAGAATATTAAAAGTAAGAGTGCTGAAGTAATATAAAATGACCCTATCTGAAAATACAAATTGTTATACCCCGTAGAATTCCCGGCACCTAGATGACCTATTCGCACGTTGGTTAAGCATATTTGAAGGCCATACGTGCTAGAGAAAGGCCCGGGGAAAGATCGGACGAGAAGCCTGTCGAACCATCGCGGAAGGAGCCGAGGCAGAGCCCCTCCGCGATGGCAGCGTGTCACGGAGGAAGAGCCTCCGCGTTGGCTCCGTGACACGTTGGCCTTTTCCAGGCCCAAGAATATAAAGCCCCACTTCGGTTTTAAATGATAAAAACTTATGAAAATTTCCAGAAAACGCAGAGGGCAGAGAGGGACGAAGGAAGGTAATATATTATCGTCCGATTACACTGCCAAACGTTGCCCAAACTCAAATTAACTCCAGATACTGAGGTATTTAGCAGCAGAGAGCATTCCTACGGATTCAGTTTCATAAAATACGGCCGGCGAATCGTCGAGCCACCAAGCTAAGGTAAGTGGAATTGCTCTAAACTAGTGTCTATGTGTTCCTAGCTGTGAAGTGAATATTTCTCCCTTCTGGACCTCTGAGAAATAGCGAGTTTCTGGCCGTCTTTCGATAAGCCTAAGTTTAGGCTATAAATTATATCGAAAGTGGCATTACCTTTTGAAATAAAGCTGTATTTAGTATTAATTGACATGTTTATGAATGCAGTTGGGAGAAAATAGTTGAAGTACCGGTCGAGCCTCGTCCGACAGACGGATAGTTCGAGGATAAGGTATGTAAAGTTAGTTTCCTCGGCAAGTTAGTAATCTGGGTATAGTATAGTGATTTACAGGCCAGTAGAATGTTCAAGAAGTCAAATGTTACGTTTATTGTGAATGTTGATACGATATGAGATGCATCGGGTTGTAACTTGCGTGAAACCTACTAGTACGACATAGATCTTAATAGAAGCGTTAGAAACTGCACAGCATGCTCAGTGCGAGGTAATACGAAATGTTAGGATATTATTGTATTTAGTTAAAACCCCGCAAAGCGATGCAATACCTATAAGACATCTCAGAAATAGAACGATAAGTGAAAATGAAGTTAGAGAACATGTTAGGAATAGTAAATCATGTTACTATAGAAACTCAGTATACAGCATAGTTTCAGCAGAAAGACTATATCATGTTCAGCATTAGCCTCAGTACAGTCTGGCAAAAGACTATATTCGTACATACATATATATTATTTCCAGCCTCAGCATGTATTAAGTACATACATATTTCTATCACTAGTTCAGCATATAGTATATACAGATACTTTACCACCATTAGCTTCAGTATGTGAGACACGCAGATAGTATTACTAGTTGAGACCGTTGTATTGATTGGGGTTGGACTACCTAGCATCCATGACCGCCCCAGGGTTGATAGCTGTATCGACTCATCCGCCAGAGGACAAGGATACGTCGCTCTACAGAGTGGCATGCCGTCCCACAGGGGACGAAGATGGGATGCCAGTTTTCCCCATATTTGTGCCTTGATCGGCCCTTACACACCCCAGTCGAGCGGATACGCCCGGGTGTAGATTCAGGAGTCCTCCGGACTCAGATGCAGTTATAGTCAGGGGCTCAGCGAGCCCAAGTGCATACCCAGGGGACCGGCAGGATGCTTACGGGATTAATAGGAGATGGGATGACCGGGGTAGGGGTGTAGATTCTGTGCTGGTTGTACCTCCCGGCTTGTGGGGGCCGGGTAAGGTTTGTGTGTGCTATATTATGTTACGTTATGTTATGTCATGTCACGTTAGATACAAGTAGATCAGCAGTTGAGTGTTACGTCTCCAGGTACGACCCCTATTTCCTTTCAGTATAAATGAGAAAAGGTATGACTTACATTATCAGACAGTTAATCTAATTCTTCTTACTTCTGTTTCATCAGTTACATTGTTGTTTTCAGATTTTGCTTTCAGTTATTGCTTTACATACTCAGTACCAGCGGTACTGACGCCCGGTGGGGCACTGCGTTACTTGCCTGCAGGTACTCATAGACGAGCAGGCGATACCACGTGATTCCTGTCGGCGATCGAGTATTCAGCTCCTGTCATCCGGAGACTGAATTCCAGAGGTGTATTTCTGCTCTTTTGTCGTATAGTACGGGTAGGTCGGGGCCCTGTCCCGGTCATTCCTATTGCTATTCCTAGAGGCTTGCAGTTTGTATATTTCCCTGTGGTCAGTTGAGCAGGTCGTGTGAGGCCGTGCAGTTGTTAGCTGTTAGTACTTTTGCTTCTTTTATGTTGGTCGTGTGGGGCCATAAGTTTGACAGTAGTGGTGACCTTGCCGGTCACGTAGCCTTCTAGTATTTCATTGCTGAGTTGCAGATAACTAGACAGCATGGTGGCCTTGTCGGCTCGCATAGGTTTCCCTATAGTTGCATGTTCTAGTCAGTTGTTATTACAGGTACAGAAGGCTATAGGCAAAAGGGCCGGGGGCTGTGTTTACAGCCGTTATATAGCCCGTTGTTTCCAGAAATGTGAGTTAGAGCCAGCCAGGCACCAGATGTGCCTAGGCTTAGTAGTTCAGTAGTTTAGGTCCTAGTAGGGCACCAGGTGCCAGTCATACCCTCCAAGGCGGGGCGTGACAAACTTGGTATCAGAGCAGGTCGTGTCCCAGGGAGTCTGCAAGCCATGCTAAGTAGAGTCTTATCTATGGATGTGTTGTGCACCACATACTATAGTCAGGAGGCTGCGAGGCATGATAGGATGGTTACCCTTCCTTCTCAGTTAGTGGTACTTTAGAACGGTACAGTATAGGGTTGAGTCCCTAAGAACTTACCGTATTCTTTGATTACAGATACAAAGGCAGATCAGCATTACCCTATTATAGGTAGAAGGTCAGATATAACAACAGAAGAGGGCATCAGCCAGTTACGTGATAACTACAGCAGCAGGAGGGGGTATCAGAGACCTCCCAGCGTGATACCTTTATTGGCATTATTCCCAGTATACGTTGATAACGTCAGAATAGGAAGTCAGAAGTATAATGTACATATGAGTTGATTTACTTATTAGTTATATAAGATCTGATTAAGATTATAGACAAGGTCAGACCACCAGGTAAGTATGAAAAAGAGAGGGAAATGCAGGAATCCCAAATACATCTTTTCGGATATGGTACAGTTAAATGCTTTTAATTGTTGCAATAGGAAAAGGGCTATTCCCACCTCTTGGTTTTGATGCCAGTATAGTAAAGGGGCATAAGACTTGAGATGGGGTTGCCAAATCAAGCAGTAAGTAAAGATGGGCTGATTGATCCTAGTAAGTATTACAAAGTATAAAGAGCCCTTATGATTACGTAAGCTGTGCAGACCCTTATGATAACAAGCCAGTAAAGAAAGTAAGACTGTTAGCTTACCCGAAGTAGGGGTAAAAGACCTGCTAGTGATGAATGCCTAATAATAGTCAAGTTTGAGTCAGAAAAAGGCCAAGTCCGCTATATATGCTAACAGATAGCAAGACATACCTGTAAGATTATAGTTATGATCAAGTTGTGACATCGAAAGATATAGAGGTCATGTGAATCAGATGGGCTTGAATATACGCCAGAAGAAGTATAGGCCGAGGCTTGATCAGTAATCTCATTAGCAACGAAAGGCAGGTACCTTGAACCCCAGAGTTCAGCTTAAGCAAGATGAGAGGAAGAAGCAGGAATGCCAGATTTTTTGGGGAAATCAGGGTTACCCCCCACCCCCCAGATTAATAGAGTATCGTTTTAAGGATTAAGCTTCGGGCTGACAGTAGGATTGCGGTTCAGAATACCACAGTATGTCCGCTATGGAAAAGTTAAGAAATTACCGATACAGCAATTCTAATCTAGTGTAGCCTAGAGATAAGGCCCAGCAGACAGTCATGGGCTCTTAATATAAGCCAAGTAAGGCCACAAGATTCGAACGTTGACCCCACATTGCAGGAGTGGCGGAATTTCAAATAGCAGACAATAACTAGAGTGTTTATGTTTGTTACTTCAGAATGGGGTGACAATGCAATAAGATGATAAGTCAGGGCAGGAAATATTATTAGGCCATAAGAAGCAATGTATCATGTATGATATGAGATTCAGTAGAGCATGTCAGAGATTATGTATTACCGCAGAACTTAGTACATATTGTACGTAGCTATTGATATATATATATATATATACAGATAATAGATATGCTGTGAGTGGCTGCCTATAAGGGCTACAATCACAGATGGTGATTAGTAATAGAAAGCATATACAAATTGCATTGCAGGACACCCCCTTGCCAAAAAAAAAATAAAGAAAGAGGGAGAAGAAAGAAAGAAAAGGAGAAGGGAAAGGGCAGATTAAGTGTGAATTACGTATGAAGTCATAGAAACTATCTTAGTTCTCAGTTATTAAGTTAATAGACTTATGTGTTGTTGCCAGATCTAGGCTTTAGGAGCTTACCAGAGTTAATAGCCTAAAATAGATGGCTAGATGATAAGGGCGCAGTTAGACGGTCTACCGACCAGCTGGCGCCTGCATTAGCAGGGAAGCATCCCTGAAGATCGGTAACATTAGTGCATGTGCTAGAACCAGGATTAGAGGCTGAATAGACAAATCTCAGAGATTAGCAATACCAGAATTGTTCTAGTATGTTAAGTGGTCGTACGTCATTTTCCCAGCCTTGTAGGTGAGAGTCGGCCTTAGTTAACCTAGCAGTTATTGTGTGGAACACCCCATAAATCAGTCGGCCGTCCCAGTCAGAATACCCATGGGTACCCCAAGGAAGGGTCCACATCAGTAGTCAGCAACAGACTAGTACTTCAGCTGGTTTTCTTAAGATATTCAGATATAGAGCCCTAGCAGAAGGCCAGTATTTACAGA
Source organism: Datura wrightii (assembly GCA_035772735.1). NCBI lineage: Eukaryota > Viridiplantae > Streptophyta > Magnoliopsida > Solanales > Solanaceae > Datura > Datura wrightii. The sequence goes on from JASDFA010000016.1 coordinate 121,987,997, forward strand.
ATAGCTCATAAGACCGAGAATTCCCCAGAATAGCAGTATAAATCCAAGTGGATACACACAAGGCGTAAGAAATTGATAGTACCCTGCTAGCACAGTGTTTATTAAGACCAGGGGATCAGTAGACTCCCCGTGAAGATCCAGAGATTGATCGCCTGGGAGTAAATTTGATTAAGCCCAGCCTTACAGTGGTTTAAGCAAAATAACAGAGCAATTGGATGCCCACGAGTCTGCGGTTATGCACGAACTATAAGCACTCAAGTAGAACAGTTAGAGCATTGTTAGACTACTGCCACATTCGGGTCATTCAACCCGACTATTCAGTTATTTAAGGTTATGCAGCCAGATCATTGGAGGTCATGGTCGATATCAGGACCCTCTGATAATAAACTAGTATGACCGTCAGTTATATGTCAATTTTTGTAAATGTGAATTTTGGTTGAGTTTAGTAGTCTTTTTGGTCACATTGTGTCGGGGGCTGGTGTACAGATAGATACACAGAAAATCGAAGTAATGAAGATATAGCCTAGACCTACCACTCCGATCGAAGTACGCAGTCCCTGCGGTTAGCCGGGTACTGCAGAGGGTTTGTGGAAGGATTTTCCACCTTAGCAGCACCTCCGACTAAATTGACACAGAAGGCAACAAAGTTCCAATAGACTGAGGTGTGTGAGCAGAACTTCCAAGAGTTAAAAGCCAGGTTAACATCAGCTCCAGTGTTAGTATGGCCAGGAGGTACAGAGGGTTGATGCAGCATGGTAAAGTAATAGCTTATGCTTTCAGGTAGTTGAAGAAACGTGAAGAGAATTATCTTACCCATGACCTAGAGTTAGCTGCAATAGTTTATGCCTTAAAGAGTGAAAATTATGTATCACCCAGGAAGGGCTAATATGGTAGCAGATGCCCTTAGCCATAAATCTATGGGGAGTTGGCGTACTTGCCGCCTGAACGGCGAGAATAGACCCGAGAATTACACTAGTTAGCCGGTTTAGCCGTTCACGTAGCATAAATAAAGGATAACAGAGCGATAGTACAGAATGTCGCAACGTTGTCGTTAGTAGTGGAAGTAGAGGAACGGCAATATGGAGACCCTAGCCGGGTTCAACTTGAACACAAGGTTCAGTAAAGAGAGGTGACATATTTTTAGATAACCGAGGATGAAGTGTTACGATATAAAGGCCGCGTTTGCGTTCAAGATATTTTGGGGCATCGCCAGCAGCTTATGAGCGAGGCGCATTACGCCCGCTATTCTCTCCACCCAGGCGCGACGAAAATGTGCCATGATATCAAAGAAAACTACTGGTGGCCAGGTATGAAAAGAGAAATTGCTGAATATGTAGCCCAGTATCCTAACCGCCAACAGGTGAAAGCAGAACATCAGAAACCAGGCGGGTTAACTTAGGACATAGCTGTGCCTCTCTGGAAATGGGAAGCGATAAACATGGATTTTGTAACAGGGTTACCCCGTACTAGACGCAGAAATGATTCCATTTGGGTAATAGTTGACGGGCTGACAAAATCAGCTCATTTCCTGCCAGTGAAAGCTACCTTCCCGGCTGAGGATTATGCCGAATTATCTATCAGAAAAATAGTTAGATTGCATGGAGTGCTAGTATCTATCATTTCTTATAGGGGAGAACAGTTTACAGCTAGATTCTGGCAGTCGTTCCAGAGGGGTCTGGAAACACAGATTAATTTAAGCACAGTATTCTATCCTCAGACAGATGAGCAGGCTGAGCGCACAATTCAGACGCTTGAAGACATGTTGCGAGCGTGTGTGCCAGATTTCGATAGTAGCCAAAGTGAGCATTTACTGGTAATTGAATTTGCCTACAATAATAGCTATCATTCAGCCATCCAGATGGCGCCTTTTGAGGCATTATACGAGCGAAAATGCAGCTCGTCGAACGGTGTTTGAAATCGGAGAATCAGTGTTGGTTGGCCCAGACATTGTTCAGCAGTCAAAGGAAAAGGTAAAGCTTATCCGAAGAATGCTTACTGACTGCATAGAGCCGCCAGAAATCATATGCAGATGTGCGGCGCAGAAAATTGGAGTTTGATGTGTATGAGTGGGTATTTCTGAAGTATCCCCAATGAAAGAGGTAGTGAGGTCCGCCAAGAAAGGTAAGCTCAGCCAAAGGTTTGTTGGGCCTTGTCGGATTCGTTGAAGGACAGGCCGAGGAGCATATGAGTTGAATTTGCCTCCATAATTAGAATCCGTTCGTCCGGTCTTTCATGTATCTATGATGAGGAAAGGCATAGGAGACCCGTCCAGAGCAGTCCCAGTCCAGAATATCTAGGTTACGAAAAAGCTGGCCTTTGAAGAGGTTCCAATAACTATCTTAAACAGACAGATTCGCAGATTGAGGACTAAAGATATTACGTCTATCAAGGTATTGAGGCGTAACAAGAACCGAGAGGAGATGACTTGGGAAGCGGAGGAAGATATGAGGACCAGATATCCCCACCTATTTCAGGCCCAGTTAGGCGACAGGTATAAGTGAGAAAGATTGATACCTAGCCATTCAGTGGATCTTAAAATATTGTGTACAGTACCTGTATTGGACTTTTCTGCATTTTAGGTTTTTGTGATAGTCCATATTACAGGGGAAACTCTGCCGAAATTTTTCTAGGAAGTAAAGTAAGTAGTCCTCTAGATAATAGTGTACATTCGAGGATGAATATTCTTAAGGGGGGAGAATGTTATACCCCGTAGAATTCCCGGCACCTAGATGACCTATTCGCACGTTGGTTAAGCATATTTGAAGGCCATACGTGCTAGAGAAAGGCCCGGGGAAAGATCGGACGAGAAGCCTGTCGAACCATCGCGGAAGGAGCCGAGGCAGAGTCCCTCCGCGATGGCAGCGTGTCACGGAGGACGAGCCTCCGCATTGGCTCCGTGACACGTTGGCCTTTTCCAGGCCCAAGAATATAAAGCCCCACTTCGGTTTTAAATGATAAAAACTTATGAAAATTTCCAGAAAATGCAGAGGGCAGAGAGGGACGAAGGAAGGTAATATATTATCGTCCGATTACACTGCCAAACGTTGCCCAAACTCAAATTAACTCCAGATACTGAGGTATTTAGCAGCAGAAAGGATTCCTACGGATTCAGTTTCATAAAATACGACCGACGAATCGTCGAGCCACCGAGCTAAGGTAAGTGGAATTGCTCTAAACTAGTGTCTATGTGTTCCTAGCTGTGAAGTGAATATTTCTCCCTTCTGGACCTCTGAGAAATAGCGAGTTTCTGGCCGTCTTTCGATAAGCCTAAGTTTAGGCTATAAATTATATCGAAAGTGGCGTTACCTTTTGAAATAAAGCTGTATTTAGTATTAATTGACATGTTTATGAATGCAGTTGGGAGAAAATAGTTGAAGTACCGGTCGAGCCTCGTCCGACAGACGGATAGTTCGAGGATAAGGTATGTAAAGTTAGTTTCCTCGGCAAGTTAGTAATCTGGGTATAGTATAGTGATTTACAGGCCAGTAGAATGTTCAAGAAGTCAAATGTTACGTTTATTGTGAATGTTGATACGATATGAGATGCATCGGGTTGTAACTTGCGTGAAACCTACTAGTACGACATAGATCTTAATAGGAGCGATAGAAACTGCACAGCATGCTCACTGCGAGGTAATACGAAATGTTAGGATATTATTGTATTCAATTAAAACCCCGCAAAGTGATGCAATACCTGTAAGACATCTCAGAAATAGAACGATAAGTGAAAATGAAGTTAGAGAACATGTTAGGAATAGTAAATCATGTTACTATAGAAACTCAGTATACAACATAGTTTCAGTAGAAAGACTATATCATGTTCAGCATTAGCCTCAGTACAGTCTGGCAGAAGACTATATTCGTACATACATATATATTATTTCCAGCCTCAGCATGTATTAAGTACATACATATTTCTATCACTAGTTCAGCATATAGTATATACAGATACTTTACCACCATTAGCTTCAGTATGCGAGACACGCAGATAGTATTACTAGTTGAGACCGTTGTTTTGTTTGGGGTTGGACTACCTAGCATCCATGACCGCCCCAGGGTTGATAGCTGTATCGACTCGTCCGCCAGAGGACGAGGATACGTCGCTCTACGGCGTGGCATGCCGTCCCACAGGGGACAAAGATGGGATGCCAGTTTTCCCCATATTTGTGCCTTGGTCGGCCCTTACACACCCCAGTCGAGCGGATACGCCCGGGTGTAGATTCAGGAGTCCTCCGGACTCAGAAGCAGTTATAATCAGGGGCTCAGCGAGCCCAAGTGCATACCCAGGGGACCAGAAGGATGCTTACGGGATTTATAGGAGATGGGATGACCGGGGTAGGGGTGTAGATTTTGTGCTGGTTGTACCTCCCGGTTTATGGGGGCCGGGTAAGGTTTGTGTGTGCTATATTATGTTATGTTATGTTATGTCATGTCACGTTAGATACAAGTAGATCAGCAGTTGAGTGTTACGTCTCCAGGTACGACCCCTATTTCCTTTCAGTATAAATGAGAAAAGGTATGACTTACATTATCAGACAGTTAATCTAATTCTTCTTACTTCTGTTTCATCAGTTACATTGTTGTTTTCAGATTTTGCTTTCAGTTATTGCTTTACATACTCAGTACCAGCGGTACTGAAGGCCGGTGGGGCGCTGCATTACTTGCCTGCAGGTACTCATAGATGAGCAGGCAATACCACGTGATTCCTGTCGGCGATCGAGTATTCAGCTCCTGTCATCCAGAGACTAAATTCCAGAGGTGTATTTCAGCTCTTTTGTCGTATAGTACGGGTAGGTCGGGGCCCTGTCCCGATCATTCCTATTGCTATTCCTAGAGGCTTGCAGTCTGTATATTTCCCTGTGGTCAGTTGAGCCGATCGTGTGAGGCCGTGCAGTTGTTAGCTGTTAGTACTTTTGGTTCTTTTATGTTGGCCATGTGGGGCCATAAGTTTGACAGTAGTGGTGACCTTGCCGGTCACGTAGCCTTCTAGTATTTCATTGCTGAGTTGCAGATAACTAGACAGCATGGTGGCCTTGTCGGCCCGCATAGGTTTCCCTATAGTTGCATGTTGTTGTCAGTTGTTATTACAGGTACAGAAGGCTATATGCCAAAGGGCCAGGGCTGTGTTTACAGCCGTTATATAGCCCTTTGTTTCCAGAAATGTGTGTTAGAGCCAGCCAGGCACCAGATGTGCCTAGGCTTAGCAGTTCAGTAGTTCAAGTCCTAGTAGGGCACCAGGTGCCAGTCATACCCCCCAAGGCGGGGCGTGACACAAATGCCATGAATAACCTAAAATCTGAAAATGTTGTCAAGCTAGTAAAAAATTGATTAGAGGATCATATGCATGTTATGAGATCTGAGACTGGACTATAGTATGGGAGAGTCTGTTAGCCCATATATAACCACGTCAGCTAAACATGGAGTTTGATATGTACGTTATGTTCCATGATTTTACAGCACTTTCAACGCTTAAAACCAAGAAATCGTGCACATTCCAGGTATGTTTATATGGGTATAAGGTACTTTGTGCATAATGTGTAGGAAAACATGTCTAGAAGTGATTTTGGTCGAATTCATGAGAAAAACAACTGACAGGTGACTGTTAGGCATTTAACGAGTCATTGGAAGGAGGCACGACCCATCACTTGAGGCATTGGCAAAAAGATGAAGTCTTGAAGAAGTGACATAATTCACTTGATGAGTTGGAGGAACGACTCGTTACAAATGGTAATGAGTCGTGAGGTCATCTATTAGCATTTGAAGAGAAAAATTTATCTAAGTTTCTAGTGGAGTTAACGACTGACATCACGAGTCATCGCCTGAAGGAATGACTCGTTGACAAGTTACTGGAGCTATCCTGAAGTGCACTGGAATTTCTGACGAAGTGGACCATGAGAGACCTAACGACTCATGCTAAGGCACGACGAGTCATTAGGTGACCTGTTGCCAAGCCTGGGTATGCTGTTGAGGACAATTGATTTAAATCAAGGGACAACTCATCAGAAGGCTTAACGATCCGTCACATGGCCCATTGTCACTACCGGCCTGGTTTCCAGATTTATTTAGGAAAAGGATTTCTTTGTATTATAAATACCCAGTTTTAGGTTTATTTTAAAAGGTTGTGGAGAACGTTTAGAAGCCGATTTTGAGGAGAATCCTGAACGATATTATTGAGAAAGTTTTCATACGATTGTTCTTGATATAAGATACAAAAGCTACATTGGAATATTTATAAAGTCTACTTGGTTTTTCTTCTACAATACTTTGTAATTTGCAATTATGATTTATTCTATATTTTGTGATTTCAGTAACACAAATATGAGTAGCTAAACCCATAAAATAGGTTTTTGGGAACCAAGAAGAATTAACACACATAGGTAAAAATACTTAGTGATTCTTGAATGATGTTTTTATACATGTATTGTTTTCCCTTCATTTTAATTGATTCTTGACGGTTGCAAAAGTTAGGATTTGCCTCATTCTTACTTACCGGATCAAGGAGGGAAAGAATAGGAAAAAGGAATTGACATCGGAGATTTTAGGCTACCAACCCTCATCTAATAGATTGAACTTGTCGAAGGAATAGCTAATCCGATATTAAGGGTTAGGGTAAATTAATGAACACCCATATACAAACCATGTTGCGTGGTGAAAATCACCTAGATAGGAGACCAACCATTTAGGTAAACTTAACTTACAAATATTGCATGTTAAACAGCAGAAAAGATCACTAGTGTATAATCCTTGTGGTTGTTAAATCTTGAGGAACACAATCCTAGTCTAGTCGTAATAGGTATTAGGTTTGTGCATGCCCGACACTAGAAGTCAAGGAAATCCCTTGATACCAATAGATCACGAACTTGAGATAACATTGATAAACCTGAGGAGAATGGCTAACAAACATGAGCAAGAAATAGTGTATCAAGCCACAACAAGGATGTAGGCCAAAGAGCAAGCTCGGGCTAGAGATCGCGAGTTAGCTAGAGTTGCTGAAGAGCAGCGTCTTGTTGTAGAAGCTGAAAGATCTAGACGACCTAGAGGTCCAGAGCACCAACGACACCGATATTTTGATGAGAAAGATGATACAAAAATAGATGAAGCTGGTTCGACGGAGCAATAGTCCTTCCTCCTTTGCCTGATGGGGCAACATTCAATATTACAAGTGCAATGATTCAACTACTGAATATGAAGGGAATATTTGCAGATCATTCATTCGATGATGCCCATGCTCACTTGACAAATTTTATGGGTAAATGCAATGCATACAAGCATGCAGGGGTCAGCCAGGATGCGATCAGATTGAGGTTATTTCCATTTTCTCTTGGGAGTGAGGCGACGATGTGGTTGGCTGAGCTGTCGAATGACTCCATCACTAATTGGGGAGAGCTCAAGAGAGCTTTTCTTGAAAGGTTCTTCCCACCATCCAAGGCATTGCAGCTAAAGTATGAAATATACAACTTCAAGAAGCTAAATTCGGAGGCACTCCATGAGACCTGGCTGCGATTCAACAAAAAGCTCAAGAAGGTGCCAAACCACAGGATTCCTGATGATACACTGTTGGAGATCTTTTATTGGTCCCTAAATGCCAATACAAAGGCGGTTGCTAATACCATCTTAGGAGGATCCTTCATGAGTCATACTTATGCAAAGGATGCAGAGTGACTGGACAGGATTACCAAAACCAACTGAGCGTGGGACACTAGAGAGTCGGAGGTTCTGACTGGTTCTTATATGGTTGGTATCACTGTTGAACCGCGCAGAAAAGATGAAGAGTGTCACTAGGATTTTGCAAAGATCAAGAACACCATGGGATTGCTTGCCAAGCACTTAATGGGAATGGGAGCAGAAAAGGTGAACGCTTTAGGTTCTCAGGGAAAGGTCCCGAGCAATGATGGGTGCGAGTCTGAGTCTGAAGAAGATGTTAACTAATTTAATGACCAGAGGATGGATTTCTGGAACAACACTCAAGGGTCTAACCAAGAATCTTGGCGTCAAGGTCAAGGGAACCAAGGTCGGAACTTCTACAAGGATAATAATTTAAAACGGGGCCAATACCGGGACAATAGGGACTGGAAAAAGTGAGAGGAGTTTAAAAATTATAGGGGTGGTCTATATGTTCCCCAACAGAATCGAGAGCCAGAGTCAAGTGGTTCAAGGGTCAAAGATATGCTTTTCCAAAGTGCTCAAGCAGATGGACAAAACAGACAACCACTTTAAGGAGCTTCGCATTGATATATCAGGTTTGAACCAAAAGGTAGAGTCACATGCTATGGCAATCAGGCAAATTGAGCAGCAAATGAGTTAGATGTCTGTTGTAGTGAATTAGAGGTAGAAAGGCACACTTCCCAGTAATACCATTCAAAATCTGAAAAATGACGGTCACTGTATGGCTTTCACTATTAGGAGCGGGAAGGCCACAATTGATCCACCGAGGCCAGTCGTAGTTGAAGAGCCAGAAAGGCCCGGGTTGATAAATGAGGATGATGTAGTGAATATTGACAACCCAACTTTGGTTGGGAACTCAGAGGTGCAACTTGCTTCGAGTAGTGAAATGGAACAAGGAGATACCCATGGGAAGGAGAAGTAGGGGCAGCAAAAACTCGCAACAATTCCTAGACCACCTCCTCCTTACCCCCAGCGCTTGAAGAAGAAAGCTGAAGATGGAAAATATAATAAGTTTATCTCTATACTCAAGAAACTGTTGGTAAATATCCCATTGGTGGAGGCACTTGAGCAAATTCCCGGATATGCCAAATTTATGAAGGACCTCATCACCAGAAAGAGAACCGTAAGTTTGAAACCGGTTGATAATCTACACCACTGCGGTGCCATCACTACTAGGGTTCTAGCACAGAAGAAGGAAGACCCAGGTGTGTTTACTATATCTTGAACCATTGGGGAGGTTGAGTTTGCAAGGGCACTTTGTGACTTGGGAGCTAGTATAAATTTGTGCCGCTAGTAGTATTTAAAAAGTTAGGCTTGGGAACCCCAACACCGACTTCGACGCGGCTACTGATGGCTGATCGAACAATTAAATAGCCGATGGGGATTTTGTTTGATGTGCTAGTTAAAGTGGATAAGTTCATATTCCAGCTGACTTTGTGATTCTTGACTGTGAAGTCGATTCAGAGGTCCCCATTATTTTGGGGCGACCATTCCTTGCAATAGGTAGTGCCCTTGTTGATGTAGAAGCAAGGCAGTTACAATTTCGGTTGAACAAAAAAGAAGTTACCTTGAACATTAGCCGGACCATGAAACAGGCCAAGGAATTTAGCATTATTTCAACATTAGAGGATGGAGAAGAGGAACTTGATGAATTCTAAGTAGTCAAGTGACTTGCGTCGTGCCGCGACGTTAAATCAGGCGCTGCATGGGAGGCAACCCATGGAGGTATTTTTGGTGAAGTCTGAGTAGCTAAAACACCCACATCGTGTAGTGGCGTTAAATAAAGCGCTTCTTGGGATGGAACTTAAGTTGTAAATGTAATAAAACGTTAGCGTTAACGTTTTTTGACGGGTTCAGGTGAATAAGATTGAAAATCTGAAGTTGGAACCAAAAACTGAACTTCAGTTCAGGTGCAGAAAAATGACAGGACAAGTCGTCGCCTGACTTGACGACTCGTTTAGTTAAACATGAAGAGAACTGTTGAAAACAGTGGACCAATGGGTGACTTCACGAGTTGTTCTTCAAGGGAACGAATCGTTTAGTCTCCCGTCAAGTACATTGGATCAAAGGTTAAACTTAAAGAAAAAGGTTGATGACGGATCACTCAACGAATCATTGGGAAACCAAATGAGTCGTCAAGTGACCCATCCTGAAACTATAACAAGCAAAGGACCACGAATCAGGGAGTGACTCGTTGGGTAACACCATGAGTCATTATGTGAGTCGTCAGGTCCTCAGGTAAGTTGACCTAACCCAACCCACGAATGTAAATTGGAATAAGTTAATAATTAAAATTAAAGAACCCCATTGCAACAATTACTCCCCGTTAAAAAAATCACTTAAAATTTCCCTCTTCTCTTCTTCCCCTTCTTCACGTGAACCCATCGATCATAGACACCACTGAAAGGAACATCATCACTGCACACTCACTCATAGAAGCACAATCAACTGCTAAAGCATTCCATCTTTGAAAAATTACATTGTTAGTGCTCTTCCCCACACAAACACTTTGATTAAGGGTTGCATTCCACCAAGAAATCTTAAAGACCTATGAATGATTGAGCTTCAATGACTTTTCAATTTATATCGTGTTTCTACGTGTCTTGTGATGTAAATCAACCCTAGGGAGTACAGAACATTGAGTTTCAATCATGAAATCACCTGGGGAGAGATTTAATAAAAGGTGTGTGTTTGTGAAATTTGAAACTTGAAAGAAGAAGACTATGAATAGGAACTCTTGAGCACGAGCCACATCACGAGCAATTAGGTCACCAAAAGACTTGTCATGTAGCCCGTGTTGAGTGGGAAAATAAGCTGCTGAGGTAGTGTACTTGATGAGTGACCTAACAATTTGTTGCTTCTGGTAACGTCTCGTTGGGACAAATCGTCAAGCACACTGGACCTATTTGAAAAATGTTCAGCCTGGGGTAACGAGTGACCTCACGAATCGTTCCCATATGCAACGGCTCGTTTAGTCACCCTTCAGGACCACTGGCACCAGTTAAAAATAATTTTTGTTTTATCTCATTTTGTGTACTAACATGGCTTCCACAGGCACAATGGCTCCATGAGGCACACGAAAGAAGGATCCAACAAAAAAGCAGGTACCTGAGCGTAGTCAACCAACATATAGAAGGCTGCGAGATGATCCATCCTCCTCTGAAGAGTCGAGTGGCTATGAAGAGGAATATGAGGTGTCGGAAGAACAACTAGTGCGGAGGACGACCAGGGCTAGGGCTCAACAAAATTCAAATCCGACAGCCCTGGTCGACACTCCCACTCTACTAGCAAGAGATCCGCCCAACCGCACAAATGAAAGCACTAGGGTTGCTGCTGCACTGGTTCCAAAGGCTCCCACAACTGGGCACAATACAGAAAGAGTTGATGAGTCGCATGCCCATCGAGGGGACTTGGACAATGAGATGACTGAGACATCGGGCACTTCGAATGAGCAACCGCGAAATGTAAGGAGATGGCATGTCCACGACATGCGGGCTATATCAATCGAGATATTGCTCCAAATGACAAAGGCAATCCGAAGTAGAGCATATATGAGGAGCCAAGGCTGATCACCACCGGTTTGAAAGACTTGCCAAAGCTACAGGCAGTATTTGAAAAATACAAGTTTGAGTGGTTGACAGAGCCTTCAGGCAGCTATAGCCTATGCCTAATTTGAAAGTTCTATGCAGAATATGCAGCCACCTTGTAGCGGTTGGCACTAGGAGGCCAGGATTGGATGATGCGACCTATAGTAAATCAAGTAATGGTGTGGGAGACCTCAGTGGACATATCTGAGGAAACGATTTTCAGGATGCTGTACGGGCCAGAATATTGAGCCCCGATGAACACGACAGAGTTTAATCACAGGGTATCCAAGTTGCGGAAAGTTAAAACAAAGAAGATGAATAGCATGGAGCGGATACAGTAGTACACTTGGGTTTCCTGCATTATTGCCACGAAAGGGCCATTAGTTGAATGGTTGCATGGTACTGAGTCTCAAATAAAGAAGGCCACTTTGAATTTCCAAGATAAATTTTGGTGGTTGCTGGTGAGGCACAGGCTAGTACCAACAAGCAATGACAATATTGTCTCACCCGACAGAGCTGCACTAGTAGCTAGTATCATAGAGGGATACACAATCAATTTCCCGCGGTTCATTGTCGAGGAGATTCGGGAGCGGGCTGTAAATGACAGAATGATGATTCCCTTCCCATGATTGATTGGTAGACTCTGTGAGGAGTCTCGAGTGCCAGAACTTCCATCAGTTGATAAGAGATTCATAATTCAGAAGATTACTAATATCGGGCTGATTAGAGATGATACAAATCCGGTATCAAGGATGAGGACTCAGGCATTTGCATCCGCTGGAGCGACCATAATAGCAGAGGCATTTGGCAGCGGATTGAAGATTGATGCAGCATCGTTTGCCGAGTTAGCGGCCGAGCCTACTGAGGGCAGAGAGATAGGTAGCCAGGCTGAGGCTACAGATGCAGCGGATGCCCCCACACCTTCCGATGTTCCAGATTCATCATCTACAGTAGCAGCAGCACCCGTATCATCAGTCGCACCTCCAAGATCTAGTACAGTCGGCCTAGTCACGGTCTCACAAAAGTTTTTGGTTGATATGGCTAGGCGGCTGGCTAAAACAGAGAAGTAGTAAGCACAGACGGCTCTACAGATTAATGTTTTGATGGAGCAGGTCATGCAGTGGGTGTCAAAGTAGTTGGAGACATTGTCCAGTTCGGTGCATGGGTGACAAGATGCTTTTGAGAGAAGGATGGAGGAGCGCCTTTCACAGTTACAGGCACCAGAGTTTTCTAGATGATATGCAGAGCTGGGAGCATTATGATCTGAGGTGCTGGACTTGGCCGCACGATTGACAGATGCGGTACCTCTACCGGTCCTCCCTGTGATCGATGATGAGTTTTTAGGACGAGCTACCACCGATTTTTGATTTCATCACGGAGGAGCCGGTGGAACATGCAACGGGGAAGAGGCCTCGTGAGGAGGAAAGTGATGATGTTGATACATCTCTGCTCCGTCAGCAAAAACAAAAGCGGAGTGAGATGGAGAGAGCGCTCCACGATTCAAGAGAGGAGGCTCAATTGAGAGCCGAGACTGAGGCAGCGAGAGCTCATGGTGAAGGAAGGAGCTCAGTTGGATCTGAGAATGCGCCGGTTCAAGCCGGCAATATTGGAGGTGATGTTGGAGGTGTATCTACACCCTCCACCGACCAGGTAGCTGACACCTAGGTCGCAAGATATGTTTCCTATTCCCTTAGTTTTTGTCTTGTATATATGTACATCGAGGACGATGCATGCTTTTTTTTGATAGGGGTGGGGAGGGATACATGTGCATTATATTTTGCTGAACATAACTTAAGGGTTTTTCTTGCTGGATAACTTTTTCCTCGGGTGTTCCATATGTAGTAGAACCGACATGTTTAGGAGTTTATTTTATGTTTTTGTTTTGTGTATCATTTGGAAGAAAGTTAGGAAAACTGAAAGCAGTCAAGAGCTAAAATTGTTGCTAAAATTGTTTGATATTTTGATTTAACGATTTGATACCCCTCCGAAATTTTTTGTATATGTGTATGTGAGAGTTGAAAATTATAACTTTTGTGAATCTTTGCATGACATTAGAACTGTGAATTTGTTTACCATTGTATGGTTGTACCTGAACTAGCAATTAGTAGAATTGATGATGTTGACCAGTGCTATGTGTGAAGGTGAGGTCTGATAGCTGAATTCGATTGTGTACGTCAATCTAGAACTTTCCTGGTCAATCGTACCGAGATAGAGGATAAGTAAATAGGAAAGGATCACAGGCCGTTTTTGATTTATGAGTCCACTTTATCCTAAAATACCTACCATAGTGAATAAAATCCCTTGATCCAAATATTTGAGCTTAAATTGACATTTCTTTTTGTTCACACCAATTCACCTGCGTGATTTCATTATGAATGAACTTGGTTTGGGCTTGGTCCCTCCTTGGACATTGTGAACTTCATCTTAGGGAAATCGCCTAAGTTGATGGTGGCTATGATAGGGGTGAGTAAGAAGAGTCGGGTGAAAGTAAAGTTGGGTGATGAAAAAGAAGGAATAAAAGAGCGGGTGCGATATGCATGATGAAAACAAAAAAAATTGTTGTTGTCAAAAATGCAAAAAGAGAAAAGAAAAATAATGTGAGACATCAATAAGTTTTTGTTGAATAAGAAGTAATCGCATCCGTAGCGTCTACAGCAGAAAAAAGGAAAAAGGGAGAAAATAGAAAACAAGGTGAAAAGTGGAGTAAAAAGAATAGTGCCAAGGAGGGTTGAGCTACTAAAATCCATATGTACCATACCCAAGCCCGAGCCTACGTTACAAGCCGAGAAAGTCCTATAATGATCCTAAGTACTTGTCTGAAAATCGAGGTATTGAAAGTAAAGGCAAGCCTATGGTATTGTATGCATACAATTTGAATTTCTTTGTGAGCGTGAGTGGATCTTACTTAGTCCCAAGAAAAATTTACTGAAATATTCATATACATATGTGTGAGTGTGGGACTTCTTTGAGTTGAGAGCACTTGGTCAATAGAATCATCTGCAAGTTGTCGGGGGCAGTGTTATGGATTTATGTGCATGGTTGCAGGTGATAGTATTTTTCCATGTTTTGATTCCTCTGTGTTATGGCTGGAAATTGTGCATATGCATAGTTTTTTGAGTTGATATGATGAGGGAGGGGTTAGAAAAATTGATTTTGATGACTGTTGTAAGTTTCCTAAAGTTATTCCGATTAAAGCGTTAAAGTAGATTGTTTTGTTTTGTTTTGTTTTGTTTTTTCCTGAGGACATGCAAATGTTCTATGTTGAGGGTGTTGATGTTCCGTGATTTTACAGCACTTTTGACGCTTAAAACCAAGAAATTGTGCACATTCCAGGTATGTTTATATGGGTATAAGGTATTTTGTGCCTAATGTGCAGGAAATTAGGTCGGAAGTGATTTTGGTCGAATTCATGAGAAAAACAACTTAAAGGTGATTGCTAGGCACTTAACAAGTCATTGGCAGGAGGCACGACCCGTCACTTAAGGCGTTGGAAAAAAGATGAAGTCTTGAAGAAGTGACATAGTGCACTTGACGAGTTGGAGGAATGACTCGTTACAAATGGTTACGAGTCATGAGATCAAACGTTAGCATTTGAAGTGAAAAATTTATATAAGTTTCCAGTGGAGTTAACGAATGACATAAAGAGTAGTCGCCTGAAGGAACAACTCGTTGGCAAGTTACTGGAGTTGTCCGTGAAGTGCCATGGAATTTCTGAGAAGTAGACCATGAGAGACCTAAAAACTCGTGCTAAGGCACGACGAATTGTTAGGTGACCCATTGCCAAGCCTGCTAAGCTGCTGAGGATGATTGATTTAAAGCAAGGGACGACTCGTTAAAAGGCCTAACAATTTGTCACATGGCCTGTTATCACTGGCCGACCTGGCTTATAGATTTATTTAGGAAAAGGATTTCTTTTTATTATAAATACCCAGTTTTACGTTTATCTTAGAAGATTGTGGAGGACATTTAGAAGTCGATTTTGAGGAGAATCCTGAACGATATTTCTGAGAAAGTTTTCATACGATTGTTCTTGATTTAATATACGAAAGCTACATAGGAATATTTATTCCATCTACTTGGTTTTTCTTCTACAATACTTTGTATGTTGCAATTATGATTTCTTCTATATTTTGTGATTGCAATAACACAAATATGAGTAGCTAAACCCATAAACTAGGTTTATGGGAACAAAGATGAATTAACACACATAGGTAAAAATACTTAATGATTCTTGAATGGATTTTTATGCATGTATTGTTTTGCATTTGTTTTAATTGATTCTTGACGATTGCAAATGTTAGGATTTGCCTCATTCTTACTTACCAGATCAAGGAGGGAAAGAATAGGAAAAAGGGATTAACAACGGAGATTTGAGGCTACCAACTCTCATCTAATAGCTTGAACTTGTCTGAGGAATAGCTAATCTGATATTAATGGTAAGGGTAAATTAAGGAACACCTTTATACAAACCAAGTTGCGTGGTGAAAATCACCTAGATAGGGGACCAACCATTTAGGTGAACTTAACTTACCAATATTGCATGTTAAACACCGGAAGAGATCACTAGTGTATAATCCTTGTGGTTATGAAATCTTGGGGAACACAATCCTAGTCTAGTCGTAAATTGAATTCAAACCCAATTTAATACAAGCATTCATTAATTTTACTTTTGTTATTAGTCCATATTTTTCCCCTTTCGGAAATAAGTCAATCAATAGTAGTAGTTATTCGTATTAACCTATGTTCTTATCATATTCCCTGTGGGATCGACTTCAACCTTTGATGGATTTTATATTTGATAATCGACCACTTATATCTCAATTGCGAGGTGTAATTTGGGTGACATCAATACGCCCCACGATAGGACCCAGTATACCTTGCTAGGGTATAAGGTGTGGCTATGAGATCACTAACTAATGCTCACCCGATATGGTCACTACTATGTTGTGATTTTTCTATCTTGATGTCTTTGCATTGTTAGACTTAGGGGCTACATTATCCTTCAAACTCCTTATGTTGTTTATAGTTTCGGTGTCAGTCCCAAAATCTTGCCAGAACTCTCTCAGTTTCTACTCATGTCGGTGAGTCACTTTTAGCTCGACAGATATACATAAATTGCCTATCAAAATTCTTCATAATGTTACCTCAGCCGACTTAGTGGAATTAAATATGACCGAATTTGATGTTATCTTTAATATGGATGGGTTGCATGCTTGTTATGCTTTGGTCAACTATAGAATCCGCACAATATACTTTTGTTTTTCGAGTGAACTAGTCCTAGAATGGAATGGTAGTTCAACTATGCATTTATGTTACTTTGTTTCCTATCTTAAGGCCATGAAGATGATCTCTAAAGGTTTCGTGTATCATCTAGTTCGGGTCAAGGATTATACGTCCGAGACCTCGACTCTTCAGTTAGTTTGTGTTGTATGTGAGTATTCTGAGATGTTCCCAAATGATCTACATGGAGTCCCTCCTGAGTGAGAGATTCACTTTTTTATCGATCTTCTCCCTGATATACAACACATATCCATTCCTCCTTATAGAATGGCTCCAACCGAATCAAAGGACTTGAAAGAGTAGTCGAAAGATCTCCTAGATAAGGGGTTCATCATGCCTAGTAAGTCCCCATGGGGTGTTCCATTTCTCTTTGTTTGGAAGAAGGATTTCTCTCTTAGGATGTGCATTGATTATCGATAATTGAATAAGGCCACAATCAAGAATAAGTATCCCTTCCCCAGGATTGATGATTTGCTTGACCAACATCAGAGTGCTAAGTGCTTTTTAAAGATAGATCTCATATCCAGCTTTGATCAACTCAGAGTTAAGTAGAGTGACATACCAAAGACCACTTTGAGGACTCAATATGGTCATTATGAGTTGGTGGTTATGTGTTTTGGACTAACGAATTCTCCTGTAGCTTTTATGGATTTGATGAATAGGGTGTTCAAGTAGTATTTGGATATGTTTGTTATTATTTTCATTAATGATATCCTTATATACTCTCAGAGTGAGGAAGAGTGTGCCGCTCATTTGAGGATTGTGTTGCAGACTCTCAAGAATCGTCAATTGTTTGCTAAATTTAGCAAGTGTGAGTTTTGGCTGAACTCATTAGCATTCTTGGGTCATGTGGTATCTTGCGAGGGTGACTAGGTAGATTCTAAAAAGATAGAGGCAATGAATAATTGGCCTAGACCTGTCAGTCCCACTAATATTAGGAGCATCTTAGGTTAGCTAGCTACTACAGGAGGTTTGTAGAGGGATTTTCATCCATTGCAGCACTGTTAAATAAGTTGACCTAGAAGAAGGTCAAATTTCAGCGGTTGGTTGCTTTTGAGAAGAGTTTTCAAGAGTTAAAGACTCGGCTCACTTTAGCCCCAGTATTGACAGTACTGAAAGGCAGAGATGGCTTCATGGTGTATTATGATGCCTCTAGGGTTCATCTTGGTCGTGTGTTTATGCAAACAATTAAGTCACTGTATATGCCTCTAGATAGTTTAAGACTCATGAAATGAATTACCCGACGCATAACCTAGAGTTGGCAGCGGTGGTGTTTGCCTTAAAGATTTGGAGGCACTATTTATATAGGTTGCATGTGGATGTGTTCATAGATCACAAGGCCCTACAGTATGTGTTTAATCGGATAGACCTGAATTTGCGGCAAAGGAAATTGCTATAGCTTCTCAAGGACTATGATATATGTATCCTTTATCATCCTGGAAAGGAAAATGTAGTGGTGGATGCTCTTAACAGGATGTCCATGGAGAGTTTGCCCTAGGTCGAGAATGGGAGGAAGTATTTGGTTAAGGACGTCCATAGGCTTAATCGTTTAGGAGTTCGCCTTACAGATTCATCAGATGGTGGTGTTATTTTTTAAAGTGGGTTAGAATCTTCATTGATGACAGAACTTAAAGCACGGCAAGACGAGGACCCTATCCTAGTAAAGTTGAAGGTAGCAGTTCGGAATCAGAAAGTGGAGGTTTTCTCCCAAGAGGGAGATGGTGTACTCCGATATTAGGGCTGATTGTGGGTTCTGGAGGTGGATGACTTGAGAGAGTAGGTGTTGAGCGAGGCTCATGGCTCTTGGTACAGTATTCATCCAAGTACTACCAAGTTGTACCATGACTTACGAGAAGTCTATTAGTGGAGTGGCATGAAGAAGGACATAGCAAAATTTATGGCTAAGGATCCCAATTACCAAAAAGTTAAGGTTAAGCATCAAAGACCTGTAGGTATGCTTCAGGAAATCCGTATTCCTAAATAAAAGTGGAAAGAGATCGACATGGACTTCATTACAGGGTTGTCTCGTATGCACCGATAGGGTGACTCTATATTGGTGGTTGCGGACAGGTTGACCAAATCAACTCACTTTATAAGATCAAAACTATAGATTCAGCCGAGGATTATGCTAGATTCTACATTTGGGAGTTAGTTTGGCTACATGGAGTTCCTTTATCCATTATCCTAGATACAGATCCTCAGTTCATCTCTCAATTTTGGAGATCATTTCAGAAGGTACTTGGTACTCAGGTGAAGCTTAGCACAACTTTTTACCCACAGACAGATGGACTGTCATGCCCCAAAACTAGGGGAGGGCGTGACTAGCTCCCAATACCGGGCTGACCGGGAAGACGACTATATAGCATCTGTAATTGTAACACCTAGGCCTTCAAGGCCACCTATCACAATTAACTGGAGTAAACATCTAAACCCATAAGGTCTCCACTATTGCAAATAAATAACTAAAATACCGATAATTCCATGACTATGCTAAATCAAGCCACAGAAAGACGACAAGGCCACAAATTGGAAAAAATACTATACATACTAAGTCCACAAATCCTCTAATGAGTAAATAGAACTGATGGTCGGAACAAGGCTCCGACCTACCCGTAACTATAAATTAAAACTCAAACTGAAATAAGTAAGCCCTAGCTCCCGAAAGAAAGGAGTATACAAAAAGATCCACTGATCCCACGAACTGCTACTGCAACTGACAATCCTGGCCTCTACCTACAGCTGCAGCACCAACGCGGGTCCCCAGGCGAAAGGAAGTTAGTACAAATGAAATGTACTGGTATGTAAGGCTGAAAACTGTAAAAATATAAGATAACAATGATAACTGAGCCAGAAATAAGGAATAGTAACAACTTGGAATCCTAGAAACTTAAACCTAATAATAAACTCAATACTAAAGTGCAAATGCAACAAAGTAATGCACAAGCAAAGTTATAACTGTAATGTCGGTGGCCAACTGACCATAAAATTCATGTAAAAATGCCTCCAGTCCGTGTACGACACAAGGACAAAATAAAAATATCTCCAATCGGTGTACCACACAAGGGTAAAATAAAAATATCTTCTACCGGTATACAACGCCAGGGTAAAATAAAAATATCTCCAGCCGATGTATCATACAGGGATAAAATAAAAATATCTCCAGTCGGTGTACCATATCGGGGTAAAATAAAAATATCTCCAGTCGGTGTACCATACCGAGGTAAAATAAAAACATCTCAATCATAATAGTGAATGGAGCCAATAAAGCTTATAGTGAGTCAATTTAACACATATAGCATTGAAATGACAAATGCTAAATCTATGGTCGTAATAGGTCTGTTTCATAATATATAAATGCAAATGAGCATATATACCATGTAAAATTAGCAAATATGTACATATATCATGTAAATATTTCAAATTATATACAAACATGTAAACTTAGTGACTCGACGGACCTTCAAGAGGTTTAGACAACATAAGAACTTTACTAGGCTTACAAGCAATGTCCCATAGATATTCTTACCAATTTAACGTATCGCTTGAGTAGAAGCACATAGGTTCTCATTTCTATACAATCCTTTGACATCTGGTAACTACATATATATACTGCCCATGGGGTGGTTCCTTTACATGTATCGACAACTATATACTGTAATATATTATCAAACTTATCAAGTCGATGAGCACATAAAGTTCTTAATTCATTTGTTTTATTTGTAGGAAAACATGGAAATTATAAACATGGTAATTATAACATGGAACTTGGAGTTTTGTCATAACGCTTAGCATATACATAGAGCTAACAGCTGAACTACAGACATACAACGTATGAGACTTGTTGTATAATGTATAAACTCATATTTAGTTAACTGAGTGACCCCCAAGATACTTCCTGGTATTCAAAGTTCTGAGCTTAACTAATCATTATCACAACATGTTCTTATACTTAGACATTAGGAACATTGGTACATGGGAGAATCTCTCCTCTAAATTTACGAAATTCAAATGATAAATCAACAAGAGCTAAATATATAGATGTATGAGTTGAATAGAACTAAAATAATTCAACTGTATGTTATAACATGAAAATCATATACATTAAGACTTCTTACTGGAAAGACTTATAAAGACTTGAGTTCTTAGGCTTGTACGCAACTTCAAATACTTAATTGAGAGATTAGTATGATTCTCGGAATATGATCTCTTAAAAGCTTCTTAGATTAGAATAACACACTTTAAGAATCTGAGATTGGGATTTTTTCATCTTGGGAACTCATAAGCAACACTCTAAATGCTGCCTTATAGGCAAAAAAAGACTTATAGCCGTAATTTAGATGAGGCTGGATTGACTTACACAACTTTGTAATTAATTGAGGAGCTTAAGAAAGCTGGGCATCACTATGCGTAGTTTAGAAGCTTTAGGATTAACCCCCTTAAGATTTGAAAGATAATTTCAACACTTAGAATGGATAACTTAACAAAATCGTTTGAAAACATAATGAAAAACTTCTCTTTAACTTGAGTTACTATCGCAAAAATATTTGATTCTAATCATTTCATAAGAAGTTAACACTTTACTGGCCTTTCATCAACTTAACACCTACTGAATGGAAGCAACTTTATTTATAACTCTTTTACTAAACGTCTTTAGAACAAGGTTAATCTTCCTAGCTATTTGCCTAACTTATTTACAATCTTAACCCATATCATCTAATTTAACAACCTTTAGCTCTACTTTCCTTATTCATCCTAACTTCTTTGACAGACATGATTCAGTCTACACTCAAGTCTTTACTCTCGTGTTCACTATTCCATCAATTCTTATACACACTTACCTCTTTACCTAATTGACAACTTTATCTTCTAAACCTCTCCTTGCTTATATTTTAACACCGTTCAAAGGTTCTAGAAAGAACTTATGGGAAGAGAGAATATTACTCACATATTACCTTAAAAGGAATAACGTTTACTCTTACCTTCCCTTTTTATAACATCACAAAAGGATTAACGACTTAGCCACACTTTCCTTGTGAACATCTATCGACTTAGCTTATTCATTACGCACGGCTTGCTTAGCTCTAAAGAGGGAAAACCTAAAATCAACTTTTTACCTTAAGCACTTTAAAACATAAACATATAGGAGGGAATAACCATATTAGGAAAGCATCATTTCCATAAGCTCATTTATCCTCAATCGGCTAGCGTTATCTTCTTAGCATAAGTTAGATCATATGTTGTTGTCGTAACATTTCTTACCAATTTCACTTAGTGACCAGATTTTGATAGAGTACCTGGGATCTGTGTTCCTCATTCAATATCCCATCCATCAAATCATCTACTTTCAGAACACAAAGACGACCCTGGTACCTGTAATACCCCGAAAACGCCTAAGAATAGACCTAGGAGTTGAACTTGAAAAGTGCAGAAAAATGAAAAAAATATCTCAGGACAGGTGACTCAACCGACTCATGGTGGATACAATGAGTCATTGTAAGCATTCGTGGCTTGGGGGTTCACGGAGGCAGTGGTGAAAATGGATGGTGTAACGACTTATTGCCAGGAACAATGAGTCATTGTTACTGGTCGTAGGAAGGGCTAAACTTAGGTTGATGGGGAACCAATGGGGCGTCCCATGATTCGTGGTTAGATGTGACGGCCTGTTGTGTCTATTTGTTACTTGTGCATTTAGAATTCCAGTGCATACAACAGATTGAGACCACGAGTCGTGGTGAGGCTCGTGGTAAGGGAAGTTTAGAATTTTCAAGGAGCTGACAATGGTCAATCCAACGACCCGTTGATTGATACAACGACTCGTTCTGTTGAGTCGTGGGAAGAACCTAAAGCATGAAGCGAAGCAGTGTACTCAACGACTCCGTACCACGAGTCGTGGTATCATACAATGACCCGTGGGATCGGTAGTTGGTCCGTCTAGACTAATTTTTCAGGAAAATTTTGTTAAGGGAATTTTCGACCTTTCTATGCTTTGAGCCCCTAAACTATGATGTTTTGCATATTTTCTGAGTGTGATAAGTTGGGTTAAGTCCCTAATTCCTACCCATTCCTATGCAAGAGTTTTTAGAGAGGTTTTAGGGAGATTCAAGGTCTTCTTCTCCAAAGTTTTCATCATTTTCTTTGTGGGCATTCAAGGGAGAGTAAAATCAGTCTACCAAGTATGTAGGGTTTTAAAATGGGTGGAATTCTTCCTCACCCATGCCTAATTTCGACTTAAATCATGAATCCTCCTATTCAAGTATATGCGGTGTTACTCAAATGCATGAAAATGTCATTTCTGTTTATAGGTATGATTTAATTGTGTTTTTATTATTGAATTATGAATGACGGGAAGGTTTTATCATTATTTTCTTTTAATCATGTTTATATCTTTTCAATCCAAATTGCCCATTTGATGAAAGTTCATGGAAGTTATGATTTATTATGAATACTATATAATTTGAGTTTATTGATGATGGAAAAGCATGATTTTCTATTTAACAATGCTTATGAGCATATTTTGAAAGAATTGAGTATGATGAAGTAATGGGCAATGCCCCCATGTTCCAGAATGATTTACGATTTATGAAACAAATTACATGATTTATCAGTTTATGATGTTGGCCGATGAAAAGGGCCTTTGATACTTGGCTAAGCATGTTTTAAAGGGGATAAATGATGATAAATGTTATATTATAGCCAATGAATTTTAATGCATGATGTTATTGATTTATGTATGAACCTTTATGCATATTTTTGGGAGCAATGTCTAGCACCGAGCAGCCCGGCATTCAAAGGACTACGCCGGTGTCTCATAACCACGTGATACCATGGGTTCTAATGTTATATATTGAATTGATACCGATACCCTCAGATTTGACACCACGCCTAATGCACGACACTCGCCTGGCAAGCCAGGGTCGGCTTTGCCCACTTGAGTGAGATAGTTGGGGTATCATCAAAGGCTCTACCATGATGGTGTCAGTTATGACGAGTCCTCCCATTGTTCGTCATGTTTTATGCATTTTTATATTTATTTTATTGGTTCAAGTTATGTTTTGATAATGTTTACTTACGATTATGAATATGAACGCTTTACGAATGATCTGAAAGCCTTGAGCCTTATGTTTTCTCAGATTTTATGATATATGCATGATGTCCTTCTCTTACATTTACTTATGAGTCTTATTTTACTTTTAAATGTCTATTTTACTTACCTTGCATACTCAGTAAATTCCACGTATTGACCGTATACTTTCTATGTTGTATTGTTGCATGATACAGGGTCTGGATCTCAGGCTCATCCTCATCTTAGTCCATCTCAGCTTACGTTCTTAGTTTATTGGTGAGTCCTCATGCTCCAAGGGATATTTGAAAAACTTTTATGTTATCTTACATTTCAGTATTATTCGGTTTAGTTGGGGATGCTGTCCCATCAACCCATCGTATGTAGTAGAGGCTTTCAGACTATGTGTAGTATTCAACTTATGTGTACGTCTAGTATTTTTTAATATTATGCTATGATTACATTTCAACTATGTTTTAATGATTATCATTCCACTTATTTGAATGAGATTAGTTGTACGCCTGAGCCATGGGTCGACTTGGGGTCCCTCGGTGTCCCTTGTCCCGTGTCTATGATCTGGGTGTACGTTCCGGTCATGACAAACATGGTATCAGAGCAATATTTCTGAAGTGTCCTAAGGTGTTTGAAAGCCCCATTAAGTAGAGTCGTTCTCATGGGTGTGAAATGCGCGACACTTATGACAAAGAGGTTACTAGACATTTAGGAAATATTCCCTTCTTTCATTATTCTACCTCGTGCCATGAGTTTAACTCTCTCCCTTCCTCTAACTCGTGTGATACGCGTATGCAGAAACATGTCTTCTCACAATAATAATGGAAGCCAGCCAGCACCACCAACTCCGATGGATTCCATGCAAGTTACTGATGCGGAGCTCGGAGCCGCTCTAAGAGTTTTGATGCGAGCTATGATCACCTAGCCGGTCCAGTGGGCTATCGCATCGGTGAACCCTATCGGGGAAGAAACAACTATTGCGACTCAAGGACTCATGAAGGAGAACCCACTAGAGGTTGGTAACTCCAGTGTGGAGGGGAGGTATAGAGGGGACAGGAGGGAGAACAAGAGGCCCAAGGCCGATGACCTTGAGGGATCCCAACAAGGGTCGAGTAGGGGAAGTCACTCTCAAATCCGTCAGAAGTCTCAAGCCCATGCTCGGGGATACAATCCCCGGGTGAGGCAGATTACCTACCCAACTTGAGGGCGTTGTGGGAAGAACCACAGAGGAGAATTCTTGGCAGGTTCAAATATTTTCTTTTATTGTGGCTAACTAGGTCATAAACACAAGGATTGTCTGCAGCCAAGCGGGATGGTCGGAAAGGCCATGCTCTGAATCCCTCTCCATCAATTCCAGCAAATCGCCCACCTCCACAGCACAGGGTGTCAAGAGCGAGTGCTGGTCGGCCTCAGATGTACATCTCAAGGTATGTTATAAGCTTTTCCATCGATCTTACCATGATCTTTAGTTCCGAGAGCCTACTGTAAAAGGTACGGGATTCCTGTATGCATCTTAGTATGAGATCCATTTCTTGGGAGGTAGAAAATGGCTAAGAGTACAAAATATTCAGTGATAGCTTTGGAGGTGAATGAGTAGTCCGGAGCTAGTGATAGTGCAACTTTAACAAAAGGTCCTAGAGCCTTAGAATGATAGCTCTAACCTAAGAGAGAGATAGTAAGTGAAGGGTCATGTCGGGTCTTAAGTTTTAGTGAAGAAGTTCTAGAGATGGTACTTAGGAATAGTCAACCCATTCTCTTTTAGATGTTTCTCTCGTATGTTGCTTGACGTTACTCTTAACTTATGCTTACATTCTAAAATGATGGGCAACCCCGTCAGTAAGCGATTCTAACATTTCTCCACGACTCTATAAATTCAGCTTCATGTCATGACTCTCGTTGCATATGGGAACTCATGTCCCTTAGTACGCTCATCCCTATAAACTCAGTCCTTAAGATCTGCCTTATCGGCTCATGAGAATCGTGTTATATCAGGTACATGCCCAGCTTGGATTCCTTCAATAATTTGTTCTCATTATTTACTTGCTCTAGGCTCTATGGATGTTCCCCACAATGTAAATGATACTTAAGACGTGTACGTCCAGGATAACTCCCTACTCCTACTATAGGTGCCAGGCATGTAGAAGTTTAGAAAGTGCAATGATTAGCCAAAACCTAGAAATGCAACAACCCACATAGTCATTTCGTGATTTTGACCCATTTCCCTAGTTTGAACCATTCTGTATCTGTATTTCGTTACTTATGACATACGAGAATGGATGACACGATTTCCAAGAACATCCAATGAAGATTGGATAAGAATCTTGGTTTTTGGGAGGTCTAAAGTTTAAGAGGTTCGACCAAAGTCAACATTTCAGGTTAACAAGCTTGAATTTGGGTTCTAAAAGTTTTATTAGTATCGGATGGTGATTTATGACTTAGTTGGGTAGTTGCGTGGGTCCCTAGGTGATTGGGGAGTAATTTGAACTTTTTGGTTAAGACGGGAGTTTTAACGAGGTTGAGTTTCACCATTTCCGACTTTCAATAAACCAACCTGAATCAATGGTTGATGATTCCAAAAGGTTGGGAATATGTTCTACGATTGAATTGCATATTTGGGTTGACTCTGGAGGATTCCTGATGAGCTTCAGGTGGATTTGAACATTCTATTTTAGCATGATTCTAAGAATAAGGTGCGGTGTCATGGTTTAGGATGGGTCGGAATTTTTCTCGATTACCAATGGCAAAGCTAGGTAAGATGAGGATCCTATCTTCATAAAGTCGAAGGTGGTCATTCAAATCAAAAGGTAGAGGTTGTTCAAAGGGGGAGATGGGGTACTTCTATAACAGGGTAGTTGGGATGATCATTGCCTCTTATTAAGTTGCCGACAATAACAGTTACCATACTAGCATTGGGGTGGCTCCTTTTGAGGCTCTTTACCGGTAGAGATGAAAATCTCCCATCAGATGGTTTGAGTTTGGTAAGGCAACAATGATAGGGCCAAATTCAGTTCATGAAGCCTCGGAGGAGGTTCAGATAATAAGGGAAGGATTGAATTAAACATTTCCTTAGTATCAAAAAGTCTTATGCGGATGCGAGGAGGAGGGATATTAAGTTGAGGTTAATGACTGGGTGTTTTTGAAGGTATTCTCCCATGAAGGGAGTGATGCAATTTGGAAAGAAAGGGAAACTCATTCCCGGATATGTTGGTCCCTACCAGGTTGTGAGAAGAGTTGGTAAGGTGGCATATGAGATGGACTTGCCATCGGAGTTATCTTCAGTTTATCCCGTCTTTCATGTGTCACTTTTGAAAAAGTGTTTGTGTGATCCAGCCTTGGTAGCCCCGGTAGACGGCATTAGGGTAAAAAACAGCCTCAGTAATGAAGAAAGTCCCCTAAAACCTTGGATCGTTAGGTTCGGAGGTTGAGGAGCAAAGAGGTAGCTTCAATTAAGGTTTTATGGAGAAATCAACATATTGAGGGAGCTACGTGGGAAGCCGAAGAAGATATGATGGCTAGATACCCACCTTAGTTCATTACCGTCTCAGTTCAGACTTGGCTATCAGTTTTTCCCTATGACTCTATTTAGTTTTCGTAATTCTGTCTATGTGCACAAGTTTGATTTATGTTATGATGAAAGTATGTGAGGCCTGAATTCGGTGCAGCTATGTGGATCTTTTTGGAGATAGTCATTCCGTTAATTTGCGGGATAAAATGATTAGTGTTGAATATGGTGAATTGTTTGTTTCTATTTGCTGCTTGTTTCCTACATTCAAGGAGGAATGTTTCCAAGGGGGAGATATTGTAATACCCCGGAAATAGACCCAAGAGTTGAATTTGAAAAGTCCAAAGAACTCACAAAAATATATCTAGACGGGTGACTCAATGACTCAATGTTGGATATCACAAGTCGTTGTAAGCAGTCGTGGTATGGGGTTTTAGGGAGGCAGTGGTGACAACGGATGATGTAACGACTCGTTGCGAGGAATAATGAGTCATTGTTACCGGTCATAGGAAGGGCTGAACTTAGGCTGATGGGGAACCAACGGGGCATCCCATGATTCATGGTTAGATGTGATGGCCCATTATTTCTAGTCGTCACTTGTGGGTTGAGAATTCCAGTGCATACAATGGATTGAGACCACAATTCATTGAAAGCCACCACGAGTCACGGGGAGGCTCGTGGTAAGGGAAGTTCAGAATTTTCAAGGAGCTGACAACAGCCGATCTAACGACCCATCGATTGATACAACGACTCGTCCTGTCGAGTCGTGGGAAGAACCTGAAGCATGAAGTGAAGCAGTGGACTCAACAACTTGGTAACACGAGTCGTGGAATCATGCAACGACCCGTGGGATCGGTCGTTGGTCCGTCCAGACCAATTTTTCAAGAAAATTTTAGTAAGGGCATTTCTGACCTTTCCATGTTTTGAGACCCTAAACTATGATGTTTTGCATATTTTCTGAGTATGATAAGATGGGTTAAGTCCCTAATGCCTACCCATTCCCATGCAAGAGTTTTTAGAGAGGTTTTAGGGAGATTCAAGGTCTTCTTCTCCAAGGTTTTCATCAATTTCTTTGTGGGCGTTCAAGATAGAGTAAAATCCTTCTATACCAGGTATCTAGGGTTTTAAAATGGGTGAAATTCTTCCTCACCCATGCCCAATTTCGATTTAAATGATGAATCCTCCTATTCAAGTTTATGGGGTTTTACTCAAATGCATGAAAATGTGATTTCTCTTTTATGGGTATGATTTAATGGAGTTTTAATTATTGAATTATGAATGATGGGTAGGTTTTATCATTATTTTTTTTAAATGATGTTTCAAGCTTTTAAATCCAAAAATTTCCCATTTGATTAAAGTTCTGCTACTATAATCACTAACAGGGTGCTGGTCTCCCCCAGAAAAGCATATTTCAGATGTGAGGGTGCAACTTTAAGCTCTAAAATTGGTGGTACCTCGACTAACAGTTTTGCTAGAGGGGTTTCTCTATTCTTTAAATCAAGGTCCAACTTCTTTAGCTTGAAATTGTAGGACCCTATCCCTCTAGGGCATTGACCATATCTGTATATCCCTAGACATGATCCCGATCATAATTCATTAGGATGGCTGCCATTGTCTCAACACTCATTTGTGCCACCAGAGGCACTAGCAGTCTCACATCCTTCATCCTGGTGCTTACAAGGGTTAGGGTTTCCTTGTTGTAACCTGAATAGAACAAAAACAAAAGAAAAACATAAATGAGTAAATAATGACTGAAAGTTAAATGCAAGCAATTAATCTAATCCTAAGTTGTATTCCTTGGCAATGGCACCACTTTTGATAACACTCAAATCACACTCTTGTAAAAGTATGATGCAGACGTTGTCAATAAAGAATCCAACTAGGTTGGGGTCAATCCTATAGGTAATATGGTCAAGATGTAGAATGACGCTAGTATTTATGCTTTTCATACAATTATCTCCTAATGGGGGGTTTCAATGAAAGAATTAAGTGAGAGTACGTAAATTGATGTTTTTGTCATGTTTATGCAAATAACAAGGGAAGTGTTCTCCGTGGATTCATAACTACTTTGGCTTTTACATTTGTGATCTATTCAAATACTTTTCTTGTAGAACCTATAACATAGGTTCATCCAAAGGACCGATTTGACCCTATTAGATGACTATACTCAATTACTGAATTAGGTCTCTTGAGTGTTTTCACTTTAACCGCTATCAACTATTCCAAATTAACTATTCTGCAACTGCAGCTCATGTCATACATTGAATCATAAAGTTTAAGACTTTGTTGTTCCTCTCTTTTCCTAATCTCTACCTCTCTATGTTCAAGCTAGTAGAGAATTCGGGCAAGTCCTAATGTTGGTATCGTTAAGAAGTGTGTCAGATGATGAAATGAACAATACAAGCATGCATATGAGTTTAGAATCACTTTTATGTTAACCCTAGTTAATTAATTCATCATGGTTCTCACAACCCTAGTTGTGGAGGTTTTAGCATCTCATGGTTGTAAGAGAAGAATTAGAATTCATAGAAAAAAACATAATTAAAAACTTACGATCTGATTGAAATAAAATCCACTTGATTAATAGCACAAATCAACAATGATCAATCCAAGAATAATGAATGAATCTCCAAGAATAACAAAAAACTCAAGAAGAATCTCCATAGTATGTTTTCTCTCTCAAAAGTGTCAAAGTATGACTAATCAGCCTCCTCTGACAAAAATAACCTAGAAAAGCATTTATACAAATAATGATAAACCTTTTGTATATTAATAGGAAAACTATAATAACAGTCACCGCCAGATCCTACAACTCGTACCATAAACCTATGAGTCGTAGCTTTCACTCCTACAATGCGCAGCAGCCCAGATTTTAGTTAAGTGTTGGGAGTTGGTATAACTCATACAATGCTCCTACGAGTTGTACATCTTTGTCATTGTCTGAACCTGTTATTTCTGGAATCCTCTAAATATTTTCACCAGTGTCTTGGTACGACTTGTACCTTGGTCTTATAACACATGGTTGGTTCTCGTACCATGGAATTTGTCATTCACATTACTTCTGAAGTTCACCACAGCTCCTTGGTATGGGTCGCAGGTAGTCATCATGAATCGTGGTTTCTGCCCGAATAAGAAAACTAGTCAAAGTGCATCCTTCTGTATTTTTCCATGGATGCTCTAGTGCGACTCGTACCAAGAGTCGTACTTTGGCTTGATCTTGTACAAGTCTTCTAGAATTTATCATGAGTCACAGTACGACTCGTACAATCAAGGTGAGGCTCATCCTGAGCCCTGCACTTAGCCCATTTTGTGAACACTTTTTCCCTTCTTTTGTAGATTTCATCTCGAACACCTAATTTCCCTAAAAACAAAGCAAAAGAGCATCATATCTGTATAAACAAACCCAAGATCATGCATATTTTCTATGTTTTAAGCATCGAAAGTGTTGTAAACCCACAACACATCAGCATGTTCAGTCTTCCAACCCGAGCCAATGTTTGCAGAAATCACCTTGAAGAGGTCCTTAAATGATGAGTTAAATGATGGACCATCCTTCCAGTAATGGACTGTTAATTGAAGGCCGAACTCAGGATGAGGCAGAAGGCAATTCTAAATGATGAAGCCAAAGACTTATGCTTTTTCCAAAAGAAGGTCCACCAATAAAAGGACAAAAAGTTGATTTTAAACGATGGAACAAAGGATGGTCTGTCCCTACACACCTAGCACCTCTGAGTTTAAATTATTTAAGGCTTTTTGCTAATAGTATAAATAGATTTTTCTTCTTTTTTTCAAAGAGCTTTCAAACATTTTTTTTTGTAAAGAGTAGAGTTGGATAAATTATTTTCCTTTTCATATTAGATCTTAGATTTAGCTTATAATTTTGAAGATTCAAGTTCATCAATTGAAGATCTCTTCTACAAATTTCAATTTCATTGGTGAGAATGTCTAGTTACGTACTTTCTCTTCTTCTTCTTTCTATGGGTAACTAAACTCGGATCTAGAGTTCTGAACCCTAATGATCTCAATTTGGTAAAATTTCGTATGGACTTAACAACATTTGATTTATTATTGCTTTATAGTGTGTGATTGGTGATAAAAGTCATCCATTCCTGCCTAATTACCATTATGAGGCTTGAAATAGCAAATTTAAGTTGGGTTAGCATCAATCAACATTAACTCAAGGTATAACCCTTGTTTAGTAGATTATCCAAGACATAAGTGGTAATTGCATAACATAAAAATATAAGTGTAAACAGGAATCAGCAACACTTAACTGTCTATATATAGTTGTCTGAAAAGCCTCTAAACATACGATGAACTGATCGAACAACACTCCCAACTAGCTCGGTAAGTCTAAAATTGAAAGACATAGGAAAAGAAACATAGACCATATTGTTATCCTCGCATAATGAGGACTCACTAGAACTAGTGGTGGTATTGGTCTAAGAAGGAGCAAGCTAATGTCGGGACTGAGACTGGTCACCTTACCTATACCATGAGACGATATAGCATAGAGTATGCACTCAGTACGTTGAATATACTAAGTATTTAGAAAAAGTAAAACATGCTAGTAAAATGATAGTCTGAAATCACGAGTATAAAATAAAATGGAACATGGGAGGAAGGGCGACAAGATAAAAACCCTATTCTTGAATTAATCATAATCATGAGATATTCATCATAAGATGAACCATAATGACCCAAGGTTTAGAAATAAAAATCATAGAGTGTACCACACTTGAAATCATAAGTGAAAACTCATAAACTAATCAATGCGTCAAATATGCTATAAAATATAGTATTATAAGACATGAACATGAGTAACTTAAAACATGAGGAAAATGGTAGGCTTTGTCATAACCGACACCATCATGATAGAGCTTACATGATGCCCCAACTATCTCGCTCATGTAGGCAGAGTCGTCCTAAGCCTTTCCAGGGCAAAGAACAATAAGGCATGATATCACTCGTGAGCCCTGTCGGGCTGGGCGAAACACTCTCTGGCTAGGCACCATACATGAATATATACCTACGGTGGCACGTAGTTATGAGGCTCGGGATTTTCGTGAACCCTAGCCTACTCAGTGCTAGACACTACTCACAAAAACATGCACATGGATCATAATCATTATCGATGAAAACATACTTGATCTTGCATGGACTAGTCTAAAATAATAAAATTATAATTTTACTTGAAATATGTGAACTAGCCATAAAAATAATGCCACAATTAGCCATGATATATAAACTTGATTTTTCATGAAATCTATACATACTTGAATAAGGCTTCATAACTCAAAATCATATAATCATAAGTTTAAGAATTCATAAACATTCATGCATACATTGATAATTCATCATAACTTGAAATCATAGGCATACAAGCTTGAAATTCATGAATCATGCATATTAGGGAAAAATCACCATAAACATAAAAGTATAAATCCATGAGACATTCTAGTAGAAATTGAGTAACCATAATCATAAATCATGAATTTCATCATAAGATACTTGAATTGTTAGGAGTCCATAACATATTTCATGAAATTTGGGTCTAACCCTAGAATTTCAATATTTCATGCTTGGAGACTTGAAATCATGAGATAGGGATGAAATTGGGGATGAGTGTGGAAGATTTCTCCCATTTATAACCCTGCATCCCTGGTCTTGATGAATACCTAACGTGAATTCAAGACCTAAGAGAGAATTGAATGAATTTGATGGAGAATCCTAACATTTTCTTGAGATGATTTAATCTTCCAATTGAGGTGTTTGGAGTAGAATGAGGGCTTTGTCACGATCCGAGTCCGCACCCTAGATGCAACACAGTACTTAGGATCACAAGTGACCCCAAGCAAACTTATGACATAACATAATTCAATAATGACTGAACTACTGTAAAAGAATATTGAGTGGAAGTTATTATTGAATAAATAACCAAATTATTTTATAAACAGAGAACATTTGATAAGATTGATATCGCCCAAGATCATGCAAGTGCACGTGGCCGTCAAGTAATATAGGACAGTGAAGTCTTGATTATCTATCCCTTAGACACTTGTTAGGTCAATCATTTTAAGGTTACTACTTTATTTTTTCTATTCTAATAAAATAGATATAATGGGGAATGATTTGCAGAATTAAACTACTAAAACTTTAAATATACAATGAACTAAAGAACCAAGATTGTAGAAAACTTTGTTTGTACTTCAAATGACGATGAAAATGTTGGGAATTGGTACTTTCGTTAAGGTTGAGTTTTCAAGACATGATTATACATGTGAGATGTACATAAAACACACATATTCTGGTAACTCATAAACTAAACTGAAATAACATCCCTGGACTTTATTAGAAATCATGAGTATAACAATAGCCTGATATTTATGAGAATACTGTAAAATTGATAAACTGACTTAGAATTATAAGCATATCTGAAGTCTGATAGACTGGACTTGACTGAGAACTATGACCTTACTAAACTTTGGGATTGTCTATCAACTAACATGTAACAACATGAGCTAGACGTGGAGTGTGATGTTTACTCCCCATCGATAGGGCCTACAACACCTTGCCAGGGTATAATAACATGCTGCGTGATCACAACTGTTAAAGTCATTCAGGTTAAATCCTATGGTGGCACGTAGTTCTGGGAGCCTAGGTATGTTGAACCCCAACCCACTTAGTGCTAAGTAATACTCCCAACAAAATACACATAAATAAATATAGGTATCTATAAGATACTAATAGCTCGAAACTGATGTCCTTAGACTAATTCAGGACTACTTATATGAAAGTGCCCTGAGAGTTTAAAGGACCTACATTTATTGATAATACTGATAATTCTAAGTATACTGAGGATATTGTTAATTCTACAAAGTATAATTACATAAACCGGAGAAATCACATGTATTCTGAAAGATCATCCCATTTTCGAAATTATGCTAGTTCACAAAGAAATTTTCTCGAAAAATGATGTTGACTTCATAATAATGGAAAGAAACCATACAAGCTTAAAGAAACACGCTGAATACAGTATAAAAATAGTAATAGGAACCTTAAATTACAGAGGAAAGGTAAGAGAATTCAACATTGAATAAAAACCCTAAATCATGATTTCTAGAAAAATCATAGGGCTAAGATTTGTAAAAATAATCGGGACACAAGGGTGGAAGTAAACCCTTGTTGAAGTAATATATACCTGTAGAAGAATCCCTGAGAAAAGCAACTGAAATTTTGAGCTTGAGAAGAAGCCCTAGCTCTTTCTTGGAAAAGACCATTTGAGTTCTTCAGGTGATACTCTGCGAGTTTAGCAAAGAACGGGGAGTGGGAGTCGACTAGTCCTCTAAATAACTCTCCAATACATCTCAAAACATTGTAGCTTAGAAAATAAAATAACGGGAAGTTACAAAAATTCCCTTGAGAAAAGGTTTGAAAATTGCCTGTACCAACTCAACGGGTCGTTAGTGGTGACCTGACACTTTAGGACCAGTCGTTGGTCTTGGGTATTTAAAATTTAGTTTCTATACTTGACCATTGGATGGGAATGACTCATTTGATGGAAAAATGGATCATTAGTTCCACTTATTATCACTAGAGGAAGTTTCGAACAGATTCTGGATCTCCCCCAATGAACGAACAGATCGACCCGTTATTTGCAACAATGGATCATTGTTTCCAACTGTTGTCACTAGGGGAAGTTGAGCATTTTCTAGAATTCTTCCAACTACTTTATTGGAAGAGTCATTACATCAAATAATGACTCTTCATCTGGATCGTTGTCACGACCCGAGAGTACACCCAGATCGTAGACACAGGACAAGGAACCCCGAGAGGCTTCAAGTCAACCCACGGCATAGTTCTCGCATACATTTAACATAAGAAATGTCAAACATCATGAACAAGTGGAAGAACTGACTAGAAACTGATATAAATCAAAATGACAACTTAATAACATTTAAGTACAACGTTGATCCTGTCTAACAAATTTGAAAGCCTTCTAATAAACTGATGAGTTGTTGGGACAAGCCCCCAGCTAATTCCAAAAGACTGAAAACTGAAGAAAAATAAAACAAGAATGCTACTCACATCCTCGGAGGATGAGGACTAACCACTGACAGCTGGGAGAATAGGGTAGCGTATCTAACCACACGGCGGAGCCAAGAGACCTGAATCTATATCATGAAATGATATAGCATGAGAGGCGTGCGGTCAGTACTTGGAATGTACTGAATATGCAGGAAGCGTAAGTAAACAAACTCATAATATTTGCAAGAGAGAAGTAATATAAAACATATTAGTAGCAACGTAATAGAAGTGAAGTACAATTATCTTACACGAGGTTAACAAATTCAATTAACATAACCACATTATAAATACATGCATTGTTGTAACAACCGCTGATGTGCGAAAAGTAATAATCGGGAATAATATAGAGTGTGATGCCGTGACTGATGTCAAGAGGGTCTCTAACGTCTAAGGGGGTGTCCCTAACGGTCGAAGAGAGCATCCTTGACTATCAAAGGGGAAATATTCTCAACTAGAGAGAATCCCTAACTATCATAGGGAGAGAGAAGGCTTTGATATAGGAGTCACTGACTAAAAGAAGGACCCCAACAACGCAGGAAAAATAAAATGCTCAACTGACTAGGGATGTGAGTCCCGACTGCTACATGAAGACATTCTCCACTATCGTCTAGGTAAGACATTCTCCACTAGCATCTAGGTAAGATATTCTCCATTATCGTCTAGGTAAGACATTCTTCCCTGGCGTCTAGGTAAGACATTCTCCACTATCGTCTATTAATGCTATCTCTCAAATAAGCACGGATTTACAACTCTACATGTTAATAACAAGCTCAATCATCGTGATTCACATCACTACAAAACCAACTTCCTCATTAGCTTTAACATCACATTATTGGCATGCTATAAATTTGTACTAGCATTATTCTATCATGGCATCTTGATTCCGTATTCACCTCATTCAATAGGTAATTTAAGATCTAACATGATTTATAGAACTTGACTCATAATCTATCAAGGATGCATAACTTCATGTAATTAGGTCACAACCCTTTTTACACACTTTTCACAATCTCTCCATTTATGAACTCTCTAGCCATGGGCGTTTTAGATTCTAGGAGTTTATAAAAACAATTTTAATAAGGAAAACAATATAGAATCCGCCCAAGCTTCATAGTTCAATAATGGAGATGCAGTCTATTCATACCCAATCGATTTAATCTGAAACATGGTGATGGCACATAGTTTACTTCAATTACTCAAGCCCACAACTCTTACTCAATTTAGCATGGTCATCTACGTCATAATCACATAATTAGGATTAATTAAGCAACATTGCCACACTTTCATCATGGTCAAGAATATCTACGATAATCAAGGAAGGCATAACCAATTCAGATTCATTTCTCAAGTTGACTTAGGAAGAACATGCTACACACATATATATTCAGCC
Organism: Datura wrightii; assembly: GCA_035772735.1. Classification (NCBI taxonomy): domain Eukaryota; kingdom Viridiplantae; phylum Streptophyta; class Magnoliopsida; order Solanales; family Solanaceae; genus Datura; species Datura wrightii. The sequence goes on from JASDFA010000016.1 coordinate 122,024,580, forward strand.
CATATTTCCACCATTTCATAATTTTCATACGTGAATACGCAAATTAATCGAACAATAAGAAACACTCATTCATTACTAAAGCCAATTTACGATCGGCATGTTACCCTCATTCATTCCCAATATATAATCCACATCCCAACAACCCATCACATCAAAATTTGAAACAAATTCCATAATTACAGTAAATATTAATATTTTAGAGAAGGATAAGGAAGAAATTATTCATTATTCAAAACCCTAGCTCATGATATTCTAAATAATTTAAGTCGGGTTCTTAATGAAAACATTTTGGGGAACAAGGATGAAAAGATATCCTTGTTGAAGTCCCACATACCTGGTAGACGAAAACCCCACTTGATTATCTTCCTTGAAGCTTGAAGAACATCTGAGGAATTTCCTAAAATCTTTGGAGAAGAGAGGAGGAAGAAGGAGATTGAGAAAATGAGGGTTTAGGCTTAGGAAAGCACTTAAAAACGTCCCCAAACATACCCAAAACGACATCACTTTAAATCTGGGAGTATGGGATTTTACAACCCTACCCCTGAGAAAATTTGAAAAATTTCCCAAACTAATGCCACGACTCACCCGACGAGTCGTTGTCCCAATCAACAACTCATTAGGTCCATTTGTCAGGTCTACTGGAATTTCTCAACCTTTAGGTCATGACCAGTATCATGACTCATCGCCACACACAATGATTCGTCCTGCCCTTTCGTTAAGTTCACTGGAAATTTCCTTAGAACCAAAGCTTCTCCCTCCTAATGACTGACTAGATGAGTCGTTGCCACTCCTAACGACTCGTCAGGTCATCTGTCGCCGCTGCCTCCTGATCTCCACCCTACAACTGCACATGATGACTCATGGTATCCCACCACTAGTCGTTATGTCTCCCGTCCTGAGATATTTTTGCAAATTTTTTTTGCACTTTTCCAATTATACTTTCCGCGTCTATTCTTAATCCCTTCTGGGGTATTACAATATCTCCTCCTTGGGAACATTCGTCTTCGAATGTTGGCTGAACATACTGAAAAGATAGAGACAAAATTGATACCCAGATATCAATCAATCATAGCTAACATCAACGTTGCATCTGACTCCGGACTAACCTCTCACACCAAACATGGAAATTCATATCTAACATGCACCCCAAAACTCAAGGATGGCAGGATAACATGATACCTACGTAATATTAAACAAACACTGGAAGAAAGTTTCATCCCCTTTTTATCTGGCACAGAACTGGCATGAACTAGACCTTCATTCTCAAATCGCCTTTCGATACTAAGACAAAATTCACAATATCTAATCCAACTGAGAGCAAGGAATTTATGAGCACGAGTTATCTTAACATCTAAAACTGAGCACATACGCGAGATAGCGTGGTTCTACTAAACTTAGTAAGCAAGTTCTATAGACTGAGTTCGAGCTGACCACACTGGAAAAATATAAATTAACACACATAACTGATTCATAACATGAAAATAAGCAATAAGGACATAATAGAGAAAAACTGGCTTTACTGACTAAAACAGTTACCTCTAACCTCGTAAATCTGCACATAGGTATAGACATAACTTAATTCTAACCTAGGTACAAGGAAAGTTATTTGAACTCAGTAGAGATCGACGTATTGCAACTGCTAAGTTTGAACTCCCTTTATGAACATTCTCAAGGTCTTACTTACTTCACATACTCACTATCTCCCCCGTAGCTTAAACTCATCATTCTAAGTCTCCCGAATCCTTTTTCAAGTCAGGCTAAGATACCAACCCTTAACTCCTTTTTCATTTCTAACCTTCACCACAAGCCCTATACTAAAACAATTTCAATCACACCCTAACAACCTTTTCCCACAATCACAACTAAACATCTCAATCAATAAAGAGGTTGGCATCACGTAAGGAATATCACAAGATCCACAACATACATGTGGCCACTACTGGTGCCTTGCCCTTATCCTAATGGGCTGCTCTGCATGAGAGCAGTTTTGACGTTGTCCACCACCTGGGTTGGAGGATTCCCCTTGCTGAAATGAGCGAGCTATCGGAGTTGCTGAAGAGGTGGACGAAAATATATCCTCTCCTCGCTTAGCCGCTGTGCAATCCCAGTGCTTATGGACCACCTTGCTGCACCAGAAACAAACATTTGAGCCGGACATACATATTCCCAAATGGTGCCTTCCACAGTTCATACACAATGTGTATGTAATCTCCCTCACTTTGGGTTGAGATGAAGCACTGACTTCCGAAGATACTGGCACTGATGATTTCTGCTGGTAGTGTGAGCGATATCCAGTACCCGACCTCTGCTGGGAGAAACCTAGATCTCTAACCCTAGCCCTCTTGGCCTCTTTCTCCTTTTCTTTCACCTGCTCCGCTTCCATTTGTTGAGAAAATATCACCAAGCGTGGGAAGTCTATGTCCCTGTGCAACATGGCAGTCCTGCATTCCTTGACAAAGGAGTCTAACACTACATTCACAAACCGGCTTACTCAGGCCCGCTAGTTAGCTACCATTTCCGGTGTATACTTAGATAATCGAGTTAACTCCTGCGCATACTCCTGAACCGTCATGTCATTTTATTTCAAATTAATAAACTCTGCCGCTTTTGCCTCCCTCAACTCCCGAGGGAAAAACCTATCCAAGAATGCAACCATAAATTCAACCCAACCTATGGGACCTGCTACAACTCCCCGACTGTCTCTTCACTGACAGTACCAGATATAAGCAACTCCTTTTAACTGGTAGAAGGCTAAGTCTGCACTAGTTCCCTTTCACTCCCATAATGCGAGTAATCTTTTGAATCTCCTCAAAAAATTCATATGGGTCCTCATCCACCTTTGACCCCAATTATTTGGGTGAGTTCATAGGGAGAAAATCCTTGATCCTTGCCTCCACCTCATTTCCATTTTGGGGGCATGAGCCACCGCTTGCTGGTTAATTTGAGCAGTTAGGGCCTGCGCCAACATTTGGAAGGCTGCCCGAAACTCAACATGTGTAACATGATCATCTATTGGGCCTTCCTGCGTTGGTGGCACCTGTTGAAGGCCGTTACCGTGTCCTCTTCCATTTTCTCATCGGGGCGGCATTATCTGCAAGCGCGTAAAGCATGAGTCAGGGGAAGAAATACTTATAGTTTCATACTCTGCGCACAATAAGAATCATGAAGAGACGGGAACATTCCTAAAATGTCTCATAGCCTCTCTGTCATAAGTGTGGCGCGCTTCACAACTATGAAGAAGACTCTACGTAGCGCGTCTTTCAGACACCCTAAGACACTTTAAACCTATTGCTCTGATACTAAGTTTGTCATGACCCGAGAGTACACCCAGATCATAGACACGGGACAAGGAACCCCGAGAATCTCCAAATCAACCCGTGGCATAGTCCTCAAATACACTTAACATAAGAAATGTTAAACATCATGAACGAGCGGAAGAACTAATTAGAAATTGATATAAATCAAAACGACAACTTAATAACATTTAAATACAACACTGATCCTGTCTAACAAATCTGAAAGCCTTCTAATAAACTGATGAGTTGCTGGGACAAGCCCCCAGCTAACTCCAAAAGACTGAAAACTGAAGCAAAATAAATCAATAATGCTACTAACGTCCTCGGAGGATGAGGACTCACCACTGACAGCTGAGAAAATGGGGTAGCGTATCTAACCACACGGTGAAGCCAGGAGACCTGAATCTATATCATGAAATGATATAGCATGAGAGGCGTGCGGTCAGTACTTGGAATGTACTGAGTATGCAGGAAGCATAAGTAAACTAACTCATAATATTTGCAAGAGAGAAGTAATATAAAACATTTTAATAGCAACGTAATAGAAGTGAACTACAACTATCTTACACGAGGTTCACGGATTCAATTAACATAACCACATTATAAAGACATGCATTACTGTAGCAACCACTGATGTGAAAAAAGTAATAATCGGGAATAATATAGGGTGTGATGCCATGAATGATATCAAGAGGTTCCTGACGTCTAAGGGGGAGTCCCTGATGGTCAAAGGGAGTGTTCTTGACTATCAAAGGGGAAACATTATCAACTAGATAGAATCCCTAACTGTTATAGGGAGAGAGAAGGCTCTGATATAGAGACTCATTGACTAAAAGATGGTCCCGAAAAACACATGGAAAACAAAATGTTCAACTGACTTGGAATGTGAGTCTCGACTGACTACATGAAGACATTCTCCACTATCGTCTAGGTAAGTCATTCTCCACTAGCATCTAGGTAAGACATTCCCCACTAGCATCTAGGTAAGACATTCTCCACTATCGTCTAGGTAAGACATTCTTCACTAGCGTCTAGGTAAGACATTGTCCAGTATGGTCTATTAATGTTATCTCTCAAATAAGCATGGATTCACAACTCGATATGTTAATAACAAGCTCATAATCATCCTGATGCACATCATTACAAAACCAACTTCGTTATTAGCTTTAACATCACATTATTGGCATGCTATAAATTCGTACTAGCATTATTCTGTCATGACATCTTGATTCCGTATTCATCTCATTCAATAGGTAATTTAAGATCCAACATGATTTATAGAACTCGACTCATAATCTATCAAGGATGCATAACTTCATGTAATAAGGTCACAACCCTTTTTACACACTTGTAACAATCACTCCATTTATGAACTCTCTAACAACGGGCGTTTTAGATTCTAGGATTTTATAAAAAACAATTTTAATAAGGAAAACAATATAGAATCCCCCCATGCTTCATAGTTCAACAATGTAGATGCAAGCTATTCATACCCAATTGATTTGATCTAAAACATGGTGATGGCACATAGTTTACTTCAATTACTCAAGCCCACAACTCTTACTCAATTTTGCATGGTCATCTACGTCCTAATCACATCATTAGGGTTAATTAAGCAACACTCCCACACATTCATCATGGTCAAGAATTTCTACGTTAATCAAGGAAGGAATAACCAATTCACATTCATTTCTCAAGTTGACTTAGGAAGAACATACTACACACATATATATTCAGCCCACATTTCCTCCATTTCATCATTCTCATATGTGAATATGCAAATTAATCGAACAATAAGAAACACCCATTGATTACTCAAGCCAATTTCCGATCGACATGTTACCCTCATGCATTCCCAACATATAATCCACATCCCAACAAACCATCACATCAACATTTGAAACAAATTGCTTAATTGCAGTAAATATTAACATTTTAGAAGGGGGTGAGGAAGAAATTATTCAATATTAAAAACCCTAACTCATGATATTCTAAATAATTTAAGTTGGGTTCTTATTGAAAACATTTTGGGGTACAAGGATGAAAAGATATCCTTTTTGAAGTCCCACATACCTGGTAGATGAAAACCCACTTGATTATCTTCCTTGAAGCTTGAAAAACACTTGGGAATTTCCTAAAATCTTTGGAGAAGAGAGGATGAAGAAGGATATTGAGAAAATGAGGGTTTAGGCTTAGGAAAACCCTTAAAAACATCCCCAAACATACCCAAAATGACATTACTTTAAATCTGGGAGCATGGGATTTCACCAACCTACCCCTCAGAAAATTTGAAAAATTTCCCAAACTGATGCCAGACTCACCATATGAGTCATTGTCCCACCCAATGACTCATTAGGTCCTTTCGTTATGTCTACTAGAATTTCTCAACCTTAAGGTTACGACCAACATCACGACTCGTCGCTACACCCAACGATTCTTCCTGTCCTTCCGTTAAGTTCACTGGAAATTTCCTTAGAACCAAAGCTTCTCCCTCCTAACGACTAACAAGACGAGTCGTTGCCACTCCTAATGACTCATCAGGTCATCCGTTGCCACTGCCTCTTGATCTCCACCCCACGGCTGCACACGACGACTCTTGGTATGCAAACATGAGTAGTTAAGTCTCCCGTCCTGAGATATTTTTTCCAGTTTTTTTCTGCACTTTTTCAATTATACTTTCCGTGTCTATTCTTAGTCCCTTCTAGGGTATTACACTCATGGTCTAGGAATAGGATTTTGACAGGTTTTTGGGTATTGCTAAAATGGGCAGAATAATGATCCATTACTTCTAGACATGAGTCATTGTATCACTCATTAGTCTAAGGAATGAAAACTATAGAGGCTGACATCGATTTAGATAACAGGTCATTGTTACTGATAACGAATCGTTGGTTGAGTCATTTGAGGAAATTTTTTTGGTTTCTTACTAGTTTTTTTATTACAAGTCTGGTGTTTGGTCTAAGGAACTTTTGGGGTGTTTCAATATCTTCCTCTTGGGAACATTCATCCTTGAATGAAAGTTAAGTAAGTTGAAAGACTTGGGAAAGAGATGAAATCCAAAATTGAAGACTATAAGCTTATTACTTAAGGAGTGATTGACTTTAAATTGAGATAGACTTACTAACTGAATTCATGCAAGTAGGGTGCATAATAAAAACATGAATAGAGTTGAATAGGATGGAACTAAATAGAGTACTAAGGAGGAATTTAGTACCTGATGCTAAAGTTGAGCTGGAAGGGAATAGGTGAGAGTATCTATCCTTCATATCTGCTTCGGCCTCCCATATAGCTCACTCAAGTAGATGGTTCCTCCATAAAACCTTTACTGAAGCGGCCTCCTTGTTTCTCAACTTATGAACCTAATGGTCTAGAATTTGAACTGGAACTTCTTTGTAAGAGAGACTATCCTTTACACCAACGCTCTCTAAAGGCAGCGCGTGAGGTCAGATCAATGATGCATTTCTTCAACAAGGACACATGGAAGACTAGGCACATCGATGCTAACTCCGCAGGCAAATCCGGCTCATAAGACACATTGCCAATGCGTCTTAGAATTTTTTAAGGATCGATATATCTAGGACTAAGCTTTCTTTTCCTCCCGAACCTCATCACATCTTTCATAAGTGAAATTTTCAGATATACCCAATCATCCACAACAAACTCCAGCTCCCTTCTCCTTATATCTACATACTATTTTTGTTGGCTTTGAGCTATTTTCAGCCATTTCCTTATGAGATGAACCTTTTTCATGGCCTCATGTACTAAATTAAGTCCTATTAAGGTAGCTTCACCAATCTCAAAACACCCTATAGGAGATCTACACCTTATATCATATAATGCCTCGAACAAGGCCATATGAATAGTGGAGTGGTAGCTGTTGTTGTATACAAACTTGATGAGAGGTAGGTGATCATCCTAACTGCCTTTGAAATTGATCACAAAATCCCTCGATATATCCTCCAAAGCCTGAATAGTCCGCTTAGCCTAGCCATCTGTCTATAGGTGGAAAGCAATGATGAACTTGACCTGAGTACCAAGTCCTTTCTGAAATGACTTCCCGAAATGTGAGGTGAACTGAGAACCCCTATCTGAAATGATGGACAAGGGAACTCCATGCAGTCATACTAACTCTCAGATGTATAGTCTATCATAATCCTTTGCTAAATCTATGGCCTTAATACTTACGAAATATGCTTAATTAGTCATCCGGTCTACAACCACCCAAATTGTGTCATGCTGTCGGTGCATATGAGGTAGACCTATAACGAAATCCATGTTCACTTCTTCCCACTTCTAAGTAGGATTGTTAATATCCTTAGTCTTCCCCTCAGGTCTCTAATGTTCAAACTTGACTTATTGACAATTTGGACACTTAGCCACAAATCTGCAATGTCCTTCTTCATTCCATTCAACCAATAGACTTCTTGTAGATCATGGTACATCTTGGAGGCACCTAGATAGATAGAGTACCTTATGTTGTGAGCTTCCATTAGTATCTGCTATCTCAAATTATCTACATTGGAACATACAACCTGCCATGGTAATAGAGCATAGCATCTCCCTTATTGGGAAATGCTTCCACCTCTTTCCTTAGCACTGCTTCCTTCAACTTGAGTAGAATGGGATTTTCATCCTGCTTTGACTTAACCTCCAATACCAGGGAGGATTTTGACCCACTCTAGACAACAACTCCACCTTCTATTTAATCAACCAACTGGACCCCTAACCAAGCCAGTCTATGAATATCCTTTTCCATCTCTTTATTTCCATCCATAACATGAGCAACATTTCCTATAGACAACCTGCTAAGGGCATGATCCACTACATTGGCCTAACCGGGGTGATACAAGATGCTCATGTCGTAGTCTTTTAAAAACTCCAACCACCTTTTCTGATGCATATTTAGGTCCTTTTCAGTGAACACATACTATAGGCTCTTGTGGTTAGTAAAAATGTCCACGTGAACCCCATAAAGGTAGTGCCTCCAAATCTTCAAGGCAAATACTATCACTGCCAGTTCAAGATTGTGAGTCAGATAGTTCTTCTCATTAATCTTGAGCTTTCTACAAGCATAAGCTATGAATTTTTCATGTTGCATCAAAACTTAACCAAGGCCAACTCTAAAGGCATCACAATGGATCACGAACCTGTCTGACCTTTTTGAAAGAGTCAAAACTAGCGCTATAGTGAGTCGAGTCTTCAACTCCTAAAAACTCTTCTCACCTATATCAGACCACTGAAATTTCACCTTATTTTGAGTTAGTCTAGTCAAAGGAGAAGCATTGGAGAACCCTTATATGAACTGTCTGTAGTAACCGACTAGGTTTAAGAAACTCTTGATGTTTGACAGAGAGGTGGATCTTTGCCAGTCCTTAACTACCACTATATTTTGAAGATCCACCTGAATACCCTCAGTGGAGACTACATGATCGAGGAATGCAAATGATTTTATCCTGAATTCACACTTGCTAAATTTAACAAACAACTGACGATCCCTAAGAGTCTGCAAAACTATTCTCAGGAGTAAACCAGAATATTGTCTATAAAGACAATAACAAACTTTTCCATGTACTGCTTGAATACCCTATTCATCAAATGCATAAAAGCTGCAGGAGCATTGGTTAGTCCAAAAGACATAATTATGAATTCGTAGTGACCATATCGAGTTTCAAAGGGTGTTTTCGGAATGCCACATTTTCTAACCCTAAGGGGGTGGTATCCTAATTTGCGGTCTACCTTGAAAAAATAGCTAGCTCCTTGGAGTTGGTCGAACAAGTCATCAATTTTAGGTAGATGATACTTATTCTTAATTATGACCTTGTTCAGTTGTGGTAGTCGATGCACATTTTGAGGGTACCATCTTTCTTTCGCACGAATAGGACTGGGACACCCCATGAGTGGATGCTGGATATGATGAAGCCCTTATTTAAAAGGTCTTTCAAATGTTCCTTTAACTATTTAAGCTCCACATGAGCCATTTTATAAGGAGGAATTGAGATAGGCTACATATCTGAGAGAAGGACTATGCCACAATCTACTTCTCGCTTGGGAGAAACTCCGAGTAGATCTTCGAGAAACATATAAGGGAACTCATTTGCAACTAGAACTGATTGAAGTGTCGGGATCTTGGAACTAGACTTCTTAACCCTAACTAGGTGATAGATGTACCCCTGGAGATCATTTTCCTAGCCTTAAGGTATGACATAAACCGACCCTTAGGCACTAAAGTAATACCTTTCCATTCTAGGACTGATTCTTTAGGAAAATGGAATCTAACGACTTTGGTTCTGAGTCAACTAAGGCATAGAAGGAATGTATCTAGTCCATTCCATGAATGAGGTCAAAATCAACCATATCTAACTCTACTAGATCAATTGAGGTGACTTTATATAACACTATGATCGGACAATCCCTGTATACCCAGCTAGCTCTAACAGGCTCACTAACCAGAGTAGAGACTGAAAACGGCTTTGAGAGAACTCTAGACTGATATCAAAATGGTCGCCAATGTAAGGAGTCATGAAAGAAAATGTGGTTCCTGGATCTAGTAAAGCATAATTATATATTTGAAAGAGACGTAAAAAACTAGTGACAACGTCGGGGAGTTTTTCAGTCCCTGACGGGAAGATAAGACATAGAAGCGGTTCTAGCACTGACTACTACCTATAATTGAGGTAGTACCCTGCTGAGCTGAGTGACCTTGGAAAGCTACTGATGTGGTGGACTGGGCCTTCCCCCGTCCTGTTGACAGGAAATCCCTCAACCTAGGACCGAGCTGGCCATAACCAAAACAACCTTCCTCACCCAAATGGCATTCACTCGGATAATTCTTACCGCACCTAGAACATAATGGAAAAGTGCGACTTCTAGACACATGGCTCTATGATTGGGAGCCTAATGCTCCACCCCTCTTATCTCTATGGGTCCTGGAAGAAGGAGCAGTGGTTGAAAAGGGTGTTAGAGGTCCCTATTACTGTTGTGGGAAACTACAACTGCCCGATCTCTACTGCTAGTACTTGAACTGACCTATCTGTGCTTGTTTACTTTTCTTCTCTAACTCCTTTTCTTTTCCACATCTATTTGCTGTGCATGAAAAATAAGCCTGGAGATGTCCATCTCGTTGATAAGCACAACAGTCCTACACTCCTTGAATACCACATCTGAGGCCTCATTCACGAATTTGAGCATGTGAGCCCTCGGCTCAGCAACCATTTCTGGAGCATACTTTGACAGTTAGGTGAACTTCAAGGCATACTCCTGCACTGTCATGTCTTTTTGCGACAAATTCATAAACTTAGCGGCCTTGACATCCCTCAACTTTTGGGGGAAGAATCTGCCTAGGAACGTAGTAACAAACTCATCCCACTCCACTGGACTTGCACCATTTTGCCTTCCCTCTTTCCACTGCTTATACTATATCTGCACCACCTCTTTTAATTAATAGGTAGCCAGATCTACCCTTTCGTCAGAGGTAACACCCCTGATTGGGATGATCTTCTCAAAATCATCAATGAACTCTGTGGGTCCTCGTCTACCTTAAACCCATGAAATGTAGGGGGAATTCATCCGAGAAAATCCCTAACCCTAGAAGTAGTTGTAGAACCATTAGCATTAATAGGTAAGACGACCTACTGGTTGGACTAGTTGGTCATTGCTTGAGTTAGCATTTGGATAGCAGCTTGGAACACCGCATGTGACACTTGATCGTCCTGAGGGGCTGTTAGAGTCAATGGAGCTGGTTGGTTAACATTATCGTTCCTCTTTCTATTTCCCCTTTTGGGAGGCATCTTCAATTAAAAATGGTAGAGCACAAGTTAGGAAGACATTTTGAAGATTAAAACTCTACGCAGAATCATGAAGAAAGGGGATTTTCCTAAAAATGCCTCATAACCTCATCCTCATAAGTTTGGTGCACTTCACACCTATGAAAAGGACTCAACTTGATGTGGCTTTCAGAAATATAAGGACACTCTAAGCCTGATGCTCTGATACCAAGTTTATCACAACCCGAGTCTGCACCCTAAATACAACATGGTACTTAGGATCACAAGTGACCCTAAGAAAACCAATGGCATAGCATAATTCTATAATGACTGAACTACTGTAAAAAGAATATTAAGTGGAAGCTATTATTAAACAAATAACCAAACTCTTTTATAAACAGAGAACATCTGATAAGATACTAGAATTTAGGTCTTTGAGATAAATAGAGATACCCCGAACCAGAAGAGTTATTTGATTATAGCACAATTTAGAGAAGAGGTACAAAGTCTTCATTTGTTGACTTTTGAGCTGGGGGGGGGGATGATAAGGTGAAGAACCATGTTGGGTCTTTGAGATACCAATTGTGAAAAAGTCCCAGAGTAGTAACTATGGGATGTCGATCCAATCTTATTCAAGTGTATTCTTTCCATTTTAGTCAACATGACCCCCTATTAATCTTGAATTTATTCATTCTATGACCACGTTTAAGGTCCAAGTACTCTATACATACCCATTACCATACTCAGATTCCTAGAATGAGAAGCAACCACTTCAGACGGCGATCCCAATCTTACTCTATGATTCCATAAATTCAAACTTTATGTCATGAGACTTGTTATATATATAAAATCATGTCCCAAAGTATGCTCAATTCTATAAACTCAATCCTCAAAATACACCATAGCGGCTAGTAAAATTATGCTAGGTCATGTATATTCTCGTATTAAATTTCATGAATGATTCGTGCTTAGGATTTCCTTACTCTAAATGTCCTATACATGTTCATCCATAATGGTAATGGTGGTTATAACTTGTACACTCAAAATAACCCTTTTATTCATGCCTCATGTGCCTAGTATGTGAAGTACTCATATCCATTGCACTTGATTCTTTAGGCCTCACCTTGACTGACAAAATTACACAAAGTGTAAGTTATGATTGAGATGTATCCCTCGTATTTCTAATGCTTATAATCTATTCATTTAGTGGTCCTCTTTTTTACTTGATAGATAGTAGTGAAAGAAGCTACATAAGGGAAGGATGGGAAAAAGTAGATACTTCTTTAATGATAATTATGGTGTACTAGTTCCATCTCAGAATATAGTGTGGATGAAATGAGAGGTAAGGGTTAGTCATGTGAGTAGTTAGATGAAATCTTTGGTGTTTCTCTTTGTAGAAGTTCATGAAGTTGTAGTTATTAGATATGGTCGAACGACAGGAAAATTCTTAGATAGTGTAAGCTACAAAGAAGCCATAAGAAGTTATAGTGAGGCTTGAATGTTATGATGATATACATGTGAATCATTTCATTGTGTGACTAGTGACTCCTCGATTATAGCTTAGGGTTGGGTGACTTTCATGATAAGAAGAATAAGTTGTATTTTTGGGGAATAACTCTAGATGCAAGATATTTAGTCGAGTTAGGATTGAATGTGGTGGAAGCCTACTGTTAGACTAAGACTTTGGTATCAATATGTAAATGATAGATATGGAATTTAGAGAAGTTAGTATAGTTAAGAAGGTGTCTCTAAGCTTAAAGGCTATCAGTCCTGTAGCTTAAGGAAAAGAAGTCATATTCTTACTCCACGCCTTAAGAAGCTAATAGGGGCCAAAACCATTTTCCCATGTAGTTCTTGAGGTTTATTTAACTTTCAATGTCAGGTAAGACTAGTGATAGTGTTCCTTGTCTACTAATAGTTATTTAGAGATTAAGTTAGTCTCGTCAAAGAAGGAACTCTACCAAAACATTTAGAAAGTTTAAGGGTTAGATCCTATCTATGTCCAGGACCTTCATTCGAGGACGAATGATCCCTAGGGGAAGATAATGTTAATTCCTTAGACTTGCGGGCTAAGTTTGAAGTTGTTCTAGGTATGTAGATAGACCAAACCCAAGGAATTTTTGATTGAAAATAGGCCTTAAGATTAATGCTTAAGTGTGAGAAGTGCATTGGGTACGAATTAAGGTTATAAGGAACCTCTAGCACAAAGTTGAGTTGAGAGCCTTCCTACAAATTGAGTTTTCCAATAAGGTCTTACAAGGGTTTGAAAGCCTTCCTACCAATTGAGTTTTCCAATAAGGTCTTACAAGGTTCAATTTCAAAAGACCACTCCTCCCATTATTTAAAGAGGTACATGTCCCACGACTTACCAAAATAATGGTTTTTGAGTATTTTTTTTTCCAATGCATCTAACAATTCGTCAATTGGAGTTCGGAGTAATAAGTTATGGGCATTTTACTAAAGCACTATCAAGCAGTGGATTCGTAGGCGTTTTAGTATGTGCACCGCACCTGACCCTTAACTTTAGATGAATCAAATTTATAAGATGGAATTTTGGGAGGCACTCCACATCCGGAACGAAATTTCAAATGAAAATGTTTGGCAGGTTGGGTACTATGTAGGCATGGCACGCCCAACCCCTTTCCCGACCTTACCTCTATATATATCTTATGTTTTATCTTAGAAATCATTCCAAAAATTACTCTTGCAGTAGCTACCCACCAAAACTCTATTTTCTCTCCAAGTTTTCATATGTTGAAGAAGATTAAGCCCTCCAAACATCTCCAACCACAAATTCCTCTAGGATAAGTCTTCTCCTTTATTCTTAACGTGAGTTAATGATTACTAACCCTAAACTATGGGTTCTAATGCAGTTCTTGATGCAAAACCCTAGGAATCATTGAGGGAACCAGTTCTTAAGGTCTTAGATTTAATTTTTTTTCAGATTCTTCATTGAAGATTGGAGCTTTTGATGTATATAAAGCTCTCAAAAGTGAGGAAAATTGTTCTTCCTCACCCCCTACCTCAGAGTTTCAGTTTTAGTAAGATCAAAGCTAGAGTTTTAGCCAAAAATATTTTGTTACGAATTCTTTATATCTTGAATTGATTTTTATTGCTTCAACTGCTACGATTGGCATAATTCATATCATTAATTGATGGTTCATCCTTGCTCTACCACATGGACCATTGTTAGCTAAAGTTATTTGAAAGTATTTTCATACTATTTACATGCATTATTTTCATGAGTAAAGATAGTTTAAAGTTTAAGAAAGCATCTTTAAAAAAAAGTTCATGTAAGAATATTTGGTTTCAAATACATGATTTCATAAAGAATGCAAAGTTTAGTTTTAGAGAATTATTTCAGAAAAGAGTTTTAGATTAATGATGTTGGGTATATTTATATGTCCAAGTGCTATTATATGCGTATATTCTAGCTTAGTTTGTGAACTAATTGATTATAATCTCATACGTTTTGAATAAATTGTGTGATAAACTAACATGTGTGATTATCTCTTTTTTTAGGTCAAAATTGCTAATGGTTGAAGATTTACTTAAAGATGCATGTTAACGGTTAAATAGTGGAACATTAGACAAGAAAAAATTAATATTTGGAGTCCAATTCGTGCCACACAAGAAGATTGGAGTGACCTGTAACACCCCAAAAGTCCCTAAGATCAAACCCCAGATTGGGAGTAAAAACTAGTAGAAAAATCTGCAATTTTCCACGAAGTGACTTGTGTGACAAGTCATGGTATGAACCAATGCCCCTTCATGTGAGTCGTGGTAAGAAAGCAGTCCATTCATGATCCAGTTGTAATGGCTGGTGGTACATGCTGTTGTATGGAGTGACTGATAATGCTCAAATCACACCCCTATAAAAATGTGACGTGTGGCGTTGTCAATAAAGAAGCCAACTAGGTTGGGGTCAATTCCAAAAGGAATATGTTCAAGATGTAGAATAACTCTAGTATTATACTTTTAGTACAGTTATTTATTAATGGGTGGGCTTTAAAGAAAGAATCAAATAAGAAAGTGGTAAATTGTTATTGTGATCAAGTTTATGCAATTAACTAGGGAAGCATTCCCTATGGATTCATAACAACTTCGGTTATTAAACTAGTGATCTATCCAAATACTTAGCCTGCAGAACTGATAAAAATATATTTATCCAAACAACTGATTCGGCCCTATAGGATGACTATACTCAATTACCTGATTAGGTCTCTTAAGTTAATTCACTTTAACCATTATCAATTATTCAAAATTAACTAACGTGCTACCGCAGCTCATGTTATTCAATGAACCTTAAAGTTTAAGGCTTTGTTGTTATTCTCTTTTCCTAATCTCTACTTCTCTAGGATCAAGCAAGTATGGAATTCGGGCAAGTCCTAACGTTGCACATCATTATGAAATAGTTATGATGAAGAGATGAACAGTACAAGCATGTGTATTGGTTTAGAATCACTTTATATTAACCCTAGTTAGTTAATTCATCATGGTTGCCACAATCGTAGTTGTGGAGACTTTAGCTATTCATGATTGCAACAAAAGAATTAGATTTCATGGAAGAAAACATAATTAACAACTTAGAACGATGATTGAATAAAAACTTAATTGATAATTGCACAATCAAAGTGTGATCAAGTCAAGAACAATGAAAGAAATCTCAAAGAAATTTGTGTATTTAATCTCCAAGCATTATTAGGGAAACCAAAAATAACGACTAAAATAATAATGAATCTATCCCCTAAAGAAAATAACCTAAAAAGTTTTTATACAACTAATTGAAAACCTTTCCTAAATTGATAGAGAATTGTTGCCTACCTAACCTATGAGTCGTAGAATGAAGCTATGTGTCATGGTATCTATCTGTAACATGCACTGCAGTCTTGATATTTAGTTATGTCATTGGTGAAGGTATTACTCTTAAAATGATGCTATGAGTCGTATGTTGCCTGTCGTGGTCTAATCTTGTAAAGTCTTGCTTCCTCTAGAGTTTGTCATGAGTCTATTGTATGGTTTGTACATTGTTGTTACGACTCATGGTCTCTATTCGTACTTTGGGACCTGCCAACTTGACATACTCACTGGAATTCATCACGGCTCGTTGGTACGAATCATATGATGCTGTCAAGTCTTGTGCATTCCATTGTACTAGTAACTCAAGCAAGTGCAAGCTTCTAACTCTTTCCACAACTCCTTAGTACGGCTCATATCATGGTTGTACGGCTCGTACCAAGAATCATACTTGGCCCCAACACTTGTGCACATCCTCTTGATTGCATCACCAACGCAAGGTACCAACGTCTACCTCGTACTGAGGACTGCACCTTGGCCCATTTTCTGCACTTTTTTCTCTTTTTTCCAGATTTCAACTCCAAAACATGATTTTCCTAAAGATAAAGTAAAAGTACCTCATATTTGTATAAACATACCTAAGACCAAGCATTTTTTCTATATTTTAAGCTTCAAAAGTGTTATAAACCCACAGCATATCAAGACCCTTAACTTAAACATTTGAATGACCTCAAGTAAACAAAACACAACTCTAGCACGATACTTAACTAGAAAGTAAAATAGAATACCTACAGCCAACCATATTAAAATTTGCACACATGAGAACTTTTCAAATACTGACCCTTTTCATTCAAAACCAAAGTACAAGCATACATGCAACTACAAATTATGACATGAAGGGATCTTGAGATTGCCTTCAACTATTAACAGACAATTAAGTTATCACTAATGTTGTTTACATAGAATGTTAGTGGAATGCAATGCAACCCATGTACCCTCACAACAAAAGAAGTCCCAAACATACTCAAAATGATATACATAAGACCGTGACTATCAAGCAATGCTTTCACTCTCCCAAAATAATTCCAAACACTGCACAAGTGATACAATAGGTTTGCCCTTATTTTCTCTACTCTGTTTCTTCAGATAGTTAAGCTAGGATTACTATAGGAATTTTATTGGCTTATAATGTAGGCTTTGAGTTGGGTCTGGTAGATATAGAAATAATAACTAACCCTCTTTGGCACTACACAACATTGGCTCCACTTTTTGACCTTTTCCCCTTTTCTTCATTTCCATTCCTCTTTCAACCAGTGGGTGTGGTACCTTTTTCACTTATTTGTTATTTCTTTCTTTTTGTTCAAGATTTATTCCTTTTCTTTTCTTTTTCTTTTTTTTTTCTTTTACCACACCCACTTTTTATTGACTCACTTTTTCTCCTTTTATATTTCTCCCACACAGTTTACCCACCCCTACAGTAGCTACCCTCAACTTAGGCATTTTTTCTAACTTGAGGTTCACAATGTCAAAGAAGGGATCGGGGCCAAGACAGGCTCATTACAAACAAGTGGAAAAGTGAATAAGCTAATCAAAGAAAGATGGTCAATGAAGGCTCAAACATTTGAATCAAGGGATACTTGTTCATTCGATAGGGTAATTTAGGCTAAAAATGAGCTATTTCAAAAATGGCCTATGATCCTTTTCTAACTAACTATCTTATAGCCTAAGCAAAGACCAACCGAGCAAGTTCTAGATCACCTACACAACATTGAACTAAGTAAGAACCTTACTTGCACGCAGTACATGTTCGCATCATCACACACTACTTATTTGGTTCATGCACAACCAAGCTATAGTTAATCGTGCTAAGCTATCAAATGCCATAGAAAGATCCACATTGGTCATGTTTTATAGTAAACAAACACAACTAATCACAAAATTCTTGAAAAAGGGTCATTCTCTTCAACAATTTCAAAACATCAAAAACATGTGCATTTATTGATTGTAAAGTACTTCTAATCTTCTTCTAGTTAAACCAAAAGAACATGCTAAACATGCCGGTTCTACTCGATATCATATTCGAGGGAAAAGAAACACTGCAACAAAAACCCTCAAATGAATCAAAAATAAAAATACAGGCACACTCCCCCTTTTGAAAAGCATGTTTTGTCCCCAAATCAAGAAAATGAAAACTAAGGAGGAACATACCTGTGGTGCTCTAAGCTCTCCTACCATCCTATGCAGACGGGTTATAAAGCACACTCCCCTCCACTGTAATCGTGGTGCCAGCGGTAGCCGGCGCACTCAATGGTGTAGTGTTAGGGGTTGTGGGCACCCCCTCAGTAGTCTTGGCCGCAACACAAACCTCTCAATCTATTTGGGCTGAATGTGGCTAACCCGAAGGGTACTTTCCACCCATAAGCTCTCTGAGTATAGCAGCTGATCTCCAAGCTCCTCTAGCTCTCTGCTGCAGCTTAGACATGTACTCGTCATGAGTCTGGAAGGCTTGCTGTTGCTTCCCACTCACTACTTCCTTTCTGTTATCTTTCTCTTCCTAGAGGTCTCCTCAACATCTACCTCCACGGCTCTCTTCTTCCCTTATTTCGACCGGCCAACTTAGGAGCCTAGAATGCCCCTAGGTCAAGCTCCTCCTCTATCTCATCCTTAAATAGAGACATAGTGGAGGCTGGAAATATGATCGGCTGCCTAGATGACAGTTCAACTACCTGTCTCCGTAGCGACCCAATCTTATCTCTCAAGCTCCCTACATTTGGATACTCAATTAGCTGTTCATTGAGCTGAAGCTCAAAGCTATCCAATGTGCTATGTATCCCTCTTGCAACCTCCTTAATCTCATCCTTGGCCCAAGGTTTGACTTGCTCGATTATCACATTGACCATTTTCTCAGTTAATGTCAGCCTTTTGGCCAGCTTCTATAGGAAATCATGGGCCACCAAAATGGATCATGAACGTACCTGCCCCAATGTAGCTAGTGGAGATATGAAGGAAGTGCTGGAGGCAACTTCTGTATGGTCAGCTTTAGTATTCAGTGTATCGCTTTACTCAACAGAGGTGGGGCATCCACCTGCTCGCCCCCAGCTAGCTATGGTGGTGGAACTGCT
This sequence comes from Datura wrightii, assembly GCA_035772735.1. Lineage (NCBI taxonomy): Eukaryota > Viridiplantae > Streptophyta > Magnoliopsida > Solanales > Solanaceae > Datura > Datura wrightii. The sequence goes on from JASDFA010000016.1 coordinate 122,043,558, forward strand.
GCTGGTAGTCTAACCCAGCTCACCAGGTTCATCTTACCTCTTATCAACCCGATGTCAGCAGTCTGATTACCTCCAACTCTATCATCAACCTCAGCTATCACCCTTACGCCAAACTCTATGAAAAGTATACATATGAGAATTAGAAATGGAATGAACATGCTCAATGGTAGAGCTCTATCCCAAATCTTCTCTGTTATCATCCTCAGGATGTTAATGGTATATATGGACATGATACATTCCACTAATGCTTCTTTGTGGGAGCTCAGGGTGTTATCATTCGCTGTCAGTGCCAACCTGTGGCGAACCAGTGTCCAATAAGCCTTCGGTATGAAGTGAAGCGAAGATTTAGTGACCTGTTGTCCATTTGTCATCAATTCAACTGCCTTCTTATCCTCTGCAATCACCCGAGCCACCCACCTCACCTGCCTGTATCTCTCCTCTTGACTAAGCTGCATAACCCTTTCCAAGGCATCAAACCGGTGGTCGAACTCTACTGTAGCATCTGGGGCCCAGTAAGCCGGCACATATAGCATTCAGATAACGGACCGCTTGGAGTTATCAACCTTGCACCCTTGGACCTTCACGCTATCTAGTCTGGATTGCTCCTTCACTTTCCTCCAAGTTGATAAATTTTTGTTGTGATCAAGTTTATGCAATTAACTAAATTAACTAGAGAAGTGTTCCACATGGATTCATAACAACTTCAGGTTATTAAACTAAAGATCTATCCCAATACTTATCCTGCAGAACTAATAATATATGTTTATCTAAACAATTAATTTGTCTCTATTGGATGACTATACTCAATCAATAGATTAGGTCTCTTGAGTGATTTCAATTTAACCGTTGTAAATTATTCCAAATTAACTATCATCCGACAGCAACTCATGCTATTCAATGAAACTAAATGTTCAAGGTTTTGTTGTTCTTCTCTTTTCATAATCTGTACTTCTCTAGGATCAAGCAAGTATGAGATTAGGGCAACTCCTAACGTTGCACAACATTAAGAAATATTTATGATGATAAGATAAACAATACAAGCATGTGTATTGGTTTAGAATCACTTTACGTTAACCCTAGTTAGTTAATTCACCATGGTTCCCACAACCCTAGTTGTGGAGGTTTTATCTATTCATGATTGCAAGAAAATAATTAGATTTCATGAAAGAAAACATAATTAATAACTTACAACGGTGATTGAAGAAAAACCCAATTAATAATCGCACAATCAATGTATGATCAAGTCAAGAACAATGAAAGAAATTTCAAAGCAATTCGTGTATTTGATCTCCAAGTATTGTTAGGGAAACTAAAAATCATGATTATAATAATAATGTATCACCTAAAGAAAATAACCTAAAAGTATTTATATAAATAATTGAAAACCTTTACTAAATGAACAAAGGAACTGTCGCAGACCTAACCTATGAGTTGTAGCATGAAGCTACAAGTCATGATATCTATCTGTAACATGCACTGTAGTCTTGAAAATTGTTTAAGTCCTAGGAGAAGGTACGACTCGTACAATGGTGCTACAAGTCATATGTTTCTTGTCGTGGTCTGATGTTATAAAGTCTAGTTTTCTTTGGAGTTTGTCACGAGTCATGGTATGGTTTGTAAATTGTTGTTATGACTCATGGTCTCTATTCGCACTTTGGGACCTGCAAACTTGACATACTCACTGGAATTCACAATGGCTTCTTGGTACGAGTCGTATGATGCTGTCACGCCTCGCGCATTCCAATTGTACCAGGAAATCAGGCAAGTGCAAGCTTCTAACTCTTTCCATGAATCCTTGGTATGGCTAGTACCGTGGTTGTACGACTCATACCAAGTGTCATACTTTGCCCCAACAATTGTGCACAACCTCTAGATTTCATCATGAACGCAAGGTACAACTCGTACTGAGGACTGTACTTGGCCCATTTTCTGCTATTTCTCTTCTTTTCCAGAAATTCTGAAACATTATTTCCCTAAAAACAAAGTAAAAGCACCTCATATACGTATAAACATACCTAAGACCAAGCATTTTTTCTAATTTTTAAGCATCAAATGTATTGTAAGCCTACAACACATTAATGACAAGTCGTTATGTCACTCATCCTGAACCAAGGAGCCATATGACTAGTAGTTAGAGGTAGTAACGACTCATCCAAATGAGCTATAGGATGGGAGATCAAAAAATATGCAATATTGATCCACTGACCACGAGTCACCTATTACTCGTGGTATCTTCAAATGGGTCATCCTCTCCATTCATTGGTTGAAAATCAAAAAGTGAAATTTCAGATCTAGAAGTAACAATTGGTCACAGTGAGCCGTGGAAACAACCTACGACCTATTGTGTGAACCGTGGTGACTGGACGAGCAATTTTTAATACAGATTGTCAGGGATATTTTTGTAACTTTTCACTCATTTAATTCCTAAACTATGTCATATTGGGATATTTTAGAGGGGAATAAAGGATAGTTAGTCAACTTTCTCTCTCACTCTCTCTTAGACTCTCAAAACAGACCATAGAAGTTTCAAGAATTCTCTCAAGCCAAGTTAGGCTTCCTCCTCAAAGAACTAAGAATTCAAGCTCTAGCAAGGGAATCTTCCCCTCCACGTATGTGGTACTTCAACAAGGAATTTCTTTGTAATACCCCAAAAGTCCCTAAGATCAGGCCCGAGGGTTCAAGTAGAGAAAATCAGAAAATGTTGCTCAAGTCACAGGACGAGTTGTCCAGTGATCCATGGGGAGACTTCACGAGTTTTTAAGTGACTCTGTAAGTGAGGAAGAATTGTCGAAGACACGTAGTCTGGGGGTGACAACAAAAGGAAGCCACGAGTTGTGATGTGACTCCATGACTCATGAAGTTGGTCGTGGCCAGGAGCAGTGTTAGAAACTTGAAACTTGGAAATAAATGTAATGGCTTGGACTAACAACTCGTGCAATACACCACGAGTCGTGAGGTCACTCGTGCTGACTAGTAGTGTCCAAAATTCCTGCGTTTTAGTAAGGGTATTTTTATAATTTCTAAGCTATTAGGTCCTAAACTACGTTGTTATAAGCTCACTTAGGAGGGTTTTAAGAGTTCTTAACCTATCTTAATCCTTGCCATTGCATGCATGCAAGATTAAAGAGTTCCATTGGAGATCAAGCTAGAGAAACCCCCTTAATTCTTCCCCGAATCTCTTAGGCATTCAAGGAATGTTGTAAAATCAAAGATCCCACATATGTAGATTTATGAATGGGAGTTTCTATTCACTCTCATGCCCAATTACCTTCTCAATTCATGAATTCAAGGTGTGTGATTCCATGGGGTTTCAACCCATTTAATGAAATTCTCTATGTATCTACCATGGGTCAATTCTATTCATGTTTCTAATAATGTTTTTAAGATTCATGGGACTGTTTTATAATGATTTTGATTATAAATTATGATTTCAATGTTTTAAGAATATGATGCCCAATAATGCAAGTTTCATGAAAAGTTGAGATTATGATTTATGTTTTCAAGCATGATGAGATGTCTATTATGAAAATATGATTATGAATTTCCCATGTATTTATCCATGATTTTTGACTATCAAGTCTATTTCAAAGCATAATAAAGTTTGGGTAGGCCCAAAATATCAAGTATGTTTCATGATTTACTTCAATTTCATGATATTAGCTTATCACATAATTTTTGGAGTCTAAACTCCCACTTTTCAACTTGTGGTATGTTTTGAGCCAACATTTGTCATATTCAATTTTTCGACTATGTATACATTGTTATGATTAGCTTCATCAAAAGGCGTTGGTTCAGCTTTCTTGAAATACAATAGAGAGCATATGCATATTTTTAGAAGTAGTGTCTAACACCGAGTAGGCAAGGGGTTTAGACAACCCGGGGCCTCAAAACTACATGCTAATATAGGTATGTTCAGATTCTTTAGACCTACCTTTTCAGCTTCCCCTACCCCTAAGGGGCCTTCATCTTGATATCGATATCATGGTTATGCCCTTAGCCTTAGCAAGGCTTTGGATGGCTCTACCGATTTTAGTGTAATAGTTGGGACCACGTAAGATCTATCGTGGTAATGTTGGTCATATGACGACTCTCTCATTGTTCCTCATGATTTCAATTATGCATGATCATCAATTATGCTAATATGTTTTCAGCAGGTTCGACCCAAATATTCAATTTTTACTTATGACTATCCATTTTCAGTTTAGGGTCATGAGATTCAGTTATGTTTAATCATGTTTTCAGTCAATAGCATGCAAGCCTTACTCTCAGAATCTTATGATGTTATGATTTATGATATACTTGTTTTTAGTTTTACTTATTTAGTTGTTTGACTTAACTTGCATTCTCAGTAAATTTTAAATAGTGATCGCATACTCTATGCTCTATCTTTTCATGATACAGGCTCAAACGTTCAGGCTTAATCCCTCTGTTAGCTAGTTCTCAGAGTTTAGCATATCCAGTCTTGGTGGTGAGTCCTCATCCATCGAGGACCTTCAGTTATCCTTGTTGTTATCATCTTTTAGTTTCAGTCTTTTAGTGAGGTAGTTGGAGTCTTGTCCCATCAGCTCATTAGTATGTAGAGGCTTATTAGATATAGTTATGTATTTAGCTTCAGATTCAGTGTTTGATATTCTGTGGTTCAGATGTACTAAATGTTCACACTTTCGCTATTATGTTCATGCCATGGGTCAACTTGGAACCATTTATGGTTCTAGGTTTCATGTCTAGATCTGGGCCTATGTTCGAGGCATGACAAAATTATTATCAGAGTAATAGGTTTTGAACTATCCTTGGGTGTCTGAAAGTCGCATTAAGTAGAGTATTTTTCATGTGTGTGAAGTGCACCATACTTATGAAGAAGAGGTTACAAAATGTTTTAGGAAATCTCCCTTATTTCATGATCTATGTCATGTGATGAAGTGTCTTTCTATCCTTCTATCTCGTGTTATATGCGTTTGCAGAATCATGCCTCCTTGCCAAGTTATCGAAAGAAGGAACAGCCATGGAAATGGCTATGAGAATAGCAATGCACATAGCTACCAGCAAGCCCCACTAGACCCCAAGGATCATGTGCTCGAGCACATTGCCCATGCTGAGTTTAGGGCAACCATCCAGATGTTGGCACAGACATTTACCGCCCAGGTCAACCAGCAAGCGGTGACTTATGTTCCCTAGAATGGGAACACGGCAGTGGCTAGGGTCAGGGATTTCCTCTGGATGAATCGCCTTGAGTTTCTTGGATCGAGAGTGGATAAGGATCCACATGAGTTTATTTATGAGATCTAGAACATCACCCAAGTTATGAGGGTGATGGGGGAGGAATGTGCAGACATAGCCTCTTATCAGTTGAAAGGGGTTTCCCATATTTAGTTCAAATAGTGGAAGGATGGCAAGGGAGTCAGAGCGGGTCCTACTTGTCGAGATGAGTTTATTAAAGCATTCTTGGACCAATTCTTTCCTCGAGAGATAAGGGAGATAAAGGAAGCAGGTTTTGTGAACCTAAGGCGGAACAACATGACAGTCCAAGAGTATGCTTTAGAGTTCACCCGCTTGTCAAAATATGTGCCGGAGATGGTGGCTGATCAGAGGGCTCGGGTGAGCCGGTTCGTGCATGGGATAGCCAACTATTTGGTCAAGGATTGCAGGACTGCTATGCTACATCAGGACATTGACTTCTCACAATTGGTCCTATACGCCCAACAGATTGAGGCGATATAGGTGAGTGAGAGAGAGAGAGAGAGAGCCAAGAGGGCCAAGACCGACAGTTTTGGGTTCTCACAACAGAGGCCTGGTGGTGGACATCATTAGAAGTCCCACTAGAGATCATCAGCCCTAGCATCATCAGTAGTGAGTGTGCCATCCAGATCTAGGTGCGACCAAAGGGGACGAGCATCAGGACCTCGAGGACAGGGAAGCAGGCCCATATAGCCCCGAATTCCATGTTGTGACAGGTGTGGTAGGAGCCACACTATTCAGTGCTTAGCGGGTAAAGGTGCTTGTTTCGGGTGTGGAAAGCCCAGACATATGCTTAGAGATTGTCCAGCAGCCAAATAGGACCATGGTAGAGGCCGAGACCCAGCCACTAGTTCAGCAACTCCACCAGCACGCTCAGCCTAGAAGGGTGCATTCAGTAGTGCAGGTGATGGTCAGTGTTAGAACAGGTTTTATGCCTTCGCATCTCGTCAGGAGTAGGAGGTCACTCCAGATGTAGTCACTGTTATATTATGAGTATTTCACCTTGATGTATATGCATTATTAAATCCAAGGGATACTTTATCTTTTGTCCTACCCAATGTTTCTAGTAGTTTCAGAGTCATTCTTAAAATCATATCACGATCCTTCTCAGTCTCTACTCTAGTCGGTGATTCAGTTATAGCATGACAGGTATACAGAAATTGTCCTGTCACAATCCTTCAGAAAGTCACCTCAGTAGATTTAGTAGAGCTAGCGATGATAGATTTTGATGTTATCTTTGGCATGGATTAGCTACATGCATGTTACACTTCAATGAATTATAGGACTTGTGCGATAGAGTTTCGATTTCTAAATGAGCCAGTCCTAGAGTGAAAGGGTAGTTCAGTAGTGTCTGTAGGTTATTTTATTTCCTACCTTAAGGCTAGGAAGATGATCTCTAAGGATAATGTGTACCATTTAGATCGGATTAAGGATGTTACTTTTGATACCCCGACTATCCAATAAGTCCCCATAGTATGTGAGTATCCAGAGGTGTTTCCAGATGATCTACTGGGAGTTCCTCCTGAGCGGGAGATCAACTTTGGTATTGACCTTCTTCTCGATACTCAGCCTATATCTATTCCTCCTTACAGAATGGCTCCATCTGAGCTAAAGGAAGTTGAAGGATCTCTTAGACAAATATTTCATTAGATCTAGCAAATTCCCATGGGGTGCACCAGTTCTATTGTCCAAAAGAAGGATGGTTCCCTTCATATGTGCATCCATTATCGGCAATTGAACAAGGTCACCATCAAGAAAAAATATCCCTTCCCAGAATGATGACTTGTTTGACCAACTTCAGGGTGCTAAGTGCTTCTCGAAGATAGACCTTTGGTCCAGTTATCATTAGCTCAGAGTTAGAGAGATTGAAATTCTAAAGACAACTTTCAGGACTCGTTATGGTCACTATGTCATTAGCTTTGTGTTAGAAAGAGTGACATTCCGAAGACAGCTTTAAGGACTCGATATGGTCACTATGAGTTTGTACTTATGTCTATTGGACTAACAAATGCTCCTGCAACTTTTATGAATTTGATGAACAGGGTGTTCAAGCCATATTTGAATATGTTTGTAATTATATTCATAAATGACATTCTCATATACTCTTGGAGCAAGGAGGAGCATGCCACTAATCTAAGGGTGGTGCTACAGAATCTTAACCATCGCCAGTTATATGCTAAATTCAGTAAGTGTGAGATTTATATGAATTCAGTAGCATTTTTGGGTCATGTGGTTTCAAGCGAGTGTGTGCAGGTGGACTATCAAAAGATAGAAGCTGTAAAGAATTGACCTAGACCAATTAGCCCTTTAGATATTAGGAGTTTCTTGGGTTTAGATGGCTACTATAGGAGGTTTGTTGAAGATTTTTCATCCATTATGGCATCATTGACTTGGTTGACTCATAAGAGAGTGAAATTTCAATGGTAAGATACATATGAGAAGATTTTTCAGGAGCTGAAGACTCGAGTCAACTCAGCGCCAATGTTGACCCTACCTGAGGGTACTAATGGATTTGTGGTATATTGTGATGCCTCAAGAATTGACCTAGGTTGTGTATTGATGCAGCACGGTAAGGTTATAGCCTAAGCTTCTAGGCAGCTTAAGGTCCATGAGAAGAACTATCCAACTCACGACCTCAAGTTAGCATCAGTAGTATTTGCCTTGATGATTTGGAGATATTATCTATACAGGGTCCATATAGATGTGCTTATGGGACATAAGAGCCTACAGTACGTGTTTATCGAAAAGGATATGAATCTACTATAAAGAAGTGGTTAGAGCTTCTTAAATATTATGACATGAGTGTCCTTTATCATCTGGGCAAGGCCAATGTAGTGACAGATGCTCTTAGCAGACTTTTTATGGAGAATGTTTATCATGTATATGAGGACAAGAAGAAAATGGTAAAGGATGTGCATCGACTCTCACGATTAGGAGTTTGCCTTGTTGATTCGACAGATTGTGGTATCTTCGTGCAGAACAATTCTGAATTCTCTATGGTGATGAAAGTCAAGGCTAGGCAAGATGAAGATCCTATTTTGGTAAAGCTGGAGGAAGCAGTTCAGAATCAGAAGGTTGTGGTCTTCTCCCAAGGGTGAGATGGTGTACTTCGATATCAGGGTCATTTGTGTGTTTTGGATGTTGATGATTTGAGAGATCGGATGTTGCATGAGGCTCATGGTTACCGATACTCTATACATCTAGGTGCAACCAACTTGAACTATGACCTACTAGTTGTTTATTGGTAGTGTGGCATGAAGAAGGACATAACGGAGTTTGTGGCTAAATGTCTGAATTGTCAACAACTGAAAGTTGAGCATCAAAGACCTGGGGATGTGCTACAAGACATCAGTATCCCTACTTAAAAATAGAAGGAAATCAATATGGAATTAATTATAGGATTTCCTCATACTCATCGACAGTATGACTCTATTTGGGTGGTTGTGGATGGATTGACCAAAGCAACCTATTTTTTACCAGTCAAAACTACCAATTCAGCGGAGGATTATGCCAAATTATACATTTTGGAGTTAGTTCGGTTGCATGGAGTGCCCTTTTCCATTATATTAGATAGAGATACTTAGTTTACCTCATAATTTTGGAGGTCATTTCAGAAGGGACTCGGGACTCGGGTCAAGCTTAGCATAGTTTTTCACCCGCAGACAGATTGTCAGGCTGAGCGGACCATTTAGACTCTCGCAGATATGTTGAGAGCATGTGTGATTGAGTTTAAAGGTAGTTGGGATGATCATTTACCACTCATCAAGTTTGCATATAACAATAGCTACCATTCAAGCATTCAAATGGCCCCATTTGAGGCTCTTTATGGGCGGAGATGTTGATTGCCTTTGTTGGTTTGAAGTACATGAAGTTTCATTGATAGGACCAGATTAAGTTCATGAGGCTATGAAGAAAGTAAAACTTATAAGGAAAATGTCAAAACAACTCGGAGTTATCAAAAGTCCTATTCTTATGTGAGGAGAAGAGAACATGAGTTTGAATTTGATGATTGGGGATTTCTGAAAGTGTCTCCCATGAAAGGAGTGATGAGATTCATAAAGAAGGGAAAATTTAGTCCCTGATATATTGGCCCGTACAGGATTGTGAGACGTATTGGCAAGGTAGCCTATGATTTGGATTTGCCCTCAAAATTGGCTTCAGTACATCCAGTTTTTAATATATAGCTCTTGAAGAAGTGTGTAGGTGACCCGACTTTGGTTGTTCCAGTGGAGAGCGTTGTTGTGAAGGATAGTCTTAGTTATGAGGAGATTCCGATTGGAATACTTGATCATCAGGTTCAAAAGTTGAGGAACAAAGAGGTAGCTTTATTAAAGGTCTTGTTGAGGAATCATCATGTTGAAGGAGCTACGAGGAAAATCGAGGTAGATATGATCGCTAAATACCCACATCATTTTCCTTCCAGCCCAGTTCAATTTTGAGGTATCAGTTTCCACCTTAGTGCTCTATTCAAATTTTTGTTTAGCTCTTGTGTACAAGTTTCTTTCATGTCAGTGTATGTATGCGTGATTCATGAATTAAGTTCAATAATGTATTTTAGTTCCAAATCAGTCACTCTGTTAGTTTCAGTTTCAGATGTTTAGTACTTGGGATAATAGTTCCCTTCCCTAGATTTTCAGAATGTTTATTCACATTCGAGGATGATTGTTCTCAATGGGGAGATATTGCAATATCCCAAAAGTGCCTAAGATCAGATCCGAGGATTCAAATGGAGGAAACAGGAAAATGTTGCTTAGGTCAAATGATGAGTCAGCGGGAGACTTCATGAGTCATTAAGTGACTCATGAAGTGAGGAGGAATTGGCGAAGACTCGTGGTCTGGGGGTGACAACGAAAGGCAGCCACGAGTCGTGATGTGACTCCACGACTCGTGAAGTTGGTCATGTCCAGGAGCTGTGTTAGAGACTTGAAATTTGGCAGTAGACGTAATGGCTCAGACTAACGACTCATCCAATACACCATGAGTCGTGAGGTCACTCGTGGTGACTGGCAGTGTCCAAAATTCCTGTGTTTTAGTGAGGATATTTTCGTAACTTCTAATATTTTAGGTCCTAAACTATGACATTTTAAGCCCAGTTAGGAGGGTTTTAAGTGTGCTTAACCTATCCTAAGCCTTCCTATTCCATCCAGACAATATTAAAGAATTCCATTGGAGATCAAACTATAGAATTCCCCTTAGTTCTTCCCCAAATCTCCTAGGCACTCAAGGAAGGTTGTGAAATCAAAGCACCCACATATGTAGCGTTATGAATGGGATTTTCTCTTCACTTTCATGCCTAAATCCCTTCTTAATTCATGAATTCAAGGTGTGTGATTCCATAGGGTTTGAACCCAACTGATGAAATTCTATATGTATATACCATGGGTCAATTCTATTCATGTTTCTAATGATATATTAAGATTCATGGGCATGTTTTATATTGATTTTGATTATAAATTATGATTTCAAAGTTTTAAGAATATGATGCTTAATTATGCAATTTTTATGAAAAGATGATATTATGATCTATGTTTGCAAGCATGATGAGATGTCTATTATGAAAATATGATTATGAATTCCCATGTATCTGTCCATGATTTTTGACTATCAAGTCTATTTAAAAGAATGTTAAAGTTTGGGCAAACCCATATGATCAAATATGTTTAAAGATTTACTTCAATTTCATGACATTAGCCTACAAATGGTTTTCAAAGTCTAAACTCTCAATAGCTTCTGGTGTGTTTTGAGCCAAGGCTCCTCATGTTCATTTTTAAGACTATGTATACATTATTATGATCAACTTCGCCGAAAGGTGATGATTTAGCTTCATTGAAAAATTATGGAGAGCATATGCATATTTTTGGGAGTAGTGTCTAGCACCGAGTAGACTAGGGGTTCAGACAACCCTGGGCCTTAGAACTACGTGTCAATGTAGGTATATTCAGATTCTTTTAGGACCTTCTTTGTGAGATTACTCTTCCTTCAAGGGGCCTTCAACTTGATATCGATATCATGGTAGCGCCCTTAGCCCTGGCAAGGTTTGAATGGCTCTACCCACTTGAGTGTAATAGTCGGGACCATGTAAGCTCTATCGTGGTAATATCGGTTATATGATGAGTCTCTCATTGTTCCTCATGATTTCAGTTAAGCATGGTCACAGTTATGATATTATATTTTCAGCATGTTTGACCCAAATGTTCAATTTTTACTTATGATTATCAGTTGTCAACTTTGGGTCATTCGATTCAGTTATGAAATTCATTTATGTTTAATCATGTTTTGAGTCAATAACATGCAATCCTTACTCTCACAATCTTATGATGTAATGATTTATGATATGAGTGTTTTCAGTTATACTTATTCTGCTATTTTACTTATCTTACATACTCAGTATATTCCAAGTACTGACCACATATTTCATGTTGTATCGTTTCATGATACAGACTCGGACATTCAGGCTCAGTCCCACCGTTAGCCAGTTCTCAGAATTTAGCATATTAATCTTGGTGGTGAGTCCTCATCCATCGAGGACCTTCAGTTATCCTTGTTGTTATTGTGTTTCAGTTTTAGTCTTTTAGAGAGTCCTCGGTGCTTTTGGGGTACGGGTAAAAACCGACACGCAAGTGCACGTGGTCAAACAAGTAATAAAGTGGCTAAGTAGCCAAGTATCGATCCAAGGAGGCTCAAGATATGTAAAATTGCCTAATTTACTATATTTCTATTTAACTTCTAATTATGCTAACAACAACGTACCCAAGAGTAATTGAATTTTTGTTTCTAAACTATATACTACAATTAATACAAACTATTTACTTTTGAATTCAGACAATGGATATGAACATGCCAAGGTTAAGAACAAGTAATGAACTTGATAATCATGATAATTTTGGTTAATTCTCTTCTTCATGTTGCTAGCCAAGAACATTTGCCTAGAAATTAAAACTCTCGTATTTAATTTCACTTTAGAATCATAAACCATCCGTCTACATTTCTGTGATCAAATGCAATTTATGACCTAGCACTACAATTCCGGTTCCTAATTTGACTAATACGGCTTCCAAGTATATTTCTATCAGGAAAGCACATCAAAACCCAATTTTCCCAAATCAAGTTAAGAACAATACCCTATTAATTCACAACTTTCCAATTTCTTGCTCTCTCGAGTGAAATTGGACTTTTTAGATATACATTAATGTTGGCCAATCACTAATGCAGTAAAGAACAAGAATTAATAGAACAACATTAAAGAAGAAGAATAAACCATATCAATGAAAATCAGAATTCATTACACATGTTCAAAACCTCAGCAAGAAAGAGAATTAGCCACTCATTCTTGGATTGATCATCCTAAAATGAGTGTAAATCATACGTACAATTGATAGAAAGAAGAAAGGAAGAGAAGAAATCCCTTAGCTTTTCCAATCTTCAACTGCTACTAACCCACGTTCCTGCTCTCCACTTCTGAACTCAGTCTAAAAACTGAAAAAACTACTTAAAATAAACCTAAGTGTGCTATTTATACTAGTGGGAAATTTTTCCCGGAATAACAAGCAACGTGTCACGGAGGCCAACGCGGAGCAATGCCTCTGTGACACGGCGTGGACGCGGACCCTCACTGGAATTTCTAGGGTCCAGTAATTTAACCTCAACGTTGCACGGAGGCCATCGCGAAGGCCTATCTCCGTGCCACGGAGCTGACGCGCATGCACACTGGAAATTGCAAATTTAATTCCTGCTCAGGCAGTGTGCTACCGCGATGGTAGCGTGGCACGGAGCCATCGCGGAGCCCCTATAAATCCTGCATTCCCGGGTCTTTTCCACGCTCGCATCCAAGTCCAACTCCGACATAGTTCCAACATGCATTTTAGCTCCCAAAAATCACATTTTCCTGCAAAACAAATGCTAATCATGTTGGTTAGTATAAATTCGCATTTTATTACCAATTACATGATATTATATACACATTGCACAACAAACAAGGTAAAAATGATACGTTTGAGTATCACTTGGGCATATAAATCTGCCCAAGATCACTTACCCCACACTTAAATCCTTGTTCGTCCTCGAACAACACATACACAACTCATGCAAATTACATCCCAACTTTCGTCACTATGGTGCAACAATTTACGCTACGGTCATACCGATTATTCAATTTTTGCAAATCATCAAGAAAACATGCTTGGTCGTACAAGACAATGACCTTAATACATCAAGGCTTCCTAGACTTTTAAGAATTGATTCTTGATATCGGCAAACTCATGCAAATCAACTAATCAAGAAATCCGACACGAAAATCAATCTTTCATCAAGCATGTGCCCTCACAACTCGAGAGAAACTTCCCCTTTATGTTCATGCAACACACAAACATGCAAGTAGGGGCATATAAAAATTAATTTCACTCTCTCTCCCAAAAGAATTCACATGCATCATGTCATGACCCATAGGCTTGCCCTTAGTGTATTACTCCACTAATATAAAGAAATGCAATGTAGGATCAAATAGGACTTTTAATTGGTTGTAACGGGGCTATGGATCTAGTATGCATATATTGGATTAGCCAATAATAATCGCTAGCATCCTTAGCGCCTTTTCAACTCATTCCCATCGACTCATGGACATTGTTCCTCTCTTTTCTCTTTTTCTCCATTCATGCTGGTTTACTTTCATATAGCCCATTTCATCAACCACACTTGACACAAAACAGAGGGTTTTCATGTACCCTCAATATCAATTAATTACAACAAGTGCCTCTTCAACGTCATCTTTTCTTTCCTCACTTTGCTTTTCTTTTTCTTTTCACTCTTTTCACTCTTTAACACTTTGGGAAACATTTTCTGTTCTTTGTAAGCGCTTAAGAGCTTCTTAAAGACTTTAAGGCTAATGAAAAGAAGTAATAAAGCTTAGTTCATACAATTTTGGACAAAAGAAAGAAATCGGCTAAAGGCTCAACGGGCTGACTAGGGTATACAACATATAAAAAGGTAGAATTTGACAAGAAAAAAATATGGAAACTATCGGTTAAAACAAAGAAATGCCTACATCCTTTCCAACACTACACCTCCTTCATTTCGCTTCGTATACACACCAGGCAAGTTCTAGACAATTCACAATGACATGGAATAGCAAATCCTCACTTCACACTTCATGCACATGCTCGAATCAAGATGCATTCACAGACTCTTTAATTAGTCAATTACATGAATTCAAGATTAAGCCTCAACCATAATGAACCGAATTCTATAGCCTAGGTAACTCAACATATTTACAGAATTTCATGCTTTCAAATGAATCATTTTCACAATTTGAACATCAATTCCAACACGCAACAAAATTTTAGCAACCATAAGCAACTACAGTTCATTGATGCAATCCACCAAAGAAAACTAAAAAAAAACAACTAAAAATCCTACTCCTACCGACTACATTTCCCTTAAGACGGTCGTCATCCATCAATCATAGGGAACGGTCACTAACTATGACATCGGTTCAATGGGACTATTCTCGGTAAAAGAACCGAAAACAAACTCTGAGAAACCCAAAAAAATAAAAATCGAAAAAATTTTTGCAACACATCGATCATTTCGATAGAAAGAAAATATTTACAAGTGCAATATATTTTCGCAAAAATTTAGAAAAATATCGATCATGTCGATAGAGAAAAAAATTATGTACAAAATTTACAAAATATTTACCATTGCAACCATAACTTTCAAAACACCCATCATTAGCCACAAAACAAATATATACGTACATCACAAAACAGTTCACAACAGGGAAGGCACAACATACATAAACAGCAAGGAAAAACTATACAGCAATTTAGAGCCTTGACCTAGCACCTAACTAGTCCCCACCCCACACTTAAATCGAACACTGTCCCCAGTGTTCACAAAAATACAAAGCACAAAATTTGGGTGGTGGAACTCCCTGCTTAGTCAAAATATTCGACTTCTTCATCCGGTGCTGCGGCCTCGTCGCCCATATCTGAATCAGCTCCATCGTCGTCATCGGACTTGACATCAGAGTCCTCACGACGTGTCTCCTCATTAGTAGGGACATCATCGTCTGTCAGCTCCACAAAGGCTGGCCCCACCTTACATAAGGCTCTGGCGTTCTCGCCAAAGGGGTAGTCCAGCTCCAGCTGCCATAACTCCTCCTCGGTGGCTGGTCTCCCACCTATCCGTAGCTGCAGCATCTGCATGCCGAACATACGGGCCATGTATTGATCGTCACGAGCATGTCACTCGCCCAAAGTCAGCACGGGTCCGTGTGTAGTGTCGGGGGCCTTAGTCTTTGTCACATCAAGGGCCCTCCGCTCCAGCTGCGGAATGTAATCCAAGGCTTCTTTCTCAATGTCGAGGCCTCGGAGGAAGGTGGTGATGAGTCCGCCAAACCCGTATCTGTGACCCTGGTGCAGTCTGGCTCTCTTCATGGCGGATATTATGACTGCCCCAACATTAATCTCAAGCCCTTTCATAAGGGCATACACCAAGCAGACACGGTCCCGGGTCACGTCTCTCATATGAACTCCCGGGATCAAGCACGAACACACAATTTTTAGCCAGATTCTGGCCTCCCTGTTCAACTGCGAATAGGGCAGAGTTTGGTGGTAACCCCTCTCCTTGTGTCTACTCCATCGGGCTGTGGATCGAGCCCCACACAACGTACGTCTGATGTCGGCGTACGGTGGGGTGATGTTTAGCTGGCGGAGAACGTGGGCGTCTGTGTCCCGCGCTCCAACGATGGCATTCAGCTGCTGGGGTTCCAGAGTGACAATCTGCCCTCTGATTTTAATAGTGTGGCTTCTGATGGCCGGGTTCCAGTTGGCATAAAATTCCCGGACCAAATGAAGGTTGCACTCCTTGGGCTCCTGAAAAATAAAGCTGAGCCCAGCTGCCTCAATCCTCTGTACAATGCGAGGGAACTCCTGTGCAAGTGGTTCCCTAGCAATATGTTCCTCGGGGAAGTACTTGTTCTCCTTATGCTTTGCGTACCATTTCTTCCCTTCATCGGTGACCCATCGTGTTCCGTATCGGCGGTGTTGGCCGTGCGGAACAGTGGGTGCAGCTGGGACTGCAGTGCCCAGTCTCATCCATTTCCTTCCGGTGCCTGAGGTAGAAGCACCCTTGCCTTTGTCTTGCCTGCTAGCCATTGTACCTGTCAATTTACACAAACAAGCACACCGTTAAGCTAAATAGTTGTTAGCTTCGGCTAAGGTTGGGTTACACAAAATTTACCCCACACTTAGTCCTTAACAATATTTACAAAATTTCAGCAAGGATAGCTCTATTTACAACCCCAAACACAAACAACTATACACATATTGCTTAGTACGTTCGTAACAAAATTTCGACAGCATAACGGTTAGCGTACTACTCAGACTTCATACAGCGAATTCCCAATCCTACTATCGCTAGCAATTCAACCATCGCACAAGCAACAAAACAACCACAAACTAAAAACAACTAGAAAAATATTTTATATACAAGCTAATCTAACAATCTAACCAATTCACACATTATGCATTTTCCCACAAAAATTCGAGAATTAGTCGTCTTTTAACAGTTATACAAGATTTACCACGACTTATCTCAAATAATAAACACACCCCGGCATCAATTTCACCAAACTATCAAGTTGCCCAAGTCGAATTCAACAACCCAAGCCCTAAAATACAATTCGACAATCAATTTCGAATTATTTACATAATCAACAAGTTCAAACGCCAAATACAACAATCCGAACAAAAATCAATCACAAAATAATTCAATATCATGTTCAATTTCTACCTAAGGTGATATTTCTCACCTTATATGCCCAAATTTGACAAAAATCGCCAAAAAATTGAGTTAGACGATGAAAACATACCTTAGAATTGAAGAATCGAAGAAACTTGACGTTTTTCTTTGCCTATCAACGTGGCACGTTGCTTGGGGAGGGGGAAATGGGTGTTTGGTCGCGAAGGGAAGAGGGAATGGGGGAATTTGGGGCGAAATCGGGGTTATTATTTAAAGGAAAGACGCGGGTCACCCGGAAACCCGGTGTGACCCGGCACTGGATAAAGGGCAACGTGTCACGGAGGGTAACGCGGAGCCCCTCCTCCGTGACACGGAGCCAACGTGTTGGCTTACTGGAATTTTGAAAAATCCAGATTTGCCTTCAACGTGTCACAGAGGCCAACGCGGAGCATTGCCTCCGTGACATGGCGTCAACGCGCCAGTGCTCTGTTTCACCAATAAATTTAATTTTCATACCTCGCCTCATTTTCTCGATTCCATGTATATTTCCTCCGTTATACCTGAAAATCACCTCACTAAATAAAAATTGGTTAAATTAATAGATTTCCCTAACTAAAAATAAAATAAAAGATACTAACTAAAATGCAAATCTAAACCTAGTCAAGAAAAAGAAAAGAAAAGTAAAAATTATTTACACTAAAAAGAAAGAAAGAAAATATTTTTCACGGGTTGCCTCCTGTGCAGCGCCTGGTTTACCGTCGCGGCTCGACGTCCTTTAAGCTCATTTATCTACTAGGGAGATGGACGATTTGTCCCGATCATGATCATCCCCCCACTAGTGCTCTACCTTATCCGGTGGCCTACCTAGTAACTCTCGGGAATCACTCAATTTGTGTAGCCTTCCCATGATCAATTACGTTGATCACCGAGAGATCCTTATAAACAGTCGGGAGCTTAGGTACCTTGTACACGTCGAACACTTCGACCTTGTCATGTGCTCGCATCGTGAGTTGACCCGCAGCTACATCGATTAATGCTTTTCCGGTTGCCAAAAAGGGTCGTCCCAAAATAAATGGGACTTCAGCATCTGGTTCAAAGTCCAGAACAATAAAATCGACCAGAAAAATGAGGGAGCCTACTTGCACCAACACATCCTCAACAATGCCATCCGGCTTAGCCAAAGACCTGTCTGCTAGCTGCAAGATTACCGTTGTAGGTCTAGGACTCCCTAGACCTAACTTTCTGAATACCGAAGAAGGCATCAGATTTATACTTGCCCCCAAGTCGCATAATCCACGCGCTCGGATACTTTGCCCAATAGTCAGCTGGATAGTGAAACTTCCAGGGTCTTTCAGTTTTGTGGGCAACCTATTCTGAATACGGGAAGTGCATTCCTCCATTAAAGCTACCGTGGCATACTCAGTCAAACAACTTTTGTTAGCCACGATGTCTTTAATATACTTCGCATATTTTGGCACTCCCTGCAAGACATCAACAAGAGGTAAGTTAACATGTACCTGTTTAAGAACCTCCATGAATTTCTGGAAACACGCCTCCTCCTTGTGTTTCTTAAGTCGTTGAGGGAACGGGGTTGGAGGCCTTTCTGGTTCAGCTTCTTTAGTCTTCCCCTTATCAGAACTTTGCTCTCCCTCAACATCTGCTGCTCCTGACTTTTGAGGCAGTCTTTCCGGTTCCACCTCCTTCAATTGTAAACCACTCCTCGTGGTCACTGCATTAACCTGCTTCGGATTTGGATCCGTGTCGCTAGGTAGTCCTCCTCTGGGTCTAGTATTTTGGGCACTAGCAAATTGCCCAAACTGATATTCAAGAGCCTTGGTCGCCAATTGATTGTTCTTCACTTCGGCTGCCAATTTGACATAGTCAGCCTGCAATTGTGCCTGATTAGCGATCATGGTTTTGAACATCTCCTCAATAGTCGGTGATGGTGGTGGAGGAGGGGCATTGTGATTTCTGAATTGAGCTTGATAATTTTGTTGCCCTCCTTGGTTTCTGTGCATACCCTGCCCTGAACTCTGACCTTGTTGATTGTTGCTACCCCACGAAAAATTCGAATGGTTCCTCCAATTTGAGTTGTAGCCACCACCAAACTGCTGTTGATTTCTCTGTGCATTGCCCACAAAGTTAACAGAATCAGGATTTGCACCACAGCATTCAGCTGAAGGCTCACTACTACCACACACTTCACACCACATCTGTTGAACTGCATTGACTGAAGCTGAAGGCTGGTTCAAATTGATATTGCTGAAGTGAGTGTTTAACTGATTTTGCAAAGCAGCTATCTGTGCAGCGATAGCTGTGAATCCATCCACTTCAAGCACTCCCGCTGCTTTCCTTGCTCCACCTCTTGAAGAATCTGCATTCCATTCTGGATTGCCTTGTGAAATTCGGTTGAGCAAAGTGTACAGCTCCTCATATGTCTTCTCCAGCGCTTGCCCTCCAGCTGCTGAATCTAACAGAATTTTAGTGTGGGGTTCCAAACCCTTAATAAAAGTGTGTACCAACACCTCATTGGACTGATGATGGTGAGGGCAGTCCCGCAACATGGATTTGAATCTTTCCCAGGCTTGATATAGATTTTCCCCTTTCCTCTGTTTAAAACTTAGGATTTGACTCCTAAGCCTGGCTGTTTTACCAGAAGGGAAAAATCTAATAAGAAACTTCCGTGCAAGATCATCCCACGTTGATATAGAGTTAGGTGGTTCAGCTTTTAACCACCTCTTGGCTTCACCAAGTAAGGAAAATGGAAATAAAGTGAGCCGAACATAATCGGGTGACACTCCAGCGGGTATATAAGTGTCACTTATCTCCAAAAAGTTCTGGAGATGTTGTTGTGGATCTTCGTGAGGGAGACCGGTAAATTGCCCGCTTGTGTGCAAAAGTTGCACCATATTCTGCTTTAATTCAAACCTCCCTCCAGGCTCTGGTTTGCGGATGCTAGAATGTACATTATTAGCGTGTGGGATTGCCACCTCGCGAACCGGCCTTGCTGCTGCTTCATCGGGCACTAAAACTGCCCTAACAACTGGTGGATTTGGTTGCTCCATCATAGTCTGTTGAAGCAACTGCAGCTTCTTTCGAAGAGCTTCTCTACGTTGACTATGAAATTCACGCTCGGGCTCTAAGTAAGATTCCACCAGATCTTTGTCCCTTGCCAGTGTTCACAGAAACAAAATCTGCAAAATACAGGCTAAGACCAAGTTGTTAACACTTAAGAAAATAAAAATACAAATACAGTAAATTTACACTAAACACAATTTTACAAATCGCCTAGCCTCCCCGGCAACGGCGCCAAAAACTTGCTCGGTGCTTTTGGGGTACGCGTAAAAACCGACACGCAAGTGCATGTGGTCAAACAAGTAATAAAGTGGCTAAGTAGCCAAGTATCGATCCAAGGAGCCTCAAGATATGTAAAATTGCCTAATTTACTATATTTCTATTTAACTTCTAATTATGCTAACAACAACGTACCCAAGAGTAATTGAATTTTTGTTTCTAAACTATATACTACAATTAATACAAACTATTTACTTTTGAATTCAGACAATGGATATGAACATGCCAAGGTTAAGAACAAGTAATGAACTTGATAATCATGATAATTTTGGTTAATTCTCTTCTTCATGTTGCTAGCCAAGAACATTTGCCTAGAAATTAAAACTCTCATATTTAATTTCACTTTAGAATCATAAACCATCCATCTACATTTCTGTGATCAAATGCAATTTATGACCTAGCACTACAATTCTGGTTCCTAATTTGACTAATACGGCTTCCAAGTATATTTCTATCAGGAAAGCACATCAAAACCCAATTTTCCCAAATCAAGTTAAGAACAGTACCCTATTAATTCACAACTTTCCAATTTCTTGCTCTCTCGAGTGAAATTGGACTTTTTAGATATACATTAATGTTGGCCAATCACTAATGCAGTAAAGAACAAGAATTAATAGAACAACATTAAAGAAGAAGAATAAACCATATCAATGAAAATCAGAATTCATTACACATGTTCAAAACCTCAGCTAGAAAGAGAATTAGCCACTCATTCTTGGATTGATCATCCTAAAATGAGTGTAAATCATACGTACAATTGATAGAAAGAAGAAAGGAAGAGAAGAAATCCCTTAGCTTTTCCAATATTCAACTGCTACTAACCCACGTTCCTGCTCTCCACTTCTGAACTCAGTCTAAAAACTGAAAAAACTACTTAAAATAAACCTAAGTGTGCTATTTATACTAGTGGGAAATTTTTCCCGGAATAACAAGCAACGTGTCACGGAGGCCAACGCGGAGCAATGCCTCCGTGACACGGCGTGGACGCGGACCCTCACTGGAATTTCCAGGGTCCAGTAATTTAACCTCAACGTGGCACGGAGGCCATCGCGGAGGCCTATCTCCGTGCCACGGAGCTGACGCGCATGCACACTGGAAATTGCAAATTTAATTCCTGCTCAGGCAGTGTGCTACCGCGATGGTAGCGTGGCATGGAGCCATCGCGGAGCCCCTATAAATCCTGCATTCCCGGGTCTTTTCCACGCTCGCATCCAAGTCCAACTCCGACATAGTTCCAACATGCATTTTAGCTCCTAAAAATCAAATTTTCCTGCAAAACAAATGCTAAACATGTTGGTTAGTATAAATTCGTATTTTATTACCAATTACATGATATTATATACACATTGCACAACAAACAAGGTAAAAATGATACGTTTGAGTATCACTTGGGCATATAAATCTGCCCAAGATCAGAGAGCTAGTTTGGGTCTTGTCCTATCAGCTCGTCAGTATGTAGAGGCTTATCAGACATAGTTATATATTCAGCTTCAGATTCAGCATTTGATATTTCGTGGTTTAGATGTATTAAATGTTCATACTTCTGCTATTTCAGAATTTAGTTTTTCTCAGTATTTATATTGAGCTTTAGTTACCATGTTCATTAGATGGATTGATTTGGAGCCATTTATGGTTCTAGGATGCATGTCTAGGTCCGGACCTATGTTCAGATCGTGATATCCTTCCACCCTTTTGTCCCAATTATTTCCAGAAACCCTATCAACATAGTCCCTCTAAAATTCATGACTTAGGGTTTTCATTCCAGATTGAATTCCTTTATCGTTTCTCTATGATTTAAGGTTTCATGACTAATAGTATACAATATTCATGATGTCATTTTTACCTTGTATAGTATCTTTCCCTAACCATGACATCAACATGATTTTCAGATAGATTACTTCATGAACTAGCATTATTTTGAAGAGAGCATGAACTTTTAGAGTACACATGATTTTCTCATGATTTATGTAGCTATAGTTTACAATATTATAAGCATTCTCAGTATACTCAAAACATTAGTATTATCAATTTATCAGGTCCTATTGTCATGACCCAAGTCTACACCCTGGCCGTAATACGGGACTTAGTACCACAAATGACACCAAGCTAACTCATAGGTTATCATAGTTCTAACATAACAACAACTAATAAAGCATGTCGGAACGGAAGCTAACTGAAAAGAAATATGATCATTTTGCATAAGGACATAGTTTCTTAAAAACACAGAGTCATAATCTGACACTAAACTACACTATTTGAAAGCCTCTACTACTCTAATGAGTTGTTGAGACAAATCTCCAGGTAACTTCAAAATCTGAAACTAAAATAACACTAAAATAATGGAAACATAACTCCCTTTTTCGGAAGATAAGGACTCACCACATTCAACTGATAGAATCTGGATTGTGTCTACCTGAATGGTGGAGTCTGTACACCTGGATATACTCAGTTTCATGTTAGTTTCATGCCTTCTAGTTCTATTCATGTCTTAGTATGCATCCATGATTCATGAGTTCAGTTCAGTCATGTATCTCGATTCGGAGTCATTCACTCTATTAGTTTTCAGTCTATATTCCTCAATTACGGGATTGCAACTCCTTCTCTACCTTTTCAGCTTATTTAGTCTCCTTTCAAGGATGAATGTTCTCAAAAAGGAAATATTGTAACATCCTAAAAGTCCTTAATACTAGCCCCTAGATTTAAAACTTGATCATGCAGAAAATTATGAAAAAAGTCATTAGTATGAGTCACAGTACAGATCATTGGATAATGGTATGAGCTGTACCAGGACCCATAGCATGAGGATCAGAGAAGCATCAAGTGCATCCAAGAGACGACAACTGCATGTCACGATTCATACCACTATGGTATGGATCGTACTAATTGATCGTGAAAGAGGTGTCCAAAAAATATTTTAGGGAACCATGAGCTATGGTACGACCCGTGGTATGATTGTACGAATCACAAGATCATGGTACAATTAGCACCATATGTTCATGAGTTGATATATTATAATATCTCGAAATATTATAATGCCTCGAACTTTTGGGCTAAGTTGAAAATTGTTTTAGATATACGGATATACCCAAACCTGATGAATTTTATGGAAATAAGGTGTTAAGATCAATTCTTTAGCGTGATAAGTACATTGGATACATATTATGATTATAAGAAACCGTTAGCATAAAGTTGAGTTAAGAGTTTTCATATAAGTGCTTGCAAGGGTCAGCATTAAATAATCATAACTCCATTTTACGATGCTTTTTTGGGTGATCCATCATATCAAATTGAAGCCCTTTGAGTTATCTTTTCCACGCATCCGAACTTGCTCAATTGGAGTTCCATATAATGTTATGACCTGTTTAGTGAAGCACTACAAATTTAATGGACAGGACATGCCTAGTCACCACAACTCATAGTACGACTCGTGATATCTGTAACACTCCAAAAGTTTTCAAGATTTAAAACTAGGAATTTGAAATGACCTCAGCATAAAATCTGCAAAAAAATGCCTCAGAATGATTCGTCCAACAAGCCATTGTTGGAACAAATGGGTCGTTGAACCAGTTATTGGAAGTACCTTAGCAAAGGTGTCAGGTGATACCACGAGAGGAGGTACGAGTCGTTGTGGGAGACAACGACCCGTTGGAGGCAGTCGTGGTGAGGTTTCAGTCTAGGCTAATCGGAGGGAATGAGTAAGGTGATGACTCATTGGTGACTTTAACGGGTCTTCATGAGTATTCGAGGGTTGGAGTCTAGGGCTTCAGGTTAGTGGCAATGGGTGGTGCAACGGGCCATTAAACTAGCAACGACCCATGGTGTCGATCATAGGAAGGGGATTAAGGCTTGGTCCAGTGGGGACGATGGGAGGACTAACGAGTCATTGGTTTAAGTGATGGCTCATCCTGTCAGTCGTTGGATGGATTGTCGATGGGGAACCAGTGGAGTTAAGGGATAGTCAGCATGAGTCGTGGTGAAGACCAACGACTCATGGTGAGGGTCGTTGTCCCAAATCGGCAGATATTTTAATGTTTTTCGTAGGGGTATTTTTGGTAAAGTCCTATGCTTCTAGATTTAAAGTGACATCATTTTGGGATTCTAAGGGACTTTTTTTGGGCGTTTTTAAGCCTAAACTCTCATTCTCTCAACTCTCCTTCATTTTCCCTTAAGATCAAGGGTTCACCAAAGGTTTTCATCAAGGCTTCAAAGTGTGATTTCGAGTGGAATTTCTCCTACAAAGTCTATGGATTTTTTCAACAAGAATATCCTTCCATCCTTGTGACCCAAAATATTTTATCAAAGACCCAATTTCAATTATTCTAGAAAAGCATGACTTAGGGTTTTGATTGATGGGTGATTTCTTCTATATTGTATATGAATTCTAAAACCCAGTAGGATTATAAGTTAATTATAATTGTAGAATTATTTGGGTAGTTTGAATTATCTGCTAGACGGTGAAAATGCATGATTATAGAATGTTTTTCATGAGATGGCTCGAAATTAAATTAGGATTATATTATTGTTTACTCGATTTTATCAATAACTCATATCCATGTTTAAGATATGTGATGATGGTAAGAATTTCCCTAATGATTATAATATATTATTTGATAAATTTGTTGAGATGAGACTACAACTTGTGGGCTTGATCCATTGAAAGTAAATATGTATTTTTCATTATTTTTTCGATGGAGCTGGTTTTGGTTATGAGGTAAATCTATGATAATGGCCTAATTATGGCATCTTTCTCACGAACTGGAGTGAATTATAAAATGGGTCCTACGAAATGAAATTCTATGCTTCTCCCATGAATTAATTGTAAATGTTTAAGGTACTAGCTAAGTGTATGGGCTTCTGTAAATCTAAGTATCTAAAATGATGTACCTACGCTAAAGTGTAATCTGGAACAATGAACCTTACATGACCCTATGTTACATATGGAATAATATGAACTTGGAACTTGAATGTTGCGGAAGCATAATGCATGATGTAAATCAATAGATGCTTGTTAATGTAAGATGTTTGAAGCAAATGTTGATTTGGCACCATGACGATATGAATTATGATGATAAAGCATGAAAATGATATTTCATATTGTGGGGCTTCTTGTTAGTAGAAAGTAGCCCTAGTCCTTTCTAAATGAATGATGTATGATGAAACCAGCAAATGTTCATGTTCTGATTAGATGTAGTCACATAGACCAGGTGTATAATATCAGATCAGTACTCCTTATGTTCTAGTCAGCCAGGGACTCTCCATTGCCGAGAATGTTTCCCTTTATCAATCGGGACTCTCCATAGCAGAGAATGACTCCCTAGTCCAATCGAGATTCTCCATAGTAGAGAATGACTCCCTAGTTCGATCGGGATTCTCCATAGAAGATAATGACTCCTTAGTTCAGTCGGGACTCTCCATAGTAGAGAATGACTCCCTTAGTTTAGTTGAGACTCTCCATTATAGAGAATGAATTCCTTAGCTATGTTATCAACATGATTTAGTTACGTATGAATCAGACTTTAGTTTAGAATAGATATGATAAATTGATATACAGACTCAGTTATCAGCAGTTATCCGGTACAGTATGTGATACTAGCCTCAACTTTGGCTCTCATTAAACTATTAGTGCTTGACCCTTATGCATGAGTTTGATGATTTTCCCAATAAGGGTTCCAAATGAAAGTTTCGTGTATACATGTGTATATGACTCAGAAAAGGCTTCTTGCATTCTAAATTAGTTACATGCCGAAGTATTCAATTATTATTCTTTTTGTATACTTGCATGTTTTGTTGTTTATGTTTTCCCGACATGCTCTGTACTTTTCAAGTACTGACTACTTGCCTTTATGTTCTATATCATTTCATGATATAGATTCAGGTATTCAGGCTCAGCCCCGCGGGTAGACATGCTCCTCCCTTCATTTCAGCAGATTGTGGTGAGTCCTCATCTCTCGAGGATGAGGCCTATGTAGTTGTTCAGTTGTATTTAAGTTTTCCGAATTTGAGAGTTAGCTAAGGATCTGTCCCAGCAATACATAAATTTAGTAGAGGCTTTTGGACATGTGTAATCAGATTCAGTCTATGTATTATGGTTTTTTAGATTATGTCTTTAAATGTAAATATTGGTTTTTTTAAAGTTAGCTTCCGCTCAGTTATGTTTTGTTAGCTATTTATATTTGTAAGTGTTATGATATGATTATGCCGTGGGTCTATTTAGACCCTTTGGTGGCTCCTTGTCCCGTGTTACGGCTAGGATGTAGACTGGGGTCATGACAAACGTGGTACCAAAACAAAGGTTTAGAGTGTCCTAGGATGTCTGAAAGTCGCATTAAGTAGAGTCTTCTTTATGGGTGTGAAGTGCGCCACATTTATAACGAATAGGCTATGAGTCGTTTTAGGAATGTTCCCTTTTCTTCATTATTCTTATCCTGCGTAAAGTATGAAGCTCTAACACTTCCTCCTCTAAATCGTGCTTTACCCCCTCGTAGATAATTCCTCCAAGAAGAGCGAATGGAAGAAGGAATGGTAATGGCAATGGCCGCCAGCAGGCACCACCAGCCCCGACAAACCCGATGGATGACCAGTTTACTCATGCCGAGTTTCGAGAAACCCTTAATATGTTGGCGCAGCCATGACCACTTAGATAAATCAGTAGGTGATGGATCACGTTCACCAGAATGTGAATGTAGTTGCGGCAAGGCTAAGAGATTTTCTCAAAATGAACCCACTCGAATTCTTGGGGTCAAAGGGAGATGACGACGCATATGAGTTTTTGGAAGAGATTCAGAAAATTACCCAAATCATGGGGGTGACGGGAACTGAGAGCGTAGACTTAGCCTCCTACTCATTGAAAGGAGTCTCTTATATATGGTTTTGCCAGTGGAGAGACAGTTGGGGAATTGGAGCAGGCCCCATAGGTTGGGATGAATTTACGACTGTGTTCCTAGATAGGTTTTTCCCTATGGAGTTAAGAAAGGCAAATTTTGCAGAATTCATCAACTTTAAACATAATGACATGACATTTCTGGAGTACGCATTGGAATTTACCCGGTTATCCAAGTATGCACTGGAGATGGTAGCCGACAAGAGGGCCCAGGTGAGCAGGTTCATGAACAGAGTGTCAGACTCCTTGGTTAAAGAGTGTAGAATGGCCATGTTGCATATGGATATAGACTTTCCACATTTGGTTATATTCACTCAACAAATGAAGGCAGACCAGGTGAAGGAAGAGGAGAGAGAGGCTAAGAGGGCCAGCATAGGAGATTCAAAGTTTTCTTCGCAGAGGGCGAGTGGTGGACACCGCTCACATTCCCAGCAGAAATCATCAGCCCCTGCATTTTCGGCAATCAGTGCTCCGTACAAACCTAGAGTAAGGGAGATTACACATCTGTTGTGTACCAACTGTGGGAAGCACCACTTGGGAGAATGTATGGATGGATCATATGTTTGTTTTTTGTGCGACCAGTCGAGCCATAAGCACCGAGATTACACAGCGGCAAAGCGAGCTGAGAGCAGATCCTCGACCATCTCTTCAATAGCTTCGATAGCTCATTTATTTCAGCAGGGTGCATCATCTAGCTTGTGTGGCAGACGTTGGCAAAACCGCTCCTATGCCGTGACAGCACACCAGGATAAGGGCAAGTCACCAGTAGTGGCCACAGGTATGTTGTGAATTTTGTGTTACTCATTGCATGTTGCTAGCCCTAAAACCCTAATATTTAATAAAAAGCTCTGTGATGGTTGTTGAGAAGAGATTGCAGATGTGTGAGGTGAATAGTTGTGAGTGTGAGGCTTGCGGTGAAGGTTAGAGGTGAAGGAGAAGTTGGGAGTTAATGAATTAGCCCCGATCATAAGAAAGATTCAGGAGCCCTAGAATGAAGGCTTTAAGCTAAGGGGGAGATGGTAAGGATGTACGACAAGTCGAATCTTGAGTGTGCGAATAGAGGAGTTCCAGCCCTAACAATTGCGATATGTCAATTCCTTTAGGCTTAGATAACTTCTCTTGTATTTAAGTTGAAGCTAAGTTATGATCATCCCTATGTGTAGACTCCCATAATTTCTAGATAACCGCTTCAAACAGCAATGCCTATCTTACTCTATGAATCCTTAAGGCTCAGCCTCATGTTATGAATCAGTTATGTGTGTTAACTTATGTTTCTCAGTATGATCAGCTTGAACTCAGTCTTTAAAATTTGCTTAATAGCTCAGTAGAAACAAGTTATCTCATGTATGTGCTCAGTTATAAATGTTATGAATGATTCGTGTTCATGTGTCCTTTATTTTTAGTTAGACCGGACATCATGAATTCTAACCCCGTGACAGAAAGTGATTTGAGAAAGAAGGCTCAGTCTGTATCAGTTCATTGCCAGTAAAAGGGAAAGAATCCTTCTCAGTGTTCTATTTAGTTACATATTAGTTTCATGTCCTCTAGTCCCTCTTGTTCCCTAGCATGCATGCTCAATTTAGATATTCAGTTTTGATGTTTAAGGTCAGCCCAAAGTCAGATGCTCCATTGGTGTTAGTTGTGATTGATTGATTCAGAGATTTCAGTTTCGTCCCTATCCCTTCAGTTTCTTTAGCAAACATTTGAGGATGAATGTTCCCAAGGGAGAGATATTGTAACACCCCAAAAGTTTCCAAGATTTAAAACCTGAAATGTGAAAGGAGATCAACAGAAAATCTGCAAAAAAGGCCTTAGAACGACTCATTCAATGAGTCATTCTAGAAGCAAACGGGTTGTTGAAGTAGTCGTTGGAAGTACATCAGGAAAGGTGCCAGGTGATACCAAGAGAGGAGGTACGAGCCATTATGGGAGACAACGACTCATTGGAGGCAGACGTGGTGAGGTTTCAATCTAGGCTAATCGGAGAGAATGAATCAGGTGACGACTCGTTGGTGGCTTTAATGGGTCTTCATGAGGAGTTGTGGGTTGGAATCTAGGGTTTTATCTTAGTGACGATGGGTGGTGTAACAGTCAATTGAATCTAGCAATGACTCATGCTGTCAATCGTGGGAAGGGGCTTAAGGCTTGGTTAAGTGGGGACGACGGGAGGACTAACGAGTCCTTGGATCAAGTAAGGACTTGTCATGTCAGTCATTGGATGGATTCTAGGTGGGGAACCAGTGGAGTTAATGGATGGTCACCTTGAGTCGTGGTGAGGACCAACGACTCGTGGTGAGCTTCGTGGTCCCAGATCGGTAAATTTTTTAAAATTTTTTCTAGGGGTATTTTTTGGTAAAGTCCTATGCTTCCAGATTTGAAGTAACATCATTTTGGGCTTCTAAGGAATGTTTTTAGTGCATTTTCAAGCCTAAACTCTAATTCTCTCAACTCTCCTTCCTTTTCTCTTAAGATCAAGGGTTCACCAAAGGTTTTTGTCAAGGAGTCAAGGTGTGATTTCAATTGAACTTTATCCTACCCAGTATGTGGGTTTTTTCAACAAGGATATCCTTCCATCCTTATGCCCCAAAATATTTTATCAAAGAGCCAATTTCAATTATTCTAGAAAAGCAACACTTAGGGTTTTGATTAATGGGTGATTTTTTCTATATCATATATGAATTCTAAAACCCAGTAGGATTATAAGTTAACTATAATTGTAGAATTGTTTCTGTATCTTGAATTATGTGCTAGACGTTGAAAATGCATGATTATAGAATATTTTTCATGAGATGACTCAAAATTAAATTGGGATTCTATTATTGTTTACTCGATTTTTATCAATAACTCATATCCATGTTTAAGATATGTGATGATGGTATGAATTTTCCTAATGATTATAATATATTATTTGATAAATATGTTGAGATTAGACTAAAGTTTATGGGACTTATTAGTTGAAAGTAAATATGTATTTTTCATTATGTTTTCATTGGAGCTGGTTTTGGGTATGAGGTAAATCTATGATAATGGCCTAATTACGAAATCTTCCTCACGAATTGGACTGAATTATAAAATGGGTCCTATGAAATAAAATTCTATGCTTCTCCCATGAATTCGTTGTAAATGCTTAAGGTATGAGTTAAGTGTATGAGCTTTCGTAAATCTAAGTATGTGAAATGATGTGCCTACACTAAAAAGTAATTTAGAACTATGGATCCTACATGACCCTATGTTACATGTGGAATGATATGAACTCGAGACTTGAATGTTGTGGAAGCGTAATGCATGATGTAAATCTATAGATTCTTATTAATGTAAGATGTTTGAAGCAAATATTGATTTGGCACCATGACAATATGAATTATAATGATAAAGCATGAGAATGATATTTCATACTGTTGGGCTTGTTGTTAGTAAGAAGTAGCCCTAATCCTTTCTAAATAAATGTTGTACAATGAAACCAGCAAATGTTCATGTTCTGATTAGCTGTAGTGGCATAGACCAGGTGTACAATATCATATCAGTACTCCTTATGTTCTATTCAGCCAGGGATTCTCCATAGCCAAGAATGTTTCTCTTTGTCAGTCGGGACTCTCTATAGCAGAGAATGACTCCATAGTCCATTCGGAATTCTCCATAGCAGAGAATGACTCCCTAGTTCAGTCGGGATTCTCCATAGTAGAGAATGAGTCCCTAGTTCAGCCGGAACTCTCCATAGTAGAGATTGACTCCGTTAGTTTAGTTGGCACTCTCCATAGTAGAGAATAACTTCCTTAGCTATGTTATCAACATGATTCAGTTCTGTATGATTCATACTTCAATTTAGAACAGATATGATTAATGATATGCAGACTCAGTTATCAACAGTTATCCAGTACAGTATGTGATACTAGCCTCAACTTCAGCTCTCATTAAATGTTCAGTAATTGACCCTTATGCATGAGTTTGGTGATGTTTCACAGTGTGGGTTCCAAATGAATGTTTTGTGTATATGACTCAGAAAAGGATTGTTGCATTCTAAATGAGTTACATGTTGATGTACTCAATTATTTCCGTTTTATACACTTACGTGTTTAGCTGTTTATGTTTTCCCCGCATGCTCAATCATTCGAAATGATGACCGCACACCTTTATGTGTTATATCATTTCATGATATAGATTCAGGTATCCAGACTCAACCCTGCGGGTAGACATGATCCTCCCTCCATTTCAGTAGATTGTGGTGAGTCCTCATCTCTTGAGGACGAGGTCTATGTTCTTGTTCAGTTATATTTCAGGTTTTATACTTTTAGAGTTAGCTGGGGACCTATCCCAGCAACTCATCAGTTCAGTAAAGGCTTTCAGACATATGTAATCAGATTCAGTCTATGTATTAGGTTTTGTTAGATTATGTCTTTAAATGTAAATCATAGTTTTTTTAAAGTTAGCTTCCCCTCAGTTATGTTTTGTTAGCTGTTTATATTGGTAATTGGTATGCTATGATTATGCCATGGGTCTACTTAGAGCCTTTTGGGGTTCCTTGTCCAGTGTTACGGCAAGGGTGAGACTCATCTCTCGAGGACTAGGTCGCATAACGATTAGTAAGTGTACATGTGGATATGTGATATGTAAAGAGTGGTTGACGCGTAGGGGAAAAACCCCGAAAGTCGGGTCGAGCGAGGCCCGGCCGCACAGGCCAGCGCAACACGCCAGCACCCTGGCACCCTGGGCAGTACGGTGCGCTATCCCTGTTGGTGCGTTGAGGGGCGTGATGCGGGGGTAGTTTGGCATGATGGGCGGCACGGGGCGCCACCCCTGCCACCACCCTAGCATATATATAAAGCTCTCCTTTCAATTGGAAATCATTATCCAACATTTGTTTCGGCCAGAGAGAGAATAGAACGAAGAAATCAATCGTTTTTCATCCGATTACACTATCAAACGCCGTCTAATCTCAAATTAACTTCAAGTATTAAATTCTAACCTTGCAAAGAGCATTCCTACGGAGTCATTTTCTTGAAATACGCATGGCAAATAGGAACCCCGCCAGGCAAAAGTTGTTAGAATTGCTCCGAATTGATTTCTATACGGACATAGGCGTTAGGTAAGCATTTCTCCCTTCTAAACTCTCAGGAAATTATAGGTTTTCGGCCGTATTTTATGTAGTTGAATTATAGTTGCTATTAGTATTAAAAGTTATCATTTTAAGCCAAATTTGATATTGAAATTAGTCTCTTTCTCCCAGTATTACGGTTATATTTGGAAAGAGCGGCTGAATACAAATTGAAACTCGTTAGATAATTAAGAATCCGTGGCTAAGGCAGGTAAGGCTTATTCCTTCAGCAAGTCATTCTTGTAGTAAAGTTATATGATTGATGTTTTAAACGTAGATAACGATCCTATATGTTGTAATTAGCTGATGCTAATATATAAAGATTAGATATTTTTTGATTAGCTGCTATCAGTAGATTACGATTACATATATTGTGGTTAGATACTAGAAAACGTATATAGATTATACTGCAGTATCCCTTGTGAGGAAATAACATGTCAAGTGTGGTACGCACTGGAAGCGTCATAGAAACTCTTATATTCTCCACTTCATTGTATTAGTAGAATTGTATGTTTTATTGTAAGGCCTAGACCTTAGAAGCTTGTGATTAGTTATTGGGTCTGAGTTAGTAAGTTGAATAGCATAGGAATAGCTAGGCGATAGACTACCAGTTTGGCTCCTGTATTATCAGGAAAGCACGCCCAGAGGCCATTAGCATACCCTCAATCCCCAGGGACAAAGATTTAGATCGGAGGGCCATACTTTATAGTTAGCGGTACATCTAGTGAACTGAGTGACTGTCTGCCATCTAGTTAGCTACTACCAGTGATTGTTAGATCCAATTGACTTAGCATCCATCATATAGGTTTCCAATAAGCTAGCTCAGTCGTTCAGGTCAAATAGACCCGTGGATACCCTAAGGAAGGGAACCTTATTAGCAGTTGGAGGCAGGGCCACCGCCCTAGCCTGTTCCTATAAGATATTCAGGTACAGATTGTCGTGAGTGGATAAGTCTATATTAATATATCTATAGGGTTAGGAATCACCCAGAAAGGTCATATAAGATCTGAGCGAACCATGTTAAGGTCTAAAGGACTGGGAACATGTTAGCAAAATATTACCCTCAGACTAAGGATGTCAGTAAGCTACTTGTGGAGAAAAAGGGACCGACCACTCAAAAGCACGATCGGTCAGTAGCAGCTCTACAGTTGTTCTAAGTAAACAAAGTAGATAATTGGTCGTCTGTGACCCTCAGTTTCTTGTGAGTTATAGTTGCCCGAGCAGATATTTCAGAGTGTTGTCAGGACACTCCAGGTCTCGCCCTATCAAGTCTAGATCATTAGAGATCATAATTACTACCAGGATCCTCTTATCAAATACAGGTGCACGAGGTATGCCTGCTAGAAGCCATACAGATTATTCTAGGGGCGAGAAGTAATTTCGTTAGGTCCCGAAGGCCAAATATGCTTTTTGAGTGGCTAAATTGACACCTCAGTATAGCACCTTGGGTGGGGTTTCCCTCCCTCACTTTGGAGTCTTCCATGACCACCCCAGGGTTACTAGTTGTGTCGTCGCCCGCCAGGGGCTAGAAGTTGTTTCTCCAAGGAATGATATACCGTCCCAAGGGACGATGATGAGGCCCAAGGGTCTTATACAATTCATTCCATGGCTGGAATATTATTTCTATGCCGTATCGGCAGTACATCCCCGTCGAGCCTGGTGCTCAGGGTGCAGTTATCAGGAGTCTACTGGAATCGGACACAGTTATAGGTCAAGAGCTGAATGGGCTCAGTTGCAGACCCAGGGGACTGGTAGGTTGGCTACAGCACCAGTAGAGTCATAGAAACCTAGTTAGAGGTATATAGATTGAAATGTGCTCGCCAGGGCTTATGGGGGGCCGAGCGGGTTAGTCTGTGTTGATTTTACCTTCTAGGCTTATGGGAACCCGCTTAGGTTCTTGTTACATCTTTGTCTGCTAGCTATAGCTTACGAATATATGGTTGTACAATCCTAGCTCATATACGTGTAGTGTTCCACTAGATTCAAGTTATGAATAAGCAAACTTTTAGGTTACTTTCTTCCCCTTCTTCTACTTACTTTCAATCTTTAACAACTTTTATTAAGCTTACTTACCGCCTTACATATTCAGTACATATTGTACTGATGCCCAACTATGGGGCGCTACATTACTTGCTTGTAGGTTTAGACGGACAGAGTTCAGGATCATCAGTAGCAATTACTCAGAGTTAGTACATTCGCTAGCTCCTTTCATTCGGAATTATCAGGTTGTAGAAGATTGTCATCTTTTATTTGTATAGTATTTGGGTAGGCTGGGGCCCTGTCCCGACCACTATTTGTATTCATAAAGGCTTGCAGACTAAAGTACTCAGTCAGTTAGTTGTTGTTGGCTGTGTGGGGCCTAGTATAGCTGTTTATTTTCCTTTCTATTATAACTAGACAGCATGGTGGTCTGGTCTGCCTGCATAGGATCCCTATTGATGTATGTCGGCTGGGTTAGCTATTTTCCTTTACAGGTATTGCGTGACCTTATCGGTCTCAGGCTATATTTACAGCCGATTTAGCAATTTGTTTTCTTGAATTTAAGTCAATGATAGGAACCAGTGGTGCCTGTGCCCAGCCAGGTCAGTCCAGATTCCATTATGGCACGAGGTGCCAGTCAGGCCTCCCAAGGTGGGGCGTGAAAAATATACATACATATATATATACACACATATATACATATTATGTCTTCAATTGAGAGTAGTACTTAGCACCAAGAAGGTCGGGGTTCTAACGCACCTAGGTTTCCAGAACTACGTGCCACCGTAGGTTTTAGCTCGAATCAGTTTTTTAGTTAGTGATCATACAGTCCATTCACTATACCTTAGCAAGATACAGTTGGCCCTATCGATAGGGAGTAAATATCAAACTCCACGTTTAGCCACATGGTTACATGTTGATTAATAAACTCTTACATAGTATAATTACAGTCTTCACTATACTCTCAGTTCTTAGTCTTAAATGTAGGTGCATAACCCTTAAAACAGTTTTACTATTATTTACAGTAATTTAAGGCTTCCATACTACCTTTGGTATTGATGCATTCAGATAGGGTTATTGTATTTCAGGTTAGTCATATTGTCATATTTTATTTGCATGCATATTATTTTAGTTGCATATCTCACATGCTCAGTACATTCAAAGTACTGATAGTATGCTATCCATATGATATATCTTTTTATAATATAGGCTCAGGTACTCAGACTCAGCAGCGTAATTAGTCTCCATCCGATGATATATAACAGACTGACAGTGGTGAATCCTCATCTTTTGAGGACCGAAATCTCTTTACTTTAGTTATTGTTATTTTTGAGTTTTTAGACTTTAGAGTTAACTAGTGGCTTGTCCCAAGTAGCTCATCAGTTTTGGAAGGATTTCAGATAGAGGGTATTAGTTTCAGGTTTAATTCTCAGTTTTATTTGAAATTTCAATACCTTAACAGATTTCATCTTTACTTGCAAAAGAATGTTTTTAATTTTCAAATAGCTTCCTCTTAAGCTTTATTATAAATTGCAGTATATTATAAATTTACTATGTCATGGGTTAGCTTGGGGCCACTTGTGGCTCTAGGTCTCTTGTCGCGTCCAGAGTGTAGACTCAGGTCGTGACACGACCCCTGCATGCTCCCATAGAGGCGAGGGAGACACTCTTACTAGCAAAGATCTCTTATTCTCGAGCTAAGGGAAACATTATCTACTATCAAGAATCCTTTATCCTATGGTGGCATGTAGTTCTAAGACCTGACTGCGCTGGAACCCCGGCCTACTCAATGCAAGGTACTCGCAACTGAAAATAAGGATACATATTAACAAATAGTCTGAAGTTGATGTCCTAAGACTAGTCGGAACCACTTTACCTACCAAGGTTCCCGAGAGCTTAAAGGACTATGAACATGCTAATACTAAGGTCTCAAAGTGATGTTCTAAGACTAGTCATGGCTACTTTCTAACTAGCAAGAGGCCTAATAGGCTAAAGAATCATACATGCCGATCATACTGGATTCATGATACTCATAGACTCAAATCACAGCGTAAATCATATGTACTAAAAATCATGGTAAAATCATATATTCAAACGGACCATATTTTCAAAAATCGAGATAAATCATGGCTGAGTCTTACAAATTAGGCTAAATTCATATCATGGACATAAATAATGAATTCTAGAGGGAAATCATGAACACAAATAACTATTAATCATAAGAAACTTGAAAAACATGGCTAATATAAGAGAATTCATACATAGAATAGAAACCCTAAGACATGTTTTTCTAGAGTATCAAAATTTCTAAGGTTTTTGAAAATAATTGGGACACAATCGTGAAAGAAAACCCTTGTTGAAGTCCCAAATACCTTATCCTTAGCCTCACAACTATCAAATCCTTTGTTAATGTCAATCTGCAACAATTACATGGGTATGAACTACAATTAATAGCTTAATGACGAAATCTAAGTTATAGAGGCATTTCATCGAACACCCGGAGGGCACAGGAAATTCAAGCCTCTTATGAGTGCATTTCCTAACACCCACCTCTTTCTATAACCCCTTAACAACAAGCATAATCACTACAAGTCCAACCAAAATAACCACATCCATTCTCAATACAAAAATAGTTTCGTGAACCCTAACCCCAAGTCATCATATGAACTCATGGCTTCCTAGAATCATCCCATGAATCCTGAATTTATATCATCTCTAGAGAGTCGAAAATAATACTCATGTAAGGTTTTAGGAGAGTTACCTTAGAGGAAGGAGGGGTGCTCAAGATTTTAGGTCTTGGAACTCAAAGGTTGTTCTTGACCTTAATAAAGATAGGAAGATGATTTTGATGTTAGAATCATAAATAAATTTATGAATTTATGTTATAATATGTTGGAGAATATTTACCTATCCCTAGGAAGGTTGAAGAGAGCTCTTGGAACTGATAGGATTGATCTGGAGGAGGAACAATATTAAAAAAAGGTTTAAGGCAACTTTTAGAAACCCTAGAACCCTCAAGTGAAGCACCAAGTGACAAGTCGTCACTCCCCCGACGGACCGTCAACTTGCCCTTCACTTTGGGGTGGAATTTCGTAGTTTTTGATTAAGAGTGATGGACCATAGAGTGGGTTGACGGGACGTCACTCTTGCAGTCGCACCTGACAATGCTCCACTAAACTACTCATAACTTTTTACTTTGAACTTTGCTTAACGCAGGGTCAGATGCATTGGAAAAAATACTCAAAGGCCTTCAATTTGATTTGTTGAATCACTCAAAATTACTTCGTAAATTAGGAGTTATGGTCATTTAGAGTTGACCTTTGCAAAAACTTATACGAAAACTCAATCGGTAAGAAGGCTCTCAACTCAACTTTGTGCTAGAGGTTCCTTATGACATTATTCGCATCCAATGCACTTCCCACGCTAAAAAATTAATCTTAACACCTAATTTTCATAAGCATTTATTCAGGTTTGGGTCTTTCTACATACATAGACGGCTTCAAACTTAGCTCAAAAGTCCAAGGCATTACAATATCTCCTTCTTGGGATAATTCTTCCTCGAATGAAGACTAATAAAGCTAAAAAGATATGAAAAATGATGCAACCCCAATACTGAATACTAAACACTGAATACTAATGGAGTGACTGACTCCGGACAGAGATACATACACAAAACTGATTTTATGAACTTCTATATACTGGGAACCTAAGGCATGAATAGAGATTTATTATGGATGAACACATAGTAACCATCATTTCTATCAGTGGTGAACGTACACATGGCTTAGAATAAAGAAATTGTATGCACAAATCGTTCAAGAAACCTAATCTGAGCATATATATGATGTAGAATGATCTTGTTAGCCCTTAACGTGAATCTTGAGGACTGAGTTTATGGAGCTAAGTATCCTGGGAGGTGTGAGTTTACATATGTAATTGTTCTCATGACATGAGGCTGAGATTTATGGAGTCATGGAGTAAGACTGTGATCGCTGTCTAAAGCGGTTGCTTGTCATTCTAAAAATCTGAGTATGGGCGTGGGCATAGAGTACTTGGACCTTAGACATAGTCATGGAATGATTATATACAACATGAGAAGAGTGTCATATTGACTGAAGTTCAAGGGAAACACCTGAATAAGAATGGATCAATATCCCATAGTTACTATCTCTAGAATTTCCACACTTGAAGACTCAAAACATGACTTAGTCCTTCACCTTCTCATCTCCCCCTTAGCTTAAAAGTCATCATTCTAAGACTTTTGACCTCTTCACTAGGCTAGGCTATAATCGCTAACTCATGTGTGGTTGGAGTATTATTATACATATGGATGCCAAACTCCTCCTTGCCAACTCTACATGTAAGTACTAAAACTTATGCTATGGTTTCTTTTTTGGGTAACCCCTAACTTCTCTTTAGTCTCTAAAGCTATCACTGAGGTTTCATACCCTTCCTGCCTTATCAACCTTATACATCCACTCCCCTAATCACTCAATATCAGGATAAAACTTATACTAAGATGCTTAAAATCATATACCTATTTAAAATTCTCTACTTTGGGACACCATATAGTGCATATCTTTTATTCTTCACATTTCTCAACTCAAGACTAATAAAAAAGGAACACATAGCACTTTAGGAGCTTAGAATCTAGTGTAACTACCTGCTACCTTGGTGCACATCTTGCAATCTGACACTCAAGGCTCTACTTCACCTACCAACTTAGCCTCCAATCACCTATATTTAATCTTTTTCTAATACATTCACATATCCTAATGATCTTCATCTCCTACCCTAGTTCAAATATTCTCTAAGTCATCTTCACTAATAACTCTTCCTCTAAATACTACCACAGAATCTACACAAAATTTAATACTTTTCGGTCAACATCAACGGACTTATTATCTCATTACTTACCTTATAGATATATGACTATGTCTACATACTTTCCTGAAAAAGTGAAAGAAACTCTAGCTAGGTGTATTTATAGATAATTGGAGAGGACGATTTATGATGTACCTAGGCTTTGTTTATGGACTATAAATCAACACACGGTCCTTAGGTTGGACCGTGAATCAAATCGAATTCATAACAGTAGGTTCAAAATATGCCGTAACTGCAAGGTGTTAGGTGTTGTGTATCCTTTATATATCAATTGTATGAGACATATAACCAATGAGAATGCATAAATTTTCATTAAGACAGGGGAAAGGTGCAACAAAAACAAATGGCAACAAAGTTTGAATGATAGAATTATATCAATTTTTAAATCTTTCTACCAACGATGCTATCATGAAGTAATAGAGCCTTAAGCTTCAATAATTCTTTATCAAACTTCCAACCACATTTTGACAAATTACTTTGGAAATTTAATATTTTCCATTTTCATAAATAATGAGCAATATAGTCTGCTCTATATGAACTAGCTTGAACAAATTTATTGAAAAATAACTATC
The DNA here is from genome assembly GCA_035772735.1 of Datura wrightii. Taxonomy (NCBI): domain Eukaryota; kingdom Viridiplantae; phylum Streptophyta; class Magnoliopsida; order Solanales; family Solanaceae; genus Datura; species Datura wrightii. The sequence goes on from JASDFA010000016.1 coordinate 122,083,294, forward strand.
CTAAATTAAATGAAGCAATTAATTTCCATTAGTGAGCTCTCTTCATTTCATGGGAATGGGTCTCGAGTTACTCGGATTTGAATAAATTTATAAATACATGGAAGGGAAATAAGTCTAATTGAGCAAAAATAAATTTAAACTCAACAAGACATAAGATGATAGCTTACGAACATCACTAAGTAGAAAAAATTACACAGACAAAGTAAAATCTTAAAGGAACCCCACTAAACCAAGCGGTTAAGGAACAATGACAAAACCATACATGAAAACCTACTCTTTTTTCAAACTAAAATAGTGAAAAAGCTGATGCTAATCAAGTAACTTCTTGTATCAAATTAAAAACAGAACCAATCTAAACAAATCCTTTAGTCCATATAGAATCTAAGGTAGAAAGAATATTGGGAGGGGGACGGTTACATATTACATGACACGAGGGGATTAAGAGTAAGAAAAATAGATATGCTAAGTTTGGGACTCAAATAGAATTTCCTACTACTCATAATGAAACTATTAGCATAGAGATAAAAATGAGAAAATGAGCACTAGAACTAAACTTGTAATTCACACAAGAAATCAAAGAAAGCAAATCATCGAACTAATATCAAATTTGAATGAATAGAACTGAATTTAGGAATTAGCAAAAATTCTTAAAGGCAATGAGATAAATTAGATAGAAACAAAATTGAAAAAATAAAAGAAAAAGAAGAAGAAATTAACTTCTCCGGAGCAGAGACTGAGGTGAGGGAGAATTGAGGCCTGATTTTTTACACTTCCACCAATCAACAACGAAACACCACCTTGGTCGAGAAAATTTAAGATCGAACATAAAGAAAACCTGGTGGTTAGATTTGGAAACTCAATAAATCAAACACAAAAAAACTTGGGATTGGAAATTAACTTTAGCTACGAAAGTTGAATATTTTACCATCACAAAATGAACCGTGATTAAAGTGTTAGCAATTGGGTTCTTTAAATAGAATACCAATTCTAGGTTTTGTGACAAAAAATGATGTGGGACTACCCATTTAATGGAACTAGATGGGTTTGGAAAAATTTTCAAGGAAAATGACAACATTTTAAAAATTCGGACTGATAAAGATGGGGAAAGCTGAAAAGAATTGAAAAAGGAATGGGAGAATATATTACCTTACATTTAAGCTTGTATAAGAGAAGACGACAAAAATATTAACACCTTTGCCCCTAAAAATGTCACGCCCCCAGCTACCTTTATTCAATAGCCTGACTACTAAATTGAACTACAAATAGTTATGGAGGAGGTGGTATCTTAATGGAGCACCTACAGATGGAGCTGAGAACCTAGACCTGCATCATGAAATGATGTGGCGCCAAATGGCATCAATACATGGAAAGTATGGTGTGTAATAAAGCTAAGAAAAGCAATACTAATAACTGACAAACTGCAAAACTAATACATGAATATGATATGAAATCAAGATCATGAATTAACTGAATGATTGAGACTATGTGACTAAGTTTCTGAAACTAAACAATAAGAGAGTTGTATGCAACAGATTATAAAAACATGCTTTGCAAACTAGAGGCCTGGTGCCAATTATACTTTAAAACACTTCTTGAAAACTGAATAATTGAGTAAGTTGTATAACTGAAAACATGCAATAAGATTATATGTCTGACTATCTGAGTCAGTGAGAAAATCATATGGAAAATACCATAAATAATATTGAGTCAAAATAATTAGTATTTCTTATTTGGGGAGTTTCTTATAACCTACATACACCATGTGAGCACATGATGTCTACCTCTAGCCCGATTGGGAGAATTGTACATAGTCTTGCTAGATTAGAGGACGAAACTAAACAAAGGATCCATACTAAGCCCTTACCATGAGCTATCTGAGGAGTCTCCTGAACCAACACATGATCTAGATCTATGCTAGCTACGTAATTTTAAGGTATATATTATCTAAACCTATACATATCTTGATGTTAGATAATCCACCAAAAACTATTGCTCATAAAATATGCCAATCTGAAGCAACTTAAACATCTCGTGGAGATTTCTAGCTCAAAATAAATATAGATGTACTAATACTAGTGAGCCTCTATGCTCAAAACTATACTCTAATAGTGAGCCTCTACGCTCAAAACTATGTTATGCTGATTAAGCTTCTATGCTTAAAACTGCCTTTTACTTTCTTTTGAAAATCATATACTGAAGCTAAAGCTGACTGATTGTTGCATCCAAATGTGCACGCAAGTGTATGCGGTCATGCAAGTAATATAGTGGCTCTTGCGAGCTGGATGTCGGACCCAATTAGATTTGTGACTTAGAAAATATCCAATTTAAAAAATACTATGAAATTTAACAAGTGCATTTTTTACTATAAAATATTGGTTGTTATATAATTCTAAAATGGGAAATAAAATCAAAGACGTAATAAAAGGGTTATAATCAATATTAAGGAGGATTCCAAGGTCAAGTCATATATAACACCCTAAAATTCTCTAAGATTAGGTCTGAGGCTTGAAACAGGAAACCAAGAGAAAAATGGAACCAAACCATTGTGTCACCCTCAGGACGGGTTGTTGTTAGGACCAACAAGTCATTGGTTGGCTCATTGGTTGTCCCATGGTGATGAACTTTAGAAAATTATCAGAATATACCTAGAACCGACGAGTAGATTGTATGACCCTTTGTTAGATTTGTACAGGCTGTTGGTTCTGGTCGTTGAAGTAGGATTAGAGTAGGATTTATAGAAGATTCATGAACCAATGGATAAACCAATGACCTATTGGTTGGACTAAAAGTCCGTTGTATGGGTCATGGGTTCTGCTAGTGAGATTTTTACTTCAGTAGTCTAGAGATATTTTAGTAAAATTCTATGCTTTTAACTCCTAAGTGACGTCATTTTTAGGCTTCCTAAAGGTCTTATTAATGTGTTTAACTAAGCCTAAGCCTCACTCTCTTCAAAACATCGTAAGTTAGGATTTCTCTCTCAAGACAATAGTAGAGTTCATCATCTCCATCTTCCCATTTTCTCTTGGATCGTCAAGACAAGTTAAGAAATCATCTAACCCAGATATGTAGGATCACAAATGGGGGATATCTTCAACTCTCATACCCAATTTCATCTCAATCACATGAAATTTAGGTCTCCAAGCATGATCTTATGAAATTTTAGGATTAGACGGAATTCTCATAAAATATCTTATGATCTCTTATGAATTCAAGTCTCTTATGTAGGATCCACAGACTAGGGTTCATCATCTCCATCTTCCCAATTTCTCTTAGATCCTCAAGACAAGTTATGGAATCATCTAACCCAACTATGTACGATCACGAATGGGGGATATCTTCCACCCTCATGCCCAATTTTATCTCAATCTCATGAAATTCAAGTCTCCAAGCATGATCTTATGAAATTTTAGGATTAGACCCCCAGTTCTCATGAAATCTGTTATGATCTCTTATGAATTCAAGTCTCTTATGACTCAATCCATGTTTTATGATTATGAATGCATGTTTTCTTTTAAGATCTCACATGAACCTATACTTTCAAGTTTATAATGATATTACTTAATTATGTATAATCTTATAAATTTCAAGCTTATGAATCTATGATTTCAAGTTATGTCGCTTTATTCAAGTATGCATGAATTTCATACTTATGTATCATGGCAGACTCGGCGGCATTATTTTCATGGGTAGTCCACATATGACAAGTATGATTAAGATTTTTATGTTTTTCTAACCAGCCCATGTAAAATCAAGTATGTTAATGATTATGACTATCAGCAATATGTATGTTTTGGGAGTAGTATCTAGCACCGAATAGGTCGGGGTTCAGCGAACCCAGGTCTCAGAACTACGAGTCATCATAGGTATATATTCATGTTTGGGGCCTCGCTAGAGAGTGTTTCCCGCAATACGAAAGGGCTCACAAATGATATCACATCTTTATCATTCTTTGCTCTAGAAAGGCTTAGGATGGCTTTGCCTACTTGAGCAAGATAGTTGGGCCATCATGTACTCATTCATGATGTTGTTAGTTTTGATGAAGCCTCTCACTATTCCTCATGTTTTATGTTATTCATGTACAGGATTTATAATATAATGTTTTATAGTATGATTAATCCATTGATCATATTATGAGCTTTTACATATGTTTTCAAACATGTTAATCATGTAATTTTACTTTCAAAATCTTGGGTCATTATGCTTCAACTTATGTAATACCCCAAAATTCTCTAAGATAAGACCTGAGGGTTCAAGCAAAAAAAAATAGGAAAATGTAGCCTGGGAAACAAGACAAGTCATCTAGTGATCCACGGGAGGACTTCGCGAGTCATTAAATGAGTCATGAAGTAAGGGGATGAGTGGAAATGACTCTTGGTCTGGGGGTGACCATGCGAGGCATCCGCAACTTGTGAAGTGACTCCACGACTTGTGGAGTTGATCGTGGTCAGGAGCAGGTTTGGATGGTTGATTTGGGAGTGTACTTAACAAGTGGGTCACCATGAGGCATTAGGTACACCAAGTCATGGTGTCCTCGTGGCGACTGGCAGTGACTAATTTCCCTGCATTTAATTAAGGGCGTTTTCATAATTTCTAAGCCACTATGTCCTAAACTACGTTATTTTATGCTCAGTTAGGAGGGTTCTAAGGGTGCTTAACCTATTCTAAACCTTTTCATTCCATGCATGCAAGATTTAGAAGTTCATTGGAGATCAAGCTAGAGGATTCCTTAGGTTCTTCCTCAATTCACATGGATTTTCAAGGGAGATTGTGAAATCAAAGTACCCAGGTATGTAGGGTCATGAATTGGAGTATCCCTTCACTTCCATGCCCAAATATTCTCAAAATTATGAAATTCACGGTTGATAAATCTATTGTGCATAACCTAATTTGTAAAATTCTCTAAATTCTGTCATGGGTAAATTCTATTCATGTTTCAAATATTGTTTTAAGATTCATGGGCATGTCTTATAATAATTCAACCACAAAGTATAATGTCAAAGTTTTACAACTATGATGCCCAAATGTGAAAGTTCATGAAGAGGTGAGATTATGATCTATGTTTCAAGTATGATGAAATGTCCCTGATGAAAGTATGATTTCAAATTACCCATATCGATGTCTATGATTTCTATTATCAAGTCTATTTCAAAGCATGTTTAAGTTTGGATAAGCCCATATGATCAAGTATGTTCATGATTTAGTTAATTTCATCTTATTAGCTTACCACATGGTTTTGGAGTCTAGAAACATTTCAACTTGTGGTATGGTTGGAGCCAAGGCTCCTCATGTTATGTTTTTAGATTATGTATGTAATTTTATGATGCAGCTTCATCAAAAGACAATGGTTTAGCTTCGTTGAAAAATGCTGGAGAGCATACATATGTTTTTGGGAGTAGTGTCTAGCACCAAGTAGGCTAAGAGTCCAGTAAACCCTGTGCCTCAAAACTATATGCCAACATAGGCATGTTCAGATTCTTTGGGACCTCCCTTGTGAGTTTTCCTTGCCCCTGAGGCTGGGGCGTTAGCCCCGTATCTAGCTACTAACAAAGCTTTCTCCTTAGAGTATCTAATGCTCTATCATACTGGTAACGATTGGGATGGTGCCTTGAGTGATCTGTACAATAAGCACCGTGTTAACTGAAACTAACTGTCACTAGCGGTAGACACTATATGGCAGACTGAGCCCCAACTCACTGGGCAACTCTGATGCCACTGCCTCTAGGGTAAGAGCATACTAACATAATTTTGGCCCCGGAGGCGTCAAGGTATGCCAACGGCCTTTAGGCGAGCTTTGTTTACAATACAAGCGCCAAACTGATAGTTATATCATCCGGTTGCGCCTGTGCTACTCAAATCACTAGCTCAGACCCAAACACTATCCACAAACTTCTAAAGCATAGGCATGATAGAAAAAGATCAATTCTACTTCCACCGTGAACAGGAGGACGAAGAAATCTCTACGACACTTCTAGCGGGAGTCACACTTAACATCTTTTTTCCCGACAAGGGGCACTGCAATATACTCTTAATATGCTTTGTAGAAGCTAGCCACAACATATGTAATCATCATCTACTGATAGAAGCTAATAGCGACATACATGATCCTTAAAAATTAATGATAGCTAATTAGAACATGTAAGATCATTATCTACGTTCAAAAACATATTATTATACGATGAGAATAGCTTGCCGAAGGAATACACCTTAACATACCTAAAATGTCGATTCTTGTTTAACTAAAGAGTTCCAACCTGTAACTGGCGGTGCCACTCAACTACAGGCCTTATGCTAAGAGAATAGGGCCATTTTCAATACTAAATTCGGCAAACAATGATATCATTCGATAATGATAATAATTAAAATTCAACTCTACTTAACTTGGCCGGAAACACATAATTTCTCGAGATTTCAGAAGGAAGAAATGCTTACCTATTGCCTGTGGCTGTTTAAAATCCAATTTGGAGTAATTCCAACAAACTTTACTCAGTAGGGTTCCGGTACGCCAAGCGAATTTTTAAGAAAACTCCATAGATATGCTTTCTATAGGCCTAGGACTGGTTACCTAAAATTAATTGCACTTACACAGTGTTTGACGGCGTAATTTGATGAAAATTATTTGAAATTGCTGCCTGCTCTTATTTCTCTATTGAAGATGTATGAAATGATTCAATATAACTTAGAGGCCTATATATATATATATATATATATATATATATATATAAATTAGGCAGTGGTAGGGGGCGCAGCGTGCCTCCTATCGCGCCATACAGGGCTGTGCGGCTCACCATCCATAGTGCCAGCTAAGGGTGTGCGAAGCGCCGCTCAAGGCATTGGTCTGGCTAGCGCAGTGCGGCTCCTAGTGTGCCTAGCCTCCGACCCGGCCTCCTGCTCACTCGATTTCGTGTTCGTGTGTTCATTCCCCGAGCCCTTTTTCAACTGCATCGCACTCCCAAAACTCTCAACATACATACTCACACATCGATTAATCGATAGAAACTCACGAGGTGTAACATCATCCCCCCTTAGGGATATTCCTCCTCAAATGTAATCTTAAGATCAAGAGGTTCAACCCTTTTAACCATGGCTAGAAAAATTTTGATAGTGTCTCATCTGTAATATGGACTATCCCGAAAACCTGAAATGCAGAAAAGTCCAACACAAGCGTGTCACAGGATGCTACTTGCAACTAGAATATAGTTGTACTAAATATATACAAATAGTTGTACAAAATAATAGCAACAAAATCAATTGTACAACATATGAAACTATCTTGCCTTTACGTAAATATTATGAGTCTGTATACCATCATCGTAGAGTCCAGAAAAACTGAAACTATCTAGAATTCACATCAATTCATAGTGTTTCGGTTCATTTCTACTATACTTATGTCCCTCTCTCCCTGATACTCTAATAAGCTACAACTCCGGTTCTTAAGATGCTCCCACAACTATTGGAGTCTCTCCGTGCAACAGTGCTTCTGTACCCTAGGTATCCCCAATTGGATTAGTCTGGGACAAGGTCTTCTATGCGTTTGCATAGTGTTGATCTGAAGGCAACTCTATCTCATAGGTCACTTAGCCAATCTCCCGGAGGATCTGGTATAGCTTAATGAGTCTAGGAATGGACTATCCTTGCTTGTCAGATCTCCTAACGCCCCTCATTGGCAAAATTTTTAGGAATGGCCAGTCATTGCTTCAATTCCTAACTTTTCCATACACTAGAATGAGGCATTCGATAACCCTAGGCTACCAATATATATTTTTGTATTAAGTTAATTGTTTCCCTCTGACTGATGCAACATGCTCGGTTCAATTATCCCTAACATACCTGCTTCAGGCCGTCACATAGGGAGCCTACATTTCCACCCTTAACACCTCCTCGGGCGTATGAGTTGTGCGCTCTACTTAGTCATTGTCTTGGGGCAGGAAGCTGTACTCAAATTAACTTACATTCCAATCATTCTGACAGCTTTTCCAAAGCCTAGCTGTAGGTTGCGGTCTTTGTCAAAAGTGGCACGGAGCAGAATCAGCATGTTAGCCAACATGGCACGGAGCAGAATCAGCGCATTGACCAACGTGCCACATTGCCTTGTCTGCTGCCTCAAGTATATAAGGGTCTCACACTTAGAAGTTGGGATATAAATCAAAAACCACGACCAACAGAGGATAGGGACAAAGGAAAACATATAATTTTCATCCAATTACGCTGCTAAACGCCGTCCAAATCAAAATTAACTTCGGGTATCGAAGTATAAGGCTACAAGGAGCATTTCTACGAAGTTAGTTTCGTGAAATTCGCATGGTGAGTCATCGTCCCACCAAGCCTAGGTTGTTGGAATTTCTCCAAACTAGTGACAATATGATCCCAGGCTTAAAGTAAGCATTACTCCCTTCTAGATTCTCAAGAAATAACGAGGTTTCGACTATGTTCCGTAAAATTGCAATATAGTTAATATTCATATATAAAATTTTCCTTTTTGCCGAATTTAGTGTTAAAACTAGTCCTATCTTTCCAGTAACACGATTTCAATTGAGAAAGGCAGTTGAACATGAGCCGAAACTCGCCAGTTAATCGGTAAACAACGATTGAGGTATGTTAAGGCATTTTTTTTCGGCAAGTTAGTTTCTTCAGCATAGTAATTCAGTATGAATCCCAGTAAAGTATGTCAGGAGTATGTTACCATTTTTAGTTGTCATTGTTAGTTGAGACTTGTAAATTGTGTTGTTTTGGGCTAGATACATGTATAACTTCCGTGACCGCCCCAGGGTTAATAGCTGTGTCGACTCGCCCGTCAGGGGCGAGGATACGTCGTTCTACGGAGCAGCATGTCGTTCGCAAGGGACGAAGATGGGGATCCAAATCCTCATATTTGCCATGGTTGTCCTTATACACACCCCGGCCGAGCGCTTACGCCCGTGGTGTAGACATCAGGAGTCCTCCAGACTCAGGCACAACTATAGTTAGGGGCCAAGCGGGCCCAGTTGTAGACCTAGGGGATCGGTAGGACGCTTATAGTTTCTAGTTGACTCATATTGACCTTGATAGGGGTATATAGATTGAGAAGTGCTCGCCAGGACTTATGGGGGCCTGAGAAAGTTATTCTGTGCTGATTGTACCTTCAGACTTATGAGGGCCAAGTAAGGTTTATGTTGCTTTAGTTACTGATAGTTAGATAGTAGGACGTCTCGTTTGTCAGGTATGACCGTTACCCTCCTAATCACAGTTATGTTTAGTCTTGATTTCACTACTTCAGTCATTTTCAGTCAGTTTCCTATACTTCAATTATTGTCAGTTCTTTTTCCTTACTTTCAGTTATTTAAATTTACTGCTTTACATACTCAGTACCTGTGGTACTGACGCCCTCTTCTGGGGCACTGCATTACTTTCCTGCAGGTATGCATAGACGAGGAGCAGGTCCCTCGTAGTTCCAGTCATCTGTACAGAGCCATCAGCTCCTTTCTTTCGGAGCTTGTGTGATAGAGGTTTATTTCTTTTGATTATACAGTATGGGTACATCGGGGCCCTGTCCTGACCATCTTATTACTCCTAGAGGCTTGCAGATTGCATTACTTCCCTGTGATTAGATGATATCGGCTGTGTGGGGCCCATATGTGTTTTATAATATTTCTGTTGGCCGTGTTGGGCCCTGATTAGCTCTAGATTGGTGGCCTTGTCGGCCCACATAGGACTCCTTATGATTGTTTGTCTCTGGTTAGCTGTTTATCTTCACAGGTGGCTATAGGCCTTGTCGGCCGGGGGTTGTATTTACAGCCGCTATATAGCCCGTTGTTTTCTTGATTCCAAAGTTAGAGTCATCCCTGCACCAGAGGTGCTTAGGCTCAATCAGCTCAGTAGTTTAGGTCCTAGACAGGCACTAGGTGCCAGTCATGCCTCCCAAGGTGGGGTGTGACAAACTTGGTATCAAAGCAGGTCGTATCCCAAGGAGTCTGCATACCGTGCTAAGTAGAGTATTGTCTATGGATGTGTTGTGAACCACATACTATAGGCAGGAGGCTGGAAGGCATGATAGGATTGTTACTCTTTCTTCTTATTCAATTGTGCTATAGAGTGGTACAGTATAAGGTTTAGTCCCTAAGCTCATCATACTCTTTTACTTACAGAGAAAAGTAAGACCAGCGACACCCTACGACAGGCAGGAGGCTAGATGTAGTAGCGGGAGAGGGCACCAGCAGGGTTCCTCAGCCTCAGTAAGAATCAGCCCGATCCGAGGATGATACGGAGGTATCATCTCAACCTCCCCAGAAGTCTCCACCAGGACAGGAACCACTTGGGATGTCTGGTGTGATGGCACTGCCTCCGGCAGTTTCTACACCCGTACCATCTGACCAGAAGGTCAGGAGCGCGGTGGTTATGCTAGCACATATGATGGCTGCTCAGCGCCAGTCAGCGCCATCTACAGTTGCAGAGTCATTAGGAGGGCCTGGTAGTTTGAGGGTCCGAGAGTTCCTAGAATTAAGTCCCCCGCAATTCATAGGGACAGATCAGACCAAGGAACCTCAGGACTTTTTAGACCAGATGTAGAGGATTTTCAGGGTGATGCATGCTACGCCCTCAGAGTTAGTTGAGTTGGCGGTATTTCGGTTACGGGACATCACTGTACTATGGTATGAGAGTTGGGAGAGGTCTCGAGGGAGAGATGTTTCCCCTCTGACCTGGCCTATCGCGGGAGATTCGACAGGCCCAGGTTGATCAGTTCCTACACTTGGAGAAGGGGTCGATGAGTGTCCGGGAATATGCCATGCGGTTTGACTCCTTGGCTCGATATGCGCCAGCCTTTGTGGACATAATGCCAGCCAGGGTACACTGCTTTATTATGGGGCTGAACCCAGAATATGTTGAGACCTGCATTACAGCCACACTGCGAGAGGATATGGATATCACCCTTGTGCAGGCTTTTGCTCAGAATGTTGAGGGTATCAGACAGAGGCAACGGGATATTAGGAGGACAAGTTAGGAGCAGCCCGCAGGGACAGACCAGATGAATTACAGGAGGAGCCCCGGGGAGGTCCTAGGCCACAGTTATTAGATAGGCCGCCTAGACCCCCGCCTCCATCGCAGCGGCAGAGAAGCAGGTCTAGTCACCGAGGGCAGCCAGAGCCCGGCAAAGGTTCGCAAGCAGTAGGTTCACAGTAGCAGAGGAGGGTGGAGTAGAGTGGGTTTACAATACCACTTTGCCCTAGTTGCAATCGAAGCCACTCTGGAGCATGTAGGTATGGCTCCACAGCATGCTACATATGTGGACAGCAGGGCCATCAGATAAGGAATTGTCTAGCTAGGGGTCAGGCTGACCGGGATCAACAGGATAGGTCCTTAGCATGATCACGAGCTCCAGCATTTCCGGCAGGGCGTAGGCCCTCAGTTTAAGCTGGTAGAGGCCAAGGCAGATCAGGGGCCTCCAGCTCAGGTGCCTGCCCAAACCATACTTATGCATTACTGGGGCAACAGGAGTCAGAGTCGTCACCAGATGTTGTGACAGGTATGCTGAACATTTGCTCTCATCCTGCTTATGTGTTGATAGATCCAGGATCCACCTTGTCCTATGTTACACCATTAGTGGCTTGGAAGTTTAGTATTATGCCAGAATTGCTTCATCGACCTTTCTCAGTGTCTACACCCGTTGGTGACTCTATTATAGCCAGGAGGGTCTATCAGGGGTGTACAATAGAGCTTGGAGCCAATGTCGAATGTTGGACCAAGATTTTCCAATTCCACTTTCCAGTGGAGGCAGTACGGGAGTGGAAAGGTAGTACAGCCATGCCAAAGGGTAGGTTTATTTCCTATCTTCGGGTGAGAAAATTGATAGCAAAAGGGTGCATTTATCATATTGTCAGAGTTTAGGATGTTTGGGCAGAGCCTCCAACCCTTCAGTCTATTCCATTGGTTAATGAATTTCTCGACATATTTCCAGATGAGCTTCCTGGTATCCCCCCGAAAAGGGAAATTGATTTTGCAATTGATCTATTACCAGACACTCAGCCTATAACTATTCCTCCATATCGGATGTCTCCTTCTGAACTTAGAGAACTAAAGGAACAATTGAAGGATTTGCTAGACAAGGGATTTATCAGGCCGAGTGCCTCACCATGGGGTGCGTCAGTTTTGTTCTTGAGGAAGAAGGACGGCTCCCTCCATATGTGTATAGATTATTAGCAGCTGAACAAAGTTACTATCAAAAATAGGTACCCGCTTCCTAGAATCGACGATTTGTTTGATCAGCTACGGGGAGCGAGGTATTTTTTAATGATTGACTTAAGATCAGGATATCATTAGACCCGGGTTCGTGAAAGAGATATTCCAAAGACTTCCTTCAGGACCAGATACGACCACTTTGAATTTCCAGTCATGTCTTTCGGACAGACAAATGCCCCAGCAGTGTTCATGGACCTGATGAACAACATTTTCAGACCATAGCTGGACTTGTTCGTGATAGTATTTATCGATGATATTCTGGTGTATTCCCACTCAGAGGCAGATCACCAGGATCATCTACGGACAGTGCTCCAAATTCTCAGAGATCACCAGTTATATGCAAAATTTTCTAAATGTGAATTTTGGCTGAATTCAGTAGCCTTCTTGGGCCATATTGTGTCAGATACTGGTATACAAGTAGATACACAGAAGATAGAGGCGGTGAAAACATGGCCTAGACCAACCACTCTGACCGAGGTACGTAGTTACCTAGAGTTAACCACAGTGATTCATGCCTAGGAAATATGGAGACACTACCTGTATGGCGTCGACGTAGATATTTTCACTGATCACGAAAGCCGCAAATCCATTGGGAGCCTGGCAATTTACAGCCCGAGCAGCAAGAATTGGCATGAGAATTGCATCAGCTAGCCAGTTTAGCCATTCGTATAATAGAATCAGGAGATAATGGAGCGGTAATCTAGAATACCGAAGTATCATCATTAGTTGTGGAACTGAAGGAACAGTAGTATGAAGATCATATCCTGGTTCAGCTCAGAAATAGGATATAGCGAGGGGAAGTGACATATTTTCAGGTAACCAAGGCGGAGTTTTGAGATATAGGGATCGCCTCTATGTTCCATACGTGGCAGGGCTTCGCCAGCAAATTATGGGCGAGGTACACTATACCTGTTATTCTCTCCATCCAGGTTCAACAAAGATGTACCATGATGTAAAAGAGATTTATTGGTGGCCGAGAATGAAAAAGGGGATAGCAGAATTCGTAGCTCAATGTCCCAATTGCCAACAGGTGAAAGCTGAACATCAAAAACCAGGCGGAGTGACTCAGGATATAGCTTGTGCCTTTATGTAAATGGGAGGCAGTTAACATGGATTTCGTAGTAGGGTTACCTCATACCAGGCGTAAATGTGATTCTATTTGGGTAATTTTCAACAAGTTGACAAAATCAGCTCACTTTTTGCCAGTAAGGGCTCCCTTTTAAGCCGAAGATTATACTGAGATGTATATTAGAGAAATAGTCTGGTTGCATGGTGTTCCACTGCCAATTATCTCTGACAGAGGGGCATAGTTTACAACTAAGTTTTGGCAATCTTTTTAGAGAGGCCTGGGGACGCAGGTTAATGTGAGCACAGCCTTCCATCCTCAGACGGACGGGCAGGCAGAACGTACAACCCAGACGCTCGAGTATATGTTATGGGCGTGTGTACTAGATTTTGGAGGCAGCTGGGATGAAATCTACCGCTTATTTAATTTGCCTATAATAACAATTATCATTCAGCAATTCAGATGGTGCCTTATGAAGTGTTATATGGGAAAAAGTGTAGGTCTCCAGCTAATTGGTTTGAGGTAGGAGAATCGGCATTAATTGGGTCAAATATTATTCATCAATCAGAAGAGAAAGTAAATCTTATCACAGTTTTTGGATAGTCCATATAATAGGGGAGACTCTACCGAAATATTTCCAGAATAAGTAATTGCAAGATTAAGGTTCTTGCAAGCAGAAGTTAACATTTGAGGATGAATGTTCTCAAGGGAGGGAGGATGTTACACCCCGCAAGTTTCTAGCGTTTAGTCGTCCTATTCACATGTTGGTTGAGAGTTTTAGAGTGCCATACATACAAGGAAAGAGCCTGGGGAAAGGCCGAACAAGTGCCAAGTTGGGATTTCGCGAGAGGAGCTGAACCAAGATGCCCAGAGGGGCAAAGTGGCACAGAGCAGAATCAGCGCGTTAGCCAACGTGGCACGGAGCTGAATCAGCGCATTGGCCAACGTGCCATGTTGCCTTGTTTGCTGCCTCAAGTATATAAGGGTCTCACACTTAGAAGTTTGGATATAAATAAAGAAACACGACCAGCAAAGGATATGGACGAAGGAAAACATATGATTTTCATCCAATTACACTACTAAACACCGTCCAAATCCAAATTAACTTAGAGTATCGAAATATAAGGTTGCAGGGAGCATTTCTACAGAGTTAGTTTCGTGAAATTCGCCCGGTGAATCGTCGTCCCACCGAACCAAGGTTGTTGGAATTGCTCCAAACTAGTGTCAATACGATCCCAGGCTTAAGGTAAGCATTTCTCCCTTCTAGATTCTCAAGAAATAACGAGGTTTCGACCGTGTTCTGTAAAATTGGAATATAGTTAATATTTATATATAAAGTTTTCCTTTTTGCCGAATTTAGTGTTAAAACTAGTCCTATGTTTCTAGTAACAAGATTTCAGTTGAGAAGGGCGGTTGAACACAAGCCGAAACTCGCCAGTTAATCGGTAAACAGCGATTGAGGTATATTAAGGCATTTTCTTTCGGAAAGTTAGTTTCTTCAGCATAGTAATCCAGTATGAATCCTAGTAAAGTATGTAAGGAGTATGTTACCATGTTTAGTTTTCTTTGTCAGTTAAGATTTGTAAATTGTGTTGTTTTGGGATAGATTATACCAGTATAGCTTTCGTGACCGCCCAAGGTTAATAGCTGTGTTGACTCGCCCGCCAGGGGTGAGGAAACGTCACTCTACGGAGCGACATGCCATCCGCAAGGGACGAAGATGGGGATTCAGATCCTCATATTTGCCATGGTTGGCCATATACACACCCCCACCAAGAGCTTATGCCCGGGGTGTAGACATCAGGAGTCCTCCGGACTAAGGCACAACTATAGTCAGGGGCCGAGCGGGCCCAATTGCAGACCCAGGGGATCGGCAGGACGCTTATAGCTACTAGTTGACCCATATTTACCTGGATAGGGGTATATAGATTGAGATGTGCTCTCTAGGACTTATGGGGGCCTGAGAAAGTTATTTTGTGCTGATTGTACCTTCCAGCTTATGGGGGCCAGGTAAGGTTTATGTTGCTTTAGTTACTGATAGTTAGACAGTATGACGCCTCATTTGTCAAGTGTGACCCCTACCCTCCTTATCACAGTTATGTTTAGTCCTGATGTCACTACTTCAGTCATTTTCAGTCCGTTTCCTATACTTTAGTTATTGTTAGTTCTTCTTCCTTACTTTCAGTTATTTAAAGTTACTGCTTTACATACTCAATACCTGTGGTACTGACGCCCTCTTCTAGGCTCTGTATTACTTGCCTGCAGGCACACATTGACGAGGAGTGATCTTGGGCAGAATTATATGCCCAAGTGATACTCAAATGCTTCATTTTGTCTTTGTTATCTATCGTTATTTGGGCAATCTCATGTGATCTGTAGTTACAATGTGAATTTATACTAACCAACATGATTAGTGTTGTTTTGCAGGTAAAATGAAATTTTGGGGAAGCTAAGATACATGTTGGTAAAAATCGGGAATGGACTTGGAAGTAAGGAGTGGAAAAGGTCCAGGAAGAGCATCAAAAATAAGGGCACCGCGATGGAGCCGTGTCACGCTGCCATCGCGAAGGCACTCTGCCTCGGGTGATGTAATTTTGGCCATTTCCAGTGAAGCCTCGCGTTACCTCTGTGACATGGAGGCAATGTCACGCGATGCTAGCCGTGGCACGTTGAGTAAATTTACCTGGCCCATCAATTTCCAGTGTAGGTGCGCGATTGCACTGCGGCACATTGGCCAAGCTCTGCGATGCAGGCTGTGGCATGCCAAGGTGAAAATTCTAAGGAGCCTAATTCCATAGATGGTCTGCGATACCTCTGTGGCACGAAGGGAGTGCTCCGCGATACACTCCATGCCACGTTGGTTGTTATTATGGGAAAAATCCTCAATAGTATAAATAGCACACTTAGGTTTATTTTTAAGCATTCTGACTTGGTTGAGCAAGAACGTGGGTTACAGGCAGTTGAGGGGACGAAAATTCTAGGGTTCTTCTCTATCTTTTTCTCTTTTATCTAAATTGTTTGTATAAATTACACTTATTTGATGATGTTTAATCCACAAATGAGTGGCTAAATTCACTTCTTACTGAGGTTAAGAACAATTGTAGTGGAATGTAATTGTTGATCGTTTTAGTTTTCATCTTTTCTTCAATGGTTGTTCTACCAATTCTTGTTCTTACTGCAATAATGTTTGGCCAATGTTAATGTATATCTAAAAAATCCAATTTTGATTTTGAAAAGGAAAGAAAATGGAAAGTTGTGAATTGGTAGGCTATGATCTGTTCTTAGTTTGGGAAAATTGAGAATTGATTTACATTCGGAATAGAAATATATCTGAAAGTCTTAATAGTCAATTAAGGAATCGGTTTTGTATGGCTAGAAGATGAAATTCTTTTATCACAGATATGTAGATTGAAGGTTTATGATTCTTAAGTTGGATAGGAGACGAAAGTTCCAATCCATAGGCAATAATTTTTGACAAGAAATCGAAAGAAAGATTAACTGAATTGTATCGATAAATTAATTCCCTGCATGTTTGTTTTAACCTCAGCATGCTCATTACTATAGTTCAGACTCACTTTATAACTTTGCCTTAGATTCTTATTGATTAGTAACTCAAACTCTCAAAATATTATTTATTTGGTTTTCTGCATTCTTAAAGATATAGTTCATTAACACTTAAGTTAATTATTACCGTAGTTCAGTCCCTGTGGGATCAATACTTGGCTTTACTTAAGCCACTATACTACATGTTCGACCACCTGCACTTGCGTGTAGTCACAGATACACCGAACAAGTTTTTGGCGCCGTTGTCGGGGACTGACAATTCGTAAAATTGTTTTCTTAGTGTTAGTTTACGATTTCTATATAAGTGCTGACAACTTGATCTTAGCCTGTCTTTTGCAGATATTGAATTCTGTTGAACACTGGCAAGAGACAAGGAGTTGGTGGATTCGTACATAGAGCTGGAAAGACAATTTCATCGTCAAAGAAGGGAAGCTCTAGAGAAAAAGCTACAGTTTCTCAGACAGACTGTCACGCCCCACCTTGGGGGGTATGATTGGCACCTGGTGCCCTAGTAGGACCTAGACTGCTATCCGGTGAGCCAAGGCACATTTGGTGCCTGGCTGGCTCTAACTCAAATTCCTGGAAACAAATGGCTATATAACGACTGTAAACAAAGCCTCCAGCCAAAAAGCCTATAGCCACATGTACCTGGAAAAAAAACAGCTAACCAGAAACATAATACTGTCAAGGGAATCTATGCGGGCCGGCAAGGCCACCATGCTGTCTAGTTCTCTGTAACTTAACAATAGCACGCTAAATAATTACGTGAGCGGCAAGGTCACCACTACTGGATGGTTATGGCCACACACCGCCAACAGGAACAGAAATAACAAATAACTATAACAAGCTGCACGGCCTCACATGACCGGCTCAACTAACCACAGGGAAATATATACAAACTGCAAGCCTCTAGGAATAACAATAGAAATAATCGGGACAGGGCCCCGACCTACCCGTACCGTACAACAAAAGAAAATGAAATACACCTCTAGAATTCAGACTCCGGATGACAGGAGCTGAATACTCAATAGCTGGCTGGAATCACGAGGGATCGCCTCCTCGTCTATGAGTACCTACAGGCAGGTAATGCAGCGCCCCACTGGGCGTTAGTACCACTGGTACTGAGCATGCAAAGCAACTGAAATAGTACAACTGAAAACAACTGAATATATATAGCGTATCTAACATTTCTGTATAGCAGGAGATAACTGAATCTGAAGAAGCTGGTATGAACTAAATCAAGCTTTCTGTACTGATAAGGTAGAGGCGTACCTGTAGACGCGCCAGCCTGCTGTCTAGTAGCTAGTATATAATATATAAAGCACATAAATAGATATACAAGTAGCAAGCAAGAGCCAACACCAACCCTCATAAGCCGGATGGCGCCAAGCAAGCAAACAATCTATATACCCCTACCCGGGTAAAAACCAACCAAAAATAAGTCACTCCACTCATCTGATAACTGTGAGCTCCTCCTACCGGCCCCCTTGGGTATGTAGCTCAAGCCTTGGCCTTTGACAATAAACTATGTTTGAGTCCGAAGACTCCTGCCTCTGGGCGCAAGTGCACACGGGGTAGTCTGCTGCTGTATCTGTAACTGAAACTGCCCCTGGGTGCAAGCACGCAACAGGGTAATCTTATTAAAATCTATATCTGGAACTGCCCCCGGCCACAAACGCACACAGAGTGTTCTGCCCCTATAAACAGGGTGGACTGGCTCTGCGCAGAGTAAACTAAACTACCCCTGCAAGCAGGGTGATCTGGACCGTATTATCATGGTGGTCGGCCATCATCGTCCTCTAGGCGGACGGCATCGCCCAGCTAGTGGCGGTATCTGAATGTGGTATCGACACAGCTATAACCCAGGGGCGGTGGGGATGCTAAAGGGGTGCCCACATGCCACAACAAGTCTCAACAAACAAATAGCACATAGAAATAGCAAGCATGTATAAATGAAAAGACTATCTGGAATCTAACTTCTTATTCTGATCTGTTTCTATACTGAACTGATTCTTACTAATTATACTGATTATGTAACCTCTGTTTAACTTTACGGCTAATCTGTAGCCAAGATACTGTCTGTCTATCAGATCTTTCTTTACTGACTTTTATTATGAAAATCTGTTCCTTTTTATTCTACAACATGCTTGCTATTCACATAATAGGCTGTACTGAATCTAAACTACTTGCACATACTTTTCTAACTTTCAGACTGAATGTGATATCACAACGCGAACTAGGTTTACTGAACTCGCACAATACTTAACATTCCAATTTCGGGAATTCTACTACGGAGTTTATTGTATTATACAAGGCTAAAGCTACTAACTTGCCAAAAGAACTAGCTTTACATACCTTAACCTCGAGTTATCCGTCTGTCGGACGAGGCTCGGTCAATACTCCAGCTATTTCTCCCAACTGCATTCATTTATACGCTAATTAATACTAAATATAGCTTTATTCTAAAGAACGACGTCACTTTCGATATAATTGTAGCCTAAACTTAGGCTTATCGAAAGACGGTCAAAAACTCACTATTTTTCAGAAGTCCAGAAGGGAGAAGTATTCACTTCACAGTGAGGAGCACATAGACACTAGTTTGGAGCAATTCTACTTACGTTAGCTTGGTAGCTCGACGATTCGTCGGCCGTATTTCGCGAAACAAAATCCGTAGGAATGCTCCCTACTACTAAATACCTCGGTACCTGAGGTTAATTTGAATTTGGACCGCGTTTGGCGGCATAATCGAGCGATAATTTATCCATATCCTTCGCCCCCTCTGTTTTCTCTCATGTTTCTGGAAAATATAATGAACATACTAAATTAAAACCGAAGTGGGGGCATAAATATAATTGGCACTATAAATCGCATTCATGGAATGCGATTTATAAGTCGCATTTTGCCTTGCGACGCGCCGACTTGGTGCTTGTCCGATCTTTCCCCGGGCCTTTTTCTAGCATATAAGGCTTCCAAATATGCTCGACCAACGCACGAATAGGCCATCTAGGTGCCGGAAATCCTACGGGGTATAACATTCTCCCCCAACATTCGTCCTCGAATGTAAACTTCTATCTAGAGGACTACTCAATTAGCTTAACTTGTTCTTAGGAAAATTTCGGCAGAGTTTCCCCTGTAATCTGGACTATCCCAAAATCCTGAAATATAGAAAAGTCCAATACAGGTACTCCACACGATACTATAAGATTCATTCGATAACTAAACATCAATCTTTCTCACTTATATATAAGCAACTGTAAGGTACTGCATAGGTAACAATACTGACATACCTGTCGCCTAGCTAGGCCTGGAATAAATGAGGATATCTAGCTTTCATATCTTCCTCCGCTTCCCACGTTATCTCTTTTTGGTTCCTGTTATGCCACAATACTTTGACAGACGCAATATCCTTAGTTCTCAATCTACGAATCTGACTGTCTAAGATGGCTACCAGAACCTCTTCGTAGGCCAGCTCTTCTGTAACCTGGATATCCTGGACTGGGACTGTTCTGGATGGCTCTCCTATGCATTTCCTAAGCATAGACACATGAAAGACGGGATAAACAGACTCTAGCTCTGGAGGCAAGTTCAACTCATATGCTACTCGGCCTATCCTCCGGCAAATCTGATAAGGCCCAACAAATCTTGGACTAAGTTTACCTTTCTTGCCGAATCTCATCACCCCTTTCATCAGTGATGCTTTTAAAAATACCCAGTCGTTCACCTCGAATTCTAGGTTTTTGCGCCGCATATCTACATATGACTTCTGGTGGATCTGTGCAGTCAGTAGGCGTTCTCTGATAAGTTTTACCTTCTCCTCTGACTGCTGAATAATTTCTGGCCCAATCAACTCTGATTTTCCTATTTCGAACCAGCCAATCGGCGATCTGCACTTTCTCCCGTATAAAGCCTCAAAAGTTGCAATCTGGATAGCTGAGTGATAGCTATTATTATAAGCAAACTCGATTAGGGGCAAATGCCCAACCCAGCTACCACCGAAATCTAACACACACGCTCGCAGCATATCTTCGAGCGTCTAAATTGTGCATTCCGCCTGTCCATCTATCTGAGGGTGCAATGCTGTGCTCAAATTAATCTGCGTTCCCAGACCTTTCTGAAACGACTGCCAGAATCTAGCCATAAACTGTGCTCCTCTGTCTGAAATAATGGATACTGGTACTCCGTGCAACCTGACTATTTCTCGGATATACAACTCCGCATAATCTGGTCGAGAAAGTAGTTTCCACTGGCAGGAAATGAGCTGATTTGGTCAATCTGTCAACTATCACCCATATAGAGTTATGTCCATGTTTAGTACGGGGTAATCCTGCAACAAAATCCATATTTACTGCTTCCCACTTCCAGAGAGGCACAACTATGTCCCGAGTTAACCCGCCTAGTTTCTGATGTTCTGCTTTCACCTGTTGGCAGTTAGGACACTGGCTACAAATTTAGCAATTTCCCTTTTCGTACCTCATTCATAATCTGCTGGTGCAGGTCTGAAACATCTGGAACATATAGACAGCCTTTACAACGCAGCACTTCATCCTTTGTTACCTGGAAATTTTGCACTTTCCCCTGTTAACCTGGTCAGGATTCTTATACTACCATTCTTTTTTTCCTTCACAACTGATGACGACATGGCGGTGTTCTAGATTACCGCTCTGTTGTCCTTTATTTCTATTACACGAACGGCTAAATTGACCAATTGATGTATCTCTCTGACCAACTTCCGTTGCTTGGGTTGCAAATATGCCACACTCCTAATAGATCTATAGCTAAGAGCATTTGCTGCTCCATTATCTCTTCTTGACTGATATAACATATTCATACTTAGAGAGCTCGGCATATAATTGACGGTCATACTGGCTTGTCTTGCTGAAGAGATCGACAGGTAGTTTACAGGCGTAGCTAGAGCTTATCTGGCCTTCCGGCCACATGCTAAGGCTACTTGTTGCTGGGATAACCTTAACGACCGTCTGTGCACCTTGTGCCTTTATCTGATCAGAGGATCCTGATATTGATCATGACCTCTAATGATTTGGCTGCATAACCTTAAATAACTGAATAGTCGGGTTGAATGACCTGAATGTGGCAGTAGTCTAACAATGCTGTAACTGTTCTACTTGAGTACTTATAGTTCATGCATAACTGCAGACTTGTGGGCATCTAATTGCTTTGTTATTTTGCTTGAACCACTGTGAGGCTGGGCTTAATCAAACTTACTCCCAGGCGATCAATCTCTGGATCTTCACAGGGAGTCTACTGATCTCCTGGTCTTAATAAACACTGTGCTAGCAGGGTACTATCAATTTCTTACGCCTTGTGTGTATCCACTTGGATCTATACTGCTATTCTGGGGAATTCTCGGTCTTATGAACTATTCTGTAAATACTGGCCTTCTGCTAGGGATCTGTATCTTAATATCTTATGAGAACCAGCTGAAGTACTAGTTTGTCATTGACTGCTGATGTGGACCCCTTTCTTGGGGTGCCCACGGGCTTGTCTGACTTGCGGGGTATTCCTTGTAATAACTGCTAGGTTGACTAAGGTCGACTCTCACCCACAAGGCTGGGAAAACGATGTATGGCCACTTAACATATTGGAACAATTCTAGTATTGCTAATCTCTAAAGTATACTTATTCAGTCTCTAATTCTGGTTCTGGCACATGCGCTAGTGTTATTGATCTTTAGAGATGCTTCCCTGCTAATATAGGCGCCAGCTGGTCGATAGACCATCTAACTGCGCCCTTATCATCCAATTACCTGATTCAGGTTACTAACTCTTATAAGCTTCTAAAACCTAGATCTGAAAACAACATATAAGTCTATTAACTTAAAAACTAAGAGCTGAGACAGTTTCTATGGATTCATACGTAAATCACACTTAACTTGCCCCTTCTTTTCGCTTTTCTCTTTTTCTTCTCTCTCTTTTCTCTTTTTATTTTTTATTTTTTTGGCAAGGGGTCCTGCAATACAATTTGTATATACTTCCCAGCACTAATATGCATCTGTGTGATTGTGACCCCTATTAGCAGCTGCTCACAGCATATTTATTATCTGCACAGATATATATTAATAAATACGTACAATACATACTGAATTCTGTAGTGATACGTAATCTCTGACACACTTTGCTAAATTTCATTTTGTACATGATATACCACTTCTATGGTCTAATAATACCTCCTGCCTTCTCTTAACATTTCATTGTATTGTCACCCCATTCTGAAAGTAACAAACATAAACACTTTAGTTATTGTCTGCTCTTTGAAATTCCGCCACTCTTGCGATGTGGGGTCAACGTTCGAATCTTGTGGCATTACTTGGCATATATTGAGAGCCCATGACTGTCTGCTGGGCCTTATCTGTAGGTCACACTAGATTAGAATTGTTGTATCGGTAACTTCTTAACTTCTCCATAGCGGACATACTGCGGTATTCTGAACGACAATCTTACCGTCAGCCCGAGGCTTAATCCTTAATACGATACTTTATCAGTCCGGGGGTAATTCTAATTTTCCCCACAAGATCTGACATTCCTGCTTCTTCCCCTCATCTTACTTAAGCTGAACTCTAGGGTTCAAGGTACCTGCTCTTTATTGTTAATAAGATTACTGGTCAAGTATCAGTTCATACTTCCCCTGACTTGTAGTCAGACCTATCTGACTAACATGACCCCTCACCCTTTCGCTATCACAACTGGATCATAACTATCATCTTACAGGTATGTCTTGCTATCTGTTAGCATATATGGCGGACTTGGCCTTTTTCTGACTCGAACTTGACTACTACCCGGCATTCATCCCTAACAGGTCTTTTACCCCTGCTTCAGGTAAGCTAACGGTCTTACATTCTCTACTGGCTTATTATCATAAGGGTCTACACAACTTACGTAATCATAGGGGCTCTTTATACTTTCTAATACTTACTAGGATCAATCAGCCCATCTTTACTTACTGCTTGATTTGGCAACCTCATCTCAAGTCTTATGCCCCTTTACTATACTGGAATCAAAATAGAGAGGTAGGAATAGCCCCTTTTTTTTGCAACAAATAGAAACATTTAACTGTACCATATCCGAAAGGATGTATTCGGGATTCCTGCATTTCCCTCTCTTTCTCATACTTACTTGGTGGTCTGACCTTGGCTGTAATCTTAATCAGATCTTATATAACTAATAAATAAGTCAACTCGTATGTACATTATACTTCTGGCTTCCTATTCTGACGTTATCAACGTATACTGGGAATAGTACCGATAAAGGTATCATACTGGGAGGTCTCTGGTACCTCCTCCTGCTGCTGTAGTTATCATGTAACTAGCTGATGCCCTCTTCTGTTGCTATATCTGATCTTATGCCTGTGATAGGGTAATGCTGATCTGCCTTTGTATCTGTAATCAAAGAATACGGTAAGTTTTTAGGGACTCAACCCTATACTGTACCGCTCTAAAGCACGACTGATTGAGAAGGAAGGGTAACCATCCTATCATGCCTCGCAGCCTCCTGCCTATAGTATGTGGTGCAAAACACATCCATAGACAAGACTCTACTTAGCACGGCTTGCAGACTCCCTAGGACACGACCTGCTCTGATACCAAGTTTGTCAGCCCCACCTTGGGGGGGTATGACTGGCACCTGCTGCCCTAGTAGGACCTAGACTGCTATCCGGTTAGCCAAGGCACATCTGGTGCCTTGTTGGCTCTAACTCAAATTCCTGGAAACAAAGGGCTATATAACGGCTGTAAACAAAGCCTCCGGCCAACAGGCCTATAGCCACATGTACCTAAAAAAAACAGCTAACCAGAAACATACTACTGTCAAGGGATCCTATGCGGGCCGGCAAGGCCACCATGCTGTCTAGTTCTCTGTAACTTAACAATAGCACGCTAAATAATTACGTGACCGGCAAGGTAACCACTACTGACTAGTTATGGCCACACACGGCCAACAGGAACAGAAATAACAAATAACTATAACAAGCTGCACGGCCTCACACGACCAGCTCAACTAACCATAGGGAAATATATATAGACTTCAAGCCTCTAGGAATAACAATAGAAATGATCGAGACAAGGCCCCGACCTACTCGTACCATACAACAAAAGAAAACGAAATACACCTCTGGAATTCAGACTCCGGATGACAGGAGCTGAATACTCAATAGCTGGCTGGAATCACGAGGGATCGCCTCCTCGTCTATGAGTACCTGCAGGCAGGTAATGCAGCGCCCCACTGGGCGTCAGTACCACTGGTACTGAGTATGCAAAGCAACTGAAATAGTAAAACTAAAAATAACTGAATATAGATAGCGTATCTAGCATTTTTGTATAGCAGGAGATAACTGAATCTGAAGAAGCTGGTATGAACTAAATCAAGCTTTCTGTACTGATAAGGTAGAGGCGTACCTGTAGATGCGACGGCCTGCTGTCTAGTAGCTAGTATATAATATATAAAGCACATAAATAGATATACAAGTGGCAAGCAAGAGCCAATACCAACCCCCATAAGCCGGATGGCGCCAAGCAAGCAAACAATCTATATACCCCTACCCGGGTAAAAACCAACCAAAAATAAGTCACTCCACTCATCTGATAACTGTGAGCTCCTCCTACCGGCCCCCTTGGGTACGTAGCTCAAGCCTTGGCCTCTAACAATAAACTGTGTCTGAGTCCGAAGACTCCTGCCTCTGGGCGCAAGTGCACACGGGGTAGTCTGCTGCTGTATCTGTAACTGAAACTGCCCCTGGGTGCAAGTACGCAATAGGGTAATCTTATAAAAATCTGTATCTAGAACTGCCCCCGGCCACAAGCGCACACAGAGTGTTCTGCCCCTGTAAACAGGGTGGACTGGCTCTGTGCAGAGTAAACTGAACTACCCCTGCAAGCAGGGTGGTCTGGACCGTATTATCATGGTGGTCGGCCATCATCGTCCTCTAGGCGGACGGCATCACCCAGCTGGTGGCGGTATCTGAATCTGGTATCGACACAGCTATAACACAGGGGCGGTGGGGATGATAAAGGGGTGCCCACATGCCACAACAAGTCTCAAGAAACAAATAGCATATAGAAATAGCAAGCATGTATAACAGAAAAGACTATCTGGAATCTAACTTCTTATTCTGATCTGTTTCTATACTGAACTGATTCTTACTAATTATACTGATTCTGTAACCTCTGTTTAATTGTACGGCTAATCTGTAGCCAAGACACTGTCTGTCTATCATATTTTTCTTTACTGACTTTTATTATGAAAATCTGTTCCTTTTTATTCTACAACATGCTTGCTATTCACATAATAGGCTGTATAGAATCTTAACTACTTGCACATGCTTTTCTAACTTTCAGACTGAATATGATATCACAACGCGAACTAGGTTTACTGAACTCGCACAATACTTAACATTCCACTTCCGGGAATTCTACTATGGTGTTTATTGTATTATACAAGGCTAAAGCTACTAACTTGCCGAAAGAACTAGCATTACATACCTTAACCTCGAGTTATCCGTCTGTCGGACGAGGCTCGGTCAATACTCCAGCTATTGCTCCCAACTGCATTAATGTATATGCTAATTAATACTAAATATAGCTTTATTCTATAGAACAACGTCACTTTCGATATAATTGTAGCCTAAACTTAGGCTTATCGAAAGACGGTCGAAACTCGCTATTTTTCAGAAGTCCAGAAGGGAGAAGTATTCACTTCACAGCTAGGAGCACGTAGACACTAGTTTGGAGCAATTCTACTTACCTTAGCTCGGTAGCTCGACGATTCGTCGGCCGTATTTTGCGAAACAAAATTTGTAGGAATGCTCCCTGCTGCTAAATACCTCGGTACCTGAGGCTAATTTGAATTTGGACCGCGTTTGGCGGCGTAATCGAGCGACAATTTATCCATATCCTTCGCCCCCTATGTTTTCTCTCACGTTTCTGGAAAATATAATGAACATACTAAATTAAAACTGAAGTGGGGGCATAAATATAATTGGCACTATAAATCGCATTCATGGAATGCGATTTATAAGTCGCATTCCTGAAATGCGATTTATAAGTCGCATTTTCCCTTGCGACGCGCCGACTTGGCGCTTGTCCGATCTTTTCCCGGGCCTTTTTCTAGCATGTATGGCTTCCAAATATGCTCGACCAACGCACGAATAGGCCATCTAGGTGCCGGAAATCCTACGGGGTATAACACAGACAATCCTGGAGCAACAGCAGAATCCACCACTTGTGAGGGCAGTATTAATGGAAACTAGGCTGGTTGGCGAAGTGGCAATCCCACATACTAACAATGTTACATCAAGTATTCGCAGACCAGAGCCAGGAGGGAGGTTTGAGCTTAAACAGAACATGGTGCAATTGCTGCACACCAACGTGCAATTCACAAGACTCCCTCACAAAGATCCACAACAACATCTCCAAAACTTTTTGGAAATAAGTGACACTTACATCCCCGCTGGAGTATCATCTGACTACGTGAGGCTTACATTATTCCCATTTTCATTATTGGGGGAAGAAAAGAGGTGGTTGAAACCTGAACCACCTAACTCTATCACCACGTGGGATGATCTTGCAAGAAAATTTCTGATATGGTTCTTTCCATCCGGGAAAACAGCAAGACTTAGAAGTCAGATTCTATGTTTTAAACAAAGAGAGGGGGAGAATCTGTATCAATCTTGGGAAAGGTTTAAATCATTGCTAAGGGATTGTCCTCACCATCACCAGTCCAATGATGTGCTGGTGCATACTTTCATAGAGGGTTTGGAACCCACACAAAAATTTTGCTAAACTCAGCAGCTGGGGGACAAGCATTAGAAAAGACTTATGAGGAGCTATATACTTTGTTAAATCGTATTTCGCAGGGAAATCCAGAGTGGAATGTGGAATCTTCACGAGGAGGAACAAGGAAAATGGCAGGAGTCTTTGAAGTGGATGGTTTTACAGCTATCGCTGCACAGATAGCTGTGTTGCAAAATCAACTTAACACCCACTTCAGCAATATGAGCTTGAATCAACCTCAAGCCCCAGTTAATGTAGTGCAGCAGATTTGGTGTGAAGTATGCGGTAGTAATGAACACTCAGCTGAGTGTTGTGGTGCAAATCCAGATTCAGTGAACTTTGTTGGGAATGTACAGAGAAATAATCACCAGCAGTGTGGCATCAACCACAACTAGAATTGGAGGAATCATCCAAATTTCTCTTAAGGGGGTAACAGCCATCCAGGGCAGAGTTCGAATCAGGGTGCACAGAGAAATCAAGGGGGGCAGCAGAACTATCAGTCTCAATACAGAGGCAACAATGCACCTCCTCCACCACCCATCAGCATCAAGGAAATGTTCAAAACAATGATAGCTAACCAAGCTCAATTGCAGGCTGATTATGTGAAATTGGCAGAAGACATTAAAAACAACTAGTTAGCTACAAAGGCGTTGGAGTACAAGTTTGGACAACTAGCTGGAGCTGAAAGCACCAGGCCAAGAGGAGGACTACCGAATGACACTGACCCGAATCCCAAGCAGGTTAATGAAGTGACCACAAGGAGTGGTTTACAACTCAAGGAGGTGGAACCAGAAAGACCACCTCAGCAGTCAGGAGCAGTGGAGAAAGATAGGGAACATGATGATGAGAGGGGGAAGGAGAAGGCAACTGAAGCAGAAAGACCACCACCCCCGTTCCCTCAATGATTAAAGAAACACAAGGAGGAAGCTTCTTTCAAAAAGTTATGGAGGTGCTTAAAAAGGTACACATTAATTTACCTTTGGTTGATGTTTTGCAGGGAGTGCCAAAATATGCAAAGTATATAAAGGACATCGTAGCTAACAAAAGCAGATTGACGGAGTATGCTACGGTGGCGCTTACTGAGGAGTGC
Source organism: Datura wrightii (assembly GCA_035772735.1). Lineage (NCBI taxonomy): Eukaryota > Viridiplantae > Streptophyta > Magnoliopsida > Solanales > Solanaceae > Datura > Datura wrightii. The sequence continues at coordinate 122,112,004 of JASDFA010000016.1, forward strand.
ACTTCCCGGATACAGAACGGATACAGAACAGGTCGCCATCAAGGACCCTGGGAGCTTTACAATTCAAATCACAATTGGGCAAAGTATCCAAGCTCGCGGATTATGCGATTTGGGAGCAAGCATTAACTTGATGCCGACATCGGTGTTCAAAGAAGTTGGGGCTGGGCAGTCCTAGACCAACTACAGTGATCTTGCAGTTAGCAGACCGCTCTTTGGCCAGACCAGATGGCATTTTGTAGGACGTGTTGGTGCAAGTGGGCTCCCTTATCTTCCCAGTAGATTTCATTGTCTTAGATTTTGAGCCGGATGCAGAAGTCCCATTTATTTTGGGACGTCCTTTCTTGGCAACCGGAAGAGCTTTGATTGATGTAGCTGCAGGGCAGCTAACCATGCGAACGCATGACAAAGTGAAGGTATTTGATGTATATAAGGCCATGAAGCTTTCGGCCATATATGAGGAGCTTTCAGCAATCAATGTGCTAAATCAAGAAGAAATTCTTCAGATTGTTGATTCTCGAGATTCATTAAAAAGAGCATTGATGAGCTCCGATCATTTCGGAGATAGAGATACTTATGAGATTGTGCAAATACTTATGAGAAGACTACTTTCACATGTCCTTATGGGACATATGCTTTTAGGCGGATGCCATTTGGTTTATGCAATGCACCCGCCACATTCCGGAGATGCATGATAGCGATCTTTGACGACATGGTGGAAGATTTCATCAAGGTATTTATGGATGATTTCTGTTTTCGGTAATTCGTTTGCTACTTGTTTGCAGAATCTTGACAGGGTGCTAGCTCGCTGTGAAAAATCCAACCTTGTACTCAACTGGGAGAAATGACATTTCTTAGTCAAGGAGGGTATCTTCCTTGTCCATAAAGTGTCTTACAAGGGGTTGGAGGTCGATCGCGCTAAGATTGAAGTTATTGAAAAGCTACCACCACTTGTGTCAGTGTAGGGTGTTCACAGTTTTCTCGGGCATGCAGGGTTCTACAGATGGTTCATTAAGAACTTCTCCCAAATTTCTAGACCAATATGCAGGTTGCTAGAAAAAGAGGTGATGTTCGAGTTTGATGAAGATTGTGTCAAAGCATTTGAGGAGTTGAAGTAGAAATTGATAGAAGCACCTATCCTTATTTCTCCGAATTGGGAACAACCGTTTGAACTGATGTGCGATGCAAGCGAAGTGGCTTTGGGAGCTGTATTGGGGCAGCGGAGGAATAGAATTTTTCATTCTATTCATTATGCAAGCAAAACACTAGATGCTACCCAAGTTAATTATGCAGTCACAGAAAAGGAGATGCTAGCATTGGTGTTCGCGTTTGATAAATTTAGGTCCTATTTGGGGGGTTCTAGAGTAGTGGTGTATACCAATCATGCAGCAATTCGGTATCTGTTTAACAAGAAGGATGCAAAGCCCAGGCTGATCGGATGGATGTTGTTGTTGCAAGAGTTTGACCTAGAGATTAAGGACAGAAATGGGAGCGACAATCAAATGGCAGATCACCTATCGCGATTGGAAAGCCGGTCGCATGTGAAGGAAGGTGACAACATGAAAGAGGAGTTCCCGGATGAGCAACTCTTGGCAATAAGGAATGCTGAGATCCCTTGGTATGCAGACATAGTGAATTTGCTAATGAGTGGAGTCTATCCACCAGAGGCTACGGCTCAGCAGAGAAAAAAGTTGAGGCATGATTGCCGATAGTTTATTTGGGATGAGCCGTACTTGTTTAAATAGGGACTAGATTAGGTTATGAGAAGATGCATCCCAGAGAGCCAGATTGCAAAAGTTTTGAGGAGTTGTCACTCTTCATTGTATGGAGGGCACCACAGAGGTAAGCGGACAGCGCACAAGGTGCTACAGTCAGGTTTCTTTTGGCCTACACTGTTTAGAGACTCTATGGCATACGTAAAAATGTGTCATATATGCCAAAGGACAAGCACAATTGGTAGGAGGCAAGAGATGCCGCTGCAACGTATATTAGAAGTGGAGATCTTTGATGTATGGGATATTGATTTCATGGGCCCGTTCCCACTGTTATTTGATATTCGTTACATCTTGGTGGCGGTTGATTATGTATCAAAGTGGGTTGAAGTAACAACTTTCCCTAGGAATGACAACAAGGTGGTAACGAAATTTGTGAAAAAGCATATTTTCACCAGGTTGGGGACACCCTGAGCCATTATCAGTGATGGAGGGGCTCATTTTGTAAATGCAAGTTTCAAGAACTTGCTAGCTAAGTATGGGGTGCACCACAAGGTAGAAACAGCATATCATCCCCAAACTAGTGGGCAAGTGGAGGTGTCGAATAGTGAAGTGAAGCAGATTATCAAGAAAACAGTGAATGCACAACGTAGTGATTGGTTAAGCAAACTCGACGATGCATTATGGGCTTATAGAACTGCTTACAAGAGACCAATTAGGACTTCTCCATACAGATTGGTCTATGGAAAGGCGTGTCATCTGTCGGTAGAGCTAGAACACCGAGCTTTCTGGGCCGTGAGGAAATTGAACATGGATTTAGAGCTAGCGGGTAAGAAGAGGCTGATGAAACTCAGCGAACTTGATGAATTTCGTTGGCATGCTTATGAAAGTGCCAAGTTCTACAAAGAGAAAACAAATAGATGGAATGATAAGCATATGGTGCATCGGATATTTGAGCCGGGGCAGAAAGTGTTTCTTTTCAATTAAAGATTGAAGCTGTTTCCAGGAAAATTGCGGTCCAAATGGTCAGGGCCGTTTGAGGTAGTGAGAATGACCCCGCATGGGGCAGTGGAGTTGTGGCAATAAGATCGAAGTGCCACGTTCTTGGTTAATGGGCAGCATCGTAAGCATTACTGGGGTGAGGAAGTTATTCGAGAGAAGACGTCCATTACTTTAGAGGATGATTGAGCGTAAATGACGTCATTTCGAGGCATTTGTTTGATTAAACCGAAAAGTTTTTCCATTATCATACCTACCTTGAATGTACATCCTAGTTAGCCCCATTGAGCCTTTAGCCTATTTTTTCCTTTCTTTGAAGAGGTACAAACCGAGCTTAATCCCTTCTATCTTGAATTTGATCCAAAACTCTTAAGCGCTCAAGAAAAACAATTTTCCCACAGTGCAAAGGAGTGAGAATTGTGAAAAGGAACGAAAAGCAGAAGTGGTGAAAGTTAAAGAAAAGGTCAAAGGTGCACTTGCTGAAATTAAATAAAATAAGGATGTATAACTAATCTTGGTTATTAAGTTGAGTGTGCTTAAAGAAATGGGAAAAAAAACAAAGAAAAATTTCAAGAATGAGAGGATGAAGGAAGAAACAATGCCCATAATGATGGTGGGATGTATGGAAAAGCGCTTAAGGAATATAGTTGCTATTAAGGGTTAGCCCAGTATTTACTAGTTCCCTAGCTTACATTACAACCCGTTAAGTCCTACGTGATCTTACATCATGCGTCCTTATATTAGTGGAGTAGTACACTAGAGGCAAGCCTATGGTTCATGACATGATGCATGTGAATTCTTTGGGAGAGAGAGCGAAATCATGTTCATATACCCCTACATGTAATGCTTTGGAAATCGTATGATTGCAATTGGGGAAATTTTCTTGTGTTATGAGGGCACATGCTTGACGAGAGATTAAATTTCGTGTCGGACGTCTTGATCAGTTGGTTTGCATGAGTTTGCAGAGATCTAGAGTCGATTCTTGAGTATAGGAGGTCTTAATGTGGGGTATGTCATTGTATTAATGAGACCATGCATGTTTTTTTTGATGATTTCCAAGATTAAATAATCGGTATAGTCGTAGCTTGAATTGTCGAGCCAAAGTAGCTATGAGTGGGTGTCAATTGCATGAGATGTGAGAGTATTGTTCGAGGACGAACAAGGTTTTAAGTGTGGGATAAGTGATCTTGGGCAGAATTATATGCCCAAGTGATACTCAAATGCTCCATTTCGTCTTTGTTATCTATCGTTATTTGTGCATTATCATGTGATTTGTAGTTAAAATGTGAATTTATACTAACCAACATGATTAGTGTTGTTTTGAAGGTAAAATGGAATTTTGGGGAAGCTAAGATACATGTTGGAAAAAATAGGGAACAGACTTGGAAGCAAGGAGTGGAAAAGGTCAAGGAAGAGCAGCAAAAATAAGGGCTCCGCGATGGAGCCATGTCACTCTTCGATCGCGGAGGCACTCTGCCTCGGGTGATTTAGTTTTGGCCATTTCTAGTGAAGCCTCGCGTTACCTCCGTGACACCGAGGCAATGCCACGCGATGCAAGTCGTGGCACATTGAGTACAATTACCTGGGCCATCAATTTGCAGTGTAGGTGCGTGATTGCACCGTAGCACGTTGGCCAGGCTCCGCGATGCAGGCCGTGGCACGCCAAGGTGAAAATTCTGAGGAGCCTAATTCTAGAGAGGGTCCGCGATACCTCTGTGGCACGGAGGTAGTGCTCCACGATACACTCCGTGCCACGTTGCTTGTTAATCCGGGAAAAATCCTCAATAGTATAAATAGCACACTTAGGTTTATTTTTAAATATTCTGACTTGGTTAAGCAAGAACGTGGGTTACAGGCAGTTGATGGGACAAACATTTTAGGGTTCTTCTCTATCTTTTTCTCTTTTATCTCAATTGTTTGTATGAATTACACTTATTTGATGATGTTTAATCCACAAATGAGTGGCTAAATTCACTTCTTACTGAGGTTAAGAACAATTGTAGTGGAATGTAATTGTTGACCATTTTAGTTTTCATCTTTTCTTCAATGGTTGTTCTATCAATTCTTGTTCTTACTACATTAATGTTTGGCCAATGTTAATGTTTGTCTAAAAAATCTAATTTTGATTTTGAAAAGGAAAGAAATTGGAAAGTAGTGAATTGGTAGGATATGATCTCTTCTTAGTTTGGAAAAATTGAGAATTGATTTACATTCAGAATAGAAATATATCTGAAAGTCTTATTAGTCAATTAAGGAATCGGTTCTGTATGGATAGAACATGAAATTCTTTTATCATAGAAATGTAGATTGAAGGTTCATGATTCTTAAGTTGGATAGGAGACGAAAGTTCCAATCCATAGGCTGTTATACCCCGTGGAATTCTCGGCACCTAGACGACCTATTCGCATGTTAGTTAAGCATATTAGAAGGCCATACGTGCTAGAGAAAGGCCGGGAAAAAGATCGGACGAGAAACCCGCCGAACCATCGCGGGAGGAGCCGAGGCAGAGACCCTCCGCGATGGCAGCGTGTCACGGAGGTGAGGCCTCCGCGATGGCTCCGTGACACGTTTCCCAGGTTCAGGCCCAAGTATATAAGCACCACTTTGGTTTAATTTCATTTAACCAAAGGAAATTTCAGAAAAAAAAACAGAGGCTTCGACAGAGAGAAGTAAGGACGAAGGAAATTATATAATTTTCATCCGATTACGCTGCTAAACGCTGCCCAAACTCAGATTAATCCCAGGTACCGAAGTATTTAGCATCAGAGAGCATTCCTAAGGATTCAGTTTCGTAAAATACGGCCGACGAATCATCGAGCCACCGAGCTAAGGTAAGTGGAATTGCTCTAAATTAGTGTGTATGTGTTCCTAGCTGTGAAGTGAATGTTTCTCCCTTCTGGCCCGCTGAAAAACATCAAGTTTTCGACCGTCTTTCGATAAGCCTAAGTTTAGGCTATAAATTATATCGAAAGTAACGTTGCTCTTTACAATAAAGCTGTATTTAGTATTAATTGATGTATTTATGAATGCAGTTGGGAGAAAATAGTTGAAGTACTAGTCGAGCCTCGTCCGACGGACGAATAGTTCAAGAATAAGGTACGTAAAGCTCGTTCCCTCGGCAAGTTAAGTAATATTGAGACAGTATAGTAATTCACAGGTCAGTAGAATGTTTAGAAGTTAAGTATTGGGTTATTGTGAATGTTGATACAGTATTAGAAGTATTAAATTACAACTTGTGTAAGACTTACTAGTACGATATAGATTTCAGCATAAGTGTTAGAAACTGCACAGCATGCTCAGTATGTGATGTAATACGAAATGTTAAGATATTGTTGTATTCAGTTGAAACCCCGCAAAGAAATGCGGTGTCCGTAAGGCACTTCAGAAACAGAACAGTAGGCTAAAATGAAGTCTAGAAAGCATGTTAGGAATAGGAAATCATGTTAATACAGAAACTCAGTAAACAGCCTAGTTTTAGCCGAAACACTATTTTGTATAGCATTTGCCCCAGTACAGTTTGGCAACAGGACATATTTATATATATACATTTACCAGCCTCAGCATGTATTAAATACGTACATATTGCTATTACTAGTCCAGCATGTAATATATACGATACCTTACCCCTGTTAGCCTCAACATGTGAGATACGCAGATAGCATGACTAGTTGAGACTGTTGTATTGTTTGGGGTTGGATTACCCAGCATCCATGACCGCCCCAGGGTTAATAGCTGTATCGACTCGTCCGCCAGAGGATGAGAACACGTCACTCTACGGAGTGGTATGCCGTCCCGCAAGGGGACGAAGATGGGATGCCAGTTTCCCCATATTATGCCTTGGTCGGCCCTTATACACCCCCGTCGAGCGGGTACGCCCGGGGTGTTGATTAGGAGTCCTTCGGACTCAGGTACAGTTATAGTCAGGGGCTCAGCGAGCCCAAGTGCATACCCAGGGGACCGGTAGGATGCTTACAACCATTATAGGAGATGGGATGACCGGGGTAGGGGTATAGATTCTGTGCTGGTTGTACCTCCCGGCTTATGGGGGCCGGGTAAGGTTTGTGTATGCCATGTTATATTATGTTTGTTATGTCATATCGCATTAGATACTGGTAGATTAGTAGTAGAATGATACGTCTCCAGATATGACTCCTACTCCCTCCAGCATGATTAAGAACAGGTACGATTTACACCATCAGACAGTTAATCTAGTTCTTCCTATTTCAGTTTCATCAGTTATGTTATTGATTTCAGTTATTGCTTTACATACTCAGTACCAGTGGTACTGACGCCCGGTGGGGCGCTGCATTACTTGCCTGCAGGTACTCGTAGATGAGCAGGCGATACTACGTGATTCCTGCGGTCGGGTATTCAGCTCCTGTCCTCCGGAGGCTGAATTTCAGAGGTGTATTTCATGTTCCTTTTTGTTGTATAGTACGGGTAGGTCGGGGCCCTGTCCCGATCAGTTCTATTGCTATTCTTAGAGGCTTGCAGTCTGTATATATACTCCCTGTGGTCAGATGAGCCGGTCGTGTGAGGCCGTGCAGTTGTATAGCTGTTAGAACTCTTTCTTTTTATTATGTTGGTCGTGTGGGGCCATAGTTTGCCAGTAATGGTGACCTTGCCGGTCACGTAGTTTTTTTTGTGCTTTATGATTGAGTTGCAGATAACTAGACAGCATGGTGGCCTTGTCGGCCCGCATAGGTTTCCCTGAGTTGATATGTTTCTGGTCAGCTGCTGGTACAGGTACAGGAGGCTATAGACCAATGGGCCAGGGGCTGTGTTTACAGCCGTTATATAGCCCTTTGTTTCCAGAAATATTAGTTAGAGCCTGCCAGGCACCAGAGGTTCCCAAGCCTAGCAGTCTAGCAGTTCAGGTCCCAGTAGGGCACCAGGTGCCAGTCATACCCCCCAAGGCGGGGTGTGACAAACTTGGTTTCAGAGCAGGTCGTATCCCAGGGAGTCTGCAAGCCGTGCTAAGCAGAGTCCTGTCCATGGATGTGTTGTGCACCACATACTATGGATAGGAGGCTGCAAGGCATGATAGGATGGTTGTCTTTTGTTCTTATTCAGTCGTGCCATAGAGCGGTGCAACATAGGGTTGAGTCCCTAAAAGCTTACTATATTCTTTGGTTACAGATAATGTCAGACCAGCGACATCCTATCACAGGTCGGAGTTTAGACATTGCAGCAGGGGAAGGCACCAGCAGGATGCCTCCCCCTCATTTGGAAACAGCCCGATCAGAGGGCACTACAGAGGCATCGTCCCAGCCTCCTCAGCAGTCTCCACCACGTCAGGAGCCACTTGGGGCGACAGCACCTTCAGCAGTCCCTATACCGACACCTTCCGACCAGGAGGTTAGGAGTGCTGTAGTTATGTTAGCACAGATGATGGCTGCGCAGCGTCAGCCAATGTCGTCTACAGTTGCAGAATTATCAGGAGGGCCCGGTAGTTCGAGGGTTCGAGAGTTCTTAGCCCTGAACCCCCCACAGTTTACAAGCACGGACCGAACAGAGGACCCCCAAGATTTTCTGGATTAGATGCAGAGAATCTTCAGGGTTATGCATGCTACGCCTACTGAATCAGTTGAATTGGTAGCATTCCGGTTACGGGATATTGCGGTGTTATGGTATGAAAGCTGGGAGAGGTCCCGAGGGAGAGATGTTTCCCCTCCCACCTGGTCCAGCTTTTCAGGAGCCTTTCTAGATCACTATTTGCCGCGGGAGATTCGACAGGCCCGGGTAGACCAGTTCCTACATCTAGAACAGGGGGCCATGAGTGTTCAGGAATATTCCTTGCGATTTGATTCTTTGGCTCGATATGCACCGGCCTTTGTTGATACCATGGCATCCAGAGTGCACCGTTTTATTATGGGACTGAATCCAGAATATGTCGAGACTTGTATTATGGCCATACTGCGAGAGGACATGGACATTTCTCGAATTCAGGCATTTGCCCAGAATATTGAGGGCATCAGACAGCGACAACGGGAGATCAGAAGGGTCAAACAGGAACAGCGTCGTCGGGACAGGCCAGCTGAGTTACAGAGAGAGGCCCGGGGAGGACCCAGGCCACGATTTTCAGACAGGCCGCCCAGGCCCCCGCCTCCGCCACAGTTGCAGGGGGGTAGATTCAGCCGCAGGGGGCAGTTAGAGACTGGTAGAGGCTCGCAGATGGCAGACTCACCATTATAGAGGAGGGCGGAGCAGAGTAGGTATACCCTACCACTTTGCCCTATATGCAGTCGACCGCATTCTGGAGCATGCAGTTATGGTTCCTCCGCATGTTATATTTGTGGCCAAGAAGGCCATTTGATGAGAGATTGCCCAGCCAGAGGTCGAGAGGACCGGGATAGACAGGATAGGGCATCAGCAGGATCACGATCCACAGCATCCTCGACTAGGCGCAGGCCCTCAGTTTTAGCAGGCAGGGGTCGGGGCAGATTAGGGACCTCCAGTACAGGTGCGGGTCCGAGTCGCACATATGCCTTACCAGGGAGGCAGGATTCAGAAGCGTCGCCTGATGTTGTGACAGGTATGTTAACCATCTGCTCACACCCTGCTTATGTGTTGATTGATCCAGGGTCTACTTTGTCCTACATTACTCCATTTGTGGCACGGAAGTTTAGTATTACACCAGAATCATTACAGCAGCCTTTCTTAGTATCCACGCCCGTCGGTGACTCTATCATAGCTAGCCGAATCTACCGCGGGTGTACAGTACAGGTTGCTGATCGTCAGACCACAGTAGATCTGGTCGAGTTAGAAATGATAGACTTCGATGCCATAATGGGTATGGATTGGTTAGTACCATGTTTTGCTAATGTTGAATGTTGGACCAAAACAGTCTGGTTCCACTTCCCGGGAGAAGCAGTACGGGAGTGGAAGGGCAGCACCGCTACGCCAAAAGGTAGGTTTATTTCCTACCTTCAGGCGAGAAAGTTGATATCTAAGGGGTGTATTTACCATCTAGTCAGAGTTCAGGATGTCCAAGCAGAATTTCCAACACTCCAGTCTGTCTCAGTGGTGAATGAATTCCCAGATGTATTTCCTGATGAGTTACCTGGTATTCCCCCAGAAAGGGAGATAGACTTTGCTATCGACTTGTTACCAGGCACTCAGCCAATATCAATACCTCCCTATCGTATGGCTCCTGCAGAACTCAGAGAATTAAAGGAGCAGTTGAAAGATTTGTTAGATAAAGGTTTCATCAGGCCGAGTACTTCACCGTGGGGTGCGCCAGTCTTGTTTGTGAGGAAGAAAGATGGCTCGCTCTGAATGTGCATAGACTATCGGCAGCTAAATAAAGTTACAGTAAAGAACAAGTACCCGCTTCCCAGAATTGATGACCTATTTGATCAGTTGCAGGGAGCCAGATACTTCTCTAAGATTGACTGCGGTCCGGATATCACCAGGTCCGAGTACGTGAGAGAGATATCCCTAAGACAGCGTTTAGGACCCGATATGGACATTTTGAATTTCTAGTTATGTCCTTCGGGTTAAGGAATGCCCCAGCAGTCTTTATGGACCTGATGAACAGTATTTTCATACCTTTCCTGGACTTGTTCGTGATAGTATTCATTGATGATATTCTGGTGTGTATTCTCGCTCTGAAGCAGATCACCGGACTCATTTGTGGACAGTGCTCCAGATTCTCAGGGACCGCCAGTTGTATGCTAAATTTTCGAAGTGTGAATTCTGGCTTAACTCAGTGGCCTTTTTAGGGCATATTGTCTCAGACGCTGGTAAACAGGTAGACGAGCAGAAGATAGATGCAGTTAAGTCATGGCCTAGGCCTACCACTCCTACGGAAGTTCGTAGCTTTCTGGGGTTGGCAGGATATTATAGGAGGTTCGTTGAGTGGTTCTCGACCATTGCAGCACCTCTAACTAAATTGACACAGAAAGCAGCAAAGTTTCAGTGGATGGAGGCATGCGAGCAGAGCTTCCAGGAACTGAAAGATAGATTAACCTCCGCCCCAGTATTAGCATTGCCGGAAGGCACGAAAGGTTACTCAGTCTATTGCGACGCGTCAGGTGTCGGGTTGGGCTGTGTGTTGATGCAGCATGGTAGAGTAATTGCATATGCTTCTAGACAGCTGAAGAAGCACCAAAAGAATTACCTTACCCATGACCTGGAATTGGCCGCAGTAATTCATGCCTTGAAGATGTGGAGGCATTACTTGTACGGCGTCCATGTTGATATTTACACAGATCATAAGAGCTTACAATACATTTTCACTCAGAGGGAGTTGAATCTGCGGCAACGCCGCTGGTTAGAACTGTTAAAAGACTATGATGTGAATATTCTATACCACCCCGGAAAAGCTAATGTTGTAGCAGATGCCTGAGCCGAAAGTCAATGGGGAGTTTAGCGTATTTGTGACTTGAGAAGCAGAAGTTAGCTAAAGAAATTCATCAGTTAGCTGGTCTAGCCGTTCGAGTAATGGAAACAGAAAATAATAAAGCAGTAATTTAGAATTCTGCCATGTCATCATTAGTTACAGAGGTAAAAGAATGACAGTACGAGGATCCCGATTTAGTCCAGCTCAGAGATAGAATTCAGAAAGGTAAGGAGCCAGATTTTCAGATAACCAGGGATGATGTGCTACACTGTAAGGGCCGCCTCTGTGTCCCGAATATTTCAGGACTTCGTGGGCAGATTATGCATGAGGTACACTATGCTCGCTATTCCCTTCACCCAGGGGCGACGAAAATGTACCACGACATCAGAGACATCTACTGTTGGCCAGCTATGAAAGCTGAGATAGCTGAATTTGTATCTAGATGTTCTAATTATCAGCAGGTGAAAGCAGAGCACCAGAAACCGGGCGGTTTGACGCAAGAGATAATGATACCTATGTGGAAATGGGAAGCGATAAACATGGATTTTGTAACAGGGTTACCCGGTACTAGACGCAGAAATGATTCCGTTTGGCTAATAGTTGACAGGCTGACAAAATCAGCTCATTTCCTGCCAGTGAGGGCTACCTTCTCAGCTGAGGATTATGCCGAATTATATATCAGAGAAATAGTTAGATTGCATGGAGTGCTGGTATCTATCATTTCAGATAGGGGAGCACAGCTTACAGCTAGATTCTGGCAGCCGTTTTAGAAAGGTTTGGGGACGCAGATTAACTTGAGCACAGCATTCCATCCTCAAACAGATGGGCAGGTGGAACGTACAATTCAGACGCTCGAAGATATGCTACGAGCGTGTGTGCTAGATTTTGGAGGTAGCTGGGATGAACATCTTTCGTTAATTGAATTTGCTTATAATAACAGCTACCATTCAACTATTAAGATGGCGCCTTTCGAGGCATTATACGGGCGAAAATGTAGATCGCCGGTGGGCTGGTTTGAAATAGGAGAATCAGCATTAGTCGGCCCAGACCTTGTTCGGCAGTCCGAGGAAAAGATAAAGCTTATCCGAGAACGTTTACTGACTGCTCAGAGCCGCCAGAAGTCTTATGCAGATATGCGGCGTAGAAATCTAGAATTTTCGGTAAATGACTGGGTATATCTGAAAGTGTCCCCGATGAAAGGGGTAATGAGGTTTGGCAAAAAAGGCAAGCTTAGCCCAAGATTCATTGGGCCATATCAGATTCGGCGAAGAATAGGCCGAGTTGCATACGAGTTGAACTTGCCTCCAGAATTAGCATCTGTTCACCCAGTATTCCATGTTTCTATGTTACGGAAGATCGTAGGGGACCCTTCTACAGTAACTTCGGTTCAAGATGTCCAGGTCACAGAAGAGTTAGCATACGAAGAGGTTCCCGTAGCTATCTTAGACAGGCAGATTCGCAGGTTAAGGACTAAAGATGTTGCATCTGTTAAAGTGTTGTGGCGTAACAGAAATTGTGAGAAATGAGGTGGGAGGCTGAAGAAGATATGAAAACCAGATACCCTCACCTATTTCAGGCCTAGTCAGGCGACAGGTATGTCCGTACTATTACTTATGCAGTACTTTATGGTTATATGTTGGTAAATGATAGAGGAAGATTGATATCTAGTTATCCAGTGAATCTTAGAATATTGTGTGCAGTGCCTGTGTTGGACTTTTCTGCATTTCAGGTTTTTGCGATAGTCCATATTACAGGGGAAACTCTGCCAAAATTTTTCTAGAAAATAAAGTAAGTAGTCCTCTAGATAACAGTGTACATTCGAGGACGAATGTTCTTAAGGGGGGGAGAATGTTATACCCCGTGGAATTCCCGGCACCTAGACGACCTATTCGCATGTTAGTTAAGCATATTAGAAGGCCATACGTGCTAGAGAAAGGCCGGGAAAAAGATCGGACGAGAAACCCGCCGAACCATCGCGGGAGGAGCCGAGGCAGAGCCCCTCCGCGATGGCAGCGTGTCACGGAGGTGAGGCCTCCGCGATGGCTCCGTGACACGTTACCCAGGTTCAGGCCCAAGTATATAAGCCCCACTTTGGTTTAATTTCATTTAACCAAAGGAAATTTCATAAAAAAAAACAGAGGCTTCGGCAGAGAGAAGTAAGGACGAAGGAAATTATATAATTTTCATCCGATTACGCTGCTAAACGCTGCCCAAACTCAAATTAATCCCAGGTACCAAAGTATTTAGCAGTAGAGAGCATTCCTACGGATTCAGTTTCGTAAAAAACGGCCGATGAATCGTTGAGCCACCGAGAAAAGGTAAGTGGAATTGCGCTAAATTAGTGTCTATGTGTTCCTAGCTGTGAAGTGAATGTTTCTCCCTTCTGGCCCGCTGAAAAACAGCAAGTTTTCGACCGTCTTTCGATAAGCCTAAGTTTAGGCTATAAATTATATCGAAAGTAATGTTGCTCTTTACAATAAAGCTGTTTAGTATTAATCTACGTATTTATGAATGCAGTTGGGAGAAAATAGTTGAAGTACCAGTCGAGCCTCGTCCGACGGACGAATAGTTCAAGAATAAGGTACGTAAAGCTCGTTCCCTCGGCAAGTTAAGTAATATTGAGACAGTATAGTAATTCACAGGTCAGTAGAATGTTTAGAAGTTAAGTATTGCGTTATTGTGAATGTTGATACAATATTAAAAGTATTAAATTACAACTTGTGTAAGACTTACTAGTACGATATAGATTTCAGCATAAGTGTTAGAAACTGCACAGCATGCTCAGTATGTGATGTAATACGAAATGTTAAGATATTGTTGTATTCAGTTGAAACCCTGCAAAGCAATGCGGTGTCCGTAAGGCACTTCAGAAACAGAACAGTAGGCTAAAATGAAGTTTAGAAAGCATGTTAGGAATAGGAAATCATGTTAATACAGAAACTCAGTAAACAGCCTAGTTTTAGCCGAAACACTATTTTGTATAGCATTTGCCCCAGTATAGTTTGGCAACAGGCCATATTTATATATATACATTTACCAGCCTCAGCATGTATTAAATACGTACATATTGCTATTACTAGTCCAGCATGTAATATATACGATACCTTACCCCTGTTAGCCTCAGCATGTGAGATACGCAGATAGCATGACTAGTTGAGACTGTTGTATTGTTTGGGGTTGGATTACCCAGCATCCATGACCGCCCCAGGGTTAATAGCTGTATCGACTCGTCCGCCAGAGGACGAGGACACATCACTCTACGGAGTGGTATGCCGTCCCGCAAGGGGACGAAGATGGGATGCCAGTTTCCCCATATTGTGCCTTGGTCGGCCCTTATACACCCCCGTCGAGCGGGTACGCCCGAGGTGTTGATTAGGAGTCCTTCGGACTCAGGTACAGTTATAGTCAGGGGCTCAGCGAGCCCAAGTGCATACCCAGGGGACCGGCAGGATGCTTACAACCATTATAGGAGATGGGATGACCGGGGTAGGGGTATAGATTCTGTGCTGGTTGTACCTCCCGGCTTATGGGGGCCGGGTAAGGTTTGTGTATGCCATGTTATATTATGTTTGTTATGTCATATCGCATTAGATACTGGTAGATTAGTAGTAGAATGATACGTCTCCAGATATGACTCCTACTCCCTCCAGCATGATTAAGAACAGGTACGATTTACACCATCAGACAGTTAATCTAGTTCTTCCTGTTTCAGTTTCATCAGTTATGTTATTGATTTCAGTTATTGCTTTACATACTCAGTACCAGCGGTACTGACGCCCGGTGGGGCGCTGCATTACTTTCCTGCAGGTACTCGTAGAAGAGCAGGCGATACTACGTGATTCCTGCAGTCGGGTATTCAGCTCCTGTCCTCCGGAGGCTGAATTTCAGAGGTGTATTTCATGTTCCTTTTTGTTGTATAGTACGGGTAGGTCGGGGCCCTGTCCCGATCAGTTCTATTGCTATTCTTAGAGGCTTGCAGTCTGTATATATACTCCCTGTGGTCAGATGAGCCGGTCGTGTGAGGCCGTGCAGTTGTATAGCTGTTAGAACTCTTTCTTTTTATTATGTTGGCCGTGTGGGGCCATAGTTTGCCAGTAGTGGTGACCTTGCCGGTCACGTAGTTTTTTTTTTGTGCTTTATGATTGAGTTGCAGATAACTAGACAGCATGGTGGCCTTGTCGGCCCGCATAGGTTTCCCTGAGTTGATATTTTCTGGTCAGCTGCTGGTACAGGTACAAGAGGCTATAGGCCAATGGGCCGGGGGCTGTGTTTACAGCCTTTATATATCCCTTTGTTTCCAGAAATATGAGTTAGAGCTACCCAGGCACCAGAGGTGCCCAAGCCTAGCAGTCTAGCAGTTCAGGTCCCAGTAGGGCACCAGGTGCCAGTCATACCCCCCAAGGCGGGGTGTGACATAGGCAATAATTCTGGACTAGAAACCGAAGGAAAGATTAACTGAATTGTATCGATAAATTAATTCCCTGCATGTTCCTTTTAACCTCAGCATGCTCATTACTATAGTTCAAAATCACTTTATCATTTTGCCTTAGATTCTTATTAATTAGTAACTCATACTCTCAAAATATTATTTATTTGGTTGTCAGCATTCTTAAAGATATAGTTCATTAACACTTAAGTTAATTATTACTTGCTTTACTTAAGCCACTTTACTACTTGTTCGACCACGTGCACTTGCGTGTAGTCACCAAATCACTGAACAAGGAGCAGGTCCCTTGTAGTTCCAGTCAGCCGTACAGAGCCATCAGCTCCTTTCTTTTGGAGCTTGTGTGATAGAGGTTTATTTATTTTGTTTGTACAGTATGGGTAGGTCGAGGCCCTGTCCTGACCATCTTATTACTCCTAGAGGCTTGCAAATTGCCTTACTTCCTTGTGGTTAGATGATATCGGCCATGTGGGGCCCATATGTGTTTTAGACTATATGTGTTGGTTGTGTGGGACCTGTTTAGCTATGGATTGGTGGCCTTGTTGGCCCGCATAGGACTCCCTATGTTTGTTTGTCTCTAGTTAGTTATTTATCTTCACAGGTGGCTATAGGCCTTATCCGCCGGGGGTTGTATTTACAACCGCTATATAGCCCATTGTTTTCTTTATTCCAGAGTTAGAGTCAGCCCTGCAGCAGAGGTGCTTAGGCTCAATCAGCTCAGTAGTGCAGGTCCTAGACGGGCACCAGCTGCCAGTCATGCCTCCCAAGGTGGGGCGTGACATATTCATACTATTTATTTCCCCTTTCCTCATAGGCACGACTATCTCCTAAATTAGCTTGCCTAGTTTCTGATGTTCAACCTCTCTTTGCTGGCCATTGGAGCTTTATGCCACTTTAGTAATATCCTCCTTCTTCCGGTGCCAGCAGTAGATCTCTTTTATACCTTAACGCGTTTTCGTCAAACCCAGGTGGGGAAATAACGGACATGGTATGCCTTGCTACAATCTACTGACGGAACTCTACCATATTTAGAACATAGAGTCTACCTTTGGGTTTCAGGACTCTGTCCTCTATTATCTCAAAGGCCGGTGATTCCCTCTGCCGGACCTTATCTCGGGCTACACTAGGTTAGGGTCTTCGTACCAACACTCCTTTACTTCTACAACTAGTGGTAACATTACAGTATTCTAGGTTACAACCCCACTATCCTTTAAATGTCACCCTGATGCTTATTTCTCGACATTCAGCTGTGATTTCAAGCTATATCAGCCTACTACCGCCTGGAGGTAGTTCTATTCCCCTACAAAGTTAGATACTCATGCCTTCCCCTTACTTCTATGGGCTGAAATCTAGGATTTGTGCCTCCTGTATCTCCCTAACAAGGATGCTACTGGCCAAGTCTACTAACAGGTATTGTTCTAACCCGCGCTCGGGCCAATTTTATCCATATAATCTCTCTGTCCTTCGCATTGCAAACTAGGGCCATAACCAATATTCTATAGGTATGTCTTACTGTCATCTATACACTGCGATGGGGTTAGTCTATATCTAGCTTAAACATTACTATTGTTGGTAGTTCACTACTTATGGACTCTCACCTGCAGTTGGGTGCTACTAACAATCTTACCTACCCTCTTGATTTACTGCTATAAGGGTCTACGTAACTTTGTAAACACTAGGGGTCCTGACCACCCTCTAATCTTTCTCGGAATCAACAGTTCTAGCCCTCCTGTACTCTTTATTCTGGGAAACATGGAATTGATACATATACTTTTTGTTGTACTAAAAGAACAAGTTGGGAGGTGGAAAATGACCCTATCATTTTATAACAGGGCTAAGATGAGAAATTTAACAAACTCTAAAGGTTGGAGGTGCAAATTTCGCACAATCTTTCACATTTTTTAGGTAACCTAACATTAACTGCCCCTTCCGTCTGATCCTAAATATCTGCTAAATAAACCAGCTCATATGTAAACCATATTAATAGCCTCTTACTCTGATGCTGTAAAAAGAAATGGGGAGTAGTACTGGCATGTTTATTACCTTATGAGATTCCTGGTGCCTCAGAAGGATGCTGTGGAAATTAAAAGACATTTACTTTTACCCTTAGGCGGAAGGATGTTGTGGAAATTAAAAGAAATTTACTTTTACCCTTAGGCTGACTGTCCCCTAACCGTGGAACCTTACTAGTACCCTTTACTACTGCTGTAGCTAACCTTCGGCTGACTAAAGTCTGTCCCATATCAAATGTAATTCTGGGTAGACATAACAAAGAAAACTTAGGGACTCATCCCTATACAACTCAGTCGGTAGAACGATCTAAAAAGAAGGAGGGATAACCATACTATCATGCCTTGAAGCCTCCTGTTTATAAAATGTGGTGAACAACACATTTATAAACAATACTCTACTAAACATAGCTTGCAGTCTCCTTGGAATACGACCTGCTCTGATACCACGTTTGTCATGCCCCACCCTTGGAGGTGTGACTGGCACTTAATGCCACATTGGGATCTGGGCTGACCTGGCTAGCCGTACGATCGCTGGTGCCTACCAACGACTCATAATAAAGAAATCAAAATGTTATAACTCAAATGTAAACACAGCCTTAGGCCGACAAGGCCACGTAGAACCTGTGAAAAAAATAGCTAACCCAGCCAATACAATATTAAAAGGAACCCTATACGGGTCGACAAGACCACCAAGTTGTCTAGTTATAACAAGAATGAAAATAGGCATTTATACTAGATACCACATGGCCAACACGTAAAACAATAGACATATATGGGCCCCACGTGGCCAACAATAACCAGCTAACTAAAGACTGTATTATGCAAGCCTCTAAGACTAAAAAATATTGGTCAGGACAGGGCCCCGGCCTACCCAAATAAAAGACGATAACCTCAACATCCTTGAAACTCCAGATGAAAGGAGCTAGCCGTACCGCTGACCCTGAACAGCTGCTAATACAGCTCCTTAACTTTGTTTATCTAAACATGCAGGAAAGTATGCAACATCCCATAGTTGGGCGTCAGTATAATATGTATCAAATATGTAAGGCAATAACTAAAGCTAATTAAAAGTGATAAAAACTGAAACTGAACAGTAGTAAGGGCAAGAAGTTAACATGTAGGCTTTCTTATCCATAACTTGCATCTAGTAAAACACTGCACATATATGAGCTGAAACTGTATGTCTATTCGTTCAAAAGCTATAGCTGGCAGACAAATATACAGAGAAGAACCTAACCTGGTCCCTATAAGCCAGGAAGGTACAAGCAACACAGAAATAACCTACCTGGGCCCCCATAAGCTGCGACATATGGCTATCAGTCTATATACCCTTATTGGTACCCCGTGGACTCTGCAAGTAACTATAATTGTATTTAAGCCATCTCGACTCTTGTAACTGTATCTGGACCTCGAGCCTTAGCTCGACTGAGGGTTATAATGTAAGCTCTGATAACTGGATCCCAAGCCTTGGCTCGACTATGGGTCATAGTGTGACTATTGTAACTGGATCCCGATCCTTGGCTCGACTATGGGTCATAGTGCAACTACCGTAACTAGACCCCGAGCGTTGGCTCGCTATGGGTTATAATGTAACTGTTGTAACTGGAACCCGAGCCTTAGCTCGACAATGGGTCATAATGTAATTGTATATAACTGTATACGGCCCTCACGACCTCAATTCGGTGTATCTCAATACGGCCCTCACGGCCTCAATCTGTTGTATCTCAATGAGGCTCTCACGGCCTCAATCTGGTCCCTGCGGGCATCATAATGCTCCTGCGAGCATAGACCTATAAGCAACAGAATATCCCTCAATCCAAACATCATGTTCAGAGGCCACGCCAACTATGGTTAACTCTGATGAAGCTTACTATGTCATCACTGTCGTCTTAATTATATTCGTAGCAGCTGACCACAATTGGCTTACTTTTGAATACGTGTCCTCTACATAGAACAATTGTGGGGCTGCTATTAAAAGGATATTCTCCTAAGCAGTCATCCCTAACCTTCCATAGGCAGCTTATTATAACTCTTAATCTTAAGGTAATATACTGTAATATTGTGGTTCTAGTCCCTTAGACACTAACTTGGTCAGTTCAAATATCATATGCCTTCTCTAGGCGATTCCTAAGCTCGTTGGTGAGTTTTATCTGGACTTAGCCTGTTCTCGGCGACCTGTAGCTGAATCTCATATAAGAATAGGCTGGGGTGTTAGCCCCATATCTAGCTACTAACAAAGCTTCCTCCTTAGGGTATCTACTGCTCTATCAAAATGGTAATGACTGGGATGGTGCCCTGAGTGACTTGTATAAGTATTGCATCGACTGAAACTAACTGTCACTAGCGGTAGCCACTACATGGCAGACTGACCCCCAACTCACTAGGCAACTCTGATGCCACTGACTCTAGGGTAAGAACATACTAACATAATTCTAGCCCTTGAGGCGTCAAGGTATGCCAATGGCCTCTGGGAAAGCTTTGTTGACAATACAGGTGCCAAACTGATAGTTATATCGCCCGGTTGTGCCTATGCTGTTCAATTTACTAACTCAGGCACAACAACTATCCACAAACTTCTAAAGCATAGGCATGACAGCAAAACATCAATTTTACTACCACCGTGAACAGGAGGATGGAGAAATCTCTATGACAAGTCTAGCAGGAGTCACATTTAACATCATCTTTCCTGACAAGGGACACCGCAATACACTCTTAATATGCTTTCTAGCATCTAGCCAGTACATATGTAATCATAATTTATTGATAGCAGCTAATCACGACATAAATGATCCTTAAATACTAACGACAGCTAGTTAGAACATGTAGGATCGTTATCTACATTCAAAAACATAGGTCGTATCATTATACGACGAGAATAACTATCCAATGGAATATGCCTTAACATACCTTGAATGCTGATTCTTGTTTAACTAAAGAGTTTCAACATGTTCGGTTCTACTTAACTACAACCCTTACGCTAGGAGAATAGGGCCATTTTCAATACTAAATTCGGCAAACAATGATATCGTTCCATAATAATAATAATAACTATAATTCAAATCTGGTTTACTTGGCCGGAAACCCACAATTTTTTGATAGTTCAGAAAGGAGAAATGCTTACCTGTGTCTTGTGGCAGTCTAGATCAATTTGGAGTAATTCCAACAACCTTTACTCGACAGGGTTACGGTACGCCAAGCGAATTTTCAAGAAATAACTCCATAGAAAAGCTTCCAGTATGCATAGGACTTTTTATCTGAAGTTAATTTGCGTTTAGATGGAGACGACGTAATTTGATGAAAATTGTATGAACTTGCCGCCGGCTCTTATTTCTCTGTTGAAGAAGATATTTGAAATGATCCAATATAACATAGAGGCCTATATATATAATTAGGCAGTGGCAGGGGGTGCGGCACACAACCCATTATGCCATACAGGGGTGTGTGGTGCGCCAGCCGTAGCGCCAGCCAAGGGTGTGCCACACGCTGCTCAAGGCGCCGTTCTAGCCAGCTTGGCGCGGTGCCCAGTGCGCCTAGCCTCCAACCTCGACCTCCTGTTTGCTCGATGTCATGTTCGTTTGTTCATTCCCCGAGCCCTTTCTCATATGCGTCTCACTCCCAAAACTCCCAACATACGTACGCACACATCGGTTAATCGGTAGCAACTAACGGGGTTTAACAATGACTCAATTACTTAAAATTTAAAAAAAGTAAAAATCTAGACTCTTTAGTTTGTTCTAAGGGACTATCCACCGAAAAGGTACTGAAAATATAAATCGGAGGAACCCAAAACAATATAAAACAAAAAAAATACTACAGACCAATCAAGCATGCAAGATAAATCATAAGTCAAGAAAAAAAAACTAGGCCTACCATGTGCAAATTTAGCACTTAAGGTATGCATGGTAATATGAAGTTCACTTCTCCCACCTCACACTTAGTAAAACTGTCCCCAGTGCTAAAGAAATAAAGTATAAAGTAAAAGAGTGATCGAAGAACTCCCTGGGCCTCTAATCCTCGTCATTTGTGGGGGCCAGAGCAACTTCCCATGTCTTAGAATCCTCCTCGTAATTATCACTAGACTCTATGTCCGAGTGTACTCTCGCCATCTTATCCTTTGTGGCCACATCATCATCAAGAGGCTTCTCGTATCCAGGCCTAACTCTACAAAGGGCTCATGAGTGTTCACTTAGAGGTTAGTCCATGTTAACATGTTGTAGTTGTTCCTCAGTCAGACCATTTATCCTCAGTTGGAGCATTTGCATATCATATAGGTGGCTCAACATGTTGTCAATTTGCATATTGCGCTCATCAACAGGAAGGACTGGACCGTTTATACCACGGGTTCCTTAGTTTTCATCACATCAGCCCCCCTATGATCATAACCAGGTCTATAGTCAGCCTCCTCCTCCTCAATGTCATGCGCACGCAGAAATCGGGTCAAGAGACCCCCAAACCCAAAGTTTTGCCCTTTTCACCCTTGCTCTCTTAAACATATTTTTAATGAGCACCCCATATTAGTGGCATTAACTTGTCATTAGCGAATAGACAAGACACACTCTTTTCCTAGTCACATGGGTTACATGCTTTTCGGGCACTAAACAAGCACAAACTATTTTTAACCAGACTCGTGCCTCTCTACTTAGGTGAGCATATGGAAGTGAAACATGATACCAAATTGTTGGTAGTGTGTCCACCTTGCAAAAGAGTTAGAGCCACACAGAGTATGTCTAATATTTCTATACGAGGGTTTCTTCAAAATATTAAAAAAGGGTTGTGGGTCAACATGAGGTTTCCCATGTAATCTATTCAAAGTAATAGGTTCAAACTTGATAATTTGACCCCTAATTTTAACTTGGTTCCACCTCTCCTTTGCATCCAATTTGCAAGAAATTCCCTCACCATATTTAAATTACAATCACCCTGGGCATCAAACACAAAACCAAGACCAAGGGTGAGTAGCCGATCTACCATGTGACGGAAAACGAATGACAAGAAATTTATATCAATAAACATATCATGTGAGTATTTGGATTCTTTATGCTCTTTGAACCATTTTTTACCTTCTTGATCTGTAGCCCAACGGAGCCCATATTGCCTCAATGGTTGTGGCGCCATCCTCATATGCTCATGCTCCTCTTCTCTAGTTCTCCTTGCTCTTTTTGACCCATGGCTTGAAGAAGTCACACCCTTCCCTTTGTTCACTTTTTGTGCCATTTTATGGAGGTTTACAAGAAAAATGGTATAATTTGTGATTTTGGTGAAAAAAATTGGAGTTTGATGAAGAGATGATATTTTAAGAGAGTTTTCTTGAGAATTCAAGGGTGTGTGGCGAGGATCTCGTCTAAACTAGCTGAAATTTTTAGGTCTACGCTTTTTAAAATATCCACTTGGGATGAAATTTACGTTTTGACCATTAACTTTTTTGCCTGGGACATTGCTCTACGTCGCGATGCTCAAAACGCCTATTCTTCTGTGCGTCGTGGGCTTCACTGCCTTATTTGGCCTATGTCCCATGCCTCTGAATGTGCTGTCTCGGCTATGCGTCGCGCTAGGCCGTGTGGCACCTGTTCTTGTGTCTCGCACCAGGCCTTGTGTTGCTTGGCCCGTTGGATGTCATTTGTGCTCGTCCAGCAGTTTTGCACCTCGTTTTCAATGTTCATGCTCATTTTTTGTTGAAAATCATGGATTATCACCTACACACTTGAACAAAAACATAAAAATGAAAATTTTATTTTGGGTTGCCTCCCATGTAGCGCATGATTTAATATTGCGACATGATGCAGTTATCTTGGTTACTCAGACTTTATCAAGATATCTGTTGAGACCATGGTCACATTTTAGCCATTTGTTTTACCACGATAACATGTGACACATTAGAAAAAGAAAAATGTACAATATAAATAAAGACTAAATGTTAAACACAAGCAAATAATTTAATCCTAAGTCATATTCCCCGGACGATGTCACTTTTTGATAACGCTCAAACTCACACTTCCTGACCAAGTATAAAGTGATCGTTGTCAATAAAAAACCCAAATAAGAGGTTGGGGTCGATCCTACAGGGAATAAGGAAGGATATAGAAGAACACTAGTATTTATGCTTTTGAGTCAATTACCTCATGAAGGGGGGGATTATAAAAGTAACAAGTAACAATGTTGAGAAAGTGAATGTTGATTCTAAATTAATGCAATTAAATGGTGTAAGTGTTCCCCATGGGTTCATAACTACTTCAGATTATACACTTGTGATTTATCCCAATACTTTACTTGTAGAACTAATAACTAGGGTTCATCCAAACGATTGGTTCGTCCCTATTGGATGACTATACTCAATCACCAGATAAGGTCTCATGAGCAATTTCAATTTAACCATTATCAATTTGTTCAAGATTTAACTATCCTGCGACCATAGCTCAAGTTAATACAATGATCATAAGAATCAAGGCATTATTGTAATTCTGTTTTCCTAATCTCTATCTTTCTAGGCTCAAGCAAGTAGAGAATTCAGACAAGTCTTAATGTTGTGCACCATTAAAAACGTTTAAGATGAAGAAAATACAATACAAGTGTTTAGTATTATTTTAGAATCACGACATGCAAACCCTAGTTCATTAATTCACCATGGTTCCCACAACCCTAGTTGTGAAATTTTTAGCCTCTCATAATTATAAGTAAATTAATAGCATTCATAGACAAAAGCATAAATTAATACTTACAACGATGATGGGAAGAAACTCACTTAATTATTGCAAAAACAAGGAAGAACAATTCAACAACCAGTATCTCAATGTATCTCTAACTCTCAAGTCTATGTTGTAAATTGTCTCCAAGAATTCACTCTAAAATTGTATACACACACCTGTTCTGATTACATAAAAATAAGGGGTATTTATAGTAGTAGATTTATGTTTTTGTTGTTCCCTCACGGATTTGATTTGGGACTTGCAGCTCCTTTTCCTAGTTGAAGTGGCATAAACTTGTTGGAAACCGGATAAGACTGACACGACATGCATGACATCGCGCCAATATAGTGTCGCGTCGCGTATGTCATTGCGTTGAAGGACTGGCGCCTCATGCCTCTGGTCACGTTGCATGGCCTATGCGCTGTGCTGCTAGTCGTGTAGTTGTTGCCAGTGCAGTGCTAAATGTTTAAGCTTCACTTTGTTCAACCCAACTTCTTCACCTTCATTCCAAAAGTCTCAAATATACCCAACTATCATTTTTAGCCCTGAAAGTATACCATCATGTGTGTTAGACTTTTATCACAAATATATAACATAAAAAAATGTAAATACACATAATTTATTCTAAAAACATAGTAAAGTACAGGCAAAATATGGCTAAGAAGTGCGTAAACACACTCTTTATTACTACATCAAAAGAGGTGATTGGAGCTTCTTAAAGATTATGATATGAGTGTCCTTTATCATCTGGGAAAGGGTAATGTGGTGGCAGACACTCTTAGAAGACTTTTTATGGAGAGTGTGTCTCATGTATATGAGGGAAGAAAAGAGTTGGTGAAGGATGTGCATTAGCTTGCACGACTAGTAGTTCGTCTTGTTAATTCGACATATGGTCGTGTCGATGTCCAGAATGGATCAAAATCTTCCTTGATGACCGAAGTCAAGGCTAGGCAAGTCGAGGATCCTATTTTGGTAAGGTTGAAGGAAGCTGTTTAGAATCAGAAGGTGGAGGTATTCTCCCAAGGGGCAGATGGTGTACTACGATATCAGGGTCGTTTGTGTGTTTCGGGTGTTGATGATTTGAGGGAATGAGGCTCGTGGTTCTTGATATTCTATACATCCAGGTTCCACCAAGATGTACCGTGACCTATGGGAAGTCTATTGGTGGAATTCCATGAAGAAGGACATAGTAGAGTGTGGCTTGAGTGTCCGAATTGTCAATAGGTGAAGTTGAGAACCAATTACCTGGAGGTGTGCTTCATGTTATTTATATCCCAGTTGGAAGTGGAAGGAAATCAATATGGACTTCATTACACGGTTTTCTCGTACTGATCAATAGTATGACTCTATTTGGGTGGTTATAAACAGGTTGACTAAGGCAACTCATTTTCTACCGATCAAAACTACCAATTTAGTGGAGGATTATGCCAAATTATACATTTGGGAGTTAGTTCGATTGTATGGAGTTCCCTTGTCCATCATATCAGATAGAGTTACTCAGTTTACCTCCCAATTTTAGAGATCGTTTCAGAAAGGGACTCGGTACTTAAGTCAAGCTTAGCACAGCTTTTCACCCATAAGCAGATGGCCAGGCTGAGTGGACATTCAGACCCTTGAGGATATGTTCAGGGAATGTGTGATTGAATTTAAAGGTAGTTGGGATGATCATTTATCTCTCATTGAGTTTGCATATAATAACAGGTACCGTTCCAGCATTCAAATGGCTTCGTTTGAGGCTCTTTATGGGCGGAGGTATAGATCCCCTATTGGTTGGTTCAAAGTCGATAAAGCTAAATTGAGAGGATCAGATTCAGATCATGAGGCTATGGAGAAAGTCCAGCTTATAAGGGAAAGGTTGAAAACAACTCAGAGTCGTCAAAAGTCCTATGCTGATGTGAGGAGGAGAGAACTTGAATTTTAAATAGATGATTGGGAATAGATGATTGAGTGTTTATGAAGGTGTCTCACATGAAAGGAGTGATGATATTCATAAAAAAGGGGAAACTTAGTCCCTACTATGTTTGCCCGTACCGGATTATGAGAAGTGTTGGCAATGTGGCTTATGAGTTGGTGTTGCCCTCAGAATTGGCTTCAGTACATCCAGTTTTCCATTTACGCTTTTAAAGAAGTGCATGGGTGATCCGTCTTTGGTTGTTCCCGTGCAGAGCGTAGGTGTGAAGGATAGCCTTAGCTACAAAGAGGTTCCAGTTGAAATACTTGATTTTCAGGTTCGAAAGCTAAGGAACAAAGAAGTAGCTTCACTAAAGGTTTTGTGGAGGAATCAGCATGTTGAGGGGGCTACGTGGGAAGCCAAATAAGACATGATGGATAAATACTAGCACTTTTCCCTTCCAGATCAGTTCCAACTTGAGGTATTAGTTTTCTCCTTAGTATTCTATTCAGTTTCATGTTCAGTTCATGTGTTCCAGTTTCTTTCATGTCAGTGCACATATGTGTGAATCATGAATATAGTCAAGTCATTTATTTCAGTTCAGAGTCAGTCACTCCATTAGTTTTCAGCTTTAGATGTTTAGTATTTGGGATGACACTTCTATTCCCCCAGCTTTTCGGTATGTTTATTCACATTCGAGGACAAATATTCTCAAGGGGGAGATATTGTGATACCCCAAAAGTCTCTAAGATCAGACCCGAGGGTTCAAGCAAATAAAATAGGAAAATGTATCTTGGGCCACAGGACGAGTCGTCCAGTGACCCATGGGACGACTTCAGCAGTTGTTACGTGACTCGTGAAGTGAAAGGACGAGTGGCAACGATTCTTGGTCTGGGGGTGACCACGAGAGGTAGCTATGAGTCGTGAAGTGACTCCACGACTCGAGGAGTTTTTCGTGATCAGGAGCAGGTTTGGATGGTTGATTATGGGCAGTGTACTTAACGAGTGGGTCACCATGAGTCATGGTGTCCCTCGTGGTGGCTAGAGGTGAGTAATTGCCCTGCGTTTAAGTAAGATTGTTTTCGTAAATCCTAAGCCCCTAGGTCCTAAACTACGTCGTTTTAAGCTTAGTTAGAAGGATATTTTCGGTGCTTAACCTATTCTAAGCTTTCCCATTCCATTCATGCAAGATTTAGAAGTTCATTGGAGATCAAGCTAGAGGATTCCTTAGGTTCTTCCTCAATTCACTTGAGTTTTCAAGGGAGAATGTGAAATCAAAGTCCTAGGTATGTAGGGTAATGAATGGGAGTATCCCTTCACTTCCATGCCCAAATCATCTTCTAAATTATTAAATTCAAGGTTGATGAATCTATGGGGTATAAACCAATTTGTGAAATTCTCTAAGTATCTATCATGCATAAATTATATTCATGTTTTAAATGTTGTTTTAAGATTCATAGGCATGTTTAATAATGATCTCAACCACAATTATGATTTCAAAGTTTTACAATTATGATGCCCAATTATGAAAGTTCATGAAGAGGTGAGATTATGATCTATGTTTCAAGTATGTTGATATGTCTATAATGAAAGTATGATTTGGATTTATCCATGTCTATGTCCATGATTTGTACTATCAAGTCTATTTCAAAGCATGTTTAAGTTTGGGCAAGCCCATATGATCAAGTATGTTCATGATTTAGTCAATTTCATGTTATTAACTTACCATATAGTTTTGGAGTTTAGACTCCCACTTTTCAGCTTCTGGTATAGCTTGAGCCAAGGCTCCTCATGCTATGTTTTCATATTATGTATGTAATATTATGATTCATCTTTGTCGAACGATGATGGTTCAACTTTGTTGAAAAACGATGGAGAGCATATGTATGTTCTTAGGAGTAGTGTCTAGCACCGAGTATGCTAAGGGTTCAGTTAACCCCGTGCCTCAGAACTACGTGCCAATGTAGGTATGTTAAGATTCTTTGAGACCTCCCTTGTGAGCTTTCCCTGCCCCCGAGGGGCCTTCAGCTCGATATCAATATCATGGTAGCTCCCTTAGCCTTGGAAAGTCTTTGAATGACTCTTCCCACTTGAGTGTAACAGTCGGGACCACGTAAACTCTATCGTGGTAATGTTGGTTATATGACGAGTCTCCCATTGTTCCTCATGATTTCAATAATGCATGTTCATTAGTCATGATATTATGTTTTCAACAGGTTTGACCTAATGTTCAGTTTTACTTAATGATTATTAGTTTCATCTTTGGGTCTTTCCAATCGGTTATGATATTTAGTCATGTTTAAATCATGTTTTCAGACAATAGCATGTAAGCCTTACTCTAAGAATCTTATGATGAAATATTTTATGATATGCATGATTTCAGTTTTACTTATCATGCATACTCGGTATATTCCAAGTACTGACTGCATACTTTATGTTGTATCGTTTCATGATACAGGCTCGGACGTTCAGGTTCAGTTCCATTGCTATCTAGATCCTCAGAGTTAGCATTTTCCCATCTTGTTAGTGAGTCCTCATCCTTCGAGGACCTTTTTACCAGTTTATTTTCAGTTTCAGTTTATTAGTGAGTTAGTTGGGGTCTTGTCCCATCAACTCATCAGATTGTAGAGGCTTGTCAGACATAGTACGTATTCAACTTAGGATCAGTGTTATGTATTTTGTTGTTCAGACATTATAGTTATTTAGAATTCCGCAATTTTTAAAAATGTTAAGATTTTTTCATTTCTTACGTTGAGCTTTAGTGGTCATGTTCATTCCATGGGTCGACTTTGAGCCATTTATGGTTCTAGGTTTCGTGTCTAGATCAGGGCCTATGTTCAGGTCGTGACAGATTATGATGAATAACTCATGTTTATGACTATCTCACAAACATAAGTTTTTCATGTTGCCCTTACTCTCATGTCGTAGCTTGCTTTATACTCATGATTTCAAACTATCTTTTTAGTAGCATGTTTCACTTACCTTACATACTCAGTATATTCAAAGTACTGACTGCATACTTCATGCTATATTGGCTTATGGTATAGGTTCAGGTGACCAATCTCAGCCTCGGCATTAGCTTCGCTCTCACTTTAGATCAGCCTAATTCCTATTTCAGTGAGTCATCATGATCCAAGGACATTAGATTTGTCATATGTTTTTTCATTTATGTCTTTCAGTTTAGAGATATTGATGGAGCTAGTAGGGGGTGATGACCCATCAGCTCGTCTATGACTAGAGGCTTTCCAGATACCTATATATACATGGTTAAACATTATTGACTTGTTGTGTCACGACCCAAATGGAGGCCCAGATCGCAACACAGGACAAGGATCCCCGAGAGACCCGAAGTCGACCCATGGTATGAGCATACATCTAACTTGATGAATAAAATAGAAGGATTAACATGATAATCTTAGCGAGAGTTTGAAATAAACATAACATTAGAGTACACAATCTAAAGCTAAAATACACCCTTTTATCTGAAAAGCCTCTAAGTCTGATAAGTTGATGGGACAAGACCCCCAACTAACTAAATAAAGCTGAAAACTGAAAATACATAGAGAAATCTAGTAAGCATGGTCCTCGGGAGATGAGGACTCACCACAAGTGTAGGATGCTAACTCTGAAAGTCTAGCTATGTACGGGGTTAAGTCTGAGAGCCAGGGCTTGTATCATGAAATGATACAGCATAGAGTATGCGGTCAGTACGTGGAATGTACTGCTCGACTCCAAAACTACACACAAGTGCACGTGGTCGTACAAGTAGTAAAATGGCTTTATTTCAAGCCAAGTATCTATCCCACAGGGACTTAACTACGGTATTAATTAACTTAAGCGTCAGTGAACAATATCTCTGTGAATGCAGACAACCAAATAAATAATGTTTTATGAGTTAAGATCACTAATTAATAAGAATCTAAGTCTAGATTATAATTTCAGTCTGAATAATAGCAATGAACAAGCTGAGGTTAAGGCAGGCATGTAGGGATGTACTTTATTAATTCAATTCAGCTAATCTTCTCTTCGGTTGCTAGTCAGGAATTAATTGCCTATGGATTGGATCTTTCGACTCCTATCCAATTAAAGAATCATGAAACCTTATTCTACATTTCTGTGATATAAGAATCTCATGCTCTAGCCATACATAACCGATTCCATAATTGACTAATAAGACTTTCAGATATATTTCTATTCTGAATGTAAATCAATTCTCAATTTTCTCAACTAAGAAAAGATCATATCCTACCAATTCACATCTGTTCAATTTCTTTCCTTTTCAAAATCAAAATTGGATTTCTAAGATATACATTAACATTGACAAAACATTAATGCAGTAAAAACAAGAATTGATAGAACAACCATTGAAGGAAAGATGAAAACTGAAATAATCGATAATTACATTCCTCTACAATTATCCTTAACCTCAGCAAGAAGTGAATTATCCACTCATTTGTGAAGTAAACATCTTCAAATAATTCATACAAGCAGTTGAAATTAAAGAGAAAAGGAAGAGAATAACCCTAAAATTTTTGTCCTCTCAACTGCCTGTAACCCACGTTCTTGTTCAACCAAGTCGGAACGTTTAAAATAAAACCTAAGTGTGCTCTTTATACTATTGAGAATTTTTCCCGGAATAACAAGCGATGTGGCACGAAGTGTATCGCGGAGCACTCCCTCCGAGCCATGGGGATATCGCGGACCCTCACTGGAAGTCGGCTCCCAGGTAACTGCACCTCACCGTGGCATGGCTTGTATCGCGAAGCCTTGCCTCCATGCCACGGTGAGGTGCAGTTACCTTTATTAGTACTTGAGGTTCCAGGTAATCGCACTCAACGTGACACGGAGTGCATCGTGGAGCACTGCCTCCGTGCCACGGAGGTAACGCGAACCTCCACTGGAATTTGACATAAATAATTCATTCGAGGCAGAATGCCTCCGCGATGGTAGCGTGACACGGCTCCATCGTGGAGCCCCTATTTTTGCCAACTTCCCTTGTCAACTTCCACTCCTTGCTTCCAAGTCCATTCCCGCACTTCACCAACATATATATTAGCTTCCAAAAATTTCCTTTTACCTGCAAAACACCACTAATCACGTTGGTTAGTATAAATTCACATTTATCAAATAATCAGATGAGAATATACACATAATAATAGATAAACAAGTCGAAATGAAGCATTTGAGTATCACTTGGGCATGCAATTCTGCCCAAGAACATGTACTGAGTATGCAAGGTAAGTAAAATTGCTTAGATAAGTAAAATCATTTAAAACATGCATAACATAGAACACAAACAATAAGAATTTGAGAGTAGGGTTTGCATGGTATTTTCCTGAAATCTTGATCTCACATAACAAAGCATCATAACTAAATTAATTGATAAAGCTAAAATCTGATAATCATAAGGCTGAACATTGAGTCAAACCTACTTTAAAAAATATATAGATATATATATCATCATTGATGAATATGCGTAACTGAAATCATGAGGAACAATGGGAGACTCGTCTTTTAACCGTCATACCACGATAGAGCTTACGTGGTTCCCACTATCACACTTAAGTGGGAAGAGCCATCCAAAGCCTCGCCAAGGCTAGAAACGATACCATGATATCAATATCAAGCTCGTGGCCCAATCAGGGCAGGGGATAGCTCCCAAGGGAGGTCCCAAAGTAAGATATATGTGTAAGAAATATCCTACATTGGCATGTAGTTCTGAGACATAGGGTGATTGACCCTAGCCTACTCGGTGCTAGACACTACTACCAAAAACATGCATATACTCTCCATCATTTTTCAACGAAGCTCAGCATCATCTATTGATGAAGCTCAATAATTAAATACATCTCAAATATGAAATTATGCATATGAGAAGCTTTTTAGCTTTAACATACCACAAGCTGAAAAATAATTAGGAGTGTTCGCTCCAAAACCTTGTGGTAATCTTAATTCGAAAAATCATATATCATGCTTGAACATGTGGGCATTGCCCAATACTTTAACATGTTTGAAAATATTCAACTCACAATGAAAACATGATAATAAACATGGGTAACTCGATAACATGTTTTATATCAATAATACTCGTCATACTTGAACATTCATCATAAATCTCAACTTTCATGATTTTCTCATAGATGGGCATTTTAACTTATAAAGCTTGAAACATGATTTTAATTGAAAACAATGTAAAACTTGCCCATGAATCATAATTTAATAGTAGAAACATATTTAAATCATACCCATGTAGAGAATTAGGAATTTCATGCATTGGGTTAAAACCCCATAGATTAGACATAGAAAATTCATGATTTAGAGAGGGATTGGGCATGGGTGTGAAAGGATTCGCCCACTCATAACCCTACATACCTGGGGAATATCATATTCTACCACTCCTTGAAAGCCCAATGAAGGATTGAAGGAAAACTTGAAGAACTCTTACTTGATCAACTCCTAAACCCCTTAAATATGCATGCATGGATATGAATGAGCCTAGGATAGGTTTTACCCTCATAAAACACTAAATTTCTAGCCTTAAACGACGTAGTTTCGGACCCTAGGACTTAGGAATAAGAAAAATGCCCTTAATAAATTCCCTGAAAATTCTACACTGCCCGATACCACGAACGATCCAACGAGTTGTGCCTTCATACCACGACTTGTGGTATTCGTCCGTTGCACCCACTGCCCAACTTCACTTTCTCAGATTCGATCCCACGACTCAATAGGACGAGTCGTCGCTTCAGATAATGGTCCCTTATATCATCCGTTGTTTCCCTCTTGACCACCTGCACCTGGCCTTCCCACGAGCCACACCACGACTAGTTCCTCCTTCCAATGAGTTGTGGTTTCCTTTCGTTACCTCGACTGGAGGTTTTCTTACTCCTTCCCACAGTTGCTCACCACAATCCATTACAGCTCACGATGGGTCATCCCATGACCCATTTCTTCCTCTCAGACTAAGGACCAATCTCCCCACGACCTCAAACGACAACTTGTGGTATCAAACAATGGGTCATTACGTGACCCGTTACTTCCATTTCCACTCGATCAAACATCACCACGGACACTTCCCACGGGTCGTTGGTTGGACCAACGATCCATTATGTGACATGCTATGTGGAAAATTTCCTAGATTCTGCCAACTTCAATTTTTAAATCTCAGGTCCAGTCTTAGGCACTTTCGGGGTATTACATGTTGTCTACACTTATGTTTTATGATATTCACTCTTCCGCTTATGTTATGTTCATGATTCCTTTCTACATAGTTTCTGCTAAAAATAATGTTACGTATGTGTCATGCGTTAACTTGTAGCCATTCATAGTTCTACATCCTGTGTCACGGTCCAGGGTCCATGCTCGGGTAGTGACAAGCATAGCATCAGAGCAACAAGTTTAGGTGTGTCAAAAGGTGTCTGAAAGCCGCATTACGTAGAGTATTTTTCATGGGTGTGATGTGCGCCGCACTTATGAGGAAGAGGCTACTAGATGTTTAGGAAACTTTCCTTCTTTCATGATCTATATTCTGCGATAAAGTCCAACTCTCTCTATTCCTCTAACTCATGCTATATGCATTTGTATAAATATTCCTCCTTGCCAAGTCAATGGAAGAAGGAATGGGAATGACAATGTCCCAGGGAATGGAAACAGAGATGGGTGCCAGCCAGCCCCATCAGCTCCAAATGATCTTTTGCATAAGCAGGTGACTCATGTTCAGTTTAGGGATGCCTTCCAGATGTTGGCACAGGCTTTGACAACCTAATTCAACCAGCAGGCAGTGGCTCATGTGCACATGAAAAGGAATGTGGCAGCGGCTAAGGTGCGAGACTTCACCAGGATGAACCCGCCAGAGTTTTATGGTTCTAAGATGGATGAGGACCCATAGGAATTCATTGAGGAGATCCAAAAGATTACCTATATTATGGGGGTTTTGGGAGAGTAGAGTACAGACTTGGCCTCCTATCAGCTGAAGGGGTAGCTCATATTTGGTTCCGACAGCATAAGGAGAGTCGTAGGGCAGGCATAGTTCTAGTGAGTTGGAATGAGCTTGTGATAGTCTTCTAGACAGGTTCTTCCACCAAGAGTTGAGGGAAGCAAAGACTGCTAAGTTTATCAACCTAAAACAGAATGACATAGCGATCCAGGAATACGCATTGGAAGTATGTAAATCATAAAGTGAACTTGTTATCCAATTTTTTCTATAGATATCAATGATCAGTATGTTATGGACACCCTAACATTAAATTTTAAAACAAAAAACATGAATAGCAAAGTAATTATACAAGAGAAGAAGCCATAATATATAGAGTATATTATAGGCTAATAAAAACTACCCTAGCTCCCAAAGCAACAATAGTAACTAACAAAAGGGTTACCATGCTCAGGAAAGCCAATCGTAATCACAACACCATTGATGTTTAAAAAAAATATAAAATGGGATGATATATTGTTAAAAGAACATTGGCGTTTTGACTCCATAATGGAACTAAAAACTAAAGAAGAACATTCAAATATTGAGAAGGTAATACAATTTTAGGATAAATCTATAGATTTAAAATTTCTAAGATCCCAATCTTTCAGTCATACTTCTTTATGTAAAAGAATTTCTTTTTCAAGTCCTTCATTTTCAAAAGTTAAAGAAGAAAAAAAAGTAACTCTTGAAGACATAGAGAAAAAATTAAAAGGTGTAGATTTCTCGGAAACAATTTCTAAGGTTGAATATGAACCTAGAATTACCAACCACTACTAGTGAGATGCTAGGAGTAAGAGACTCTTTGTGCATGATCAGATCGGATAAGGAGTTTGAATCTGACTCTGAATATTTAGATAAACTCTGATTGGATCTAGAAAATAACATAAAAGTACAATGTTATATAGAAAAATATTCATTAAAGGAAAGGTTATCTTTATGAAAAGTTGGTGCACCAATATGAAAAGAATGAGATGTAATATAGAGTTCTTTAAATGGTTTGAGTACATAGGAGAAATACATGATCAAAAAGAATCATTAGGCATAATCGTTAATAAATGACATATCAAAACTAAGGTGGTTGAATCTATAATTTCCCTATTAGAAGAGAATAGTTTGCCAATAGATGGTAGAATTACTACTAGTCACCTAAATTGAAAAATTAAAAATAAAAGGAGGTAGAAGGATAAAAATGGGAGATTGAAGAATGTGCTAAAAGACAAGAGCTGTGAAGTACTAAAGTGCTTAAGGAGATTAATCACTATCTTGGCCAAGTAATTCCTATCCATCCTTTAGCCTACATTACAACCATCATAAGTCCTAATTCATCCTTGATTCGATGTTCTGTATTAGTGGAGTATTACACTAAGGGAAAGCCTATGGGTCGTCTTTTGCATGCATGTTGTGTTCTTTGGGATAGTCAGCAAAAATCATTTATTTATGCCCAAGTTCATATTGTTATATATCTTGTGTGCGAAAGGACAACTCCCCAAATGGTGAGGGAACATAATGGTAAAACTTTTGGTCATCTTGAACGCTAAATGACATATGATTCATGTTAGTTCAAATATATCTTGATAAGTTAGTTCTAGAAGGTAAGTGATTTCAAACATTGGCATTTGGATGTTGATCTGTAATACCTCGAAAGCCTAAGATCAGACCCAAGGGTTGAAACTGAGAAAATAGAATTTTTTGCACCAGGCCATAGGACAAGTCGTCCAGTGACCCTGAGGTGCAGCACGAGTCGTTAAGTGACTCATGGGGAGAAGGATGAGCTTGGTTGTTTTTTATGTTTTAGGGTTGACCCCTGGTGAAGCCATGAGTCGTGGTCAACCCCACGAGTCTTTAGGTTGTCCGTGGTCAAGGTTTTGTCTTAGATGTTGAAAACTTGGTAGTGTCCCCAACAACTAGTCACCACGAGTAGTCGGGCACACCACTAGTCATGGTGTCCCTCGTGGTGACCCGTGATGAGAAATTTTCAGTGCTGGCAATGAGATAGACCATGAGTCATGGTCAGTAACAACGAATCTTCCAGTCCCTCATTGGGACTAGCAGTGTGATTTCTCTGTGAAATTTTCCAGGACTTTTCTGTAATTTTCTAAACTCCTAGACTCTAAACTACATCATTTTGGGCACGTTCAGAAGTGAATTAAAGGATTGATCAGCATATTCCTCTCATTCCTTCTCTCAACACTCAGACATAGTACGAAGAACTTCAGACAGACTCCTCAAGGAACTAGGGCATTCGACTTTTTTTCTCAATTTCTCAAGGGTTTTCTTTGGGATTTCTGCACCAGGTATGTGAGAATTTAGCAAGGGAATTGTCCTTCCCTTGTGACCCAAAATCCATTTAAATTCTCTTATTAGTTATAAGCATTGATACTTTCGAAGTTGAGGAATTTTTCGATCATATTCCGATTATATCATGTGAACTGATGTTCATATTGTTTGTTGATATACTTCAACTATCTAGTGATCACGTTGATACTTGTTTTCCTGAAAAGTGAATTTAGCCCTAAGTTGATAAGTCTAATAACTAGGGTCCTGCATAATTGTATAGACATAATTTTTCTTGACTCATTCATTGTTGGGAATTCCATTTTATTACTATCAGATGAAATTCTCAGTCAGTTGCATGGTAGTTTCGGTCATGATGTTAATATCTTCAGTATCTTTCAGTAAGATCAGAGGATCAGTTTTACTATAGTTAGTTCTTGAGGTGTCAGTAATGTCTCCCAGTTGCAAGTTATCAGTTATCATTTAATTCTACAGATGGTTACCACGCTTTCAACTATGTAACTCTGACCAATCTTAGAGCACTAGTTATAGTATTCATTCTCAGGGTACTTCCAGATAAGTATCCCTGGCGTAGTCTTAGGCCCCAGCTTCGAGCTATCAGCTTGCTAGTAGTAGTCATGTTAGGACTATCCAGTAGGAGTAGGACTTAGCACGGAGAGGGTCGAGGTTCCAGCGCACCCAGGTTCCCAGAAATACATTGCCACTATAGGTTTTTTTTGCCTGAATGGGCCTAGACAATGATCACACAGTCCATTCCTTTATACACTGGAAATGTATATTGGGTCCTATCGATGGGGAGTATACACTCCGCAGTTAATCACATGGTTATATGTAGGTTATAGACTCTCCCACTAGTTAGTACAGTCTTAGTTCAGTTCAGTTTAGCTCAGTTTAGTATCTCAGATCCATGACATGTCTATGACCATCAGCCAGGGTCATTATTGACCATATCAGTTGTATTTCAGTTGTATCAATTTTTAGTATTTCAGTTGGTCATTTCATGTCATTTCAGTTCAGTACTTATTCTTTCATGCTTATTATATCTCTCACTTACTTAGTACATTCAAAGTACTAACGCATACTTTCCGTGTTGTATCGTATCATGATACAAGCATAGGTTCTCAGTCGCAGCATCGTTAGTAGCTCCCTCAGATGATATCATCTTCTTAGGATGATATTTATTTTCAGTTAGTTCTTTTTAGCCAGATTTTAGAGTTAGCTGGGGGATTTTCCCAATAACTCATCATTTAGTAGTTGGCTTTCAAACATAGACATAGATATTCAGTATTATTCTTTTAGATGTATTGACTCTTTTGAAATCAATTTTCTTAAATGGTTTTATTTATTTAAAGCTTCTACTTATGTTTACTTAGTTTACCAGTATGATAATAGACTATGGATTAGCTTGGGGTCGCTTGTGGCACCATGTACCGTGTCTCATCCAGTGTATAGACTCAGGTCGTGACGTGATCCTATATGCATGCAGAGTGAGTAGTTGGATCTTGATTGATTTTTTTAATGATCCTAAGTGTAAGTACACCTGTTTGTAGAGTGAATTTTGTGATTAAATGTGAGAAGGGAAGTGGTATATTGTTTGAGGACGAACAATAGTTTAAGTGTGGGGTGGTGATGAATGGCGTATTTATACATTTATTAGCCATATTTTTCACATACTTAACTATATTTTGAGGAAAAATTGTGTGTGTTTTCTTGTGTTTTATGATATATTTTTGAAAATGAGCTAACGCACATTATTAGATGCTTTCAGCTATTAAAGTGATAGATTTGGGCTTAGTTGTTGCTATAAAGAGCATGAATGGCAAAATTAGGTTGACAAAATGAGTGTGATAAAAGTTGGCAGCACACAGACATAGTTTTGCTATGGTCTACTCGCCACACAGGCCTTACATGTGTCTTGATAGATCACTAGTCTAGATCATGGGGAACATAGTCCTAGTTTTGTCTTGATAATTTGATACACAACTAAATCTTTGTTAAAATTATTTTCTTCTCTTTATTTGCAAACTCCCCTTTTGAGATATTGATTGCAGGATAGTTTATTCATCATTAACATATTGTTTCTTCCCTATTCCTTGTGGGATAGACACCAATTTAAGGTGGGTTATTACATTTGACAGTGACCACTTTATACTTTAATTGTGAGGTGTAATTTTTGTGTGATTAAATTTTAGCATCGTTGTTGTGGAATGCAGTGTTGAAATAGTTAATTGATGTTTAAAGGCTTCTTGTAGTCTTTATCTCCTACTTCTAACACTTTGTTTTGTGTTTTTTTGTGTTTTAGTTAGTTTTATTTTCATGGTGGCATCGTGGAAAGAAAAGAGGTAACCCATATCTTAATGACCCAAGTCCATATTGTGGAGGACTCCATTTTTGGAAAGATTGTTTATATGCCCCCACAAGAGAGATGTGTGCACCTTCTCATTTCGATGGGTATTATTGCACTTTATGTGGTGGTCAATGTGGACATTTGGGTGATTTTCCAAATTATTTTACTTATCAATCCAGTTGCGATAACATAAATTCTAGATGTGCTTTTGAGTTTGACCGGAATAATGAAATGGCATATGAAGGATGAAGCACTGCAATTGAATGCATGGAAGCCATGCTACAAGCTTTTTTGGAGCGAGATTCTAACGTGGAGAAGAATGCCGACTGCTCAATGCCCATGGAATTGTCTACACCTCAAGAGAAAATGGTTGAAGAGGATATTTCAAGCTCAAACGATGAGGCAATGTTGAAAATAGAGCTATGGTACATAAGCTTGATTTTTATGAAATTCTTACATACTTGGATAATTCATGCTAACTTGAAAATAGAGAGTTATTAGAGTTTTTCCATCGAAATCTTGTGATCAATATCATAAATCACAGGTAGAATCATAAGCAAATCAATTCCATAAGAGATTCATAGAGTTTTGCACTAAAAGGATCTAACCCTAGAAAATCATGAAAATAATTATTGGAGACTTGAAAGAGTTGAATTCGTGAAATAAGGCTTGAGATTGGGCATGAAGATGGAAGAAATCCTCCATTCATGATCCCATATACCTAGCTTGAAGGGTTATTGACATTAGCTTGAGACCCAAGAAGAATTGAGAAGAAGCAGAACCCTAGTTGTTTGAGAACCTTGAGAGAAATTGATCTTTAATCTATGATGTTTTGAGAGGAATGAGAGTTTAGGCTAAGCAAAACTCTCTAATACACCCTTTAGGAAATCCAAAATGACCTAGTTAAAGAGTTAAATGCATAGTAAGTTACGAAAACACCCATAGGAACTAGCATTAAAAATCTACCCCTCAAGTCCCACGACCCCTACTACTATCCATACCACCTCACCACAGGTCATGGTGACCCTTCGTGGTCACTGGAGCCTACTAGTTAATCTCTTAACCCCTCCCTATGACTCCTCAATAGCAATCATACCATCATGGTATGATTCATAGGATGCGGTCGTGGTTACTTGAAAAATTTATGTTTGCTTCATTGATCTTCTAGTCACGAGTGTTGGTACAATTTGTACCACACCATCACAAATCAATACTGAGGCTTGTACTGAGGGGAAATTTTAGTCTTTCTACCGGTTCATCCTCTAAATCTAGGGTCTAGTCTTAGGGACTTTAGGGTTATTACATTATCTCCCCCTTAGGAACATTCATCCTCTAATGGAGACTAAAAGAGCTGAAAAGATAGGAAAAGAGCTGCAATCCCAAAACTGAAAGCTATAAACTAAATACTGATGGAGTGACTGACTCTAAATTGGGATACATATACTAAATCGAATTCATTAAGTATGCATACATACTAAGACATGAATGGAATCAAGAGACATGAGCTTGACATGAAATTTAAGTGTATTAAGGAGGAAAGTAGTACCTCACGCTGAAGCTGAGCTGGAAAGGAAGAGATGAGGGTACTTGACCATCATATCTGCTTCAGCTTCCCAAGTAGCTGCCTCTACAAGCTTCATTGAAGCGACCTCCTTATTCCTCAACTTTTGAACTTGACGGCCAAAAATCTCAACCGAAACTTCCTCATAATTAAGGCTATCATTCACAGGTATACTCACCATAGATACAACTAAAGTTGGATTGCCAATGCACATTTTCAATAAGGACACATGAAAAACTGGATGCATTGATGCTAACTCCGCGAACAACTCTAACTTATAAGTTGCATTACCAATGCACCTCATAATCCTGTAGGGAGAAACATATTAGGGACTAAGATTCCCCTTCTTGTCAAAGCTCATCACCCCCTTCATAGGTAGTACCTTTAGAAACATCCAATTGATCTTGGGCGTATTTATACGACCAAACTCCATATTTTCAACCAAATGGGAGTTTAGCTGAGGATAATATTGATGTATTTGTGCATATTTTTGGTTAATTATGTTTTAGTACTAATGAATGTGGTGTGACTATTTGCAGGTGAAGAATATAATAAATTCAATGTGATGTTGTGGATGATACTTGGAATTGACGTATGGAACATTCAGAGAGCTTATAAAAAGGATTTGGGAATTCACTTCCGTGTCACACTAAGAATTGGTCGCATGGAACAATGTACCACTGTGCCTGGGTAGAAGAAGAATTGATAAAATGTTTAAGGCACAAAACAGTGAGGGTCCGTGACATGTCCATGTCACGGAGGAGAC
Source organism: Datura wrightii (assembly GCA_035772735.1). NCBI lineage: Eukaryota > Viridiplantae > Streptophyta > Magnoliopsida > Solanales > Solanaceae > Datura > Datura wrightii. The sequence goes on from JASDFA010000016.1 coordinate 122,153,030, forward strand.
TTGATGCGTTCAGCTCCGTGACACAGAGCTTGATAATTCCAGAATCCCAGAAATCCAGTGAGGGTCCACGACAGGCCTATGTCAATGAGGATATCCAGCACGTTCAGCTCCGTGACACGAAGCTATGGTTTCCAGGATTCCACAACGTCCAGTGTACCTCCGCGATAGCTCCGTGTCACAGAGCCATTTCACCTCGATGAGCTCCGTGCCACGGAGCTAGTTTGTCACTGTGTAATTTTTCACTTGTATAAATAGAACACTTATATTTTTATATTTCATTATCTGACAACTTAGCAAGAACGCAGGAAACAACAGTTGAACTGAAGAAAATTCTAGGGTTCTTTCTCTTCTCTTTTCTTCTAAATTTCAATTGTTCTCATGATAAAAACCTGTTTGGAGATGTTTAATCAACAAATGAGTGGCTAAATTACCTCATTCTGAGGTTAAGGTTATTTGCATGATTGTATAATTTTATATTATTTTCAACTGAATTTTCTTCTCTTATCCATGCTTGTTCTTCTATTCTTGATTTTTGTTGTTTTAATGTTGGCCAACATTAAGATAAATTTATAGTCCTAATTTGACTCTAAAAGGAGAATTAATAGGGTAGGACTAGGAATAGGGGAATATGTTCTTATCTTTACTTGAAATCGAAGGTAAGATTCGCGTGAAGGATATAAATATACCTGTAATACCATATTAGGTTTACAAAGGGAACAAAATTTTAACTAGACCTAGGATGAGTTATTGCATCATAGAAATGTGTATTTTCAAGGTTCATAATTGGGCAATTGTCTAGAGGTTCAAAAGACCATAGTCAAACTCTAATCTTTCCCAACCATCAACCTGAAAGGGAAGGTAGCTGAAGAATAATACAAGTTATACATGACTGCATTTTATGCGTTAACCTTAGACTGTTCTTGCAATTGTTTTAATCAACGTTCTTAACTTCAATTAGTATAACTTTATATATTACCATTTATCAAACTCGTAATTCATTGTGTTATTTACATACTTGCATAGAGTAATTGTGAATACTAAAATAGGAAAGATCACTAAGTTATAGTCCCTGTGGTTTTGATATCCAACTTGAAAGAGCCACTATATTACTTGTGCGACCATGTGCACTTGCATGCATTTTGTCACCTACAAGGGTAGCAGCTAAGATCAAGTTGTCAACACTTGCACAAAACATGCAAAACTAGAACTCAAAAAATTTCACTAACGTTGCTAGTCCCCAGCAACGGCGCCAAAAACTTGTTGTCGCACAAACGCACGCAAGTGCGTGTGGTCGTACAAGTGATATAGTGTCTCTTTCAAGCTGGATATCGAAACCATAGGAACTATAACTTAGTGATTTTTTCTATTTTAGAATTCATAATTACTCTACTCATGTATGTAAATAACACAATAAATTACGAGTTTGATAAATGGTAATATATAAAGTAATACTAATTGAAGCTAAGAATGTCGATTAAAACAATAGCAAGAACGGTCTAAGGTCAAGGCATAAAATGCAGTCATGTATAACTTGTATTATTCTTCAGCTACCTTCCCTTTCCGGTTGATGGTTGGGAAAGATTAAAGTCTGACTATCATCTTTTTAACCTCTAGCCAATTGCCCAATTATGAACCTTGCAAATTCACATTTCTATGATGCAATAACTCATCCTAGGTCTAGCTAAAATTTGTTCCCTTTGTTAACGGAATATGATGTTACAGGTATATTTCTATCCTGCACACGAATCTTACCTTTGATTTACCGCAAAGAAAAGAACATATTCCCCTATTCCTAGTTCTACCCTAATAATTCTCCTTTTAGAGTCAAATTAGGATTATGAATTTATCTTAATGCTGGCCAAACATTAAAACAACAAAAATCAAGAATAGAAGAACAACCATGAATAAGAGAAGAAAATTCAGCTGAAAATGATATGAAATTATACAATCATGAAAATAACCTTAACCTAAGAATGAGGTAATTTAGCCATTCATTTATCGATTAAACATCTCCAAACAAGTTTTTATCCTGAGAACAATTGAAATTTAGAAGAAAAGAGAAGAGAAAGAACCCTAGAATTTTCTTTAGTGCAACTGTTGTTTCCCACGTTCTTGCCAATTTGTCAGATAATGAAAAATAAAAATATAAGTGTTCTATTTATACAAGTGAAAAATTACACAGTGACAAACTAGCTCCGTAGCACGGAGCTCATCACGGTGAAATGGCTCCATGACACGGAGCTATCGCGGAGGTACACCCAAATTTAAGGAATCCTGGAAACCATAACTCTGTCATGGAGATGAACACGCTAGATATCCTCCGTGACACAGACCTATCGCGTACCCTTATTGGATTTTTGGATTTTGGAATTATCAAGCTCCGTGTCACGGAGCTGAACGCGTCAAGTCTCCTCCGTGACACAGACATGTCGCGGACCCTCACTATTTTGTGCCTTCAACATTTTATCAATTCTTCTTCTACCCAGGCATAGTGGCACATTGTTCCGCGCGATCAATCCTTAGCGTGACACAGAAGTGAATTCCTAAATCCTTTTTGTATGCTCTCCGAAAGTTCCATACGTCAAGTCCAAGTATCATCCACTTCATCACATTGAATTTATTATATTCTTCACCTGCAAATAGCCACACCACATTCAGTAGTACTAAAACATAATTAACCGAAAACATGCACGAATACATCAATATTATTCTCAGCTAGACTCTCATTTGGTTGAAAATACGGAGTTTGGTCATATAAATATGCCCAAGATCACCACCCCACACTTATAACTTTGTTTGTCCTCGGACAAATCTTTAGTATCCTAGACATGATTTCGGTACATTACCGTCATCATTGAACCGATAACTCACACCTAGTTGTGATAAACACTTTAATCATGAAATACACTTCATTCAACCAAGCATGTCTTAACTCACCACATTTAGAGGCAAAATCACACAAACCCTAATGAATAGCATTTCAACCTAAAATCCGGCCAACATGGCTGAATCATAGTAGCGAGGTCATTAGCTTCACCAAGGATTCACGATCATGTGCCCTCAATTATATGAAATGTCTCTACTTTCATGATCTCAATATGATTGCACTTAAGCACCTTCTACAAGTGATTCGCTCACGCTCCAAAGATTATTTCAATAAAATCTAAGACACCATGAATTTGCCTATAATGTACTACTCAACCGAGCATAACATCGCTTGTAGGATCAAAAGGACTTTTCAGGGTTGTAATGTTGGCTAAGGGACTGGTAGGATTATTTAGGCCACAGTGACTCTTATCCCTATGCACTTAGGACAATTACACCTTTCTCTTTTTAGTGCCTTCTCTTTCGTCCTTCAAAAATTATTTTTCATTTCACCTACTCATTCTTATCCCAGATGTAAGGAGTGTGTACCCTTGGCTTAAACTCATCAATACACTATATATATATATATGTGTGTGTATACATATATACATCATTTCATTATTTTCATATATATAAATATATAGCTTATGACCAACAAATGAAGTACACACACCACTTCTTCCTCCCTTTACTCTTTACCCGTTCCCTTGATCATCTCCTTTGAAATATTGTCTCAATAAAGTTCACTAGGAACTATTTGGATCAAAGTAACATTGAGGCCATTTGAAATAAAAAAAAAGGTAAGGCTACTTAGTGAGGCTATTCCAATAAAATTAGGCATGAAGGCTCAAATAGGGCTCACTAGGGATGACATCAAGGTGAGGGACAATGAATGAGACAGGTCAACTTGGCTTGGTTCACAAAGAAGTGTCTTAATCATATCCGCTAAGTTTAATGCCACTTTCAGCTTTTCGTACACGCAAGGCAAATTATAGATGTTAGTTAACAAGAAATATAACTAGTTCTTACCACACATGGCACAGAGATTGATAATTGGTTAGCTTAGATCCCTTTTACAATTTCATCCATATTGAGTGACAAGCACAATTAAGCCTACAAGTTTGCAATTTAGAGTTAAACACCATGGCCTATGTGAACCCACCATTTTCTGCTGACTATTTGCTTGTTCAAATGTATATTCCATGAAGTCTAGCATCGGACCAAGTGAAGTACCTTAGCCCATTGGTGATGGTTTTATTTCCTATTTCCTAAACATGACTAAATTCCCTTAAGACAATCATTGTCCATCCATCATAAGGAACCGTCTCTATTTATGACTAGAAAAAAAATCCTATTCGGTTCAAAGAGACTATTCTCGGGAAAGCACCGAAAACAAAAGTCGAGAAACTCAAGAAAAGGAAAAAAATGAACATAATTGCAAGCAAAAGCACAACATACGAACATAAACAAATCAACTTACTAGCTATTACGGACCAATTGCCACATCTTATTCCTAGCCACATATTACATTCCACGGAGTTTAGTTGTTACCAAGTTATACATGCCATAATAAGAGAATCACATAAATAAACAAACACAAAATAACCACCCCACACTTAAACTGAGCACTGTCCTCAGAGCTTGCAAAAGATCAATGTAAAAATAGAGTTAGGATGGTGAAGACTCCCTGATCAAACAATTGGTTCAGTCTCTTCATCGAGTGCAAAGGCCTCCTCACCAAGGTCAGAGTCATCTCCCTCATCCTCATTTGACTCAATGTCTGAGTCCTCCCTGCTCCTCTCCTCATCGGTGCGTACATCATCATCCACCAGCTCTACAAATGCTGGGCCAATTCTGCACATGGCTCTGGCATGCTCATTCTTTGGGTAGTCCCTGTCCACCTGCCACAACTCATCCTTTGTTGAGGGCTATCCATTAATACGCAGTTGCAGCATTTGCAGTCCAAACATCCTAGTTGTATAGCTATCAACTCGAGCGTGTCGCTTGGCTAGTGTGAGAACTGGCCCGTAGGTGGTGTCTTGAGCCTTAGTCTTGGTCACGTCCACAGGGCGCCATTCCAACCCTTGTCTATAGTCTAGACCCTCCTCTTCAATATCATGGTTCTTGAGATAGGTGGTGAGTAAGTTGCCAAAACCATACTTTTACCCTTGCTGCAACCTCGCCTTTTTCATGGCTGATTTGATCACAGCCCCAACATTGATCTCCTCATTTCTTATCAAGGCATATACCAGGCAGACCCTGTCCCAGGTGACATCAGTCATATGCACCCCGGGAATGAGGCAGGTGCAGACAATCATCAGCCAAACTCGTGCCTCTCTGTTCATCTAGGAATAGGGTAATGTCTGATGGTATCCTTTCTCCTTGTGGTGAATCCATCTGGTTGTTGATCACTGCCCGCATAATGTGTGCCGGATGTCAGCATAAGCCGGGGTGATTTTAAGCTGGCGGAGTGGGTGTAGGTCTGTGTTAGGTCTCCCTAGGATTGCATTCAAGTGATATGCCTCAAACGGAACGACTAACCCCATATCTTAACTGTGTGGCTGCAAAGAGTGGGGTCCCAATTCGCATAGAATTCCCACAACATGTGTAAATTACACTCTCTGGGCTCATCAAAAATGAAGTCCATGCCCAAGGTGTAAATCCTTTGCAGTATCCATGGAACTCCTGTGCCAAACTCTCTCGGTCAATTTGCTCCTCAGGGAAGTATTTTGATTCCTTATTCTTTGCACACCATTTTTTTACCTTCATCTATCACCCATCTGGTACCGAACCACCTTTTCTGGCCCTTGGGAACTGGTGGGGCTGCTGGCACAGATGCACCCAGTCTGAGCCTTTTCCGGCCTGTGCCAGAGAACGAGACACCTTTTCCTTTATCCTGTCCAGAAGACATTGTTCTTGTTCAAAACCAAATCACAGAGATCATATTAGACAGTATTTAATGGCTAGCCAACACTAAGTCAGTGCTTTGGGTGATTAACCCAAACTTAGTTCCTAGCGTGGGTTCACTAGTCATAGTCATTCGGGTACTCAGACTTTCCCTTCTATACACTTCAATGATTAGTTTCTCCCACAATTCAGCATGATCAACACTTTGACAAGATTAATCAAACACAATATTATACCGCATTTTCACCAACTACATGTTGCATTTGAAACATTAAACTTGGCAATTATCTTGTAGTACTCAGACTTCATACACTCAAATAACTCATACCCATGACACTAGCAATTACATGAAGTTAATGTTGTTTTACTCATACTTCAAGCAATTAAGGACTTGTAATTAGGAGCAGTTACAATCTACGAATGCCCATATTCAAAAATACAACATTTTTGCACCATGGCATTGGCCATATTAGAGTATGTCGATTTAGCATATCCTAGACTACATGTAATGCACAATACTCATGTCTCACTCTCACAAATGCTCTCCTGATTTAAGATGCACAACTAAGCGCTTATTGCTAAACTAATTCAACAAAAATGCATGAATTTGCTAATTTTTGTGTTTCATCCACCCTTTTCATCTTCCCTCAACCCTTCAAACACCCCACACTTAATTTTGATGCCAAATGCTAGAAACCATGTCATTATCAATGGAAAGAATCAAATTTCATCAAATAATAGCATGATTACCACTAGAAACTTGTTTCTACCAAGGTTACATGAATTTAGGGTTCACCCTGACATACCCACATGCTCATTCCAAAAATTTACAGGAGAAAGGACGGGGAAAACCAAGACATACCTGTGAAAATTAGTTGTGAAGAAGAAGGGGTGATTCTTCAATCTATAGCCATGGCACGTTCATGAGGAGAGGGGGAATGGGGGGTTTTTTCGCGGAGGGAATGAAAAAAATGAGGTTGAAATGTTGATTTTGGAGTTAAAAGGAAATGGTTTTGGATAGGTCGACCTGGTATTTTAAATGAGAATCATCGCAAATTACACCTCAACGTGGCATGGAGGCTGTCGCGGAGGAGCAGCTTCATGCCACGGAGCCAACGCGCAGGTTCACTGGTTTTTGATACCAGGATTTTAACACCCCTCTGTGGCACGGAGCTAAACATGGAGGTTAAGCTCTTGACACGGACCCAACGCCCAGGCTCACTATTTGCGCCTTATTTTCCCCAACACTTATCTTTGCATGTCTATCCTTAATTTTTTACTCCCGCAATGTGGTTGTCTTTTAAATCATGTTTTATCTCTATAACATTCTAAAAATCATCCATAAACACCAATAACTTAGAAAATAGTGTGTTGCCTCCCACCCAATGCCGTAGTTTTAGTCGTGGAATGACTTTTTAAAATAGGTCCTAACTATTACATTACATTCACAAGTTGCCTCCCGTGTAGCACCTGATTTACTGTCGTGAAACGATCAAGTTCACATTCAATCATCGGATAAGGTGATAGATGTCTTCTCTTAATTAACGCCCTCACCCTATTAATGCTTACACCTTTGACCATTAACCAAGAATGTGGCACTTTTATCTTCCTTCCATAATTCAACCGCCCCATACGGGGCCATCCTAGACAACTCAAATGGTACAGACCACTTAGATCTCAATTTCCCTGGAAATAATTTCAACCGGGAGTTGAATAGCAACACCATCTATCCCGGATCGAAGAATCGAGGCACTACATGCTTTTCATGCCACCGCTTGGTCTTCTCTTTGTATATCCTAGCACTTTCATAAGCATGCCACCGAAACTCTTCTAGCTCATGCAATTGGAACAACCGCCTTTTCCCAGCTTACTCTGGATCCATATTCAGCTTCCTCACATCCCAACATGCCTAATGTTCAAGCTCCACAGGCAAGTGAAAGGACTTCCCAAAACCCAACCGATAAGGCGAAGTCCCAATTAGAGTCTTGTAGGCAGTCCTATACGCCCACAAAGCATCAACTAATTTGCTTGCCCTATCCTTTCATTGAGCACTCATAGTTTTCTATAGAATCTGCTTGACATCTCTGTTTGATACTTCTACGTGCCCGCTAGTTTGAGGGTGATAAGTTGTAGCCACCTTATGACGAAAACCATATTTAGCCAATAAATTTCGGAACCAAGTGTTAACAAAGTGCGAACCACTGTCGCTAATAATAGCTCGTAGGGTGCCAAACCTGGTAAAAATTCGCTTTTTCACAAACTTGTCCACTACCTTGGCATCATTAGTGGGAAAAGTTATGGCCTTAACCCATTTGGAAACATAATCTATAGCTACCAGAATATATTGATTTCCAAATGACGATGGAAAGGGCCCCATCAAATCTATCCCCCACACGTCGAACACCTCGACTTCCAAGATGTTATGCAATGGCATCTCCTGTTTCCTGCTGATTGTCCCCGTTATATGGCATTGATCATAAGACTTGGCATATGCTTGTGCATCCTTGAATAAAGTTGGACAAAAGAAACCGGACTAGAGCACTTTATGAGCAGTGCGCTCTCCTCCATGATGATCACCATACGGTGAGGAATGACAGCTTATCAACACCTCTTCTATCTGACTCTCTGGAATGCACCGTCTCATCACTTGATCCGGCCCTTGCCTGAATAGATATGGTTCATCCCACATAAAGAACTGGGACTCATGCTTCAGCTTCTTTCTTTGTTGAGCAGTGGCTTCTGGTGGGTACTCTCCACTTATTATCAGATTCACTATGTCCAAATACCACGGAAGTTCCTTCACACTCAGTGCCAAGAGGTTCTCATCAGGAACTCTTCTCGGATATGCCCAACATCACTCACATGTGACCTATCCTCTAGTTGTGAGAGACGATTTGCTACCTGATTTATGCTGCCCTTGTTGTTGTAGATTTCCAAGTCGAACTCCTGCAGCAATAACACCCACCGAATCAACTTGGGATTAGCATCCTTCTTGTTGAATAGGTAACGGATGGCCGCATGATCTGTGTATACCACCACTTTTGTCCCAACCAGATAGGAACTCAATTTATCAAATGCATAAACAAGCAGCAACATCACCTTTTCTGTGATAGTATAATTCACCTGACCAGCATCCAATGTTTTTCTAGCATAATATACGGAGTGAAAAATATTTTCTCTCCTCTTCCCCAATACTACACCCACAACCACATCACTGGCATCACACATCAGCTCAAACGGGCATTCCCAATCAGGAGCAATCAAAATAGGAGCTTCCACCAGCTTCTTCTTTAGTTCCTCAAAAGCACTAACAAATTCTGCTCCAAACTCAAATTTCACATCTTTTTCCAGTAGTCGGCACATTGGTCTGGAAATTTTTGAGAAATCCCGAATGAACTTTCTATAAAACCCAGCATGTCCTAAGAAACTGCGGACACCCTTGACAAACACTGGGGGTGGTAAGTTCTCAATCACCTCTAATTTTGCACGGTCAGCCTCGAAGCCGCTCTGTGACACCTTTTGGCCAAGGAAAATGCCTTCCTTGACTAGAAAGTGGCACTTCTCCCAATCAGTACCAGGTTTGTATCTTCACACCTAGCCAAGACCCTGTCCAAATTCTACAAATATACAACAAATTAGTTACCAAAAATAGAGAAATCATCCATAAATACCTCAACATAGTCTTCCACCATGTCATGAAATATAGCCATCATGCATCGTTGGAAGGTGGCTGGTCCATTGCATAACCCAAAGGGAATACGCCTGAAGGCGTATGTTCCATAGGGACAAGTAAATATGGTCTTCTCCTGATCTTCTAGGGTTATAGCCATTTGATTATAGCCAGAATAGCCGTCCGGAAAGCAATAATACTCCTGGCCTGCAAGTCTTCTCAACATTTGGTCGATGAATTGTATGGGATAGCGATCCTTCCGAGTGGCCTCATTTAATTTCCTGTAATCCATGCAAATCCTCCAACCTGTCACCATGCGAGTGGGAATAAACTCATTCTTCTCATTAGTGATAACTGTCATGCCCCCTTTCTTTAGGACACACTAAATCGAGCTGACCCACTCACTGTCGGAGATCGGATATACCACTCCTGCATCTAGCCACTTAATCACCTCCTTCCTCACTACGTGCTTCATCACTGGGTTCAACCTCTTTTGATGTTGTACAATTGGCTTGGATCCTTCCTCCATTAATATCTTGTGCAGCAGAAAGCCAGACTGATTCCATGAATGTCTAACATTTGCCATCCTGTGTCTCTCTTTATCCTTTTTAGAACCACTAATGTTTCTTGAACCCGTAAATCTGTTAGTCCAGATGAAATAATGACCGGCAATGTGTCAGCTTCTCCCAAAAATACATACTGAAGGTGTGGAGGCAATGCTTTCAGCTCCAGTTTTGGGGCCTCCTCGATTGATGGCTTGGGTGAAGGCCCTAAGGACTGTTGTAGGTGCTCAAACTCCTGCTTTCGAAAGAACATTTTAGTCTCATCCAAAGCTTGCACCATTTCATAAGTTGCCATATCCCTTAACTGATCATGTCCCACCAAAGCTCTTTCCAAGTGATCATTTCGTCTAATAAGCTGAAGTGCAGACTCTTGGTCAATAACAATAATGGATGACAACTCTTCATAAATAGCAGGTAGCTTCATGGCTTTGTAGACATCGAATACTTCTACCTTGTCATGAGCTCTCATTGTTAGCTGCCCTGCAGCTACATCTATCAGAGCTCGTCCGACTGCCGAAAAGGAACGTCCCAAAATAAATGGGACTTTTGAGTTTCGTTCAAAATCAAGGATTATGAAATCTACTCAAAAAATAAGGGAGCCCATTTGCACTAGCACATCTTCCACAATTCCATCAGGCCTCGCCAATGAGGGATTAGCTAGCTGCAAAATCACCGTGGTGGGTCTTGGTCTACCCAAACCTAACTTCTTGAATATAGAGGTAGACATCAAGTTAATTCTCGCTCCTAGATCACATAAACCACGGGCTCTAATGGACTGCCCAATAGTGATATGGATAGTAAAACTTCCCAGATCGTTGAGCTTTGTAGGCAATCTATTCTGTATCGGAGTAGTGCACTCCTTAGTAAGTGCAACTGTGGCATATTCCGTCAGTATGCTCCTTTTTTCCACTATATCCTTTATGTACTTGGCATACCTAGGAATTCCCTACAGAATATCTACCAAAGGAAGATTAATGTGTACCTTCTTCAATACTTCCATATATTTATTGAAGCATGCTTCTTCCTTATGCTTCCTCAATCTCTGAGGGAATGGGGGTGGTGGTGGTGACTTCTCAGTTTCTGTTGGCTTTCCACTCCCCACTTCCTTATCATTATCTTCGGCCTCCTCTGGTGTTTCAACTTTGTGTGTTAGCTTTACTAGCACCAGCTCCATCAACTATTCTCCACTCCTGGTGGTGACAACATTTACCTTCTTGGGGTTGGTGTCTATATCACTCGGCAACCCGCCCCGAGGTCGAGTATTTTGTGCACCAGCTAGATGTACCAGTTGAATCTCCAAAGACTTTGTAGCCAACTGTTGATTTTTCATGTCAGCTGTCAACTTCACCTGGTCAGTTGCCATTTGAGCTTGGTTGTCTATAATGGTCTTCAACATATCCTTAATATTGCTAGACGGAGAAGGGGCATTATTCCCTCTGAATTGAGGCTAGAAATTCTGATGTGCCCCCTAGTTTCTGTGTAGACCTTGATTCGAGCTTTGCCCTTGGTGACTGTTACCGCCCCAGGAAAATTTTGGATGGTTCCTTCAGTTGGGGTTGTAATTGTTTCCATATTGTTGATTGTTGCTCCTTTGCACATTCCTGACAAAGTAAACTAAATCTGGATTAGCACCACATGTACCAGTTGAGTGCTCACTACTACCACAAACTTCACCATACTTGCTGGACTGCATTGACTGGAGCATGTGGCTGCCCTAGGTTCATGTTACTAAAATGAGTGTTAATCTAATTCTGTAATGCAGCTACCTGTGCAGCAATAGCTGTGAGTCCGTCTACCTCCAATGCACCTGCCTCTTTCTTCACCAATCCTCTAGTTGTGTCAGCATTCCATTCTGGGTTGCCTTGCGAAATATGGTTCAACAATGTATACAGCTCCTCATATGTCTTTTCCAAAGCTTTCCCGCTAGTTGCAGTGTCTAACAAAATTTTGGTGTGACGCTCTAAGCCTTCTATAAATGTATGCACCAACACATCATTTGACTGATGATGGTGAGAACAATCTCTCAGCATAGACTTGAACCTCTCCCAAGCTTGGTACATGTTCTCACCATCTCTCTATTTGAAACTTAGAATTTGACTTCTAAGCCTTGTTGTCTTCCCCGAAGGAAAGAACCTGATTAAGAATTTCTTTGCCAGATCATCCCATGTGGTAATAGAGTTAGGTGGTTCAGCCTTTATCCACCTCTTCTCTTCCCCCCGCAAGGAAAACAAGAACAATGTAATCCTTACATAATCTGATGATACCCCTGGGTATATATGTTTTACTGATCTCCAGAAAATTTTGTAGGTGCTGCTCCAGGTCTTCATGAGGGAGACCTGTGAATTGTCTGCTAGTGCAATAGCTGCACCATGTTCTGTTTCAGCTCAAATCTACCTCTTGGCTCCGGCTTGCGGATCCTAGAGGTAACATTATTCACGTGCGGGATTGCCACCTCGCGTACTGGTCCAGCTGCCATCACTTCAGGCAATAACTCTGCCTGCCTAACTGGTGGATGTTGTTGTTGTTCAAGAATTTCCCTCTGTAGCAACTGCAACTTCTTTTTGAGAGCTTATCTCCTTTGAAAGTGAAACTGTCTTTCCGGCTCCAAAAATGGGTCCACCAATTTATTATTCCTTGCCAACGTTCATAAATGTCCTGTACCTTTAAGGGTAGCAGCTAAGATCAAGTTGTCAACACTTGCACAAAACTTGCAAAACTAAAACTCAAAAAACTTCACTAACGTTGCCAGTCCCCGGCAATGGCGCCAAAAACTTGTTGTCGCACAAACGCACGCAAGTGCATGCGGTCGTACAAGTAATATAATGGCTCTTTCAAGCTGGATATCGAACCCACATGGACTATAACTTTGTGATTTTTCCTATTTTGGTATTCACAATTACTCTATGCAAGTATGTAAATAACACAATGAATTCTGAGTTTGATAAATGGTAATATATAAAGTAAACTAATTGAAGCAAAGAACGTTGATTAAAACAATAGCAAGAACAGTCTAAGGTTAAGGAATAAAATGTTGTCATGTATAACTTGTATTATTCTTCAGCTACCTTCTCTTTCAGGTTGATGGTTGGGAAATATTAGAGTCTGACTATGGTCTTTCGAACCTCTAGCCAATTTCCCAATTATGAACCTTGCAACTACACATTTCTGTGATGCAATAACTCATCCTAGGTCTAGTCAAAATTTGTTCCATTTGTTAACCGAATATGACGTTACAGGTATATTTCTATCTTGCACGTGAATCTTACCTTTGATTTACAACAAAGATAAGAACATATTCCCCTATTCCTAGTTCTAACCTAATAATTCTCCTTTCAGAGTCAAATTAGGATTATAAATTTATTTTAATGTTGGCCAAACATTAAAACAACAAAAATCAAGAACAGAAGAACAACCGTGATTAAGAGAAGAAAATTCAGCTGAAAATAATATGAAATTATACAATCATGCTAATAACCTCAACCTCAGAATGAGGTAATTTAGCCACTCATTTGTTGATTAAACATCTCCAAACAAGTTTTTATCATGACAATAATTGAAATTTAGAAGAAAAGAGAAGAGAAAGAACCCTAGAATTTTCTTCAGTTCAATTGCGATTTCTCACGTTCTTGCCAATTTATTAGATAATGAAAAATAAAAATCTAAGTGTTCTATTTATACAAGTGAGAAATTACACAGTGAAAAACAAGCTCCGTGGAACGGAGCTCATCACGGTGAAATGGCTCCATGACATGGAGCTATAGCGGAGGTACACTAGAAGATAAGGAATCCTGGAAACCATAGTTCCGTTTCATGGAGTTGAACGTGTTGGATATCCTCCGTGACACGATCCTGTTGCGGACCCTCACTGGATTTATGGGATTCTGGAATTATCAAGGTCCGTGTCACAGATCTGAACGCGTCAAGTCTCCTCCGTGACATAGACATGTTGCGGACCCTCACTGTCTTGTGCCTTCAATATTTTATCAATTCTTCTTCTACCTAGGCACAATGGTACATTGTTCCACCCGATCAATCCTTAGCATGACACTGAAGTGAATTCCCAAATCCTTTTTTTGTGCTCTCCGAAAGTTCCATACGTCAAGTCCAAGTATCATCCACCGCATCACATTGAATTTATTATATTCATCACCTGCAAATAGTCACACCACATTCATTAGTACTAAAACATAATTAACCAAAAACATGAATGAATACATCAATATTATCCTCATCTAGACTCCCATTTGATTGAAAATACGGAGTTTGGTTGTATAAATATGCTCAAGATCACCAATCATCAATTGCGAACTCAAAATATCTCCTTCTCACATTTCTATAGGATCTTTTACGACTCTAAGCTATTTTCAGCCTCACTAATAAGCTAAACTTTCTCCATAGCCTCATGAACTGAATTTTGCGCTATCAATGTAGACTCGCCTACCTCAAACTATCCAATAGGCAATCCATACCTCCTCCCATAAAGAGCCTGAAACGGAGCCCTCTGAATACTGGTGTGTTAACTGTTATTGTAGGCAAACTCAATGAGAGGAAAATAATCATCCCAAGTAACCTTGAAATCAATCATCCAAGTTCTTAGCATGTCCTTTAAGGTCTGAATGGTCTTCTCGTCCTGACCATATGTTTGTGTGTGAAAAGTTGTGCTAAGCTTCGCATGAATACCAAGACCCTTCTGAAAATAATCTCCAAAACTGCAAGGTGAACTGAATACCTCTACAAGAAATGATGAACAAAGAGACTACATGCAGCTGGACTAACTCCTGAATGTAAATTCTAGCATAATCCTCAGTTTAATTTTTATTCTTGACTGGCAGAAATTCGATCTATAATTACCCAAATCGAATCATGTTGTCGATGAGAATGAGGTAAACCTATAATTAAGTCCATGTTTATTGCTTCCCACTTCCAAGTAGGAATACTGATATCTTGTAGTATACCTTCAATCTTTGATGACCAAGCTTAATCTATTGGCAATTTGGACACTTAGCCAAAAATTCTACAATATATTTCTTCATGCCATTCCACCAGTAGACTTTCTGTAGATCACGGTACATCTTGGTTACACCTGGGTGGATAGAATATCAAGTACTGTGAGCCTCTCTCAACATCCGCTCTCTCAAGTCGTCTATAATTGTAAAACATAATCGGCTCTGATATCAAAGTACACTATCTCCTCCTTGGGAGAAAACCTCCACTTTATGATTCCAAATAGCTTCCTTCAACTTGACTAAGATAGGAACATTATCTTGCTTTGCCTTAACCTCCATCACTAATGAAGGTGCCAATGAATTCTGAACAATGACATCACCATCTACTGAATCTGTAAGGCGAACCCTAAGGGAGCAAGACTATGGAAATCAAACTACCGTGGCCTTTGTAGGATGGTAAAGAACACTTATGTCATAGTCCTTGAGAAGATCAAGTCGTCTTCTTTTCCATAAATTTAGGTCTTTTTGACTAAAAACATACTAAAGGATCTTACAGTCCATGAACACATTAACATGCATTCCATAAAAATAGTGTCTCCAAATATTCAAGGCAAACACCACCACTGCTAACTCCAGGTCATGTGTTGGGCAATTCTTCTAATGAGCCTTAAGCTGCCTAAAAGCATGGCTATCACCTTATTATGTTGCATCAACACACTCCTGTGGCCAATTCTAGAGGCACCATAATGCACTTCAAAGTCATCTATGCCCTCTGGTAGAGTCAAAACTATAGATGAAATAAGTCGAGTCTTTAACTCCTAAATACTCTTCTCACAAGCATCAGACCATAGGAATTTGACCTTCTTCTAAGTCAACCTGATCAAAGGTGAGGTATTGGATGAAATTCTCTCTATAAATCTCCTATAGTAGCCATTTAAACCCAAAAAACTTCTAATGTTGGTGGGAGTGATAGAACTAGGACAATTCTTCAGCGCCTTTATTTTCTGAGAGTCTACTTGAACACCCTCACTAGACACTACATGACCAAGAAATGCAACTATGTTCAGCCAAAACTCACAATTGTTGATTTTAGCAAATAGCTGGTGGTCCTTAAGAGTGTCCAACACAATCCTCAAATAAGCAGCATGCTCTTCCTCATTTCGAGTACACAAGGATATCTTCTATAAAGACAATGATGAACATATTTAAATACTCAATGAACACCCTATTCATCAAATCTATAAAAGCTGCAGGAAAATTCGTAAGTCCAATAAACATAACTACAAATTCATAGTGACTATACTGAGTCTTAAAAGTTGTCTTCAAAATGTCACCCTCTCTAATTTTGAGTTGATGATAGCCGGATCTGAGGCTATCTTTGAGAAACAACTAGCACCCTAAGCTAATCGAACAAGTCATCAATCTTGGGAATGGGATACTTATTCTTGGTCGTGACTTTGTTTAACTGGCTACACTCGATGCACATCCTAAGAGAACCATCATTTTTCTGCATGAAAATGATTGGAGCACCCTATGAGGACTTATTAGGCCTGATAAAACCTTGTGTAAGAGATCCTTCAATTAATTCTTCAACTCCTTAAGCTCAGCTAGAGCATTTTGTAAGGAGGAATGGATATGGGATGCGTATCAGGGAGGAGGTTTGTCCCAATGTGAATCTCCCTCTCACAAAGGTCTCTTGGAAGATACTCTAGGAACACCTTTGGATTCTCACAAACAATAGAAACTAACTCAACAGTCGAGGTTTCATAGGATCGTTTACCCAAAGTAAATAATATACACAATCCTTGAAAATTGTCTTTCTAGCCTTATAGTAGGAGACAAGGCGGCCTATAGGCATTGCGGAACAATCCTTCTACTCTAGGACTGCTTCACCCATAAATCAGAAATCTACTATTCGGGTTCTACAATTGACTAAAGAATAATAAGCATATAACTAATCCATGCTTAAGATAACATCAAAAATCGATCATATCTAACTCTACTAAGTAACTAAGGTGACTTTCCGGAGAACTGTAATAGGGCAATCTCTGTATATCCTCTGTGCTAAAACTGATTCACCAATAGGAGTAGAGATTGAGAAGG
Source organism: Datura wrightii (assembly GCA_035772735.1). NCBI lineage: Eukaryota > Viridiplantae > Streptophyta > Magnoliopsida > Solanales > Solanaceae > Datura > Datura wrightii. The sequence goes on from JASDFA010000016.1 coordinate 122,170,084, forward strand.
ATTCTGAGAAGATTTTGAGACTGACACTAAAACTGATAGAAACATAGGGAGTCGTGAAGGATAATGTGACACCTGGGTCTAGCAATGCATAAACATACGGATGAAAAACTCATAGCACACCCATGACCACATCTGGTAAACTGTCTTGGTCATGGCGTGTTGAAAGTGTATACAAACGGTTCTGGCATTGTCCACCACTAGTATTAGATGATCCACCCTGCTGGGATAGGCGAGTTGTTGGAGCTGTTTAAGAAGTGGCTGTGGCACAGTCTCTATCGTTAACCTGTCAGGCTGAAAGACAATCTCCATGTATGTAACAGGGCTTACCACACCTGAAACAAGCATCCAAACCAACCAAGCAATGTCCTGGGTGGTTTCTACCACACTTCTTTCAAGCTAGAAATGTTCAACCTGTGGACATGCTCCCCTGAGTCTTAGAGCCTGATGCTCTACCCCTCTAATCACCTCTAGTCCTAGATGGAACGCTAGCCGAGAATGGAGTTGGGACTGATGACCTCTGATGGGATAAAGAGCGATGTCCATCGCTTTTCCTCTACTGAGAATACTCAAAATTTCCTATCCTAGGCATCTTGGTCTCCCTCTCCTACTCCTTCAACTTCTACTCCTATATTTGTTGGGAATGAATCATAAGTCGAGAGATATCCATATCATTGATAAGCATAGTGGTCCTACACTCTTTGGTCATCAAATCTGAAACTCCCAACAAAACTTTTCTTATATGAGCCCTCGGCTCGGTTACCATATCCGATGCATATCTGGATAGCTAGGTGAATTTCAAGGCATTTTCCTAAACCACCATGTTGTTTTGCTTCAAGTTGATTGACTGTACTGCCTTTGCTTCTCTCAACTCCCTGAGAAAGAATCTGTCCAAGAAAGCCATAACAAACTCATCCCAATCAACATGAACTGCACTTATCCTATGACTTTTCTTCCACTGCTTAAACCATATGTAAGCTACCCTCTTCAGCTGATAGGACGCCAAGTCTATACTCTCCCCTCCGGTAATGCCAATAAATTGAGTGATCTTCTATATCTCATCAAGTAACTCTTGTGGCTCCTCGTCTACCTCAGAACTATGAAATTCTAGCGGGTTCATCCTAGTAAAGTCTCGAACCCTAGATACTATGGCACCCCCATTGGTGTTCATAGGTACAACCTCCTACTGGTTGACATGGTTCATCATAGCCTATGCCAAATCTGGAAAGCGGCCATAAACTCAGCATGAGTCACCTGCTCAATCAAAGGGTCTGCTGGAGCTGGTGGATCTAGCTGATTCCTATTGTCATTGCCATTTCTTCTTCTGTTGGCTCTTCGGGGAGGCATTTTATACAAACGTGTATACCGCGGGTTATTCAGAATAGAGATAGTTGGACTTCATTGGATGATATATAACATGAAAGAAGGGAAGTTTCCAAAAACTTCTCGTAGCCCCTTCCTCACAAGTGTGGCGTGCTTCATACCCATGAAATAACTTTGCTTAACGCGACTTTCAAAAACCCTAGGACACACCTAAACCTAATGCTCTGATACCAAGTTTGTCATGACCCGAGCATAGACCCCCGATACAACACTGAACCTAGAACCATGAATGGCTCCAGGCTAACCCATGGTACATTCATCATATAAGCAAAAGCATACACTAAGCAGAACAAATGTAAGATATAGCATAAGCGGAAGTGTAAGATATAGTAAATTGTATAAATAGAGACAACAAGTCAATTTGCTAAACATTTGTACATCATAATCTGAAAAGTCTCTAACATAAGATAAGTTGAATGGGACAAAACCCCCAACTAGTTCTACTAAGTCTATAACTAGAAGACAAGAAAACATAAATCAAACTGCCATCCTCGACTGATGAGGACTCACCAATGATTTGTCGTGATTTTACGGCACTTTCAACACTTAAAACAAAGGGTATATCTAGTACTTAGATGTATTTATATGGATATAACGTATGTTTGTTACTGTTTCAAGGAAAATTAGTTTTGAGAGTTGGATTGGTGAGAAGAAGTGAAAAAAAGCAAGAAAAGACTTCTTAGGGGTCGCAGCACAAGCCATACCATCTTGATACAAGTCGTTGCAAGTGTCGTAACAAAAACTCAAAGATTCAACAAGTGTAGAACCTAAACGTACAACAAGTCATCAGGGGTCATGACAATAAATACAACTCATACTAATGACTCGTAGCTAGAAATATAGAACTAACAAGGTTGACATCTGCAAGGCATGAGTTGATTGTATATGTTGTGACTGCATAGTACAACTCATAGTTAGGGCCCCTAGGATGATAATCAAAAATACTGAAGTGAAAAAGCCCATATCACGACTGCTACCTACAACTCGTAGTAACCTACCATGAGTCGTAGTGGATGCCCGTACTTGAGGAGATCAGAAGCTGCCAGCCATGTCATGAGTCACGACTATTGGCCACAATTCGTAGAATCCAACTACGACTCATAGGTCATCTCTACGTTGGATTCCTTATTAATTTAGGAAAGAATTTTAATGATTGTATAAATAATTTCCTTGTAGTTTTTATTTGAGGATTAAAGTATTATGATATTTTGGGGTTTTCCTAGCATTACTTGGAGACCGAATTCATATGTGAGATTAAAACGAGATAGTTTCACCATTGTGTCCTTGATTTGAAGATTAATTGGCAATTGAGACTTGGGGTTTAATTTCTTCAATATTGTAAGTTCTTAATTATTATTTCTCTTATGTCTTCTAATTTCGTTCTTGCAATTATGAGTACCTAAGCCTCCAAAACTAGGGTTGTAGGAACCATGGTGGAATAACAAAGTAGGGTTAACAAAACGTGATTCTAAACCAATACAAATGCGTGTATTGTCTTTCCCTTCATTATTATTAATTCTTGATGATGCACAACATTACAACTCACCTATATTCTCTACTTTCTTAAACCTAGAGAAGTAAGATTAAGAAAAGGGATTTATAACAAAGAATTGAAACTATCAACTTTCAATTAAAAACTTGAGTCGCGGTCGCTGAAAAGTTAATTTGAAATTATTGATAAGGGTAAGTTGGGAACACTCATGAGACTGAATTCAGTGAATGAGGATAGTCATCTAATAGGGGCAGATCAACCATTTAGATAAAAGTAACTTATCGATTCTACAGGCTAAGTGTTGGAATAGATCACAAGTGTAACATATCCTACATAGTTATATATGAATCCATGGGGAGAACTTCCTTATTTGATTGCATATTTTGGATAACAACACAATTCAGAACATTGTTACTGATTCTTTCTACCAATACCCCAGGAGAAAACTGAACTAAAAGCATAAATAATACCATTAGTCAAAATCTTAACTATATTCCTCGTGGGATCGATCCCAACCCTAGTTGGGTTTTTTACTTGATCAATGTCCATTGTATACTTCTTTTAAGGTGTATTTTTAGCGTTATCAACCAAAACTAAGCAGAAGCTGGGACGAGAAAAGATCTAGCATTGAGGCTAAGACTGAACACCCGAACCTATATCATAAGACAATATAGCACAAGAATATATGGTCAGTATAATAAATGTACTGAGTATGAAGAATAAGTAAAACATGAGAGTAAGGACAACATGCTAAAAATCATGATCTTGAGATAGTCATAAAACATGCGCTATTCATTATAAACAGAAGTATAATTACCTAAGGTTTTGAAAGTAAAATCATAAGGCGTAACATGTTAGAAATTATAAATGAACCTCATAAGCTGATTAATGGTTCAAAAAAATATTAAACATAATAGCATAGATCCAAAATATGAGCAACATGAAACACGAGGAACAGCAGGAGATTCTCATAACCGACATACTCCAAGTGTGCATCATGGAGCATAGCCTGTACCCCAATCGAGAGGGTGTCCATACCTTTTCATGGGTAAAATCCATGAAGATGCTATATCACTCATGAGCCCATTTGGTTAGCGGAAACACTCTCTGGCGAGGACTCCTATCATACCTATGGTGGTATGTAGTCTTAAGACTTGGATGTGCTAAATCTTGGCCTATTCAGTGTTAGGTACTACTTTCAAAACATTCATAGTGCTCATAATCATACAAGAAACATAGGTTTTAGACAGAATAGTTTAAAAACATGTTGAATTCATAAATTCCTTAACATATGTGAATTAGCCATAAAAACAATACTGAAAATACAACCATGATACATAAGCTTGATATTCATGAAATTCATACATACTTGAGTAATTCATGCTAACATCAAAATAGAGAATCATGAGAGTTTTTCCATAGAAGTCATGCGATCATAATCATAAATCGTAGGTAGAATCAAGAGAGAATTAATTACATAAGAGATTCATTGAGTTATGCATAAAAAGCGTCTAACCCTAGAAATTCATGAAAATCCTAATTGGAGACTTGAAGGAATTGAATTCTTGAAATAAGGCTTGAGATTGGGCATGAGGGTGAAACAAATCCCACATACCTGGCTTGAAGGGTTCTTGAAACTAGCTTAAGACCCAAGAAGAATTGAGAAGAAGAATCTTGTTTCTTGAGAGCCTTGAGAGAAATTGATCTTCAATCTACAGTGTTTTGAGAGGAATGAGAGTTTAGGTTAAGTAAAAGCCTCTAATAAACCTTTTAGAAAATCCAAAATGCACTAGTCTAGGAGTTAAAAGCATAGAAAGTTATGAAAATACTCTTAGGAACTCGTATTAAAAATCTACCCATCTAGTGCCACGACCCCTACTATGATCTCTACCACCTCATCACCGATTGTGGTGACCATTCGTGATCACTAGAGCCCTGCTAATCAATCTCTGAACCCTTTCCCATGACTCCTTAGTATTAATCATACCATCCTGGTATGATTCGTAGGATGCTATCGTTGTTACTTGGAAAAGTTTTTGTTGCTTCTCTAATCTTCTGGTCACAAGTCTTGGTATGATTCGTACCATACCATCACAAGTCAAACTTAGGCTCATACTGAGGGAAAATTTTAATTTTTCTACTGGTTCGTACTCTAAATCTAGGGTCTAGTCTTAGAAAAGTTTGGATTTTTACAAGAAGTCTCAGAGAAGTGAAAAAAGATTACCTTAAATTCAAGGAGAAGAAGAGGTGGAGAAGTGAGAGAAGTGGTGGCACATAGCTTAGATTGGGAGGAATTGTGATTCTAGAATTCTAGATTTCTACATCGCTTAGATGAGTCTTCAGAAAGCGGAGAAGTGGAATAGAGTGTGGGATATATTTGAATTTTGTTATATTATGTATTTTGTTTAGGTTAAAAAAATGAACCAAGCAAGAAAAAGTATGGGAATGTTATGCACTATTTTGAGATAGCTGAGGTTTCAAACCACCGCTATTTTGCTATATTTGTGTCAATCAAGTAAACTCATGTTAATAATGCAATTTGCGAGGGTCGTAATTAGCCTCAGCCAAATAAACTTCTTCTATTTAGGCTTTTTACTGATAATATAATGTTTTGATGACTTACAAACTCTATACAAGTGTCAATCCATAGCTGAAGATTGAAGAAAGAAGTATAAAGAACTAGATCCTCACAAATCTCTAAGAATCACTGAAGATACGAGCAACACTATTAGAGAAATTCATCAGAGAAGCTGTTCCTCTAAATAGAAAACAATACTGACAAGTTTGAAGAAGATTAAGGTTGTTCACATGTGCACTAGGATTCCTTAAAAAAATGCAATATAGGAGAATTCAATTTAACAAGGAACTGGAAAGCCATATAAGAAAAGTTACCATAAACTTGCACACGAAATTAATTTTGAATAAAGATACCAAGAAGCCTATGTGCGTCAACAATAAGAAAACCAAGTGTTATACCCCGGAAACCCAAAGCGCATACTGGGGAGTTAAAATGGAGAAAAACATAAAACTAGCACTAGGTATCAGAACGAGTCATGAGGTGACCCGTAAGAGCAGCCCACGAGTCGTGATGTGACTCGTCGCGAGGCCCTGGTGGTGAGTTGGAAATTCGGGAAGTGACTCCCCACGGACATGACCACAAGTCGTGGTTAGGCCCCACTACTCGTTAGGTCAATCATGGGAAAGGAGGTTGAGAAAAGAGAAGGAAAGAGGCAGTGTACTTAATGGAAGGACCCCACGAGTCATGGTTAGTCACAACGATTCGTGGGGAGGGTCATGAGCAGCAGGGTAAAAATTTAATAAAGGATGAGGTGGTGTACACGACGAGTGGAGGCCACGACACGATGAGTGGTGACTACGAGTCATGGTCACCAGTAACAGATTGTTAAGTCACCCATGAGGAGCCCTGAAGACCTGATAAGCAATGCACTTGACGAAAGACTCCACGAGTCATGGCCCATGATGACGAGTTGTTAGCTCCCTCATGGGGACCAACTGACAGTTATTTTTTGCAATTTTGGTTAAGGCAATTCTTAAGATCCTCAGGCCTAAACTACGTCATTTTGAGCTATGAATGATGGCTTTTAAAGGGGTTAAGTTCATTTTAGGCTATATTCATTCATGCATGCAAGGTAGAAGGTGAGAAAGGGTGATCAAGCTTAGTGTTCTTCAATTTCTCTTCAATTACTATTGGGAATTTAAAGAAGTGTGTCAATCAGCTACCAGCAGGTATGTAGGGTTATGAATGGGTGAATTCTTTCACACCCATGCCCAATACCTCTCCAAATTATGAGTTTCCTATGTCTAATCTATGGGGTTTTAACCCAATGCATGAATTCTCTAAATTCTCTACATGGGTATGATATAAATATGTTTCTACCATTGAATTATGAAGCATGGGCACGTTTTATAATGTTTTCAATTAAAAATCATGTTTCAAGTTTTATGAATTAGAAAGGCCCATTGATGAGAAGTTCATGAAAAGTGAGATTTGTGATAAATGTATGATTATGATGAGATATTATGATGAAAAGCATTTTTTTCAAGCTACCTATGTTTATAATCATGTGTTCGATGTGAATTGAGTATTTTCAAACATGAGAAAGTATTGGGCAATGCCCACATGTTTAAGTATGAGTTATGATTTCTCGAAATAAGCTTACCTCATGGTTTTGGAGTGAAGACTCCCTATTATCTTTTAGATTGTTGTATGGTTTGAGTTAAATCTTCTCATATGCATAATTTCATATTTGAGATGTATTTGATTAGTGTTCTTCGTCAATAGAAGATATTGAGCTTTGTTGAAAAACGATGGAGAGCATATGCATCTATTGGGAGTAGTGTCTAGCGCCTAATTGGCTAAGGGTCGATCACCCTATGCCTCAGAACAATGCACCAATGTATGTTATTCTTATATGTTAATTTGGGACCTCCCTTGTGAGCTATCCCCTGCCCCGATTGGGCCACAAGCTTGATATCGATATCATGGTATCGTCCCTAGACCTAGCAAGGCTTTGGAGGGCTCTACCAACTTGAGTGTGATAGTTGGGACCACGTAAGCTCTATCATGGTATGTCGGTCAAAGACGAGTCTCCCATTATTCCTCATGATTTAAGTTATGCATATTCATCATCTATGATATATATATATATATATATATTCTAAAGTAGGTTTGGCTCAATGTTCAGTTTTACTCATGACTATTAGATTTCATTTTTGAGTCAATCGATTTAGTTATAATGATATGTTATGTTACGATGAGATCATGATTTCATAAAGAATTCATGCAAGCCCTACTCTCAGATTCTTATTGTTTATTTTTTGCATTATGCATATCTTTAAATGAATCTACTTACTTAAGAGGTTTTACTTACCCTGCATATTAAGTACATTCCACATACTGACCGCATACTCTATATTGTATCATTTCATGATACAGGACCCGACTCTCAGTCTCAGCCCCGTTCATAGTCATTCTTCAAATTTAGCATCTTACGTTGTTGGTGAGTCCTCATCTCCCAAGGACCATGCTTGTTTAGACTTCTCTATGTACTTTCAGTTTTCAGATTATTTTAGTTAGTTGGGGTCTTATCCCATCAACTCATCATGTGTAGCGACTTTTTAGACTAAGAATGTAAATAGATTCAGAATGTGTATTTTGATGTTATGCTTAAATTAGACTATTGCTATGATTATCTTGTTGATTCTTTAGTTTTATCAGTTGAGTTAGATGTATGTTCATTTCATTGGTTGACTTGGATTCTCTCGGGACTCTTTGTCCCGTGTTGTGATCCGGGCCTCCATTCGGGTCATGACAAACATGGTTTCAGAGCAATAGCTTTGAAGTATACTAGGGTGACTGAAAACCGCTTTTACAAGACGTTTAGGAAATGTTTCCTTTTTTCATGATCTATGTTGTGCGATGAAAAGTCTCCCTATCCTTCTAATTGGTTCTATTCGTGATTGCAGAATCATGGCTCCCTGAAGAGTAAATGGTAGAAGGAATGGAAATGGAGACGGCCATAATGATGGCTATGGAAATGGGCACTAGTAGGCCCCACAGGTTGCCCATGCTGAGTTTCGGGTGGTTATTTAGATGTTCGCGCAGGCCTTGACCGCTCAGATCAATCAGCAGGCAATTGCGCATGTTCCGCAAAATGGTAACGCAGCGGCGACACGAGTCAGAGGCTTCTTGAGAATGAACCCGCCAGAGTTCCTCAGGTCACAAGTAGATGAGGACCCACATGAGTTCATAGATGAGATTGTGAAGATCACCCAAGTCATGGGGTTGAATGAAGTTGAGTGCGTGGAGTTAGCCTCATATCAGTTAAAAGCCTCCCACATCTGCCTTCGCCAATGGAAAGATAGTAGGGTCACAGGAGCAGGCCTTGTCAGTTGGGAAGAGTTCCATATTGCATTCTTAGATCGGCTCTTCCCTCGTGAGATTAGGAAGCTGAAGGCAGCTAAGTTCGTAGATCTAAAGCAAGGGAGGATGATGGTGCAGGAGTATTCCCTTGAGTTCACTCACCTATCAAAGTACGCCCTGGAGTTAGTAGCCAATCAGAGGGCGCGGGTGAGCAGATCTGTTCATGGTGTGGCGGGATATATGGACAAGGATTGTTGGACCGTTGTGCTCCACTAGGACATAGATTTCCCTCAAATAGCTCTGTATGCCCAGTAGATAGAGGCGACTCATATGAGGGAGAGAGGGCCATGAGGGCCAGGACTAATAATTAGGATTTTCACAACCGAGGTTAGGTGGTGGGCACCAACAGTAAACCCACCAGAGATCTTCAGCCCTAGCATCTTCAGTGCTGAGTGAGCCATTCAGGCCTAGGAATGACCAGAGAGGTCGAGCATCAGGCTCTAAGGGTCAGAGCAGTAGACTCGCAGGTTCTAGCATCCCAGTTTGCGGCATGTGTGGTCGGGGACACACAGGCCAGTTCTTGGCAGGTTCAGGTGCTTGTTTTGGGTGTGGGAAACCTGGACACATGCTCATAGATTGCCCAACAGCGAGACAGGATCACGATGGGGGTCAAGGCCCAGTTCCTAGTTCAGCAGTCTCACCCGTACGCTTAGCTCATCAGGGGGCATCTACTAGCAAAGGTGGCAGTCAGCGCCAAAACAGATTCTATGCCTTAGCATCCGGCCAGGAGCAGGAGGTCTCCCCCGATGTAGTTACTAGTATGTTGTAAGTTTTTCATCTTGATATTTATGCTTTATTAGATCCAGGGGCTACCTTGTCTTTTGTGACACCTTATGTGGCCAATAGCTTCGGAGTTAGTCCTGAAGTCTTGTCAGAATCGTTCTCAGTCTCTACTCTAGCAGGTGATTCAATTATAGCTAGACGGGTATATAGAAGTTGCCTGGTCTCAGTCCTTCAGAAAGTCACCTCAGCAGATTTGATAGAGTTAGCCATGACCGATTTTGATGTTATCCTCGACATGGATTGGCTATTTGCATGTTATGCCTCAGTTAATTGTAGAACCCGAGTAGTAGAGTTCAGATTTTCGGGTGAGCTAGTCTTAGAATGGAAGGGTAGTTCAGCTATGCCTATAGGACGTTTCATTTCCTATTTTAAGGCCAGAAAGATGATTTCTAAGGTTTGTGTGTACCATATAATTAGGGTTAAGGATGAGACATCTGAGACCCCGACTATCCAGTCAGTTCCAGTAGTATGCTAGTATCCAGAGTGTTCCCTGATGACTTACTAGGTGTACATCCCGAGAGGGAAACTGATTTTGGTATTGACCTTCTTTCCGACACGCAGCCTATATCTATTCCTCCCTACATAATGGCTCCAGCTGAGCTAAAGGAGTAAAAAGAACAGTTGAAGGATTTGTTAGATAATGTTTTCATTAGACCAAGCAAGTCCCCATTGGGTGCACCAGCTCTCTTTGTCTGAAAGAAAAATGGTTCTCTTCGTATGTGCATTGATTATCGGCAACTGAACAAAGTCACAGTCAAGAATTGGTATCCTCTACCCAGGATTAATGATTTATTTGACCAACTTCAGGGTGCTAAGTTTTTATCGAAGATAGATCTCAGATTCAGGTACCATCAACTCAGAGTTCGGGAGAGGGACATCACGAAGACAGCCTTCAAGATGCGCTATGATCATTATGAGTTTGTAGTTATGTTTTTTGGACTAATAAATGCTCCTACAGCTTTTATGGACTTGATGAATAGGATGTTCAATCCATACTTGGATATGTTCATGATTGTTTTTATTGATGGCATCCTGATATACTCTCGGAGCGAGGAACAGCATGCCGCTCATTTCAGAGTAGTGCTTCAGATACTCAAGGATCGCTAATTATATGCCAAATTCAGCAAGTGTGAGATTTGGTTGAACTCATAGCATTTTTGGGTCATGTGGTATGAAGTGAGGGTATAAAGGTGGATTCTCATAAAATAGAAGCTGTGAAGAATTGGCCTAGACCGGTGAATCCTTCAGATATTCGAAGCTTTTTGGGTTTAGCCGGCTACTATCGATGGTTTGTGGAAGGTTTCTCGTCTATTGCAGCACCTTTGATCAAATTGACTTAGAAGAAGGTGAAATTTAAATTGTCAGAGGCTTGTGAGGGTAGCTTTCAAGAGTTGAAGACTCGACTTACTGCAGCAGCAGTGTTGACTTTATCCAAGGTACCGATGGGTCCGTAGTATATTGTTGTCACGACATGAACATACATCCGAATTGTAGACATGGGAAAAGGGACCCCGAGAGACCCCAAGTCGACCAATGGCACGTGCATACAACTAATCTTATTCAAATAAGCGGAATGATAATCATATAACATAGCGAGGACGTAATTATGGCATAACATCAGGAAATACTGCGCATATACACGCGGAGCACTACATACTGGTTCAAAAGCCTCTAATACATAAGATGGGTTGATGGGAAAACATCCCCAACTAACCCTACTAAAATTGAACATAAACAACATGAAATCAAATCAAACGGCCCTCGGAACATGAGGACTCACCAATAAACTGAAAGCGTAGGCTAAGGTGGACTAGGGATGAGGAAGAACCTGAGATCCGGACCCTGTATCATGAAACGATACAGCATAGGAAGTATGCGGTTAATACGTGGAATGTACTGAGTATGCAAGGTAAGTAAAACTCAAAAACAAGCTATCACCATATATAATTACCAGTCATTTAAGCCGAAAACTGACGAAATGACTACCTCTGAAAAGAACTACATAGCTGAACTAAATTCAGAAATCACATACATATACCATATCATAAAACAAACTTGTACACATGAACTGAACATGAAAAGCTGATTAAAGGTTTAGGGAAAAACTAATACCTCAAACTAAAACTGAGCCGGTAGGGAACAAATGAGGGTATTTAGCTATCATATATGCTTCGGCTTCCCACGTAGCTCCCTCAAAATGATGATTTCTCCATAATAATTTAACTGAAGCTACTTCTTTGTTCCTCAACCTCTGAACCTGACGATCCAAGATTTCAATGAGAATTTCTTCATAACTGAGGTTGTCCTTCACTCCAATGCTATCTACTGGAACTACCAAGGCTGGATCACCCAAACACTTCTTCAAAACTGACACATGAAAGACGGGATGAACCGAAGATATCTCTGATGGCAAGTCCAACTCATACGCCACCTTACCTACGATATCTCTGATGGCAAGTCCAACTCATACGCCACCTTACCTACTCCAATACTCCTAACATCAGCATATGATTCTTGATGACCCTGAGCTATTTTTCAACCGGTCCCTTATCAACTAAACATTCATCATCGCCTCATGAACCGAATCTAGTCCTATCATAGCTGCCTCACCAACCTCAAACCATCCAATGGGAGATCTACACCTCCGCCCTTAAAAAGACTCGAACAGTGACATCTAGATACTAGAGTGGTAACTGTTATTATAAGAAAATTCGATCAAGGGAAAATGATCATCCCAACTACCTTTAAAATCCATAACACATGCCCTCAACATATCCTCAAGGGTCTGAATGGTTCATTCCTCCTGGCCCGTATGTTTGTGGATGGAAGGATGTACTGAGCTTAACATGCGTCCCAAGTCCTTTTTGAAAAGAACGCCAGAATTTTGAGGTAAACTGAGTACCTCGGTCTGAAATAATAGACAAGGGCACTCCATGAAGTCAAACCAACTCTTGAATATTCAACTTAGCATAATCATCCGCTGAATTTGTGGTCTTGACTGATAGGAAGTGTGCAGCCTTGGTTAACCTATCGACCACCACCCAAATGGAGTCGTATTGTCGGCGAGTGCGGGGTAGACCTGTAACGAAATCCATATTAATTTCTTCTCACTTCCAAGTGGGGATGCTGATATCCTGAAGCATGCCTCCCAGCCTTTGATGCTCGGCTTTCACTTGTTGACATTTTGGACATTTTGCTACGAACTCTGCAATATCCTTCTTCATACCATCCCATCAATAGATTTCTCGCAAGTCCCGATACATCATCATGGATATCGGGTGGATAGAATATCTAGTACCATGTGCCTCATGTAATATCCGAACTCTCAAATTATCAATGTTCGGAACACATAGTCGACCCTGAAATCATAGCACACCATCTCCCCCTTGGGAGAAAACCTCCACCTTCTGACTCTGCACCGCCTCCTTCAGCTTCCTCAATATTGGATCCTCATCTTTCCTGGATTTAACATCAATTACCAAGGAAGATTCTGACCCGTTATGCACAACAACACCGCCATCGGCCTAGTCGATCAATTTAACTCCCAGTCTTGCAAGTCGGTGGACATCCTTCGCCAACTCCTTCTTTCCCTCATCCACGTGGGACACACTTTCCATAAAGAGTCTACTAAGCACATCTGCAACCATATTAACCTTGCTCGGGTGGTAGAGGACACTCATGTCGTAGTCCTTTAGTAACTCCAACCACCTCCTTTAGCGAAGATTTAGATCTTTCTGTGTGAACACATATTGCAAACTCTTGTGATCCTTAAATACATCCACGTGGATCCCATACAAGTAATGTCGTCATATCTTTAATGCAAACACCACCACAGCCAACTCAAGATCATGGGTCGGGTAATTCTTTTCATGAACTTTCAATTGTCTCGAGGCATATGCTATTACCTTCATATGCTGCATCAACACACATCTCAGCCCAAATCTCAAAGCATCACAATATACTACAAAGCCATCAGTACCCTCGAGTAAGGTGAACACTGGTGTTGAAGTAAGTCGGGTCTTCAACTCTTGGAAACTTTTCTCACAAGAATTCGACCATTGGAATTTCACCTTTTTTTGAGTCAACCTGGTCAAGGGGGTTGAAATTGATGAAAAGCCCTCAACAAATCTTCGGTAGTAGCCTGCTAAGCCCAAGAAACTCTGAATTTTTAAAGGATTCATCGGTTTGGGCCAATTCTTCACCGCCTCTATCTTCTGGAGTCTACCCTTATGCCTTCGCTTGACACCACATGACACAAAAATGCCACCAAGTCTAGCCAGAATTTACACTTTCTAAACCTTGCATAGAGCTTACGTCCTTGAGGGTTTGCAACACTATTCTCAAATGAGTGGCATGCTCCTCCTCGCTCCGAGAGTATATCAGAATGTCATCGGTGAACACGATCACAAACATATCAAATATTGCTTGAACACCCTGTTCATCAGGTCCATAAAAGTTGCAGGAGCATTGGTTAGTCCAAACGACATAACTACAAACTCGTAATGGCCATACCGAATTCTGAAGGCTTTCTTTGGAATATCACATTCCCGAACTCTAAGCTGGTGATATCCAATCTGAGATCTATCTTCGAGAAACACCTGGAACCCTAGAGTTGGTCAAATAAATAATCAATCCTGGGAAAGGGGTACCTGTTCTTGACAGTAACCTTGTTCAACTACTGATAGTAAATACACATGCGAAAGGAACCGTCCTTCTTTTGAACAAATAGAACTGGTGCACCCCATGGGGATTGGCTCGTCCTAATGAAGCCCTTATCCAACAGATCCTTTAACTGATCCTTCAATTCCTTTAGTTTGTTAGGGGCCATACTATAAGGAGGGATAGTAATAGGTTGCGTATCTAACAATAGATCAATACAGAAGTCAATTTTCCTCTCCAAAGGGAAACTAGGAAAATCGTCAGGAAACACCTCCGGATATTCGCACACAACCGAAACTGACTAGATAGCTGGGGTCTAAGACTCCATATCCTTAACCCTAACTCGGTGGTAGATGCAACCTTTCGAGATCATTTTCCTAGCCTTAATATATGAAATAAAATGAACTGCTGGTAACACTAAACTACCCTTCCACTCCAACACTGGCTCACCTGGAAAACAAAATTCCACTATATGGGTTCTACAGTTAATCAAAGTGTAACATGAAAACAACCAATTCATTCTAAGAATAATGTCAAAGTCAGTCATGGATAACTCTACAAGGTCTACGGAGGTAACCTTATGTAACACAGTGATCGTGCATTCTCTATATACTCGTCTAGCTACGATCGAATCACCAACCGGGGTAGAAACTGAAAACTGTTCTAACAAGGTCTCGAGACTAACTCCAAGGCTACTAGCAATGTAAGGAGTCTCGAAAGACAATTTCACTCCCGAGTCTAATAAGGCACAAACATTTATATGAGAGACACATAACATACCAGTGACTATGTCTGGCGAAGTCTCCTGCTCCTAGCGCGAGCCAAGGGCATATAATCGATTTTGGCATTGTCCGTCACCTCCACTAGTCGATGCTACCTATGGAGTGGAACGGGATGGAGCTGCTGCTGTCCTGGTGATCTGTACCCCTATCATCACCCTGTCTAGCATATGGGCATGCTCGGCACATATGCTCGGATCTACCACACCCATAGCGGACATCCTAGTCGAGCAGGCACTCTCCGGTGTGACTCTTTCCACACTTCCCGCAGGCTGGAGAGGTATAGTCTAATTGGGTGCCCCTCTGATCCCTCGACCCTGAAGCCCTACTCCTCTGATCACCCCTGGGCCTGGATGGGACACTAGCTAATGATGGTGCTGGGGCTAGTGACCTCTGTTGAAACTGTGGACAGTAGCCACCACCAGACCTCTAATGTGAAAACCAACGACTATCTGTTGTAGCCATTTTTGCCTCCCTCTCCCTCGCATGAGCTGCCTCCATCTTCTGGACATATAACACTATGCGAGGAAAGTCCATATCCTGGTGGAGCATAGCAGTCCTTCTTCTTTTCTAAATAACTGGCCATGCCATGAACATATCGACTCACCGGCGCCCTTTGATCCATCACCAACTCCTGGGCATACTTTAACAACCGGGTGAACTCAAGAGAATACTCCAGCACTATCTTTTTTCCTTGCTTGAGGTCAACAAACTCAGCTTCTTTCATTTCCCTCATCTCTTGAGGGAAGAACCGGTCAAGAAAGGTCATATGGAATGTTCGGGTGTTTTGTGGGTATATAAAACAACACGCAAGTGAACGTGGTCGAACAAGTAGTAAGTGGCTTTAGTAAGCCAAGTATCGATCCCACAGAGACTTGGATGAAGTGAAATCTGCTCAAGTGTACTATATTTTACTTCTAAAAATGCAGACAACAGTGTAACCAAGAGTTTGATAGTTTGTTTTATAATTTTTATACTAAAGCTAAAACAATTATCTACTTTGAGTCTGAACTATGAATGAGAGCATGCTGAGGTTAAACGAACATGTAATGAAATTAATTATCATCATACTTTGGTTAATCTTTTCCTCCAATTGCTAGCCAAGAACAATTGCCAAGAGATTAAAACTGTCGTATTTAACCTCACTTAAGAATCATGAACCATCCACCTACATTTCTGTGATTAAATGCAATTCATATTCTAGCCATACAAACCCAGTTCCTAAATTGACTAATACGAATTTCAGGTATATTTCTATCCTGAAAGCAAATCAAGACTCAATTTTCCCAAACCAAGTAAAGAACATATCCTATTAATTCACAACTTTCCAATTTCTTGCTCTCTCGAGTGAAACCGGACTTTTTAGATATACATTAACGTAGGCCACACATTAATGCAGTAAGAACAAGAATTAATAGAACAACATGGAAGAAAAGATGAAAAACAAAAGAATCAATGATCACATTTCATCACAATTGTTCATAACCTCAGCAAGAAGAGGAATTAGCCACTCATTTGTGGATTAAACATCTTTAAATGAGTGTTAATCATACAAGCAATTGAATTAAAGAAGAAAGAAAGAGAGAAAAAACCCTGATATTTTTGTCCCTCAACTGCCTGTAACCCACGTTCTTGCTCCACCAAGTCAGAATATTGAAAAATGAACCTAAGTGTTCTATTTATACTGCTGGGAATTTTTCCCGGAATAACAAGCAACGTGTCACGGAGTGCATCGCGGAGCACTGCCTCCGTGACACGCTACGGACGCGGACCCTCACTGGAACTGGGGGTCCAGGAATTAAAGCCCAACATGGCACGGCGTGCAACGCGGAGCCAAGCCACCGTGCCACGGACCAGATGCGGACCCTCTCTGGAATTTGGGCGAATTTTCCCTATCCAGGCAGAAGGCCTCCGCAATGGCAGCGTAACACGGCTCCATCGCGGAGCCCCTTTAATTCATGTTGTCCAATGCCTTGTTCCTTGCTCGCATCCAAGTCCAACCCCGATATCATCCAACATGCATTTTAATCTTCCCAGAATCACATTTTACCTGTAAAACAATGCTAATCATGTTGGTTGGTATAAATTCACATTTTATTACCAATTACATGAGAATGTACACACATTGGTAGATAAACAAGGCTAAAATGGTACTTTTGAGTATCACTTGGGCATATAAATTTGCCCAAGATCATGGAACTCATTCCAGCTGATAGGGCCCACTCCCGCTGCCCTGCTGTCCTTCCATTGCTTGTACGAAATATGAGCAACCACTTTTAGCTGATTGAGGGAAAATCCACACACTCCCCATCTGTCACCCCCATAACCTGAGTGACCTTCAAGATCCCTTCAACGAAATTGTGTGGATCCTCATCTACCTTTGATCCCGTGAACTCGGGAGGGTTCATCCTCAAGAAGTATCGAATCCGAGCTGCCGCTGCATTGCCATTCTATGGGACCTACGCAATAGCCTGTTGGTTTACATGAGCAGTCAAGGCCTGCTAACATCAGAACAGCCGCTCGAAACACCGTGTGGATAGCTAGCATTGGTGCCTGGGGCTCTTGAACAGGTGGGGCTTGCTGATGCCCATGGTCATTTCCATCTCCGTGGCCTCCATCATTCCATTCCTCCTTCCATTCATTCTTCTAGGAGCCATAATTCTGCAATCAGGAATCGCACGAGTTAGAAGGATGGAGAGACTTTTTTTTTATCGCACGACATAGAACATGAAAAAAGGGATAAACGTCTAGTAGCCTCTTTATCATAGGTGAGGTGTGCTTCACACCCATGAAAAAGACTCTACTTAACGTTGCTTTCAGACACCCTAGGACACTTCAAACCTATTACTTAGATACCAAGTTTGTCAATTCCCAAACATACACCCGGATCATAGACACGGGACAAGGGACACCGAGAGACCCCAAGTCGACCCATGACATATGCATACAACTAATCTTATTCAAATAAGAGGAATGATAATCATATAACATAGCAAGGACGTAATTATGGCATAACATTAGGAAATACTAGCATATACACAATGGAGCATTACATACTGGTCCGAAAGCCTCTAATCACTCTGCTTTTCTGTTTCTTTTCACCATTCTCACTCTTTGACACTTCGGGAAAATGATTTTCTCTTCTTAAGCGCTTAAGAGTTTTGTATAGACTTTACAGCTAATGAAAAGAAGGAATTAAGCTCGGTTTACACTTTATGACAAAAGAAAAAAATAATAGGCTAAAGGCTCAACGGGCTGAGTAGGGTATACAATCAAGGTGGGTATAATAAGGAAAAATAGAAACTCTCGGTTAAAACAAAGAAATGCCTACATCCTTTCCTACAATACACCTCCTTTATTTCGTTTTGTACACACACCAGGCAAGTTCTAGACACTTCACAATAGCATGGAATAACAACCCCTCACTTCACACTTTTTGCACATGCTCAATTCAAGATGTATTCACAGACTCTTCAATCAGCTAATTATAGGAATTCAAACATTAAGCCTCAATCACACTGAATCGAACTCTATGGCCTAGGTATCTCAACATATTTACAAAGTTGCATGCTTTCATACGAATCACCTTTGCATTTTAAATATCATGTACAACACGCAACCAGAATTTCACAACCATATAGTAACTACAGGTTTTGGAATTCAACCCACCAAAGAAAAAAAACTGAAAAATAATTGAAAAAATCTACTCCTAACAACTACATTTCTCTTAAGACGGTCGTCATCCATCCATCATAGGGAATGGTCACTAACTATGACTTCAGTTCAATGGGACCATTCTCGGTAAAAGAACCGAAAACAAATGCCGAGAAACCCAAGAATTAAAAAAATGTTGAAAATGTCGATCATTTCGATAGAAAAAAATATGTACAAAATATTTTAAAATTTTTTTAAAAATATCGATCATTTCGATAACAAAAATATGTACAGAATCAGCTAGCAACATTCAGCAACACACATCAATTTAACATAAATTTACAAATACAGAACAACACTTTAACACTTCACAGAGCACAGGGACAAACAAATTTTCACATACACGACAACAGAATAGAGCATACATACAAAACAGCCCAACCCAGCACCTAACTACTCCCACCCCACACTTAGCTCGAACATTGTTCCCAGTGTTCACAAAAATTAAAATAGCACAAAATCGGGTGGTGGAACTCCCTGATCAGTCAAAGTATTCCACTTCTTCGTCGGGTGCTGCTGCTTCATCTCCCATGTCTGAGTCGCCCCCGTCGTCATCATCGGACTCCACATCGGAGTCCTCCCGACGTGTCTCCTCGTCTGTGGGGACATCATTATCTGTGGGCTCTACAAATGCTGGCCCCACTCGGCATAGAGCCCTGGCGTTTTCACCGAAGGGGTAGTCTAGCTCGAGCTGCCATAGCTCCTCCTCTGTCGCCGGCCTCCCGCCTATCCTCAGCTGGAGCATATGCATCCCATACATTCGAGCCATATACTGATCATCACAAGCATGTTGCTCGCCTAATGTAAGCACTGGCCCGTGGGTAGTGTCGGGAGCCTTAGTTTTAGTAACATCTAAGGCCCGCCGCTCCAACTGCGGGATATAGTCAAGGGCCTCCTCCTCGACATCTAGGCCCCTGAGGAAGGTGGTCAGTAGTCCACAAAAGCCATACCTGTGCCCCTGGTGCAACCGTGCTCTCTTCATGGCGAAGATAATTACCGCCCCCACGTTGATCTCCAACCCTTTCATCAGGGCGTACACCAGGCATACACGATCCCGGGTTACATCTGTCATATGTACCCCCGGGATTAGGCATGAGCAGACTATCTTCAGCCAGATTCGGGCTTCCCTGTTCATCTGTGAATATGGAAAAGTCTGGTGGTAGCCCCTCTCTTTGTGTCTGCTCCATCTAGCTGTCGATCGGATCCCACACAATGAGCGTCTGATGTACGCATACGATGGGGTAATGTTCAGCTGTCGAAGTACGTGGGCGTCTGTGTCCCCCGCTCCTATGATGGCATTGAGGTGGTGGGGCTCCAAAGTGACTATTTGCCCTCTGATCTTGATGGTGTGACTTCTGATCGTCGGGTTCCAGTTGGCATAAAACTCTCGAACCAAGTGCAGATTGTATTCCTTGGGCTCTTCAAAAATGAAATTGAGCCCAGCTACCTCGATTCGGTGGACCATCCTAGGGAACTCCTGTGCCAATGGTTCCCGTTCTATGTGCTCCTCGGGGAAATATTTATTTTCTTTGTGCTTCGCGTACCACTTTTTTCCCTCATCAGTCACCCATCTTGTTCCATATTGGTGGCGTTGGCCGCGTGGAACTGCTGGTGCTACTGGGACTGCTGTGCCCAGTCTGATTCGCTTCCTTCCGGCGCCCGAAGTTGATGCGCCTTTTCCTTTCTCTTGTCGGCTTGCCATTGTACCTGTCAATTCAAGTAGACAAGATCAATGTTAAGCTAACGGATATTAACTTTGGCTAAGGTCGGGTTACGCTAGGTTACCCCACACTTAGTCCTTAGCTACAGTTACAACAACACGGCAAGATTATCTTTATTTACACACAATAACCAACTATACAATCATGCTTAGTGCGTTCGAAAAATTCGACGGTATATCTTCTGCGTACTACTTAGACTTCGTACAGCCAATCACAATCACTACCATCTCTAACATCTTAGCAAGGAAAAACAAAGAAACAAAAACAACAACAAAAATTTATCTACACGAACCTATACAACCAACCAAATTCTTACAAATTTCAACATTCCCTTAACCCAAGAATTCGTCGTTCTATTAACATCCTAACAAATTGTATATCGACTCATCTCATTCAACATGTACATCCTGGCATGAAATTCACAAGTTCAATACATTTTCAACTTCAAATTCAAAAACAAGCCCTAGAATTGATATTATCTAGCAAATACGATTAATTTATGCAATTGACAAGTTCAAGCAATCATAACGACATTCTGAACATTCATCGACAACAATTTACTTGAATTCATGATTAATTTCTACTTAGGCCAATTTAGCTCACCTCACATACACAATATCGATGAAAATCGACAAGAATTTAAGAGGAAATCGGAAAACATACCTTGACTTTGAAGAATCGAAGAAAACTTGTTGAATTTCTTGGCCTACGCCGTGTCACGTTGATGGGGGATGGGTTTTGGGGGGTTTGGTCACGGAGAGATTAAAAAATGAGGGAAAAGGGAGGGTTTTCGGGGTTAAAAAGTAGGGAAATCGCGTGGGTCACCCGGCGACCCGGTGTGATCCGTTGCGATATACAAGGCAACGTGTCACGGAGTGCATCGCGGTGCATTGCCTCCGTGACACGGAGCCATCGCGAGACTGTTCTGGAAATTTTTAAAATTTCCAGATTATACCTCAACGTGTCACGGAGGTAACGCGGAGGTGCACCTCCATGACACGGAGCTATCGCCCCAGCTCACTGTTTGCCACTTTTTATTAATTTTTCATACCTCGACTTTTCCTTCGCGATTCCGTGCATATTTTATTCCGTTTGACCTGAAATTCATCTCACTATAAAAAATTGGTTAGAATTATAGGTTCCACTCTAAATACAAATATACAAAAACTAAAACAAAAAATTTTGTAGTCAATCAAGAAAAAGAAAAAGAAAAATCTATTTACACTTTACAAAAAGAAAGAAAAAATTTTCACGGGTTGCCTCCCGTCCAGCGCCTGGTTTACCATCGTGGCTCGACGTAGTTAACCTCAGTTGTCCTCTAGGGTGATGGACGATTTCTCTCGATCACCGTCCTCCCCCCAGTACTGCTTACACCTCTGGCCATTTACTAAGAACGTGGCACTCCGATCCTCTTGCCACAACTCTACTGCCCCGTGCGGGGTCATTCTTACCACTTCAAATAGTCCCGACCATTTAGACCTCAGCTTTCCTAGGAACAACTTCAATCTTGAATTTAAGAGCAAGACTTTCTATCCTGGTTCGAAAATGCGATGCACCACATGCTTGTCATGCCATCTTTTAGTTCTTTCCTTGTAGTACTTGGCACTCTCATCAGCATGCCAGCGGAACTCTTCAAGTTCACTGAGCTGCATTAGTCTCTTCTTTCCCGCCAGCTCTAAGTCCATATTTAGCTTCCTTACAGCCCAAAAGGCTCGGTGCTCTAACTCCACCGGAAGATGACATGCTTTACCATAGACCAGTCGGTATGGTGAGGTTCCAATCGGTGTCTTGTAAGCAGTTTTGTATGCCCACAATGCATCATCATGTTTGCTTGACCAATCATTCTGTTGTGTATTTACCGTTTTCTGAAGAATCTGCTTCACTTCTCTATTTGACACCTCTACTTGCCCACTAGTTTGGGGGTGGTATGTTGTCGCCACTTTATGGCGCACCCCATACTTGGCGAGTAATTTCTTGAAACTTGCATTGACAAAATTAGCTCCTCCATCGCTGATAATGGCTCGGGGTGTCTTGAACCTGGTGAGGATGTGTTTTTTCACAAACTTCGTTACTACCTTGTTGTCATTCCTGGGACAACCTATTGCTTCCACCCATTTTGATACATAATCTATGGCAACCAAGATGTAACGATTACCAAATGACGGTGGGAATGGGCCCATGAAATCAATGCCCCATACATCAAAGGGCTCAACTTCCAGTATATTCTGCAGCGGCATCTCTTGTCTTCTGCCAATTGCTCCTTTATGCTGACATCTATCACACATTTTGACATATGCCATAGAGTCTCTGAACAGTGTCGGCCAAAAGAAACCTGACTGTAGAACCTTTTGTGATGTTCGCTCGCCTCCATGATGACCCCCATACAATGAAGAATGACAGCCCCTCAACACCTCTGCAATCTGACTCTCTGGGATGCATCTTCTCATTACCTGATCTGGTCCTTGTTTAAATAAGTATGGTTCATCCCAAACAAAGTGCCGACAATCATGCCTCAATTTCCTTCTCTGCTGGTCTGTTGCCTCAGGTGGGTATACTCCGGTCACTAGCAAGTTGACTATGTCTGCGTACCAGGGAACTTCAGCTTCCCCCACTGCCAAGAGTTGCTCATCTGGGAACTCCTCATTTATATTATCACTTTCCATCACATGCGACCGGTTTTCCAATCGTGATAGGTGATCTGCTACCTGATTCTCGCTCCCCTTCCTGTCTTTGATCTCAAGGTCGAACTCCTGCAACAACAAGATCCATCTAATCAACCTGGGCTTAGCATCCTTCTTATTGAATAGGTACCGAATCGCTGCATGGTCTGTGTACACCACAACTTTCGAGCCCACCAAATAGGACCTGAATTTGTCAAATGCAAACACCAAGGCTAGCATTTCCTTCTCTGTGACTGTGTAATTGCTTTGGGCTGTATTAGCATTTTGCTGGCATAATGAATAGAATGAAAGATTTTATTTTTTCTTTTCCCCAATACGTCTCCCACAGCCACATCACTGGCATCACACATCAGCTCAAATGGTTGTTCCCAGTCCGGAGAAGTAAGGATAGGTGCTTCTATCAATTTCTGCTTCAACTCTTCGAATGCTTTAATACACTCATCATTCAACTCAAACTTTACCTCTTTTTCTAGAAATCTGCATAGTGGTCTAGAAATTTTGGAAAAGTTTTTGATGAATCGCCTGTAGAATCCTACATGCCCAAGAAAACTGCGCACACCTTTCACTGACACAGGTGGTGGCAACTTTTCAATAACGTCGATCTTAGCAGGATCGACTTCCAACCCCTTTCGAGACACTTTGTGGACAAGGACAATACCCTCCTTCACTAAGAAGTGGCATTTCTCCCAGTTTAATACAAGGTTGGATTCCTCACAGCGAGCCAGCACCCTGTCAAGATTCTGCAAACAAGTAGCAAACAAGTTACCGAAAACAGAAAAATCATCCATGAATACCTCAACAAAATCCTCCACCATGTCATGGAAAATAGCCATCATGCATCTCTGGAATGTGGCGGGTGCATTGCATAACCCGAACGGCATTCTCCTGAAAGCATATGTCCCATAAGGACAGGTAAAAGTCATCTTCTCTTGATCCTCCAGAGCTATGGCTATTTGGTTATAACCAGAGTACCCATCATGGAAACAATAATATTCCTGTCTAGCCAACCTATCCAAAATTTGATCAATAAACGGGATGGGGTAATGATCTTTCCTCGTGCCTTCATTAAGCTTCCTGTAATCCATGCAAATCCACCAGCCTGTGACGGTTCGAGTAGGAATCAACTCATTTTTCTCATTGGTGACCACAGTCATCCCCCCTTTCTTTGGAACACACTGAACGGGACTGACCCATTCACTGTCTGAAATCGGGTAGACCACACCTGCATCAAGCCACTTGATTATTTCTTTCCTCACCACATCCTTCATTGCTGGATTTAGTCTCCGTTGCGGCTGAACGGTTGGTTTGGCTCCTTTCTCCATGAATATCCTGTGTGTGCAAAAACCTGGATTGATACCCTGAATGTCTGACATTTGCCAACCCATTGCATTCTTCCTCTTTCTGAGGACACCCAATGCTTCATTCTCCTGTGCCTCAGTCAAGTCTGCAGAGATGATAACTGATAACATCTCATCCTCCCCCAAAAAGATATATTTTAAGTGGGGAGGCAATTCTTTCAGCTCTAGCTTCGATGCCTCCTCAACGGATGGTTTTGGCAAAGGTTCTAGAGACCTCATCAATGATTGAAATTCCTGTCTCCTAGGATGATTTTGTGCTTCATTCAACATTTGGACCATTCCATACGCCTCTCTATCTCCAAAATGATCAGAGTGCGTCAACAATCTTTCCAATGGGTCTTGAGATTCAACAATCTGACGAATTTCTTCATGTTCAACCACATTGATTGCTGAAAGCTCCTCATGTATAGCTGGCAGCTTCATGGCTTTAAACACATCAAATACCTCTATTTTGTCATGTGCTTGCATTGTTAGCTGCCCCGCAGCTACGTCAATTAGTGCTTTCCCAGTTGCCAAGAAAGGACGTCCCAAAATAAATGGGACTTCCCTGTCTGGTTCAAAATCCAGCACGACAAAATCAATCGGGAAAATAAGGGAGCCAACTTGCACCAGAACGTCCTCCACAATGCCATCAGGTCTGGCTAGGGATCGATCCGCCAATTGCAAGATTACAGTTGTGGGTCTAGGACTCCTTAGACCCAACTTTCTGAATACCGATGAAGGCATCAAATTTATGCTCGCTCCAAAATCACACAATCCACGAGCTTGGTTGCTCTGCCCAATAGTAATCTGGATAGTAAAACTCCCAGGGTCTTTTAGCTTTGTGGGTAGTCTATTTTGAATCCGGGAAGTGCACTCCTCCGTTAGAGCCACCGTAGCATACTCAGTCAACCGACTTTTGTTTGCCACGATGTCCTTTATATACTTAGCATATTTCGGCACTCCCTGCAAGACATAAACAAGAGGTAAGTTGATATGTACATGTTTCAGCACCTCCATGAATTTCTTGAAACACGCCTCCTCCTTGTGTTTCTTTAATCGTTGTGGGAACGGGGGTGGAGGTCTTTCTGATTCAGCTTCCTTAGTCTTCCCCCTATCAGTACTGTGCTCCCTCTCAACTTCTGCTGCTCCCGACTGTTGAGGAGGTCTTTCTGGTTCTACCTCTTTCAGCTGCAAACCACTCCTTATGGTCACCGCATTTACCTGCTTGGGATTGGGATCCGTGTCACTCGGCAGTCCTCCTCTAGGCCTTGTGTTTTGGGCACTAGCAAATTGCCCAAATTGATATTCAAGTGCCTTGGTAGCTAACTGGTTGTTTTTCACTTCGGCTGCCAATTTCACATAGTCAGCCTGCAATTGAGCTTGGTTAGCTATCATGGTCTTGAACATCTCCTCAATGCTGGGTGATAGTGGTGGAGGAGGTGCATTGTTGTTTCTGAATTGTGCTTGATAATTTTGCTGCCTTCCTTGGTTCCTTTGCAC
Organism: Datura wrightii; assembly: GCA_035772735.1. Taxonomy (NCBI): domain Eukaryota; kingdom Viridiplantae; phylum Streptophyta; class Magnoliopsida; order Solanales; family Solanaceae; genus Datura; species Datura wrightii. The sequence goes on from JASDFA010000016.1 coordinate 122,196,077, forward strand.
ACCCTGACCCGAACCTTGCCCCTGATGGTCGTTGCTACCCCATGAGAAATTAGGGTGATTCCTCCAATTTGAATTGTAGCTACTACCATACTGTTGGTGGTTCCATTGTGCATTACCCACAAAGTTTACCGAGTCAGGATTGGCTCCAAAACACTCAGCTGAGTGCTCACTGCTTCCACACACTTCACACCACATTTGCTGCACAGTATTAACTGGGGCTTGAGGCTGGTTCAATGTCATGTTGCTGAAGTGGGTGTTAAGTTGATTTTGCAATGCAGCTATCTGTGCAGCGATAACTGTAAACCCATCCACTTCTAGCACTCCTGCTGCTTTCCTTTTCCCACCTCTTGATGAATCAGCATTCCATTCTGGATTGCCCTGCGAAATACGGTTCAACAAGGTATACAGCTCCTCATAAGTTTTCTCCAGTGCTTGTCCTCCAGCTGCTGAGTCTAGCAATATTTTGGTGTGGGGTTCCAAACCCTCTATAAAAGTGTGCACCAGCACATCATTGGACTGATGATGATGAGGACAATCCCGCAACATAGTTTTGAATCTCTCCCAGGCCTGATATAAATTTTCTCCCTCTCTCTGTTTGAAACTTAGAATTTGACTTCTAAGTCTTGCTGTTTTACCAGAGGGAAAAAACCGTATCAAGAATTTCCTTGCAAGATCATCCCACGTAGAAATAGAATTTGGTGGCTCAGCTTTCAACAACCTCTTGGCTTCTCCCAATAGTGAGAATGGGAACAATGTAAGCTGGACATAATCTGATGACACTCCAGCGGGGATGTAAGTGTCACTTATCTCCAAAAAATTTTGGAGATGCTGTTGTGGATCTTCATGAGGGAGACCGGTAAACTGCCCGCTAGTGGTGCAGCAATTGCACCATATTCTTTTTAAGTTCAAACCTCCCTCCTGGCTCAGGTTTGCTGATGCTAGATGTGACATTATTAGCATGTGGGATTGCCACCTCGCGAACCGGCCGAGCTGCTACTTCTTCGGGCACTAACGCTACTCGTACTATCGGTGGATTCTGTTGTTGCTCCACGATTGTCTGTCTGAGCAACTGCAGCTTTCTTTGTAGAGCTTCTCTCCGTTTACTATGAAATATTCTTTCTGGCTCTATATACGATTCCACCAGCTCCTTGTCTCTTGCCAGTGTTCAACAGAAATTAAGTCTGCAAAATACAGGCTAAGACCAAGTTGTCAACACTAAGAAAATAAAAATACAGTAAATTAACACTTAAAACAAATTCACCAATTGCCAAGTCCCCGGCAACAGCGTCAAAAACTTGTTTGGGTGTTTTGTGGGTATATAAAACGACACGCAAGTGCACGTGGTCGAACAAGTAGTAAGTGGCTTTAGTAAGCCAAGTATCGATCCCACAGGGACTTGGATGAAGTGCAATCTGCTCAAGTGTACTATATTTTACTTCCAAAAATGCAGACAACAGTGTAACCAAGAGTTTGATAGTTTGTTTTATAATTTTTATACTAAAGCTAAAACAATTATCTACTTTGAGTCTGAACTATGAATGAGAGCATGCTGAGGTTAAACGAACATGTAATGAAATTAATTATCATTATACTTTGGTTAATCTTTTCCTCTAGTTTCTAGCCAAGAACAATTGCCAAGAGATTAAAACTCTCGTATTTAACCTCACTTAAGAATCATGAACCATCCACCTACATTTCTGTGATTAAATGCAATTCATGTTCTAGCCATACAAACCCGGTTCCTAAATTGACTAATACGACTTTCAGGTATATTTCTATCCTGAAAGCAAATCAAGACTCAATTTTCCCAAACCAAGAAAAGAACATATCCTATTAATTCACAACTTTCCAATTTCTTTCTCTCTCGAGTGAAACCGGACTTTTTAGATATACATTAACGTACGCCACACATTAATGCAGTAAGATCAAGAATTAATAGAACAACATGGAAGAAAAGATGAAAAACCAAAGAATCAATGATCACATTTCATCACAATTGTTCATAACCTCAGCAAGAAGAGGAATTAGCCACTCATTTGTGGATTAAACATCTTTAAATGAGTGTTAATCATACAAGCAATTGAATTAAAGAAGAATGAAAGAGAGAAAAAACCCTGATATTTTCATCCCTCAACTGCCTGTAACCCATGTTCTTGCTCCACCAAGTCAGATTATTGAAAAATGAACCTAAGTGTTCTATTTATACTGCTGGGAATTTTTTCCGGGATAATGAGCAACGTGTCAAGGAGTGCATCGCGGAGCAATGCCTTCGTGACACGCTACGGACGCGGACCCTCACTGGAACTGGGGGTCCAGGAATTAAAGCCCAATGTGGCACGGCGTGCAACGCGGAGCCAAGCCACCATGCCACAGACCAGACGCGGACCCTCTCTGGAATTTGGGCGAATTTTCCCTATCCAGGCAGAAGGCCTCCGCGATGGCAGCGTGACACGGCTCCATCACGGAGCCCCTTTAATTCATGCTGTCCAATGCCTTCTTCCTTGCTCGCATCCAAGTCCAACCCCGATATCATCCAACATGCATTTTAATCTTCCCAGAATCACATTTTACCTGCAAAACAATGCTAATCATGTTGGTTGGCATAAATTCACATTTTATTACGAATTACATGAGAATGTATTAACATTGGTAGATAAACAAGGCTAAAATGGGACTTTTGAGTATCACTTGGGCATATAAATTTGCCCAAGATCATGGAACTCATTCCAGCTGATAGGGCCCGCTCCCGCTGCCCTACTGTCCTTCCATTGCTAGTACGAAATATGAGCAAGCACTTTTAGCTGATTGAGGGCAAATCCACACACTCCCCATCTGTCACCCCCATAACCTGAGTGACCATCAAGATCCCTTCAATGAAATCGTGTGGATCCTCATCTACCTTTGATCCCGTGAACTCGGGAGGGTTCATCCGCAAGAAGTATCGAATCCGAGCTGCCGCTGCATTGCCATTCTATGGGACCTACGCAATAGCCTGTTGGTTGACATGAGCGGTCAAGGCCTGCTAACATCTGAACAGCCGCTCGAAACACCGTGTGAATAGCTAGCGTTGGTGCCTGGGGCTCTTGAACAGGCGGGGCTTGCTGATGCCGATGGTCATTGCCATCTCCGTGGCCTCCATCATTCCATTCCTCCTTCCATTCATTCTTCTAGGAGCCATAATTCTGCAATCAGGAATCGCACGAGTTAGAAGGATGGAGAGACTTTTTTTTTATCGCACGACATAGAACATGAAAAAAGGGATAAACGTCTAGTAGCCTCTTTATCATAGGTGTGGTGCGCTTCACACCCATGAAAAAGACTCTACTTAATGCTGCTTTCGGACACCCTAGGACACTTCAAACCTATTACTTAGATACCAAGTTTGTCAATTCCCAAACATACACCCGGATCATAGACACGGGACAAGGGACACCGAGAGACCCCAAGTCGACCCATGACATATGCATACAACTAATCTTATTCAAATAAGAGGAATGATAATCATATAACATAGCAAGGACGTAATTATGGCATAACATTAGGAAATACTAGCACATACACAATGGAGCATTACATAATGGTCCGAAAGCCTCTAATACATATGATGGGTTGATGGGATAACATCCCCACCTAACCCGACCAAAACTGAACATAAACAAGATGAAATTCAATCAAATGGCCCTCGGAACATGAGGACTCACCAATAAGTTGAAAACGTAGGCTAAGATGGACTAAGGATGAGGATGTGCCTGAGATTCGTACCCTGTATCATGAAATGATACAACATAGAAAGTATGTGGTCAGTACGTGGAATGTACTTATTATGCAAGGTAAGTAAATGGACATTTTAAAAGTAAAGTAAACTCATAAATAGACATAGGATAAGGACATCATGATTGCATCAAAATCTTCATAATAAAATGTAGGGCTTAAAACTTTCAAATCATTCATAATCATTCATTATCATAGTTGTAAGTAACTTTATCAAAATATAACTTGAGTAAATAACATAAACATAATGTTTCATAAAACATGCGGAACAATGGGAGGACTCTTCATAACCGATACCATCATGATAGAGCCTTTCATGATGTCCCATTGTCTCACTCAAGTGGGCAGAGCCGACCTTGGCTTGTAAAACGAGGGTCGTGCATAAGGCGTGATATCACATTTGAGGGGATCATTATCAATACATCATATCATTTAGAAACCCATGGTGGCACGTGGTTATGAGACACTGGCATAGTACTTTGAACACCGGCCTACTCGGTGCTAGACACGACTCCCAAAAACATGCATATAGGATCATACATAAACCAATAACATCATGCATTAAAATTCATTGGCTAAGATATAACATTTCTCATCATTGATCCCCTTTAAACATGCTTATCCAAGAATCAAAGGCCCTTTTTATAGGCAAACATTATAAATTGATAAATCATAAAATTTGTTTCATAAATCGTAAATCATTCTTCATCATGTGGGCATTGCCCAATACTTCATCATACTCAATTCTTTCAAAATATGCTCATTAACATGGGTAACTTAAATTCATGTTCTTCCATCATCAATAAACTCAAAATAATGAATATTCATTATAGATCATAACTTTCATGAACTTCCATAAATGGGGATTTTAGATTTAAAAAGATTGATACATGATTTTGAAGAAGATAAATATAAAATCTTCCTAATATGCTTAATTCAGTAATTAAAACTAAATTAAATCATATCCATAAAGAGAAATCATATTTTCATGCTTTGGGTAAAATCCCACGGAATTTAAATAGGGGAATTCATGAATTAACATGAAATTGGGCGTGGGTGAGGAAGAATTTCACCCATTTTAAAAACCCTACATACCTGAGAATAGATGGACTTAAAGTTCCTTGAACACGCAAAAAGAAATTGATGAGAATTTGGGGAAGAAGGCCTAGAATCTCCCAAAAACCTCTCTAAGCTTTTGCATGAGAATAGGCGTTCATAAAGGGCTTAACCCATCTTATGTAATTCATAAACATATCCAAAATGACATAGTTTAGGCCTTAGGGACTTAGGAAATTACTAAAACACCCTTGTTAAAATGCAGGAAATTTCTGGTCACCAGTCCCCACGAGGGACCTAAGGGGTTGTTGCTAGAGTGGATGACTCATGGACATGGTCCATTGAGTCCACTACCCAAACATCAAAGGGGACCCCATGGGTGACTTCACGAGTCGTGAGGTCAGGCCTCGACTCGTGGTCTCCTTCCGTGGCCTACACTGCCCATCCCAACTTGTCAATCCTCCAGGGTTGACCACAGGTGACCTCACAAGTCATGAGGTCTGACCACAACTCATGGTCAAGCTCGTGGCCTCCATACTCTGGCCTTGTCACACCTTGATGACCATGAGTCACCTCACCTCGTGCTCACTCCTCATGACTCACTTCACGGGTCGTTTTGTGACCTATTGCGAATTTTCTGTTTTTCTCCATTTTTACTTTCGTACCTTATCCTTAGGTTCCTGGGGTATAACAATTATGATGCTTCAAGGATCGGACTTTGATATGTATTGATGTAATGCGGGAAGGTTATAGCATATGCCTATAGACGGTTAAAGGTTTATAAGAAGAATTACCTGACCTATGATTTTAAATTGGCCACGGTGGTATTCGTACTGAAGATATGGCGACATTATTTGTACAGGGTCTATGTGGATGTGTTTAAGGACCAAACGAGTTTACGATATTTTTTTACCCAGAAGGACCTCAATCTTCTCCAAAGGAGGTGGTTGGAGCTACTCGAGGACAACAATATGAGTTTGCTTTACCATCTGGGCAAGGCTAATGTGGTGGTGGATGCACTTAGTAGACTCTCGATGGAGAGTGTGTCTCATGTGGATGAGGGAAAGAAGGAACTGTTGAAGGATGTGCATCAACTGAAAGGTTGGGAGTTAGGTTAGTTGATTCAACTGATGGCGATGTTGTTGTTAAGAATGGATCAGAATCGTCATTGGTGACTGATGTAAAAGCTAGACAAGATAAGGAACCGATTTTGGTAAAGTTAAAGGGAGTCATTCAGAATCAGAAGGTAGAGGTCTTCTCCAAAGGGGGAAATGGTGTGCTTCGGTACCAGGGTCACCTATGTGTTCTGAATGTGGATGATTTCAGAAGCCGGATGTTGCACAAGGCTCATGGATCCGGGTATTCAATCCATCCAGGTGCCATCAAGATGTACCATGGCTTACGGGAGGTCTATTAGTTGAATGGCATGAAGAAGGACATTGCGGAGTTTGTAGCAAAGTGTCCAAACTATCAGCAAGTGAAGGTCAAGCATCAAAGACCGAGAGGTGTACTTCAAGATATCAGTATTCCTACTTGAAAATGCGAAGAAATCAACATGGACCTCATCATGGGGTTGCCTCATACTCGTCGACAATATGACTATTTGGGTTGTGATAGATACGTTAACCAAGGCCGCTCATTTTCTAGTCGTCAAAACCATGGATTCCGCGAAGGACTATGCCAAGCTATATATCCGAGTGCTAGATCGATTGCATGGAGTGTCCTTGTCCATTATATCAGACAGAGGAACTAAAATTACCTATAAATTTTGGAGGTCGTTTCAAAAAGGACTTGGTACTCAGGTTAAGCTCAGCACAACATTTCACCCGCAAACAGATGGTCAAGCAGAGCGGACAATTCAGACTCTCGAGGACATGTTGAGAGCATGCGTGATTGACTTCAAGGGTAGTTGGGATGATCATTTGCCTCTTATCAAGTTTGCGTTCAATAAAAACTATCATTCCAGTATTCAGATGGCGCCGTTTGAGGCCCTATATGGGTGAAGATATAAATTGACCATCGGTTGGTTTGAGGCGGGTGAAGTGGCGATGATAGGACCAGATTTGGTTCATGAGGCTATGAAGAAGGTCCAGTTGATAATGGACAGACTGAAAACTGCACAGAGTTGCCAAAAGTCCTATGTCGACATGAGGAGAAGAGAATTTGAGTTTGAAGTTGACAACTGGGTATTTCTGAAAGTGTCTCCCATGAAGGGAGTGATGAGGTTCAAAAAGAAGGGGAAACTTATTCCCTGCTATATTAGCCTGTATCGAATAGTGAGACGTGTTGGCAAGGTGGCTTATAAATTGGAGTTGCCATCAGAATTAGCTTCCATACGTCTTGTATTCCATGTATCGCTCTTGAAGAAGTATTTGGGTGATTCAGCTTTAGGTGTCCCAGTGGATAGTGTTGGTGTGAAAGACAGCCTTACTTATGAGGAGGTTCCGGTAGAAATACGGGATCGTAAGGTTCAAAGGCTAAGGAACAAGGTAGTAGCTTCAGTGAAAGTGTTTTGGACGAATCAGTATGTTGAATGAGCTACATGGGAAACCGAACCAGACATGATGGCGAGATACCCACATTTATTCTCGACCGGCTCAGTTCCAGCTTAAGATATAAGGTTTTCTCTAAAACTCTATTCAGATTTCATGTTCAGTTCAAGTGTCCAAGTTTCTTTTATGTATATAGAAGTATGTATGAGTCGTGAATTCAGTTCAGCTATGTAGTTTGAGTCAGATGTAGTCATTCCATTAGTTTTCATTTTAAACGATCAGTATTTGAATGTGATAATTCCATTTCTCTGTTTCCTATGTGTTTTCCAACATTCGAGGATGAATATTTTCAAGGGGGAGATATTGTTATCCCCTAAAGCCCAAATATCAGACTCGAGAGTTGAAATAGAGAAAAACTTAAAACTAGCACTAGGTATAAGAACGGGTCATGAGGTGACCCATGAGAGTAGCCCATGAGTCGTGATGTGACTCGTGGTGAGGCCCTAGTGGTGAGTTGGAAATTTGGGAAGTGACTCCCCGCAGACATGACCACAAGTCGTGGTCAGGCCCTATGACTCGTTAGGTCAGTCATGGGCAAAGGGGTTGAGAAAAGAGAAGGACGAAAGTAGTGTACTTAACGGAAGGACCCCGCGAGTCGTGGTCAGTCACCACGATTCGTGAGGAGGGTCATGAGCAGCAGGGTAAAAATTTAATCAAGGATGAGGCAGTGTACCTGATGACTGGTGACCAAGAGTCGTAGTCACCACTAACGGATCATTAAGTCACCCGTGAGGAGCCCTGAAGACCTGATAAGAAGTGCACTTGACGGATGACTCCACGAGTCGTGGCCCATGATGACGAGTCGTTAGGTCCCTCGTAGGGACCAACTGGCAGTTATTTTCTGCAATTTTAGTAAGGGCTTATTCATAATTACTAAGATCCTAAGGCCTAAACTATGTCATTTTGGGTTATTGATATTTCCTTTTAAAGGGGTTAAGTTCATTTTAGGCCATATTCATGCATGCAAGGTAGAAGGTGAGAGAGGGTGATCAAGCTTAGTGTTCTTCAACTTCTCTTCAATTCCTATTGGGCATTTAAAGAAGTGTGAGAATCAGTTACCAGCAGGTATGTAGGGTTATGAATGGATGAATTCTTTCACACCCATGCCTAATCCCTCTCCAAATCATGAGTTTCCTATGTCTAATCTATGGGGTTTTAACTCAATGTATGAATTCTCTAAATTATCTACATAGGTATGATTTAAATATATTTCTACCATTGAATTATGAAGAATGGGAAAGTTTTATAATATTTTCAATTAAAAATCATGTTTCAAGTTTTATGAATTAGAAAGGCCCATTGATGAGAAGTTCATGAAAAGTGAGATTTGTGATAAATGTATGATTATGATGAAAAACATGTTTTCAAGCTACACATATTTATAATCATTTTTTCAGCGTGAATTGAGTATTTTCAAACATGAGAAATATTGGGCAATGCCCACATGTTTAAGTATGAGTTATGATTTCTCAAAAAAATGATTATAAACATGGGTAGCTTGAAAACATGCTTTTCATCATAATATCTCATCATAATCATACATTTATCACAAATCTCACTTTTTATGAAACCCATGTTGATAATCATGTTTTCAATATGAATTGAGTATTTTCAAACATGAGAAAGTATTGGAAAATGCCCACATGTTTAAGTATGAGTTATGATTTCTCGAAATAAGCTTACCACATGGTTTTGGAGCGAAGACTCCAAATTATCTTTCAGCTTATGGTATGGTTTGAGTTAAAGCTTCTCATATGCATGATTTGATATTTGAGATGCATTTGATTAGTGAGCTTCGTCAGTAGACGATGTTGAGCTTTGTTGAAAAACCATGGAGAGCATATGTATGTGTTGGGAGTAGTGTCTACCGCCTAGTAGGCCAAGGGTCGATAACCCTATGCCTCAGAACTACGCACCAATGTAGGTTATTCTTATATGTTATTTCGGGACATCCCTTGTGAGCTATCCAATTGGGCCACAAGCTTGATATCGATATCATGGTATCGTCCCTAGACCTAGCAAGTCTTTGGATGGCTCTACCCACTTGAGTGTGATAGTTGGGACCACGTAAGCTCTATCGTGGTATGTCGGTTAAAAGACGAGTCTCTCATTTTTCCTCATGATTTCAGTTATGCATATTCATCATCTATGAGATTTATATATATATATATATGTTCTAAAGAAGGTTTGACTCAACGTTCAGTTTTACTCATGACTATCAGATTTCCGCTTTGAGTCAATCAATTTAGTTATGATGATATGTTATGTTATGATGAGATCATGATTTTAGAAAGAATTGATGCAAGTCCTACTCTCAGATTCTTATTGTTTATTTTTTACATTGTGCATGTCTTTAAAAGATTTTACTTAAGCGATTTTACTTACCTTTCATATTCGGTACATTCCACGTACTGTCGCACACTCTATGTTGTATCGTTTCATGATACAAGACCCTGCTCTCAGGCTCAACCCCGTTCATAGTCAGGCTTCAGAGTTATCATCTTACGTTGTTGGTGAGTCCTCATCTCCCGAGGACCATGCTTGTTTAGACTTTTCTATGTACTTTCCATTTTCAGCTTATTCGAGTTAGTTGGGGTCTTGTCCCATCAACTCATTATGTGTAGAGGCTTTTCAGACAAAGGATCTAATCAGCTTCAGATTGTGTATTATGATGCTATGCTTAATTTAGACTTCCGCTATGATTATCTTGTTGATTCTTCTATTTTATCAGTTGAGTTAGATGTATGTTCATTCCATGGGTCTACTTGGAGTCTCTCGGGGCTCCTTGTCCCGTGTCGCGATCCGAGCCTCTGTTCGGGTCGTGACACCAAGTCAAACTAAAACTGGATTCGTGGCAAAACTTGAACTAAATCTAAATTGGATTAGAGAACTAGAAAGCAACTATTTACTCCTCAATAAATAGCATGGCACCCAATGTTTAGTGTTTGACCATACTCAAAAATAGAGTCCCAAAAGTGTTCGCAATTCTACACGAAAAGTCTAAAATAAGAAGTTATTGTTGCAACAAAGAACTTGTCCATATCATGTTTTATCTATACAATTCTTTAATTTGTAATAGCTAATTAATTTAAATGATTCCAAGATAGAATTTTGATTACTTTCATTAATTGTAGTAGGTGTTGTCTTGTTTATTGTAAAGGACTTTATTGACCAGGGTAATGTCATTGAAGATTAAGAGGGTAGAAGAAAAGCTGGTGGGAATAGTTCTTTAGGTGTTACAATTGCGGTTGTAAACCTATTTGAAGTTTGATCTCGAGTTTGAGAATGTCCTACACAAGGTAGGTCATGGTCTTTGACTTCCTTGAGTAAGGAGTTTTCCACGTAAAATTCTTGTGATAATTTATTTTTTGCAATTTACTTTCCTGTGTGATTACTCAATGAACCTGATACTTTTAGTGCTTAGAAAACAGCCTAATTAACAGAGTTTAACAAGAATAAATAACATGAATAAGGATAAAATATGATACGAGACGGAAGCCTAACCTCAGTATACCCCAACTATGTGTGATACCTATCATTAGCTACTAGAAATAGGAAGCATAATTGTATCTAAATAATAGAATGTATGACCTTAAAAAAATTACAACAGAATAAGATGGAGACTCCATAGCCGCTGCAGAACAAGGCAAGCGGCTCACCACGTAAGCTCATCTCCAAACCAAAATCTCACACATGGTTGTTTCTAGTATTATATATGTACCTGCACACATAGTGCCGAAGTATAAAGTAAGTACGAAATGTAGTCAGCAAGTAGAGTTGACCATTCTCAATAGGGTAATGGCTAATGTTGCATATTTGTTATTCCTTAAATTGTGCAATATATTTAGAGAGCAACAAAGATAAAATATAAAAATTTGTAGTAAAATATATTTAAAATACATATGTCTATTTTGTACTACTTGAATAGTAAGAACTAGTTACTAGAACTTGTTAGAGAGTAACCATTAGTTATAAGTAGTTAGAAATAAACCAAGTTAATTTCATTACTTGGTGATCAAGAAGTATTCCTCCTATAAATAGGAGGATGTTTTCATCTATTAAATGCCATGAAAAATATAATACAATCTCTCTCCTCTCTACAAAATTTCTGGTTTGTTTTTTTATTTTCTATGCAATTCTATTGTTTTATAACACGTTATCAGCACGAACCTAATCTTTTTCAAGCTAAGTTTTGATTTCATATATTGACTGTATAACATCTTATTTGCACACTGCTTAATTAGTTATACTACATCTAGATGGCATAAGTTATCTTGTATGTTTCACTGTGTGCTTACTAATCTAATCTTTTACATCATTTTATTTGCCAAAAATATATGTTCGTTTCTAGCTAAATGTATTTGCATGAGTGCTACAAGTTTTTTTCTTTAACAAGACTTTGATTGATATTTAATATCACCTTAAATATGTCAAGCTAATTTAAAAAAAAATTAAAAAAAGGGATAGTGGCAATGAGCAACTTTATCCAAAGTGATTAAAATCTATAATCATGAAAGAAAATTCTTTGATTTTAATGTTAATGAAAGTCAGTAACTCTTGATTCATAAAATCGTGTTTATAGATTCCTCAAAGATTTTCTTATAAGGGCATATTTGAAAACATACAGGGTATTACTAATGTAACAATTATGCACTAATTCATTATAATCAGATATGATGCATATTTTTATTAGTTCTTTATATACTATCCTAAATCTTCATTGATAATATTTATTGCTATTTCTAACTTATTTAATTATTTGTATTTTAGTTTTCATCATGTTAAATTTAACAAAATTTGAGTTTGTGGCACTCGATATTATTGGAAGAATTATTTTTCATAGGTCCTTGATGCTAAAATTTACCTTGACGTTTGATCTTGGGAAGAATTATATGCCCAAGTGATGCTCAAATGCTTCATTTCGTCTTGTTTATCCATTGATAGTTGTACATTCTCATGTGATTTGTAGTTAAAATGTGAATTTATACTAACCAACATGATTAGTGTTGTTTTGCAGGAAAAATGTAATTTTAGGAAGCTAAGATGCATGTTGGGAGAAATCGGGAATAGACTCCGAAGCGAGCAGTGAAAAAGGCCAAGGTTATGCAGCAAATTAAGGGGCTCCGCGATGGAGCCGTGTCACGCTGCCATCGCGGATGATAAAAATAGGCCAAGTTCTAGTGAAGGTCCGCGTCAGGGCCGTGGCACGTTGGCCAAGCCCCGCATTGCACGCCGTGGAACGTTGGGCACAATTACCTGGAGGTCCGGATTCCAGTGAGGGTCCGCGTTTGTGGCGTGTCACGGAGGCAGTGCTCCGCGATGCACTCCGTGACACGTTGCTTGTTATTCCAGGAAAAATTTCCACTAGTAGAAATAGCACACTTAGGTTTATTTTTAATCATTCTGACTTGGTTGAGCAAGAACGTGGGTTACAGGCAGCTGAGGGGACGAAATTCTTAGGGTTCTTCTCTATCTCTTTCTTCTTTATTTCAATTATTTGTATGATTTACACTCATTTAACGATGTTTAAACCACAAATGAGTGGCTAAATTCACTTCTTGCTGAGGTTAAGAACATTTGTAGTGGAATGTAATTATTGATCATCTTGGTTTTTCATCTTTTCTTCCATGGTTGTTCTATTAATTCTTGTTCTTACTGCATTAATGTGTGGCCAATATTAATGTATATCTAAAAAATCCGGTTTTCACTTGAAAGAGAAAGAAATTGGAAAGTTGTGAATTAATAGGATATGATCCCTTCTTGGTTTGGAAAAATTGAGGATTGATTTACCTTCAGAATAGAAATATATCTGAAAGTCGTATTAGTCAATTAAGGAATCGGTTTCGTATGGCTAGAACATGAATTTCTTCTTATCACAGAAATGTAGGTGGAAGGTTCATGATTCTTAAGTTGGGTTAAATACGAGAGTTTTAATTCATAGGTAATAATTCTTGACTAGCAACCGAAGGAAAGATTAACCAATTTGTATCAATAAATTGCTTCCCTGCATGTTTGTTTTAGCCTGAGCATGCTCATTACTATAGTTCAGACTCAAATTGTACATTTGTTTTAGATTAGTATAAATTAGGAAACAAACTCCCAAAATCTTCTTGAAACTATTGTCTGCATTATTAGAGTTAGAGTTTATTAACACTTAATAAGATTATTACCGTGGTCCAGTCCCTGTGGGATCGATACTTGGCTACTCTAGCCATTTTACTACTTGTTCGACCACGTATACTTGCGTGTAGGCATTCCAAACCACCGAACAAGTTTTTGGCGCCGTTGCCGGGGACTGGCAATTTAAAATTGTTGTCTTAAGTGTTAGTTACGATTTCTTATTAGTGTTGAAAACCTGGTCTTAGCTTGTCTTATGCAGATATTGAATTCTGTTGAACACTGGCAAGGGACAAGGAGCTGGTGGATTCACACTTAGAGCCGGAAAGACAATTCCATCTTCAAAGGAGAGAAGCTCTAGAGAGAAAGCTGCAGTTGCTCATACAGACAATCTTGGAGCAACAACAGAATCCACCTATTGTAAGGGCAGTGTTAGTGCCCGAAGAAATGGCAGCTAGGTCGGTTCGCGAAGTGGCAATCCCACATGCTAACAATGTTACATCTAGCATTCGCAAACATGAGCCAAGAGGGAGGTTCGAGCTTAAATAGAATATGGTGCAATTATTGCACACCAGTGGGCAATTCACAAGTCTCCCTTAGGAGGATCCACAACAACATCTCCAAAACTTTTTGGAGATAAGTGACACTTACATCCCTACTAGAGTGTCACCCGATTATGTCAGGCTTACATTGTTCCCATTTTCAATTTTGGGAGAAGCAAAGAGATGGCTGAAAGCTGAGCCACCTAATTGCATCACTACTTGGGATGATCTTGCAAAGAAATTCCTGATACGGTTCTTTCCATCCGGCAAAACAGCAAGACTTAGAAGTCAAATTCTAAGTTTTAAAAAGAGAGACGGAGAGAATTTGTATCAAGCTTGGGAAAGATTCAAATCTATGTTGCGGGATTGTCCTCATCATCACCAATCCAATGATGTGCTGGTGCATACTTTCAGGGAGGGTTTGGAACCCCACACAAAAATCTTACTAGACTCGGCAGCTGGGGGACAAGCATTAGAAAAAACTTATGAGGAGTTGTATACTTTGTTGAACCGTATTTCGTAGGGAAATCCAGAGTGGAATGCAGACTCTTCTAGAGGAGAAACAAAGAAAGCGGCAGGTGTCTTGGAATTGGATGGTTTTACAGCTATCGCTGCACAGATAGCTGCGTTACAGAATCAACTCAATACCCACTTCAGCAATATGAGCATGAATCATTCTCAAGCCCCAGTGAATGTAGTGCAGCAGATTTGGTGTGAAGTGTGCGACAGTAATGAACACTCAGCTGAGTGTTGTGGTGCGAATCCTGATTCAGTGAACTTTGTTGGTAATGTACAAAGAAATAATCACCAATAGTATGGCAACAACTACAACTCTAATTGGAGAAGTCATCTGAATTTCTCTTGGGGTAGTAACAACCATCAAGGGCAGAGTTCGAGTCAGGGAGCACAGAGAAATCAAGGAGCAGCAGCACTATCAGTCGCAATACAGAAGCAACAATGCACCTCCTCCACCACCATCACCCAGTATCGAGGAAATATTCAAAACGATGATAGCTAACCAAGCTCAATTGCAGGCTGACTATGTGAAATTGGCAGCCGATGTAAAAAACAATCAGTTAGCTACAAAGGCATTAGAGTACCAGTTTGGGCAACTAGCTGGAGCTCAGAATACTAGGCCGAGAGGAGGACTTCCAAGTGACACTGACCCCAACCCCAAGCAAGTGAATGCAGTGACCAAAAGGAGTGGTTTACAACTCAAGGAGGTGGAACCAGAAAGACCACCACAGCAGTCGGGAGCATTGGAGAATGCGAGGGAACAGAATGATGATAGGGGGAAGGAGAAGGAAGCTGAACCAGAAAGACCACCACCCCCGTTCCCTCAAAGATTAAAGAAACACAAGGAGGAAGCGTGTTTCAAAAAGTTCATTGAGGGGCTTAAATAGGTACACATTAATTTACCTCTTGTTGATGTTTTGCAGGGAGTGCCAAAGTACGCAAAATATATCAAGGACATCGTGGCAAATAAAAGAAGGTTGACGGAGTATGCTACGGTGGCGCTTACGGAGGAGTGCACTTCGCGGATACAAAATCGATTGCCCACAAAGCTGAAAGACCCTGGGAGCTTTACAATTCAACTTACAATCGGGCAGAGTATCCGAGCTCGTGCATTATGTGATTTGGGAGCGAGCATTAACTTGATGCCGACATCGGTATTCAAAAATTTGGGCTAGGCAGTCCTAGACTGACAACAGTGATCTTGCAACTAGCCGATCATTCTTTGGCCAGACCAGATGGCATTGTGGAGGACGTGCTGGTGCAAGTGGGCTCCCTTATCTTCCTGGTTGACTTCATTGTGCTGGATTTTGAGCCGGATGCGGAAGTCCCATTTATTTTGGGACGTCCTTTCTTGGCGACCGAGAAAGCACTGATTGATGTAGCTACAGGGCAGCTAACCATGCAGGCACATCACAAGGTGGAGGTATTTGATGTGTACAAGGCCACAAAGCTTCCGACTGTGTATGAGGAACTCTCAGTGATCAACGTGCTTAATCGAGCGAATATTGCTCAGAGTGTTGATTCGCGAGAGCCAGTGGTAAAACCACCGGTGAAGGACC
Source organism: Datura wrightii (assembly GCA_035772735.1). NCBI lineage: Eukaryota > Viridiplantae > Streptophyta > Magnoliopsida > Solanales > Solanaceae > Datura > Datura wrightii. The sequence continues at coordinate 122,212,190 of JASDFA010000016.1, forward strand.
CCCCAAAATTGGAATTGTGGCAAAAAGATCGAAGTGCCACGTTCTTAGTCAATGGGCAGCGATGTAAGCATTACTGGGGTGAGGACGGTAGCCGAGAGAAGACATCCGTCACCCTAGAGGATGACTAAGCTTCAATGACGTCGAGCCGCGACGGTAAACCAGGCGCTGCACGGGAGGCAACCCGTGAAATTGTTGTAATACTTGAGTAGATTTCGTAGAAGAAAGAAAAAAAGAAAGAAGAAAAAAAAAACAGAAAAATAAAAAAAATAAAAACAAAAATTGTATTTTATGTGAAACCTATGAATTCTAACCAATTTCTTGTTGTGAGATGAATTTCAGGTTGAACGGAGGACAAAAATGCAAAGGATCACAAAGGAAAAAATCGAGGTGAGAAAAATAATAAAAAGTGGCAAAACAGTGAGCCTGCGCGATGGCTCCGCGTCACGAAGGAGGGCCTCCGCGTTACCCTCCGTGACACGTTGAGGTTTAATTCTGGAATTTTTAAAATTCCAGAATACCTCCGTGTTGGCTCCGTATCATGGAGGGGGTGCTCCGCGTTACCCTCCGTGACACGTTGAGGCTTTAATCGCGACGGGTCACACCGGGTCGCCGAGTGACCCACGCGAAATTAACCCTTTTTAACCCCGAATTCCCTCAATTTTCCCTCATTTCTCACCCCCTCCGCGACAAAAACCCAAAAACTCCCCCTTCTCCAACGTGACACGGACCTAGGCACAAGTTTTCTTCGACGTTTCTTCGATTTCATCGAACTAAAGGTATGTTCTCTACTTTCTTCTCAATTCTTGTCAAATTTGTTGAGTTTGAGCATGTAAAGTGAGTAAAACTTGCCCTAATTGTAAATTGAGCTTTAATTCATTTATGTTATTGTTGATTGAGGTTCGTAGTATCATTTTGATTGTATGAACTCGATAAATACATGCTTGATCGAATTTTGGTGATATATGTAGCTAGGGTTAGAATTTGATTGCGAAGAAACTAAATGTGATGGAAAATGTGGAAATTATGGATTGGGCATGTTGGTTAAGGTGAATTGTGTTGTGCTTGTTGTGAATATGCTAAGTAAACGATGGATTTTCGGGAGAATGAAATTGTTGAATTGCACAGAACTTGGTGAATTGCGTAGGTTGTGTTAAGAGGAGTTTTTTTAATTTTTGCTAAGTGCTATGTGATGAAATGGTATCGATGGTGATGTTTGGATTAGCTATACGAAGTCGGAGTAGTACGTAGAATTTATTCCATCGAATTCTCTGAATGCAAGAGGCATGTTGTTGTTTTTTTGTAAATTGGAAAGTGAGAATTGTCTTGCCGTAATGCTGTAATTGTGGATAAAGACTAAGTGTGGGGTGGCCTAGCTTAACCCAACCTTAGTCGAAGCTAATTTTGATTTGAATAACATTGGGACTGTCTGTTTGATTTGACAGGAACAATGGCAAGCAGGCAAGACAAAGGAAAGGGCGCATCTACATCGGGCGCCGGAAGGAAAAGAATTAGACTGGGAACACCAGTCCCAGTAGCACCAGCGGTTCCGTGCGGCCAAAGCCCTCAATATGGAACCCGATGGGTGACAGAGGAAGGGAAGAAATGGTACACAAAGCATAAGGAAAGCAAATACTTCCCCGAGGAGCATATTGCAAGGGAGCAGTTGGCACAGGAGTTCCCCAGAATTGTACACCGGATTGACGCTGTCGGGATGAACTTCATTTTTGAAGAGCCCAAGGAGTGCAATCTCCACCTGATTCGGGAATTCTACGCCAACTGGAACCCAACACTCCGAAGTCACACTGTCAAAATAAGGGGGCAGGTAGTCACTTTTGAGCCCCATCACCTAAATGCCATTTTGGGGGCGCGGGACACAGACGCCCATGTACTCCGGTAGCTGAACATCACTCCACCATATGCGGACATCAGACGCACTCCGTGTGGAGCCCGTTCTACAGCACGGTGGAGCAGGTATAAGGAGAGGGGCTACCATCAGACGTTGCCCTATTCTCAAATGAACAGGGAATCCAAAAGTTGGCTTAAGATCGTGTGTTCCTGCCTTATCCCGGGGGTGCACATGACAGATGTCACCCGGGATCGTGTGTGCTTGGTATACGCCCTGATGAAAGGGCTGGAGATTAATGTAGGGGCGGTGATCATCTCCGCCATGAAGAGAGCCCATTTGCATCAAAGGCACAGGTACGGGTTTGGTGGCTTGCTGACCACTTTCCTGAGGGGCCTAGATGTTGAGGAAGAGGCCCTTGACTACATCCCGTAGATGGAGAGGTGTGCCTTGAACGTCACCAAAACTAAGGCACCTGACACCACTCATGGGCCAGTTCTCACATTAGCCGAGCGACATGCTCGGGATGATCAGTATATGGACCGCATGTTCGAGATGCAGATGCTATAGATGCGCATAGGCGGGAGGCCAGCAACAGAAGATGAGCTGTGGCAGCTAGAGTTGGACTACCCCTTCGGCGAAAATGCCAGGGCTCTATGCCGAGTGGGGCCAGCTTTTGTAGAGCCCATTGATGATGATGTCCCCACAGACGAGGAGACACGACGCGATGACTCAGATGTTGAGTCAGATGAGGATAGCGGGGGTGATTCGGATATGGGGGACGAGGCAACCGCACCTGACGAAGAAGTGAAATACTTCGATTGATCAGGGAGTTTCACCACCTACTCTTGTGCTATGCTGAATTTTGTGAACACTGGGGACAATGTTCAATTTAAGTGTGGGGTGGGAGTAGTTAGGTGCTTGTTATTTTGTTGTTGTTTCTGTTTCTGTTTTGTTGTTGTGCCTGTGAAGAATTGTGACCTTGTGATTTTGATGTTTATGTTTTGTATTGTAATTTGGTATTGTAATTAATGTGAAGTTGTTGTGTGCTGTATGGAGTTGTTGTTAGCTGGTTGTGTAAATATTTTTGTTTTATCGAAATTATCGATATTTTTAAAAATTTTCGTGAAATCTTTTTTTATTGGGTTTCTCGGCGTTTGTTTTCGGTGCTTTTACCGAGAATAGTCCCATTGAACCAAAGTCGTAAATAGTGATCGTTCCCTATGATGGATGGATGACGAACATCTTAAGGGAAATGTAGTCGATAGGAGTAGATTTCTTTTGTTCTTTTTAATTTTTTCTTTTGTTTGTTTGTATCCCAAACGTGTTGTTACTTTATGGTTCGAAATTCTGGTTGTGTGTTGTACATGATGTTTAGAATGCAAAGGTGATTCGTATAAAAGCATGCAACTTTGTGAACATGTTGAGACACCTAGACCGTAGAGTTCGATTTGGTGTGATTGAGGCTTAATGTTTGAATTCTTGTAATTAGCTGATTGAAGAGTCTGTGAATATGTCTTGAGTTGAGCATGTGCAATGAGAGTGTGGTGAGGTTTCGATTCTTCCATGTTATTGTGAAGTGTGTAGAACTTGACTGGTGTGTGTACGAAACGAAATGAAGGATGTGAGTGGTAGGAAAGGAAGTAGGCTTTTCTTTGATTTAACCAAAAGTTTTTTTTCATTATCGTACCTACCTTGAATGTACATCCTAGTTAGCCTATTGAGCCTTTAGCATATTTTTTCTTTTGTCAAAAAGGTACAAACCGATCTTAACCCCTTCTGTTCATTATCTGTGAATTTGATCAAAAACTCTTAAGCGCTCAAGAAAAGAAATTTTCCCACAGTGTCAAGGAGTGGTAACTGGGAAAAGAAAGGAAAAGCGGAAGCGGTGAAAGTAAACAAAAGGTCAAAGGTGCACTTGCCGAATTTAATAAAATGAAGATGTATAACTAATCTTTGTTATTAAGTCGAGTGTGCTTAAAGAAATAGGAACAAAAATAAAGAAAGGCTTCAAGAAAGGGGAGGATGAAGGAAGAAACAATGCCCATAATGTGGTGAGATGTATGGAAAACTGCTTAAGGGTGCTAGTTGCTATTATTGGTTAGACCAGTATGTACTAGTTCCTTAGCTTACATTACAACCCATAAAGTCCTACGTGATCTTACATTACTCGTCCTTATATTAGTGGAGTAATACACCAGAGGCAAGCTTATGGGTCATGACATGATGCATGTTAATTCTTTGGGAGAGAGAGCGAAATTGCGTTCATATGCCCTTGCATATAATGTTTTTGAGATCATATGATTGTAAAGGGGGAAATTCTCTTGTGTTGTGAGGGCACATGCTTGACGAGAGATTTAATTTCGTGTGGGATGTCTTGATCATCTGATTTGCATGAGTTTGCCAAGATCTAGAGTCGACTCGTGAGTCTAGGAGGTCTTAATGTGTTGAATGTCATTGTATTGATGAGACTATGCATGTTTTCTTGATGATTTGCTATTTAAATAATCGGTATAACTGTAGCTTGAATTGTCGAGCCAAAGTAGCTATGATTGGGTGTCAATTGCATGAGATGTGAGATTATTGTTTGAGGATGAACAAAGTTTTAAGTGTGGGGTAGGTGATCTTGGGCAGAATTATATGCCCAAGTGATACTCCAGTGCTTCATTTCGTCTTGTTTATCCATTGATAGTTGTACATTCTCATGTGATTTGTTGTTAAAATGTGAATTTATACTAACCAACATGATTAGTGTTGTTTTGCAGGAAAAATGTAATTTTAGGAAGCTATGATGCATGTTGGGAGAAATCGGGAATAGACTCCGAAGCGAGCAGTGGAAAAGGCCAAGGTTATGCAGCAAATTAAGGGGCTCCGCGATGGAGCCGTGTCACACTGCCATCGCGGATGCATTCTGCCCCGGATGATAAAAATAGGCCAAGTTCTAGTGAAGGTCCGCGTCAGGGCCGTGGCACGTTGGCCAAGCCCCGCGTTGCACGCCGTGGCACGTTGGGCATAATTACCTGGAGGTCTGAATTCCAATGAGGGTCCGCATTTGTGGCGTGTCACGGAGGCAGTGCTCCGCGATGTACTCCGTGACACGTTGCTTGTTATTTCGGAAAAAATTCCCACTAGTATAAATGGCACACTTAGGTTTATTTTTAATCATTCTGACTTGGTTGAGCAAGAACGTGGGTTACAGGCAGTTGAGGGGACGAAATTCTTAGGGTTGTTCTCTATCTCCTTCTTCTTTATTTCAATTATTTGTATAATTTACACTCATTTAACGATGTTTAAACCACAAATGAGTGGCTAAATTCACTTCTTGCTGAGGTTAAGAACTTTTGTAGTGGAATGTAATTATTGATCATATTGGTTTTTCATATTTTCTTCCATGGTTGTTCTATTAATTCTTGTTCTTACTGCATTAATGCGTGGCCAATATTAATGTATATCTAAAAAATCCGATTTGCGCTTGAAAGAGAAAGAAATTGGAAAGTTGTGAATTAATAGGATATGATCTCTTCTTGGTTTGGAAAAATTGAGAATTGATTTACCTTCAGAATAGAAATATATCTAAAAGTCATATTAGTCAATTAAGGAATCGGTTTCGTTTGGCTAGAACATGAATTTCTTCTTATCACAGAAATGTAGGAGGAAGGTTCATGATTCTTAAGTTGGGTTAAATACGAGAGTTTTAATCCATAGGTAATAATTCTTGACTAGCAACCGAAGGAAAGATTAACCAATTTGTATCAATAAATTGCTTCCCTGCATGTTTGTTTTAGCCTCAGCATGCTCATTACTATAGTTTAGACTCAAATTGTACATTTGTTTTAGATTAGTATAAATTACAAAACCAACTCCCAAAATCTTCTTGAAACTGTTGTCTGCATTATTAGAGTTAGAGTTTATTAATACTTAATTAGATTATTACCGTGGTCCAGTCCCTGTGGGATTGATACTTGGCTACTCTAGCCATTTTACTACTTGTTCAACCACGTACACTTGCGTGTAGGCATTCCAAACCACCGAACAACGTTAAGGGTCTTGGGAATGCCATTAAACAAGAAAATGATGCATCAAGTCAAGATAAAGCGAAGGCCATAATTTTTCTTCGTCATCATCTTCATGAAGGATCAAAAACTGAATTTTTAATTGTGAAAGATTTACTTACGTTGTGGAATAGTTTGAAGGATCAATGTGACCATCTAAAACTTACAGTATTACCGAAAGCTCTACATGCGTGGATACACCTTCGGTTTCAAGATTTTAAAACAGTAACTGACTATAATTCTGTTATTTACAAAGTAAATTTCATATTAAAAAATATTTGGAGAAACTATCACTGATGAAGACTTATTGAAAAAAAAACTTATTCCACTTTTCATGCTTCAAATGTGTTGCTACAACAACAATACTCTGAAAAAGGATTTAAAAATTATTCTGAATTAATTATATGTCTACTTGTGGTTTAGTAGAATAATACTTCATTGATGAAAAATCATGAGGCCCATCTCACTGGATCTGCTCTACTCGCTGAAGCGAATGTTGCGAGAACATATGATTAGTCTCAAATAAAACAAAATAATTATGACGACCATGGTCATGGACGTGGTCTAGGACATGGAAGAGGATGAAACAATTATCGTCATCATGGTGGAGATAAATTTTAGAACAATAAAGTTTCTAAAAATAATTCTTCAAGAGTTAAAGTCAATATTTGCCACCGATGTGGCATGAAAGGCCACCGGGCATGTATTTATCGTGCACCCAATCATTGTGTCAAACTTTATCAAGCCTCCCTCTAAATAAAAAATAATAATGAGGAGGCACACTTGACCTTTAAAAATAATAATGATGCAGCAGATCCCTCAAACAAAGATAATGATATTGAGGCAAATCTTGCTTATGCAGATGATGACTTCAAAGGCCTCTCAACTTTTACTCATCTAGAAGCTGAAGACTTCTACATGATATTAACTAATGAATTAATCATCTCATTGGGAAATAAATAAATACAAGAAAAGTTGTTATTTTCTATTATGTTTATAACTAGGTTCATCTTCTTAATTATTTCTCCTAAAGAATAATGTTTTGCTAATTTCAACATTTCTACTGCAGTTTCTTAAAGTTATGTATGTTATTAATTTTTCATGTTTCTTATAATATATCTTTTATTTTCATGAATATGAAAAATTTTCAATCATCAGTTGGACCCTAGGTCTATCACAATGACATGTGTCTTATATATAGTGCTATAACACACACGATTTTAAAAGATAAAAAGTATTTCTCATATATGATGATGAAAGAAGCCAATATTAATATCATATCTAGTAGTAAAAGATTAATTGAAGGCTCTGGTAAAGCTAATTTATTACTTACCGGAGGAACAAATTTGACAATTGATGAATCGTTATATTGTAGTAAGTCTCACATAAACTTGTTAAGTTTCAAAGACATTTGCCAAAATGGCTATCACATTGAGACTGCAAATGATAAAAAGGTTAAACATCTCTATATTACTACTGCTATTCCCCGAAATCCCTGAGATCAGACTCAGGAGTTGAAATGGATAAAATAGAATTTTCTACACTAGGTCACAGAACGAGTTGTCCTTTGACTCGTCAGGATGACCACGATTCATTAAGTGACTCGTGGTGGGGAGTTTGACTTAAGATGGAAATTTAAGTTTAGATTTACCACGGGCATGACCACGAGATGTAGTCCGCCTTGGTCGGGGATGGTTGAAGGAAGAGGAAGTTTTGGATACTGCACTTAGTGGGTCCTTACCACGACTCGTTGGGAGCACCACAAGTGATGGTGTCACCCGTGGTGATCCCCCTTGATATTTCTGGCAGTGTAGAGGATGAGAGCTGACCACGAGTCGTCGTCACCAGTAACAACCCGTGATGTTCCCCGTGGTGAGCTCTAGGTAAAGCTTTAGCAGTGCACTTGACGACTTGTGGCGGCGACTTGTAACCAGTGGCAATGACTCATCAAGTCCTTCCTTGGGACTGGCAGCCTCTTTTTCTCTGCGAATTTAGTAAGGGCTTATCCATAATTCTTATGATCCTAAGACCTAAACTACGTCGTTGAAATAATGAATAGTGATTCTTAAGTGGGGGAAGTTCATTCTAATCTATTCCTATTTATGCATGCAAGTTTAGAAGTGAAGAGAGGTGATCAAGCTTTTTCTTCCAAGGTCTTCTTAATTCTTTCTTGGGAAATCAGAAAAGTTGCAGAATCAGATTCTCTGAAGTACGTAGGGTTATGAATGGGTGAATTGTTCACACCCATGCCCAACTCCTCTCTAATTCATGAAATTCTATTGATAATTCTATGGGGTTTTATCCCAATTCTTATGAAATCCTTATGATATATCTATGGGTTAATCACTCTCATGTATAAATTCATGTTTTATGAATCATGGGCAGATTTTATAGCTATTTAGATTTAAATTTCTACAAACTATTCCCAATTAGGCATATTTCATAAAAGTTCAAGTTATGATTCCATTTGGATTTTGATGTTCATTAGCCCATTGATTTATGACTAATGACATGATTTCTCTCAAATGCTCATCATGAATTTATAAATATCAATTATACATATTTTAAAAATATGCATGAACTTCATGATTTGTGGATATACTTTTATGGCCGACTCACGGGCATTATTTCATGTCTAGTTCATGTATATCAAGCATGTTTTTGATTATCATGATTTTAAACTAGCCCATGAATATTATCCTATGAGCACTATATATGTTTTGGGAGTAGTATTTAACACCTAGTAGACCCGGTATCTAAGCATAGCCCGAGTCTCAAAACTACACGCCAATGTAGCCACATGGAACCTTCATGATACTGTCCCCTTTGCCCAAATGGGCCCTTTATTGTGATATCACACCTTTTTCATGTTTCTACCCTTTTCAAAGTACGAACACCCTCCCGACTATGGGTTTACAGGTCGGGCTCCCTGTGTGCTCATATGGGGTATGTCAGTTATAAGAATCTCCCACTGTTCCTCATGATTTATGTATGGTTATGATTATATACTTTTGCTCAAGTCATTTTTAATAAAGCTTTTCTCTTATGATATGATATGAATGATTTACAAATATTTTGAAAACCTTGAGCCTTATGTTTGTATCATGATATTTACGTTATAATCATGTTGTCCCACTCTTATGAACTCTTATGTATTTTAAACTGTCAGTTTTACTTACTTTGCATACTCAGTACATTACAAGTACTAGCCGCATACTTTATGTTGTACCATCTTATGATACAGGCTCTGACATTCAGGCTCAGTCTCGCTAGTCAGACCTCCAGAGTTAGCTATTCTCAATATTTGTTGGTGAATCCTCATCTTGTAAGGGCCCTATCTTATCAGTTGTATTATGTCTTTTAGTTTTGGACTTGTCAGGTTAGTTGGGGGTGTTGTCCCATTAACCCGTCAGATATGTTAGAGGCTTTCAGACTTTGCATAGTAACCATCTTGTCATGTATGATGTAAATTCTAGTAACCATCTTGTCATAGTAACCGCTAGGTTTAGTATGATAAATCTTTCTCTTTTATTGATTGAGTTAGATGTATATTTATGCAATGGGTCAACTTGGAGTCTCTTGGGGCTCCTTGTCCCGTATCTCGATCTGGGTCTATGTTCGGGTCGTGACAAACTTAGTATCAGAGCAATAGGTTTTGAAATGTCCTAGGGTGTTTGAAAGTCGCATTAAGTAGAGTCTTTTTCATGGGTGTGAAGCACGCCACACTTATGATGAAGAGACTACGATATGTTTAAGAATTTTTTCCTTTTTTCATGATGTATGTCGTGTTGTGGAATGTCTCGCTCTATTCCTCTAACTTGTGCTATATGCGTGTGCACAACATGTCTTCTCATAACAACAACAGGAGTCAGCCAGCCCCACCAACTCCGATGGATCACATGCAATTTACAGATGCAGAACTTACGGTCGCCCTCAGAGTGTTGGTACGGGCCATGATCTCGCAGCCTAACCAGCAGACTATTGCATCAGTGAACCCTATTGGAGAGGCGGCAACTACTAGGGTTCAAGAACTCATGAAGAGGAGCCTGTCTCATTTTGGTTATTCAAATATGGGTGGAGAGCATAAGGGCGAAGAAAGGGAGATCAAAAGGCCCAGGACCGAAGACTTGGAAAGTTCCCAACAAGGGTCAAACAGTGGGAGTCGCTCTCAACCCCATTAGAGGTCTTTAGCTCTAGTTCAGGGATACGAGCCCTAGGTGAGGGAGATTACTTACCCAGTTTGCGGGCGCTGCAAGAAGAAATACTTAGGAAAGTGCTTGGTAGATTCAGATGTTTGCTTCTATTGTGGCCAGTCCAGTCATAAACACAGAGATTGTCTTTGAACCAAGCAAGACAGCTAGAGAGTTCGTGTCCCGGCCACCCTTTCAGTAGCCCCATTCGATTGTCCATCTTGCCAAAGGTATGGTAGAAACCACCCAGGAAAGTGTTTGATTGGCAAGGATGTTTTTTCAGGGTGTGGTAAACCCAGACACAGGCTCAGAGATTTCCCTTCAGCCAGATCAGGCGATGATGAAGCTCGTACTCTAGACACTAGTTCGGCAGCTCTGGAGGCACGTCCTTTCTAGTAGGGTGCTTCTACTAGCAGAGGTAGCAGACAACACCAAAACAAATTTTATGCCCTAGCATCCCGCTTGAAGCGGGAGGTCTGCCCAAACGTAGTCACTGGTATGTTATGAGTTTTCCACCTTGATGTATATGCTTTGTTAGATCTAGGGGCTACCTTGTCTTTTGTGATGCCCTATGTGCCTAGTAGTTTCAGAGTCAGTCCTAAAATCTTGTTAGAACCCTTCTCACTCTCTACTCCAACGGGTATTTCAGTGTAGCTAGACAGTTGTATAGAAATTTTCATGTAACAGTCCTTTAGAAAGTCACCTCAGCAGATCTAGTAGAGTTATCCATGACCAACTTTGATGTTATCCTCATCATGGATTGGTTATTTTCATGTTATGCCTCAGTTAATTATAGAACCCGTGCGGTAGAGTTTCTATTTCTGGGTTAGCCATCCTTAGAATGGAAGGATAGTTCAGTAATGACTGCAGGTCATCTCATTTCCTTCCTTAAGGCCAGAAAGATGATTTTCAAGGGTTGCGTGTACCACCTAGTTAGGGTTAAGGATGCTATATCTGAGACCCCGACTATCCAGTCCATTCCAGTAATATGTGAGTATCCAGAAGTCTTCCCAGATGATCTACCGAGAATCCCTCTCGAGCCAGAGATTGATTATTGTATTGACCTTCTTCCCAATACGTAGTCTATATCTATTCCTCTTTACAGAATGGCCCTAGCAGAGTTAAAAGAGTTGAAAGAGCAGTTGAAAGACATTTTAGATAAGGGGTTCATCAAGCCGAGCAAATCCCCGTGAGGAGCACCAGTTCTTTTCATCCACAAGAAAGTTGGTTCTCTTCATACGTGTATTAATTATAGGCAACTGAATAAGGTCACCATCAAGAATAGGAATCCTCTTGCCAGGAATGATGATTTGTTTGACCAGCTTTAGGGTGCCAAGTGCTTTTCAACGATAGATCTCAGGTCCGGATACCATCAGCTCAGGGTTCGAAAGAGTGATATCCTGTAGACAGCCTTCAGGACGTGCTATGGTCATTATGATTTTGTAGTTATTCTTTTAGACTAACGAATGCTCCTGTAGCTTTTATGGATTAAATGAACAGGGTGTTCAAGCCATATTTTGATATTTTCATGATTGTTTTCATAGACGACATCCTAATATACTCTCGGAGCAAAGAGAAGCATGCCGCTCAATTGAAGGTGGTGCTACATACTCTCAAGGATCGCTAATTATATGTTAAATTCAACAAGTGTGAGTTTTGGTTGAACTCAGTGGCATTTTTGGGCCATGTGATGTCAAGTGAGGGCATAAAGGTGGACTCTCAAAAGATAGAAGTAGTGAAGAATTAGCCAAGACCAGTGAATCCTTTAGATATTAGGAACTTCTTAGGCTTAGCGGGTTATTATCAGAGATTTGTTGAGGGGTTTTCATCTATCGCAGTGCCATTGACCAAATTGACTCAAATGAAAGTGAAGTTCCAATGTTCAGAGGCTTGTGAGAGGAGCTTCCAGGAGTTGAAGACTCGACTCACCTCAGCACCAATATTGACCCTACCCGAGAGTACCGATGGGTTTATGGTTTATTGTGATGCATCAAGGGTCGACCTTGGTTGTGTGTTGATGCAGCATGGAAAGGTTATAACATATACTTCCAAACAACTGAAAGTTCATGAAAAGAATTATCTGACTCATGATCTCGAATTGGCAGCGGTAGTATTTGCCTTGAAGATTTGATGTCACTACTAGTACGGGGTCCACGTGGATGTGTTTATAGACCATAAAATCCTACAATATGTCTGCGCCAAAGGAAGTGGTTGGAGCTACTCAAGGATTATGATATGAGTGTCCTTTACAATCCAGGTAAGGCTAATGTAGTAGCAGACACATTTATTAGGCTCTTTCCGGAGAGTGTGTCCCATGTAGATAAGGGGAGGAAGGAGTTGATGAAGGATGTGCATTGACTTGCATGGTTGGGAGTTTGTTTGGTTGACTCGACCAATGGCGGTGTTATTGTTCAGAATGGATCAGAATCATCCTTGGTGACTGATGTAAAAGCTAGACAGGACGAGGAGCCTAGTTTTGTAAAACTGAAGGAAGTCATTCAGAATTAGAAGGTAGAGGTCTTCTCCAAAGGCGGGAAATGGTGTGCTTCGATAACAGGGTCATCTATGCATTCTAGATGTTGGTGATTTGAGAGATCAAATGTTTCATCAGGCTCACGGTTCCAGGTATTCGATACATTTGGGTGCCACCAAGATGTACGGTGACCTACAAAAAGTCTATTAGTGGAATAGCATGAAGAAGGACATAGCAGAATTCATGGCTAAGTGTCCCAAAATGTCAACAGGTGAAGGTTGAGCATCAAAGACCGAGAGGTTTACTTCAATATATCAGTATTCCTACTTAGAATGGGAGGAGATCAATGGGATTCATCACAGGTTGCCTCACACTCATCGACAGTACGACTCCATTTAGGTGGTGGTGGATAGGTTGACCAAAGCAACTCATTTCCTATAGGTTAAAACTACCGATTCAGCGGAGGATTATGCTAAGTTGTACATTTAGGAGTTAGTTCGGTTTCATGGAGTGCCATTGTCCATCATATCAGATAGAGGTACTCAGTTTACCTCCTAGTTCTAGAGATCGCCTCCAAAGGGACTTATTACTCAGGTCAAGCTCAATACAGCATTTCACCCACAAATGGATGGTCAGGCAGAGTGGACTATTCAGACTCTTGAGGACATGTTGACAGCATGCGTGATTGACTTCAAGGATTGTTGGGATAAATATTTGCCTCTTATTGAGTTTGTGTATAACAACACCTACCATTCCAGTATTTAAATGGCTCCGTTTGAGGCTCTCTATGGGAAGAGATGTAGATCGCCTATTAGTTGGTGTGAAGTCAGTGAAGCTATGATGATTGGACCAGATTCAGTCCATGAGGCCATGGAGAAAGTTCAGCTCATACAGGACAGGTTGAAAACATCTCAGAGTTGGCAAAAGTCCTATGCGAATGTGAGGAGGAGAGAGCTTGAGTTTGAAGTTGATGATTGGGTGTTTCTAAAGGTGTCTCCCATGAAGGGAGTGATGAGGTTCAGAAAGAAAGGAAAACTCAGTCCCTGTTATGTTTGCCCATACCAGATTATGAAATGAGTTGGCAAGGTAGCATATGAGTTGGAGTTGCCATTGGAAGTTTTCCATGTATCGCTCTCAAGGAAGTGTTTGGGTGATCCAGCTCTAGTTGTTCCGGTGGACAGTGTCAGTACGAAAGACATCCTTAGTTATGAAGAGGTTCCAGTGAAGATACTAGATTAGCAGGTTCATAAGCTAAGGAACAAAGAAGTGGCTTCAGTTAAAGTTTTGTGGAGGAATCATCATGTTGAGGGAGCTAGGGGGGAAGCCGAAGCAGATATGATGGCTAGATACCCACATCTATTCCCTTCCGGCTCAGTTTCAGCTTGAGGTATCACTTTTCACCCTAAAACTCTATTCAATTTCATGTTCAGCTCATGTACCTCCGTTTCTTTCATGTAAAAGTATATATGTATGATTCATGAATTTAGTTCATTCATGTATTTCAAATTAGAGTCAATCATTCTGTCAGATTTTAGCTTATATGATTAGTATTTGAGTATGATAAGAATTTCTCTGCATTTCTATATGATTTTCAACGTTTCTATATGATTTTCAACATTCGAGGATGAATTGTTCCCAAGGGGGAAATATTGTTATACCTCGAAAGCCCTGGGATTAGACCCGAAGTTGAAATGGAGAAAATAGAATTTTCTGCACTAAGTCATAGAATGAGTCATCCTGTGACCCATCCGGATGACCACGAGTCATTAAGTGACTCGTGGTGGGGAGTTTGACTTAAGATGGAAATTTAAGTTTTGAGTGACCAGGGGCATGACCACGAGTCATGGTCAACCCCATACTTGTTAAGTCAGTCGTGGTCATGGATGGTTGAAGGAAGAGGAAGTTTGGGATAGTGCACTTAACGGGTCCTCACCACGACTCATTGGGAGCACCACGAGTTGTGGTGTCGCCCGTGGTCACCATGAATCATGGTCACCAGTAACAACTCATGATGTTCCCTGTGTAGAGCTCTAGGTAAAGCTTTGGCAGTGCACTTGACAACTTGTGGTGATGACTCGTGACCAGTGATAACGACTCGTCCTATCACTCGTTGGGACTGTCAGTCTATTTTTCACTGCGAATTTAGTAAGGGCTTATTCGTAATTCCTATTATCCTAAGGCCTAAACTGCTTTGTTTTACGCTATGAATCGTGATTCTTAAGAGGGGTAAGTTCATTCTAAACTATTCCTATTCATGCTTGCAAGTTTAGAAGTCAAGAGAGGTGATCAAGCTTAATTTCTTCCATGTTCTTCTAAATTCTTCCTTGGGCAATCAGAGAAGTTGTAGAATCAGGTTCTCTCAAGTATGTGGGGCTGTGAATAGGTGAAATTACTCACACCCATGCCCAACTCCTCTCTAATTCATGAAATTTTGTTGATAATTCTATCGTGTTTTATCCCAATTCTTATGAAATCCTTAGGATCTATCTATATTTATTCCCTCTCATGTATAAATTCATGTTTTATGAATCATGGGAAGATTTTATAGCTATTTATATTTAAATTTCTACAAACTATGTCCAATTATGCATATTTCATGAAAGTTCAAGTTATGATTCCATTTTTATTTTGATGTTCATTATCCCATTATGATTTATGACTTATGACATGATTTCTCTCAAATTCTCATCATGAATTTATGAATATTAAGTATACATATTTAATAAATATGCATGAACTTCATGATTTATGGATTTATTATTATTGCCGACTCACGGGCCTTATTTCAGGTCTAGTTCACGTATTTCAAGCATGCTTGTGATTATCATCATTTTAAACTAGCCCGTGAATCTCATGTATATTATCCTATGAGAACTATATATGTTTCGAGAGTAGTATTTAACACCGAGTAGACTCGGGGTCCAAGCATACCCCGAGTCTCAAAACTACGCGCCAACATAGCCACGATGGGACCTCCATGATACTATCCCCTTTGCCCAAATGGGACTTTTGTTGTGATATCACACCTCTTTCATGGTTATACCCTTTTCAAGGTACGAACACCCTCCCAACTAGGGGTTTATAGGTCAGGATCCATGTGTGCTCATATAGGGTATGTCGGTTATAAGAATCTCCCATTGTTCCCATGATTTGTGTATGGTTATGATTATATACTTTGGCTCACATCATGTTTAATAAAGTTTTTCTCTTATGATTATGATATGAATGATTTACCAATGTTTTGAAAACCTTGAGCCTTATGTTTGCGTTATGATATTTACGTTATGATTATGTTGTCCCACTCTTATGAACTCTTATGTATTTTAAACTGTCTTTTTTACTTACCTTGAAAACTTGGTACATTTCAAGTACTAACCGCATACTTTATGTTTTATCGTCTTATGATAAAAGCTCCGATATCCAGGCTTAGTCCCGTTAGTTAGACCTCCGAAGTTAGCTATTCTCAGCATCTGATGGTGAGTCCTCATCTTATGAGGGCCCCATCTTATCAGTTGTATTACGTCTTTCAGTTTTAGACTTTTCGGGCTAGTTGAGGGTGTTGTCCCATCAACCCATCAGATATGTTATAGGCTTTCAGTCATTGCATAATAATCATCTTGTCATGTATGATATAAATTCTAGTTCTGATGTTATGTTATATTTAGACTTCCACTATGTTTAGTATGATAAATCTTCTGCTTTTATTGATTGAGTTATATGTATGTTCATGCCATGGGTCGACTTGGAGTCTCTCGGTGCTCCTTGTCCTGTTTCTCGATCTGAGCCTATGTTTGGGTCATAACAACTACAATGACGTCGAATAAGAAAATGTGCTTGAACATTACCCTGCCTTTTCTTCCAGATTATACTATTCAAGTATTAGCACGTTGACACATATGCCATATTAAATTAGAAGTTTGAAAATTCAAATAATTTTAGTATTGGACTTGACTGATTGGGCCACCTCGGTTCTAATATGATGTGTAAAATAATTGAGAATTCATATGGGCACTATTTGAAGAACAAGAAGATACTTCAATTTTAGGAATTCTCTTGTGCTGCATATTCTCAAGGTAAATTATTTACTTGGCCAACAATAATTAAAATGAGAATTGAGTCTCCTGCTTTTCTAAAACGTATACAAGGTGATATATGTGGACCTATTTAGATATTATATAGTTTTAATAGATGTATCTACAAGATGATCATATGGGTGTTTATTATTACTTGCAATTTGGCATTTGCGAGATTGCTTGCTTAGATAATAAAATTAAAAAAAACAATTTTGAAATTATGTGATTAAGACAATTTGTCTCGATAATTCTAGTGAGTTTACATCCCAAGCCTTTAATGATTATTGTATGTCAACTGGGATAATAGTTGAGCATCCAATTCCCATGTTTATACTCCAAATGGTCTAGCGGAGTCATTGATCAAAAGCCTCCAGTTAATTGCTAGACCAATGCTTATAAAAACAAAACTGTTCATTTCGATATGGGGTCATGTTATTTTTCATGCAACAAATCTTGTGCGGATCAGGCCCACAAGTTACCATAAAGTCTCCCCCTTATAATTGACTTTTGGTCAAGAGTCGAATATTTTTCATCTTAGAATATTTGGATGTGCGGTATATATTCCAATTGATCAACCATAATGCATATAGATGGATTCCCAAAGTAATTTGGGAATATATATTAGGTATGAATCTCCTTCGATTATAAAATATTTGAAACCTATCACTGAAAAATTAGTTAGGGCAAGATTTACTAATTGTTATTTTGATGAATCAATTTACCCACCACTAGGAGGAGAAAATAAGTAGCTGAAAAAGGAGATAGATTGAAATGCATTATCACTATCTCATTTAGATTCTCATACAAATCAATGTAAACTGGAAGTTTAAAAGATAATCTATCTGCAAAATATTGCAAATAAACTGCTAGATGCATTCACTAACCTATCAAGAATTACTAAATCTCATATTCCAGCTGCTAATACTCTAATTTGAGTTGATGTCCCGGTAGGATAATCAATCAATGCAAATGAATCTAAACCACGCTTAAAACATGATAGACCAATTGATTCCAAAGATAAAATTCTCAAAAAAGAAAGGAGTAAATAATCAAGATGGTCATAATATGGAGGAAGCTACTAAAGAAGAGAAGCGAGACATAATAATTGATAAAAACTCGAGAGAGGTTCATGTCACGACCCAATTTAGGATCGTGACCTGTGCTAAGGAATAGAAATTCCAAAGCAAGCCTTAATAAAAATCTACAGAAAATCAAATAGTGTTTTCTCTGTTTTTGGGCCTATCAAAAATTTTACCTATCTCAGAATTAATAGGCACCAACCAATAACACTAAAAAATTCATAACCATTCTCTATCAATCATTTTTAACATCAAAATTCTAACACCATCTCCAGCATTTGGGAAGAACATAAGTACTACTCACAATTCTGTAATAATGAAAGAATACTCATGGAACTAACAAAATGACTATGGAGCAACTTTAAGAATTCAAATGAAGAGACTATAACAATTAAGTAACCCTTTTCCACGTGAACAAATGCGAGGCTCACCATAAATTCACCAACCTGAATGCTTTAGTTAATAGAATCCTCGCCAACGTTACCTGTGTCTCTAAAAAAATAGCAAGGGATGAGTCGCTAGCTCAGTGAGTAATAACACTTAACCACAACTTCTTTTAATAGGAACAAATCGTAAATATTGCTAGTATGAAAATCAATAAATATCACTAAATAAGTGCCTCTTTCAGAAATGATAAACCAAAAATCAGTTTTGTCTATGTCATATAAGCAGAAATCAGTAAACAATTTGGTAATGATCTCAGTAAACACTGTCATATAAAATCTTATATTTTGGAAGGTTTCCAAGGATGAATCATGTAATCAATGTGGCTTCCTACCTTGAGAGATAGCCAATAACTATATGCTAGTTTTACCTTCCCACTAACGTGGGTTGTAAGGGTAATCTATAAATACAAGGTGCACCAGGTTTAATGAACCCGTTGTTAGCTACGGGATCCATCAGGGTCTATTCCCATTTATACTTTTACTTGTAAATAGTAAGTACTCATATGAAAGCATTTTCACAATAATATAGGGCACTTAAGTTCTTATAAAATCATGTACTTTCATATTTATTAATTGTGAGGACATCTAAAATAATGGTAAGTATATCAAGTAAATATTTCAATATCATATCAAGTAAAAGACTTGTCCCACATGCAATTCCAAAGCCTTCGGTAACACATTACTTGTAAAATTATGATAAATCATGCAGATTGTGAAAATACAAATACAAATTGCAGTAAGGTTTCTACTCATAGTACTCGTGTCGAAGTATCAACTCGTCCCTTAAGCACATAGTATGACCTCCTTCAATCAATCTATATCCATTTCGTATCAATCTCATGTTAGTTTACTCATTTAGGCTAATTCTTAACTAATTGAAAATATCCAATCCTCGGAATTACAAATTTAACAATCGATTCCTAATTATAATTTCTCATGCCATGAGCAATTTAATTGTTCAAAATCTACAAAATATTATCTAATTCATATATTTTATTCGTCCAATTCGTACCCAAATTTCTCTAAATTCATGCTTAAAATAGACTAAAATAACTTTCTTGTCCATTCTACTTTTCCTTGGTGTGTGTGCTGAAATCTAAGAGTTTACATACCAATCCGCTAATGCATTCACTCAGTTCACGAGAATTTAATAGATTACTCCATTTTTTTGACCCTTGATTTTTGAACTCTCAACCCTAATTCAATAGTCATGGGTTATATGAATCAAATCTATTGACTAAATTAAGAAATTTATCTTTTTCTTCCCCTTCACTCTTGAACTATTTATCAAAGCTTTGAATTCTCTCCATTTTGTGTCCCTTTTCTGAAAAATTATAGCTCCCTCATGTTTTTTCTTTTGTTTTCTCCTTCGTTTCTTATTTTGGCAGAATGCCCCTTCTCTTCTTTTTTTCTTTTATTTGTTGTTGCCGATGACCTAACTCCCTTCCTTATCTTTCCCTTTTTTAATTTCTTTCTATGAATGGGACTTGGCCCACATATGCTCCTTCCCTTTTTTTAAAAACTAAATAATATTTTTTAAATGAGTATTACATTCTCCCCACCTTATGAAATTCGGTCTTCGAATTTAACACAAGTACATACCTGCAACCTGAAACAAGTGAGGGTACTTGATTCGTATATTATTTTCCAACTCCCATGTAGCTTCTTCAACTATATGATTTCTCCATAAGACTTTTACAGATACAATCTTTTTGACCGCAACTTCCTTATTTACCTGTCAACAATTCTCAGTGGCTCCTGCTCATACATCAAAATCTTATCAAGCTGTAAAGGTGGTGCTTCGAGCACATAAGAGGAGTCAAATATACATTTGTTAGCATAGAGATATGAAACACCGGATGAATGAAAGACATCTCATGAGGAAGTGCCAAACGATATGCTACTTCTCATATCCGATCAAGTATTTCATATGGTCCTATAAATCTCAGGCTCAATATTCCCTTTTCCTCGAATCTCATCACACCTTTTATAGGGGAGACTCTTAGAAAAACCTTGTATCCAACTGAGAATGCTAAATCTCTCCTTTTCTTATCCGCATAAGACATTTGTCTACTTTGAGCTCTAAGCAACCACTTTCTAGTTAACTGGACCTTGTCAACAGCTTTTTGCACCAAGTCTAGTCCCAATACATTTTCCTCTCCAACTTCGAACCATCTGACAGGAGAACGACATTGTCTACCATACAAAGCTTCATATGGGGCCATCTGAATGCTTGAATGAAAGTTGTTGTTGTAGGCAAACTCAGCTAAAGGTAGATAAGAGTCCCAACTACCTTCAAAATCAAGAATACAAACTCTTAAAATATCCTCCAAGATTTGTATAGTACATTTTGACTTCCCATTTATTTGCGGATGAAATGCAGTACTAAGATCTACTCGTGTACCCAATGCTTCTTGGAAGGATTTCCAAAAGCGTGAAGTGAATTGTGATCCTTTATCAGAGATGATGGATACTGGAACTCCATGGAGTTGAACAATTTCGTTCATAAATATTTGTACATATTTCACTCCACCATATGTAGTCTTTACGAGGAGGAAGTATGCTGACTTTGTTAGTCGGTCTATAATTACCCATATACAGTCATAACCTCTAAGGGTTCGTGGTAGCCCAATCACAAAATACATAGTAACTCTTTCCTATTTCCACTATAGAATTTTGATCTGTTGTAGTAGTCGTGCGGGTTGCTGATGCTCAGCTTTAACATGTTGACAAGCCAAACAACTAGAAACAAAGTTAGCAACATCTTTCTTCATACCTTCCCCCCAGTAAAACTACTTTAGGTCATGATACATCTTAGTGGTACTAGGTTGTATGGTGTATCTAGAGTTGTGAGCTTCCTCAAGGATAACTCATCTCAACCCATCTACATCTGGTACACATAACCGATTACCTAGTCGCAAAACATCATCACATTCAATAGTCATCTTTTTATTTTTACTAGTTAGGACCTCATCTCTATATTTTCATAATTTACCATCCTTATATTGAGTGGCCTTTATGCGTTCTACTAATGAATATTTTTCTTGCACACAAGCCAAAAATGTATCTGAATTTTTCACTCGAAATCTAACATCTGTGGCCTTCAAGATTATTCATCTCCTTCACTAACAATCTCTTTTCAAGAGCTATGTGTGCCAAACTGCCTATAGATTTTCTACTCAATGCATCCACCACAACATTAGCTTTTCCAGATCATATAAAATAACACAATCATATTCCTTGAGCAGTTCCATCCACCGATGCTGATTTAGATCTCTCTGCTGGAAAATGTAATTCAAGCTCTTATTACCAGTATAAATCTCACAAGTTATGCCATATAAGTAATACCTCCAAATCTTAAGAGAAAATACTACTGTAGTAATGCCCCAGAAACCCTAAGATTAGACCCAGGAGTTGAAACAGAGAAAATAGGATTTTCTACACCAGGTCACAGAACGAGTCGTCCTGTGACCCATGGGGTAGGTCACGAGTCGTGGAGTGACTCATGGGGAAGGGTCCGAAGTTGGTTGAAAATTTGGGAAATTTAGTGACCACAGGTGTGACCACGAGTTGTGGTCAACACCATGAGTCGTTATCTGAGTCGTGGTCAGGTTGACTGAAAGTTGGAAAATTCAGGCAGTGCACTTAAGGGGTCCTCACCATGACTCATTTGGGACACTATGAGTCGTGGTGTCGCCCATGGTGACCCCCAGGTGGTTTTTGGCAGTGGAGACTACGGGAGGTAACCACGAGTCGTCGTACCGATAACAAGTCATTGAGTAGCCTGTGGTGACCCCTTAAGGGGAATGTTGGTACAGTGGCCATTGGAGGAACCAACGACTTGTTGGATCATCCAACGAGTCGTGGTAACCCTCGTTTCCATACTCAGTGTCTTCTAGTCCCAGCAAGTGGGTCTGACGAGAGGTCCCAATGAGTCATGGTCACAATCAACAACTCATTGTATGACCCGTTGGGTCCCTGTCTGGCCAATTTTCATATTATATTTTTAGGGTTATTTTTGTAATCTTCCACCTATTTAGTCCCAAAACTACGTCATTTAAGTTTATATTAATGGGATTTAGAGGGATTAAACGGTTCTTCTCCCTCAATCCCCAGTTAGACCTTCAGAAAGCAATTGTAAATTCAATCAAGAGATCTCGGAGCAAGAACTAGGGTAGTCCACTTCTCCTCAGATTCTCAAGGAATTTCTTTCAATTTCTTTATCAGGTATGTGGGAATTCAAGGAGGGAATAGTTCTTTCCTTGTGTCCCTGAAACCCTTGTCTAATTTCTTCTCTATCAGTTATAGCCTTATAGTTTCGAAATGTGAAAAGTTTTCAGATAGTTTTCTTTGTGGATTCAAAGGGAATATATCTCATGATTTTAGATTTTGTATTTATTCCCTATTCCTAGAAATTTTGAAAGATTGCAGCTAGTAGTATAATCAGACCTAGTCATAGCTGAGTAGAAATTAGAAACTTGTGGGTTGAACTAGTTTTCCTTGTAGCATGGTTCTATCAGTTTTGGGATGCACATGTATTTAATTTATGTTAAAAATCTCAGTCATAATCATGTTTGTCTAGTCTCAGTCAGATTTTTAGCAACCTCAGTATTGTTCAGAAAAAAAAGAAATGTCAGTTGATCAGTTTGACTATAGTTAATTCTTGAGGTGTCCATGATACCTCCCAGTTATCAGTATTAGACTCAGTATCAGATTTTAGTGGTTCTTTAGGCAGTCATGACACTTTCAGATAAGCAGATCTGACTAGCGTTAGGACCCCAGCTTCTGATTATAGTTTGTTCTTTAGAGGGTTATGATGCTTCCAGATAAGTAGCTCTGACTAGTCTTAGAACCCAGTTATAGAATCCGGTTCGATGAGACTCTCCGGGTGCTTCCTGATAAGTATTCCTGACTTAGTCTTGGGCCCCTATTTCGAGCTATCAACTTAAAAGTTAGCCTAGGACTATCCAGTAGGAGTAGAACTTAGCACCAAGCGAACCAAGGTTGTAGCGCACCTATGTTCCAAGAACTACATTGCCATCATAGGAGATATTTTATTGGCCACATAGTGCCAGACCTGTGATCACTCAGTTCATGCCTTTATACCCTAGAAAGGTATATTTGGTCCTATCGGTGAGGTGTTCTAATGCCCCGGAAACCCTAAGATCAGACCCTGAAGTTGATATGGAGAAAACAGGTTTTTTTCACCAGGCCACAGAACGAGTCGTCTTGTGACCCGTGGGGTAGGCCACAAGCGGGGAAGGGTTCGGACTTGGTTGAAAAATTGGGAAATTGAGTAACCGTAGGTGTGACCAGGAGTCATTATCTGAGTTGTGGTCAAGGGTTGACTGAAGGTTGGAAAAATCCAGGCAGTGCACTTAACGGGTCCTTACCACGAGTCGTGATGTTGCCCGTGGCGACCCACAGGTGGTTTTTTGGTAGTGAGGACTATGGGATGTGACACGAGTCGTGGTCATCGGTAATGAGTCGTTAAGTAGCTCGTGGTGACCCCTAAAGAGGAATTTTGGTTCAATGGCAACGGGAGACTTCACGAGTCGTTAAGTGTCCAGTCGACTCGTGAAGTCAGTAGTTCCCAGGTTGGGGAATCCATAGAAATTTTCCAATGCACATCACGACTAGGCACCACGAGTTGTCCCCAACCTCATGTCTCATGGAGTGCTTCGTGGGGACTGGCAGAATCCTTTTTCTTGTGAATTTCGTATGGAGTTTTATGTAATTTCCTGACCTCCTAGACTCTAAACTACGTTGTTTTGGGTTTTAGTCAGGGTTTTTGTCACAACCCGAACGTAGCCCGGATTGTAACACGGGACAAGGAACCCCGAGAGGCCCCAAGTATACACATGGCGTAAGCATACACCTAACTTTATTCACATTAAGTGGAAGACTGGACATGAGACATAGCAAAAACGTAAACGTAACATAGCATATCATAACACTCGGAAATACTAAACATATACATAAGCTAAGTACTACATACGGTCTTAAAGCCTCTATCATGTAAGATGGGTAGATGGGACAACATCCCCAACTAATCCGGCCAAACTAAAACAAAAGAACAACATAATGTCTAGTCATACGGTCCTCGAAATGTGAGGACTCACCAACAAGCTGATATCCAACTCTAGAAGGAACTAAGGATAAACATGAGCCTGAGAGTCGGGTCCTGTATCATGAAATAATACAGCATAGAAAGCATGTGGTTAGTATGTGGAATGTACCGAGTATGAAAGGTAAGTAAAAAGGACATTTAAAATATGTAAAAGCTCATAAAACATCATAAGAGTATGACATCATGCGCATATCGTAAATATCATAACATAACATATCATAAGGCTCAAGGTTTTCAAAGCTTTCGTAATACAATCTTAACCATAATGATGAGAGAAAAGCCATATTAAACATTACTTGAGTCAACATACGTAATCATGAACATGCATAAATCATGAGAAACAGTGGGAGATTCTCTTAATCGACATACCCCATATGAGCACACATGAAGTCCGACTTGTAACCCTAGTCGGGAAGGTGTCTGTACCTTGCCAAGGGTAGGACCATTTAAGTGTGATATCACCATGAAAAGGGCCAATTATGCCGGGAACAGTCACAAAGGAGGTCCCAACATACCTACGGTGGCACGTAGTTTATGAGATCTGGGGTAAAACCTAGGCCCTGAACCTACTCGGTGTTTGATACTACTCCCAAAACATATATAGTGCTCATTGTATAATATGCATGAGTTCATAGGCTAGTTAAATCATGATAATCATAAACATGCTCATAAATACATGAACTAGCCATGAAACAAGGCCCGTAACTTGGCCTAAAACATAATTCATGAATCATAGGTTTCACGCATACTTATAGATCATACATATAACTTGTAAATCATCAAATCATAATGGGTAATTGAATTAATCCACATTTCAAATCATAAATCATGTTGGGCTTGTAAATATCAATAATTTAAGTAAAATCATAAATCAATTCATTATAGATCTTACATAATTAGGCTTAATTTAGTAGAAATCAAAATCAATAGTTTGATAATCAAAATAGTTGTAAAATCTGATCAAAATCCATAAAATATAATTTAAATCACAATTTTAAACAACCCATTTGCAAATCATTAGATTCTCATAAACATCGAATTAAAACCCCAATAGATTTTTAGTAGATCTCCATAAATTACTAGAGAATGGGCATGGGTGTGAACGAGAACACCCATTTGTAACCTTACATACCTGATGGAGGCTGAATCTTACTTTCCCTCGAATGCCCAAAAGAAGTTTGAAAGAAATTGAAGATTCCTAGCTTGATCAACCCCTAAAATATCTTCTACTTTGCATGCATTGATGGAAAATGAGTAACCTGAACTTAAACCCCTTAAAATATCATTATTCATACCCCAAAATGTCATAGTTTAGGCATTAGGAACTTAGGAATTACGAAAAGGCTAATACTAATTTCGCGGTAGATAACTGTCAGGTGGTCCTAACGGATGAAATGACGACTCGCTGCTGGAGGGATGACACGTCACTCTGCTCGTCAAGTACACTATATCATTTATCCTCCTGGGCTCGTAAGAGGTCACTTCACGACTCTTCGGGGGTGACCACGACTCACGGTCACCAGTCGTTGAGTACACTACCCATTTTTCCTTTCTCCACTTTTCTTCCCTCCCCACGGCTGACCCAACAACTCGTGGGTCCTAACCACGAGTCGTGGTCTCACCTGTGGGGTCTCAACCCTTCCAAGACTCCTCTGAAAAACTCAGGCCTTCCCCACGAGTCACCTGATGACTTGTGGGCTGTCCTCACGAGTCATGAGATGACTCGTCCTGATACTGCAAATAACAATTTCCATTTTTCTCCGTTTCAACTCCTGGGTCCGATTTTTGAGCTACCGGAGTATAACAATATCTCCCCCTTTAGAACATTCATCCTTGAATATTAGAAAACATACAAAAAAAGCAGATATATGCAATTTCATAATCAAATACTGATCATTTAAATCAAAAACTGATGGAATGACTACCTCTGATTCAAAATACACGGCTGAACTGAACTCAGGCATCACATACGTTCACCATAACATAAAATAAACTTGCGCACATGAACTGAACATGGAACTAAATAGAGTATTAGGGAAAGAACTGTTACCTCAAACTGAAACTGAGCTGGTAGGGAATAGGTGGGGGTATCTAGCCATCATATCTTCTTCGGCTTCCCACATAGATCCTTCAACATGTTGATTTCTCCATAAAACTTTTACTGAAGCTACTTCCTTGTTCCTCTGCCGCCGAACCTGACGATCCAATATTTCAACTAGAACTTCTTCATAGCTAAGGCTATCCTTTACTCCAACGCTATCCACCAGGACTACTAGAGTTGGATCTCCCAAACATTTCTTCAAAAGCGATATGTGAAACACAGGATGCACGAAAGATAACTCTGAGGATAAGTCCAACTCATACGCTACCTTACCGACTCTTCTCATAATCCGGTGGGAACCAACATAACAGGGATTGAGTTTTCCTTTTTCCCAAATCGCATAACTCCCTTCATGGGAGATACCTTCAGTACTACCCAATCATCCAGCTCGAACTCCAATTCTCTCCTCCTCACATCAGCATATGACTTTTGATGACTCTTAGCGATTTTTAGCCTGTCCCTTAGCAACTGAATCTTCACCATCGCCTCATGAACCGAATCTGGCCCTATCATAGCTGCTTCACCAACCTCAAACCATCTAATGGGCAATCTACATCTCTGACCTTAAAGAGCATCGAATATTGCCATCTGAATGCTAGAGTGATAGTTGTTATTATAAGCAAACTCGATTCGTGGAAAGTGATAATCCCAACTACCTTTGAAGTCCATCATACATGCTCTCAATATGTTCGTGAGGGTTTGGATTGTCCATTCCGCTTGACCATTGGTCTGCCGATGAAATGTTGTGCTAAGCTTAGCCTGAGTCCCAAGCCCTTTCTAGAAAGACCGCCAAAACTGGGAGGTAAATAGAGTACCTCGATCCGAAATAATGGACAAGGGCACTCCATGTAGCCTAACCAACTCTCAGATATACAATTTAGCATAATCATCCGCTGAGTCTGTGGTTTTCACCGATAGGAAATTTGCAACCTTGGTCAACTGTCTACCACTATCAAAATGGAATCATATTATCGATGAGTGTGAGGTAGGCCTGTGATGAAATCCATACTAACTTCTTCTACTTCCAAGTAGGAATGCTGATATCCTAAAGTACTCCTCCCGGCATTTGATGTTCTTCTTTTACTTGCTGACAGTTCGGGAACCTACCTATGAATTCTACAATATTCATAAATCACGATAGGTCTTGGTAGCACCTAGATGGATAGAATACCTAGATCCATGGGCCTCTTGCAATATCCGGCTCTTAAAATTGTCAACATCTGGAACACATAGGCGACCCTGGTACCGAAGCACACCATCTCCTCCTTGGGAGAAGACCTCCACCTTCTGACTTCAAACTGTTTCTTTCAGTTTTATCAAAATCTGATCCTCATCTTGTCTAGCTTTCACATCAGTCACCAAGGATGGTTCTGATCTGTTCTGGAAAACAACACCGCCATCGGTCGAGTTGACCAACAAAACTCCCAACCTTGCGAATTGATGGACATCTTTCACCAGCTCCTTCTTCCTCTCATCCACATAGGACACACTCTCCATAGAGAACCTATTAAGTGCATTTTCCATGACATTAGCCTTACCCGGATGGTAAAGAACACTCATATCATAGTCTTTGAGTAGCTCTAACCACCTACTTTGTCATAGATTGATGTATTTCTATGTGAACATATATTGTAAGCTCTTGTTATACGTAAACACATCCACATGAACCACATATAAGTAATGTCTCCATATCTTCAATGCGAATACCACTGCTGCCAACTCTAGATCATGGGTTGGGTAATTCTTCTCATGGATCTTTAACTGTCCAGAGGCATATACTATCACCTTCCCTCGTTGCATCAACACACACTCGAGTCTGATTCTCGAAGCATCACAATACACCACAAAACCATTTGTACCCTCGGGTAGGGTCAAAATCGGTGCTGAAGTGAGTCGAGTCTTCAATTCTTGGAAGCTCTTCTCGCATGCCTCCGACCATTGGAACTTCACCTTCTTCTGAGTCAACTTGGTCAATGATGCTGCAATTGATGAAATGCCCTCAATAGATCTCCGGTAATAGCCTTCTAGGCCTAAGAAACTCTTAATATCTGAGGGATTCACCGGTCTAGGCCACTTCTTTACCGCCTCAATTTTTTGAGAATTTGCTTTTATTCCCTCCCCTGACACTACATGGCCCATAAATGCTACTGAGTTCAGCCAAAACTAAGACTTGTTGAACTTTGCATACAATTAACTATCCTTGAGAGTATGCAGTATTACTTTCAAATGAGCGGCGTGCTCCTTTTCGCTCCGAGAGTATATAAGGATGTCATCAATGAACACAATCACAAACATGTCCAGATACGGCTTAAACACCCTGTTCATCATGTCCATAAAAGTTGTAGGAGCATTTGTTAGTCCAAAGGCTATCTTCGGGATATCACACTACCAAACTCTGAGCTGATGATACCCGAATCTGAGATCTTCTTTTAGAAGAACTTGGCACCTTGAAGATGGTCAAACAAATCATCGATCCTGGGTAAAGGATACCTGTTGTTGACGGTAAATTTGTTCAATTGTCGATAGTCAATGCACATCCAAAGCAAACCATCCTTCTTTCGGACAAATAACACTGGTGCACCCTATGGAGACTGGCTCGGTCTGATAAAGCCCTTATATAACAGGTCCTTCAACTAATCCTTCATCTCTTTTAGATCGGATGGAGCCATACTATAAGGAGGGATAGATATAGGTTGTGTATCGGGTAGAAGATCAATACGAAAATCAATCTCCCGCTCGGGAGGAACACCTGGAAAATCATTAGGAAAGACCTCTGGATACTTACGGACCACTGAAATTGACTGGATAGTTGAGATCTCGGACTCAACATCCTTAACCTTGACTAGATGGTATATGCAACCCTTATAAATCATTTTCCGGGACTTAAGATATGAAATAAATCGACCTGCTGGTACAGTCGAACTACCTTTCCACTCTAAAATTGATTCGCTCGGAAAATGAAATTCCACCGCATGGGTTCTAAAATTTACGAAAGCATAACATGCATACAACCAATCCATGCAAAGAATAATATCAAAGTCAGTCACGACTAACACTACAAGGTCCACGGAGGAGACTATATGCAATATAGTGACCGGGCATCCTCTATACACCCACCTAGCTACAACTGAATCACCGATAGGAGTAGAAATCAGAAATGGTTATGACAGAGTCTCGAGACTAACTCCAAAGCTTCTAGCAATGTAAGGGGCCACAAAAGACAAGGTAGCTCCAAGATCTAGCAAAGAATAAACATCAATATGAAAAACATGCAACATACTAGTGACCACATCTGGGGAGACCTCCTGCTCTTGACGGGGTGCTAAAGAATAAAATCTGTTTTGATGTTGACCACCAGCTGAACTGGTCGAGGCACCCTGCTGAGGGGGACCTGCTGCTGGAGCGGCATAACTTGCTATTGGTATACGGGCTCTACTGACCCCTCATCTAGCTGAAGGGCAGTCCCTGAGTCTGTGTCTGGGTTTGCCACACCCGAAACAAACATCCGAGCCGATTAGCCACCTCTCAGGATGATTCTTGCAGCACTTCGCACAAGCTAGGAAAATGCGTTCTATTTGCATGCTACCCTAGCCTCTCGAATCTAGAGCCCTGCTCCTCTGATCCCTTATGAGTTGGAAATTTACAAACTCATTAGGCTACTGATCATGATTTTTTGCCTAGATATTGAGTCATTTATGTGGATTTTATGCCCTTTCTCTTAAATTCTTTGTAGATACCTCATGTGAGTAAAGAAAACATGAAATCGGGTAAAACGCATAGAATTTGAGAAGAAATTTGATGAGTTATCCTATGAGGGAGAGGAACCAAAGATAAGGGAAGATTTGAGCTCAAAAAGAGGTGCACGGACGTGCTCTGGATCGGCTAAACGCGGATCTAAAATGGCAAAATACAGGTGAAATGTCGAAACTACTGCCTAAACCAGCTAAACAACCGGCCCTTCACGAAATGGCACCAGCTAAAATCCACTGAACCGCCAGTTCCCCCTTACCACGCCACTATTTTCAATTGGCTAAAGTTTGATGCTCCACGGATTGCAACCAGAAAAACGCCGATTCCTCGCCGGAAAGGCCGTCTAATGAAAGGTAAAAAGGGTCCAAAAAGGTCTCAAAAGGATCTAGAAGCTCCAAGGACATTTGGGAAAAGTTGTGCACAAGAAAGTACAGATAAATAACCTCCATTGTACACCAACTAAAGGGGAGAACCATTCAACCAACAATTCATTCATCTAATTTTCATCTTCTTCATAGAATTTTTAGGAGATTCTTTTCTCCATAATTTTGTAGAGTTAGGTAGTACTTTTCTCCTTGTTTTTCTTTAACCCATTTTGGGGGAATTCCACCATTGTTGTAAGAGCTTGTGAAGAAGATTTGTGAAGCTAATGCAATGAATGTGAGGGTAATCCTCTTAGTATTTTCTCTCTATCTTTAAATATGCTTTACTAATTTGCTAGTTAGAAGTATATTCATGGTGGGTTTGTTAATTTGATTGGGTTTTGATAAATTTCTCTTGGATTCTTATTGAATTATAGGTGGGTGTTGCTAAATTCATCTTCCTATTGTTCAATTAAGTGTAAATCTATTAGATTCTCTTCAATCTATTAATGAAGATCCATTGACTATGATATGGGTCTATCTATACTTGCTTGATTGTTGCTCGGGAGAGAATGATTGAGTATTGAAAGGGAATCTAGTAGTGGGTATGGATAGGAGATTGTAAAATTAAGCTAGAAATAGCTGAAATTACTTCCTCCTTCCTAATTGGCAGCTAATAGCTAGGAATAGTGAAGTTGCTAATCAAAATCAATTCGGGTTGAGCTAAATCGTAGCTAGAGTTTGATAAAATTCTCACTAGGGGTAGTCAATAGGCTGGGAAGCTGAGGCTACCTACTTCCTGAGATTATTTATACTTAAATCTAAGGAATTGATGAAATTCCCGATTTAATTGTGATCTCACCCATAGAATGTCCCTAGCCTCTCACTTGTGATTACTTTAATTGGAATTCCCCCCAATTAGTTTTAGTTTAGAATTAGTTAGTTAATTTTCCCTTTTTATTTCTCCCCCAATTTTACTTTTCAAATGTTGAACAATTATGCGTTCTAGTTTGAGTTAGTTTATAACTTTTGATTTATCGACTCAATTCTTTGTGGGATTCGCCCCGACATCTGTCGGGAATATTTGTTTTGAGCAGCAATCATTTACTCTCTTTCATAAAAGAGGACTGTATTTTGGACATTAGAAAAAATGGCGTCGTTGTCGGGGAATTGAGTTGTTATAGGCTATTAGTTATTTATTATTTCGACCTAGTTTTGCATTTTTGTTTTACATTTTGTTTTGCTTTTATTTTTGCTTTCATTTTTGTTTGCTTGTAGTTGAATGATGGCATCATGGAATGAAAGGAGGTTTGTTGGTGGCAACCCTTATTATGATGACCCATGTCCCTATTGTGGAGGACCACACTATTGGCAAGAGAGCAAATATGCCCCTAGAAGGGAGGTGAGTGCACCTTCTCCTTCCTATGATGGGTATAGATGCACATGATATGATAGTCATGAGAGACATTGGAATGGATGGCCAAATGGGTTCGCTTCCCGCTATAATGGTTATGATAGGAGTTGTGCCCCTAAGCTTGAAATAAATGAAGTCATGGCAAGTGAGGGAAGGAGAAGCACATGTGGACGCATAAAAGCCATGCTCCAAGCCTTGTGGAGCGGGAGTCTAATGCGGAAAAGAATACCAACTCCTCTATGCCCATGGAATTATCAACTCCGCTAGAAGAAAGATGTAAATCTCTAAAAGAAGAAGCAGAGGAGACATTGAGGAGCATAGTAAGAAGAAGTGAACAAGAGGGCATAGCTCAACTTGACTCATGGGAGGAAGCTCAAAATACTCAACTTGACTCATGGGAGAAAGCTCAAAATGATGATGAAGTAGGAGTCAAGGTGAACTTTGAAGAAGTCATAGAGGTGCACCAACCAACCAACATTGCAAAAATGAAAGATGTCAAGGCTGAAGAAGTGGCACTAGAGTCTCCAAATGATATCAAACAATTCATGCTCAAGGACTCTAGTGCACTTGAAGAGGAGGATGTCAAGCAACAAGAATGCTTGAAAGGGGAGGGACTTAGATCGCCCTCTTATTATTTTTCAACACAGAACTTTGTTGCCAAAATAGAGACTAAGGAGACCAAGTAAATGGAGGAAGTTGAGGAGGAAGATCAAGGTGGCTTCACCTTAGAGTATGCCATGCCAACAAGGCCAAAGAACATTCCTCTTTCAAGGGCCAAGAAACATAAGATGCAACATCCGTTGCTTGGTCCTTCGATGCTTACAGCACCACCCCTAAAGTGGAGTGAAATAATGGACAAGAAATTAGGGGTGCGATTCAAATGCTCAAAGTGGAGAGAGAAGTGGTGAAGTTGAAGTCATCGAGCCACGACGTTAACTAAGGCGCTTCTTGGGAGGCAATCCAAGCGCTTTTACATTTTGTTTTTATTTCACTTTTGTTTTGTTTTACTTAACATTTGTGTTGTCTTTGTTTGTGCAAGGGTGTAATAGATATGGAATGTGATGAAGGTGAGAGAAGCCAAAGTCAAAGTGAGCAACCGACGCTAAACCGGTGAAGTGCAAGTTCAAATGCCTAAAATGCAGATGTCAAACAGAATGCCTGGAAGAAAAATTGGTTAAGTAGTGGCACATCGGCGTTAGACTGGCAAAACACCGGTTCCAAAGGCGCTAAATGCCAGTAGAATGCCGGTTTTGAGCAGAAGGCCCATGGAGTTCTTTTACCTATTCCTTCCTTACTTTGTTTTACCATGCGCATCGAGGACAATGCTTTATTTGTGTTAGGGGGTGAACTCTGAGTAACCCACTTGTTAAGTGATGCACGATATGTCCCTATGATATATTGGGTGACATCATTCTTAAGGATAAATTGTCATTACATGCGAGTTTGTATCTCCTTTTTAGATAGTGGTCTTTGAATAAACTCCAAGGTCTTCTTTATACTACAGTTCTTTCCCAAGGAGCGATTTCTTTGTCTCTTCTTTTGTTTTCGAACCGGGTTGGCACTTCCCGATGATAGATTGAGAGGCAACTTTCTTAAGGAAAAATGTGAAGTCTAGAGTCTTCTGAGTCTTTTGTGCACTTGTTTGATGAGGTACCACCAACAATTCTTGCTTGACATTATGCAAGAGCTTTTGAAAAAAAAAAGATGGGCATTTAAATGTGAAATGGGCATGCTCTTATCATGAATTATATATTCTTTGCTTGGCTTTTTGATTTGTAACTAGCTCATTAAAAGTCATCCTCTTAATGTGACAAAGAAAATGTGTGAACTCCTTGGATTGTGATTCCTTGTGTGGTGAGGTTTTTGGCATAATTATTGTGTATACATGATTGTCTAGAACTTTCCCTGAGTGTGACTCAAGACGAAATGATAGATGTGGCTGCACTTAGACATGATCTTAGGCCATCTTTTGTTAGTCACTTCACCCAAATGACCTCCTTGAAATTAATCTTTGACAACCAAAGTTTGAGCCTTGGACCCTTTATTTGGAAACCACATTACAAGCCTAATGACCATTTTTGATCCTTCTCTTTGGTACCCATCCTCCCTAATTGCTAGTGATAAAATAATGAAAAATGGCGCTTGAATCCCATGAGATGGGAGTGATAAGGAAATGAATGTGAGATGAGGCAAAAGCCTAAGTTTGGGGGTTTGCAAGAGCAGGAGGAAAAATGAGAAGACTTAAAGTGATTTAGCACCAAAATGTTGATGAATTGAATGAATTGATGGGTTGAAAGACCTCGAATCATCAAAAGAGAAGGGATTGTAAAAAGGTGCTATCTCTTGCATAGATAATGCTAAATGTGAAATTCATGGGTGTTATAAGACTGCTTGTGTTATACAAAAAGATAAAGATGATGAACAGGGAGGAATAAGGTGGAGTGATTTCAATAAGATGATGGGGGGCATTAGGGCGGCTTTAGTCACTAAAGCTAATGATTTATCCTACTCTTACCCCTAGCCTTTGCCATGACCCACAAGTACTAATTAATTTTGAGTATATCAAAACTACATTAGTGGTGATATACACGAAGGGCAAGCCTATGGGTCAATCTAATGCACTTGAATTTTTTTGTGAGAGTGAGTGCATTTATCTTATCTTATAATCCCATTGTGTGAAATGAAAAAATGTGTGTGGGATTCTCTTTTCTTGTGAGGGGCATCATTTCCTTGGAGTACATGCTTAAAATTGTTTTCAAAAAGTGGTATGATTAAGGCAAGCGGGTAGCGAACTTTAAGGCAAGATTTGAATGTCAATTATCAATGACTTGAGATGCTACTTGAACTTTCTTTGAGGAACTATGCCCCTTTTTTTGAATGAAATGAATGCATGCAAGATATGTTTAATTATTGTGGTTACCTATTGAAGCTTGTGCAACATGGTTTGAGTCTTTTCTTTTTCTTGAATTGGTGTATAATGTTTGGGTTGTCGTGCGGATTGATGATTTTGTGTACAACTACCATTGTTCCCAAAGCCTTAGAAATGTTCCCTTGTGCAAGAATGTCTTGATTGGCCCTTGATGAAAAAACTCATATGTATATAACATGTTGTTCATTTGCTCAACTGTAAAGAATTCCATTACTTGAAGACAAGCAATGGTTCAAGTTTAGGAGTTTGATGAGTTGGGAATTTACCAACTCATTAGGCTCCTAATCATGAGGTTTTTGCCTAGTTTTTGAGTTATTTATATGGATTTTATGCCCTTTCTCTTGAATTCTTTGTAGATACCTCATGTGAGTAAAGAAAGCATGGAATCGAGCAAAACACATGAAATTTGAGATGAAATTTGATGATTTAGAATATGAGCAAGAGGAACCAAAGATAACGGAAGATTTGAGCTCAAAAAGAGGTGCAAGCACGTGCTTTGAATCGGCTAAACGCGGATCTGAAAGGGAGAAATGCAGGCGAAATAATGAAGCTACTGCCCAATCTGGCTAAACAACCGACCCTTCACAGAATGGCACTGGAAAAAAGCCACTGAACCGCTGGTACCCCCCTGCCAGGCCACTATTTTCAATCGGCTAAAGTTTGGCGCTCCATGGATTGCAACCGGCGAAACGTTGGTTCCTCATTGGAAAGGCCGTCTATTGAAGGGTAAAAGGTTTCCGAAAATGTATCAAAAGGATCTAGAATCTCCAAGGACATTTGGGGAACATTGTACACAAGAAAGTATAGATAAATAACCTCCATTGTACACCAACTAAAAGGGAGAACCATTCAACCAACAATTCATTCATCTAATTTTCATCTTCTTCATAGAATTTTTAGGAGATTCTTTTCTTCATAGTTTTGTAAAGTTAGGTAGTACTTTTCTCCTTCTTTTTATTTAACCCATTTTGGGAGAATTCCACCACTGTTGTAAGAGCTTGTGAAGCAAATTTGTGAAGCTAATGCAATAAATATGAGGAGAATCCTCTTGGTATCTTCTCTCTATCTTTAAATCTTTACTAATTTGCTAGCTAGAAGTATATTCATGGTGGGTTTGTAATTTGATTGGGTTTTGATAAATAGCTCTTGGATTCTTATTGAATTAGAGGTGGGTGTTGCTAGATTCATTTTCCTATTGTTCAATTAAGTGTAAATTTATTAGATTCTCTTCAATCTATTAATGAAGATCCATTGATTATGATATAGGTCTATCAATACTTGCTTGATTGTTGCTCGGGAGAGAATGATTAAAATTGGAAGGGAATCTAGTAGTGGGTATGGATAGGAGATTGTAAAATTAAGCTAGAAATATCTGAAATTACATCCTCCTTCCTAATTGGCAGCTAATAGCTAGGAATAGTGAAGTTACTAATCCAAATCAATTCGGGTTGAGCTAAATCTAGCTAGGGGCAGTCAATAGGCTGGGAAGCTGAGACTACCTACTTCCTGAGATTATTAACACTTGAGTCCAAGGCATTGAAGAAATTCCCGATTTTTTGATCTCACCCATAGAATGTCCCTAGCCTCTCACTGGTGATTACTTCAATTGGTATTCCCCTGATGAAGGGTGTACTCACGCACTTCATAGACATATTTTTGCCTGTACTTTACTATGTTTTGAGAATAATTTATGTGTGTTTGTATGTGTTTATGATATATATTTGTGAAATAAGCTAACACATGTGGTTAGATGTTTTCAGGGCTAAAATTAATGGATTTAGATGTGTTTGACATGTTTGGAATGAAGTTGAAGAAGAAGGATTGAATTAATCAAGATTTAAGGAAAAAATAGTGCACTGCCACGCCCGTGTGACCAGTAGCGTGACGCGCCAGCAGCTCAGCACAACTAGCCACGCGAAGCAGCAGTAGTGAAGCGCCCTGAGAGGCACGAAGCGCCAGCAGATCATGCGCATTGGCAGGTGTCATGCGGCCTCATTGCTGCACATTGGTAGGCGCGAAGCACTTCCTTCTCAGCAATGCGGCATATGCGACGTGGAATGGGAGACACTTCTTTGGCATGGGAGACGCGCAAGGCTCCCAAAACGGCAAAAATTGACTTTCCTACTTCAACTAGGAAAAGAAAAATTAAATCCCAAGTCAAATTCATCAAGGAACAAGGAAAACATAAATCTACTACTATAAATCCCCTTTATTTTCATGTAATAAGCAAGTCTTCAAGAGTTTGAAGTTTTACAACAAGTTTTTAGAGTAAATGTTAAGACGTGTTGGAAGATATATTTGAGATACGATTGTAATGTTGTTCTTTTGAATTTTGCATTAATCAAGTGAGTTCTTCCTATCATCGTTGTAAGTGTTATTTTTTGCTTTTATGTATGAATTCTTAATTTACTTATAAACATAATAGGCTAAAACCACCACAACTAGAGTTGTGGGAACCATGACAAATTAACACACATAGGTAATATACTTAGTGATTCTTTAATGGAGTTTATGCATGTGTTGTTTCTTTTTTCATTTTAATTGATTTTTAACGGTTGCAAATGTTAGAACTTGCCTTATTCTTACTTATCGGAAAAAGGAGGTAGTGAATGGGAAAAGGGATTAACAATGGAGATTTGAGGCTATCAACCCTCATCTAATAGCTTGAACTTGTCCTGGAATAGCTAATCCGATATCAAGGGTAAGGGTTAGTAAAGAATACACCCATAGACGGACCAAGTTGTGTGGTGATAATTATCTAAATAGGGGACCAACCATTTAGGTGAAATTAACTTACTGTATTGCATGCTGAGAACCAGAATAGATCACTACTATAAAACACCTTGTGGTTATGAAGTCATAGGGAACACTTACCCTAGTTAGTTGCATAAATTTGGAATCAACCTTCACAATTTCTCAACATTGTTATTTATTACTTTTACAAATTCCCCCCTCTTAGGAAATAATTAACTAAAAAGCTTAAGAACTATCGTTCTTCTATATCTTTTGTATTCTCTGTGGGATTGACCTCAACCTCTAGTTGGGTTCTTTATTGATGACGTCTGCTTCATACTTCATAAGGAGGTGTGGTTTGAGCATTATCAAAAAGTGGCATCATTGTCGAGGAATACGATTTAGGATTAGATTAATTTCTTGTGTTTAACTTTTAGTCTTTATTTCCTATTTTTCATTGTTCTTTTATTTTGTGATGTGTCACAAGGCAGTGTTGTGAAACAAGCGGCCAAGATGTGACCACGGTCTCAACATGTATCTTGAGGAAGTCTGAGTAATTAAGATACCTGTGTTGTGCTGCGACGTTAAATCAGGCGCTACTTCAGAGGCAACCCAAGATAAATTTTTTGTTTTGATGTGTTTGTTCAAGTGTGCAGGTGATAGGTCATGATTTTCAGCAAAAATTGAGCTAAAATAGTGAAAACGGGGAGCAAAACAGCCAAACGGGTGCACTGGGCATCGCTCAGGCCATGCAGCATAGGCTTGGCACGATGCGCAGGCACAGGTGCTGCAAAGCCTGGTGCAACGCGCAAGCAGTAAGGAAGCATCTAGAGGCGCGACGCCCAGCAATTCTGGCACATCCAGGCACGCGATGCCTACATTTGTTGGCGCTTCTAAGGGTGCCTCGCGCAGCAGTGTTGGCGTGTTCAGCGCCGCGACGCGGGGCAGTGTCCAGGCCAAGAAATGTTAAGGGAAAAATTTGAATTCCAGCCTCAAAGAGCATTTTAAAAGGCCTAGAACTAATTTTTTTTCAGACCATTCTTGTGAGAACCGCGTCGCACCACTAATAATCTTCAAGAAAACTCTCTCAAATATTCCTCTTTTCATCAAAATCCTCCAAAGTTTTTCACCCAAATCACAAAGTATATCATTTTTCTTGTAAAATCCCCATAAATGGCACCAAAAGTAAGCAAAGGAAAAGGAGTGGCTTCTTCAATCCATGGGTCAAAAAGAGCAAGGAGACATAGTGAAGAGGAGCATGAAGATGTGAGTATGGCACCACCACCATTGAGGGGATATGGTCTCTGTTGGGTCACGGAGAAAGAAGGTAAAAAATGGTTCAAGGAACATAAGAAATCCAAATACTCTTATGATATGTTCATTGATAGAAATTCCCTGTCACTAGTTTTCCCTCACATGGTTGATAGAATACTCATCCTTGGTCTTGGTTTTATGTTTAACAGACCAGGTGATTGTAACTTGAATATGGTGAGAGTATTCCTTGCAAATTGGATGCTAAAAGAAAGGTCGAACCAAGTTAAAATAAGGGGTCAAATTATTGAATTGCACCCAATGCTTTGAATAGACTACTTGGGACACCTAAAGTTGATCCACAACCTTTTGTTGACTTAGTGAAGAAACCTCCTTATAGGAATATTAGACATACGATGTGTGGCCATAACTTTGTTTCACGGTGGACACGCCCCCAAAAATATGGGTATCATGTTTCGCTTCCATATGCTCACTTAAGTAGAGAGGCACGAGTTTGGTTAAAAATAGTGTGTGCTTGTTTGGTGCCCGAAAAACATGTAACCCATCTGACTAGAGAAAGAGTATGTCTTATATATGTGCTAACGACAGGATGCAAATTAATGTGGGGGTGCTCACTAAAAATGTGTTGAAAAGAGCAAGGGTTAAAAAAGGGAAAAACTTTAGATTTGGGGGCCTCTTGACCCAATTTTTGCGAGGGCAGGACATTGAGGAGGAGGAAGCGGACTATAGACCTGCTTATGATCCTAGAGGGGTTGATGTGACAAAAACAAAGGAACCCGAGGGTATAAACAGTCGGGTCCTTACTGTCAATGAGGTGCAATGCACGAATTGACAATATGTTGAGCCACTTATACGGTATACAAATGCTCCAGCTGAGGATGAATGGTGTGACGGAGGAGCAACTACAACAGCTTAACATAGTCTACCCTCTAAGCGAGCACTTGCGAGCACTTCGTAGAGTTGGGCCTGGACACGAGGAGCCTC
The DNA here is from genome assembly GCA_035772735.1 of Datura wrightii. NCBI lineage: Eukaryota > Viridiplantae > Streptophyta > Magnoliopsida > Solanales > Solanaceae > Datura > Datura wrightii. The sequence continues at coordinate 122,252,021 of JASDFA010000016.1, forward strand.
TTGATGATGATGTTTCTACTGAGGACGAGATGGAAAGAGTAGACTCGGACATAGAGTCTAGTGATGATGATGACGAAGACTCTGAAATGGGGGAAGCGGCACTTGCCCTCGCAAATGATGAAGAGTAGAGGCCCAGGGGTTCTTCTTTCACTCTATTACCTTATACTTATATGTTTTAACATTGGGGACAGTGTAACCAAGTAAGTGTGGGGTGGGAGAAGTTAACTTCATTTTACTATGCATTCTTTAATTGCTAAATTTGCACATGGTAGGCCTAGTTTTTTTGGGGGTATTTATAATCTATCTTGCATGCTTGTTTGTGTGTAGTAATTTAGTTTATTTTATTTTGGGTTCCTCCGGTTTTTGTTTTTGATACTTTCCGGGTGGATAGTCCCTCAAAACCGATTACAGAGTCTAGATTTTTTTTATTTTTTATTTTTTTTATTTTTAGTCATTGAGTCATGACTTTGCCCGATGATGGATGGTGACGACCGTCTTAAGGGTAAATTAATCATTAGGAAGAACAAGAACTCGGATCCTATGAATGCTAGGTGCTCACTTTAGGTATCATTGAGACTTTATCAAATTCACTCAAAATGCATGAAAAAGGGTAGAAACGCTTACTCTTATGGGAACTTAACTCTTGGGCTTGAAAAGAAAAAAAATGGGCTTAATTATGTTATGCATGCAACATGAATATATGTGTTTATGTGATCTTGATTTCCATTGTTAAATCATTTTGTGCCATTGTGTGAGTAAGGAATTTTTGATATACTCCATGCTTGTAAATTGACGTCTAGAACTTGCTCGGTGTGTGTGCAAAGTGAAATAAAAATGATGGATTTAGGAAGTGATATAGGCATTTCTTTGGTAGCCTTACTTTTATCCTATTTTACCTACCTTGATTGTAATTATCCTAGTAAGACATGTTGAGCCTTAGCCTATTCTTTTGATAGTCATATTTTAAGCTTGAATCCCTCTTTGTTGTATTGACTTGTGTTTGATCCAAATGACTCCTAGAGCACTTTAATGAAAATAATTTTGTAGGAAAGGAGCATAATTGGAAAAGTGAAAGGAAAAGATAAAAGGTGTTGTGAATTGGAAAAGGTGAAATTTTTCTAAACAAGGAGGGTGATTTTTAATGGGAAGAACAAAAAGAAGAAAGAGCTTTGAAAAAATTGAAGATGAAAAAAATCATGATTTACCGATTAACCGTACCCATTTGTTTACAATGAACCTATTTTGGCCCTGGTCCTTCCTTGGATATTGTGAACCTCAACATAAGAAAAATGGTTATGTTGAGGGTGGCTAGAGTAGGGGTGCGTAAAGGGTGGGAACGGAAGAAAGGAAAAGAAAAGAGAAAAAAATGTGTGTGAATGAGCTCCATGATGAAAGAAAAATCCCCACTAGTCACCTAAGTTGAAAAATTGAAAAATAAAATGAGGTATAAGGAGAAAATTTGGAAATTGAAGAATGTGCTTAAATATCAAAGTGTTGTGAAGTATTAAAGTGCTTAGGGAGCTTAGTCACTATCTTGGCCAAATAGTTCCTACCCGTCCCTTAGCGTACATTACAATCAAATTTAAGTCCTAATTGATCCTTGATTCAAAATTCTATATTAGCAGAGTATTACACTAAGGGAAAGCCTATGGGTCGTCTTTTACATGTATGTTGAGTTCTTTGGGAGAGAGAGCGGAAATTATTTTATTTATGCCTAAGTGTATATTGACTTATATCTTGTGTGAGAAAAGGACATCTCTCCAAATTGTGAGGGGCACAATGGTAAGACTTTTGTTTAATCTTGATTGCTAAATTACATATAATTCATGTTGGCCCAAAATATGCCTTGATGAGTTGGTTTTCAAATGCTAAGTGATTTCATACTTTGACATTCTAATGTTGATGCTATATGCATGCGAGTGAATTGTTCGAGCTTCATAGATTTGTCTCATGATCCTAAGTAGACTTGTTCATAGGATGAATTTTGTGCTTAATCGTTAGAAGGGAAGTAGTAGATTGTTTGAGGACAAACAATAATTTAAGTGTGGGTTGTTGATAATGGGCGTACTCACACACTTCATAGACATATTTTTACCCGTACTTTACTATGTTTTGAGAATAATTTATGTGTGTTTGCATGTGTTTATGTTATATATTTGTCAAATTAGCTAACACATGTGATTAGATGTTTTCAGGGCTACAAGTAATGGATTTGGATGTGTTTGACATGTTTGGAATGAAATTGAAGAAGAAGGATTGAATTAATCAAGATTTAAGGGAAAAATAGTGCACTACCACGCCTGCACGACTAGCAACGCGAGGCGTCAGCACCTCAGCACAACCAGCCGCGTCAAGCAGCACCAGTGAAGCGCCCTGAGAGGCGTGAGGCACCATCAGATCCTGCGCATTGGCAGGTTTCACGCGGCCTCATTACTGCGCGTTGGAAGGTGCGAGGCACTGCCTTCTCGGCACAGTGGCACACGCAACGCGGCATGGGAGACACATCTTTGGCATGGGCAACACGCAAGGCTCCCAAAATGACAAAAATTGGCTTTCTTACTTCAACTAGGAAAAGGAAATTTAAATTCCAAGTCAAATTCATCAAGGAATAAGGAAAACATAAATCTGGTACTATAAATACCCCTTTATTTTCATGTAAAAAGCAAGTCTTCAAGATTTGAAGTTTTACAATAAGTTTTTAGAGTAAATTTTAAGACGTGTTAGAAGACATATTTGAGATACGATTGTAATGTTGTTCTTTCGAATTTTGCATTAATCAAGTGAGTTCTTCCTATCATCGTTGTAAGTATTGATTTTTGCTTTTATGTATGAATTCTATTAATTTACTTATAAAAATGATAGGCTAAAACCACCACAACTAGGGTTGTGGAAACCATGACAAATCAACATACATAGGTAAAATACTTAGTGATTCTTGAACGGAGTTTATGCATGTATTGTTTCTTCATTCATTTTAATTGATTTTTAACAGTTGCTACTATTAGAAATTGCCTTATTCTTACTTACCGAACGAAGGATGTAGTGAATGGGAAAAGGGATTAACAATGGAGATTTGAGGCTATCAACCCTCATCTAATAGCTTGAACTTGTCCGGAAATTGCTAATCCGATATCAAGGGTAAGGGTTAGTAAAGCATGCACCCATAGACGGACCAAGTTGCGTGGATAATTATCTAAATAGGGGACCAACCATTTAGGTGAAATTAACTTACCGATGTTACATGCTAAGCACCAGAATAGATCACTAGTATAAAACGCCTTGTAGTTATGAAGTCATGGGAAACACTTACCCTAGTTAGTTGCATAAATTTGGAATCAACCTTCACAATTTCTCAACATTGTTATTTATTACTTTTACATATTCCCCCCTCTTAGGAAATAGTTAACTAAAAAGCTTAAGCACTAGCATTCTTCTATATCCTTCCGTATTCTCTGTGGGATTGACCTCAACCTCTGGTTGGGTTCTTTGTTGACAACATCCGCTTCATACTTCGTAAGGAGGTGTGGTTTGAGCGTTATCACCCCCCAATTAGTTTTAGTTTAGAATTAGTTACTTAATTTTTCCTTTTTATTTCTCCCCCAATTTTACTTTTCAAATGTTGAACAATTATGCGCTCTAGTTTGAGTTTGTTTATAACTTTTGATTTATCGACTTAATTCTCTGTTGGATACGACCCCAACATCAGTCGGAAATATTTGTTTTGAGTAGTGACCATTTACGTTCTTTCATAAAAGACGAGTGTATTTTGGACGTTATCAATCCCATCGGAACCTATATGGTGTACTGGCCGATGATGGTGCTGGAGCAATAGACCTATGTTGAGCCCGCTAATGCTGCTCACTCCCTGATCTGGCCTGAGATGCCCCATAACTTTCGGTCCTTTCCCTCTTGGCCTCTCTCTGCCTCCGATACACCAACTCCATATACTGAGCATGAAACACAATATGGGGAAAATCTATATCCCGATGCAACATGGCGATCCTACAATCCTTAGCCATGTAATTCGCCACCCTGTGTACAAATCGACTCGCTCGAGCCCTCTGGTCTGCCACCAACTCTGGTGCATACTTAGATAGTCGGGTGAACTTCAATGCGTACTACTGAACTAATGTCACCCTGTTTCAAGTTAACATACTCAGCCGCCTTAAGCTCCCTCATCTCTCGAGGGAAAAACTGATCGAACAACGCCGTATGGAACTCTTCCCACCCTATAGGGCCCGCACCCACTTCCCTAGTATCTCTCCACTGCTTGAACCATATGTGAGCCACCCCCCTTAGCTGATAGGAGGCCAAATCAACACAATCTTCATTAGTCACCCCCATAACCTGGGTGATCTTTAGAATCTCCTCAATGAAATCGTGCGGATCCTCATCAACCTTGGACCCAAGAAACTTTGAAGTGTTCATTCTCAAGAAGTCTTTAATCCGGGCCACTTCCGCATTGCCATTCTGTGGGATATGCGCAATAGCCTACTGTTTGACCTGAGCAGTCAAGGCCTGTGCCAACATCTAGATAGCCGCTTGAAACTCAACATGGGCAACTAGCTCTGGTTCCTGGGGCTCCTGAACGGGTGGGACCTGCTGATGGCCATAATCATTGCCATCTCCGTGGACTTCACCGTTCCCATTTCTTCTTTTGTTCATTCTCCTGGGAGCCATGATTCTGCAATTGTGAATAGGACTAATTAGAGGGATAGAAGAACTTTTCATCACACGACATAGATTACGAAAGAAGGGAACATTTTCTAAACGTCTGGTAGCCGCTTCTTCATAAGTGTAGCGTGCTTCACACCCATGAAAAAGACTCTATTTAACGCGGCTTCCAAACACCCTAGGACACTTCAAAACCTATTTCTCTAATACCAAGATATCACGATCTGAACGTAGGACCGAATCGTAACATGGGACAAGGAACCCCCAAAGCCCCAAGTCGACCCATGGCGTAAGCATACACCTAACTTCATTCACATTAAGCGGAAGGCTAGACATAAGACGTAGAAAAAATGTAAATGTAACATAGCATATCCTAACATTTGGAAATACTAAACATATACATAAGTTGAGTACTACATATGGACTAAAAGTCTCTATCATGTAAGATGGGTTGATTGGATAACATCCCCAACTAACTCGATCAAACTGAAACAAAAGAACAACATAATGTCTAGTCATATAGCCCTCAAAATATGAGGACTCACCAACAAGCTGATAGCCAACTCTGGAAGGAACTAAGAATGGAGATGAGCCTGAGAGCCGAGTCTTATATCATGAAATGATACAACATAGAAAGTATGTGGTTAGTATGTGGAATGTACCGAGTATGAAAGGTAAGTAAAACGGACATTTAAAATATGTAAAAGCTCATAAAACATCATAAGAGTAAGACATCGTGCGCATATCATAAATATCGTAACATAACATATAATAAGACTCAAGGTTTTCAAAGCTTTTGTAATACAACTGTAACCATAATCATGAGAGAAAAGCCATATTAAACATTATTTGAGCTAACATACATAATTATAAACATGCATAAATCATGAGGAACAGTGGGAGATTATCTTAACCGACATACCCTATGTGAGCATACATGAAGCCCGACTAGTAACCCTAGTTGGGAGGGTGTTCGTACCTTGCCAAGGGTAGGACCATGAAAGTGTGATATCACCATGAAAAGGGCCAATTGGGCTAGGAACAGTCACAAAAGAGGTCCCAACAGACCTATGGTGGCACGTAGTTTATGAGATCCGAGGCGGAACCTAGGCCCCAAACCTACTCGGTGATTGATACTACTACCAAAACATATATAGTGCTCATAGTATAATATGTATGAGTTCATAGGATATTTAAATCATGATAATCATAAACATGCTTGTAAATACATGAACTATCCATGAAACAAGGCCCATGAGTCGGCCTAAAACATAATTCACGAATCATAGGTTTCATGCATACTTGTAGATCATACATATAACTTTAAATCATCAAATAATGATGGGTAATTGAACAAATCCACATTTCAAATCATAAATCATGTTGGGCTTGTTAACATCTACAATTTAAGTGAAAATCATAAATCAATTCATTATAGATCTTGCATAATTAGGCTTAATTTAGTAGAAATAAAAATCAACAGTTTGATAATCAAAATAGTTGTAAAATCTGATCAAAATCCATAAAATATAATTTAAATCACAATTTTAAACAACCCATTTGTAAATCATTAGATTTTCATGAACATCGAATTAAAGCCCCAATAGATTTTTAGTAGATCTCCATAAATTACTAGAGAATGGGCATGGATGTGAACGAAAACACCCATTCGTAACCCTACATATCTAATAGAGGCTGAATCTTATTTCCTTTGAATGGCCAAAATAAGTTTGAAAGAAATTGAAGATTCCTAGCTTGATCACCCTCTAAAATCTCTTCTACTTTGCATGCATTGGTGGAAAATGAGTAATCTAAACTTACCCCCCTTAAATTACCATTATTCATACCCCAAAACGTCATAGTTTAGGCTTTAGGAACTTAGGAATTATGAAAAGGCCCTTACTAATTTCACAGTAGATAACTACCATGTGATCCTAATAGACGACCTGATGACCCGTTGCTGAAGGCATGACTCGTCACTCTGCTCGTCAAGTACACTATATCATTTATCCTCCTGCGATCATAATGGGTCACTTCTTGACTCGTAAAGGGTGACCACAACTCGTGGTCACCAGTCGTTGAGTACACTACCCATTTTTCCTTTCCCCACTTTTCTTCCCTCCCTATGGCTGACCCAACGACTCGTGGGTCCTGACCACGAGTCGTGATCTCGCCCGTGGGGTCTCAACCCTTCCAGGACTCCTCTAAAAAACTTAGGCCTTCCCCACAAGTCACCTGACGACTAGTGGGCTATCCTCATGAGTCGTGAGATGACTTGTCCTGATACTTAAAATAACTATTTCCATTTTTTCCCCATTTCAACCGGGTCCGATCTTTGAGCTTTCAGGGTATAACAATTTTAAGGAGGTAACCGGAGATTTATTTCATTTCACACATCCCCTCAAAATTTAGAACATGAAATCTCTCTCAGAAAGACTCAGAGCAAAAGCTAGGGCAATCGAATTCTCCTCAGATTTTCAAGAGATTCTCTCAGGGATTTCCATCACCAGGTATGTGGGAATTCAACAAGGGAATAGTTCTTCCCTTGTGTCCCTAAAACCCTTGTCTAATTTCTTCTCTATCAGTTATAGCCTTGTAATTTTGACATGTGAAAAGTTTTAGATAGATTTCTTTGTGGATTCAGAAGAGAACATTTATCATGATTTTAGATTTCTTATTTATTCCCTATTTCTAGAAATTGTGAAAGATTGTAACTAGTAGCATCATTCAGCCCCAGTCACATCTTAGTAGAAATTAGAAACTTGTGGGTTGAACTAGTTTCCCCTGTAGCGTGGTTGTATCAGTTTGGGAAGCATATGTATTTAATTTATGTTAAAATCTCAGTCAGAATCATGTCAGTCTAGTCTCAGTTAGAGTTTTAGCAACCTCAGCATTGTTCATAAAAATGTCAGCTGATTAGTTTGACTATAGTTAATCCTTCAGGTGTCCATGATACCTCCCAGTTATTAGTGTTAGACTCAGTATCAGATTTTAGTGGTTCTTTAGACGATTACGATGCTTGCACATAAGCAACTCTAACCAGTCTACGCCCTCAACTTAAGACTTTTGCATGTCCTCAGGTGAAGAATAGAAAAACTTAAACATGACACTCAACTAGAGAATAGACTTAAGATACTGCAGCCAATACTCAAACAAACTTGCACTTTCTATAAAAACTCTATTGACCCTTTCTCATGGAAAAACATCAGCTAATGTATTACAAGCAACCTCTAAACATCATAAACAGGGATCAAACCATGTCATTCATTTGTCAACAGGCAATCAAGTCATCACCAATGTTTTCCACACAGACTATTGGTAAAAGCAAACATAATCCATGTACCCTCACACAAATGAAGTCCCAACTCAAATATGAGATGTCAAATATAATATGGGACTAAAAAAGCAAGGCACTCACACACAAAGAAGTTACAAGTATTATGTGTCAGATACCATAGGCTTGCCCTTATTTTCTCTGCTTTGATTTATCAGATGGTCGGGTTAGGATCACTGTAGGACTTGATACAGCTTGTAATGTAGGCTCAGGGCTGGACATGGTAAAGATGAAAGATTTTATAAGTGACTATTCCTTCCTTGGCACTACATACATTGGCCATTCACGTATTTCACCCTTTTAATCTTTCATTCCCTTTTCTTCCCTTTCTCCCCTTTTTATACATATTTGCATGGGTACGGTGAGTTTTTGACTTTTTTCAGCATTCTCAAATTTCCTTTGGCTTTCGTTTTCAAGATTTTCAGCATTTTTCATCTCTTCTTTTCATCACCTCACCACACTTCATTCTTCACCATTTCTTTTTTCTTTTCTTTTCTTATCCTTTCTTCTGTTCCCACCATTTACACACCCCTACTCTAGCCACCCTCAACTTAAGCATTTTGCTTATATTTAGGTTCACAATCTCCAAGGAAGGACCAGGGCTAAAACAGGTTCATTTCAGAAAAAATTGGGCATGGTTAATCAGTAAATCAAAGAAATCATGGTCTATTAAGGCTCAAACTTGGGATCAAGGGATTCATGCAACTTTTGGTAGGGTAATATAGGCTAAAAGTGAGCTAAACAAAAAATGGTCTATGATATTATCCTAATAAACCATCCTTAGCATATGTAAAGACCAACCAGGTAAGTTCTAGATCTGCAACACAATACTGAACTGACTGTTATACCTCACTCGCACATGGTACATGAACTATTTTTACCTCACCTGTATGGTTCATACATGGCTTAAAAAACTACTCATGTTGACAAACTAAATGACATCAAAAGATCCAACAGCAATCATGCTTTCAGTCACAAATGCATAGCTAATGCATCAAAAAAAATTTAAACAAGGTCATTTTTTTCAAAAACCAAAACTAGTGCATTTTTATTGGCTGAGTACTCCTAAGCTACTTTCTAATTAAACAAACATCACAAACTAGAAAAAAATCCTACATATTCTGATTCTACTAGATAGCATGCTTGAGGGAAAAGAAACACGACAAGAAAAACCCTTCGACGAACCAAAAATACCTAAAATCACAAGTACACCCCCTCCCCTTTTTGAAAAGTAAGCTTTGTCCCTAAAGAATCATCTAGAAGAACATAGGGAAGAGAACATACTTGTGGCGTACTTGGCGCACTAGGCTCTCCTGTCATCCTACGGAGGTGGTACCTCCACTGTAGTAGTGGCGCTAGCGGTGGCCGGCGCGCTAAATTGTGTGTCAATAGGGGGAGGGGTTGTGAGTTGTGCTTTTGAGTGCTTAAGCGTGGGAAAGGGTGTTTAAGGGGTTTAAATAGGTAAGGGAAAATGATAAAAAAATTTGGGCTGACTCGGGTAAGATTGACAATTTTAACCCGTCACCACTCATACCACGAGTCGTAGGAAATACCTACGGCTTGTCCCTTGGGCTAGTATGAAGTAAACTTACCAGGCGACCTACGAATGCATCCTACGACTCGTACCATCAAGGTACGATCCGTAGGGTGAATCATAGGTCAGAGCTTGGGATTATTTTTTTATGAACCTCACCATGACTGCTGCTACGGCTCGTAGGATCTCATCACGGGTCGTACTGAGAGTCATAGTAGTTGATGTTCCAACCTCCTGTTTTTAGTTTTCCCTGCACAGTGAGCACACATTAGTTCAATAACTTGGGTTTCCTGCTAAGAAGTTCTTGATTTAACATTGCAGCACGATGTAGGTAGCCTGGTTACTCAGACTTCACTAGTATACCACTTGGGTTGCCTCCCAAGAAGCACCTGATTTAACGTCGCGACACGATGCAAATCTCTTGACTACTCAGAATTCTTCAAGTGATTCATATTCATCCTCTAGTGCTGAGATCACACTAAATTCTTTGGGTTGCTTCATTGTCTTGTAGATGTTGAATGTGACCTTTTCTTTATTCTGTCTAAATCTCAACAAGCCAGCTTTCACATCTACTAGAGCCCTCTCGGTCGCAAGGAATGGTTTCCCCAAAATGATGGGGACCTCATAATCAAACTTGCAATCCAATTCACGAAGTCTACTGGGAATATAAATTTATCTACCTTGAAAAGCACATCGATCAGGATGCCCACCAGCTTCTTAACTATTCTGTCGGCCATCAATAGCCGCATGTTGGTCGGTGTGGGGGCTCCCAATCCTAATTTCTTGAACACAGCCAAGGGCATCAGATTTATGCTAGCTCCCAGATCATAGAGTGCCCTTGCGAAATCGACATTGCTAATAATACATGATATCGTGAAAGCACCTAGGTCTTCCTTTTTCTGTGTAGGACCCTGTAGCTATGGTACTACAGTGATGCATATTGTCAACAGGCTCATAACTCACAGATTTCTTCTTCGTCACCAGGTCCTTCATAAACTTTGCATATCCTGGCATCTGCTCTAATGCTTCGACCAATAGTATGTTCACAGAAAATTGCTTAATTGAAAGGAATTTCTAGAACTTTCCATTCTCCACCTTCTTCATCATCCTTTGGGGAAATGGTGGTGGTGGTCGTGGGATAGCTTTTTGCACTTGCGTTGCCCCTTGATCCTTGTCAGGATCCTTCTCCCCTCTCGGGGCCTTTTGCAACTCACCAGTCTCTCTCTCAGCACTTGTATCATCATCCTCCATTATGCTCTATTTCTTCCGCTCAACTTCAACTAGAAACGGGGGGTCAACTGTGATTTTACCACTCGTAGTCATCACCGCCATACAATGTTCATCGTTCTTTAGATTTTGGACAGTTTTGCTAGGTAGTGTACCCTTTTGTATAGGGTTCATTGATGCTGACAGTTTCCCAAGTTGATGTTCAATCTGCTTGATGGTGGTAGCATGAGATTCCACTTTTTGACCCATACTTGACAAGTCACCTCGGATCTCCTTCAGCTAATCATCAGTGGACCTCACCTTCTTCAACATCTTCGCCATCATGCTTTCCAACTTTGATTGCCCATCCTCCCCTTCTCGTGCATTGGGAGGCACATAGAATCCAGCCCGGTCATTACGGTGTCCACCATTTCCCCTCCAATCTCCTTTGCGCTCACGTCCTCGACTCCTATCTCTGAACCCGTTTCTGTTGTAGTTGTCTCTATACTAGTTACAACCTTGATTTCTAGAACCTTGGCGCCAATTGTCTTGTCCTGACGCTTGGGCGTTGGCTCAAAAACCCGCCACCTGGCTATCCAAGAAGTTGGCCTCCTCCTCAGAATCAGAGTGATCGGCTCCTTGCTCCCTTCCTTGAGTACCCACTACATTGAACCATTTGGCTTTGGCTCCCATAATATGCTTTGACAACAAGTCCAATGATGTGCTCATATGAGCCAACTCCTGGTCGTGCTCTTCTTCTTTTCTTCATTGGTCTGCAGTCAAACAAACAGCATATGTGTCTGCCACTACATCAGCCTCCCTTGTACGTCAGGTCCTGTTTGTCTTAGTCACCCTGTTAAGGATGGTGGCAGCTTGCTCCCAGGTGTGACTCATCAATGCTCCTCCAGCCACTGTGTCTGCTACAGCCTTGGTGCTATTGTTCAGAAACCTGTAAAAAAATTCCAGCAAACTATCATCTGGGATTTTGTGGTTAGGGAACTTTGTCAACTTCTTTTTGAATCTCAATAAAGTTTCATGAAGTTCCTCAATCTTAATCTATCAAAAATTATAGATCTCATCCTTTAGCCTGCAACATCCTGGATGGGGGAAAGAATCTCTCCAAAAAGGCCTGTTTGAGCTCCCTCTAGTTGGTTATGGAGTCGTTGGGAAACTCCGATAACCACAAAGTAGCTTCCCCTGATAGAGAAAAAGAGAAACGTCTGAGCCGTATTGCATCCTGGCTTACTCCAGGCAACTTGTACACCTTGCATATTCCTACGAAGTTCATTAAGTGCAGGTTGGCGTCATCCGCTGCGTGGACACTGAACACCCCTTTCATGTTTAACAATTGAATCATGGTGCTCGTAATGTCGAATTTGGCCCCAGCGGGCAGTGGTGGTGGCACAATTTCTCCAGTCAATCCGACTTCATCAATGTCTGGGTCATCATCATTATCAAAGAACTGAGGGGCGAATCTATGAGCTCTGTTACCCCTCCCCTGTTGACCAGCATTCACCACCTCATCTCTTTCATCTTCCGCATGTTGTAGTGCAGCTTGCCGAGCTAGCTCAGCTTACTTAGCTTCTTAAGCTATGCGATCTTCTCTTTGCTCGTGGTTCTCCATTCTATGCAGTGATCTTTCGATTTCTAGATTTAGTTGAACAAGTAGATCTCCTCTACTCCAAGTGCTTTGTATTCACCAAAGAACATCCTGTGGGTATCAAAAACACAAAAATAAACGTAATTAAGGAAATAACTATCAAAAAGTTAATTACAAGCTAATAACCTAGTTTCAGCCGTATTCCCCGGCAACGGTGCCACTTTTTGATAACGCTCAAACCACACCTCTTACTGAAGTGAAAAGCAGACGTTTTCAATAAAGAACCCAACTAGATGTTGAGGTCAAACTCACAGGGAATAGAGAGCAATAGATTATAGTTGGTAATTGAACTTTTGAGGTAGTTACTTCAAAATAGGGGGATTCTAAAGTAAATCAATAATAAAAACAAGTATAAAAAATCTGATGTTGAGTCAATATTAAAGGATAACTAGGGTTTGTGTTTCCCATGGGTTCATAATTGCTTCGGGTATACACTCATGATTATCACAAGACTTACTTATAGAACTGATAACTTAGGTTCATTCAAACGACCGACCAGTCCCTATTGAATGACTATACTCAATCACTCGACCAAGTCTCATGAGCGGTATCAAACTATCCGTTATCACTAAGTTCCAGATTTAACTATCTTGTGACCACATCTCAAGTTAATACATTGATTATCAAAATCAAGACTCCATTGTAATTCACTTTTCCTAATCTCTACCTCTTCGACCAAAGCAAGTAAAGAATTTGGGCAAGTCCTAACATTGTGCACAGTTAAGAAATACTTAATCATGAAGAGAATACAATATAAGTATTTGTATTGGTTTTAAAATCACTATGTGTAACCCTAGCTTGTTAATCCATCATGGTTCCCACAACCCTAGCTATGGAGGTTTTAGCCTCTCGTTGTTGTAAGGTTGTGAATTGCATTCATGATTAAGAACATAAATCAATACTTACAATTCTGAATGAGAAAAACACTTCTTTTAATTATTCAGCAGAATCTTCAAGAACAAGTAACAAGAACAAGATAAAATCAAGAAAAGGTTGAGCACAAGTTGAATCAACTCAATTCTCCTACAAATCTCTTCTCTCCTTGTCTTTTTGTGTCTTTTCTACTTGTCTACAATTGTATCTAGAAAAATAAAACCTAAATCATATTTATATAGACACAAGAATCCTTTTCCTAGGCTAAATGGATGAATTTCCATATCTGGTGTCGCAGTCGTCATGAGCCATGTTACGATCCGTAGCATCATCCTTCGACCCGTAGCTTCCTGTCGTACCTTGCATTGTTGGCTAAATTTTTGATAAGTGTTAGATGCAGGTACGATTTGTACCTCCATCATACAATACATACTGAGCTCTCGTGGTTTGATTCTAAAACTTTAGATTTTTTCTGAAGTTCATCACAACCGTCATGGTATGACTCGTACTTTCTTCCCATGGTTCATACTGTCTTTCTGTAGCAGGAGTCAGCCTCTTATGCAAATCTTCTGGATTTTGTCACGACCTCAACACCATGACTCATATCAGCTTTGTACAACTCGTACTGAGACTCGTACATCACATCTTTGCAGTTCTAACCTTCTGCAACTTTTCACGACCATCAGTACGACTCATAGGTCCTTCCTATGGTTGGTACTGTGGTCTTCAATCTGAGCATATTTTGCATCTTTCATGCTTTCTTTTGCATTTTTTGATCCAACACTAATTTATCCTGCAACCAAAGGAAAAGTGTCTTATATCCACATAAACACACCTAAGTCCATGCTATTTTCTTAGTTTTGAGCATCGAAAGTGATGTAAATCCACAACACATCACCAGTCTTAGAACGCCAATACAGAATCCGGTCCGATAAGACTCTTAGGATACTTTAACATAGGTATTCCTGACTTAGTCTTGGGCCCCAATTACGAGCTATCAACTTAGTAGTCAGTCTAGCACTATCTAGTGGGAGTAGGACTTAGCACCGAGCGGATTAGGGTTCTAACGCACCCAGGTTCCCAAAACTACATTGCCACCGTAGGTTATATTTTATTGGCCTCATGGCCCCAAACCTGTGATCACTCAGTTCATGCCTTTATACCCTGGCAAGGTACATTGGGTCCTATCTATGGGGTGTATACATCGGACTCCACGTCTAGCTCATGTGGTTATATGTCGATTATAGACTCTCCCACTAGTCAGCTTAGTTTAGTCTTAGATTATTCAGTTCACGTCAGTTTAGTACAGGATTTCATATTAGTATCTCAAATTTAGGGCATGTCTTTGACTATCAGACAGGGTCATTTTAACCATCTCAGTATATCACAGTTATTCAGTTTCAGTATTTTCAGTTGATCATTGCATGTCTTTCCATTTTAGTATTTTATTCCTTGTGTATGGTTTCTCTCACTTACTAAGTACATTCAAAGTACTAATGCATAACTTTGATGTTATATTGTTTTATGATGCAACTGCAGGATCTCAATATCAGCCCCGTTAGCAGATCGCCTTCAAGAGTTCTCAGCGGCATCGTTGGTGAGTCCTCATTTTTCAAGGACGAGGATTATTTACTTTCAGTTTTATTTTCTTTCAGTTAGATTTGGAGTTAGTTGGGGGCTTGTCCCAGCAATTCATCAAATAGATGGCTTTCAGATACAAACATAGATTTTAGATTTTAAGTTCTTCTTTTAGTTGGATTAAACTTATGATTTGGTTTTTTTCACAAAATGTTTTATTTTATTATTTCAAAGCTTCCGCTATGTATTTACTCAGAATGCCAATATTATGACAGACCATGGGTTGACTTGTAGTTACTTGTGACTCCAAGTACCGTGTCCCATCCAAGGTATTGACTCGGGGTGTGACAAACTTGGTATCAGAGCATTAGCTTTAGGTTATCCTAGGATGCCCGAAAGCCACGTCGAGTAGAGTCCTTTTCATGAGTGTGAAGAGCGCCACAACTATGATTGGGGGGGGGCTACGAGATGTTATTAGGAAAACTCCCTTTTGTTCATACTCTTTATCGTGCGTTGAAATTCAACTCCAAAAAACATTCTCCTAACTTGTGCTCTGTTTTGTTTTAGTGAAATCATTCCTCCATGATGTGGTAACGAAAGAAGGGCCGGTAACACTCACCGACCTGCCCACCAGCTCCAACAGCCCCTTAGGACGACTCAGTGTCCACCGCAGAGTTCAGGGTGGCTATCCAGCTGCTCGCACAGATAGTTACTAATCAGGTGAACCAACAGGTGGTTTCGGTCAACAATAATGGGTCCATAGTAGCTGTTTGAGTTTGGGACTTCACCTAGATGAACCCTCCAGTTTTCCACGGATCTAAGGTGGAAGAGGACCCATAGGAGTTCGTGGATAAGATTAGAAAAATCACTTGAATTATGGGTGTCAGTTCATTGGGGAGTGCCTACTTGGATGCCTACCAACTAAAAGGGTAGCCCAGATCTGGTACAAGCAGTGGAAGGAGGGGAGACTAGCTGGAGTAGGACCGGTGGTATGGGAGGAGTTCACTACACCTTCCTAGATAGATTCTTTCCCCGAGAGCTCAGGTAGGATGATGTGGCTGAATTCATCTGAAACAAGGAAATCGGACGGTGGAAGAGTATGCACTGGAGTCCACACGGTTGTCTAAATATGCTCCAGAGATGGTAGCCGAGCCAAGGGATCACATGAAATTTGTTAATGGAGTGTCGAACTTAGTCCTCAAGGAGAGCAGGACCACAACGCTTATTAAGGACATCAATCTCTCTGGCCTCATAGTCCATACTCAACAAATTGAGGCAGAAAAATTAAAATATTTTGAGTCGAAGAACAAACGGTCAAGAACCTGCCAGTCAGATTATGGCCACCAGAGATCTGGCGGTAGTAGCCGCCCACAGTAGTAGAAGCAGCAGAAGAGGGCTCCAGCATCACTTGAATTATGGGTGTTAGTTCATGGGGGAGTGCCCCTACTTGGCTGCCTACCAACTGAAAGGGGTAGCCCAGATCTGGTACAAGTAGTGGAAGTAGGGGAGACTAGCGGGAGTAGGACCGGTGGTATGGGAGTTCACTACAGCCTTCCTAGACAGATTCTTTCCCCAAGAGCTCAGGGAGGCTGAAGTGGCTGAATTCATGAAATTGAAACAAGGAAATCTGACGGTGGAAGAGTATGCACTGGAGTCCACGCGGTTGTCTAAATATGCTCCACAGATGGTAGCCGAGCCAAGGGATCGTATGCTAAAATTTGTTAATGGAGTGTAGAACTTAGTCCCCAAGGAGAGCAGGACCGCAATGCTTATTAAGGACATCGATCTCTCCAGCCTTATAGTCCATGCTCAACAAATTGAGGTAGAGAAATTAAAAGATTTGGAGTGGGAGAACAAACGGGCAAGAACCGGCCAGTAAGATTATGGACACTAGAGATCTGGCGGTAGTAGCCATCCACAGTAGTAGAAGCAGCAGAAGAGGGCTCCAGCACCTACTTCAGCTAGTGCCCCTACATTCTGGTCCCGCAAGGATCGAAGGGGCAGAGCATCTGGCTCACAATCCCAGAGTCATAGCGCTAGCAACTGCTATAGCTACCTAACTTGCCCTAAGTATGGAAAAAACCATCCAGGAGAATGTCTTCAGGGTCGAGAGGGTTGTTTTGGTTGTGGACAGCTTGGTCAGCTGCTCAAAGAATGCCCGTCAGTAGGACGGGGGAGATCACAATCTACTGCTTCAGTAGCTCTAGCAGGCCGACCAGCTCAGCAGGCCAACACTTCAGGTACAGATGGCAGCTAATGCCAAAACCATTTTTATGCGTTGTCCTCTCGTCAGGATCAGGAGAGCTCACCTGACGTGGTCACGCGTATTTTATGCCTTTTTCATCTAGACGTGTATGCCCCACTAGATCCAGGAGCCACCCTTTCGTTTGTGACTCCCTATGTAGCAATCCAGTTTGATATCAATCCAGAAGTTCTCTCCGAATCATTCTCAGTCTCCACTCCAGTTGGCGAGGAAGATAGAGCCAGTCGAGTGTATAGAAACTGCCTAGTCTCAATCTTCAATAAATTCATTCCAGCTGATCTTGTAGAGTTAGATATGGTTGACTTTGACCTCATTCTTGGCATGGATTGGTTATATTTTGGTTATGCCTCAGTCTACTGCAGAACTAGGGCCGTTAGGTTTCAGTTCCCTAATTAGCCAACTTTAGAGTGGATGGGCAGTAGTTCAGCGCCTAAGGGTCGACTTATTTCCTACCTTAAGGCTAGAAAGCATATTTTCAAAGGGTGTATTTATCATCTAGTTCGGGTCAAAGATTCCAGCTCTAAGACACCGACTATATAGTCCATCCCTATTGTCAGTGAGTTCCCTGATGTATTTCTTGAAGATATTTTCGGAATCCCTCTTGAGGGGAAATAGATCTTGGTATAAACCTTCTCCCAGATACTCAGCCCATCTCCATCCCCTTACAAACTTACTCTAGTTGAGCTTAAAGAGTTGGAGCAGCTAAGAGACCTTCTTGATAAAGGTTTAATCAGACCCAGCATCTCTCTCTGGGGTGCTCCAGTACTATTCGTGTGAAAGAAAGATGGTACCCTCAGAATGTGCATCGATTACCGTCAGTTGAACAAGGTTACAGTCAATAACAGGTATCCCCTACCTAGGATTGATGACTTGTTCAATCAGCTTCAGGGAGCCAGTTGTTTCTCCAAGATAGATCTAAGGTCGGGGTATCATCAACTAAGAGTCAGAGAATGTGACATACTGAAAATAGCTTTCAAAACTCAGTATGAGTTCGTGGTTATGTACTTTGGACTTATAAATGCCCCTGTGGCTTTCATGAACCTGATGAACATAATCCTCAAGCAGTATCTAGATATGTTCGTCATTGTATTTATTGACGACATTTTGATATACTTCTGAAATAAGGAAGAACATGCTAATCACATGAGAATAGTCCTTTAGACACTCAGAGATCGCCAGTTGTTTGCCAAGTTTAGCAAATGTGAATTTTAGTTGAAGTCCATGACTTTCCATGGTCACATGGTCTCGGGCGAGGGTATTTAGGTGGATCCTCAAAAGATAGCAGCGGTGAAAGACTGGCCCAGAATTACCTCCACAACCAAAATTAGAAGTTTCTTGGGTGTAGCCAGTTATTACCGATGTTTTGTGGAAGGCTTTTCCTCTATTGCATCCCCTCTGACTAAGTTGAATCAGAAAAAAGGTGAAATTTCAATGGTTAGATACATGTGAGAAGAGTTTCCAGAAGTTGAAAACTCGACTCACTACCGCTCTAGTTTTAACTTTACCAGAAGGAACGGATGGGTTTGTAGTGTATTACGATGCTTTCAGAGTTGGACTCAGTTGCGTTCTGATGCAGGGGGGTAAGGTGATAGCCTACACCTCCAGACAGCTAAAGATTCAAAAAAAGAACTATCCGACTCATGACCTGGAGTTGGAAGCTATGGTGTTTGCGTTGAAACTATGGAGGCACTACCTATAAGGGGCTTGATATTGGGCAAAATGGCATGCCCAGGGATACTTTACAACTTAGTTTTGTCTTGTTTAGCTACTTGTTTATATACATTATCATGTAATTTTATGTAAATGTGAATATATATACTAACCAACATGATTAATTCTTGTTTTTGTAGGTTTAAAATGAATTTGAGGAACTAATCCATGAGTTGGTGAAGTGGAGGCATGGAATCGGAAGTAAAACGCGAATGTCGGCAAGGAGGATGCGCGAAACAGCCCACCTGCATGTTGGCAACGTGCCACGGCAGGCAGGCTGCGCGACAAAGGGCATTTCACGGCCCCTAATTCGCTGCACAAGCAGCGTGCCACACTGCCAACGCGGCAAGGGGCTGCCTGGCATGTATTTTATGCGAATTCCAGAATGCCTACGCGATGCCTCCATGTAACGGAGGAAAATTGGCGTGATAACCTCCGTGACAAGGAGCTATTTCATGCTGGGAATAATTTTGTACAATTCTCATTTACAATAAATAGGTCCCTTAGCTCCTAAAAACATTTTGTCACGATTTATTTCTGAAAAACTGCCAAGGAGTATAGGGAGAACCTCCGTGACAAGGAGCTATTTCATGCTGGGAATAATTTTGTACAATTCTCATTTACAATAAATAGGTCCCTTAGCTCCTAAAAACATTTTGTCACGATTTATTTCTGAAAAACTGCCAAGGAGTGTAGGGAGAAGTGGGAGAACTCACCTAGGGTTCATCAATTTCATCTTCTCTTCTACCAATTCTTGTAAGTATGTTACTTTAATTATGTTTTCTTGTAATTATACGAACTTGAGTGGCTAGAACCCTTCCTCTAGGGTTGAAACCACATGGTATGATTGTGAATACATGAATTTGTCTTGGTTTTAAGTTATTAATGGTTGTTTTGTCTTACGTTCTTAATTATGGTTGTTTTTATGATTGATCACCATGAAAACACACACGTTACACCTAGGTAAAAGCTTGAGAAAGTAAACCTAGGCAAGAACAAAGAATGTAGGGGGCAAGTTTGTATCTTACAATATAATTCGCGGTTAGGATAAGAAATTATACCTAATTTGCCTTGCTTGGTTACTAAAACGGGATGAGCTACTCACCAACCTAGAATTATCACATCACCACTCATAGAAGTAGTTGTGAAGCTACGTTCGGTTAAATGATTAGAGGTATGAAAGTCCCCAATCAAGAGCATAAACCCCGTAAACCACATCCACGTAATTGAATTGCCCACGAACTAGAATGTCACATCCACGCTCAATGATGTAGTTGTGAGGCTAGTTTGTCGTGTTTAAAGGCTCGAAAGACCAGGAACATGCAATTGCAATTATGTGAGACAACAATTGATAATTCTATACTTAAACCATTACAAAGAATAGTATCGCATGATTATCCGGCTTTAGCTCTAGTTGCTCCTTGAATGATTTCAGAGTATTTCGATGACCACCCCTAGACTTAATTAAACTTTATCGAAAAAGTCTAAATCAACACTTGTGAAAGTTAATATCAAACTTGAATTTGATAATTAGCTGAATTGGTCCAGTCCCTGTGGGTTCGACATCTGACTCTTAAAAAGGGCCACTATATTACCTGTACGACCGCGTGCACTTGCGTGTGCGCTAGAGCACAAAAAGTTTTTGGTGCCGTTGCCGGGGACTCGGCGAAGTTTAGTTAATTTATCTATTTTTGTGTGATTTTTAATTTCCTTAAGTTTTGAGAAACTTGGTCTTAGTCTGACTTATTGCAGGTGACAGGTTGTCTTGCCGAGCTGGCTAGGAATAGAGCTTGTGGAACCGTTGCTTGAACCGGAACATCAAATTCATTTGCAAAGGAGAGTAGCTCTTGAGAAAAAGCTGAAAAGACTTCAAGAAAAGGTACAACAACCAACTGCAGGATTGTGGTCACCGAAAGCAATGGCGGCCAGACCAGTTCGCGAAGTGGCAATCCCACAAGCGACGAATGTGAGCTCTAGTATCCATAAACCGAAACCTGGAGGGAACTTTGAATTGAAATAGAACATGGTGCAGCTATTAGATTCTAGTGGTCAATTCACTGGTATGGCACATGAGGACCCGCAGCAGCACTTACAGAACTTTCTTGAGATTAGTGACACTTTCGTCCCCACCGGAGTGTCCAAAGACTATGTCCGACTTACCCTCTTCCCATTTTCATTGTTGGGAGAGGCCAAAAGGTGGTTGAAAGCTAAACCACCAAACTCCATAACTTCTTGGAATGATTTGGCGAAGAAGTTCTTAATCAGATTCTTTCCTTCAGGCAAGACTACAAAATTGAGAAGTGAAATACTGGGTTTCAAGCAGAGGCTTGATGAGAATTTATATTTGGCTTGGGAGAGATTCAAGTCACTATTGAGAGACTGTCCCCATCACCAGCAATCCAATGAAGTGCTGGCCCATACCTTTGTAGAAAGTCTAGACCCACACACAAAATTTTTGCTAGACTCTGCATCGGGTGGGCAAGCCTTAGAGAAGACTTATGATGAGTTGTACATGCTGTTGAATAGAATTGCAAAGGGAAATCCAGAGTGGCATAGCGAGTCATCGAAAGGGGCAGGAAAGAGGTAGGGTTGATAGAGGTAGATGGTATGAATGCCTTGGCGGCACACTAGCATCATTACAGCATCAGATTATGACTCAATTCAATAAACTGAGTATGAACCAACAACAGGGCCAGGTTAATGCAGTTCAGCAAGCTCCGAGTTGATGTGAAATTTGTGGAAATAATGGGCACAATGCGGAATCTTGTGGAGCCAATCCGGAATCAGTCAATTTTGTTGGGAATGTGCAGAGGAACAATAAGAATTTTGGGAACAATTACAACAAGAATTGGCAGAGCCACCCGAATTTTTCTTGGTGTGGAAATCAAAGGCAGAGTTATCAGCAACCTCAATAGCAGCAGTATCAACAGAATAGGCAGAATGATGGCCAGTTTAGCAGCAACATTGAGGAAACATTGTAGAAAATCATGGAGACCCACACTCAATTAGCAGAAAATTAGACGAGGATGGCATCAGACTTGAAAAATCAGCAATTAGCCATCCGCAATCTAGAGAAGCAGATGGGTCAGATAGCAGCTTCTCAAAACATGAGAACGCAGGGAGGACTACTGTCACACCCCGCCTTGGGGAGTATGACTGGAACCTAGTGCCCTCCTAGGACCTGAACTGCTAGACTACTGAGCTTGAGCACATCTGGTGCCTGGCTAGCTCTAACTCAGATTTCTGGAAACAAAGGGCTATATAACGGCTGTAAACACAGCATCTGGCCAACTGGGCCTATAGCCACCTATACCTGTAATAACAGCTAACTAGAAACATATCAATATAAGGGAGCCTATGCGGGCGGACAAGGCCACCATGCTGTCTAGTTATCTGTAACTCAACAATGGAATACTGAATAACTACGTGACCGTCAAGGTCACCACTACTGACTGGATAAGGCCTCACACGACCAACATAAACTGAAAAGCTAAAAAACTATAACAAACTGCACGGCCTCACACGACCGGCTCACTGACCACAGGGAAATATATATAGACTGCAAGCCTCTAAGAATACTAATAAGATGGTCGGGATAGGGCCCCGGGCTACCCATGTTGTACAACAAAAGAAAAGGGGTAAACCTCTAGCTATCTAGCTCCGGATGACTGGAGCTGATGACCCTGTGAGCTGACTGGAATCACGAGGTATCGGCCCCTCGTCTATGAGTACCTGCAGGCAAGTAATGCAGCGCCCCAAACGGGCGTCAGTACCGCTGGTACTGAGTATGTAAAACAACAACTAAAAAATATCTGAAAACAACAATACAAATGATGGAACTGAAATAGAAAGGAATAGACTAAACTGACTGAAAATGTAAAGCTATGCTTATTCTCAACTATGCTGGAAGGAGTAGGAGTCATACCTGGGGATGTATCGCTCTATTGTTGATCTACTCGTATCTAGTGTAACATGGCACAACACAACATAACATAGCATAGCACACACAAACCTTACCCGGCCCCCATAAGCCGAGGGGTACAATCAACATGCAATCTATACCCCTACCCCGGTCGTCCCATCTCCTATAATAACTATAAACATCCTGCCGATCCCCTGGGTATGCACTTGGGCTCGCTGAGCCCCTGACTATAACTGTACCTGAGTCCGGAGGACTCCTAAATCAACACCCCGGGCGTACCCGCTCGACGAGGGTGTATAAAGGCCGACCAAGGCACAATATGGGGAAACTGGCATCCCATCTTCGTCCCTATGGGACGGCATGCCACTCTATAGAGCGACGTATCCTCGTCCTCTGGTGGACGAGTCGATACAGCTATTAACCCTGGGGCGGTCATGAATGCTAGGTAATCCATCCCAAGACAATGCAGTGGTCTCAACTAGTAATACTAACTGCGTATATCGCATGTTGAAGCTAGTGATGATAATGTATCTGTACATACTATACGCTGACTAGTGATAGTGATATGTATGTATTTAATACATGCTGAGACTGATAATGGTATATATATATATATAATCTTCTGTCATACTGTGCTGAGTCTAATGTTGAACAAGATATAGTTTTTCTGCTGGGAATCATGTTGTATAACTGAGTTTTTATAGTAATATGATTTGCTATTTCTAAAATGCTTTCTAAACTTCATTTTAACCTACCATTCTACTTCTGAGATACCCTTCAGATACTTATAATGCTTTACTAAGTTTCAACTGAATACGATAATATCCTAACATACTTTACTAAATCACATACTGGGCATGTTGTACAGTTCCTAACACTTTGTATTAGAATTTATATCGTGCTAGGAAGTTTCACGTTATACATAACATGATGCTTCCAATATCGTACCAATATTCATAATAAACATAACACACGACTTCTGAACATTCTACTGGCCTTTAAACTATTTTACTATACCGAGACTACTAACTTGCCGAGGAGACTAGCTTTACATACCTTCGCTTCTGATTTCCCGACTAACCGGCATAGCTCGGTCAGTATTCCAGCTATTTCTCCCAACTGCATTCATATATACGTCAATCAGTACTAAATACAACTTTATTCTGAAGGACGACATCACTTTCGATATAACTATAGCCTAAACTTAGGCTTATCGAAAGACGGTCGAAAACTCGCCATTTTCCAGAAGTCCAGAAGAGAGAAGTATTCACTTCACAGCTAGGAACACATAGACACTAGTTTGGAACAATTCCACTTACCTTAGTCCGGTAGCATGATGATTTGTCGGCCGAATTTCGCGAAACTAAATCCGTAGGAATGCTCCCTGCTGCTAAATACTTCAGTATCTGGAGTTAATTTGAGTTTAGACTATGTTTGGTAGTGTAATCGAACGATAGTATACTAACCCGCTTCGTCTCTCTCTGTTTGCTACGTTTTCTGAAGTTTATCAAATGTTTTTAATGAAAATAAACAGAAGTGGGGCTTTATATACTTGGGCCTGGACAGGCCCAACGTGTCACGGAGACAACGCGGAGGCTCCACCTCCGTGACATGTTGCCATCGCGGAGGGGCTCTGCCCGGGCTCCTTCCGCGATGGTTCGACAAGCTACTCGTCCGATCCTTTCCCGGGACTTTCCCTAGCACGTATGTCTTTCAAATATGCTTAACCAACGCGCGAATAGGCCATCCAGGTGCCGAAAATCTTACGGGGTATAACAACTACCAAGTGACACAGATCCTAACCCCCACCAAGTCAATGCCATTAGTCTGAGAAGTGGCAAGCAATTAGCTGATGCAGTGCCAAAAGAGAAGAGAAATGAGGTGCAGCTGGAGTTGGGTAGACCAGGACCATCCACTGACAAGGAAGAGAATCAGAGTGCTGTGCAAAAAAATGCAAAATCTTCATTGCAGCCAGCACAATGACCACCACCACCATTTCCTCAGAGATTCAGAAAGAGCAAGGAGGAGGAATGCTTCAAAAAGTTCTTCGAGATTTTCAAAGAACTTCACATAAATTTGCCTTTGCTTGATGTTTTGGAGGGAATGCCCAAGTATGCTAAATACTTGAAGGATGTGATGGCCAATAAAGTCAGATTGGTGGATGTCCAGATAGTAGCACTAACAGAGGAGTGCAGTCACAGGGTATTGAGCAAAATTTCGAAGAAGCTCAAAGAGCCAGGGAGTTTTACCCTCCACATACAAATTGGTAAAGCTGGAGTGCTACGAGCCCTATGTGATTTCGGGGCAGCAGTTAATCTAATGCCCCTATCTTTATTTAACACCCTGGGGTTGGAAAAACCAAAGCCAACAAGATTGATGATGTAGCTGGCAGACAAGTCGCGAGTGGCACCTGATGGAATAATAGAGGACCTTCTCGTCAAAGTGGGTAAGTTTATTATACCTGCTAATTTTATTATCTTAGATTTTCATGTTGATGACCAGGTACCCTTAATCTTGGGACGGCCATTCTTGGCCACCGGAGGAGCGGTAATTGACTTAAGAGCAGGGACCCTGAAAATGAGGGTCGAGGATGAAGAAGAACTCTTCTGAGTATACCAAGAAATGAACCCACCCACACACTACAGAAACCTTTGTAAGGTTAGTGTGTTGTCAGAGGATGAGTGTGGGGTGGGTGATTCAATAGGTCCACGGCCAAAGGTAGTGATGAGTGTTCAGCCCAAGTCTGATAAAGGGCTTCAGTGTGAGAAGAAGTTGGAGGAAGAGAGGAACATAGTGGAGGTTGTTTCCTCTAAAAATCAAAAGAAAAGAAGTTGGTTCTTGAAAAGGAACCCAGGTATGAGGATGTCCTGAAAAGGATAGTCCACGTCATTCCTCGATGTAAAATAAGGCGCTGCTTGGGAGGCAACCCAAGGGTACCGCAGGTATAATTTGTGATTTTTGTTTATGTGTTTTTGTTTATTGCCAACTTGTTTTGTTTTTGGTGGGAAGTTAAGCACAGATGGAGGGGAAATCTGAGTACCCGTGGAGGAGGAAGCAAACAAGCATGGAAGAGAAAAAGTGTGGGGTCAAACACCCACTTGTGCAAATTTGAAGAAAAAGCATGCTTTTAGCTAGGCCTAGAGGCCTCAGGGAGTATTTCTCATCTTTTTAAATTTTAGTTTAATGTTATGGGAACATAGCATGATTCAAGTGTGGGGTGAGGAAAATTTTTAAAAAAAAAATTGTGCTTAATGATTTTGGTGAATACAGTGCTTGATACATATAGGAAATTTTTTTTGAGATGAGAATGACTTCACCACCCGTTGGTTTTTCTTTTCGGTTCTTTTCCGACGGGGGGTCTTTGAACCGAAGAATAAAAATTTTCTTTTTCTCTATATAATGTTTTTAGTCATAGTTAGAGACTGTTTCCGACGGTGGATGGATGACGACTGTCTTGAGGAAAATTAGTCAATAGGTTGGTTTTTGAACCCGTAGCTAATTGATGGTTTGATGTTCTTGTTATGTGCTATACATGATTGTAAGATACAAGTGTGGTTAGTGTTTGTCACGCCCCGCCTTGGGGGGTATGACTGGCACCTGGTGCCCTACTAGGACCTGAGCTACTGGACTGCTAAGCCTAGGCACATCTGGTACCTGGCTGGCTCTGATTCACATTTCTGGAAACAAAGGGCTATATAACGGCTGTAAACACAGCCTCCGGCCCATTGGCCTATAGCCTCTTGTACCTGTAATAACAGCTGACCAGAACAAGCAACTATAGGAAAGCCTATACGGGCCGACAAGGCCACCATGCTGTCTAGTTATCTGCATTCAGCGATAAAATACTAGAAGGCTACGTGACCGGCAAGGTCACCACTACTGTCAAACTTATGGCCCCACACGGCCAACATAAAAGAAGCAAGAGTACTAACAGCTAACACTACATGGCCTCACACGACCGGCTCAACTGACCACAGGGAAATATACAGACTGCAAGCCTCTAGGAATATCAATAGAAATGATCGGGACAGGGCCCCGACCTACCCATACTATATAACAACAGAAACTGAAGTACACCTCTGGAATTCAGTCTCCGGATGACAGGAGCTGAATGCTCAACGCTGACAGGAATCACGTGGTGTCACCTGCTCGTCTATGAGTACCTGCAGGCAAGTAATGCAGCGCCCCACCGGGCGTCAGTACCGCTGGTACTGAGTATGTAAAGCAATAACTGAAAACAAAATCTGAAAGCAATAATGTAACTGATAAAACTGAGGTAGAAGGAATAACTTAACTGTCTGATAATGTAAACCTTACCTTCTCTCAATCTTTACTGGAAGGGATGAGAGTCATACCTGGAAACATATCGTGCTACTGCTGATCTACTTGTATCTAACACAACATGGCATAACATGAAATAACATAACATAGCACACACAAACCTTACCCGGCCCCCATAAGCCGGGAGGTACAACCAGCACAGAATCTATACCCCTACCCTGGTCATCCCATCTCCTATAATGGCTGCAAGCATCCCGCCGGTCCCCTGGGTATGCACTTGGGCTCGCTGAGCCCCTGACTATAACTGCATCTGAGTCTGGAGGACTCCTGAATCTGCACCCGGGCGTATCCGCTCGACTGGGGTGTGTAAGGGCCGATCAAGGCACAAGTATGGGGAAAACTGGCATCCCATCTTCGTCCCCTGGTGGGACGGCATGCCACTCCGTAGAGTGACGTATCCTCGTCCTCTGGCGGACGAGTCGACACAGCTATCAACCCTGGGCGGTCATGGATGCTAGGTAATCCAACCCCAAACAATACAACGGTCTCAACTGGTAATACTGTCTGTGTATCTCACATGCTGAGGCTAATAAGGGTAAAGTACCGTATATAATGCATGCTGAGCTAATGATAGTAATCTGTACGTATCTGTTACGTGCTGAGGCAGGTAAATATATATATAAATATGAATATAGTCTCCTGCCGGACTGTACTGGGGCAAGTGCTATATAGGATAATGTTTCTGCTGAAAACTCTGCTGTTACTAAGTTTCTGCATACACCATATGCTGGACTAGTGATAGAAATATATACATACTTAATACATGCTGAAGCTGGAAATAATATATATGTATGTACGAATATGGTCTTCTGCCAGACTGTACTAAGGCTAATGCTGAACATGATATAGTCTTTTTGCTGAAACTATGCTGTAAACTGATTTTCTATAGTAACATGATTCACTATTTCTAACATGCTTTCTAGCTTCGTTTCAACTTATCATTCTATTTCCGAGCTGTCTTGCAGGTACTACTTGCTCTACTGAGTTTCGATTGAGCACAATAATATACTAACATCCTGTGTAACATCGCATACTGAGCATACTGTGCAGTTTCTACTGCTTATATTAGAATCTCTAGCATACTAGCAAATTTCATGCAAATTGTAACTCGATACTTTCAATATCGTACCAAC
The DNA here is from genome assembly GCA_035772735.1 of Datura wrightii. Lineage (NCBI taxonomy): Eukaryota > Viridiplantae > Streptophyta > Magnoliopsida > Solanales > Solanaceae > Datura > Datura wrightii. Next base: position 122,280,249 of record JASDFA010000016.1, read on the forward strand.
AGTCGTAACAAACGTAACACCTGACTTCTGGACAATCTACTGGCCTTTAAATTACTATACTGTATCAAGATTCTTAACTTGCCGAGGAAACGAACTTTACATACCTTATCTTGAACTATTCGTCTGTCGGACAAGGCTCGGCCGGTACTTCAACTATTTTCTCCCAACTGCATTCATAAATACGTCAATCAATACTAAATACAACTTTATTGTAAAAAGCAACGTTACTTTCGATATAGTTTATAGCCTAAACTTAGGCTTATCGAAAGATGGTCGAAAACTCGCTATTTTTTAGCGGCCCAGAAGAGAGAAGTATTCACTTCTCAGCTAGGGACACATATACATTAATTTAGAGCAATTCTACTTACTTTAGTTCGGTGGCTCGCCGATTCGTCGGCCGTATTTAGCAAAACTAATTCCGTAGAAATGCTCTCTGCTGCTAAATACTCGGGTATCTGGGATTAATTTGAGTTTGGGCAGCGTTTGGCAGCGTAATAGGACGAAAATTATTTAATTCCTTCATTCCTCTTTCTTTTCTCAGCGTTTGCCTCTGTTTTATGGAAAGTTTTTAAGTGATTAAATGATTTAAAACCGAAGTGGCCTTTATATACTTGGGCCTGGACAAGGGCAACGTGTCACGGAGCCATCGCGGAGGCCTCACCTCCGTGACACGCTGCCATCGCAGAGGGGCTCTGCCTGGCTCCTCCCGCGATGGTTCGACGGGTTTCTCGTCCGATCTTTTTCCCGGGCCTTTCTACAGCACGTATGGCCTTCAGATGTGCTTAGCCAACATGCGAATAGGTCATCTAGGTGCCGGGAATTCTATGGGGTATAACAGTGTTGAAGCATGTAAGAAGTGTATTACTTTGTTTGAGACGCTTAGGCTCTTGAATTTGACTCGATGCGATTGAAGCTTAATTCTGAATTCTTGTGATTAGCTGAGTAAGAGTCTGCTGAATGTGTCTTGAATTGAGCATGTGCTGTGAGTGTAAGTTTTTTGAATATTCCGTGATACTATGGAGTGTATAGATCTTTTCTGGTGTGTATATAAAACAAAATGAAGGATGTGGACTGTAGGAGATGATTTAGGCATTTCTTTTAATAAACCTAATTTTTATCCCACTTTAGCTACCTTGAATGTTGAATCCTAGTGAGCCCCATTGAGCCTTAACCCTATTCTTTGATAGCTACAACATAAGCTTAATCCTTTTTCTTTCATTAGCCTTGAATTTGATCCAAAACTTCTAAGCGCTTAAGGGAAAAATCCGAAAGAGTGAAGGAGTGAGAAGCATGAAAAAGATGGAAAAGTAGCAGTTGTAAAAGTTGAGAAAGGTCAAGGGTGCACTTGTTTGAATATGCTTGATTATTGGTAAGGAGCAAGAAATAAATGAATGAAAAAGTTGCTTAAGTACCCCTTACTAATAAGCTGAATGTGCTTAAAGAAATGGGAACAAGAAGAGAAAATTCAAGAGTGAAAAGAATGAGGAGGAAGTAAGAAAAGAGATGTCCTTAATGAAGGTTGAAGTTATTAAAAGCGCTTGGGGAAGATAGCCACTGTTGTTATCCATAATAGTACCTACCCGTCCCTTAGCTTACATTACAACCCATTAAGTCCTACTTGATCTTACGTTCATACATCCTTAAATTAGTGGAGTAAAACACTAAGGGCAAGCTTATGGTTCACTACATGATGCATGTGAATTCTTTGAGAGAGCAGGCATAATTTTATTCATATACCCATACAGGTTGTGATTTGAAAATTTCTGAGTAAAAATGGGTAACTCTCTTGTTGTAAGGGCACATGTTTAATGAGAAATAACATTCATGTCGGATTTCCTAATTGGTTGATTTGCATGAGTTTGCTAAGATTGAGAGTCGATTCTTGATGTTAGGAAGTCTTAACATAGTTGTATTTCATTTCAAGGATTAAATCGTGCATGCTCTATTTTTAACTTGCTATCTTAAACAATCATTGTAGTCGTAGCTTGAATTATATTGCTAAATTAGTTATGTGTGAGTCTTCATTTACATGAGATGTAAAAGGGTTGTTCGAGGACGAACAAGGCTTTAAGTGTGGGTTAGGTGACCTTGGGCAAAATGGCATGCCCAAGGGATACTTTACAACTTAGTTTTGTCTTGTTTAGCTACTTCTTTATATACATTATCATGTAATTTTATGTAAATGTGAATATATATATAAACAGACATGATTAGTTCTTGTTTTTGTAGGTTTAAAATGAATTTGAGGAACTAATCCATGAGTTGGTGAAGTGGAGGCATGGAATCGGAAGTAAAACACGAACGTCGGCAAGGAGGATGCCGAAACAGCCCACCTGCGCGTTGGCAACGTGCCACAGCAGGAAGGCTGCACAACCAAGGGCGTGTCACGGCCCCTAACGCACTGCACAAGCAGCGTGCCACGCTGCCAACGCCGCAAGGGGCTGCCTGGCATGTATTTTATGCGAATTCCAGAATGCCTACGCGACACGGAGGCAAATTGGCGCGATAACCTCCATGACACGGAGCTATTTCATGCCGGGAATAATTTTGTACAATTCTCATATATAGGTCCCTTAGCTCCTAAAAATATTTTTTCACGATTTATTTTTGAAAAACTACCAAGGAGTGAGGGAGAAGTGGGAGAACTCACCTAGGGTTCATCAATTTCATCTTCTCTTCTACCAATTCTTGTAAGTATGTTACTTTAATTATGTTTTCTTGTAATTATACGAACTTGAGTGGCTAGAACCCTTCCTCTAGGGTTGAAACCACATGGTATGATTGTGAATACCTAAATTTGTCTTGGTTTTAAGTTATTAATGGTTGTTTTGTCTTACGTTCTTAATTATGGTTGTTTTTATGATTGATCACTATGAAAACACACACGTTACACCTAGGTAAAAGCTTGAGAAAGTAAACCTAGGCAAGAACAAAGAATGTAGGGAGCAAGTTTGTATCTTACGATATAATTTGCTGTTAGGATAAGAAATTATACCTAATTTGCCTTGCTTGGTTACTAAAACGGGATGAGCTAGACACCAACCTAGAATTATCACATCACCACTCGTAGAAGTAGTTGTGAAGCTAAGTTCGGTTAAATGATTAGAGGTACGAAAGTCCCTAAACAAGAGCATAAACCCCGTAAACCACATCCACGTAATTGAATTGCCCACGAACTAGAATGTCACATCCCCACTCAACGATGTAGTTGTGAGTCTAGTTTGTCGTGTTTAGAGGCTAGAAAGACCAGGAACATGCAATTGCGATTATGTGAGACAACAATTGCATACTTAAATCATTACAAAGCTTAGTATGGCATGATTATCCGGCTTTAGCTCTAGTTGCTCCTTGAATGATTTCAGAGTATTTCGATGACCACCCCTAGACTTAATTAAACTTCATCAAAAAAGTCTAAATCAACACTTGTGAAAGTTAATATCACACTTGAACTTGATAATTAGCTGAATTGGTCTAGTCCCTGTGGGTTCGACATCCGGCTCTTAAAAATGGCCACTATATTACTTGTACGACTACATGCACTTGCGTGTGCACTGCTGCGCAGTCTCACATGGATGTTTTCATCGTTCACAAGAGCCTTCAGTATGTGTTCAGTCTGAAAGATCTGAATCTTCGTCAGAGAAGGTGGTTGGAGCTACTGAAGGGCTATGACATGAGCGTGCTGTATCACCCGGGAAAATCCAATATGGTGGCTGATGCCCTAATCAGAGTGTCCATGGGGGGCATGGATCATGTTGTAGAGAGCAAAAAGGAGCTAGCAAAGGATATCCACAGGTTAGCTTGGTCGGGAATATAGTAGGTTGATACAGCTGAGGGCGGAGTAGTGGTGCAAAGTGGATCAAATTCCTCATTGGTAGTTGAAGTTAAGCCAAGGTAGGATAAATATCCCATATTACTTAAGCTAAAGGGGGGGGTTCTCAAAAAAGAAGTGGAGGCTTTCTCCCAAGGGAGAGATAGTGTACTCCGTTATGAGGGTAGGATATGTGTACCGGATGTAGGTGATTCGAGACAGCAGATACTGGTTGAGGCACACAGTTCAAGATATTCCATCCATCCAAGTGCTAAAAGATGTACTATGATTTACAAAATATTTACTAGTGGAACGACATGAAGAGAGACATCGCCGAATTTGTAGCTAAGTGTCCGAACTGCCAGCAAGTTAAGGTGGAATATCAGAGATCGGGAGGTATGACTCAGGACACTAGCATACCCACATGGAAGTGAAAAGAAGTAAATATGAATTTTATTATGGGTCTACCTCGGACTCGCTGGCAGCACGACTCAATCTGGGTGATAGTAGACCGGATGACCAAGTCAGCACACTTCCTCCCAGTTAAAACTACAGACTCAGCTGAGGATTATGTATCCAGGAGTTGGTTAGACTTCATAGGGTGCCCTTTTCCATTATCTCAGATAGACGTACCCAGTTCACCTCTCAATTCTAGAAGTCTTTTCAGAAGGGACTCGGTACCTAGGTCAAGCTCAGCACAGCTTTTCACCCGCAGACAGATGGACAAGCTCACCAGACTATACAGACTTTAGAAGATATGCTGAGAGCGCATATAATCGATTTCAAGGGCAGTTGGGATGATCACCTACCTCTCATCAAGTTTACGTACAACAACAGCTACCACTCCAGTATCCAGATGGTCCCATTCGAGGCATTGTATGGTAGGAGGTGTAGATCTCCTATCGGATGGTTTGAGTTGGTGAGGCTACTCTAATCGGGCTAGACTCAGTTCATGAGGTTATGCAGAAGTTACAACTTATCAAAGAGAGCTTGAATACAGCGCAAAGCCGTCAGAAATTTTATACTTATGTGAGGAGAAGAGCATTAGAGTTTGCAGTGGATGACTGGGTTTATCTGAAAATTTCACCCATGAAAGGGGTGATGAGATTTGGGAAGAAAGAAAAACTCAGTCTGAGATATGTGGGGGCCTATAGAATTCTGAGGTGAATAGGCAAGGTAGCCTATGAGCTGGAATTACCTTCAGAGTTGTCATCTGTGTACCCAGTGTTCCATGTGTCACTATTAAAGAAGTGCATCGGTGATCCAACTTCAGTGGTGCCACTAGACAGTGTGGGAGTGAAAGATATTCTCTCTTATGAAGAGGTCCCAGTTCAAATCCTTAGCCGTCAGGTTCGTAAGATGAGGAACAAAGAAGTAGCTTCAGTCAAAGTCTTGTGGAGGAATCAGCATGTAGAAGGAGCTACGTGGAAAGACGAAGTAGATATGATGGCTAGATACCCACATTTCTTCTTTTCCAGCTCAGTTCCAGTTTAAGGTATCAATTTTCTCCCTAAAAGCTCTAATCAGTTACATGTTCAATCCATGTGCCCCAATTTCTTTCATGTTAATGAATGTGTGCTTGATTTGTGAATACAGTTCAGTCGTGTAGTTCAGTTTGGAGATAGTCATTCCGTTAGTTTCCATCTTTCATGATTAGCATTTGAGTATAATGATTGCATATCTCTGCTTTTTTGTGTGTTTTTCAACATTCGAGGATGAATGTTCCTAAGGGGGACATATTGTAACGCCCTGAAAACCCAAAGATCAGACCCAGGAGTTGAAATGGAGAAAACAAGATTTTCTGCACCAAGTCACAAAATGAGTCGTCTTGTGACCCATGGGGTAGGCCATGAGTCATGAAGTGACTCGTGGGAAAGGGTTTGGACTTGGTTGAAAATTTGGGAAATTGAGTGACCACGGGTGTGAACACGAGTCGTTATCTAAGTCATGGTCAAGGGTTGATTGAAGGTTGGAAAAATTTGGCAGTGCACTTAACAGGTCCTCACCATGACTCGTTTGGGGCACCTTGAGTCGTGGTTTTTTCCGTGGTGACCCCTATGTGGTTTTTCAACAGTGAGTACTATGGGAGATGACTAAAAGTCGTGGTCACTAGTAACGAGTCGTTAAGTAACCTGTGGTGACCCCTGAAGAGGAATTCTGGTTTAGTGGCAACAGGAGACTTCACGAGTCATTGAGTCTCCTGACGACTCGTAAAGTCAATCGTTTCCAAGTTGGGGAATCCGTAGAAATTTTTCAATGCACTTCACCACTAGGCACCATGAATCATTCCCGACCTCACGTTTTATGGAGTGGCTCGAGAGGATTGGCAAGGTCCTTTTTCCTGCGAATTTCCTAGGGAGTTTTACTGATGCATACCTTTTATGTTGTATCGTTTTATGATACAACTGCAGGATCTCAGTCTCAACCCCTTAGCAGATCGCCTTCAGGAGTTCTCAGCGACATCGTTGGTGAGTCCTCATTTTTTGGGGACGAGGATTATTTCCTTTCAATTTTATTTTCTTTCAGTTTTATTTATAGTTAGTTGGGGTCTTGTCCCAGTAGCTCATCAGATAGATGGATTTTAAACACAGACAGAGATTTCATATTTTTAGTTTTGCTTCCAGTTGGATTAAACTTATGATTTTGTTCTTTTTCATACAATGTTTTATTTTATTATTTCAAAGATTCTGCTATGTATTTACTTAGAATGCCAGTGTTATGATAGATCATGGGTTGACTTGCAAGTTACCTATGACTCCAAGTATCGTGTCTCATCCAGGGTATAGGCTTGGGGCATGATAGGTGAATACATCAGACTCCACGTCTAACTCACGTGGTTATATGTCGATTATAGACTCTCCCACTAGTCAGCTCAGTTTAGTCTCAGATTAATTTGTTCAGATCAGTTCAGTATAGTATCTCAGATTTAGAGCATGTCTTTGACCATCAGAAGAGTCATTTGGACCATCTCAGTTTATCATAATTTAGCATTTTCAGTTGGTCATTGCATGTCATTCCAGTTCAATTATTTTACTCCTTGTGTATGGTTTCTCCTACTTACTCAGTACATTCAAGGTACTCACATAAAATTCCTCTGATTATGCTGCCAAACGCCGTGCAATCTCAAATTAACTTCAACTATCAAGTTCTAATCTTACGGGAAACATTTCTAAGAAATTATTTCCTCAAAATACGCTCGGCAGATCGGAACTCGGGCAAGTAGAAGCTATCATAATTGCTCCAATTGATTCCTAAATGGCCACAGGATTTAGGTAAGCATTTCTCCCTTCTGAACTCTTGGGAAATTATAGGTTTTCGGCCGTATTTCGCAACGTAGAATTAGAATCACTATTAGTATCGAAAATTATCATTTTTTCCGAATTTAATATTGAAATTAGTCCCATTCTCCCAGTATTAAGGTTACAATTGGGAAGAGATGCTGAATACAATTGAAACTCGTCAGTTAATCAGAAATCGACAATCAAGGTATGTTAAAGGAAATCCCTTCGGCAAGTTATTTTCTATCATATTGTGATACGACCTGAGCCCTCTTAAGAAGGTCAGAAGTATGTCCATTTTGGTTAGCTGTTATTGTTAGTTGAGACCAGTACTTTATGTTTAGTTTGGGATTGACCCTGCCTTGTATAGCCTTCTGTGGCCAACCCCAGGGTTACTAGCTGTGTCGTCACCTGCCAGGGGCTATATGACGTTGCTCCAAGGAGCGATATGCCATCCCAAGGGAAGATGCAGAGGCCCAAGGGCCGTATTATAGTCCATTCATCGTTAGACTATTATATTTATATCGTATCGGCATCACACCCTCATCGAGCTTGGTGCCCAGGGTGAAGTTATCAGGAGTCCATTGGACATAGACACAACTACAGACCAGCAGACGAATGGGCTCAGTTGCAGACCTAGGGGACCGGTAGGTTGGCTATAATTACCAATTGACTCACTTTGACCTTGTTAGGGGTCTGTAGATTGAAGTGTGCTCGCCAGGGCTTATGGGGACCCCGAGCTGGTTATTCTATGTTGATTTTACCTTCGGAGCTTATGGGGGGTAAGGTTCTTTCTTGCCCTATTTACTGGTAGATTAGACAGCAGGATGTTAAGCTATTCAGGTGGTCTCTCTATCCCTTCTATTCAGTTGCTTTCAGTTTCATTTCAGTTTTATTCAGTCATTTTCACTTACTGCCTTACATATTCAATACATATTTTATTGATGCTCATGCTTGGGCGCTGCATTACTTTCCTGCAGGTGCGGATAGACGCGAATCAGGACCTTCTTAGCTTTCAGCCAGAGTCAGCAGTATAGTCAGTTCCCTTCCTCCGGAGCTAATAGTTAGAAGGTTTACTCTTTTTGATTGTATAGTTTATGGGTAGGTAGGGACCCTGTATCGACCACTGTTCTACTCCTATAGGCATGTAGGCTACAGACTTCCAGTTGTTCATTTTGTTGTTGGAGTGTGGGGCCGTTAGTGGCCTTGTTGGCTATAGTATAGTTGTAGTTGCCTGATTTTCATTCTGCTAAAACTAGACAGCATGGTGGTCTTGTCGGCCCGTATAGGATTCCTTTTTATTGCTTGTTGTTGGTTAGTTGTTTTCTTTTATAGGTGGCTATATGACTTTGTCAGCAGGAGGCTGTATTTAAAGTTGAGATATAGCTCGTTGTTTTCTTGAATTGAGTTGCAGGCATGCACCATACGTGCATAAGCCCAGCCAGGTCAGTCAAATCCTTGTGTGGCACCAGGTGCCAGTCATGCCTAGGTGGGGCGTGACAAACGTGGTATCAAAGCAGGTCGTATCCTAGGGAATCTACAAGCCGTGCGTAGTAGAGTCTTGTCTATGGGTATGTTGTGAACCACATTCCATAGGCAGGAGGCTACATGCCATAATAGTATGGTTACCTTTCTTTCTTCTTCAGTCGTGCTGTAGAGCTATGTTCCATAAGGTTTGGTCCCTAAGCTTACTTTATTCTGCTTATCTATAGAGAAGTGTCATACACGCGACAGACTATGATCGGCTAGAAATTAGACGCCACGGTAGAAGAGGGCATTAGCAGGGTGCCCAATCAGAGCCATCCCGATCTGAGGGCAATAGGGAGACTTCATCTCGGTCTCCTCAGCAGTCTCTGCCATGCCAGGAGTCTTCCAGGGTAGCAGACATGTCGGCACCACCTCTAGAAGCTCCTATACCTATACCTTCATATCAGAAGGTTAGGAGCACTGTCTATATGCTAGCCCAAATGATGGCCGCTCAACGCCAGCCTATGGTACTAGTGGTTGCTCAGTATTTAGGAGGACCTTGGGAGTTGATGGTTTGGGAGTTCCTTGCCCTGAGTCCCCCGCAGTTTATATGGATGGATTGGGAAGAGAACCCTCAGGACTTCCTGGACTAGTTGCAGCGGATTTTCAGGGTGATGCATGCTACGCCCGCTGAGTCAATTGAGTTAGTGGTATTTCGACTAATGGACATAGCAATGTTATGGTACGAGAGCTGGGAGAGGTCCTGAGGTAGAGACGCTTCCCCTCTAGCTTGGCCCAGTTTCTTAGAGGCCGTCCTGGATCACTACTTGCCGCTAGAAATTTGACAGGCCCAGATATATTAGTTTTTGCACCTGGAGCAGGGTTCAATGAGTGTTTGGGAATATGCTATGATATTTGATTCCTTGGCCAGGTATGCACCAGCTTTTGTAGACACTATGCCAGCTAGAGTGCATCGGTTTATTATGGGGCTGCTTCTAGAGTACGTGGAAACTTGTGTTACGGCTACTCTGTGGGAGGACAAGGACATTGCCCGCATTCAGGCCTTCGCTTAGAATATTGAGGGGATCAAGCAGCGATAGCGGGAGATAGAGAGAACAAATCAAGAGCAGCGCCGTAGGGACAGACCTAGTGATATGTAGGCAGAATTTAAGGGCAGACCCAGGCCAGGAAAATCAGGCAAGGCACCTAGACCCCCACCTCCACAGCAGCAGGGTAGTAGATCAGACTACTGAGGGCAGTCAGGGCCGGTGAGAGCTCACGGGCATCAGGTCTCAGCAGCAGAGGGGGTTGGATAAGAGTAGGCCTACTGTGCCACGTTGTGCCATTTTCAGTCTATGTTATCTTGGGACATGCAGGTATGGTTCTACTGCTTGTTACACTTATGGACGAGAAGGTGACATGATGAGGGATTGTCCAGCTAGAGGTCAGGGTGATCGGTATCGACAAGACAGATCTTTAGCAGGGTCACATGCCCCAACACCTTCATCAACGCGCAGGCCCTCAGCTTTAGCCGGCAGAGGCCAAGGCAGGTCAAGGGCATCTAGTTCAGGTAGCAATCCAAATCGCACTTATGCTTTACCGGGGCGACAAGAGTTAGATTCGTCACCGGATGTTATGATAGGTATGCTGGACATTTGCTCTTACCCAGTTTAGGTTTTGATAGATCCAGGTTCCAACTTATCCTATGTTACCCCATTAGTCCGGAAGTTCAGTATAATGCTAGAATTGCTCCAGCGACCCTTTTCAATGTCTACGCCTGTTACACCCCGCAAATTTTAAATGAATAAATATCCTAATAACATGTTGGTTAAGAGATTTAGAAGGCAAGAAAAAAAAAGAAAGAAAAAAAGAAAAAAAGAGAAAAAGAGAAAGTCGGTTTTTATCAATAAAAACCAACAAAAAACAAAAGGTATAGCCATATAAGGCAAAACCCATGACAAATATATATAATTTCCTTCCGATTACGCTACGAAACGTGGTCTAAACTCCGTTTCGGCTTAGATACAGAGGTATAAAGCTGCAGAGAGCAATCCTACGGAGTTGGTTTCGTGAAATTTGGCCGACGAAACGTCGTGCTACCGAGGTAAAGTAAATAGAATTGCTTTAAATTAGTACCAATGTGTTCCTAGCCTTACAGTGAGCATTTATCCCTTCTGGACTATCGAGAAATAACGAGTTTTCGACCATTTTCCGAAAGGTCGAAGTTTAGAATAAATATATATCAAAAGTGATAATTTCTCCCGGATATTAATGTATTTAGTTCTAATTGATATGTATATGAATGTAGTTGGGAGAAACAGCAGAAGTACCGACGGAAATCACATCGGTCAGTCGGGTACTCAGAAACCAGGTATGTAAAGTTATTCTTTCGGCAAGCCAGGAAGTACAGTCTAGAAAATAAATAGAATAAAGGCTATTGATAAATACCCAGTGTACAGGAATGATTTTAGTACGATTTCCAAAAAGCATGCTAGTATATCACTACGTATCATGCGATAATCAGAATAACGGATAGTCAGACGATTTTAGATAGTAATGTGGTATCAGCTAGTAGCTCAGCATGTTCTTACGTAATATCTAGAATGGAAGTTGTAAAAGCAGTATAATGAATTAGCAAGATTACAGATAGTATGTATTACATTTGTTGAGACTGTATCCGGTAATAGATGGCACATTTTATATCATTGAGCTATATCCAGCTATAGATGGCATGTTCTATGTTACTGAGTTATATCCAGATATAACCAGATCAGTAATCAGATATAGAAATAGCTCCAGATACAGATATAGCTCCAGAAACAGATAAAGGCCAGGTAGCAGTTAGCCCGACAATCAGAAACAATGTAAAACAGAATATAGTATCAGTTGTTTAATACGGACTGGCCTTGAAATAAAAGAGGAGAATATGATTAGTATTTTTCATTTGAGCATGCTTGCTGTGTATGTGTTTTGTATGTTGAGACTTGTTATGGCATGTGGGCACCTTTCAGCATCCCCGCAGCCCCTAAGTTATAGTTATGTCGATACCAGATTCAGATACCGCCACCAGCTGGGCGATGCCGTCCGCCTAGAGGACGATGATGGCCGACCACCATAATAATATGGTCCAGATTACCCTTCTTGCAGGGGCAGTTCAGTTTACTCTGCGCAGAGCTAGTATACCTTGTTTACAGGGGCAGATTACTCTGTGTGCGCTTGTGGCCGGGGGCAGTTTCAGAAATAGATTTTTATAAAATTACCCTGTTGCGTGCTTGCACCCAGGGGCAGTTTCAGTCACAGATACAGCAGCAGATTACCCCGTTGCGCACTTGCGCCCAGAGGCAGGAGTCCTCGGACTCAGACACAGTTTATTGTTAGAGGCCAAGGCCTGAGCTACGTACCCAAGGGGGCCGATAGGAGAAGCTCACAGTTATCATATGAGTGGAGTGACTTATTTTTGGTTGGTTTAGACCCGGGTAGGGGTAAATAGATTGTTCTGTTGGTTGGCACCTTCCGGCTTATGGGGGTCGGTCAGGTATTGTGTGTATTTAAATGTATATATATGTGCCATTAGATACTGATAGGCAGTAGGATGACACGTCGTCAGGTACGCCAGTTTAGTTACAGAATAGGTAAACTCTCCCGAGTTATCCTCAGCCAGATAGACTCAGTTACTTCCTACTTATATGTCATGTTATTGTTGTTACCCATTTCAGTTGTATAATTCAGTTTGCTTTACATGCTTGGTACCTGTGGTACTGACGCCCGTAGGGGCACTGCATTGCTTGACTGCAGGTACTCAAAGACAAGGAGCGATCCCTCGTGATCCTAGCCAGCGCAGAGTTATCAACTCCTGTCATCCGGAGCTTGATATTCAGAGGTGTATTTCTTTTTCTTTTGTTTTATAGTACGGGTAGGTCAGGGCCCAGTCTTGACCATCTTATCAGTATTCCTAGAGGCTTGCGGTCTGTATATATTTCCCTGTGGTTAGTTGTGCCTGTCGTGTGAGGCCGTGCGTTTTGTTTAGTTTCTTAGCTTTGTTGATTATGTTGTCCATGTGGGGCCATAGTCTGATGGTAGTGGTGACCTTTCCGGTCACGTAGTCGTTTAGTATTCTATTATATTGTGTTAAAGATAACTAGACAGCATGGTGGCCTTGTCGACCCGCATAGGTTTCCCTATATGAGATGATTCTGGTTAGCTGATGATACAGTACAGGTGGCTATAGGCCTAATCGGCCGGGGGCTGTATTTACAGCCGCTATATAGCCGGTTCGTTTCTTGAAATAAAGCCAGAGTCAGCCAAAGCATCAGATGTGCTCAGGCTGGACTGTTTAGCAGCCCAGAGTCTAGCAGGCACTAGGTGCCCGTCATACCCCCCAAGGTGGGCTGTGATAAACTTGGCATCAGAGCAGTTCTTGTCCCAGGGAGTCTGCAAGCCGTGCTAAGTAGAGTCTTGTCTATGGATGTGTTGTGCACCACATACTATAGGAAGGAGGCTGCGAGGCATAATAGGATGGTTACCCTTCTTTCATACTCAGTCGTGCCATAGTACAGTACAGTATAGGGTTGGTTCTTTTAAAACTTACCACCCTCTTTGTTTACAAATATTATGGCAGACCAATGGCACCCAGCTACTGGCAGGAGATTGGATACAGTGGCGGGCGAAGGCACCAGCAGATGCCTCACTTATAGCCAGATTCAGCCTGGTCTGAGAGCAATACGGAGGTGTCATCTCGACCCTCCCAGCAGTCTCCACCTCGCCAGATACCATTTGAGGCAGCACTGACTCCCACAACTCCTACACCCACTTCATCTGATCAGGAGCTACGTAGTGCGGTGGTTCTGTTAACCCAGATGCTAGCTACCCAGCGTCAGCCAGTACCACCTGCAGCAGCAGAATCTCTAGGTGGGCCAGGTAGTTCCAGGGTTAGAGAATTCTTGCAATTGGGACCCCCGCAGTTCACTGGGTCAGATCAGGCAGAGGACCCCCAGGATTTCCTAGATCAGATGCAGAGAATTTTCTGAGTTATGCATGTGACCCCTACAGAATCAGTTGAGCTGGCAGTGTTTCGGTTGTGGGACATAGCTGTATTATGGTACGAGAGTTGGGAAAGGTCTCGAGGGAGAGATGTTGCCTCTCTGACCTAGTCTAGCTTCTCGGAGGCCGACCTGGACCACTATTTACCCCGAGAAGTCAGACAGGCCCGGATGGACCAGTTCTTACACTTAGAGCAGGGGGCCAGGAGCGTCCGTGAGTATTCTTTACAGTTCGACTCCTTAGCCCGCTATGGTCCAGCATTTGTGGACACCATGTCGTCAAGAGTCAATCGCTTTATTATGGGCCTGAATTTAGATTACATAGAGACGTGCATGACAGCTACTTTGAGAGAGGACATGACATAGCCAGGGTACAAGCCTTCGCACAGACAATTAAGGGCCTGAGACAGCGGCAGCGGGGCGACAGGTAGGCAACTTCAGAGCAGCCGTAGAAACAGACCCGCTGAGATTCAGGGGGAAATCCCTAGGGGGCCGAGACCACGGTTTTCAGATAGGCCGCCCAGATCTTTACCTCCGGTACAGCAACAGAGGGGCAGATTTGTTCGTCGGAGTTAGTCAGAGTCCGGTAGCAGTTTACGGATAGTAGCATCACCTCAACAGCGGAGGGCATAACAGAGTAGATTTGCACCTACCCCTTGTCCTATATGCCACAGACCCCATTCTGGAGCCTGCAGGCAAGGCTTCTCAGGGTGCTATCACTGCAGATAGGAAGGGCATTTAATGAGAGATTTTCCGGCCAGAGGACAGGGTAGCCGGGATAGTCTAGATAGAGCATCAGCGGGACCACGAGCTCCAGCAGCCTCAGCAGGGCGCAAACCCTCAGGTTGAGCAAATAGGGGCTGAGGTAGATCAGGAGCCTCTGGCTCAGGTGCAGGCCCCAGCCGTACCTATGCATTACCAGGAAGGCAGGATTCAGAGGCATCTCCCGACGTGGTCACAGGTATATTAATTATCTACTCATACCCTGTTTATGTATTGATTGATCCAGGTTCTACCTTGTCATATATTACACCATTTGTGGCCTGAAAGTTGGGTATCGAACCAGAATTGCTTCAGCAGCCCTTTTCAGTGCTTACACCTGTCGGTGATTCGATTACAACTAAAAGAGTTTACCGGGGATGTACGGTAGAGGTTGCTGATCGCCAGACCACAGTAGACTTAATAGAACTTGACATGGTCGACTTCGATGCCATTATGGGTATGGACTGGTTAGTGCCATGCTATGCCAACTTAGAATGTTGGACCAAGACGGTCCGATTTCACTTTCTGGGGGAAGCAGTGCGAGAATGGAAAGGGAGCACAGCTATGCCAAAAGGTAGGTTTATTTCCTACCTTCAGGCGAGAAAATTAATAGCAAAGGGATGTATTTACCACCTAGTTTGAGTCCAAGACATTCGGGTGGAACCTCCGACTCTTCAGTCTGTTCCAGTGGTCAATGAATTCCCTGACATATTTTCGGATGAGTTGCCTGGTATCCCTCCCGAAAGGGAGATAGATTTTGCAATTGACTTGTTGCTAGGGACTTAACCCATATCCATTCCGCCGTATCGCATGGAACCAGCTGAGCTTAGAGAGTTGAAAGAGCAGTTAAAAGATTTGCTCGACAAAGGCTTTATCAGGCCTAGTACTTCCTCGTGGGGTGTGCCAGTTCTGTTTGTAAGGAAGAAAGATGGCTCACTCCGTATGTGTATAGACTACCGGCAGCTGAATAAGGTAACGGTTAAAAACAAATACCCGCTCCCTAGAATAGATGATTTGTTTGACCAGTTGCAGGGGGCCAGATGTTTCTCTAAGATAGATCTGAGGTCCGGATACCACCAGGTCCGAGTTTGTGAGAGGGACATTACAAAGAGTGCTTTCAGGACCAGGTATGGTCACTTTGAATTTCTAGTCATGTCTTTGGGATGACGAATGCTCCTGCAGTGTTTATAGACCTGATGAACAGCATATTCAGACCGTATTTGGATCTGTTCGTGATAGTATTTATCGATGATATTCTGGTATATTCTCATTCAGAGACAGATCACCAGAACCATTTACGAACAGTACTCCAGATCCTTAGAGACCGTCAGTTGTACGCCAAGTTTTCTAAGTGTGAGTTCTGGCTGAACTCAGTTTCCTTTTTGGGGCATATCATGTCGGATGCTGGGATACAGGTGGATACACAGAAAATAGAGGTGGTCAAGACATGGCCCAGACCTACCACTCCGACCGAAGTCCGCAGTTTCCTGGGTTTAGCAGGGTATTACCGGAGATTCGTTGAAGCACTATAGCTGCACCTCTGACAAAGCTGACACAGAAAGTAGCGAAATTTCAGTGTACGGAGGCATGTGAGCAGAGTTTTCAAGAATTGAAAGACAGATTGACCTCCGCCCCAATACTAGCATTGTCAGAGGGAACAGATGGGTATGCGGTGTATTGCGACGCTTCAGGCTTGGGACTGGGTTGTGTGCTGATGCAGCACGGAAAGGTAATTGCTTATGCTTCCAGACAGCTGAGGAAGCATGAAAAGAACTATCCGACTCATGACCTGGAACTGGCCGCAGTGATCCACGCTCTGAAAATCTGGAGGCATTATCTGTATGGCGTTCATGTAGACATTTTTACAGATCATAAAATCCTGCAGTACATTTTCACACAGAGGGAGTTAAATCTGCGACAACGTCGTTGGTTAGAATTGTTAAAGGATTATGACGTAAATATTCTCTACCATCCAGGGAGAGCTAATGTAGTAGCAGATGCCCTCAGCCGTAAGTCAATGGGGAGTTTAGCATATTTGCGACCCGAGAAGTGAGAGTTAGCCAAGAAAATTCATCAGCTAGCTGGTTTAGCCGTTCGAGTAGTAGAAACAGAAAATAACAAAGTGGTGATTCAGAACTCTTCTGTGTCATCATTAGTTACAGAGGTAAAAGAACGGCAGTACGAGGACCCTGACTTAGTCCAGCTTAGAGATAGAGTTCAGAAAGCTAAGGATCCAGATTTCCAAGTGACTGAGGATGAAGTGTTGCGTTGTAAGGGCCGCTTATGTGTTCCGAATATTTCAGGGCTTCGCCAGCAAATAATGCATGAGGTACATTACGCTCGCTATTCCCTCCATCCAAGAGCAACGAAAATGTACCACGACATCAAAGACATCTACTGGTGGCCAGGTATGAAAGCTGAAATAGTTGAATTTATATCTAGATGTCCTAACTGCCAGCAGGTGAAAGCAGAACACCAGAAACCGGGCGGTCTGACACGGGATATAGCTGTGCCTTTGTGGAAATGGGAAGCGATAAATATGGATTTTGTAACAGGGTTACCCCGTACGAGACGCAAAAATGATTCAATTTGGGTAATGGTTGACAGGCTGACAAAATCAGCTCATTTCCTGCCAGTGAAAGCTACCTTCTCGGCCGAGGGTTATGCCGAATTATATATCAGAGAAATAGTTAGATTACATGGAGTGCCGGTATCTATTATTTCAGACAGGGGAGCACAATTTACAGCTAGATTTTGGCAGTCGTTCCAGAGAGGCCTGGGGACACAGATTAACTTAAGTACAGCCTTTCATCCTCAGACAGACAGGCAAGCAGAACGAACTATCCAAACGCTCGAAGATATGCTACGAGCCCCAACGACTCGTCGCTTCCATCTGTCGTCACCACTGCTCACTTCCTGAAAATCCTCCCAATGGGAACATACCACGACTCGTTGTCTCATACATTGAGTCGTACCGTGACTCGTGCCCGCCACCTTGACAAGGACCACCCTCACAACGACCCCCTTACCATGATTGTTATATCAACCAATAGGTCGTCCTTAGACCCGTTACTCCCAAGTCTACTTCTGCAGACCCTCACTACAAGTGCCTCCAACCGGACGTTAGACCCACCAACGACCCGTACCACGATCGTTCTAAGAGAAATCTCAGATTTTTTTTTTGTTGTTTTTATTTCAAATCCCGAGTCTAGTCTTAAGCACTTCCGGAGTATTACAATTAGACACCAAAAAAAATATAATACAATCTCTCTCTCCTCTCTACAAATTTCTTAATTTAGTTCTTTTAATTTATTTACAATTCTATAATTTTATAACACAATTCATAATATAAACAGCTCAATAAATCACTACCGTAGATAAAGAATGGTATGTGTAGTCAACTCAAACAATTTAACCACAAAACAGTTATCAATTAAAAAAAGTATAATAAAGGTTTAATCTTTATCAATCCCGGCACTCCATCAGGTTCCCAAACCACAATTTCAGCTAGTCATCTAATTAGAATCTGATTTATTATATCAAATCTTAACTAAATCCACTCAACATACCCCGCACATCAAAATCTGTGTGCACACTGCAAGGGAGTACCAAGTGAATGACTCAAGAGGGACAAATTTATAGCTACACGCACACAAAACGAGCATATCAATGAAGTGACAGGCTCAACAATCCCCATATTAAAATTCTACAATCGTACTCTTAGTAGTTTCATATCTTTGTATAAAATTGTACTCACTCGGTCTCATCACTGTTTCAATCTCACACAGTTCTTAAATCGTCATATTACAATTCCATAATAATCATATAAATATATAAGTAGGAAACGCCATAATTAAAAGTTGAATTACAAATTTATTCTTATTATAAATAAAATGTTATAATTAATTAAATGTTAAATAATAATATTTTAATTATTGAAGGTCTAATTTAATACATAAAATTCAATGTATTGTCCATAAAACTTCTCTATGACCACGAAAGTTGTTTTTTTTTCCGTTCATTTTTTGCGTTTTTTTAAGAAGAAAAAAACTAAATTAATTCTCTTTAAATATTTGTATTTTTTCTTTTGAAAGTAACGACTAAATATTATACTTTTAATTAATATAGAAGTTAGAAAAAGTATTTTTATAGAAGTTAGAAAAAGTATTTTTTTTCAATCAATGAGAAATTGAAATGAATTCAATTAATTCAGTCAGGAATGTGAAGAGTTTCAACCATTAAACTTTGAAGCTATTATTTAAACACACTTACAATTAGTCATTCAGCATGTGCTTCTGGCCGTAAGCGGGTACAATTTTCAACTATATTTTCATTAAGTCTAGAATATTCAGTTTAATTTGCTTGATCCATTTGAATGATGATCTTTTTTTCTTTAATATAGGTTCTAGAAATAGTATAATTTTGTCACACCCCGCCTTGGGGGGGGTACGACTGGCACCTGGTGCCCTACTAAGATCTGACCTGCTAGACTGTTAAGCCTGGGCGCGTCTGGCGCCTGGCTGGCTCTAACTTAGATTTCTGGAAACAAAGGGCTATATAACGGCTGTAAATATAGCCCCCGACCCATTGTCCTATCGCCTGCTGTACCTGTCTTGGCAGCTAACCAGAAATATAGTAACTCAGGGAAACCTATACGGGCCGACAAGGCCACCATGCTGTCTAGTTATCTGCTGCTTAATCAAAAAGCACAAAAAGAAGCTACGTGACCGGCAAGGTCACCACTACTGACAACTATGGCCTCACACGACCATCACAGAAGTAAGAAAGAGTAAAGACAACTATACAACTGCACGGCCCCACACGACCGGCTCATCTGACCACAGGGATTATAGACTGCAAGCCTCTAAGAATAGCAATAGAACTGGTCGGGACAGGGCCCCGACCTACCCGTACTATAAAACAAAAGAACTGAAATACACCTCTGGAATTCAGTCTCCGGATGACAGGAGCTGAATACTCGATCGCTGACAGGAATCACGTAGTGTCACCTGCTCGTCTATAAGTACCTGCAGGCAAGTAATGCAGCGCCCCACCGGGCGTCAGTACCGCTGGTACTGAGTATGTAAAGCAATAACTGAAGTAAAATCTAAATACAATAATATAACTGAAGAAACTGAAGTAGAGAGGATAGACTAACTGTCTGATAATGTAAATCATACCTTCTCTCAATCTTTACTGGGAAGGATAAGAGTCATACCTGGAAACGTATCGTGCTACTGCTGATCTACTTGTATCTAACATAACATGGCATAACATGAAATAACATAACATAGCACACACAAACCTTACCCGGCCCCCATAAGCCGGGAGGTACAATCAACACAGAACCTATGCCCCTACCCCGGTCATCCCATCTCCTACAGTGGCTGTAAGCATCCTGCCGGTCCCTGGGTATGCACTTGGGCTCGCTGAGCCCCTGACTATAACTGTATCTGAGTCCGAAGGACTCCAAATCAACACCCCGGGCATACCCACTCGACGGGGGTGTATAAGGGCCGACCAAGGCACAATATGGGGAAACTGGCATCCCATCTTCGTCCCCTTGCGGGACGGCATATCACTCCATAGAGCAACGTATCCTCGTCCTCTGGCGGACGAGTCGATACAGCTATTAACCCTGGGTGGTCAGGGATGCTAGGTAATCCAACCCCAATCAATACAATGGTCTCAACTAATCATGCTGTCTGTGTATCTCATAAGCTAGGACTAATAGGTATAAGGTACCGTATCAATCACATACTGAGCTAATAATAGTAATCTGTAAGTGTCTGATACATGCTGAGACAGGTAAATATAAATATGAATATAGTTCCCTGTCTAACTGTACTGGGGCAAAGGCTATACAAGCGGGTGTTTCTGCTGAAGGCTATGCCGTTCACTAGGTTTCTGTATTAACATGATTTCCTATTTCTAACATGCTTTCTAAACTTTATTTAGTTGCTATGCTAGGTCTGAAATGCTTTACGGATACTGTATTACTTCACGAGGCTACAGCTAAACACAACAATATCTTAACATGGCATATTACATCATATACTGAATATACTGGCAATCTTAATCACTTACGCCCGAATCTATATCGTACAGATAGGTATCGTACACGTTACAACCCAAAACTTCTCATATTGCACCAATATTCAAAATGACACGATAATCGATTTCTAAACATGCATCTAGTCTGTAAATTACTATACTGCTTCAATGTCACTCAACTTGCCGAGGAAACTTAACTTTACATACCTTATCTCTGAGCTATTTGTCTGTCGGGCGGAACTCGGCCGGTACTTCAACTGTTCTCTCCCAACTGCATTCATAAACATATCAATTAACACAAAGTACAACTTTATTTCAAAAGGCAACGTCACTTTCGATATAGTTTATAGCCTAAACTTAGGCTTATCGAAAGACGGCCAGAAACTCGCTATTTTTCAGCGGCCCAGAAGGGAGAAATATTCACTTCTCAGCTAGGAACACATAAACACTAATTTAGAGCAATTCCACTTACCTTAGCTCGGTGGCTCGACGATTCGTCGGCCGTATTTTACGAAACTGAATCCGTAGGAATGCCCTCTGCTGCTAAATACTTCGGTATCTGGGATTAATTTGAGTTTTGGCAGCGTTTGGCAGTGTAATCGGACGAAAATTATTTAATTTTCTTCCTTTCTTTTCTCCCTCTGCCGGTTGCCCTCTGTTCTCTGGAAATTTAAAAGATTTTTATCAATTAAAACAGAAGTGGGGCTTTATATACTTGGGCCTGGACAAGGCCAACGTGTCACGGAGCCAACGCGGAGGCTCCTCCTCCGTGACACGCTGCCATCGCGGAGGGGCTCTGCCTCGGCTCCTTCCGCGATGGTTCGATAGGCTTCTCGTCCGATCTTTTCCCGGGCCTTTCTCCCACACGTATGGCCTTCAAACATGCTTAACCAACGTGGGAATAGGTCATCTAAGTGTCGGGAATTCTACGGGGTGTAACATTCTCCCCCCTTAAGAACATTCGTCCTCGAATGTACACTGTTATCTAGAGGACTTTCCGGATCCTCTGGAATATGGAAAAATTTACTTTCTGGAAAAACATCGGCAGAGTTTCCCCTGTAACATGGACTATAGCAAAAACCTGAAATGCAGAAAAGTCCAATACAGGCACTGCACACAATATTCTAAGATTCACTGAACAACTAAATATCACTTCTTCTTTATCATTTACCGACATACAACCACAAGATACTGCATAGGTAATAATTCGGACATATCTATCACCTGACTAGGCCTGTAATAAGCGAGGATGTCTGATCCTCATGTCTTGATAGACGTAATATCTTTAGTGCGGAGTCTGCGAATCTATCTGTCTAGGATAGCTACTGGGACCTCTTCATAGGCCAGCTTCTTCGTAACCTGGATATTCTGGACTGGGACTACTCTAGACGGGTCCCCTATGCATTTCCTCAGCATAGCTACATAGAAGACCGGATGAATGGATTTTAATTCTGGAGACAAATTCGATTAATGGTAAATGCTCATTTTGACTATTACTGAAATCTAGCACATACGCTCGCAACATGACTTCGAGCGTCTGCGTAGTACGCTCAGCCTGCTCATCTGTCTGAGGATAGAACGCTGCGCTTAAATCAATCCGCGCTCCCAAACTCTTCTAAAATGACTGCCAGAATCTAGCTGTGAAGTGTGCTACTTTGTCTGAAATAATGGATACTGGTATTCCATGTAATCTGACTATCTTTCTGGTATGCAACTCAGCATAATCTTCGGCCAAGGAAGTAGTTCTTACCGGCAAGAAATGAGCTGATTTTTTTATCAATCTGTCACTTATCACTCATATAGAGCCATGTCTGTGTTTAGTACGGGGTAATTCTTGCTACAAAATTCATATTCATTGCTTCTCATTTCTAAAGAGGCACAGCTATGTTCTAAACTAACCTGCCTGATTTCTGATATTCTGCCCTTAACTGTTGGCAGTTAGGACACTGGGCTACCTGTAGTTCCTCTTAATGTCATGGTACCTCTTTGTCGTATCGGGATGAAGGGAATAGCGGGCGTAATGTACCTCACTCATAAACTGCTGGCGAGGCCCCAAAATATCTGGAGTACAAATGCGGCCTTTATATCGCCACACTTCATCCCCGGGTATCTGAAAATATGTCACCTCTCCTTAGTGAATCTTGTGTTCCAGTTAAACTTGGCTAGAGTTTCTATACTGCCGTTCCTTTACTTCCCCCTCTAACCGTAATGCTGCGATATTCTGTATTATCGTTCTGTTATCCTTTATTTCTGCTATGCGAACGGCTAGACCGGCTAACTAGTAAAATTCTTGGGTCTACTCCCGCTGTTTAGGTGGTAAGTAAGCCAACTCCCCGTAGATCTATAGCTAAGGGCGTCTGCTACCATATTAGCCCTTCCTGGATGATACAAAATTTTCGCTTTTTCAGGCATAAGCTATTGCAGCTAACTGGGTGATACCCAGATCGTGGGTAAGATAATTCTTCTCACGTTTCTTCAATTACCCGAAAGTATAAACTGTTACTTTACCATGCTGCACCAATCCTCTATACCTTCTGGCGATACTACACTGGAGCTGAGGTTAACCTGGCTGTTAACTCTTGGAAGTTCTGCTTACACTCCTCAGTCTACTGGAACTTTGCTGCCTTCTATGTCCATTTAGTCAGAGGTGCTGCTAAAGTGAAAAATCTGTCCACGAACCCTCTGCAGTACCCGGCTAACCGCAAGGATTGCGTACTTCGATCGAAGTGGTAAATCTAGGCTATATCTTCATTACTTCAATTTTCTGTATATCTGTTGGTACACCAGCCTCCAACACAATGTGACCAAAAGCTACTGAACACAACTAAAATTCACATTTACCACAATTGACATATAACTAACGGTCATATTGGTTTATTATGCCGGAGAATCTGACAAGTAATCTACCGGTATAGACCGAGCTTATCTGGCCTTCTGGCCGTATGCTAAGGCTACTTGTTGCTAAGGTAACCTGAACGACCGTCTGCGCATCTTGTGCCTTTATCTGATCCGAGGATCCTGATATTGATCATAACCTCTAACGATCTGGCTGCATAACCGCAAACTCGTGGGCATCTAATTGCTTTTGTTATTTTTCTTAAACCACTGTAAGGCTGCACTTAATCAACTTACTCCCAGGCGATCAATCTCTGGACCTTCACGGGGAGTCTACTGATCCCCTAGTCTTAATAAGCACTATGCTAGAAGGGTACTGTTAATTTCTTACGCCTCATGTGTATCCACTTGGATTTATACTGCTATTCTGGGGAATTCTCGGTCTTATGAGCTATTCTGTAAGTACTGGCCCTCTGCTAGGGCTCTGTATCTAAATATCTTACAAAAACTAGCTGAAATACTAGTCTGTCGCTGACTACTAATGTGGACCCTTCCCTGGGGTACCCACGGGTATTCTGACTGGGACGGCCGGCTGACTTATGAGGTATTCTACATAACAACTTCTAGGTTGGCTAAGGCCGACTGTCGCCCACGAGGCTGGGAAAACGACGTATAACCACTTAGCATGCTAGAACAATTTTTGGTATTGCTAATCTCTGAAATTTGTCTATCCGGCCTCCAATCCTGGTTCTAGCACATGCGCTACTGTTACCGATTCTTCAGGGATGCCTCCCTGCTAATACAGGCGCCAGCTGGTCGATAGACCGTCTAACTGCGCCCTTATTATCTAGCCATCTGTTTTAGGCCATTAATTCTGGTAAGCTCCTAGAGCCTAGATCCGACAACGACACATGAATCTATCAACTTAATAACTGAGAACTGAGATAGTTTCTATGACTTCATACATAACTCACACTTAATCCGCTCTTTCTCTTCTTCTTTTCTTTCTCCTCTTTTTTTTTTTTTTTTTTTTTTTGGCGGGGGGGGGGGGGTGTCCTGTAATGCAATCTGTATAGGCTTTCTATTACTAATCATCATCTGTGATTGTGGCCCTTATAGGCAGCCACTCCCAACATATCTATGATCTGTATACACATATATCGCTAGCTACGTACAATATGTACTAATTTCTGCGGTAGTTCATAATCTCTGTCAGGTTCTGCTGAGTCTCACATCGTACATGATACATTTCTTCTACGTCCTAATACCATCTCTTGCCCTGACTTATCATTTCATTGCATTGTCACCCCATTCTAAAAGTAACAAACATAAATATTCTAGTTATTTTCTGCTATTTGAAATTCCACCACTCTTGTGATGTGGGGGGTCAACGTTCGAATCCTATAGCCTTACTAGGCATATATTGAGAGCCCATGACTGTCTGCTGGGCCTTATCTCCAGGCTACACTAAATTAGAATTACTGTATCGGTAACTTCTTAACTTTTCCATAGCGGACATACTGCGGTATTCTGAACCACAATCTTACTGTCAGCACGAAGCTTAATCCTTAATACGATACTTTATCAATCCGGGGTAGTTCTAATTTCCCCACAAGATCTGACATTCCTGCTTCTTCCTCTCATCTTGCTTAGACTGAACTCTGGGGTTCATGGTACCTGCCCTTCATTGCTAATGAGATTACTGATCAAGCCTTGGCCCATACTTCTTCTGGCGTATGTTCAAGCCCATCCGATTCACTTGACCTCTATATCTTTCGAGGTCACAAATAGATCGTACTATAATCTTACAGGTATGTCTTGCTATCTGTTAGCATATATGGCGGGCTTGGCCTTTTTCTGACTCAACTTGACTATTATTAGGCATTCATCACTAGGAGGTCTGTTACCCCTACTTCGGGTAAGCATCAGTCTTACTGTCTTTACTAGCTTGTTATCATAAGGGTCTGCACAACTTACGTAATCATAAGGGCTCTCTATATTTTCTACTACTTACTGGGATCAATCAACCCATCTTTACTTACTGCATGCTTTGGTAACCCCATCTCAAGTCTTATGCCCCTTTACTATACTGGCATCAAAATTAGGAGGTGGGAATAGCCCTTTTCTTATTGCAACAAGTAAAAGCATTTAACTGTACCATACCCAAAAAGAAATGTATTTGGGATTCCTGCATTTCCCGCTCGTTTTCGTACTTACCTGGTGGTCTGACCTTATCTGTAATCATAATCAGATCTCATATAACTAATAAATAATTCAACTCACTTATACATTATACTTCTGACTTCCTATTCTGACGTTATCAACGTATACTAGGAATAATGCTAATAAAGGTATCACGCGGGGAGGTCTCTGATACCCCCTCCTGCTGCTGTAATTATCATGCAACTGACTGAAGTTCTTTTCTGTTGCTATCTCTGATCTTCTGGCTGTGATGGGGAAATGCTGGTCTGCCTTTGTATCTGTAATCAAAGAATACGGTAAGTTTTCAGGGACTCAACCCTATACTGTACCGCTCTAAAGCACGGCTGACTGAGAAAGAAGGGTAACTTATCATATCATGCCTCGCAGCCTCCTGCCTATAGTATGTGGTGCACAACACATCCATAGACAAGACTCTACTTAGCACGGCTTGCAGACTCCCTGGGATACGACCTGCTCTGACACCAAGTTTGTCACACCCCGCCTTGGGGGGGGGGGTACGACTGGCACCTGGTGCCCTACTAAGATCTGACCTGCTAGACTGTTAAGCCTGGGCGCGTCTGGCGCATGGCTGGCTCTAACTCAGATTTCTGGAAACAAAGGGATATATAACGACTGTAAATATAGCCCCCGGCCCATTGGCCTATCGCCTGCTGTACCTGTCTTGGCAGCTAACCAGAAATATAGTAACTCAGGGAAACCTATACGGGCCGACAAGGCCACCATGCTGTCTAGTTATCTGCTGCTTAATCAAAAAGCACAAAAAGAAGCTACGTGACCGGCAAGGTCACCACTACTGACAACTATGGCCTCACACGACCATCACAGAAGTAAGAAAGAGTAAAGACAACTATACAACTGCACGGCCCCACACGACCGGCTCATCTGACCACAGGGATTATAGACTGCAAGCCTCTAAGAATAGCAATAGAACTGGTCGGGACAGGGCCCCGACCTACCCGTACTATAAAACAAAAGAACTGAAATACACCTCTAGAATTCAGTCTCCGGATGACAGGAGCTGAATAATCGATCGCTGACAGGAATCACGTAGTGTCACCTGCTCGTCTATAAGTACCTGCATGCAAGTAATGCAGCGCCCCACCGGGCGTCAGTACCGCTGGTACTGAGTATGTAAAGCAATAACTGAAGTAAAATCTGAATACAATAATATAACTGAAGAAACTGAAGTAGAGAGGATAGACTAACTGTCTGATAATGTAAATCATACCTTCTCTCAATCTTTACTAGGAAGAATAAGAGTCATACCTGGAAACGTATCGTGCTACTGCTGATCTACTTGTATCTAACATAACATGGCATAACATGAAATAACATAACATAGCACACACAAACCTTACCCGGCCCCCATAAGCCGGGAGGTACAATCAACACAGAACCTATGCCCCTACCCCGGTCATCCCATCTCCTACAGTGGCTGTAAGCATCCTGCCAGTCCCTGGGTATGCACTTGGGCTCGCTGAGCCCCTGACTATAACTGTATCTGAGTCCGAAGGACTCCAAATCAACACCCCGGGCGTACCCGCTCGACGGGGGTGTATAAGGGCCGACCAAGGCACAATATGGGGAAACTGGCATCCCATCTTCGTCCCCTTGCGGGACGGCATATCACTCCATAGAGCGACGTATCCTCGTCCTCTGGCGGACGAGTCGATACAGCTATTAACCCTGGGTGGTCAGGGATGCTAGGTAATCCAACCCCAATCAATACAATGGTCTCAACTAATCATGCTGTCTGTGTATCACATAAGCTAGGACTAATAGGTATAAGGTACCGTATCAATCACATACTGAGCTAATAATAGTAATCTGTAAGTGTCTGATACATGCTGAGACAGGTAAATATAAATATGAATATAGTTCCCTGTCTAACTGTACTGGGGCAAAGGCTATACAAGCGGGTGTTTCTGCTGAAGGCTATGCTGTTCACTAGGTTTCTGTATTAACATGATTTCCTATTTCTAACATGCTTTCTAAACTTTATTTAGTTGCTATGCTAGGTCTGAAATGCTTTACGGATACTGTATTACTTCACGAGGGGCTACAGCTAAACACAACAATATCTTAACATGGCATATTACATCATATACTGAATATACTGGGCAATTTTAATCACTTACGCCCGAATCTATATCGTACGGATAGGCATCGTACACGTTACAACCCAAAACTTCTCATATTGCACCAATATTCAAAATGACACGATAATTGATTTCTAAACATGCATCTGGTCTGTAAATTACTATACTACTTCAATGTCACTCAACTTGCCGAGGAAACTTAACTTTACATACCTTATCTCTGAGCTATTTGTCTGTCGGGCGGAACTCGGCCGGTACTTCAACTGTTCTCTCCAAACTGCATTCATAAACATATCAATTAACACAAAGTACAACTTTATTTCAAAAGGTAACGTCACTTTCGATATAGTTTATAGCCTAAACTTAGGCTTATCGAAAGACGGCCAGAAACTCACTATTTTTCAGCGGCCCAGAAGGGAGAAATATTCACTTCTCAGCTAGGAACACATAAACACTAATTTAGAGCAATTCCACTTACCTTAGCTCGGTGGCTCGACGATTCGTTGGCCGTATTTTACGAAACTGAATCCGTAGGAATGCCCTCTGCTGCTAAATACTTCGGTATCTGGGATTAATTTGAGTTTGGGCAGCGTTTGGCAGTGTAATCGGATGAAAATTATTTAATTTTCTTCGTTTCTTTTCTCCCTCTGCCGGTTGCCCTCTGTTCTCTGGAAATTTAAAAGATTTTTATCAATTAAAACCGAAGTGGGGCTTTATATACTTGGGCCTGGACAAGGCCAACGTGTCACGGAGCCAACGCGGAGGCTCCTCCTCCGTGACACGCTGCCATCGCGGAGGGGCTCTGCCTCGGCTCCTTCCGCGATGGTTCGACAGGCTTCTCGTCCGATCTTTTCCCGGGCCTTTCTCCCACACATATGGCCTTCAAACATGCTTAACCAATGTGGGAATAGGTCATCTAAGTGCCGGGAATTCTACGGGGTGTAACAAATTTCACGTAAACTAATAATTTTATTGTATATATGTGTTTTGGTGTCGGATGATGATAAATTCTCATTACTTTTAAATGTTGCAATGAAAACTTTTTTTGATTGTGATATAAATACTTTTAATTACAGTTTTTTTCTAGTAAATCATATTGCCTCATCCTTTTGTTCGTTTTTCTAATCTTGATTTTATTATTGTTTTTAATTAGTTTCTTGATCGGGGATTTTATCAAAGGTTTTTCGGATTGTTTAGAATATTAGCTTCAAATAACTTGAAAAGCTAAATGATTCAGGACTTGGTATTTTTGTTAGTTGTTAATGATGGTGTGCGTTGTTGGGCTTGTGGAGGCCTGATTAATTAGGCCCGTTAGAAACCCTAATAACCCTAATCTATTTCTATAAATAGATAGCTTGTACTTGTAATCTATACACCACAAGAGAGAGAGTAATAAAATTCCTCCTAGTTGCAGTTGTGGATTAGGTCGTGAGACCGAACCACGTAAATTCTTGTGTGTCGTTTGTGTTCCGTTTTCTCTATTTTCTCGCAGTTAATTTGTGTGTGTGTGTTTATTGTTGTTCCGCTGTCCCAACAAGTGGTATCAGAGCGAGGTTATACACACGAAAAATTAGTGAGAGTCACCTAAAATTCTTTTTTAGAGAAAGAAGGCGCAGCAGCCACCAGCAAACCACTTTGCAGCAGCAGAGCAGGGGTCGTCCGAATGGAGAGTAGGCCGTCGCCGCTGCCACCGTCGAGCAGCCCACGATCGCGAGCGCCGCCGCTTAGTTTTTCCAGATCAAGTGCCGGTCGTTCAGAACACTGTCTGACTACGCACAGCACTGACGCCATCGCAAACCACCACGAACTGCCACCTGAACGGATCTGAACAGTGCTTGGAGAGGTACTATTTCGCCAGAAAATTATTGTTTCCCCGGGGGAATTTTTTTCAGGCGGAAGGTTTTCAATTGATTTTTGTTGGTGGTGGTCCGAGTTGCTTTGTTGGTGTGTATTGGTTTTGTCATTGAATTTCTGACGAAGTTACCAAGATCTGAGATCAGTTGTACCGGGTACCTCATCTAGTCGTTTGAGATGGCAGAAGATGGGAAGTATCGAGTTGAAAAGTTTGATGGTGCAGATTTCAGTTGGTGGAAAATGCAAATTGAGGATTTGCTGGTTCAAAAGGAGTTAGACATGGTATTGAGTGACAAGCCAGAAAAGATGTCTGATGCAGAGTGGGCAGGTTTGGATCGGAAAGCCATGGCGGTTATCCGACTCTCATTGACCAAGAATGTTGCGTTTAACATTCTGAAGGAGAAGACAACGAAAGGTGTCATGGAAGCGCTGTCTAACATGTACGAGAAGCCATCTGCAGCAAACAAGGTCTTTCTGATTAGAGAATTGGTGAACACAAAAATGAAGGAAGGCATTTTAGTTACCGAGCACATAAATACAATGAATTCAATCTTAGCCAGACTTACGTCAGTGGGCATTAAGTTCGATGATGAAGTTCAAGCCTTACTACTACTATCGTCATTACCTGACAGTTGGTCCGGAACGGTTACATCAGTTACCAGTTCAGCGGGACCCGATGGATTCACTTTTGAGAAGATTCGTGATCTCATTCTAGGCGAGGATGTCAGAAGAAGGAGTTCTGGGGAATCATCGAGTGAATTGCTAAATGTCAGCAGAGGAAGGAGAAATAGCAGAGGTAGTGGGAGCAGGAACAGAAGAAGGAGTCAGTCGAAGACTCAGGATCGCTCAGATGTAACGTGTTGGACGTGCAAGGAGGTGGGGCATTTCAGGAATCTATGCCCGAATAATAAACAAGTTAACATTGTAGGAGACTATGCTCATAATGATCTCTTGATATGTAGCGTGGAGAGCAGTGTGGATTCCTGGGTCATGGATTCTGGTGCTTCATTTCATGCTACCCACAGCAGTGAAGCATTGCAGAATCTGAAAGAAGGGGATTTTGGAAAGGTAAGACTAGCAAACAATAAAGTTCTTGATGTAACGGGCATGGGTGACATGATTCTGAAAACTTCAGTCGGTTCGTGGACTTTAAAGGATGTACGAGTGATTCCAAGCTTGAAGAAACGGTTGATTTCTGTTGGGCAGTTGGATGATGAGGGACACGATGTTAAGTTCGGAAACGGGCAGTGGAAGGTGATGAAGGGGAACTTGGTCATATCTCGAGGAAAGAAACGGAGTTCGCTGTATATGGTCTATTTACCATCTGAGGGAGTGACTGTCCCAGATCAGAAGATAAACAAAATCCGGTTCACAGAGTCTCGTAGGCATAAGAAGGTTCGTTATGCAGGAGATAAACCCAGAGCCACAGGTCAGATTCAGGTTGAACGTGCTTGGAAAGGTTCAGGTAAACCAGTCAGGGGTTCTCGTGGCAGTGGGAGCATCGGCAGTCAGCCAGTTAAAACTTCAGCCAGAATTACCAGACAGTGGGTTAAGAGAATCAGTGTTCCAGTTGTCAAAGTCTCTCCGGATGATTACCTGCTAACTATGGAGAATGTTGTTTGTTCTCAGAGTATCCCAGGATTCGGCAGTTCGTGCAAGTGGGAGTCGGTAGGGACAGAGGACGAGTCAGGGGCAGTTTTAGCCGTGACTGATGTTGGAGCTTGGGGAAGCTTCAACGGGCCTTCAGGTTAACTGATGAAAAGGCCGCTGCAACCAGGAAGATGAGGAGGAGATTACTAGACGTACAAGTGCTCACAGTGGATGGCAGTTGAAGATTATCATGCCTCCAAGTGGGAGATTGTTGGGCTTGTGGAGGCCTGATTAATTAGGCCCGTTAGAAACCCTAATAACCCTAATCTATTTCTATAAATAGATAGCTTGTACTTGTAATCTATACACCACAAGAGAGAGAGTAATAAAATTCCTCCTAGTTGCAGTTGTGGATTAGGTCGTGAGATCGAACCACGTAAATTCTTGTGTGTCGTTTGTGTTCCGTTTTCTCTATTTTCTCGCAGTTAATTTGTGTGTGTGTGTTTATTGTTGTTCCGCTGTCCCAACATGCGTCTGTTTATAGACTGTTAATCGTGACTTGAATATGTCTCATTATGAGTCTTATATATATGTGTTGAAAGAAGGGGAAAAACTACTAACAATGAAGGAATGAGCAGTTTGATAAGTTAATTAAGCTAGAAATTAATTGATTGATAGTTAGCTTAATTTTTTTACGGTATACACGCGCAACGCACGTATTCAAAAACTAGCATTATATAAATAATATTGAGCAGAAATGAAATGACACAATGCATATCATAGAAAAGCCAAATTATGAACTTTCAACAAATACAAAATAAATGATGATTTTCTAACATGTAGACATATTTTAATCATCAAGAAGGTATAATTAACATGTCATATTGTCACAATGCAGTTATGGGAAGTAAAATTTCACCCTAGAATTTCAGGTAAGCCCTTTTAGCTACCCGATACCTGCATATATTC
Source organism: Datura wrightii (assembly GCA_035772735.1). NCBI lineage: Eukaryota > Viridiplantae > Streptophyta > Magnoliopsida > Solanales > Solanaceae > Datura > Datura wrightii. Next base: position 122,312,227 of record JASDFA010000016.1, read on the forward strand.
TCGTCACTCCATATATGCGCTACTCCCACATTTACAAAGCGTATAGAGACACATTTAGTTAAGGAAATTCTCAGTTTTGAGGTGAAAATTTTAACTGGCCTCGATTCCAATAAGCTTTAACTCTTCAACATTACATTTCATGCATCGAAACAACTCAGTTGTAGCCAAAAGAATTAAAGAACTCAATTTCAAAATTTAATGCGCGATTTAGGTCAAAGTCAACCCCAAGCTCAGATGGTCAAATCATGAAATAAAATATATTTTTGGGTTAAGCGTAACCTACGAACCCAAATTTATAGTTTGATTTCCATTACAAGTTCGTTTATTATCTCAAATCATCAACTTTCCAGGGGTTAGTCCAAACATCCCAAAATTTCACTTCAAATTTCAGTTTTAAAGACTCATATTGAATGGGTAAAAGAGATATGACCATAAGAGAATGTTTAGATCAATTACCCAACACATTATCAAATTCCAGGCACAAAATCTTTGCCGAGCTCTAAAACCCAAAAAAATGGAGTAACAATGGGAAATCCCAAAAATCTGCTTTTTATATCTAAAATATTTATCTTGGCCATCACGATAGTGAAACCTCCTCCTCCCCCCCCCCCCAAAAAAAAGAAAAAAGAAAAAAAAAATTCACGACTTGACCCGTTCCATTCTATTAGCGGCCCCATCTGTTGCCCGCATCTGCTAAGCGCAATTAGTGGGACCCCGCCGCTCATCTCAACCTTGCATGATATCGCGAACGTGAAGCATACTGGTTAGCTCCTTCATGTGATCGCGAGACAAGCTCCGCGAACAATTTGCAACTACGATTATTGATTCTAGAGGTGCCATTATACTCTCGAGCTCTTGAGTCCCAATCCAAACCCACCAAGTCCCAATAAAATTTAACTGCCAGCTGGTACTGGATGCACATCACTGTCGAAAGGAAAAAAAATATTTAGTATTTTCTCTATTTTAAAATAAATGATGGTCTTATTTTTTTAATTTTATTTCAAAATAAGTGATATTTCACGTAATTAAGATATTAATGATGTTCTTCTAATTTTACCCTTACTTAAATAAAGAGAATTTTATATAATCAAGAAATTATTAAAGAAGCACATCTTTTTTCAAAGTACTTATTAGGGGAAAATTAGTAAAAATATAACTTATTTTTTAAAAATGAATAATTTTCTTAAAAAACGTGACTAAACTAAAAAGACGAGTTATTTTAAAATGGAGAAAGTATGTATTATAGTATGACCGTCTTACTACCATGTGCATATCATGTCCAAGAATTTAACGATCCCTTATTGCAAATTAATTTGAAATATTCGTCCAGAGTGAGGCAACAAACAGGGAAATACAAATTAGCTATTTGCCTACTCGTAGAGTCTGCTTTAAACTAAATCATTATAGCCAAAGAGCATAAAGGTGTGAGTGTCATAATTGTTGTCCCAATCATCTTTTCCAAATAAAATTTGAGTCAATTATCAGTGACATACATCACAGTTAAAAACAAAATTGACTAGAAAAGGATGGGATGGAACAAGTGACTTTAGAAAACCTCCAACGTAGATGACCTTTCCTAACACGTCAACTAAGCAAGCATGCGTTTTTTAGCTTTTCATTATTGAAACTTTGCTGGTCATTAGCGTTTGTGGTCTTTCATCTTTTAGCAGAAGTGATTTATTTCTATGAATTACCTTTAAATGCTGTTGTCACGGCAAAACTTTGCAGAAATGAATAGCTGGTACTGAGATTAATTAATTAATCTATAACTAACATCACATTCAATATAACTTTAGTTAATGGAATTTGATTTGTTAGATAAGCAATACAACTAATGCAATAACATAGAGATTTACATAATTACTTGTACAGTAAAACCTCTCTGCAGTGACAGTATTTATTTGAAAATTCTCTACGATAGTGAGTGCTATTATATATGTATACTAATATTTGACGTTTAGATCTCATTTAGCTTAGTATAAATAAAAGTATGCAAATATCTAGTTTAATGATTTTGTGTACCAAGAAAAAGGAATATATTTATTTACCAATTTAACCAAAAACAAACAAACAAACAAACAAACACCATTAGTTTTTTCTCGTGAAGTTACGATCATAACTGGTGGAAACTATTTTAGTATAATTTTTTCCTTTTAGATATTCATACTTGAAATTTACCATGTACGTGACATTAATGAAAATTATCATAAATATTTTAATATTTTTCTTATACATAATATATTTTTTTACAACTATTATTGCACAATATTTGAGTATGACGGTTATAAAAGAGTAATTTTAGAAAAGGTGTACTGCTATACGGAACATCATTGATATTTTAGGCATAATGCTATTATAAAAAAGTAAAATATAATATGAAAAATCGATTACGAAGAAAATCGAATCATTATTGATTATACCAATCACCAAATATTATATAATTTATTATTGAAAAATTATAATAATGAGTCGTGTCCTTCCATAAAAGGTTCTAGTTAGCCCATTAATTAATCCTCCTCCAATACTCTAATTGATTGCCTATGGATACACCATTAAGGGGGCAAGAAACAAACACAGCTACTGTTAGCTGCACGAAAATATTAACTGCATCTTTTAGAGGATATCTAATCCGTGAAAACAAGAAAATTTTTCCGCTTTGTTATAATTTATCCCGATCAATAATTCAAGTTGTGATTGAAAAAGATGTGCTTCCGCAAAAAAAATTATTAATCTCCAAAACTAGTATATTCATTGAAATACTACTGTTACAAAATTCCTAATTTTATATCCAAACTCCGATTGATTGAGCCATAAATACACAAGTCTATATTGATTGCTAATTTCAAGTAATAATTTTAGAATTATTGTATATCAATTATACACTTATTATATTGATATGTATCAATTATTTTGCTAAATATTGATATATAATTTAAATTTGGTGCATGGAAATTGTCAATTGTATCATGCATAGAACACATTTGTTATGTACTAGTATATTATGTTTCAGTTTAGATAATTGATTTATGATACATGTATCAATATCATATTATTTGTTAGATTCAAAATTGTCATGTATCATTGTATCAGTATCAATTATACAATTTGATACATTATGCTAACAAAGTGTCATCTGTATCTTCTTCTTCTTCTTCTTCTTTTTTTTTGCATCAATTTCTATTGTAAGCAATTTAAATTGATGTTCATTTTTTCTTTAGAAACTGTGTTTTTTTTTTTTTTGTGAAAAATTCACCAACAAAGTCTCCACATATAAGTTGCTGGTCAAATAAAAAAATTACTGGAGATCTAACAACCACCTTGACATCACAGCAGATTAATCTATTTAGAAACACCTGCTTTGGTGTTTATCTCAACATGCCACATTGTGCAGTTCAAGCACAAATGGCAAGATATTTTATGGTATTTGAGTTAGATCAAACAAACAATAATGAGTTTTGAATGAGGGTTAATGGTACTATATTACGATTTACCATAAGAGAATTTGGGTTAGTTACCGAATTACGCTATATCGATAACATGTCTGACTTTGTATTTTCAAGAAAGAATACAGACTGATTGGTACATACTTCAGAGGAAGAAAGATTGTGAAGAAGTATGAGTTAGTTGACTATTTTCAGAGGAAGGTTTGGGGGGAAAACAATCAAGACGCCCTGAAAATAGCTTTGCTATATTTTATTAATACGTTCATTTATTCAAGAGAATCAACCAGTTCAATCCCTAGAATCCATTTCGATCTTGTTGAGAGCGAGAGATATAGTGAGTATCGTTGGGATAAGGATGCTTTTTCCAACTATTAAAATCAGCCTGGCATAACATGAAATATGAAAAATAATATTATAGACTACTTGGTATGCCACTTACAATACAAGTGTGGATGTATGAGTGTTGTTCTGTCGTCGACCCCAATATTGTTGTAAGAGTTTGTGATTTCATTCCTAGGATTTTGAATTGCAAAGTTGTTACCGGCCAGATCCCTTACGCAATGATGATGGAAGGGATATTCAGTACAAACAACAACCCGGTAATGATATCTTTAAATTCTTTCATTATTTTAATTATAATGTTCACTATTTTTTTTTAATTTCAATGCTAGATGCAAAATATTAAAATTTTTAGAAATATACAATAAGTTATATTATATAGTATTGATACATTTCAATATATCATTATTCTTTATACTCATTTTTATCATACACATTAAGTTTTCTTTCTTATTTTCTGATACATCAATAGGCATAATTATAATATATTAGACATTTTTTAATACATGTTTTTTGATACATGTATCAGAACTGTCTGGTGATCATAAATTTATAACTTTTTAATTTTTTTAATGATAGGTGGTATTTACAAATATTTCACCGACACCAAATGAAATGAAACTCTACCAATTGACTGAACCTGGTATTGTTGGTGTCGAGGAAAACATATCCATAAAATCAAGATGACTTTGATGATTTTAGTTCTACCCCTCTTGTGGTGAGGTATAAAAGACCCAATCAAGATATTGGTGCAGATCCAATCAAACCTTCAAAGAAGTCAAAAACAGTGGTGGTCCACAAACAAAATCAGAAGAAATTTACAATTCAGAAGCGTGCATCACCGACAAAGAAAAATAAATAGCCATGGTCTCCTAAAAAATCAAGGACTAAGACTGTCGCACCAAAATCAAAATGACGCAACAAAAGAAAAAGTAGAGCCAATTCTGTCAGGATCCCGAATAGGCGGGTCGTGCAGGCACCTACATCGACTCTACTCAATAGGAGAACTCTTTACGGAGCGTTACCATTAATATCCAAATTTCTCATTACTTCATTTTAATAAAAATTAACTCAAAATAAAATAAAAAATACAAACTTCCTAAAATCATGACTCTCCCAAGATCTAGTGTAGACAGGTATAAGAGGTCTAATAGAATACATGACAAGATAAAAAAGATACAACTTCATCTGAGAAGATCCTGGAAGCTGATGCTGAGTACTCCACGCTGATGAAGAAACTTCAAATCTTGCACAACCTACACCAAAAAGGTGTAGCAAGATAGTATCAGTACACCATATGTATCGGTAGGCATTATCGGCCGACTAATTTTAGTTAACATAACAATATAATAATCAACATACAATCAATGTTACTAAATTCAACAATTATTCCACTTTTATGACCACTCAATAAATTTTAATACTACATTATATTCTCTTAAGTTTATCAAGGTTTGTGAAATGACCCTACACAGCGTGTACTTAGATCGCCACAACGGTCCTACTAGCGCGGCTATTTATTTGCTGCAGCGACATCCACAACAGTTAGTAACCGATTTTTCCTGATCCAATTCTATTTATTTTTTTAAAGAAACTCCTTGGCGCCACTATCTCTCTTACCATTTCACTGTAATCGACTAAATCCGTCCATTACCACTTATTAACCTACTCAATTACTTACAGAGTTTCCAGTCCTTTTCAAATCTAGTACATTAATTGATAAAATCTACTTGTTGTCTCCTAGTGATTCACTACCTTCTTATTGAACCCGCCATGCTACTTTCCGTAACTCAAAAAACCAATTAAAACAAAATATTTAATTGCAAATATATATTAATTAATTCAAGTATACACAGAAATCATCAAAACATAATGAGGGAGTCAATTTTTCCCAAACATTAAAGTGCATAAAAATACTTGTCTCTATACCATGAAAATGCCACAAGATATCATACCTAGATCATGTAGCCATATACTGTATTATGTTTCTCACCTCAACCCCGATTTATGTCGGTATATCCTATATCACACCTATATATCGAAACCTTTCTATCTCTGTAGTCGTATGTATAATTAAACCGTACCCGCACAATCTCTGTCTGAAAATTATCTATCGGTGATATACTACACACATACCTCCATCACATAACTGTACACACATGCTAGAGGGTCTTATGCTTGCCCTTCTAGTCATGACCTGCAGGGGACTCTAGAAATCCATATACTGTACACCCAGCCGTATGAAACCTTCATCATACCTGTTTGTGTGCTCATATTCGTATACCTAGTCGCATGGCCTTTTAGACATACCTATCTGTGTACTCCCTCATACCGCTCACCCAAATGCTTAACTCGGGCACGATCTGCTGACGTATCCAATCCTTTTCCAGAGTCTGATCGTATTAACCTGCTCATTCGAGCTCTTTACCTTTAGCCTTAGGCCTCACATTCACCACCATATCATGGATTTAACTTTTGTATCTTACATTATCTCAGTCACACATTCGTTCGATACCAACTCGCCCCTCAATCTCGGAACGCACATCATAGCACAACCACAAATACTCACGACAATAGTTACATATATATCAACGAGTACAATCACATGCATAGTTTCAAAACCAATTTCATATCTAAATATTTATAAAACCAATTTGTATCCATAACATCACGAGGAATTGCGACTTGGTCTACTCATTGGTTTGGGCTCTGCTGTAGTGGCATTACTGCTGTCATAACGGTCTCGCTGCAACAGTACAATACCCGCTGCAGCTTACTGTTCGACAGTACTTCGACCAGTTTTCTTCCTAGTTCCTCTCACGAATTATTCCTTCCCCACCTAGTATCTCATCTCTATCATGCCCACCACTATGGAGGTGGCATCGTATCAAGCTTATTTCAACAATTAACTTTTCAATAGTGCAACCATCAACATGAACAATATTTACCAACCTAAATAATGCAGTATTAACCATAGCACATACATGTCATTATGTAAGGTCTAGCTACCCTAATTTACGGGCTTCAACTCACATTATATAATAATCATAATCTATTAACTATTCAATTATTGCATCCTCTAAGCATGATTTATATAAATAGCCATCCAAGATTTCAATTCAGAAGGAATGATTTTACAATTCTATATGCAGAAATATTATTTAACAACAATGCCCGAAGGTCAATCTACATATAATTGATTCGATCCCACATACACCCTTAAGCATGGAATAATTATTATTTCCATCTCTCCCCTAGGGGTTTTCACATTGTGGGGATATCACTACCCTTTTTCCAAGCCGTTCATTCTCGGAATCTCACCGATTTTAAATGATCAATAATAATTTATCTAAGTTTAGAGCCTACCATCAAAAGCATATCAACCATATGCACGTATATGTTTATCTAATTAAAGTATAACACAAAAGTTAGTAAATCATAGCCTACCTGGGTGCCAAGCTATTGTCAAGATATTCACAATTGAATGCCTACGCAAATTTCTGAGTTCTTACGGAAAAATCATAGCTATGGAGGATGAATCTCTGCTCCTTGCTCCTCTTTTTATTCCAAAAGTCTATTTTCTGTTTTTGGGCATTTTTATTAAGCCCTTTTTAGAGAGAATAGATTTTTAAAATCCTAATTGGAATAGGATTGTGGAATTCTGGTTTGTGTCACCCGCTAAAGTGGAACCCTATGCTGCTGCAGCGGTTCCGCTATTGTGGAGAGAAGCCCATCGCAACGGTCTCATGCCTGGTCCACCGACTGTGACTTAGCCCATTCGAACTTGTTCATCTTATGCCATTTTTGGGGACTTCATTCCAATTTTTTTTAAAATTTAGATTCCCTACTCTTAGGTGGTCGGAGTGCTATAATGGTTGGGTGGGTCGTAACATCAGATACCAATTAAAAATATGTTTGTCCCTAAATGGTCCTAAGATATAGAGGTGGGTGTTTTTAGTCTCCACATATGGATTCCAACAGCGGCCAAAGTTTCCCCCACTTCTAGCCGGCACCAAAGCTTATCGATCTCTGTGTCTTGAACCCCGGATTGATTGTTGCATGACCCCTTATTCACTTTACACTTACATCTTTCAAACATGGGCCCGATAATTTATTGCAGAATGATAGATCTCTAATTAGGGTTGACAAAGACTCGAGCGTAAAATTGCACAATAACCCCCCTTCGGGTTTTACGGTTACTTATTCATGGTTTGACTGTCCTAGGTATAACCGATTTGTCATATTTCTTAAAGTGGGTGCTTTTGAAATGATGGGGCCCTGTGGTGGAATTCAAACTGTCACTATTTTAACAGTCTGCTGCAGCGAGTGTGTTTTCCCTACAGTAGTTTCGCCACAACGGAAAAATGGTCCACTGTAGTGGACTAGGGGATCAGTTAAAGGGGCAGAGGGGACGATCTGAGTTCATTCTCTACTTTTCTTACTCAAAATTACACAAATCCTCTCACCCTTCCTGACGATTCTCCTCATTTTTAGGTAATTCTCTCCCCTATAACTTCTTTACTTCACTTGCTAGTGAGTACTGGCGATATATTGCCTATTTGCCTCGTGTTTGGGTAGTTATAGGGGTGATATGGGTAGTTACCTCTTTTGAATTCATAGGCTAGATGGTCAAAGCATGCTGCTAGCATTTACGTTCTCAAGTGATCTCTACTGTTCTCTACATATTTCTGGTTGTTTTCATGTTATTGTGGGGCCGGAAATAAGGGGTTTGGGTAGGGTGGTGGTTTGACTTCCTTGGAGCTTTCAGGCTTGAATGCGTACTTTATTGGGCTAGGTAATGGTTATTAGGGCTTGGGCAAGTCCTCCCCATGCCCGATCTTTAGTTTACTTGAAGGAATTCGGAGGTTGAAATTTCAACCGCCATTAATAGAGTTTGGAGATCTGGGAAGATGATGTCCGCTGCAGCATAACTATGATAGTGTTATACCCCGAAGGCCCAAAGATTGGACCTGGGAGTTAAAACGGGGAAAATATAAAGTGATGTTGTAGAGTCAAGATGAGTCGTGGGACGACTCGTGAGGACATCCCATGAGTCGTCAGGTGACTCATGGGGAAGGCTAGTGAGGAGTTGGGAAGTTTGGAGAAAAGGGGTCCCCATGGGCGTGGGAACGACTCGTGGTCAGACACCACGAGTCGTTAGGTCAGCCGTTAGGCAGGGAGAAGGAAAAGAGAAGGAAGAAGAGTAGTGTACTTCACAATTGGTGACCACGAGTCGTGGTCACCCTAACAAGTCGTGATGTTAATCATTATGAGCCTAGAAGACAAGGCACGCAGTGCACCTTACTAGCGAGGGAATGAGCCGTTTGCCCTAGTGAAGAGTCGTCAGGTCGTCCGTTAGGACCACCTGGCAGTAATTTCTTGCAAATTTAGGGTCTTTTCGTAATTCCTAAGTTCCTACAACCTATACTACGTCGTTTAAGGTTCGTTTTAGTGGGTTTAAAAAGGGGAAAACCCATTCTAAGTTATTCCTTCCATGCATGTAAGCTTGAGAGGTTTAAGAGGTGATCTAGAGCAATTCTTCAAGGTTTTCATTCAAATCTCTCTTGTGCAATCAGAGAAGTGGTAGAATCTCTCCCTTCCAGGAATGTAGGATTATGAGTGGATGTCTTCTTCCACACCATGCCCAATTTCTATCTAAACATGAGAAATTCCAATGATCAAGTTATGAAGTTTCTACCCAAATGCATGAATCTTCAATTTCTTTACATGGGTATGAATTGATTATGATTTCATCATCAAATTGTGAAGCATGGGATAATTTTCTAATGATTTCAATTAAATTATTTTTCTAGCCTTATGAATGTTGAAGCCAATTGATCATATGATCATGAAAAGTGAGATTTGTGAAGCATATATGATAATGATGAGATAGTATCATGAAAAGCATAATTTGAAGCTACCCATGTCTATAATTATGTTTTTGATGAAAATTGAGTATTTTTAAGTATGATAAAGCTTTGGGCAATGCCCATATGTTAAGTTTAAGTGATGGTTTTCTTGAACAAAGCTTACCACATTGTTTTGGAGAGAAGACTCCCAAATTTTATATTCTAGCTTGTGGTATGTTTTGATTTAAGTCTTCCTATGCATAGCTTACCACATGATTTTGGAGCAAAGGCTCCCAAGTATGTTTTCAGCTTGTGGTATGTTTTCAACTAAAGCTTCTCATATGCATGATTTCATATTGAGATGTATTTAATTATTGAGCTTCATCCATAAATGATGTTGAGCTTTATTATATACGATGTAGAGCATTGCATGTTTTTGAGAGAAGAGTCTAGCACCGAGCGAGCTAAGGGTCGATCACCCTATGCCCCAGAACTATGCGCTAACGTAGGTTGCTACTATTATATGACTTGGAACCTCCCGTGTGAGCATCCCCTTGCTTAAATGGGCCTTCAGCTTGTTATCGATATCATGGTCTTAGCCCTGTCAAGGTTTTGGATGGCTCTGTCTACTTGAGTGTAATAGTTGGGACCATGTAAGCTTTATTGTGGTATGTCGGTTAAGTGACGAGTCTCCTATTGTTTGTATGATTCAGATTTGCATATTCATTACTCATGGTTATTATTTTATACATACATATTCTAAAAGCAAGGTTTGACTCAATGTTCAATGTTTCTATAAATGTCATATTTCAGCTTTGAGTCATTCGAGTCAGTTTGATGCTATAAAGTTATGTATTGTCATATTATGAAAAGATCATGATTTCAGAAAGAATGCATACAATCCCTACTCTTAGTCTATTGATGTTTATGTTAAATTAAGGCATTGTGTTTTAAAAAGATTTTGCTTACTTTAGCGGTTTTACTTATCTTGCATACTCGATACATTCCACGTACTGACCACATACTTTCTATGTTATATCGTTTCATGATACAGGACCCGACTCTCAGGTTCAACCCTTCTCTTAGAAAGTTTATCGGAGTTAGCGTCTGCTTATTGGTGAGTCCTCATCTTTTGAGGACTAGACTATCTATCTTTTCTTTATGTATTTCAGTTTTTAGCTTGTTGAGTTAGTTGGGGTCCTGTCCCATCAACTCGTCATGTTTAGAGGCTATTAAAACATATGTATGTATTCAGTTTCAGTTATATTCGGATGTTATATTTAAGTTAGACTTTCGCTATGATGGTATTGATGAATATTCAGTTCTTGACTGAGTTAGATGTATGCTTATTCCATGGGTCGACTTGGGTCGGGGCTCCTTGTCCCGTGTCGCAATTCGGGCATCCATTCGGGTCATGAAATACTTGGTATCAAAGCCATAGGTTTGAAGTATCCTAGGGTGTCTGAAAGCCGCGTTAAGTAGAGTCTTTTTCATGGGTGTGAAGAGTGCCACACTTATGACGAAGAGGCTACAGGACGTCTAGAAAATGTTCCCTTCTTCCATAACCTATGTCGTGCGGTGAAAAGTCTTTCTATCCTTCTAATTCGTGCTATTCGCGATTGCAAAATCATGGCTCATCAAAGAATGAATGGAAGGAGGAATGGAGGTGGTGAAGGCAATGAGTATGGCAATGGTTATGGGCATCAACCAGCCTCACCAGTCTAGGAGCCTAGCCACCAGAGCTAGCTGCCCATACTGAGTTTCGGGCCGCAATTCAGATGCTTGCACAGGCCTTGACTGCTCAGGTCAATCAGAAGGCCGTTGCATATGTTCCACAAAATGGCAACGCAGCGGCGGCTCAAGTCAGAGACTTCTTGCGGATGAACCTGTCGGAGTTCCTGTCACGATCCAAACATACACCCGGATCGTAGACACGGGACATGGAGCCCCGAAAGACCCCAAGTTGACCCATGGCATGAGCAAACATCTAATTCAATCACATGAGTTGAAGACTTAACATAAAGAATGTAATCATAACATAGCATAAGGGAAAAATAGTACTAGACTTATCCAATACGACGGAATACATCTTGTAGTATGATAAGCCTCTAAACATGAAAGGCGGATTGATGGGACAACTCCCCAACTAATCCAACATCTAGAAACTTAAGAAATAACATAGAATGTGAACATGTAGCCCTCGGAACAGACGACTCACCAAGTGCGCTGAGAGCAAGGCTTAAACTAGCTACGGGTGAGGATGAGCCTGAGAACTGGGACCTGTATCATGAAACGATACAACATAGAAAGTATGCGCTCAGTACGTGGAATGTACTGAGTATGCAAGGTAAGTAAAACGGACATTTAAAACATAAATAAAGTCCATAAAAGATCATAAGAGTAGAAAAACATGCTCGTATCATAAATCGTTATAACATATCATACGACTCAAGGTTTCAAAACATTCATAACATAAACATAGTCATAATCATAATAAAAGAGCCTTGCTTAACATAACTTCAGCCAACCTACATAATCATAACATGCATAAATCATGAGGAACAGTGGGAGATTCTCTTAACCGACATTCCCCATATGAGCACACATAAAACCCGACTTGTAACCCTAGTCGAGAGGGTGTTCGTACCTTGTCAAGGATAGAACCATGAAAGTGTGATATCACCATGAAAAGGGATGTTTGGGCCAGGGACTAACATGAAAGAGTCCCGACATACCTACGGTGGCACGTAGTTCATGAAATCTGGGGCTTGACTTGAGCCCCGAACCTACTCTGTGTTCGATACTACTCCCAAAACATATATAGTTCTCATAATAATACATTCATGAGTTTATGGCTAGTTAAATCATGATAATAATAACCATGCCTGAACATATGTGAACTAGCCATGACATGAGGCCCGTGAGTCGGCCAAAAACATAATTCATGATTATTAAGATTCATACATAATTGTAGATCGTGCATATAGCTTGAATTTCATAAAATCATAATAGGTAACATAATGAATTTATAATTTAAAACATAATTCATAATGGTCTTGTAACGAACATCGATTGGATAATACATCATAAATCGATTCATCATGGGGTATGCATAATTGAGCTTAATTGCTTAGAAATCAAATCAATAATATTATAATCAATTTAAAACTCAAAAGATAATCAAAATCCATAGATTATGATAATATTTTAAAATCACAAACCATAATTAAGTCATTAGATTTTATACAAATTGAATATAAAACCCCATGAGTTTTAAAATAAATTTTGAGTGAAATCATTGAGTAGGAACGTGGGTGTGGAAGAATCCACCCATTGAAGAACTTACATACCTGGATTATCAACTTCTAACCCTCCTTAAAAGCCCAAGAATGAAATTGAAGGAATTGTGGTGAAAAGCTTGAAATCTCCCCTTAGATCACTTGACAAGATCCTTGCATGCATGAATGAGAGTTTAGGAAGGTTTATTTTCTTAAAAACCCAGCTTTCTTAAGCAGAAACGATGTAGTTTAGGGCCTTATATCATGAAAAATTCGAAAATACCCTTAATGAACCTACCTTAAAAACTGATCGGATAGAACCCACGGGTGATACCAACGGATCGTGGGAACCACCAATGGCCTATCATGTCTCTCGTGGAATGAACTGCTGATGACCCATTCTCAGAACCAAACAACGGGTCAATAGGATGACCCGTGCCTCCAACCCATGACTCGTTACATCGTTTGTGGTTAGTCCCTGAACCTTGGCACCTCATCTTCTAACGGGTCACACCATGAACCGTCACCACAAACAAAAGGATCGTTGTTTCCCCCCGTCTAGCCTACTGGAAAACTTAATCCTCAAACCACGACCACAACCAATGACCCGTGGCTTCTCCTAATGGGTCGTTAGGTCTCCCATTGTATGTCACCTGATGCACTCAACTCCTTCCCACGATTGCTAATGACGACTCGTTGTTTCCTACAAGGATTCGTGATATCTCTTGTGGTTTGCACTATTACCTAGCCTTTCCCGAACCATGACTCGTTACAACGACCTGTGGTATGTCACTACGAGTCATACCTTGACCTGTCCTGAGACATTTTTCCCAATTTTTTGTAGTTTTAAATTTTTCATTTTCGGGTCTACTCCTACGCACTTACGGGGTTTTACAACATCTCCACCTTGGGAACATTCATCCCCGAATGTTAGAAACAAGTAGCAATCAGAGACATACAATTATCATACTCAAATTCTGACTATTTTAACCAAATTTTTTACGGAATGACTACCTCCATATAAAACCACATAGCTGAACTGATCTCATACTTCACATACACATTCATACAAATAAAAGAAACTTGCACACATGAACTGAAAATGAAAACTAGGTAGAGTCATAGGGTAAAATTGGTACCTCAAGTCGAAACTGAGCCGGTAGAGAATAAATGCGGGTATTTAGCAATCATATCCACTTTGGCATCCCATGTAGCTCTCTCAACATGTTGGTTTCTCCATAAAACCTTAACTGAGGCTACTTCCTTGTTCCTTAGCTTACGGACTTGAGGATCTAATATTTCCACCGGAACTTCTTCGTAACTGAAGCTGTCTCTTACACCAATACTTTCAATCGAAATCACTAAAGCTGGATCTCCCAAACACTTCTTCAAAAGTGACACATGAAACACCAGATGTACTGAAGATAACTCTGAGGGAAAATCTAACTCATATGCCACCTTACCAACTCTTCTCACCACTCGGTAGGGGCCAACATATCGGGGACTGAGTTTCCCTTTCCTTTCAAATCTCATGAATCCCTTCATGAGAGATACTTTGAGAAATACCCAGTCATCCACATCAAACTCCAAATCTCTCCTCCTCACATCCGCATACGATTTTTGACGACTTTGAGCGATTTTCAACCGGTCCCTTATCAATTGGACCTTTACCATGGCCTAATGAATCGAATCAGGTCCTATCATGGCTGCCTCACCAACCTCAAACCATCCGATGATAGATCTACACCTTCGCCCGTACAGAGCCTCGAGCAGTGCCATCTGTATACTGTAGTGATAGCTTTTATTATAAGCAAACTCGATTAAGGGCAAATGATCATCCCAACTACCTTTAAAATCCATAACACATGCCATCAACATGTCTTCAAGAGTTTGGATAGTTCGTTTGGCTTGGCCATCCATCTGCGGATGAAAGGCTGTGTTGAGATTGACTTGATTCCCAATTCCCTTCTTAAAAGACCGCCAGAACTGTGAGGTAAACTAAGTACCTTGGTATGAAATAATAGACAAGGGCACTCTATGAAGTTGAACCAACTCCTGAATATATAATTTAACATGATCATCAGCTAAATTCATGGTCTTGACTGGTAGAAAGTGTGCAGCCCTGGTTAACCTGTCTACCACCACCCAAATGGAATCATAGTGTCGGCGAGTACAACAAAAGGAACTGAACTACACCTCTGAAATTCAGCCTCCGGATGACTGGAGCTGAATACTCAACCGCTGACAGGGAGTCACGTAGAATCGCCTACTCGTCTAAAAGTACCTGCAGGCAAGTAATGCAGCGCCCCACTGGGCGTCAGTACCACTGGTACTGAGTATGTAAAGCAACTGAAATAATATAACTGAAAACAACATCTGAAAGCAATAATATGACTGATGAAGCAGAAGTAGGAGGAATAACTTAACTGTCTAATGAAGTAGATCGTACCTGTTCTTACTGATACCGAAGGAAGTAGGAATCATACCTGGAGGTGTATCATTCTACTACCAACCCACTCGCATCTAATATAACATAGCATAGCATACATAACATAACACAGCATATACAAACCTTACCCGGCCCCCATAAGCCGGGAGGTACAATCAACACAGAATCTATGCCCCTACCCCGGTCATCCCATCTCCTATAGTGGCTGTAAGCATCCTGCCGGTCCCTGGGTATGCACTTGGGCTCGCTGAGCCCCTGACTATAACTGTACCTGAGTTCGAAGGACTCTAAATCAACACCCCGGGCGTACCCGCTCGACGGGGGTGTATAAGGGCCGACCAAGGCACAATATGGGGAAACTGGCATCCCATCTTCGTCCCCTTGCGGGACGGCACATCACTCCGTAGAGTGACATATCCTCGTCCTCTGGCGGACGAGTCGATACAGCTATTAACCCTGGGCGGTCAGGGATGCTAGGTAATCCAACCCCAATCAATACAACGGTCTCAACTAGTCATGCTGTCTGTGTATCTTATAAGCCAAAACTAACAGGCGTAAGGTATTATATAGATCATATACTAGGCTAATAATAGCAATCTGTAAGTGTCTGATACATGCTGAGACAGGTAAGTATAAATGTGAATATAGTTCCTTGTCTAACTGTACTGGGGCAAAGGCTATACAAGCGGGTGTTTCTGCTGAAAGCTATACTGTTTACTGAGTTTCTGTATTAACATGATTTCCTATTTCCAACATGCTTTCTAAACTTTATTTAGTTGCTATGCTATGTCTGAAATGCTTTACGGATACTGTACTACTTCACGAGGCTTCAGCTAAACACAACAATATCTTAACATGGCATATTACATCATATACTGAATATACTGGGCAATCTTAATCACTTACGCCTGAATCTATATAGTTCGGATAGGTATCGTACACGTTACAACCCAAGACTTCTCATATTGCACCAATATTCAAAATAACACGATAATCGATTTCTAAACATGCAACTGGTCTGTAAATTACTATACTGCTTCAATGTCACTCAACTTGCCGAGGAAACTTAACTTTACATACCTTATCTTGAATATTCGTCCGTCGGACGAGGCTCGGCCGGTACTTCTACTATTTTCTCCCAACTGCATTCATAAATACATCAATCAATACTAAATACAACGTTATTGTAAAGAGCGACGTTACTTTCGATTTAATTTATAGCCTAAACTTAGGCTTATCGAAAGACGGTCAAAAACTCGCTATTTTCCAGCGGCCCAGAAGGGAGAACTATTTACTTCTCAGCTAGGAACACATAGACATAAGTTTGGAGCAATTCTACTTACTTTAGTTCGGCGGCTCGCCGATTCGTCGGCCGTATTTCGCAAAACTAACTCCGTAGAAATGCTCTCTGCTGCTAAATACCTTGGTATCTAGGATTAATTTGGGTTTGGGCAGCGTTTGGCAGCGTAATCGGATGAATTTATTTAATCTCCCTTCGATTTCCCTCTGTTCAGTACGCTTCTGGAATTTATTAGGTAATGGAAATGAATTTAACCCGAAGTGGGGGCTTTATATACTTGGGCCTGGACAAGGGCAACGTGTCACGGAGCCATCGCGGAGGCCTCACCTCCGTGACACGCTGCCATCGCGGAGGGGCTCTGCCTCGGCTCCTCCCGCGATGGTTCGACAGGTTTCTCATCCGATCCTTTTCCCGGGCCTTTCCCTAGCACGTATGGCTTTTAGATATGCTTAACCAACGTGCGAATAGGTCATCTAAGTGCCGGGAATTCTACGGGGTATAACATTCTCCCCCCCTTAGGAACATTCGTCCCCGAATGTATACTGCTGTCTAGAGAGCTGTTCACTCTAGTTTCTGGAAAAATTTTGGCAGAGTTTCCCCTGTAATATGGACTATCGCAAAGACCTGAAACGCAGAAAAAGTCCAACACAGGCACTGCACACAATATTCTACAATCCACTGGACAACTAAATATCACTTCTTCCTTTATCATTCACAACATATATACTAAAAGTACTGTGTAAATAATGATACGGACATACCTGTCGTCTGACTAGGCCTGAAATAAGTGAGGGTATCTGGCTTTCATATCTTCTTCAGCCTCCCACGTCATTTCTTCCCGATTTCTGTTACGCCATAATACTTTGACAGATGCAACATCTTTAGTTCTCAGCCTGCGAATCTGTCTGTCTAAGATGGCTACGGGAACCTCTTCATAGGCTAACTCTTCTGTGACCTGAACATCCTGAACTGGAACTACTGTAGAAGGGTCCCCTACGAACTTTCTTAACATGGAAACGTGGAATACTGGGTGTACTGACGCTAATTCTGGAGGCAAGTTCAACTCGTATGCCACGCCGAATCTGATACGGCCCAATAAATCTGGGGCTAAGCTTGCCTTTCTTGCCAACCCTCATTACCCCTTTCATCGGGGATACTTTCAGATATACCCAGTCATTTACCGAAAATTCTAGATTTCTGCGCCGTCTCTCTGCGTATGACTTCTGACGACTCTGAGCGGTCAGTAAGCATTCTCGAATAAGCTTTATCTTTTCCTCGGACTGCCGAACAGTGTCTGGGCCAACTAATGCTGATTCTCCTATCTCAAACCAGCCCACCGGCGATCTACATTTCCGCCCGTACAATGCCTCGAAAGGCGCCATCTGAATAGCTGAATGGTAGCTGTTATTATAAGCAAATTCGATTAACGAAAGATGTTCATCCCAGCTACCCCCAAAATCTAACACACACGCTCGTAGCATATCTTCGAGCATCTGAATTGTACGTTCAGCTTGTCCGTCTGTCTGAG
Organism: Datura wrightii; assembly: GCA_035772735.1. NCBI lineage: Eukaryota > Viridiplantae > Streptophyta > Magnoliopsida > Solanales > Solanaceae > Datura > Datura wrightii. The sequence goes on from JASDFA010000016.1 coordinate 122,330,413, forward strand.
GATGGAATGCTGTGCTCAAATTAATCTGCGTCCCCAGACCTTTCTGAAATGACTGCCAGAATCTAGCTGTAAACTGTGCCCCTCTGTCTGAAATGATAGATGCCGGCACTCCATGTAACCTAACTATTTCTCTGATATATAATTCGGCATAATCCTCAGCTGAGAAGGTAGCCCTTACTGGCAGGAAATGAGCTGATTTTGTCAGCCTATCAACTATTACCCAAATGGAATCATTTCTGCGCCTCGTACGGGGTAATCCTGTCACAAAATCTATATTTATTGCTTCCCATTTCCACATAGGTATAGATATCTCTTGAGTCAAGCCACCCGATTTCTCGTGCTCTGCTTTCACCTGTTGACAATTAGCACATCTAGATACAAATTCGACTATTTCAGTTTTCATACCTGGCCACCAGTAGATGTCTCTGATGTCGTGGTACATTTTCGTTGCCCCTGGGTGAAGGGAATAGCGAGCGTAATGTACCTCGTGCATAATCTGCCCACGAAGGCCTGAGATATTCGGGACACAAAGGCGGCCCTTACAGCGTAGCACATCATCCCCGGCTATCTAAAAATCTAGTTCCTTACCCTTCTAAACTCTATCTCTGAGCTGGACTAAATCGGGATCCTCATACTGTCGTTCCTTTACCTCTGCAACTAATGACGACACTGCCGAATTTTGAATTACGGCCCCATTATCTCCTGTTTCCATTACCCGAACGGCTAGCCGAGCTAACTGATGAATTTCTTTGACTAACTTCTGCTTCTCAGGTCGCAAATACGCTAAACTCCCCATTGACTTACGGCTCAGGGCATCTGCTACAACATTAGCTTTTCCGGGGTGGTATAGAATATTCACATCATAGTCTTTTAACAACTCCAACCAGCGGCGTTGCCGCAGATTCAGCTCCCTCTGAGTGAAAATGTACTGTAGGCTCTTATGATCTGTGTAAATATCAACATGAACTCCGTACAGATAATGCCTCCACATCTTCAAGGCATGAATTACTGCAGCCAATTCTAGGTCATGGGTAGGGTAATTCTTTTCGTGTTTCCTCAGCTGTCTGGAAGCATATGCAATTACTCTACCATGCTGCATCAACACACAACCCAACCCGACACCTGACGCGTCGCAATAGACTGAATAACCTTCTGTGCCTTCCGGCAGTGCTAGTACTGGGGCGGAGGTTAACCTGTCTTTCAGTTCCTGGAAACTCTGCTCACATGCCTCCGTCCACTGAAACTTTGTTGCTTTCTGTGTCAATTTAGTTAAAGGTGCTGCAATGGTTGAGAACCCTTCAACGAACCTTCTGTAATACCGTGCTAATCCCAGAAAGCTACGAACTTCAGTCGGGGTGGTAGGCCTGGGCCATGACTTAACTGCTTCTATCTTCTGCTTGTCTACCTGTATACCAGCATTTGAGACAATATGTCCTAAAAAGGCTACTGAGTTAAGCCAGAATTCACACTTCGAAAATTTAACATACAACTGGCGGTCCCTAAGAATTTGGAGCACTGTCCGCAAATGAGTCCGGTGATCATCTTCAGAGCGAGAATACACCAGAATATCATTAATGAATACTATCACGACCAAGTCCAGGAAAGGTCTGAAAATACTGTTCATCAGGTCCATAAAGACTGCTGGGGCGTTCGTTAACCCGAAGGACATAACTAGAAATTCAAAATGTCCATATCGGGTCCTAAACGCTTTCTTAGGAATATCTCTCTCACGTACTCGGACCTGGTGATATCCGGACCGCAAGTCAATCTTAGAAAAGTATCTGGCTCCCTGTAACTGATCAAATAGGTCATCAATCCTAGGAAGCGGATACTTGTTCTTTACTGTAACATTGTTTAGCTGCCGATAGCCTATGCACATTCAGAGCGAGCCATCTTTCTTTCTCACGAACAAGACTGGCGCACCCCACGGGGAAGTACTTGGCCTGATAAAACCTTTGTCTAACAAGTCTTTCAATTGCTCCTTTAATTCTCTGAGTTCTGCAGGAGCCATACGATAAGGAGGTATTGATATTGGCTGAGTACCTGGTAGCAAGTCAATAACGAAGTCTATTTCCCTTTCTGGGGGAATACCAGGTAACTCATCAGGAAATACATCTGGGAATTCATTTACCACTGGGACAGACTGGAGTGTCGGAGATTCTGCTTGGACATCCTGAACTCTGACAAGATGGTAAATGCATCCCTTAGATATCAACTTTCTCGCCCGAAGGTAGGAAATAAACCTACCTTTTGGCGTCGCGGTGCTGCCCTTCCACTCCCGTACTGCCTCCCTCGGGAAGTGGAATCGGACTGTTTTGGTCCAACATTCGACATTAGCAAAACATGGTACTAACCAGTCCATACCCATTATGGCATCGAAATCTATCATCTCTAACTCGACCAGATCTATTGTGGTATGACGATCAGCAACCTCTACTGTACACCCGCGGTAAATTCGGCTTGCTGTGATAGAGTCACCGACGGGCGTAGATACTAAGAAGGGCTGCTGTAATGATTCTGGTACAATACTAAACTTCCGTGCCACAAATGGAGTAATATAGGACAAAGTAGACCCTGGATCAATTAGCACATAAGCAGGGTGTGAGCAGATAGTTAGCATACCTGTCACAACATCAGGCGATGCCTATGAATCTTGCCTCCCTGGTAAGGCATATGTGCGGCTTGGACCCGCACCTGTACTGGAGGCCCCTGATCTGCCTCGACCCCTGCCTGCTGAAACTGGGGGCCTGCGCCCAGTCAAGGATGCTGTAGCTCGTGATCCTGTTGATGCCCTATCCTGTCTGTCCCGGTCCTCACGACCTCTGGCTGGGCAATCTCTCATCAGATGGCCTTCTTGGCCACAAATATAGCATGCGGTAGAACCATATCTGCATGCTCCAGAATGGCGCCGGCTGCATGTAGGGCAAAGTGGTAGGGTATACCTACTCTGCTCCGTCCTCCTCTGTGACGGTGAGTCTGCCGTCTGCGAACCTCTACCAGCCTCTGACTGCCCCCTGCGGTTGGATCTACCTCCCTGTGACTGTGGCGGAGGCGGGGGCCTGGGCGGCCTGTCTGACAATCGTGGCCTGGGTCCTCCCCGGGTCTCTCTTTGTAACTCAGCTGGCCTATCCCGGCGACGCTGCTCCTGATTAACCCTCCTGATTTCTCGATGTCGCTGTCTGATGCCCTCAATATTCTGGGCAAATGCCTGGATTCGGGAAATATCCATGTCTTCTCGCAGTGTGGCCGTGATACAAGTCTCGACATACTCTGGGTTCAACCCCATAATAAAACGGTGCACTCTGGATGCCATGGTATCAACAAAAGCTGGTGCATATCGAGCCAAAGAATCAAACTGCAAGGAATATTCCCGAACACTCATGGCCCCCTGTTCCAGATGTAGGAACTGGTCTACCCAGGCCTGTCAAATCTCCCACGGCAAATAGTGATCCAGAAAGGCTCCTGAAAAGCTGGACCAGGTGGGAGGGGGAACATCTCTCCCTCGGGACCTCTCCCAGCTTTCATACCATAACACCGCAATGTCTCGCAACCGGAATGCGGCCAATTCAACTGACTCAGTAGGTGTAGCATGCATAACCCTGAAGATTCTCTGCATCTGATCCAGAAAATCCTGGGGGTCCTCGGTGCGATCCGTGCCCGTGAACTGTGGGGGATTCAGGGCTAAGAACTCTCGGACCCTCGAACTACCGGGCCCTCCTGATGCTTCTGCAACTGTGGACGGCATTTGCTGTCGCTGAGCAGCCATCACCTGTGCTATCATAACTACAGCACTCCTAACCTCCTGGTCGGAAGGTATCGGTATAGGGACTCCTGAAGATACTGTCGCTCCAACTGGCTCCTGACGTGGTGGAGACTGCTGAGGAGGCTGGGATGAAGCCTCTGTAGGGCCCTCTGATCGGGCTGTCTCCAAATGAGGGGGAGGCATCCTGCTGGTGCCCTCCCCTGCTGCAATGTCTAAGCTCTGACCTGTGACGGGATGGCGCTGGTCTGACATTATCTGTAGCCAAAGAATATGGTAAGATTTTAGGAATTCAACCCTATACTGTACCGCTCTATAGCACGACTGAATCAGAATAAAAGACAACCATCCTATCATGCCTTGCAGCCTCCTACCCATAGTATGTGGTGCACAACACATCCATGGACAGGACTCTACTTAGCACGGCTTGCAAACTCCCTGGGATACGACCTGCTCTGATACCAAGTTTGTCACACCCTGCCTTGGGGGGGGGGGGGTACGACTGGCACCTGGTGCCCTACTAAGATCTGACATGCTAGACTGTTAAGCCTGGGCGCGTCTGGCGCCTGGCTGGCTCTAACTCAGATTTCTGGAAACAAAGGGCTATATAACGGCTGTAAATATAGCCCCCGGCCCGTTGGCCTATCGCCTGCTGTACCTGTCTTGGCAGCTAACCAGAAATATAGTAACTCAGGGAAACCTATACGGGCTGACAAGGCCACCATGCTGTCTAGTTATCTACTGCTTAATCAAAAAGCACAAAAAGAAGCTACGTGACCGGCAAGGTCACCACTACTGACAACTATGGCCTCACACGACCATCACAGAAGTAAGAAAGAGTAAAGACAACTATACAACTGCACGGCCCCACACGACCGGCTCATCTGACCATAGGGATTTCATACAGAATGCAAGCCTCTAGGAATAGTAATAGAACTGATGGGGACAGGGCCCCGACCTACCCATGCTACATACAACAAAAGGAACTGAACTACACCTCTGAAATTCAGCCTCCGGATGACTGGAGCTGAATACTCAACCGCTGACAGGGAGTCACGTAGAATCGCCTACTCGTCTAAAAGTACCTGCAGGCAAGTAATGCAGCGCCCCACTGGGCGTCAGTACCACTAGTACTGAGTATGTAAAGCAACTGAAATAATATAACTGAAAACAACATCTGAAAGCAATAATATGACTGATGAAGCAGAAGTAGGAGGAATAACTTAACTGTCTGATGAAGTAGATCGTACCTGTTCTTACTAATACCGAAGGAAGTAGGAATCATACCTGGAGGTGTATCATTCTACCACCAACCCACTCGCGTCTAATATAACATATCATAGCATACATAACATAACACAGCATATACAAACCTTACCCGGCCCTCATAAGCCGGGAGGTACAATCAACACAGAATCTATGCCCCTACCCCGGTCATCCCATCTCCTATAGTGGCTGTAAGCATCCTGCCGGTCCCTGGGTATGCACTTGGGCTCGCTGAGCCCCTGACTATAACTGTACCTGAGTCCGAAGGACTCTAAATCAACAGCCCGGGCGTACCCGCTCGACGGGGGTGTATAAGGGCCGACCAAGGCACAATATGGGGAAACTGGCATCCCATCTTCGTCCCCTTGTGGGACGGCATATCACTCCGTAGAGTGACGTATCCTCGTCCTCTGGCGGACGAGTCGATACAGCTATTAACCCTGGGCGGTCAGGGATGCTAGGTAATCCAACCCCAATCAATACAACGGTCTCAACTAGTCATGCTGTCTGTGTATCTTATAAGCCAAAACTAATAGGTGTAAGGTATTATATAGATCATATACTGGGCTAATAATAGCAATCTGTAAGTGTCTGATACATGCTGAGACAGGTAAGTATAATTGTGAATATAGTTCCCTGTCTAACTGTACTGGGGCAAAGGCTATACAAGCGGGTGTTTCTGCTGAAAGCTATACTGTTTACTGAGTTTCTGTATTAACATGATTTCCTATTTCTAACATGCTTTCTAAACTTTATTTAGTTGCTATGCTATGTCTGAAATGCTTTACGGATACTGTACTACTTCACGAGGCTTCAGCTAAACACAACAATATCTTAACATGGCATATTATATCATATACTGAATATACTGGGCAATCTTAATCACTTACGCCTGAATCTATATAGTACGGATAGGTATCGTACACGTTACAACCCAAGACTTCTCATATTGCACCAATATTCAAAATAACACGATAATCAATTTCTAAACATGCAACTGGTCTGTAAATTACTATACTGCTTCAATGTCACTCAACTTGCCGAGGAAACTTAACTTTACATACCTTATCTTGAATATTCGTCCGTCGGACGAGGCTCGGCTGGTACTTCTACTGTTTTCTCCCAACTGCATTCATAAATACGTCAATCAATACTAAATACAACGTTATTGTAAAGAGCGACATTACTTTCGATTTAATTTACAGCCTAAACTTAGGCTTATCGAAAGACGGTCAAAAACTCGCTATTTTCCAGCGGCCCAGAAGGGAGAACTATTTACTTCTCAGCTAGGAACACATAGACATAAGTTTGGAGCAATTCTACTTACTTTAGTTCGGCGGCTCGCCGATTCGTCGGCCGTATTTCGCAAAACTAACTCCGTAGAAATGCTCTCTGCTGCTAAATACCTTGGTATCTAGGATTAATTTGGGTTTGGGCAGCGTTTGGCAGCGTAATCGGATGAATTTATTTAATCTCCCTTCGATTTCCCTCTGTTCAGTACGCTTCTGGAATTTATTAGGTAATGGAAATGAATTTAACCCGAAGTGGGGCCTTTATATACTTGGGCCTGGACAAGGGCAACGTGTCACGGAGCCATCGCGGAGGCCTCACCTCCGTGACACGCTGCCATCGCGGAGGGGCTCTGCCTCGGCTCCTCCCGCGATGGTTCGACAGGTTTCTCGTCCGATACTTTTCCCAGGCCTTTCCCTAGCACGTATGGCTTTTAAATATGCTTAACCAACGTGCGAATAGGTCATCTAAGTGCCGGGAATTCTACAGGGTATAACAATTAAGTATTTGGTTTTTCATCTTTTCTTCCATGTTGTTCTATTAATTCTTGCTCTTACTGCATTAATGTGTGGCCTACGTTAATGTAAATCTAAAAAGTCCGGTTTCACTCGAGAGAGCAAGAAATTGGAAAGTTGTGAATTAATAGGATATGTTCTTTACTTGGTTTGGGAAAATTGAGTCTTGATTTGCTTTCAGGATAGAAATATACCTGAAAGTCGTATTAGTCAATTTAGGAACCGGAATTGTATGGCTAGGACATGAATTGCATTTGATCACAGAAATGTAGACGGATGGTTCATGATTCTTAAGTGAGGTTAAATACGAGAGTTTTAATCTCTTGGAAAATGTTCTTGGCTAGCAACTGGAGGAAAAGATTAACCAAATTATGATGATAATTAATTTCATTACATGTTCGTTCAACCTTAGCATGCTCTCATTCATAGTTCAGATTCAAAGTAGATAATTGTTCTTAGCTTTAGTATAAAAATTATAAAACAAACTATCAAACTTTTGGTTACACTGTTGTCTGCATTTTTAGAAGTAAAATATAGTACACTTGAGCAAATTGCACTTCATCCAAGTCTCTGAGGGATCGATAATTGGCTTACTAAAGCCACTTACTACTTGTTCGACCACGTGCACTTGCGTGTCGTTTTGTATACCCACAATCACCCGAACAAGTTTTTGGTGCCGTTGCCGGGGACTTGGCAATTGGTGAATTTGTTTTAAGTGTTAATTTACTGTATTTTTATTTTCTTAGTGTTGACAACTTGGTCTTAGCCTGTATTTTGCAGACTTAATTGCTGTTGAACACTGGCAATAGAAAAGGAGCTGGTGGAATCGTATATAGAGCCAGAAAGGATATTTCACAGTAAACGAAGAGAAGCTCTACAAAGAAAGTTGCAGTTGCTCAGACAGACGATCATGGAGCAACAACAGAATCCACCGGTAGTACAGGCAGTGTTAGTGCCCGAAGAAGCAGCAACACGGCCGGTTCGCGAGGTGGCAATCCCACACGCCAACAATGTTACATCTAGTATCCGCAAACCTGAGCCGGGAGGGAGATTTGAACTTAAACAGAATATGGTGCAGTTATTGCACACGAGCGTGCAGTTTACCGGTCTCCCTCATGAAGATCCACAGCAGCATCTCCAAAATTTTTTGGAGATAAGTGACACTTACATCCCCGCTGGAGTGTCATTAGACTATGTTCGGCTTACATTGTTCCCATTCTCATTATTGGGAGAAGCCAAGAGGTGGTTGAAAGCTGAGCCACCGAATTTTATTTCTACGTGGGATGATCTTGCACGGAAGTTCTTGATACGGTTTTTTCCTTCTGGTAAAACAGCAAGACTTAGAATTCAGATTCTAAGTTTCAAACAGAGAGAGGGAGAAAATTTATATCAGGCCTGGGAGAGATTTAAATCCATGTTGCGGGATTGTCCTCATCATCATCAGTCCAATGATGTGCTGGTGCACACATTTATTGAGGGTTTGGAACCCCACACCAAAATATTGCTAGACTCAGCAGCTGGAGGGCAAGCACTGGAGAAAACTTATGAGGAGATGTACACCTTGTTGAACAGTATTTCACAGGGCAATCCAGAATGGAATGCTGATTCATCAAGAGGTGGGACAAGGAAAGCAGCAGGAGTGCTAGAAGTGGATGGGTTTACAACTATCGCTGCACAGATAGCTGCATTGCAAAATCAACTTAACACCCACTTCAGCAACATGACATTCAACCAGCCTCAAGCCCCAGTTAATGCAGTACAGCAGATGTGGTGTGAAGTGTGTGGAAGCAGTGAGCACTCAGCTGAGGGTTGTGGAGCCAATCCAGACTCGGTAAACTTTGTGGGTAATGCACAAAGGAACCACTAGCAGTATGGTAGTAGCTACAACTCCAATTGGAGGAATCACCCTAATTTCTCATGGGGTAGCAACAACCATCAGGGCCAAAGTTCGGGTCAGGGTGTGCAAAGGAACCATGGAGGGCAGCAGAATTACCAAGCTCAATTAAGAAACAACAATGCACCTCCTCCACCACCATCACCCAGCATTGAGGAGATGTTCAAGACCATGATAGCTAACCAAGCTCAATTGCAGGCTGACTATGTGAAATGGGCAGCCGAAGTGAAAAAAAACCAGTTAGCTACCAAGGCTCTTGAATATCAGTTTGGGCAATTTGCAAGTGCCCAAAACACAAGGCCTAGAGGAGGACTGCCGAGCGACACGGATCCCAATCCCAAGCAGGTAAATGCAGTGACCACAAGGAGTGGTTTGCAGCTGAAAGAGGTGGAACTAGAAAGACCACCTCAGCAGTTGGGAGCAGCTAAAGTTGAGAGGGAGCACAGTACTGAAAGGGGGAAGACTAAGGATGCTGAATTAGAAAGACCTCCACCCCAATTCCCTCAACGACTAAAGAAACACAAAGAGGAGGTGTGTTTCAAGAAATTCATGGAGGTGCTGAAACAGGTACATGTTAACTTACCTCTTGTTGATGTCTTGCAGGGAGTGCCGAAATATGCTAAGTATATAAAGGACATCGTAGCAAACAAAAGTCGGTTGACTGAGTATGCTACGGTGGCTCTAACGGAGGACTGCACTTCCCGGATTCAAAATAGACTGCCCATAAAGCTGAAAGACCCTGGAAGTTTTACTATCCAGATTACTATTGGGTAGAGCATCCGAGCTCGTGGATTGTGTGACTTGGGAGCGAGCATAAATTTGATGCCGTCTTCGGTATTCAGAAAGTTGGGCCTAGGGAGTCCTAGACCCACAATGGTAATCTTGCAATTGGCGGATGGATCCTTAGCCAGACCGGATGGCATTGTTGAGGACGTTCTAGTGCAAGTTGGCTCCCTAATTTTCCCGGTAGATTTTGTCGTACTGGACTTTGAACCAGACGCGGAAGTCCCATTTATTTTGGGACGTCCTTTCTTGGCAACCAGGAAAGCACTTATTGACGTAGCTGCGGGGCAGCTAACAATGCAAGCACATGACAAGGTAGAGGTGTTCGATGTGTACAAGGCACCCAAGCTCCCGAAGGTGCATGAAGAACTCTAGGTGATTAATGTGATTGATCAAGGTGATGATAAGCAGATGAAGGATTCCCGAGAGTTAATGGGAAAACCACCGGAAAGGTGTAAGCACTACAGGGGGGAGGATGGTGATCGAGAGAAATCGTCCATCACCCTAGTGGACAATTGAGCTTAACGACGTCGAGCCGCGACGGTAAACCAGGCGCTGCACGGGAGGCAACCCGTGAAAATTTTTTTTCTTCTTTCATTTTGTAAAGTGTAAATAGATTTTTCTTTTTCTTTTTCTTGATTTACTACAAAATTTTTCGTTTTAGTTTTAGTTTATTTGTATTTAGAGTGAAACCTATAATTCTAACCAATTTTGTATAGTGAGATGAATTTCAGGTCAAACGGAGAAAAATATGCACGGAATCGCGAAGGAAATGTCGAGGTATGAAAAATTAATAAAAAGTGGCAGACAGTGAGCTGAGGCGACAGCTCCGTGTCACGGAGGTGGACCTCCGCGTTACCTCCGTGACACGTTGAGGTACAATCTGGATTTTTAAAAAATTTCCAGAATAGTCTCGCGATGGCTCCATGTCACGGAGGCAGTGCACCACGATGCACTCCGTGACACGTTGCCTTGTATATCGCGACGGGTCACACCATGTCGCCGGGTGACCCGTGCGATTTCCTTACTATTTAACCCCGAAACCCTCCCTTTTCCCTCATTTTTTAATCCCTCCATGACCAAACCCCCCAAAACCCATCCCCTATCAACGTGACACAGAGTAAGGCAAGAAATTCAACCATTCTTCTTCGATTCTTCAAAGTCAAGGTATGTTCTTTGATTCCCTCTCAAATTCTTGTCGATTTTCTTCGATTTTGAGCATGGGAGGTGAGCTAAATTGCCCTACGTAGTAATTAATCATGAATTCAAGTTAATTGTTGTTGATGAATGTTCGGAATGTCGTTATGATTGCTTGAACTTGTCGATTGCATAACTTAATCGAGTTTGATTGATAATATCAATTCTAGGGCTTGTATGTTGAATTTGAAATTGAAAATGTATTGAAATTGTGAATTTTATGCCGGGATGGATGTGTTGAATGAGATGAGTCGATGTACAAATTGTTAGGATGTTAATAGAACGACTGATTCTCGGGTTGGGGAAATGTTGAAATTTGTAAGAATTGGTTGGTTGTATAGGTTCATGTAGATAAATTTTTGTTGTTGTTTTTGTTTCTTTATTTTTCGTTGCTAAGTGTGATGGGTAAAATGTTAGCAATGGTAGTGATTGTGATTAGCTGTACAAAGTCTGAGTAGTACACAGAAGTTATACCGTCGAATTTTTCGAACGCACTAAGCATGATTGTATAGTTATTCATTGTGTGTAAATAAAGATAATCTTGCCATAGTGTTGTAACTGTAGCTAAGGACTAAGTGTGGGGTAACCTAGCGTAACCCGACCTTAGCCGAAGTTAATATCCGTTAGCTTAACATTGATCTTGTTTACTTGGGTTGACAGGTGAAATGGCAAGCCGGCAAGATAAAGGAAAAGGCGCATCAACTTCAGGCGCCGGAAGGAAACGAATCAGACTGGGCACAGCAGTCCCAGCTGCACCAGCAGTTCCACGCGGCCAGCGCCGCCAATATGGAATGAGATGGGTGACCGATGAGGGGAAAAAGTGGTACGTGAAGCACAAACAAAACAAATATTTTCCCGAGGAGCACATAGCACGGGAACCATTGGCACAGGAGTTCCCTAGAATGGTCCACCGGATTGAGGCAGCTGGGCTCAAGTTCATCTTTGAGGAGCCCAAGGAATGCAATCTGCACTTGGTTCGGGAGTTCTATGCCAATTGGAACCCTACGATCAGAAGCCACACCATCAAGATTAGAGGGAAAATAGTCACTCTGGAGCCCCACCACCTCAATGCCATCATAGGAGCGCGGGACACAGATGCCCACGTACTCCGACAGCTGAACAATACCCCACCGTATGCGGACATCAGACGCACATTGTGTGGGACCCGATCAACAGCTAGATGGAGCAGACATAAAGAGAGGGGTTACCACCAGACATTGCCCTATTCACAGATGAACAGGGAAGCCCGAATCTAGCTGAAGATAGTCTGCTCATGCCTAATCCCGGGGGTACATATGACAGATGTAACCCAGGATCGTGTATTCCTGGTGTACGCCCTGATGAAAGGGCTGGAGATCAATGTAGGGGCGGTAATTATCTCCGCCATGAAGAGAGCCCGGTTGCACCAGGGGAACAGGTATGGCTTTGGTGAACTACTGACCACCTTCCTCAGGAGCCTCGATGTTGAGGAGGAGGCCCTTGACTATATCCCGCAGTTGGAGTGGCGGGCCTTAGACGTTACTAAAACTAAGGCTCCCGAAACCACCCACGGGCCAGTGCTTACACTTGGTGAGCGACATGCTCGTGATGACCAGTATATGGCTCGGATGTATGGGATGTAGATGCTCCAGCTGAGGATAGGTGGGTGGCCGGCGACAGAGGAGGAGCTATGGCAACTCGAGCTAGATTACCCCTTCGGCGAAAACGCCAGGGCCCTATGCCGAGTGGGGTCAGAATTTGTAGAGCCCACAGACGATGATGTCCCGACAGATGAGGAGACACGCCGGGAGGACTCCGATGTGGAGTTTGATGATGACGACGGAGGCGACTCGGACATGGGAGATGAAGCAGCAGCACCCGACGAAGAAGTGGAATACTTTGACTGATCAGGGAGTTCCACCACCCGATTTTGTGCTATTTTAATTTTTGTGAACACTGGGGACAGTGTTTGAACTAAGTGTAGGGTGGGAGTAGTTAGGTGCTGGGCTGGGCTGTTTTGTTTGTATGCTCTCTTCTGTTGTCATGTATATTGTTTGCCCCTGTGAGTGTGAATTGTTAAGTTGTTCTGTATTTGTAAATGTTTGTTAAATTGATGTGTGTTGCTGAATGTTGCTAGCTGATTCTGATTCTGTACATATTTTTGTTATCGAAATGATCAATATGTTTAAAAAAATTTTTTTTTAAAAAAAAAAAAGAAATTTTTTTTAAGAAAATACTTTGTAAATAATTTTTCTATTGAAATGATTGATTCTTGGGTTTCTCGGTGTTTGTTTTCGATTCTTTTATCGAGAATGGTCCCATTGAACCGAAGTCATAGTTAGTGACCGTTCCCTATGATGGATGGATGACGACCGTCTTAAGGGAAATGTAGTCTTTAGGAGTAGATTTTTTTCAATTTTTTAGTTTTTTCTTTGGTGGATTGCATCCCGGAACCTGTAGTTATTGGATGGTTGCGAAATTCTGGTTGCTTGTTGTACATGATATTTAAAATGCAAAGGTGATTCGTATGAAAGCATGCAACTTTGTAAATATGTTGAGATACCTAGGCTGTAGAGTTCGATTCAGTGTGATTGAGGCTTAATGTTTGAATTCATGTAATTAGCTGATTGAAGAGTCTGTGAATACATCTTGAATTGAACATGTGCAAAAAGTGTGAAGTGAGGTGTTGATATTCCATGCTATTGTGAAGTGTCTAGAACTTGCCTGGTGTGTGTACAAAATGAAATGAAGGAAGTGTATTGTAGGAAAGGATGTAGGCATTTCTTTGTTTTAACCGAGAGTTTCTATTTTTCCTTGTCGTACACACCTTGATTGTATACCCTAGTCAGCCCGTTGAGCCTTTAGCCTATTATATATTTTTTATTTTGTCAAAAAGTGTAAACCGAGCTTAATTCCTTCTTTTCATTAGCCGTAAAGTCTATACAAAACTCTTAAGCGCTTAAGAAGAGAAAATCATTTTCCCAAAGTGTCAAAGAGTGAGAATGGTGAAAAGAAAAAGAAAAGCAGAGTGATAGAAGAAAAGAAGAGGTTGAAGGTGCACTTGCTATAAATAAACTATAATGAAGGTGCATGAATACTCTTTGTTGTTGTTTCAAGTGTGCTTAATGCAATGGGCCATACTAAAGAAAATCATCAAGAATGGGATGATGAAAAAAAAAAGAAATAATGTCCATGAGTTGATGGGATGTGTTGAAAAGGCGCTTAAGGATGCTAGTGGCTATTATTGGCTAATCCAATATTTACTAGTTCCGTAGCTTCCATTACAACCCGTTAAAGTCCTACGTGATCTTACATCGCACTTCTTTATATTAGTGGAGTAATACACTAAGGGCAAGCTTATGGGTCATGACATGATGCATGTGAATTCTTTTTGGGAGAGAGAGCGAAATTGTTTTTTCATGCCCCTGTTTGAATGTTTGTGAGTCATATGAGCAAAAAAGGGAAGATTCTCTTGTGTTGTGAGGGCACATGCTTGATAAAAGATTAATTTTTGTGTCGGATATCTTAATCAGCTAATTTGCATGAGTTTGCCAATATCGAGAGTCGATTCTTAAAGTCTAGGAGGTCTTAATGTATTGAAGGTCATTGCATTGATAAGACCATGCATGTTTCTTGATGATTTGCTGTATTGAATAATCGGTATGACCGTAGCCTAATTTGTCGAACCGAAGTAGCGAGGTTGGGATGTAAATTGCATGAAGTGTATGTTTGTTGTTCGAGGACGAACAAGGATTTAAGTGTGGGGTAAGTGATCTTGGGCAAATTTATATTCCCAAGTGATACACAAAAGTACCATTTTAGCCTTGTTTATCTACCAATGTGTATACATTCTCATGTAATTGGTAATAAAATGTGAATTTATACTAACCAACATGATTAGCATTGTTTTGCAGGTAAAATGTGATTTCGGGAAGCTTAAATGCATGTTGGATGATATCGGAGTTGGACTGGGATGCAAGCAAGGGAAAAGGCATTGGACAACACGAATTAAAGGGGCTCCGCGATGGAGCCGTGTCATGCTGCCATCGCGGAGGCATTCTACCTGGATAGGGAAAATTCGGCAAAATTCCAGAGAGGGTTCGCGTTTGCTCCGTGGCACGGAGGCCTGGATCCGCGATGCACGCCGTGCCACGTTGAGCCTTAATTCCCGGACCCCCAATTCCAGTGAGGGTCCGCGTTCGTAGCGTGTCACGGAGGCAGTGCTCCGCGATGCACTCCGTGACACGTTGCTTGTTATTCCGGAAAAAATTCCCAGCAGTATAAATAGAACACTTAGGTTCATTTTTCAATATTCTGACATGGTGGAGCAAGGACGTGGGTTACAGGCAGTTGAGGGACGAAAATATCAGGGTTTTTTCTTTCTTTCTTTCGTCTTTAATTCAATTGCTTGTATGATTAACACTCATTTTAAGATCTTTAATCCACAAATGAGTGGCTAATTCCTCTCCTTGCTGAGGTTATGAACAATTGTGATGAAATTTGATCATTAAGTATTTGGTTTTTCATCTTTTCTTCCATGTTGTTCTATTAATTCTTGTTCTTACTGCATTAATGTGTGGCATACGTGAATGTAAATCTAAAAAGTCCGGTTTCACTCGAG
Organism: Datura wrightii; assembly: GCA_035772735.1. Lineage (NCBI taxonomy): Eukaryota > Viridiplantae > Streptophyta > Magnoliopsida > Solanales > Solanaceae > Datura > Datura wrightii. The sequence continues at coordinate 122,345,718 of JASDFA010000016.1, forward strand.
AGAGCAAGAAATTGGAAAGTTGTGAATTAATAGGATATGTTCTTTACTTGGTTTGGGAAAATTGAGTCTTGATTTGCTTTCAGGATAGAAATATACCTGAAAGTCGTATTAGTCAATTTAGGAACCGGAATTGTATGGCTAGGACATGAATTGCATTTGATCACAGAAATGTAGACGGATGGTTCATGATTCTTAAGTGAGGTTAAATACGAGAGTTTTAATCTCTTGGCAAATGTTCTTGGCTAGCAACTGGAGGAAAAGATTAACCAAATTATGATGATAATTAATTTCATTACATGTTCGTTCAACCTCAGCATGCTCTCATTCATAGTTTAGATTCAAAGTAGATAATTGTTCTTAGCTTTAGTATAAAAATTATAAAACAAACTATCAAACTTTTGGTTACACTGTTGTCTGCATTTTTAGAAGTAAAATATAGTACACTTGAGCAAATTGCACTTCATCCAAGTCTCTGAGGGATCGATACTTGGCTTACTAAAGCCACTTACTACTTGTTCGACCACGTGCACTTGCGTGTCGTTTTGTATACCCACAATCACCCGAACATGGCACGACGCCTGGCGCAGCACACGCATAGCGTGGCACGCTGCCTGGAGCGGCCAGCCTTGCCATGGCCTACTCCTTGCCGACTTTCGCCGATTGCTTCCGACTCCGTTCCTTTCCTTCACCAACTTATAAATTAGTTCCTCCAAATCATTGAAACCTACAAAACAAGGACTAATCATGTTGGTTAGCACATATATTCACATTTATATAAAATTACATGAAAATGTATAAAATAAATTAGATAAACAAGACTACATTAAGGTATAAAGCATCACTCGGGCATGCTATTTTAGCCCACGATCACCTACCCCACACTTAAAGTCTTGTTCGTCCTCGAACAACCTATTACATCTCATGCATATGGAGACTCACCCATAACTCATTTAGCAAGAATATTCAAGTTACGGCTACAATGATTACACAAGATAACAAGCTAAAAATAGAGCATGCACAATTTGATCATCGAAATGAAGTACAACTATGTTAAGACTTCTTAACCTCAAGAATCGACTCTCAATCTTAGCAGACTCATGCAAATCAACTGATTAAGAAATCCCACATGAATTATATCCTTCATTCAACATGTGCCCTCACAGAAATAGAGTTACCCAATTTCACACGCAAAAACAATTTTTAACTCACAACATGTGTGGGTACATGAATAGAATTACGCTCACTCTCACAAAGAATTCACATGCATCATGTAATGACCCATAAGCTTGCCCTTAGTGTTTTATTCCACTAATTTAAGGATGTGTGAATGTAAGATCAAGTAGGACTTAATGGGTTATAATGTAATCTAAGGGACGGGTAGGTCCTATTCTGGCCAATAATAGTGACTATCTTTCCCAAGCATTTTTAATACATTACGCCCTCATTACGAACTTCCCTTCCCTTACTTCACCTTTTTCTCCTTTCATCTTTCTTTTTCCTCTTATGTTCCCCCTTTCTTTAGGCACTTTAGCTCAGTAGTAAGGAGGTCTATAAATAATTTTTCATTAATTTGTTTTCTTGCTCCTTACTAATAATCAACCATTTTCACACAAGTGCACCTTTGTCCTTTTCTCGCTTCTACAACTTACTACTTTTCCTTTCTTTTCATTCTTCTCACTTCGTTACTCCTTCGGATTTTTTCACTCAAGTGCTTAGGAGTTTTGGATCAAGAACAAGGCTAATGAAAGAAAAAGGATTAAGCTTATGTTGCAGCTATCAAAGAATAGGCTCAAGGCTCAATGGGGCTAACTAGGATTAATTTTTCAAGGTAGGTAAAATGAGGGATAAAAATTTGGTTCACTCAAAGAAATGCCTAAATCATCTCCTACAATTCACATCCTTCATTTTGTTTTATAAACACACCAAGAAAGTTCTAGACATTCCACAATAGCACATAATACTCAAAAACCTTGCACTCATGGCACATGCTCAATCCAAGATACATTCAGCAGAGTCTTAACTCAGCTAATCACAAGAATTCAGATTAAGCTTCCATTATATTGAGTCAAATTCAAGAGCCTAAGTATCTCAAATAAAGTTATACACTTGCATGCTTCACACTGAACATACTTGCATCTTACAATCACGTATAGCACATAACAAGAACATCAAGCACCAATTAGTTATGGTTTCAAAATCCCAACACCTATCGGCTACTTTTTCCTCAAGACGGTCGTCATCCATCCATCGTCGGAAACAGTCCCTAACTATGACTAAAAATAGTATATACAGAAAAAGGAATGAAAAAGAAAATTTTTATTCTTCGGTTCAAAGACCCCCCCGTCGGAAAAGAACCGAAAAGAAAAACCAACGGGTGATAAAGTCATGCTTAATTCACAAAAATTTTCAAAATTTTCAAATTTCTCACCAATTCCTCACAAGCATTACATTCACCACAAACTTGTTAAGCACAAAAATTTTGAAATGTTTCTCACCCCACACTTAAATCATGCTATGTCCTCATACCATCAAATTAACATTTAAAGGATGGGAAATACTCCCTGAGCCTCTCTGCCAAGCTAAAAGCATGCTTTCTTTTCAAGTTTTCAGAGGTGGGTGTTTGACCCCACACTTCTTCTATTTCCTGCTTCTTAGCTTCCTCGTTCTTGGTACTCAGACTTCCCTTCCATCTGTGCTTAACTTTCTACCAAAAACATAAACATAATGAAAACAACAAAATCAACACAAAATCAAAATTAAACAACTTGTACCTGAGGTACCCTTGGGTTGTCTCCCAAGCAGCGCCTAATTTTCCGTCCGGCACGACGTGGACTGTCCTTTTCAGGACATCCTCATACCTGGGTTCCCGTTCGAGAACCATCTCCTTTTCTTTTGATTTTTAGAGGAAACAGCCTCCACTCTATTCCTCTCTTCCTCCAACTTCTTCTCAATTTGAAGCCCTTTATCAGACTTGGGCTGATCACTGGTCATTGCCTCTGGCCCTGCACCTGTGGAATCCTCCACCCCACACTCATCCTCAGACAACACACTAACCTGACAAAGGTTTCTGCAGTATGTGGATGGGTTCATTTCTTAGTAAACGCGGAAGAGTTCTTCTTTATCTTCGACCCTCATTTTCAGGGTCCCTGCTCTCAAATCAATCACTGCTCCTCCAGTGACCAAGAATGGCCCTCCCAAGGTCAGGGGTACCTGGTCATTAACCTGAAAATCTAAGACAATAAAGTCAACAGGTATAATGAACTTACCTACTTTGATGAGAAGGTCCTCTATTATTCCATCAGGTGTCACTCGCGACTTGTTAGCCAGCTGCAGCATCAACCTTGTCGGCCTTGGTTTTCCCAACCCCAGGGTGTTGAATAAGGATAGGGGCATTAGATTAACTGCTGCCCCTAAGTCACACAAAGCTCGTAGCACCTCAGCTTTACCAATTTGTATGGGGAGGGTAAAACTCCCTGGGTCTTTGAGCTTCTTTGGCATTTTGCTCAATACCCTGTGACTGCACTCCTCAGTCAGTGCTACAGTCTGGACGTCCACCAATCTAACTTTGTTCGCCATCACGTCCTTCAAGTATTTAGCATACTTGGGCATTCCCTGCAAGATATCAATAAGAGGCAAATTTATGTGAAGTTCTTTGAAACTCTCAAAGAACTTTTTGAAGCATTCCTCCTCCTTGCTCTTTCTGAATTTATGAGGGAATGGTGGTGGTCTTTGTGTTGGTTGCAATGAAGGTCGTGCATTTTGTTGCCCAGCACTGTGATTATCTCCCATGTTGATGGATGGTCCTAGTCTAACCAACTCCGGCTGCACCTCCTTTCTCAACTCTCTAGGCATTGCATCAGCTAATTGCTTTCCGCTTCTAAGACTGATGGCATTGATTTTCCGGGGGTTAGGAACTGCATCGCTTGGTAATCCCCCTTGCGACCTCATATTCTGAGCAGCTGCTAACTGACCCACTTGTTTTTCAAGATTGCGGGTGGCTACTTGCTGATTCATTAAGTCTGTTGCCATCCTCGCCTGATTTTCCGCTAACTTTTTCTGGGTCTTCATAATTTTTTACAGTGTTTCCTCAATGCTGCTACTCAATTGCCCATCATTCTGCCTATTCTGCTGGTACTGCTGTTGTTGAGGTGACATATAATTCTCCTTTTGGTTTCCACCCCAAGAAAAATTCGGGTGGCCCTGCCAATTTCAATTGGAGTTGTTCCCAAAATTTTGATTCCTATGCACATTACCAACAAAATTGACTGAATCCGAATTAGCTCCACAAGATTCTGCATTGTGCCCATTATTACCACAAATTTCACACCAACTCGGAGCTTGCTGAACTGCATTAACCTGGCCCTGGTGTTGGTTCATACTCAGTTTATTAAATAGAGTCATCATTTGATGTTGAAACGAAGCTAACTGTGCTGCCAAGGCATTCAAACCATCTACTTCTATCAACCCTGGTCTCTTTCCTACCCCTCTAGATGACTTGCTGTGCCACTCTGGATTTCCTTGTGCAATTCTGTTCAACAAAGTGTACAACTCATCATATGTCTTCTCCAAGGCTTGCCCACCCGATGCAGAGTCTAGTAATATTTTTGTGTGTGGGTCTAGACTTTCTACAAAGGTATGAGCCAGCACTTCATTTGATTGCTGGTGATGGGGGCAGTCTCTCAACAATGACTTGAATCTTTCCCAAGCCATATATAAGTTCTCATCAGGCCTCTGCTTGAAACTGAGTATTTCACTTCTCAACTTTGCAGTTTTGCCTTAGGGGAAGAATCTGATAAGGAACTTCTTAGCCAAGTCATTCCATGAAGTTATGGAGTTCGGTGGCTCAGCCTCCAGCCACTTTTTCGCCTCTCCCAATAGTGAAAATGGGAAGAGGGTCAGTCAGACATAATCTGTGGACACGCCGATGGGGACAAATATGTCACTAATCTCTAAAAAGCTCTGTAGGTGCTGCTGTGGGTCCTCATGTGCCATCCCAGTGAATTGACCACTAGAATGTAATAGCTGCACCATGTTCTGTTTAAGCTCAAAGTGCCCTCTAGGCTCCGGTTTACGGATGCTAGAGGTCACATTCGTCGCTAGTGGGATTGCCACTTCGCGAACTGGTCTTGCTACCATTGCTTCTGATGGCAATTGTGCTTGTCCCGCGGGTGGTTGTTGTTGTACCTTTTCTTGAAGTCTCTTCATCTTTTGCTCTAGAGCTACTCTCCTTCGCAAATGGATTTGATGTTCAGGTTCCAGCAACGGTTCCACAAGCTCTCTATTTCTAGCCAGCTCGGCAGGACAACCTGTCACCTGCAAATAAACAAACTAAGACCAAGTTTCTCAACACTTAAGGAAATTTCAAAAATCACACAAAAACAGATAAATTATCAAAACTTCGCCGAGTCCCCGGCAACGGCGTCAAAAACTTGACGTGCCCTTATCAGCGCATCCGCAAGTGTACGGGTCGTGCAAGTAATATAGTGGCTCTTTTTAAGAACCGGAATGTCGAACCCACAGGGACTGGACCCATTCCTCTAACTATCCATTTCAAGTGTGATCTTAACTTTCTCAAGTGTTGGTTATAGAAGTTTTCGAGGGAGATTTAATTAAGTCTAGTTTTGGTCAACAAAATATCCTGAATTAAATCTAGGAGCAACATAGAGTTAAAACCAGATAATCATGCGATACTACGAATTGCTATGGGTTAAGCATGAAACTATCGATTGTTGTTTCACATAATTAGAATTGCATGTTCATGGTCTTTCGAGCCTCTAAACACGACAAACTAGCCTCAATGCATCATTGTGAGTGAGGATGCTAATTTCTAGTTCACGGGCAATTAATTATGTTGTGGTTTACGGGGAAACGATTAGGGACTTTTGTGCGTCTAACCATTTAACTCAACTTAGCCTCACAACTACTTCTTCGAGTGGTGATGTGATAATCCTAAGTTGGTCTTTAATAACCCCCGTTTTATCAACCAAGAAAGGTATTAGGTATATTTCTATCCTAACACGAAATTATATCGTGAGATACAAACATGCTCCTTACATTCTCATGTCCTGACCTAGATAATTCTTTCTCAAGCAATTGCCCAAGCTAACGTATATGTTTTCATGGTGATCAATCATAAGAACAACCAACAATCCAGAATACAAGACGAAAACAACACTCAATAACTTAATTCAAAAATAAGTTCATAAAATCATAATCATAATACATGGCTTCAACCCTAGAGGAAGGGTTCTTGCCATTCATGTTCGTAAAACTACAACTATCTACTACTAAACTAACATACTTACATGAATTTGGTAGATGAGAAGGGAATTTGCCAACCCTAGATGAGTTCTCCCAACTCTCCCTTCACTCCTAGGTAGTTTTCCAGAATAAAATCGTGATAAATTGGATTTAGGAGCTAAGGGACCTATTTATAATAAATGAGAAACGTGCACAATTTAGCCTGTCGTGGAATGGCTCCGTGTCACGGAGTGTATCGCGGAGCACTGCCTCCGTGACACGGAGGTAACGTGGAGGCACACTGGAAATCACCCAAAATCGACCCTAGTCAACCTTCTTTCTGCGTTGGCAGCGTGTCACGCTACCTGGGCAGTGCGTTGACACTCCTCTGGAGCGGGGATGGCATGTCGTGGCACGTTGCTGGCGTACTGGAGCACTGCCTGCTGCCACATCTGCTAGCTTGCCATGCCTAGGCGTGGTACGCCGCCTGGCGTGGCACACGCATAGCGTGGCACACTGCCTGGCGCGGCCAGCCTTGCCATGGCCTACTCCTTGCCGACTTTTGCCAATTGCTTCCGACTCCATTCCTTTCCTTCACCAACTTATAAATTAGTTCCTCCAAATCATTGAAACCTACAAAACAAGGACTAATCATGTTGGTTAGCACATATATTCACATTTATATAAAATTACATGAAAATGTATAAAATAAATTAGATAAACAAGACTACATTTAGGTATAAAGCATCACTCAGGCATGCTATTTTAGCCCACGATCAAAGTTCCAGTTGAAATATTGGATCTTTAGATTCAAAGGCTGAGGAACAAGGAAGTAGCTTCAGTAAAGGTGCTATGGAGAAATCAACATGTTCAAGGAGCTACGTGGGAAGCCAAAGAGGATATGATGGCTAAATACCCACGTTTATTCCCTACCAGCTCAGTTCCGACTTGAGGTATCAGTTTTGACGTAAAACCCTATTTAGTTTCATGTTCAGTTCATGCACGCAAGTTTCTTTTATGTATATGGGTGTGTATGTGATTTGAGAATTTAGTTTAGCTGTATATTTTGAATCGGAGGTAGTAATTTCGTTAGTTTCGGTTTAAATGATCAGTAATTTGAATTTGATAATTGCATGTTTTTGTTTTCTTCTTATCTTCAACATTCAAGGACGAATGTTCCCAAGGGGGAGATATTGTTATACCCCGGAAGCCTAAAGATTGGACCTGGAAGTTGAAACGGAGAAAATGTAAAAGTGATGTTGCAGACTTAGGATGAATCATGGGAAGACTTATGAGGACAACCCACGAGTCATCAGGTGACTCATGGGGAAGGCTAGTGAGGAGTCAGGATGTTTGGAGAAAAGGGGTCCCCACGGGCGTGGGAACGACTCATGGAAAGACACCACGAATCCTTAGGTCAGCCATGGGGTAGGGAGAAGGAAAAGAGAAGGAAGAAGAGCAGTGTACTTCACGACTGGTGACCATGAGTCGTGTTCACCCTAATGAGTCGTGGTGTTAATCGTTATGAGCCCAGAAGACAAGTCCAGACAGTGCACCTAACGAATGAGGGAATGAGTTGTTTGCCCCAGTGACGAGTCGTCAGGTCATCCGGTAGGACCACCTGACAATAATTTCCTGTCAATATTGTAAGGGCCTTTTCATAATTCCTAAGTTCCTAAAGCCTATACTACATTGTTTAAGGCTCGTTTTAGTGGGTTTAAAGAGGGGAAAACTTATTCTAAGTTATTCCTTCCATGCATGCAAACTTGAGAGGTTGAAGAGGTGATCTAGAGTAATTCTTCAAGGTTTTCATTCAAATCTCTCTTGGGCAATTAGAGAAGTGGTAGAATCAATCCCTTCAAGATATGTAGGATTATGAGTGGGTGTCTTCTTCCACACCCATGCCCAATTTCTATCTAAACATGAGAAATTCCTATGATCAAGTTATTGGGTTTCTACCCAAATGCATGAATCTTCAATTTCTTTACATGGATATGAATTGATTATGATTTCATTGTCAAGTTGTGAAGCATGGGCTAATTTTCTGATGGTTTCAATTAAATTATGTTTCTATCCTTATGAATGTTGAAGCCTATTGATGATATGATCATGAAAAGTGAGATTTGTTAAGCATATATGATAATGATGAGATAGTATGATGAAAAGCATTATTTGAAGCTACCCATGTCTATAATTATGTTTTGGATGAGAATTGAGTATTTCTAAGTATAATAAAGCTTTGGGAAATGCCCATATGTTAAGTTTAAGTGATGATTTTTCTGAACTAAGCTTACTACATTATTTTGGAGTGAAGACTCCCAAATTTTGTATTTTATAATGTGGTATGTTTTGAGTTAAGTCTTCCTATGCATAGCTTACCACATGGTTTTGGAGAAAAGGCTCACAAGTATGTTTTCAGCTTGTGGTATGTTTTGAACTAAAGCTTTTCATATGCATGATTTCATACTAAGATGTATTTGATTATTGAGCTTCGTCGATAGATGATATTGAGCTTCGTTATATATGATGTAGAGCATTGCATCTTTTTGGGAGAAGAGTCCAGCACCGAGCGGGCTAAGGGTCGATCACCCTATGCCCTAGAACTACGCACTAACGTAGGTTGATACTATTATATGACTTGGGACCTCCCTTGTGAGCTTCCCCTTGCCCGAATGGGCCTTCAGCTCGTTATCAATATCATGGTAGTGTCCTTAGCCCTGGCAAGATTTTGTACAGCTTTGCCCACTTGAGTGTAATAGTCAGGACCACTGATCGTGGGCAAAATAGCATGCCCAAGTGATACTTTATAACTTAGTTTTGCCTTGTTTATCTATTTATTTATATACATTCTCATGTGTTTTTATGTAAATGTGAATATGTATTAACCCACATGATTAGTCCTTGTTTTTGAAGGTAAATAATGCATTGGAGGACCAAATCTATGATTTGGTGAAGTGGAGGAATGATATCGGGAGCGAAACACCAAAGTTGGAATAAATTGGGCGATTTCCAGAGTGCTTCCGCGATACCTCCGTGTCACGGAGGCAGTGCTCCGCAATACACACCGTGTCATGGAGGCAGCGCTCCACGATACACTCCGTGTCACGGAGGCAGTGCTCCACAATACATTCCGTTCCATGGAGCCATTCCATGACAGGCATAATTTTGCACAATTCTCATTTACTATAAATAGGTCCCTTAGCTCCCAAAAACAAGAAGTCACGATTTATTTTTGAAAAACTGCCAAGTAGTGAGGGAGAAGTGGGAGAACTCACCTAGGGTTTGTCAATTTCATCTTCTCTTCTAGTAGGTTACTTTAATTATGTTTTCTTGTAATTATACGAACATGAGTGGCTAGAACCCTCCCTATAGAGTTGAAGCCACAAGATATGATTGTGATTTTGCGATTTTGTTTTGGTTTTAAGTTATTGATTGTTGTTTTGTCTTGCATTCTTAATTATGGTTGTTTTTATGACTGATCACCATGAAAACAAGTGGGTTAAGCCTAGGTACATGCTTGAGAAAGATAACCTAGGCAAGAATAAGAGAATGTAGGGAGCAAGATTGTATCTCACGATATAATTTGTGTTAGGATAGAAACATACCTAATACCTTGCTTGGTTGATAAAACGGGATGAACTAGACACCAACTTAGAATTATTACATCTCCACTCGAAGAAGTAGTTGTGAAGCTAAGTTGAGTCTAATTATTAGAAGTATGAGAGTCCCTAATCATATCCACGTAAACCACATCCACGTAATTGAATTGCCCACGAACTAGAAATAACATCCTCGCTCAACGATGTAGTAGTGAGGCTGGTTTGTCGTGTTTAGAGGTTTGGAAGGCCGAGAACATGCAATTTTAATTATGTGAGACAACAATTGATAGTTTCATACTAAAACCATTACAAAGCATAGTATCGCATTATTATCCGGCTTTAACTCTAGTTGCTCCTTGAATTAATTTAGAGTATTTCATTGACTGCCCCTAGACTTAATTAAACTCTATCAAAAACTTCTATAATCAACACTTGCAGCATTTAATATTACACTTGAACTTGATAGTTAGATGAATTGGTCCAGTCCGTGTGGGTTCGACATCCGGCTCTTAAAAAGGGCCACTATATTACTTGTACGACTCGTACACTTGTGGGCACAACAAGTTTTTGGCGCCGTTTCGGGGGACTCGACGAAGTTCAGTGAATTTGTCTGTTTTTGTGTGTTTTTTAAATTTCCTTAAGTGTTGAATTTTTTTTTTCTTTATTAGTTTTAGATTTATCTTAAATTTTTATTTTTAATCTGATACCCTTCTTAACATGACATCATGGAATATAAATGGGTTAAATGGTGGATACTCTTATTTTGATGAGTCTTGTCTGAATTGCAGAGGACCCCACTTATGGAAACATTGTAATACTTGTAATATATGCGGTGGTCAAAGTGGCCATTAGAATGGTTTCCCAAATGCATACACTTGCAATATATGTGGAGGTCATGATGGCCATTGGGATGGTTGTCCGTATGCATACTCCCCTCCCCCAAGCCCCTACTATGATCCTTCTATTGTTTTTGCTGAATATAGGCATGATGAAAATGAGGACTTGGAACGCCAAGCTCGAATAGAAGACATGATAAAACAGATCCTTGAGCAAACAAAAGCAATGAAGGAGGAGATGGAAGCATTGAGAATTCAGCAAGAGAAAAATGGAAAGGCCTTGGAAATGATGAGCAACAAGTTCATGGAGATGAGGGCTGAAGCTGAAGCTTACTCTGATTTGCAAGTGACAGTTTTATGCAATACTCAGGAGGGACAACGAGGAGAAGAAAAGAGTGAGTTCTTGAAACAAGCTCTACTGTTGGAAGCTCCCAAGAGTCTCCATGATTGTCTCACATGTATAGCCGATCCATTCTTGAAAGAAGAGATAGAGTACCTACCATTTGACATTCATGAGGAGTTAGATGTTAATGTGGAGAAGGTATAACAAGTAAGAAAGTCGAGCAAAATGCAGTTTCAGAGTTGAGGTGTATTGTACCCCACTCGAATCATTTTTCGACATTGAGTTTGGTTGAAAACCTATAACTAGATTCTTCCAAACTTGTGGAGAAAGATATAGAGGGGGAACAAGACCCATATATTCTGAAATTTGCTGATTCTGAAAGAAAGAATGACTTCACTTACTTAAGAGCCAATAAATGCCAAAGGCGACATCTACCGCTTGGTCCTTTCATTTTTTCACCACCACTCCGGGAGCATAAGAGAAAATTAGAGAAGAAATTAGGGGTGAGATTCATATCCTCAAGGTGGAGGAAAAAATGGTGAAACTTGATACGCCGTGCCGCGACATAAAATTAGGCGTTGCTTGGGAGGCAACCCAAGGGTACCATTTTAAAATTCTTGCATTTGTGTTGATTTTATTTATTTTTCATCTTGTATTGTTTTGGTGAAAAGTTAAGCACAGATGGAGGGAAAGTCTGAGTACCTGTGGAGGAGGAAGCTAAGAAGCATGGAAGAGAAAAAGTGTGGGGTCAAACATCCACTTGTGCAAAGTTGAAGAAAAGCATGCTATTAGCTAGGCCTAGAGGCCTCAGGGAGTATTTCTCACCCTTTTTAAATATTAATTTGATGCTATGAGGACATAGCACGATTCAAGTGTGGGGTGAGAAAAATTTCAAAATTTTTGTGCTTAACGATTTTTGGTGAATGTAATGCTTGTGAGAAATATTTGAATTTTTTTTTGTGAGTCAAGCATGACTTCATCACCTGTTGGTTTTTCTTTGCAGTTCTTTTCCGACGGGGGGTATTTGAACTGAAGAATAAAAATGTTTCTTTGTCTGTATATAATGTTTTTAGTCATAGTTAGATACTGTTTCCGACGATGGATGGATGACGACCGTCTTGAGGAAAATTAGTCAATAGGTTGGTTTTTGAACCCGTAGCTAATTGATGGCTTGATGTTCTTGTTATGTGCTATACATGATTGTTAGATGCAAGTATGTTGAGTGTTGAAGCATGCAAGTGTATAACTTTGTTTGAGACACTTAGGCTCTTGAATTTGACTCGATGTGATTGAAGCTTAATTCTGAATTCTTATGATTAGCTGAGTAAGAGTCTGCTGAATGTGTCTTGAATTGAGCATGTGCTGAGAGTGTAAGTTTTTCGAATATTCCGTGCTATTGTGGAATGTCTAGAACTTTCCTGGTGTGTATATAAAACGAAATGAAGAATGTGAATTGTAGGAGATGATTTAGGCATTTCTTTGAATGAACCTAAATGTTATCCCTCACTTTACCTACCTTGAATATCTAATCCTAGTTAGCCCCATTGAGCCTTAAGCCTATTCTTTGATAGCTACAACATAAGCTAAAACCTTTTTCTTTCATGAGCCTTGAATTTGATCAAAAACACCGAAGCGCTTAAGTGAAAAATTCCAAAGAGTGAAGGAGTGAGAAGCGTGAAAAAGAAGGAAAAGTAGAAGTTGTGAAAGTTGAGAAAAGGACAAAGGTGCACTTGTGTGAAAATGGTTGATTATTAGTAGGGAGTAAAAAAATAAATGAATGAAAAAGTTGTTAAGTACTCCTTACTAATAAGCTAATTGTACTCCTTACTCAATCTTCAGCTTTTCTATAAATATCATATTTCATCTTTGAGTCATTCGAGTCAGTATGATGCTATAAAGTTATAATTGTCATGTTATGAAAATATTATGATTTCAAAAAGAATGCATGCAAGCCCTATTCTCAGTCTATTGATGTTTATGTTTAATTAAGGCATAGTGTTTTAAAATATTTTGCTTACTTTAGCGGTTTTACTTACCTTGCATTCTCAGTACCTTCCATGTACTGACCGCATACTTTCTATGCTATATCGTTTCATGATACAGGACTCGTCTCTCAGGTTCAGCCCCGCTCTTATATAGTTTATCTTGAGTTAGCGTCTGCTTATTGGTGAGTCCTCATCTTCCGAGGACCAGACTATCTATCTTTTCTTTATGTATTTCAGTTTTCATCTTATTGAGTTAGTTGGGGTCTTTTCCCATCAACTCGTCATGTTTAGAGGCTATTCATACATATGTATGTATTCAGCTTTAGATTTTATATTCGGATGTTATATTTAATTTAGACTTCTACTATGATGGTATTGAGGACTGTTCAGTTCTTGATTGAGTTAGATGTATGTTTATGCCATGGGTCGACTTGGGTCTCTCAGGGCTCCTTATCCCATGTCGCGATTGGAGGCTCTGTTGGGATGATGACAGATTGCTGCAGCAGTATCGTTACAGCGAAACTACCTCCGTTATGGAGAACTCGCTGTGGCGGACACGTGACTACTGCAGTGGTTCATCTGGGTAGTGACTCCATTTTAAATCCTATTTCCTCTACCTTTATTTTTCTTAGTCTTTCCATTCATTCTCTAATGCTTATTATTAATGCAGGTTTGTTACTATGGCTTCCTCTAACAGCAACATTCACACTAAAAACTACATTCGTTTCCTGAACGATCAATATAAATTCTAGCACAATGAGCAGGATGCGAAGCATCTACTTCATGAGAGGGGGTTAGTTATGTAGGACGTGGAGGAGAAAGCACCTGAGTTTTTTTCTCTTCTTCAGGAAATAAGTTGGGGCCCATTAGTGGACAGCTCGGGTAAGGTCAACGAATCTTGGGTTAGGGAGTTCTATGCCAACCTCCCAACAGTGGTATGGAACTGCAGGGAGCCGATGGCCTAAGTCAAGTGTAGGAAAATTATTCTCACTCTTGATGCCATTAACAAGGCCTTGAGTCCACTGATGTTGGACATATTTTTATGCCCATTTGCCATGTTTTTGTCCATATTTGATCATGTTTTGAGTTCATAATCCTTAATTTGTGCTTGAATTTATTTATGTGTGTGTTTTATGTGTTAACAAATGATTTGAGCAGGAAACTAGATGAAATGGGCTCAAAATGATGCAAGAAATGAAGATTTGAGGTTTTGATACGTTTGGTGCTATGGCTGGCGCCCCGCACCAAGTCCCATATTCTAGGGTTGTGGCCATGGTGGATGGTTGATTGTTTGATAAATGAAATAAACATAGTTTTAATTCTTCTTTTTTGTATTTATTTGTTTGAATTTATTATTATGAGACTGATTATCTTTTAAGTAATCTGTTGGCTTTCGATTGAACTTGAGAAAGAAAATCGAAAGGATTAAAAATAAATACAGAACGGGAATTCAAAGACCCTTGAACCCATGGTGATAGGATATAAGTTGTTGTTGAGGATATGGATATACCCTTCTACCCCGTTTAATTGAAATACAAGTAGGCATAATCGTCGTTTCATTGTTCTCCTGTGACCATAGGGATATAAAAGAAATAGTTCTTGGATGCTAGGGATAGTGGAAAGAAATGAGATAGTAACTTGCAACTAAAAACTGTAGGAAGAATCATGCTAGTTTAATTACGTCTAGAAAACTCAACTTGAAACCAATCAAGTGCCATTACCCTAGTCTGTCATCATTATCAAAATACATTCAAGCTTGCATTTGTTTTAGTTAATTTTTACATTTGAAGTTTTAGTAGTTTAATTTTCCAAACCAATTTTCATTTTACTTGTTTCTTAGATTAGTGAAATTAAAGCGACAACCTTATAATGATTAAATTGACAAGTCCATGTAGGTACAATATCTGTACTTATCAATTCTATATTATTTTACGACCACGTGTGCTTGCGTGCGCTTGGGCGAGATCAAGTTTTTGGCACCGTTGCTTGGGACTTGAATATTGTTTTAATCATTTGTAGGTTAGAACATTGTTTCATTAGTTTGTATTTTACGTTTGTTTCTTTTTTTGTTGAAGTTCACAGGGTTGTTTGCCTCAGTGTATGCCAAGCATGAGAAGTCAAGGACCACCCTTAGCTTCTCTTGATCCTGAAATAGAGAGAACCTTTCGAAGGTTAGTTATGGAAAACATTGGTCAATAGCAAATGGAGAGAATGAGAGAGTTCCAGTGATGTAGTTTCCTAGGCCCAATGTGGAGAATGCTTCTAAAGCAGTTGTTAAACCGACCATCACTAGGAACTTTGAGCTGAAAGAAAGGACTGTGCAGTTGGTCCAAAACACTTGCCAATTCCTGTGCAAGCCGCACGAGGATCACACAGGCATCTGATGATGCTGGTAGAACTGAGTGAAAACTTCCACTACCAAAATATGTCAGATGAATATGTCAAGTTGACTCTATTTTCGTTCTCCACTAATCGGAGAGGCCAAGGAATGGCTCAAAATGAGCATGAAGGATCTATCACCAGTTGGGAGATCCTCTCCAATAAGTTTATCAATCAATTTTTTTCTTCAAGAAAAACTAAATAACTGAGGGGAAAGATCTCCAGATTCGTACAAAAAGATGGAGAAACACTAGCTCAAGCATGGGAACGTTACAAGGGTTACTTGAGGGATTGTCCACACTACATTCAACCTAAGAAGATAATCGGGCACAACTTCATTGAGGGTCTGAAGTTCGAATGTAAGATACTCCTTGATGCTACCACACAAGGACAAATTCTATCCAAAAGTTAAGATGAAATTGAGTCTCTCTTTAACCTCATGTCTACAGGGAGTCATGATTATCAAGATTCAGACAGAGGATTTGTAGTAGCAAAGGTGCCGGAAAAGCTTGAGGTGGATAGTGTAGAGGCAATCAGGGCAGGCATTAGCCAGTTGGTGAATGTGATCAATAAGTTGATGACCACACCAGCAGGAGGTCAAGTGCAGTAGGTAAAAATCCCACCACCATCATATGAGGCGTGTGGAGAAGGCCACGCCTATTTAGGTTGTCCTCTTAATCTTGAATCTGTATATTTTGTGGGACAACAAGGTCATGGTGAAGGTTTTGCAGGTAATGGCTATAATTAGGGGTACAGGAATAGAGTAAGTCCCCCATGGGGAGGGAATCAAAATTTCCAAAGGCCCCAAAATACTTATCAAAGGCCACAGGGCCAGCAACAGAACAATTCTCTTGAGGAGACAATGAATTAATGGATGGTGCAGCAGACACAAGTGGTAAATGAAATGCAAAAATCCATCCATGAGCTTGAAAGGCAAATGGGGAAATCAGCCCTACAACAGAACAACAGACCACAGGGGGCACTCCGAGGTAATACTAAGAAGAACCCCAAGAAAAGATAAATGTTATTTTCTTGTGTAGTCGTAAGGAGCTGAGTGAGGTTGTCCCCAAAAAAGAAAAAATGGATGAGGAACAGGCCATGAAATCCAAGACTGAGGTAGGGAAATCTAGCAACCAATAACCAAAAATTTCAGTAGCTAGACCACCTCCATCATTTCCTCAAAGGTTGAAGAAAAAGACAGAGGATACAACCTATAGTAAGTTTTTTGAGTTGTTGAAGCAGGTTCATGTTAATATTCTGTTGGTGGAGCTTTAGCAGGAAGTTCTAAAGTATGCTAGGTATCTCACGATATCATGGCCAATAAGAGGAGACATATAGAGTTTGAAACCAAGGCTCTTACAGAAGAGTGTAGTTCCTGAATCAAGAACAAAGTTCTTAAAAAGTTAAGGGATCCTAGGAGTTTCACTATTCCTATCACTATTGGAAGCAAGGAAGTTGCTTTAGCTTTGTGTGATTTGTGTGCGAGCATCAATCTGATGCCTGCATCCCTATTCAGTCGACTGAGATTAGGTGAACTATGTCCTACCATAGTGACGTTATAGCTTGCGGGTCGATATCTGGCCTATCCTGAAGGAATAATTGAAGATGTCTTGATTAAGTTAGGACCTTTCATCTTGCCGGGGGAGTTTATAATCTTAGACTATGAGGCAGATGCAGCAGTTCCCCTCATTCTGGGTAGAGAATTTTTAGCCTTCATTGATGTAGTGCTCAGTCGGGCAAGATGTCTATGAGAGTAGATGGTAAGAAGAAAATGTTTGAAGTGCTCAGAGACGCACGAATGCCACCTCAATAAGAGGATTTCAAGGTGAAGGGGTGGGAGAACCTAGAGATTGTAATTAGTTAGTGGAGCAGGAAGTGCTACATGAAATTTTAGCAGATCCTTAGTATGGTCACAAGTCCACTCGAATGAAGGAGTGATGAGGACCATAGTCGTGCCGCGATGTTAAATCAGGCGCTGCGTGGAGGAAACCCATGAATATCGTTTGATGATGTTAAATAAGGATTTTGATGGGAGGCAACCCATCCTTTTTAACATTTTGCATGTTTTTATTTGTTTTGTATAGACAAAAAGGGCGCAAGAGGAAAGAATAAGTTAGGACATTGAGCTAAAAGTGTAAGTCTAGGGTGAGACGCCTGGCATGGGATGCCAGGAGTTAAATCCTAGAAGAAGAAAATTTTGTCAGGTGAGGCTCTAGGGGGAGCGTCGTGCTAGCCCCTATCTTCAGAGGATATTTTTTCTATGTTTGTGGTGAGATAGGGAGTGTCAGCCCCACCTTTGGAAGCATAAATGACACCAAATGCCATACTAGGATCTGGACTGACTTGGCTGGGCATATGCACCTCTAGTGCCAACTAGCAACTCAAAATAAAGAAAACAAAATGCTATACCTCGACTGTAAACACAGACTCGGGCCGACAAGGCCGCGCAACACCTATAAAAGAAAACAACTAACCCAGCCAACATAATACTAAAGGGATCCTATACGGGCCAACAAGACCACCATGCTATCTAGTTATGATAGAAAGGAAACAGGCAGTTATACTCATACTATAGCCGACAAGATTTCTAACTAACTAGCTAAACTAGGCCCCACATGACCAACACACAAAATAAGACATACATAGGCCCCACACATCCAGCAATAACCAACCAACTGAATACTGTAGTTTTCAAGCCTCTAAGAGTAAAAATATTGGTCGGGACAGGGCCTCGGCCTACCCAAATGGTACACAAATGAAAACATGTAACCTTAACAACCTGGAAACTCCAAATGAAAGGAGCTAGCCAATCTGCTGACTCTGAATGGCTGCTAACGGAGGTCCTGAACCCTTTCTGTCAAAACTTGCAGGTAAGTATACAGTGCCCCATAGTTGGGCGTCAGTATGATATGTACTGAATATGTAAGGCAGTAAATAATACTTAATAGAAGCTGATTAAAAAAATGGAAAGTGAATAGAAAGAAGGGGTGGAATTTAACCTATAAGCTTTCGTATTCATAACCTTCATCTAGTAAAACACTACACGTATATGAGATGAAATTGCACGACTATACATTCATAGACTACAACTAACAAGCAAATATACAAACAAGAACCTAACCTGGACCCCATAATCCCAGAAGGTGCAAGCAACATAGAAACAACCTACCAGGCCCCCCATAAGCCCTAGAAAGTATAATTCAATCTATATGCCCCTATCCAGGTTCCTATGATTCTACTGGTGCTTAGCCAACCTACCTGGATTTTAGGTTTGCATTTGAGCCCACTGGACTCCTGTAACTGTGTATGAGCCCATTGGGATCCTGTAACTGCACCCTGGGCACACAAGGCTCGATGGAGGGTTAGTGATGCTGATACGACATAAAAGTAGAAGCCCATTCATGGATGGACTGTAATAAGGACCATGGGCCTGCATATAGTCCCTTGGGACATCAAATAGCTCCTTGGAGCAACATTACATAGATCTCTGAGCAACATCATATAGCCTTGTAGGAGATGAAACAGTTAGCAACCCTGAAGTTGGTCAACAGAAGGCTATCCTAGGTGGGATCAATCCCAACCAATTTACTACAATTAAGTCTCATTCTAGATACTCAAAAAGTGTATTTGGCTCTTTAAGGCCTAACACGACTGCTACTTACCCCTGGAATACTTTGCATAGATGCCAACAAGTACACCCCGTGCGCCTACATCTAATAAGAGGATCCTCGTAGTGATCATAATCTCTAATGTTTTAGACTAAATAGGGTGAGATCTGGAGTGGCCTAAATGATACTCTGAATGTCATGCTAGGACAAGGATAGCTCATAAGCGAACTGTAAGGTCGCGGACGACCAACTACTTAATTCCTTCACTTAGAACCATTGTAGGGCTGCTACTGATCGGACATGCTCCAGAGCAGTCAACCCCTAATCTTCTACAGGTAGCTTATTATAATTCTTAGCCTAAAGGTAATACTGTACTAACATGGTTCTAGTCCCTTAGACTTAACTTGTTCTGTTCAAATTTCATATGTCTTCTCTGGGAGATTCCTAGCCTCGTAGGTAAGGTTATCTGGACTTAGCCACTCATGACAACCTGTACCTTAATTTCTTATAAGAACAGGCTGGGGCATTGGCCCCGCATTAAACTATTGATAAGGTTCCCTCCTTAGGGTACCCATGGGTTTATCTGAATTGTACAATTGGGATGACTTTCTAGGCGACCTGTATGACAAGCACTAAGTCAACTGAAACTAGCAGTAAGTGGTAGTAGCTAACTAGATGGCAGGCTTTCACTCAGTTCACTAGGAAACCCTGGTGCCGCTGACTCTAAGGTATAACCACCCAATCCAAACTCTGGCCCTGGAGGCATTAAGATACACCAACAACCTCTGGGCGAGCTTCACTGACAATACATGCGTCAAACTGAAAGTCATATCGCCAGGCTGCGCCTGATGCCGTCCAACTTACAAATCAGGCCAAACAGCTAACCATAAACTTCTAAGGCCTTGGCATGATAACAAAATCAGAATTCTGTTAATACTGTGAACAGAAGAATAAAGGAGTTTCTATGATGCTCCTAGCGTGTGTTACACTTAACATGCTCTTTCCTGACGAGGGATACCGCAATATACTCTCAATACGTTTTCTAGAAGCTAACCCAACCTATATAATCATAGTCTGCTAACAGCAGCTAATCACAACATATATAATCATAATCTATTTATAGCAGCTAATCACAACATATATGATCCTTATCTACTACCAGCAGCTAGTTAAAACATATAGGATTGTTATCTTCGTTCAAGAACATAGGTCGTATCATTATACGATGAGAATAACTTTCCAAAGGGATAAGCAATAACATACCTCGCATGCCAATTCTCATTTAACTGAAGATTTTCAACCTGTAACCGACGGTTTCACTCAATTGCAGCCCTTACGCTGAGAGAATAGGGCCATTTCAATACTAAATTCGGGAAGCAATGATATCTTTTGATAATAATAATAACTATAATTCATGTCTTCTTAACTCAGACAAAAACCAATAATTTCTCGAGAGTTTAGAAGGGAGAAATGCTTACCTATTGCCTGTGGCCGTTTAGGATTCAATTCGGAATAATTTTGTCAACCTTTACTCGGCGAGGTTATGGTATACCGAGTGAGTATTTAAGAAATAACTCCACATAGATGCCTCCCACAGGCCTATAACTTGTTATCCAAAGTTAATTTGCATTTGAATGGAGTTTGACGGCGTAATTTTGACAAAAATTAATTGAAACCCATGTTTCTCTCTCTATTAAGTCGAACAGGTTTTGAAATCATCAAATGGAGCTTATATAGGGATAGGGTGGTGGCAGGGGGTGGCGCTCCATGCTGGCCATCGCGCCAAGATGCTGTCCTGCCGCGCTTCCCAGGGCGTTGGCATGGTTGGCGCGCCGCGCTGCCCATCGCGCAGGCCCTCATTGCTTGGCCTCACCCGACCCTGCTAATTCACTCGATGATGTCCTTGCTCGTCCTGCCTCTGAGGCTCTCCCCCCATGCATCAATATCTCATTGCTCACCAAAAGCCCATGCATACGCACACCAGTCGCTAACATCTTACGGTGTGTAATAGAGGGGGCGACGCGTCAGGGGCTATCTGGACAAAAATTTTTGATCAATTTAAGTCAATATTAACTCAAAAGACCTTAAAATTACATAAAAGTCCATTCCCCACCTCTTATTTAAAGTCCCATTCATCCTTTTGCCTCAAAAAGTTGAAAAAGAAAAACATAAAAATTCCTCTCTCTCTCTCCCCCCTATAAAGCCGTAGCTCCCATTCCCTCTCTCCTCCATTGTTGTCTTCTCCAACAAGTTGGTGAAACTCTCATCCTCACCCAAGATTTAGAACCCAAACTCACCATTGTTGGTGAAAAACTTGAATTTCATGTTTTGAATTTTATGAGCTTAAAGTCTAAAATTCTTCCATGATTGTATGTTATCTTTGTTGGGTAGCTTGATTCTTGGTTGAATATGGTGATTTTAACTTGTGGGGATGATGTGGTAGGAGAATTGAATTCTTGAATGTTGGTGGGTAGGTGTATTAATTGTAGAGAGAGAAAGTACATGAAACTTTGAATTCTCGAATGTGACAATTGCTTGAGTTGGTGAAATTCTTGATTAATTCATGTTGAATTGTAGTAAATTGTTTATTGTTGGTTGATTAAATTGAATATTGTTACTCCATTACATGAATTACTTGAATTATGCATTGGAGAAGGAAAGTGAGAGGGATAGCCTAGATAATGCATTCTTGATTAAAAGTTAAAGCTAGAGGAGAGTTGAAAAACAAATAAATTCATAAACTATGTGTAGTATGAGTTACTAAATTAAAATGGATTTTTGAGATTGGATGATGATGGGAGAAGTCTTGAGTACCCAATTTGACAAATTCTCACATATACACTAGCAAATTAAGTGTGGGGTGAATTTTGCCCTTCCACACTTAGTTAATTAGCGATTTGGTTCACAAACTAATTTTGTAGAGTTCTTGATTATTTTCTTGCTAGGTACCATGGCACCAAAAGTAAAGGAGGTGATTGTAGCCGAGAAGAGCCGAAAGAGGGGTATACCAAGAAAAATAGAAGATAGTTCTTTGGCTCCCAAAGTAGGTCCCGAAAGGAGATTCAGAGCGAAAGCGGTAGAGACTCATGGTCTTACTTGGTTTAACACTCAAAAAGAAGCCAAGCATGTACTTGAGAACTGGATAGACAAGGGACTCTTGGCACTTGAGTTTCTGGCTATTTTGGACAATATACGTGAGTTGGGAGCTGGCTATATCTTCAATGAGCCAAAGAGGTGCAACCTCACTTTTGGTGAGGAAATTCTATGCAAATTGGGACACCTCATTCAGAGATAGTAAAAAGGTCAAGATTATAGGATAGCTGGTGTGATTCACAACTAAAAGGTTCAATGCATTCTTAGAGACACCTGCAGCAGACCCTTCAGAGTATTTCATCTTATAAGAGAAGTCTCCATACAAAGACATCCGCCATACTTTGTGGGGTGAGCACTCATCCGCCCGATGGGCGAGGGATCAAAATGGAACCCATTCCACACTTGCGTTTTCTTTTTTGAATAGGGAAGCAAGGGTGTGGGTGAAGTTGGTATGTGCGGTCTTTCTCCCTGAGACACATTTGAAAGAGGTGACTCACGAATGGATTGTCTTGGTTTACATGTTGATGAAGGAGATATCAATTAATTTTGGTACTGTGATTCACCACAATATGAGGAGATCACGAGATAATTGTAGATGGAAATATTGTAATTGAAACCTCTTTCTTGTACTTGAGGGAGACAGGTATCGAGGAGGAGGATGCAGACCTTATTTTACCTTTGGCAGGACATTTGGCTGGACAGATGATAGACGTCACAAAGGTGAAGGAGATTGCCCCTTTCGCAAGCCCCTCTCTTATTATAGCTGATCGACAGGCCCGAGATAAGAGTTGGCAGGGTCGTATATTTGGGATGTTGGAATTACAGCTGAAGATAGGAGATCGACCGGCCACTTCAAAGGAGATGTCGGCTTTAGAGGCACGGTACCCACTCATAGAGAGTGCTATGTTGATGTGCCAAGTGTTCCCGGATTTTGAGGAGCCCCTTGATGATGATGAGGATGCAATCCTTACTGATAGTGTTGATGATTTAGATATGGAGGAGAATGATGCTACTACAGGTTCCATGCAGGATGATGCTTAGCCACAAGGAAGTTTCTTTTCTCTCCCTTAATGATGTGATTGTGTGTGCACTAAGGACAATGCACTTTTTTAAGTGTGGGGTGGAGGAATGATTCCTATTATTCTTTAATTGCTATATTTCCAGGTCGTAGCATTTTTATGTCATTCTTAGTAGCAGTAGCTTGATGATCGTAGGTATTGGGTTGTAATAGATAGTATGATGGTGTTGACTTGGATGCCTAGATGTTTGACTTGTTGTTCATATTGACTATGTTTGGTTGCTTTATTTTGGGGTCATTTTTTGTTTTATTTTGTTTGATTCGTTGTAGCCATAGAGTAATGATGTTTCCCTATGATAGATGGATGACGACCATCTTAAGGGAAGTTTCGTCACATTTTTAGGATTGAGTCATAGGTCATCCACGTGTATGCTTGTTGATATTTTGTTTAGCCGCTATGCTAGAGAAAATAGAGCGGACATCTTGATTGCATGAATTATAATTCATTAAAGACGAACATATCTCTTTAATTTGACTGAACATATCCTTAGGGTTTAATTATAAATTTAACTTGTCATTTAATATGATTGTATGAATGTGTAGGTTTAGAAACTGATTAGATTCTTGTTGCCATGAGAGGTGAGATGAATTATTTTGTATGTATATATTGTATCATCTAGAACTTGCCTTAGAGTATGTAGGATAACTGGTTTATAGGGAGTTGAGAGATAATCAAGACACTTCTTTGAAGAAGCCAACTTTTTTCCTATAGTTGTTTTACCTTCCTATTCATTCTCCCTGGTTAACCCCTTTGAGCATAAAAGCCTTATTCTTTCTTAGCCTCAATAATAGATTAATCCCTCTTTTTATGAGACCTCAGACTTATTGATCCAAAGTAGTCCTAGGCACTTTGAGACATGAAAGTTAAGGTCTACCGAAATATAATGTTAACGAAAAAAGAAAAGTTGTGGTAAGAAAAGAAAAGTGAGAAGAAGGGGTATCCATAAAAATTGTATTGTCTACTTGCTGTTAGAGAAATGAAAAAGAGAGCTTTAATGGCAAAATACTTAGTTATTCTATTATTAGAAAACTAGCAGCCAAGTAGTGAAATAAATAGGGCATGAAAAGAAAAGACAAGGGTGAGTAGAGGAAAGGTGAACAAGCAAGGAAAGAGGTGGTGGACAAGTAAAGTAAAATATGTCTTAAAAGTTCTTAGGGTGTAGTCACTATAATATAAAATTTCAATCCTACCTGTCCCTTAGCCGATATTACAACCAAGAAAAGTCCTTGTGATCTTAATATCTTCAAGCAATTAGGTGGTCTTAGTGTACATGAAAGGCAAGCCTATAGTATGTTGCATATGTGCATTACATCATTTGTGAGTGTGAGTGTGCCTTATTTATTGTGTTTCATGTCTTACATTGATGAAGTAGAGAGAGGAACATCACTAAAAGTGAGGGAAGAAGTCTAATTCGGTGTACTACTTGTTGCATGTGTCACACTTAATCATGTTTCCCCTTTGTGTTGAAAAAGTGGGTCATTTATAGAGGTTGTGTGTTCTTGATTGTGAAATCTTTCTATGTGCTTTGTTGAGAATTGTTGTATGATGATAAATTACTTTATGTTTGCTCCATGCTAGTTGGTTGAGTATGAGTTGATAGAGGTATCAAGTGTGATGGGAAACATGATTTTAAGTATGTTTTAAGGATTATTCGAGGATGAACAATGGTTTAATTGTGGGGTAATGATGTTGGGCATATTTTTATGCCCATTTGCCATATTTTTACCCATATTTGATCATGTTTTGAGTTCATAATCCTTAATTTATTCTTAAATTCATGTATGTGTGTGTTTTATGCGTTATCAAATGATTTAAGTTGATTTGAGCAGGAAACTAGGCAAAATTGGCTCAATGACATGAATAGAAGATTTTGAGGATTTAACGGGTTTGGTGCTATGTCTGGTGTGCTGCACCAAGTCCCAAACATCAGGGAAGAAAATCTCAAGCTGGTGCTATAGTTGGTGCCTTGCACCAGGTCCCAAACTTCAGAGAAAAAAATCTCAGTCTGCTGCTATGGCTGTGGTGGCGCGCCAGACCCTATTTGGAGCTGAAATTGTTGAAAATTGGACTAAGTCTGTGGCGAGATAGGAGGGGCAGCATGCCAGACCCATTTTGGGGCGAAAAACGCTGATTTTAAAGCCAAGTCTTGAAGGGCAGAGGCATCATCTGAAAGCTCATCTATAAATATAAGCCTTAGGTCATTTGTTACGTAGTTTTTAACTTCTTTGAGTAGTTTTGGACTACTTTGAAGCATTCTTTACTCATTTTTATTCAGTAGTTCATTCATGAAAGCTTGTAAGGTGTTTGGAAGGAAGACAAGGTTCTACAACTAGGTTTTCTCTTCTTTACATCATATTTTCGCATGATGATGACTAAGTATCTATTTTTCTGCTTGTCTATGAGAGGCTAAACTCATATTTTAGGGTTGTGGCCATGGTGAATGGTTGATTATTTGACAGACTAAATAAACTTAGTTTTGATTCTTCTTCTATGGTTGTTTGAATTTATTATTTATGAGACTAATCACCTTGTAAGTAATCTATTGGCTTTCTATTGAACTTGGAAAAGGGAATCGAAAGGGTTAAAAATAAAACAGAACGGGAATTCAAAGACCCTTGAATCCATTGGTGATAGGATAGAAGTTGTTGCTGAGGATAGAGATATACTCTTCAACCCCGTTTAGTTGAAATACAAGTAGGCATGATCATGTTTCATTGTTCTCCTGTGACCATAGGGATATAGGCGTTAGGGCTCATGAAATAGTTCTTGGATGCTAGGGATAGTGGCAAGAAATGGGATAGTAACTTGAAACTAGCAACCTTAGGAAGATTCATACTAGTTTAATTACGTCTGGAAAACTAAACTTGAAACCAACCAAGTGTCATTGCCCTAGTTTGTCATCATTATCGAAATACAATCAAGATTGTATTCATTTTAGTTAATTTTTACATTTTAAGTTTTAGTAATTTAATTTTCCAAACCAATTTTCATTTTACTTGTTCCGCAGATTAGTGAAATTAAAGCGACAACCTTATATCGATTAAACTAACAAGTCCCTGTGGGCACGATATCTGTACTTGACAATCCTATATTACTTGATGGCCACTTGCGCTTGCATGCGCTTGGGCGACATCATCTGCCCAACCCCCCGGAGGAGGAACTGAAAGCCTGAGATGTGGATGGAAACGGGCAGTGGTTGGTGGATACCTTTGTGGTGAAGAGTGAAGGGCTTCAACAAATTGGGGTATTACTAGGACAGGAATCTATAACACTCATTTTACTATGGAGCCCAAGAGGTGGCTCAATTTGGTGTCTCGGAGGATCCACCCACCCTCCAATGTTACGGACGTAACCGATGCTCGCGCTTTGGTGGTGGCATGTGTACGAGTGGAGTGAGGTTTAATGTTGGAGCTCAGATTCTATAGGAGTGGAGGTATTTCTCAGCTAATCTCATCACCATCCTGCCTTTCTCTTCTCTTATTACCAAGCTCTACAAACGGGCTAGAGTGAACCAGGAGTCTAGGGACCTCATCATGGGCTGTGACAGGCCTTTTGAACCTCTGAGGGTGAAGGGAGCTGCGGGAAGAGGCAGGAAGAAGAGGAAGTCCACCTTAGGTGAGGGTGATGGTGGGGACAACACTTCTAAGCCCGCGGAACCGTTCAAGAGGATAGAGGCCGAGATGGCCACCATGTGGGAGTTACTGGAAGGGTTGCTAGACCAACTTTCCCCAATAATCCCTCCACTAGTAGGCCCTCCAATGCAGAAGTTGCTGATCCAAGGGAGATGCTGGGGGAGATTGCTGCTCTAGCCTAGGTCCATGTTGAGCTTCGGGAGGACTTGGAGTGAGAAAGGAGGAGGCGACGTTCTCGAGTGAAACTGCTTGTCCATGTGGAAGGGGAGCAAGAAAATCCTTAAGACTCTTGCTCCTAGTGCCAGGACACCTTAGGTGACCGAGAAGTACTTCCCCTCATTCTCCTTCCTCAACGTTGTCGAGGAGAGATCGGACAAGGACGAAGGCAGCAGTAGTGACGAGGACTCCAGCTATATGGTGTTCTTTCCCCTGCCCTACTACTTTGCTTTTATTAATGTTTTTGGATAGCCCCTATTTGGTGCTTGTAAGGCAATTCTAATTTCTTTCTTATTTTGGAATGTTGGTTTACGGATGCCCGTTTAGAATCCTCATACATTGGCCAGGTTTTTGGCCCTTTTTTGTTATCACAGTTGCTTTCCTATATTCGCGTTGCTTGAATGGCTTGTTGCTTGACTTGTAGTTTCTATTCAAAAGAGGGAAACTTGGAATTCTTCCTAGTCATGTACGCTGTAGCAATCTTTCTACCGCGACAGTGGATCTGTTGCAGCAGTACATCTCTCACTGTAGCGAGTCTTCTGCAACGAGACAACCTTCGCTGTAGCAAAACTTGCTAAGCTGGATACTTGCAGGGTTCTTGTCCCTCCGGTCAATTCTAGTCAGTCCCACCCACCAGTCTTATTGTGTATTTTCAATAGTCCCGCATGGTTACATACCAATTACGCCTCTGGAGATACCAGTTGGAATCTTTCAGATAGCAATTGGACTTAATCTAGGTGGTAGACATACTCAGACAACAAGATAGGAAAGAAATAAAGGGAAAACTTCCTAGATTCCTTGTAGCTTCCTGAAGATTAGATGTGGACGTTCACACACTAATTTGCAGGTGTCTACTCGACATTACTCTTGTAGTTGTGAGACCGTTAAGCAGATGCTCTGATACTAACATATCACGATCCCAAATAGGCGGGTCATGCGGGAACCTACATCGACTCTATTCAATAGGAGAACCCTTGCAGAACATTACCATTAATACCCAAATTTCTGATTGCTTCTCATTAATCAATCGTAACTCAAAATAAAAATAAAAATATAAATACAAACTTCCCAAAACCATGATTCTCTCAAGATCTAGTCTAGACAGGTGCAAGAGCTCTAATAGAATGCATGACAAGATAAAAAAGATACTACTTCGTCTGGGAAGAAGAATACTGAAGTTGATGCTGAGTACTCCACACCAAACAAGAAACTTCAAACCTGCCACTACCTACACCAAAAAGGTGTATCAAGATAGTATCAGTACACCAAACATACCAGTAGGCATCATTGGCCGACTAAGGCTAGTTAACACAACAACATAATAATCAACATACTATCAATGTTACTAAATTCAACAATTATTCCAATTTTACAACCACTCAATAGATTTTAATACTACATTATCTTCTCTTAAGTTTCATCAAGGTTAGTGAAATGACCCTACCATTATATCCATCAATATATCTTCAATCTGCCTCCTTACTATTCCACTACAGCGAGTACTCAGACCGCCACAATGGTCCTGCTACCGCGGTTATTTTTCTACTGCAGCGATATCTATAACAGTTAGTAACGGATACTTACCTGTTTCAGTTCAATTTATTTTTGCTATAAAACACCTTGGCACCACTACCTCTCTTACCATTTCATTGTGATCGACTAAATCAATCCATTATCAATTATTAACCTACTAAATTACTTACAGAGCTTCCACTTCTTTCCAAATCTAGTACATTAATTGATAAAGTCTACTCGCTGTCTCCCGGTGATTCACTACCTTCTTATTGAACCAACCAATCTACTTTCTGTAAGTCACAAAACCAATTAAAATAAAACATTTAATTGCAAATATGAATTAACTAATTCAAGTACATACATAAATTATCAAAACATAATGAGGGAGTCAATTTTCACTAAACATTAAAGTACATGCATATACCTGTCTCCATGCCACACAAATTTCATAAGATATCATACCTGGACCGTGTATCCATATACGGTATTTCACACATGTTTCTCACCTCAAACCCGATTTATGTCGATATGTACTGTATCTCACTTATGTAATTCCCTGAAAGAACCTAAGATTAGACCCAAGATCAAACTTTGAAATTGGCTAAAAAACTGGGAAAATTTCACAGGATGGGTGGTGTAACAACTCGTGGTTGGAAACTATGGGTCGCTGTTAGCAGTCGTCGGAGGAATTAGACCTCGGCAGTTAGGGATACCACTGGTCATTCAACGACTCGTGGTGAGAAGTGACGAACCATGGTCACCATTCATGGTTTGGATTGCCATATTTTGCAGTGGATATAATGGATGGATACCACAACTCGTTGGAAGCAACCACGAGTCTTGGTGTGCTTAGAGAGATCAAGCATAGTTTCATGCTTTTCCCTATCAATTCTCCATTGGGCATTCAAGAAACTCTAGAATCTGATCTTACCTAGGTGTGTAGGGTTACAAATGGGTGTTTTGATTCACACCCATGCCCATTCTCTATTAATTCATGGAAATCTATCAAAAATCTCATGGGGGTTTTAATTCAATTTTTTGTAAAAATCAAATGATTTACTAATGAGCTGTCATGATTTGTGAATTATATCTTATTTTTTGCATTTTGATCAGATTTTACAACTATTTTGATTATAAAAATATTGATTTTGAGTTTTACCAAATTAAGCCCAATTATGTATATCCTATGATGAATCGGGTTATGATCTTTACGTCAATTGTTGGTATTTACAAAACCATTATGATTTATGACTTCAAATGTGGATTTATTCAAATACCCATCATCATTTAATGATTTGCAAGTTATATGTATGATCTACAAGTATGCATGAACCCTATGATTCATGAATTATGTCTTGGCCGACTCACAGGCCTTATGTCATGGCTAGTTCACGTATGTACCAGAATGTTTATGATTATCATGATTTAACTAGCCCATAAATTCATGCATGTTATACTATGAGCACTATATATGGTTTAGGAGTAGTATCAAACACCAAGTAGGTTCGGGGCCTAGGTTCTTCCCCGGATCTCATAAACTATGTGCCACTGTAGGTATGTCGGGACTTCCTTTGTGACTGTCCCCGGACCAAATGGCCCTTGTCATGGTGATATCACACATTTATGGTTTTACCCTTGGCATGGTACGGACACCCTCCTGACTAGGGTTACAAGTTGGGCTTCATGTGTGCTCATATGGGGTATCTCGGTTAAGAGAATCTCCCACTGTTCCTCATGATTTATGCATGTTTATGATTATGTAATTTGGATCAAGTCAAGCTAAATAAAGCTTTTCTCTTATGATAATGAGTAGGATCGTATTACGAATGTTTTGAAAACCTTGAGCCTTATGTTATGTTACGATATTTATGATATGAGCATGATGTCCTACTCTTATGATCATTTACGAGCTTTATATATTTTAAATATGTCATGCCCCACCTTGGGAGGAATGACTGACACCTGGTGCCACACTGGCAACTAACTGACCTGGTTAGGCTTATGCATGCCTGGAGCCAGCCTGCGACTCAATTCGAGAAAACAATGAGCTATATCTTGGTTGTAAATATAGCCTCCGACAGACAAGGTTACCATGCTGTCTAGTTATAACAGAAATGAAGACGAGCTACTATACTAGGCCCCACACGGCCAACACACGAAGCATAACTGCTTAAGGCCCAACACGACCAACATACAACTAACTGACTGACGGCTATAGTCTGCAAGTCTCTAAGAGTACAAATAGTGGTAAGGACAAGGCCCCAGCCTACCCAAAATGCTATATAATTGAAATACAGAAATCTCTACAACCTGAAATCTCCGAATGAAAGGAGTTGTCCTGACTGCGGACTCTGAACAACTTCTACCTATGATCCTGAACCCTGTCTGTCTAAAACTGCAGGCAAGTAATGCAGCACCCAGGGGAGGGCATCAGTAAAATATGTATCGAATATGTAAGGCAATAGATAAGCTGATAAAGACTGGAAGTGAATAGAAAGAACGGAAGAAACGCATGCTAATTCGTAATCTGCATCTAACCAACACTACATGTGCGTAAGCTAAGACTGTATAATTACACATTATTAATCTATAACTAGCACACAAGAATACAAACAAGAACCTCACCTGGTCCACATAAGACAGAAGGTACAATCAACACAGAATAACTCGTTCAGGCCCCCATAAGCCCTGGCGAGCACATCTCGGTCTATATACCCCTATCAAGGTTTCTATGACTCCACTGGTACTGTATCCAACCTACTGGTCCCCTAGGTCTACAACTGAGCCCGCTCGGCCCCTAAACTGTAGCTGTGGCTAAGTCTGGTGGACTCCTGATATCTGCACCCCGGGTACAAGGCTCGACGGGGGTGTGTAGAGCCAACCATGACATATAATAGCCCACCCATGGAATGAACTGTATAAGGACCTCAGACCTCATCTTCATCCCTCGCGGACGGCATACCGCTCCTCGGAGCCACATCATCTATCCCCTTCTGGGCGTCGACACAACTGGTAAACGTGGGGTGGTCATAGATGTCTCCTAAGTGAGGGCAACCCCAACCAAGGTGTTGTACTAACATCTTAATCTAGCCACTCAAAAGGCGTAACTGGCCTTCTAGGCCTAACTCCACAACTGCTCACCCCCTAGGATAATTTATAAAGCTGCTAGCAGGCACGCCGTGCACCTGTATCTGATCCGAGGATCCTGATAGTGATCATGATCTCTAATAGTATGGACTGAATAGGGCGAGATCTGGAGTGGTCCATCACAACTCTCTATATGTCCTGCCCGAACATCTATAACTCATAATAACTGGGTGGTCGTGAATGACTAACTACTAAATCCCTCTACTTAGGACAACTGTAGGGCTGGTATTAGCCGAACATCCTTTTGAGCGATCGACCCCTAATCCTCCATAGGAAGCTTACTGACATCCTTAGCCTATCGGCAGTATTGTACTAACATGGTACTTACTAGTGCCTTAGGCCTCATCTTGGTCTAATCGGATCTTATATTACTTTTCTGGGCGATTCTTAACCTTATAGACAACTTTATATAGACCTAACCGTTCCTGGAAACCTGTGTGTGGTAAATACCGGCTGGGGTGCTTGACCAACCTCTAACTACTGATAAGGTCCCCTTTCTTAGGGTACCCACGGGTCTTTTTGACCTGGACAATTGGACTGGTTTTCTAGTGATCTGTAGGATGAATGCTAGGTCAACTGGGACTGAAAATTTCTGATAGTAGCTAACTAGATGGAAGGTTGTTACTCAGCTCACTAGACAACCTTAGACTGCTGACTCTAAGTATGGCCTTTCTATTTGCATTTTTGGCCCTGGGGCGTAAAGGGTATGCTAAAGGCCTCTGGCGTGCTTTTCTGGCCACACAAGCACCAAACTAGTAGTTATATCTCCCAGTCGCGCCTATACTATTCAACTCACTACCCGATAACTATTCACGAGCTTCTAAGATCTGGGCCTGGCAATTACACATACAACTATACTAACACAATGAACTGTAGAATGGAAGAGTTTATATGATGCTTCTAGTGCGTGTCCCACTTAACGTGTTCTTGTTCAACAAGGAATACTACTATATAATACATATACGTTTTCTAGCAGTTAACCAGAACTTATGTAACCGTAATCTACAGATAGAAGCTAATCACGGCGTGTCTAATCTCTATATACCAGCAACAACTAATTACAATATGTCTAATCACAATCTAATGGTAGTAGCTATCTACAACATATGAAATCATCATTTTTATTCTAGAACATAAGTCGTAACACTATACGATGAATATACTTGACGAGGGTTAAACCTTACATACCTCGATTGTCGTTTCCTGAATCGCCAGCGAGTTTCAACTTGTATTTGCCTGCTCTCTTCAGCTGTAACCGTTATACTGGAAGAAAGAGACGAATTTCAATACCAAATTCGGCGTAACACGATAACCTTTAATACCTATATTGACTATACTTCAGCTTAACGGAACACAGCCAATGACGTATTATTTTCCAAGAGTTCAGAAGGGAGAAATGATTACTTGAAGCTTGTGATCGTATAGAAATCAATTAGGAGAAATTCTGACAACTTCTACTCGGCGGAGTTCCGATTTGCCAGATTTATTTTGAGAAAATAACTCCGTAGTAATGCTCCCTGCAGGCTTAGAACTCCATACCTGAAGTTAATTTGAATTTTGACCGCATTTAGTAGTGTAATCGAGCAAAAATGATTGAAAATCGTGTTTCCTCTCTTCTCTAGCCGAGAGCTTATGTTGGAAAGTGATTAAAGTGAAAGGAGGGACTTTTTATATGTATATTGAGGGCAGTGGTAGAGGGGGCTCCTCGCGCTGGCCAAAGCACCAGGTAAGGTGCCGCGCCGCACCTCCCAAGAAATTGGTCCCCCCGATGCGCCATGCCTTCCATTGAGGCTACAAGCCTAGCGCGCCGCGCCTCTCAAGGCGCTGTAGGCTGGCGCGTCGTGCTAGCCCCCCATGTCGTATCCTTGCCTGATGCTGATTTCGAGGCTTTTCTCACACACGTCGAGCTCTTCTTACTCGTCCTAAATCCGTACATATGCCTACTAACCTTTGACTTTTACAGGGTGTAACATCCTCCCCCCTTTAGGAACATTCGTCCTCTCATGTCATTTTTAAGCTCAAAGGAGTTAACTTTCTCTTACCTGGGATTTAGAAAAATTTTAGCAGGGTCTCCTCTTTAATATGGACTATCTAAAAACTTGAAATGCAGAGAAGTCCAACATAGGTGCCTCACAGGTGCTGTAAGTAGCTATTTCATCACACAGAGGTAGCCGGCTAAACAATACTGATAACATACACAGTGAAATAACAGCTGAATAATAACATCACCTTAACTGTATAATCTTAATCAATCTTGGAATAGGTGAGGATACTCATACCTCATGTCATTACCGGCTTCCCAAGTCATTTCTTTATAGTACTTTTAGAGTATTCCTGTTTCTTTACAATACTTTAATAGAGACCACATCTGTAACACTTAACCTGGGAACCTGCCGACCTTGTAAGGCAACTGGAACCTTTTCGTAGGCTAGCTTCTTAGTAACTTAAACGTCCTTAACTGGAACCTCTCGGGACAGGTCACCTATTCCCTTTTGCAACATTGACATATGAAAACTGAATAGGTAGGTCCTAGCTCTGGAGGTAATTCTAGCTCATGTGCCATCTTTCCTGACACCCATAGGATATGACACGGGCCAATGAATCTAATGCTAAACTTGACATTTCGTAACGTTGACATGTGAAAGCTGGAAGGTCCGGTTCTAGCTCTAGAGGCAATTCCAACTCGTATGCCCCCGTCCAACTACCCTTAATTTACCTGCTTCAAGTCATCATGTAGGGAACTTACATTTCAATCCATTATAGGTCTCTGGCATCTCATATGTGTGCTCTTCTTAGCTATTTGCTTGGATATGAGAGGTTATACTTAAGTTGACATGTGTCTTAATCTGTTCTGATGCCTTTTCTAGAACTTTGTTGCAAATTGAGCTTCTCTATTAGAGTTTATCAAAAACTAGAGCTCCACGCACTCCAACTACTTTCGGGACATTTAACTCGGCATCAGTCTTAACTGTGACATAAGTTCATCTGGCGAGACACAAATGAATCTCACTAGACTCTCTACACTAGTTGAAATAAAGTCAAATTACACTTGGTATGAGACAACCTTCTGACTGTATTCATATCAATTACTCTCCTCTCCCTTGCAAGCATGGCCACCTCCTTTATTGGCCTGCTCGGTTCTTTCTACCTCGTCTTTTCTGGCTTGTCGCTGGAGCTCTATGTCTATGATTCATTGATATTTTCTATCTTCCCATGCCATCAATAGGTCTCTCCTTTTGACTCATTGCATTTTCATTAAATTCTAGAAGTATGGTCTGCTAATCGAAATTCTGCCACCCTTGGAATATAGAGTCGACCTATAGGTCTTATGAATTAGCCTCTTATTATCTTGAGGGCCAATGACTCTCTTCTGGGACTTATTTCTATGTTATTCTAGGTTAAAGTCTCTGTGTCGACACTTGCTTATCTTCTTCTCTGGCGGGGATACTGCAAAATTCTAGGCTATAAACTTACTATCTTTTAACTGTTAACTTGATACTTAGTTCTCAATATTCGGCTGTAATCATATATTCTATCAGCCTAGAGGTGATTCTGGTTTTCCCCATTAGATATTTACACCTTTCCTCTTGTTCCCTTGGATTGGGCTCTGAGGTTCGTGCCTCCTTCCTCATATTGTAAAGGATGTTACGGACTAGCTCTACTGACCTATATTTCTTATGACTCGCTCTCGGACCTATTTTGTTCATGTGATCTCCCTATCCTTCGATATCACAGACTAAGGCCATAACCATTATCTTGCAAGCATGTCCTGCCATCATTAGCATGCTACGGCGGATTCAACCTTTTCTAACTTGAGCTTTACTATTATTGGGGGTTTATTACTAATGGACTCTCTTATACACACTTGAGTGATATTTTCAATCTTACTCCCCCTTCATAACTTGCTACCATAAGAGTCTAGATAACTTGTAAATACTAAGGGTTCTAACCACTCTCTAATCCTTCTCAGAGGCAACAATTCCACCCCTTTTTTACTATTCATTCTGAGCACCATAGCACCAATACCTACATTTTCTATAGTACTGAAAGAACAAGTTAGATGGTGGAAAAATGATCTTATCTTACTATAGTAGGACTGAGGTATATAACCTTACAACATCCGAAAATTTGGAGGTGGGAATCCTGCAATTTCCTTCTTCTTTCGCACCTTTTAGGTAATTCAACATTAACTGTTGCCCCTGGCTTATTCTAAATACCTAGTAGGTAAACCATCTCAATGTACATATATATTATACTCCTAACCCCCTATTCTGAGGTTGTAGGGAGAACTGGGGATGGCACTGGTATATCTATCCCGTTATGAGGTTCCTGGTACCTCGGGAGGGTGATGGGGAAATGTAAAAGACGTCTACTTCCGCCATTGGGCTAACCGCCTCCCAATTGAAGCACTTCCCAGGTACCTCCTACTGCTGCTGTAGTTATCTTGCAACTGGCTGATGTCTGTCATATATCGAACATTATTCTAGACAGACATAACAATGAAAGCCTAGGGACTCAACCCTATAAAACTCTGCTCTATAGCATGATCTGAGAAGAAGGAGGGGTAACCATACTACATGCCTCATAGCCTCCTGCTTATAGAATGTGGTGCACAACACATTTATAAGCAAGATTCTACTAGACATGACTTGCAGAATCCCTAGGATACAAACTGCTCTGATACCAAGTTTGTCATGCCCCAGCTTGGGAGGTATGACTAGCACCTGATGCCACACTGGAAACTAACTTACCTGTCTAGGCTTATGCACTCCTAGAGCCAGCCTGCGACTCAATTGAAGAAAACAACGAGCTATATCTCGGCTGTAAATATAGCCTCCGGCCGACAAAGACTTATAGCCCCCTGTAAATGAAAATAGCCAGCCAACAACAGGCAACAGAAGGGATTCTATGCGGGCTAACAAGGCTACCATGTTGTCTAGTTATAACAGAAATGAAGATGAGCTACTATACTAGGTCCCACATGGCCAAAACATGAAGCATAACTGCTTAAGGCCCAACACGGTCAACATCCAACTAATTGACTAATGACTACAGTCTGAAAGCCTCAAAGAGTACAAATAGTGGTCGGGATAGGGCCCTGGCCTACAAAAACTGCTATATAACTTAAATATAGAAATCTCTACAATCTGGCAACTCCGAATGAAAGGTGTTGTCCCAACTGCGGACTCTGAACAACTGCTACTGGAGATTCTGCATCCTATCTGTCTAAACCTACAAGGAAGTAATACAGTGCCCAAGGGAGGGCGTCAGTACAATATGTACCAAATATGTAAGGCAATAGATAAGCTGATAAAGACCAGAAGTGAATAGAAAGAAGGGCAAAAGATTAACATGTACGCCTGCTGATTCGTAATCTGCATCTAACCAACACTACATGTATGTAAGCTAAGACTGTATAATTACACATTTATAAACTATATCTAGTAGAAAAGAATAGAAACAAGAACCTCACCTGGCCCCTATAAGTCGGAAGGTACAATCAACACAAAATAACTTGTTCAGGCCCCCAAAAGCCCTGGCGAGCACATCTCAGTCTATATACCCCTATCCAGGTTTCAATGACTCCACTGGTACTGTAGCCAACCTACCGGTCCCCTGGGTCTAGGTCTAAGCCTGCTCGGCCCCTAAACTGTAGCTGTGTTTGAGTCTGGTGGACTCCTGATATTTGCACCCAGGGCACCAGGCTCAACGGGGGTGTGTAGAGCCAACCACAACATATAATAGCCCACCCATGGAATGGACTGTATGAGGACCTCAGACCTCATCTTCATCCCTCATGGATGACATACTGCTCCTCGGAGCGACGTCATCTAGCCCCTCGTGGGCGTTGACACAGCTAGTAACCCTGGGGTGGTCATGGATGGCTCCTAAGTGAGGGAGACCCTAACCAAGGTGCTGTACTAACATCTTAATCTATCCACTCAAAAGGTGTAACTAACCTTTTGGGCCTAATGCCACCACTGCTCGCACCCTAGAATAATCTATAAAGCTGCTAGCAGGCACGCCATGCACCTGTATCTGATCTGAGGATCTTGATAGTGATCATGATCTCTAATAGTCTAGACTGAATAGGGCGAGATTTGTTGTGGTCCAACACAACTCTCTATATGTCCTTCCCGTACAGCTATAGCTCATATTAACTGCAGGGTCGTATATGACTAACTACTCAGTCCCTCTTCTTAGGACAACTGTAGGGCTTGTATTGGCTGAACATGCTTTCGAACGATCGACCCCTAATCCTCCATAGGAAGCTTACTAACATCGTTAGCCTGTGGGCAGTACGGTACTAACATGGTACTTACTAGTGCCTTAGGCCTCATCTTGGTCTAATCGGATCTTATATTACTTTTTTGGGTGATTCTTAACCTTATAGACAACTTTATATAGACCTAACCATTCCTAGCAACCTGTGGGTGGTAGGAACCGGCTGGGCAGTTGGCCCAGCCTCTAACTACTTATAAGGTCCCCTTTCTTAGGGTACCCATGAGTCTATTTGACCTGGATGACTGGACAGACTTTCTGGTGATCTGTAGGATGAATGCTAAGTCAACTGGAACTGACAATTACTGATAGTAGCTAACTAGATGGCAGGTTGTCACTCAGCTCACTAGACAACCCTAGGTTGTTGACTCAAAGTATGGCCTTCCTATCTGAATTTCTGGCCTTGGGGCGTAAAGGGTATTCCAATGGCCTCTGGGCGTGCTTTTCTAGCCACACAGGTGCCAAACTTGTAGTTATATTGCCCTGGCATGCCTATACTATTCAACTCACTGCCCGATAACTATTCACGAGCTTCTAAGATCTAGGCCTAGCAATTACACATACAATTCTACTAACACAATGAATTGGAGAATGGAAGAGTTTTTATGATGCTTCTAGCGCGTGTCCCACTTAACGTGTTCCTGTTCAACAAGGAATACTACTATATAATTCGTAAACGTTTCCTAGCAGCTAACCAGAACTTATGTAACCGTAATCTATGGATAGAAGCTAATCATGGCGTGTCTGATCTTTATATACTAGCAACAACTAATTACAACATGTCTAATCACAATTAATGGTAGTAGCTATCTACAACAAATGAAATCATCATTTCTGTTCTTGAACATAAGCCATAACACTATACGACGAGTATATTTGCCGAGGGTTAAACCTTACATACCTCGATTGTCGTTTCTTGAATAGCCGATGAGTTTCAACTTGTATTCGCCAACTCTCTTTAGCATTAACCATTATACTGAAAGAAAGAGACGAATTTCAATACCAAATTCGGCGTAACACGATAACTTTTAATATCTATATTGACTATACTTCAACTTAATGGAACACGAATGAAAACGTATTATTTTATGAGAGTTCATAAGGGAGAAATGCTTACTTTAAGCCTGTGATCACATAGAAATCAATTTGGAGCAATTCTGACAACTTCTACTTGGTGGAGTTTCAATTTTCCAGAAGTATTTTGAGAAAATAACTCTGTAGTAATGCTCCCTGCAGGCTTAGAACACCATACCTAAAGTTAATTTGAATTTGGACGGCATTTAGTAGAGTAATCAGGCAAAAATGATTTAAAATCATGTTTCCTCTCTTCTCTAGCCGAGAGCTTATGTTGGTAAGTGATTAAAGTGAAAAGAGGGACTTTATATATATTTTGAGGGCGGTGGCATAGGGGGAACCTCGCTCTAGCCAGAGCACCAAGTAAGATGTCGCGCCGCTCCTCCCAAGGCACTGTTCCCCTTGGTGCGCCACGCCTCTCAAGGCACTGCAGGGTGGCGCGTCACGCTAGCCCCCACGTCGTAGCCTTGTCGAAGCTTGATTTTGAGGCTTTCCTCACATGCGTATAACTCTTCTTACTCGTCCCAAATCTGTACATATGCCTACCAACTGTTGACTTTTACGGGGTGTAACAAAATATCCATTTTATTTACGTTGCATACTCGGTACATTTCACATACTAGATGTATACATTCTATGCTGTATCATTTTATGATATAAGACTCGGCTCTAAGGCTCATCCTCATCCTTAGTCCATCACAGAGTTCTCTTTCAGCTTTGATGGTGAGTCCTCATGTTTTGAGAGCTGTTTGATTAAGTATGTATGATATTCTATGTTTCAGTATTTGGCCAAGTTAGTTGGGGGTGTTGTCCCATAAATCCATCTTACATGTTAGAGGCTTTCAGATGGTATGTAGTACTCAGCTTATGTATATGTCTAGTACTTCTGAATGTTATGATGTGATATGTTACATTTACATTCCATTATGCCTTATGTTCAGTCTTTTGCTTAAAGTAAATGAAGTTAGATGTACGCTTATGCCATGGGTCGACTTGGGGCCTATCGGGGTTCCTTATCCCGTATTATGATCCAGGTCTATGTTTGGATCATGGAAAACTTGGTATCAAAGCAATAGTTTTGAACTATCCTACGATGTCTGGAAGCCGCGTTAAGTAGAGTCTTTTTCATGGGTGTGAAGCACGCCACACTTATGATGAAGAGGCTATGAGACGTTTAGGAAATATTCCCTTCTTTCATGATCCATGTCGTGTGATGAAAAATATTTCTATCCTTCTAATTCATGCTATTCACGATTGTAGAATGATGGCTCCTAAAAGAATGAATAGAAGAAGAAATAGAAACGGTGAAGGCCAGGGAGATGGAAACGATCATGGGCATCAACTAGCCCCACCTATTCAGGAGTCCCAGGTACCAGAGCCAATTGCCCACGTGGAGTTTTGGGCGGCTATCCAGATGTTGACACAAGACTTGACCGCTTAGGTCAACTAGTAGGCTGTTGCACATATCTCATAGAATAGCAATGAAGCAGCGGCCCGGATTAGAGATTTATTAAGGATGAACCCTTGGAAGTTCCTCGGGTCTAAGGTGGATGAAGATCCGCACGACTTCATCAAGGAAACTCTAAAGATCACCCAGGATTTTGGGGGTAACCAATGGAGATTGTGTTGATGTGGTCTCCTATCAGCTAAAGGGGGTGGCACACATATGGTTCTAGTAGTGGTGAGATGCTAGGGCATTGGTTGTAGGCCCTATAGGTTGGGAAGAGTTCCACGCGACATTCTTGGATTGATTTTTCCCCCAAGAGATGAGGGAGCTTAAGGCTACTGAGTTTGTTAACTTGAAGTAGGGTGACATGTCAGTTCAGGAGTACACATTAGAGTTCACCCA
This sequence comes from Datura wrightii, assembly GCA_035772735.1. NCBI lineage: Eukaryota > Viridiplantae > Streptophyta > Magnoliopsida > Solanales > Solanaceae > Datura > Datura wrightii. Next base: position 122,386,595 of record JASDFA010000016.1, read on the forward strand.
TCTATCCAAGTATGCACCAAGTTGGTGGAACAACAAAGGGATCGAGTGAGCCATTTTGTACAAGGAGTGGCGGACTACCTAGATAAGGACTATAGGATTAGCATGTTGCATCTAGATATGGACTTTCCCCATGTTGTGTTGCATGCACAGCAGATGGAGTCAGTGTATCGGAGGTAGAGAGAGGCCAAGAGGGCTAGGACCGATAGTTACGGGACTTCTCAGGCCAGATCAAGGGGTGGACACCGTTAGCAGTCTCAGCACAGGTCTATTGCTCCAACACCATCATTGGCCAGTACGCCATCTAGATTTCGAGGGGATCGGAGGAGTAGGGCTCCACATTTGAGAGGCCAGGGCAGCATGCAGATAGAGCGCACCATCCCAACTTGTGCAAAGTGTGGCAAATATTACCCAGGGAGGTGCCTAGTTCATATGGATGCTTGTTTCGAGTGTGGAAAACATGGGAACAAACTCAGAGATTATCCTTCAGCCAGATTAGGGTTGGTGGAGCCTGTATGCCAACAACCAATTCAGCCGCTCCCGCAGCACATCGCCCTCAGCAGGGTGCCTCGACTAGTTCATCCGACGATCAGAACCAAAACAGGTTCTATGCTTTAGCACCCCATCAATAGCAGGAGGTCTCCCCAGATGTGGTTACTGGTATGTTGCGAGTTTTTCATATTTATGTTTATGCTTTGCTAGATCCGGGGACTACTTTCTCTTTTTGTGACTCCTTACATTGCTAGTAGCTTTGGAGTTAGTCCCGAGATTCTGTCAGAACCATTTTTAGAGGATGTAGCTAGACGGGTGTATAGAGGATGCCCGGTTACTATTTTGCATAAAGTCACCTCTGCAGACCTTGTAGAGTTAGCCATTACAGACTTTGATATTATCCTTAGCATGGATTAGTGTTATGCATGTTATGCTTCTATAAATTATAGAACTCGTGCAGTGAAATTCCATTTTTCGGGTGAGTCAGTCTTTAAGTGGAAGGGTAGTTCAACGGTACCTGTAGGTCGTTTCATTTCCTATCTTAAGGCCAAAAAGATGAACTCTAATGGTTTCATGTATCATCTAGTTAGGGTTAAGGATGTTGAGTCCGAGACCCTGACTATCCAATCAGTTCCAGTGGTGCGTGAGTATCAAGAAGTATTCCTAGATGATTTACCAGGTGTTTCTCCCGAGAGGGAAATTGATTTTGGTATTGACCTTCCACCTGACACACAACCTATATCTATCCCTCCTTATAGGATGGTTCCAGCCGAGCTGAAGGAATTAAAGGATTAGTTGAAGGACCTGCTAGATAAGGGCTTCATTAGGCTGAGCAAGTCTCCATGGGGTGCACCAGTGTTAATTGTCCTGTAGAAGGATGGTTCGCTTCGGATGTGCATTGATTATCGGCAATTGAAAAAGGTCACTGTTAAGAACAGGCATCCTTTGCCCAAGATCAATGATTTGTTTGACCAGCTTCAGGGTGCCAAGTGTTTCTAAAAGATTGATCTCAGGTTCGGGTATCATCAGCTCAGGGTTCGGTAGTGTGATATCCCGAAGACAGCCTTCAGGATGCGGTATGGTCATTATGAGTTTGTAGTTATATCTTTCAGACTAACAAATGCTCCTGCAACTTTTATGGACTTGATGAAAAGGGTATTCAAGTACTACCAGGAAATGTTCGTGATTGTGTTCATTGATGAAATCCTTATATATTCTCGGAGTACGGAAGAGTATACTGCTCATTCGAGAGTAGTGCTTCAGACTCTCAAGGATCGTCAATTATGTGCCAAGTTCCACAAGTGCGAGTTTTGGTTGAACTCTGTAGCATTTTTGGGCCATATGGTACCAAGCGAGGACATAAAAGTAGATTCTCAGAAAATCGAGGCGGTGAAGAATTGGCCTAGACCGGTGAATCCTTCAGATATTCAGAGTTTCTTAGGCGTAGCTGGCTACTACCTGAGATTTGTTGAGGTTTCCTCATCAATTGCATCACCTTTAACCAAATTGACTCAGGAAAAGGTGAAGTTTCAATAGTCGGAGGCTTATGAGAAGTTCTTCCAAGAGTTGAAGACTTGACTTACTACCGCACCGATGTTGACCCTACCCGAGGGTACGGATGGTTTTGTGATGTATTTTGATGCTTCGAGAATCGTACTCGGATGTGTATTGATGTAGCGGGGGAAAGTGATAGCATATGCCTCTAGACAGTTAAAGATCCATGAGAAGAATTACCTGACCCATGATCTGGAGTTGGATGTAGTGGAATTTGCATTGAAATTATGCCGACATTACTTGTATAGGTCCATGTGGATGTGTTTACGAACCACAATAGCTTACAATATGTGTTCACGCAGAAGGACCTCAATGTACGGCAAAGAAGGTAGTTATAGCTACTCAAAGAATACGATATGAGTTTTCTTTACCATCCAGGTAAGGCTAATGTGGTGGTGGACACCGTTAGTAGACTCTCGATAGAGAGTGTTTCCCATGTGGATGAAGGAAAGAAAGATATGGTGAAAGATGTGCATCATCTCACAAGGTTAGAAGTTAGGTTGGTTGACTCTACCGATGGCGGTGTTGTTATTCAGAGCGGATCCGAATCGTCCTTGGTGACTGATGTGAAAGCTAGGCAAGATGAGGACCTAATTTTGATAAAGTGAAAAAAAGTTGTTCGAAGTCAGAAGGTAGAGGTCTTCTCCCAAGGGGGAGATGGTGTGCTTCGGTACCAAAGTCGCCTATGTGTCCTAAATGTGGGTGATTTGAGGAGCCGGATATTGCATGAGGCAAATGGATCCAGGTATTCCATCCATCCGGGTGCCACGAAGATGTATCGTGATTTATGAGAAATTTATTGGTGGGATGGCATGAAGAAGAATATTGCAGAATGGTAGCCAAGTGCCCTAACTGTCAGCAAGTGAAGGTTGAGAATCAAAGGACGGGAGGAGTACTTCAAGATATTAGCATTCCCACTTGGAAGTGGGAAGAGATTAATATGGATTTCATAACAGGTCTACCTCATACTCACTGACACTATGATTCTATTTGGGTTGTGGTAGACAGGTTGACCAAGGCTGCACATTTTCTACCGGTCAAAACTACGGATCCGGTGGAGGATTATGCCAAACTGTATATCTGGGAGTTGGTCCGTATGCATGGGGTGCCCTTATATATCATTTTAGATCGAGGTACTCAATTTATCTCTCAGTTTTGGAGGTCTTTTCAGAAAGGGCTTTGTACGCAGGTTAAGCTCAGCACAACATTTCACCCGCAAATGGATGGTCAAGTGGAGTGGACAATCCAGACCCTCGAGGACATGTTTAGGGCATGCGAGATTGACTTCAAAGGTTGGTGGGATGATCACTTGCTCCTGATCGAGTTTGCCTACAATAACAACTATCACTCTAGCATTCAGATGGCGCCATTCAAGGCTCTTTATGGGCGGAGGTGTAGGTCGCCCATCGGATGGTTTGAGGTTGGTGAGGCAACATTGATAGGGCTGGACTCGGTTCATGAGGTAATGGAGAAGGTTCAGCTGATAAGAGACATGTTGGAAACTACCCAGACTCGTCAAAAGTCCTATGTAGACGTGAGAAGAAGATAATTAGAATTTGCAGTCGATGACTGGGTGTTTCTAAAGGTATCTCCCATGAAGGGAGTGATGCGGTTTGGAAGGAAAGGAAAACTAAGTCCCCTCTATGTTGGTCCCTACCGGATCGTGAGAAGAGTTGGTAAGGTATCGTATGAGTTGGAGTTGTCCTCAGAGTTTTCTTCTGTGCATTCTATGTTTCATGTATTGTTTTTGAAGAAATGTTTGGGAGATCCAACTCTAGTTATCCCGGTTGACAACGTTGGTCTAAAAGATAGCCTTAGCTCTGAGGAGGTTTTGGTGGAAATATTAGACCGTTAGGTTTGGAGGCTAAGGAACAAGGCGGTGGCTTCAGTTAATGTTTTATGGAGGAATCAACATTTTGTAGGAGCTATGTGAGAAGCCGAAGCGGATATGATGGCTAAATACCCACATTTATTCTCTACTGGATCAGTTCTAACTTGAGGTATCAGTTTTTCCCTATAACTCTATTTAGTTTTCATGTTCAATTCATGTGTTCAAGTTTCTTTTATGTATGTGGATGTGTATGTGAAGTATGAAATCAGTTCATCTATGTGGTATGAATCGGAGGCAATCATTCCGTGAATTTTTGGGTTAAATGACCGATTTTGGGGTGTAACGATTGCATGTCTTCGTTTTCTTCTTGTTTTCAACATTCGAGGATGAATGTTCACAAGGGGGAGATATTGTAATAACCTGAAAGAGCCTAATATTAGACCCAAGATCAAAATTTGAAGTTAGCTGAAAAACTGGGAAAAAGTCACAGGATGGGTGATGTAACGACTCGTGGTTGGAAACCACGGGTCGTTGTTAGCAGTCGTGGGAGGAATTGGACCCCGGCAGTTGGGGATACCACGAATCATCCAATAACTCTTGGTGAGAAGTGATGACCCGTGGTCACCAATCGTGGTTTGGATTGCCAGATTTTCCAGTGGATATAACGGATGGATACCACGAATCCTTTGAAGCAACCACGAGACGTGGTAAAACTCGCGGTAAGGGAAGTTCAGATTTTCAGGAAAGCTGACAACGATCGATCTAACAACTCATTATTCAAAGCAATGACTCATACTGTCGAGTCGTGGGAAGAATCTGAGAACATGAAGTGTATTGCACCCCAGTGCATGTGCAAGTCCATGTAGGTACAATATCTAGATTTATCAATCCTATATTATTTTACGATCACGTGTGCTTGCGTGCTCTTGGGCGAGATCAAGTTTTTGGCGCCGTTTCTTGGGACTTGAATATTGTTTAATCATTTGTAGGTTAGAATTTTGTTTCATTAGCCAGTATTTTATGTTTGTTTCCTTTCTTTTGTTGAAGTTCACAGGGTTGTTTGCCTCAGTGTATGCCAAGCACGAGAAGTCAAGGACCACCCTTAGCTTCTCTTGATCCTGAAATAGAGAGAACCTTTCGAAGGTTAGCTATGGAAAACATCAGGCAACAACAAATGAGAGAATGAGAGAGTTCCAGGGATGTAGTTTCCTAGGCCCAATGTGGAGAACACTTCTAAAGCAATTGTTAAACCCACCATCACTAGGAACTTTGAGCTGAAAGAAAGGACTATGCAGTTGGTCCAAAACACTTTCCAATTCCTGGGCAAGCTACACGAGGATCCCCACAGGCATCTGATGATGCTTGTAGAGCTGAGTGAAACTTCCACTACAAAAATATGTCAGATGAATATGTCAAGTTGACTCTATTTTCGTTCTCCACTAATCGGAGAGGCCAAGGAATGGCTCAAAATAAGCCTGCAGGATCTATCACCGGTTGGGAGATCCTCTCTAATAAGTTCTTCAATCGATTTTGTTCTTCAAGAAGAACTAAAGAACTGAGGGGAAAGATCTCTCGAATCATACAAAAAGATGGAGAAACACTAGCTCAAGCATGGGAACATTACAAGGGTTACTTGAAGGATTGTCCACACTACATGCAACCTAAAAAGATAATCGGGCACAACTTCATTGAGGGTCTGGAGATCGAATCTAAGATACTCTTTGATGCTACCACACAAAGGATAAATTCTATCCAAAAGTTAAGATGTAATTGAGTCTCTCTTTAACCTCATGTCCACGGGGAGTCATGATTATCAAGATTCAGACAGAGGATTTGTAGCAGCAAAGGTGCCGGAAAAGCTTGAGGTTGATAGTGTGGCGGCAATTAGGGCAGACATTAGCCAGTTGGTGAATGTGATCAATAAGTTTATGACCACACCAGTAGGAGGCCAAGTGCAGTAGGTACAAATCCCACCACCATCATATGAGGCATGTGGATAAGGCCATGCCTATTCAGGTTGTTCTTAATCTTGAGTCTATATATTTTGTGGGAAAACAAGGTTGTGGTGGAGGTTTTGCAGGTAATGGCTATAATTAGGGGTACTGGAATGGAGTAAGTCCCCCATGGGGAGGGAATCAAAATTTCAAAAGGCCCCAAAATACTTATCAAAGGCCATAGGGCCAGCAGCAGAACAATTCTCTTCAGGAGACAATGAAGCAATGGATGGTGCAGCAGACACAAGTGGTAAATGAAATGCAAAAATCCATCCATGAGCTTGAAAGGCAAATGGGGCAATCATCCCTGCAGCAGAACAACAGACCACAGGGGGAACTTCGGGGTAATACTTAGAAGAACCCCAAGAAAAAGATAAATGTTATTTTCTTGCGCAGTGGTAAGGAGCTGGGTGAGGTTGTCCCTAGAAAAGAAAAAATTGGATGAGGAACAAGCCATGAAATCAAAGACTGAGGTAGGGGAATCTAGCAACCCTCAACCAAAAATTGCAGTAGCTAGACCACCTCCCTCATTTCCTCAAAGGTTGAAGAATAAGACAGAGGAAACAACCTATAGTAAGTTTCTTGAGTTATTGAAGCAGGTTCATGTGAATATTCCGTTAGTGGAGCTTTTGCAGGAAGTTCCAAAGTATGCTAGGTATCTCACCAATATAATGGCCAATAAGAGGAGACATATATAGTTTGAAACCATGGCTCTTACAGAAGAGTGTAGTTCCTGAATCAAGAACAAAGTTCTTAAAAAGTTAAAGGATCCTGGGAGTTTCACTATTCCTGTCACTATTGGAAGAAAGGAAGTTGCTTAAGCTTTGTGTGATTTGTGTGTGAGCATCAATCTGATGCCTGCATCCCTATTCAGAACACTGAGATTAGGTGAACTATGTCCTACCATAGTGACGTTGTAGCTTGCGAATCGATCTCTAGCCTATCCTGAAGGAATAATTGAAGATGTATTGATTAAGGTAGGACGTTTCATCCTGCCGGTGGAGTTTATAATCTTAGACTATGAGGCAGATGTAGCAGTTCCCGTCATTCTGGGTAGAGGATTTTTAGCCTTCCCTAATGTAGTCATATATGTTCTATCGGGCAAGATGTCTATGAGAGTAGATGGTAAAAAGAAAATTTTTGAAGTGTTCAGAGTAGCATGAATACCACCTCAATAAGAGGATATCAAGGTGAAGCGAGTGGGAGAACCTGGAGATTGTAATTAGTTAGTGGAGCAGGAAGTGCTACATGAAAGTTTAGCAGATCCTTAGTTTGGTCACAAGTCCACTCGAATGAAGGAGTGACGAGGAAAATAGTCGTGCCGCGATGTTAAATCAGGCGCTGCATGGGAGGCAACCCATGAATATCGTTCCATGATGTTAAATAAGGCTTTTGATGGGAGGCAACCCATCCTTTTTAACATTTTGCATGTTTTTATTTGTTCTGTAGAGACGAAAAGGGCGCAAGAGGCAAGAATAAGTTGGGACATTGAGCTAAAAGTGTAAGTGTAGGGTGAGATGCCTGGCATGGGATGCCAGGAGTTAAATCCTAGAAGAAGAAAATTTTGTCAGGTGAGGCTATAGGGGGCGCGTCGCGGTAGCCCCTATGTTCAGAGGATTTTTTTCTATGTTTGCGGTGAGATAGAGGGTGTCAAGCCCCATCTTTGGAGGCATAATTGACACCTAATGCCATACTGGGATCAGGGCTGACCTGGCTGGGCATATGCACCTCTAGTGCCAATTAGCAACTCAAAATCAAGAAAACAAACTGCTATACCTCGACTGTAAACACAACCTCGGGCCGACAAGGCCACGTAGCACCTGTAAAAGAAAACAACTAACCCAAACTACATAACACTAAAGGGATCCTATACGGGCCAACAAGACCACCATGCTATCTAGTTATGATAGAAAGGAAACAGGCAGTCATACTCATACTATAGCCGACAAGATTGCTAACTAACTAGCTAAACTAGGCCCCACACGACCAACACGCAAAATAAGACATACATAGGCCCCACACGTGCAGCAACAACTAACCAACTGAATATTGTAGTCTGCAAGCCTCGAAGAGTAAAAATATTGGTCGAGACAGGGCCCCAGCCTACCCAAATGGTACACAAATAAAAACATGTAACCTTAACAACTTGGCAACTCCAAATGAAAGGAGCTAGCCAATCTGCTGACTCTGAATGGATGCTAACGGAGGTCCTGAACCCTGTTTGTCTAAACCTGCAGGTAAGTATGTAACACCCCATAGTTGGGCGTCAGTATGATATGTACTGAATATGTAAGGCAGTAAATAATACTAAATAGAAGCAGATTAAAAAAATGGAAAGTGAATAGAAAGAAGGGGTGGAATTTCACCTATAAGCTTTCTTATTCATAACCTTCATCTAGTAAAACACTACACGTATATGAGATGAAATTGCACGACTATGCATTCATAGACTACAACTAACAAGCAAATATACAAACAAGAACCTAACCTGGACCCCATAATCCCAGAAGGTGCAAGCAACACAGAAACAACCTACCAGGCCCCCCATAAGCCCTAGAAAGTATAATTCAATCTATATACCCCTATCCAGGTTCCTATGATTCTATTGGTGCTTAGCCAACCTACCTGGCTTTTGGGTTTGCATTTGAGCCCACTGGACTCCTGTAACTGTGTCTGAGCCTATTGGGATCCTGTAACTGCACCCTGGGCACACAAGGCTCGATGGAGGGTTAGTGATGCCGATATGACATAAAAGTAGAAGCCCATTCATGGATGGACTGTAATATGGTCCATGGGCCTGCATATAGTCCCTTGGGACATCAAATAGCTCCTTGGAGCAACATTACATAGATCCTCTGAGCAACATCATATAGCCTTGTAGGAGATGAAACAGTTAGCAACCCTGAAGTTGGTCAACAGAAGGCTATCCTAGGTGGGATCAATCCCAACCAATTTAGTACAATTAAGTCTCATTCTAGCTACTCAAAAAGTGTATTTGGCTCTTTAAGGCCTAACACGACTGCTACTCACCCCTGGAATACTTCGCATAGATGCCAACAAGTACACCCCGTGCGCCTACATCTAATAAGAGGATCCTCGTAGTGATCATAATCTCTAATGGTTTAGACTGAATTGGGCGAGTCTGGAGTGGCCTAAATGATACTCTCAATGTCATGCTAGGACAACGATAGCTCATAACCAAACTATAAGGTCGCGGACGACCAACTACTTAGTTCCTTCTCTTAGAACCATTGTAGGGTTGCTACTGATCAAACATGCTCCAGAGCAGTCAGCCCCTAATCTTCTACAGATAGATTATTATAATTCTTAGCCTAAAGGTAATACTGTACTAACATGGTTCTAGTCCCTTAGACTTAACTTGGTCTGTTTAGATTTCATATGTCTTCTCTGGGGCATTCCTAGCCTTGTAGGTAAGGTTATCTGGACTTAGCCACTCATGACAACCTGTACCTAAATATCTTATAAGAACAGGCTAGGGTATTGGCCCCGCATTAAACTATTGATAAGGTTCCCTCCTTAGGGTACCCACGGTGTATCTGAATTGTACAACTTGGATGACTTTCTAGGCGACCTATATGACAAACACTAAGTCAACTGAAACTAGCAGTCACTGGTAGTAGCTAACTAGATGGCAGGCTTTCACTCAGTTCACTAGGCAACCCTGGTGCCGCTGACTCTAAGGTATAACCACCCAATCCAAAGTTTGACCCTGGAGACATTAAGATACACCAACAGCCTCTGGGCGATCTTCACTGACAATACATGCGTCAAACTGAAAGTCATATCGCCAGGATGCGCCTGATGCTATCCAAATTACCAAATCAGGCCAAACAACTAATCATAAACTTCTAAGGCCTTGGCATGACAACAAAACATCAGAATTCTATTAATACTGTGAACAGAAGAATAAAGGAGTTTCTATGATGCTCCTAGCGTGAGTTACACTTAACATGCTCTTTCTTGATGAGGGATACCTCAATATACTCTCAATACGTTTTCTAGAAGATAACGCAACCTATATAATCATAGTCTGCTGACAGCAGCTGATCACAACATATATAATCATAATCTATTGACAGCAGCTAATCACAACATACATGATCCTTATCTACTACCAGCAGCTAGTTACAACATATAGGATTGTTATCTCCGTTCAAGAACATAGGTCATATCATTATACGGTGAGAATCACTTGCCAAAGGGATAAGCCTTAACATACCTCGCATGCCAATTCTCATTTAACTGAAGATTTTCAACCTGTAACCAGTGGTTTCACTCAATTGCAGCCCTTACGTTGAGAGAATAGGGCCATTTCAATACTAAATTCGAGAAACAATGATATCTTTTGATAATAATAATAATAAATATTATTCAACTCTGCTTAACTCAGCCAAAAACCAACAATTTCTCGAGAGTTTAGAAGGGAGAAATGCTTACCTATTGCCTGTGGCCGTTTAGGATTCAATTCGGAGTAATTTTGACAACCTTTACTCGGTGGGGTTCCGGTATACCAAGTGAGTATTTAAGAAATAACTCCATAGAGATGCTTCCCACAGGCCTAGAACTTGTTATCCGAAGTTAATTTGCATTTGGATGGAGTTTGACAGCCTAATTTGACAAAAATTAATTGAAACCCACGTTTCTCTCTCTATTAAGTCGAACAGGATTTGAAATCATCACATGGAGCTTATATAAGGATAGGGTGGTGGTAGGGGGTGGCGCTCTATGCTGGCCTTCGCACCAAGATGGGCGTTGGCAGGGCTGGCGCGCCGCTCTGCTCATCGTGTAGGCCCTCACTGCTTGGCCTCGCCTGACCCTGCTAATTCACTTGATGATGTCCTTGCTAGTCCTGCCTATGAGGCTCTCCCCGCATGCGTCAATATGTCATTGCTCACCACAAGCCCACACATATGCACACTAGTCGCTAACATCTTACGGTGTGTCACAGAGGGGGCGACATGTCAGGGGCTATTTGGACAAAAAAATTTGGTCAATTTAAGTCAATATTAACTTAAAAGACCTTAAAAGTACATAAAAGTCCTTTCCCCACCTCTTATTTAAAGTCCTGTTCATCCTTTTCCCTCAAAAAGTTGAAAAAGAAAAAAATAAAAATTCCTCTCTCTCTCTTCCCTATAAAGCCATAGCTCCCATTCCCTCTCTCCTCCATTGTTGTCTTCTCCAACTAGTTGGTGAAGCTCTCATCCTCAACTCAAGTAAGTATATTTCTTATTTCTTGTTTGATTAATGATGCAAGCATGCTCCCACACCCTTCTCCCCCAAGATTTAGAACCCAAACTCACCATTGTTGGTGAAAAACTTGAATTTCATGTTTTGAATTTTATGAGCTTAAAGTCTAAAATTCTTCCATGATTGTATGTTATCTTTGTTGGGTAGCTTGATTCTTGGTTGAATATGGTGATTTTAACTTGTGGGGATGATGTGGTAGGAGAATTGAATTCTTGAATGTTGGTGGGTAGGTGTATTAATTGTAGAGAGAGAAAGTACATGAAGCTTTGAATTCTCGAATGTGACAATTGCTTGAGTTGGTGAAATTCTTGATTAATTCATGTTGAATTGTAGTAAATTGTTTATTGTTAGTTGATTAGAATTGAATATTTTTACTCCATTATATGAATTACTTGAATTGTGAATTGGAGAAGGAAAGTGAGAGGGATAGCCTAGATAATGCATTCTTGATTAAAAGGTAAAGCTAGAGGAGAGTTGAAAAACAAATAAATTCATAAACTATGTGTAGTATGAGTTACTGAATTAAAATGGATTTTTGAGATTGGATGATGATGGGAGAAGTCTTGAGTACCCAATTTGACAAATTCTCACATATACACTAGCAAATTAAGTGTGGGGTGAATTTTGCCCTTCCACACATAGTTAATTAGCGATTTGGTTCACAAACTAATTTTGTAGAGTTCTTGATTATTTGCTTGCTAGGTACCATGGAACCAAAAGTAAAGGAGGTGATTGTTGCTGAGAAGAGCTGAAAGAGGGGTAGACCAGGAAAAACAGAAGATAGTTCTTTGGCTCCTAAAGCAGGCCCCGAAAGGAGATTTGTAGCAAAAGCGGTAGAGACTCATGGTCTTACTTGGTTTAACACTCAAAAAGAAGCCAAGTATGTACCTGAGAACTGTATTGACAAGGGACACTTGGCACTTGAGTTTCCGGCTATTCTGGACAATATATGTGAGTTGGGAGCTAGCTATATCTTCAATGAGCCGAAGAGGTGCAACCTCACTTTTGATGAGGAAATTCTATGCAAATTGGGACACCTCATTCAGAGAGAGTAAAAAGGTCAAGATTAGAGGATAGGTGGTGTGATTCACAACTAAAAGGTTTAATGCATTCTTAGAGACACCTGCAGTAGACCCTTCGGAGTATTTCATCTTATTAGAGAAGTCTCCATACAGAGACATCCGCCACACTTTGTGGGGTGAGCACTCATCCTCCCAATGGGTGAGGGATCAAAATAGAACCCATTCCACACTTGCGTTTTCTTTTTTGAATAGGGAAGCAAGGGTGTGGGTAAAGTTGGTATGTGTGGTCTTTGTCCCTGGGACACATTTGAAAGAGGTGACTCACGAGTGGATTGTCTTAGTTTACATGTTGATGAAGGAGATATCAATTAATTTTGGTACTGTGATTCACCACAGTATGAGGAGGTCATGAGATAATTGTAGATGGAAATATTGTAATGGAAGCCTCTTGACCATGTACTTGATGGAGAAAGGTATCGAGGCAGAGGATGCAAACCTTATTTTACCTTTGGCAAGACATTTGGCTGGATAGATGATAGACGTCACAAAGGTGAAGGAGATTGCCCCTTTTGCAGGCCCCTATCTTATAATAGCTGATCAGAAGGCCCGAGGTAAGAGTTGGAAAGGTCATATATTTGGGATGTTGGAATTACAACTGAAGATAGGAGATCGACCGGCCACTTCAGAGGAGATGTCGGCTTTAGAGGCACGGTACCCACTCACAGAAAGTGCTATGTTGATGTGCCGAGTGTGCCCGACTTTTGAGGAGCCACTTCATGATGATGACGCTGCAATCCTTACTGATAGTGTTGATGATTTAGATATGGAGGAGAATGATGCTACTACAGGTGCCATGCAGGATGATGCTTAGCCACAAGGAAGTTTCTTTTCTCTCCCTTTATGATGTGATTGTGTGTGCACTAAGGACAGTGCACTTTTTAAAGTGTGGGTGGAGGAAAGTTAGATTCCTATTATTCTTTAATTGCTATATTTGTAGGTTGTAGCATTTTTATTTCATTCTTAGTAGCAGTAGCTTGATGATCCGTAGGTCTTTGGTTGTAATAGATAGTATGATGATGTTGACTTGGATGCCTAGATGTTTGACTTGTTGTTTATCTTGACTATGTTTGGTTGCTTTATTTTGGGTTAATTTTTGTTTTATTTTGTTTGAGTCGTTGTAGTCATAGAGTAATGACGTTTCCCTATGATATATGGATGATGACCATCTTAAGGGAAGTTTCGTCACATTTTTTTAGGATTGAGTCGTAGGTCATCCACGTGTATGCTTGTTGATATTTTGTTTAGCCGCTATGCTAGAGAAAATAGAGTGGACATCTTGATTGCATGAATTAGAATTCATTAAAGACGTGCATATCTCTTTAATTTGACTGAACATATCCTTAGGGATTAATTATGAATTTAACTTGTCATTTAATATGATTCTGTGAATGTGTAGGTGTAGAAACTGATTAGATTCTTGTTTCCATGAGAGGTGAGTTGAATTATTTTGTATGTATATATTGTAGCATCTAGAACTTGCCTTAGTGTATGTAGGATAACTAGTTGATAGGGAGTTATAATCAAGGCACTTCTTTGAAGAAGCCAACTTTTTTCCTATAGTTGTTTTACCTTCCTAGTCATTCTCCCTGGTTAACCCCTTTGAGATTAAAAGCCTTATTCTTTCTTAGCCTCAATAATAGCTTAATCCCTCTTTTTATTAGACCTCAGACTTATTGATCCAAAGTAGTCCTAGGCACTTTGAGACTTGAAAGTTAAGGTCTACCGAAATATAATGTTAACGGAAAAAGAAAAGTTGTGGTAAGAAAAGAAAAGTGAGAAGAAGGAGTATCCATAAAAATTGTATTGTCTACTTGATACTAGAGAAATGAAAAGAGAGCTTTAATTGCAAGATACTTAGTTATTCTATTATTAGAAAACTAGCAGCCAAGTAGTGAAATAAATAGGGCATGAAAAGAAAAGACAAGGGTGAGTAGAGGAAAGCTGAACAAGCAAGGAAAGAGGTGGTGGACAAGTAAACTAAAATATGTCTTAAAAGTGCTTAGGGTGGTAGTCACTATAATATAAAATATCAATCCTACTTGTCCCTTAGCCGATATCACAACTAAGAAAAGTCCTTGTGATCTTAATCTCTTGAAGCAATTAGGTAGTCTTAACATACATAAAGGGAAAGCCTATAAAATGTTGCATATGTGCATTACATCATTTGTGAGTGTGAGTGTGCCTTACTTATCGTGTTTCATTTCTTACTTTGATGAAGTAGAGAGAGGAACATCACTAAAAGTGAGCGACACAAGAAGTCTAATTCGGTGTACTACTTTTTGCATGTGTCACACTTAATCATGTTTCCCCTTTGTGTTGAAAAAATGGGTCATTTATAGAGGTTGTGTGTTCTTGATTGTGAAATCATTCTATGTGCTTTGTTGAGAATTGTTATATGATGATAAATCACTTTATGTTTGCTCCATGCTAGTTGGTTGAGTATGAGTTGATATAGGTATCAAGTGTGATGGAGAAACATGATTTTAAGGATGTTTTAAGGATTATTCGAGGACGAACAATGGTTTAATTGTGGGGTAATGATGTTGGGCATATTTTTATGCTCATTTGCCATTTTCTTTTACACATACTTGATCATGTTTTGAGTTTATAATCCTTAATTTATTCTTAAATTCATGTATGTGTGTATTTTATGGTTTAACAAATGATTTGAGTTGATTTCAGCAGGAAACTGATCGTGGGCAAAATAGCATGCCCAAGTGATACTTTATAACTTAGTTTTGCCTTGTTTATGTATTTAATTATGTACATTTTCATGCCTTTTTAAATAAACAAGAAGAAATATACACCAACATGAATAGTCTTCGTTTTTGAAGGAAATAATGCATTGAAGGACCCAATCTATGATTTGGTGAAGTGGAGGATTGATATCGGGAGCGAAACACCAAAGTTGGAATAAATTGGGCAATTACCAGAGGGCTTCCGCGCTACCTCTGTGTCACGGAGGCAGTGCTCCGCGATACACTCTGTTTCACGGAGGTAGTGCTCCGCGATACACACCGTGTCACAGAGGCAGTGCTCCGCGATACACTCCGTGTCACGGAGGCAGTGCTCCGCGATACACTCCGTGTCATGGAGGCAGTGCTCCGCGATACACTCCGTGCCATGGAGCCATTCCACGACAGGCATAATTTTGCACAATTCTCATTTACTATAAATAGGTCCCTTAACTCCTAAAAAAAAGGAGGAAGTCACGATTTTATTCTGAAAAACCACCTAGGAGTTAAGGGAGAAGTGGGAGGACTCACCTAGGGTTCATCAATTTCATCTTCTCATCTACCAATTCTTGTAGGTATGTTACTTTAACAATGTTTTCTTGTAATTTTACGAACTTGAATTGCTAGAACCCTTCCTCTAGGGTTGAAGCCATGAGTTATGAGTTTGTTTTTACGAATTTGCTTTGGAATTAAGTTATTGATTGTTGTTTTGTCTTGCATTCTTAATTATGGTTGTTTTTATAATTGATCACCATGAAAACACACACGTTAAACTTTGGAAAATTCTTGATGTTAAGCAAGCCTCTTATTGATGTTTTGCAGGGAATGCCCAAGTATGCTAAATACTTGAAAGACGTGATGCGAACAAAGTCAGATTGGTGGATGTCCAGACGGTAGCACTGACTGAGGAGTGCAGTCACAGGGTATTGAGCAAGATTCCGAAGAAGCTCAAAGACCCAGGGAGTTTTACCCTCCCCATACAAAGTGGTAAAGCTGAGGTGCTATGAGCTTTGTGTGATTTAGGGGCAGCAGTTAATCCGATGCCCCTATCTTTATTTAACACCCTGGGATTGGGAAAACCGAGGCCAACAAGGTAGATGCTGCAGCTGGCACCTGATGGAATAATAGAGGACCTTCTGATCAAAGTGGGTAAGTTTATTATACCTGCTGATTTTATTATCTTATATTTTCATGTTGATGATCAGGTACCCTTAATCTTGGGACGACCATTTTTGGCCACCGGAGGAGCGGTAATTGACGTGAGAGCAGGGACCCTAAAAATGAGGGTCGAAGATGAAGAAGAACTCTTCCGAGTATACCAAGAAATGAACCCATCCACACACTACAGAAACCTATGTAAGGTTAGTGTGGTGTCACAGGATAAGTGTGGGGTGGGGGATTCATCAGGTCCATGGCCAAAGGTAATGACAAGTGTTCAGCCCGAGTCTGATAAAGGGCTTCAGATTTTGAAGTAGTTGGAGGAAGAAAGGAACAGAGTGGAGGCTGTTTCCTCTAAAAATCAAAAGAAAAGGAGATAGTTCTCGAACGGGAACCCAAGTATGAGGATGTTCTGAAATGGATAGTCCACGTCGTACCGCGACGTAAAATAAGGCGCTGCTTGGGAGGCAACCCAAGGGTACCACAGGTACAATTTGTTATTTTTGTTTGTGTTGATTTTGATTATCTTTATCGTGTTTGTGTTTTGGTGGAAAGTTAAGCGCAGATGGAGGAGAAGTCTGACTACCCAGCAAGGAGGAAGCTAAGAAGCATGAAAGAGGAAAAGCATGGGGTTGAATGCCCACGTGTTCAAAGAAAGAAGAACATGCTGTTAGCTAGGCCTAGAGGCCTCAGGGAGTATTTCTCACCCTTTTGAATTTGGATTAGATGCTTTGAGGATAAAGCATGATTTAAGTGTGGGGCGAGGGAAATATAAAAATTTTGTGCTTAATGATTTTTGGTGAATGTAGTTCTTGATACATATTGGAAAGAATTCTGAGTTAAGAATGACTTCACCACTCGTTGGTTTTTCTTTTCGGTTCTTTTCCGACCGGGGGTCTTTGAACCAAAGAATAAAAATTTTCTTTATTTGTATATAGTGTTTTTAGTAAGTAGGTTTTGGTTTTTGAACCCGTAGCTAATTGATGGCTTGACATTCTTATTATGTGCTATACATGATTGTAAGATAAAAGTGTGGTTAGTGTTGAAGCATGTAAGAAGTGTATAACTTTGTTTGAGACACTTAGGCTCTTGAATTTGACTCAATGTGATTGAAGGTTAATTTTGAATTCTTGTGATTAGCTGAGTTAAGAGTCTGCGGAATGTGTCTTGAATTGAGCATGTGCTGTGAGTGTGAGGTTTTCGAATATTCCGTGCTATTGTGGAATGTCTAGAACTTGCCTGGTGTATATAAAATGAAATGAAGGATGTGGACTCTAGGAGATGATTTAGGCATTTCTTTGAATGAACCTAAATGTTATACCTCACTTTACCTACCTTGAATATTTAATCCTAGTTAGCCCCATTGAGCCTTTAGCCTATTCTTTGATAGCTACAACATAAGCATAATCCTTTTCTTCCATTAGCTTCGAATTTGATCAAAAATTCCGAAGCTCTTAAGTGAAAAATTCCAAAGAGTGAAGGAGGAGAAGCGTGAAAAAGAAGGAAAAGTAGAAGTTGTGAAAGTTGAGAAAAGGACAAAGGTGCACTCGTGTGAAAATGGTTGATTATTAGTAGGGAGTAAGAAAATAAATGAGTGAAAAAAATTGCTTAAGTACTCCTTACTACTAAGCTGAGTGTGCTTAAAGAAATGGGTACAAGAAGAGACAATTCAAGATTTAAAAGAATGAGGAGGAAGTAAGAAAAGAGATGTCCTTAATGATTGTTGGATGTATTAAAAGCGCTTGGGGGAGATAGTCACTATTACTGGCCAGAATAGTACCTACCCATCCCTTAGCTTACATTACAACCCATTAAGTCCTAGTTGATCTTATGTTCATACATCCTTAAATTAGTGGAGTAAAATACTAAGGCAAATCTTATGGGTCACTACATGATACATGTGAATTCTTTGTGAGAGCGAGCGTAATCTTATTCATATACCCATACATGTTGTGATTTGAAAATTTGTGAGTAAAAATGGGTAACTCTCTTGTTGTGAGGGCACATGTTTAATGAGAGATAACATTCATGTTAGATTTCTTGACTGATTGATTGGCATGAGTTTGCTACGATTGAGAGTCGATTCTTAAGGTTAGGAAGTCTTAACGGAGTTGTATATCATTTCATTGTTTAAATCGTGCATGCTCTATTTTTAACTTGCCATCTTAAATAATCATTATAGCTGTAACTTGAATTGTCTTGCTAAATTAGTTATGTGTGAGTCTTTATTTACATGAAATGTAAAAGGGTTGTTCGAGGACGAACAAGGCTTTAAGTGTGGGGCTGGTGATCATGGGCAAAATAGCATGCCCAAGTGATACTTTATAACTTAGTTTTGCCTTGTTTATGTATTTAATTAGGTACATTTTCATGTCTTTTTATATAAACGAGAAGAAATATACACCAACATGAATAGTCTTCGTTTTTGAAGGAAATAATGCATTGGAGGACCCAATCTATGATTTGGTGAAGTGGAGGAATGATATCGGGAGCGAAACACCAAAGTTGGAATAAATTGGGCGATTACCTGAGGGCTTCCGTGGTACCTCCGTGTCACGGAGGCAGTGCTCCGCGATACACTCTGTTCACGGAGGTAGTGCTCCGCGATACACTCCGTGTCACGGAGGCAGTGCTCCGCAATACACTCCGTGTCACGGAGGCAGTGCTCCGCGATACACTCCATGCCATGGAGCCATTCCACGGCAGGCATAATTTTGCACAATTCTCATTTACTATAAATAGGTCAATTAGCTCCTACAAAAAGGAGGAAGTCACGATTTTATTCTAAAAAACCACCTTGGAGTGAAGGGAGAAGTGGGAGAACCCACATAGGGTTCATCAATTTCATCTTCTCATCTACCAATTCTTGTAAGTATGTTACTTTAACAATGTTTTCTTGTAATTTTACGAACTTGAATGGCTAGAACCCTTCCTCTAGGGTTGAAGCCATGAGTTATGAGTGTGTTTTTATGAATTCGCTTGGGAATTAAGTTATTGATTGTTGTTTTGTCTTGCATTCTTAATTATGGTTGTTTTTAATATTTATCACCATGAAACTACACACGTTAAACTTAGGAAAATTCTTGAGAAAGCAAACCTAGGGATGAACATAAGAATGTAGGAAGCAAGTTCTTGTCTTTTGATAAGATTTTGTGGTTAGGATAGAAATATACCTAATACCTTGCTTGGTTGATACAATGGGAAGAGAGAAAGACACCGACTTAGATTTGTCACTCCACCACTCGCAGAAGTAGTTGTGAAGATAAGTTTGGTTAAATGGTTGGAGGTACGAAAGTACCCTAATCAATGGCATAACCCCATAAACCACATCCACGTAGTTAATTGCCCACGAACTAGAATTAGCATCCTTGCTCACAATGTAGTAGTGAGGCTAGTTTGTCGTGTTTAGAGGTTCGGAAGACCATGAACATGTAATTCTAACTATTTGAGACGACACTTGATAGTTTCATACTTAAACCATTGCAAATCGTAGTATCGCATAATTATCCAGCTTTAACTCTATGTTGCTCCTTGAATGAATTCAGAGTATTTCGTTGACCATAATTAGACTTAATTAAAATCTATCCAAAACTTCTATAATCAACACCTGCGGTATTTAATATCACACTTGAACTCGATAGTTAGCTGAATTGGTCCAGTCCCTATGGGTTCAACATCCGGCTCTTAAAAAGGGCCACTATATTACTTGTATGACCCGTACACTTGCGGGGGCATCAAGTTTATGGCGCCGTTTCCAGGGACTCGGCGAAGTTTAGTGAATTTGTCTATTTTTGTGTGATTTTTAAATTTCCTTAAGTGTTGAGAAACTTGGTGTTAGTATGACTTATTGAGGTGACAGGTTGTCTTGCTGAGCTGGCTAAGAATAGAGAGCTTGTGGAACCGTTACTTGAACCTAAATGTCAAATCCATATGCGAAGGAGAGTAGCTCTTGAGAAAAAGATGAAAAGACTTCAAGAAAAGGTACAACAACAACCACCCACAGGACAAGCACATTTGTCACCGGAAACAATGGCAGCCAGACCAGTTCGCGAAGTGGCAATTCCACAAGCGACTAATGTGAACTCTAGTATCCGTAAATCGGAGCCTGGAGGGAACTTTGAATTGAAGTAGAACATGGTGCAACTGTTACATTCTAGTGGTCAATTCACTGGGATGGCGCATGAGGACCCGAAGCAGCACTTACAGAACTTTCTTGAGATTACTGACACGTTTGTCCCCACCGGCGTGTCCACAGATTATGTCCAACTTACCCTCTTCCCATTTTCATTGTTGGGAGAGGCAAAGAAGTGGTTGAAAGCTGAACCACCGAAGTCCATAACTTTGTGGAATGATTTGGCAAAGAAGTTCCTTATGAAATTTTTTCCTTCAGGCAAGACTGCGAAGTTGAGAAGTGAAATATTGAGTTTCAAGCAGAGGCCTGATGAGAATTTGTATTTGGATTGGGAAAGATTCAAGTCATTATTGAGAGACTATCCTAATCACCAGTAATCGAATGAGGTGCTGGCTCATACCTTTGTTGAAAGTCTAGACCCACACACTAAAATTTTACTAGACTCTGCATTGGGTGGGAAAGCCTTAGAGAAGACTTATGATGAGCTATACACTTTGTTGAATAGAATTGCTCAAGGAAATCCAGAGTGCCACAACGAGTCATTGAGAGGGGCAGGAAAGAGATCAGGGTTGATAGAGGTAGATGGTATGAATGCCTTGGCGGCACAGTTAGCTTCGTTCCAGCATCAGATGATGACTCAGTTCAATAAAATGAGTATGAACCAACAACAGGGCCAGGTTAATGTAGTTCAGCAAGCTCCAAGTTGGTGTGAAATTTGTGGAAATAATGGGCAAAATGTAGAATCTTGTGGAGCCAATCCGGAATCAGTCAATTTTCTTGGGAATGTGCAGCGGAACAATCAGAATTTGGGAAACAACTACAACAGAAATCGGCAGGGCCACCCAAATTTTTTTTGGGGTCGAAACCAAAAGCAAAGTTATCAGCAACCTCAACAGCAGCAGTATCAGCAGAATAGGCAGAATGATGGCCAGTTGAGCAGCAACATTGAGGAAACATTGTAGAAAATCATGGAGACCCAGATTCAGTTAGAAGAGAATCAGGGGAGGATGGCAGCAGACTTGAAGAATCAACAAGTCGCCACCCGCAATCTAGAAAAAAAATGGGTTAGATAGCAGCTACTTAAGTGACACAGATCCTAACCCCCGGCAGATCAATGCCATCAGTCTGAGAAGCGGCAAACAATTAGCTGATGCAGTGCTAAAAGAGAAAAGAGAGGAGGTGCAGCCGAAGTTGGTTAGACCAGGACCATTCACTGACAAGGGAGATAATCAGAGTGCTAGGCAACAAAATGCACAATCTTCATTGCAGCCAGCACAAATACCACCACCACCATTCCCTCAGAGATTCAGAAAGAGCAAGGAGGAGGAATGCTTCAAAAAATTCTTTAAGAGTTTCAAAGAACTTCACATAAATTTGCCTCTGATTGATGTTTTGTAGGGAATGCCCAAGTATGCTAAATACTTGAAAGACGTGATGGTGAACAAAGTCAGATTGGTGGATGTCCAGACGGTAGCACTGACAGAGGAGTGCAGTCACAGGGTATTGAGCAAGATTCCGAAGATGCTCAAAGACCTAGGGAGTTTTACCCTCCCCATACAAATTGGTAAAGCTGCGGTGCTATGAGCTTTGTGTGATTTAGGGGTAGCAGTTAATCTAATGCCCCTATATTTATTTAACACCCTGGGATTGGAAAAACCGAGGCCAACAAGGTTGATGCTGCAGTTGGCAGATAAGTCGCGAGTGGCACCTGATGGAATAATAGAGGACCTTCTGATCAAAGTGGGTAAGTTTATTATACCTGCTAATTTTATTATCTTAGATTTTCATGTTGATGATCAGGTACCCTTAATCTTGGGACGACCATTTTTGGCCACCGGAGGGGCGGTAATTGACGTGAGAGCAGAGACCCTAAAAAATGAGGGCCGAAGATGAAGAAGAACTCTTCCGAGTATACCAAGAAATGAACCCATCCACACACTACAGAAACCTGTGTAAGGTTAGTGTGGTGTCAGAGGATGAGTGTGGGGTGGGGGATTCATCAGGTCCATGGCCAAAGGTAATGACAAGTGTTCAGCCCGAGTCTGATAAAGGGCTTCAGAGTGTGAAGAAGTTGGAGGAAGAGAGGAACAGAGTGGAGGCTGTTTCCTCTAAAAATAAAAAGAAAAGGAGATAGTTCTTGAACGGGAACCCAGGTATGAGGATGTCCTGAAAAGGATAGTCCACGTCGTGTCGCGACGTAAAATAATTCGCTGCTTGGGAGGCAACCCAAGGGTACCACAGGTAAAATTTGTGATTTTTGTTTGTGTTGATTTTATTTATCTTCATTGTGTTTATGTTTTTGGTGGATAGTTAAGCGCAGATGGAGGAGAAGTCCGAGTACCCAGTAAGGAGGAAGCTAAGAAGAATGAAAGAGGAAAACTGTTGGGTTGAATGCCCACGTGTTCAAAGAAAGAAAAACATGCTGTTAGCTAGGCCTAGAGGCCTCAGGGAGTATTTTTGACCCTTTTGAATTTGGATTAGATGCTTTGAGGACAAAGCATGATTTAAGTGTGGGGTGAGGGAAATATAAAAATTTTGTGCTTAATAATTTATGGTGAATGTAGTGCTTGATACATATTGGAAAGAATTTTGAGTTAAGCATGACTTCAGTACGCGTTGGTTTTTCTTTTCGGTTCTTTTCCGACGAGGGGTCTTTGAACCGAAGAATAAAAATTTTCTTTGTCTGTATATAGTGTTTTTAGTAAGTAGGTTTTGGTTTTTGAACCCGTAGCTAATTGATGGCATGATGTTCTTATTATGTGCTATACATAATTGTAAGATATAAGTGTGGTTAGTGTTGAAGCATGTAAGAAGAGTATAACTTTGTTTGAGGACACTTAGGCTCTTGAATTTGACTCAATGTGATTGAAGCTTAATTTTGAATTCTTGTGATTAGCTTAGTGAAGAGTCTGCCGAATGTGTCTTGAATTGAGCATGTGCTATGAGTGTGACGTTTTCGAATATTCTATGCTATTGTGGAATGTCTTGAACTTGCCTGGTGTGTATATAAAACGAAATGAAGGATGTGGACTATAGGAGATGATTTAGGCATTTCTTTGAATGAACCTAAATGTTATACCTCACTTTACCTACCTTGAATATTTAATTCTAGTTAGCCCCATTGAGCCTTGAGCCTATTCTTTGATAGCTACAACGTAAGCTTAATCCTTTTTCTTTCATTAGCATTGAATTTGATCCAAAACTCCGAAGTGCTTAAGTGAAAAATTCCAAAGAGTGAAGGAGTGAGAAGCGTGAAAAAGAAGGAAAAGTAGAATTTGTGAAAGTTGAGAAAAGGACAAAGGTGCACTTGTGTGAAAATGGTTGATTATTAGTAGGGAGTAAGAATATAAATGAATGAAAAAAATTGCTTAAGTACTCCTTACTACTAAGCTGAGTGTGCCCTAAAGAAATGGGTACAAGAAGAGAAAATTCAAGATTGAAAAGAATGAGGAGTAAGTAAGAAAAGAGATGTCCTTAATGAATGTTGAATGTATTAAAAGCGCTTGGGGGAGAAAGTCACTATTACTGGCCAGAATAGTACCTACCCGTACCTTAGCTTACATTACAACCCATTAAGTCCTACTTGATCTTATGTTCATACATCCTTAAATTAGTGGAGTAAAATACTAAGGCAAAGCTTATGGGTCACTACATGATGCATGTGAATTCTTTGTGAGAGTGAGAGTAATCTTATTCATATACCCATACATGTTGTGATTTGAAAATTTGTGAGTAAAAATGGGTAACTCTCTTGTTGTAAGGGCACATGTTTAATGAGAGATAACATTCATGTTGGATTTCTTGATTGGTTGATTTGCATGAGTTTGCTAAGATTGAGAGTCGATTCTTGATGTTAGGAAGTCTTAACGGAGTTGTATATCATTTCATTAATTAAATCGTGCATGCTCTATTTTTAACTTTCTATCTTAAATAATCATTACACCTGTAACTTGAATTGTCTTTCTAAATTAGTTATGTGTGAGTCTTCATTTACATGAGATGTAAAAGGGTTGTTAGAGGACGAACAAGGCTTTAAGTGTGGGGTAGGTGATCGTGGGAAAAATAGCATGCCCAAGTGATACTTTATAACTTATTTGAAGCAATGACTCGTCCTATCGAGTCGTGGGAAGAATCTAAGAACATGAAGTGAGGCAGTGGACCAAACGACTCGATACCACGAGTCGTGGTATCATGCAACGACTCGTGGGATCAGTCATTGGTTAAACAAGATTAGTTTTTCAGAGATTTTTCATTAAGGGTATTTTCAAACATTCTATTCCCTAAGGCCCTAAACTGTCACGCCCCGCCTTGGGGGGTATGACTGGCACCTGGTGCCCTACTAGGACCTGAACGACTAGACTGCTAAGCCTAGGCACATCTGGTACCAGGCTGGCTCTGACTCACTTTTCTGGAAACAAAGGGCTATATAACGGCTGTAAACACAGCCTCCGACCCATTGGCCTATAGCCTCCTGTACCTGTAATAACAGCTGACCAGAACAAGAAACTATAGGGAAGCCTATGCGTGCCGACAAGGCCACCATGCTGTCTAGTTATCCGCATTCTGTGATAAAATACTAGAAGGCTACGTGACCGGCAGGGTCACCACTACTGTCAAACTTATGGCCCCACACGGCCAACATAAAAGAGGCAAGAGTACTAACAGCTAACACTACACGGCCTCACACGACCGGCTCAACTGACCACAGGGAAATATATATAGACTGCAAGCCTCTAGGAATAGCAATAGAAATGATCGGGACAGGGCCCCGACCTACCCATACTATATAACAACAGAAACTGAAGTACACCTCTGGAATTCAGTCTCCGGATGACAGGAGCTGAATACTCAACGCTGACAGGAATCACGTGGTGTCACCTGCTCGTCTATGAGTACCTGCAGGCAAGTAATGCAGTGCCCCACCGGGCGTCAGTACCGCTGGTACTGAGTATGTAAAGCAATAACTGAAAGCAAAGTCTGAATACAACGATATAACTGAAGAAACTGAAGTAAAGAGAATAGACTAACTGTCTGATAATGTGCATCATACCTTTTCTCAATCTTTACTGGGAAGGATAAGAGTCATACCTGGAAACGTATCGTGCTACTGCTGATATACTTGTATCTAACATAACATGGCATAACATGAAATAACATAACATAGCACACACAAACCTTACCCGGCCCCCATAAGCCGGGAGGTACAACCAGCATAGAATCTATACCCCTACCCTGGTCATCCCCTCTCCTATAGTGGCTGTAAGCATCCTGCCGGTCCCAGGGTATGCACTTGGGCTCGCTGAGCCCCTGACTATAACTGCATCTAAGTCCGAAGGACTCCTGAATCTGCACCCGGGCGTATCCGCTCGACTGGGGTGTGTAAGGGCCGATCAAGGCACAAATATGGGGAAAAACTGGCATCCCATCTTCGTCCCCTGGCGGGACGGCATGCCACTCCGTAGAGTGACGTATCCTCGTCCTCTGGTGGATGAGTCAATACAGCTATTAACCCTGGGCGGTCATGGATGCTAGGTGATCCAACCCCGAACAATACAATGGTCTCAACTGGTAATACTATCTGAGTATCTCGCAAGCTGAGGCTAATAGGGGTAAAGTATCATATATATTACATGCTGAACTAATGATAGTAATCTGTACGTATTTAATACGTGCTGAGGCAGGTAAAGATGTATGAATATGAATATAGTCTCCTGCCGGGCTGTACTGGGCAAATGCTACATAAGATAATGTTTCTACTGGAAACTCTGCTGTTTACTAAGTTTCTGTATACACTATATGCTGGACTAGTAATAGAAATGTGTACATACTTAATACATGCTGAGGCTGGAAGTAATATATGTGTATGTATGGATATAGTCTTCTGCCAGACTATACTGAGGCTAATGCTGAACATGATATAGACTTCCTGCTGAAACTATGCTGTATACTGACTTTCTATAGTAACATGAGTTACTATTCCTGACATACTTTCTAGACTTTATTTTAGTCTACTATTCTATGTCGGAAATGCTTTACGGATACTATACTACTCCGCGGGGTTTCAGCTGAACACAACAATGTCTTAACGTAGCATATTACATCACATACTGATAGGTCTCGTACACGTTACAGCCCAATGCTTCTCATGTTGTACCAATGTTCATAATAACGCAATACTGAACTATACTATATCTGAGATATTATCTGACTGTCTGCCTATACTGTAATTGAGATATCATCTAACTATCTGATGTTGCTTTACTAACTTTGATTTTGAGTATATGTATATCATAATATCATAAAAACACGCTTAGTAAATTCAAACTGGACTTAGTGCTCGACTTATAAGTTCTTTCTTCTGTACATCACGCTATCTATCGTACTGGATTACTAACTTGCCGAAGGAATTAGCTTTACATACCTTATCCTTGAATTATTCGTTTGTCGGACGAGGCTCAGCCGGTACTTCAACTGTTTTCTCCCAACTGCATTCATAAACATATCAATTAACACTAAATACAACTTTATTTCAAAAGGCAACGTCACTTTCGATATAGTTTATAGCCTAAACTTAGGCTTATCGAAAGACCGCTAGAAACTCGCTATTTTTCAGCGGCCTAGAAGGGAGAAATATTCACTTCACAGCTAGGAACACATAGACACTAATTTAGTGCAATTCCACTTACCTTGGCTCGGTGGCTCGACGATTCGTCGGCCGTATTTTACGAAACTGAATCCGTAGGAATGCTCTCTGCTGCTAAATACTTCGGTATCTGGGATTAATTTGAGTTTGGGCAGCGTTTGGCAGCGTAATCGGACGAAAATATATAATTTCCTTCGTTCCTTTCCTTTCCTCTACGTTGCCCTCTGTTTCTCTGGAAATTTTTAAGGATATAATTATTTAAAACTGAAGTGGGGCTTTATATACTTGGGCCTGGACAAGGCCAACGTGTCACGGAGCCAACGCGGAGGCTCCTCCTCCGTGACACGCTGCCATCGCGGAGGGGCTCTGCCTCGGCTCCTTCCGCGATGGTTCGACAGGCTTCTCGTCCGATCTCTTCCCGGGCCTTTCTCCAACATGTATGGCCTTCAAATATGCTTAACCAACGTGGGAATAGGTCATCTAAGTGCCGGGAATTCTACGGGGTGTAACATTCTCCCCCCCTTAGGAACATTCGTCCTCGAATGTATACTGCCATGTAGAGGATTACTTAACTTATTTGTTTAGAAAAATTTTGGCACAGTTTCCCCTGTAATATGGACTATACCAAGAACCTAAAATGCAGAAAAGTCCAATACAGGCACTGCACGATCCACTGGATAGTTAAATATCAATCTGTCTCACTTATACATACAGGACTATAAGATACTATATAGCAATAATATGGACATACCTGTCGCCCAAATGGGTGAGGATATCTGGTCCTCCTATCTGCGAATCTGTTTGTCTAGGCTAGCTACTGGAATCTCTTTGTAGGCCAGCTTTTTCGTAACCTGGATATTCTGGACTGGGACTATTCTGGATGGGTCTCCTATGCATTTCCTCAGCATAGTTATATAACAGACCGGATAAATGGGTTCTAATTCTGGAGGCAAATTCAATTAATGGTAAATACTCATTTTGGCTATTACTGAAATCTAGCACACACGTTCGCAACATGTCTTCGAGCGTCTGAATTGTGCGCTCAGCCTGCTCATCTGTTTGAGGATAGAACGCTGCGCTTAAATTAATCTGCGCTCCCAAACTCTTCTGAAATGACTGCCAGAATCTAGCTGTGAAGTGTGCTCCTCTGTCTGAAATAATGGATACTGGTATTCCATGTAATCTGACTATCTTTCTGATATGCAACTCAACATAATCTTCGGCCGAGAAAGTAGTTCTTACTGGCAAGAAATGAGCTGATTTTTGTCAATCTGTCACTTATCACTCATATAGAGTCATGTCTGTGTTTAGTACGGGGTAATCTTGCTACAAAATTCATCTTCACTGCTTCTCATTTCCAAAGAGGCACAACTATGTTCTAAATTAACCTGCCTGATTTCTGATATTCTACCTTCAACTGTTGGCAATTAGGACACTGGGCTACCAATAGTTTTCTTTAATGTCATGGTACCTCTTTGTCATATCGGGATGAAGAGAATAGCAGGCGTAATGCGCCTCGCTCATAAACTGCTGACGATGCCCCAAAATCTCTGGAGTGCAATGCGGCCTTTATATCGCCACATTTCATCCCCGGTTATCTAAAAATATGTCACTTCTCCTTACTGAACCTTGTGTTCAAGTTAAACCTGGCTAGGGTTTCTATACTGCCGTTCCTTTACTTCCACCACTAACGACAATACTGCGATATTTTGTATTATCGTTCTGTTATCTTTTATTTCTGCTATGTGAACGGCTAAACCAGCTAACTAGTGAAATTCTCGGGTCCATTTCCGCTGTTCAGGCGGCAAGTATGCCAACTCCCCATAGATCTACGGCTAAGGGCATCTACTACCGTATTAGCCCTTCCCGGGTGACACAAAATTCTTGCTTTTTCCGGCATAAGCTACTGCAGCTAACTAGGTGATACCCAAGTCGTGGGTAAGATAATTCTTCTCACATTTCTTCAATTGCCTGAAAGCATAAACTGTTACTTTTACCATGCTGCACCAACCCTCTGTACTTTCTGGCGATACTAACACTGGGGTTGAGGTTAACCTGGCTGTTAACTCCTGGAAGTTCTGCTTACACTCCTCCGTCTACTGAACTTCGCTGCCTTCTGTGCCAACTTAGTCAGAGGTGCTGCTAAGGTGGAAAATCCTTCCACGGACCCTCTGCAGTACCCGGCTAACCGCAGGCACTGCGTACTTCGATCGGAGTGGTAGGTCCAGGCTAGATCTTCATTACTTTGATTTTTCTGTGTATCTATCTGTACACCAGCCTCCGCCACCATGTGACCAAAAAGGCTACTGGACTCAACCAAAATTCACATTTATGATTTGGCATATAACTGACGGTCATACTGGTTTATTATACCGGAGAATCTGACAAGTAATCTACCGGTATAGCTAGAGCTTTATCTGGACTTCTAACCGCATGCTAAGGCTGCTTGTTGCTAAGGTAACCTGAACGACCGTCTGCGCACCTTGTGCCTTTACCTGATCCGAGGATCCTGATATTGATCATGACCTCTAACGATCTGGCTGCATAACCTTAAATAACTGAATAGTCGGGTTGAATGACCCGAATGTGGCAATAGTCTAATCAATACTCTGACTGTTCTACTTGAATGCTTATAATCGTGCATAACCGCAGACTTGTGGGCATCTAATTGCTCTGTTATTTTACTTAAGTCACTGTAAGGCTGGACTTATTCAACTTACTCCCAGGCGATCAATCTCTGGATCATCATGGGGAGTCTACTGATCCCCTGGTCTTAATAAACACTGTACTAGCAGGGTACTATCAATTTCTTATGCCTTGTGTGTATCCACTTTGATTTATACTGCCATTCTGGGGAATTCTTAGTCTTATGAGCGGTTCTGTAAATACTGGCCTTCTGCTAAGGCTCTGTATCTAAATGTCTTACGAAAACCAGCTGAAATACTAGTCTGTCACTGACTACTGATGTGGACCCTTCCTTGGGGTACCCACGGGTATTCTGACTGGGACGGCCGGCTGACTTATAGGGGGTTCTACATAACAACTGCTAGATTGACTAAGGCCGACTGTCGCCCACAAGGCTGGGAAAACGACGTATGACCACTTAACATGCTAGAACAATTCTAGTATTGCTAATCTCTGAAATTTGCCTACTCGGTCTCTAATCCTGGTTCTGGCACATGCACTACTGTTACCGATCTTCAGGGATGCCTCCCTGCTAATGCAGGCGACAGCTGGTCGGTAGACTGTCTAACTACGCCCTTATGATCTAGCCATCTGTCTTAGGTCAATAACTCTGGTAAGCTCCTAGAGCCTAAATCTGACAACAACACATGAATCTATCAACTTAATAACTGAGAACTGAGATAGTTTCTATGACTTCATACATAACTCACACTTAATCCGCCCTTTCTCTTCTTCTTTTCTTTCTTCTCCCTTTTTTTTTTTTTTTTTTTTTTGGCGGGGGGGTGGGGGGTGTCCTGTAATGCAATCTGTATAGGCTTTCTATTACTAATCAGCATCTGTGATTGTGGCCCTTATAGGTAGCCACTCACAACATATCTATGATCTGTATACATATATATCGCTAGCTACGTACAATATGTACTGATTTCTGCGGTAGTTCATAATCTCTGACATGTTCTGCTGAGTCTCACATCATACATGATACATTTCTTCTACGGCCTAATAATATCTCCTGCCCTAACTTATCATTTCATTGCATTGTCACCCCATTCTGAAGGTAACAACATAAACATTCTAGTTATTGTCTGCTATTCGAAATTCCGCCACTCCTACGATGTGGGGTCGACGTTCGAATCTTGTAGCCTTACTAGGCATATATTGAGAGCCCATGACTGTCTGCTGGGCCTTATCTCCAGGCTACACTGAATTAGAATTGTTGTATCGGTAAGTTCTTAACTTTTCCATGGCGGACATACCGCGGTATTCTGAACCGCAATCTTACTGTCAGCGCGAAGCTTAATCCTTAATACGATACTTTATCAATCCGGGGTAGTTCTAATTTCCCCACAAGATCTGACATTCCTGCTTCTTCCTCTCACCTTGCTTAGACTGAACTCTGGGGTTCAAGGTACCTGCCTTTCATTGCTAATGAGATTACTGATCCAGCCTCGGCCTATACTCCTTCTGGCGTATATTCAAGCCCATCTGATTCACCTGACCTCTATATCTTTCGAGGTCACAACTAGATCATAACTATAATCTTACAGGTATGTCTTACTATCTGTTAGCGTACATGGCAGACTTGGCCTTTTTCTGACTCAAACTTGACTATTATTAGACATTCATCCCTAGCAGGTCTGTTACCCCTACTTCGGGTAAGCTAACAGTCTTACGTTCTTTACTGGCTTGTTATCATAAGGGTCTGCACAGCTTACGTAATCATAAGGGCTCTCTATATTTTCTACTACTTACTAGGATCAATCAACCCTTTTCGTATTGCAACAATAAAAGCATTCAATTGTACCACACCCAAAAAGATGTATCTGGGATTCCTGCATTTTTTTCTCTTTCTTATACTTACCTGGTGGTCTGACCTTATCTGTAATCATAATTAGATCTTATGTAACTAATAAGTAAATCAACTCATATGTACATTATACTTCTGACTTCCTATTCCGACGTTGTCATCGTATACTAGGAATAATGCTAATAAAGGTATCACGCTGGGAGGTCTCTGATACCCCCTCCTGCTGCTATAGTTATCCTGTAACTGAATGAGGTTCTCTTCTATTGCTATTTCTGATCTTCTGCCTGTGATAGGGTAATGCTGATCTGCCTTTGTATCTGTAATTAAAGAATACGGTAAGTTCTCAGGGACTCAACCCTATACTGTACCGCTCTAAAGCACGACTGACTGAGAAAGAAGCGTAACCATCATATCATGCCTCGCAGCCTCCTGTCTATAGTATGTGGTGCACAACACATCCATAGACAAAACTCTACTTAGCACGGCTTGCAGACTCCCTGGGATACGACCTGCTCTGATACCAAGTTTGTCACGCCCCGCCTTGGGGGGTATGACTGGCACCTGGTGCCCTACTAGGACCTGAACTACTGGACTGCTAAGCCTAGGCACATCTGGTACCTGGCTGGCTCTGACTCACTTTTCTGGAAACAAAGGGCTATATAACGGCTGTAAACACAGCCTCCGGCCCATTAGCCTATAGCCTCCTGTACCTGTAATAACAGCTGACCAGAACAAGCAACTATAGGGAAGCCTATGCGGGCCGACAAGGCCACCATGCTGTCTAGTTATCTGCATTCTGCGATAAAATACTAGAAGGCTACGTGACCGGCAGGGTCACCACTACTGTCAAACTTATGGCCCCACACGGCCAACATAGAAGAGGCAAGAGTACTAACAGCTAACACTGCACGGCCTCACACGACCGGCTCAACTGACCACAGGGAAATATATATAGACTGCAAGCCTCTAGGAATAGCAATAGAAATGATCGGGACAGGGCCCCGACCTACCCATACTATATAACAACATAAACTGAAGTACACCTCTGGAATTCAGTCTCCGGATGACAGGAGCTGAATACTCAACGCTGACAGGAATCACGTGGTGTCACCTGCTCGTCTATGAGTACCTGCAGGCAAGTAATGCAGCGCCCCACCGGGCGTCAGTACCGCTGGTACTGAGTATGTAAAGCAATAACTGAAAGCAAAGTCTGAATACAACGATATAACTGAAGAAATTGAAGTAAAGAGAATAGACTAACTGTCTGATAATGTGCATCATACCTTTTCTCAATCTTTACTGGGAAGGATAAGAGTCATACCTGGAAATGTATCGTGCTACTGCTGATATACTTGTATCTAACATAACATGGCATAACATGAAATAACATAACATAGCACACACAAACCTTACCCGGCCCCCATAAGCCGGGAGGTACAACCAGCACAGAATCTATACCCCTACCCTGGTCATCCCCTCTCCTATAGTGGCTATAAGCATCCTTCCGGTCCCAGGGTATGCACTTGGGCTCGCTGAGCCCCTGACTATAACTGCATCTGAGTCCGAAGGACTCCTGAATCTGCACCCGGGCGTATCCGCTCGACTGGGGTGTGTAAGGGCCGATCAAGGCACAAATATGGGGAAAAACTGGCATCCCATCTTCGTCCCCTGGCGGGACGGCATGCCACTCCGTAGAGTGACGTATCCTCGTCCTCTGGTGGACGAGTCAATACAGCTATTAACCCTGGGCGGACATGGATGCTAGGTGATCCAACCCCAAACAATACAATGGTCTCAACTGGTAATACTATCTGATTATCTCGCATGCTGAGGCTAATAGGGGTAAAGTATCATATATATTACATGCTGAACTAATGATAGTAATCTGTACGTATTTAATACGTGCTGAGGCAGGTAAAGATGTATGAATATGAATATAGTCTCCTGCCGGGCTGTACTGGGCAAATGCTACATAAGATAATGTTTCTGCTGGAAACTCTGCTGTTTACTAAGTTTCTGTATACACTATATGCTGGACTAGTAATAGAAATGTGTACATACTTAATACATGCTGAGGCTGGAAGTAATATATGTGTATGTATGGATATAGTCTTCTGCCAGACTATACTGAGGCTAATGCTGAACATGATATAGACTTCCTGCTGAAACTATGCTGTATAATGACTTTCTATAGTAACATGAGTTACTATTCCTGACATACTTTCTAGACTTTATTTTAGTCTACTATTCTATGTCGAAAATGCTTTACGGATACTATACTACTCCGCGGGGTTTCAGCTGAACACAACAATGTCTTAACGTAGCATATTACATCACATACTGATAGGTCTCGTACACGTTACAGCCCAATGCTTCTCATGTTGTACCAATGTTCATAATAACGCAATACTGAACTATACTGTATCTGAGATATTATCTGACTGTCTGCCTATACTGTAACTGAGATATCATCTAACTATCTGATGTTGCTTTACTAACTTTGATTTTGAGTATATGTATATCATAATATCATAAAAACACGCTTACTAAATTCAAACTGGACTTAGTGCTTGACTTATAAGTTCTTTCTTCTGTACATCACGCTATCTATCGTACTGGATTACTAACTTGCCGAAGGAATTAGCTTTACATACCTTATCCTTGAATTATTCGTTTGTTGGACTAGGCTCAGCCGGTACTTCAACTGTTTTCTCCCAACTGCATTCATAAACATATCAATTAACACTAAATACAACTTTATTTCAAAAGGCAACGTCACTTTCGATATAGTTTATAGCCTAAACTTAGGCTTATCGAAAGACGGCTAGAAACTCGCTATTTTTCAGCGGCCTAGAAGGGAGAAATATTCACTTCACAGCTAGGAACACATAGACACTAATTTAGAGCAATTCCACTTACCTTGGCTCGGTGGCTCGACGATTCGTCGGCCGTATTTTACGAAACTGAATCCTTAGGAATGCTCTCTGCTGCTAAATACTTCGGTATCATGGATTAATTTGAGTTTGGGCAGCGTTTGGCAGCGTAATCGGACGAAAATATATAATTTCCTTCGTTCCTTTCCTTTCCTCTACGTTGCCCTCTGTTTCTCTGGAAATTTTTAAGGATATAATCATTTAAAACCGAAGTGGGGCTTTATATACTTGGGCCTGGACAAGGCCAACGTGTCACGGAGCCAACGCGGAGGCTCCTCCTCCGTGACACGCTGCCATCGCGGAGGGGCTCTGCCTCGGCTCCTTCCGCGATGGTTCGACAGGCTTCTCGTCCGATCTCTTCCCGGGCCTTTCTCCAACACGTATGGCCTTCAAATATGCTTAACCAATGTGGGAATAGGTCATCTAAGTGCCGGGAATTCTACGGGGTGTAACATAAACTATGTCGTTTTATGTATTTTTCTGGGCATGATAAGATAGGTTCAGTCCCTCTTGCGTAAGGCATTCCCATGCCTGCAAATTAAGAGGATTTTAGAGAGATCAAGCATAATTTCATGCTTTTCCCTATCAATTCTCTATTGGGCATTCAAGAAACTCTAGAATATGATCTTACCTAGGTGTGTAGGTTTACGAATGGGTGTTTTCATTCACACCCATGCCCATTCTCTATTAATTCATGGAAATCTTTCAAAAATCTTGGGGTTTTAATTCAATTTTTTGTAAGAATCTAATGATTTACTAATGAGCTATCATGATTTGTGAATTATATCTTATTTTGTGCATTTTGATAAGATTTTACAACTATTTTTGTTATAAAATTATTGATTTTGATTTTTACCAAATTAAGCCCAATAATGTATAATCTATGATGAATCGGGTTATGATCTTTACGTCAATTGTTGGTATTTACAAAACCATCATGATTTATGACTTAAAATATGGATTTATTCAAATACCCATCATGATTTGATGATTTAAAAGTTATATGCATGATCTACAAGTATGCATGAACCCTATGATTCATGAATTATGTTTTGCCCGACTCACAGGCCTTATGTCATGGCTAGTTCACGTATGTACCAAAATGTTTATGATTATCATGATTTAACTAGCCCATGAATTCATTCATGATATACTATGAGCACTATATTTGTTTTGGGAGTAGTATCGAACACCGAGTAGGTTGGGGGCCTAGGTTTTGCCCCGGATCTCATAAACTACGTGCCACTGTAGGTATGTTGGGACCTCCTTTGTGACTGTCCTCGGCCCAAATGGCCCTTGTTATGGTTATATAACACTTTTATTGTTTTACCCTTGGCAAGGTACGGACACCCTCCCGACTAGGGTTACAAGTTGGGCTTCATGTGTGCTCATATGGGGTATGTCGGTTAAGAGAATCTCCCACTTTTCCTCATGATTTATGCATGTTTATGATTATGTAATTTGGATCATGTGAAGTTAAATAAAGCTTTTCTCTTATGATATGAGTACGATTGTATTACGAATGTTTTGAAAACTTTGAGCCTTATGTTATGTTACGATATTTATGATATGAGCATGATGACTACTCTTATGATCATTTATGAGCTTTATATATTTTAAATGTGTCATGCCCGTCCTTGGGAGGCATGACTGACATCTGGTGCCACACTGGCAACTAACTAACCTGGCTAGGCTTATGCACACTTGGAGCTAGCCTGCTACTCAATCAAGAAAACAATGAGCTATATCTTGGCTGTAAATACAGCCTCCGGTCGACAAGGCCACCATGCTATCTAGTTATAACAGAAATGAAGATGAGCTACTATACTAGGCCCCACACAGCCAACACACGAAGCATAACTGCTTAAGGCCCAACACGACCAACATATAACTAACTGACTGACGACTATAGTTTGCAAGCCTCTAAGAGTACAAATAGTGGTCAGGACAGGGCCCCAGCCTACCCAAAATGCTATATAACTGAAATACAGAAATATCTGCAACCTGAAATCTCCGAATGAAAGGTGTTGTCCCAACTGCGGACTCTGAACAACTGCTACCTGAGATCTTGAACCCTGTCTGTCTAAAACAGGACGAAAGTAATGCAGCACCTAGGAGAGGGCGTCAGTAAAATATGTATTGAATATGTAAGGCAATAGATAAGCTCATAAAGACTGGAAGTGAATAGAAAGAAAGGAAGAAAGATTAACCCGTATGCGTGCTGATTCATAATCTGCATCTAACCAACACTACATGTACGTAAGCTAAGACTGTATAATTACACATTTATAAACTATAACTAGCAGACAAGAATAAAAATAAGAACCTCACCTGGCCCCCATAAGCCGGAAGGTACGATCAACACAGAATAACTCGTTCAGGCCCCCATAAGCCCTAACGAGCACATCTCAGTCTATATACCCCTATCCAGGTTTCTATGACTCCACTAGTACTGTAGCCAACCTACTGGTCCCCGGGGTCTACAACTGAGCCCGCTCGACCCCTAAATATAAGCTGTGTCTAAGTCTGGTGGCCTCCTGATATCTGCACCCCAGGCACCAGACTCAACGGGGGTGTGTAGAGCCAACCATGGCATATAATAGCCCACCCACGGAATGAACCGTATAAGGACCGCAGACCTCATTTTCGTCCCTCGCAGACGACATACCGCTCCTCAGAGCGACGTCATCTAGCCCCTCGTGAGCGTTGACACATCTAATAACCTTAGGGTGGTCATAGATGGCTCCTAAGTGAGGGCAACCCCAACTAAGGTGCGGTACTAATATCTTAATATATCCACTCAAAAGGCATAACTGACCTTTTAGGCCTAACGCCTCCACTTCTCACGCCCTAGGATAATTTGTAAAGCTGCTAGCAGGCACACCGTGCACCTGTATCTGATCCGAGGATCCTGATTGTGATCATGATCTCTAATAGTCTGGACTAAATAGGGTGAGATCTGGAGTGGTCCAACACAACTCTCTATATGTCCTGCCCGGACATCTATAGCTCATAATAATTGCGTGCTCGCGAATGACTAACTACTCGGTCCCTCTACTTAGGACAACTGTAGGGATGGTATTGACCCATGCTTTTGACCGATCGACCCCTAATCCTCCATAGGAAGCTTACTGACATCCTTAGCCTATGGCAATACTGTACTAACATGGTACTTATTAGTGCCTTAGGCCTCATCTTGGTCTAATCGGATCTTATATTACTTTTCTGGGTGATTCATAACCTTATAGACAACTTTATATAGACCTAACCATTCCTGGCAACCTGTGGGTGGTAAGAATCGGCTGGGGTGCTGGCCCAGCCTCTAACTACTGATAAGTCCACTATCTTTGGGTACCCACGGGTCTTTTTGACCTGGACGACTAGACTGTTTTCTGGTGATCTGTAGGATGAATGCTAAGTCAACTGGGACTGAAAATTTTTTATAATAGCTAACTAGATGGAAGGTTGTCACTCAGCTCACTAGACAACCTTAGGCTGCTGACTCTAAGAATGGCCTTCCTATCTGAACTTCTGGCCCTGGGGCGTAAAGGGTAATCCAATGGCCTCTAGGAGTGCTTTTCTGGCCACACAGGCGCCAAACTAGTAGTTATATCGCCCAGTTGCGCCTATACTATTCAACTCACTACCCGATAACTATTCACGAGCTTCTAAGATCTGGGCTTGGTAATTACTCATACAATTGTACTAACACAATGAACTGTAGAATGGAAGAGTTTCTATGATGCTTCTAGTGCGTGTCCCACTTAACGTGTTCCTGTTCAACAAGGAATACTACTATATACTCCATAAACGTTTTCTAGAAGCTAACCAGAACTTATGTAACTGTAATCTACGGATAGAAGCTAATCATGGCGTGTCTGATCTCTATATACTAGCAACAACTAATTACAACATGTCTAATCACAATCTAATGGTAGTAGCTATCTACAACATATGAAATCGTCATTTCTATTCTAGAAAATAAGTCGTAACACTATATGACGAGTATTCTTGACGAGGGTTAAACCTTACATACCTCGATAGTCGTTTCCTGAATAGCCGACGAGTTTCAACTTGTATTTGCCTGCTCTCTTCAGCTGTAACTATTACACTAAAAGAAAGAGAAGAATTTCAATACCAAATTCAGCAGAACACGATAACTTTTAAAACCTATATTGACTATACTTCAACTTAATGGAACACGACCAAAGACGTATTATTTTCCGAGAGTTCAGAAGGGAGAAATGCTTACTTGAAGTCTGTGATCATATAGAAATCAATTTTGAGAAATTCTAACAACTTCTACTCGGTGGAGTTCCGATTTGCCAGATGTATTTTTAGAAAATTACTCCGTAGTAATGCTCCCTGCAGGCTTAGAACTCCA
The DNA here is from genome assembly GCA_035772735.1 of Datura wrightii. NCBI lineage: Eukaryota > Viridiplantae > Streptophyta > Magnoliopsida > Solanales > Solanaceae > Datura > Datura wrightii. The sequence continues at coordinate 122,425,290 of JASDFA010000016.1, forward strand.
TACCTGAAGTTAATTTGAATTTGGACCACATTTAGTAGCGTAATCGAGGAAAAATTATTGAAAATTGTGTTTCCTCTATTCTTTGGTCGAGAGCTTATGTTGTAAAGTGATTAAAGTGAAAGGAGGGACTTTTTATATATATATATTGAGGGTAGTGGTAGAGGGGGCGCCTCGTGCTGGACAGAGCACCAGGTAAGGTGCCGCGCTGCGCCTCCTAAGGAACTGGTCCCCCTGGCATGCCACGCCTTCCATTGAGGCAGTAATCCTAGCGCGCCGCGCCTCTCAAGGCGCTGCAGGCTGGCGCGTCGTGCTAGCCCCCCATATCGTAACCTTGCCCGATGCTAATTCCGAGGCTTTCCTCACATGCGTCGAGCTCTTCTTAATCATCCTAAATCCATACATATGCCTACTAACCTTTGACTTTTACGGCGTGTAACATCCTTCCCCCTTTAAGAACATTCGTCCTCGAATGTCATTCTTAAGCTTAAAGGAGTTAACTTTCTCTTACCCGGGATTTATAAAAATTATTGCAGGGTCTCCTCTGTAATATGGACTATCTGAAAACCCGAAAAGTAGAGAAGTCCGACATAGGTGCCTCGTAGGGTTCTATAAGTAGCTATTTCATCACACAGAGGTAGCCGGTTAAACAGTACTGATAACATATACAGTGAAATAACAGTTGCATAATAACATCATCTTAACTGTATAATCTGAATCAATCTCGGAATAGGTGAGGATACTCATACCTCATGTCATTCCCGGCTTCCTAAGTAATTTCTTTATAGTACTTTGAGAGTATTCCTGCTTCTTTACAATACTTTAATAGAGACCACATCTGTAACACTTAACCTGTGAACTTGCCGACCTAGTAAGGCAACTGGAACCTTTTTGTAGGCTAGCTTCTTAGTAATTTAAACTTCCTTAGCTGTAACCTCATGGGACAGGTTACCTATTCCTTTTTGCAACATTGACATATGAAAACTGAATGGGTAGGTCCTAGCTCTGGAGGTAATTCTATCTCACGTGCCATCTTTCCTGTCTCCCAAAGGATATGACACGGGCCAATGAATCTAACGCTAAACTCGCCCTTTCGTAACGTTGACATGTGAAAGCTGGAAGGTCCGGTTCTAGCTCTGGAGGTAATTCCAACTCGTATGCCCCCGTCCAACTACCCTTAATTTACCTGCTTCAAGTCATCATATAAGGAACTTACATTTCAATCCATTACAGGTCTCCGACATCTGATTTGTGTGCTCTACTTAGCTATTTGCTTGGATACGAGAGGTTATACTTAAGTTGACATGTGTCTTAATCTGTTCTGACGCCTTTTCTAGAACATTGTTTCAAATTGCACTTCTCTGATAGAGTTTATCAAAAACTAGAGCTCCACGTACTCTAACTACTTTTGGGACATTTAACTCGGCATCAGTATTAACTGCGACATAATTTCATCTGTCGAGAAACAAATGAATCTCACTAGACTCTCTACACTAGTTCAAATGAAGTCAAATTACACTTGGTATGAGATAACCTTCTGACTGTATTCATGTCAATTACTCTCCACCCCCTTGTAGGCATGGCCACCTCCTTTATTGGCCTACTTGGTTCTTGCTACCTCGTCTTTTCTGGCCTGTCGGTGGAGCTCTGTGTCTATGATTCATTGATATTTTTTGTTTTCCTATGCCATCAATAGGTCTCTCCGTTTGACTCATTGCGTTTTTATTAAATTCTGGAAGTATGGTCAGCTAATCGAAGTTCCGCCACCCTTGGAATATAGTGTCGACCTTTGGGTCTTATGACTTAGCCTCTTATTATCTTGAGGGCCAATGAATCTCTACTGGGCCTTGTTTCTAGGCTGTTCTAGGTTAAAGTCTCTGTGTTGGCACTCGCTTATCTTCTTCTCTGGCGGGGATACTGCAACATTCTAGGCTATAACCTTACTATCTTTTAACTGTTAGCCCAATGCTTAGTTCTCAATATTTGACGGCAATCATATACTCTATCATCCTAGAGGTGATTCTGGTTTCCCCCCATTAGATATTTACACTTTTCCTCTTGTTCCCTTGGAATGGGCTTTGAGATTCGTGCCTCCTTCCTCATATTGTCAAGGATGTTACCGACCAGGTCTACTGACCTATTTTTCTTCTGACTCGCACTCGGACCTATTTTGTTCTTATGATCTCCCTGTCCTTCGATATCACAAACTAAGGCCATAACCATTATCTTGCAGGCATGTCCTACCGTCATTAGCATGCTACGGCGGATTCAACCTTTTGTGAGTTGAGCTTTACTATTACTGGGGGTTTATTACTAATGGACTCTCTTATACACACTTGAGTGATATTTTCAATCTTACTCCCCCTTCCTAACTTGCTACCATAAGAGTCTAGATAACTTGTAAATACTATGGGTTCTAACCACTATCTAATCCTTCTCAGAGGCAACAATTCCACCCCTCTTTTACTATTCATTCTGAGCACCATAGCACCAATACCTGCATTTTCTATTGTACTGAAAGAACAAGTTAGAAGGTGGAAAAATGATCTTATCTTACTATAGTAGGACTGAGGTATAAAACCTTATAACATCCGAAAAGTTGGAGGTGGGAATCCTGCAATTTCCTTCTTCTTTCGCACCTTTTAGGTAATTCAACATTAACTGTTGTCCCTGGCTTATTCTAAATACCTAGTAGGTAAACCATTTCAATGTACATACATATTATACTCCTAACCCCCTATTTTGAGGTTGTAGGGAGAACTGGGGATGGCACTGCATATCTATCCCCTTATGAGTTCCTGGTACCTCGAGAGGGTGATGGGGAAATGTAAAAGACGTCTACTTCCGCCCTTGGGCTAACCGCCTCCCAATTGAAGCACTTCACCGGTACCTCCTCCTGCTGCTGTAGTTATCTTGCAACTGGCTGGTGTCTGTCATATATCGAACATTATTCTAGAAAGACATAACAATGAAAGCTTAGGGACTCAACCCTATACAACTCTGCTCTATAGCATGATCTGAGAAGAGGGAGGGGTAACAATACTATCATGCCTCATAGCCTCCTTCTTATAGAATGTAGTGCACAACACATTTATAAGCAAGATTCTACTAGACACGACTTGCAGACTCCCTATGATATGAACTATTGTGATACCAAGTTTGTCATGCCCCAACTTGGGAGGTATGACTGGCACCTGATGCATACTGGAAACTAACTGACCTAGCTAGGCTTATGCACTCTTGGAGCCAGCCTACGATTCAACTAAAGAAAACAACGAGCTATATATCTTGGCTTTAAATATAGCCTCCAGTCGACAAGGCCTTATAGCCCCCTATAAGTAAAAACAGCTAGCCAACAATAGGCAACAGAAGGGATCCTATGTGGGCCAACAAGGCCACCATGTTGTCTAGTTATAACAGAACTGAAGACGAGCTACTATACTAGGCCCCACACAACCAACAGATGAAGCATAACTGCTTAAGGCCCAACACGGCCAACATACAACTAAATGACTGATGACTACAGTCTGCAAGCCTCTAAGAGTACAAATAGTGGTGGGGACAGGGCCCTAGCCTACCCAAAATGCTATATAATTGAAATACAAAAATCTCTACAACCTGACAACTCCGAATGAAAGGAGTTGTCCCAACTGCGGACTCTGAACAACTGCTACTGGAGATCCTTAACCTTATCTATCTAAACCTGCAGGCAATTAATACAGTGCCCAGGGGAGGGAGTCTGTACAATATGTACCAAATATGTAAGGCAATAGATAAGCTGATAAAGACTGGAAGTGAATAGAAAGAAGGGAAAAAAGATTAACCTGTACGCCTGCTGATTCGTAATATGCATCTAACCAACACTACATGTATGGAAGCTAAGACTATATAATTATACATTTATAAACTATAACTAGCAGACAAGAATACAAATAAGAACCTCACCTGGCCCCTATAAGCCGGAAGGTACAATCAACAAAAAATAACTCGTTCAGGCCCCCATAAACCCTGGCGAGCACATCTCAGTCTATATATCCCTATCCAGGTTTCTATGACTCCACTTGTACTTTATCCAACCTAGCGGTCCCCTGGGTCTAGAATTGAGTCTGCTTGGCCCCTAAACTGTAGTTGTGTCTGAGTTCGGTGAACTCCTAATATCTACACCCCTGGCACCAGGCTCGACGGGGGTGTGTACAGACAACCACGACATATAATAGCCCACCCATGGAATGGAATGTGTGAGGACCTCAGACCTCATCTTCATCCCTCGTGGATGGCATACCGCTACTCGGAGCGATGTCATCTAGCCCCTCGCTGGCGTCGACACAGTTAGTAACCCTGGGGTGGTCATGGATGGCTCCTAAGTGAGGGCAACCCCAACTAAGGTGCGGTACTAATATCTTAATATATCCACTCAAAAGGCATAACTGACCTTTTGGGCCTAACGCCACCACTTCTCATACCCTAGAATAATCTATAAAGTTGCTAGGAGGCACGCCATGCACCTGTATCTGATCTGAGGATCCTAATAGTGATCATGATCTCTAATAGTCTGGACTGAATAGGGCGAGATCTGGAGTGGTCCAACACAACTCTCTATATGTCCTTCCCGTACAGCAATAACTCATAATAACTTTGGGATCGTGAATCACTAACTACTCAGTCCCTTTGCTTAGGACAACTATAGGGTTGGTATTGGCCCAACAGGCTTTCGAGCGATCAACCCCTAATCCTCCATAGGAAGCTTACTGACATCACTAGCCTGTGGGCAGTACTGTACTAACATGGTACTTACTAGTGCCTTAGGCCTCATCTTGGTCTAATCGGATCTTATATTACTTTTCTTGGTGACTTAACCTTATAGACAACTTTATATAGAACTAACCATTCCTAGCAACCTGTCGGTGGTAGGAACCGGCTGGAGTGCTGGCCTAGCCTCTAACTACAGATAAGGTCCCCTTTCTTAGGGTACATGAGTCTATTTGACCTGGATGACTGGACTGACTTTCTGGTTATTTGTAGGATGAATGCTAAGTCAACTGGGACTGAAAATTTTTGATAGTAGCTGACTAGATGACAGGTTGTCACTCAGCTCACTAGACAACCCTAGGCTGCTGACTCTAAGTATGGCCTTCCTCTCTGAATTTCTGGCCTTGGGGCGTAAGGGTATGCCAATGGCCTCTAGGCGTGCTTTTCTGGCTACACAGGCGCGAAACTTGTAGTTATATCTACCTTTGCGCGCCTATACTATTCAACTCACTACCCGATAACTATTCATGAGCTTCTAAGATCGGGGCCTAGCAATTACACATACAATTCTACTAACACAATGAACTGTAGAATGGAAGAGTTTCTATGATGCTTCTAGCGCGTGTCCCACTTAACGTGTTCCTGTTCAACTAGGAATACTACTATATAATTCATAAATATTTTCTAGCAGCTAACCAGAACTTATGTAACCGTAATCTATGGATAGAAGCTAATCATGGCGTGTCTGATCTCTATATACTAGCAACAACTAATTACAACATGTCTAATCACAATTAATGGTAGAAGCTATCTACAACATATGAAATCATCATTCCTGTTCTGGAACCTAAGTCATAACACTATACGATGAGTATAATTGCCGAGGGTTAAACCTTACATACCTCGATTGTGGTTTCTTGAATAGCCGATGAGTTTCAACTTGTATTCGCCAGCTCTCTTCAGCTGTAACCATTATACTAGAAGAAAGAGATGAATTTCAATACCAAATTCAGAGTAACATGATAACTTTTAATATCTATATTGATTATACTTCAACTTAACGGAACACGGATGAAGACGTATTATTTTCTAAGAGTTCAGAAGGGAGAAATGCTTACTTGAAGTTTGTGATCGTATAGAAATCAATTTGGAGAAATTCTGACAATTTCTACTCGGTGGAGTTCCGATTTTCCATATGTATTTTGAGAAAATAACTCTGTAGTAATGCTCCCTGCAGGCTTAGCACTCCATACCTGACTTAGTAGCGTAATCAGGCAAAAATGATTGAACAATCTTGTTTCCTCTCTTCTCTGGCTGAGAGCTTATGTGGGTAAGTGATTAAAGTGAAAGGAGGGACTTTTTATATATATTGAGGGCCATGGCACAGGGGGCGCCTCGCTCCAGCCATAGCACCCAGTAAGGTGTCGCGCCACGCCTCCCAAGGCACTGGTCCCCCTGGTGCGCCACACCTCTCAAGGCACTACAGGCTGGTGTGTCGTGCTAGCCCCCGCGTCACAGCCTTGCCGGACCCTAATTCCGAGGCTTTCCTCACACGCGTCGAGCTCTTCTTACTCATCCCAAATCCTTACGTATGCCTACTAACTGTTGACTTTTACAGGGTGTAAGAAAATGTTCATTTTATTTACCTTGCATACTCGATACATTTCACGTACTGACTGCATACTTTCTATGCTGTATTATTTTATGATATATGACTCGGCTCTAAGGCTCATCCTTATCCTTAGTCCATCCCAGAGTTCGCTTTCATTATGTTGAGTCCTCATGTTTCGAGAGCTGTGTGATTAAGCATGTATGATGTTTTATGTTTTAGTATTTGGCTGAGTTAGTTGGTGGTGTTGTCCCATCAACCCATCTTACATGTTAGAGGCTTTCAGATGGTATGTAGTACTCAACTTATGTATATGTCTAGTACTTCTGAATGTTATAATATGATATGTTACGTTTACGTTCCATTATGCCTTATGTTCAGTCTTCTGCTTAAAGTGAATGAAGTTAGATGTACGCTTATGCCATGGGTCGACTTTGGGCCTCTCGGGGTTCCTTATCCCGTATAATGATCAGGGTCTACATTTGGATCATGGCAAACTTGGTATCAAAGCAATAGGTTTTGAATTGTCCTAGGGTTTCTGGAAGCCGCGTTAAGTAGAGTCTTTTTCATGGGTGTGAAGCACGCCACACTTATGATGAAGAGTCTATGAGATGTTTAGGAAATATTCCCTTCTTTCATGATCCATGTCGTGTGATGAAAAATCTTTCTATCCTTCTAATTCATTCTATTCACGATTGTAGAATCATGGCTCCTAAAAGAATGAATAGAACAAGAAATAGAAATGGTGAAGGATAGGGAGATGGCAACGATAATAGGCATCAACAAGCCCCACCTGTTCAGGAATCCCAGGTACCAGAGCCAATTGCCCATGTGGAGTTTTGGGAGGCTATCCAGATGTTGACACAGGACTTGACCGCTCAAGTCAACCAGTAGGCTATTACACATATCCCACAGAATAGCAATGCAGCAACAGCCCGAATTAGAGATTTATTGAGGATGAACCCTTCGACGTTCCTCGGGTCTAAGGTGGATGAAGATCCGCACGACTTTATCAAGGAAACTCTAAAGATCACCCAGGTTTTGGGGGTGACCAATGGAGATTGTGTAGATATGGTCTCTTATAAGCTAAAGGGGTGGCACACATATGGTTCTAGCAGTGGTGAGATGCCAGGGCATTGGGTGCAGGCCCTATAGGTTGGGAAGAGTTCCACGTGACATTCTTGGATTGGTTTTTCACCTGAGAGATGAGGAAGCTTAAGGCTACTGAGTTTGTTAACTTGAAGTAGGGTGACATGTCAGTTCAGGAGTACACATTTGAGTTCACCCGTCTATCCAAGTATGCGCCAAGTTGGTGGAAGAACAAAGGGATAGAATGAGCCATTTTGTACAAGTAGTGGCGAACTACCTGGATAAGGACTATAGGATCGCCATGTTGCATCGAGATATGGACTTTCCCCGCTTTGTGTTGCATGATCACAAGATGGAGTCAGTGTATCAGAGGCAGAGAGAGGCCAAGAGGGCCAGGACCAATAGTTATGGGACTTCTCAGGCCAGATCAAGGGGTGGACACCGTCAGCAGTCTCAACACAGGTCTATTACTCCAACACCATCATCGGCCAGTATGCCATCTAGATTTCGAGGGGATTGGAGGAGTAGGGTTCCATATTCGAGAGGATAGTGCAGCATGCAGATAGAGCGCACCATCCCAACTTGTGCAAAGTGTGACAAGAATTACCCAAGGAGGTGCCTAGTTCATATGGATGCTTGTTTCGAGTGTGGAAAACCTGGGAACAGACTTAGAGATTGCCCTTCAGCCAGATCAGGGGCGGTGGAGCCTTTATGCCAGCAACCAATTCAGTCGCTCCCACAGAACATCGCCCTTAGCAGGGTGCCTCAACTAGTTTAGCCGACGGTCAGAACCAAAACAAGTTCTATGCTTTAGTACCCCGTCAGGAGCAGGAGGTCTCCCTAGATGTGGTTACAGGTATGTTGCGAGTTTTTCATATTGATGTTTATGCTTTGCTAGATCCGGGGGCTACTTTCTCTTTTGTGACTCCTTACATTGCTAGTAGCTTTCGAGTTAGTCTCGAGACTCTGTCAGAACCATTTTCAGTTTCTGCTCTTGTTGGTGATTCGGTTGTAGCTAGGCAGGTGTATAGAGGATGCCCAGTTACTATTTTGCATAAAGTCACCTCTGCAAACCTGGTAGAGTTAGCCATTACTGACTTTGATATTATTCTTAGCATGGATTGGTGTTATGCATGTTATGCTTCTATAAATTGTAGACCCCTGCAGTGGAATTCCGTTTTTCGGGTGAGTTAGTCTTGGAGTGGAAGGGTAGTTCGATGGTACCTGTAGGTCGTTTTATTTCCTATCTTAAGGACAAAAAGATGAACTCTAAGGGTTTCATGTATCATCTAGTTAGGGTTAAGGATGTTGAGTTCGAGACCCCGACTATCCAATTAGTTCTGGTGGTGCGTGAGTATCCAGAAGTATTCCAGATGATTTACTAGGTGTTCCTCCCGAGAGGGAAATTAATTTTGGTATTGACCTTCTACCTGACACGCAGCCTATATCTATCCCTCCTTGTAGGATGGCTCCAGCCGAGCTGAAGGAATTGAAGGATTAGTTGAAGGACATGCTAGATAAGGGCTTCATTAGGCCGAGCATGTCTCCATATGGTGCACCAGTGTTATTTGTCCTGAAGAAGGATGGTTCTCTTCGGATGTGCATTGATTATCGGCAATTCAACAAGGTGACTATTAAGAATAGGTATCCTTTGCCCTCGATCAATGATTTGTTTGACCAGCTTCAGGGTGTCAAGTTTTCTCAAAGATAGATCTCTGGTCCGAGTATCATCAGCTCAGGGTTTGGTAGTGTGATATCCCGAAGACAGTCTTCAGGATGCGGTATGGTCATTATGAGTTTGTATTTATGTATTTCAGACAAACAAATGCTCCTAAAGCTTTTATGGACTTGATGAACATGGTATTAAAGCAGTACCGGGAAATGTTCGTGATCGTGTTCATTGATGATATCCTTATATATTCTCAGAGCGAGGAAGAGTATACTGCTCATTTGAGAGTAGTGCTTCAGAGTCTCAAGGATCGTCAATTGTATGCCAAGTTCAACAAGTGCGAGTTTTGATTGAACTCGGTAGCATTTTTTGGCGATATGGTACCAAGCGAGGACATAAAAGTAGATTCTCAGAAAATCGAGGCGGTGAAGAATTTGCCTAGACCGGTGAATCCTTCAGATATTTAGAGTTTCTTGGGCCTTGCTGGCTACTACCTGAGATTTTTGAGGGTTCCTCATCAATTGTAGCACCTTTGACCAAATTGACTCAGGAAAAGGTGAAGTTTCGATAGTCGGAGGCTTGTGAGAAGTGCTTCCAAGAGTTGAAGACTCGACTTACTACCACACTAATGTTGATCCTACCCGAGGGTACAGATGGTTTTGTGGTGTATTGTGATGCTTCGGGAATCGGACTCGGATGTGTATTGATGCAACAGGGGAAAGTGATAGCATATGCTTCTAGACAATTAAAGATCCATGAGAAGAATTACCCGACCTATGATCTGGAGTTGGCTGCAGTGGAATTTGCATTGAAATTATGCCGACATTACTTGTATAGGGTCCATGTGGATGTGTTTACGAACCACAAGAGCTTACAATATGTGTTCATGCAGAAGGACCTCAATGTACGACAAAGAAGGTAGTTAGACCTACTCAAAGATTACGATATGAGTTTTCTTTACCATCCGGGTAAGGGTAATGTGGTGGTAGACACAGTTACTAGGCTCTAGATAGAGAGTGTGTCCCCTATGGACAAAGGAAAGAAAGAGCTGGTGAAAGATGTGCATCATCTCACAAGGTTAGGAGTTAGGTTGGTTGACTCTACTGATGGCAGTGTTGTTATTCAAAGAGGATTCGAATCGTACTTGGTGACTGATGTGAAAGCTAGGCAAGATGAGGACCTAATTTTGATAATGTGAAAATAAGTCGTTCAAAGTTAGAAGGTAGAGGTCTTCTCCCAAGGGGGAGATGGTGTGCTTCGGTACCAGAGTCGCCTATGTGTCCCAAATGTGGGTGATTTGAGGAGCCGGATATTGCATGAGGACAATGGATCCAGGTATTCCATCATCCAGGTGCCACCAAGATGTATCGTGATTTATGAGAAATTTATTAGAGGGATGACATGAAGAAGAATATTGCAGAATTGTAGCCAAGTGCCCTAACTGTCAGCAAGTGAAGGTTGAGCATCAAAGGCCGAGAGGAGTACTTCAAGATATTAGCTTTCCCACTTGGAAGTAGGAAGAGATTAATATGGATTTCATCACAGGTCTACCTCGTACTCACCGACACTGATTCAATTTGGGTTGTGTAGAGAGGTTGACCAAGGATGCACATTTTCAACCGGTCAAAACAACAGATTTGGCGGAGGATTATGCCAAACTGTATATCTGGGGGTTGGTTCGAATGCATAGGGTGTCCTTATATAATTTCAGATCGAGGTACTCAATTTACCTCTCAGTTTTGGAGGTCTTTTTAGAAAGGGCTTGGTACCCAGGTTAAGCTCAGCACAACATTTCACTCGCAAACGGATGGTCAAGTGGAGCAGACAATTTAGACCCTCGAGGACATATTTAGGGCATGCAAGATTGACTTCAAAGGTGGTTGGGATGATCACTTGCTCCTGATCGAGTTTTCCTACAATAACAACTATCACTCTAGCATTCAGATGGCGCCATTCAAGGCTCTTTATGGGCAGAGGTGTAGGTCGCCCGTCGGATGGTTTGAGGTTGGTGAGGCGACAATGAGAGGGGTGGACTCGGTTCATGAGGCAATGGAGAAGGTTCAATTGATAAGAGACATGTTGAAAACTACCCAGACTCGTCAAAAGTCCTATGCAAACGTGAGAAGAGGAGAATTAGAATTTGCAGTCGATGACTGGGTGTTTCTGAAGGTATCTCCCATGAAGGGAGTGATGTAGTTTGGAAGGAAAGGAAAACTAAGTCCCCTCTATGTTGGTCCCTACCGGATCGTGAGAAGAGTTGGCAAGGTATCGTATGAATTGGAGTTGTCCTCAGAGTTTTCTTCTGTGCATTATGTGTTTAATGTATTGCTTTTGAAGAAATTTTTGGGAGATCCAACTCTAGTTATCCCGGTGGACAACGTTGGTGTAAAAGATAGCCTTACCTATGAGGAGGTTCCAGTGGAAATATTAGACCGTCAGGTTTGGAGGCTAAGGAACAAGGAGGTCGCTTCAGTTAAAGTATTATGGAGGAATCAGCATTTTGAAGGAGCTATGTGAGAAGCCGAAGTGGATATGATGGCTAAATACCCACATTTATTCTCTACCAGCTCAGTTCTGACTTGAGGTATCAGTTTTTCCCTATAACTCAATTTTCATGTTCAGTTCATGTGTTCAAGTTTTATTTTATGTATGTGGATGTGTATGTGAAGTATGAAATCATGTCATCTATGTGGTATGAATCGGAGGCAGTCATTCCGTGAATTTTTGGGCTAAATGACCGATTTTGGGGTGTAACGATTGCATGTCTTTGTTTTCTTCTTGTTTTCAACATTCGAGGATGAATGTTCCTAAGGGGGAGATATTGTATTACCTGAAAGAGCCTCAGATTAGACCCGAGATCAAAATTTGAAGTTAGCTGAAAAACTGGGAAAAAGTCACAGGACGGGTGATGTAAGGACTCGTGGTTGGAAACCACAGGTCATTGTTAGCAGTCGTGGGAGGAAATAGACCTTGGTAGTTGGGGATACCATGGGTCATCCAATGACTCGTGGTGAGAAGTGATGACCCGTGGTCACCAGTCATGGTTTGGATTGCCAGATTTTCTAGTGAATATAACGGATGGATATTGCTCATTACCCTCTGGCTGCACTCCTCAGTCAGTGCTACTATTTGAACATCCACCAATCTGACTTTGTTGGCCACCACATCTTTCAAGTATTTAGCATACCTGGGCATTCCCTGCAAGACATCAAGCAAAGGCAAATTTATGTGAAGTTATTTAAAAATATCAAAGAACTTTCTAAACACTCCCCCTCCTTCCTCTTTTTGAATCTTTGCGAAAATGGTGGTGGTGGTCTCTGTGCTGGCTGCGATGATGATTTTGCATTTTGTTTCCCAACACTCTGATTCTCTTCTTCTTCAGTGGATGGTCCCGTTCTAACCAACTCCGGCTGCACCTCATTTCTCTTCTCTTTTGATGTTGCATCAGGCAATTGCTTGCCACTCCTCAGAATGATGGCATTGACCTGTCGGGGATTTGTGTCTGTATCACTGGGTAATCCTCCCTGTAGTCTAGTGTGGTGAGCAGCTGCTATTTGACCCATCTGATTCTCTAGATTGCAGGTGGCCAACTGCTGATTTTTCAAGTCTGATGCCATCCTCGTCTGATACTCTGCCAATTGTGTCTGTGTCTCCATGATCTTCTGCAACGTCAGTGTTGCTGCTCAACAGGCCATCATTCTGCCTATTCTATTGCTGATACTGTTGTTGTTGAGGTTACTGGTAGCTTTGCCTTTGACTTCCACCCCAAGAAAAATTCGGGTGGCTTGACCAATTCTTGTTGTAATTGTTTCTGAAATTCTGATTGTTCCTCTAAACATTTCCAAAAAAATTTATCAATTCCGAATTGGCCCAACATGATTCTGCATTATTCCCATTATTGCCACAGATTTCACACCAACTCGGAGCTTGCTGAACTGCATTTACCTGACCTGTTGTTGGTTCATACTCAGTTTATTGAACAGAGTCATCATCTGATGCTGAAATGATGCTAGCTGTGCCGCCAAGGCATTTACACCATATATCTCTATCAGCCCTGCTGTTCTCTTTCCTGCCCCTCTCGATGACTCGCTGTGCCACTCTAGATTTCCCTGAGCAATTCTGTTCAACAAGGTGTACAACTCATCATAAGTCTTCTCTAATACTTGCCCACCCGATGCAGAGTCTAGTAAAATTTTTGTGTGTGGGTCTAGACTTTCTACAATGGTATGGGATAACACTTCATTAGACTACTGATGATAGGGGCAGTCTCTCAATAATGACTTGAATCTCTCCCAAGCCAAGTACAAGTTCTCCTCAGGCCTTTGCTTGAAACTTAAAATTTCACTCCTGAGTTTGGTAGTCTTGCCTGAAGGGAAGAATCTGATAACGAACTTCTTTTCCAAATCATCCCAAGAAGTTATGGAGTTCGGTGGCTCGGATTTCAACCTCCTCTTTGCCTCCCCCAACAATGAGAATGGGAAGAGGGTAAGTCGGACATAATCTGTGGACACTCCGGTGGGGACGAACGTGTCACTAATCTCAAGAAAGTTCTGTAACTGCTGCTGTAGGTCCTCATGAGTCATCCTAGTGAACTGGCCACTAGAATGTAATAGCTTCACCATGTCCTGTTTCAATTAAAAGTTTCCTCCAAGTTCCGGTTTGCGGATACTAGAGGTCACATTTGTCGCTAGTGGGATAGCCACTTTGCGAACTGGTCGAGCTGCCATGGTATCAGGTAACAACTTTGTTTATCCTGCCGGAGGTTGTTGTTGTAACCTCTCCTGAAGTCTCTTTAGCTTTCGCTCTAGAGCTTCCCTCCTGCGGAAATGAAGTTGACGTCCAGGTTCAAGAAACGGTTCCACTAGCTCCCTATTCCTTGCCAGCTTTGCAGGGACAACCTGTCACTTGTATTATATCAGACTAAGACCAAGTTTCTCAACACTTCAAGAATTTAAAAATCACACAAAATAGAAAAATTTACTAAACTTCGCCAGTCCTCGGCAACGGCGCCAAAAACTTGTTGCGCTCCAGTGCATTCGCAAGCGTACGCGGTCGTACAAGTAATACAATGGCCCTTTTCAAGAGCCGGATGTTGAACCCACAGGGACTGGACAAATTCAGCACATTATGAAGTTCAAGTGTGAGATTAACCTTCACAAGTGTTGTTTATAGAATTTTTGAGTAAATTATAATTAAATTTCAGGGTGGTCACAAAATAATCTGAAAACAATATAAGAAGCAACTAGAGCTAAGGCCGAATAATCATGCAATGCTACATTTTGTAATGGTTGAAGTATGATATTATCAATTGTTGTCTCACATAGTTGAAAATGCGATGTTCATGGTCTCTCGAGTCTCTAAACACGACAAACTAGCCTTACAACTACTTCATTGAGTGGGGATGTGATAACATAGTTCGTGGGCAATTCAACTACATGGATGTGGTTTACGGGGTTTATGCTCTTGATTAGGGACTTTCATACCTCTAATCATTTGATCCAACTTAGCTTCACAACTACTTCTACGAGTGGTGGAGTGATAATTCTAGGCCGGTGTCTTGCTTTCTTCCCGTTTTAGCAACCAAGAAAGGCTAGTTAGGTATATTTTCTATCCTAACCGCGAACCATATCTAAAGATAAGAACTTTCTCCCTACATTCCTATGTTCTTGCCTAGGGTTACTCTTTCAAGCTTGTACCTAAGCTTAACGCATTTGTTTTCATGGTGATCAAGCATAAAAACAACAACAATGAAGAATGGAAGACAAAACAACAATTAACAACTCAAACCAAAACGAATTCATGCAATTACAATCATATCACGTGGCCTCAACCCTAGAGGAAGGGTTTTAACCACTCATATTCGTACAAATACTCAAAAACATTGTTAAAGTAGTGTACTTACAAGAATAGGGGAAAGAGAATTTAAAATTGGTGAACCCTAGGTGAGTTCTTTCCTTCTCCCTTCGCTCCTCTACGGTTTTCAGAAAATATTTCGTGACATTTGAATTTGGGAGCTAAGGGTTTAATTTATAGTAAATAGGGAATGTGCCAATTTTTGCCTGTCGTAGAATGGCTCCGTGGCACGGAGCTTAACGTGCCAATTTTCCTCTGTGCTACGGAGGTAACGTGTAGGCTCACTAGAAATCGCCTAAAATGGAACTTGGCTGAGGCATGGGGTGATGGACAACATGGCACGACGCATGTGCTGCACGATGGACTGCATGGCACGGCCTTGTCGTGTCGATGTGCCTAGCATGGCACGGCGCTAGCGCGCAGGCGCCCAGGTTTGCTGCTTCCTCTCGCGCGCCTGGCATTGGCGTGGCACTTCGTTGGGCACGTCATACGCATAGCGTGGCACGCTGTCTGGCGCGGCCAGCCTTGCCATGGCATGCTTCCTTGCCGACTTTTGCAATTTTCTTCCAATTCCATTCCTCCACTTCACTCACCATTATTTAGTCCCTCAAATGCATTTTTCACCTACAAAACAAGGACTAATCATGTTGGTTAGTACACATCCAAATTTACATAAACTCACATGATAATGTAAATGTATAAATAGAGAAACATGACTAAATCAAGTTATAAAATAACACTTGGGAAAGCAATTATGCCAAAGATCAGATACCACAACTCGTTTGAAGCAACCATGAGTCGTGGTAAGACTCGTGGTAAGGGAAGTTCATATTTTCAGGAAAGCTGACAACGATCGATCTAACAACTCGTTATTTGAAGCAATGACTCGTAATTTCGAGTCGTGGGAAGAATCTGAGAACATGAAGTGTATTGCGCCCCAGCGCATGTGCAAGTGTACGCGGTCATACAAGTAATACAGTGGCCCTTCTTTTAGAGCCGGATGTCGAATCCACAGGGACTGGACTAATTCAGTGCATATTCAAGTTTGAGTGTAAAATTAACCTTCACAAGTGTTGATTATAGAAGTTTTCGGGAAATTCTAATTAATTCTAGGGGTGATCACAAAATACTCGACAAACAATACAAAAAGCAACTAAACTTAAGGTCTAATAATCATCCAATGCTATAATTAACAATGGTTCGAGTATGAAAACTTCAGTTGTCATCTCACATAATTAAATTTGCTATTTTCATGGTCTTTCGAGCCTCTAAACATGACAAGCTAATATCACACCTACATCGTTGAGTGGGGATGTGACGTCCTAATTCGTTAGCAATTTAACTACATTGATGTGGTTTACGGAGTTTGCATCCTTGATTATGGACTTTCATACCTCTAATAATTTACCTAGACTTAGCTTCACAACTACTTCTACGAGTGGTGATGTGATAATTCTAAGCCGGTGTCTATCTCATCCAGTTTTAGTAACCAAGCAAGGAAAATTAGGTGTGATTTCTATCCTAATCGTGAATCCTATCGTAAAGGTAAGAACTCGCTCCCTACATTCTCTTGTTCTAGCCTAGGGTTACTCTTTTAAGATTTTACTTAAGCTTAACGGGTTTGTTTTCATGGTGATCAAGCATAAAAACATTAATAATAAAGAATGTAAGACAAAACAACAACTAAAAGTCAAATCAATGAAGAATTCATGCAATTACAATCATATTACATAGTTTCAACCCTAGAGAAAGGGTTTTAGGCACTCATGTTCGTACAAATACTAAAAAACATGATTCAAGCAACGCACTTACAAGAATAATTAAATGAGAAGGCAAAACAATGAGCCCTAGGTAGAGTTATTCACTTCTCCCTTCGCTCCTTTACGGTTTCCCAAAGATATTTCGGAATATATGATTTTTGGAGCTAAGGTTTTAATTTATAGTAAGTGAAAATTTGAACTTTTTGGCCGGCCATGGACTGCCTCCATGTCACGGATCTGGACGCCTCAATTTGCCTCCATGACATGGAGCAAACACGGAGGCTTACTGGTTTGGCATGTTGTTGGCACTGGCCTTGCGTTTTGCCTGCCGTGGCACACTGCTGAACGCGGAGCAGCTTGGCCGTGGCACTTGACTGTCGCACGGCTTCACTCGAATGGCCTGACTGGCGCGCGCAGATGCCTATCGTGGCACACTGCTAATTGCGCAGCTCCCTTGCCGTGGCATGGTGCTCAGCGCTACCCATGCTGTGTGGCACGCTGTGTGGCACACTGTGTGGCTCGGCATGTGCATGCCCTAGTGCGACATCATGCGACTCTTTTGTAATTTGTTCCGAGCTTCCTCCTTGAGCCTTAACCATCATATTTAGTCCCTCCTAAGCATTTTACACCTACAAAATATGGGCTAATCATGTTGGTTAGTTTATGCACATAAATATTAAAAATCACATGAGAATATAATTAATTAAATTGACAAACTTTACCAAAGTAAGTTATAAAATAGTACTTGGACACGTAATTATGCCCAAGATCACTTACCCACACTTAAAACCTTGTTTGTCCTCGATCAACTCTTTTACATCTCATGCACATGAAGACTCAGACATAGCTAGTTGAAGCTAAACAATTCAAGCTAAGGCTACAACGATTGTTTTAGATGGAAATTTAAAATAGAGCATGCAAGTACTAACAATTAAAATCAAATATAACTAGGTAAAGAATTCCTAGCCTAAAGAATCAATTCTCAATCTCAACCAGCTCATGCAAATTAACCGATCAAGAAATCCTACATGAATTTTATCCTTCATCATGTGCCCTCGCAACAAGAGACTTACCGATTCATATTCACCAATTTTCAAATTATAACATGTATGGGTATATGAATACAATTACACTCACTCTCACAAAAAATTCATATGCAACATGTATTGATCCATAAGCTTGCCCTTAGTATTTTACTCCACTAATTTAAGAATGTTCGAAGGTAAAATCAAGTAGGACTTAGTGGGTTGTGATGTAAGTTGGGAGGGGGGGGGGCGGCAGGTACTATTATGGCTATTAATAGTGACTATCTTCCCTAAGCGCTTTTAATGCATCACACTTTCCTTAGGGATTCCCATCCTCTTGCTTCACCTTTATTCTTTTCTCTCCCATTTTCCTCTTTTGTTTTACCATTTCATTAGGCACACTTAAGCTATTAATAAGGAGTACTTAAGAAAATTTCTTTTCTCTTTTCTTCTTCTACTCCCTACTTACTCTTATTCATTTTTAAACAAGTGCACCTCTATTCTTTTCTTTAACTCCCCAAACTACTCTTTTCTTCCTTCTTCCAACTCCTTACTCCTTAACTTCTATTGCATTTTCACTTAAGCGCTTAGGAGTTTTGGATCAAATTCAAGGCTACTGAAGAGAAAGGATTAAGCTCATTTTATGGCTAGCAAAGAATAGGCTAAAGGCTTAATGGGGCTAACTAGGATCAGACATTCAAGGTAGGTAAAGAGAGGGATAAAAGTTAGGCTCTTTCAAGGAAATGCCTAAATCATCTCCCACAATCTACATCCCTCATTTTGATTTATATACAGACTAGGTAAGATCTAGACACTAGATAATAACATGGAATATTCAAAAACCTTACACTTATAGAACATGCTCAATTAAAGACAAATTCAGTAGACTCTTAAATTAGCTAATCACAAGAATGCAAAATTCATCTTTAAGTACATCGAGTCACATTCAAGAGCTTAGGTGTCTCAAACAGAGTTATACAACTGCTCACATGCTTCAAAATTTACAACACTTGCATCTCACAATCATGTATAACTCATAACAAGAACATCAAGCAATCAATCAGCTAAGGGTTCAAAAACAAAAATCTATTGACTGATTTTCCCTCAAGATGGTCGTCATCCATCCATCATCGGGAAAAGTCCCTGACTATGACTAAAATAGTTGTGTACAGGCAAAGAAAAATTTTATTTCTCGCTTCAAAGTGCCCCCCGTCAGAAAAGAACCGAAAAGAAAAACCAACGGGAGAGTGAATCATGCTCAACTCAATTTTTATTTTCAACCAATACCATATAAAGCACTAATTTTACCCAAAATCATTAAGAACAATTTGAAATTTCCCTCACCCTACACTTAAAATATGCTATGTCCCCATAACATTAAATTATTTAAAATATAAAAAGAGTGAGAAATACTCCCTAAGGCCTCTAGGCCTAGCTAACAACATGTTTTTTTTTTGTTTTTGCACAAGTGGTTCACCGACCCCACACTCATCTTCTTCCATGCTCTTTAGCTTCCTCTTCTACGAGTACTCAAAATTCCCCTCAACCTGTGCTTAAATAACCACCAGAAATAAGAAAAGGTGAAAATTAACAAAATCAAAAACAAAAGGAAATTAAAATTGTAACGGTGGTACCCTTGGGTTGCCTCCCAAGCAGTGCCTAATTTTACATCGCGACATGACGTGGACTATCCTTCTCAGAACATCCTCAAACCAGTGTTCCCTTTCGAGAACCATCTTCTTCTCTTTTTATTTTTCAAGGGAGCAGCCTCCACTCTGTCCGTCTCTTCATCCAACTTCTTCTTTACTTGAAGCCCTCCATCAGATTCGGGCTAAAATGTAATCATCTCCTGTGGCCATGGACCTATGGAATATGCCACCCCACGCTTAGCCTCTAACAACACACTGACCTTACAATGGCCTTTACAGTGTGTGGGTGGGTTGATCTCTTGGTAGACCCGAAAGAGTTCTTCTTCATCATCGACCCTCATTTTAAGGGTTCCTTCTCTTACATTTATAATTGCTCCTATAGTGGCCAAGAATTGTCGTCCCAAGATTAGAGGTACCTTATCATCAACTTTAAAATCAAGTATGATGAAATCAACAGGTATAATGAACTTACCCACTTTGATGAGAAGGTCCTTGATTATTCTATCTGGTGCCACTTGAGATTTTTCTATCAGCTACAACATCATTCGTGTTGGCCTCGGTTGACCCAACCCCAAAGGTGTTAAACAAAGATAGGGGAATTAGATTAACTATTGCCCCTAAATCACATAGTGCTTTTATCACTTCGTCTTTACCAATTTGTATGGGGAGGGTAAAACTCCCTGGGTCTTTGAGCTTTTTCAGTATCTTGCTCATTACCCTGTGACTGCACTCCTCAGTTAGTGCCACAGTTTGAACATCCACCCTTCTGACTTTGTTGGCCACCACATCTTTCATGTACTTAGCGTACTTGGGATTTCCCTGCAAAACATCAAGCAAAGGAAAATTTATGTGAAGTTCTTTGAAAATATCAAAGAACTTTTTAAATCATTCCTCCTCCTTGATCTTCTTGAGTCTTTGCGGGAATGGTAGTGGTGGTCTCTGTGATGGCTGCAATGATGATTGTGCCTTGTGTTGCATAGCCCTCTGATTATCCCCCTTGTCAGTTGGTGGTCCCTGTCTAACTAGCTCAGGCTGCACCTCATTTCTCTTTTCCTTTGGTGGAGCACCAGCCAATTGCCTGCCACTCCTTAGACTATTGGCATTGACCTATTGGGGGTTTGTATCTGTGTCACTGGGTAACCCTCCCTGAGGTCTGGTGTGCTGAGCAGCTGCTATTTGTCCCATCTGCTTCTCTAGATTGCGGGTGGCCAACTAAAAATTTTTTTAATCTGATGCCATCCCTGCCTGGTTCTTTTCCAATTGGGTCTAAGTAGCCATAATTTTTTGCACCATCTCCTCAATGTTGCTGCTGCTCGGCTGGCCACCATTCTACCTATTCTGCTGCTAATACTGCTGCTACTGAGGTTGCTAGTAGCTCTAACTCTGATTTCCAGCCCAAGAAAAATTTGGGTGGCTCTGCCAATTCTTATTGTAGTTGTTCCCAAAATTCTGATTGTTTCTCTAAACATTCCCAGCAAAATTGACCGATTCAGGATTGGCCCCGGAAGATTATGCATTGTTCCCATTATTTTCATAGATTTCTCACCAACTTTGAGCCTGCTGAATTGCATTCACCTATCCCTGCGATTAGTTCATACTCAATTTATTTAACTAAGTCACCATCTAATGTTGAAATGATGCTAGCTGTGCTGCCAAGGCATTGACAACATCCACCTCTATCATCCCTGCTGCTTTCTTACCTGCCCCTGTCGATGAATCGCTGTGCCACTCTTGATTTCCCTGAACAATCCTTTTCAACAAAGTGTACAACTCATCATATGTCTTCGCCAATGCTTTCCCACTTGATGCAGAGTCTAGTAAAATTTTGGTGTGTGGGTCTAGACTTTCCACGAAGGTATGGGCTAGCACTTCATTGGATTGTTGGTGATGGGGGCAGTCTCTCAATAGTGACTTGAATTTTTCCCAAGCCAAATACAAGTTCTCCTCCGGCCTATGCTTGAAGCTTAATATTTCACTCCTGAGTTTGGCAGTCTTTCCTGAAGGGAAGAATCTGATGAGGAACTTCTTTGATAAGTTGTCCCAAGAAGTAATGGAATTAGGTTGTTCAGCCTTTAACCACCTCTTTTCCTCTCCCAACAATGAAAATGGGAAGAGTGTGAGTCGAACATAATCAGTTGACACACCGGTGGGGACGAAGGTGTCATTTACCTCCGAGAAGTTCTGTAAGTGTTGTTGTGGGTCCCATGAGTCATCCTAGTGAATTGGACACTCGAATGTAATAGCTGCACCATGTTTTGTGTAAGCTCAAAGTTTCCTCCGGGCTCCGATTTGTGGATATTGGAGGTCACATTCGTCGCTAGTGGGATTGCCACTTCACGAACTGGTCGGGCTGCCATTTGATTAGGTAATAACTCTGCTTGCCCAACTAGTGGATGTTGTTGCAAATTCTTTTTTAATCTTTTCAATTTTCTCTGTAGAGCTTCCCTCTTGAGCAAATGCAATTGGCATTCAGGGTCTAACAATGGTTCCACCCGCTCTCTATTCCTTGCCCGCTCTGCAAGGACAACCTGTCACCTACAATATAGCATACTAAGACCAAGTTTCTCAACACTTAAGGAAATTCAAAACCACACACAAATAGAAAAATTCACTAAACATGGCCAGTCCCAAGCAACGGCGTAAAAAACTTATTGCGCCCTAGCGCAAGCGTACACAGTCGTACAAGTAATATAGTGGCCCTTCTTCAAAGCCGAATGTCTAATCCACAGGAACTGGACCAATTCAGCAAATATTCAAGTTCGAGTGTATAATTAACCTTCACAAGTGTTGATTATAGAAGTTTTCTGGAAATTCTAGTTAAGTCTAAGGGTGATCACAAAATACTCGACAAACAATACAAGAAGCAACTAGAGTTAAGATCTAATAATCATGCAATGCTACAATTCACAACGGTTCTAGTATGAAAACTTTAGTTGCTATCTCACATAATTAAATTTTCTATGTTCGTGGTCTTTCGGGTCTCTAAACACGACAAACTAGTCTCACACCTACATCATTGAGCGGGGATTTGATGTCCTAATTCATGAGCAATTTAACTATACGGATGTGGTTTACGGAGTTTGCACTCTTGATTATGGACTTTCGTACCTCCAATAATTTACCTGGACTTAGCTTCAAAACTACTTCTATGAGTGGTGATGTGATAATTCTAAGCCGGTGTCTAGCTCATCTCGTTTTAGTAACCAAGAAAGGCAAATTAGATATAATTTCTATCCTAATCGCGGATCCTATCATAAAGGTAAGAACTTACTCCCTACATCTCTTATTCTAGCCTAGGGTTAGTATTTCGAGCTTTTACCTAATCTTAACGGGTTTGTTTCCAAGATGATCAAGCATAAAAACATTAATATAAAGCATGTAAGACAAAACAACAACTAAAACTCAAACCAATGATGAATTCATGCAATTAAAATCATATTACATAGCCTCAACCCTAGAGGAAGGGTTTTAGCCATTCATGTTCGTACAAATACTCAAAAACATGATTCAAGCAACGTACTTACAAGAATAATTAAAATAGAAGGCAAAACAATGAAGCCTAGGTAGAGTTCTTCACTTTCCTTCGCTCCTTTACAGTTTTTGCCCGGCCATGGAATGCCTCCGTGTCACTGAGCTAGATGCCTCAATTTGCCTCCGTGACATGGAGCAAACGTGGAGGCTTACTAGTTTGGCATGTTGTTGGCGCTGGCCTTGCGCATTGCCTATCATGGCACGCTGCTGAACGCGGAGCAAATTTGCATTCACACGGGCCTATCACGCGGCTTCACTGGAATGGTCTACTTGGCGCACACAGATGCCTATCGGGGCACGCTGCTTGAATGCGTAGCTCCTTTGCCGTGGCACGGTGCTCAGCGCCGCCCATGCTGCGTGGCACGTTGTGTGGCTCAGCATGTGCATGCCTTAGTATGACATCGTGCGACTCTTTTGCAATTTGTTTCAAGCTTTCTCCTTGAGCCTTAACCATCATATTTAGTCCCTCCTAAGCATTTTACACCTACAAAACATGGGTTAATCATGTTGGTTAGTTTATGCACATAAATATTAAAAATCACATGAGAATATAATTAATTAAATTGACAAACTTGAACAATGTAAGTTATAAAATACTACTTGGACACATAATTATACCCAAGATCAAAGTGAGG
This sequence comes from Datura wrightii, assembly GCA_035772735.1. Classification (NCBI taxonomy): domain Eukaryota; kingdom Viridiplantae; phylum Streptophyta; class Magnoliopsida; order Solanales; family Solanaceae; genus Datura; species Datura wrightii. The sequence continues at coordinate 122,448,856 of JASDFA010000016.1, forward strand.
CAGTGGAGCCAACGAATTGATACCACGAGTCGTTGTATCATGCACAACTTGTTTGATCAGTCGTTGGTTCACCCAGATCAGTTTTTCAGGGATTTTTCATTAAGGATATTTTCGACCTTTATATGCTCTGAGGCCCTAAACTACGTCATTTTATATTTTTTTCTAGGCATGATAAGATAGGTTAAGTCCCTCTTGCATAAGCCATTCCCATGCATGCAAATTAAGAGGATTTTAGAGAGATCAAGCATAGTTCCAAGCTTTTCCCTATCAATTCTCCAGTGGGCATTCAAGGAACTCTAGAATTTGATCTTACCTAGGTATGTAGGGTTACGAATGGGTCTTTCCATTCACACCCATGCCCATTCTCTATTAATTCATAGAAATGTATAAAAAATCTCATGGGGTTTTAATTCAATTTTTGTAAAAATCTAATGATTTACTAAGGGGATGTCATGATTTGTGAATTACATATTATTTTGTGGATTTTGATCAGATTTTACAATTATTTTGATTATAAAATTATTAATTTCGATTTTTACCAAATTAAGCCCAATTATGTATAATCAATGATGAATAGGGTTATGATCTTTGCGTCAATTGTTGGAATTTAAAAAGCCATCATGATTTATGACTTGAAATATGAATTTATTCAAATATCCATCATGATTTCATGATTTACAAGTTATATGTATGATCTACAAGAATGCATGAACTCTATTATTCATGAATTAAGTTTTGGCCGACTCACGAGTCTTATGTCATGGCTAGTTCACGTATGTACCAGAATTTTTATTATTATCATGATTTAACTAGCCCATAAATTCATGCATGTTATACTATGAGCACTATATATGTTTTGGGAGTAGTATTGAACACCGAGTAGGTTTGGGGCCTATGTTCTGCCGCGGATCTCATAAACTACGTGCCACCATAGGTATTCTGGGACCTCCTTTGTGAATGTCCGGCCCAAATGGTCCTTCGCATGGTGATATCACACTTTCATGGTTCTACCCTTGTAAAGGTACGAACACTCTCCCGACTAGGGTTACAAGTCGGGCTTCATGTGTGCTCATATGGGGTATGTCAGTTAAGAGAATCTCCCTCTGTTCCTCATGATTTATGCATGTTTATGATTATGTATTTTGGCTCAATTCATGTTAAATAAAGCTTTTCTCTTATGATCATGAGTACGATTGTATTACGAATGTTTTTAAAACCATGAGTTTTATGTTATGTTATGATATTTATGATATGAGCACGATGTCTTGCTCTTATGATCATTTATGAGCTTTATATATTTTAATGTCCTTTTTACTTACCTTGCATACTCAATCCATTCCACGTACTGACCGCATACTTTCTATGTTGTATCATTTTATGATAGAGGAATCAGCTCTCAAGCTCATCCTCATCCTTAGTCCATCCCAGAGTCCACTTTCAACTTTCTTGGTGAGTCCTCATGTTTCGAGGGCTATTTGATGAAACATGTTCGATGTTCTATGTTTTAGTATTTGGCCAGGTTAGTAGGGGGTGTTGTCCCATCAACCCATCTTACATGTTAGAGGATTTCAGACGGTATGTAGTACTTAGCTTATATATATGTCTAGTACTTCCGAATGCTATGTATGTTATGTTAATTTTACGTTCCATTATGCCTTATGTTCAGTTTTCTACTTAAAGTGAATGAAGTTAGATGTACGCTTATGCCATGGGTCAACTTGGGGCCTCTCGGCATTCCTTGTCTCATGTTACGATCCCGGTATACATTCAGGTTGTGACAAACTTGTATACCAGAACCTTTCTGTCTCTGCAGCCGTATGTATAATTAAATCGTACTTACACAATCTCTATCTAACAATTATCTATCGGTGATATGCTGGGCACACGCCTCCATCACATCACTGTATACACATGCTAGAAGGTCTTATGCTTGCCCTTTCAGTCATGACCTGCAGGGGACATTAGAAATCCATGTACTATACACACAGTCGTATGAAACCTTCATCATATCTATTTGTGTACTCATATTCGTACACCCAACTGCATGATCTTTTAGCCATATTTGTCTGTGTACTCCCTCATACCGCTCGCCTAAATGCTCACCTCGCGCACGACCCACTCACGTATCCAATCCTTATCCAGAGTCTGAGCATACTAACCTGCTTATCTGAGGTCTTTACCTTTGGCCCCAAGCCTCACATTCACCACTATATCAAGGATTTAGCTTTCATATCTTACATTATCCCAATCACATGTTGATGTAGCCCAAATTACACCTCGTAATATGATATAAAGCGGTCGATGTTCAAATATAGAACCCAACAAGGGTTGGGGTCGAATCCCATGAGGAATATGGCGAGGACCTTAGTCAATGCATTTTACAAAATACTATTGGTTTTCTTATTTCCAAAGGGGGGAAATCATGAAAATAAATAATGTAAAACAGTATAGAGCAATGAGCAGATTCTTGATTAAAATTGATTATATTCAATGAGTGAGTTAACTAGGATTGTATTCCCCACAACTTCATAACAACAAGGCATTTTATACTAGTGATCTATTCTAGTGTTTAGCATGCAATATCGGTAAGTTAACTTTACCTAAAAGGTTGGTCCCCTAATTAGATGATTATCACCTTGAAGTTGATTAGTATGGTTATGTATACTTGATTAACCCTTATCCTTGATATCGGATTAGTTATTCCTGGATTAGGTCAAGCTATTAGATGAAGGTTGATAGCCTCAAATATCCGTTGTTAATTCCTTTTCCCATTCATTACCCTCTTGATCCGGTGAGTAAGAATAAGACAAATTTGTTCGCAACTATTAAGAAGCAATTTAAAATGAAGGCAAAAACAATACACACATAAACCCCATTCAAGATTCACTAAGTATTTTTGCCTATTTGTGTTAATTCATCATGGTTCCCACAAACCTAGTTATGGCTTTAGCTACTTATGCTTGAAGATCACAATTTAAGAATTATAGAAGAAATCATAACTGTAAACTTACAATAATTTTTAGAAGAAACCACACGTCTTGAATTAATCAACAAGAATCTAAAATCAATAATTACAAAGTTGTTTGAATCCCCACATTCAAGAACAAAATTATGAGAATTGTTTCTTGAACCTTAATGTCGATCAACAACAATGTAATTATGGTAAAAAGTCTTAAAATGTAAAAATAAATCTACATAAAGTATTTATAGACACTAAATAAATCCTTTCCTAATTAAATAGGGATGTTAGATTGGCAGTGAGGGTGACTCGTTAGGTGACCTAACGTGTTGTGAAGTGTAGTAATAGCTCGTGCTCAGCAAAACTTCTTCCTAGACGACGGTTCACCAAATGAATCATTAAGTGATAAGACGAGTCGTGAAGTCCTCCGTCACTTCTGAGTCCTAAAATTCTAGTATTCTGAATGATTGCCCATAACTCCTCGTGATAAGTCGTTGAGTCTCATGACGACTCGTTGCTCCTTCCTTTGCCACTCTCAGTACTTTAGCTTAACTTCTGAACTTTAACTTGATGAATGCTATCGACTAGTAGTGGAGTCGTATGATGACTCGTTACTCCTCTCGTTGTGACCCACCGGACTTGTGATCTATTTCACCTTTCAAACCTCATGACAAGACCAAATGAATCGTGACTAGACTTGACGAGTCGTGATGTCATTCCGTTGTCAACACTGTCTCCATCCCAAATTTGGTACTTCAAAATCATCTTCTCCTAACGATTCAGGAAACAGGTCATTCAGTGGCATGATGAATCGGTACCTGGCACTCCAAACTTAGCCCATTTTAGGCTTATTATGCCCATTTCACTTTTTGAACCTATTTTCCTGCAACACTTAACAAAAAACATTATATCTATATAAACGTACTCGAGATTAGCATATTTTCTTAGTTTTAAGTATCGAAAGTACCATATAACCATGACACATCACGCGTTCACTCGATACCAACTCGCGCCTCAATCTTGAGACACACATCATAGCACAACAACAATAAATCACACACGACAAGAGTTACATATACATATCAATGAGTATAATAACCCAATTTCATATCTGAATATTTATAAAACCAATTTGTATCCATAATATCACGAGGAAGTGCAACTTAGCCTGATCATTGGTTTGGGCTCTACTGCAGCGTCATTACTGCCTCCACAATGGTCTCACTACAACGGTACAATACCCACAGTAGCAGTACTGTTCGACAGTACTTTGACTAGTTTTCTTCCCAGTTCCTCCCATGAATTGTTCCATCCCCACCTAGTATCTCATATCTGTCATTCCTACCACCATGGAGGAGGTATCATATCAAGCTTATTTCAACAGTGTAACCATCAGCACGAACAATATTCACCAACCCAAATAATGCAGTATTAACCGTAGCACAAACAGGTCATTACGTAAGGTCTAGCTACCCTAATTTAAGGGCTTCAACTCACATTCTATAATAATCATAATCTATTAACAGTTTAATTATTGCATCCTCTAAGTATGATTTATATGAATAGCCATTCAATATTTCAATTAAGAAGGAATGATTCTACAATTCTATACACAAGAAAATATATTTAACAACTCTCACAGGTCAATCTACATAAAATTGATTCGACCCCACGTATACCCTTAAGCATGGACTAATTATTACTGCCATCTCTTCCTAAGGGTTTCCACATTGCAGGGATGTTACTATCCTTCTTATAATTCGTTCATTCTCGGAAGCTCATCGATTACAAATGATCAACAACAATTTATCCAAGTTTCGATCCTACCCATCGAAAGCATATCAATCATACACACGTATAATTTTAGCTCATCAAAGTCTAACACAGAAGTGAATAAACCATAGCCTACCTGGGCACCAAGCTATCATCAAGACGTTCCCAATTTCATGACTGCACTGATTCCTGAGTTCTTATAGAAAAATCCTAGCCATGTTGGATGAACCTTTTCTCCTCTTCTTGTTCCAAAAGTCTATTTCCTATTTTTGGAATTTTTATTAAGGCCCTTTTTTGAAGGAATAACTTTTTAAAATTTTAACTGGAATAGGAATGTGAAATTATGTTATGCATCACTCGCTGTGGAAGAACCCTATAGCACTGCAACGGTTCCGGTATGATGGAGAGAAGCCCGTCGCAGTGGTCTCGTGCCTGGTCCACCGATTGTGACTTAGCCCATTCCAACTTGTTCATCTTATGCCATTTTTTTAGGGACTTCATTCCTAATTTTTATGAAATTTTAGATTTGTCTATTCTTAGGTGGTCGGGGTGCTATAATGGTCGAGCGGGTCATTACAAATTTGAAGTAAACCATATGAGGTTGTATTGTTAAGACAAGATATAGAGTTATTAAAGAAGTTAGTACGTAATTTTACATACCATATTTATTTGTTATTTTACATAACAATTCCTAAAATATGAATATATATATATATATATATATGTATGTATATATAAAACTGACACTATAATAATGTATAAAATTGACGCTTTATCTAAAACTAATATTGTTTCTAAAACTGATATTGTAATAGTAAATTGATCTGTTTTGTATCATCAAACATATAATGTATGAAAAAACTACTAATATATCATAACATCTCTTTATTAGGTTGATAATCAATTCACTAATATACGTAATTTTATTAATGAGCACTTTGCAAAAGTTATGTATTCTTTAAAGGCGAAAGGTCATTCCAATATAGAGATCCTTCATTCAAAAGTAATTTAATATACAATACACACTATTTTCTAAATGTAATGACTCGCCCAGCCGTTGTAGCATCCTGACCATCTAAGAGAGGGAAAATTTTAAAGTTTTTTTGAAAAATTGGAATAAGGCCCCAACAAATGGCAAAGACGAATAAGTTCAAATGGGCCCAGTTGTAATCGGTGGGCCCAGACACGCGTCTGCTACGGTGAGTTACCTTTGCCATGGAAGAACCGCTGTAGCGGTAAATGATCCCATTGTAGCAGATGTCGCCGACCAGAATATCCCAATCCTATTTTGTTTAGGATTTTAAAATCCTATTCTTTAAAAAAGGGCTTAATAAAAATGCCCAAAATAGAAAATAGACTTTTTGAAAAACAAGAGGGGTAAGGAGGTGAAGATTTATCCTCCATAGCTAGGGCTTTGCCACAAGAACTCAGAACTCGGTGCCAGCATGCAATTAGAAACGTCTTGATGATAGCTTAGCGCTCACGTAGGCTATGGTTTACTCACTTTTGTATTAAACTTTGATTAGCTAAACATATATGTGCGTATAGTTGATGTGCTTTTGATGGGTAGAATTAAAACTTAGACAAATTGTTATTAGTTATTTGAAACCAGTGAGATTATGAGGATGAAAAAAATTGGAAAAAGGGGTGGTGATATCCTTGTAATGTGAAAATCCTAGGGGAGAGATTGCAACAATAATTAGTCTATGCGTAAGGGTGTATGTGGGAGTAAATCGTTTGTACGTAGAATGATATTTGGGCATTGTTGGCGAATATAGTTTCATGTATAAAGAATTATAGATTCCTTTTTTTCGAATAGTAATCTTGAATGGATATTCTTATAAATCATGTTTATAGGATGCAATAACTGAACTGTTAATAGACTGTGATTATTATAGAACATGAGATAAAGCTCGTAATTTAAAGGAGCTAGACCCTACATAATAAACCAAATGTGTCGCTGATAATATTGTATTGTTTGGGCTGGTGAATATTGTTCGTGATGATGGTTGCACTGTTGAAAAGTTAACTGTTGAAATGAGCTTGATATGATGCTGCTTCCATTGTGGTGGGCATGGTAGAGATGAGATACTAGGTGGGGAAGAAACAATTTTTGGGGCAAACTAGGAAGAAAACTGGTTGCTGTACTGCCAAACAGTATCACTGCAGCGAGATCGTTATGGCAGCAGTAATGCCGTTGCCGTGGAGCCCAAACCAGTGAGCGGGCCAGGATGCACTTCCTTGTGATGTTGTGGATACAATTGGTTTTATAATATTTGGATATGAAATTCGGTTTGTAACTATACATTTGATTATACTTGTTGATATGTATACATAATTCTTATCGTGTGTGATTTATTATTTATCGTGCTATGATATGCGTTCCGAGATTAAGGGGCGAGTTGATATCGATCGAACATGTGCATAAGATAATGTATGATATGGAAAGGGAAATCATTGATACGAAGGTGAACGTGAAGCCTGAGGCCAAAGGGAAAGAACCTAGATGAGTAGGCTAGTACAATCAGACTCTAAATGAGGGTTAGAGACATGAGTGGCTCGTACTCGGGGTGAGCATCCGGATGAGCGGTATTAGAGAGTGCATAGACAGGTATGGCTAAAGGACCATGCGGCTTGGTGTACGAATATGAGTACACATACAGGTATGATGAAGGTTTCATATGGCTGGGTGTATAGTATATGGATTTCTAGAGTCCCCAGCAGGTCATGATTCAAAGGGAAAGCATTAGACCCTCTGGAATATGCGTATGGTGATGTTATGGAGGCATATTCCTCGCATATAATCGGTGGATGATTGGTAAATTTGTGCGGGTATGGTTTAATTTTACATACGACTACAGAGACAAAAAGCTACAAGTATATAAGTGTGATACAGGATTACCGACATAAATCAGGTTTGAGGTGAGAAACAGTTGTGAAATACTGTATATGGCTACACGGTCCAGGTATGATATCTTATGATATTTTCATGGTATGGAGACAGGTATGTGCATGTACCTTAATATTTCGGAAGTGGACTCCCTCGACATGTTTTGATGACTTCTTGTGTGTACTTGAATTAGTAAATCTGTATTTGCGATTGAATGTTGTTTTATTGATTTTGTGGGGTATGGAAGGTAGCATGATGGGTTTAACAAAAAGAAAGCAAATTACCATGAGACAATAAGTAGAATTTTATTAATTAATATACTAGATTTGGAAAGGTTTGAAAATTTTGTAAGTAATTGAGTAGGTTAATAAATGATAATGGATGGACTTAGTCGATCATAGGAAAATGGTAAAGGAGGTAGATGTGCTATGAAACTATGTGGCGGAATAGAATAGAACTGGATCAGAGAAATTTGTTTACTAACTGTTGGGATAACAATGCAGCTGACACATCACCACAGTAGCGCAGTAGCAGCCTGAGCCTTTGCTACAGTGGAAATAGAGAGAGGCAGATTTAAGGATTGATCGATGACTATTATTTTAGAATGACTACATGAACCATGGTGAGTCTTAAGAGACGGTAAGGTTGTCATTGATTTAGCGGGTTGTTGCATAAGGGAAATAATTGTTGATAGTAGTAACATTAATTGTATGTTGATTATTATGTTGTTATGTTAACTAATCTTAGTCGGTTGATGATGCCTATCGGTACGTGTGGTGTACTGATACTATATTGATATACCTTTTTGGGGTAGGTTGTGGTAGGTTTGAAGTTTCTTGATTAGCGTAGAGTACTCAACATCAGCTTCTGTGTTCTTTTTCTCAAATGAATCTGTGTCATTTGGTCTTGTCATTTATTCTATTAGAGCTTTTGTATATGTCTAATACTAGATATTGAAAGAGTTATGGTTGTTGGGAAGCTTGTATGATTATTTTGAATTATTATTGGTTTGTGTAAATAAATGATACATTTGGGGTAATTGATGTAACGTTCTACAAGGTTTCGCCTATTCAGTAGAGTCGATGTAGGTGCCCGCACGATCCGCTTAGTTGGGGTCATGAAAAGTTTGTATCAGAGCGTCTAGGTTACCTATCTCACAAGTACAAGACTAATGTTGCATAGACTCCTACGGATTGGTGTGTAGACATCCACATATAATCTTCAGGAAGCTATGTGACATCTAGGAAGTTTTTGCTTTATTTATTTTCTATTGTGCTATTCGAGTATGTCAAACAACTAGGTTGAGTCCAATTGGTATCTGGAAGATTCCAATTGGAATCTCAACAGGCCTAACTGGTATCTAACCATGCGTGAATATTGAAAATACGCAATAAGATTGGTGGGTGGGATTGACTAGAGTTGACCGGAGGGACAAGAACCCTACAGGTATCCGGCTTAGCGAGTTTCACTGCATCAAAGGCTGTCTCATTGCAGCGAACTCGCTACAGTGAGAGATGTATTGCTGCAATAGATCCGCTATCGTGGTAGAATGACCGCTGCAGCGCACATGGCCAGATAGAATGTCAGATTCTGGGAGTTCAAAGTTTCCCTATTTTGAATAGCAACTACAAGCGACAAAGCATTAAAGCAATGAGAACAAGGGAAAACAACAATGATATTATAGAGAGGGCTAAAACATGCCCAAAGTCTAGAGATGCCAAACGAACCTCCATATACCTTATGATAACAAGTACCGACATTCTAAAAATAGGAGAGAAATTATAATTATCTTACAAGACCCAAATGGGGGCTACCCAAAAACAAGTGATAACAGCCAAAACAGAGGGTATATTGCAACCCATCTAGCTAGAGGCTAGTTGCTACGGCTGCCTACGTCCTCTTTCACTCGCTCTTCAAACTCGCTGAGGAAGGAGAACTCGGGGCAGTCCTTCCTGGTCGCTTTGAGTGTCCTGGCACTGGGAGTAAGGGTCTTCAGGATCTTCTTGATTCTCTTCCACATGTGGAGGAGAAATTTGTCCCAAGAATGCCTTCTCCTCCTCTCACACTCCAAGTCCTCCGGAAGCTCCACGTGGGCCTGAGCTAGGGCGAAAATCACCCCTGCAACTCCTCGAAGTCAGCAGCTGCTACACTGGAGGGTCAGCTATTAGAATGAGGTCTGGGCAACCCTCCAAGTAGCTCTCGCATAGCCATCATATCGGCCTCGATCTGCTCAAATATCCTAATAGGTTTGGAGGTTGTAGCCCTACTATCTCCCTCAGTCGATGCAGTCTTCCTCTTATTTCGGCCTCTTCCTGGGGCCTCCTTCACCCTCAAGTGATCAAAGGGCCTGTTGCAGTCTACTATGACATCCTTGGACTCTTAATGGACACTAGCTCGCTTGTAGAGCCTAGTGATAAGAGAAGGAAACGGTAGGCCAGTGATGGGCTTCGCCGAGAAATACCTCCACTCCTCTATAATCTAAGCCCCCACATTCACCCTCACCCCACTCAAAATGAAGGCCACCACCAGGGAACGTGGATAGGTAATATCCGTGACATTTGAAGATGGGGGGATCTTTCGAGACACAAGGTTTAGCCACCTCCCAGCCTCCATAGAGAAATGAGAACTCTGGATGCCCGTCCTAGTGACGCCCCAGTTAGTTGAAGCCCTATGCTCCTATACCACCAGGGTATCTACCAGCCATTGCCCATCTCCGTCCACATCCTGGGCCTTCAACTTATCCTCAGGAGGGTTCGACAGACCCAAATCTTCATTGATGGCAGCGGGAGTCAAGGTGATCTGCATACCCCTGACATAATACACCGGCTCATCCTAGCTCCAAGACACCGTGGGGAGGTTGGCGTAAAACTCCCATACCCAGGCCTCATTAGCTTTACTCAGGTCCTACACCAACGGACCCCAGCTGATCTCCTGGAGGAGGGCATAAAACTTTGGTGCCTTCTCCCTACATCTTGCTTGACAAACCCTCTCACATGCAACAATTCCTTCGCGGCCTATTCATTGGGTCAAAATTGACACTGGTCGTTCACGAAGCGAATATAGTCCCCGGTGTGCATGCTGCTATAAAAGGAAGCCATATTGATAAACCTGCATATATAAGAAACGTTAAAAGTGGGACTAAATGACTAAGAGAATGGAGAATGAGAGAAAAGAAAAATAAAGATTCAAGAGTGAGCCACTGCCCAGGCGAACCACTGCAGCGGACGCATATCCGCAGTAGTGAGATCGCCATAGTAGAGGTAGGTCCGCTTTAATGGTACCAATACAACAATCATTGTTCCGCTGTAGGGGACATCGCCTTCCCCAGACCTCCAAACCCCATCAATGGAGATTGAAATTTCTACCTCCGAATTCCTTTAAATAAACTATAGATCAGGTAAGGGGAGAACTTGATCAAGTCTTAATAACCATTACCCATCCTAATAGTGTATGAATTCAAGACCAAAAACTCCAAGGAAGTCAAACAATCACCCTACCAAAACCCCCTCCTTTTCAATCCCACAACTCCATGAAACTGACTAGAAATACGCAGAGAATAGTAGAGTTCACTTGAGAAGCAAAAAAGAAGCAAATAGGCAATATACCGCAAGTATTCACTAGCAAAGGAAGTAAGGAAGCCACAAGGATGAGGATTACCTGAGAAGTCGAGAGAAATCGCCAAGAGAATTGAGAGAATTTGCACAAAAGTGAAATGAAAAGTTTAGAATGAACTCAAAACTATCCATTCTTCCCTTTAACTAATCCCAGCGGACCACTTTTCCGCTACGGTGGTACCGCTATAGCAGAAAGCATACTCACTGCAGCGAATGATTAAAACAGTGACGATTTGAACTCCAATGCAGGGCCCCACCATGTCAAAAACACTCGCTCTGAGAATTCTGATAAATCAGGAATATCTAGCACACCAGAGATAGGAATAAGTAACCATAAAACACAAAGGAGGGGTAATTGCGTGATTTGACACTCGAGTTTTGGTCGACCCCAAATTGAGATCTATAGTTCCGAGAGAAAACTTTTAGGCCTGTGTTCAAAAGATTTAAGTACAAGGTGTAATAAAGGGGGTCCTACAATGATCAGTCCGGGGACCAAGACAGAAATCAATAAAGCCCGATGTCGGCTAGAAATGGGGGGAAATTATGATCGATGTTAGGATCAACATGGGGCGACTAAAAAACCCTGCCTTTAAATTGTAGAGCTGTTCGGGGACGTATGTATTTTTAATTGGTATCTGAAGTAACGATCCGCTCGACCGTTATAGCACCTCGATCACCTCAGAGCGGGAGAATTTAAATTCTTTTTTGAAAAATTGGAATGAAGTCCCCAATGAAAGAAGAAAAAGAACAAGTTGGAATATGCCCAGTCACAATCAATGGATCTAGGCATGCGTCCGCCAGGGAAGGTTACCCTTCGACATGGGTATAACCGCTGCAACTAAAAAAGGTCCCGTTGCAGCGTGTGACGCGGATCAGAGTTTCCCAATCCTATTTCAATTAGGATTTTAAAATTATATTCTTTAAAAAGGGGCTTAATAAAAATGCCCAAAAATAGAAAAAAGACTTTTGGAAAGAGAACAGGGGCTAGGAGGTGAAGATTCATCCTCCATAGCTAGGGCTTTGCAGCAAGAACTCAGGAATCGGTGAAAGCATGCAATTGGGAATTTCTTGACAATAGCTTAGCACCCAGGAAGGCTATGGTTTACTCACTTTTGTGATAGACTTTGATTAGATAAACATATACATGTGTATAATTGATGTGCTATTGACGGGTAGAATCGAAACTTAGAGAAATTGTTATTGATTATTTGAAACCGGTGAAATTCTGAGGATGAACGAATTAGAAAAAGGGGTGGTGATATCCCGGTAATATGAAAACCCTTAGGGGAGAGATTGCAATAATAATTAGTCTATGCCTAAGTATGTATGTGGGATCAAATCGGTTATATGTAAAATGATCTTCGGGAGTTGTTGTTGAATAGAGTTTCATGTATAAGAAATTATAGAGTGGTTATTCTCGAATAGTAATCTTGAACGGATATTCTTATAAATCATGTTTATAGGATGCGGTAACTGAACGGTTAATAGACTATGACTATTACAAAACGTGAGATAAAGCCCGTAATTTTAAGGAGTTATACCCTTCATAATGAACCATACGTGTAGCGGATAGTATTGTATTGTTTGGGTTGATCAATATTGTTCGTGATTATGGTTGTACTATTGAAAAGTTAATTATTGAAATCAGGTTGGTACGATGCTTCCTCCATTGTGGAGGCATGGAAGAGATGACATACTAGGTAGGGAAGAAACAATTTGTGGGGTAAACTAGGAAGGAAATTGGTTGCAGTACTACAAAACAGTATCACTATAGCGGTACCGCAACTGCTGCAGCTAAAACGTTGTGATGGCAGTAATGTTGCTGCAGCGGATCCCAAACCAGCGAGCGGGTCAAGTTGCACTTTTTTGTGATGTTATGGATACAAATTGGTTTTATAATATTTGGATATGAAATTGCATTCGAAACTATGAATTTATTATACTTGTGGATATGTATACATAAATCTTTTCGTGTATGATTTATTGATTTTTGTGCTATGATGTGCGTCTCGAGTTTGAGGGGCAAGTTGGTATCGACCAAACGTGTGCATGAGATAATATATGATATGGAAAGAGAAATCATTGATGCAAAGTTGAATGTGAGGCCTGGGGCAAAATTTTAAGAACTTGGATGAGTAGGCTAGTACGATCAGACTCTGAATGAGGGTTGGATACATGAGTGGCTCGTGCCCGAGGTGAGCATCGGGATGAGAATTATGAGGGAGTACATAAACAGGCATGGCTAAAATATTATGCAGCTAGATGTATGAATATGAGTACACAGACTGGTATGATGAAGGTTTCAGACGTCTGGGCATACAATACATGAATTTTTAGAGTCCCTTGCAGGTCATGACTGGAAGGGAAAGCATAAGAACCTTTTGCATGTATGTCTAGTGATGTGACGGAGGCATGAGCCTGGCATATCACTGATGGATGATTATTATATAGATATTGTGCGGCTATGGTTTAGTTAGTCATACGACTTTAGAGATAGAAAGGTACATGTATACATATGTGATATAGGATGTACCAACATGAATCGGTTTTGAGGTGATAAACGCGTGTGAAATAGCATATATGGCTGCACGACCCATGTATGATATCTTATGATATTTTCGTGGTATGGAAACAGGTATGTGCATATACCTTAATATTTGGGAAGTGGACTCCCTCGAAATGTTTTGATGACTTCTTTTATGTACTTGAATTAGTTAATATGTATTTGCAATTGAATGTTATTTTTATTGGTTTTGTGGGGTATGGAAGGTAGCACGAGGGTTTAAAAAAAAGGGAGCGAATTACCGTGAGACAATGAGTAGACTTTATTAATTAATGTACTAGATTTGGAGAGGCTTGAAAATTCTGTAAGTAATTGAGTATGTTAATAAATTGTAATGGACTAACATAGTCGATCATAGGGAAACAGTAAAAGTGGTAGATGTTCTATGCAACTATATGACATAATAGAATAAAACTTGATTAGGGGAAGTCGATTACTGACTGTTGGGATAGCGCTGTAGCGGAACATTGCTGCGGCAATAGAATCATTGTTGTGGCCTGAGCCTTCGTTGCTACAGAAATAGAGAGAGGCAGATTTAAGAATTGATCGACAACTAGAATTGTAGAATAACTGCATGAACCATAGTGAGTCTTAAGAAACGGTAAAGTAGTCATTAATTTTGCGGGTTATTGTGTAAGGGAAATAATTCCTGATATTAGTAACATCGATTGTATGTTGATTATCATGTCGTTATGTTAACTAGCCTTAGTCGACGGATGATGCCTACCGGTATGTGCGGTGTACTGACACTACCTTGTTACACCTTTTTGGTGTAGGTTGTGGTAGGTTTGAAGTTTCTTTATTGGTATGGAGTACTCAACATCAGCTTCCTTGTTCTTCTCAGGCAAAGCTGTGTCATTTTGTCTTATCATATATTCTATTAGAGCTCTCATACTTGTCTAGACGAGATCTCAAATAGTCATTGTTGTTGGGAAGCTTGTACGATTATTGTGAATTATAGTTGGTTAGTGTAAATAAATGAGACATTTTGGGTAATTTATTTAAGGTTCCACAAGGGTTCTTCTATCAAGTAGAGTCGATGTAGGTGCCCGCACGACCCGCTTATTTGGGGTCATGACACTAAAGTTTTAGTTCTTAATAAAAAATTTAATATTTAACAAGGGTGCCAATAGTGAAGTCCTAAAAACACATTGGATGGTTCTAATGAAAGGAAAGGTGAGCAAGATTTCACACCATTGAGCGACAACAATAGTGGTGATACATAAAGCCGAATCAACAGAAGGGATTCATGAAGGAGATGCGTTAGAGGTTTCACATATTAGTTTTCTTTTGTAATTTACACTGATTTTTATTTTTATTTGAAAAAAATATGGTTGTGTAAATTTTTCAAACAGAAAGAGATAATTGGAGAACACCCCATCGGAAGTAACTTGCATCACATGGTGAATTAAGACAACCAAACAGGAAGTTTCCATGTCATCAAGGACACAAAGGTACTTGTATTTTTATTTTTTAACTTCACAAACTCATAAATTTGGGTATATATATAGAATTTTAACATGTATTAGTCTGTATCAAATTGTTTTTCATATTAAGTTATATCACTAAAATATAGTCTTATAATTATTTTCTACCTAAGGTATTTTGATTCATAAGATATACATGAATTTGATATATTAAAAAAATATTTTTAATTTAGTTAAATTATTTTATTGATACAGATAGCAACTGATACAACCATTAATCAAGTGTTGCATGCTGTTAAACATTTGGGCAAAGTGAATCTCAAAGACATGGAAAGTGATACAATCTTGGAGATTAAAATCAACACACATCATGATGATGTATCTCGTACGTTAAAGATTCAGATACAGAGGTGCGTTAAAATTATGAACAACCAAAAGGATCACTAGTTCATAAAATTGATACACATTTAGGATTTAAGATACCTGATGATCTACTTCCAACCCAGATCCCAGAAACTAGGATCACCATATGTCGTTCGTCTGGCCTAGATTATGCCATGCCAATCTATACAAACAGACAACCTGGTCTATGGAATAGGCCACCATATCTCACGGATTTTGGATCTGCTTCTTCCAGTTCAATCATTCTGACTCCCATCTTGAACAAGAAGCATCTATTGGCGATTGCGTCTATAATGGGGCCAAACGACAGGGATTTGTTCCGAACATACGCTAAATGGATTCAAGATGGGTTGTTAAAACCATGCTCAAACGTAAGTTTATTTTGGTATAAAAAATAATATGGATTTAAAATTTTTCTTTACGTGATTTGTACATTGAAACATATATTTAATAGGAAGAAAATGGATGATCATTAAAAAAAAAATTAGCAATCCTTTCGATACCATTCGACTTTGTCGTGAAACTTGTGATAGATAAAAATTCATTTTATGTTCTATCTTTTGCTAGTCAATGTTGGAATGATGAGGTATAACTTCATTAAATTTAATATTATATTATTTAACACTTTCTATTATTTTTATTTTCGAAAATTAGTATTGTAGTCAGATTCTATAAATTTTTAAGATACAAGTATCAAATACTTCAATCCAAGTATTTTCTTTACATCTCTTAGTATATGGTTGTCATTTTCTACTACTTGTAGAAAAAGAACAAGTATGATGTGAATGAAGCTTTTAGATACACCATAGTGGACTGCATTTTTAGGACATGAATTAAAGAGATATATGATAAATATGTACAACAAGATAGAGACACAAGTGTACCAAAAGAAGAGGATGTGATTTGTGACTTCATCAAGGGGTATAGGTTGATCGCTTGTGTTCCATGGCACACGGTTGATGCAGTTATGATTCCAATCAATAGTAGAGATAGACATCACTGGATTCTTCTTGTTGTGCATTTTAAATATAGGTGTATCAGGATCTATGATTCATATTGATCGGCTAGTCACAATGCTATTGTGATGGCTTAAGTTAACAAAATAGCGAAACTTTTACCGCTATATCTCACGCTTAGTTGATTCTACTGCGCTAGTAAACACATTGACTTGTCAAGAGATAACTCTTTTATAGATAAATCATAGTCTGAATCTTTGAATGTTCAATTTGTGGACAACCTGCTGCAACAATCTCACGGTAGCATGTATATTTTAATGCTATCATAATTTATTTTTTATAATACATATTATTAGTTGATTTACACTACAACTTTTGCTAACATATTTTTATTTTTGAAGAAAATGTGGGGTTTATGTAGAGGCCTACACGGAATATTTAAGCAATGGAGTTGATATACGTGTTATTTCTTTTGAAGCTAATCTGCACCGACCTAGATACGGTGCACTTCTGTGGGATTATGGATCTTGAAAAATTGAAGGTGGTGCAATAAGTGATAATGAAGCCCCGACAAAGCATAACAGGCCATTAAACAAGTCTACATCTCATCCAGACATTGTTATTGATTAGTGTTTTCTGATTTTTGTATGAACGGTTTCTTTTCTTGCATGAACAAGTTTGTTTTTTTGGTAATGGAGATTCTGATATAATGATAACATACAATAATGTATCTTTTTTATCATAACACTTTATATAATACTTTTTTCATTGTTCATGTTAAAGTGTTATAAAACAGTAACATGATATACCCTTTTTTCACTATATCACTTTAAATAATGATACCTAAGTTGATAAGAAAATAGTATAAAAAAGAATTTTTTTATTGTATCTAAAATATATATAGTTTTAATAAAAAATAATTGAGTCATACATTATAGTTGTATACAAATACATTTAAATTAGATATATGAAGTTACCAATACTCATTACTATTTAAAAATATATACATTTTTAATGAGATATTTTAGTTTACACCTACATTTGTTAATGTATTCAAATTTTCTTTCTTTTTTTAATTTTTTTAAAACTTTACTATATACTGTAACAGTTAGAAGATGTTATTCTGTATCATTATTGTGCATCAACTTCAATTGCTAACTTTATTAGTATTATATGATTTATAAAGATTTACTACTTTATTTTTTTTTAGATTTTCAATTTTAATTTTACGTATCATGATCATCGCATATCCTTGAATACTTTTCAAAGATAATGATACAGTTATATAAGATATATAACTTTGAAATTAAACTTTACACAATTACAAATTAAATAGCTAAAATAAAATCTTTTTGACACACATACATCATGATTTAATACACATTCAAGAATAAATTTCCATTTGTATTATTTTGACACAATATCTCAAATGTAAATTGTCCTCTTAAACCACATCAATCAACGAATCAAAAAAATATCAACATTAAATCAAAAACAGAAAATAATCTATATTATTTCCTAATGGGAATGTGGTTACAAGTACATCTATTGTGCTAACATGACCATATAGTCCACATGTAATGGTGCTCTTCGGGAGTGTTTCCGTGAATGATTTGTGCTTTATCTTCTTTGGCCTTTCAGGGAGTTTTTTGTAAATTAGTGGCAAAACGACTTCTTCCAAGACATGTTTCGGGATATCCCAATCTTTTTCATCTGGTAATAAAACAATCGGGACTTCCTATGTTTTAGCTCCGTTGTTGGTTTGAAGTAATCAGAGCTAAACATACCTTCTCCTAAATTTTTACTTTTTATAACAGCCCATGCATGCGAACACAGATTCTCATCTATCTGGAACCTCCCATAATTGCATGTTTTACTATTTAGACAAACAATGAAATAGCTACCATCATCATTTATGGTATACGAGTATTCAGTTGATGGCACCACCTTGATATAAGTAACATTTTTCAAAATTTAGATACATCTTTTAATAAATAAATACTTTTTCATGGCTATTAAATGAAAAAATAATTTAAAAAGATGCAAGATATCAAATATCATTGACAAATATTTAACAATTTTTATAGTGAATAAGATGTATCATATACATATTGTCATAAGTGTATATTTTGACTCATTGAGAATAAGCAACTCTTGAAATTCTCTTTCGAGTGTCGTAAATGTATACATAGCATTTTTCCTATTGGTGCAGTTCCATCCTTCAAAAAGAACTCTAACTTTTTCTAGAAAATCATATATTGGGAGTTTATGAGAATCTCTTAAACAAGAATTAATAGATTCTGCAATGTTCGATGTCATTTTCCACTCTCTATTAGCCAGAGCATATAATCTAGTTCACTTTTTATATCCAGCAGATACCAAATACTCTTTTATTCTAACATCCACTATCTCTACTCTTTTCATTAACTCATCAAACTCTTCTTTTTTGTAAGCTTTTTCCATTCGATAAAATACATCCCCCAAGCGCTCTTGACTTTTTTTATATTTCTTACATACATTGTTCCAAAGGTGTCATATGTAGGAATAGTTTGGAACTGATGGATACAATAGTAGAATAGATTTTATGATGCTTTCATTCCTATCAAAAATAATACACATAATATTGCGTTTACCAAAAATAGCCTTAAAATTCTCAAAACCCCACTTCTATGAAGCATCATTTTCAGTGTCAACTACTCCGTAAGCTAGACGGAGTATGCTTCCTAAAAAAATAGTAGACTTTATAAATATATATATTTTTATATATTGGTTATGGATGACATAAAAAAATTATATTAGAATAAAATAATATGCATCAATAAATTTAAAAATGAATAGTTTAATACCTACTCTATCTAGCGTGCTTGCAGAAACAAAAGTGCCCTTATGTTTCGACTTAAGGGGACTACCATCCACAACCACAATTGCTCTACAGTGCTGAAATCCTACAATTAATGGATGCAGAGATACAAACAGATATATGAATTCATTATTAGGAGACTTTGCATCCTAATATATGAATTTGGATACACTATATCCCCCATATACAAGTAACTTGGCAGTTTACTCTAATGAATCTGATGAGTCACCCCTCAACATATTCAGAGATTTCTCCTTAGCACGCTATGCCTTAATATATGAAATATCATGTCACAAACCGAACATAGGCCCGGATCGAGACACGGGACAAGGAACCTCGAGAGACTCCAATTCGAACCATGGCATGAACATACATCTAACTCAATCAATAAAAGTGGAAGATAAACATAATAAACATAGAGGAAATTTGAATATAGCATAACATCAGAACATACAACACGAGCCCGAAGTTGAATAAAATCTATGTCTGAAAAGACTCTATTTCTATAAGTTGATGTGACAAGTGTTACACCCCGTAAGATGTTAGTTGTTAGTGTGCGTGCGCATGAATTTGTAACGAGTAATAGAAGCTTGACGCATGCAGGAAAAGCCTCGGAAGCAGGGTCGGGCGAGGCCAGGAAGCAAAGGGTTAGCGCATGCGCCAGCCGGCCTGCGCAGGGGGCAGCGTGGCGCGCCAGCACCATCAGTGCATGGAGCAGCACGGGGCGCCGACCCCCTTGGCGCGATGGGCAGTGCGGGGCGCCACCCCCTGCCACCGCCCATGTTTATATATAAATTATCCAAGTGAATTAAATTCATTTTAAATATAATACTTTGGCTAGAGTAGAGAGAGTACACGACTTTCTTATGATTTTCATCAAATTACGCTATCAAACGTCGTTCTAATGCAAATTAACTTCGGCTAACGTGTTCTAGGCCTACAAAAAGAATTTATATGGATTTATTTCTTAAAAATTCACTCGGTATACCGGAATGCCGCTGAGTAAAGATTGTCATAATTATTCCAAATTGAATCCTTAACGGCCATAGGCATTAGGTAAGCATTTATTCCTTCTGAATTATCGGAAAATTAGAAGTTTTCAGCCGAGTTATTTGGAGCTGAACTATAGTCGATATTATTATTGAAAGTCATCATTATTTGAAAATTTTAATATTGAAATTAGCCTTATTCTTTCAGTATAAGGGCTGCAGTTGAGTGGAACCACCGATTACAGGTTAAAACCTATCAGTTAAACGAAAGTCGGTATTCGAGGTATGTTAAGGTGAATTCCTTCGGCAAGTTATTCCTATCGTATTGTAATATGACGTAAACCCTTGTAGGAAATCCAAAAGTATGTATATTTTGGTTAGTTGATACCGTTAGTTTGAGATTAGCATTTTTTATTTAGATTCGGAATGACCCTACCCTATATAACCTTTTGTTGTCAAACCTCAGGGTTACTAGCTGTGTCATCTCCTAGGAGATCGCTCCAAAGAGTTATATGTTGTTCCAAGGGACTATACTCAGGCCTAAGGTCCATATTATAGTCCATCCATGATTGGACTATTATTTTTACACCATATCAGCATCACGGACCCTCGTCAAGCCTATGTGCCCAGGGTGTAGTTACAGGAGTCCAGAAGACTCACATACAGCTATAGGAGCTGAGCAGGCTCAATTGCGGACCTAGGGGACAGGCAGGCTGGCTATAGTTACTTGTTGACTCATTTTGTCCTTGTTAGGGGTATATAGACTGAAGTGTGATCGCAGGGCTTATGGGGGCCCCAGGCGGGTTATTCTGTGCTAGTGTACCTTCCGGGCTTATGGGGGCCAGGTAAGGTTCTTATTTGCATTATTTATGGTTAGTTATATAGCAGGTTGTAGGGAAATGTAGGTTGTATCTCTTATCCTTTCTATTAAAGCATTTTCAGTTTTATTATCAGTATTATTCAATCATTTTAACCACTGCCTTATATATTCGTTACCTATTGTACTGACGCCCATCCTTGGGACGCTGCTTTACTTGCCTGCAGGTGCGGGTAGGCATAGTTCAGGACTTCCCTAGTCATTAGCTGAGTCAGTAGTCTAATCAGCTCCCTTACTCCTGGGTTAATAGTTAGAAGGTTTGTTCGTTTGTTGTATAGTTTATTGGTAGGTCGGGGCCCTGTCCCAACCATTATTCCACTCTTAAAGTCTTGCTGGCTACATATCCTCAGTTATTGGTTTTGGTTGTTGGCCGTGTAGGGCCTATGTATGTTTATTTTGCGTGATGGTCGTGTGGGGTCTAGCTTAGCTTTTAATTAGAAGCCTTGTCATCTATAGCATAGTTATGACTATCTATTTTCATTCTTCTATGACTAGACAGCATAGTGGTCTCGTCGTCCTGCATAGGATCCCTTTATTGTGTGTTGTTGGTTAGTTATTTTCTTTTTTACAGGTGGCTATGCGACCTTGTCGGTTGTAGACTATGTTTACAGCCGAGATGTAGCTCGTTTTCTTAATTTGAAGAGCAGGCATACACCAACAGTGCATAAGCCCAATCCGGTCAGTTTAGATTCCAATATGACACCAGGTGCTAGTCATGCCTCCCAAGGTGGGGCGTGACAAACATGGTATCAGAGCAGGTAATATCCTAGGGAGTCTGTAAGCCGTCTAGTAGGGTCTTGTCTATGGGTGTGTTGCACCACATTCCATAGGTAGGATGCTATGGGGCATAATAGCGTGGTTACCATTCCTTCTTCTATCGTGTTGTAGAGCTATGTTGTATAGGCTAAATCCCTAGGCTTACCTTATTCTGCTTATTTTCATAGGAAATGTTGGACGCACGACATACTACGACCGGTCGGAAGCTAGATGTACGGCAGGAGAGGGCACTAGCAGGGTGCTCCAGCCAGAGCCAATCAGATCTGAGAGCTATAGGGAGACTTCAACACGATCTCCCTAGCATTCTCCGCCATGCCAGGAGTTTCTAGGGCAAAAGATGTATTGGCACCACCTCCAGCAGTTCCTATACCTATACCATCAGATCAGGAGGTTAGGAGCATTGTCTATATATTAGCTCAGATAATGGCTGCTCAGTGCCAACACATGGTACCAATGGTTGTTAAATCTTTGGGAGGACCTAGAAATTCAAGGGTCCAAGAGTTCCTAGCCTTAAGTCCCCGGTTGTTCACAGGGATGGACCAAGGAGAGGTCCCTCAGGACTTTTTGCACCAGTTACAGTGTATTTTCAGGGTTATGCATGCTACGCCTGCGGAGTCTATTGAGTTAGGGGTATTTCAATTATGGGACGTAGCAGTGTTGTGGTACGAGAGCTAGGAAAGGTCCTGAGGTAGAGCCGCTCCCCCTCCGACTTGGTCTAGTTTATCAGAGGCCTTTTTGGATCACTACTTGCCACGAGAAATTTGATAGGCCCAAGTGGACCAGTTTTTGCACCTGGAACATGGTTCGATGAGTGTCTGGAAATATGCAATGAGGTTTGACTCCTTGGCCAGATATGCGCTAGCCTTCGTAGATACCATGCCAGCCATAGTTCATTGGTTTATTATAGGGCTGCTCCCAGAGTATGTGGAAACTTGTGTTCTAGCTACTTTATAGGAGGAAATGGACATCACCCGAATTCAGGATTTTTCTTAAAATATTGAAAAGATCAGGCAGCGACAGCGGGAGGTAGAAAGGTAAAGAGTAGTGCCAGAGGGCCAGGCCCAGTGATATAAAGGCAGAATTTCAGGGCGGGCCTAGGCAACGAATATCCGGCAGGCCACGAATATCAGGCAGGCCACCCAGACCTCCACCCCTATAGTAGCAGGGTGGTAGACCAGACCGTCGGGGCCAGTGAGGACCTAGCAAGAGCTCACGGGCATCAAGATCTCAACAGTAGAAGGGGTCAGACCAGAGCAAGTCCACTGTGCCACGTTGTGTTATTTGCAGTCAAAATCATTTTAGGGCGTGCAAATATGGTTTTACTGCTTGTTATACCTGTGGACAAGAGGGTCACATGATGAGGGATTGTCCAGCTAAAGGTCAGGGTGATCGGGACCGATAACACAGATCTTTAGCAAGGTCACATGACCCAGCACCTTCAGCAGGGCGTAGGCCCTCAGCTCTATCCAGTAGAGGTCGAGGCAGGTCAGAGGCATCTAGTTCAGGCAGTGCTCTGGATCGCACTTAGACCTTACCAGGGCGACAAGTGTCAGAGTCGTCACTGGATGTTATGACAGGTATGTTGGACATTTGCTCTCACTCAGTTTATGTTTTGATAGACCCTTCCACTTTGTCCTATGTTACTCCATCAGTGGCCCAAAAGTTTGGTATAATGCCAGAATTGGTTCAGCGATCCTTTTCAGTGTCTATGATCGTCGGTGATTTTATTATAGATAAAACAATCTATCAGGGTTGCACAGTAGAGATCGCTGATCACCAGGCTTTAGCATATTTAGTGGAGCTAGAAATAATTGATTGATGCAATTATGGATATGGATTGGGTAGTGCCCTGTTATTCCAATGTAGAGTGTTGGACCAAGACTGTCCAATTTCACTTTCTAGGGAAGGTAGTGTGAAAGTAGAAGGGCAGTACAGCTACGCCAAAAGGTAGGTTCATATCCAATCTTTAGGCGAAAAAGTTGATATCAAAGGGATGTATTTATCATATTGTTAGGGTTCAGGATGTGCGAACAGAATCCCCGACTCTTCAATCCATTCCATTGGTTAGTGAATCTCCAGATGTGTTTCCAGACGAACTTCCTGGTATTCCCCCAGTATGGAAAATCTTCTCTATCGACTTGCTACCAGGTATGCAACTTATATCCATCCCTCCATACAGAATAGCTCCTGCCGAATTGAGAGAATTGAAAGAGCAGTTGAAAGACCTATTAGATAAGGGCTTTATCAGGCTTAGTACGTCACCATGGGGTGTTCCAGTTCTGTTTGTAAAAAAGAAAGATGGCTCGCTCCGCTTGTGTATTGATTATCGATAGTTGAACAAACTTACTATTAAGAATAAATACCCTCTTCCCGGGATAGATGACTTGTTTGATAAGTTGCAAGGGGAAAATATTTTTCCAAGATTGACTTAAGGTTAGGATATCATTAGGTGCGGGTTCGGGAGAATGATATCTTGAAGACAACTTTCAGGACCAGGTACGGTCATTTTGAATTTCTAGTTATGCCTTTCGGTTCGACAAATGCCCCAGTAGTGTTCATGGATCTGATGAACAACGTACTTAGGCTATATTTATATCTGTTTGTTATGGTATTCATCAATGACATCTTGATTTATTCCCATTCAGAAGCAGAACATAAATATCATTTGCGGATAGTACTCCAGATTCTCAGCGATCGCCAGTTATATGCAAAATTTTGTAAATGTGAGTTTTGGCTGAATTTTGTAGCTTTTTTAGGCCATATTGTCTCAGAGGCTGGTGTTCAGGTTGATTCGCAGAAAATTGAGGCAGTAAAGACCTAGCCTAGATCTACTGCTTCCTATGGAAGTTTGCAGTTTCTTGGGATTAGCCGGATATTACAGAAGGATTTCTACCCTATCAGCGCCTTTGACCAAATTGACTCAAAAAACAGGCAAATTTCATTGGATCGAGGCCTGTGAGCAGGATTTCTAGGAATTATAAAATACATTAACATCGGCACCAGTGTTAGCTTTCCCAGAAGGTTCAGAGGGTTATGCTGTATAAAGTGATGCTTCAGGCGTTGGGTTGGGCTGCGTTCTGATGCCACATGGTAAGGTAATCGCTTGTGCTTCTAGGAATCTCAGGAAACATGAAAAGAACTATCCCACCCATGATCTGGAGTTAGCTGTGGTGGTTCATGCCTTGAAAATATGGAGGAATTACCTGTATGGGGTGCACGTGGATATTTTTATGGATCATAAGAGCCTCTAGTATATCTTCACGCATAAGGAATTAAATTTGCGGTAGCATCATTTGCTAGAATTACTAAAGGACTACAACGTAAACATTTTGCATCACCCAGGGAAGGCTAATATTATAGCAGATGCACTTAGCAGCAGATCTATGGGAAGCTTAGCACATTTAAGGCCAGAACAGTGGGAAATGGCTCAAGAACTGCACCGGTTAGCCAGCTTAGCCGTACGAATAGTAAACTCAAAGGATAACGGGGTTGTGATTTAGAATACCGCAGTATCATCCCTAGTTGTGGAAGTAAAAGAGCAGCAATATGAGGATCCTAACCTAGTACACATCATAAGTAAGGTTCAGCAAGGCGAATTAACATCCTTCAAATTGACAAAAGATAGGGTCTTGAGATTTAGGGGTTGCCTCTACGTTCTAGATGTAGCAGAAGTTTGCCAACAGATCATGGCAGAGTTACATTATTCTCGTTACTCTCTTCATCCAGGTTCAACAAAGATGTACCATGACATAAAGGAGATATACTAGTGGCCTGGAGTGAAAAAGGGTGTAGAAGAATTTGTAGCATAGTGTGTAACGACCAGCAGGTAAAGGCCGAACATTAGAAACCCGGCAGATTAACGCAGGAGATAGCAGTGCCTATGTGGAAATGGGAAGCAATCAACATGGAGATTGTGATAGGATTGCCCCATACCAGGTGTAGATTTGATTTATTTGGGTCATTGTCAATAAATTAACGAAGTCAGCTCATTTCTTGCCAATCAGGACTGCCTTCTTCATCGAATACTATGCTGGGCAGTATATTAAAGAGATAGTCCGACTACATGGTGTCCCCACATCTATTATTTCTGCCAAAGGGGCACAATTTACAGCTAGATTTTGGCAGTCATTTAAAAAAGTCTTGGGGATGCAGATTAATCTGAGTACAACATTCCACCCTCAGACAGATGGTTAGGAAAAACACATGATTCAGACACTCGAGGATATGTTACAGGCATGTGTGCTATACTTCGGAGGAAGTTAGGACAAGCATCTACCCATTATCGAGTTTGCATAAAAATAACAGTTATCGTTCTGCAATTTAGATGGCACCTTATGAGGCCTTGTATGGGTGGAAATGTAGGTCCCCCATTGAATGGTTCGAATTAGGGGAGTTAGGGTTAATCAGATCGAATATGACCCACCAGTAAGAAGAGAAAGTAAAACTCATCAGGGAGCGCTTGTTAACAGCCCAGAGTCACCAAAAGTCCTATTCCAATGTGCAGCGTAGAGACTTGGAATTCGAGGTTGATGATTGTGTATTCCTCAAAGTTTCACAAATGAAGGGCGTGATGAGGTTTGGTAAGAAGGGAAAGCTTAGACCTAGGTTCATTGGCCCATATCGGATCCTCTGAAGGATAGGACGAGTGGCAAATGAGCTAGAATTGTCTCTAGAGCTAGAATGTGTCCATTCAGTCTTTCACGTGTCCATGTTGTGAAAGTGCATAGGGGACGACCCGTCTTGGGTTGTTCCAGTTGAGGACATTCAAGTAATTGAGGAGTTAGCGTACGAAGAGCTTCCAATTGCTATACTAGGTCAGCAAGTTCATAGGTTAAGAACTAAAGTTGTGGCCTCCATTAAAGTTCTGTGGAGGAACAAAAATACAGAAGAGATGACTTAGGAAGCTGAGGATGACATGAGATCTAGGTACCCTCACTTATTCCAGGATTGACCTCAGTTTTTATTTATCTACTTATATAATTAGCACTGTTTAGTTGGTTATCTCTATATGGTGGAGTAGCTGTTTATAGCATCCTATGAGATGCCTATGTTAGACTTTTTTGCGTTTTAGGTTTTTGAGATAGTCCATAATACAGAGGAGACTCCGCCAAAAGTTTTCTAAGTATTAATCAAAAGAGTTAACTCCTTTAAGCCTAAAGATGACATTCGAGTACCAATGTTCCTAAGGAAGGGAGAATGTTACACCCTGTAAGATGTTAGCGGTTATTGTGCGTGTGTGTGGATTTGTGAAGATTAATAGAATCTTGATGCGTGTGGGAAAAGCCTCGGAAGTAGGGTCTGGTGAGGCCAGGGCGCAAAGGGCCAGCGCGACATACCAGCCGGCCTGCGCAAGGGGCAGCGTGGTGTGCCAGCATCATCAGCTCACGGGGAAACGTGGGGTGCCAGCCCCCTTGGCATATTGGGTAGCGAGGGGCGCCATCCCCTGCCACCGCCCATGTTTATGTATAAGTTACCCAAGTGCATGCTATTCATTTTGAATATAAGACTTCAGACAAAATAAAGATAGTATGCTACTTTCTTTTGATTTTCGTCAAATTACGCTACCAAATGCTGTCCAAATGCAAATTAACTTCGGGTAACGAGTTCTAGGCCTATGGGAAGCATTTCTACGGAGTTATTTCTTAAAAATTCACTCGGTATGTCAAAACCCTGCCAAGTAAAGGTTGTCAGAATTATGCCAAATTGAATGCTAAATGTTCATAGGCATTAGGTAAGTAGTTCTCTCCTCTAAACTCTCGGGAAATTGTAGGTTTTCAAACGAGTTATTCTAAGTTGAATTATAGTCGATATTATTATCAAAAGTTATCATTATTTTCTGAATTTAGTATTGAAATTATCCCTATTGTTTCAATATAAGGGTTGTAGTTGAGTGGAACCGCCGATTATAGGATGAAACCTACCGGTTAAATGAAAGTCAGAATTTGAGTTATGTTAAGGTGAATTCCCTCAGCAAGTTATTCATGTCGCATTGTAATACGACCTAAACCCTTGTAGGAAAGCCAGAACTATGTATATTGTGGTTAGATGCTATAGTTAGTTTGAGATTAGTGCTTTTTATTTAGATTGGGACTAACCCTACCCTATATAGCCTTTCGTTGTCCAACCTCAGGGTTACTAGTTGTGTCATTGCCTACGGAGCTATATGGATCGCTCCAAGGAGCTATATGTTGTCCCAAGGGACTATACTTTGGCCCAAGGTCCATATTGTAGTCCATCCATGGCTGGATTATTATTTTTATGTTGTATCAGCATCATTAACCCTCGTGGAACCTCTGTGCTCAGGGTGTAGTTACAAGAGTCCACCGGAGTCAGACACAACTACAGGAGCCGAGCGGGATCAATTGCAGACCCAGGGGATAGGCAGGCTGTCTATAGTTACCCATTGACTCATTCTGACCTTGTTAGGGGTATATAGGCTAAAGTGTGCTCGCCAGGGCTTATGGGGGTCCTAGACGGGCTATTTTGTGCTGGTTGTACCTTCCGGGCTTATATGGGCGAGGTAAGGTTCTTGTTTGCATTATTTATGGTTAGTTATACAATAGGTTGTAGGGAAATGCAGGTTGTCTCTCTTATCCTTTCTATTGAAGAGTTTTCAGTTTTATAATCAGTATTATTCAGTCGTTTTCATTACTGCCTTACATATTCAGTACAGATTGTACTGACGTGCATCTTTGGGGTGCCGTATTACTTGCCTGCAGGTGCGGATAGACGCAGTTTAGGACCTCTCTAGTCATCAGCCGAGTCAGCAGTCTAATCAGTTCCCTTACTCTAGGTTGATAGTTATAAGGTTTATTCTTTCGCTGTACAGTTTATGGGTAGGTTAGGGCCCTGCCCCGACAATTATTCCACTCTTAGAGGCTTGCAGGCTATGTATCATTAGTTGTTGGTTTTGGTTGTTGGCCGAGCGGGGCCTATGTATGTTTATTTTGTGTGATGTCCGTGTGGGGCCTGGCTTAGCTTTTAATTAGCAGCCTTGTCCACTATAGTATAATTATGACTACATGTTTTCATTCTGCTATGACTATACAACATGGTGGTCTCGTCGGCTCACATAGGATCCCTTTATCACGTGTTGTTGGTTAGTTGTTTTCTTTTTATAGGTGGCTATGCGGCCTTGTCGTCTGAGGGCTATGTTTACAACTGAAATATAGCTCATTTTTTTCTTGATTTGAAGACTAGGCAAGCACCAATAGTACATAAGCCTATTCAGGTCAGTTCAGATTCCAGTATGGCACCAGATGCCAGTCATGCCTCCCAAGGTGGGACTTGACAAAGGGACCCCAACTAACTCTCTAAGCCTGAAACTGAAAATGTAAAGATAACTGATAAGGAATGGTCCTTGGGAGATGAGGAATCACCAACTAAGACTGGATGTGCTACTTTGCAAGGTTGGCTAGCAACGACGTTGAGTCTGAATATCGGAGCCTGTATCATAAAATGATACAACATATAGTATGCGGTCAGAACTTTGAATGTACCGAGTATGCAAGGTAAGTAACACAGACAGTTAAAATACATAAGAGTTCATAAGTGTAGGACAACATGATCATAAAGTAATTATCATAATGTAAACCTAAGGGCTCAAGGCTTTCAAAACATTCGTAGATCAATCATATTCATAATCATAGAGAAAAGCTTTATTAAACATGACGTGAGCCAATGTATATGATCATAACCACGCATAAATCATGAGGAATAGTGGGAGATTCTTATAACCGACATACCCCATATGAGCACACATGGAGCCCAACCTGTAAACCCCTAGTCGGGAGGGTGTTCGTACCTTGCCAAGGGTAGAACCATGAAAATAGGCATGATATCACTCATGAAAGGCCTATTTGGGAAAAAATTGACAGTCACAAAGTAGGTCCTGTCATGGCTACTTTGGTGTGTAGTTCTAAGACTCGGGGCATGCTTGGACCCTGGGTCTACTCGATGTTAAATACTACTCCCAAAATATATATAGTGCTCATAGGATAATATACATGAGATTCATGGGCGAGTTAAAATCATGATAATTATAAGCATGCTTGAAACACGTGAAATAGCCATGAAATAACGCCTGAGTCGGTCTTAATCATAAACCCATAAATCATGAAATTCATGCATACTTGTAAAACATGTATATACTTGATATCTCATAAATCCATGACAAGTACTTGAGAGAAATCATATCATAAAACATAGATCATAGTTGGGCTAATTTAGATCAAGATCATAGCAAAATCATAACTTAACTTTTCACAAAAACATGCATAATTGGATTTAAACTCAAATCTAAAAAATTATATTCAAAATAGTCATAAAATATGATTTAACACATGAAGGATATTGACCAATCGATAGATCATATCAAATTTCATAAGAATTTGCAATAAACCTCATGGATCATGAAACTTTACTTTTAGAATAGGAATTCATAAAATATGAGAAGAGTTTAGGGCGTGAAAGTGAAAGGAACTCTCATTCATAGCCTCACATACCTGGGTAAGTTGATTCTACTCTCTTCCTTACCCAAAGGAAATTGAAGAAGAATTGAGCAAGAACCTCGATGAACTATGCTCGATCACTCTCTAACCCTCAAACTTGCATGCATGAGTTTTGAATAGGATAGAATGACTTAACCCATCTTACTACACTCTATTCTTATCATAAAACGACGTAGTTTAGGCCTTAGGAACATAGGAATTATAGAAACACCCTTAATAAACTCGTAGGGAAAAATAGATTGTCAGTCCTAATGAGGGACTGGACGAGTCATTTTCCATGGCCACGACTTGTGGTCTTTATCTGTTGCCTCCACTGGAAATTACATCAAGACTGCCACCACAAAGAATTTAATGACCCGTTACTAGTGACCACGACTCGTGGTCACCTCCTATCCTCTACAACGCTAGAAATTACTAGGGGGTCATCACGAGCGAAACCACGACTTATGGTGTTCCCAAGGAGTCGTGGTGAGGACCCTTTAAGTGCACTTTCCAACTTCCTTTATCTTTGAACAACCCTTGTCCACGACTGACCTAATGAGTTGTAATGCTGCCCACGACTCGTGGTCACATCCGTTGTCCACTCAAAGCTAAAATCTTCAGCTAAGTCAAACTCCTCACCACGAGTGGTCAGCAATCATTGGCCACTCAAAACTAAAATCTTTAGATAAGTCAAAATCCTCACCATGAGTCACTTAACAACTCATGGTGTTCCTGACGGGTCACTTGATGACTTTTCCTGTGACCTGGTGCAGAAATTCCTATTTTTTCCATTTCAACTCCCAGCTCTGATCTAGGAATTTCGGGGTATAACAATATCTCCCCCTTGGGAACAATCATCCTCAAGTATTGAAAATCATATAGAAAAGTAGAGAAATGCAATCATCATACTCAAATACTAATCATATAAGCTAAAAACTGACAGAATGACTGACTCCGATTTGAACTACATGACTGGACTGAATTCTCGAACCACACATACATCCATCTACATGAAAGAAACTGAGGTACATGAGCTGAACATAAAAATGAATAGAGTGTTAAGGAACCATAAGCTGAAACTGAGCTTGAAGGGAATAAATGCGGGTATTTAGCCATCACATTGGATTTGGCTTCCCACGTAGCTCCCTCAATATGCTGATTCATCCATAAAACCTTAACTGAAGCTACTTCTTTGTTCCTTAGATTACGAAGCTACCGATCCAATATCTCCACCGGAACCTCTTCATAACTAAGGCTATCTTTCACATCGACACTATCTGCCGGAACAAATAGAGATAGATCACCCAAACACTTCTTTAAGAGCAATACATGGAAAAATGGATGGACTGAGTCTAGTTCTGACGGAAACTCCAACTCATCTGCAACCTTGCCAACCCGCTTCACAATCTAGTATGGGCCAACATAATGGGGATTGACTTTCCCCTTCTTTCCAAATCTCATCACTCCCTTCATGGGAGATACCTTTAGAAACACCCAATCATCGACTTCAAACTCAAGTTCTCTCCTTCTTATATACACATAGGAATTTTGGAGACTCTGAGCTATTTTCAACATATCCTTTTTGGACTGAACTTTCTCCATGGCCTCATGGACTGAATGGCCCTATCATTGCAGCTTCACCGAATTCAAACCGACAAATAGGTGATCTACACCTCCGCCATAGAGAGCCTCAAACAGATCCATCTGAATGCTGGAATGCTAGCTGTTGTTGTACGCAAACTCAATGAGAGGCAAATGATCATCCTAACTACCCTTGAAGTCAATCACACATGCTCTCAACATGTCTTTGAGAGTATGAATACTCCGCTCCTCTGTTGAATCAGTAGCTTTGACCGATAGAAAATGAGCAGCTTTGGTTAACCTATCCACGACCACCCAAATGGAGTCATACTAACGACGAGTGTGAGGAAACCTTGTGATAAAGTCTATATTAATTTCCTTCCACTTCCAAGTAGGAATACTGATATCTTGAAGCACACCTCCTGGTCTGTAGTGCTCAACCTTCACTTGCTGACAATTCAGACACTTAGCCACGAATTCTGCAATGTCCATCTTCATGCTATTCCACCAATAGACTTCCCGTAGGTCACGCTACATCTTGGTGGCACCTTGATGTATGGAATATATGGAACCATGAGCCTCATGCAATATCCGATCTCTCAAATCATCAACATCTAGAACACACAAATGACCCTGGTTTCAAAGCACACCATCTCTCTCTTTAGAGAAGACCTCTACCTTCTAATTCTAAATGACTTCCTTTAACTTCACCAAGATAGGATCCTCGTCTTGTCTAGCTTTCACATTAGTCACCAAGGATGATTTTGATCCGTTCTGAACAATAACTCCATCATCGGTTGAGTTAACCAAATGAACTCCCAACCTTGCAAGTCGATGCACATCCTTCACCAACTCCTTCCTCCTGTCATCTACATGGAACACACTATGCATAGAGAGCCTATTAAGTGTGTCTGCTACTATATTAGCCTTACCCGAATGGTAAAGGACGCTCATATCGTAATCCTTGAGTAGCTCCAACCACCTTCTTGGCACAGATTTAGATCCTTCTAGATAAACACCTATTGTAGGTTCTCGTGGTCTGTAAAACACATCTACATGGACCCCGTACAAATAGTGTTTCCAAATCTTCAAGTAAAATACCACTGCTGGAAATTCAAGATCATGGTCGAGTAATTCTTTTCATAAACCTTTAGCTGCCTGAAAGCATATGCTATCACTTTACCATGCTGCATTAACACACAACCAAGGTCAATCCTCGAAGATCACAATACACCACAAACCCATCGGTAACCTCAAGTAGGGTTAGCACTGGTGCCGAGGTGAGTTGAGCTTTCAACTCCTGGAAGCTTCTCTAACAAGCATCCAACCATTGGAATTTCACTTTCTTTTGGGTCAATTTGGTCCCCTCAACAAACCTCCAATAATAACATGCTAAGCCCAAGAAACTCCTGATATCCGAAGGATTCACCGGTTTAGGACAATTCTTCACCGCTTCTATCTTTTGAGAGTCCATCTTTATACCCTCACTTGACACCATATGGCCAAAAAATGCCACTGAATTCAACCAAAACTCACACTTCCTTAATTTATCATATAATTGGGGATCCTTGAGAGTCTGTAGCACCACCCTTAAATGAGCGGTATGCTCCTCCTCGCTCTAAGATTATATCAGGATGTCATCGATAAACATGATCACGAACATATCCAAATATGGATTGAACACCCTGTTCATCAAATCCATAAAATCTGCAGGAGCATTCGTTAGTCCAAAAGCCATAACTACAAACTCGTAATGACCATACCGAGTCCTGAAGGCTGTCTTCGGGATATTACTCTCCTGAACCCTAAGCTGATGGTATCTGAATTTGAGACTATGTTTAAAAAGCACTTACCACCCTAAAGTTCGTCAAACAAATCATCAATCCTGGGAAGAGGATACCTGTTCTTGGTTGTGACCTTGTTCAATTGCCTATAAATAATACACATACGAAGAGAACCATCTTTATTTCGGACAAAGAGAACTAGTGCTCCCCATGGGGATTTTCTCGGTCTGATGAATCCCTTGTCTAAAAGGTCTTTCAACTTCTCCTTGAACTCCTTTAACTCGACTGGGGCCATTTTGCAAGGAGGAATAGATATAGGCTGTGTATCGGGAAGAAGGTCAATACCAAAATCAATCTCCCGCTCAGAAGGAATTCCTGGTAGATCATCTGGGAACACTTCTGGATATTCACATATTACTGGAATGGATTGGATAGTCGGGGTATCAGACGTAGCATCCTTAACCCTAACTAGATGGTACACTCAACCCTTGGAGATCATCTTTCTGTCTTTAAGGTAGGAAATGAAATGACCTACAGGCACAACTAAACTACCCTTCCACTATAGGATTGGCTCACCCTGAAATCTAAACTCTATTATCCGGGTTCTTTAATTAACTGAGGCATAGCATGCAAAATACCAATCCATGCCGAGAATAACATCAAAATCGGTCATGGATAACTCTACTAAATCTGCTGAGGTGACTTTCTGAAGGACTGTGACCGGGCTATTTCTATACACCCATCTAGCAACAATTGAATCACCAATGGAGTAGAGACTGAGAAGAGTTTTGACAAGATTTTGGGACTCACTTCGAAACTACTAGCCACATAGGGCGTCACAAAAGGCAAAGTAGCCCCTAGATCTAACAATGCATATACATTAAGATGGAATACTCATAACATACCAGTGACTACATCCGGGGAGACCTCCTACTCCTAGTGGATTCTAGGGCATAGAATCTATTTTGGTGTTGTCTGCCACCTATACTAGTACCCTGCTGCAAGGGACATGCCGCTGGAGTTTCTAAACTAGTGGCGGGGGTACAAGCTCCATCATCGTCAGATCTAGCTAAAGGGCAATCTCTGAGCCTGTGTTCGGGTTTGCCACATCCAAAACAAGCATCTGAACCAACTAAACACCTCCCTAGGTGGTTCTTTCCACACTTTGCACAGGCTGGAAAAGTGTGATCTCCTGAAATGCTCCCGTAGCCTCTCGAGCCTGACGCTCTACCCTACTGATCACGTCTGGGTCAGGATGGGACTCTAGCTGATATTGGTGCTGGGGCTAAAGATCTCTAGTGGGACTTCTGATAGTTCCCACTAGACCTCAGCTGGGAGAATCTAATGCTATTAGTCCTAGCCCTCTTGGCCTCCCTCTCCCTCTCACTCAATTGTACCACCTCCATCTGCTGGGCGTACAGGACTTTTCGAGCAAAGTCAGTATCCTAGAGATGCATCGCGGTCCGGCAATCCCTGACCAAGGAGTCTGCCATCCCGTGTATGAACCTGCTCACATGGTCCCTCTGATCCGCCACCAACTCAACTGCATACCTGGACAGACGTGTGAACTCCAAGTCATATTCCTGAACCATCATATTTCCTTGCTTAAGATTTACAAACTCGGAGCTTTTAGCTCCCTCATCTCCCTAGGGAGGATCTGATCAAGAAAAGCGACATGAAACTCATCCCAAATGATAGGGCCTGCTCTGACTTCCTACTATCCTTCCACTATTTGAACCAAATGTGCGCAACCTCATTCAACTGATATGAGGCCAAATCGGCAAACTCCTCCCCAGTCACCCCCATAATCTGGATAATCTTCAAAATCTCCTGAATGAACTTATATGGATCCTCGTCCACCTTCGATTCAAGGAACTCAGGAGGGTTCATCCTCAGAAAGTCTCTAACTCTTGCCACTGTCGTATTCTTGTTTTGAGGGACATGCACTACCGCTTGCTAATTGACCTTGGCAGTCAGGGCCTAGGCTAACATCTAGATGGCTTCCCTGAAATCTGCATGAGCAACCGGCTCTGGTATATGCTCCGCATGGATTGGTAGGGCCTATCGGTTCCCGTCTCCATTGCTATCCTCGTGGCCATTTCCATTTCCATTTCTCCTTCCGTTAACTCTACGGGGAGGCATGATTCTACAAACGCAAATAGCACGGGTTAGAAGGATAGAGAGACATTTCACCGCATGACATAGATCATAAAAGAAGGGAACATTTCCTAAACATCTCATATCCTCTTCATCATAAGTGTGTTGCGCTTCACACCCATGAAAAAAATTCTACTTAAAGCGGCTTTCAGACACCTTAGGACACTTCAAAACCTAATGCTCTAATACCAAGTTTGTCATGACCCAAAAATAGGCCAAGATCGAGACACGGGATAAGGAACCCCGGGATACTCCAAGTCGACCCATGAAATGAACATAAATCTACTCAATCAATAAAAGAGGAAGATCAACATAATAAACATAGCAAAAATCTAAACATAGCATAACATCATAACATACAACACGAGCCTGACGCTCAATACAATCTATGTCGAAAAAGCCTCTATTTATGATGAGTTAATAGGACAAGACCCCAACTAACTCTCTAAGATTGAAACTAAAAATGTAAAGATAACTGATAAGTAATAGTCCTCGGGGGATGAGGATTCACCAACTGAGACTAGATGTGCCGCTCTGAAAGGCTGGCTAGCAATGAGGCTGAGTCTGAATACTGGAGCATGTATCATAAAATGATACAACATAGAGTATGCGATCAGTACTTGGAATGTACCGAGTATGCAAGGTAAGTAAAACGGATAGTTAAAATACATAAGAGTTCATAAGAGTAGGAAAACATGATCAAAACATAAATACCATAATGTAAACATAAGGGCTCATGGTTTTCAAAATATTCGTAAATCAATCAAATTCATAATCATAGAGAATGTCTTTATTAATCAAGACTTGATCCAAAGTATATAATCATAACTATGCATAAATCATGAGGAATAATGAGAGATTCTTATAACTGACATACCCTATATAAGCACACATGGAGTCGGACTTGTAAACCCCTAGTCAGGAGGGTGTTCGTACCTTGATAAGGGTAGAACCATGAAAATAGGCATGATATCACTCATGAAAGGCCCATTTGGGCAAAAGGGACAGTCACAAAGGAGGTCCCATCATGGCACGTTGGCGTTTAGTTCGGAGACTTGAGGTATGCTTGGACCCTGGGTCTACTCAATGTTAAATACTACTCCCAAAACATATATAGTGCTCATAGGATAATGTACATGAGATTCATGGGCTAACTAAAATCATGATAATCATAAGCATGTTTGAAATACGTGAACTAGACATGAAATAAGCCCCCGTGAGTCGGCCATAATCATAAACCCATATATCTTGAAATTCATGCATACTGGTACAACATGTATATAATTTATATCTCATAAATCCACGATAAGTACTTGAGAGAAATTATATCATAAAGCATAGATCATAGTTGGGCTAATTTAGATCAAGATAATAGTGAAATCATAACTTAACTTTTCACAAAAACATGCATAACTGGGAATAATTGAATTTAAACTCAAATCTAATAATTTATATTACAAATAGTCATAAAATATTCCCATAGATAATAAAATATGATTTAATACATTAAGGAGATTGACCCATCTATAGATCATATCAAATTTCATAAGAATTGGTATAAACCTCATGGATCATGAAACTTGACTTTTAGAATTGGAATTCATGAAATTTGAGAAGAGTTTAGGGTATGAGAGTGAAAGAAACTCTCATTTATAGCCTCACATACCTGGGTAAGTTGATGCTACTCTCTTCCTTGATAATCCAAAGGAAATTGAAGAAGAATTGAGGAAGAACCTTGATGAACTATGCTT
Source organism: Datura wrightii (assembly GCA_035772735.1). Lineage (NCBI taxonomy): Eukaryota > Viridiplantae > Streptophyta > Magnoliopsida > Solanales > Solanaceae > Datura > Datura wrightii. The sequence continues at coordinate 122,486,708 of JASDFA010000016.1, forward strand.
TATTACTCTCCAACCCTCAAACTTGCATGCATGAGTTTTGAATAGGCTAGAATGACTTAACCCATGTTAATACACTCTATTCTAACTTTAAAACAACGTACTTTAGGCCTTAAGAACATAGAAATTACGAAAAAGCCCTTAATAAACTCACAGGAAAAAACAAACTGACAGTCCCAACGAGGGACTAGACGAGTTGTTGTCCATGGCCAAGACGGTCTTCATCCATTGCCTCCACTGCAAATAGCATCAACACTACCACCCCGAGGCACTTAACAACCCGTTACTGGTGACCATGAGTCGTGGTCACCTCCCATCCTCTACAGTGCCAGAAATTACCAGGGGGTCACCACGGGCGACACCACGACTTGTGGTGTTCCCAATGAATCGTGGTTAGGACCCATTAAATGAACTGTCCAACTTCCTTCATCTTTCAACAACCCTTGGCCACGGCCAAACTGATGAGTCGTGATGCTGAACATGACTCGTGGTCACACCCGTTGGCCACTCAAAACTAAAATCTTTAGCTAACTCAAAATTCTCACCACGAGTCATTTAACAACTCGTGGTCATCCTAACGGGTCATTGGATGACTCATCCTGTGGCCTGGTGCAGAAATTTCTATTTTCTCTGTTTGAACTCTCGGGTATGATCTTAAGGCTTTCAGGGTATAACATATGTCATGACCCAAACATGGACCCGGATCGCGACACTGGACACGGAGCCCCGAGAGACTCCAAGTCGACATATGGCATGAACATACATCTAACTCAATCAAATAAAGTAGAATACTCAACATAACAACATAGTGGAAGCATAATCAAGACACAACATAGGAACCAAAATGCACTTCATACATGATAGTTGAATACTTCACATAGTCTGAAAGCCTCTAACATATCTAATGTGTTGATAGGATAATACCCCAACTAACCTGACAAGTCTGGAAAACTGAACATAAAGGATAACTGATATCAACTAGTCCTCGGGAGATAAGGACTCGCTAATGAAGTGGATGTTAACTCCGAGAACGAGCTAATAACGGTGTTGGGTCTGAATATCGGAGCTTGTATCATGAAACGATACAACATAGAGTATGCGGTTAGTACGTGGAATGTATCAAGTATGCAACGTAAGTAAAACGAACATTTTAAATACATAAAAGTTCATAAGAGTAAGACATCATGCTCATAACATAAATATCATAATGTAACTTAAGGCTCAAGGTTTTCAAAACATTTGTAAATCAATCATAATCATAATATAGGAGAAAAACTTCATTAAACGTGACTTGAGACCAAAATAATATGAACATAACCATGCATAAATCATGAGAAACAATGGGAGGACTCATCATAACTGACACCATCATTGTAGAGCCTTACATGATGCCCCAACTATCTCACTCAAGTGGGCAGAGTCATCCCAAGTTTTCTAGGAAAGGGACGTGCAGTATGTGATATCAGGAAAAGAGGGGATCCATTAACATTGTAAAATATCATATGAACTTATGGTGGCACATATTTATGAGACACCGGCATAGTCCTTTGAACGTCGGGCTACTCAGTGCTAGACACTGCTCCCAAAAACATGCACGTTAGGCTTGTATGTAAATCATAAACATCATTCATGATATTCATGGCCAAATAAATATTAACATCGTTGATCCCCATTTACATACATGTTTAGCCATGACTCAAGGACCCATGAATCGACCAATGTCATAAATCAATCAATCATGAAATCCATTTAATAAATCATAAATCATACTTGAACATGTGGGCATTTCCCAATACTTTAACATGCTTGAAAATACTCAATTCACTAGAAAACATGATTATAAACATGGGTAACTAGAAAATATACTTTTAATCATTAATATCTCATCGTACATGAACATTCATCATAAATCTCAACTTTCATGAACTTCTCATAAACGGGCATTTAAATATATAAATCTTGAAAGATAGTTTTAATGGGAAACAACGTAAAACTTTCCCATTATTCATAATTCGATAATATAAACTCATTTAGATCATACCCATGTAGAGAATTAGGAATTTCATGTATTGGGTTAAAACAACATAGAACCAACATATGAATTTCCATAATTTAGAGAGAGATTGGGTATGGGTGTGAATGAATTCACCCATTCATAATCCTACATACCTAGGAAGATCTGATTTTACCACTCCTTGGAAGCCCAATGAAAGATTGACGGAAAGCTTGAAAAAATCTAACTTGATCACCTCCTAAACCCCCTTCAATATACACGTATGGATGTGAATGAGCCTAGGATAGATTTTTCCCTCATAAAACACTGCATTTCGTACCTTAAACGACATAGTTTAGGACCATAGGACTTAGGAATGATGAAAATACTCTTAATGAATTTCCTGAAAATTCTACACTGTCAATGACCTGGGGAGATCCTACGGGTTGTACTAGGATACCACGACTCGTGGTATCCGTCCGTTATATCCACTACCAATTCTTAACTTCTCAGATTCTAACACCACGACTCAACAGGATGAGTCGTTGCATTAGAAGATGGTCCGTCGGATCCTCACATTACTTCCCTTTAACAAGCCGCACCTAGGCCTTCCCATGAGCCACACAACGACTCGTGCCTCCTTCCAACAAGTCGTGGTTTCCATTCGTCACCTTGACTGGAGATGTTTCAGCTTACCACAATCCATTGTCACTCACGACAAGTCATCCTACGACCTGTTACTTCCTCCTAGACTAAGGGCTAGTCTCACCACGACCACAAACAATGACTCGTGACATCTAACCACGAGTAATTCCTTGACCCGTTACTCCTAACTTCGAACCTGCTGCACCTCACCATGAACACCTTCTACTGATCATTGGTGGAACCAACGATCCATTACATGACCCTGTTCTGTAATAATTTTTCCATATTTTTGCCAACTTTCATTTCTAAATTATTGGGTCTAGTCTTAAGAACTTTTGGGGTATTACAATATCTCCCCCTTAGGATCATGTCACGCCCCGCCTTGGGAGGCATGACTGGAACCTGGTGCACTACTAGGACCTGGACTGTTGGACTACTGAGCCTAAGCACTTCTGGTGCCAGGATGGCTCTAATTCTGGATTTATGAAAACAACGGGCTATATAACGGCTATAAATACAGCCTCCGGCCGACTAGGCCTATAGCCACCTGTAGGAATATAACAGCTAACCAGAACAACTAAGCATAAGGGAACCAATGCGGGCCGATAAGGCCACCATGCTGACTAGTTATCACTGAAAAATATAATCAAGTGCTGAACTGATTTGTGATCGACAAGGTCACCAACGGACAACTAAACAAGGCCCCACATGACCATTACATGCAAACTGAAACATACATACGACCCCACATGATCGGTACAACTAACCACAGGGAATATACAATCCGCAAGCCTCTAAGAATAATAAGATGTTCGGGATAGGGCCCCGGCTTACCCATACTATACAAACAAAAAGGGAAGTAAACCTTTAGCTGTCAAGCTCCGGATGATAGGAGTTGAAGACTCTGTACGCTGGCTGGAACTGCGAGGGATCTGCTCCTCGTCTATGAGTACCTGCAGGCAAGTAATACAGCACCCCAAACGGGCATCAGTACTGCTGGTACTGAGTATGCAAAGCAACAAATGAAAGTACTAAATGTAAACAGTAAAACTGATAGAACTGAAATAATAAGGAAACAGACTGTAACTGACTGGAAATGTGAATTCAAGATTATCCTTAACTACACAGAAAGAAGTAGGAATCGTACCTGGTAACGTGGCATTCTACTGTCTATCCATCTATATCTAGCATAACATAGCATAACATAGCACACATGAACCTTACCTGACCCCCATAATACGGAAGGTATCATCATCACACAATCTATACCCCTACCCCGATCAACCCATCTCCCCTAGTAACTATAAGCATCCTGTCGGTTCCTTGGGTATGCACTTGGGCCCGCTGAGCCCCTGAATATAACTGTAGCTGAGTCCAGAGGACTCTTGAAATCAACACCCTGGGTGCAAGCGCTCGACGGGGGTGTGTAAAAGCCGACCAAGGCATAATATGGGGAAATTGGCATACCATCTTCGTCCTTAGCGGACGACATGCCACTCCGTAGAGCGACGTATCCCCGCCCTCTGGCAAATAAGTCGATACAGCTATCAACCCTGGGGCGGTCATGGATGCTAGGTAATCCAGCCCAAAACAATCCAAGCAAGTCTCAACTGATAATAATAGTGCATACAATACATGCTGAAACTGATAATAATACTGTATATATATATATTCTCTGACATGTTGTACTGAATCTGGTATTGAAATAAGATATAATATTGCTGGAATTTTCTGCTAAGAATCATGTTATTCAACTAAGTTCCATGCTAAATACGAGTTAATATTTCTAACGGGCGTTACTGAATTCATATCGAACATAATATACGACTTCTGAAACATTCTACTGGAATTTGTACCATTTTACTATACTGGAACTACTAGCTTGCTGAAAGAAACTGGCTTTACATACCTTAACTGCCAGCTTCCTAATTAACTGGCGTAGGTCGGCTAATATTCAGCTATTTTCGCAACTGTATTCATATTCACGAAGGAAAAGAATTAATTCCACTATTATTTTGGAGAGAAACCATACTTATGAATATATTTACTGCCTATTCTTTGACTTATCGAAGAACGGTCGAAAAATCACAATTTCTAAGGAGTCTAGAAGGGAGAAATACTTACTTTAATCCCGGGAGTGTATTAACACTAGTTTGGAGCAATTCCAATCACTTTGACTAGGTGGGTCGCTGCTTCGCCAGGCGATTCTCACGAAACTAACTCCATAGGAATGCTCCCTGCAACTTTATACTTCGGTACCTGAAGTTAATTTGACTTGGACTGCATTTGACGGCGTAATCGAACGTATTCTTATGTTAAACCCTTGTCCCTCACTGTTTCTGGTCGCTCACTAGAAATGAAGAATGAAAAATTACTTAGAAAAACCGAAGTGGGCTTTATATACTTGGACTTGAACCCCCTTTAAGTCGCATTTATCAAATGCGATTTATAAGTTGCATTTTTCGAATGCGATTTATAAGTCGCATTTGCCTTGCGACGCTCCGACTTGGTGCTTTTCCGATCTCTCCCGGGCCCTTTTCGCACGTATGGCATTCTAAAACTCTTAACCAACATGCAAATAGGCCAACTAAGTGTCAAGAACTTATGGGGTGTAACAGAACATTTGTCATTGAATGTGGGGAAGCATGCAGAAAATAGAGAATGCAATCATCATACTCAAATATTGATCATTTAAGCTAAAACTGATGGAGTGACTAACTCCGATTCCAACTACATGACTGAACTGAATTCATGAATCATATACACATCCACGTATATGAAAGAAACTGGGGCACATGAATTGAACATGAAAACTAAATAGAGTACTAGGGCAAAAACTGATACCTCAAACTGGAACTTAGCCGATAAACAATAAATGCGGGTATCAAGCCATCATGTTTGCTTCGGCTTCCCATGTAGCTCCCTCAACCTACTGATTCCTCCATAAAACCTTGACTGAAGCTACTTCCTTGTTTCTCAGCCTTCGAACCTGAAGATCCAGTATTTCCACCAGAACCTCCTCATAGCTAAGGTTGTCTTTCACACCAACACTATCCACCGGAAAAACTAGAGTTGGATCACCCAAATACTTCTTTAAGAGCGATACATAGAAAACAGGATGTATGGAAGCTAATTCTGAGGGCAACTCCAATTCATTTGCCAATTTGCCAACCCTTTTCACAATTCTGTAGGGGACAACATAACGAGGGCTGAGTTTTCCTTTCTTTCGAAACCACGTCACTCCCTTCATGGGAGACACCTTCAGAAACACCTAATCATGCACTTCGAACTCGAGTTCTCTCTTTCTCACGTCAGCATAGGACTTTTGGCGACTTTAAGTTGTCTTCAACCTGTCTTAAATGAGTTGAACCTTCTCCATAGCCTCGTGGACTGAATTTTGTCCTATTATTGCAGCTTTACCAATTTTAAACCAGCCAATATGCGATCTATATGTCAACCCATAGAGAGCCTCAAACAGAGACATCTGAATATTTGAATGGTAGTTGTTATTGTACGCAAACTCGATAAGAGGAAAATGATCATCCCAACTACCTTTGAAGTCAATCACACATGCTCTCAACATGTCTTCGAGAGTATGAATTGTCCGCTCCGCTTGACCATCCATTTGCGGGTGAAATACTGTGCTGAGCTTAACCTGAGTACCTAGTCCTTTTTTAGAAGGCCTCTAAAACTGAGAGGTAAATTGGGTACCTCTGTCAATATGATGGACAAGGACAGTCCATGCAATTGAACTAGCTCTCGAATGTATAGTTTGGCATAATTCGTCGCGGAATCAGTGGTTTTGACCAGTAGAAAATGAGCAGCTTTGGTCAACCTATCCACAACAACCCAAATGGAGTCATATTTCCAACGAGTGCGAGGAAAACCTATTATGAAGTCCATATTGATCTCTTCCCACTTCCAAGTAGGAATGCTAATATCTTGGAGCACACCTGTGGGTATTTGATGCTCCACCTTCATCTACTGACAGTTTAGGCTCTCAACTACAAATTCTCGATGTCTTTCTTCATGCCATTCCACCAATAGACTTTCCGTAAGTCACGATACATCTTGGTGGCACCTAGATGGATTGAATACCCAAAACCGTGAGCCTTATGCAACATCTGATTTCTGAAATCATCAACGTTTGGAACACATAAGTGACCCTGATATCGAAGCATACCATCTCCCCCTTTGGAGAAGACCTCTACTTTCTAATTTCAGACGACTTCTTTAATCTTTACCAAAATGGGGCCCTCATCTTTCCTAGCTTTTACATCAGTCACCAAGGATGATTTTGATCCATTCTAAACTATAACACCGCCATCGATCAAATCAACCAAACGAACTCCTAACCTTGCAAGTCAATGCACGTCTTTAACCAGCTCCTTCTTTCCCTCATCTACATGGGACACACTTTCCATGGAGAGTCTACTAAGTGCATCTGCTACTACATTATCCTTCCGCGGATGATAAAGGACACTCATGTCATAATCCTTCAGTAGGTCCAACCCTCTCCTTTGTCGAAGATTGAGATCCATCTAGGTATACACATATTGTAGACTCTTATGGTCCATAAACACATCCACGTGAACCCCATACAAATAGTGTCTCCATATTTTCAAGGCGAATACCATCTCTGCCAATTCGAGATCATGAGTTGGGTAGTTCTTCTCTTGAACTCTTAGTTGTATGGAGGCATATGTTATAACTTTGACATGTTGCATTAAAACACAACCAAGGCCGATCCTGAAGCTTCACAATACACCACAAACCCATTAGTACCCTCCGATTGTGACGACCCGAATGTAAACCCGGATCATAACATTGGACAAGGATCCCCAAGAGACTCCAAGTCAACCCATGGCATGAGCATTCATCTAACTTCATATCATTTAAAACGGAATACTTAACATACGATGTAGCGGAAGTATAAACATAACATAACATAGCATGATAAGCGGTATGGACCAAATACACAATAGCGGAGTACTACATATAGTCTGAAAGCCTCTAACGTGACAAATGGGTTGATGGGACAACATCCCCAACTAACCTGGCAATTGAAACTAAAAGAAAACTTCAATGTCTGAATCAAATGGTCCTCAGAGAATGAGGACTCACCAACACACTGGATGCGAAACTCCATAAAAAGCTAATGACGATGTTGGATCTTCAGATCGGAGCCTGTATCATAAAACGATACAACATAGAGTATGCAGTTATTACGTGAAATGTACTGAGTATGCAACGCAAGTAAAATAGATATTTAAGAATTCATAAATCTCATAAATGATCATAAGAAAAGGACAACATGCTCGTATCATAAATATCATAAGATAACATAAGGCTCAAGGTTTTCAAATCATTCATAAGCCATTCATTATCATAGACATAAGAGAAACTCCATTAAATCATCACTTGAGCCAAATAACATAAATATAACAATGCATAAAACGTGCGGAACAATTGGAGGAATCATTATAACCGACACCATCATGGTAGAGCCTTTTATGATGCCCCAACTATCTCACTCAAGTGGTTAGAGTCTCCCCTAGCTTTCCAAGCAAGGGACGCGCATTATGTGATATCACGAAAGAGGGGATCATTATCATCGTAATGTATCAATATAAACCCATGGTGGCATGTGGTTATGAGACACCGTCATGTCCTTTGAATGTCGGGCTGCTCGATGCTAGACACGACTCCCAAAAACATACACATTAGGCTCATATGTAAATCAATAACATCATTCATTAAGATTCATGGATAAATAAACATTTATCATTCTTTGATCCCTATTAAAACATGATTAGCCAAGAATCAAAGGCCCTTTAGTTGGCCAACATCATAAATTGATAAATCATGAGATCCATTTCATAAATCGTAAATCATTCTTGAACATGCGGGCATTGCCCAAATACTTTAACATGCTTGATAATACTCAATTCATTCGAAAATATGCTTATAAACATGGGTAACTTGAAAACATGCTCCTCATCATCAATAATTCATAATACTTGAACATTCATCTTAAACTTTGACTTTAATGAACTTTTCATAAATAGGCAATCTGATTTATAAAACGTAAAATGGGATTTTTTAATGAAAAAAAAAACATAAAACTTGCCCATAATTCATAATACAACAATAGTAACTCAATTAGATCAAGCCCATGTATAGAAATCGAATTTTGATGCATTGGGTAAAAACCCAATAGATTTTTTAGATGAATTTTTATGAATTGAAAGAGATTGGGCATGGGTGTGAAAGGATTTACACATTCATAACCCTACATACCTGGGGAAGTCAAATCTCACCACCCCCTGAAAGCCCAATGGAAATTGATGAAGAAAACCTTGAAGACAAGCACGATCACCTCTTCAATCCTTTAATTTTGCATGCATGAGAATGAATAGGATAGAAGGGCTTAACTTATCTTAATGCACTCAGAAAATAACTTAAAACGACGTAGTTTAGGACCTTAGAGCATAGGAATAATCAAAATTCCCTTAATGAAAACCCTTGAAAAATCTGTATTGGTGAATTAACGGACGGACTAATAGGTCGTTAGAGGATACCATGACTCGTTGTATCCATCCATCATCTACACTACAAAAATTCCTAATCTCAGATTCAATCCCACGACTAGACAGGACTAGTCGTTCTTTCAGACAACGGGTCATTATGTCGTCCATTGTTTCATCCTTCAGATCCTATACTGATCCTTCCAACGAGCCTCACCACGACTAGTTACATCTTCCAACAAGTCGTGGTTGCCTTCCATTAGATCTACAGGAAAAATATAGTTGTCCCCATTTCATGACTGGTGACCATAACCCGTTACCTTCCCTTAAGCTGAGGTCCAGTACCCACCACGTCTCCGCATGAAGACTCGTTCTAACCAACAATGAGTCGTTACTTCGGTCGTTGTTTCCACTGTCACCAGGCCTAGTCCTTCCCACGACTACTTCACACGGGACATTGGTTGGACCAACGATCCATAGGGTCACCCATCTTGTGAGATTTTTCCCAGTTTCAACCAACTTCCATTTTAAATCTCGGGTTTAATCTTAGGCACTTTTAGGGTATTACAATATCTCCCCCTTGGGAACATTCGTCCTCGAATGTTTAAAACATACAGAAAATGGAGACATGCAATCATTATACTCAAATACTGATGTCACCACCCAAACGTACAATCGGATCGTAGATACGGGACAAGGAGCCCCGGGAGACCCCAAGTCGAACCATGGCATAAGCATACATCTAATTCAATCACATAAGTGGAAGACATTACATAAAGAACGTAATCATAACATAGCATAAGGGAAAAGTAGTGCCAGACTTATACAATATAGAGGAATACATCTTGTAGTCTAATAAGCCTCTAAATAGGAAAGGCGGATTGATGGGACAACTCCCTAACTAATCCAACATCCATAAATTGAAGAAATAACATAGAGTGTGAACATGTATCCCTCGGAAAATGAGGACTCACCAAGTGCACTGAGAGCAAGGCTGAAAATCGCTACATGTGAGAATAAGCGTGAGAACTGGGACTTGTATCATGAAACGATACAGCATCTAAAGTATGCGGTTAGTACATCGAATGTATTGAGTTTGAAAGATAAGTAAAACAGACATTTAAAGCATATATGAAATTCATAAATGCTCATAAGAGTAGGACGTCATGCTTGTATCGGAAATAATAATAACATATCATATGGCTCAAGGTTTTCAAAACATTCGTAACATAACATAATCATAAACATAATAGAAGCAATTTACTTAACATGACTTGACCAAACATACATAGTCATAACATGCATAAATCATGAGGAATAGTGGGAGATTCACTTAACCGACATACCTCATATGAGCACACATGAAGCCCGACTTGTAACCCTAGTCAGGAGGGTGTTCGTACCTTGCCAAGGGTAGAACCATAAAAGTGTGATATCACCATGAAAAGGGCCATTTGGGCTAGGGACTAACATGAAAGGGGTCCCAACATTCCTATGATGGCACGTAGTTCATGAGATCCGGGGCTTAACCTGAGCCCCGAATCTACTCGGTGTTCGATACTACTCCCGAAACATACATAGTGCTCATAATAATACACACATGAGCTAATGGGCTAGTTAAATCATGATAATCGTAAACATGCTTGAACTTATGTGAACAAGCAATGACATGAGGCCCGTGAGCCGGCCAAAAACTTAATTCATGAATAATGAGATTCATGCATATTTGTAGATCATGTACATAGCTTGAATTTCATAAAATCATAATGGGTAGTAAAATATCATAATTTGAAACATAATTCATATTGCGCTCATAAGAACATCAATGGGGAAAAATAACTCATAATTTGATTGACGGGCATGCATAATTGTGCTTAATTGCTTAGAAAATTAAAATCAACAATATTATAGTCAATTTAAACTCAACGATGATTGCAATCCATAGGTTATGATAATATCTAAAAATCACAAAACCCACAATTTAAATCAATAAATTTATATGATCAAATACAAAACCCCATGAGTTTTTGATAAAATTGTAAGTGAAATCATAGAGTAGGAGCATGGGTGTGGAAGAATTTACTCATTGAGGACCTTACATACCTGGAAACACTTGATTCTTGCAAATTTTCAATTTTTCTCCGTTTTGACTCCCGGGTTTGATCCTTGGGTTCCCGGGGTATAACAATATCTCCCCCTTAGGAACATTCGTCCTCAAATGGGCAGAAACATGTAGAAAACTCAGAAACAAGCAACCACCTTATATAAATACTGATTATTTAAGCTAAAAACTAAAGGATGGACTACCTTCGAAAAGAACTACATAACTGAACTGAATTCAGACACCATATACATATATCATATCATAAACAAACTTGTACACATGAACGGAATGTGAAAACAGATTAAGGTTTAGGCCAAAACTAATACCTCAAGTAGAAATTGAGCCGGTAGAGAACAGGTGTGGATATCTAGCCATCATATCCGCTTCAGCTTCCCACGTAGCTACTTCAACATGCTAATTTCTCCATAATACTTTAATTGAAGCTACCGCTTTGTTCCTTAGCTTACGGACTTGACGATCTATGATTTCCAACGGAATTTCTTCATAACTGAGGCTATCCTTTACACCAACGCTGTTCACAGGACTACTACAGATGGATCACCCAATCACTTTTTCAAAAGTGACACATGAAACATAGGATGAACTGAAGATAACTCCAAGGGCAAGTCCAACTCATACACCACCTTACCAACTCTCTTCACAACCCGATAGGGGCCAACATAACGGGGACTGAGTTTCCCCTTCTTCCCAAACTGCATGACTCCCTTCTTGGGAGATACCTTTAGAAATACCTAGTCGGCCACATCAAACTCCAAGTCTCTTCTCCTCACATCAGCATATGATTTCTGAAAACTCTGAGCGGTTTCCAGCCGGTCCCTTATCAATTGAACCTTCACCATCACCTAGTGCCAAATCTAGCCCTATCATAGTTGTCTCACTAACCTGAAGCCATCCGATGGGAGATCTATACCTCTGCCCATAGAGGGCCTCGAACGGTGTCATTTGGATACTAGAGTGATAACTGTTATTATATGCAAACTCGATCAAGGGAAAATGATCATCCCAACTACCTTTAAAATCCATAACACATGCCCTCAACATGTCCGCAAGAGTCTAGATTGTTCGTTCTTCCTGGCCATCCATCTGCGGATGAAATGTTGTGCTGGTCTTGACATGAGTCCCAAGTCCCTTTTGTCACGCCCCACCTTGGGAGGCATGACTGGCACCTGGTGCCCTACTAGGACCTGGACTACTGGACTACTGAGCCTAAGCACTTCTTGTGCCAGGCTGGCTCTAATTCTGGATTTATGAAAACAACGAGCTATATAACGACTGTAAATACAGCCTTCGGCTGACAAGGCCTATAGCCACCTGTAGGAATATAATAGCTACCTAGAACAACTGAACATAAGGGAACCTATGCGGGCTGACAAGGCCACCATGCTGACTAGTTATCACTGAAAAGTACAATCAAGTGCTAAATTGATCTGTGACGGACAAGGTCACCAACTGACAACTGAACAAGGCCCCACACGACTGGTACAACTAACAACAGGGAATATACAATCCGCAAGCCTCTAAGAATAATAAGATGGTTGGGACAGGGCCCTGGCTTACCTATACTGTACAAACAAAAAGGGAAGTAAACCTTTAGCTGTCAAGCTCCGAATGATAGGAGCTGAAGACTCTGTACGCTGGATGGAGCTACGAGGGATCTGCTTCTCATCTATGAGTACCTGCAGGCAAGTAATGCAACGCCCCAAAATGGGCATCAGTACCACCCGTACTGAATATGCAAAGCAATAACTGAAAATAACTGAAAGCAAACAATAATACTAATAGATACGAAAGTAATAGGAGACGGGCTGAGAATGACTGAAAAGAGCGTAACTTTACTGAAGAGAGTAAGGGTCATACCTAATAACATGGCGGTCTACTTTCTATCTATTAATAACTAACACAACATAGCATAGAAGAACCTTCCCAGCCCGCATAAGTCGTAAGGTACCAACCAGCACACAATCTATATACCCCTACCCAGGTCATACCATCCACCTAGTAACTATGAGCATCCCACCGGCCCCCTGGGTATGGAACTTGGGCCCCTGACTATAGCTGGATCTGAGTCCTGAGGACTCCTGAAATCTGAAATCTAAAATCTAAAATCTATAATCTGAAAACTGTAATCTGCACCCCGGGCGCAAGCGCTCGACAGGGGGTGTGGTATAGTGCTGATCAGCCTGCTATGGGGAATCTGCATCCCATCTTCGTCCGCTGCGGACGGCATGCCACTCCGTAGAGAGACGTATCCTCACCCTCTGGCGGGCGAGTCGACATAGCTATTAACCCTGGGGTGGTCAAGGAAGCTCTAAGGGTGCCCAACACAGAACAATCATGTCTCCATAGATAGCAATAGGCACATGTAATATATATACTGGATTTGATAATAATATTTATGTTCTGGTATTCTATTCTGAATCTCATATTGAAATGTACGGAATCTGGTACTAAAATATACTGAATCTGTAATAATATTTACAGAATATTCTGCTGGGACTTATACTGTTTACTAAATTTCATGTTGAACACTGTATTATATTTATAACATGCTTACTAAATGTCATATTGAACATAATATATGACTTCTGAAACACTCTACTGAAATTCGTACTATTTTGCTATACTAGAACTTCTAGCTTGCCGAAAGAAACTGGCTTTACATACCTCAACTACCAACTTTCTGATTAACTGGCGTAGCTTGGCTAGTATTCAGCTATTTCTCCCAACTGTATTCATATTCGTGAAAGAATAGAATTAATTCTACTATTATTATGGAAAGAAACCATATTATGGCTATACCTACTACCTATTCTTTAACTTATCGAAGAACGGCCGAAAACTCGCTATTTCTCGAGGGTCTAGAAGGGAGAAATAGTCACTTTAATGTTGGGAGTATATTAACACTAGTTTGGAGCTATTCCACTTACCTTATCTTGGCGTGAAGACGATTTGCCAGTCGAATTTCGCAAAACTAACTCCGTAGAAATGCTCCCGGCAGCTTTATAATTCGCTACCCGAAGTTAATTCGAGTTTGGATTGCGTTTGACGGTGTAAACGAAAGGAAATTTAATCAAACCCTTCGTTCCCCTCTGTTTCTGTTCGTTTACTGGAAATTATATGAAGGGAAAATGATTTAAAATGAAGTGGGAGCCTTATATACTTGGGGCCTTTAAGTAGCATTTGTCTAATGTGATTTATAAGTCGCATTTGTCAAATGTGATTTATAAGTCGCATTTGCCTTCCGACGCTCCGACTTGGTGCTTGTCCGGTATCTCCCCAGGCCCTTTTCTTGCACGTATGGCATTTTAAAACTCTTAACCAACATGCGAATAGGCCAACTAAGTGTCAAGAACTTATGGGGTGTAACATCCTTCCCTCCTTAAGAACATTCGTAGGTTAACTTCCGTTTACAGAAATTTTAACTTGCTCTACCTTTTCTGGAAAAATTTTGACAGAGTTTACCCTGTAATATGGACTATCTCAAAAATCCTGAAATGCAGAAAAGTCCAATATAGGTACTCCATATAATACTATAGCATCCATTACATAATAAACCGAAGTCAACATCTCACTCATACACATGAATATAAAGCATCTCATAAAACATCAACATCAACAAACCTCTGACTAACTAAGTCTGAAATAACTGAGGGTATTTGGCTTTCATATCTTCTTTTGCTTCCCAAGTCATTTCCTCTCGGTTCCTGTTACACCATAATACTTTGACAGAAGCAACATCTTTAGTTCTTAATCTGCGGATCTGCCAGTCTAGTATGGCTACTGGAACTTCTTCATAGGCCAACTCCTCTGTAACCTAAACATCTTGGACTGGGATAATCTGGAGGGATCTCCTACGCACTTTCTCAGCATTGATACATGGAAAACTGGGTGGACAGATTCTAACCCTGGAGGTAAGTCTAACTCATATGCCACTTGGCCTATTCTTCGGCGAATCTGATAAGGCCCAACAAACCTCGGGCTGAGCTTGCCTTTCTTGCCAAATATCATTACACCCTTTATCGGTGAAACTTTCAGAAACACCCAATCACCCACATTAAATTCCAAGTTTCTGCGCCGTACGTCAGCATAAGATTTCTGGTGGCTCTGAGCAGTCAGTTACGTTCTCTGATAAAATTTACTTTTTCCTCTAACTGATGAATGATATCTGGCCCAATCAATACTGATTCTCCTATCTCAAACCAACCAACTGGAGATCTACACTTTTGCCCATATAATGGCTCATAAGGTGCCATCTGAAAGTAGCTGAATGGTAACTATTATTATAGGCGAACTCAATGAGTGGTAAATGTTCATCCCAGCTACCTCCAAAATCCAACACACTTGCTCGCAACATATCCTCGACCATTTGAATGGTGCGTTCTACCTTCCCATCTGTCTGAGGATGAAAAGTTGTGCTCAGGGTAACCTGCGTCCCCAAGCCTCTCTGAAATAATTGCCAGAATTTAGCTATAAACTGCGCCCCTCTATTGGAGATAATGGAAACTAGAACACCATGAAACCTGACTATTTCTCTGATATACAGGTCAGCATAATCCTCGGCGGAAAAGGTAGCCCTTACTGGCAGAAAATGAGCTGATTTTGTCAGTCTGTCAACAATCACCCAGATCGACTCATATCTACGCCTGGTGCGGGGTAATCATGCTACAAAATCCATATTTACTGCTTCCCATTTTCATAGAGGCACAGCTATATCCTGAGTCAGTCCTCCTAGTTTCTGATGTTCAGCTTTTACCTGCTGGCTGTTGGGACATTGAGCTATGAATTCTGCTATCCCGTTCTTCATGCCTGGCCACCAGTAGATTTCTTTTTTCTCGTGGTACATTTTCATTGAACCTGGGTGGAGAGAATAACGAGCATAATGTACCTCCCCCATAATTTGCTGGCAAAGCCCTGCAACGTTTGGAAGACAAAGGCGATCTTTATATCGCAATACCCCATCCTCGGTTGTCTGAAAATTTGTCACCTCTCCTTGCTGAACTCTGTTTCTAAGTTGAACCATGCTAGGATCTTCACACTGCCATTCCTTTACTTCAACGACTAAAGACGACACTGCGGTGTTTTGGATTACCACTCTGTTGTCCTCTGTTTCTACTACACGAACAGCTAAACTAGCTAACTGATGCAATTCCCAGGATAATTCCCGCTGCACAGGCTGTAAGTATGCCAAACTCCCCATATACTTATGGCTAAGGGCGTCTACCACCACATTGGTCCTTCCTAGGTGATACAGAATTTCACATCATAGTCTTTCAACAGCTCTAACCAGTGACGCTGTCGTAAGTTCAATTCTTTCTGGGTGAAGATATACTGTAGGCTCTTATGATCAGTGAAAATATCCACATGGACGCCATACAAGTAATGTTTCCATATCTTCAAGACGTGAATCACTGCGGCCAATTCTAGGTCATGGGTAGGATAGTTCTTTTCATGTTTCCTTAACTGTATGGAAGCATAAGCAATTACTTTACCATGTTGCATTAACACACATCCTAACCCAACACCCGAAGAGTCACAATAAACTGCATAACCTTCTGTACCTTCTGGCAATGCTAACACTGGAGCTGATGTTAACCTGTCTTTCAATTCCAAGATGACTTGCTCACATGCCTCAGTCCACTGAATTTTTGTTGCCTTCTACGACAGTTTAGTTAGAGGTGCTGCTAAGGTGGAAAATCCTTCAAATAACCTTCTGTAGTACCTTGCTAACCCCAGGAAACTGCGTACCTCGGTCCGAGTGGTAGGTCTGGGCCATGCTTTTACTGCTTCTATCTTCTGTGTATCTATCTGTATACCAGCATCCGACACGATATGACCTAAAAAGGCTACTGAATTCAGCCAAAATTCACATTTAGAGAACTTGGCATACAACTGACCATCTCTGAGAATCTGGAGCATTTTCTGCAAATGATCCTGGTGGTCTGCCTCTGAGCGAGAATACACCAGAATATCGTCAATAAACACTATCACGAACAAGTCCAGGTATGTTCTAAAAATACTGTTCATCAGGTCCATAAACATGGCTGGAGCATTCATCAGCCCAAAGGACATGACTAAGAATTCAAAATGGTCGTATCTGGTCCTGAAGGCAATCTTTGGAATGTCCCTTTCACGAACCCGAACCTGATGATATTCGGACCTTAAGTCAATTTTGGAGAAATTCTGGCTCCCTGTAACTGATCAAATAAATCATCTATTCTAGGAAGCGGATACTTATTCTTGACTGTGACTTTATTTAGTTGTCGATAGTCTATACACATGCGGAGGGAACTATCCTTCTTTCTCACAAACAAAACTGGCGCACCCCAAGGTGAAGTACTCGGCCTAATAAAGCCCTTGTATAACAAATCCTTCAACTGCTCCTTTAGTTCTCTGAGTTCAGCAGGAGCCATGCGATAAGGGGGAATTGATATGGGCTGAGTGCCCGTCAATAAATCAATTGCAAAGTCTATTTCCCTTTCTGGGGGAATACCAGGTAACTCATCTGGAAATACATTAGGGAATTCATTCACCACTGGAACATACTGGAGAGTCGGAGGCTCTACCTGAACATCCTGAACTCTGACAATGTGGTAAATGCACACCTTGGCTATCAACTTTCTCATCTGAAGATAGGAAATAAACCTACCTTTTGGCATAGCTGTACTGCTCTTCCACTCTCGTACTGCCTCCCCAAGAAAGTGGAATCTGACCGTCTTGGTCCAACATTCTACATTGGCATAGCATGGAGCTAACCAGTCCATACCCATAATGGAGTCAAAATCAACCATTTCTAACTCTATCAAATCTGCTGTGGTCTGACAGTTAGCAACCTCTACTGTACACCCTCAATAAACCCTTCTAGCTATAATAGAGTCATCGACGGGTGTAGATACTGAAAAGGGTTGCTGAAGCAATTCTGATACAATATTGAACTTTCGAGCCAGTACTGGGGTATCATAGGACAAGGTAGATCCCGGATCAATTAATACATAAGCAGGGTGAGAGAAAATAGTCATCATACCTGTCACAACATCTGGAGACGCCTCTGAATCCTATCTCCCTAGTAATGCATAGGTACGGCTTGGGCCTGCACCTAAACTAGAGGCCCCTAATCTGCCTCGGCCTCTGCCTGCTGAAACTGAGGGCCTATGCCCTGCCGGGGCTGCTGGAGCTCGCAACCCTACTGATGTCCTGTCCTGTCTATCCCAGTGACGCTGACCCCTGGCTGGACAATCTCGCATCACATGACCCTCCTGTCCGCATATATAACACCCTGTGGAGACATATTTGCAAGCTCTAGAGTGGCGTTGGCTGCAAATAGGGCAAAGTGGTGGTGTATACCTTCTCTGTTCTGCCCTCCTCTACTAGGATGAATCTACTGGTCGAGAACATCCGCCGGACTCTGACTGTCCTCGACAACTGAATCTACCCCTTTGTTGCTGTGATGGAGGCGGGGGTCTAGGTGGCCTATCTGACAACCGTGGCCTAGGCCCTCTCCAAATCTTCCCCTATAACTCATCTGACCTATCCCTGCGGCGCTGTTCCTGACTTGTTCGTCTGCTATCCTGTTGTCGTTGTCTGAGGCCCTCAATAGTCTGAGAAAAAGCCTGCACTCGAGCAATATCCATATCTTCCCACAAATTAGCTGTCATACAGGCCTCAATATACTCTGGGCTCATCCCTATAATAAACCGGTGTACTATGGATGGCGGGCCAAAGAATCGAACTGGAGGGCATATTCTCGAACACTCATCGCCCCCTACTCCAGGTGTAAAAACTGGTCCATCTGGGCCTGTCGAATCTCTCATGGTAGGTAACAGTCCAGGAAAGACTCTTAAAAGCTGGACCAGGTCGGAGGGGCAACATCTCTCCCTCGAGACCTTTCCCAACTCTCATACCACAACACAGCAATATCTCGCATTCGGAATACCGCCAATTCAACCGACTCTTTAGATGTAACATACATTACCCGAAAAATCCTCTGTATCTGATCCAGGAAGTCCTGGGGGTCCTCTGTCCGATCTGACCCAATGAACTGCGGGTGACCTAGTGCTAGGAATTCTCGGACCCTCGAACTACCAGGCCTACCTGATAACTCTGCAGCTGTAGGTGGAATTGACTAGCACTGAGCGGCGAACATTTGCGCTAACATAACTACGACATTCCTAACCTCCTGGTCAGATGGTGTAGGTATAGGAACTGTCGGAGGTGGTGTCATCCCGAGTGACTCCTTATGGGGTGGAGACTTCTGAGAAGGTCGGGACGATGCCTTTATATCGCCCTCAAATTGAGCTGATTCAAATCGAGACTGGGGCATCCTGCTGGTGCACTCTCCTGCTGTTGTATCTAATCATTGGCCTGTGATAGGATGTCGCTGATCTGACATTTTATCTATAAACAAAGAGTATAGTAAGCTTTAGGGACTCAACCCTATATTGTACTGCTCTATGGCATGACTAAATATGAAGAAAGAGTAACCATCCTATCATGCCTTGCAGCCTCCTGCCTATGGTATGTGGTGCACAACACATCCATAGACAAGACCCTACTTAGCACGGCTTGTGGACTCCCTAGGATACGACCTACTCTAATACCAAGTTTGTCATGCCCCACCTTGGGAGGCATGACTGGCACCTGGTGCCCTACTTGGACCTGGACTGCTGGACTACTGAGCCTAAGCACTTCTGGTGCCAGGCTGGCTCTAATTTTGGATTTATGAAAACAATAGGCTATATAACGACTATAAATACAACCTCCGGCTGACAAGGCCTATAACCACCTGTAGGAATATAATAGCAACCCAGAATAACTGAACATAAGGGAACCTATGTGGGTTGACAAGGCCACCATGCTGACTAGTTATCACTGAGAAGTAGAATCAACTGCTAAACTGATCTGTGACCGACAAGGTCACCAACTGACAACTGAACAAGGCCCCACACGACCGGTACAACTAACCACAGGGAGTATACAATCTGCAAGCCTCTAAGAATAATAAGATGGTATAGGGACAGGGCCCCGGCCTACCAATACTGTACAAACAAAAAGGGAAGTAAACATTTAGCTGTCAAGCTCCGGATGATACGAGCTGAAGACTCTGTATGCTGGCTGGAACTACGAGGGATCTGCTCCTCGTCTATGAGTACCTGCAGGCAAGTAATGCAGTGCCCTAAAATGGGCGTCAGTACCACTGGTAATGAGTATGCAAAGCAATAACTAAAAATAACTGAAAGCAAACAATAATACTAATATATACGGAAGTAATAGGAGACGGGCCGAGACTAACTGAAAAGAGCGTAACTTTACCGAACAGAGTAACAGTCATACCTGATAACATGGCGGTCTACTTTCTATCTATTAATAACTAACTCAACATAGCATACAAGAACCTTACCAGCCCCCATAAGCCGTAAAGTACCAACCAGCACACAATCTATATACCCCTATCCAGGTCATACCATCCACCTAGTAACTATGAGCATCCCGCCGGCCCCCTGTGTATGCAACTTGGGCCTGCTGGGCCCCTGACTATAGCTGGATCTGAGTCCGGAGGACTCCTGAAATCTGAAATTTGAAATCTGTAATCCGAAAACTGTAATCTGCACCCTGGGCGCAAGCGCTCGACAGGGGGTGTGGTATAGTGTTGATCATCCTGCTATGGGGAATCTGCATCCTATCTCCGTCCGCTGCGGACGGCATGCCACTCCATAGAGAGACATATCCTCGCCCTCTGGCGGGCGAGTCGACACAGCTATTAACCCTGGGGTGGTCAAGAAAGCTCTAAGGGTGCCCAACACAGAACAATCAAGTCTCCACAGATAGCAATAGGCACATGTAATATATATGCTGGATCTGATAATAATATTTATGTTCTGGTATTCTGTTATGAATCTCATATTTAAATGTACTGAATCTGATACTGAAATATACTGAATCTGTAATAATATATATGGAATATTTTGCTGAGACTTATATTGTTTACTGAATTTCATGTTGAACACTGTATCATATTTCTAACATGCTTACTAAATTTCATACTGAACATAATATACGACTTCTGAAACACTACTGAAATTCGTACAATTTTTCTACACTAGAACTACTAGCTTGCCGAAAGAAACTGGCTTTACATACCTCAACTACCCACTTTCTGATTAACTAGCGTAGCTCGGCTAGTATTCAGCTATTTCTCCCAACTATATTCATATTCATGAAAGAATAGAATTAATTCTACTATTATTTTGGAAAGAAACCATATTATGGCTATACCTACTGCCTATTCTTCGACTTATCGAAGAACAGCCGAAAACTCGCTATTTCTCGAGGGTCTAGAAGGGAGAAATACTCACTTTAATGCTGGGAGTATATTAACACTCGTTTGGAGAAATTCCACTTACCATAGCTCGGTGTGACGATGATTCTCCAGCCGAATTTCGCAAAACTAACTCCGCAGAAATGCTCCCGACAGCTTTATACTTCGCTACCCGAAGTTAATTCGAGTTTGGACTGAGTTTGACAGTGTAAACGGAAGGAAATTTAATCAAACCCTTCATTCCCCTCTGTTTCTGTTTGTTTACTGAAAATTATATGAAGGGAAAATGATTTAAAATGAAGTGGGAGCCTTATATACTTGGGGCCTTTAAGTAGCATTTGTCGAATGCGATTTATAAGTCGCATTTGTCAAATGCGATTTATAATTCGCATTTGCCTTGCGACGCTTCGACGTGGCGCTTGTCCGGTCTCTCCCTGGGCCCTTTTCTCGCACGTATGGCATTCTAAAACTCTTAACCAACATGCGAATAGGACAACTAAGTATCAAGAACTTAAGGGGTGTAACACCTTCTGAAAAGACCGCCAGAACTGGGAGGTAAACTGAGTACCTCGGTCTGAAATAATAGACAAGGGAACTCCTTGAAGCGGAACCAACTTCCGAATGTACAACTTGTCATAATCATCCTCATAATTCATAGTCTTGACCGGCAAAAAGTGTGCATCCTTGGTTAACTTTTCTACCACTACCCAAATGGAATCATAGTGTTAGTGAGTACAGGGTAAGCCTGTAAAGAAATCCATATTAATATCTTGGAGTATGCCTCCCAGCCTTTGATGCTCGACTTTTACTTGATGACAGTTTGAACATTTGGCTACGAACTCTGCAATATCTTTCTTCATACCACCCCACAAATAGATTTCGCGCAAGTCCCGATACATCTTCGTGGATCTCGGATGGATAGAATATCTGGTACCATGTGCTTCATCCAATATCTGAACCCTCAAATTATCCGTCTGGAACACACAGTTGACCTTGGTATCATAGAACACCCTCTCTCCCTTGGGAGAAAACCTCCACCATTTGACTCCGCACTGTTTCCTTCAACTTCCCCATAACCAGATCTTCATCTTTCTTAGATTTGACATCAACCACCAAGGACGATTCAGACCCATTTTGCACAACGACGCTGCCATCGGTCGAGTCAATCAATCTAACTCCCAATCTTGCAAGCCAGTGGGCATCCTTCACCTACTCCTTCTTTCTCTCCTCCACGTGGGATACGCTCTCCATAGAGATCCTGCTAAGTGCATCCGCCACCATATTAGCCTTGCCTGGGTGGTAAAGAACACTTATATCGTAGTTCTTCAATAACTCAAACCACCTCCTTTGCTGAAGATTGAGATCCTTCTATGTGAACACATATTGCAAGCTCTTGTGATCCTTGAATACATCCACATGGACCCCATACAAGTAATGCCTCCATATATTAAATGCAAACACCACCGTGGACAACTCGAGATCATGGGTCAGGTAATTCTTTTTGTGAACTTTCAGCTGTCGAGAGGCATATGCTATTACTTTCCCATGCTGCATCAATACACATCCCAGTCTGACTCTCAAAGCATCACAATATACAACAAAGCCATCCGTACCCTTGAGTAAAGTCAACACTGGTGCTGAAGTGAGTCGGGTCTTCAATTCCTAGAAGCTTTCCTCACAAGCCTCCGACCATTGGAACTTTACCTTATTTTGATTCAACTGGGTCAAAGGTGCCGCAATAGATGAGAAACCCTAAAAAAAAATCTCTGGTATCCTTCTAGGCCCAAGAAACTCCAAATTTCTAAAGGATTCACCGGTCTGGGCCAATTCTTCACCGCTTCAATTTTTTGGGAATCTACCTTAATGCCCTCACCTGAAACCACGTGGCCTAGAAATGCCACTGAGTCCAACCAAAACTCACATTTGCTGAACTTTGCATATAACTGACTATCCTTAAGGACTTGAAGCACTATACACAAGTGAGTAGCATGCTCCTCCTCACTCCTGGAGTATATAAGGATATCATCGATGAACATAATTATGAACATGTCCAGATATTGCTTGAACACCCTGTTCATCAGGTCCATAAATGATGTAGGAGCATTGGTTAGTCCAAATGACATAACTACAAACTCATAGTGGTCATACTGAGTTCTGAAGGTTGTCTTCAGGATATCACACTCCCAAACTCTAAGCTGATGGTATCCGGACCTGAGATCTATCTTCGAGCAACACCTAGCACCCTGGAGATGATTAAATAAATCATCAATCCTGGGCAAGGGGTACTTGTTCTTGATAGTGACCTTCTTCAGCTGTCGACAATCAATACGCATTCGAAGGGATCTATCCTTCTTTCGAACAAAGAGAACCGGTGCACCCCATGGAGACTTGCTTGGTCTAATGAAACCCTTATCCAACAAGTCCTTCAACTGTTCTTTTAACTCTTTTAGCTCGGCTGGAGCCATCTTGTAAGGAGGAATAGAGATAGGCTGCGTATCGGGAAATAAATCAATACCGAAATCAATTTCCTTCTTTGGAGGAACATCTGGCGAATCATCTGGGAAAACTTCTGGATACTCACACACCACCGGAACTGACTGAATAGTTGGGGTCTTGGACTCCACATCCTTAACCCTAAGTAAGTGGTACATGCAACCCTTAGAGATCATTTTCAAGGCCTTAAGGTATTAAATAAACCGACCAGCTGGTACAGCCAAACTACCCTTCCAGTCCAAAACTGACTCACTTGGAAACCAAAATTCCACCGCACGGGTCCTACAATTAATTAAAGCATAACATGAAAACAACCAATCCATATCCAAAATGATGTCAAAGTCTGTCATGGCCAATTCTACTAAGTCCGCAAAGGTAACCTTATGCAACACCGTAGTAGGGCAACCCCTATACACCCGCCTCTTGTAGACTGACTCCATCTGATGTGCATGCAATACAATACTGGGAAAATCAATGTCCCGGTGAAGCATGGAAATTCGACAGTCCTTGTCCAAGAAATTCGTTACTCCATGCACAAAATGGCTCACCCGAGCCTGCTGATCCACCACCAACTCCAGAGCATATTTCGATAATCGGGTGAATTCCAATGCATACTCCTGGACAGACATGTTACCCTACTTCAGATTCACAAACTCAGCCTCCTTGAGCTCCCTCATCTCTCGAGGGAAGAATCGATCCATGAATGCAGTGTGAAACTCATCCCAGTCTATCAGCTCTACACCCGCTGCCCTGGCATCTCTCCATTTCTTAAACCATATATGTGCTACCCCCTTTAGCTAATAGGAGGTCAAGTCAATGCATTCCACATTATTCACCCCCATAACCTGGGTGATCTTCAGAATTTCATCAATAAAGTCATGTGGGTCCTCGTCTACCTTCGACCCCATGAACTACGGAGGGCTCATCCTCAAGAAATCCCTCACCCTAGCTGCTGCTGCTTTCCCATTCAAAGGAAAATGCGCCACTATCTAATTTTGGACCTGGGCAGTCATACCCTGTGCCAGCATCTGAATCACTGCCCTAAACTCAACGTGGGCAGTTGGCTCTGGTACATGCTCCTTATGAACGGGTGGGGCTGGCTGATGTTCACCATCATGGGCACTCTCTGATCATTACCATTACCATTTCTCCTGGTGTTTACCCAACATGGACGCATGATTCTGCAAATGCGAATAGCACAAATTAGAAGAGTAAAGGACGTTCACTGCACGACATAGATCCTGAAAGAAGGGAATATTTCCTAAACATCCAATAGCCTCTTCGTCATATGTGTGGCGCGCTTCACACCCATGAAAAAGACTCTACTTAACGCGACCTTTAGACTCCCTAGGACACTTCAAAACCTATGACTCTGATACCAAGTTGTCACGACCCAAACTTATACCTGGATAATAGACACGGTACAAGGCGCCCCGAGAGATCCCAAGTCGACCCATGGCATGAACATACATCTAATTCATTCACATGAGCGAAAGACTTAACATAAAAAACATAATCATAACATAGCATAAGGGGAAAGCAGTACTATACTTATACAATATGATGGAATACATCTTGTAGTCTGATAAGCCTCTAAACATGAAAGGCGGATTGATGGGACAACTCCCCAACTAATCCAACATCCAGTAACTGAAGAAATAACCTAGAGTATGAACATGTAGCCCTCAGAACATGAGGACTCACCAAGTGGACTGAGAGCAAGGCTGAAACTAGCTACGAGTGAGGATGAGCCTGAGAACTGGGACCTGTATCATGAAACGATACATCATAGGAAGTATGCGGTCAGTATGTGGAATGTAC
Source organism: Datura wrightii (assembly GCA_035772735.1). Taxonomy (NCBI): domain Eukaryota; kingdom Viridiplantae; phylum Streptophyta; class Magnoliopsida; order Solanales; family Solanaceae; genus Datura; species Datura wrightii. The sequence goes on from JASDFA010000016.1 coordinate 122,512,621, forward strand.
TGAGTATGCAAGGTAAGTAAAATGGACATTTACAACATATTTGAAATTCATAAATGATCATAAGAGTAGGACGCCATGCTCGTATCGTAAATCATAATAACATATCATATGGATAATTCGTAACATAACATAACCATAATCATAATATAAGAGATTTACTTAACATGACTTAAGCCAAGATACATAGTCATAACATGCATAAATCATGAGGAATAGTGGGAGATTCTCTTAACCGACATATCCCATATGAGCACACATGAAGCCCGACTTATAACCCTAGTCGGGAGGGTGTTCGTACCTTGCCAAGGATAGAACCATGAAAGTGTGATATCACCATGAAAAGGGCCATCTGGGCCAGGGACTAACATGAAAGGGGTCCTACATACCTACGGTGGCACGCAGTTCATGAGATTCGGGGCTTAACCTGAGCTCCAAATCTACTCGGTGTTCGATACTACTCCCTAAACATACAGATTGCTCATAATAATACATACATGAGTGTCACGACCTGAGCGTAGACCCAGATTGTAGACATGGGACAAAGGACCCCAAGTCAACCCATGGCATAAGCATTCCCTAACTCATTAAATAAACATGAAGAAACAGAATCATAAACTTAGCGGAAGTCTAACCTAACATAACAACAGAATCAACGTCTGAAGCTGAATACATGTCTAAGTCTGGTAAACCTCTAATCTGGACGAGCTGATGGGACAATACCCCCAACTAGCTCAACAATACTAAAATTGAAATACAATCAAGATAACTGAAAGTATAGTCCTCAAAAGATGAGGGCTCACCAACCAAATAGGTACTGACTCTAATAAGCGACTACAAATGGGGCTGAACCTGAGGACTAGATCCTGCATCATGAAATGATGCAGCATAGAATGTATGCGGCTAGTACGTGAAATGTACCGAGTATGCAAGGTAAGTAAAACCTCTTAAATAAAATAAATCATTTCTTTTAAAACCATTCATACATATCATAAGCTTTCAAAAGTAAGTAGGAGACTACATGCATTGATTCTGAAATCGTACTCTTATCATAATGTGTCCATGCATAGATTTAGAACATCATAACTGACTCGAATGACTCAAAGCTAAAACATACCATTTATATCAAAATTGAACAATGAGTCAAACCTTGCTTTTTGAACATGCATGCATAATATAATGATCATGAGTAATGGATAAGCGAATTCAAATGATATAGATGGTGGGAGACTCATCACTTAACCTACATAGCACGATAGAGCTTACATGTTCCCGACTATTACACTTAAGTGGGCAGAGCCGTCCAAAATCTTTCTAGTCTAAGGACGCTACCATGATATCGATATCAAGCTGAAGGGCCAATCGGGTCGGGGATAGCTCACTAGGGAGGTCCCAATAATATAATAGAATCAACCTACGTTGACGCGTAGTTCTGGGGAATAGGGTTATCGACCCTCAGCCAACTCAGTGCTAGACTCTTCTCCATAAACATGCAATGCTCTATATCATATAAATATGAAGCTCAACAACGTCTAGTGACGAAGCTCAACATGAAATCATGCATGACCTCAACATCATATGGAATGAAGCTCAACATTGTCTATTGACAAAGCTAATTATGAAATCATGCCTACACTAGACATCACATAAATATGAAGCTCAACAATGTCATTTCGAAAAAGCTTTGAATGAAATCATAGTTAGACTCAACATCATGTGAAATGAAGCTTAACATTGTCCTTGACAAAGCTCGACAATAATATACATATCAATTAAGGATTTATGCATAGAGAAGGCTTTACTTTGAAACATACCACAAGCTAGAATTCATAATAAGGGTTAAAGGAAAATTTCATCTCAACCATGTGGTAAGCGCATGTCGGGGAAAATCACAATTTGAAATCATCATTTTGGGAATCACCCAAAGCTCTACCATACTTGGGTCTACTTAATCTTCTTTGAAAACATCATCAAAAATCATGGGTAAGGTTAGAAACATGCCCTTCATCATATACTCCATCATCATCACATTCTTCCACAATCACTTCTATTATTAACTATCCACACATGGGCGTTTTAGATTCAATTTTTAGAAAAACAATTTTGTAAAATAAATTAAGTTAGAATCCACCCAACCTTGGTAAAATCATCAATATCAACTCAATTTAATCATACCCATGAATAGAGATGTAAGAATCATGCAGTTGAATGAAACCCCAAACTTGATCATTACAAACCAATCACAAATTTATAGGGAATGGGCATGGGTGTGGAAGGAAGCACCCACTCATAGCCTTACATACCTGGGATTGAAGAATTCTAACTCTTCCTAATTGCCCAACTGAGATTCCCCTTTGAAAACTTTGAGAATTCACCTTGATTCTTGTCCTCAAACCCCAAACCTTGCATGCATGAAAGTAATGGCCTAAGATAGGTTTTTCTCTGCTAAAAACCCTCTATTACGAGCTTAAAATGACGTAGTATAGGCCATTAGAGCTTAGGAATTACGAAAAAGCCCTTACTAAATTCGCTGAAAATAATTGTCAATGGGTCCTAACGGACAACTGATGACTTGTCACTAGGGCTCACGATCCGTTGGTTCGCTCGTTAAGTTCACTAGATAACTGGTCTACCGGGGCTCCTAACGAATGACATGACGACTCGTCCCATGCAGCCACGACTTGTTTCCACCCCCCGTCAAGTACACTGGATAAAATTTCCAATCTTCCTCTAGAACCACCCCACGGATGACATGACAACTCATAGTGGATGAGCACGAGTCGTTACATCGCCCGTGTGGACCTCGAGTCCCTCATCCTTCTAGGCCTTCCCACGAGTCACCTGACGACTCGTGAGGTCTCCTCACGAGTCATTCAGTAACTCGTTCTGCAACTGCTGCAACATTTTTCCAGTTCTTCTCCAATTCACTTCCAAGTCCAGTTCTTGAATTCTCGAGGTATGAAAATATATCCCCCTTGGGAACATTCTTCCTTGAATGTTAGAAACATGCAGGAAACAGAAACAAGTAATTATCATACTGCAATACTGATTATTTTAATCAAAATTTCATGGAATGAATACCTCCGAAAAGAACCCCATAGCTGAACTAAATTCAGGCATCACACACATTTATCATATCATAATTCAAACTTGTGCACATGAACTGAACATAGAAACTGATTAGAGAATTAGGGCAAAAACGGATACCTCAAGTCAGAACTGAGCCAGTAGAGAACAAATGTGGGTATCTAGCCATCATGTCCGCGTCGGCCTCCCACATAGCTCCCTCAATTTGTTGATTCCTCTATAAAACCTTAACAAAAGCTACCTCTTTGTTCCTCAGCCTTCGAACTTGTCGATCCAAAATTTCAACCGGAATTTCTTCATAACTGAGGCTATATTTCACACCAATGTTGTCTACCGAAACCACCAAGGCTGGATCACCCAAGCACTTCTTCAAAAGAGATACATGGAACACGGGATGAACTGAAGTCAATTCTAAAGGTAAGTCCAACTCATATGCCACCTTACCAACTCTTCTCACAACCCGATAGAGGCCAACATAGCGGGGACTGAGTTTACCTTTCTTTTCGAACTGCATGACTCCCTTCATGGGAGATACCTTTAGAAACACCTAGTTGTCCACATCAAACTCCAATTCCCTTCTCCTCACATCAGCATACGATTTCTGACAACTCTAAGCGATTTTTAACCGGTCCCTTATCAACTAAACCTTCAACATTGCCTCATGAACCGAATCTAGTCCTACTATAGCTTCCTCACCAACCTCGAACCATTCGATGGGAGATATACACCTCCGCCCGTAGAGAGCCTCGAACTGTGCCATCTAGATGCTAGAGTGTAACTATTATTATAAGGAAACTCGATAAAGGGAAAATGATCATCTCAACTACCTTTAAAATCCGTAACACATGCCCTCAACATATCCTTAAAAGTCTGAATGGTTTGTTCTGCTTGGCCGTCCGTCTGAGGATGAAAAGTTGTGCTTAGCTTAACTTGAGACCCTAGCCCCTTTTGAAACGAACGGAAGAATTGAGAAGAAACTGAGTACCTCAGTCCAAAATAATAGAAAAGGGCACTCCATGAAGCCGAACAACTCCCGAAAATACAACTTAGCATAATCGTTTGCTGAATCAGTGGTCTTAACCGGTAAGAAGTGTGCAGCCTTGGTCAACCTTTCTACCACCACCCAAATAGAGTTGTATTGCTGGCGAGTATGAGGTAGACCTGTAATGAAGTCCATGTTAATTTCTTCCCACTTCCAAGTGGGGATGCTGATATCCTAAAGTACACCTCCCGACCTTTGATGCTCGACTTTCACTTGCTGGCAGTTTGGACGTTTTGCTAAGAACTCCACAATATCCTTCTTCATACCATCCCGCCAATAAATTTCTCGTAACTCTCGATACATTTTCTTGGATCCTAGATGAATAGAATATATGCTACCATGTGCCTCATGTAATATTCGAACTCTCAAATTGTCAACATCTGGAACACATAGTCGACCCTGGTACCGTAGCACACTATCTCCCCCTTGGGAGAAAACCTCCACCTTCTGAATCTGCACCACCTCCTTTAGCTTCCCCAAATTTGGATCCTCATCTTTCCTAGATTTAACATCAACCACCAGGGATGATTTTGACCCGTTATGCACAACAACACCGCCATCGATCGCATCGATCAATCTAACTCCCAGCCTTGCAAGCTGGTGAACATCTTTCACCAAGTCCTTCTTCCCCTCGTCCACATGGGAAACACTCTCCATTGAGAGCCTACTTAGTGCATCCGCAACCACATTAGCGTTGCCCGGGTGGTAAAGGACACTTATGTCATAATCCTTAAGTAATTCAAACCACCTCCTTTGCCGAAGATTTAGATCTTTCTATGTGAACACATATTGCAAGCTCTTGTGATCTATTAACACATCGACGTGGACCCCATACAAGTAATGCCACAATATCTTCAATGCGAACAACTCCGCGTCCAGTTCAATATCATGGGTCGGGTAATTCTTCTCATGCACCTTCAACTATCGGGAGGCATAAGCTATGACCCTTCCAAGCTGCATCAACACACACCCAAGTCCAACTCTGGAGCATCAAAATACACCACGAAACTATCATTACCCTCCGACCACTTAAACTTCACCTTCTTCTGAGTTAACTTAATCAAAGGCGCTGCAATGGATGAGAAGCCCTCAACAAACCTCTGATAATAACCAGTTAAGCCCAAGAAACTCCGAATATCCAAAGGATTCACCGGTCTGGGCCAGTTCTTCACCGCCTCAATTTTCTGTGAATCTACTTTTATGCCTTTTCTAGACACCACATGGCCCAAGAATGCCACGGAGTCCAACCAAAACTCACACTTACTGAATTTTGCATTCAACTGGCGGTCCTTAAGGGTCTGAAGTGCTACTCTAAAGTGAACGGCATGCTCCTCCTCGCTTGGAGAGTATATCAAGATGTCATCAATGAACACGATCGGGAACGTGTCCAAATATGGCATGAACACCTTGTTCATCAGGTCCATAAAAGCTGTAGGGGCATTCGTTAGTCCAAAAGACATAACTACAAACTCAAAATGATCATACCGTGTTTTGAATGTCGTCTTCGAGATATAACTCTCCCGGACTCAAAGATGATGGTACCTAGATGTGATATATATCTTTGAGAAACACTTAGCACCCTGAAGCTGATCGAACAAATCATCAATCCTAGGTAAGGGATACCTGTTCTTTATAGTGACTTTGTTCAACTGTCGATAATTAATGCACATATGAAGGGAACCATCTTTCTTCTGAACAAATAATATCGGTGCACCCCATGGGGAATGGCTCGGTCTAATGAAGCCCTTATTTAGCAAATCCTTCAACTTATCCTTCAAATCTTTTAGCTTGGCTGGAGCCATCCTGTAGGGAGGAATAGATATAGGATGCGTATCGGGAAAGAGGTCAATACCGAAGTCAATCTCCCGCTCAGGAGGAATACCTAGCAAATCATCAGGAAAGACCTCTGGATACTCACATACTACTAGGATTGACTGGATAGTCGGGGTCTCAGACTCAAAGTCCTTGACCCTAACCAAATGATACATACAACCCTTAGAAATTATCTTCCTAGCCTTAAGGTAGGAAATAAATCAACCTACAGGCACAACTGAACTACCCTCCCATTCTAAGACAGGCTCACTTGGAAATCTGAACTCAACTGACCGGGTCCTACAATTAACTGAAGCATAGCATGAAAAATGCCAATCCATGCTGAGAATAACATCAAAATCAGTCATGGCTAACTCTATAAAGTCTGCTGAGGTGACCTTATGAAGAACTGTACCAGGCAGTCTCTATACGCCCGTCTAGCTATAACTAAGTCACCTGCTAGAGTAGAAACTAAGAAGGGCTCTGATAAGACATCGGGACTAACTCCGAAGTTACTGGCTATATAAGGTGTCACAAAAGATAGGGTATATCTACTTCATGATTAAACTATTGTGCCTGCAATCTCGCCCCCTTGCCTGTCGTTTCTCGCCTTGTCTTACACCATTTGGTATCAGAGCCAGAGCCATGTCCTTTTGGAGGGAGGAGCAGTTTGAATTGCTATGAGTGAGTCTATGTCCCGTCCTTTTAAATATTCTTCTTCTTTTTCGTCAAGTCTTTGTAAATCTATCACAAAAGTACCTATGTATACTACACTTAGTAAAACTCTATCTTGTAAATATGACTATCTTTATGAAGTAGATATACTTCCAAATGAAAACAAAGTGTCCAGTACATACTTGTCTCTCCTAAATCCTTATTCCGCCTTTGCAAAAAAGGCAACAAATCCATGGTTACAAATTCATTCTTTGGTCCAACATAAACCTAAAGGAGTAAAGGAATATGTTGCTGCATCGAAACTCGATCAACATCCTATCCTTGCTACTCAAGAAGAACAGTTTGTCACCTTACAGATTCCCGATGATTTTCCAAAGCAATGGAAAAGTCACGGATTCACCCATATTCATTTTGGTGTTGTCCAAATCTCCCTGTCATATCATGGAAGGAAAGCCCAGCCTGTTGTTGCGCGCCTTTCACTCCTTGATACACAATACTAGGAGTACCAACATGAAAATTTGGGTACAATTGAGGTCACCTTGAATGCTGGGACATTTTTTGGCACGTTATATCCAAATTTCAACATTGTCCCTAAGCGACCCATATCTTAAAAAAGCCTTAAAGATCCAACTCCAAATACAGGGAGCTCCACAAGATAGAGATGCTATCTAGGCAACTCTTCACTACCAAATAGCTTGGCGAGTTCAGGACCATGCTATAGTTCTTTCATTTCTGGATGGAGGTAATTCTTTATTACTACATATAGATGCCACCAATGGAACTACCACATGCACCTAAATACCCAGAAAAATACCAAAGGAAAAGCTTGTCAAAATTCTTCCTAGCTCATGTGTTACCAATTATGAGAGGATAAGAGAACCTCCTGTTGAACCTCTTCGATCCACAAAACCAATCTTTGTCAAAAAATAGGATAAAGCCGTAGCCATAAGCTTTTACCACTCTCATCTCAAAAAACCAAATAGCACAACCTTTTCTCTTCAGATGTACCAGCCTACATTCGAACCTCTGCCGGAAGATGAAGAGGATCTATTTGATAGGAGCCTTCCAACTGCCATGAGTGAACATGATTGGATCAAACAATTCAATCATGACGGTCATGACGTAAGATGGTTCAAATGTCCCTTCACTGAGCACTAACCTTGGGATATCTATTGTGACTGTCAAGAATGTCTGGAGGATAAAGTTGAATATATAGAGAAGAAGGCCAACCCCAAAAAGAAGAAGGGGAGATGCTCTGAAAAGGAATTCCGTAAGCGATATAAAGAAGGGGATCCATCTATCGGTTCCCTTAGCCATCCAGGAAAATATGAATTCCTTGTCTCCTACAAACCCCAAGATTGGCCAACTCTCCCTACTCCAGCTAAAAAACTTCACAACCCTCAAATCTTCATGATGAGTCCATCTAGCTCTAGCCATACTCCAGAATTCCCATCATAACAACCCTTTGGAAAAGATGGTGTAAGCTATGCACCAAAAATACCAAAGAAAAATATTGTGTTGCCAACTGGAGAAAAGCCACCTACCAGTGATATTGAGGCTACCATCAATTGGCAATTAGAGAATTCCATCTGCCAGAACAAGGTGCTGGCCAACATTGGCACTTCCCTCAAGAACGTTGCTTACACAAAGACTAAGATGATGAGCAAGGTGGAGAGCATTGAGAAGAAACTAGAATAGTCATCCAATCAACATGCTAGTCTTATCCAAGCCCTAGAACTACAACTGTAGAATATGCAGTATGAGATCAGTCCACCAGGCATTTCATTTTTCAACTTCTTTTCACAGCAACAAAAAGAAATGGTTGACATCAAAGAACAAATCAAACTACTAAGACATGGACCTTTTGAGCCACAAAAAACCCAAAGCCACTCTCCAAAATCCTCCTTTTTCCCTATGTCGTCACAGACATACTCACCACCTAAATTGGCCCGTCCAGGTACTACCTCTCCTTTCACTCCATATGAACCCACACCTCATCCTCAAAAATCCAAAGAGGAAACTGAGTTTGATATTGCAAAATGGTTTGGAAAAGGAAAGATGCCCTTGTAGTAGAAAAACAAGCCAAAAGAAGGAAAGAGGTTGGAGAAAGTTCAGAGGAGCCAGATAAAGAAAACTTGATGAATCAGATCAAGTTGTTTCAGAACTCTATGGCTTAGACGAGAATGATAGCACAGGATCCAACACTGAAAATATAATAGACAGCAATCTAATTGATGAAACTGAAGAAACGGAGATCGAGTCAAGTGAGGATCTCTCACTAAACACCTCCGAGGAAGATAATCTACCGATATACATGAACCGACCAAGAGAACCAAAATTTTCTGAAGTCAATGATGATCAAGATGGGATAACAGAAGACCTAATTCCGGAAAGGAGACCAGAACAACTAACGCAAAAATTGGTTGGAACTGGATTCCATACTTTCACTCTCAATGATGTCAAGGTTTCGAAATGTCCACAAAGGATCCAAGATTTCCTTACTTGGATGGTAACGAAACACTTGGTAGAGAGAGAGAAATATCTAATCTTTTCAGAGTTCACATCAAGGTTCTCCGGCGTCCTTAGAGATTAGTGGATCGCACTGGGAATGTATGACAAGAATACTTTCCTCACGTCCAAAGACTTTGCTTTCTACATCAGAATCCTGCATGAAGTCTTTTGTGGAGATATAGGCCAAAGGCAAGAAAAGCTACGAAGACAATTCTTCGAGATGAAATGCATATCATTCGACAGAGATGCCATTGATATTCATTTCTAGGAAATGGAAAAACTATACTTTGAACTTGGTGGAGACGCTAGTTTGAAGCAAGCCTTCGTTTCATCCTTGCCAAAGATGTCAGCAGGATGAACCATGACGATTATTGAGGAAAAGTTCCAGTCAATCACAATCCCTCAAGTTGGCTACATAAGGCAAGCAAATTTCATAGAGCTAGAAGATATCTGCAAAAAAAGATCTGTTCTGAAGCAGATCATGCACAACAATCCAGCCCTTGATAAAGCTTGCAGCAAGACTGACCTAATCACTGGGTCTAGTTGCTCTTTCCATGCTCGAAGGCAAAGCAGACATAAGAAATACAAGAAGTGCAAATGGCCAAAGCCTACTAGAGGAAGATCCAAATACACCAGGTGAACAAAATACTTTAGGAGAAAGCATCCAGGCAGGTTCTAGAAGAATGACATATGCTTCATCTTCCACAAGATCAGACATTTCGCAAAGAACTATCGTCAAGCTAAAAATTCTATTCAATTTCTCACAAAAATAGAAGAATACGCTAATGTCAGGGACAATGACCTCGAATCAGTCCTTTCTGCAGAAGATGAGCCATCAGAAGACACCCTTTTCTCCATGGAAGTTTATGAAGAACATGGGCATAGCCATTACTAGATCTCAGAGGCTGAGGAAATCAACAAAATTATCAATGTTCCTGAGGTCCAGCTGAATGTTTATCCATCAAAATGGGATAAGCCAATTCAGGTCATTGCATTCATGGATACTAGTGCGACCTCATCATTGATGAACCCAGCAGTACTTCCTAATGATCAGTGGATAACTTATTGCAAGAACTTCAACACTGCATCAAATGGAATTCTAACAACCACAGTCATCACAAAACATCTGATAATAATCGAGTTCTTCCCAGTACTAAAATTCAAAACAAAGTTGTTCGAATCAGATGTCCCAGGAAAAGATCTCATAATCGAATTTGATATCTTCAGACAACTCATGGATCAACTCCACATTGGAGCCTATGGAATAGAGTTCAAAAAGCAGTTCAAGCCATACTCAGAAGTCTCACACTTATTCCAGATCACTAAAGATGAACAGATCAGAGAAATCGAGAAGTAGTTGATGGAACATTCATGTGCTAAATCTCATAAGGAGTTCATGAAGAAATGTCGCAACCCACTCTGGCTGAATGAAGAATTCTTCATCAAACTCCCATTCAAGAAGAATGAAAACATCAACTTTACCAACGCAATCCATTCTGGCATGAATCTAGAGAACCTTCAGCTTGCAAAGAAGGAGTGCGCTGAACTCATGGAGTTTGAACTGATCGAGCCGTCTAATTCTCAATGGGCATGTGAAGCTTCTTATGTCCACAAGAGAGTTGAGCAGACAAGAGGTAAACTCAGATTAGTCATAAACTACTAGCCACTCAACTATTTCCTCCAAGATGATAAATTCCCTATACCTAATAGGCTTACCCTATTTTCACACTTAGCCAAAGCTATATATTTGTCCAAGTTTGATCTCAAATCTGGATTTTGGCAATTGGGGATACATCCTGAGGAAAGACCAAACACAAGATTTTTCATTCCTGATCAAAACTTCCAATGGAAGGTTGTGCCATTTAGGCTGAAACCTGCACCCTCTCTATTGCAAAATGCCATGATCAAAATCTTTCATCCTATCCTCCATACCTCACTAGTATACATTTACGATATCCTATTGTTCAGTGATACTTCAGAGGAACACTTTGCCTTACTCTGTTATTTTCATGATATAGTAAAAGCAAATGGAGTTATGCTTTCTGCTAAGAAAATGGTCCTTGTTCAAAAAGACATTGATTTCTTAGGGATGCATTTTACTAATGGAGCATAAGTCCAGGTTCGCACATATGTTAAGAATTAGTTAGATTTCCAGACACCAAGTTCACCACAAAGCAGCTTCAACAATTTTTAGGGATTATAAATTAAGTTAGAGATTTTATTCCTGAAGTCTCTACATATATTTATGCGCTTAAAGAAATGCTAAAAAAAATGCCCAAGCATGGGGTAAAGAGCAGGATGAAGGTGTTCAAAGGATTAAGAAAATGTCCCAATAGGTGAAGACTCTCCATATTCCTTCAGATGGAAAGAAGATACTACAGACAAATGCCAACAATGGGAGGACTGCGAACGTCCATCCCATGAAGCGCCAGGGAACCATGCATTCCTCCCGGGCTGGGCTCTCGCGTGTCCGGGATCCGATCAGATCATCTGTTCCCATGTAGTCGGCATTCTAGAAGCAAAGCTTCCCAGTCGCCTGCCTCCTTGTGTGGAAATTCTTTTCATGATCTCCAGCTCTTTCCCACTAGCTCGTTCTTCACTAGGCATCTAGGCGAACCCGCCGGGTTAATTAACAACCAGGAGGTGGGCTTGGAAGCAGCCATCCTTTGAAGAAAGCGTAATAGCTCACTGGTCTAGCTCCATGGCACCGAAAATGTATCAGGGCTCAAGTGATTCACCGAAGCGACGAGAAGCCGGTCCACAGCAGTGAAAGTACGATTGATTCCGTCGATCGAACGAAAACCGCTTCTTGCGATCCATCCATTTAGCAGCACCTTAGGATGGCATAGCCTTAAAAGTGAAGGGCGAGGTTCAAACGAGGAAAGGCTCTGGGAGAATGGCCCCACCCGATGTGATCGACGTAACATCTCGACCTGTTCGTGCTGCGGAGCGAACAGTGCGCGAGCCGAATGACGTAGGTGCACAGGAGTACTTCGCGCCACAACCATCTCCTTTTTATAGGTTCTACGGACCTTTGTCCAGCCAGCTCATAACAAAATGTTAGACCAAGGCTGACACAACCGAATTGGTTGAGGAAAAGGAACCCCAAGCGACCAAGCACTCCCGCCCCCAAAAGCGGAGACCGAAGAACCGCCAGGTTGTCGAGGACACGTCTGAAGAGGAAGCGGGCGCCCTCTAAGTTGACCACCCTACCCACTAATGGACTCTCTTATTATAGTGTGTGCTTCTTGGGGGCGCGCATGCAGGAAGGAAGTTTGAGCTTGATGCAAATGGCTAAAATATCGTCTGCTTTATATAGTCTACCTTTCGATCCACAAGGATCAGGATCAAATGAATTTGCATTCTCTTTCTGGAAAGCGAAGATATACTCCAACGAGAGATAAGCTTCCCATGAGCATCATGGCATAGGTAAAAGGGAACGATGAGGCAAGCCCCCCCATCTTCCGCATATCTTGCTCATCCGACATGGCATGAATCACCGAACCTGCACTCAGGAATAGTAATGCTTTGAAAAAGGAGTGATTCATTAAGTGAAAGATGCTAAACGAATAGTTAGAGATGCCGCAAGCAAAGATCATATAGCCTGGTGGCGGCGAGGAAGGGTATTTCGAATCTCGATCAAATAGCGTAGCACGGGACCGCGCCAAGCATAGCGAGTTAGGTATGGGCTTTCTTTCACTACCAGAATCACCATTTGGCAGGCTACTAGGACTTGGGTCTCTCTCTTGGGCGGGGCATCAAGTACATCTATCTTTACTGATTAACCAATTTTTAAAGGCTGGAGTAGATCCAAAAGGCTGGAGTGCAGTTCTTATGGAAGAAAAAGATGGCCATAGAAGGATATGAGGATATGCTAGGGGAAAATTCAAGGATTCAGAGCAACACTACCATTCCACCTTTAAGGAAATTCTAGCTGTGAAAAACGGAATCAAGAAATTAAACTTCTTCCTAACTGACACTGAATTGCTCATCGAGATGGATATGAAGGCGTTCCCAAAGATGATCCAGTTAAATCCAAAGATACTTCCACACCCGCAAATTCTCAGATGGGAATAATGGTTCTCACCTTACAAATTCCAAGTGAAGCACCTGAAAGGGAAAGATAATTTCCTAGCAGACTTCCTATCACGACCAGATGAATTCGCAAAAACGTTTTTGCCAGAAAAGCCCAAGAAGATGAAGGAACCAGCTGGCCATGTTTTCATGATTACTAACCCACCAGGTCCTAGGTCATCAAGGTTGCCAAGCCATCTGCCAGACTTGTTCAGTCAATATGTGGACCCATTCGATTCATCCATTCTGATCGAAAGATGGACTTTCTATGAGCTACAAGTTTTCAGGAAATACAGAGGATCCATCCTGAAACCTTATGGAGTCAACCCGGAATACCCGTTTTGTCACGTGTTTATTCCACTTGATAATGATTTCCCACAAGAACTCTTATGGTTCTTCTAGTACTTATGTCACCAGTATTACATCCTGATCGAATTCAAATGCAACGTATTCAGGGATTTTGACAAGATTGAACCAACTTTGAAAATATTTCTACAATGGTTCAAACCGCGGAAATACTGGGGTCAATGCTTCAAGGATTCATACAATGCAAAGATATTCATGCGGCATCGACTAGTAAAGTTAATCAACGGGAAAGTCCATGCCGAGCCAGAACTCTCTTTCTGTTGGCGATTTCCAGTCTCTACTTTGTCCTTGGAAGAAGAATACTATGAAGCACAAAGGTTTATCTTCCAGCAAAATAAGTGCATTCCAAAAGAGATTTGGCTAAAAGAATGGGCACCATGGAATCACACTGATACACATCCTCACTGGGAAGAAGTCCGAAAAGCAAAAAAAGAATATCAGGCACCCTACGAGATCACCAGGGATGAAATCACACAAGCCATTACATGGATGAGGCTGAAGGTCCCATCAAATACTTCAACACAGGACTCTTCAAAAATGAAACAAGACATTGCAAAAATGTCAAGCAGGAAATGCTACTTTACGAGATCGTTAAAATGGAGTTTGCATGATACTAGCTTCTTCGTCGGCAAACATCGAGTCCGATGGGATCCAGGTGGAGAATGCTCAAACCCACCAATGGCACCTTCACACGTTGTCCCACCACATAATGGATGATGATGTATGCAAGATGTGTGCGAGACTTTAGAAGCTCACCGCCTCAAATCACTCGCTGAAATTTACTACCCATATGAAGACGAAAGTGTGTCCCATTTCACATGCTTTTCACATGGGCTTCCTTGTGCATATTAGGCTAGCCGTTTTGTTAGGCCGTTTGGTTTATTATGCATCTGTTGTTATTAGGCTTTGTAGATGAGTTTGTTTAAATAAGTGTACCGGATTTGTCTTTATCAGGCCATGTGAATAAGTGTGTCGTTTTCGTTTTGTTAGGCTTTCTAGAAAGGTGTGCTGAGTCTATCTTGTATAGAGTATTATCTTGTAGTCTCCTAACCTCTATATAAAGGAGGCTAGGCTGTCCATTGTAAATCAAAGTAGAGTAGAGTAGATCGTAGCTAGTTGAGTCTTGTAAAAATTTCCTATGTTCAATAGTATAAGTGTTTGTTAAATTCTCTCTTGTTCTTCCTTTCCAAAGATATGGTATGGATGATCCATTTGAAGTAGTATAGGGCCTTGACACGTCGGGTAAGCAAGCTTGTTACAAGTATAATAGTTTTTTGAAGTCTATAAATAGCTAAATTTATAAGTAGAGTAAAAGATTTCCCGAGTTGTGTAGCTTGGCAAACCGACCAGGTGGATGTAGAAGCCAACCCCTTTTTGTAGAGAAATTATTTTATGTCTATGATGAAATTTACTGTTCGACTGACTTGGCAAGCCTTCCTCAGGGATGTTAAAGCCAGGTTTCGTGGCAAGCCGTCCATTGGGATGTTGAAGCCTAGTCCCCCTTCGTAGGAAAACTATTGTTCCTGCAATCTCGCCGCCTTGCCTACCGTTTCCTCGCCCTATCTACCCCATTTGGTATCAGCCCCCCGATATAGAAATGCATATACATCAACATGACAGACTCTCAACATACCAGTGACAACAACTGCTGAGGCCTCCATGTTCGGTCTATTTTGCAACTACACGCAAGTGCACGTGGTCGAACAAGTAGTAAAATGGCTAAAGTAAGCCAAGTATCGATCCCACAGGGACTGAACCAAGGTAGTAATCGAATTAAGTGTTAATGAACTCTAACTCTAAAAAAAGCCAGACAACAATTTAAAGAAGATTTTGAGAGTTGGTTTCCTAATTATACTAATCTAAAACAAAATTATACAATGAGTCTTAACTTTAGTAGTGAGCAAGCTGAGGCTAAAACGAACATGCAGGGAAGTGATTTATCGATACAATTCGGTTAATCTTTCCTTCAGTTGCTAGTCAAGGATTATTGCCTATGAAGAGAAACTTTCATATTCTACCCAACTTAAGAATCATGAACCTTCAACCTACATTTCTGTGACAAAAGAATTTCATGTTCTAGCCATACGAAACCGATTCCTTAATTGAATAATACGACTTTCAGATATATTTCTATTCTGAAGGTAAATCAATTCTCAATTTTCCCAAACTAAGAAGAGATCATATCCTACCAATTCACAACTTTCCAATTTCTTTCCTTTTCAAGATAAAATTGGATTTTTTAGATATACATTAACATTGGCTAAACATTAATGTAGTAAGAACAAGAATTGATAGAACAACCATAGAAGGAAAGATGAAAAACCAAAATGATCAACAATTACATTCCACTACAAATGTTCTTAACCTCAGCAAGAAGTGAATTTAGCCACTCATTTGTGGATTAAACATCATCAAATGAGTATAAATCATACAAACAATTGAAATAAAGGAGAAAGAGTTAGAGAAGAACCCTAAGATTTTCGTCTCCTCAACTGCCTGTAACCCACGTTCTTGCTCAACTAAGTCAGAATAATTAAAAATAAACCTAAGTGTGCTATTTATACTAGTGGGAATTTTTCCGGGAATAACAAGCAACGTGTCATGGAGTGCATCGCTGAGCACTGCCTCCGTGACACGATGCAAACGCGGACCCTCACTGGAAATTTATGTTCCAAGTAAATATAGGCAACGTGCCATGGCACGTAACGCGAGGCTTGGCCAACGTGCCACGGCGCTGTCGCGAACCCTTACTGGAATTTGACAAAACAACTCATCCGAGGCAGACTGCCTCCGCGATGGCAGCGTGACACGGCTCCATTGCGGAGCCCCTTTATTTGCTGCTTTTCCTTGACCTTTTCCACTGCTCGCTTCCGAGCCCATTCCCAATTTTCGTCTGCCTCGGATGGCAGCGTGACACGGCTCCATTGCGGAGCCCCTTTATTTGCTGCTTTTCCTTGACCTTTTCCACTGCTCGCTTCCGAGTCCATTCCCAATTTTCACCAACATGCAACTTAGCTTCCTAAAATTACATTTTTCCTGCAAAACAACACTAATCATATTGGTTAGTATAAATTCACATTTTAACTACACATCACATGAGAATGTACAAACAACGATAGATAAACAAGATGAAATAGAGCATTTGAGCATCACTTGGGCATATAATTCTGCCCAAGATCACTTACCCCACACTTAAAACCTTGTTCGTTCTCGAAGAATACTCTCATATCTAATGCAATTGACACCACGTATAGCTACTTTGGCTCGAGAATTCAAGCTACGGTTATACTGATTATTTAATATAGCAAATCATCAAGAACACATGCATAGTCTCATAAACACAATGACATTCACCACATTAAGACCTCCTAGACTCAAGGATCGACTCTCGATCTCGGCAAACTCATGCTAATCAGCTGATCAAGACATCCGACACGAAATTCAATCTCTCGTCAAGCATGTGCCCTCACAACACACAAGAATTACCCCTTTTTCAATCATATGATTTCGAAGCATTACATGTAGGGGTATATGAACACGATTTCGCTCTCTCTCCCAAAGAATTCACATGCATCATGTCATGAACCGTAGGCTTGCCTCTAGTGTATTACTTCACTAATATAAGGACGTGTGATGTAAGATCACGTAGGACTTAATGGGTTGTAATGTAAGCTAAGGAACTAGTAAATACTAGAATAACCAATAATCTCATCTAGCCTCGTTAAGAGCTTTTCAATACATCCCACCATCATCATGGGCATTGTTTCTTCCTTCATCCTCCCATTCTTAAAGTCTTTCTTTATTTTTGTTCCCATTTCTTTAAGCACACTCGACTTAATAACAAAGATTAGGTATACATCTTCATTTTATTTAAATTCGGCAAGTGCACCTTTGACCTTATCTTTACTTTCACCACTTCCGCTTTTCCTTTCTTTTTCACACTTTTCACTCCTTGACACTGTGGGAAAATTATTTTTTCTTGAGTGCTTAAGAGTTTTGGATCAAATTCACGGCTAATGAAAAGAAGGGATTAAGCTCAGTTTCTACCTCTTCAATGAAAGAAGAAAAAAAATAGGCTAAGGGCTCAATGGGGCTAACTAGGATGTACATTCAAGGTAGGTATGATAAGAAAAAAAACTTTTGGTTAAATCAAAGAAATGCCTACATCCTTTCCTACACTACACATCCTTCATTTCGTTTCGTACACACACCAGGCAAGTTCTAGTCACTTCACAATAGCATGGAAGAATCGAAACCTCACCTCACACTCATTGCACATGCTCAACTCAAGACATATTCACAGACTCTTCAATCAGCTAAATACAAGAATTCAATATTAAGCCTCAATCACACCAAATCGAACTCTATGGCCAAGGTATCTCAACATGTTTCACATTTGCATGCTTTCATACGAATCACCTTTGAATCTTTAATATCATGTACAACACGCAACAAGAATTCCAAAGCATGAAGTAGCGACACGTTTGGGAAACAACCAAAAGAAAGAAAATTAAAGAAAGAAAAAAAACTACTCCTATCGACTACATTTCCCTTAAGACGGTCGTCATCCATCCATCATAGGGAACAATCACTATTTACGACTTCGGTTCAATGAGACTATTCTCGGTAAAAGCACCGAAAACAATGGCCGAGAAACCCAATCATAAAAAATTCAACAAAAAATTTTAAAATATCGATAATTTCGATAGAAAACAAAAATATTTACACAACCAGCTAACAACAACTCAACACAGCACACAATAGCTTAACATTTATTACACACCGAATTACAATACAAAACATACGCACAAAATCACAGGGTCACAATTTTTTTCACAGGCACAACAACACAAGACATGAAAAAACAAAAACCATAATGAAACATACAATACCTAACTACTCCCACCCCACACTTAAACCGAACACTGTCCCCAGTGTTCACAAAATTCAATTTATCACAAAGGTGGGTGGTGAAACTCCCTGATCAATCGAAGTATTCAACTTCTTCGTCAGGTGTCGTTGCCTCGTCCCCCATATCTGAATCGCCCCCGCTATCCTCATCTGACTCCACATCTGAGTCATCACGGCATGTCTCCTCATCAGTGGGGACATCATCGTCTACAGGCTCCACAAAAGCTGGCCCCACTCAGCATAGAGCCCGGGCATTTTCGCCAAATGGGTAATCTAGCTCGAGCTGCCATAGCTCATCTTCTGTTGCTGGCCTCCCTCCTATTCACAACTGCAGCATCTGCATCCCGTACATGCGGGCCATATACTGATCATCCCGAGCATGGCGCTCGGCTAGTGTGAGAATTGGCCCGTGAGTGGTGTCGGGTGCCTTGGTTTTGGTGACAACCAAGGCACGCCTATCCATTTGCAGGATGTAGTCTAGGGCCTCCTCCTCGATGTCAACGCCCCTCAAAAACATGGTCAGCAAACCACCAAACCCGTACCTGTGCCCTTGATGCAAACGGGCTCTCTTCATGGCGGAGATGATCACCGCCCCAACATTAATCTCCAACCCTTTGATCAGGGCATAAACCAAGCACACTCGATCCCCGGGATCAGGCAGGAACACACAATTTTGAGCCAAATCCTGGCTTCCCTGTTCATTTGAGAGTAGGGCAGCATTTGATGATAGCCCCTCTCCTTGTGCCTGCTCCACCATGCTATTGAACGGGCTCCACAAAGAGTGCGTCTGATATCCTCATAGGGTGGCGTTATGTTAAGCTGCCGGAGTACATGGGCGTCTGTGTCCCACGCCCCCAATATGGCATTCAGGTGATGGGGCTCAAAGGTAACAATCTGCCCCCTTATCTTGACGGTGTGACTGCGGAGAGTCGAGTTCCAGTTTGCGTAGAACTCCTGAATCAAATGGAGATTGCACTCCTTGGGCTCTTTGAAAATGATATTCAGCCGGCGGCGTCAATCCTATGTACGATTTTGGGGAATTCCTGTGCAAGTGGCTCCCTTGCAATGTGCTCCTCAGGGAAGTATTTGGTCTCCTTGTGCTTTGCATACCATTTCTTCCCTTCATCCGTCACCCATCGGGTTCCATCACAGCTGGTGTTGCTGGGACTGTTGTTCCCAGTCTAATCCATTTTCTCCCGGCGCCTGATGTAGATGCGCCCTTTTATTTGTCTTGCCTTCTTGACATCGTTCCTGTCAAATCAAACAGACAGTCCCAATGTTATTCAAGTCAAAAATTTGCTACGATTAAGGTTGGATTGGGTTAGGCCACCCCACACTTAGTCTTTAGCCACAATGAAAACAATTCAGCATAACAATCATTATTTTCCAATTTTTATCAATCAACATGCCTCGTGCATTCATATAAGTCGAGGAAATATTGACTAAGTACTACTCAGACTTCGTACAACTAATCACAATTTCACCATCGATTCCATTACATCACATAGCACTTAGCCCAAAATTTTTCTCAACAACAATAACCTATGCAATTCACCAATTTCATTTTCCCGAAAATTCCCTTGTTTATTTAGCGTATTCATCCATATTCACAACATCATTTACATCACCCAACATGCACAACCCAATTATTTTCAAGTTTTCAACCAAATTTAGTTTCTTCCTATCCAAATTCCAACCCTAGAAACCAATTTCGCACAAATTCAATCAAACATGTATTTATCGAGTTCATATAATCATAACGATACTACGAACATCAATCAACAATAACTTAAATGAATTCATGCTCCATTTACACTTAGGGAAAGCTTTAGTCACCTCACATACTCAAACATTGAAAATTTCAGCAAAAATTGAGGTTAAGTTCAAGAACATACCTTTAATTTGATGAACTTGAAGAAAAGTTGAAGAAAATTCGATCCTAGGTCCATGTCACGTTGGGGGAGGGGGGATTTTAGGGGTTTTCCCGTGGAGGGGAGTGAGAAATGGGAAAAATGAGGTGTTTTCGGAGTTAAAAAGAGGATTTTTCGCGCGGGTCACCCGGTGACCTGGTGTGACCCATCGCGAATAACACTTCAACGTGTCATGGAGGGTAACGCGGAGCACCCCCTCTGTGACACGGAGCCATCGCGCAGGGGTTCTGGAATTTGTGAAAATTCCAAAACACCTTCAACGTGTCACGGAGGGTAACGCGGAGGCCCTACTCTGTTACACGGAGCCATCGCGCAGGCTCACTGTTTTGCCACTTTTTAATTTTTTTTCTTCTCACCTTGAATTTTTTCTTTTTTTTTTGCGATCCTTTGCATTTTTGCCTTCCGTTACACCTGAAAATCAACTCACAACAAGAAATTGGTTAGGATTTATAGGTTTCAAAGACGAACACAGATTATTATTTTTTTTGCTTTTATTTATTTTTTTATTTTTATTTTTATTTTCTTTTTCTTATTCTTTTTCTTTTTAAATAATTCTACTCATCTATTCCAACAATTTCACGGGTTGCCTCCCATGCAGCGCCTGATTTACCATCGCGGCTCGACGTCATTAAAGCTCAATCATCCGCTAGGGTGACAGAAGTTTTCTCTCGAATAACATCCTCACCCCAATAATGCTTACACCGCTGCCTATTAACCAAGAACGTGGCACTTTGATCTTGTTTCCACAACTCCACTGCCCCGTGCGGGGTGTCCTCAATTGGTGGTTTTCCCACTAGATCTCGAGAATCAACAAGCTGAACAATATCTGCTTGATCAAGCACGTTGATTGCTGAAAGCTCCTCATATACGGCAGGAAGCTTCATGGCCTTGTACACGTCAAATACCTCCACCTTTTCATGCGCCTGCATGGTTAGATGCCATGCAGCTACATCAATCAAAGTTTTCCCAGTTGCCAAGAATGGACGTCCCAAAATAAATGGGACTTCCGCATCCGGCTCAAAATCCAGCACAACAAAATCTATCGGGAAGATAAGGGAGCCCACTTGCACCAACACGTCCTCCATAATGCCATCTGGTCTGGCCAAAGAACGATCCGCTAACTGCAAGATCACTGTAGTTGGTCTAGGACTGCCCAGCCCCAACTTCTTCAGTACCGATGTGGACATCGAGTTAATGCTCACTCCCAAATCGCATAGTCCACGAGCTCGGATACTTTGCCTAATTGTAATTTGAATTGTAAAGCTCCTAGGGTCCTTGAGCTTTGTTGGCAACCTGTTCTGTATCCAGGAAGTGCACTCCTCTGTAAGCGCCACCGTAGCATACTTCGTCAATCTGCTTTTGTTCGCCACGATGTCCTTGATACATTTTGCATACTTCGGCACTCCCTGCAAAACATCAACAAGAGGTAAATTAATGTGTACCTGTTTAAGCACCTCCATGAACTTTTTGAAACACGCTTCCTCCTTCTGTTTCTTTAATCTTTGAGGGAACGGGGGTGGTGGCCTTTCTGGTTTAGCTTCCTTTTTCTTCCCCCTCTCATCATCGTGATCCCTTTTTTTCTCCACTACTCCTGACTGCTGAGGTGGTCTTTCTGGTTCCACCTCCTTGAGTTGTAAACCACTCCTTGTGGTCACTGCATTTACTTGCTTGGGATTCGAGTCAGTGTCACTCGGTAGTCCTACTCTTGGACTGGTGTTTTGAGCTCCAGCTAGTTGCCTAAACTGGTACTCCAACGCCTTTGTAGCTAACTGATTGTTCTTTACATTTTCCGCCCACTTCACATAGTCATCCTGCAATTGGGCTTGGTTAGCTATCATTGTTTTAAACATTTCCTCAATGCTGGGTGGTGGTGGTGGAGGTGGTGCATTGTTGCTTTTGTATTGAGTCTGATAGTTCTGCTGCCCTCCTTGATTTCTCTGTGCACCCTGATTCGAACTCTGCCCTTGATGGCTGTTACTACCCCAGGAGAAATTTGAATGATTCCTCCAATTAGAGTTTTAGTTGTTGCCATGCTGTTGGTGATTATTTCTCTGTACATTACCAACAAAGTTTACTAAATCTGGATTTGCACCATAACACTCAGCTGAGTGTTCATTACTACCGCATACTTCACACCAAATCTGCTGCACTACATTAACTGGGGCTTGAGATTGATTTAAGCTCATGTTGCTAAAGTGGGTGTTGAGTTGATTTTGCAACGCAGCTATCTGTGCAGCGATAGCTGTAAACCCATCCACTTCCAAGACTCCTGTCGCTTTCCTTGTTCCTCCTCTAGAAGAGTCCTCATTCCACTCCGGATTTCCCTGCGAAATACGATTTAACAAAGTATACAGCTCCTCATAAATCTTTTCTAATGCTTGTCCCCCAGCTGCTGAGTCTAGCAAAATTTTTATGTGGGGTTCCAAACCCTCTATGAAAGTATGCACCAACTCATCATTGGACTGGTAATGGTGAGGACAATCCTGTAACATGGATTTGAATCTTTCCCAAGCTTGATACAGATTCTCCCCCTCTCTTTGTTTAAAACTTCGAATCTGACTTCTAAGTCTTGCTATTTTCCCGGATGGAAAGAACAGTATCAAGAATTTTCTTGCAAGATCATCCCAAGTGGTGATGGAATTAGGTGGCTCAGCTTTCAACCACCTCTTTGCTTCTCCCAATAGTGAAAATGGGAACAGTGTAAGCCTTACATAATCAGATGATACTCCGGCGGGGATGTAAGTGTCACTTATCTCCAAAAAGTTTTGGAGATGTTGTTGTGGATCCTCGTGAGGGAGACCTGTGAATTGCCCACTGGTGTGCAGCAATTGCACCATATTCCGTTTCAGCTCAAACCTCCCTCCTAGCTCGGGTTTGCGAATGCTTGATGTAACATTGTTAGAATATGGAATTGACACTTTGCGAACCAGCCTAGCTGCCATTTCCTCGGGAACTAATACTGTCCTTACAAGTGGTGGATTCTGTTGTTGCTCCAGGATTGTTTGTCTGAGCAACTGCAGCTTTCGCTCTAGAGCTTCTCTCCTTTGAAGATGGAATTGTCTTTCCAGCTCTAAGTATGAGTCCACCAGCTCCTTGTCTCTTGCCAGTGTTCAATAGAATTCAATATCTGCAAAATACAGGCTAAGATCAAGTTGTCAGCACAATATAGAAATCGTAAACTAACACTTAAGAAAATAATTTTACCAATTGCCAGTCCCCGGCAACGGCGCCAAAAACTTGTTCAGTCTGTTTCGCAACTACACGCAAGTGCACGTGGTCGAACAAGTAGTAAAATGGCTAAAGTAAGCAAGTATTGATCCCACAGGGACTGAACCAAGGTAGTAACCGAATTAAGTGTTAATGAACTCTAACTCTAAAAAAAGGCAGACAACAATTTAAAGAAGATTTTGAGAGTTGGTTTCCTAATCTATACTAATCTAAAACAAAATTATACAGTGAGTCTGAACTTTAGTAGTGAGCAAGCTGAGGCTAAAACGAACAATTAGGGAGGTATACAATTCGGTTAATCTTTCCTTCGGTTGCTAGTCAAGAATTATTGCCTATGGAGATAAACTTTCGTATTCTACCCAACTTAAGAATCATGAACCTTCAACCTACATTTCTATGATAAAAGAATTTCATGTTCTAGCCATACGAAACCGATTCCTTAATTGACTAATAGGACTTTCAGATATATTTCTATTCTGAAGGTAAATCAATTCTCAATTTTCCCAAACTAAGAAGAGATCATATCCTACCAATTCACAACTTTCCAATTTCTTTCCTTTTCAAGATAAAATTGGATTTTTTAGATATACATTAACATTGGCCAGACATTAATGCAGTAAGAACAAGAATTGATAGAACAACCATGGAAGAAAAGATGAAAAACCAAAATGATCAACAATTACATTCCACTACAAATGTTCTTAACCTCAGCAAGAAGTGAATTTAGCTACTCATTTGTGGATTAAACATCATCAAATGAGTATAAATCATACAAACAATTGAAATAAAGGAAAAAGAGTTAGAGAAGAACCCTAAGATTTTCATCTCCTCAACTGCCTGTGACCCACGCTCTTGCTCAACTAAGTCAGAATAATTAAAAATAAACCTAAGTGTGCTATTTATACTAGCGGAAATTTTTCCCGGAATAACAAGCAACGTGTCACGGAGTGCATCGCGGTGCACTGCCTCTGTGACACGGTGTAAACGCGGACCCTCACTGGAAATTTATGTTCCAGGTAAATATAGGCAACGTGACATGGCACGTAACGCGAGGCTTGGCCAACGTGCCATGGCGCTGTCGCGAACCCTTACTGGAATTTGACAAAACAACTCATCCGAGGCAGACTACCTCCTCGATGGCAGCGTGACATGGCTCCATTGCGGAGCCCCTTTATTTGCTGCTTTTCCTTGACCTTTTCCACTGCTCGCTTCCGAGTCCATTCCCAATTTTCACCAACATGCAACTTAGCTTCCTAAAATTACATTTGTCCTGCAAAACAACACTAATCATATTGGTTAGTATAAATTCACATTTTAACTACACATCACATGAGAATGTACAAACAACGATAGATAAACAAGACGAAATAGAGCATTTGAGCATCACTTGGGCATATAATTCTGCCCAAGATCACTTACCCCACACTTAAAACCTTGTTCATCCTCGAAGAATACTCTCATATCTCATGCAATTGACACCACGTATAGCTACTTTGGCTCGAGAATTCAAGCTACGGTTATACCGATTATTTAATATAGCAAATCATTAAGAAGACATGCATAGTCTCATAAACACAATGACATTCACCACATTAAGACCTCCTAGACTCAAGGATCGACTCTCGATCTCGGCAAACTCATGCAAATCAGCTAATCAAGACATCTGACACGAAATTCAATCTCTCGTCAAGCATGTGCCGTCACAACACACAAGAATTACCCCTTTTTCAATCATATGATTTCGAAGCATTACATGTAGGGGTATATGAACACGATTTCGCTCTCTCTCCCAAAGAATTCACATGCATCATGTCATGAACCATAGGCTTGCCTCTAGTGTATTACTTCACTAATATAAGGACGCGTGATGTAAGATCAGTTAGGACTTAACGGGTTGTAATGTAAGCTAAGGAACTAGTAAATACTAGAATAACCAATAATCTCATCAAGCCTCCTTAAGCGCTTTTCAATACATCCCACCATCATCATGGGCATTGTTTCTTCCTTCATCCTCCCATTCTTAAAGTATTTATTTTTGTTCCCATTTCTTTAAGCACACTCGACTTAATAACAAAGATTAGGTATACATCTTCATTTTATTTAAATTCGGCAAGTGCACCTTTGACCTTATCTTTACTTTCACCACTTCCGCTTTTCCTTTCTTTTTCACACTTTTCACTCCTTGACACTGTGGGAAAATTATTTTTTCTTGAGCGCTTAAGAGTTTTGGATCAAATTCACGGCTAATGAAAAGAAGGGATTAAGCTCAGTTTCTACCTCTTCAATGAAAGAAGAAAAAAAATAGGCTAAGGGCTCAATTGGGCTAACTAGGATGTACATTCAAGGTTGGTATGATAAGAAAAAAACTTTTGGTTAAATCAAAGAAATGCCTACATCCTTTCCTACACTACACATCCTTCATTTCGTTTCGTACACACACCAGACAAGTTCTAGTCACTTCACAATAGCATGGAAGAATCGAAACCTCACCTCACACTCATTGCACATGCTCAACTCAAGACATATTCACAGACTCTTCAATCAGCTAAATACAAGAATTCAATATTAAGCCTCAATCACACCAAATCGAACTCTATGGCCTAGGTATCTCAACATGTTTCACATTTGCATGCTTTCATATGAATCACCTTTGAATCTTTAATATCATGTACAACACGCAACAAGAATTCCAAAGCATGAAGTAGCGGCACGTTTGGGAAACAACCAAAAGAAAGAAAATTAAAGAAAGAAAAAAAACTACTCCTATCGACTACATTTCCCTTAAGACGGTCGTCATCCATCCATCATAGGGAACAGTCACTATTTACGACTTCGGTTCAATGAGACTATTCTCGGTAAAAGCACCGAAAACAATGGCCGAGAAACCCAATCATAAAAAATTCAACAAAAAATTTTAAAATATCGATAATTTCGATAGAAAACAAAAATATTTCCACAACCAGCTAACAACAACTCAACACAGCACACAATAGCTTAACATTCATTACACACCGAATTACAATACAAAACATACGCACAAAATCACAGGGTCACAATTTTTTTCACAGGCACCACAACACAAGACATGAAAAAACAAAAACCACAACGAAACATACAATACCTAACTACTCCCACCCCACACTTAAACCGAACACTGTCCCCAGTGTTCACAAAATTCAATTTATCACAAAGGTGGGTGGTGAAACTCCCTGATCAATCGAAGTATTCAACTTCTTCGTCAGGTGCCGTTGCCTCGTCCCCCATATCTGAATCGCCCCCGCTATCCTCATTTGACTCCACATCTGAGTCATCACAGCATGTCTCCTCATCAGTGGGGACATCATCGTCTACAGGCTCCACAAAAGCTGGCCCCACTCAGCATAGAGCCCGAGCATTTTCGCCAAAGGGGTAATCTAGCTCGAGCTGCCATAGCTCATCTTCTGTTGCTGGCCTTCCTCCTATTCACAACTGCAGCATCTGCATCCCGTACATGCGGGCCATATACTGATCATCCCGAGCATGGCGCTCGGCTAGTGTGAGAATTGGCCCGTGAGTGGTGTCGGGTGCCTTGGTTTTGGTGACATCCAAGGCACGCCTATCCATTTGCAGGATGTAGTCTAGGGCCTCCTCCTCGATGTCAAGGCCCCTCAAAAACATGGTCAGCAAACCACCAAACCCGTACCTGTGCCCTTGATGAAAATGGGCTCTCTTCATGGCGGAGATGATCACCGCCCCAACATTAATCTCCAACCCTTTGATCAGGGCATAAACCAAGCACACTCGATCCCCGGGATCAGGCAGGAACACACTATTTTGAGCCAAATCCTGGCTTCCCTGTTCATTTGAGAGTAGGGCAGCATTTGATGATAGCCCCTCTCCTTGTGCCTGCTCCACCATGCTGTTGAACGGGCTCCACACAGAGTGCGTCTGATATCCTCATAGGGTGGCGTTATGTTAAGCTGCCGGAGTACATGGGCGTCTGTGTCCCAAGCCCCCAATATGGCATTAAGGTGATGGGGCTCAAAGGTGACAATCTGCCCCCTTATCTTGACGGTGTGACTGCGGAGAGTCGGGTTCCAGTTTGCGTAGAACTCCTGAATCAAATGGAGATTGCTCTCCTTGGGCTCTTCGAAAATAATATTCAGCCCGGCGGCGTCAATCCTATGTACGATTTTGGGGAATTCCTGTGCAAGTGGCTCCCTTGCAATGTGCTCCTCAGGGAAGTATTTGGTCTCCTTGTGCTTTGCATACCATTTCTTCCCTTCAACCGTCGCCCATCGGGTTCCGTCACCGCTGGTGCTGCTGGGACTGTTGTTCCCAGTCTAATCTGCTTTCTCCCGGCGCCTGATGTAGATGCGCCCTTTTCTTTGTCTTGCCTTCTTGACATCGTTCCTGTCAAATCAAACAGACAGTCCCAATGTTATTCAAGTCAAAAATTTGCTTCGATTAAGGTTGGATTGGGTTAGGCCACCCCACACTTAGTATTTAGCCACAATGAAAACAATTCAGCAAAACAACCATTATTTTCCAATTTTTATCAATCAACATGCCTCGTGCATTCATATAAGTCGAGGAAATATTGACTAAGTACTACTCAGACTTCGTACAACTAATCACAATTTCACCGTCGATTCCATTACATCACATAGCACTTAGCCCAAAATTTTTCTCAACAACAATAACCTATGCAATTCACCAATTTCATTTTCCCGAAAATTCCCTTGTTTATTTAGCGTATTCATCCATATTCACAACATCATTTACATCACCCAACATGCACAACCCAATTATTTTCAAGTTTTCAACCAAATTTAGTTTCTTCCTATCCAAATTCCAACCCTAGAAACCAATTTCGCACAAATTCAATCAAACATGTATTTATCGAGTTCATATAATCATAACGATACTACGAACATCAATCAACAATAACTTAAATGAATTCATGCTCCATTTACACTTAGGGAAAGCTTTAGTCACCTCACATACTCAAACAATGAAAATTTCAGCAAAAATTGAGGTTAAGTTCAAGAACATACCTTTAATTTGATGAACTTGAAGAAAAGTTTAAGAAAATTCGATCCTAGGTCCATGTCACGTTGGGGGAGGGGGGATTTTAGGGGTTTTCCCGTGGAGGGGAGTGAGAAATGGGAAAAATGAGGTGTTTTCGGGGTTAAAAAGAGGATTTTTCGCGCGGGTCACCCGGTGACCCCGTGTGACCCATCGCGAATAACTCCTCAACGTATCACGGAGGGTAACGCGGAGCACCCCCTCTGTGACACGGAGCCATCGCGCAGGGGTTCTGGAATTTGTGAAATTTCCAAAACACCTTCAACGTGTCACGGAGGGTAACGCGGAGGCCCTACTCTGTTACACGGAGCCATCGCGCAGGCTCACTGTTTTGCCACTTTTAATTTTTTTTTCTTCTCACCTTGAAATTTTTTTTTTTGCGATCCTTTGGATTTTTGCCTTCCGTTACACCTGAAAATCATCTCACAACAAGAAATTGGTTAGGATTTATTGGTTTCAAAGACGAACACAGATTTTTTTTTTTTGCTTTTATTTATTTTTTTATTTTTATTTTTATTTTCTTTTTCTTATTCTTTTTCTTTTTAAATAATTCTACTCATCTATTCCAACAATTTCATGGGTTGTCTCCCATGCATGGCCTGATTTACCATCGCGGCTCGACGTCATTAAAGCTCAATCATCCGCTAGAGTGACGGAAGTTTTCTCTTGAATAACATCCTCACCCCAATTATGCTTACACTGTTGCCTATTAACCAAGAACGTGGCACTTTGATCTTGTTGCCACAACTCCACTGCCCCATGCGGGGTGTCCTCAATTGGTGGTTTTCCCACTAGATCTCGAGAATCAACAATCTGAACAATATCTGCTTGATCAAGCATGTTGATTGCTGAAAGCTCCTCATATACGGCAGGAAGCTTCGTGGCCTTGTACACGTCAAATACCTCCACCTTTTCATGTGCCTGCATGGTTAGCTGCCATGCAGCTACATCAATCAAAGTTTTCCCAGTTGCCAAGAAAGGACGTCCCAAAATAAATGGGACTTCCGCATCCGGCTCAAAATCCAGCACAACAAAATCTATCGGGAAGATAAGGGAGCCCACTTGCACCAACACGTCCTCCATAATGCCATTTGGTCTGGCCAAAGAACGATCCGCTAACTGCAAGATCACTGTAGTTGGTCTAGGACTGCCCAGCCCCAACTTCTTGAGTACCGATGTGGACATCAAGTTAATGCTCACTCCCAAATCACATAGTCCACGAGCTCGGATACTTTGCCCAATTGTAATTTGAATTGTAAAGCTCCTAGGGTCCTTGAGCTTTGTTGGCAACCTGTTCTGTATCCGGGAAGTGCACTCCTCTGTAAGCGCCACCGTAGCATACTTCGTCAATCTGCTTTTGTTCGCCACGATGTCCTTGATACATTTTGCATACTTCGGCACTCCATGCAAAACATCAACAAGAGGTAAATTAATGTGTACCTATTTAAGCACCTCCATGAACTTTTTGAAACACGCTTCCTCCTTCTGTTTCTTTAATCTTTGAGGGAACGGGGGTGGTGGCCTTTCTGGTTCAGCTTCCTTTTTCTTCCCCCTCTCATCATCGTGTTCCCTTTCTTTCTCCACTACTCCGGACTGCTGAAGTGGTATTTCTGGTTCCACCTCCTTGAGTTGTAAACCACTCCTTGTGGTCACTGCATTTACTTGCTTGGGATTCGAGTCAGTATCCCTCGGTAGTCCTACTCTTGGACTGGTGTTTTGAGCTCCAACTAGTTTCCCAAACTGGTACTCCAACGCCTTTGTAGCTAACTGATTGTTCTTTACATTTGCCGCCAAATTCACATAGTCAGCCTGCAATTGAGCTTGGTTAGCTATCATTGTTTTAAACATTTCCTCAATGCTGGGTGGTGGTGGTGGAGGTGGTGCATTGTTGCTTTTGTATTGAGTCTGATAGTTTTGCTGCCCTCCTTGATTTCTCTGTGCACCCTGATTCGAACTCTGCCCTTGATGGCTGTTACTACCCCAGGAGAAATTTGAATGATTCCTCCAATTAGAGTTTTAGTTGTTGCCATGCTGTTGGTGATTATTTCTCTGTACATTACCTACAAAGTTCACTAAATCTGGATTTGCACCACAACACTCAGCTGAGTGTTCATTACTACCGCATACTTCACACCAAATCTGCTCCACTACATTAACTGGGTCTTGAGATTGATTTAAGCTCATGTTGCTAAAGTGGGTGTTGAGTTGATTTTGCAACGCAGCTATCTGTGCAGCGATAGCTGTAAACCCATCCACTTCCAAGACTCCTGTCACTTTCCTTGTTCCTCCTCTAGAAGAGTCCGCATTCCACTCTGGATTTCCCTGCGAAATACGATTTAACAAAGTATAGAGCTCCTCATAAGTCTTTTCTAATGCTTGTCCCCCAGCTGCTGAGTCTAGCAAAATTTTTATGTGGGATTCCAAACCCTCTATGAAAGTATGCACCAACACATCATTGGACTGGTGATGGTGAGGAAAATCCTGTAACATGGATTTGAATCTTTCCCAAGCTTGATACAGATTCTCCCCCTCTCTTTGTTTAAAACTTAGAATCTGACTTCTAAGTCTTGCTATTTTCCCGGATGGAAAGAACAGTATCAAGAATTTTCTTGCAAGATCATCCCAAGTGGTGATGGAATTAGGTGGCTCAGCTTTCAACCACCTCTTTGCTTCTCCCAATAGTGAAAATGGGAACAGTGTAAGCCTTACATAATCAGATGATACTCCAGCGGGGATGTAAGTGTCACTTATCTCCAAAAAGTTTTGGAGATGTTGTTGTGGATCCTCGTGAGGGAGACCTGTGAATTGCCCACTGGTGTGCAGCAATTGCACCATATTCCGTTTCAGCTCAAACCTCCCTCCTAGCTCGGGTTTGCGAATGCTTGATGTAACATTGTTAGCATGTGGAATTGACACTTTGCGAACCGACTTAGCTGCCATTTCCTCGGGCACTAATACTGTCCTTACAAGTGGTGGATTCTGTTGTTGCTCCAGGTTTGTTTGTCTGAGCAACTGCAGCTTTCGCTCTAGAGCTTCTCTCCTTTGAAGATGGAATTGTCTTTCCAGCTCTAAGTATGAGTCCACCAGCTCCTTGTCTCTTGTCAGTGTTCAATAGAATTCAATATCTGCAAAATACAGGCTAAGATCAAGTTGTCAGCACAATATAGAAATCGTAAACTAACACTTAAGAAAATAATTTTACCAATTGCCCGTCCCCGGCAACGGCGCCAAAAACTTGTTCGGTCTGTTTCGCAACTACACGCAAGTGCACGTGGTCTAACAAGTAGTAAAATGGCTAAAGTAAGCAAGTATTGATCCCACAGGGACTGAACCAAGGTAGTAATCGAATTAAGTGTTAATGAACTCTAACTCTAAAAAAAGGCAGACAACAATTTAAAGAAGATTTTGAGAGTTGGTTTCCTAATTTATACTAATCTAAAACAAAATTATACAGTGAGTACAAAATTATACAGTGAGTCTAAACTCTAGTAGTGAGCAAGCTGAGGCTAAAACGAACATGCAGGGAAGTAATTTATCGATACAATTCGGTTAATCTTTCCTTCGGTTGCTAGTCAAGAATTATTGCCTATGGAGAGAAACTTTCGTATTCTACCCAACTTAAGAATCATGAACGTTCAACCTACATTTCTATGATAAAAGAATTTCATGTTCTAGCCATACGAAACCGATTCCTTAATTGACTAATTCGACTTTCAGATATATTTCTATTCTGAAGGTAAATCAATTCTCAATTTTCCCAAACTAAGAAGAGATCATATCCTACCAATTCACAACTTTCCAATTTCTTTCCTTTTCAAGATAAAATTGGATTTTTTAGATATACATTAACATTGGCCAGACATTAATGCAGTAAGAACAAGAATTGATAGAACAACCATGGAAGAAAAGATGAAAAACCAAAATGATCAACAATTACATTCCACTACAAATGTTCTTAACCTCAGCAAGAAGTGAATTTAGCTACTCATTTGTGGATTAAACATCATCAAATGAGTATAAATCATACAAACAATTGAAATAAAGGAAAAAGAGTTGAGAAGAACCCTAAGATTTTCATCTCCTCAACTGCCTGTAACCCACGCGCTTGCTCAACTAAGTCAGAATCATTAAAAATAAACCTAAGTATGCTATTTATACTAGCAGGAATTTTTCCCGGAATAACAAGCAACGTGTCACGGAGTGCATCGCGGAGCAATGCCTCTGTGACACGGTGTAAACGCGGACCCTCACTGGAAATTTATGTTCCAAGTAAATATAGGCAACGTGCCATGGCACGTAACGCGAGGCTTGGCCAACGTGCCATGGCGCTGTCGCGAACCCTTACTGGAATTTGACAAAACAACTCATCCGAGGTAGACTGCCTCCGCAATGGCAGCGTGACACGGCTCCATCGCGGAGCCCCTTTATTTGCTGCTTTTCCTTGACCTTTTCCTCTGCTCCCTTCCGAGTCCATTCCCAATTTTCACCAACATGCAACTTAGCTTCCTAAAATTACATTTTTCCTGCAAAACAACACTAATCATGTTGGTTAGTATAAATTCACATTTTAACTACACATCACATGAGAATGTACAAATAACAATAGATAAACAAGATGAAATAGAGCATTTGAGCATCACTTGGGCATATAATTCTGCCCAAGATCACTCCTGCTCCTGACGAGTGGCTAAGGCATAGAATCTGTTCTAGCGCTGCCCGCTAGCTGTGCTAGTAGATGCCCCCTAATGTGCTATGCATTGGGGAGGGGCTGCTGAACTAGAAGCTAGGCATCGGCCCTCAACCTGATCCTATCTTGCAGCGGGACAATCTCTAAGCATATGTCCTGCCCACATCTAAAACAAGCTCCTGACCCTGCCAAACACTGGCCGGTGTGCCCTTGGCAACACCTGCGACAAGCTGGAGTGCTTGAGTCTGCGGGCCTACTGCTTTGACCCCTCGATCCTGACGCTCTCCCTCTATAATAATGTCTGGGACTAGATGGCACACTTAGTGCTGAAGATGCTGGGGCTAATGAGGTCTAGTGGGTCTACTATCGATGCCCTCCACCGGACCACTGCTGTGAGAACCTGTGGCCCTTGGTCTTGGCCCTTTTTTCCACCCTCTCCCTCGAATGTGCCGCCTCCACCTTCTTAGTGTACAAAACTATGCGAGGAAAGTCCATGTCTTGATGGAGCATAGCTTTCCTGCAGTCTTTTTCCAGATAACGTACTATAGCATGCACAAATCTGCCGAGTCGCGCCCTCTGGTCAGCCACTAACTCAGGAGCATACTTGGATAGGCGGGTGAACTCAAGGGAATACTCTAGTACTATCATCCTCCCTTGCTTCAAATTCACAAACTATGCTGCTTTAAACTCCCTTATTTCTAGAGGGAAGAACAGATCGAGGAATACAACCTGAAACTCCTCCCACGTGACCGAACCTTCTCCAGCGACCCTGCTGTCTTTCCACTGGCGGAACCAAATATGCGCAACCCCCTTCAACTGGTAGGAGGCCAACTCTGCGCATTCTACACTGCTCACCCCCATAACCTGGGTGATCTTGACAATCTCATCAATGAAATCGTGCGGGTCCTCATCTACCTTGGACCCCAGAAACTCCATCGGTTCATCCTCAAGAAGTCCCTAACTCGAGCCGCCGCCACATTGCCATTTTTCGAAACATGCGCAACGGCCTGCTGATTGACCTGAGCGATCACGGCCTGCGCAAGTATCTGAATGGCCGGTCGAAACACAATGTGAGCGGTCGGCTCCGGCGCTTGAGGCTCCTAAACTGGTGGGGCTAGCTGATGCTCATGACCGTTTCTATCCTCATGGCCCTCACCACCTCTATTCCTCCTTCCATTCATTCGTCGAGGAGCCATGATTCTGCAATCGCGAATAGCACGAATTAGAAAGATAGAAAGGCTTTTCATCGCACGGCATAGATCATGAAAGAAAGGGAACATTTCCTAAAACTTCTAGTAGCCTCTTCATCATAAGTGTAGTGCTCTTCACACCTATGAAAAAGACTCTACCTAACACGGCTTGCAGACTCCCTAGGACACATCAAACCTATGGCTCTGATACCAAGTTTTTCATGACCCGAGCGTAGACCCGAATCGTAGACAAGACACAACGGACCCCGAGAGACCCCAAGTCAACCCATGGCATAAGCACTCCCTAACTAATTCAATAAATATGAAGAAACACAATCATTAACTCAGTAGAAGTCTAACTTAACATAACAATAGAATGAATGTCTGAAGCTGAATACATGTCTAAGTCTGATAAGCCTCTAATCTGGACGAGCTGTTGGGAAAATACCCCCAACTAGCTCAACAATACTGAAACTTAAATACAATCAAGATAACTGAAAGTCTAGTCCTCGAAATATGAGGAGTCACCAACCAAGCAGGTACTAACTCTGATAAGAGACTACGAACGGGGTTGAACCTGTGGACCAGATCCTGCATCATGAAATGATGTAGCATAGAAAGTATGCGGTCAGTGCATGGAATGTACCAAGTATACAAGGTACATAAAACCGCTTAAATAAAATAAATCATTTCTTTTAAAACCATTCATACATATCATAAGCTTTCAAAAGTAAGTAGGAGACTACATGCATTGATTCTGAAATTGTACTCTTATCATAATGTCTCCATGCAAAGATTTAGAACATCATAACTTACTCGAATGACTCAAAGCTAAAACATAACATTTATATCAAAACTGAACAATGAGTCAAACCTTGATTTTTGAACATGCATGCATAAGATAATGATCATGAGTAATGGATATGCGAATTCGAATGATATAGACAGTGGGAGACTCGTCACTTAACCGACATACCACGATATAGTTTATGTGGTCCCGACTATTACACTCAAGTAGGAAGAGCTGTCTAAAACCTTAACAGGGCTAAGGACGCTACCATGATATCGATATTAAGCTAAAGAGCTAATCGGGTCAGGGATAGCTCACCAGGGAGGTCCCAATAACATAATAGAATCAACCTACGTTGGCACGTAGTTCTGGGGCATAGGGTTATCAACTCTTAGCCTGCTCGGTGCTAGACTCTTCTCCCAAAAAACAAGCAATGCTTTACATTGTATAAATACGAAGTTCAACATTGTCTAGTGATGAAGCTCAACAGGAAATCATGCATAAACTCAACATCGTACGAAACAAAGTTCAACATTGTCTATTGACAAAGCTTATTATGAAACCATGCACACACTAGACATCATATAAATATGAAGCTCAACAATGTCATTTCAATAAAGCTTTGAATGAAATAATAGCTAGACTCAACATCATGTGAAATGAAGCTTAACATTGTCCTTGACAAAGCTCCACAATAATATATATATCAATTAAGGATTTACGCATAGAGAAGACTTTACTTTGAAACATACCACAAGCTAGAATTCATAATAAGGTTAAAGGAAAATTTCATCTCAACCATGTGGTAAACTCATGTCGGGGAAAATCACAATTTGAAATCATCATTTCGGCATCACCCAAAGCTCTATCATACTTGGGTCTACTTAATCTTCTTTGAAAACATCATCAAAAATCATGGGTAAGGTTGGAAACATGCCCTTAATCATCTACTCCATCATCATCACATTCTTCCACAATCACTCCTATTATGAACTATCCACACATGGGAGTTTTAGATTCAATTTTTACAAAAATAATTTTGTAAAGGAAATTAAGTTAGAATCTGCCCAACCTTGGTAAAATCATTAATATCAACTCAATTTAATCATACCCATGAATAGAGATGTAAGAATCATGCAATTGAATGAAACCCCAAACTTGATCATTACAAACCAATCAAAAATTGATAGGGAATGGGCAATGGTGTTGAAGGAAACACCCACTCATATCCTTACATATCTGGGATTGAAGAATTCTAACTCTTCTTAATTGCCCAGCTGAGATTCCCCTTTGAAAACCTTGAGAATTCACCTTGATTCTTCTCCTCAAACCCCAACCTTGCATGCATGAAAGTAATGGCCTAAGATAGGTTTTTCTCTGTTAAAAACCCTCTATTACGAGCATAAACGACGTAGTATAGGCCCTTACAACTTAGGAATTACGGAAAAGCCCTTACTGAATTTGCTGAAAATAACTGTCAGTGGATCCTAATGGGCGACCTGACGACTTGTCGCCAGGGCTCACGATTCGTTGG
Organism: Datura wrightii; assembly: GCA_035772735.1. Lineage (NCBI taxonomy): Eukaryota > Viridiplantae > Streptophyta > Magnoliopsida > Solanales > Solanaceae > Datura > Datura wrightii. Next base: position 122,549,523 of record JASDFA010000016.1, read on the forward strand.
TTCACTCGGTAAGTTCACTGGATAACTGGTCTACTACGACTCCTAACGAGTAACATGATGACTCGTCCCTAGCAGGCACGACTTGTTACCACCTCCCATCAAGTACATTAGATCAATTTTCCAATCTTCCTCTAGAACCACTGACGTGCCCGATTCACGCGTCCGCAAGTGTACGGGTCGTGCAAGTAATATAGTGGCTCTTTTTAAGAATCGGATTGTCGAACCCACAGGGACTGGACCCATTCCTCTAACTATCCATTTCTATTGTGATATTAAATACCTCAAGTGTTGGTTATAGACATTTTCGATTGAGATTAATTAAGTCTAAGTTTGGGTCAACGAAATATTCTGAAATCACTCTAGGAGCAACATAGAGTTAAAACCAATTAATCATGCGATCCTACGATTTGCAATGGGTTAAGCATGGAACTATCAATTGTTATTTCACATAATTAGAATTGCATGTTTATGGTCTTTCGAGCCTCTAAACACGACAATCTAGCCTCACTGCATCATTGTGAGCGAGGAGTTTAATTTTCTAGTCGCGGGCAATCAATTATGTTGTGGTTTACGGGGAAACGATTAGGGACTTTCGTGCGTCTAACCATTTAACTCAACTTAGCCTCACAACTACTTCTTCGAGTGGTGATGTGACATCCCAAGTTGGTCTTTCATAACCCCCGTGTGTCAACCAAGCACGGTGTTAGGTATATTTCTATCCTGACACAAAAATCTCTCCCGAGATACAAACATGCTCCTTACATTCTCATGTCCTGACCTAGGTAATGCTTTCTCAAGCTATTACTCAAGCTAACAAATATGCTTTCATGGTGATCAATCATAAAAACAACCAACAATCCAGAATGCAAGACGAAAACAACAATCAATAACTTAATTCCAAAACAAATTCATAAAAGCACAATCAAAATTCATGGATTCAACCCTAGAGGAAGGGTTCTTGCCATTCATGTTCGTAAAACTACAATTAACTAATACTAAACTAACATACTTACATGAATTTGGTAGATGAGAAGGGAATAAACCCTAGATGAGTTCTCCCACTTCTCCCTTCACTCCTAGGTGGTTTTTCAGAATAAAATCGTGACCAAATGATTTTAGGAGCTAAGGGTTCAATTTATAGTAAATGGAAAACGTGCATAATTTAGCCTATAATGGAACGGCTCCGTGTCACGGAGTGTATCGCGGAGCAATGACTCGGTGACACGAAGGCAACGCAAAAGCTCTCTGGAAAGTGCCTCTGGAAACCAAGCTGCCGAGGGTCACCGCGCTGGACAACGTGGCACGCTGCTCATGCAGCGCGTTGGCATGCTGCTGTCGCGCAGCTGTCCTAGCGTGGCACGGCGCTGGCGCGCTAGTTTACTGCCTGCTACTGCCATTTGCTGCCTTTTCTCGTGCGCTTGGCAAGGGCGTGGCATGGCGCTGGGTGCGGCACATGCACAGCATGGCACGCTGCCTGGCGCGGCCAGCCTTGCCAAGGCATGCTCCTTGCCGACTTTCGCCACTTGCTTCCACTCCATTCCTTGCTATTCATCAACTTGTGAATTAGTTCCTCAAATGCATTATTAACCTACAAAACAAAGACTAATCATGTTGGTTAGCACATATATTCACATTTATATAAAATCACATGAAAGTATGTAAAATAACTTAGATAAACAAGACTACATTAAGGTATAAAGCGTATCTCGGGCATGCTATTTTGCCCGTGATCACAACCCCACACTTTAAAGCCTTGTTCGTCCTCGAACAACCTTTTACATATCATACATATAGAAACTCCCACATAACTAATGTGGCCAGATAATTCAAGCTACGGCTATAATGATTACGTAAGATAACAAGCTAAAGATAGAGCATACACAATTTAATCACCGAGATGAAATACAACAATGCTAAGACTTCTTAGCCTCAAGAATCGACTCTCGATCTTAGTAAACTCATGCAAATCAACTGAGTAAGAAATCCCACATGAATTATATCCTTCATTCAACATGTGCCCCTCACAGAAATAGAGTTACCCAATCACACGCAAAAATTATTTGTACATCATAACATGTGTGGGTGAATCAATAGAATTTCACTCACTCTCACAAAGAATTCACATGCATCATGTAATGACCCATAAGCTTGCCCTTAGTGTTTTATTCCACTCATTTAAGGATGTGTGATTGTAAGATCAAGTAGGACTTAATGGGTTGTAATGTAGGCTAAGGGACAGGTAGGTACTATTATGGCCAGTAATAGTGACTATCTTTCCTAAGCGCTTTTAATACATTACGCCCTCCTTACGAACTTCCCTTCCCTTACTTTACCTTTTTCTCCTTTCATCTTTCTTGTTCCTCTTATGTTCCCCCATTTCTTTAGGCGCTTTTAACTTATTAGTAAGGAGCTCTATAAATAATTTTTCATTAATTTGTTTTCTTGCTCCTTACTAATAATCAACCATTTTCACACAAGTGCACCTTTGTCCTTTTCTCACTTCTACAACTTGCTACTTTTCCTTTCTTTTCATTCTTCTCATTCCCTTACTCCTTCGGGGTTTTTTTTTCTCAAGCGCTTAGGAGTTTTGGATCAACACAAGGCTAATGAAAGAAAAAGGATTAAGCTTATGTTGCAGCTGTCAAAAAATAGGCTCAAGGCTCAATGGGGCTAACTAGGATTAATCTTTCCAAGGTAGGTAAAATGAGGGATAAGAATTGGTTCATTCGAAAAAATGCCTAAATCATCTCCTACAATTCACATCCTTCATTTCATTTTATAAACACACCAGGCAAGTTCTAAACAATCCACAATGGCACAAAATACTCAAAAACCTTACACTCATGGCACATGCTCAAATCAAGACATATTCATCAGACTCTTACTCAGCTAATCACAAGAATTCAGAATTAAGCTTCAATAATATTGAGTCAAATTCAAGAGCCTAAGCGTCTCACACAAAGTTATACACCTGCATGCTTCACACCGAACATACTTGCATCTTACAATCATGTATAACACATAACAAGAACATCAAGCACCACATAGTTATGGTTTCAAAGACCCATCACCTACCGACTAATTTTTCCTCAAGACGGTCATCATCCATCCATCGTCTGAAACAGTCCCTAACTATGACTAAAACACTATCTACAGACAAAGGAAAGAAAATAAAATTTTTATTCTTCGGTTCAAAGACCCCCCCATCGGAAAAGAACCGAAAAGAAAAACCAACGGGTGATGAAGTCATGCTTAGTGCACAAAAAATTTTTCAAATTTTTCAAATTTCTCACAAGCATTACATTCACCAAAAATCGTTAAGCACAACAAATTTTGTTTTTTTTTTTTTTGAAATTTCCCTCACCCCACACTTAAATCATGCTATGTCCTCATAGCATCAAATTAAAATTAAAGAAAGGGTGAGAAATACTCCCTGAGGCCTTTAGGCCTAGCTAATAGCATGATTTTCTTCACTTTGCACAAGTGTGTGTCGACCCCATACTTTTTATCGTCCATGCTTTTTAGCTTCCTCCTCCACGGGTACTCAGACTTCCCCTCCATCTGTGCTTAACTTTCCACCAAAAGCAACACAAGATGAAAAATAAATAAGATCAACACAAATGCAAGAAATTAAAATGGTACTTGTGGTACCCTTGGGTTGCCTCCCAAGTAGCGCCTTATTTTACGTCGTGGCACGACGTGGACTATCCTTTTCAGGACATCCTCATACCTGGGTTCTCTTTCGAGAACCATCTCCTTTTCTTTTGCTGTTTAGAGGAAACAGCCTCCACTCTGTTCCTCTCTTTCTCCAACTTCCTCTCAATTTGAAGCCCTTTATCAGACTCGGGCTGAACACTTGTAATTTCCTTTGGCCCTGCACCTATAGAATCCTCCACCCCACACTTATCCTCTGCCAACACACTAACCTGACAAAGGTTTCTATAGTGTGCAGATGGGTTCATTTCTTGGTAAACGCGGAAGATTTCTTCTTCATCCTCGACCCTCATTTTCAGGGTCCCTGCTTTCAAATCAATCACCGCTCCTCCAGTGGCCAAGAATGGCCGTCCCAAGATCAGGGGTACCTGGTCATCAACCTGAAAATCCAAGACAATAAAATCAGTAGGTATAATGAACTTACCTACTTTGATGAGAATGTCCTCTATTATTCCATCAGGTGTCACTCGCGACTTGTCAGCCAGCTGCAGCATCAACCTTGTTGGCCTCGGTTTTCCCAACCCCAAGGTGTTGAATAAGGTTAAGGGCATTAGATTAACTGCCGCCCCCAAGTCACACAAAGCTCGTAGCACCTCAGCTTTACCAATTTGTATGGGGAGGGTAAAACTCCCTGGGTCTTTGAGTTTCTTTGGCATTTTGCTCAATACCCTATGACTGCACTCCTCAGTCAGTGCTACCGTCTGGACATCCACCAATCTTACTTTGTTCGCCATCACGTCTTTCAAGTATTTAGCATACTTGGGCATTCCCTGCAAAACATCAAGAAGAGGCAAATTTATGTGAAGTTCTCTTAAGCTCTCAAAGAACTTTTTGAAGCATTCCTCCTCCTTGCTCTTTCTGAATTTCTAAGGTAATGGTGGTGGTGGTCTTTGTGCTGGCTGCAATGAATGTTCCGCATTTTGTTGTCCAGCACTCTGATTATCTCCCATGTTGATGGATGGTCCTGGTCTAACTAACTCCGGCTGCACCTCCTTTCTCAGCTCTTTTGGCACTGCATCAGCTAATTGCTTACCGCTTCTCAGACTGATGGCATTGATCTGTCGGGGGTTAGGATCTGTGTCGCTTGGTAATCCCCCCTGCGATCTCATATTTTGAGCAGCTGCTATCTGACCCACTTGTTTTTCAAGATTTCGGGTGGCTACTTGCTGATTCATTAAGTCTGTTGCCATCCTCGCCTGATTTTCCATTAATTGAGTCTGGGTCTCCATGATTTTCTGCAGTGTTTCCTCAATGCTGCTACTCAATTGCCCATCATTCTGCCTATTCTGCTGATACTGCTGTTGTTGAGGTTGCATAAAATTCTGCTTTTGGTTTCCACCCCAAGAATAATTCGGGTGGCCCTGCCAATTTCTGTTGTAACTGGTTTCAAAATTCTGATTGTTGCGCTGCACATTACTAACAAAATTGACTGACTCCGGATTGGCTCCACAAGATTCTGCATGGTGCCCATTATTACCACAAATTTCACACCAACTCGGAGCTTGCTGAACTGCATTAACCTGGCCCTGGCATTGGTTCATACTCAGTTTATTGAACTGAGTCATCATTTGATGCTAGAACGAAGCTAACTGTGCTGCCAAGGCATTCAAACCATCTACTTCTATCAACCCTGGTCTCTTTCCTGCCCCTCTCGATGACTCGCTGTGCCACTCTGGATTTCCTTGTGCAATTCTATTCAACAAAGTGTACAACTCATCATATGTCTTATCCAAGGCTTGCCCACCCGATGCAGAGTCTAGTAATATATTTGTGTGTGGGTCTAGACTTTCTACAAAGGTATGAGCCAGCACTTCATTTGATTGCTGGTGATGGGGACAGTCTCTCAACAATGACTTGAATCTTTCCCAAGCCATATATAAGTTCTCATCAGGCCTCTGCTTGAAACTGAGTATTTCACTTCTCAACCTTGCAGTTTTGCCTGAAGGGAAGAATCTAATAAGGAACTTCTTAGCCAAGTCATTCCATGAAGTTATGGAGTTCGGTGGCTCAGCCTTCAGCCACTTTTTCGCCTCTCCCAACAGTGAAAATGGGAAGAGGGTCATTCGGACATAATCTGTGGACACGCCGGTGGGGACAAATGTGTCACTAATCTCTAAAAAGCTCTGTAAGTACTGCTGCGGGTCCTCATGTGCCATCCCAGTGAATTGACCACTAGAATGTAACAGCTGCACCATGTTCTGTTTAAGCTCAAAGTGCCCTCCAGGCTCCGGTTTACGGATGCTAGAGGTCACATTCGTCGCTAGTGGGATTGCCACTTCGCGAACTGGTCTTGCTGCCATTGCTTCGGACGACAATTGTACTTGTCCCGCGGGTGGTTGCTGTTGTACCTTTTCTTGAAGTCTCTTCAGCTTATGCTCTAGAGCTATTCTCCTTCGCAAATGGATTTGACGTTCAGGATCAAGCAACGGTTCCACAAGCTCTCTATTTCTAGCCAGCTCGGCAGGACAACCTGTCACCTGCAATTAAGCACACTAAGACCAAGTTTCTCAACACTTAAGGAAATTCAAAAATCACACCAAAAATAGATAAATTATCAAAACTTCGCCGAGTCCCCGACAACGGCGCCAAAATCTTGACGTGCCCGATTCGCGCGTCCGCAAGTGTACGGGTTGTGCAAGTAATATAGTGGCTCTTTTTAAGAACCGGATTGTCAAACCCACAGGGACTGGACCCATTCCTCTAACTATCCATTTCTATTGTGATCTTAAATACCTCCAGTGTTGGTTATAGACATTTTCGATTGAGATTAATTAAGTCTAAGTTTGGGTCAACGAAATATTCTGAAATCACTCTAGGAGCAACATAGAGTTAAAACCAATTAATCATGCGATCCTACGATTTGCAATGGGTTAAGCATGGAACTATCAATTGTTATTTCACATAATTAGAATTGCATGTTTATGGTCTTTCGAGCCTCTAAACACGGCAATCTAGCCTCACTGCATCATTGTGAGCGAGGAGTTTAATTTTCTAGTCGCGGGCAATCAATTATGTTGTGGTTTACGGGGAAACGATTAGGGACTTTCGTGCGTCTAACCATTTAACTCAACTTAGCCTCACAACTACTTCTTCGAATGGTGATGTGACATCCCAAGTTGGTCTTTCATAACCCCCGTGTGTCAACCAAGCATGGTGTTAGGTATATTTCTATCCTGACACAAAAATCTCTCCCGAGATACAAACATGCTCCTTACATTCTCATGTCCTGACCTAGGTAATGCATTCTCAAGCTATTACTCAAGCTAACAAATATGCTTTCATGGTGATCAATCATAAAAACAACCAACAATCCAGAATGCAAGACGAAAACAACAATCAATAACTTAATTCCAAAACAAATTCATAAAAGCACAATCATAATTCATGGCTTCAACCCTAGAGGAAGGGTTCTTGCCATTCATGTTTGTAAAACTACAATTAACTAATACTAAACTAACATACTTACATGAATTTGGTAGATGAGAAGGGAATAAACCCTAGATGAGTTCTCCCACTTCTCCCTTCACTCCTAGGTGGTTTTTCAAAATAAAATCGTGACCAAATGATTTTAGGAGCTAAGGGTTCAATTTATAGTAAATGGAAAACGTGCATAATTTAGCCTGTAATGGAACGGCTCCATGTCACGGAGTGTATCGCGGAGCAATGACTCTGTGACACGGAGGCAACGCGAAAGCTCTCTGGAAAGTGCCTCTGGAAACCAAGCTGCCGAGGGTCACCGCGCTGGCCAATGTGGCACGCTGCTCATGCAGCGCGTTGGCATGCTGCTGTCGCGCAGCTGTCCTAGCGTGGCACGGCGCTGGCGCGCTAGTTTACTGCCTGCTGCTGCCGTTTGCTGCCTTTTCTCGTGCGCTTGGCAAGGGCGTGGCAAGGCGATGGGCGCGGCATACGCACAGCGTGGCACGCTGCCTGGCGCGGCCAGCCTTGCCAAGGCATGCTCCTTGCCGACTTTCGCCACTTGCTTCCACTCCATTCCTTGCTATTCATCAACTTGTGAATTAGTTCCTCAAATGCATTATTAACCTACAAAACAAAGACTAATCATGTTGGTTAGCACATATATTCACATTTATATAAAATCACATGAAAGTATGTAAAATAACTTAGATAAACAAGAGTACATTAAGGTATAAAGCGTATCTCGGGCATGCTATTTTGCCCGTGATCAACCACCCCACGGCTGACATGACGACTCTTGGTGGCTGACCACGAGTCGTTACATCGCCCCTGCAGACTTCGAGTCCCTCATCCTTCCAGGCCTTCCCACGAGTCACCTGATGACTCATGGGTTCTACTCACGAGTTGTTTAGTCACTCGTTCTGCAACTGCTGCAACATTTTCTGATTCACTTTCAGGTTCGATTCTTGAATTCTCGGGGTATAACAATGAGTTCATGGGCTAGTAAAATCATGATAATCATAAACATGCTTGAACATATGTGAACTAGCCATGACATGAGGCCTGTGAGCAGGACAAAAACATAATTCATGAATAATAAGATTCATGCATATTTGTAGATCATGTACATAGCTTGAATTTCATAAAATCATAATGGGTAGTAAAGTAAATTCATAATTTGAAACATAATTCATATTGGGCTCGTAAGAACTCAATGGGGAAAACTAGCTCATAATTTGATTCATCATGGGGCTTGCATAATTGAGCTTAATTGCTTAGAAAATCAAAATCAACAATATTATAGTCGATTTAAACTCAAAGATGATTGAAATCCATATATTATGATAATATCTCAAAATCACAAAGCTCACAATTTAAATCATTAGAATTTATATAATCAAATACAAAACCCCATGAGTTTTTGATTAAATTGTAAGTGAAATCATAGAGTAGGAGCATGGGTGTGGTAGAATTCACCCATTGAGGACCTTACATACCTGGAAACACTTGATTCTTAACCTCCCTTGAAAGCCCAAGATGAAATTTAGAGAAATTGGGGAAGAACACCTTGAATCACCTTCTAGACTCTTCTCTATACTCTTGCATGCATGAATGATTCTTAACATGGACTAATCCCCCTTAAAAGACCCTATTTAGACCTTAAAATGACAAGTTTAAGCCTTAGGAGTTTAGAAATTATGAGAAAACCCTTACTAGAAACGTAGGAATTTTCTGGTTGCCAGTCCCCACGAGGGACATCACGAGTCGTTGCCAGGTGGCACAACTCGTGGCCTAAATCCATGATGCTCCCTGCCCATACTCACTCAAGGGACCCCACGAATTGTGGTGGCTGACCACGACTTGTGGTCACCACCCGTGACCCCCACTGCCCAAAAATCCTAACCAACCATACACCACAGCCCGCGGGTGAACTCACGAGTCATGAGGTCTAGCCACGACTCATGGTCAAGCCCATGGCCTCCTCCACCTGATCCTGCCATCCTTGCTGACCACGAGTCACCTCACGACTCGTGGTCACTCACCACGATCTATCTCATGGGTCATCCTGTGACCTAGTGCAAATTTGTAGTTTTTCTTTGTTTTGACTAATCATTTGAACCGACAACTAACGGAATGATTATCTCTGATTCAAACCACATAGCTGAACTGATTTTATGATTCGCATGCACATCCATATACATAAGAGAAACTTGAACACATGAACTGAACATGAAAACTAAATAGAGTTTTAGGCAAAAACTGATACCTCAAGTTGGAATTGAGCCGGTAGAAAATAAATGTGGGTATTTAGACATCATATCTGCTTCGGCTTCCCACGTAGCTTCTTCAACATGATGATTCCTCCATAACACTTTAATAGAAACTACTTCTTTGTTCCTTAGACATTGAACCTGATGATTGATTATTTCCACCGGAACCTCCTCGTAGTTAAGGCTATCTTTTACACCAACATTGTCCACCAAGACAACTAGAGTTGGATCACCCAAACACTTCTTCAAGAGTGACAAATGGAATACAGGATGCACAGAAGCTAATTCTGGGGGCAACTCCCAACTCATAGGTGACCCTTCTAACACATCTCACTATCCTGTACGGGCCGACATAGCAGGGACTAAGTATTCCCTTCCTTCAAAACCTCATCACTCCCTTTATGGGAGACACCTTCTGAAATACCCAACCATCGATCTCAAATTCTAATTCTTGCCTCCTCACGTCAGCATAGGAATTTTGGCGACTCTGGGCAGTTTTCAACTTGTCCCTTATCAATTGAACCTTCTTCATTGCCTCATCAACCGAATCTGGCCCTATCATTGCCGCCTCACTAACCTCAAACCATCCTATGGGCGATCTACATCTCCGCCCATAGAGAGCCTAGAACGGTGGCATCTGGATACTAGAGCGATAGCTATTACTGTATGCAAACTCAATCAGGGGAAAGTGATTATCCCAACCACCTTTAAAGTCAATCACGCATGCCCTCAACATTTCCTCGAGGGTCTGAATTGTCTGCTCCGCTTGACCATCCATCTTTCGGTGGAATTTGTACTGATTTTAACCTGTGTACCAAGTCCTTTTTGAAATGACCTCCAAACTGAGAGGTAAATTGAGTACCTCGATCTGAAATGATGGATTAGAGAACTCCATGAAATTTGAATAACTCATGGATATATAGTTTGGCATAATCCTCTACCGAATCGGTGGTTTTGGCCGGTAGAAAACGAGCAGCCTTGGTCAACCTGTCTACCATTACCCAAATGGAGTCATATTGTCGACGAATACGAGGTAAAACTGTGATGAAATCCATATTAATTTCTTCCTACTTCCAGATAGGAGTGCTGATATCCTGAAGTATACCTCCCGGTCTCTGGTGCTCAACCTTTACTTGTTGACAGTTCGAACATTTAGCCACGAATTCTGCAATATCCTTCTTCATGTCGTTCCACCAATAGATTTCCCGCAAGTCATGGTACATCTTGGTGGAACCTAGATGGATGGACTACTTAGATCCATGAGCCTCATGCAACATTCGGCTCCTCAAATAAGACTGGTGCACCCCATGGAGACTTGTTTGGCCTGATGAAACCCTTATCTAATAGGTCCTTCAACTGCTCCTTCAACTCCTTTAGCTCAGCTGGAGCCATTCTGTAATGAGGGATGGATATAGGCTACGTCTCGGGTATAAGTTCAATACCAAAATCAATTTCCCTCTTGGGAGGAACACCTGGTAAATCATCGGGGAATACTTTTGGGTACTCAGGCACTACCAGAACTGACTAGATAGTCGGGGTCTCGAACTCAACATCCTTAACCATAACTATATGATACATAAAACCTTTGGCAATCATCTTCCTGGCCTTAAGATAGGAAATAAAATGACCTAGAGGTACGACCGAACTACTCTTCCACTCCAAGACTGACTCACCCGAAAAGTGAAACTCCACCGCACGAGTTCTACAATTAACAGAATCATAACACCCATACAATTAATCCATGCCAAGAATAATATCAAAGTCAGTCAAGGCTAACTTTACAAGGTCTGCGGAGGTGACTTTATGCAATATAGTGATCAGGCACCCTCTATACACTCACCTGGCTACAATAGAATCACCAACAGGGGTAGAAACTGAAAATGGTTCTGACTAAGTTTCGGGACTAACTCCAAAGCTACTAGAAATATAAGGTGTCACAAAAGATAGAGTAGCCCCTGGATCTACCAAAGCACAAGAATCAAGGTGAAACACTCATAACATATCAGTAACCACATCCAGTGAAGTCTCCTGCTCCTGACGCGAGGCAAGGGCATAAAATCTATTTTGGTACTGTCCGCCACCCCCACTAGTAGATGCTTCCTGCAGAGCTAAATGTGTTGCAGCTGTTGTTGACCTAGTAGTTTGCGCATGACCTCTATCATCATCCTGTCTAGCAAATGGACACGCTCAGCGCATGTGGCCGGACCTACCATACCCATAGAAAATATCTGAGCCAAGCAAACACTCCCCGGCATGACTCTTACTGCACTTTCCATGGGTTGGAGAGGTGCGCTCTACCTGCGTGTCCCTATGGTCCCTCGAATTCGAAAGCCCTGCTCCTCTAATCACCCTTGTGTCTGGAAGGAACACTAGCTTATGATGGTGCTGGAGCTAGTGACCTCTGTTGTAACTGAGGGCGGTGACCACCGCTGGATCTCTGATGAGTAAACCCATGGCTATCTTCCGAGCACTTTTTGCCTCCCTCTCCCTTGCACGAGCCGCCTCCATCTGCTGAGCGTACAACACTATCTAAGAAAAGTCCATATCCTGATGAAGCATGGCGGTCCTGCAATCTTTGTCTAAATAACCCGCCACGCCATGAAATAATTGGCTCACCCATGCCCTCTGATCAACCACTAACTCTGGGGCATATTTTTACAAGCGAGTGAACTCGAGATGATAATCTTGTACCATCATCCTCCCCTACTTCAGATTCACGTATTCTACTGCCTTTAACTCCCTCATCTCCTGAGGGAAGAACTAATGTAGAAAAGCCACATGGAGCTCCTCCCAAGTGACTGGGCCTGCTTTGGTGGCCCTACTGTCCCTCCATTGCCTGAACCACATATGTGTGATCCCTTTCAGCTGATATGAGGCCAACTCTGCACACTTAACCCCATTCACCCCCATAACCTGTGTGGTCTTCACAATCTCGTCAATAAACTCATGCGGGTCCTCATTCACTTTTGACCCGAGGAACTATGGCGGGTTCATTCTTAAAAAGTCCCTGACTCGAGCCGCCACTGCATTACTGTTTTGCGGAACATGCGCAACCGCCTGCTGATTGACCTGGGCGGTCAAGGCCTGCACAAGCATCTGAATAGCTTCCCGAAACTCAGCATGGGCAACTGGCTCAGGTTCCTGGAGCTCCAGAACAGGTGGAGCATGCTGGTGCCCATTACCGTTTCCATCCTCATGGCCATCTCTATTTCCATTCTTCATTCTTTGGGGAGCCATGATTCTGCAATCGCGAATAGCACGAATTAGAAGGATAGAAAGACTTTTCATCGCACGACATAGGTCATGAATCATGAAAAATACTCTACTTAACATAGCTTTCCTACATACTTCAAAGTTGTGGATATGATACCAAGTTTTTCACAACCCGAATGTAGACCTGGATCGTAACACGGGACAAGGAGCCCTGAGAGACTCCAAGTCAACCCATGGTATTAGCATTCATCTAACATCATATCATTTAAAATGGAATACTTAACATATGATACTGCGGAAGCATAAATATAACATAACATATCATGATAAGTGGTATGGACCAAATACATAACAGCGGAGTGCTACATATAGTATGAAAGCCTCTAATGTAATAGATGGCTTGATGGGACAAAATCCCCAACTAACCCAGCAACTAAAACTAAAAGAAAACTTCAATATCTGAATCAAATGGCCCTCAGAGAATGAGGACTCACCAAAATGCTGGATGCGTAACTCTGTAACAAGCTAATGACGATGTTGGATCTGAAGATCAGAGCTTGTATCATAAAATGATATAGCATAGAGTATGCGGTCAGTACGTGGAACGTACCGAGTATGCAAGGTAAGTAAAACGGGCATTTAAAAATGCATAAAACCTCATAAATGATCATAAAAAAAAGGACAACATGCTTGTATCATAAATATCATAAGATAACATAAGGCTCAAGGTTTTCAAATCATTCGTAAACCATTCATTATGATAGTCATAAGAGAAACTTCATTAAATCATCACTTGAGCCAAATAACATAAACATAACAATACATAAAACATGCGGAATATTGGGAGGACTCATCATAACCGATACCATCATGGTAGAGCCTTTCATGATGCTCCAACTATCTCACTCAAGTAGGCAGAGTCGCCCCTGGCTTGCCAGGCGAGGGACGTGCATTATGTGATATCATGAAAGAGGGGATCATTATCATTGTAATGTATCAATATAAACCTACGGTGGCATGTGGTTATGAGACACTATCGTAATCCATTAAATGTCAGGCTGCTTGGTGCTAGACACGACTCCCAAAAACATGCACATTAGGCTCATATGTAAATCAATAACATCATTCATTAAGATTCATGGCTAAATAAACATTTATCATTCATTTATCCCCATTAAAACATGATTAGCCAAGAATCAAAGGCCCTTTAGTCGACCAACATCATAAATCGATAAATCATGAGATCCATTTCAAAAATCGCAAATCATTCTTGAACATGCGTTCATTTCTCAATACTTTAACATGCTTGACAATACTCAATTTATTCAAAAACATTCTTATAAACATGGGTAACTTGAAAACATGCTTTTCATCATCAATAATTCATAGTACTTGAACGTTCATCATAAACTTTGACTTTCATGAACTTTTCACAAATGCGCAATTTGATTTATAAAACTTGAAACATGATTTTTAATGAAAAACAACATAAAACTTGTCCATAATTCATAATTCAACAATAGAAACTCAATTAGATCAAGCTCATGTATATAAATTGAATTTCAATACATTGGGTAAAAACCCCATAGATTTTTGAGAGAAATTTTCATGAATTGAAAGAGATTGGGCATGGGTGTAAAAGGATTCACCCATTCATAACCCTACATACCTGTAGAAAATCAAATCTCACCACCCCTTGAAAGCCCAATGGAAATTGATGAAGAAAACCTTGAAGACAAGCTTGATCACCTCTTCAATCCTTTAACTTTGCATGCATGAGAATGAATAGGATAGAAGGGATTAACCTATCTTAGTATACTCAGAAAATAACTTAAAACGACGTAGCTTAGGGCCTTAGAGCATAGGAATGATGAAAATACCCTTAAAAAAACCCTGAAAAATCTATACTATCGAACTAACGGATGGACTAAAAGGTCACTGGAGGATACCACAACTAGTGGTATCCATCCATCATCTACAATGCCGAAACTCCTGATCTCAGATTCGACCCCACGACTCGACAAGATGAGTCGTCCTTTCAGACAATGGGTTGTTACATCGTCCGTAGTTTCCTCCTTCACGTACTGTATTGACACGAGGCTCAACACGACTCATTACATCTTCCAACAATTCGTGGTTGCCTTCCGCAAGGTCTGCAGGAAAAATATTACTGTCCCCATTTCACAACTGGTGACCATGACATGTTACCTTCCCTTAAACTGAGGTCTAGTACCCACCACGGCTCCAAATGGTGACTCGTTATAACCAACAATGAGTCATTACTTCGCTTTTTGTTTCCACTATCTCCAGGCCTAGTCCTTCCCACGACTGCTTCCCACGGGTCGTTGGTTGGACCAACAATCCGTTGGGTCGCCCGTCCTGTGGGATTTTTCCCAATTTCAGCCAACTTCCATTTTAAATCCCAGGTCTAATCTTAGGAACTTTCGGGCTATTACAGCGGTAGAGTCAACACTGGTGCTGAGGTGAGTTGAGCCTTCAGCTCTTGGAAGCCATTGGAACTTTACCTTCTTCTGGGTCAATTTAGTCAATGGTGTTGCAATAGATGAAAACCCTTCGACAAACCTCCGATAGTAGCCAGTTAAGCCTAAGAAACTTTTGATATCTGAAGGATTCACTAGTCTGGGCCAATTCTTCACCACCTCTATCTTTTGTCAGTCTACCTTTATACCCTCTAACACCACATGGACCAAAAACGCCATTGAGTTCAACTAAAACTCGCACTTGCTGAATTTAGCATATAACTGGCGATCCTTGAGAGTCTGTAGCACCACCCTCAATGAGTGGCACGCTCCTCCTCGCTCCGAGATTATATCAGGATGTCACCAATAAACACAATCACGAGCATATCTAAGTATGCCTTGAACACTCTGTTCATCAAGTCCATAAAAGATGCAGGAGCATTCGTTAGTCCAAAAGACATAACTACAAACTCATAATGATCATACTGTACCTTGATGGCTGTCTTTGGGATGTCGCTCTCCCGAACTCTGAGCTGATGGTACCTAGATCTAAGATCTATCTTCGAAAGCACTTGGTGCCCTGAAGCCGGTCAAACAAATCATCAATCCTGGGTAGAGGATACCTGTTCTTGATGGTGACCTTGTTCAATTGCCGATAATAAATACACATACGAAGAGAATCATCTTTCTTTCAAAAAAACTGGTACACCCCATGGGGATTTGCTCGATCTAATGAAACCCTTATCTAATAGGTCCTTCAACTCCTTTAACTTGGCTAGGGCTATTCTATAAGGAGGAATAGATATAGGCTGTGTATCGAAAAGAAGGTCAATACTGAAATCAATCTCCCGCTCTGGAGAGATCCTTGGTAGATCATCTGGGAAAACTTTTGGATACTCAGATACTATTGGGACTGACGTGATAGTCGGGGTCTCGAACTCAACATCCCTAACCCTAACTAGATGGTATACACAACCCTTAGAAATCATATTCCTGTCCTTAAGATAGGAAATAAAATGAGCTCCAAGAACGGCTGAACTACCCTTCCACTCTAAAGCTGACTAGCCCGGAAAGCGAAACTCCACCGCATGAGTCCTACAATTAACAGAATCATAACACGAGTACAACCAATCCATGCCGAGAATCATGTCAAAGTCAGTCATGGATAATTCTACTAGGTCTGTAGAGGTGACTTTTTGCAATACTGTGACCGGGAAACTTCTATACACCCGCCTAGCTACAACTAAATCACTAATGGGAGGGGAGACTGAGAATGGTTTTGACAGAAGTTCGGGACTGACTCCAAAATAACTAGCAATATAAGGTGTCACAGAAGACAAGGTAGCCCCTAGATCTAATAAAGCATAAGCATCAAGGTGAAACACTCATAACTTACTAGTAACCACATCCGGTGAAGTCTCCTGGTCCTGACGCGAGGCAAGGGCATAAAATCTGTTTTGGCATTGCCCGCCACCCCCAATAGTTGATGCCCCCTGCAGAGCTGAGCGTGCTGGAGCTTCTGCTCACCTGGTTGTTTATGCACGGCCTCTACCATCACCTTGTCTTGACAATTGACACGCTCGGTGCATGTAGCCATATCTACCGCACCCATAACAGATATCTGAGCTGAGCAAGCACTCCCTGCATGACTCTTGTCACACTTCCCATAGGCCAAAAATGTGCGCTCTGCTGCATGCCCCTCTGGTCCCTCGAACCCGAGGAACTTCTCCTCTGATCACCCTTGGGTCTGGATGGAACACTGGCGGATGATGGTGCTGGGGCTAGTGACCTTTGCTGAATCTAAGGGCGGTGACCACCACTGGATCTTTACTGAGTGAACCCATAATTGTCTGTCCAGGCCCTTTTGGCCTCTCTCTCCCTCTTACGCGCTTCCTCCATCTGCTGCGCGTATAAGACTATCCGAGGGAAATCCATATCCTAGTGGAGCATAGCGGTCCTGCAATCTTTGTCCAAATAGTTCACCACCCCATGAACAAACATACCCACTCGCGCCCTTTGATCGACCACTAACTCTAGGGAGTACTTTGATAAGTGAGTGAACTCAAGGGCATAATCTTGTATCGTCATCTTCCCCTGCTTAAGATTCATGAACTCGACTGCCTTAAACTCCTTCATTTCACGAGGGAAGAACAGATCTAGGAAGCAACATAAAACTCCTCCCTAGTGATAGGGCCTGCTCCAGCGGCCCTACTATCTTTCCACTATCGAAACCAGATATATGCGACCCCCTTCAACTGATATAAGTCCAACTCAACACACTCTACTCCATTCACCTCCATGACTTGGGTGATCTTCACAATCTCATCGATAAACTCATGTGGATCCTAGTCCACCTTGGACCCAAGAAAGTCTGATGGTTTAATCCTTAAGAAGTCTCTGACCTGTGTTACCACCACATTTCCTTTTTTTGGGACATGCTCCACTGCCTGCTGGTTGACCTGACTGGTCAAGGCCTGTGCTAGCATCTGAATAGCTGCCCTAAATCCAGCATGGACAATCGGCTATGGTGGATGGTGCTCCTGGACTGGTAGGGCTTTTTGGTGCCCGTCAGGGAGACATCTCATCGCACGAAAGAGATCATGAAAGAAGGGGACATTTCCTAAATGCTTCACACCCATGAAAAAGACTCTACTTAATGGGGATTTCAGACACCCTAGGACACTTCAAACCTGTTTCTCTGATACTAAGTTTGTCATGACCCGAACATAGGTCCGGATCGTGACACGGGACAAGGAACTCCAGAGACTCCAAGTCGACCCATAGCATGAACATGCATATAACTCAATCAAATAAATCAGAATATTCAAAAATAACAACATAGATGAAGCATAATCAGGACATAACATAGGAACTGAAACGCATTCATACATGACAGCTAAATACTTCACATAGTCTGAAAGCCTCTAACATATCTGATGGGTTGATGGGACAACAACCCCAACTAACCCGACAAGTTTGGAAAATTGAACATAAGGATAACTGAAATCAACTAGTCCACAGGATATAAGGACTCACCAATGAACTGGACGCTAACTCCGGGAACAATCTAATGATGGAGTTGGGTCTAAAGATCAGAGCCTGTATCCTGAAATGATACAACATAGAGTATGCGGTCAGTATGTGGAATGTACCGAGTATGCAAAGTAAGTAAAACAAACATTTTAAATACATAAAAGTTCATAAGAGTAGGACAACATGCTCATAACATAAATATCTTTTTGTAACATAAGGCCCCAAGGTTTTCAAAACATTTGTAAATCAATCATAATCATAATAATAGGAGAAAAGCTTCATTAAACATGACTTGAGCCCAAAATAATATGAACATAACCATGCATAAATCATGAGGAACAATGGGTGGACTCTTCATAATCAACTCCATCATGGTATAGCCTTACATGATGCCCCAACTATCTTCTTCAAGTGGGCAGAGTCGTCCTAGGCTTGCCAGCAAGGGACGTGCAGTATGTGATATCACGAAAAGAGGGGATCCATTAACATTGTAATGTATCAGTATGAACCTATGGTGGCACGTAGTTATGAGACACCACCATAGTCCTTTGAATGTTGGGCTACTCCGTGCTAGACACTACTCCCAAAAACATGCAAGTTAGGCTCATATGTAAATCATAAACATCATTCATGAGATTCATGACCAAATAAACATTAACATCATTGATCCCTATTCACATACATATTTATCCATGACTCAAGGGCCCATGAATCGGCCAATGTCATAATCATGAAATTCATATCATAAATCATAAATCATACTTGAACATGTGGGTATTGCCGAATACTTTAACATGCTTGAAAATACTCAATTCACTTGAAAACATGATTATAAAAATTGGTAACTTGAAAACATGCTTTTCATCATAATATATCATTATACATGAACATTCATCATAAATCTCAATTTTTATGAACCTCTCATAAATGGGCATTTAAATTTATGAGGCTTGAAACATAGTTTTAATGGAAAACAATGTAAAACTTGCCCATGATTCATAATTCGATAATAAAAACTCCTTTAGATCATACCCATGTAGAGAATAGGAATTTCATGTATTAGGTTAAAACCTCATAGAATCAACATAGGAATTTCAATAATTTAGAGAGAGATTGGACATGAGTGTGAATGGATTCACCCATTCATAATCCTACATAACTAGGGAAGATCTGATTTTACCACTCCTTGGAAGCCCAATGAAAGATTGAAGAAAAGCTTGAAGAAATCTAACTTGATCACCTCCTAAACTCCCTTCAATATGCATGCATGGACGTGAATGAGCCTAGGATAGATTTCCCCTCATAAAATTCTACATTTCTTGCCTTAAATGACGTAGTTTTAGGACCTTAGGACTTAGTAATGATGAAAATACCCTTAATGAATTTCCTAAAAATTCTACACTGTCATTGACCATAGGTGATCCTACGGGTCATACACGGATACCACAACTTGTGGTATCTATCTATTACATCCACTACCAAATCTTAACTTTTCAGATTCTAACACCACAACATAACAAGATGAGTCATTGCATCAGAACAAGGTCCGTTGGATCCTCCCGTTACTTCCCCCTGATGACCTCCACCTAGGCCTTCCCATGAGCCACACCACGGCTCGTGCCTCCTTCCAACAAGTCGTGGTTTCCATTCTTCACCTCGACGTGAGATTTTCCTACTCCTTCCCATGGTTACTTACCACGATCCATTGTTACTCACGACAAATCATCCTACGACCCGTTACTTCCTCCTAGACTAAGGATCAGTCTCACTACGTCCACAACCAATGACTCGTGACATCAAACCACAGATCGTTCCTTGACCTGTTACTCCCAACTTCAACCCTGCTGTACCTCACCATGAATACCTCCTATGGATCATTGGTGGAACCAACGATCCGTTAAATTACCCGTTCTGTGATAATTTTTTTCCAAATTTTTTCCAACTTCCAATTCTAAATTCCTTATATCTAGTCTTACGCACTTCCAGGGTTTTACAACATATCAAAACCAAGATCCAGTTTCATGTCATCTATTATGTCCCTAGGCATGTACATCTTTTTGTGATTTTCATACTTAGATTCAATCGTACCATCCACTAATGCACTATTTGCTTGCCGTTGGTAAAATACCCTATCCTTCAATTGACATGTATGCCCGTTGTGGGACACTCTAAAATTGAACAACTGAGACTTTTTCAAACTGGATTCTTTCAAAAACCATCCACATTCTTCAGATACACACCAAATGGTGTAACTATCATTATGTGAAATTTTGATATAAAAATAAATTATTGTTAAATATAAATACAATAATAAAACATAGTATGAATTGCACATAAGATTTTTTGCAAAGATTTTTTTCCTATATTATTTCTCAAAGGTATCAAAGTAAAAAAAATCTTAATGGTACAAAATAGCTTGATAGCCTGGTTTCATCATATCATAATATATAAAAATACATGTATTTATAAAAAATTATTTTTTGAAAATGTATCCAAAATAAATACAAATTAGTAAACAATGATTCAATTATATATTATAATTGTATACATATATAAGAGGTTACTGATATACATTAATATATAAAAATAGATACATTCATAAATAGATTTTGTACACTTATATTGTTAATGTACTTAAAAGAAATTTCACAATGTCAAATAATGTGACCGTTGTAACTTATTAGATACACTATTTTTTCAAGTACATATATAATATATCAACAAATAATATTAAAAATCAATATATGGATTGATTTGACACAATCATAGGAAATCGAACTTTTTGAAATTAGATCTAGCAACTTTGTATTGAAACCTTTGATCAAATGTATATCGCCTCATTACCGCAACCACTGTTGTCTTATCCTTGCAAGTCTGCGTTTATTATATCTTCTTGTTTATGATCAAAAATTACGAAATTGAACTGATTCTAGTGTATTAGTTTTAAATTATCTGATTCAATCAAAGTAATGACTGATGTATCCATTGAATTCGAATAAACCACTCGTTCCAAATTACCAAATGGCACAAAATGAGAAGAATAACTAACATCTATGATATCACCATTTTCTCAAACCTATCTGAAATTTTGATACACAATGGATACAATCCAAATGCTTAAATTTCTTTAACTCAACATACAATTCTCATTTCCATATCGCTTCTTATCTCCATTGAGGCGGAATTACCTTCAACAATGTATTTTATTTTAATTTTTAACTGTATTATCAATTTCTGATTGCTTCATAATTGCTCCAACAAGTCCTTCGTATGAAACATATTCCTTGATGATGATTCTGTAACACCCCAAAACTTTCCTAGACCAAACTCAGACCTTGCAAGAAAATCAGGGGAAACTAGAAAATTTTATTGCAAAACGACCCAAACAACGGATCATGGTCACCTCTAACGGGCTGTTGTCTAAGTCATTGTCAGCTAAGTAGATTTTCCTTCGGGGAACTAATAAGGCATAGGACGACTCATTGGAAGAAATAATGAGCCTTCTTGTCATCCATTGGATCTCAAGTTCAGAAACCTACCTGAATTTTCCCAAAAGCAATGACGGGAACTAACGGTTCATGGTTCCTACCAATGAGTTGTTGCTACCACCCGTAAACAAGTCCCAAGCACTAACAATGTTGACCACGAGTCGATACAAAGACTCGTTGGTTCTACCAGTGATCCGTTGTGTTGCCCGTTGTCTTAGGGCCCAGATTTTCCCTACTAGTGACAACAAGAGGTACCAACGAACCATTGGTTATCCCAATGAGTCGTGGTATCCTTGCGCGGTCCCTTTCTAGTAAGCTCAGTTTTTGGACCCAAGACCAACGATTGGTTCCACTATGTCATGGTTTTGACCAACGACCCACTCTGAGGCCTGTTGGTCCCAATCGGCAGTTTTTTAAGATTTTCTCCTAGGGATATTTTAGTAATTTATCACTTTTTAACCCCTAAACTACGTCGTTTTGGGTTATATTTAGGAAATTTAGAGGGTTAATTGATGATATACTTTATTCCTCTCATTCCCTTAGAAGTCAGACGTAGAATTTTCTCAGAAAACTCAAACAAAAAGCTACGGCAATCGATTTTCTTCTCAGATTTTCAAGGGATTTTCTCTGAGATTTCTTCACGGGGTATGTGATAATTTAGAAAGGTAATTGTCCTTCCCTTGTGCCCCAAAAATCCATCTAAATTTTCTTTTCTATTCTAGTCCTTGAGTTTTCAAATGTGAATGAGTTTTCAGCCAAATTTCATCTATATCATGTGAAATATTATTCATGCTAATTGTAGTTATATTTCCACTATTTTGTGACTATGTTAATGTTTGTTCCTATAAAATGGATTCTAGCCCTAGGTTTTGAATGCAGTAAATTAGAGTCTTACAAAAATGACTACTTATTCATATTCCTAGATTCTATCAGTGATGGGATTCCCATATTGTTAATATCAATTGATTATCTTAGTCAATTCATACTAGTCCAGTTTTAGTCAGAATACTAGCCTACTTAGTAATTCCAGAAATGTCAGTTGATCAGTTTGACTACAGTCTTTTCTTGAGGTGTCAGTGGTGCCTCCCAGTTATCAGTTATTAGAGTCAGATATCAGCTATCAAATTTCAATTTGTTTAGAAGGTAATGACACTTCCTGATAAGCAACTCCGACCAATCTTAGAACACCAGTTACAGAATCCAGTCTGATAAGACTCTCAAGGTACTTCCAGATAAGTATTCGTGACTTAGCATGGGACCCCAGTTTTGAGCTATCAGCTTAGTAGTTAGACTAGGACTATCCAGTGGGAGTAGGACTTAGCACCAAGCGAACCGGGTTCTAGCGCACCCAGGTTCCCAAAAGTACGTTGCCACTGTAGGTTATTATATTGGCCCTATGGCCCCAGACTTTTAATCACCCAGCTCATGCCTTTATACCTTTGAAAGGTATATTGGATCCTACTGATGGGGTGTATACATCGAACTCCATGTTTAGCTCACGTAGTTATATGTCGGTTATAGACTTTCCCACTAGTCAGTATAGTTTCAGTTTATCTCAGCTCAGTACAATTTCAGATTTACTTATTTCAGTTCATTTTAGTACAGTTAGCTCAAATCAGTATCTCAGATTCAGGACATGTTTATGATCATCATCCAGGGTCATTTTTTGACCATATCAGTTATATATACAGTTGTTCCATTTTCAGTATTTCAGTTGGTCATTTCATGTCATTTCAATTCAGTTATTTGTTTCTATATGTTTATATTATCTCTCACTTACTTAGTATATTCCACGTACTAACACATACCTTCTATGTTGTATTGTGTCATGATACAGGCGCAGGTTTGATCTTGGGCAGATTTATATGCCCAAGTGATACTCAAACGTATCATTTTCGCCTTGTTCATTGTGTAATGTGTATACATTTTCATGTAATTGGTAATAAAATGTAAATTTATACTAACCAACATGATTAGCATTGTTTTGTAGGTAAGACATGATTTTTAGGAGCTAAAATGCATGTTGGAACAATATCGGAGTTGGACTTGGATGCGAGCACGGAAAAGACATTGGAATGCACAATGTAAAGGGGCTCCGCGATGGAGCCGTGCCACGCTACCATCGCGGAGGCACACTGCATGGAGGATGAATTAATTCGGCAATTTCCAATGAAGCCTCGCGACAGCTCCGTGGCACGGAGGCAAGCCTCCGCGTTGCATGCCGTGCCACGTTGAGGCTATATTCCCGGACCCTGGATTTCCAGTGAGGGTCCGCGTCCACGCCGTGTCACGGAGGAAGTGCTCCGCGTTGGCCTCCGTGACACGTTGCTTGTTATTCCGGGAAAAATTCCCACTAGTATAAATAGGACACTTAGGCTTATTTTTAAGAAAACAATTCAGACTTGGTGGAGCAAGGACGTGGGTTAGAGGCAGTTGAGGGACGAAAAAGCTAAGGGATTTTCTCTCTTCCTTTCTTCTTTGAATCAATTGTATGTATGATTAACACTTGTTTTAGGATGATTAATCCACAAATGAGTGGCTAATTCTCTTCCATGCTGAGGTTATGAACATTTGTGATGAATTTTGATTATTAATTTTATGGTTTTCTTCTTCTTCTTCTTCTATGTTGTTCTATTAATTCTTGTTTCTACTGCATTAGTGTGTGGCCGACATTAATGTACATCTAAAAAGTCCAATTTCACTCGAGAGAGAAAGAAATTGGAAAGTTGTGAATTAATTGGGTATTGTTCTTAGCTTGATTTGGGAAAATTGGGTTTTGATGTGCTTTCCTGATAGAAATATACTTGAAAGCCGTATTAGTCAATTTAGGAACCGGAATTGTATTGCTAGGTCATAAATTGCATTTGATCACAGAAATGTAGACGAATGGTTTATGATTCTAAAGTGAGATTAAATACGAGAGTTTTAATCTCTAGGCTAATGTTCTTGGCTAGCAACAGGAAGAGAAGATTAACCAAATTATGATTGTAATCAAGTTCATTACTTGTTCTTAACCTTGGCATGCTCATATCCATAGTTTCAATTCACAGTAAATAGTTGTTAATAGTTTTAGTATATAATTTATAAACAAAAATTATTTAACTTTTGGTTACGTTGTTGTCAGCATAATTAGAAGTAAGCTAGAATATAGTATACTCAAGCAATTTTACTTATCCAGAGTCTCCTTGGTTCGATACTTGGCTTACTTAGCCACTTTATTACTTGTTTGACCATGTGCACTTGCGTGTCGGTTTTAACCTATACCAAACCATCGGACAAGGTTCTCAGCCTCAGCATCGTTAGACGATTTCCTTTTGGTTATATCAGCAACTCTAGTTGGTGAGTCCTCATCTTTCGATGATGATATTTTATTATTCAGTTATTTTTTTCAGTTAGACTTTAAAGTTAGCTGGGGGCTTGTCCCAGCAACTCATCATTTGTAGATGGCTTTCAGACATAGACTCAGACACTCAGTTTTTCATTCAAATGTATGAATTTTTATCAAACTATCTTTCTTAATGAGTTTATTATTTAAGCTTCCGCATATGTTCACTCAGATTACCAGTGTTATGATAGACCATAGGTTGGCTTGGGGTTACTTGTTACTCCAAGTACTGTGTCTCATCCAGGATATAGACTCGGGTCATTACAAACTTTGTATCAAAGAAAGGTTTTGAGTATCCTAAAATATCTTAAAGCCGCATCAAGTAGAGTCCTTTTCATGGGTGTAAAGCGCGCCACACTTATGACGGGGAGGCTACAAGATGTTATAAGGAAAACTCCCTTTTGTTCATACTCTTTATCATGCATTGAAGTTCAATTCCAAAAACGTTCTCCTAACTCGTTCTCAATTTTGTTTGAGTGAGACCATTCCTCCAAGACACGAAAATGGAAGAAGGGCCGGCAATGCTAACCAACCTGCAACATTAGCTCCAACAGCCCCTCAGGATGACCAAGTGTCCTCAGCTAGTTCAGAGCGGCAATCTAGCTGCTGGCTTAGATAGTCACAAACCAAGTGAACTAGCAAGTGGTTTCGGTAAACTCAAATGGATCTGCAGTAGCTGCTAGAGTTTGGGACTTCACTTGAATGAACCCTCAAGCCTTTCATGGATCCAAGGTAGGAGAGGACCCACAAGAGTTCGTGGATGAAGTATGGAAGATCACCCAGATTATGGATGTTAGTTCCATTGAGTGCTGATCTAGCTATCTACCAGCTGAAAGGGGTAGCCTAGATCAAGTACGATCAGTGGAAAGAAAGGAGACTAGCAGGAGCGGAATTGGTGGAGTGGGAAGAGTTCACCATAGCATTCCTAGACAGATTCTTTCCCAGGGAGTTAAGGGAGGCTAAAGTTGCAGAGTTCATGAATTTGAAGCAGGACAACAGGATGGTGGAGGAATATGCACTGGAATTCACGCGGCTATCAGGATATGCTCCGGAGATGGTAGCTGAGCCAACGGATCGCATGCTTAAGTTCGTCAACGGAGCATAAAAGTTGGTCCTTAAGAAGTACAGGACTGTGATGCTCATAAAAGGTAGTGACATCTCCAACCTCATCATTCATGCCCAGCAAATTGAAGCAGAAAAGTTGAAATACATGGAGCGGGAGAATAAGGGGGCTAGGACTGGCCAATCAAATTATGGCCACCAGAGGTCTAGCGGTAGTAGCTGCCCACAGCAGCAACAGAGGGCTTCTACACCCACTTCAGCCAGCACCCCTACTATCTGGTCTCACAAGGACGGAAGGGTGGAGCATCTAGCTCTCAATCCCAGAGTCACAACATCAGCAACCATTATCCAGCTTGCCCTAAGTTTGGCAAGAACCATCCAGGGGAATGCCTTCATGGAAAAGAGTGTTCCTTTGGGTGTGGACAGTTAGGTCACATGCTCAGGAAATGTCCATCAACGAGACGGGGGAGATCATAGTCTAACACTTCAGCAGCTTCAGCAGGCCAACACTATAGGTACAGATGGCGATCAGCACCAAAACCATTTTTATGCTTTGTCCTATCGTCAGGATCAGGAGAGCTCACTTGACATGGTCATGGATATGTTACGTCTCTTCCATCTAGATATGTATATCATACTAGATCCAGGAGGCACACTATCATTCGCGACTCCCTATGTAGCTGTCTAGTTTGTAATCAATCCAGAAGTCCTCTCAAAATGATTCTTAGTCTCTACCCCAGTTGGTGAGTCCGTTAGACCAGTCAGATATATAGAAACTGCCCAGTCTCAGTATTGAATAAGGTCATTCCAGCTAATTTAGTAGAATTAGACATGGTCGATTTCGATCTCATTCTTGGCATGGATTGGTTGCACTCTGGTTATGCCTCAATGGACTGCAGAACTAGATTCATCAGCTTTCAGTTTCCTAATGAGCCAGTCTTAGAGTGGATAGGCAGTAGTTCAGCGCCTAAGGGTCGGTTTATTTCCTACCTTAAGGAAAGAAAGCTCATTACTAAAAGGTGCATTTATCTTCTAGTTTGGGTCAAAGATTCCGGATCCAAGACCCCAACTATCCAGTCAATTCCAGTTGTTAGTGAGTTCCCTGACATATTTCCCGAAGATCTTCTCGAAGTCCCTCCCGAGTGGGAAATAGACTTCGGTATAGACCTTCTTCCTGACACTCAGCCCATCTCCATCCCTCCGTATAGAATGGATCCAGCTGAGATCAAGGAGTTGAAGGAGCAGCTAAAAGACCTTCTTGATAAAGGTTTCATCAGGTCCAGCATCTCTCCATGGGGTGCTCTAGTATTATTCGTGCGAAAGAAAGATGGTACTCTTAGAATGTGTATCAATTAACGTCAGCTAAACAAATTCACAATCAAGAATAGGTATCCCTTACCCAAGATTGATGACTTGTTCGACCAGCTTCAAGGAGCCAGTTGTTTCTCCAACGTAGATCTCAAGTCGGGGTATCATCATCTTAGAGTCAGAGAATGTGACATACCAAAAACAGCCTTCATAACGCGATATGGTCACTATGAATTTGTTGTTATGTCCTTCGGACTAACTAATACCCCCACAGCTTTCATGGACCTGATGAACAGGCTTTTCAAGCAGTATCTAAACATATTTGTCATTGTATTCATTGATGACATTCTTGTATACTCCAAAAACAAGGAAGAGCATGCTAACCATCTGAGGATAGTGTTACAGATGCTCAAAGACTGCCAGTTGTTCACTAAATTCAGTAAATGTGAATTTTGGTTGAAGTCTGTGACTTTCCTCGGTCACGTGATCTTAAGTGAGGGCATTCAGGTAGATCCTCAAAAGATAGCAGTGGCGAAAGACTGGCCAAGACCTACTTCCCCAACTGAAATAAGAAGTTTATTGGGTCTAGCCGGTTATTACCAACATTTTGTAGAAGAATTTTCCTCTATTGCATCTCCTCTGACTGGGTTGACTCAGAAAAAAGTGAAGTTTCAGTTGTCAGATGCATTTGAGAAGAGTTTCCAGGAGTTAAAAACTCGACTCACTACCGTTTTATTTTTAACCTTACCGGAAGGAACAGGCAGGTTTGTAGTATATTGTGATGCTTCTAGAGTGGGACTCAGTTGTGTTTTGATGCAACAGGGTAAGGTGATATATTATGCCTCCAGACAGATCAAGGTTCATGAAAAGAACTATCCGACTTACGACCTTGAGTTGGCAGTAGTGGTGCTTTCATTGAAAATATGGAGGCATTACCTTTACGAGGCTCACATGGATTTTTTCACCGATCACAAGAGCCTTCAACATGTGTTCAGTCAGAAAGACTTGAATCTTTGTCAGAGAAGGTGGTTGGAGTTATTGAACGATTATGACATGAGTGTGTTGCACCACCCAAGCAAGGCCAATGTGGTGGCTAATGCCCTGAACAAGATATCCATGGGGAGCGTGGCTCATGCTAAAGAAAACAGAAAGGAACCTGGCAAAGGATATTCACAAGTTAGCTCGGTTGGGAGTGCAGTTGGTTGATTCAGCTGAGGGCGGAGTAGTAGTGTAATGTGGATCATATTCCTCATTAGTTGTTAAAGTTAATTCAAGGCAGGATGAAAATCCCATACTGCATAAGTTGAAAGAAGCAGTTCTCAGAAAAGAAGTAGAGGCTTTCTCTAAATAGGGAGATGGCGTGCTCCGTTACCAGGGTAGACTATGTGTACCCTATGAAGGTGACTTGAGACAACAGATACTGGCAGAAGCACATAGTTCGAGATTTTCTATCCACCCAAGTGCCACTAATATGTACCATGATCTACAGGATATATATTGGTGGAACGACATAAATAGAGACAGAAGAATTTGTGTCTAAGTGCTCGAACTGCCAGCAGGTTATGGTGGAACACCAGAGACTGGGAGGTATGACTCAGTATATAAGCATACCCATATGGAAGTGGAAAGAAGTGAATATGGACTTTATTACAGGTCTACCTCGTACTCACCCGACAGCATGACTCAATTAGGGTGATAATAGACCGAATGACCAAGTCAGCACATTTCCTCCTAGTTAAAACTACATACTTAGCTAAGGATTATGCTACGCTATATATCTGGGAGCTAGTCATAATGCATGGAATGACCTTTTCCATTATTTCAGACAGAGGTACCCAGTTCACCTCACATTTCTAGAAGTCATTTTAGAAAGGACTCAGTACTCAGGTCAAGCTCAGCACAACATTTCACCCTCAGACAAATGGACAAGCGGAGTAGACTATTCAGACCTGAGAAGATGTGCTAAGATCTTGTGTGATCGATTTCAAGGGCAGTTGGGATGATCACTTGCCTCTCATCAAGTTTGCATACAACAACAACTACCACTCCAGTATTTAGATGGCCCTGTTCGAGACATTATATGGTAGGAAGTGTAGATCTCCTATAGAGTGATTTGAGGTTGGTAAAGCTACCTTGATAAGGCTAGACTCAATTCATGAATCTATGCAAAAGGTGCAACTTATCAGGGAAAGGTTGAAAATAGTGCAAAGTTGACAGAAATCCTATGTTGATGTGAGGAGGAGAGAGTGAAAATTTGTGGTGGATGATTGGATTTACCTGAAGATTTCACCCATAAAGGGGGTGATGAGGTTGTAAAGAAAGGTAAACTCAGTCCGATATATGTGGGACCCTATAGGATTCTGAGGTGAATTGTCAATGTGGCATATGAGTTAGAGTTACCTCCAGAGTTAGCATCTGTGCACCCAGTCTTCCATGTGTCACTACTGAAGAAGTGCATCGGTGATCCGACTTCTGTTGTGCCACTAGACAGTGTGGGATTGAAAGATAGTCTCTCTTACGAAGAGGTCCTAATTCAAATCCTAGACTGTCAGGTTCGTAAGCTGAGAAACAAGGAAGTCGTTTTGATGAAAGTGTTGTGGAGGAACCAACTAGTTGAGGGAGCCACATGAGAAGTAGAAGAAGACATGATGGCCAAATATCCTTATTTATTCCCTTCTAGTTCATGTTCCAGCATCAGATAATAAATTCTTCCTCAATACTCTGTTCAGTTCCATACTCATCAGCTCTATTCAGATTTTCAATGTGCATTCTAGTTGCATCAATCGTGTTAGCATGGTTAAATCAGTTTGGAGTCAGACATTCCTCTAGAAATCAGTTCATAGTCTCAATTCTTGGAATTGTAGCTCTTTTTCCAAGTTTTCTAACAGTTTTAGCCTTCATTTGAGGACGAGTAATCCCAAGGGAGAGATATTGTAATAGCCCAAAACTTTCCTAGAACAAACTTAGATCTTGCAAGAAACACCAGGGGAAACCAGAAAATTTTATTGCAGAACGACCCAGATAATGGATCGTGGTCACCTCTAACGGGTCGTTGTCAGCTCAGAATATTTTCCTTTGGGGGACCCAATGAGGCATAGGATGACTCATTGGAAGAAGTAACGAGCCGTCCTATTGTCCGTTGGATCCCAACTTCAGAAACCTACCTGACTTTTTAAAGAAGTAATGAGTGGAACTAAGAGCTCGTGGTTCCTACCAATGAGCCATTGCTACCACCTTTAACCAAGTCCCAGGCCCAAATGGTGTTGACCACAGGTCGATGCAATGACCCGTTGGTTCTACCAATGAGTCATTGTGTTGCCCATTGTCTTAGGACCCAGATTTTCCATGCCAGTGACAACAAGAGGTACCAATGACCCGTTGGTTATCCCAACGAGTCATGGTATCCTCCCGTGGTCCCTTTCCAGTAACATCAATTTTTGGACCCAATACCAACGATTGATTCCAAAGGGTTGTGGTTTCGACCAACAACCCATTCTGAGGCCCATTGGCCCCTATCGGCAGTTTTTCCAGATATTCTCCTAGGAATGTTTTAGTAATTTCCCACCTTTTTAATTCCCAAACTACATTGTTTTAGGTTATATTCAGGAAATTTAAAGAGTTAATCAAATATATACTTCATTCCTCTCATTCCCTCAGAAGTCAGATTGTAGAATTTTCTCAGAAAACTTAGAGCAGAAGCTAGGGGAATAGATTTTCTTCTCAGATTCTCAAGGGATTTTCTCCGGGATCTCTTCACCAGGTATGTGAGAATTTAGCAAGGGAATTGTCCTTCCCTTGTGCCCCAAAAGTCCATCTAAATTTTCTTATCAGTTCTAATCTCTGACTTTTCGAATGTGAATGAGTTTTCGGCCAGATTTCTTCTATATCATGTGAAATATTAGTCATGCTAATTGTAGTTATATTTCCACTATTTTGTGACTATGTTGATATTTATTCCTATAAAATGGATTCCAGCCCTAGCTTTTGAATGCAGTAAATTAGAGTCTTGAAAAATTGACTAGTTATCCATATTGCTAGATTCTATCAGTGTTGGGATTTCCATATTGTTAATATCAATTGATTATCTTAGTCAGTTCATACTAGTACAGTTTTAGTCAGAATACTAGCCTACTCAGTATTTTCAGAAATGTCAGCTGATTAGTTTGACTACAGTCTTTTCTTAAGGTGTCAGTGGTGCCTCCCAATTATAAGTTATTAGACTCAGATATCAGTTATCAGTTTTTAGTTTGTTCTTTAGATGGTTACGACGCTTCTAGATAAGTAGCTCTGACCAGTCTTAGACACCAATTACATAATCCAGTCAAATAAGACTTTCAAGGTACTTCTAGATAAGTATCCCTGACTTAGTCTTGGACCCCAGTTTTGAGCTATCAGCTTAGTAGTCAGACTAGGACTTAGCACCGAGCAGATCGGGGTTCTATCACACCTAGGTTCTCAGAACTACATTGCCATCATAGGTTATTATATTTACCTTATGGCCCCAGATTTGCGATTACCCAACTCATGCCTTTATACCCTGGCAAGGTATATTGGCTCCTGCCAATGGGGTGTATACTTCGAACTCCACATTTAGCTCACGTTATTATATGTCGGTTATAGACTCTCCCACTAGTCAGTACAATTTCAGTTTAGCTTAGCTCAGTACAGTTTCAGATTTACTCAGTTTAGTTTAGTTCAGTATAGTTAGCTCAGATCAGTATCTCAGACTTAGAGCATGTTTATGATCATCAGCTAGGGTTATTATTTGACCATATCAGTTATATATATAATTTTTTCATTTTCAGTATTTGAGTTGGTCATTTCATGTCATTTCAGTTCATTTATTCATTTCTACATGTTTATATTATCTTTCACTTGCTCAGTACAATTCAAGTACTGACGCATACCTTCTATATTGTATCGTATCATGATATAGGCGCAGGTTCTCAACCTCAGCATCGTTAGACAATTTCCTTACGGTGATATCTGCATCTTCAACTGGTTAGTCCTCATATTTTGAGCATAATATTTTATTATTCAGTTAGACTTTAGAGTTAGCTGGGGGCTTGTCCCAGCAACTCATCATTTGTAGATGGCTTTCACACATAGACACAGACACTCAATTTTGCTTCAAATGTATGAATTTTATCAAACTATCTTTCTTAATGAGTTTATTAATTAAGCTTCCGGATATGTTTACTCAGATTACCAGTGTTATGACAAATCATGGGTTGACTTGGGGTTACTTGTGACTCCAAGTATCGTGTCTCGTCTAGGGTATAGACTCGGGTCGTGAAAGATTCTACTGATGGATTAATCTTTATAGACATTATCCAGAGTCCACTCACCTTAATAACAAAGTAATACTGTAATGTTGGACATATTTTCAAATGGCTGTAATGTTGATACACCAAAATAATTTAAAATTTTTGCCAAATCTCAAACGTTGATAAACTAGATAAAAAAGACAGGATCGCCAATATCGTCAATTTCAGACCTATAATTTACGCAGATGTGGTATTTTGATTTAAACTCTTTTATATTTGGAAATGAAATTTCATATCATAAAAATAGTGATTTATTGGTACTGATGTAATACCCCGGAAAGGCCTAAGAATAGACCCGGGAGTTAAATTTGGAAAGTTCAGAAAACTAGCAAAAATATCATAGGATGGGTGACCCTACAATTCGTGGTAGGGTACCACGAGTCGTCACAAGCTGTCGTGGTTTGGGAAGTTCAGGGGAGCAGCGGAAGCAACGGACGGCATAACGACTCATTGTCGGGAACAACGAGTCATTGTCACCGGTCGTTGGAAGGACTGGGTTAGGTTGAAGGAGAAACAACGGGCCATCCCGCGGCTCGTGATAAGGAGGCACAACCCATTATTTCAAGTCGTAGCTCGTGGGTTGAAGGGTCCAGTGTGGGCAACAGGAGGAGACCACGACTCGTTGAAAGTCACCACGAGTCACTATGAGGCTCATGGGAAGGAAAGTCAGATTTGGTCAAGGAGTTGGCGACGGTCGATCTAATGACTCATCCTTTGAAGTAACGACTCATCCTGACGAGTCATGGGAAGGATCCGAGGCATGTGATGAAGCAGTGGACTCAAGGACTCGATACCACGAGTCATGTTATGTTGTCACGACCCGTTGGGTCAGTCGTTGGTCTGTCCGGGATAATTTTCAAGAATTTAATTTTAAGGGAAATTTTGACTTTTCTATGCTTTTAAACCCTAAACTACATCGTTTTGGATATTTTCTGGGTATGATAATATGAGTTAAGTCCTTTATGCATGCCCATTCCCATGCAAAAATTTTAGAGAGATTTTTGGGAGATTCAAGGTATTCTTCCCCAAGTTTCCATTAATTTCTTTGTGGGTATTCAAGAAAGTTTGAGTCAATCCATTTCCAGGTATGTAGGGTTTTAGAATGGGTGAAATTCTTCCCTACCCATTCCAAAATCTCAATTTAAAATCATGAATCCTCCTATTCAAGTCTATGGGGTTTTACCCAAATGCATGAAAATGTGATTTCTCTTTATGGGTTTGATTTAATTGAGTATTGATTGTTGAATTATGAAAGATGGGCAGGTTTTATATTATTTTCTTGAAAATCATGTTCCAATTTTTTTAAATCTAAAATGTCGATTGATGGAAGTTCATGAAAATGATGATTTATGATGAATATTTAATATTTTGAGTTTATTGATGATGGAAAAGCATGAATTCAAGTTACCCATGTTTATGAGAATATTTTGAAAGAATTGAGTATGGAGTAATGGGAAACGCCCACTTGATGAAGAAAGATTTATGATTTATGAAACGAATTTCATGATTTAGCGATTTATGATGTTGGCCGATGAAAAGGGCTTTGATTCTTGGCTAAGAATTTTTTAAAGGGGATCAATGATGATAAATGTTATATCTTAGCCAATGAATGTTAATGCATGATGTTATTGATTTACGTATGAGCCTATGTGCATGTTTTTGGGAGCCGTGTCTAGCACCGAGCAGCCCGACATTCAAAGGATTACACCAGTGTCTCATAACCATGTGCCACCATGGGTTTGTAAATGATATGATGTATTGATAATGATCCCCTCAAATGTGATATCAAGCCTTATGCACGACCCTCGCCTAACAAGCCTGGGTCGGCTCTTGCCACTTGAGCGAGACAATGGGATATCATGAAAGATTCTACCATGATGGTGTCGGTTATGACGAGTCCACCAATTGTTCCGCATGTTTTATGTATTATTATGTTTATATTATTGGCTCAAGTTATGTTTTGATAAAGTTTACTTACGCTTATGATAATAAATGATTTATAAATGACTTGAAGTCTTGAGCCTTATGTTTTCTTACAGGATTTATGATATAAGCATGATATCCTTCCCCTATGATCATTTATGAGTTTTTTTCCTTTTAAATATCTGTTTTACTTACCTTGCATACTCAGTACATTCCACATACTGACCGCATACTTTCTATGCTGTATCGTTCCATGATATAGGGTTTGGATCTCAGGCTCATCCTCATCCTTAGTCCACCTCAGCTTACATTCTCAGCCTATTGGTGAGTCCTCATGTTTCGAGGGTTGTTTGATAGGCTTTTATGTTATCTTACGTTTCAGCATTGTTCGGGGTAGTTAGGGATGTTGTCTCATCAACCCATCATATGTTGTAGAGGCTTTTAGACCATGTGTAGTATTTGGCTTATGTGTACGCCTAGTATTTTCTAATGTTATGTTATGATTATGTTTCCATTGTGTTTTTATGATTATCATTCCTCTTATTTGAATGAGATTAGTTGCATGCATGTGTCATGGGTTAACTTGGGGTCTCTCGGGGTCCCTTGTCCCGTGTCTACGATCTGGGTGTACGTTCGGGTCATGACAATTGGATACGCTATACCATTAATTGTATAACAGATGACACATTATAATTAGAGATTTAAGTGTTTGATATTTAGATATAAATTAATCACTATAGAAAAAGGTATTAAAAAACCGCTATTTAATGTAATTTTGGTAAATAGCGCTATTTTGTGTAATTATTTTCATACATAGAGCTATTTATGAAAATTTCTCAAAAAAATTACATAATTAAGCAAATCTTAGTACATATTTACAATATATAACAACACTTTTAAAAAATTATAAAAAATGTCAAAATAATTACACAAATATCTTTTTACCGTGCATTTACCATGTATTAAAAAATCTTAATGATACAAAATAGCTTGATATCCTAATTTCATTGTATCACAATTTATAATGATATATGTATTGATAAGAAATTATTTTTAAAAAGAAAAGATTTAAAAAATATATCCAAAATAAATACAAATTAATAAACAATGATTCAATTATACATTATAATTGTATACAGATACACGAGGTTACTAATATACATTAATATTTAAAAATAGATACATTCGTAAATAGATTTTGTTCACTTACATTGTTAATGCATCAAAAAAAAATTTCACAATATCAAATAGTGTAACAGTTGTAACTTATTAGATACACCATTTTTTCAAATACATATATAATGTATCAACAAACATATTAAAAATAAATACATGTATTGATTTGATACAATCATAGAAAATTCAACCTTTTGGAATTATATCTAGCAACTTTGTATTGAAACCTTTGATTAATTGTATATCGCCTCATTATCGCAACCACTGTTGCCTTATCCTTGTAAGGTTGAGCTTCTCTTATATCTTTTTGTTTACAATCGAAAATTACAAATTGTTGTGCATCAGTTTTGAATCATCTGATTCAATCAAAGTAATGACTAATGTTTCCATTGAATTCGAATGAACCATTGGTTCCAAACTATCAGATAGCGCAAAATCATAAGAATGCCTAACATCTATGATATCACCATTTTCTCAAACATATATGAAATTTTGATAGACAAAGGTTATAATCCAAACTCTCTATTAAATTTCTTTAACTCAACATACAATCTAACTCTCATATTGTTTCTTTTCTCCATTGGGGTGGAATTACCTTCAATAATGTACTTTATTTTAATTTTTTAACTATATTATCAATTACCAATTTCTTCATAATAGCTCCAACAAGACCTTAGTACAAAACATAATCCTTCATGATGATTTCATCAGTGGCATAATCTTTATAAACATTATCCGGAGTTCACTCACCTGAATGACGAAGTTATACTGTTATGTTGGACATATTTTCAAACTGCTGTAACATTGATACACTAAAATAATATAAAATTTTTGTCAAATCTCAAACATTGATACACCAGAAAAAAAAGAGAGGATCGCCAAAATCTTCGATTTCAGACCTATAATTTACGCAGATGTGGTATTTTGATTTAAACTCTTTTATATTTGAAAAAAAAATCATATCATAAAAACAGTGATTAACTACATTGAATATGTTATTCCGTTAATGGTATAACAGACGACGCATCATAAGGAAAGATTTAAGGGTTTGGTATTTTGATACAAATCTAATTGCTATAGGAAACGGTATAAAAAATAGCTATATAATGTAATTTTGGTAAATAGCGTTATCTTTTGTAATTATTTTTCTACATAGAGCCATTTATGAAAGTTTCTCTAATATTATTTCACTTAATTTTTCCTCGGACAAATATTACATTAAACAAAAATAAAAACTATTTGAAGTTCATTATATTATATATTGATGTATAAATCCCGAGCTCCATGATCTAACCTCAAAACAAAAGTCATATCCCATTGTCACATAACTACAAGAGTCGAAATCTATGCTTAGATTTTCATTTGGTGTCCATTTGGATACTCAATATTCAATATAGTTGTTTCTACATCTAGAACAATTTTTATTTAAAACTTTTATCCTTGATTCCATGTTTTGATGACAAATTCAAGGTTAGAAATTAGAATCATAAAATAATCAGAGCCAAGTTTGAATCGTTCACCCCGAGATTATGGGTGAAAATCAATCCTCTCAAACCCGAGCTCCCCAAGTCCAAATAATGGTAAAAATGACCAACATTTCTGAAATTCAACTTTTTATACTCAACCTAGATGAAGAAATTTTTGTTAGTTTTTTTTTAAAATCAGTTTTTCTTCATCATGCCTGTGAGCAGAATTCTTGAGATCTCGATGAGCAAATCTACGTCAGCTATATTTAGCAATTTCAACTTTGTTAACTTAAGCACCCCTGATTAATAACTAAGACAGTGAGAATCATATTGTTTAATCAAATCCTATAGATGAAATGGGTCAATTCAGATGTTTAAAATAAAAACTTTAACTCAGAAAAAAATTAAGGTACGCAGTAGTCTATCATGGAAAATATCTGACTTAAAAGGTGAAAAAATCACGACCTATACCACTTTAGGATTTTCCTCAACTTTACTAAGCACAATGAGCCTCAACAAAGTTTTAAGATTAAAAATTTGATCTATAGGAACTAACGCTATTCCTATATTCAACAGTTAACTTAGACGTTGAATAGCTTCAAGATAAGCATAATTTGAATGACCAAACTTTGTACTTTAAATAATTTTTCTATAAAAAAAAGTAAATTACAACTCAATCAACTCCTAGCACAAGAGACGAGAGAATTTGAAAGCAGTTGAATCTATTTCTGCAAATCACGTTCTTTACTTCACGTTCCTTGCAATAAGTTACACTAAGAAGCGAGAATTCACTTGAATACTTGATTAATTTCTCTAGATAAGTGCACACCATTTTTGTTAGACTTCGTTGTATACTTATACACTCGCAACACCTGTTTCCTTGTTCATGGACCAGTTGTCCTGACATGGTTCATGGATATGTTTCAGATCCTTTTGTCAATCATTAAAATATTCAAGAGTCAACAAATTTTCCCTTTTTGATAATGACAAACTCTTATCCTTTGTTCAGTGTTATACTTGTTTCACCAGCTAACCATGACACATATTAAATGAACTAGGGTCAGAAATAGGTTATAAATAAATACATAAGTATTTCTCTCTTTGGGCATCAACAAATGATATGTACTTAAATCAATCTAGATAATTACTTTAAACAATTTAAGCCCAGGGTCAGAAATAGGTTACAAATATTACATAAGTATTTCCCTTTGGGCATCAACAAATGATATGTACTTAAATCAATCTAAATAATTACTTTAGACATTTTAAGCTTATGGCCACAGGGGCTATAACAGTTGCAATCAATATTCATCCACAAATATCAGTCATAGAGCATAAAATATTTGCAAGTGCAAGTAAGTAAGTAGAATACGGCTAAACCCAAACACTTCTACACCATTAATACTGAGATCAGATTAGTACAAAAAACTTTTAGTAATTAATCAGAGAGTAGAAAGGAAGAAAAATAAAGGGGGTAAAATCTAAGATGGAGGAGTAGATGGGGGAGAAGGGTTTTGTTAGAGTAGATTATATAACCCCAATAAATTCTTGGAGCTAGTTTCCTTCTCCCTATCAAGAGAGAATTTAAAAGTAGCAATTTCAAGCCTAAGAGTTTCCTGCTCTATCGTATATTTGTCATGGATCAACTAAATGGCATCTTGATGATCATTAATCAGCTTAGCAATCTCTGAATCCTTCTTGGCTAACTCCTCTCAGAGACATTGAACCAACAAATTTTTTCCACCCAACGAAGTAGGTACGGTTTCACGACCCGAACGTACATCCGAATCATAGACACGGGACAAGGAGCCTCGAGAGACCCCAAGTCAATCCATGGCATGAGCATACATCTAATTCAATCACATGAGTGGAAGACTTAGCATAAGAAATATGTGATTATGACATAATAAAGGAGAAAGCCAGTACAAGATTCATACACAACGGCTGATTACAATATATAGTATAAAAAACCTCTAATCATGAAAGACGAGTTAATGGGACAACTCCCCAACTAACCCAACAATTCTGACACTGAAAGAAAAGCATAGAGTCTATTTATATGGCCCTTGAAACTTGAGGATTCACCAAATACACTGATAACAACCTCTGAAGCACTACTTTGGAGGGTGAGCCTGAGAGCCGGGTCCTGTATCATGAAATGATACAACATAGAAAGTATGCGGTCAGTAGGTGAAATGTACTGAGTATGCAAGGTAAGTAAAACATATATTTAAAATATATATATAAACTCATAAATGATCATAAGAGTAGGACATCATGCTCGTATCGTAAATCATCATAACATGTCATAAGGCCCAAGGTTTTCAAAATATTCGTGATGTAAACATAATCATAATCATAAGGAAAGAGCTTTACTTAACATGACTTGAGCCAAAATACATAATCATAACATGCATAAATCATGAGGAACAGTGAGAGATTCTCTTAACCGATATATCCCATATGAGCACACATGAAGCCTGGCTTGTAACCCTAGTCGGGAGGGTGTCCGTATCTTGCCAAGGGTAGAACCATGAAAGTATGATATCACCATGAAAAAGGGCCATTTGGGCCAGGGACGATCATGAAAGAGGTCCCGGCATGCCTACAGTGGCATATAGTTTATGAGATCCGGGGCTAAACTTGAGCTCCGAACCTACTCGGTGTTCGATACTACTCTCAAAACATATATAGTGCTCATAGTATAACATGCATGGATTCATCGGCTAGTTAATTCATGATAATCATAAACATAATTATACATACGTGAACTAGCCATGACAAAAGGCCTTTGATTCGGTCAAAACATGATTCATGATTCATAAGGTTCATACATACTTGTGGATCATGCATATAGCTTGAAATTCATAAAATCATGATGGGTAATAGATTAAATACATAATTTAACTCATAATTCATTTTGGGCTTGTAAATATCAATAATGGAAATGTAGATCATCAATCGATATATCATAGGTCATGCATAGTTAGGCTTGATTATATAAAAATCAAAATCACTAACATTATGAATAATTTAAATAATAAAACTGATCAAAACCCACAGGATATGATAAGATTCTAAAATCATAAAACCCATTAAAAAATCAGTATACTTTTATATAAATCAACTTTAAAACCCCATGAGTTCTTATTAGAAATTTTAGAAAAATCATAGAGGAGGGTCATGGGTGTCACGCCCCGCCTTGGGGGGTATGACTGGCACCTGGTGCCCTACTAGGACCTGAACTACTGGATTGCTAAGCCTAGGCACATCTGGTGCCTGGCTGGCTCTAATTCACATTTCTGGAAACAAAGGGCTATATAACGGCTGTAAACACAGCCCCCGGCCCATTGGCCTATAGCCTCCTGTACCTGTAATAACAGCTGACCAGAACAAACAACTATAGGGAAGCCTATGCGGGCCGACAAGGCCACCATGCTGTCTAGTTATCTGCATTCAGCAATAAAATACTAGAAGGCTACGTGACCGGCAAGGTCACCACTACTGTCAAACTTATGGCCCCACACGGCCAACATACAAGAAGCAAGAGTACTAATAGCTAACAACTGCACGACCTCACACGACCGGCTCAACTGACCACAGGGAAATATACAGACTGCAAGCCTCTAGGAATAGCAATAGAACTGATCGGGACAGGGCCCCGACCTACCCATAATATACAACAAAAGGAACTGAGCTACACTTCTGAAATTCAGCCTCCGGAGGACAGGAGCTGAATACTCAACCGCTGACAGGGAGTCACGTAGAGTCGCCTGCTCGTCTATGAGTACCTGCAGGCAAGTAATACAGCGCCCCACTAGGCGTCAGTATCGCTGGTACTGAGTATGTAAAGCAATAACTGAAAGAAACATCTGAACACAATAATAGAACTGAGGACACTGAAATAGAAAGAATAGCTTAACTGTCTGATAATGTAAGTCATACCTTCTCGTTTACACTGGGAAGAAATAGAAGTCATACCTGGAGATATATCCCTCTACTGCTGATCTACTCGTATCTAACTTAGCATGGCATAACATGAAATAAGATAACACAGCACACACAAACCTTACCCGGCCCCCATAAGCCGGGAGGTACAACCAGCACAGAATCTATACCCCTACCCCGGTCATCCCATCTCCTACACTGGCTGTAAGCATCCTGCCGGTCCCCTGGGTATGCACTTGGGGCTCGCTGAGCCCCTGACTATAACTGTACCTGAGTCCGAAGGACTCCTGAATCAACACCCCGGGCAAACCCGCTCGACGGGGGTGTATAAGGGCCGACCAAGGCACAATATGGGGAAACTGGCATCCCATCTTCGTCCCCTTGTGGGACAGCATATCACTCCGTAGAGTGACGTATCCTCATCCTCTGGCGGACGAGTCGATACAGCTATTAACCCTGGGGCGGTCAGGGATGCTGGGTAATCCAACCCCAAATAATACAACGGTCTCAACTAGTAATGCTGTCTGTGTATCTCACATGCTGAGGCTAATAGGGGTAAAGTATCATATATATTACATGCTGAGCTAATGATAGTGATCTGTACGTATTTAATATGTGCTGAGGCAGATAAAGATGTATAAATATTAATGTAGTCTCCTGCCGGACTGTACTGGGCAAATGCTATATAAGATAATGTTTCCGCTGAAAACTATGTTGTTTACTAAGTTTCTGTATACACTATATGCTGGACTAGTGATATAAATATGTACATACTTAATACATGCTGAGGCTGGAAGTACTATATATGTATGTACCAATATAGTCTTTCTGCTGAACTATGCGGTATACTGATTTTCTATAGTAACCTGATTTACTATTCCTGGCATGCTTTCTAAACGTCATTTTAGTCTGCTATTCTGTTTCTGAAATGCTTTACGGATACTGTACTACTTCACGGGGTTTCGACTGAACACAACAATATCTTAACATGGCATATCACATCACATACTGAGTATACTGGGCAATCTCTAACACTTGCATTAGAATCTATATCATACTGATAGATTTCATACACATTACAACCCAATGTTTCTCACATCGTACCGATATTCATAATAACGCAATACTCGACTTCTGAACATTCTACTGGTCTGTAATTTATTACACTATACTGATATCACTTAACTTGCCGAAGGAAACTAACTTTACATACCTTATTCGTGAGCTATTCGTCTGTCGGACGAGGCTCGGCCGATACTTCAACTGTTTTCTCCCAACTGCATTCATAAATATGTCAATCAATACTAAATACAACTTTGTTTCAAAAGGCAACGTCACTTTCGATATAGTTTATAGCCTAAACTTAGGCTTATCGAAAGACGGCCAGAAACTCGCTATTTTTCAGAGGTCCAAAAGGGAGAAATATTCACTTCACAGCTAGGAACGCATAGACACTAATTTAGAGCAATTCCACTTACCTTAGCTCGGTGGCTCGACGATTCGTCGGCCGTATTTTACGAAACTGAATCCGTAGGAATGCTCTCTGCTGCTAAATACCTCGGTATCTGGGATTAATTTTAGTTTGGGCAGCGTTTGGCAACGTAATCGGATGAAAATTATATAATTTCCTTCGTTCTTACCTTCTCACTGCCGCTTTGCTCTGTTCTCTGGAAATTTATATGTGATTAAATGATTTAACACCAAAGTGGCCTTTATATACTTGGGCCTGGACAAGGGCAACGTGTCACGGAGCCATCACGGAGGCCTCACCTCCATGACACGCTGCCATCGTGGAGGGGCTCTGCCTCGGCTCCTCCCGCGATGGTTCGACGGGTTTCTCGTCCGATCTTTTTCCCGGGCCTTTCTATAGCACGTATGGCTTTCAAATGTGCTTAACCAACGTGCGAATAGGTCGTCTAGGTGCCGGGAATTCTACGGAGTATGACAATGGGTGTGGAAGAAATCACCCATTGAGAACCTTACATACCTGGAACAACTGATTCTTAACCTCCCTTGAATGCCCAAGAAGAAATTGAAAGGAATTGGGGAAGAAAACCTTGAATTACCTTTTGATCACCCCTCTAAACTCTCGCATGCATGAATGAAGGCTTAGAATAGATCATCCTCCTAAAAACCCACCTTTCATAAGCTAAAACGATGTAGTTTAGGGTCTTATAACATGAAAAAGTTGAAAATGCCCTTAATCAATCTACCCTGAAAACTAGCCAGGTTGAACTAACGGACGGAACCAATGGGTTGTTAGAACTAACGACGACCTGTTCGGTTGTTCGTTGTCTGCATTGCTGTAGCTTACTTGCAGAACTGACCAACGAATGAATAGGATGACTCATCCTCTGAAACAACGAACCATTACATCATCCGTTATTTGCTCTTCACAAAATCTAAACCTTCTTACCACTAGCCTCACCACGACTCATGGTTGCTTCCAACGAGTCATGGTCTTGATCCGTCATTTACACTAAAATCCTTGGCATCCAAACAACGACCGGTGACAATGGGTCGTCACATCTCACAATGAATTGTTGGTAGACCCATTGTATGCCACCGGCTAAAATCCATGTTTCACCATGAATACAAAGGACGTCTGTTGTATCTCACAACGGGTCGTCATACCACTTGTTGTCTCCACTGCCACCAATACTCCCCTAAGCAACGACTGCATACAATGACTCATGGTTTGATACCACGAGTTATTTCTTGGCCCGTCCTATGTAATTTTTTCCCAATTTCTGCAGTTTTCAACTTTTAACTTCCGGGTCTATTCTTAAGCACTTCCGGGGTACTACAATATCTCCCCCTTGGGAACATTCATCCTCGAATGTAGGAAACAAGCAGAAAATAGAGACATGTAATTATCATATTCAAATGCTGATCATCTTAATTGAAATTTTACAGAATGACTACCTCCAATTCATATCACATAGCTGAACTGATCTCATGCTTCACATACACATTCATACACATAAAGGAAACTTAAACACATGAAATAA
Organism: Datura wrightii; assembly: GCA_035772735.1. Taxonomy (NCBI): domain Eukaryota; kingdom Viridiplantae; phylum Streptophyta; class Magnoliopsida; order Solanales; family Solanaceae; genus Datura; species Datura wrightii. The sequence continues at coordinate 122,593,744 of JASDFA010000016.1, forward strand.
AAATGAAAGCTAAATAGAGTCATAGAGCACAACTGATATCTCAAGTCAAAATTGAGCCGGTAGAGAATAAATGCGGGTACCTAGCATCATATCTACTTCGGCTTCCAATATATCTCCTTCAACATGTTGATTTCCCCATAAAACCTTAACTGAAGTACTTCCTTGTTCCTTAGCTTTCGTACTTGATGATCTAATATTTCCACCAGAGCTTCCTCATAGATGAGTCTATCTTTTAAGCTGATGCTGTCCACCGGGACAACTAGAGCTAGATCTCCCAAACACTTCTTCAAAAGTGACACATGAAACACGGGATATAAACACGGGATATACAGAAGATAACTCTGTGGGAAAATCCAACTCATACGCTACCTTACCAACTCTTCTCATGATCAGTTAGGGACCAACATATCAGGGACTGAGTTTCCCTTTTGTCCGAAACCGCATGACTCCCCTCATGGGAGATACATTGAGAAATACCCAATCATCTACCTCAAACTCCAAATCCCTTCTCCTCACATCAACATATGATTTCTGACGACTCTGAGTGGTTTTTAACCAATCCCCTATCAACTGAACCTTTATCATAGCCTCATGAACCAAATCAGGCCCTATCATAGCTACCTCACCAACCTCAAACCATCCAATGGGCGATCTACACCTTCTCCCACAAAGAGCCTCGAACGGTGCCATCTGGATACTAGAGTGATAGCTGTTATTATAAGCAAACTCGATCAAGGACAAATGATCTTCCCAGCTACCTTTGAAATACATCACACATGCTCTCAACATGTCCTCAAGAGTCTGGATTGTTCATTCGGCTTGGCCAACCGTTTGCGGATGAAAGGTTGTGCTGAGGGCTTAACTTGAGTCCCATGCCCCTTCTGAAAAGACCGCCAGAACTGGTAGGTAAACTGAGTGCCTCGGTCTGAAATAATAGACAAGGGCACTCCATGAAGTCGAACCAACTCCCGAATATACAATTAGGCATAATAATCAATTAAACCTGTGGTTTTCACCAGTAGGAAATGTGCCACCTTGGTTAGCCTGTCCACCACCACCCAAATGTAATCATACTGTCGGCGAGTATGAGGTAATCCTGTTATGAAATCCATGTTGATCTCCTCTCACTTCAAAGTAGGAATGCAATCTTGAAGTAGTCCTCTCGATCTTTGATGTTCAACCTTTACTTGTTGACAATTTGGACATTTGGCTACGAACTCTGCAATATCCTTCTTCATGCCATCCCACCAATAGATTTCTCGTAAGTCTTGATACATCTTCGTGGATCTCGGATGGATAGAATATCTGGTACCATGTGCCTTATGCAATATCCGACCTCTCAAATCATCAACGTTTGGAACATATAGACGACCCTGATACCGAAGCACCCCATCTCCCTTTGGGAGAAAACCTCCACCTTTTAACTCCACAAAGCTTCCTTCAATTTCCTCAAAATAGGATCCTCATCTTGCCTAGATTTGACATCAACCACCAACGACTCTGATCCATTCTGCACAACAACAACACCATCGGCTGAGTCGACTAACCTCACTCCCAACCTTGCAAGTCGATAAACATCTTTCGCCAACTCTTTCTTTCCTTCCTCCACGTGGGACACAGTCATCTTCTACCACGTTATCCTTTCCCGGGTGGTAAAGAACACTCATATCATAATCTTTGAGTAGTTCTAACCACCTCCTTTGTCGTAGATTGAGGTCCTTCTGCGTGAACACATATTGTAGACTCTTCTGATCCGTAAATACATCCACGTGAACTCCATACAAGTAATGCCGCCATATCTTCAATGCGAACACCACCACTGCCAACTATAGATCATGGGTCGGGTAATTCTTCTCATGAACCTTTAATTGTCGGGAGGCATATGGTATAACTTTTCCTCACTACATCAATACACATCTGAGTCTGACTCTCAAAGCATCATAATACACAACAAAGCCATTCGTACCCTGGGGTAGGGTCAACACTAGTGCTGAAGTGAGTCGGGTCTTCAATTCCTAGAAGCTTTTCTCACAAGCCTCCAACCATTGGAACTTTAACTTTTTCTGAGTCAACCTGGTCAGTGGTGCTGCAATTGATGAAAAATCCTCAACGAATCTCTGGTAATACCCTGCTAAGCCCAAGAAACTCTGAATTTCTGAAGGATTCACCGGTCTGGGCCAATTCTTCACCACTTCAATCTTCTGAAAATCTACTTTTATGCCCTCACTCGATACCACATGGCCCAGAAATGCCACCGAGTCCAACCAAAACTCGCACTTACGGAACTTTGCATATAATTGGCGATCCTTGAGAGTTTGCAACACTACTCTCAAATGAGCGGCATGCTCCTCCTTGCTTCGAGAGTATATAAGAATATCATCGATGTACATGATCACGAACATGTCTAGATATTTCTTGAACACCCTGTTCATCAGGTCCATAAAAGTTGCAGGGGCGTTTGTTATTCCAAAAGACATAACTACAAACTCATAATGGTCATACTGTGTCTTGAAGGCTATCTTCGAGATATCACACTCCTGAACCTTGAGCTGATGATACTCGAACCTAAGACCCATCTTTGAGAAACATCTAGCACCTTGGAGCTGGTCAAGAAAATCATCAATCTTGGGTAAGGGATACCTGTTATTGAAGGTGACCTTGTTCAACTGCCGATAATCAATACACATGCACAGGGAACCATCCTTCTTTCGGACAAAGAGAACTGGTGCACCCTATGCAGACTTGCTCGGTCTAATGAAACCCTTATCCAACAAGTCCTTTAATTGCTCTTTTAACTCTTTTAGCTTGGGCTGGAGCCATCCTATACAGAGGAATAGAGATAGGTTGCGTATCGAGTAAGAGATCAATATCGAAATCAATTTCCCTCTCAGGAGGAACACCTGACAAATCATTAGGAAAAACCTCCAGGTACTCACACACCACCGGAACTGACTGGATAGTCGGGGTCTCGAAATCAACATCCTTAACCCTAACTACGTGATACATGCAACCCTTAGAAATCATTTTCCTAGCCTTAAGATAAGAAATAAACTGACCGATTGGTACAGTTGAATTACCCTTCCACACCAACACTGACTCACCCAGAAATCGATATTCCACCGCACGGGTCCTATAATTAATTGAAGCATAACAAGAAAACAACCAATCCATGCCTAAAATGATGTCAAAGTCAGTCATACCCAACTCTACTAAGTCTGTGGAGGTAACCTTATGCAACATTGTGATGGGGAAACCTCTACACACCCACCTAGCTACAACTGATTCACCGATTGGGGTAGAGACTGATAATGGTTGTGACAGAATTTCAGGGCTAACTCCAAAACTATTAGCAATATAAGGGGTCACAAAAGACAAAGTAGCTCCTAGATCTAACAAGGCATAAGCATCATTATGGAATACTTGCAACATACCAGTGACCACATCTGGTGAAGCCTCCTGCTCCTGGTGGGGTACTAGAGCATAAAACCTATTTTGACGTTGACCGTCTGCTGAACTAGTAGAGGCACCCTACTGAGGGGGATGTGCTGCTAGAGTGGTAGAACTGGCTGAAGGGCAATCTCTGACTCTGTGTCCGGGTTTGCCACACCCGAAACAAGCATCCACACTGACTAGGCACCTCCCGGGATGATTCTTGCCACACTTCGCACAAATTGGAAAAGTGCGCTCCACCTGCATACTACCCTGATCCCTCGAGCCTGAAGCCTTGCTCCTCTAATCTCCCCTGAACCTAGATGGCGTGCTGGCCGAAGATAGAGCTGGAGCAATAGACCTGTGCAGGGACTACTGACGCGGTCCACCCCCTGACCTGACTTGACCTGAGAAACCCCATAGCTATCAGTCCGAGCCCTTTTAGCCTCCCTCCACCTCAGGTAGACCAACTCTATCTGTTGTCCATGCAGTACAATATAGGAAAAGTCAATATCCCGATGAATCATGGCGATCCTGCAATCCTTGTCCAAGCAATCTACCACCCCATGCACAAAATGGCTCACCCGAGCCCTCTAATCCGCCACCAACTCCGGAGCATACTTTGATAATCGGGTGAACTCCAATGCGTACTCCTGAATGGACATGTTACCCTGCTTCAAATTAACAAACTCAGTCGCCTTTAGCTCCTTCATCTCCTGAGGGAAGAATCGATCCATAAATGTCGCGTGGAAATCCTCTAAACCTATTGGGCCTGCACCCACTGCCCTGGAATCTCTCCACTACTTAAACCATATATGAGCCACCCCTTTTAGCTGATAGGAGGTCAAGTCAACAGACTCCCCATTATTCACTCTTATAACCTGGGTTATCTTTAGAATCTCCTCAATGAAATCATGTGGATTGATCTTGGGCAGATTTATATGCCCAAGTGATACTCAAACGTATCATTTTCACCTTGTTTATCTAGCAATGTGTATACATTTTCATGTAATTGGTAATAAAATGTGAATTTATACTAACCAACATGATTAGCATTGTTTTGTAGGTAAAATGTGATTTCGGGAAGCTAAAATGCATGTTGGATGATATCAGAGTTGGACTTGGATGCGAGCAAGGGAAAAAGCATTAGACTGCACCAATTAAAGGGGCTCCACGATGGAGCCGTGTCACGCTGCCATCGCGGAGGCATTCTGCCTGGAGGGTGAAAAATGCATCAATTCCAGTGGAGGCTCGCGACAGATCCGTGGCACGGTGGCAAGCCTCCGCGTTGCACGCCGTGCCATGTTGATGCTTTATTCCAGGACCCCCAATTTCCAGTGAGGGTCCGCGTCCACGCTGTGTCATGGAGGCAGTGCTCCGCGATGCACTCCGTGACACGTTGCTTGTTATTCCGGAAAAAATTCCCACTAGCATAAATAGAACACTTAGGTTCATTTTTTCATAATTCAGACTTGGTGGAGCAAGGACGTGGGTTACAGGCAGTTGAGGGACGAAAAGTTCAGGGTTTTTTCTCTCCTTCTTTCTTCTCTAATTCAATTGTTTGTATGATTAACACTCGTTTTATGATGATTAATCCACAAATGAGTGGCTAATTCCCTTCCTTGCTGAGGTTATGAGCACTTGTGATGAATTTTGATTATTGAATTATATGGTTTTTCATCTTTTTCTTCCATGTTGTTCTATTAATTCTTGTTTCTACTGCATTGGTGTGTGGCCAACATTAATGTATATCTAAAAAGTCCGATTTCACTCGAGAGAGCACGAAATTGGAAAGTTGTGAATTAATAGGATATTGTTCTTTACTTGATTTGGGAAAATTGAGTTTTGATGTGCTTTCCTGATAGAAATATAGTTGAAAGCTGTATTAGTCAATTTAGGAACTGGAATTGTATTGCTAGGTCATGAATTGCATTTGATCACAGAAATGTAGACGGATGGTTTATGATTCTTAAGTGAGATTACATACGAGAGTTTTAATCTCTTGGCTAATGTTCTTGGCTAGCAACTGGAAGAAAAGATTAACCAATTTATGATTATAATCAGTTTCATTACATGTTCTTAACCTCGGCATGCTCATATCCATAGTTTAAATTCAAAGTAGATTATTGTTAGTAGTTTTAGTATAGGATTTATAAAACAAGTTATTCAATTTTTGGTTACGTTGTTGTCTGCATATTTAGAAGTGAGATATAGTATAGTATACTTAAGCAATTTTCACTTATCCAGAGTCTCCGTGGATTGATACTTGGCTTACTAAAGCCACTTACTACTTGTTAGACCACGTGCACTTGCGTGTCGGTTTTTAACCCCAACAAACGCACCGAACAAGTTTTTGGCGCCGTTGCCGGGGACACTTGGCAATTGGTGAAATTGTATTAAGTGTAAATTTACTGTATTTTTATTTTCTTTTCTTAAGTGTTGACAACTTGGTCTTAGCTTGTATTTTGCAGACTTAATTGCTATGAACACTGGCAAGAGACAAAGAGCTGGTGGAATCTTATATAGAGCCTGAACGTATATTTCATAGTAAACGGAGAGAAGCTCTACAAAGGAAGCTGCAGTTGCTCAGACAGACTATTATGGAGCAACAAAATCCACCGGTTGTGAGGGCAATGTTAGTGCCCGAAGAAGCAACAGCAAGGCCGGTTCGCGAGGTGGCAATCCCACATGCCAACAATGTTACATCCAGTATCCGCAAACCAGAGCCTGGAGGGAGATTTGAACTAAAGCAAAATATGGTGCAATTGTTGCACACAAGCGGGCAATTTACCGGTCTCCCTCATGAGGACCCACAACAGCATCTCCAAAACTTTTTGGAGATAAGTGACACTTATATACCCGCTGGAGTGTCACCTGATTATGTTCGGCTTACATTATTTCCGTTCTCATTACTCGGTGAAGCCAAGAGGTGGTTGAAAGCTGAGCCACCAAATTCTATTTCAACGTGGGATGATCTTGCACGAAAGTTCTTGATAAGGTTTTTTCCCTCTGGCAAAACAGCAACACTTAGAAGTCAAATTCTAAGTTTCAAACAGAGGGAGGGAGAAAATTTATATCAAGCCTAGGAAAGATTTAAATCCATGTTGCAGGACTGTCCTCATCATCATCAGTCCAATGAGGTGTTGGTGCACACATTTATTGAGGGTTTGGAACCCCATACCAAAATTTTGCTAGATTCAGCAGCTGGAGGGCAAGCGCTGGAAAAGACTTATGAGGAGCTGTACACCTTGCTAAACCGGATTTCACAAGGCAATCCAGAATGGAATGCTGATTCATCACGAGGTGGGGCAAGGAAAGCAGCGGGAGTGCTTGAAGTGGATGGATTTACAGCTATCGCTGTACAGATAGCTGCTTTGCAGAATCAATTGAACAACCACTTCAACAATATGACTTTGAACCAGCCGTCAGCTCCAGTTAATGCGGTCCAGCAAATGTGGTGTGAAGTGTGTGGAAGCAGTGAGCACTCAGCTGAGTGCTGTGGAGCAAATCCTGATTCGGTTAACTTTGTGGGCAATGCACAAAGAAATCATTAGCAGTATGGGAGTAGCTACAATTCAAATTGGAGGAACCATCCAAATTTTTCATGGGGTAGCAACAACCAACAAGGCCAAAGTGCGGGTCAGGGTATGCAAAAGAATCAAGGAGGGCAACAGAACTACCAATCTCAATTCAGAAATAACAATGCCCCTCCTCCACCACCATCACCCAGCATTGAGGAGATGTTCAAGACCATGATCGCTAATCAAGCGCAATTGCAGGCTGACTATGTTAAATTGGCAGCCGAAGTGAAAAATAACCAGTTAGCGACAAAGGCTCTTGAGTATCAATTTGGGAAATTTGCTAGTGCCCAAAATACAAGGCCCAGAGGAGGACTGCCGAGCGACACGGATCCGAATCCGAAGCAGGTAAATGCAGTGACCACAAGGAGTGGTTTGCAGCTGAAGGAGGTGGAACCAGAAAGACCACCTCAAAAGTCGAGAGTAGCAGAAGTTGAGGGGGAGCAAAGTTCGGAAAGGGGGAAGACCAAAGAAGCTGAATCAGAAAGACCTCCACCCCCGTTCCCTCAACGACTCAAGAAACACAAGGAGGAGGCGTGTTTCAAGAAATTCATGGAGGTGCTTAAACAGGTACATGTTAACTTACCTCTTGTTGATGTCTTGCAGGGAGTGCCTAAATATGCCAAATACATAAAGGACATCGTGGCCAACAAAAGTCGTTTGACTGAGTATGCCACGGTGGCTTTGATGGAGGAGTGCACTTCCCGGATCCAAAATAGACTGCCCACGAAGCTAAAAGACCCTCGAAGTTTTACTATCCAGCTTACTATTGGGCAGAGCATTCGAGCTCGTGGATTGTGTGACCTGGGAGCGAGCATAAATCTGATGCCATCTTCGGTATTCAGAAAGTTGGGTCTAGTGAGTCCTAAACCTACAACCGTAATCTTGCAGTTGGCGGATCGATCCTTAGCTAGGCCGGATGGCATTGTTGAGGATGTTCTAGTGCAAGTGGGCTCCCTAATTTTCCTGGTAGATTTTATTGTTCTGGATTTTGAACCAGACGCGGAAGTCCCATTTAATTTGGGACGACCCTTCTTGGCAACCGGGAAAGCATTAATCGACGTAGCTGCGGGTCAAATTACAATGTGAACACATGACAAGGTAGAGGTGTTCGATGTGTACAAAGCACCCAAGCTCCTGATGGTGAATGAAGAACTCTCGGTGATCAATGTAATTGATCATGGTAATGCTAAGCAAATGAATGATTCCCGAGAGTTGATGGGATGACCACCGGATAGGTGTAAGCACTACTGGGGGGAGGACAATGATCGTGAGAAATCGTCCATCACCCTAGCGGACAACTGAGCATAAATGACGTCGAGCCGCGACGGTAAACCAGGCGCTTCACGGGAGGCAACCCGTGAAAAAATATTTTTTCTCTCATTTTGTAAAGTGTAAGTAGATTTTACTTTTCTTTTTCTTGATTTAGTACAAAATTTTTCATTTTAGTTAGTATTTTTTTATTTTAGTTAGGTGAAACCTATTATTCTAACCAATTTTGTTTAGTGAGAGGATTTTCAGGTCAAACAGAGAAAAATGTGCACCGAATCGTGAAGGAAAAGGCGAGGTATGAAAAAATTAATAAAATGTAGAAGACAGTGAGCTGGGGCGATAGCTCCGTGTCACGGAGGAGGACCTCCGCGTTACACTCCGTGACACATTGAGGTATAATCCAGAAATTTCAAAATTTCCAGTAAGCTATCGCGATGGCTCCGTGTCACGGAGGCAGTGCACCGCGATGCACTCCGTGACACGTTGCCATATAAATTGTGATGGGTCATACCGGGTTGCCGGGTGACCCGCGTGTTTTTCTACATTTTAAACCCTGATTTCTCCCCTTTTCCCCTCATTCTTATTTTCCTCCGTGACCAAACATCCTAAAATCCCTCCCCCACCAACGTGCCACGGCTTAAGGAAAAGAATTACAAAGTTTTCTTCGGTTCTTCAACTTCGAGGTATGTTTTCCGATTATCTCTCAAGTTTTTGTCGATTTTATTCGAAATTAAGCATGAGAGGTGAACTAAATCACCCTAAGTTGAAATTAAGCATGAATTCGAGTATTTATTGATTGATAAAAGTTGGGAATGTTGTAATGATTGTTTGAACTTGTCGATTGCATGAATTATTCGAAGTTGATTGCGAAATTCAATTCTAGGGCTTGGTTGTTGAATTTGAAATTGGTAATGTGTTGAATTTGTGAATTGTATGCCGGGTTGTATGTATTGAATGGGATGAATCGTTGTAGAAAATTGTTTGAATGTAATAGACGACGAATTCTCTGGTTGTGGGGAAAATGTTGAAATTTGTTCAAATTGGGTTGGTTGTATAGGTTCATGTATATAGAATTTTTGTTGTTGTTTTTGTTTCGTTGTTTCTCTTGGCTAAGTGCGATGGTTGAATTGCTAGCGATGGTAGTGATTGGGATTAGCTGTACGAAGTCTGAGTAGTACGCAGAAGTTATACCGTCGAATTTTTCTTTGTGAACGCACTAAGAATGAATTGTATAGCTGGTTGTTTGGTGTAAATAAAGTTATTCTTGCCGTAGTATCATAACTGTAGCTAAGGACTAAGTGTGGGGTAAACTTAGCGTAACCCGACCTTAGCCGAAGTTAATATTCATTTAGCTTGACATTGCGATTTTTTACTTGTGTTGACAGACAAAATGGCAAGCAGGCAAGATAAAGGTAAGGGTGCATCAACTTCAGGCACCGGGAGGAAAAGACTTAGACTGGGCACAGCAGTTCCACGCGGCCAGCGCCGCCAATACGGAACGAGATGGGTGACTGATGAGGGGAAGAAGTGGTATGCTAAACACAATGAAAACAAATACTTCCCCGAGGAGCATATAGCACGGGAACCATTAGCACAGGAGTTCCCCCGAATATTCAAAGGATCGAGGCAGCTGGGATCAGCTTCATATTTCAGGAGCCCAAGGAATGCAACCTACACCTGGTCCGGGAGTTCTATGCTAATTAGAACCCGGCAATCAGAAGCCACACCATCAAGATCGGAGGGCAGATAGTCACTCTGGAATCCCAACAGCTAAATGCCATCATTGGAGCGCGGGACACAGACGCCCACGTTCTCCGCCAGCTGAATATTACCCAACCGTATGCCGATATCAGACACACATTATGTGGGGCTCAATCCACAACTAGATGGAGCAGACATAAAGAAAGGGGCTACCACCAGACTCTGCCATACTCTCAAATGAATAGGGAAGCCCGAATCTGGCTGAAGATAGTCTGCTCGTGCCTAATCCCGGGGGTACACATGACTGATGTGACCCGGGACCGTGTTTTCCTGGTGTATGCCCTGATGAAAGGGCTGGAGATTAGTGTTGGGGCGGTCATCATATCCGCCATGAAGAGAGCCCGATTACACCAGGGCCACAGGTATGGGTTCGGTGGACTACTCACCACCTTTCTCCGGGGCCTCGACATCGAGGAAGAGGCTTTGGATTATATCCCGCAGTTGGAGCGGTGGGCCTTGGATGTGACCAAAACTAAGGCCCCCGACACCATCCACGGGCTAGTGTTGACGCTTGGTGAGCGACATGCTCGTGATGACCAGTACATGGCGCGGATGTTTGGAATGCAAATGCTCCAGCTCAGGATCGGTGGGAGACCAGCCACGGAGGAGGAGCTATGGAAGCTCGAGTTGGATTACCCGTTTGGCGAAAACGCCAGGGCTCTATGCCGAGTGGGGCCAACCTTTGTAGAGCCCACTGATGATGATGTCCCCACGGACGAGGAGACACGTCGGGAGGACTCCGATGTGGAGTCCGATGACGACGACGGAGGCGACTCGGACATGGGAGATGAGGCAGCAGCACCTGATGAAGAAGTGGAATACTTTGACTGATCAGGGAGTTCCACCACCCAATTTTGTGATTTTAAATTTTTGTGAACACTGGGGACAATGTTCGGTTTAAGTGTGGGGTGGGGAGTAGTTAGGTGCTGGGCTGGGCTAGTTTGCTTGTATGCTTTCCTCTATATTCTTGTATGTATGTTTCCCTGTGTTTGTGAATCTGCAAATTGTTCTGTATTTGTAATTATTTGTGAAATTGATGTGTGTTGTGGAATGTTGATGTTGCCAGCTAAGTCCGTAAAATTTTTGTAAATATTTTTGCTTATCGAAATGATCGATATTTTTAAAATTTTGCGAAAATATTTTATTCATATTTAAAATATTTTGTAAATAAATTTTCCATAGAAATGATCGATGTTTTGCAAAATTTTTCAATTTTTTTTTGGGTTTCTCGGCATTTGTTTTCGGTTCTTTTACCGAGAATGGTCCCATTGAATCGACGTCATAGTTAGTGACTGTTCCCTATGGTGGATGGATGACGACCGTCTTAAGGGAAATGTAGTCGGTAGGAGTAGTTATTTTAATTTATTTTCAGTTTTTTTTCTTTGGTGGATTGCATCACGGAACCTGTAGTTACTATATGGTTGTGAAATTTTGGTTGCGTGTTGCAACTGATATTCAAAATGCAAAAGTGATTCGTATGAAAGCATGCAATTTTGTAAATATGTTGAGATACCTCGGCTGTAGAATTCGATTTGGTGTGATTGAGGCTTAATGTTTGAATTCATGTAATTAGCTGATTGAAGAGTCTGTGAATGCATCTTGAATCGAGCATGTGCATAAAGTGTGAAGTGGGGTATTGTTATTCCATGCTATTGTGAAGTGTCTAGAACTTGCCTGGTGTGTGTACAAAACGAAATGAAGGAGGTGTAGTGTTGGAAAGGATTTAGGCATTTCTTTGTTTTAACCGAGAGTTTCTATTTTTTTCTTGTCATACTCCCCCTTTATGTGATTGCATACCCTAGTCAGCCCTTTGAGCCTTTAGCCTATTATTTCTTTCTTTTGTCCAAAAAAGTATAAACTGAGCTTAATTTTTTCTTTTCATTAGCCGTAAAGTCTATACAAAACTCTTAAGCGCTTAAGAAGAGAAAATAATTTTCCCAAAGTGTCAAAGAGTGAGAATGGTGAAAAGAAAAACAAGAGCAGAGAGAGGGAAGAAAAGAAAAGGTTGAAGGTGCACTTGCTATAATTAAATGATAATGAAGGTGCATGAAAAACCTTTGTTTTCGTGTCAAGTGTGCTTGATGAAATGGGCCATACTAAAGTAAATCATCAAGAATGGGATGATGAAAAAAAAAGAAAAGAGAGAAACAATGTCCATGAGTTGATGGGAATGTGTTGAAAAGGCGCTTAAGGATGCTAGTGGCTATTATTGGCTAATCCAATATATACTAGTTCCATAGCTTCCATTACAACCCATTAAAGTCCTACGTGATCTTACATTGCATTTCTTTATATTAGTGGAGTAATACACTAAGGGCAAGCTTATGGGTCATGACATGATGCATGTGAATTCTTTTGGGAGAGAGAGTGAAATTAATTTTTACATGCCCCTACTTGAATGTTTGTGTGTCACATGAGCAAAAAGGGGAAGATTCTCTTGAGTTGTGAGGGCACATGCTTGATGAAAGATTGATTTTCATGTCGGATATGTTTGCCGATATCGAGAGTCGATTCTTAAAGTCTAGGAAGTCTTAATGTATTGAAGGTCCTTGCATTGTTAAGACCATGCATGTTTTCTTGATGATTTGAAATATTGAATGATCGGTATGACCGTAGCTCAAATTGTCGCACCATAGTGGCGAAGGTTGGGATGTAAATTGCATGAATTGTATGTTTGTTGTTCGAGGATGAACAAGGATTTAAGTGTGGGGTAAGTGATCTTGGGCAGATTTATATGCCCAAGTGATACTCAAACGTATCATTTTAACCTTGTTTATCTAGCAATGTGTATACATTTTCATGTAATAGATAATAAAATGTGAATTTATACTAACCAACATGATTAGCATTGTTTTGTAGGTAAAATGTGATTTCGGGAAGCTAAAATGCATGTTGGATGATATCGGAGTTGGACTTGGATGCGAGCAAGGGAAAAAGCATTGGACTGCAACAATTAAAAGGGCTCCGCGATGGAGCCGTGTCACACTGCCATCGTGGAGGCATTCTGCCTAGAGGGTGAAAAATGCATCAATTCCAGTGGAGGCTCGCGACAGCTCCGTGGCACGGTGGCAAGCCTCCGCGTTGCACGCCGTGCCACGTTGATTCTTTATTCCCGGACCCCCAATTTCCAGTGAGGGTCCGCGTCCACACCATGTCACGGAGGCAGTGCTCCGCGATGCACTCCGTGACACGTTGCTTGTTATTCCGGGAAAAATTCCCACTAGTATAAATAGAACACTTAGGTTCATTTTTTCATAATTCAGACTTGGTGGAGCAAGGACGTGGGTTACAGGCAGTTGAGGGACGAAAAGTTCAAGGTTTTTTCTCTCCTTCTTTCTTCTCTAATTCAATTGTTTGTATGATTAACACTCGTTTTATGATGATTAATCCACAAATGAGTGGCTAATTCCCTTCCTTGCTGAGGTTATGAGCACTTGTGATGAATTTTGATTATTGAATTATATGGGTTTTCATCTTTTTCTTCCATGTTGTTCTGTTAATTCTTGTTTCTACTGCATTGGTGTGTGGCCGACATTAATGTATATCTAAAAAGTCTGATTTCACTCGAGAGAGCACGAAATTGGAAAGTTGTGAATTAATAGGATATTGTTCTTTACTTGATTTGGGAAAATTGAGTTTTGATGTGCTTTCCTGATAGAAATATACTTGAAAGCCGTATTAGTCAATTTAGGAACCGGAATTGTATTGCTAGGTCATGAATTGCATTTGATCACAGAAATGTAGACGGATGGTTTATGATTCTTAAGTGAGATTAAATACGAGAGTTTTAATCTCTTGGCTAATGTTCTTGGCTAGCAACTGGAAGAAAAGATTAACCAATTTATGATTATAATCAGTTTTATTACATGTTCTTAACCTCGGCATGCTCATATCCATAGTTTAAATTCAAAGTAGATAATTATTAGTAGTTTTAGTATAGGATTTATAAAACAAGTTATTCAATTTTTTGTTACGTTGTTGTCAGCATATTTAGAAGTGAGATATAGTATAGTATACTTAAGCAATTTTCACTTATCCAGAGTCTCCGTGGATCGATACTTGGCTTACTAAAGCCACTTACTAATTCGACCACGTGCACTTGCGTGTCGGTTTTTAACCCCAACAAACGCACCGAACATGGATCATCGTCCACCTTCGACCCCGTGAACTCAGGAGGGCTCATCCTTAAGAAATCCCGCACCCTAGCTGTTGCCGCATTCCCATTCTGAGGGTAATACACAACTGTCTGATTCTGAACCTAGGTTGTCATGGCCTGCGCTAGCATCTGAATCGCTGCCCTAAACTCAGCATGGGAAGTTGGCTCTGGTGTGTGCTCCTCGTGAATGGGTGGGGCTGGTTGATGCTCACCATCATGGACACCCTTAGGATCATTACCGTTACCATTTCTCCTGGCGTTCACTCAGCATAGTGGCATGATTCTGCAAACGCGAGTAGCACGAATTAGAGGAGTAAAGGACTTTCATCACACGACATAGATCATGAAAGAAGGGAACATTTCCTAAACGTCTTGTAGCCTCTTTGTCATAAGTGTGGCACGCTTCACACCCATGAAAAAGACTCTACTTAATGCGGCTTTCAGACACCCTAGGAGACTTCAAACTTATGGATCTGGTACCAAGTTTGTCACGACCCAAATGTACACCCGGATCATAGACATGGGACAAGGAGCCCTAAGAGACTCCAACTCCACCCATGGCATGAGCATACATCTAATTCAATCACATGAGCAGAAGACTTAGCATAAGGAAAACGTAATTATGACATAATAAAGGAGAAAGCCAGTAAAAGATTCATATATAACAGTTGATTACAACATGTATCTGAAAAGCCTCTAATCATGAAAGAAGGGTTGATGGGACAACTCCCCAACTAACCCAACAATTCTGAAAGTGAAAGAAAAGAATAGAGTCTAAACATATGGCCCTCGAAACATGAGGACTCACCAAATATGCTGATAAAAACCTCTGAAGAACTACTGTGGAGGGTGAGCCTAGGAGCCGGGTCTTGTAACATGAAACAATACAACATAAAAAGTATGCAGTCAATACGTGGAATGTACTGAGTATGAAAGTTAAGTAAAACTAACATTTAAAATATGTATATATACACTCATAAATGATCATAAGGGTAGGACATCATGTTCTTATCGTAAATTATCATAACATATCATAAGGCTGAAGGTTTTCAAAACATTCGTAATGTAAAAATAATAATAATCATAAGGAAAGAGGTTTACTTAACATGACTTGAGCCAAAATAGATAATCATAACATGCATAAATCATGCGGATCAGTGGGAGATTCTCTTAACTGACATACCCCATATGAGCACACATGAAGCCCGACTTATACCCCTAGTCGGGTGGGTGTCCGTACCTTGCCAAGGGTAGAACCATGAAAGTGTGATATCACCACGAAAAAGGGCCATTTGGGCTGGGGACGGTCATGAAAGGGGTCCCAACATACCTATGGTGGCACGTAGTTTATGAGATCCAAAGCTTAACCTGAGTCCTGAACCTACTCGGTGTTTGATACTACTACCAAAACATATATAGTGCTCATAGTATAACATGCATGGATTCATGGGCTAGTTAGTTCATGATTATCATAAACATAATTGTACATACGTGAACTAGCCATAACATAAGACCCGTGAGTCGGCCAAAAACATGATTCATGATTCATAAGGTTCATACATACTTGTAGATCATGCATATAGCTTGAAATTCATAAAATCATGATGGGTAATAGATTAAATACATAATTTAACTCATAATTCATTTTGGGCTTGTAAATATCAATAATGGAAAAGTAGATCATAAATCGATACATCATGGGTCATGCATAGTTAGGCTTGATTACATAAAAATCAAAATCACTGACATTATGAATAATTTAAATAATATAACTGATCAAAACCCATAGGATATGATAAGATTCTAAAATCATAAAACCCATTAAAAAATCATATACTTTTATAGAAATCAACTTTCAAACCCTATGAGTTTTTATTAGAAATTTTAGTAAAATCATAGAGGAGGGGCATGGGTGTGGAATAAATCACCCATATAACCTTACATACCTGGAACAACTGATTCTTAACCTCCCTTGAATGCCCAAGAAGAAATTAAAAGGAATTGGGGAAGAAAATGTTGAATCACCTTTTGGTCACCCCTCTAAACTCTCGCATGCATGAATAAAGTCTTAGAATAGATCATCCTCCTAAAAACCACCTTTCATAATCTAATGATGTATTTTAGGGTCTTATAATGTGAAAAAGTCAATAATACCCTTAATGAATCTACCTTGAAAACTGGCCGGGTTGAACTAACGGACGGAACCAATGGGTCGTTAGAACTAACGACGACCCATTCTATTGCTCATCGTCTGCACTGCTGTAGCTTACTTCTGAAACTGACCAACGGATGAACAGGATGACTCGTCCTCTGAAACAACGAACTGTTACATCATCCGTTGTTTGCTCTTCACAAAATCTGAACCTGCTTACCATACCACGACAAGTGGTTTCTTCCAACGAGTCGTGGTCTTAATCCATTAATTACATTGAAATCCTTGGCATCCAAACACCGACTGGCGACAATGGGTCGTTACATCTCACAATGAATCATTGGTAGACTCTTTGTATCCCACCTACTGAAATCCATGTTTCACCACGACTGCAAAGGATGGCCCGTTGTATCTCACAACGTGTCGTCATAACACTAGTTATCTCCACTGCCACTAATACTCCCCTAACCAAAGATAGAATACAATGACTCGTGGTTTGATACCATGAGTCATTCCTTGGCCCGTCCTGTGCATATTTTTCCCAATTTCTACAGTTTTCAACTTTTAACTTTCGGGTCTATTCTTACGAACTTCTGAGGTATTACATGCAGTAGTCTGGTTCACCTTTCCATCACATCCTTGGTGGTTTGAGATTTCCATACTTTGATAAAGAGGGAAAGATGTTCAAAAATATTTCCTAGGCAAAATCCATAAGCTAGAGCATGTCTCTTTGTGTCCTGATTGCAAAACCTTGACATATGTTGAATCATTAGATTGGGAAAACTAATCTATATCTCAGAGTCAAGTAGTTCCATGAGAGTAAGTTAGAGATAATTTGTCTCAGCCCTCCTCTCTTGATGAAGAATCACCATTTAATGAACAACTTCAAATAGTAACTTGTGAAGATTGTTCATCCTACGCTTCTCAACCCTTTCATGCCCCTGAAGGCTAGGATTATTTGCAAATTTGCTAGGATTTCTAGAGATAAGGGTTATCCTTCTAAAGAGGGCCAATCTGTTCGAATATACAAATCCCAACCACTGTCAGGGACACTTAATACTTGAGAAATCATGACAGGTGTAAGCTCAATTTTAATATTGCAAACAGTGTTGGTGATAACTAACAATGTGCAAGTGACCTTTATGTAGAACTCAGTGATCTCTACCTTACATATTTTTATTCTACTATCTCCTTGAAGAAATAGGTTGCTCCAACCTTGAGAAATAATTTTTACCATTAGGTCATCCATGTCGGAGCTACCAAATCTAGTAACAACTCTACCTCGCAGAACAGCCCTGCACTTTCAAGGCAATTTCAGCAGCTTTTCTTTTACTTCGGGTAAATGGTGTACAAGTTGGAGGAGGATGCAATGGAATAAGAGAGGAAGGATCATCTTCAAGAATGACAATAGGATTTTCACTTGCCTTCTTGAGACGAGATCTCACTCTCCGTGGTATCAATTGAGCTAGAGGAATATGATCCTTATTTAGTAACTCAAAAGCATTAATGAGACTCTGAGTAACCCAGTTTCATGTTACCATCCAAGTTAGCGCATATCCCAAATCAGTTCCCAAATCTACATGTGTGGTGGTTTCAAGTTTAGTCATCTATTCCCCTTGACTATGAGTATCGTATTCCGATTTTCCCTTACTGATAGCATCCTCTCCAACTTTTTCCATCAATCCAATGTCGTGATTCACCTCTCTTGACGTTTCTTTTCATAGAACCTTTGTGGCTATCTCCTTTATTTTTTTCTCCTTTAATTAGTTTAGTGATATGTGTTATGCCAGACTCCTATACCGGTAACATGTTGTTAGGTTTGAAAATATGGACCTGTTCCAAGGGATGGAGGACTAAAGGTCTAAAAATGGTTAAGTCCAGGAAATAAAAACTCAAAGATCACACATTTGGTGAAGGTGAAGCAGCCATGGTAGTTTGGTTTACAGAGTGGATAGAGAAAGAGGGGAGGAGGGTGAAGCAGTTTAGAAGAAAAAAGAGGATGAGAGTTAAGACCAAAATTGTTTTGAATTTTGGTTTATATATAGTCCAGGAAGAAGTGAGGGTTTTGTGGTAGAGGGAAGGTCTGGTAAGGAAGGCGTAGATATATTTGAATCTTTTAAAAAGAAACTCATTATACCTTTTATCAATTAGTTGTCCCGAACTGACTGTTTAGAGTTGGTTGTTCATATCAGGCTTTCAATGTGATTTGGTTGGACAAGCTTGAGGAGATAGGTAAGTGTGATCAATTAAATAAAATATTTTACAACCAAAAACTGACTCATATGCCATATGTCGTATCCATGTATTTGAGGCTTCATCACTTAGTTCAGCTTATTTCTTTGCCACAAGCAAAAATCTCATTATTTATTTTGACATAAGCAAATATATTTTGGCAAAAATACATACAACTAATGTATAATACTGAGCAAAAGATGTCATAATTAGCAAAGAGATAAAAGGTTTGAGAAATTAGAGGGCAGGGATACTTATGCAAGCTTAATCATCCCTAATTCTAATTTGTTCCTTTCAAAGTGTTGTCTACTCAGTGCCTTAGTAAAAAATATCAGCTATCTGTTGTTTAGTGGGATAAAATTTCGTAGATATAAGATCCTTTTCGACATTATCCCTTAAATAGTGGTGTCTAATATCAATGTGTTTGGTTCTCTTATGATGTACTGGATTTTTTGCAATATCAATACCACTTGTGTTATCACAAAATATTAGTACAAACTAAATGTCCATGCTAAAATCTTGAAGCTGTTGCTTTACCTACAATAATTGAGCACAAAAGAAGGCTGATGTCACATACTCTGCTTCAGCTATTGATTATTCTATAGAATTTTATTTCTTTGTAGCCCATGAGATCATATATGCACACTTCGATGCAGTGCTTCTCCTATCCACTTAGAACCCTGCATAATTTGCATCTACATATCCCATTAGCTAAAAAGACCTACCTTTAGGATACCACAAGCCTAGATTATATGTTTCTTTGAGATACCTGAGAATTCTTCTTACGGCTTTCAAGTGGGATTCCTTTGAATTGGATTGAGATCTAGCATACAGTCCCACACTATACGTAATGTCAGGTCGACTAGTAGTGAGATAAAGAATAGAACCAATCATACCTCTATAAAACTTTTGTTCTTCTGATGGACCTTCTTCATTGAGGTACAACTTTGTGGATGCGAAAATTAGAGTGTAAATTTCTTTTGAGTTCTCCATTTTGAATCAATTGAGTAGCTCTTTGACATGCTTCTACTGGTGAATCATTATTCCTGAAAGAGTCTTCCTGATTTGTAATCCTGGGAAGAAATTCAATTCTTCCATCATGCTCACCTCAAATTCTTCCCTATCAGTTTGGCAAATTCTTTTTTCATTGACTCTTTTGTGGCTTTAAATATGATGTCATCCATATATACCTGCACAATTAACATATCCTTTCCCTTCACGTTTAGGAATAAGGTTTTATCTATCTTGCCTCTAGTATGACCATTTTCAAGCAAGAACTTAGGTAGTCTTTCATACCAAGCTCTTGGTGCTTGCTTGAGTCCATATAGTGCCTTGTCAAGTTTGAAAACATAATCAGGATATTTGGAATCTTTGAAGCCAGGGAGTCTCTTAACATATACTTCCTCTCTCAAAAGCCCATTAAAGAAGGCACTTTTCACGTCCATTTGATAAAATGCAAAGTCCATGAATGAGCTAAAGGCTATGATAAGTCTCCTGCCTTCAAGTCTTACAATAGGAAAGAATGTCTCGTTATAATCAATTCCTTCTTCCTGATTATATACTTGGACCACCAATTGAGCCTTGTTTCTTGTGACTGTTCCATGCTCATCTACTTTGTTTCTGAACACCCGCTTTATTCCAATAATTGCTCTTCCTTCTGGCTTTAATATAGGGCGTGAAACTTTATTCCTCTCAAATTGGTGTAGCTCTTCCTGCATGGCAATGATCTATTCTGTATCTTGCAAAGCCCTATTAAGTTTCTTGGATTTAATAATATATAAAAAAAAGCTTTGAAAACACATAGATTTCGTAATCCCGATATGGTGATGATCCCAAAGTTCAGATCAATAAGGATATTATCAATAAGATGTGATCCTTGATTATTATATCCTTTTAGAACTAAACCTTGAGGATGATCAGAGATTTCATTCTCTGTCACATCAAGCAAATTTGGCTCTTAAGAGTATTCTAAGAATGTTCTTTCAATTGGAGCTTTACCTTCTTCGTCCCTGACCTTCTCACCAGAACTGATGTCAGAACCTGTTTCATTTACATTTTCCATGTTCATGTATTCTAAGATTCTCCTTGGTTTATCTTAAATCCTTACTTCACTAATAGTTACTATATTTTATTTATCAAAAATGACATACATGCTCTCGTCAACACATATAGTTCGCTTGTTTAGCACCCTATAAGCCTTAGTATGTTGTGATATCCTAGAAACACCCCTTCATCTCTCCTAGTATCAAATTTTCTCAGTGATTCTTTTCCATTATTAAGAATAAACCATTTGCATCCAAAAGTCTTATGATGAGAAATATTGGGTTTTCTTCCTTTGAATGACTCGGAAAGGGTTTTTTTCTAACAATGGTCTAGTCATGCATCTATAGATTGTGTAACAAACAATGCTGATTGCTTCAACCTAAAATTGACTAGTGAGGTTACTAGTAATTAACATGGTTCTGGCCATTTCTTAGAAGTTTTTTTTCTTTCAACTACACCATTTTGCCGCGGTGTTCTGGGTGTAGAGAAGTTGTGATCAATACCATGAGTGGAACAGTATCCTACAAATTTTGAGTTTTCAAATTCCGTTCCGTGGTCAGATCTAATTGATACTAGTTGATTTCCTAGTTTTCTTTCCAGTGTTCTTACAAGAATATAGAATGAATCAAATGCATCTTCTTTTGTAGAAAGAAACACTATCCAGGTGTACTTGGTGAAATCATCAAGTAGAACGAATATGTATCTTTTTCCACCATGACTTCTAACTCTTATAGGCCTACACAGATCCATATGGACCAGTTCCAAGGACCTAAAACTACTTACCAATTTCTTTTATTTGAAGGACCACTTTACTTGCTTCCCCCTTGCACAAGATTCACAGACTAGTTTAGGTAACCCAATCACTAAGTTCTTAAAGACTAGTTTGTTTAGTTGGTTGATACTTGCACGCCCGGGTCTTTTTGGCCACGGAAAGGGATCTCTGTTCATTACACTTACATTGATGAAGTCCTCTTCAAGTACCCTAGAGATATCTGTAGTATACACATGTTTGCAGATCTTAACTGTCTTTTCTCCAGACTTTACATTTATAACATCCACACCTACAAAAGAAAATGTTACCTTGTTTTATTTATCACAGAGTTGTGATATGCTTAGTAGGCTGTGATGATCCACATGGTAGGCATTTTCAATTAATTGTACCTCTGTTTTTCTCGTCTTGCTAACATCTGTTATCTGGCCTTTTTGCATCATCCAAAAGCCACTTTTCCATCATTTCCTTTAATGAGTAAGAGGAATCTCTTCTTGTCTCCTATCATATGTCTTGAGCAAGTACTACCCATGTACCATTTTTGCTTGCTCTCTCTCACTTTCCCCTGTATGAAGATTAGAGGTCAGTTTTGGGTACCCAGACTAGCCTTGTTCATTTTCTTTGAGTAAAAAGATGTATTTAAATCTCACATAACTCAGTTAGGTAATAGGTGAGCAACTGAGTTCTTCCTATTAAACATGTTTCTTTTACTGTTTCATTAGTCCAGTTTCTTATAGCTCTCATGTGATTTTCTCTCTACCTTAGGAAGCTGGACACTTTAATCTGGAATGTCCAGTATTTCCACAATGATAACATAGTTCAAATTCTATTTTAGAGTCTTCTTTAAATCCTATACTAGTTTTCATATTGTATGTTCTATTGCTGAGTTGACTGAGAATCCTTGAGGAGGTTGTCTAGTGATTTTCTTTTTCAAGCTCATGCTTGACCTTTGTTATTTCAAAACTAATTTTCCTAGATTTTTCCTTTTCCTATGAGAAGGTCATTTCTAGTTTTTCTTAACTCATGATCATGTTTCAATGAGAGTTACTAATTGATCCTTTGCTTTTTCCTATGATAGTTAGCTCTAGAACATCATATATGAGGGTTAGGATGTTATATCCCGTAAAATTTCCAACACATAGATGGCCTATTCACGTGTTGGTTAAGAGTATTTGAAAGCCATACATGCTAGGAAAAGGCCTGGGAAAAGACCGGACGAGAAACCTGTCGAACCATCGCGAAAGGAGCCGGGGCAGAGCCCCTCCGCGATGGCAACGTGTCACCGAGGTGGAGCCTCCGCGTTGGCTCCGTGACACGTTAGCCCTGTCCAGGCCCAAGTATAAAACCTCCAACTTTCATTTAAATGTTATATTTCATATAATTTCCAGAGAAGTCGAGGGAAAAACAGAGAGGACGAAGATTCCATTGAAATTTCCTTTCGATTACGCCGTTAAACGCGGTCCAAACTCAAATTAACTCCAGATACCGAGATATTAAGCAGTAAGGAGCATTCCTACGGATTTAGTTTCGCGAAATTTGGCTGGCGAATCGTTGTGCTACCAAACTAAGGTAAGAGGAATTGCTCCAAATTAGTATCAATATACTCCTAGTCTTAAAGTGAATATTTCTCCCTTCTGGACTTTCGAGAAATAGCAAGTTTTTTACCGTCTTTCGATAAGCCAAAGTTTAGACTATAAATATATCGAAAGTGACGTTTTTTTTCTAGAATATTGGTGTATTTGGTTCTAATTCACATGTATATGAATGTAGTTGGGAGAAACGGCAGAAGTACCGATGGAAATCACATCGGTCAGTCGGGTACTCAGAAACCAGGTATGTAAAGCTATTCTTTTGGCAAGCCAGGAAGTACAGTCTAGAAAATAGATAGAATAAAGGCTATTGACAGATACCCAGCGTACAGGAATGATTTTAGTATAATTTCCAGCAAGCATGCTAGTATATCACTACATATCATGCGATAATCAGAATAACGGATAGTCAGATGATTTTAGATAGTAATGTGGTATCAGCTAGTAGCTCAGCATGTTCTTACGTGATACCCAGAATGGAAGTTGTAAAAGCAGTATAATGAATTAGCAAGATTAAAGATAGTCTGTATTACATTTGTTGAGACTGTATCCGGTAATAGATGGCACATTTTATATTATTGAGCTATATCCAGTTATAGATGGCATGTTCTATGTTATTGAGTTATATCCAGATATAATCAAATCAGTAATCAGATATAGAAATAGCTCCAGACACTAATAGAGCTCCAGATACAGATATAGCTCCAAAAGCAGATAAAGGCCAGGTAGCAGTTAGCCCAACAATCAGAAATAGTGCAAAATAGGATATAGCATCAGTTGTTTAATACGGACTGGCCTTGAAATAAAATAAGAGAATATGATTAGTATTTTTCATTTGAGCATGCTTGTTGTGTATGTGTTTAGCATGTTGAGACTTGTTATAGCATGTGGGCACCCTTCAGCATCCCCACCACCCCTGGGTTATAGCTGTGTCGATACCAGATTCAGATACCGCCACCAGTTGGGCGATGCCGTCCGCCTAGAGGACGATGATGGCCGACCACCATAATAATACGGTCCAGATTACCCTGCTTGAAGGGGCAGTTCAGTTTGCTCTGCGCAGAGCCATATTACCCTGTTTACAGGGGCAGATTACTCTATGTGCGCTTGTGGCCGGGGGCAGTTTCAGATACAGATTTTTATAAAATTACCCTGTTGCATGCTTGCATCCAGGGACAGTTTCAGTCACAGATACAACAGCAGATTACCCCGTGAGCGCTTGCGCCCAGAGGCAGGAGTCTTCAGACTCATACACAGTTTATTGTCAGAGGCCAAGGCCTGAGCTACGTACCCAAGGGGGCTGGTAGGAGGAGCTCACAGTTATCAGATTAGTGGAGTGACTTATTTTTGGTTGGTTTAGACCCGGGTAGGGGTAAATAGATTGTTCTGTTGGTTGGCACCTTCCGGCTTATGGGGGTCGATCTGGTATTGTGTCTATTTATATGTATATCTATATGTTCTATGAGATACTGATAGACATTAGGACGACACATCGTCGGGTACGCCCAGTTTAGTTATAGAATAGGTAAACTCTCCCCAGTTATCCTCAGCTAGATAGACTCAGCTACATCCTGCTTATATGTCATGTTGTTGTTGTTACCCATTTCAGTTGTATATTTCAGTTTGCTTTACATGCTCAGTACCTGTGGTACTGACGCCCGTGGGGGTGCTGCATTGCTTTCCTGCAGGTACACATAGACGAGGAGTCGATCCCTCGTGATCCAGTCAGCAGAGTTGTCAGCTCCTATCCTCTGGAGCTAGACAGTCGAAGGTTGCTCCTATTTCCTTTTGATTACAGTTTGGGTAGGTCGGGGCCCTGTCCTGACCATTCTATTATTACTTCCTGGAGGCTTGCAGTCTGATGTTTCCCTGTGGTAGTGGAGCCAACTGTGTGGGGCCATGCATGTATATATGTGTTTGGTTGATTATGTTGGCCGTGTGGGGCCATAGTCTGATAATAGTGGTGACCTTGCCGGTCACGTAGTTATTCAATATTCTATTGTTGAGTTACAGATAACTAGACAGTATGGTGGCCTTGTCGGCCCGCATAGGCTTCCCCTTTGTAAGTATGTTTCTGGTTAGCTGAAGTTTTATACAAGTGGCTATAGGCCCAGTCGGCCGGAGGCTGTGTTTACAGCCGTTATATAGCCCGTTGATTCCAGAAATTTGAGTTAGAGCTAGTCAGGCACCAGATATGCTTAGGCTCACCAGTTAGCAGTCTAGGTCCTACTAGGACTCCAGGTGCCAGTCATACCCCCCAAGGCGGGGCGTGACATAGGACAGTTGCATCAAGTTGCTTTACCTATTCCTTCAGAGATTGATTTTCTTTTCCTAACCTGGTTTTTGTATTTTCACTGTCTATGTGTTCATATTTGAGAATACTAAAGGTACTAAATAGTTTATCCTTTTGTTTAGTTAAGTCATGAAAATCATCAATTACGATGATCAAGGAGGTCAACTTTTTCTTGGAAATTTTTTCAAGTTCACTTTTGAGATTTGACACGTTTACCTCATTTTCTTCTTCAACATCTGAATCTAGTTTCTCAAATGTCATCAGTGCCATTTCATTAACACAGTCATTGTCAGATTCATCAGAGCTTGGTCCTTATGCAGCCATTATGACCTTTGAAGATGATTTCTTTTTATTTTCCTGAGTTTGTTCCTTCTTCTCTTGTTCCTTTTCAGCTCTCTTCTTTCTCTGTTCAATTTTCCAGTAGGGACAGTCCTTAATGTGATGATCGAGCTTATCACACTTATAGCATCCATTTGACACTTTATGAACTACAACCCTAGTGGTTGCATTCTTTTTTTTGTAATTCTTTCCTTGCTTGAGGAATGTTTTGACGTTTCTAGTAACCAGAGCCATTTCCTTTTAATCTATGACTAATCCTTCACTCTTAGGTGGCTTTGAGAGCCATTGTTTTTTCCTTTGTGCCTATCTCATTTTTGAAGCCTTCCATATTCATCTCATATGTCTTCAAGTTTCCAACTGATTCATCTAGTGTTATGGTGGTTAGATATTTGGCTTCTCTTATGGCAATGACTTTCATATCTCATGATTCTAAAAGTGTTCTGAGAACTTTATCCACCAGTCCTTTAGTGGATAACCTTTTCCCCAAGGACACTAAATTCATTCACAATAGTTGTGAAATGAGTGATAATGTTTTGTAGTGATTCTCCTGACCTCATCTTAAAGGTCTCATATTCAGAAGATAGCATGCTTATTCTGAACTTTCTTACCTGTGTGGTTCCTTCATGATCATTAATGAGAGTGTCCCATATCTATTTCACTAAGGTGGATCCAGATATCCTATTATATTCATCTGGATCTAGTCCACACAGAAGAATACACTTAGTCATAGCATTCTTCAAAAGCATTTCGAAGGCTGCCTCTTTATATTTATTCTTCTCTTTTGGGACATCGTTATTCTCAAAATCCTTCTTCATTGGGTATTTGGCTCCAATGGTTACCTTATTCTACAATTCATAGTCTTCAGCTTGAAGAAAGTCTTCCATTGTCACCTTCCACTATGTATAGTACTGTCTGTTGAACAGTGGAGGCCTATTAATGTGTTGTCCCTCACTATGCCCGAGAGGAGGTGCAGAATTCAAGATCTTTTCTTAAGTGGTTAAACTTTTCAGTAAGAAAACATGCTCTGATATCAATCGTTAACTTAAGCACCCCTTATTAATAACTAAGACAGTGGGAATTGTACTGTTTAATCAAATCCTATCAATGAAATAGGTCAATTCACGTATTTCAAACAAAAACTTTAACTTAGATAAAAAGTAAGGTACACAGTAATTTATCATGGAAAACACTTGATTGAAAAAGTGAAAGAACCACGACCTACACTGCTGTATGATTTTTCTCAACTTCACTAAATACAATGAGCCTCAACAAAGTTTAAGATTACAAATTTGATCTCCTAGGAACTAACACTAATTCCTATATTCAACAGTAAACTCAAACGTTGAATAGATTCAACCTACAAAAGCAGTAAATTATAACTCAATCAAGTCCTAATACAAGAGACTAGAGAATTTGAAAGCAGTTGAACCTATTTCTTCAAATCACGTTCTTTACTTCACATTCCTTGCAATAAGTTACACTGAGAAGGTTATCCAGAATTCACTTGAATACTTGCTTATTTTCTCTCAATAAATGCACACCCGTTTCGTTGGATTTTCTTGTGTATTTTAACTCGTGTTCCTTCATTGCAAACTTCTACTTCAAACCTACTTGTTCACAGCGTGATTCTAACATAGAATCTTTCTTCTAAAATGTTCTACTTATGACTGTTTAGACTCTCTTCTCTTCTAGAGTGTCCATTTTCAACTTGAAGTCTAACCATTTGGACCACCTTTCCTGATATGCTTCATGGATATGTTTCAGATCCTTTTGTCAATCATCAAAATATTCAAAAGTCAACAAACTCGATCAACAATGCACCAAAACTCATTGAGGCCCCTCGAATCTCATTACAAATCATGTCAACAGTTCACAAAATATCATATCAACATATAGGAAGTCTCAAAACATGAAATTACATGTGATTGCTCAAAATGAGGGGTTTGTTATTATAGTATTGGAGTCTAAATTATCAGAGTTAAAAACTTCAGAAATTTTTTGTAGAGTTTGTACTATATTTGAAACTATAGCATATTCTGTCAAAGTTTCACTTATTAAAGTTTCGAACTCCAACACAACATGCTAGTTATTCTAAATTTTAGTTAGTGATATTTTTCTCTAAATTTTATATTTAGCTTAAAATAATCATTTTGCAATAATATAAAAAAATTATCTTAAAAATAATTATTTCTCAATAATATTTTAAAAACTAATCACATATTAACAAGTGGAGTGTGAAACCTAATTAGTGACGTGAAAAAGGGAAAAATTGATCAAAAGACGGGGTCAAAAAAGTTTCTAAAAACTACTTATAGTGAACTATATGTCATCCATTGATAAACCAGAACTTAACAGTCGTTAAAGTCCAATGAGATATATAACGCACAAAATTAGTCGCAATACATCTCTCAAAATTTAATTAATTATTAATTAGTGCAACATTTAGTCATTTTTTTAAGGTTTAAGTCTAACTATATTATTTTATAAGGTTTAAGGTTAGTTAGTAGTTTATCCTCTATCCCATTTTATGTTGTATATTTATCAAGATAATTATTATTTAGTTGTTTTAAATAATATAAATATATAACTATGAATTTGCCAAACGTCCCAAGTTATGCATAATTTTATTTCGATATGTGAAGATCTTTGTTTTTTATTAGAAATCTAGGATGTCACACAAGTTAGTAAAAAATGAAAAATAAAATATAATGCAAATAATAGATACATAAAAAATATAATATTTAAATGATACAAAATAATTACATAAGTACATGAATGGGTTCCACAAGTCATATGACTTAGCTAATCTGTTGGCCTAAGAATCATACCACCAACTTTCTCCCATTATCGCCATTATCCCCATCCCCATTCCCCCTCCTTTCTCCTCTTAATAGGAAGACACTTCACGTCAGGATTGTCTGCCCGTCACGGCTTTTTCCAATTTTTATTTATTGTTGACTTAATAGGGATGGACATTCTGTCCATACTTTTTTGACTAATCAATTTATTATATTGGAGCTCAATGAGATCCTTGTCATTCTCTTCCTCAACTAAAGACGGGATCACAAGCATCAAAGTACAAACCTGAAAAAAATATAAAAATGAGTATTAATTTAAATTAATATTAATGGATAAGGTACTATTAAAATAATTATTATTCAACGGGGTCCTGAGTAGGTTTCTGGGATGGATCTTGTGTAGGGTCTGAAGTCGTCTCCCGAGAAACATCCTAGGCACTGCCCTGAATGGCTACTCATGAGCGGGATCGTCAGTTGCTAGTTGATGGACCATTAATGAATCGTAATACATAAGAAATATAAAATAGTAAGTAATTTTTTATATTAAATTTTACATATTTAAAAGAAGTATTTAAATTTTTTAACACTAACATGTATATCGATTAGAACATCGTGTATGTTAAGCAGACCACTAAAACATAGACGTCTACCACCCAACAGATCTCAAAGAGGCTGAGACTCTATGTCTTCGCGAAGAGAATCTTAATCTATATCATCATACATTGGGACATAACTGTCCTACCTTTTATGAGAGGAAGATTGAGGTGTATTGAAAAATGGGCGTGTTAAAGTCGAAGACTCTTGATTGGGAGCTGGAGTTAGAGTTGGATCTAAAGATGGAGCTAGATCTAGAATGACATGATCATTATTAGGCTCATCTACCAGGTGCATGCCACCTTCCTGATCAGCCTATATTCCATAACGTCCGTATCCACATACCCCATCATGTCCAAGTCTGTATCCATGCCCTTGTTGGAAAGGAACAACTAGTGGCGACTGGTACTGGAAGCTCAATAATTCGCCCAGCCTCCTATATCCTCTGCAATGTCTTGACGATCAACTTAGCAATCCACAAACCTAATTTAGCTCTCTCGGGAATCATCTAAACATCTATACTCAATTGGTGCATGTGTTGTATGCCCGTAACATGTATGTATTGTGAATGTTAATTAGTTAATTTATATATATTAAGAATTAGGGTTGTACAAATAAAATCGACATATCACACTAATTCTAATCTGTTTCAAATCGAGAATAAAATCCAACTAATGATTTGGTTCAATTTGGTCTGCTATTGAAAATAAAATCCGATCATAATTGGTTTGATTAGGCCTTAACTAAAAAAAATCAAATCGAACCAAACCAACCCCACATCATATGTGTGTGTGTGTGTGTGTGTATAATGTAATTTATAAATACTTCTTAAATAGTTTCATAGTTTTTTGTCTTTTAACATATTATTTCAAACTTGAACTTAAAATTTTAAATGATCTATTAAGCTTAATAGTTCATAGATGCATGTTATTACTCAAATAAATCTCAACCCAAGACAAAATGAATATTAATGCTAACAAAAAAAATAATTTCAACACTAGGAATGACAATAATATTAGATATCTCTTCTTTAGTTTTACATTACTTAATTTACAAAGTGAAAACACATAACTTAATTTTTTTTAAATATTTAGTTATGTAGTTAATACTTATTAGCCATATTTAATTTGGCATGACTTAGTACTTTTAGTGTATGATCATTTTCATTATGACTTATTAATTAGCATTATTTACTTTATGCAATTTTATTTTATTTTTTTATGTTGAATACTTTAGTACAACGTCAATGTTCATCTCATATTTTGTGTTATTTTCTTAATTATGAAACACATTAGATAGTTTTATGTTAGATAGTTTCAAGTATAAGTTATATTTTTGTATAAAGACTTCATCAGAAAAGAAATCCAACAAAGGCTGAAAAATTCAAAAAAAATCCGAGGTTGAAAATTTTGAATTTTATTGACGTAATTTGGTATTTAAAATTTTGAATCAATCTGGACTATGTACACCCCTATCAAGAATATTAGACAACAAATCGATATTTATTAGTCTTACCATTGCCTCGTATTACTATATAGATGCAACGAATACTCGACCATCCTGAACATGATGAAAAGGGTTTCCAATCAAAAAGCATGTGATATGTCTATTCAAAGTCATGTAAATGCAAATGGTGCCTCCTTATTGACCACAACGATCCTATGAACCTTGTCATTCCAAAAGTCGAACCTATGGTCTATCCATACAATAAAATCAGCATCAACTCTCATTTGATTTTCTTGCTGATGATTCTCGAGGCTCGACTCAAGTAATGGAGGTACATATTGTGCATGCCCGAACCATTGCAATACGCAGCTAGACGCGTGCTCCTATGTAATATCTAAATATATAATTAGGATCTCTGGTATCCATATGCCTCTGACCAGCCATGCAACAAAGAGACAATACATGCATGATCACAACATCTATCTATCCAAATATTTAAAATAAAATTAAAAATTAACAAATTACAAGAGAAAACACATAAATATTAATGTAATAAAGTAAACATAAAGTTTACATGCTCTCTTGTAATTCATCAAGTTGATCTCTATATGCAAGAAGGGCATGGTGCATCTCCTGATTGTGTACAATCTCTCGTGTATACCTCCTCGTATAGGGGATCAATGACTCATTCTTAGGTGCATCCTCACCTTCAAGCATAGAGGCATCCTCCTCATAGGCTGAAAGTGCAGGAATCTCTCCCAAGTTCATATATGAACATGACATTAAAACATAATAATTTAGTAATCCTCTCAAATTATATTCTTAGAAACTAGAAGATACACGCTTAAATATGTTATTTGGAGGAGAGGAAGAAATCCATCAATATTATGCACGATGCCAATAAATGCCCGATAGAGCTGCACGTAGAGGAACACTAGAATAATACTTCCCCAGTTGTAAGTTCCTATCTCATGCAGAGCCTATAAAAAGATCATTAAGTATAAGCTCATCAGATTCCCGATGCCCCCAAATATAATCAGCAAATATAGCTTGGCAAGGAAATTGACCCTCAAATCCTTAATAGTAGTTGTAATGGGGTCGATGTCAAGCTACTGAATTAAGTAGGCCATTGATGGCAGAAAACCTCACCTGAATGGAGCTTAACATCTGAATGATATCCTCTTGAAAGCCAGTCTGCCTTACTCTCCCAACTGATTTGCATTAAGCCATGCTTCCTATTGGATGTATAACCATATCCTAGAGCATGATCATTACCTCATCAATACAGAGATGGAAGGTATGTATCTCTGGCCTCCACTGCTCAACCATGACCATCACGAGGGTCCAATCAAACTGTATCTGAACAAGTCTAACAACAGTATAAAAGTTGACCAAGACAAACACTTTATGATGCAAGGGTGTGGGGGTGTGACAAAAAAAATCTACCAAGCATCGATGCATTTTGGATGCATCACTTGTCCAACGTCTACATCCCTCTCCATAGCTCTTTAGACCTATGGTTGTCCTGTAATCTAAGTATTGTCGTTACAAAGGGCCACTGATACATGCTAGGATCCATATATATCAAAAGGCCATGTACATATAATGTTTTAAGTTAATATATTATGTTAGTTATTTATTTTTTAAGAACATTGCAAACTATATTTTTCTCAAAACATAAAAATACTTTTTTTCAAGTATATTTTATTAGTATGGTAGGTCTTCAAATTACAAGACCTAAACTACAATTTTTTTAAAGATACTTTTTAAGTGCTTTTGTTGGTATAGTAGGTCTTGAAATTACAAGACTTGAACCCTTTTTAAAAAAAAAAATTTCTTCAAGTCTTTGTTATTAGTATGGTAGGTCTTAAAACCCTGAACCATAATTTTTTAAGAGGACTTTTATTCACATGTATTTTGTTAATATGCTAGGTCTTGACAAGGCCTAAACCCTAGTTTTTTAGAAATGACTTTTTTAAGTCTATTTTATTAGTGTGGTAGGTCTTGAAATTACATGACCTAAGTCCTAGTTTTCTTACGAGGACTTTTTTTTAAATTTATTTTTTTAGTACGGTAAATCTTGAAATTAAATGGCCTAAACCCTAATTTTTTAAAAATAATTTTTTAAAGTTTTTTTTGTTAGTATGATAGGTCTTGAAATTACAAGTCTTGAACCCTATCTTTTTAAAAAAGACTTTTCAGTATGGTATGTCTTAAAGCGTGAACCATAATTCATTTAAGAGGGTTTTTTTATAGGACTGTTTTGTTTATATGCTACATCTTGAAATTACAAGACATAAACCCAAAATTGTTTTTAACATGATTCTTTTTAGGCCTATTTTGTTAGTATGTAGGCTTTGAAATTACAAGACCTAAACTCTAATCTTTTAGGAAGAACTTTTTTCAAGTATCTTTTGTTAATATGGTAAGTCTTGAAATTACAAAACTTAAACCCTATTTTTTTAGGAAGGACTTATTTTCAAGTCTCTTTTCTTATTATGGTAGGTCTTGAAATTATAAGACCTAAATCCTAATTTATTTTTATGAGGAATTTTTTTCAAGTTTATTTTGTTAGTATGGTATGTCTTGAAATTACAAGACTTAAATCCTAATTCTTTTAAAAGAACTTTTTTTTTCAATTCTAATTCATTAGTATGATAACTTTAAAAGCTTTATTTTGATCAACGTTAACTTCTTTAAAATATAATTTAGGTTTCGCACTCCCATAGGTGATTTAGGCCTCATTTGTTTGCACTTAATGGAGGTCTGAATCTAAATGATTCAGACCGTAAAATATTAAGTGCATTTGTTTTCATTAAGATTTAAGCACTTATTTCATCTGAATAGGTCTTAATCATTAAGATCTGGAACAGAATCTTAACACCATTAAGAGGTATATTTGTTTGAATAATTTTTATCATCACTTTGTCCATTACCACCAACCACCACCATTAACCACATCTATCATCACAACCACCACCACTATTATCATCACCAACATCCAGTCACCACCATCATCAACTACCTCTGCTAGCATTGTCAACTACCATTACCGTCGCCAACCATCCTGACATCACAATAACCATTGACAACCATCACTGCTGTCAACCACTACTCGTAGTCATTACGACACATACCCCTTCCATTAATTTAATTATATTCACTGTCATTACCACCACCACCAGCACCATCATCACAATCACCCCCACCTCTACCACCACTATCACTCATTAGCACCACTGCAATCAATCTCTACTACCAACCACCTTCACCATCACAACTAGCACTGCCACCAACTACTACCAACAACATCATCAACCACCACATATTCCTCAACCACCACCATCAACACCACCAACTCCTGACATTAATCAACTTCACCATCACAACCATCAGCGCCACCAACCGTTACCATCACACCAGCCACTACAACACCAACCACCTCCATCATCATAACTATCACCACCACCATTACTAGCAACTATCACCACCATAATTACTAGCCACTAATACCATGCATTACAATGACCACCATTGTAAATCATCTCCACCATCAATAGTGAACATAAATACTTTTATCTTTTTATCAGATAATGAATTTATTTTATTAAATTAATATTTTTTTAATATTTAATTACTTTTTATTTGAATTTTATATTTAATATATTTATAAATAAATAAAGTATGCACATTCAGATGTTGAAAAATAAATAATCTTAATCATTCAGTGTTAAGACCTAGAGACATCTTAATCATTCAGATGTGCATTCAGATTCAGATGTCTTAATCTTAATGAAAACAAACGAGGCCTTAGAAGGATTCAGAACCCAAATGGGGAAGGGACAAGTTCATGGTCCCAATTTATAAGAAATTCAAACAAAA
Source organism: Datura wrightii (assembly GCA_035772735.1). Classification (NCBI taxonomy): domain Eukaryota; kingdom Viridiplantae; phylum Streptophyta; class Magnoliopsida; order Solanales; family Solanaceae; genus Datura; species Datura wrightii. Next base: position 122,628,077 of record JASDFA010000016.1, read on the forward strand.
GTCTTTTCCGGTTAACGTGTTATACCCCGTAGAATTCCCGGCACGTAGATGACCTATTCCCACGTTGGTCAAGCATATTTGAAGGCCATACGTGTTGGATAAAGGCCCGGGAAAAGATCGGACGAGAAGCCCGTCGAACCATCACGGAAGGAGCCGAGGCAGAGCCCCTCCGCGATGGCAGCGTGTCACGGAGGACAGGCCTCCGCGATGGCTCCGTGACACGTTGGCCTTGTCCAGGCCCAAGTATATAAAGCCCCCACTTCGGTTTAAACTCATTTATCACTTAATAAATTTCCAGAAAACGCAGTGAACAGAGGGAAAACGAAGGAAAATTATAAAGTATCGTCCGATTACGCTGCCCAAACTCAAATTAATCCTAGATACCAAGGTATTTAGCAGCAGAGAGCATTTCTACGGAATTAGTTTCGCGAAATATGGCCGACGAATCGGCGAGCCACCGAACTAAAGTAAGTAGAATTGCTATAAATTAATGTCTATGTGTTCCTAGCTGAGAAGTGAATACTTCTCCCTTCTGGGCAGCTGAAAAATAGCGAGTTTTCGACCGTCTTTCGATAAGCCTAAGTTTAGGCTATAAACTATATTGAAAGTAACGTTGCTCTTTACAATAAAGTTGTATTTAGTATTGATTGACGTATTTACGAATGCAGTTGGGAGAAAATAGTTGAAGTACCGGCCGAGCCTCGTCCGACGGACGAATAATTCAAAGATAAGGTATGTAAAGTTAAGTTTCCTTGGCAAGTTGAGTAACATTGAAGCAGTATAGTAATTTACAGACCAGTAGAATGTTCAGAAATCGATTATTGTGTTATTTTAAAGATTGGTGCAATATGAGAAGTTTTGGGTTGTAACGTGTACGATACCTATCCGTATGATATAGATTCAGACGTAAGTGATTAAGATTGCCCAGTATATTCAGTATATGATGTAATATGCCATGTTAAGATATGGTTGTGTTTAGCTGAAGCCTCGTGAAGTAGTACAGTATCCGTAAAGCATTCCAGACATAGAATAGTAACTAAATAAAGTTTAGAAAGCATGTTAGAAATAGTAAATCATGTTAATACAGAAACTCAGTAAACAACATACCTTTCAGCAGAAACACCCTCTTGTATAGCCTTTGCTCCAGTATAGTTTGACAGGAGACTATATTCATATTTATACTTACCTGTCTCAGCATGTATCAGACACCTACAGATTACTATTATTAGCTCAGCATGTGATTTATATGATACCTTACCCCTGTTAGCCTTAGCTTGTGAGATACACAGACAGCATGACTAGTTGAGACCGTTGTATTGATTGGGGTTGGATTACCTAGCATCCCTGACCACCCAGGGTTAATAGCTGTATCGACTCATCCGCCAGAGGACGAGGATACGTCACTCTACGGAGTGATATGCCGTCCCGCAAGGGGACGAAGATGGGATGCCAGTTTCCCCATATTGTGCCTTGGTCGGCCCTTATACACCCCCGTCGAGCGGGTACGCCCGGGGTGTTGATTTTAGAGTCTTTCGGACTCAGGTACAGTTATAGTCAGGGGCTCAGCGAGCCCAAGTGCATACCCAGGGACCGGTAGGATGCTTACAGCCATTATAGGAGATGGGATGACCGGGGTAGGGGTATAGATTCTGTGTTGATTGTACCTCCCGGCTTATGGGGGCCGGGCAAGGTTGTGTATGCCATGTTATGTTATGTATGTCATGTTATGTTACATTAGACATGAGTAGATTAGTAGTAGAATGATACGTCTCCAGACACGACACCTACTCCTCCCAGTATGATTGAGAACAGGTATGACTTACATCTTCAGACAGATCATCTAGTTCTTCCTGTTTTAGTTTCGTCAGTTATATTATTGATACAGATATCTTTTTCAGGTTTTGCTTTACATACTCAATACCAGCGGTACTGACGCCCGGTGGGGCGCTGCATTACTTGCCTGCAGGTACTCTTAGACGAGCAGGCGATTCTACGTGACTCCCTGTCAGCGTTTGAGTATTCAGCTCCAGTCATCCGGAGGCTGAATTTCAGAGGTGTAGTTCAGTTCTTTTTGTTGTATATTATGGGTAGGTCGGGGCCCTGTCCCGATATGTTCTATTACTATTCCTAGAGGCTTGCAGTCTGTGTGTATTCCCTGTGGTCAGATGAGCCGGTCGTGTGGGGCCGTGCAGTTGTATAGTTGCCTTTACTCTTTCTTTCTTATGTTGTCCGTGTGGGGCCATAGTTTATCAGTAGTGGTGACCTTGCCGGTCACGTAGTTTTTTAGTATGTTATGTTTGAGTTGCGGATAACTAGACAGCATGGTGGCCTTGTCGGCCCGCATAGGTTCCCCTGAATTACTATGTTTCTGGTCAGCTGCTAGTGCAGGTACAGAAGGCTATAGGCCAATAGGCCGGGGGCTGTATTTACAACTGTTATATAGCCCTTTGTTTCCAGAAATGTGAGTTAGAGCCAGCCAGGCACCAGATGTGCCCAGGCTTCGCAGTCCAGCAGGTCAGGTCCTAGTAGGGCACCAGGTGCCAGTCATACCCCCCAAGGCGGGGTGTGACAAACTTGGTATCAGAGTAGGTCGTATCCCAGGGAGTCTGCAAGCCGTGCTAAGTAGAGTCCTGTCCATGGATGTGTTGTGCACCACATACTATGGATAGGAGGCTGCGAGGCATGATAGGATGGTTGTCTTTTATTCTTATTCAGTCGTTCTGTAGAGCGGTACAGTATAGGGTTGAGTCCCCAAAAGCTTACCATATTCTTTGGTTACAGATAATGTCAGACCAGCAACATCCTACCACAGGTCGGAGCTTAGACATCGCAGCAGGGGAGGGCACCAGCAGGATGCCTCCCCCTCATTTGGAGATAGCCCGATCAGAGGGCCCTACAGAGGCTTCATCCCAGCCTCCTCAGCAGTCTCCACCACGTCAGGAGCCAATTGGAGCGACAGTACCTTCAGCAGTCCCTATACTGACACCTTCCGACCAGGAGGTTAGGAGTGCTGTAGTTATGTTAGCACAGATGATGGCTGCTCAGCGTCAGCAAATGCCATCCACAGTTGCAGAGTCGTCAGGAGGGCCCAGTAGTTCGAGGGTCCGAGAGTTCTTAGCCCTGAATCCCCCACAGTTCACAGGCACGGACCGAACAGAGGACCCTCAGGATTTTCTGGATCAAATGCAGAGAATCTTCAGGGTTATGCATGCTATGCCTACTGAATCAGTTGAATTGGCCGCATTCCGGTTACGAGATATTGCGGTATTATGGTATGAAAGCTGGGAGAGGTCCCGAGGGAGAGATGTTTCCCCTCCCACCTGGTCTAGCTTTTCAGGAGCCTTTCTAGACCACTATTTGCCGCGGGAGATCCGACAGGCCCGGGTAGATCAGTTCCTACATCTAGAGCAGGGGGCCATGAGGGTTCGGGAATATTTCTTGCGGTTTGACTCCTTGGCTCGATATGCACCGGCCTTTGTGGATACCATGGCATCCAGAGTGCACCGTTTTATTATGGGGTTGAACCCAGAATATGTCGAGACTTGTATCACGGCCACACTGCGAGAGGACATGGATATTTCCCGAATCCAGGCATTTGCCAAGAATATTGAGGGCATCAGACAGCGGCATCAGGAGATCAAAAGGGTCAATCAGGAGCAGCGTCGCCGGGATAGGCCAGCTAAGTTACAGAGAGAAGCCCGGGGAGGACCCAGGCCACGATTGTCAGACAGGCCGCCCAGGCCCCCGCCTCCGCCACAGTCACAGGGAGGTAGATTCAGTCGCAGGGGGCAGTCAGAGGCTGGTAGAGGTTCGCAGACGGCAGACTCACCGTCACAGAGGAGGGCGGAGCAGAGTAGGTATACCCTACCACTTTGCCCTATATGCAGTCGACGTCATTCTGGAGCGTGCAGGTATGGTTCCACCGCATGCTATATTTGTGGCCAAGAAGGCCATTTGATGAGAGATTGCCCAGCCAGAGGTCATGAGGACCGGGACAGACAGGATAGGGCATCAACAGGATCACGAGCTACAGCATCCTCGACTGGGCGCAGGCCCTCAGTTTCAGCAGGCAGGGGTCGGGACAGATCAGGGGCCTCCAATACAGGTGCGGGTCCGAGCCGCACATATGCCTTACCAGGGAGGAAAGATTCAGAGGCATCGCCTGATGTTGTGACAGGTATGCTAACTATCTGCTCACACCCTGCTTATGTGCTAATTGATCCAGGGTCTACCTTGTCCTATATTACTCCATTTGTGGCACGGAAGTTTAATATTGTACCAGAATCATTACAGCAGCCCTTCTTAGTATCTACGCCCGTCGGTGACTCTATCACAGCTAGCCGAATTTACCGCAGGTGTACAGTAGAGGTTGCTGATTGTCAGACCACAGTAGATCTGGTCGAGTTAGAAATGATAGACTTCGATGCCATAATGGGTATGGATTGGTTAGTACCATGTTTTGCTAATGTTGAATGTTGGACCAAAACGGTCCGATTCCACTTCCCGGGGAAGGCAGTACGGGAGTGGAAGGGCAGCACCGCAACGCCAAAAGGTAGGTTTATTTCCTACCTTCAGGCGAGAAAGTTGATATCTAAGGGGTGTATTTATCATCTGGTCAGAGTTCAGGATGTCCAATCAGAATCTCCGACACTCCAGTCTGTCCCGGGGGTAAATGAATTCCCAGATGTATTTCCTGATGAGTTACCTGGTATTCCCCCAGAAAGGGAAATAGACTTTGCTATTGACTTGCTACCAGGCACTCAGCCAATATCAATACCTCCTTATCGTATGGCTCCTGCAGAACTCAGAGAATTAAAGGAGTAGTTGAAAGACTTGTTAGATAAAGGTTTTATCAGGCCGAGTACTTCCCCGTGGGGTGCGCCAGTCTTGTTTGTGAGAAAGAAAGATGGCTCGCTCTGAATGTGCATAGATTACCGGCAGCTAAACAAAGTTACAGTAAAGAACAAGTATCCGCTCCCCAGAATTGATGACTTATTTGATCAGCTACAGGGAGCCAGATACTTTTCTAAGATTGACTTGCAGTCCGGATATCACCAGGTCCGAGTACGTGAGAGGGATATTCCTAAGACAGCATTCAGGACCCGATATGGGCATTTTGAATTTCTGGTTATGTCCTTCGGGCTAACGAATGCCCCAGCAGTCTTCATGGACCTAATGAACAGTATTTTCAGACCTTTCTTGGACTTGTTCGTGATAGTATTCATTGATGATATTCTGGTGTATTCTCGCTCTGAGGCAGATCACCGGACTCATTTACGGACAGTGCTCCAGATTCTCAGGGACCGCCAGTTGTATGCTAAGTTTTCGAAATGTAAATTCTGGCTTAACTCAGTAGCCTTTTTAGGGCATATTGTCTCAGACGCTGGTATACAGGTAGACAAGCAGAAGATAGAAGCAGTTAAGTCATGGCCTAGGCCTACCACCCCGACTGAAGTTCGTAGCTTTCTGGGGTTGGCAGGATACTATCGGAGGTTCGTTGAGGGATTCTCAACTATTGCAGCACCTTTAACTAAATTAACACAGAAAGCAGCAAAGTTTCAGTGGACGGAGGCATGCGAGTAGAGTTTCCAGGAACTGAAAGACAGATTGACCTCCGCTCCAGTATTAGCATTGCCGGAAGGCACAGAAGGGTATTCAGTTTATTGTGACGCGTCAGGTATTGGGTTGGGTTGTGTGTTGATGCAGCATGGTAGAGTAATTGCATATGCTTCCAGATAGTTGAAGAAGCACGAAAAGAATTACCCCACCCATGATCTAGAATTGGCCGCAGTCATTCATGCCTTGAAGATGTGGAGGCATTACCTGTACGGCGTCCATGTTGATATTTACATAGATCATAAGAGCTTACAGTACATTTTTACTCAGAGGGAGTTGAATCTGCGGCAACGTCGCTGGTTAAAATTGTTGAAGGATTATGATGTAAACATCCTGTACCATCCAGGAAAAGCCAACGTTGTAGTAGACGCCCTGAGCCGTAAGTCAATGGGGAGTTTGGCGTATTTGCGACCCGAAAAACAGAAATTAGCTAAAGAAATTCATCAGTTAGCTGGGCTAGCCGTTGGAGTAATGGAAACAAAAAATAATGGGGCCGTAATTCAGAATTCTGCAGTGTCATCGTTGGTTACAGAGGTAAAAGAACGACAGTACGAGGATCCCTATTTAGTCCAGCTCAGAGATGGAGTTCAGAAGGGTAAGGATCCAGATTTTTAGATAACCGAGAATGGTGTGCTACGCTGTAAGGGCCGCCTTTGTGTCCCGAACGTCTCAGGCCTTCGTGGGCAGATTATACACGAGGTACATTACGCTCGCTATTCCCTTCATCTAGGGGCGACGAAAATGTACCACGACATCAGAGACATCTACTGGTGGCCAGGTATGAAAACTGAGGTAGCTGAATTTGTATCTTGGTGTGCTAATTGTCAGCAGGTGAAAGCAGAGCACCAGAAACCGGGTGGTTTGACGCAAGAGATAATGATACCTACGTGGAAATGGGAAGCAATAAACATGGATTTTGTAATAGGGTTACCCCGTACTAGACGCAGAAATGATTCCATTTGGGTAATAGTTGGTAGGCTGACAAAATCAGCTCATTTCCTGCCAGTAAGGGCTACTTTCTCAGCTGAGGATTATGCCGAATTGTATATCAGAGAAATAGTTAGATTGCATGGAGTGCCGGCATCTATCATTTCAGACAGAGGGGCACAGTTTACAGCTAGGTTCTGGCAGTCATTTCAGAAAGGTCTGGGGACGCAGATTAATTTGAGCACAACATTCCATCCTCAGACAGACGGGCAGGCTGAACGTACAATTTAGACGCTCGAAGACATGCTACGAGCGTGTGTGTTAGATTTTGGGGGTAGCTGGGATGAACATCTTTCGTTAATCGAATTTGCTTATAATAACAACTACCATTCAGCTATTCAGATGGCGCCTTTCGAGGCATTGTACGGGCGGAAATGTAGATCGCCAGTAGGCTGGTTTGAAATAGGAGAATCAGCATTAGTTGGCCCAGACATTGTTCGGCAGTCCGAGGAAAAGATAAAGCTTATCCAAGAACGTTTACTGACCGCTCAGAGCCGCCAGAAGTCATACGCAGATAGGCGGCGCAGAAATCTAGAATTTTCGGTAAACGACTGGGTATATCTGAAAGTGTCCCCAATGAAAGGGGTAATTAGGTTTGGCAAGAAAGGCAAGCTTAGCCCAAGATTCATTGGGCCGTATCAGATTCGGCGGAGAATAGGCCGCGTGGCATACGAGCTGAACTTGCCTCCAGAGTTAGCGTCGGTTCACCCAGTATTCCATGTTTCTATGGTAAGAAAGTTCGTAGGGGACCCTTCTACAGTAGTTCCAGTCTAGGATGTTCAGGTCACAGAGGATTTAGCCTATGAAGAGGTTCCCGTAGCTATCTTAGACAGACAGATTCGCAGGCTGAGAACTAAAGATGTTGCATCTGTCAAAGTATTGTGGCGTAACAGAAATCGGGAGGAAATGACGTGGGAGGCTGAAGAAGATATGAAAACCAGATACCCTCACCTATTTCAGGCCTAGTCAGACGACAGGTAAGTCCGTATCATTACTTATACAGTATCTTACGATTGTATGTTTGTAAATGATAAAGAAGAAGTGATATTTAGTTATCCAGTGAATCTTAGAATATTGTGTGCAGTGCCTGTGATGGACTTTTCTGCATTTCAGGTTTTTTTGCGATAGTCCATATCACAGGGGAAACTCTGCCAAAATTTTTCTAGAAAAGTAAAGCAAGCAGTCCTCTAGATAACAGTGTACATTCGAGGACGAATGTTCTTAAGGGGGGGAGAATGTTATACCCCGTAGAATTCCTGGCACGTAGATGACCTATTCCCACGTTGGTCAAGCATATTTGAAGGCCATACGTGTTGGATAAAGGCCCAGGAAAAGATCGGACGAGAAGCCCGTCGAACCATCGCGGAAAGAGCCGAGGCAGAGCCCCTCTGCGATGGCAGCGTGTCACGGAGGAGAGGCCTCCGCGATGGCTCCGTGACACGTTGGCCTTGTCCAGGCCCAAGTATATAAAGCCCCCACTTCGGTTTAAACTCATTTATCACTTAATAAATTTCTAGAAAACGCAGTGAACAGAGTGAAAATGAAGGAAAATTATAAAGTATCATCCGATTACACTGCCAAACGCTGCCCAAACTCAAATTAATCCTAGATACCAAGGTATTTAGCAGCAGAGAGCATTTCTACGGAATTAGTTTCGCGAAATACGGCCGACGAATCGGCGAGCCACCGAACTAAAGTAAGTAGAATTGCTCTAAATTAATGTCTATGTGTTCCTAGCTGAGAAGTGAATACTTCTCCCTTCTGGGCCGCTGAAAAATAGCGAGTTTTCGACCGTCTTTCGATAAGCCTAAGTTTAGGCTATAAACTATATCGAAAGTAACGTCGCTCTTTACAATAAAGTTGTATTTAGTATTGATTGACGTATTTACGAATGCAGTTGGGAGAAAATAGTTGAAGTACCGGCCGAGCCTCATCCAACGGACGAATAATTCAAAGATAAGGTATGTAAAGTTAAGTTTCCTCGACAAGTTGAGTAACATTGAAGCAGTATAGTAATTTACAGACAAGTAGAATGTTCAGAAATCGATTATTGTGTTATTTTAAAGATTGGTGCAATATGAGAAGTTTTGGGTTGTAACGTGTACGATACCTATCCGTATGATATAGATTCGGACGTAAGTGATTAAGATTGCCCAGTATATTCAGTATATGATGTAATATGCCATGTTAAGATATGGTTGTGTTTAGCTGAAGCCTCGTGAAGTAGTACAGTATCCGTAAAGCATTCCAGACATAGAATAGTAACTAAATAAAGTTTAGAAAGCATGTTAGAAATAGGAAATCATGTTAATACAGAAACTCAGTAAACAACATACCTTTCAGCAGAAACACCCTCTTGTATAGCCTTTGCTCCAGTATAGTTTGACAGGAGACTATATTCATATTTATACTTACCTGTCTCAGCATGTATCAGACACCTACAGATTACTATTATTAGCTCAGCATGTGATTTATATGATACCTTACCCCTGTTAGCCTTAGCTTGTGAGATACACAGACAGCATGACTAGTTGAGACCGTTGTATTGATTGGGGTTGGATTACCTAGCATCCCTGACCGCCTAGGGTTAATAGCTGTATCGACTCATCCGCCAGAGGATGAGGATACGTCACTCTAGGAGTGATATGCCGTCCCGCAAGGGGATGAAGATAGGATGCCAGTTTCCCCATATTGTGCCTTGGTCGGCCCTTATACACCCCCGTCGAGCGGGTACGCCCGGGGTGTTGATTTTAGAGTCTTTCGGACTCAGGTACAGTTATAGTCAGGGGCTCAGCGAGCCCAAGTGCATACCCAGGGACCGGTAGGATGCTTACAGCCATTATAGGAGATGGGATGACCGGGGTAGGGGTATAGATTCTGTGTTGATTGTACCTCCCGGCTTATGGGGGCCGGGCAAGGTTGTGTATGCCATGTTATGTTATGTATGTCATGTTATGTTACATTAGACATGAGTAGATTAGTAGTAGAATGATACGTCTCCAGACACGACACCTACTCCTCCCAGTATGATTGAGAACAGGTACGACTTACATCTTCAGACAGATCATCTAGTTCTTCCTATTTCAGTTTCGTCAGTTATATTATTGATACAGATATCTTTTTCAGTTGTTGCTTTACATACTCAGTACCAGCGGTACTAACGCCCGGTGGGGCGCTGCATTACTTGCCTGCAGGTACTCTTAGACGAGCAGGCGATTCTACGTGACTCCCTGTCAGCGGTTGAGTATTCAGCTCCAGTCATCCGGAGGTTGAATTTCAGAGGTGTAGTTTAGTTCTTTTTGTTGTATATTATGGGTAGGTCGGGGCCCTGTCCCGATCAGTTCTATTACTATTCCTAGAGGCTTGCAGTCTGTGTGTATTCCCTGTGGTCAGATGAGCCGGTCGTGTGGGGCCGTGCAGTTGTATAGTTGCCTTTACTCTTTCTTTCTTATGTTGGCCGTGTGGGGCCATAGTTTATCAGTAGTGGTGACCTTGCCGGTCACGTAGTTTTTTAGTATGTTATGTTTGAGTTGCAGATAACTAGACAGCATGGTGGCCTTGTCGGCCCGCATAGGTTCCCCTAAATTACTATGTTTCTGGTCAGCTGCTAGTGCAGGTACAGAAGGCTATAGGCCAATAGTCCGGGGGCTGTATTTACAGCCGTTATATAGCCCTTTGTTTCCAGAAATGTGAGTTAGAGCCAGCCAGGCACCAGATGTGCCCAGGCTTCGCAGTCCAGCAGGTCAGGTCCTAGTAGGGCACCAGGTGCCAGTCATACCCCCCAAGGCGGGGTGTGACATAACGATAGAGAGAACAAGTATTGGACTAAAGTTGGTGGGCCCCTACCCGTTTCTTTCTTTTTAGCACACTTGGTTTTTTTTACTAGTCTATAAGTATGAGCCCCGCACATGTTCCTCATAGTAATACGAATAAATTTATAAAAATATTATTAATAATATTTAAAAGATATGTTTGTGTAACTATATAAGAATATAGAAAGAAAAATATGAATTTCAAAATGATGAATGATTACGTTTAAAAGTTTGATCCAATCTAGTAATTTCTTCTCTAGTTTGTTTTAATACTTGTTTCAATGCACAAAAACGACATAGAAATAGTGTTTGATTGAAAGGTAAAAAATTATTCGCTTTTACATGAGCACTTAAATGCATGCATTATATGTATATATAAATAATACTATTTTTTATATATTTCAAATAAGGAAGAATTTAATACATAAAATTTAGTTAATTTTAAAATTCAAAATATTAGAAAAACAATTAAATAACTAGTTTGTCAAGTATGAAATCTATATAAAAGGGTAAAAAGGTGAATGATATTTTTCTACGAGACTTTAAACTTTAAATATTTAATAATAACTTATTTGTAAACTTTAGTCACGATCCGAGCATAGACCCTGAATCATTACATGGAACCTAAAACCACGAATGGCTCCAAGCTAACACATGATACATACATAGCATGCACAAGAGTATACCTAACATGGAAATAAAACATGAACACTATAAAAGCAGAAGTCTGCATAACGTAACATAAAAATAAGCGTAAATACGAGTCAACAACACTGAACTGTCTATACATAGTTGTCCGAGAAGCCTCTAACATACAATGAGCTGATGGGACAACATCCCAAACTAGTTCGCTAAATCTGAAACTAAAATACATAAACAAAAGAGACATGAACCAAAACTGTTGTCCTTGGATCTGAGGACTCACCAAAACTGAGATCGCACTGGGCTGAAGCACGAGCGAGCTAACATCGAGATTGATACTGGTCATTGAATCTATATCATGAGATGATATAGCATAGACTATGCGATCAGTACTTGGAATGTACTGAGTATATAGAGGAAGTAAAACATGCTAGTAAAATGATATATGAAATCATGAACATAAATCAAGATAGAACATGAGAGTAGGGACAACATGCTAAAAGCCACATTCTTGAATTAATCATAATCATCAGATATCCATCATAAGATAAAACATAATGACCCAAGGTTTAAAAATAAAAGTGTTATCATGAATTATACTTCAAATCATAAGGGAAAACTCAGAAAATGTTCAATGGGTCAGATATGCTATAAAACATAATATCATAAGACATGAACATGAGTAACTGAAAATATCAAGAACAATGGGGTGTTTCGTCATAACCAACACTGTCAGGATAGAGCTTACGTGATTTTCCAACTATCTTTCTCAAGTGGGCAAAGCCGTCCTAAGCCTTGCCAGATCAAAGAACGATGAATGTGTGATATCACTAGTGTGCCCACGGGCGGGGGAAGCACTCTCTTGAGGTGTCCCGAATAAGAATATATACCTACGAAGGCGTGTAGTTATGAGACTTGTATCATTGGAATCTTTGGCCTACTCAGTGCTATACACAACTCCCAAAACATACATATTGTTCATAATCATATTCTCAAAACATAGCTTAAATCTGATTCTTGAGAATCTTGACTCCAAAACATTTCTTTAAACTTATCTTGAAAGCATTGGCTAGAAATCATGATAAATCATACTTGACTTTACATGGCTTGCCCAAAACATGAAATCATATATACTTGAATAATGCTTCATAACTCAAAATCATGGAATTATATTTTTAAGAATTCGAAAAAATACATGCATATTTCGATAATTCATCATACCAAAAATCATAGACTCATACGCTTGAAATTCATAAATCATGCATAATAGGGCAAAATCATCATAAGTTTAAAATCATCAATTCATGAAGAATTTGAGAGTTAAATTTGCGCTAATAACTATATATCATCAACTGGAACATGAGAGATTTGAACCCATAGATATATCATGGATAATTGCGTGGAATTGGGTTAAACCGTAAAATTTCAACATAACAAGCTTGGAGATATGGAATCATGAGATAAGGATGAAGTTGGAAATGGGGGTGGAAGAATTTTCCTGTTTATAACCCTACATACCTGGGCATGAAGAATCCTCAACTTGATCGGAAACCCAAAGGGAATTGAGATGAAAGAGATGATGAAATCCTAGATTCTCTTGAGGGGATTTGATCTCCAATTTGGAGTATTGTGAGTAGAATGAGTATTTAGGATGATTAAAACCTTTAAAAACACCCTTTAAGAGGATTAAAATGACTTAGTTTAGGAGTTGGGGACTTAGAAATTATGAAAACACCCTCAAAAATCTAACTAGAAAAATCACAACCGCCAGACCCAATGACCCAAACGACAATTCGTTGAGTTTTTTAATGGGTCGTTGTCTAACCCGTTGCCACTGGCTGATTTTTCTCCAATTTTCTAGTCTTTTCTTAACTCCTCATTTGACGATTCATTGTGCCACCTAACTAGTCACTTAACCAGTCGCTAAGACTCTTTGAAACCTATGTTTTTCACCAACTTACCCACTTAATGGGTCGCAACACGACTTATTGGGTCACTTGAAAAATCACACGATGACTCATTCTGTGACCTGGTGCAGATTTTCCTATTTTCTCCATTTCGGTCCTTGGGTCTGATCTTAGAAACTTTTACGGTGTTACATTATCTCTCTCTTGGGAACATTTGTCCTTAAATGTAAATTAAGCATACTAGAAGGCTAGGGAAAGAACTGCAATTCCTAAACTGAATAACCATAGCTGAAAATAGATGGGGTGACTGACTCCGGACTGAAATACATAAGTGCACTGAATTCATGAAACATACATGCATGCTATGACATGATCACAACCTGAATCTACACCCTGGCTGTAACACGGGACCTGAAATTGCGAGTGGCCCCAAGCTAACCCATGGAACATACATAGCATGATTAAGAGCATATAAATAAGCGAAAATAAATCAAGAAGAAAACATAGATGAAAGTCTACGATATCATAATGGAACAAAAACAGAGTCAAAAAGTCATAAGGCTGAAGTGTAAAACAGCTAGTTCGAAAAGCCGCTAAGCATACGATGAGCTAAAGGGACAAAATCCTCAACTAGCTCTGCTATAGTATGAAACATGAAATACATAAAACAACATAAGCAAAGCTAATGTCCTTGAATGATGAGGACTCACAAAGGCAGAGACTGGACTGAATCGGAGCGGGATCTGTACTAACGTCGGGGCTGAGTCTGGTCACCCAAACCTATATCATGAGATGATATATCATAGAAGTATGTGGTCAGTACTTTGAATATACTAAGTATTTAAGGTATGTAAAATATTCTAGTAAAATTGAATAAAGAGATCATGAGTGTAAGATGGTATAAAACATATGATGTTGATCTTAAACTAAACATGAGGGCTCAAAGCTTTCAAAACTGTAACATAAAACTGAATATGAGTGTTTTCACAAATAACTCTCATAAAGCATGTTTTGAGCCAAAATACCATAAGTCATAATATCATAAGGCATGAATATAATAATACATAGAAATTAAGGAACAATGGGAGATTCTTATAGCCGACATATTTCGCGTTAGCATACATGGAGCCCTACTTGTAAATTCCTAGTTGGGAGGGTTTCATACCTTGCCAAGGGTAGAACCATGAAAATGGTGTGATATCTCTCATTGGTGGCCCATTCCGGCACGGTGGACACTTTCATGGAGGACTCCATTATGGTTATATTGGCACGAATTCTGAGACTTGAGTACGCTGGAACCCGACCTAATCGGTGCTAAATATTACTCCCAAAACATATATAATTCTCATACCATAATCATGAAAATAAATTTATATGGATATTTTAAATCATGAAATTCATATCATGTTAACATACGTGAGCTAGCCCTAAAAATAGTACCAAAGATAGGGCATGATACATAGACTTGAATTTCATGAAAATCATGCATAATGGGACAAGATTATCATATCTTGTAAATCATTGATTCGTGAGGAATTCTAGTAGAAAACATGCATCAAAATCATAATTCGTGGATTAAATCTTAAAAGGCTTGAAATCATAAGAGGATCATAGAGGTTTTGATCAATTTGGGGCAAACCATAGAAATTCATAAATTCATGCTTGAGACTTGATGCTTATAGATTCATGAGGGATTGGATAAGGAACATGTAATCGTAATCATAGTAACACAAATTGAATTTCCCGTAGACTGATTTCATTGAAGAACATGAGAGAATTCATCCCTATTAAGTTAGCCCTAGATTTTTGAAAATTAGGCATGGGAGGTGGATATCTTTAATTCAACTTGGAAAGGGCATGAGGGTGGAAGAAACCTATCATTCATAACCTTTTATACCTGGTTTAATTTATTCCTTGAATTGCCTTGAAGATCCAAGAGAAATTGGAAAGAAGGTGATGAAGAACTCTAGGTTTCCTTGAGAAGATTTGATCTTCAATTTGGAGTATTAGGAGTAGAATGAGGGTTAGGAATTATTAAAACCCTCTAATAATCTTTCAGCTAATCTTTCTATACTTATACTATGATTCTTGGTATGACTTATACCTCCATGTCATAAGTCATACGGAGGCTCGTGATGCGATGTTCCACTTACCTGCTGCCCTTCTGAACCTATTGCTATGGCTATTGGTACAACTCATACCTTGCTCCCACGAGTCGTACTGACAGTTGTCCTGAGGGAAATTTTTAGTTTTTCTGCTACTTCATACTCCATATCTGGGGTCTAGTCTTAGAAAATTTTGGGGTGTTACACATAAAAGAAACTGAGAAACATGAACTTGACATGAAACTGAATAGAGTACTTAGGGAGGAAACTGGTGTCTCATGCTGGAACTAAGTCGGAAGGGAAAAGATGCAGGTACTTAGCCATCATATATGCTTCTGATTCACATGTAGCTTCCTCAACAAGCTAATTTCTACACAAAACCTTCACTTGTTACACCCCATAAGTTTCTATTGCTTAACTGATGCGTGATATGTATGTTGAGGATGTTAGAGTACAACGCATGCGAAAAAGGGCTCGAGGATGAGTATATGAGCATGGCATCGAGCACCTTGGCCGACGCATTGCACCACTAGCCTGGCACGATGGGCTCCGCGTCACGCCCCCCTGCGACCACCCTTATATATATATATCTTCAAGTTAAGGTTCAATTCATTCTAAACATTTCCTAAAACAGACCCTCGGCTAGCACGAAGTTCCCTCTCTACTTTTCATTCATTTTTCTTCAAATTACATCGTTAAACTCCGTTCAAATGAAAATTTGTTAGGTATAATGAGTTCCAAGACTATGAGAAACGTCCCTACAGAGTTATTTCTTGAAATCTCACTCGGACTATGGGAACCTCGCTGAGAAAAAGTGGTAGAAATCACTTTTGATTGAGTCCTAAGCGGCTACATGTGATAGGTAAGCGTTTCTACCTTCTAAAATCTCAGGAATTTGGAAGTTTTTTGCCGAACTAGACAACAATTGAGTTGTATCTAATGTCTTTGAAAGATATTGTTATTAATTCATTCCCTAGTTTTGAAAATAGACTTATTCTCGCAGCATAAGGGCTACAAGTTGGTGGAATTACCGGCTTCAAGTTCGAACTATTTGGGGTTAACATAAATCAATTATTAAGGTACGTTAAGGCTAATCCTTTCAGCAAGTTATTCTTGTCACAACATTGATACTACTTGTACTTATGTAGTAACATGAGAATACAAATGTTGTATTTAGTCGTTACGAATAGATTTGAGATTGTAGCATAGCATCCCTAATAGGGGTTGATAATATTTCATACGACCTCTAGTTGTGATTAGCTGAGGGACTATTAATTGTACGAAATTCTTACAGAGCTATAGCCTACTTACGGAGCTATGAAGCTACTAATGCTTATCAAGCTATAGATTGCTTACGGAGCCTCAGGGGTACCGATAGGGGTACATAGACTATTTGGTGCTTGTTAGGGCTATGGGGGACCAGGTAGGTTATTCTGTGTTGATTGTACCTTCCAGGATTATAGGAGCCTAGTTAGGTTCTTGTTTGTATATTCACTTGCTAGTTATATTTCAGATTATGAGGCTATTCAAGTTGAATTCTTACTCTTCCTATTGACTATTTTCAGTTTTTTTATCAATTTTATTCAGCTTTTATTACTGCCTTACATATTCAGTACATATTGTACTGACGCCCACATATGAGGTGCTACATACTTGTCTGCAGGTGCAGATAGACGTGGTTCAGGTCCTCCTTAGCCGTCATCTAGGGTTAGAAGTACAGTCAGCTCCTTTTCTCTAGAATTGTTAATCAGAAAGGTTTGCTCTTTTGTTGTACAGCTTTTCGGTAGGTCGGGGTCCTGTCCCAACCACTATTCTACTCTTATAGGCTTGCGGACTATAGTTTATAGTTATTGGTTATTGTTGGCCGTGTGGGGCCTATGTATGTTATATTTTGTGTGTTGGTCATGTAGGGGCTAGTTTAGCTATTTAGTTAGCAGCCTTGTTGGCTATAGTATGAATATGACTGGCTACTTTCCTTCTGTTATGACTAGATAGCATGGTGGTCCTGTCGGTCCGCATAAGATCCCTTTATTTTTATGGTTGTTGGGTTAGTTATTTTCTTTTACCGGTTTGTTGTATGTCCTTGTCGGCCTAAGGTTATATTTACGGTTGAGATATAGCTTTTTGTTTGCTTGATTTTGAGTTGTTGGCATGCACCAGAGGTGCATATGCCCAGCTAGGTCAGCCCAAGTCCCAGTTGGCATTAGGTGCTAGTCATGCCTCCCAAGGTGGGGCTTGACAAACTTGGTATCAGAGCAACATCGTATTCTAAGGAGTCTGCAAGCCGTGTCTAGTAGAGTCTTGTCTATGGATGTGTTCTTCACCACATTCTATAGTGAGGAGGCTACGAGGCATGATAACATGGTTACCCTTCTTCCTTCACCAATCGTGCTATAAAGTTATGTGGTATAGGGTTGAGTCCCTAAGCTTGTGTTATTCAGCTTATCTACAGAGAAAATATCTTATGCACGACAGACCATGACTGGTCGGGAGTTGGATATTCCGGCAGGAGAGGGCACTAGCAGGGTGCCACAGTCAGAGCCGGCCCAACTTGAGGGCGATTAGGAGATATCACCTTGATCTCCCCAGCATTTATCGCCACACCAGGAGCGCTCCAAGGCAGCAAATACACTAGTATCACCCCCAATTATTCTTGTACCATCGGATTAGGAGGTTAGGAATGTGGTTTACATGTTGGCTCGGATGATGGCCTCTCAGTACCAGCCAGTGGCACCCGTTGTCGTTGAACCTATTGAAAGACCCTGGAGTTCGAGGGTCTGTGAGTTCCTCGCTTTGAGTCCTCCACAGTTTATGGGAACAAATCGCAGAGAGGACACCCTCAAGACTTCTTAGACCAACTACAGCAAATATTCAGGGTAATGCATGCCTCATCCATAGAGTAAGTTTAGTTGGTAGTGTTTCATATATGAGACATAGTAGTTCAGTGGTATGAGAGTTGGGAAAGGTCCAGAGGTAGAGATATCTCTCCACCTACTTGGCCTAGATTTTCAAAAGCCTTCCTAGATCATTACTTTCCTTGAGAAATCTGATAGTCCCGGGTGGATCAATTTTTACATCTGGAGCAGGGCAGGATGAGCGATCGGGAGTATGCATTGAGGTTAATTCCTTGGCAAGGTATGCACCAGCTTTTGTTGATATAATGCCATCTAGGGTACACTAATTAATTATGGGGCTTACTACGAAGTATGTGGAGGCTTTCATTACCGCCACATTGCGTGAGGATATAGATATTGTGTGCATTTAGGATTTTACTCAGAACATAGAGGGAATCAGGAAACTCCAGTATGAGGTTGAGAGGGTGCATCGGGAGCAGCACCTGAGGGCTAGACCCGCTGATATGCAAGAAAAGTTAAATGGGGGACCCAGACCTCAATTTCTAGGTAGGTCACCTAGACCTTTGTCTCCGCAGTAGTAGGGAAATAAAGTAGATCGTTGTCGACAGTTAGGTCCCGACGAGAGTTCACAAGCGTCAGGCTTGTAGCAGCATAGAGGTTCAGATCATAGTAGGCCTGTTATACTGTGTTTTAGGATTTGTAGTCGAAAGCATTATGGAAGGTGTAGATACGGCTCTACTGCTTTCTATGCTTGTGGGACAAAAGGTCATATGATGTGGGATTGTCTGACCAGAGATCAGGGTGATCGGGACCAACAGAACAGGTCCTCAGTAGGATCACATGCCCCGTCACCTTCGGCAATGCGCAGGCCCTCGACTCTAGCCGGAAGAGGTAGAGATAGATCTAGGGCATCCAGTTTGAGCAGTGGTTCGGATCGCACTTACGCCTTACTAGGGCGAAAGCAGTCAAATTCGTCACCAGATGTTGTGATAGGTATGCTGGATGTTTGCTCTCACCCAGTTTATGTTATGATAGATCCAGGTTCTACTCTGTCTGATGTTACTCCGCTAGTGGCACAAACTTTTGGTATAATGCCAGTTGCTTCAGCGACCATTTTCTATATCCACACCCGCAGGTGACTCTATTACTGCTAAGAGGACTTACAGGAGTTATACAATGAGGTTGTTGGTTTCCAGATCTTATTAGATTTAGTGGAGCTAGAAATATTTGACTTTGATATAATTATGGGTATGGATTGTCTAGCACCATGTTATGCCAATGTGAAGTGCTGGACCAACACAGTGCTATTTTACTTTCCAGGGGAGGTAGTGTGAGAGTGGAAAGGTAATGGCAGCTACACCAGCAGGTAGGTTCATATCCTATCTTTGAGCGAGGAAGTTGATAGAGAAGGGTTGTATTTACCATATTGTTAGGGTTCAGGATATGCAGGCGGAATCCCCGACTCTTTAGTTCATTCCTGTGTCAGTCAATTTCCAAATGTATTCCTGGATGAGCTTCTTAGTATTCCCCCAGAATGTGAGATAGATTTCTCTATCGACTTGCCACCAGACACGCAACCTATCTCCATCCCTCCGTACCAAATGGCTCCTGTTGAGCTGAAGCAATTGAAAGAACAATTGAAAGATTTTCTAGATAAAGGCTTTATTAGGCCTAGTGCTTCGCCGTGGGGTGTGCCGGTTTTGTTTGTAATAAAGAAGGATGGCTCTCTACGAATGTATATAGATTATTGGTAGTTGAATAAAGTCACTATTAAGATTAAATATCCCCTTCCAAGGATAGATGATTTATTTGATCAGCTGCAGGAGGCGAAATATTTCTCCAAAATCAATTTAAGATCCAGGTATCATCAAGTGCAAGTTCGGTAGAAAGATATTCGGAAGACAGCTTTCAGGACCAGCTATGGTCATTTTGAATTTTTGGTCATGTACTTCGTGACGAACGTCCCATCAGAGTTTATGGATTTGATGAACAACATCTTCAGGACATATTTAGATCTATTTGTGATAGTATTTATTGATGATATTCTGGTATATTCCCGCTCAGAAGCTGAACACAGAAATCATTTGCGAACAGTACTCCAGATTCTCAGAGACCACCAGTTATATGCGAAGTTCTCGAAATGTGAGTTCCGGTTAAATTATGTAGCTTTATTGGGCCATGTGGTATCAGATGCAAGTATCCAGGTTGACTCGCTGAAGATCGAGGCAGTAAATACATGGACTAGACCCATGACTCCAACTGAGGTTCGTACTTTCCTAGGGTTAGTCGGGTATTACAGAAGGTTTGTGGATGGATTCTCTCCCTTATCAGCACCATTGACAAGATTGACTCAGAAAGTAGCTAAGTTTTAGTGGACTGAGGCTTGTGAACAGAGTTTCTAGGAGCTAAAAAATAGATTGACATCTGCCTCAGTATTGGCCTTATCGGAAGGCTTAGAGGACTACGCTATGTACTATGACGCTTCAGGCGTCGGGTTAGGGTGTGTTCTGATACAACATGGCAAGGTGATTTCCTATTCTTTGAGGCAGCTAAGGAAGCACGAAAAGAACTACCCCACCCATGATTTAGAGCAGTGGTTCATGCTTTGAAAATATGGAGGAACTACTTAAATGGTGTTCATGTAGATATCTTTATGGATCACAAAAGCCTCCAGTATATCTTCACGCAAAAAGAGTTGAATTTGTGACAACGTTGTTGGCTAGAATTGCTGAAAGACTATGATGTGAAAAAATTATATCACACGGGGAAGGATAATATTGTAGCTGATGCCCTTAGTCGTAGATCCATGGGTAGCCTAGCATATTTGAGGCTAGAACAGTAGGAAATAGCTTAAGAACTGCATCAGTTAGTCAAACTAGCGATCTGGGTAGTAGATTTAGAGGATAATGGGGTTGTGATCCAGAATACAACAGTATTATCTCTAGTTGTAGAGGTAAAAGAGTGACAATACGAGGAACCTATCTTATTACAGTTCACAAACAAGGTTCAGCAGGGCGAACTATCGGCCATTGAATTAACAGAGATGGTGTTCTAAGGTTCAGAGGTTAACTCTGCGTTCTAGATGTAGTAGGGCTTTGCCATTAGATTATGGCAGACATATATTATTTTTGTTACTCTCTTCACCCAGGTTCGATGAAGATGTACCATGATATAAAGGAGATATATTGGTGGCCTGGAATGAAGAAAAGTGTAGTTGAGTTCATGGCATAGTGCCCTAATTTCCAGTAGGTAAAAGCTGAACACCAGAAACTTGGCGGACTGACTCAGGAGATGTTCATACCTATATGGAAATGGGAAGCCTTTAATATGGATTTAGTTATAGAGTTACCTCGCACCAAGCATAAATTCGACTCCATTTGGGTCATTATTGTCACACCCCGTCTTGGGGGGTATGACTGGCACCTGGTGTCCTACTAGGACCTGAACTGCTGGACTGCTAAGCCTGGGCACATCTGGTGCCTGACTGGCTCTAACTCACATTTCTGGAAACAAAGGGCTATATAACGGCTGTAAACACAGCCCCTGGCCCATTGGCCTATAGCCTCCTGTACCTGTACTAACAGCTGACCAGAAACATATCAATATAGGGGAAAACTATGCGGGCCGACAAGGCCAGCATGCTGTCTAGTTATCTATAACTTAACCATGAAATACTGGATAGCTACATGACCGGCAAGGTCACCACTACTGTCGAACTATGGCCCCACACGGCCAACATAAAGGAAACACAAGTACTAACAGCTAAACAACTGCACGGCCTCACACGACCGGCTCATCTGACCATAGGAAAACATATACAGACTGCAAGCCTCTAGGAATAGCAATAGAAATGATCGAGACAGGGCCCCGACCTACCCGTACTGTACAACAAAAGAAAATGAAATACACCTCTGGAATTCAGTCTCCGGATGACAGGAGCTGAATACTCGATTGCTGACAGGACTCACGTGGTATCGCCTGCTCGTCTATGAGTACCTGCAGGCATGTAATGCAGCACCCCACCGGGCGTCAGTACCGCTGGTACTGAGTATGTAAAGCAATAACTGAAAGAAATATCTGAAAACAATAATATAACTGATGAAACTGAAGTAGGAAGAAATAGATTAACTGTCTGATAATGTAAGTCATACCTTCTCTCAATTATACTGGAAGGAGTAGGAGTCATACCTGGAGACGTATCTTTTTACTGCTGATCTACTCGTATCTAACGTAACATGACATAACATATCATAACATACATAGCACATACAAACCTTACCCGGCCCCCACAAGCCGGGAGGTACAACTAGCACATAATCTATACCCCTACCACGGTCATCCCATCTCCTATAAACCCTGTAAGCATCCTGCCGGTCCCCTGGGTATGTACTTGGGCTCGCTGAGCCCCTGACTATAACTGCATCTGAGTCCGGAGGACTCCTGAATCAACACCCGGGCGTATCCGCTCGACAGGGGTGGGTAAGGGCCGATCAAGGCACAAATGTGGGGAAAAACTGGCATCCCATCTTCGTCCCCTGTGGGACGGCATACCACTCCGTAGAGTGACGTATCCTCGTCCTCTGGCGGACGAGTCGATACAGCTATCAACCCTGGGGCGGTCATGGACGCTAGGTAGTCCAACCCCAAACAATACAACGGTCTCAACTAGGAATACTATCTGCATGTCTCACATACTAAGGCTAATGGTGATAAAGTATTGTGCATACTATATGCTGAGCTAGTAGTAGTAATGCGTACATACTTAATACATGCTGAGGCTAGTAATAGTATATATGTATAAATATAGTCTTCTACCAGACTATACTGGGGCTAATGCTGAACAAGATATAGTGTTTCTGCTGAAAACTATGTTATATACTGAGTTTCTATAGTAACATGATTTACTATTCCTAACATACTTGCTAACTCCATTTTAACTTATCATTCTACTTCTGAGATGTGTTACAGATATTACATTGCTTTACTGGGTTTCAACTGAATACAATGATATCCTAACATTCTGTGTCACATCACATACTGAGCATGATGTGCAGTTCGTAACACTTGTATTACAATCTATGTCGTGCTAGCAAGTTTCACGCAAGTTATAGCTCGACGCTTCTAATATCGTACCAACATTTGTAATAAACATAACACATGACTTCTGAACATTCTACTGGCCTTTAAATTACTGTACTGTACCGAGATTACTTAACTTGCCGAGGAAACTAGCTTTACATACCTTATCCTCGAACTATTCGTCTGTCGGACGAGGCTCGGCCGGTACTTCAACTATTTTCTCCCAACTGCATTTATAAATATGTCAATCAATACTAAATACAGCTTTATTTTAAAGAGCAACATCACTTTCAATATAGTTTATAGCCTAAACTTAGGCTTATCGAAAGACGGTCGAAAACTCGCTATTTTTCAGAGGTTCAGAAGGGAGAAATATTCACTTCACAGTTAGGAACACATAGACACTAGTTTAGAGCAATTCCACTTACCTTAGCTCGGTAGCTCGACGATTCATCGGTCGTATTTCACGAAACTAAATCCATAGGAATGCTCTCTGCTACTAAATACCTCGGTATCTGAGGTTAATTTGAGTTTGGACAATGTTTAGCAACGTAATCAGACAAAAATTATATTACCTCTTCGTTCCTTTTTCCTTCCCTACTGGTTTGCTCTATTTTCTCGAAATTTTATAAGTTTATAATGAATTATAACCAAAGTGGGGCTTTATATACTTGGGCCTGGACAAGGCCAACGTGTCACGGGGCCAACGCGGAGGCTTCACCTCCGTGACACGCTGCCATCGCGGAGGGGTTCTGCCTCGGCTCCTTCCGTGATGGTTCGACAGGTTTCTCGTCCGATCTTTTTCCGGGCCTTTCTCTAGCACGTATGGCCTTCAAATATGCTTAACCAACATGCGAATAGGTCATCTAGGTGCCGGGAATCCTACGGGGTATAACATTCTCCCCCCCCTTAAGAACATTCGTCCTCGAATGTACACTGCTATCTAGAGGACTATTTAACTTACTTTCTAGAAAAATTTCGGCAGAGTTTCCCCTGTAATATGGACTATAGCAAAAACCTGAAATGCAGAAAAGTCCAACACAGGTACTGCACGCAATATTTTAAGATCCACTGGATAACTAAGTATCAATCTTTCTCATTCACACACATACAACTATAAGGTACTGCATAAGTAATAATACGGACATACCTGTCGCCTGACTAGGCCTGAAATAGGTGAGGGTATCTGGCTTTCATATCTTCTTTAGCTTCCCACGTCATTTCCTCACGATTCCTGTTACGGCACAATACTTTGACAGACGCAACATCCTTAGTCCTCAACCTGTGAATCTGTCTGTCTAAGATAGCTACGGGAACCTCTTCATATGCTAACTCTTCCGTGACCTGGACATCCTGAACTGGAACTTCTATAGAAGGGTCCCCTACGAACTTTCTCAATATAGAGACGGAATACTGGGTGAACAGATGCTAACTCTGGAGGCAAGTTCAATTCGTATGCAACTCGGCCTATTCTTCGCCGAATCTGATATGGCCCAATGAATCTCGGGCTAAGCTTGCCTTTCTTGCCAAATCTCATCACCCCTTTCATCGGAGACACTTTCAGATATACCCAGTCATTTACCGCAAATTCTAGATTTCTGCACCGCATATCTGCATAAGACTTCTGGCGGCTCTGAGCAGTCAGTAAATGTTCTCGGATAAGCTTTACTTGTTCCTCTGACTGCCGAAAAACATCTGGGCCAACCAACGCTGATTCCCCTATTTCAAACCATCCAATCGGCGATCTGCATTTTCGCCCATATAATGCCTCGAAAGGTGCCATCTGGATGGATGAATGATAGCTATTATTGTAGGCAAATTCAATCATCGAAAGATGCTCATCCCAGCTACCCCCAAAATCTAGTACACATGCTCGCAACATATCTTCGAGCGTCTGAATTGTACGTTCAGCCTGCCCATCTGTCTGAGGATGGAATGCTGTGCTCAAGTTAATCTGCGTTCCCAAACCTTTCTGAAATGACTGCCAGAATCTAGTGATCTTGGGCAGATTTATATGCCCAAGTGATACTCAAACGTATCATTTTTACCTTGTTTGTTGTGCAATGTGTATATAATATCATGTATTTGGTAATAAAATGTGAATTTATACTAACCAACATGATTAGCATTTGTTTTGCAGGATAATGTGATTTTTAAGAGCTAAAATGCGTGTTGGAACTATGTCGGAGTTGGACTTGGATGCGAGCGTGGAAAAGACCTCGGATGGCATATTTTGCAGTGGCTCCGTGATGGTGCCGTGCCACGCTGCCATCGCGGTAGCACACTGCCTGGGCAGAAATAAAAGTGGCAATTTCCAGTGTGCCTGCGCGTCAGCTCCGTGGCACGGAGACAGGCCTCCGCGATGGCCTCCGTGCCACGTTGAGGCTAATTATCCGGACTATGCAATTTCCAGAGAGGGTCCACGTCCACGCCGTGTCACGGAGGCAGTGCTCCGCGTTGGCCTCCGTGACACGTTGCTTGTTATTCCGGGAAAAATTTCCCACTAGTATAAATAGCACACTTAGGTTATTTTTAAAAGGAGGTTTTTTTTTTAGTTTTAGTTTTTTAGCCTGAGTTCAGAAGTGGGAGCAGGAACGTGGTTTTGTGGCAGTTGAAGAATAGAAAAGATAAGAGTTTTCTTCTCTTCCCTTCTTCTTTCGTTCAATGGTATGCATGATTCACACTCATTCTAGGATGAATAATCCAAGAATGAGTGGCTAATTCCTCTCTTGCTGAGGTTTTGAACTTGTGAAATGAATGTTGGTAATAATTGATATGGTTTCTTCTTCTTCGTGCATGTTGTTCTATTAATTCTTGTGCTTATTAGATTCTTGATTGGCCACCATTAATGTATATCTAAAAAGTCCAATTTCACTCGAGAGAGCATGAAATTGGAAAGTTGTGAATTAATAGGGTATTGTTCTTAACTTGATTTGGGAAAATTGGGTTTTGATGTGCTTTCTTGATAGAAATATACTTGAAAGCCGTATTAGTCAATTTAGGAACCGGAATTGTAGTGTTAGGTCATAAATTGCATTTGATCACAGAAATGTAGACGAATGGTTTATGAAGCTAAAGTGAAATTGAATACGGAAGTTTTAATTTCTAGGCATACGTTCTTGGCTAGCAATATGAAGAAGAAGATGACCAAATTATCATGATTATCAAGTTCATTACTCGTTCTTAACCTTGGCATGTGCATATCCATTGTCTGAACTCAACGTAAATAGTAGTTATTAATTTTAGTAGATAATTAGTTTAGAAACAAAACTTACTCAAATCTTTGTTGGATTGTTGTTAACATAGTTAGAAATAGAATAGAGATATAGTAAACTAGGCAGTTTTGCATATCTAGAGCAGCCTCCTTGGATCGATACTTGGCTACTTAGCCACTTTATTACTTGTTTGACCACGTACACTTGCGTGTCGGTGTATAATATATACCGAGCAGCAGAGCGCGAACAAGTTTTTGGCGCCGTTGCCGGGGAGGCTAGGCGATTTGTAAAATTTTGTTTAGTGTAAATTTACTGTATTTGTATTTTTATTTTCTTAAGTGTTAACAACTTGGTCTTAGCCTGTATTTTGCAGATTTTTATTTCTGTGAACACTGGCAAGGAACAAGGAGCTGGTGGAATCTTACTTAGAGCCAGAACGTGAATTGCATAGTCAACGTAGAAAAGCTCTTCGAAAGAAGTTGCAGTTGCTCAAACAGTCTATGATGGAGCAACCCAATCCACCAGTTGTGCGGGCAGTGTTAGTGCCCGAGGAAGTAGCAGCCAGGCCGGTTCGCGAGGTGGCAATCCCACACGCTAATAATGTACATTCCAGCATCCGCAAACCAGAGCCTGGGGGGAGATTTGAGTTAAAGCAAAATATGGTGCAACTTTTGCACACTAGCGGGCAGTTTACCGGTCTCCCTCATGAAGATCCGCAACAACATCTCCAGAACTTTTTGGAGATAAGTGACACTTACATCCCCGCTGGAGTGTCACCTGATTATGTTCGGCTCACCTTATTTCCATTTTCCTTACTTAGTGAAGCCAAGAGGTGGTTAAAAGCTGAACCACCCAACTCTATATCAACGTGGGATGATCTTGCAAAGAAGTTCTTGATCAGATTTTTCCCTTCAGGTAAAACAGCTAAACTTAGAAGTCAGATTCTAAGTTTTAAACAGAGGGAAGGAGAAAATCTTTATCAAGCCTGGGAAAGATTCAAGTCCATGTTGCGGGACTGTCCTCATCATCATCAGTCAAATGAGGTGTTGGTCCACACTTTTATTGAGGGTTTGGAACCCCACACTAAAATTTTGTTAGACTCAGCTGCTGGAGGGCAAGCGCTGGAAAAGACTTATGAGGAGCTGTACACTTTGCTCAACCGAATTTCACAAGGCAATCCGGAATGGAATGCAGATTCTTCATGAGGTGGAGCAAGGAAAGCAGCAGGAGTGCTTAAAGTGGATGGATTCACAGCTATCGCTGCACAGATAGCTGCTTTGCAAAATCAGTTAAACACTCACTTCAGCAATATGAATTTGAACCAGCCGTCAGCCTCAGTTAATGCAGTCCAACAGATGTGGTGTGAAGTGTGTGGTAGTAGTGAGCATTCAGCTGAATGCTGTGGTGCAAATCCTGATTCTGTCAACTTTGTGGGCAATGCACAGAGGAATCAACAGCAGTTTGGTGGTGGCTACAACTCGAATTGGAGGAATCATCCAAATTTTTCCTGGGGTAGCAACAATCAACAAGGCCAGGGTTCAGGGCAGGGTATGCATAGAAACCAAGGAGGGCAACAAGGCTATCAGAATCAGTTTAGAAATCACAATGCCCCTCCTCCACCACCATCACCGACTATTGAGGAAATGTTCAAGACCATGATTGCCAACCAGGCACAATTGCAGGCTGACTGTGTCAAACTGGCGGCCGAAGTAAAGAACAATCAATTGGCAACCAAGGCTCTTGAATATCAGTTTGGGCAATTTGCCAGTGCCCAAAATACTAGACCAAGGGGAGGACTACCTAGCGACACGGATCCCAATCCTAAGCAGGTAAATGCAGTGACCACGAGGAGTGGTTTACAATTAAAGGAGGTGGAACCGGAAAGACCACCTCAGAAGTCAGGAGCAGCAGATGTTGAGGGAGAACAAACCTCAGATACGGGGAAGACCAAAGAAGCTGAACCAACAAGGCCTCCACCCCCGTTCCCTCAACGACTTAAGAAACACAAGGAGGAGGCGTGTTTCCAGAAATTCATGGAGGTACTTAAACAGGTACATGTTAACTTACCTCTTGTTGATGTCTTGCAGGGTGTGCCAAAATATGCAAAGTATATCAAAGACATCGTGGCCAACAAAAGTCGCTTGACCGAGTATGCCACGGTGGCTTTAACGGAGGAATGCACATCCCGTATTCAGAACAGGTTGCCCACTAAACTGAAGGATCCTGGAAGTTTTACTATCCAGCTGACGATTGGGCAAAGTATCCGAGCTCGTGGGTTATGCGACTTGGGGGCAAGTATAAATCTGATGCCATCTTCGGTATTTAGAAAGTTAGGGCTAGGGATTCCTAGACCTACAACAGTGATCTTGCAGCTAGCATACAGGTCTTTAGCTAAGCCGGATGGCATTGTGGAGGATGTGCTAGTGCAGGTAGGCTCCCTCATTTTTCCGGTAGATTTCATTGTTCTGGATTTTGAACCAGATGCAGAAGTCCCATTTATTTTGGGACGACCATTTTTGGCAACCGGAAAGGCATTGATCGATGTAGCTGCGGGTCAACTCACGATGCGAGCACACGACAAGGTTGAGGTGTTCGATGTGTACAAGGCACCTAAGCTTCCGACTGTCTATAAGGAACTCTCGGTGATCAACGTGATTGATCATGGGAATGCAAATGGATTGAGTGATTCCCGAGAGTTACTAGGTAGGCCACCAGACAAGGTTGAGAACTACTGGGGAGATGACCATGATCGGGTCAAATCGTCCATCTCCCTAGTAGAAAATTGAGCGTAAAGGCTGTCGAGCCGCGACGTTAAACCAGGCGCTGCACGGGAGGCAACCCGTGAAAAATATTTTTCTTTTTTTTCCTTAGTGTAAAGTTTTTCTTTTATTTTATTTTCTCTTCTTTTTCTTGACTAGGTTTAAATGTGCATTTTAATTAGTAATTTTTATTCTTTTAGTAGGGAATCTAGTCATTTAACCAATTTTTGTTTAGTGAGGTGATTTTCAGGTATACCGGAGGAAAAATACGTGGAATCGAGGAAACGAGGCGAGGTATGAAAAATAAAATTTGATAGTGAAATAGAGCACTGGCGCGTTGGCGCCGTGTCACGGAGGCAATGCTCCGCGTTGGCCTCCGTGACACGTTGAAGGCAAATCTGGAATTTTTTAAAATTCCAGTAAGCCAACGCGTTGGCTCCGTGTCACGGAGGAGGGCCTCCGCGTTACCCTCCGTGACACGTTGCCCTTATCCCAGTGCCAGGTCACACCGGGTTTCCGGGTGACCCGCGTGTTTTCTTAATAAAATCCCCCGATTTCGCCCCTATTTTCCCCATTCCCTCTTCCCTCCGCGACCAAACACCCATTCCCCTACCCCCAAGCTCCGTGCCACGTTAAGAGGCAAGGAAAACGTCAAGTCTTTATCGATTCTTCAATTCCAAGGTATGTTTTCATCGTCTATCTCAAATTATTGGCGATTTTTGTCAATTTTGAGCATGTGAGGTGAGATATATCACCCTAGGTAGAAATTAAACATGACGTGAATTATTTTGCGATTGATTGTGTTCGGATTGTTGTAGTTGACGGGTGAACTTATCGATTGATTGAATAATTCATTGTTGATTGTCGAATTGAGTTCTAGGGCTTGGGGTTGTTGAATTTTAACTTGGGTAACTTGAAAGTTTGACGAAATTGATGCCGGGGTGTGTTTATTAGTGGAGATAAGTCGTGGTAAATATTGTATAATTGGTGAAAGACGACTAATTCTCGATTTTTAGTGGGACATTGCGTAATATGTGAATTGGTTGAATTGCTTAGATTAGTGTATATAA
Source organism: Datura wrightii (assembly GCA_035772735.1). NCBI lineage: Eukaryota > Viridiplantae > Streptophyta > Magnoliopsida > Solanales > Solanaceae > Datura > Datura wrightii. The sequence continues at coordinate 122,658,124 of JASDFA010000016.1, forward strand.
AATGTTTGTATTGTTGTTTCTATTTGGTTGTTGTTATTGTTGCTAAGTGCCATGGGTGAATAGCTGTCGATGGTAGGATTGGGTTAGCTGTATGAAGTCTGAGTAGTTCGCTAGCCGTTATGCTGTCGAATTTTTGTGAACGCACTGAGCAATATGTTTATAGTGATTGTGTTTGGGGTGTAAATAGATCTATCCTTGCTAACATGTTGTAAATATTGTTAAAGACTAAGTGTGGGGTAAATTTTGTTTAACCCGACCTTAGCCAAAACTAACAAGTTTTTAGCTTAACGTTGTGCTTGTCTGTGTAAATTGACAGGTACAATGGCCAGCCGACAAGATAAAGGCAAGGGTGCTTCAACCTCAGGCACCGGCAGAAAGAGAATGAGACTGGGCACTGCTGTCCCAGCTGCACCTGCTGTTCCACGCGGTCAACACCGCCGATACGGAACACGATGGGTTACCGATGAAGGGAAGAAGTGGTACGCAAAGCATAAGGAGAACAAGTACTTCCCGGAGGAACATATTGCAAGGGAACCACTTGCACAGGAGTTCTATCGCATCGTACAGAGGATTGAAGCAGCTGGGCTCAGCTTTATTTTTCAGGAGCCCACGGAGTGCAACCTTCACTTGGTCCGGGAATTTTATGCCAACTGGAACCCGGCCATCAGAAGCCACACTATTAAAATCAGAGGGCAGATTGTCACTCTGGAACCCCAGCAGCTGAATGCCATCGTTGGAGCGCGGGACACAGACGCCCACGTTCTCCGCCAGCTCAACATCACCCCACCGTACGCCGACATCAGACGTACGTTGTGCGGGGCTCGATCCACAGCCCGATGGAGTAGACACAAAGAGAGGGGTTACCACCAGACTCTGCCTTATTCGCAGATGAACAGGGAGGCCAGAATCTGGCTAAAAATTGTGTGTTCGTGTTTGATCCCGGGAGTACATATGACAGATGTGACCTGGGACCGTGTCTGCCTGGTGTATGCCCTTATGAAAGGGCTTGAGATTAATGTGGGGGCGGTTATAATATCCGCCATGAAGAGAGCCAGACTACACCAGGGCCACAGATACGGGTTTGGCGGACTCATCACCACCTTCCTCCGAGGCCTCGACGTTGAGGAAGAAGCCTTGGATTACATTCCGCAGTTAGAGCGGCGGGCCCTTGATGTGACAAAGACCAAGGCCCCCGACACTACACACGGACCTGTGCTGACTCTGGGCGAGCGACATGCTCGTGACGACCAGTATATGGCCCGTATGTTCGGTATGCAGATGCTGCAGCTACGGATAGGTAGGAGACCAGCCACCGAGGATGAATTATGGCAGCTGGAGCTGGACTACCCTTTTGGTGAGAACGCCAGAGCTTTATGCAAGGTGGGGCCAGCCTTTGTGGAGCCGACTGACGACGACGTCCCTACTGATGAGGAGACACGTCGTGAGGACTCTGATGTGGAGTCCGATGACGGCGAGGGAGCTGATTCAGATATGGGCGACGAGGCCGCAACACCGGATGAGGAAGTCGAATATTTCGACTGAGCAGGGAGTTTCACCACCCAAAATTTTGTGCTTTGTATTTTTGTGAACACTGAGGACAGTGTTCGATCTAAGTGTGGGGTGGGGAGTAGTTAGGTGCTGGGTCATAGGCTCTAAATCTGCTGTATATTCTTCCTTGACGTTTGTGTATGTCTGTGCTTTCCCTGTTGTTGTGAACTGATTTGTGAATGATGTGTATATATTTGTTTGTGGCTAATGATGTGTGTCTTTAAAAAGTTATGGTTGCCTTTGTAAATATTTTGTAAATTTTGTAAATATTTTTTTTCTCTATCGATATGATCGATATTTTTCAAAATTTTTGCGAAAGGATGTTGCACTTATCAACATATTTTGTAAATATTTTTTTCATCAAAATGATCGATGTGTTACAAAAATTTTGAAGTTTTACTTTTGGGTTTCTCGGAGTTTGTTTTCGGTTCTTTTACCGAGAATAGTCCCATTGAACCGATGTCATAGTTAGTGAACATTCCCTATGATGGATGGATGACGACCGTCTTAAGGGAAATGTAGTCGATAGGAGTAGATGATTTGTTTTTAGTTTCTTTGGTGGATTGCATCAATAAACTGTAGTTGCTTATGGTTGCTAAAATTTTGTTGCGTGTGTAATTGATGTTCGAAATGCGAAAGTGATTCGTTTGAAAGCATGTAATTGTGTAGATATGTTGAGTTACTTAGGCTATAGAATTTGGTTCATTATGATTGAGGCTTAATCTTGAATTCATGTACTTGACTAATTAAAGAGTCTGTGAATGCATCTTGATTCGAGCATGTGCATGAAGTGTGAGTGAGGTTTTGCTATTCCATGTCATTGTGAATTGTCTAGAACTTGCCTGGCGTGTATACAAAGCGAAATGAAGGAGGTGTAGTGTCGGAAAGGATGTAGGCATTTCTTTGTTTTAACCGTTAGTTTCCATTTTTTCTTGTCAAGTTCTACCTTTTTATATGTTGTACACCCTAGTCAGCCCATTGAGCCTTTAGCCGATTTCTTTCTTTTGTCCAGAATTGTATGAACTAAGCTTTATTCCTTCTTTTCATTAGCCTTAAAGTCTATAAGAAGCTCTTAAGCGCTTACAAAGAACAAAAAAAATTGTTTCCCAAAGTGTTAAAGAGTGAAAAGAGTGAAAAGAAAAGAAAAGCAAAGTGAGGAAAGAAAAGATGGTGTTGAAGAGGCACTAGTTGTAATTAAATGAAATTGAGGGTACATGAAAACCTTCCGTTTGGGGTCAAGTGTGCCTGATGAAATGGGCTGTATGAAAGTAAACCAGCATGAATGGGAGAAAAAGAGAAAAGAGAGGAACAATGTCCATGAGTCGATGGGAATGAGTTGAAAAGGCGCTTAAGGATGCTAGCAACTATTATTGGCTAATCCAATATATATATACTAGATCCATAGCCCAGTTACAACCCATTAAAAGTCCTATTTGATCCTACACTGCATTTCTTTATATTAGTGGAGTAATACAGTAAGGGCAAGCCTATGGGTCATGACATGATGCATGTGAATTCTTTTGGGAGAGAGAGTGAAATTAATTTCTATATGCCCCTACGTGCATGTTTGTGTGCTGCACGAGCATAAAAGGGGAAGTTTCTCTCTTGTTGTGAGGGTACATGCTTGATGAAAGATTGATTTTCGTGTCGGATTTCTTGAGTAGTTGATTTGCATGAGTTTGCCGATATCAAGAATCAATTCTTAAAAGTCTAGGAAGCCTTGATGTATTAAGGTCATTGTCTTGTACGACCAAGCATGTTTTCTTGATGATTTGCAAAAAATCGAATAATCGGTATGACCGTAACGTAAATGGTTGCACCATAGTGACAAAGGTTGAGATGTGATGTGCATGATTTGTGTATGTGTTGTTCGAGGACGAACAAGGATTTAAGTGTGGGGTAAGTGATCTTGGGCAGATTTATATGCCCAAGTGATACTCAAACGTATCATTTTTACCTTGTTTGTTGTGCAATGTGTATATAATATCATGTATTTGGTAATAAAATGCGAATTTATACTAACCAACATGATTAGCATTTGTTTTGCAGGATAATGTGATTTTTAAGAGCTAAAATGCGTGTTGGAACTATGTCGGAGTTGGACTTGGATGCGAGCGTGGAAAAGACCTCGGATGGCATATTTTGCAGTGGCTCCGCGATGGTGCCGTGCCACGCTGCCATCGCGGTAGCACACTGCCTGGGCAGAAATAAAAGTGGCAATTTCCAGTGTGCCTGCGCGTCAGCTCCGTGGCACGGAGACAGGCCTCCGCGATGGCCTCCGTGCCACGTTGAGGCTAATTATCCGGACCATGCAATTTCCAGAGAGGGTCCGCGTCCACGCCGTGTCACGGAGGCAGTGCTCCGCGTTGGCCTCCGTGACACGTTGCTTGTTATTCCGGGAAAAATTTCCCACTAGTATAAATAGCACACTTAGGTTATTTTTAAAAGGAGGTTTTTTTTTTAGTTTTAGGTTTTTAGCCTGAGTTCAGAAGTGGGAGCAGGAACGTGGTTTTGTGGCAGTTGAAGAATAGAAAAGATAAGAGTTTTCTTCTCTTCCCTTCTTCTTTCCTTCAATGGTATGCATGATTCACACTCATTCTAGGATGATTAATCCAAGAATGAGTGGCTAATTCCTCTCTTGCTGAGGTTCTGAACTTGTGAAATGAATGTTGGTAATAATTGATATGGTTTCTTCTTCTTCGTGCATGTTGTTCTATTAATTCTTGTGCTTATTACATTCTTGATTGGCCACCATTAATGTATATCTTAAAAGTCCAATTTCACTCGAGAGAGCATGAAATTGGAAAGTTGTGAATTAATAGGGTATTGTTCTTAACTTGATTTGGGAAAATTGGGTTTTGATGTGCTTTCTTGATAGAAATATACTTGAAAGCCGTATTAGTCAATTTAGGAACCGGAATTGTAGTGTTAGGTCATAAATTGCATTTTATCACAGAAATGTAGACGAATGGTTTATGAAGCTAAAGTGAAATTTAATACGGAAGTTTTAATTTCTAGGCAAACGTTCTTGGCTAGCAATATGAAGAAGAAGATGACCAAATTATCATGATTATCAAGTTCATTACTCGTTCTTAACCTTGGCATGTGCATATCCATTGTCTGAACTCAACGTAAATAGTAGTTATTAATTTTAGTAGATAATTAGTTTAGAAACAAAACTTACTCAAATCTTGGTTGGATTGTTGTTAACATAGTTAGAAATAGAATAGAGATATAGTAAACTAGGCAGTTTTGCATATCTAGAGCAGCCTCCTTGGATCGATACTTGGCTACTTAGCCACTTTATTACTTGTTTGACCACGTACACTTGCGTGTCGGTGTATAAAAATTGTGCCTTATTGCGTGTCGGTGTACACAGCCCGATGGAGTAGACACAAAGAGAGGGGTTACCACCAGACTCTGCCTTATTCGCAGATGAACAGGGAGGCCAGAATCTGGCTAAAAATTGTGTGTTCGTGTTTGATCCCGGGATTACATATGACAGACGTGACCCGGGACCGTGTCTGCCTGGTGTATGCCCTTATGAAAGGGCTTGAGATTAATGTGGGGGCGGTTATAATATCCGCCATGAAGAGAGCCAGACTACACCAGGGCCACAGATACGGGTTTGGCGGACTCATCACCACCTTCCTCCGAGGCCTCGACGTTGAGGAAGAAGCCTTGGATTACATTCCGCAGTTAGAGCGGCGGGCCCTTGATGTGACAAAGACCAAGGCCCCCGACACTACACACGGACCTGTGCTGACTCTGGGCGAGCGACATGCTCGTGACGACCAGTATATGGCCCGTATGTTCGGTATGCAGATGCTGCAGCTACGGATAGGTAGGAGACCAGCCACCGAGGATGAATTATGGCAGCTGGAGCTGGACTACCCTTTTGGTGAGAACGCCAGAGCTTTATGCAAGGTGGGGCCAGCCTTTGTGGAGCCGACTGACGACGACGTCCCTACTGATGAGGAGACACGTCGTGAGGACTCTGATGTGGAGTCCGATGACGGCGAGGGAGCTGATTCAGATATGGGCGACGAGGCCGCAACACCGGATGAGGAAGTCGAATATTTCGACTGAGCAGGGAGTTTCACCACCCAAAATTTTGTGCTTTGTATTTTTGTGAACACTGAGGACAGTGTTCGATCTAAGTGTGGGGTGGGGAGTAGTTAGGTGCTGGGTCATAGGCTCTAAATCTGCTGTATATTCTTCCTTGACGTTTGTGTATGTCTGTGCTTTCCCTGTTGTTGTGAACTGATTTGTGAATGATGTGTATATATTTGTTTGTGGCTAATGATGTGTGTCTTTAAAAAGTTATGGTTGCCTTTGTAAATATTTTGTAAATTTTGTAAATATTTTTTTTCTCTATCGATATGATCGATATTTTTCAAAATTTTTGCGAAAGGATGTTGCACTTATCAACATATTTTGTAAATATTTTTTTCATCAAAATGATCGATGTGTTGCAAAAATTTTGAAGTTTTACTTTTGGGTTTCTCGGAGTTTGTTTTCGGTTCTTTTACCGAGAATAGTCCCATTGAACCGATGTCATAGTTAGTGAACATTCCCTATGATGGATGGATGACGACCGTCTTAAGGGAAATGTAGTCGATAGGAGTAGATGATTTGTTTTTAGTTTCTTTGGTGGATTGCATCAATAAACTGTAGTTGCTTATGGTTGCTAAAATTTTGTTGCGTGTGTAATTGATGTTCGAAATGCGAAAGTGATTCGTTTGAAAGCATGTAATTGTGTAGATATGTTGAGTTACTTAGGCTATAGAATTTGGTTCATTATGATTGAGGCTTAATCTTGAATTCATGTACTTGACTAATTAAAGAGTCTGTGAATGCATCTTGATTCGAGCATGTGCATGAAGTGTGAGTGAGGTTTTGCTATTCCATGTCATTGTGAATTGTCTAGAACTTGCCTGGCGTGTATACAAAGCGAAATGAAGGAGGTGTAGTGTCGGAAAGGATGTAGGCATTTCTTTGTTTTAACCGTTAGTTTCCATTTTTTCTTGTCAAGTTCTACCTTTTTATATGTTGTACACCCTAGTCAGCCCGTTGAGCCTTTAGCCGATTTCTTTCTTTTGTCCAGAATTGTATGAACTAAGCTTTATTCCTTCTTTTCATTAGCCTTAAAGTCTATAAGAAGCTCTTAAGCGCTTACAAAGAACAAAAAAAATTGTTTCCCAAAGTGTTAAAGAGTGAAAAGAGTGAAAAGAAAAGAAAAGCAAAGTGAGGAAAGAAAAGATGGTGTTGAAGAGGCACTAGTTGTAATTAAATGAAATTGAGGGTACATGAAAACCTTCCATTTGGG